>CP125974.1:556851962-561651962 GCA_030063025.1 Avena longiglumis
CCATAAAAATGGCCAAAAAACACGAAAACGACGAGTTTTTGGTCATAACTCTCAAACATGTATCGGTTCTTAAGGTCGTTGTAAATTGCCCTAGAACCCCAAAACAGTGGGCAATAGCTCATCAAAACGGCCATAAAACGCGAAAACGACGATTTTCTTGTCATTTCTCTCAAACATGTAAGGGGTATTATGGACCATGCAAATCGCCATGGAACCCCAAAATTGTGGGCAATAGCTCATTAAACGGCCATAAAACACGAAACAGACGAGTTGTTGCTCATAACCCTAATACATGTATCGGGTATTAAAGCCGCTCTAAGTCACCTTCGAACCATAAAACTGTTGGTACTAGCTCATGAAAACGACCATAAAAGCCGAAAACTGCGCGTTTTGGGTCATATCTCTCCAACATGTATCGGGTCATAAGGTCGTTGTAAATCGCTCTAGAACCCCAAAATAGAGGGCAATGTCTCATGAAAACGGACATAAAACGCTAAAACTATGAGTTTTTAGTCCTATATTTCAAACATATAATGGGTCCTACAGGCCTTGCAAATCCGCTTGGAACAAAAAACAGTGGGAAATAACTCATAAAAATGGCCAAAAAACACGAAAACGACGAGTTTTTGGTCATAACTCTCAAACATGTTTCGATTCTTAAGGTCGTTTTAAATTGCCCTAGAACCCCAAAACAGTGGGCAATAGCTCATCAAAACGGCCATAAAACGCGAAAACGACGATTTTCTTGTCATTTCTCTCAAACATGTAAGGGGTATTATGGACCATGCAAATCGCCATGGAACCCCAAAAATGTGGGCAATAGCTCATTAAACGGCCATAAAACACGAAACAGACGAGTTGTTGCTTATAACCCTAATACATGTATCGGGTATTAAATCCGCTCTAAGTCACCTTCGAACCATAAAACTGTTGGTACTAGCTCATGAAAACGACCATAAAACGGGTCCTACAGGCCTTGCAAATCCGCTTGGAACAAAAACAGTGGGAAATAACTCATAAAAATGGCCAAAAAACACGAAAACGAGGAGTTTTTAGTCATATATTTCAAACATGTAACGGGTCCTACAGGCCTTGCAAATCCGCTTGGAACACAAAAACAGTGGGAAATAACTCATAAAAATGGCCAAAAAACACGAAAACGACGAGTTTTTGGTCATAACTCTCAAACATGTATCGGTTCTTAAGGTCGTTTTAAATTGCCCTAGAACCCCAAAACAGTGGGCAATAGCTCATCAAAATGGCCATAAAACGCGAAAACGACGATTTTCTTGTCATTTCTCTCAGACATGTAAGGGGTATTATGGACCATGCAAATCGCCATGGAACCCCAAAATTGTGGGCAATAGCTCATTAAACGGCCATAAAACACGAAACAGACGAGTTGTTGCTCATAACCCTAATACATGTATCGGGTATTAAAGCCGCTCTAAGTCACCTTCGAACCATAAAACTGTTGGTACTAGCTCATGAAAACGACCATAAAACGCGAAAAACTGCGAGTTTTGTGTCATATCCCTCCAACATGTATCGGGTCATAAGGTCGTTGTAAATCGCTCTAGAACCGCAAAAAACAGAGGGTAATGGCTCATGAAAACGGCCATAAAACTCTAAAACTACGAGTTTTTAGTCATATATTTCAAACATGTAATGGGTCCTACAGGCCTTGCAAATCCGCTTGGAACACAAAAACAGTGGGAAATAACTCATGAAAATGGCCAAAAAACACGAAAACGACGATTTTTTGGTCATAACTCTCAAACATGTTTCGATTCTTAAGGTCGTTGTAAATTGCCCTAGAACCCCAAAACAGTGGGCAATAGCTCATCAAAACGGCCATAAAACGCGAAAACGACGATTTTCTTGTCATTTCTCTCAAACATGTATGGGGTATTATGGACCATGCAAATCGCCATGGAACCCCAAAAATGTGGGCAATAGCTCATTAAACGGCCATAAAACACGAAACAGACGAGTTGTTGCTTATAACCCTAATACATGTATCGGGTATTAAATCCGCTCTAAGTCACCTTCGAACCATAAAACTGTTGGTACTAGCTCATGAAAACGACCATAAAACGGGTCCTACAGGCCTTGCAAATCCGCTTGGAACAAAAAACAGTGGGAAATAACTCATAAAAATGGCCAAAAAACACGAAAACGAGGAATTTTAGTCATATATTTCAAACATGTAACGGGTCCTACAGGCCTTGCAAATCCGCTTGGAACACAAAAACAGTGGGAAATAACTCATAAAAATGGCCAAAAAACACGAAAACGACGAGTTTTTGGTCATAACTCTCAAACATGTATCGGTTCTTAAGGTCGTTTTAAATTGCCCTAGAACCCCAAAACAGTGGGCAATAGCTCATCAAAATGGCCATAAAACGCGAAAACGACGATTTTCTTGTCATTTCTCTCAGACATGTAAGGGGTATTATGGACCATGCAAATCGCCATGGAACCCCAAAATTGTGGGCAATAGCTCATTAAACGGCCATAAAACACGAAACAGACGAGTTTTTGCTCATAACCCTAATACATGTATCGGGTATTAAAGCCGCTCTAAGTCACCTTCGAACCATAAAACTGTTGGTACTAGCTCATGAAAACGACCATAAAACGCGAAAACTACGAGTTTTGGGTCATATCCCTCCAACATGTATCGGGTCATAAGGTCGTTGTAAATCGCTCTAGAACCCCAAAACAGAGGGCAATGGCTCATGGAAACGGCCATAAAACGCTAAAACTACGAGTTTTTAGTCATATATTTCAAACATGTAATGGGTCCTACAGGCCTTGCAAAACCGCTTGGAACACAAAAACAGTGGGAAATAACTCATGAAAATGGCCAAAAAACACGAAAACGACGAGTTTTTGGTCATAACTCTCAAACATGTTTCGATTCTTAAGGTCGTTGTAAATTTCCCTAGAACCCCAAAAAGTGGGCAATAGCTCATCAAAACGGCCATAAAACGCGAAAACGACGATTTTCTTGTCATTTCTCTCAAACATGTAAGGGGTATTATGGACCATGCAAATCGCCATGGAACCCCAAAAATGTGGGCAATAGCTCATTAAACGGCCATAAAACACGAAACAGACGAGTTGTTGCTTATAACCCTAATACATGTATCGGGTATTAAATCCGCTCTAAGTCACCTTCGAACCATAAAACTGTTGGTACTAGCTCATGAAAACGACCATAAAACGGGTCCTACAGGCCTTGCAAATCCGCTTGGAACAAAAAACAGTGGGAAATAACTCATAAAAATGGCCAAAAAACACGAAAACGAGGAGTTTTTAGTCATATATTTCAAACATGTAACGGGTCCTACAGGCCTTGCAAATCCGCTTGGAACACAAAAACAGTGGGAAATAACTCATAAAAATGGCCAAAAAACACGAAAACGACGAGTTTTTGGTCATAACTCTCAAACATGTATCGGTTCTTAAGGTCGTTGTAAATTGCCCTAGAACCCCAAAACAGTGGGCAATAGCTCATCAAAACGGCCATAAAACGCGAAAACGACGATTTTCTTGTCATTTCTCTCAAACATGTAAGGGGTATTATGGACCATGCAAATCGCCATGGAACCCCAAAAATGTGGGCAATAGCTCATTAAACGGCCATAAAACACGAAACAGACGAGTTGTTGCTTATAACCCTAATACATGTATCGGGTATTAAATCCGCTCTAAGTCACCTTCGAACCATAAAACTGTTGGTACTAGCTCATGAAAACGACCATAAAACCGGTCCTACAGGCCTTGCAAATCCGCTTGGAACAAAAAAAAGTGTGAAATAACTCATGAAAATGGCCAAAAAACAGGAAAACGAGGAGTTTTTAGTCATATATTTCAAACATGTAACAGGTCCTACAGGCCTTGCAAATCCGCTTGGAACAAAAAAGTGGGAAATAACTCATAAAAATGGCCAAAAAACACGAAAACGACGAGTTTTTGGTCATAACTCTCAAACATGTATCGGTTCTTAAGGTCGTTGTAAATTGCCCTAGAACCCCAAAACTGTGGGCAATAGCTCATCAAAACGGCCATAAAACGCGAAAACGACGATTTTCTTGTCATTTCTCTCAAACATGTAAGGGGTATTATGGACCATGCAAATCGCCATGGAACCCCAAAAATGTGGGCAATAGCTCATTAAACGGCCATAAAACACGAAAATGCATTTAGTTGTTGCTTATAACCCTAATACATGTATCGGGTCTTAAATCCGCTCTAAGTCACCTTCGAACCATAAAACTGTTGGTACTAGCCCATGAAAACGACCATAAAACGGGTCATATCCTCCAACATGTATCGGGTCATAAGGTCGTTGTAAATCGCTTGGAACAAAAAACAGTGGGAAATAACTCATAAAAATGGCCAAAAAACACGAAAACGAGGAGTTTTTAGTCATATATTTCAAACGTGTAACGGGTCCTACAGGCCTTGCAAATCCGCTTGGAACACAAAAATAGTGGGAAATAACTCATAAAAATGGCCAAAAACACGAAAACGACGAGTTTTTGGTCATAACTCTCAAACATGTATCGGTTCTTAAGGTCGTTTTAAATTGCCCTAGAACCCCAAAACAGTGGGCAATAGCTCATCAAAATGGCCATAAAACGCGAAAACGACGATTTTCTTCTCATTTCTCTCAGACATGTAAGGGGTATTATGGACCATGCAAATCGCCATGGAACCCCAAAATTGTGGGCAATAGCTCATTAAACGGCCATAAAACACGAAAAAAACGAGTTGTTGCTTATAACCCTAATACATGTATCGGGTATTAAATCCGCTCTAAGTCACCTTCGAACCATAAAACTGTTGGTACTAGCTCATGAAAACGACCATAAAACGGGTCCTACAGGCCTTGCAAATCCGCTTGGAACAAAAAACAGTGGGAAATAACTCATAAAAATGGCCAAAAAACACGAAAACGAGGAGTTTTTAGTCATATATTTCAAACATGTAATGGGTCCTACAGGCCTTGCAAATCCGCTTGGAACACAAAAACAG
Source organism: Avena longiglumis (assembly GCA_030063025.1). NCBI lineage: Eukaryota > Viridiplantae > Streptophyta > Magnoliopsida > Poales > Poaceae > Avena > Avena longiglumis. Next base: position 556,857,009 of record CP125974.1, read on the forward strand.
TGGGAAATAACTCATAAAAATGGCCAAAAAACACGAAAACGACGAGTTTTTGGTCATAACTCTCAAACATGTATCGGTTCTTAAGGTCGTTGTAAATTGCCCTAGAACCCCAAAACAGTGGGCAATAGCTCATCGAAACGACGATTTTCTTGTCATTTCTCTCAAACATGTAAGGGGTATTATGGACCATGCAAATCGCCATGGAACCCCAAAAATGTGGGCAATAGCTCATTAAACGGCCATAAAACACGAAACAGACGAGTTGTTGCTTATAACCCTAATACATGTATCGGGTATTAAATCCGCTCTAAGTCACCTTCGAACCATTAAACTGTTGGTACTAGCTCGTGAAAACGACCATAAAACGGGTCCTACAGGCCTTGCAAATCCGCTTGGAACAAAAAACAGTGGGAAATAACTCATAAAAATGGCCAAAAAACACGAAAACGAGGAGTTTTTAGTCATATATTTCAAACATGTAACGGGTCCTACAGGCCTTGCAAATCCGCTTGGAACACAAAAACAGTGGGAAATAACTCATAAAAATGGCCAAAAAACACGAAAACGACGAGTTTTTGGTCATAACTCTCAAACATGTATCGGTTCTTAAGGTCGTTTTAAATTGCCCTAGAACCCCAAAACAGTGGGCAATAGCTCATCAAAATGGCCATAAAACGCGAAAACGACGATTTTCTTGTCATTTCTCTCAGACATGTAAGGGGTATTATGGACCATGCAAATCGCCATGGAACCCCAAAATTGTGGGCAATAGCTCATTAAACGGCCATAAAACACGAAACAGACGAGTTTTTGCTCATAACCCTAATACATGTATCGGGTATTAAAGCCGCTCTAAGTCACCTTCGAACCATAAAACTGTTGGTACTAGCTCATGAAAACGACCATAAAACGCGAAAACTACGAGATTTGGGTCATATCCCTCCAACATGTATCGGGTCATAAGGTCGTTGTAAATCGCTCTAGAACCCCAAAACAGAGGGCAATGGCTCATGGAAACGGCCATAAAACGCTAAAACTACGAGTTTTTAGTCATATATTTCAAACATGTAATGGGTCCTACAGGCCTTGCAAAACCGCTTGGAACACAAAAACAGTGGGAAATAACTCATGAAAATGGCCAAAAAACACGAAAACGACGAGTTTTTGGTCATAACTCTCAAACATGTTTCGATTCTTAAGGTCGTTGTAAATTGCCCTAGAACCCCAAAACAGTGGGCAATAGCTCATTAAAACGGCCATAAAACGCGAAAACGACGATTTGCTTGTCATTTCTCTCAAACATGTAAGGGGTATTATGGACCATGCAAATCGCCATGGAACCCCAAAAATGTGGGCAATAGCTCATTAAACGGCCATAAAACACGACACAGACGAGTTGTTGCTTATAACCCTAATACATGTATCGGGTATTAAATCCGCTCTAAGTCACCTTCGAACCATAAAACTGTTGGTACTAGCTCATGAAAACGACCATAAAACGGGTCCTACAGGCCTTGCAAATCCGCTTGGAACAAAAAACAGTGGGAAATAACTCATAAAAATGGCCAAAAAACACGAAAACGAGGAGTTTTTAGTCATATATTTCAAACATGTAACGGGTCCTACAGGCCTTGCAAATCCGCTTGGAACACAAAAACAGTGGGAAATAACTCATAAAAATGGCCAAAAAACACGAAAACGACGAGTTTTTGGTCATAACTCTCAAACATGTATCGGTTCTTAAGGTCGTTTTAAATTGCCCTAGAACCCCAAAACAGTGGGCAATAGCTCATCAAAATGGCCATAAAACGCGAAAACGACGATTTTCTTGTCATTTCTCTCAGACATGTAAGGGGTATTATGGACCATGCAAATCGCCATGGAACCCCAAAATTGTGGGCAATAGCTCATTAAACGGCCATAAAACACGAAATAGACGAGTTGTTGCTCATAACCCTAATACATGTATCGGGTATTAAAGCCGCTCTAAGTCACCTTCGAACCATAAAACTGTTGGTACTAGCTCATGAAAACGACCATAAAACGCGAAAACTGCGAGTTTTGGGTCATATCCCTCCAACATGTATCGGGTCATAAGGTCGTTGTAAATCGCTCTAGAACCGCAAAACAGAGGGCAATGGCTCATGAAAACGGCCATAAAACTCTAAAACTACGAGTTTTTAGTCATATATTTCAAACATGTAATGGGTCCTACAGGCCTTGCAAATCCGCTTGGAACACAAAAACAGTGGGAAATAACTCATGAAAATGGCCAAAAAACACGAAAACGACGATTTTTTGGTCATAACTCTCAAACATGTTTCGATTCTTAAGGTCGTTGTAAATTGCCCTAGAACCCCAAAACAGTGGGCAATAGCTCATCAAAACGGCCATAAAACGCGAAAATGACGATTTTCTTGTCATTTCTCTCAAACATGTAAGGGGTATTATGGACCATGCAAATCGCCATGGAACCCCAAAAATGTGGGCAATAGCTCATTAAACGGCCATAAAACACGAAACAGACGAGTTGTTGCTTATAACCCTAATACATGTATCGGGTATTAAATCCGCTCTAAGTCACCTTCGAACCATAAAACTGTTGGTACTAGCTCATGAAAACGACCATAAAACGGGTCCTACAGGCCTTGCAAATCCGCTTGGAACAAAAAACAATGGGAAATAACTCATAAAAATGGCCAAAAAACACGAAAACGAGGAGTTTTTAGTCATATATTTCAAACATGTAACGGGTCCTACAGGCCTTGCAAATCCGCTTGGAACACAAAAACAGTGGGAAATAACTCATAAAAATGGCCAAAAAACACGAAAACGACGAGTTTTTGGTCATAACTCTCAAACATGTATCGGTTCTTAAGGTCGTTGTAAATTGCCCTAGAACCCCAAAGCAAAACAAGGCAATAGCTCATCAAAATGGCCATAAAACGCGAAAACGACGATTTTCTTGTCATTTCTCTCAGACATGTAAGGGGTATTATGGACCATGCAAATCGCCATGGAACCCCAAAATTGTGGGCAATAGCTCATTAAACGGCCATAAAACACGAAACAGACGAGTTGTTGCTTATAACCCTAATACATGTATCGGGTATTAAATCCGCTCTAAGTCACCTTCGAACCATAAAACTGTTGGTACTAGCTCATGAAAACGACCATAAAACGGGTCCTACAGGCCTTGCAAATCCGCTTGGAACAAAAAACAGTGGGAAATAACTCATAAAAATGGCCAAAAACACGAAAACGAGGAGTTTTTAGTCATATATTTCAAACATGTAACGGGTCCTACAGGCCTTGCAAATCCGCTTGGAACACAAAAACAGTGGGAAATAACTCATAAAAATGGCCAAAAAACACGAAAACGACGAGTTTTTGGTCATAACTCTCAAACATGTATCGGTTCTTAAGGTCGTTTTAAATTGCCCTAGAACCCCAAAACAGTGGGCAATAGCTCATCAAAATGGCCATAAAACGCGAAAACGACGATTTTCTTGTCATTTCTCTCAGACATGTAAGGGGTATTATGGACCATGCAAATCGCCATGGAACCCCAAAATTGTGGGCAATAGCTCATTAAACGGCCATAAAACACGAATGACGAGTTGTTGCTCATAACCCTAATACATGTATCGGGTATTAAAGCCGCTCTAAGTCACCTTGAACCATAAAACTGTTGGTACTAGCTCATGAAAACGACCATAAAACGCGAGTTTTGGTCATATCTCTCCAACATGTATCGGGTCATAAGGTCGTTGTAAATCGCTCTAGAACCCCAAAACAGAGGGCAAAGACTCATGAAAACGGCCATAAAACGCTAAAAGTACGAGTTTTTAGTCATATATTTCAAACATGTAATGGGTCCTACAGGCATTGCAAATCCGCTTGGAACACAAAAACAGTGGGAAATAACTCATAAAAATGGCCAAAAAACACGAAAACGACGAGTCTTTGGTCATAACTCTCAAACATGTATCGGTTCTTAAGGTCGTTGTAAATTGCCCTGGAACCTCAAAACAGTGGGCAATAGCTCATCAAAACGGCCATAAAAAAACGACGATTTTCTTGTTATTTCTCTCAGACATGTAAGGGGTATTATGGACCATGCAAATCGCCATGGAACCCCAAAAATGTGGGCAATAGCTCATTAAACGGCCATCAAACACGAAACAGACGAGTTGTTGCTTATAACCCTAATACATGTATCGGGTATTAAATCCACTCTAAGTCACCTTCGAACCATAAAACTGTTGGTACTAGGTCATGAAAACGACCATAAAACGGGTCCTACAGGCCTTGCAAATCCGCTTGGAACAAAAAAATAGTGGGAAATAACTCATAAAAATGGACAAAAAACACGAAAACGAGGAGTTTTTAGTCATATATTTCAAACATGTAACGGGTCCTACAGGCCTTGCAAATCCGCTTGGAACACAAAAACAGTGGGAAATAACTCATGAAAATGGCCAAAAAACACGAAAACGACGAGTTTTTGGTCATAACTCTCAAACATGTATCGGTTCTTAAGGTCGTTTTAAATTGCCCTAGAACCCCAAAACAGTGGGCAATAGCTCATCAAAATGGCCATAAAACGCGAAAACGACGATTTTCTTGTCATTTCTCTCAGACATGTAAGGGGTATTATGGACCATGCAAATCGCCATGGAACCCCAAAAATGTGGGCAATAGCTCATTAAACGGCCATAAAACACGAAACAGACGAGTTGTTGCTTATAACCCTAATACATGTATCGGGTATTAAATCCGCTCTAAGTCACCTTCGAACCATAAAACTGTTGGTACTAGCTCATGAAAACGACCATAAAACGGGTCCTACAGGCCTTGCAAATCCGCTTGGAACAAAAAACAGTGGGAAATAACTCATAAAAATGGCCAAAAAACACGAAAACGAGGAGTTTTTAGTCATATATTTCAAACATGTAACGGGTCCTACAGGCCTTGCAAATCCGCTTGGAACACAAAAACAGTGGGAAATAACTCATAAAAATGGCCAAAAAACACGAAAACGACGAGTTTTTGGTCATAACTCTCAAACATGTATCGGTTCTTAAGGTCGTTTTAAATTGCCCTAGAACCCCAAAACAGTGGGCAATAGCTCATCAAAATGGCCATAAAACGCGAAAACGACGATTTTCTTGTCATTTCTCTCAAACATCTAAGGGGTATTATGGACCATGCAAATCGCCATGGAACCCCAAAATTGTGGGCAATAGCTCATTAAACGGCCATAAAACACGAAATGCATTTAGTTGTTGCTTATAACCCTAATACATGTATCGTGTATTAAATCCTCTCTAAGTCACCTTCGAACCATAAACTGTTGGTACTAGCTCATGAAAACGACCATAAAACGCGGTCGGCCTTGCAAATCCGCTTGGAACAAAAAAACAGTGGGAAATAACTCATGAAAATGGCCAAAAAACACGAAAACGAGGAGTTTTTAGTCATATATTTCAAACATGTAACGGGTCCTACAGGCCTTGCAAATCCGCTTGGAACAAAAAAAGTGGGAAATAACTCATAAAAATGGCCAAAAAACACGAAAACGACGAGTTTTTGGTCATAACTCTCAAACATGTATCGGTTCTTAAGGTCGTTGTAAATTGCCCTAGAACCCCAAAACAGTGGGCAATAGCTCATCAAAATGGCCATAAAACGCGAAAACGACGATTTTCTTGTCATTTCTCTCAGACATGTAAGGGGTATTATGGACCATGCAAATCGCCATGGAACCCCAAAATTGTGGGCAATAGCTCATTAAACGGCCATAAAACACGAAACAGACGAGTTGTTGCTCATAACCCTAATACATGTATCGGGTATTAAAGCCGCTCTAAGTCACCTTCGAACCATAAAACTGTTGGTACTAGCTCATGAAAACGACCATAAAACGCGAAAACTACGAGTTTTGGGTCATATCCCTCCAACATGTATCGGGTCATAAGGTCGTTGTAAATCGCTCTAGAACCCCAAAACAGAGGGCAATGGCTCATGAAAACGGCCATAAAACTCTAAAACTACGAGTTTTTAGTCATATATTTCAAACATGTAATGGGTCCTACAGGCCTTGCAAATCCGCTTGGAACACAAAAACAGTGGGAAATAACTCATGAAAATGGCCAAAAAACACGAAAACGACGAGTTTTTGGTCATAACTCTCAAACATGTATCGGTTCTTAAGGTCGTTTTAAATTGCCCTAGAACCCCAAAACAGTGGGCAATAGCTCATCAAAACGGCCATAAAACGCGAAAACGACGATTTTCTTGTCATTTCTCTCAAACATGTAAGGGGTATTATGGACCATGCAAATCGCCATGGAACCCCAAAAATGTGGGCAATAGCTCATTAAACGGCCATAAAACACGAAACAGACGAGTTGTTGCTTATAACCCTAATACATGTATCGGGTATTAAATCCGCTCTAAGTCACCTTCGAACCATAAAACTGTTGGTACTAGCTCATGAAAACGACCATAAAACGGGTCCTACAGGCCTTGCCAATACACTTGGAACAAAAAACAGTGGGAAATAACTCATAAAAATGGCCAAAAAACACGAAAACGAGGAGTTTTCAGTCATATATTTCAAACATGTAATGGGTCCTACAGGCCTTGCAAATCCGCTTGGAACACAAAAACAGTGGGAAATAACTCATAAAAATGGCCAAAAAACACGAAAACGACGAGTTTTTGGTCATAACTCTCAAACATGTATCGGTTCTTAAGGTCGTTTTAAATTGCCCTAGAACCCCAAAACAGTGGGCAATAGCTCATCAAAATGGCCATAAAACGCGAAAACGACGATTTTCTTGTCATTTCTCTCAGACATGTAAGGGGTATTATGGACCATGCAAATCGCCATGGAACCCCAAAAATGTGGGCAATAGCTCATTAAACGGCCATAAAACACGAAACAGACGAGTTGTTGCTTATAACCCTAATACATGTATCGGGTATTAAATCCGCTCTAAGTCACCTTCGAACCATAAAACTGTTGGTACTAGCTCATGAAAACGACCATAAAACGGGTCCTACAGGCCTTGCAAATCCGCTTGGAACAAAAAACAGTGGGAAATAACTCATAAAAATGGCCAAAAAACACGAAAACGAGGAGTTTTTAGTCATATATTTCAAACATGTAACGGGTCCTACAGGCCTTGCAAATCCGCTTGGAACACAAAAACAGTGGGAAATAACTCATAAAAATGGCCAAAAAACACGAAAACGACGAGTTTTTGGTCATAACTCTCAAACATGTATCGGTTCTTAAGGTCGTTTTAAATTGCCCTAGAACCCCAAAACAGTGGGCAATAGCTCATCAAAATGGCCATAAAACGCGAAACGACGATTTTCTTGTCATTTCTCTCAAACATGTAAGGGGTATTATGGACCATGCAAATCGCCATGGAACCCCAAATTGTGGGCAATAGCTCATTAAACGGCCATAAAACACGAAACAGACGAGTTTTTGCTCATAACCCTAATACATGTATCGGGTATTAAAGCCGCTCTAAGTCACCTTCGAACCATAAAACTGTTGGTACTAGCTCATGAAAACGACCATAAACAGTGTATCGGGTCAAAAGGTCGTTGTAAATCGCTCTAGAACCGCAAAACAGAGGGCAATGGCTCATAAAAATGGCCAAAAAACACGAAAACGAGGAGTTTTTAGTCATATATTTCAAACATGTAACAGGTCCTACAGGCCTTGCAAATCCGCTTGGAACAAAAAAGTGGGAAATAACTCATAAAAATGGCCAAAAAACACGAAAACGACGAGTTTTTGGTCATAACTCTCAAACATGTATCGGTTCTTAAGGTCGTTGTAAATTGCCCTAGAACCCCAAAACTGTGGGCAATAGCTCATCAAAACGGCCATAAAACGCGAAAACGACGATTTTCTTGTCATTTCTCTCAAACATGTAAGGGGTATTATGGACCATGCAAATCGCCATGGAACCCCAAAAATGTGGGCAATAGCTCATTAAACGGCCATAAAACACGAAATAGACGAGTTGTTGCTTATAACCCTAATACATGTATCGGGTATTAAATCCGCTCTAAGTCACCTTCGAACCATAAAACTGTTGGTACTAGCTCATGAAAACGACCATAAAACGGGTCCTACAGGCCTTGCAAATCCGCTTGGAACAAAAAACAGTGGGAAATAACTCATAAAAATGGCCAAAAAACACGAAAACGAGGAGTTTTTAGTCATATATTTCAAACATGTAACGGGTCCTACAGGCCTTGCAAATCCGCTTGGAACACAAAAACAGTGGGAAATAACTCATGAAAATGGCCAAAAAACACGACGAGTTTTTGGTCATAACTCTCAAACATGTATCGGTTCTTAAGGTCGTTGTAAATTGCCCTAGAACCCCAAAACAGTGGGCAATAGCTCATCAAAACGGCCATAAAACGCGAAAACGACGATTTTCTTGTCATTTCTCTCAAACATGTAAGGGGTATTATGGACCATGCAAATCACCATGGAACCCCGAAAATGTGGGCAATAGCTCATTAAACGGCCATAAAACACGAAACAGACGAGTTGTTGCTTATAACCCTAATACATGTATCGGGTATTAAATCCGCTCTAAGTCACCTTCGAACCATAAAACTGTTGGTACTAGCTCATGAAAACGACCATAAAACGGGTCCTACAGGCCTTGCAAATCCGCTTGGAACAAAAAACAGTGGGAAATAACTCATAAAAATGGCCAAAAAACACGAAAACGAGGAGTTTTTAGTCATATATTTCAAACATGTAACGGGTCCTACAGGCCTTGCAAATCCGCTTGGAACACAAAAACAGTGGGAAATAACTCATAAAAATGGCCAAAAAACACGAAAACGACGAGTTTTTGGTCATAACTCTCAAACATGTATCGGTTCTTAAGGTCGTTTTAAATTGCCCTAGAACCCCAAAACAGTGGGCAATAGCTCATCAAAATGGCCATAAAACGCGAAAACGACGATTTTCTTGTCATTTCTCTCAGACATGTAAGGGGTATTATGGCCATGCAAATCGCCATGGAACCCCAAAAATGTGGGCAATAGCTCATTAAACGGCCATAAAACACGAAACAGACGAGTTGTTCCTTATAACCCTAATACATGTATCGGGTATTAAATCCGCTCTAAGTCACCTTCGAACCATAAAACTGTTGGTACTAGCTCATAAGGTCGTTGTAAATCGCTCTAGAACCGTAAAACAGAGGGCAATGGCTCATGAAAACGGCCATAAAACTTTAAAACTACGAGTTTTTAGTCATATATTTCAAACATGTAATGGGTCCTACAGGCCTTGCAAATCCGCTTGGAACACAAAAACAGTGGGAAATAACTCATAAAAATGGCCAAAAAACACGAAAACGACGAGTTTTTGGTCATAACTCTCAAACATGTATCGGTTCTTAAGGTCGTTTTAAATTGCCCTAGAACCCCAAAACAGTGGGCAATAGCTCATCAAAATGGCCATAAAACGCGAAAACGACGATTTTTCTTGTCATTTCTCTCAGACATGTAAGGGGTATTATGGACCATGCAAATCGCCATGGAACCCCAAAATTGTGGGCAATAGCTCATTAAACGGCCATAAAACACGAAAAAAACGAGTTGTTGCTTATAACCCTAATACATGTATCGGGTATTAAATCCGCTCTAAGTCACCTTCGAACCATAAAACTGTTGGTACTAGCTCATGAAAACGACCATAAAACGCGAAAACTACGAGATTTGGGTCATATCTCTGCAACATGTATCGGGTCATAAGGTCGTAAATCGCTTGGAACAAAAAACAGAGGGCAATGGCTCATGAAAACGGCCATAAAACTCTAAAACTACGAGTTTTTAGTCATATATTTCAAACATGTAATGGGTCCTACAGGCCTTGCAAATCCGCTTGGAACACAAAAACAGTGGGAAATAACTCATAAAAATGGCCAAAAAACACGAAAACGACGAGTTTTTGGTCATAACTCTCAAACATGTATCGGTTCTTAAGGTCGTTGTAAATTGCCCTAGAACCCCAAAACAGTGGGCAATAGCTCATCAAAACGGCCATAAAACGCGAAAACGACGATTTTCTTGTCATTTCTCTCAAACATGTAAGGGGTATTATGGACCATGCAAATCGCCATGGAACCCCAAAAATGTGGGCAATAGCTCATTAAACGGCCATAAAACACGAAATAGACGAGTTGTTGCTTATAACCCTAATACATGTATCGGGTATTAAATCCGCTCTAAGTCACCTTCGAACCATAAAACTGTTGGTACTAGCTCATGAAAACGACCATAAAACGGGTCCTACAGGCCTTGCAAATCCGCTTGGAACAAAAAAACAGTGGGAAATAACTCATGAAAATGGCCAAAAAACACGAAAACGAGGAGTTTTTAGTCATATATTTCAAACATGTAACGGGTCCTACAGGCCTTGCAAATCCGCTTGGAACAAAAAAAGTGGGAAATAACTCATAAAAATGGCCAAAAAACACGAAAACGACGAGTTTTTGGTCATAACTCTCAAACATGTATCGGTTCTTAAGGTCGTTGTAAATTGCCCTAGAACCCCAAAACAGTGGGCAATAGCTCATCAAAACGGCCATAAAACGCGAAAACGACGATTTTCTTGTCATTTCTCTCAAACATGTAAGGGGTATTATGGACCATGCAAATCGCCATGGAACCCCAAAAATGTGGGCAATAGCTCATTAAACGGCCATAAAACACGAAACAGACGAGTTGTTGCTTATAACCCTAATACATGTATCGGGTATTAAATCCGCTCTAAGTCACCTTCGAACCATAAAACTGTTGGTACTAGCTCATGAAAACGACCATAAAACGGGTCCTACAGGCCTTGCAAATCCGCTTGGAACAAAAAACAGTGGGAAATAACTCATAAAAATGGCCAAAAAACACGAAAACGAGGAGTTTTTAGTCATATATTTCAAACATGTAACGGGTCCTACAGGCCTTGCAAATCCGCTTGGAACAAAAAACAGTGGGAAATAACTCATAAAAATGGCCAAAAAACACGAAAACGACGAGTTTTTGGTCATAACTCTCAAACATGTATCGGTTCTTAAGGTCGTTTTAAATTGCCCTAGAACCCCAAAACAGTGGGCAATAGCTCATCAAAATGGCCATAAAACGCTAAATCGACGATTTTCTTGTCATTTCTCTCAGACATGTAATGGGTATTATGGACCATGCAAATCGCCATGGAACCCCAAAATTGTGGGCAATAGCTCATTAAACGGCCATAAAACACGAAACAGACGAGTTGTTGCTCATAACCCTAATACATGTATCGGGTATTAAAGCCGCTCTAAGTCACCTTCGAACCATAAAACTGTTGGTACTAGCTCATGAAAACGACCATAAAACGCGAAAACTACGAGTTTTGGGTCATATCCCTCCAACATGTATCGGGTCATAAAGTCGTTGTAAATCGCTCTAGAACCCCAAAACAGAGGGAAATGGCTCATGAAAACGGCCATAAAACTCTAAAACTACGAGTTTTTAGTCATATATTTCAAACATGTAATGGGTCCTACAGGCCTTGCAAAACCGCTTGGAACACAAAAATAGTGGGAAATAACTCATGAAAATGGCCAAAAAAACACGAAAACGACGAGTTTTTGGTCATAACTCTCAAACATGTTTCGATTCTTAAGGTCGTTGTAAATTGCCCTAGAACCCCAAAACAGTGGGCAATAGCTCATCAAAACGGCCATAAAACGCGAAAACGACGATTTTCTTGTCATTTCTCTCAAACATGTAAGGGGTATTATGGACCATGCAAATCGCCATGGAACCCCAAAAATGTGGGCAATAGCTCATTAAACGGCCATAAAACACGAAACAGACGAGTTGTTGCTTATAACCCTAATACATGTATCGGGTATTAAATCCGCTCTAAGTCACCTTCGAACCATAAAACTGTTGGTACTAGCTCATGAAAACGACCATAAAACGGGTCCTACAGGCCTTGCAAATCCGCTTGGAACAAAAAACAGTGGGAAATAACTCATAAAAATGGCCAAAAAACACGAAAACGAGGAGTTTTTAGTCATATATTTCAAACATGTAACGGGTCCTACAGGCCTTGCAAATCCGCTTGGAACACAAAAACAGTGGGAAATAACTCATAAAAATGGCCAAAAAACACGAAAACGACGAGTTTTTGGTCATAACTCTCAAACATGTATCGGTTCTTAAGGTCGTTTTAAATTGCCCTAGAACCCCAAAACAGTGGGCAATAGCTCATCAAAATGGCCATAAAACGCGAAAACGACGATTTTCTTGTCATTTCTCTCAGACATGTAAGGGGTATTATGGACCATGCAAATCGCCATGGAACCCCAAAATTGTGGGCAATAGCTCATTAAACGGCCATAAAACACGAAACAGACGAGTTGTTGCTCATAACCCTAATACATGTATCGGGTATTAAAGCCGCTCTAAGTCACCTTCGAACCATAAAACTGTTGGTACTAGCTCATGAAAACGACCATAAAACGCGAAAACTGCGAGTTTTGGGTCATATCCCTCCAACATGTATCGGGTCATAAGGTCGTTGTAAATCGCTCTAGAACCGCAAAACAGAGGGCAATGGCTCATGAAAACGGCCATAAAACTCTAAAACTACGAGTTTTTAGTCATATATTTCAAACATGTAATGGGTCCTACAGGCCTTGCAAATCCGCTTGGAACACAAAAACAGTGGGAAATAACTCATGAAAATGGCCAAAAAACACGAAAACGACGATTTTTTGGTCATAACTCTCAAACATGTTTCGATTCTTAAGGTCGTTGTAAATTGCCCTAGAACCCCAAAACAGTGGGCAATAGCTCATCAAAACGGCCATAAAACGCGAAAATGACGATTTTCTTGTCATTTCTCTCAAACATGTAAGGGGTATTATGGACCATGCAAATCGCCATGGAACCCCAAAAATGTGGGCAATAGCTCATTAAACGGCCATAAAACACGAAACAGACGAGTTGTTGCTTATAACCCTAATACATGTATCGGGTATTAAATCCGCTCTAAGTCACCTTCGAACCATAAAACTGTTGGTACTAGCTCATGAAAACGACCATAAAACGGGTCCTACAGGCCTTGCAAATCCGCTTGGAACAAAAAAACAGTGGGAAATAACTCATAAAAATGGCCAAAAAACACGAAAACGAGGAGTTTTTAGTCATATATTTCAAACATGTAACGGGTCCTACAGGCCTTGCAAATCCGCTTGGAACACAAAAACAGTGGGAAATAACTCATAAAAATGGCCAAAAAACACGAAAACGACGAGTTTTTGGTCATAACTCTCAAACATGTATCGGTTCTTAAGGTCGTTTTAAATTGCCCTAGAACCCCAAAACAGTGGGCAATAGCTCATCAAAATGGCCATAAAACGCGAAAACGACGATTTTCTTGTCATTTCTCTCAGACATGTAAGGGGTATTATGGACCATGCAAATCGCCATGGAACCCCAAAATTGTGGGCAATAGCTCATTAAACGGCCATAAAACACGAAACAGACGAGTTGTTGCTCATAACCCTAATACATGTATCGGGTATTAAAGCCGCTCTAAGTCACCTTCGAACCATAAAACTGTTGGTACTAGCTCATGAAAACGACCATAAAACGCGAAAACTGCGAGTTTTGGGTCATATCCCTCCAACATGTATCGGGTCATAAGGTCGTTGTAAATCGCTCTAGAACCGCAAAACAGAGGGCAATGGCTCATGAAAACGGCCATAAAACTCTAAAACTACGAGTTTTTAGTCATATATTTCAAACATGTAATGGGTCCTACAGGCCTTGCAAATCCGCTTGGAACACAAAAACAGTGGGAAATAACTCATGAAAATGGCCAAAAAACACGAAAACGACGAGTTTTTGGTCATAACTCTCAAACATGTTTCGATTCTTAAGGTCGTTGTAAATTTCCCTAGAACCCCAAAACAGTGGGCAATAGCTCATCAAAACGGCCATAAAACGCGAAAACGACGATTTTCTTGTCATTTCTCTCAAACATGTAAGGGGTATTATGGACCATGCAAATCGCCATGGAACCCCAAAAATGTGGGCAATAGCTCATTAAACGGCCATAAAACACGAAACAGACGAGTTGTTGCTTATAACCCTAATACATGTATCGGGTATTAAATCCGCTCTAAGTCACCTTCGAACCATAAAACTGTTGGTACTAGCTCATGAAAACGACCATAAAACGGGTCCTACAGGCCTTGCAAATCCGCTTGGAACAAAAAACAGTGGGAAATAACTCATAAAAATGGCCAAAAAACACGAAAACGAGGAGTTTTTAGTCATATATTTCAAACATGTAACGGGTCCTACAGGCCTTGCAAATCCGCTTGGAACACAAAAACAGTGGGAAATAACTCATAAAAATGGCCAAAAAACACGAAAACGACGAGTTTTTGGTCATAACTCTCAAACATGTATCGGTTCTTAAGGTCGTTTTAAATTGCCCTAGAACCCCAAAACAGTGGGCAATAGCTCATCAAAATGGCCATAAAACGCGAAAACGACGATTTTCTTGTCATTTCTCTCAGACATGTAAGGGGTATTATGGACCATGCAAATCGCCATGGAACCCCAAAATTGTGGGCAATAGCTCATTAAACGGCCATAAAACACGAAACAGACGAGTTGTTGCTCATAACCCTAATACATGTATCGGGTATTAAAGCCGCTCTAAGTCACCTTCGAACCATAAAACTGTTGGTACTAGCTCATGAAAACGACCATAAAACGCGAAAACTGCGAGTTTTGGGTCATATCCCTCCAACATGTATCGGGTCATAAGGTCGTTGTAAATCGCTCTAGAACCCCAAAACAGAGGGCAATGGCTCATGAAAACGGCCATAAAACTCTAAAACTACGAGTTTTTAGTCATATATTTCAAACATGTAATGGGTCCTACAGGCCTTGCAAAACCGCTTGGAACACAAAAATAGTGGGAAATAACTCATGAAAATGGCCAAAAAAACACGAAAACGACGAGTTTTTGGTCATAACTCTCAAACATGTTTCGATTCTTAAGGTCGTTGTAAATTGCCCTAGAACCCTAAAACAGTGGGCAATAGCTCATTAAAACGGCCATAAAACGCGAAAATGACGATTTTCTTGTCATTTCTCTCAAACATGTAAGGGGTATTATGGACCATGCAAATCGCCATGCAACCCCAAAAATGTGGGCAATAGCTCATTAAACGGCCATAAAACACGAAAGAGACGAGTTGTTGCTTATAACCCTAATACATGTATCGGGTATCAAATCCGCTCTAAGTCACCTTAGAACCATAAAACTGTTGGTACTAGCTCATGAAAACGACCATAAAATGGGTCCTACAGGCCTTGCAAATCCGCTTGGAACAAAAAAAGTGGGAAATAACTCATGAAAATGGCCAAAAAACACGAAAACGAGGAGTTTTTAGTCATATATTTCAAACATGTAACGGGTCCTACAGGCCTTGCAAATCCGCTTGGAACAAAAAAAGTGGGAAATAACTCATAAAAATGGCCAAAAAACACGAAAACGACGAGTTTTTGGTCATAACTCTCAAACATGTATCGGTTCTTAAGGTCGTTTTAAATTGCCCTAGAACCCCAAAACAGTGGGCAATAGCTCATCAAAATGGCCATAAAACGCGAAAACGACGATTTTCTTGTCATTTCTCTCAGACATGTAAGGGGTATTATGGACCATGCAAATCGCCATGGAACCCCAAAATTGTGGGCAATAGCTCATTAAACGGCCATAAAACACGAAACAGACGAGTTGTTGCTCATAACCCTAATACATGTATCGGGTATTAAAGCCGCTCTAAGTCACCTTCGAACCATAAAACTGTTGGTACTAGCTCATGAAAACGACCATAAAACGCGAAAACTGCGAGTTTTGGGTCATATCCCTCCAACATGTATCGGGTCAAAAGGTCGTTGTAAATCGCTCTAGAACCGCAAAAACAGAGGGCAATGGCTCATGAAAACGGCCATAAAACTCTAAAACTACGAGTTTTTAGTCATATATTTCAAACATGTAATGGGTCCTACAGGCCTTGCAAATCCGCTTGGAACACAAAAACAGTGGGAAATAACTCATGAAAATGGCCAAAAAACACGAAAACGACGATTTTTTGGTCATAACTCTCAAACATGTTTCGATTCTTAAGGTCGTTGTAAATTGCCCTAGAACCCCAAAACAGTGGGCAATAGCTCATCAAAACGGCCATAAACATGTAAGGGGTATTATGGACCATGCAAATCGCCATGGAACCCCAAAAATGTGGGCAATAGCTCATTAAACGGCCATAAAACACGAAACAGACGAGTTGTTGCTTATAACCCTAATACATGTATCGGGTATTAAATCCGCTCTAAGTCACCTTCGAACCATAAAACTGTTGGTACTAGCTCATGAAAACGACCATAAAACGGGTCCTACAGGCCTTGCAAATCCGCTTGGAACAAAAAACAGTGGGAAATAACTCATAAAAATGGCCAAAAACACGAAAACGAGGAGTTTTTAGTCATATATTTCAAACATGTAACGGGTCCTACAGGCCTTGCAAATCCGCTTGGAACAAAAAACAGTGGGAAATAACTCATAAAAATGGCCAAAAAACACGAAAACGACGAGTTTTTGGTCATAACTCTCAAACATGTATCGGTTCTTAAGGTCGTTTTAAATTGCCCTAGAACCCCAAAACAGTGGGCAAAAACCATGATTTTCTTGTCATTTCTCTCAGACATGTAAGGGGTATTATGGACCATGCAAATCGCCATGGAACCCCAAAATTGTGGGCAATAGCTCATTAAACGGCCATAAAACACGAAACAGACGAGTTTTTGCTCATAACCCTAATACATGTATCGGGTATTAAAGCCGCTCTAAGTCACCTTCGAACCATAAAACTGTTGGTACTAGCTCATGAAAACGACCATAAAACGCGAAAACTACGAGTTTTGGGTCATATCCCTCCAACATGTATCGGGTCATAAGGTCGTTGTAAATCGCTCTAGAACCCCAAAACAGAGGGCAATGGCTCATGGAAACGGCCATAAAACGCTAAAACTACGAGTTTTTAGTCATATATTTCAAACATGTAATGGGTCCTACAGGCCTTGCAAAACCGCTTGGAACACAAAAACAGTGGGAAATAACTCATGAAAATGGCCAAAAAACACGAAAACAACGATTTTTTGGTCATAACTCTCAAACATGTTTCGATTCTTAAGGTCGTTGTAAATTGCCCTAGAACCCCAAAGCACTGGGCAATAGCTCATCAAAACGGCCATAAAACGCGAAACTGACGATTTTCTTGTCATTTCTCTCAGACATGTAAGGGGTATTATGGACCATGCAAATCGCCATGGAACCCCAAAAATGTGGGCAATAGCTCATTAAACGGCCATAAAACACGAAACAGACGAGTTGTTGCTTATAACCCTAATACATGTATCGGGTATTAAATCCGCTCTAAGTCACCTTCGAACCATAAAACTGTTGGTACTAGCTCATGAAAACGACCATAAAACGGGTCCTACAGGCCTTGCAAATCCGCTTGGAACAAAAAAACAGTGGGAAATAACTCATGAAAATGGCCAAAAAACACGAAAACGAGGAGTTTTTAGTCATATATTTCAAACATGTAACGGGTCCTACAGGCCTTGCAAATCCGCTTGGAACAAAAAAAGTGGGAAATAACTCATAAAAATGGCCAAAAAACACGAAAACGACGAGTTTTTGGTCATAACTCTCAAACATGTATCGGTTCTTAAGGTCGTTGTAAATTGCCCTAGAACCCCAAAACAGTGGGCAATAGCTCATCAAAATGGCCATAAAAGCGAAAGCAGCGATTTTCTTGTCATTTCTCTCAGACATGTAAGGGGTATTATGGACCATGCAAATCGCCATGGAACCCCAAAAATGTGGGCAATAGCTCATTAAACGGCCATAAAACACGAAACAGACGAGTTGTTCCTTATAACCCTAATACATGTATCGGGTATTAAATCCGCTCTAAGTCACCTTCGAACCATAAAACTGTTGGTACTAGCTCATGAAAACGACCATAAAACGGGTCCTACAGGCCTTGCAAATCCGCTTGGAACAAAAAACAGTGGGAAATAACTCATGAAAATGGCCAAAAAACACGAAAACGAGGAGTTTTTAGTCATATATTTCAAACATGTAACGGGTCCTACAGGCCTTGCAAATCCGCTTGGAACAAAAAAAGTGGGAAATAACTCATAAAAATGGCCAAAAAACACGAAAACGACGAGTTTTTGGTCATAACTCTCAAACATGTATCGGTTCTTAAGGTCGTTGTAAATTGCCCTAGAACCCCAAAACAGTGGGCAATAGCTCATCAAAACGGCCATAAAACGCGAAAAAGCAGCTTATCTTGTCATTTCTCTCAGACATGTAAGGGGTATTATGGACCATGCAAATCGCCATGGAACCCCAAAATTGTGGGCAATAGCTCATTAAACGGCCATAAAACACGAAACAGACGAGTTGTTGCTCATAACCCTAATACATGTATCGGGTATTAAAGCCGCTCTAAGTCACCTTCGAACCATAAAACTGTTGGTACTAGCTCATGAAAACGACCATAAAACGCGAAAACTGCGAGTTTTGGGTCATATCCCTCCAACATGTATCGGGTCATAAGGTCGTTGTAAATCGCTCTAGAACCCCAAAACAGAGGGCAATGGCTCATGAAAACGGCCATAAAACTCTAAAACTACGAGTTTTTAGTCATATATTTCAAACATGTAATGGGTCCTACAGGCCTTGCAAATCCGCTTGGAACACAAAAACAGTGGGAAATAACTCATGAAAATGGCCAAAAAACACGAAAACGACGAGTTTTTGGTCATAACTCTCAAACATGTTTCGATTCTTAAGGTCGTTGTAAATTGCCCTAGAACCCCAAAGCACTGGGCAATAGCTCATCAAAACGGCCATAAAACGCGAAACTGACGATTTTCTTGTCATTTCTCTCAGACATGTAAGGGGTATTATGGACCATGCAAATCGCCATGGAACCCCAAAAATGTGGGCAATAGCTCATTAAACGGCCATAAAACACGAAACAGACGAGTTGTTGCTTATAACCCTAATACATGTATCGGGTATTAAATCCGCTCTAAGTCACCTTCGAACCATAAAACTGTTGGTACTAGCTCATGAAAACGACCATAAAACGGGTCCTACAGGCCTTGCAAATCCGCTTGGAACAAAAAAACAGTGGGAAATAACTCATGAAAATGGCCAAAAAACACGAAAACGAGGAGTTTTTAGTCATATATTTCAAACATGTAACGGGTCCTACAGGCCTTGCAAATCCGCTTGGAACAAAAAAAAGTGGGCAATAACTCATAAAAATGGCCAAAAAACACGAAAACGACGAGTTTTCGGTCATAACTCTCAAACATGTATCGGTTCTTAAGGTCGTTGTAAATTGCCCTAGAACCCCAAAACAGTGGGCAATAGCTCATCAAAACGGCCATAAAACGCGAAAACGACGATTTTCTTGTCATTTCTCTCAAACATGTAAGGGGTATTATGGACCATGCAAATCGCCATGGAACCCCAAAAATGTGGGCAGTAGCTCATTAAACGGCCATAAAACACGAAACAGACGAGTTGTTGCTTATAACCCTAATACATGTATCGGGTATTAAATCCGCTCTAAGTCACCTTCGAACCATAAAACTGTTGGTACTAGCTCATGAAAACGACCACATATCCCTCCAACATGTAACGGGTCATAAGGTCGTTGTAAATCGCTCTAGAACCGTAAAACAGAGGGCAATGGCTCATGAAAACGGCCATAAAACTTTAAAACTACGAGTTTTTAGTCATATATTTCAAACATGTAATGGGTCCTACAGGCCTTGCAAATCCGCTTGGAACACAAAAACAGTGGGAAATAACTCATGAAAATGGCCAAAAAACACGAAAACAACGATTTTTTGGTCATAACTCTCAAACATGTATCGGTTCTTAAGGTCATTGTAAATTGCCCTAGAACCCCAAAACAGTGGGCAATAGCTCATCAAAACGGCCATAAAACGCGAAAACGACGATTTTCTTGACATTTCTCTCAAACATGTAAGGGGTATTATGGACCATGCAAATCGCCATGGAACCCCAAAAATGTGGGCAATAGCTCATTAAACGGCCATAAAACATGAAACAGACGAGTTGTTGCTTATAACCCTAATACATGTATCGGGTATTAAATCCGCTCTAAGTCACCTTCGAACCATAAAACTGTTGGTACTAGCTCATGAAAACGACCATAAAATGCGAAGATTGGGTCATGTCTCCCACAAGTATGTGTAGGGTTCGCAGATAGAAAACAAAAATTTCCTCGATGTGAACTATATACCAAGATCTATCTACTAGATACAAACACGGCGGATGTATATCCGTAGAAAACGCACCTTGAAGACCGACAAAGCTTAACGAGTTCAACTCGTGGTTGATGTAGACGATCTGCCGATCTCAAGATCGAGAGGAAGTCCTAGCGCCGCAAATCAACAGCATCCGTGCTCGCACACACGTTCGAGGCACCGAGCAACCTCCGCCTCCTCGCTACAGCGATGCAGCGGAAGCACAACTCTTTCTTGCCGAATAGCCACCGGGAACATGTATGTCGCTAGTCCGAGACCATGGGGAATAAATTCTAGAGGGGGAGAGAGATCCTTCACGAGGAGGTGTGAGAGACAAGTGAGGAGGGGGCTCCTTTTATAGGAGGAGGGACACCCAAGGGGTGGCCCGCCATGGGGCTGCCCTCCTCCTTCATTCATGTGGGTGGACACTCCACTCACAAAATGCCCTTTAAAATCCCTCACTCAAATTCCCATTAAATTTCCACCAAATTTAATGCAAACTCTCATTAAATAAAACTCTTTATTTTATTCAGAATTTTGTCAATTACTTTAATGACGAACATTCACAAATAACCCTTGCTAGAATTCTATTTCACATGCATAACCACTTTATGCAATTTCACCCGAAAACATGTTTGGTATCTAGTGAAATAAATTCCTGCTTGTTCATTCTTTCGCATGAAACATTTGCTCCAATTGGATGTCGGTGTCTCTTAAGTGTGTCACCCTACGGTTCGTGAATAATGCGGACATGATCGAGACCCCTCTCGGATCAATAATCGAAGCGGGATCGGAGACCCATCGACTCACACATTCAACGATGACTTTCTTGTGATCGTCAACCTTTTACGCTAGTATCTTAATCCCTTTGTTTCACGATATATTACATGTCCGAGATTCCATCATCGGTATCTCCATACCTAGTTTGATCTCGTTCCGACATGCACTCTTTTCGTTCCTGTGATATAACATTCTAGTGATCAAATCACTTGCTTGCAAGCTAATCAATGTGATATCACCGAGAGGGCCCAGAGTATATATATCCGTCATCGGGATGAACAAATTCCACTCTCAATCCATGAGCCTCAACATAACACTTTATTAGTTCGAATCCATCTTTATAATCACCCACATTACGGTGTGACGTTTGATGTTATCAAGAAACTCTTCCGGTGTTAGTGATTGACATGATCTCATGGTCTAAGGATTAGGATCACTGTAAGTTGTTATAGCAATATAAACTCAATGACTTTGATCGTAATGCTATACTTGGATGAATGTTCATCACACCATTACACTAATGTTGTGATCCCGTTATTAACAACATCCAATGTCCATGATCGAAACCTTGATCATCTTGTTAATCAACGAGCTAGTTTATGAGAGAGGCATAACTAGGAACTTTCTTTTGTTTATTAAACACACATGTATTAACGCGTTTCCGTATTAATACAATTATAGCATGCAAAATAAACATCTATCATATACTTGGAATACACATAATAAACACTTTATTATTGCCTCTCGGGCATATTCCTTGATCTCCACTTGCACTAGAGACAATAATCTAGTTACATAGTGATAAATCTAACACCCATTGAGTTCGTGTTGATCATGTTTTGCTCTAGGGAGAGTTTTAGTCAACGGATCTGCTACATTGAGATCCGTATGTACTTCTAAATCTTTATATCTCCATCCTTGACATGCTCATGATGGAGTGAAACCGCGCTTAATATGCTTGGAATGCTTGTGAGACCTTGGCTCTTTGGAATTGGCAATGGCACCATTGTTGTCACAATAGATCACCATTGGGTCCAACGCGTTTGCCACCACTCCTAGTTCGGATATGAACTCCTTCATCCAAATCGCTTCTGGCCGCTCAAGCAGCGAGAACATATTCGCCTCGTTGTTGATCCCGCTACCACAGGTTGTTTGGAGCTCCTCCAACTAACGCTCCGCCATTCATGAGAAATACGTATCCGGATTGAGACTTAGAGTCATCCGGATCGGTGTCAAAGCTAGCCGACATAACACTTAGCGACGAGCTCTTCTTCACCTCCGTATACAAGAAACATATCCTTAGTTCTTCGTAAGTACTTAAGGATATTCTTGACCGCTATCCGGTGTTCGAACACGATCCGATTGGTACCTACTAGTCAAACTAATAGCATGTGCCACATCCGGTCTTGTACATAGCATGGCGTACATTATAGAGCCTATGGTGAAGCATAGGGACTTTGTCCATTATCTCTCTTTCTTCCATGAGCCGGACTTTGAGTCTTACTCAATGTCTTGCCTTGCAACATAGGTAAGAACCCTTCTTACTTCCGTCCATTTTAAACTTCTTTAAAATCTTATCAAGGTATGTACTTTGCGATAGCCCTATTAGGCGCCTAGATCTATCTCTATAGATCTTTATGCCTAATATGTATGGCGCTCACCTAGGTCCTTCATTGAAAATTTCTTTGTTTAGATAACTTTTAACACTGTTTAAAGATCTATATCATTTCCATCAATAATATGTCATCCACATATAATATCGAAATGCCACATTGCTCCCTCACTTTCTTGTAAATACAAGCTTCTCCATAAGTTTGGACAAATCCAAAATCTTTGATCACCTCATCAAAGCGGAGATTCCAACCGTGATGCTTGCTTCAATCCATAGATGGATCGCTGAAGCTTGCACACCTTGTTAGCATCCTTAGGATCGACAAAACCCTTTGGTTGTATCATATACAACTCTTCTTCAATATTACCATTGAGAAACGGTTTTGACATCCATCGCCATATCTCATAATCGAAATATGCAAAGAATTGCTAACATAATCCTAATCGACTTTAGCATCGCTACAGGAGAGATAGTCTCATCGTAGTCAACTCCTTGAATTTGTCGAAACCCCTTTGCGACAAGTCGAGCTTTATAGACGGTCACATTACCATCAACATCGTTTTCCTTTTGAAAATCCATTTGTTCTCCACGGCCTTTCGGTCGTGAGGTAATTCCACCAAGTTCCAAACTTGATTTTCATACATGGATTCCATCTCGGATTTCATGGCTTCTAACCATTTGTTGGAATCCGGGCTCATCGCTTCTTCATACGTCGCAGGTCATCATTTTCATCAACCATGAAATTCATGACGGGATTTCCGTCTGACTCGGGGCTGCAGCGTCTGTTTGACTCTGCGAGGTTCTAGAGTACTCTCTTCGGAGTTTCATGATCATTATCATTAGTTCCCTCTTCAACAGTGGAGCCAACTCCGAACAACTTCCGGTAGCGCTACTCGCCATACTTTGAAGAGAAGGTTCCATAACCTCTTGAGTTCTACCTTCCGACTACTCACACCTTTCGCGAAACTCTTTCTCTAGAAAGGATCCATTCTTGGCAACAAAAACCTTGCCCTCGGATCTGATAGAAGGAATACCCAATAGTTTCTTTAGGGTATCCTATGAAGACGATTTTTCCGTTTTGGGTTCGAGTTTATCCGGTTGAAGTTTCTTCACATAAACATCGCATCCCCAAACTTTAAGAAATGATGACTTAGGTTTGTTTCCAAACCACAATTCATACGGTGTCTTTTCAACGGATTTAGATGGTGCCCGATTTAAAGTGAATGCAGCAGTTTCTAGTGCATAACCCCAAAATGACAACGGCAAGTCCGTCAGAGACATCATAGATCGAACCATATCTAATAAAGTACAATTACGACGTTCCGACACACCATTTCGCTGTGGTGTTCCGGCAGGTGTGATTTGTGAAACAATTCCACACTCTTTCATGTGAGTGCTAAACTCGTAACTTAGATACTCACCTCCACGGTCGGACCGTAGAAATTTGATCTTTCTATTACGATGATTTTCCACTTAATTCTAAAATTCCTTGAACTTTTCAAAGGTTTCAGACTTGTGTTTCATCAAGTAGATATAAGCGTATCTACTCAAATCATCCGTGAAAGTAACAAAATAACGATATCCACCTCGCGTCGACACACTCATTGGACCACATACATCAGAATGTATGATTTCCAATAAATTTGTCGCCCGTTCCATTGAACCGGAAGACGGCGTTCTAGTCATCTTGCCCATAAGGCATGGCTCACATGTATCAAATGATTCATAATCAAGTGATTCCAAAAGTCCATCCGAATGGAGCTTCTTCATGCGTTTAACGCCAATATGACCTAGACGGCAGTGCCACATATATGCGGATATATCATCATTAAGTTTAATCCTTTTAGCATCAACATTATGAATATGTGTAACATTATCATTGAGATCTAATAGAAATAAACCATTCATCATCGGTGCATGACCATAAAAGATTTCATTCATATAAATGGAACAACCATTGTTCTCGGATTTAAATGAATAACCACTTCGCATCAAACACGATCCAGATACAATTTTCATGCTCAGTGCAGGCACCAGATAACATTTATTCAAGTTTATAACTAATCCCTACGGTAAGTGGAGAGGCAGCGTTCCAACGGCGATCACATCAACGCTTGATCCATTGCCGACACGCATCTTGACCTCACCCCTTGCTAGTGGTCGCTTGTTCCGCAGCCCCTGATTCGAGTTACAAATATTAGCAACTGAACCGGTATCAAATACCCAGGTGCTACTGCGAGCACTAGTCAAGTACACATCAATAACATGTATATCATATATAGCTTTGTTTGCCTTGCCGGCCTTCTTGTCTGCCAGATAATTGGTGCGCTACATGGCGATCCCCTTACAATAGTAGCACTCGAATCGACTTAGGTCCAACTCGGGTTTTTTCAGCGCGCAACAGCTTGCCGCCTTACTTCACTTCCGCTTTTCCTTCTTGTCTTTCTTGAAACCAGTGTTCCTATTGATCATCAACACTTGATGTTCCTTTTGATCTCCACTTCGTAGTTTTAAGCATTGATGAAGCTCGGGAGAGACTTCTTCATGCCTTGCATATTATAGTTCATCACGAAGCTCTTATAGCTAGGTGGAAGAGACTGCGAACATGATGGATGCCTAAGTCAATGGGAATCGATATTCCCAAGGACACAAGCTTATCGGCGAATCCGACATCTTGAGTACATGCTCACTAACGGAGCTGTGCTCTTCCATCATGCAGCTAAAGAACTTTTACAGGCGTTGTAGTTTCTCTCTGAAAGATGTGTGTCGAAAATCATTTTCAACTCACCCATTGTATCAAATGCATTGCCGTTTTCAAACGCTTTGAAGTTCCGCTCTAGCCCATACAATATGCCGCAATGAACTAAGTTATGGTCCTGACGAGTCTGATAGACATTCTTCTCCTCGTCAGGGGCATCATCAAAAGGTGGGGGGCCTAACGCGCTTCTAGCACATATTGCTTTTGTGCAGCAGAGAGGAGAATCCTCAAATTCATGGCCCATTCGGTAAAGTTGCTACCGTTGCAAGTTTCTCTTTCTCCATGAACACATTGAAATTAAAAGCAGGTGGTGCCATCTACAACAGAATTTGTAAAGTTTAGACTAAGTGTATGATAGATTGAGTTCAACTAATCCATATTACGAATGAACTCCCACTCAAAAACGACATCCTCGTGCCTTTTGGTGATTACATGAACTAAATCCACTACACCAAGTCCGATCATCACGTGAGTCGGATAGCTTCAAAGGCGAGCATCAAATGGGCATCATATCAACTATATGACTCATGCTTAACCTTTCGTCCGTGTTCCGAGGCCATGTCTCAGACATGCTAGGCTCGCCAAGTTAGAACCTTAGTATTCGGTGTAACTGTTTTACACCAAATATGGTCGTGGATCCAAGAACACCCGATCATCATGTGATGTCTTGGAGCGAAAACATAATCGGTGCATACTAAAGGAAGAACACATTCTTATCTTGATATTTAAATGAGGATCATCTTATTATGCTAACAAAGCGCTAAACAAGCAATATAAGATGCTATCAAACATCATATGTTTATTAGTGAAATTATATGGTTCCCGCAGATGATCTCTATCATGTGCATCGTGGTATGATCACTATCATACCTATATGTGTAAATCCAAGGTCTATGGATTTTACACGCTATGTGTGTTGTAAGAGTATCATCTCATACTTCTACTTACAACACTACCATATCATAACACTAGCCCAACAACAATCTAAACTAGACGCCTCTAATTTATCCATTGCAAGTTTTACGTGGCTTAGGGCTTTCGAGATAGAACCGTTCTTACCTACGAACATGAACCACAACGAGGATAATCAAATTGTTGACAACTCACTTGCAAAATATATATTGACTATAGTAGGAGAGACAGACACCCGCTAGCCACTTATGCAAACTAGTTGCATGTCAAGCGTGGAACAGGTCTCATGTGCGAGGACATGTAAAGTTTGTCTGGGACGCTTCATCCCACTATGCCACCAATATCCAAAATTACAACAAAGGAGCAACAACATGATCATCATCGCCCACATACTCATATGTGTACTACCCGTGTAAAGTATCTACGCATAGATCCGGCTCTGATACCACTGTAGGGTTCGCAGCATAGAAAACAAAAAATTTCCTACAATGTGAACTATATACCAAGATCTATCTACTAGATACAAACAACGGGCGGATGTATATCTGTAGAGAACATACCCTTGAAGACCGACAAAGCTTAACGAGTTCAACTCGTGGTTGATGTAGACGATCTCTTGCCGATCTCAAGATCGAGAGGAAGTCCTAGCGCCGCAAATCAGCAGCACATCCGTGCTCGCACACACGTTCGAGGCACCGAGCAACCTCCGCCTCCTCGCTCCAGCGATGCAGCGGAAGAACAACTCTTTCTTGCCGAATAGGCACCGGGAACATGTATCTCGCTAGTCCGAGACCATGGGGAATAAATTCTAGAGGGGGAGAGAGATCCTTCATGAGGAGGTGTGAGAGACAAGTGAGGAGGGGGCTCCTTTTATAGGAGGAGGGGGGCACCCAAGGGGGTGGCCGCCATGGGGATGCCCTCCTCCTTCATTCATGTGGGTGGACACTCCACTCACAAAATGCCCTTTAAAATCCCTCCACTCAAAAGTCCACTCAAATTCCCATTAAATTTCCACCAAATTTAATGCAAACTCTCATTAAATAAAACTCTTTTATTTTATTCAGAATTTTGTCAATTACTTTAATGACAAACATTCACAAATAACCCCTTGCTAGAATTCTATTTCACATGCATAACCACTTTATGCAATTTCACCCGAAAACCTGTTTCGGTATCTAGTGAAATAAATTCCTGCGCTTGTTCATTCTTTCGGCATGAAACATTTGCTCCAATTGGATGTCGGTGTCTCCTAAGTGTGTCACCCTACGGTTCGTGAATAATGCGGACATGATCGAGACCCCTCTCAGATCAATAATCAGAAGAGGTATCTGGAGACCCATACTGACTCCCACACATTCAACGATGACTTTCTTGTGATCGTCGGAACCTTTTACGCTAGTATCTTAATCCCTTTGTTTCACGATATATTACATGTCCGAGATTCGATCATCGGTATCTCCATACCTAGTTTGATCTCGCATCGACATGCACTCTTTTCTCGTTCCAGTGATATAACATTCTAGTGATCAAATCACTTGCTTGCAAGCTAATCAATGTGATATCACCGAGAGGGCCCAGAGTATATCTATCCGTCATCGGGATGAACAAATTCCACTCTCGATCCATGAGCCTCAACATAACACTTTATTAGTTCTGAATCCATCTTTATAATCACCCTGTTACGGTATGACGTTTGATGTTATCAATAAACTCTTCCGGTGTTAGTGATTGACATGATCTCATGGTCTAAGGATTAGGATCACTTCGTAAGTTGTTATAGCAATATAAACTCAATGACTTTGATCGTAATGCTATACTTCGGATGAATGTTCATCACACCATTACACTAATGTTGTGATCCCGTTATTAACAACATCCAATGTCAATGATCAGGAAACCTTGATCATCTTGTTAATCAACGAGCTAGTTTATGAGAGAGGCATAACTAGGAACTTTCTGTTTGTTTATTAAACACACATGTATTAACGTTTCCGTATTAATACAATTATAGCATGGAAAATAAACATCTATCATATACTCGGAATACACATAATAAACACTTTATTATTACCTCTCAGGGCATATTCCCTTCAGTATGGAGTCTTGCGGTCGTTGTAAATCGCCCGGAACCCGAAAACTGTGGGAAATACTCATGAAAACGGTCATAAAACGTGAAAACGACGAATTTTTAGTCATATCAATCAAACATGTAACGGGACTTACAGGCCTTGCAAATCCGCTTGGAACGCAAAAACAGTGGGAAATAACTCATGAAAATGGCCAAAAAACACGAAAACGACGAGTTTTTGGTCATAACTCTCAAACATGTTTCGATTCTTAAGGTCGTTGTACATTGCTCATCAAAACGGCCATAAAACGCGAAAATGACGATTTTCTTGTCATTTCTCTCAAACATGTAAGGGGTATTATGGACCATGCAAATCGCCATGGAACCCCAAAAATGTGGGCAATAGCTCATTAAACGGCCATAAAACACGAAACAGACGAGTTGTTGCTTATAACCCTAATACATGTATCGGGTATTAAATCCGCTCTAAGTCACCTTCGAACCATAAAACTGTTGGTACTAGCTCATGAAAACGACCATAAAACGCGAAAACTGCGAGTTTTGGGTCATATCCCTCCAACATGTATCGGGTCATAAGGTCGTTGTAAATCGCTCTAGAACCCCAAAACAGAGGGCAATGGCTCATGAAAACGGCCATAAAACGCTAAAAGTACGAGTTTTTAGTCATATATTTCAAACATGTAATGGGTCCTACAGGCCTTGCAAATCCGCTTGGAACACAAAAACAGTGGGAAATAACTCATAAAAATGGCCAAAAAACACGAAAATGACGAGTCATTGGTCATAACTCTCAAACATGTATCGGATCTTAAGGTCGTTGTAAATTGCCCTAGAACCCCAAAACAGTGGGCAATAGCTCATCAAAACGGTCATAAAAAACGACGATTTTCTTGTTATTTCTCTCAGACATGTAAGGGGTATTATGGACCAGGAAAATCGCCATGGAACCCCAAAAATGTGGGCAATAGCTCATTAAACGGCCATAAAACACGAAACAGACGAGTTGTTGCTTATAACTCTAATACATGTATCGGGTATTAAATCCGCTCTAAGTCACCTTCGAACCATAAAACTGTTGGTACTAGCTCATGAAAACGACCATAAAACAGGTCCTACAGGCCTTGCAAATCCGCTTGGAACAAAAATACTGTGGGAAATAACTCATAAAAATGGCCAAAAAACACGAAAACGAGGAGTTTTTAGTCATATATTTCAAACATGTAACGGGTCCTACAGGCCTTGCAAATCCGCTTGGAACACAAAAACAGTGGGAAATAACTCATAAAAATGGCCAAAAAACACGAAAACGACGAGTTTTTGGTCATAACTCTCAAACATGTATCGGTTCTTAAGGTCGTTGTAAATTGCCCTAGAACCCCAAAACAGTGGGCAATAGCTCATCAAAACGGCCATAAAACGCGAAAACGACGATTTTCTTGTCATTTCTCTCAGACATGTAAGGGGTATTATGGACCATGCAAATCGCCATGGAACCCCAAAAATGTGGGCAATAGCTCATTAAACGGCCATAAAACACGAAATAGACGAGTTGTTGCTTATAACCCTAATACATGTATCGGGTATTAAATCCGCTCTAAGTCACCTTCGAACCATAAAACTGTTGGTACTAGCTCATGAAAACGACCATAAAACGCGAAAACTGCGAGTTTTGGGTCATATCTCTCCAACATGTATCGGATCATAAGGTCGTTGTAAATCGCTCTAGAACCCCAAAACAGAGGGCAATGGCTCATGAAAACGGCCATAAAACGCTAAAACTACGAGTTTTTAGTCCTATATTTCAAACATGTAATGGGTCCTACAGGCCTTGCAAATCCGCTTGGAACACAAAAACAGTGGGAAATAACTCATAAAAATGGCCAAAAAACATGAAAACGACGAGTTTTGGTCATAACTCTCAAACATGTATCGTTCTTAAGGTCCTTGTAAATTGCCCTAGAACCCCAAAACAGTGGGCAATAGCTCATCAAAACGGCCATAAAAAAATGACGATTTTCTTGTTATTTCTCTCAGACATGTAAGGGGTATTATGCAGCATGCAAATCGCCATGGAACCCCAAAAATGTGGGCAATAGCTCATTAAACGGCCATAAAACACGAAACAGACGAGTTGTTGGTTATAACCCTGATACATGTATCGGGTATTAAATCCGCTCTAAGTCACCTTTGAACCATAAAACTGTTGGTACTAGCTCATAAAAACAACCATAAAACGGGTCCTACAGGCCTTGCAAATCCGCTTGGAACAAAAAAAACAGTGGGAAATAACTCATAAAAATGGCCAAAAAACACGAAAACGAGGAGTTTTTAGTCAGATATTTCAAACATGTAACTGGTCCTACAGGCCTTGCAAATCCGCTTGGAACACAAAAACAATGGGAAATAACTCATAAAAGTGGCCAAAAACCACGAAAACGACGAGTTTTTGGTCATACCTCTCAAACATGTAACGGTTCTTAAGGTCATTGTAAATTGCCCTAGAACCCCAAAACAGTGGGCAATAGCTCATCAAAACGGCCATAAAACGCGAAAACGACGATTTTCTTGTCATTTCTCTCAGACATGTAAGGGGTATTATGGACCATGCAAATCGCCATGGAACCCCAAAAATGTGGGCAATAGCTCATTAAACGGCCACAAAACACGAAATAGACGAGTTGTTGCTTATAACCCTAATACATGTATCGGGTATTAAAGCTGCTCTAAGTCACCTTCGAACCATAAAACTGTTGGTACTAGCTCATGAAAACGACCATAAAACGCGAAAACTGCGAGTTTTGGGTCATATCTCTGCAACATGTATCGGGTCATAAGGTCGTTGTAAATCACTCTAGAACCCCAAAGCAGAGGGCAATGGCTCATGAAAACGGCCATAAAACGCTAAAACTACGAGTTTTTAGTCCTATATTTCAAACATGTAATGGGTCCTACAGGCCTTGCAAATCCGCTTGGAACACAAAAACAGTGGGAAATAACTCATAAAAATGGCCAAAAAACACGAAAACGACGAGTCTTTGGTCATAACTCTCAAACATGTATCGGTTCTTAAGGTCGTTGTAAATTGCCCTAGAACCCCAAAACAGTGGGCAATAGCTCATCAAAACGGCCATAAAAAACGACGATTTTCTTGTTATTTCTCTCAGACATGTAAGGGGTATTATGGACCATGCAAATCGCCATGGAACCCCAAAAATGTGGGCAATAGCTCATTAAACGGCCATAAAACACGAAACAGACGAGTTGTTGCTTATAACCCTAATACATGTATCGGGTATTAAATCCGCTCTAAGTCACCTTCGAACCATAAAACTATACCAACAAGTTGCAACTTCTTTTCTAGAAGCTCATTTGAAAAGAACTCTAAGGTTAAGCGTGCTTAGCCTAGAGCAATTCTAGGATCAGTGACCGACCGGGAAGTGGGTACCGGGTGCGCATGAGTGAGGACAAAGTGCGCAAAAAAGACTAGTGTTGGTCTGTCGGGTTAGTCTAGATGTCATATTGAGCTGCCAGGAGTGACAGCCGTCGGTCCGGAGTGACCGGGGGTGTTACAAGTGGTATCAGAGCCGATCCTCGCAGTTAAAATGGGTGTGTGTGGGTCAGTGGCGGGACATGTGGAGCATGACGCGTGTGGCCCGGAGTGGACACAGCATGGCACATGTGCCGGCACTGGATGCACATACGCGTGCCAGGTGTGTGCGGGTCAGTGGCGGGACATGTGGAGCATGGCGCGTGTGGCCCGGAGTGGACACGGCATGACACATGTGCCGACACTGGACGCACATACGTGTGCCAAGAGGGAATGCTCCTAGGGTGTGCTTGATCAATGAGGGCATTGATCTTCTAAAGGGTGGGTGTATGTGAGACCCTGGCGCATGGCTTAATAGGATTGATAGAAAACCCATTCCAACAAGTTGCAACTTCTTTTCCGGAAGCTCATTCGAAAAGAACTCTAAGGTTAAGCGTGCTTGACCTAGAGCAATTCTAGGATGAGTGACCGACCGAGAAGTGGGTACCGGGTGCGCATGAGTAAGGACAAAGTGCACATAAAATACTAGTGTCGGTATGTGGGGTTAGTCTAGAGGTCCTATTGAGCTGCCAGAAGTGATAGTCGTCGGTCCGGAGTGACCGGGGGTGTTACATACGGGGAGCCTATCTAGTGTTTATAAATCAAGCTATTACTGCTTATTGTGTATCATCTATGCAAATCCTTGGGTTGTCATCAAACACTAAAAAAGGGGAGATTGAATGGACACTTTGCCCTTCATATTGTTATGATGTTTGTTGACAACACTAGGATACTTTTAATCGGCTGCTAAAAGTTTTAGTGTATATTTATATTGTCAGCAGAATATTGTTATTACTATCTCAAAGGGAAAAGAGGTTCCAGAATTTTATTATGGGCAGATCAAGTTTCTGCTGGATTGTCCGGATACTATCGGACGGAGTATTCGGCCAAGCAGGAATGTCAGGTCAGATATAGACGGAGTGTCCGACCTGGGGATTTCATCAAGTTCTCGCCGAAGTGTGCAGATAGCCAGTGACCCACATCGGACACCACTCGGGCACTGGCCGGATTCTTTGGAGAATATCTACCTGGCCGGAATGTCTGGGTATATCATCCGGAGTTTCCGGCCCTGGCCGGAATGTCCGGTGTCATTCCGCCGGACACTCCGGGTTAAGTGAGTCCAACATCTACATTTCCAGGGGGGGGCTATATAAAGGCCCCTCTTCTACCTTTGGAAGCTACTCGTTCTCCAACCTCAAGAACCCTAAAGCCGAGCCACAAAATCAAAGAGATCCCCCTCCAACCATCCAAAGCTCTTGATTTTTGGAGAATCGAAGGAAGAGGCCTTGATCTACATCTTCACCAAAAGATATCTTCATCCCCCCCCCCCATTCACTTGAGGCACCCTTTGTTCTATTGTTTTATTCGAAACCCTAGTTCTTGATTTGGTTTTTTACAAGCTTGTCTTTGATTATTGTAAAGGTGTCGGCTTCCACCTTGAAGGTTGCCGATATAGTCGAAGAGTGAATCGATCCCCTTGGGGTGAGGTTCACCGGAGAACAAGGGAGTCCTTTTGTGGCATTGGTGGTTTCAAACCACCCCTCTCCAAACGCAGACGTACTTCCTCTCAAAAGGAAGGAACTACGGTAAATCATCCTTGTGTCCCCGCGTGCTCCACTTTAGCTACCTCTATCCTTTACCGCACTTTACTTATATCTTGTTCTTGCTTAGTTAATTGTGCTAGTGTGACATACAGGTAAATTCACCTTAGTTACATATTTAGAGAATTTACCTTTTGTGTCAAACCCTAAATTGAAAAAGAGTAAAATTTGAAGTAGCACCTATTCACCCCCCCCCCCCTCTAGGTGCCCATACGATCCTTTTGGTGTTGTACCAGAGTAAAGGGAAACATGAGGTCCTCCTATGAAGCGGTACATGGGCCTTGGGAAGGTTGCTTCAGTGGGCTACTCCTGCGAGTGCTGGTGCTGGTGGGATGAGGCCAGGTTGGTTTCTCTGTTGGAGATATGCCCTAGAGGCAATAATAAATATATTTATTATTATATCTTTGTGTTTATGATAAATGTTTACATTCATGCTATAATAGTATTAACAAGGAAACATTAATACTTGTGTGTGATTTGTAAACTTAAATTGAAGTCCCTAGTAAAGCCTCTTCATAATACTAGCTTGTTGGTTAATAAATGATTGTGGTTTCCCTATCATGAACATTGAGATGTTATTAACAACAAGATCATATCATTAGGAGAATGATATGGTGGACATACTCCTATAGATAAGCGTAGCATAAAGATCAAGTCATTTTAATAGTTCAATTGCTATATGATTTTTGATACATAGTAACCTAATTCCTTCGACCATGAGATCATGCATATCACCTTCACCGGAAGGATGCTTTGATGACATCAAACACCACACCGTAACTGGGTGGCTATAAAGGTGGCATTGAGTGTTCAGAAAGTGTTGGTTGAGACACATGGATCAAGAGTGGGATTTGTCCATCCATATGACGGATAGATATACTCTGGGCCCTCTCGGTGGAATGTCATCCAATTAGCTTGCAAGCATGTGACTGGCTCACAAGGAATCACATATCACGGTAACGAGAAAAGAGTACTTATCCGTAACGAGGTTGAACTAGGTATGCAGAGATACCGACGATCATAACCTCGGATAAGTAAACTATCGTGAGACAAAGGGAAATTGGTATTGTATGTAAGTGGTTCATTCGATCGCAAAGTAATCGTAGAAATATGTGGGAGCCATATGAATTTCCAGATTCCTCTATTGGTTATTGTTCGGAGAAGTGTCTCGATCATGTCCGCATAATTCACGAACCGTAGGGAGACACACTTAAGGATTCGATGTTGTTTGAGTAGTTATGGAATGATGAGTAAGAGACCGAATGTTGTTCGGAGTCTCGGATGGGATCCGGGATATCACGAGGAGATCCGGAATGGTCCGGAGAATAAGATTCATATAAGGAAAGTCCTGTTTCGGGGTTGGAGAATGGTTCCGGTGTTTTCATCGGGAATGTTCTAGAAGGTTCCGGAATATCCGGCACTCCGGAGGGGAAGGATACATGAATGTGTCATACCAAGTTGGAATGATTGGATCATGTACTAGGTGTCATCGCTGAACAAAATAAAGGGTTTAATCAAATCCTAGTTTGAAAAGTCAAACGCCAATTTGAAAAGTCAAACGACTATTTTGGAAGGTGGAGGGGAAGTAGGAAACCTACTTGGGGAGGAGTTCCTCCCCTCCACCGCCGGCCCCCTTGGGAAATCGAGTTGGGGAGGGACTCCCCTCTCCTGGCGCGCCCCCTCCACCTATATAAGGAGGGGCAGGGCTGCCACTCCTAGCACCCAACACCTCTACCCCAAAACCCTAGCCCGGCGCCGCCACCTCATGCTGCCGCCACCGCCTAGGGCAAGCCGCCGCCGCCTAGCTAACCCTATCCACCGGCCAAGCCTCCTCCTTGGTGTGTCTAAACCCTAGATCACCGAGGGCTCTCTCATAGTCCACCATACTCGCTCTGGCTTAAGGCGAAGCCCTGCAAGATCTCCCCTCTACTTCCGGTACCACGCTGTTGTGCTGCCGGAATCGCGAGGAGAGTGCTACAACCTCCGTTGCCTGCTGGAACAAGGGAGAGGAAGGTCTTCGTCGAGTACCGAACGTGTGACCGACTGCGGGAGCGCTGCCGGAACGCAGCGCCGGAAGGATCGTCTACACGATCTTGAGATCGGCAAGAGTACGACTACATCACCCACGAGAATCCGCTCTCGTTAAACACTTTGGAATCTTCAAGGGTGAGTTATTCCATCGACTCGTTGCTACAATCTAGTAGATAGATCTTGGCTTGTTTGTTTGTATGCGGTAGAAATTTTTTGTTTTCCATGCTACGAAACCCTACATTCTCCTCTGTTGTTCCTTCTTATTTCTTTTCTATTTTGTTTTTGTTAGTTCAATTGTTTTGTTTTATGTTTATATTTAGCTAGTTTTAAGCAAGCAACTTATTCAAACTATTTTCAATCTTTGCGGGGATGTTTGAACAAAGGTATCTAGGGCAACAAAATAGACTAGAGGGAATTAGCATACGGGAAAGAGAGGATGCACTTATACATAATATATGTATGTGTCAATTTGGGCATTTTTACTAGATTAGAGGATTTGGGGTTTTAGAAAAATAATAAAAGCATTTGATAAAATATGGAACCCTAGCAATGGGTTCCCACATTATAGAATACAAAATAGGGATACCAAAGAGGGAGAGGGAGGTATTGGTGATAGTATTAATACAAGCAAG
The DNA here is from genome assembly GCA_030063025.1 of Avena longiglumis. NCBI lineage: Eukaryota > Viridiplantae > Streptophyta > Magnoliopsida > Poales > Poaceae > Avena > Avena longiglumis. The sequence continues at coordinate 556,893,503 of CP125974.1, forward strand.
ATGAAACCAATGCAAGCATGGTATGATGCTCAAATGCAATATGGCATGATGACATGAGCATGATATCATGATGATGCACAAAAACAAAAACAAAAACAAAAACAAAAACAACAAGCGATTTTCTAGTAGTGGTTTTACCGGGATGCTACACAGTCCCTCGAGCATATCAGCATTTCTACCAACCAATCTTTCCTATGTGTGAAGGGATGCCTTTGCATTTTGATCTTGGAGTCATTGGTTGACCTTCTCAATTGTTCTTCCTCTGGCTGTCATCGACCAACATCGGCGACAAAATCAAGGCTTGCGACGGTGTCGAGGATTTAGTGAGGAGAGGGGGTGGGGATTTAGCAAAGAGGAAAGGGAAATATTTGCTTAAAGAGACGTGTGTCGTTGAAATTTTATAGAGAGGGGGGAGGGGGCATTCGAAATCTGAGCGGGCCAACAAAAAGAGTGGTGCAAACGGAGAAAAGCGGCAATGAATGTCGAAACGGCAGGTGGGCCTAGTAAAAATATATTGCAGCACATGTGAACACCATAAATAGCATGATAACACGATAAACAAAACGTTGTAGTTAGTTGGTGCCACCAATGCTCATCCGATCGGCTAAAATTGTTTCTAGATACTTTTAACGTGTACGCATTAAGGAGTATTTGTAGTGTTCTTTAACGAATCTCCTGGTACTCCCTCTGTGAGGGTTTAATCTTGCTCGTATCTTCAGATTGTCAATTTAACCAATATGATATAAATTGTGTAGAGAGATAGAACTTTGAAACCTTTAGGGTAGCTTTTAGTTTAGCCTATTTTAAACAAATGACCTAATTTTCTTTAAAAGTGGTGTTTTATAAAAAAAATAGTTTATTTTTTACTAAGTAGGGTACCCACTACGATCCTTAATCGTGTAGACCTTTAGAAAATATATAAAGTTTCTAAAGATATATCTTTTGTATTTTTTCCGTCTCAAAATAGATATCTCAAATTTATTAAAATTTATATGAATCTAGACATTGTTTAGTAGTATATATATTCATTCAAATTTTGAAAAACTTAAAACATCTATTTTAAAGACGGAGGGAGTAATGCATATCTTGTATACTTTGGTCAAATTTAACGACCTTAGGATAGAATCTGGAAATAATTTCACATCGATGCCAATGCATGTCTGCTGAGCCGTGCGTAAGCAGGTTTGGCTCTCATCAAGTTCAAACTGTGCAAACGCGACGCGACTTCCGAAGCAATAAAGGGCCGACGTGCCTATGCTATGCAATGATCACGACAAAAAAGCGCCTCCCTCCCTCCTGTGCGAATTAAAGCCTCCTCCTCCTCCTCTCGCCTCAACCTCCGAGCCACTGGCATTCGTAATCGATTGATCGCGTGCGTTTCTTTCTTTTTTGGGTTACGTACTATATTTGAGCAAGATTCTTTCGCCTTGACCTTCGTTTAGAACAGAGATCAGTAATAAGTAATACAGCTAATAGGTGACACGTACTCACCTGATCGTCTTACATGAGTACTCAATTACTAAGTCAGTTTCAAAATATGAAATAGCCTATCAAAACATATTCCCTCCGTCCTAAAAAAGGATGTCGCAAGTTCGTCTCAATTCAAATAAATCTAGACACATTTAGCGTGTAGATACGTTAAAATTTAAACAAATCTAAAACATCCTTTCTAGAATAGAGAAAGTACTATATTTAAGAGAAGAGAGGTCATAGTAATTAGTTGTGTTTTGATAACGAGTGTACCGCATGCTTTGTCCTTCACAAACGGTTTTCAACTGTATGTCATGTTTTCATCGTTGACATTGCATGTTTTTCAGATACATTTTATATTTCGACAACACTGTGTTGACTATTACTTCCTCCTTTCTAAAATATAAGATGTTTTAGCTTTGTGAAACAAATATAGCTAGACTACTTTTACTAACTAGGCTTATTTAGATTTGGAGTAAATCTACACACTAAAACAAGTCTAGATATATTTTCTTGATAAATCTGAAACATCTTACGTATATTTTAAAACGCGGAGGGAGTACTTATTAACTAGCCACTCTGTTTCTATTAATCTCGTCAAAAAGGTCTTATAAATGGAAACAAATATAGTTGGAACATCTCGAAATGTAAGTATGCAATTCAATTGCTACAAGTTTTTCTTCATCAATTAAAAGCTGAACATAAAGTTGTCGCTAGGGGCTAGTAGTAGTTCACTTTGCTCACTTCTCTAATCATGTACTAGTAGTACTCTGAACGATGTGAAATTTGACAAGAGCGTCTCACTGACTGACTCTGCTGCTGCTCTTTTCTCTCCTGGTCGACAGCTTCAAAATTCGAAACACCCAGAAAAAGGAGACACGCCCCCGCGGCGTCGCGTTCTGCTGCATTTCGGGGATGGCGGCGGCGGCGGGGGGACGCGCCGGCGAGCCGCGCGGCCGGGGAGCGACGGTGGTGGTGGCGGCGCGGGCCGCGGCGAGGGAGATCCCCAGGGCGGCCGCCGCGTGGGCGCTCGCGCACGTGGCGCGGCGCGGCGACGCCGTACTCATCCTCGTCCTCATGCCGCCCCCGCCGCCGCTGCCCGCCAACTCCGGTACGAAATTCTCCCCCTCCATCCGGAGTTCCCCCAATCCATGGCTTCGGCCGCATTCCCAGCCTGACTAATTAACCCGCCGCGTTGTTCTTCCCCTTTGTATCTCATTCAGGCAAAAAGTCCTGGGGATTCCCGTTCTTCGCGGGGGGCTGCGCGAGCGGCACGGCGGCGGCGCCCGTGCAGAGGTCGGACGTCTCCGAGCTGTGCACCCAGATGACGCAGAGGCTCCGCGACCTCTACGATCCCACCAAGGTCAGCACCAGCAGATGCTCCTCACTTCAGCCGCCACTCTGACTTCATACACACTGAATTCTCCCTCAGTTCAGTAACTCCTGCTGCTTAAATTCGCTGCAGGTGGACGTGAAGGTCAGGATCGTCCACACCTCGCCCTCCGGCGGCGTGGTGGCCGCCGAGTCCAAGCTGGCGCAGGCGAGCTGGGTCGTGCTGGACAGGTGACGTCACACCGCCACACTAGCTGAATTTCTTCAGCATCGGCAGCGTACTGATGTGTGTGTTGCATTTGCTGTTGCTCAGGGAGCTGAAGCTCGAGGAGAGACACTGCATGCAGGACCTGCAGTGCAACATCGTCGTCATGAAGCGCTCCCAGCCCAAAGTCGTCCGGCTCAACCTGGCAAGGTCACCCGAGAACGAGGCGGAGGAACTACCTCCGCCGCCGCAGCAGCAGCAGCAGCCCGAGCCGGACGGTTCGGACGGTGGTGGTGAAGCTGCAGGCAATGTAGAAGAGGTGGAGGAGGAGACCGTTTCGATCCGAGGCCCCGAAGTGACGCCGAGCTGCAGCAGCTCGGGGTCGGAGACGCCGTTTGGTGGTACTGATGTTGGAGCATCCTCCGTGTCAAGCTCCGACACTGGTGCTTCTCCATTGTGTGGTTCAGAAACAGATAGTAGCTCTGCGAAGAAAGAAGCGGCACAGGACACCGGAACATTCTCTGTTGCAACTTCAGACCCTGGCGCTTCTCCATTTGGTGATTCAGAAACAACTAGCTCACTGAAGAAAGAAGCAGCAGAGGGTGACGGCACATTCTCTGTTGCAAGCTCGGACCCTGCTGGTTCTCCATCTGGTGAGTCCGAAGCAACCAGCTCTCTAAAGAAAGAAGCAGCAGAGGACACAGGAACATGCTCTGTCGTAAGCTCAGACCCTGGCAGTTCCCCATTTGGGGATTCAGAAACAAATATCTCTTTGGAGAAAGAAGAGACCAAGGATGCTGGAACATGCTCTGTCCCAGGCTCAGACCCTAGCACTTCTCCATTTTGTGCTTCAGAAACAGACTGCTCTCTGAAGAAAGAAGAAAGAGGCGATACCGGAGCATCCTCTGTCGCAAGCTCAGACCCTGCCACTTCTCCACTTTGTGTTTCAGAAACAAACAGCTCTCTGAAGAAAGAAGCAGAGAATGATAATATGCAGCATTTGGATGTCAACATACCTGATTCTGAGAGTGAAACGTTAACCGCAACACCTCAGGCAGCCTCGTCACTTCAACCATGGATGGCAGATATTCTGCAGAGACCTTCAACCTCAAGACTGGTACCCAACCGTCCTAAAGCTAGGAGAACCCCTACGGCGGACGCCTTGCTCGAGAAGATCTCCAAGCTGGACCTACTGACTGAAATAAGCGCAGTCAGAAGCAGGTCTGACTTGAACTTCAGAGGAAATGTGAGAGATGTCGTCTCTCTGTCGAGGAGCGCTCCGCCCGGGCCGCCGCCTTTATGCTCGATATGTCAGCACAAGGCGCCTGTGGTTGGGAAACCTCCACGGTGGTTCAGCTATGCAGAACTGGAATATGCAACCGGTGGCTTCTCCAGAGCAAATTTCTTGGCTGAGGGTGGGTTTGGGTCTGTTCACAGAGGGGTTCTGCCTGATGGCCAGGCAATTGCTGTTAAGCAATACAAACTTGCTAGCTCCCAAGGCGATGTTGAGTTTTGCTCGGAGGTGGAGGTTCTGAGCTGTGCACAACACCGCAATGTTGTGATGCTGATTGGGTTTTGTGTTGAAGACAAGAGGCGGTTGCTAGTTTACGAGTACATTTGCAACAGATCACTGGATACACATCTTTATGGTAGGCTACATTCTGTCCTGCAAACTCAATATGACAAGTCGCTTAGAGATAAATGCATTGGTTTCTACTGTGATTATTCTTGCATTGATTTCTTGATGCAACAGATCACTGGATACACATCTTTATGTGCAGTTCTTTGAGTTAATAAGTATAGCCTTGCTAAACTAATTGGTTGCACTGTATTAGGCCGTAACAGAGAGACATTAGGGTGGGCTGCCAGACAAAAGATTGCAGTTGGAGCCGCCAGAGGACTGCGGTACCTCCATGAAGAATGCAGAGTTGGTTGCATAATCCATCGTGATATGAGACCAAACAACATCCTTGTCACACATGATTTTGAGCCACTGGTATGATCATCTACCTTTTTTGCAATGTGTACTAGTCACTGCCATGCATTGAGTTTACTTCCATTTGAGAAAAATTGACCACTACTAGCAGTAACGGCATACCTAGGTTATGTTGGACCTTAATAACCATGTGTTAAGCTCTGTGCTAAATAAGCATCCAGTTTGTCTTTGATCCATTGTAATTTCCTTATATCTTCTTATTCATGAAACCTGGTAGGTTTATTTTGCTTTGAAGTGTGACATAATTTTCTTCCCATACAAGTTACTGGGTTAAGTATGGGCTGTCATTGAATGATGAGGTTGAAGTTTATTCACAATGGTGTGACAGGTCGGTGACTTTGGCTTGGCAAGATGGCAACCCGATGGAGACATGGGTGTTGAAACAAGAGTCATTGGCACATTCGGGTGAGTGATCAGATATGCACTTCCTATGCTTGATCAGGTGTATCTTTTAACTTTGGAAAATCTGAGCCTCATTTTCTGTTACGCAGTTATTTGGCACCTGAATATGCTCAGAGCGGGCAAATAACTGAGAAGGCCGATGTCTACTCGTTTGGCGTTGTTCTAGTGGAACTTGTCACTGGACGCAAGGCTGTCGACATTAACAGACCAAAGGGCCAACAATTCCTGACCGAATGGGTGAGTTCACCGAACAATATGTTGATTAATACTGTCGTACTTTCCTTTCTAGACCTCTGTTTTGCTGGTTAGTGGCATGAATGTGGCCAAGACAGCAGTGATAGGTTTCACTAACTGAAATTCGTGAAAAATATAAGAAAACAACATTGTTTACGCAATGGACTAACAGGCAAAAAGAATGCAGTCAGGTAACCTGGAACTGACTGGTATTTCTCTATGAGTTCATGATCAACCACGGTCACAAACCGAAAGCAAAACTGAATTTATGTTTTGATGATTTTGATCAGTGTACTGCATGTTATGGTACCAACCCTATTCCCTTACATTTGCAACAGGCCCGGCCTTTACTGGAAGACCACGCGCTCGATGATCTCATCGACCCGCGCCTCGAGGACCGCTTCTGTGAGAACGAGGTCTACTGCATGCTGCACGCGGCTAACCTGTGCATAAGGCGCGACCCCCATTCGAGGCCACGAATGTCCCATGTCAGTCCACCCTACACAAACATTTCGACATCTGGGAACTATCTTTTATGTATGCTTACCCTTCTTCCTGCATCTTCTGACTGTTAGGTTCTCCGCATACTGGAGGGCGACATGGTGGTGGAGTCCGGCTGCATCTCCGCCCCGAGCAGCGACGCCGGGAGCATGAGCCGGCGGATGATGAGCGACCGACAGCACTGTCAGGAGCAGAGCAGCCTGGTTCAGCCGGAGAATGTGGGCGAGGTGAATCGCTCCTACGAGACCCTGAGGAGTGCCTGGGATTCAGACAGGCAGGAGTTGTCTGACAGGTTCTGGTATCCTTCGGCTGCAGATTGCAGCAAGCCAAGATGAAATGTGTGATCATCATTGCCTCTCTGTAACCATGTAACTGAGATATAATTTTTTGCTTGTAATTTCCTGTTGATAGTAGTGGAGTAGAAAGCATAGTAAATTGGCTTTACATTATTCTGCAATCTGGGTCTTGGAGAGAGCTTGTTTTCGTGCATGAACTGAGACCATTTTTTGTCATGATTTAGCTACAAGTTCCTGGCTTAGTGCAGCCTTTGAAAAACCATCACTCCATCATCTGCCTTGCCGTTCCAGAACGATTCTCCAGAGAAAGTGTGCATAATAAAACAGGTAAAAAAGAACATGAATTAATTCTCAGCTGAGCAAAACCACTGAAACAAGCACAGACAAAAGTGCACCAGAAAAGCATCTCATACATGATGTTGTCCTATCAAAAAACAGAGTAAGCTGCTGCTAACTTCGGAAAACAAGACACTGGAGGTGGTTAGGTGGGTGCACCTCAGGTATACACGGGACAGTCTTCGACATGACGAAACAGGTGAAACAACAACACACTACTGAGTACTGAGAACTCAACAAGGACACAATTCAGGAGTAAACCGAGCTGCTCCTAGTTGGATCAGGGCACAGGACAATGGACCCCTTCACTTCCCACCTAGCGTCGGAAACTCAGCCTGGTCACCGATCGCTGGAGCAGGAGCTTGTCGCCGGCCACCACCGCCGTTGTAACCGCCACGTGCCTCACCACGTCCCCTGAGGCCACGGCCACGGCCCCGGCCACCAGGGCCGTTGTACCTCTCGCCTTCAGCTGGCTTCAGGAACTCATTGATGCTGAGGGACTTCATGCAGGAAAGAAAGAAAGACACAACAGTCAGAAGACTCGGATATATAAGTTCAGAAGATAGAGCAGGTATTCTGATCAAATCAGAGAAGACAAATAGAAATGTGCAGGGTACCTTCTTGGCACGCTCCTCTCTTTCTGAACTTTCTTTCTTCTTCAAGTCCTTGTCAGCGCCCTGCACCAGGGGTTAACTAAAAAATTTAACATCGATATAACCACAGGCAGAAGAAAGACCACAAAATGTAAAACTTACCAGCTTGATGAATACTTCATCAGCGTCCTTCTTAACTGACAGCTGTTGCATGGACTGCAGCTCCTTGTCAACTTCAACTTTCCTCTCCTCAGCCTTCAGTGCGAGCAAAGCTTTCCGCTTCTCCTCCAATACTTTCTCATATTCCTCCAAGGTCATCTCCTGCATAGTGATGGTCAGAGTACATGTTATTTCAATGACAGATTTAATAGAACTTGGATGATAATAACATGGAATGTGAAACAATAAATTGCACTCAGCAAGCAACATTAGATGTGGAAAAATAAGAAAGTGCAAGCATGCCACAGGCAACGTATTCAAACTTGTAATGAGATAGCTGGAACATGTAGAAGTACCAATAAAAGAGCAGAACATACACAGACAGCAATACAGAAGCATAACGTTTGAATATGTCAAAAAATAAATGAACCCCAGGAAGAGGTGTGAAGGGATACTGGCACTATAAGTGAATATTCACCATCATCACAATACAACCCCATGAATATCTCAAAGCTAACCTGGACCACAAACAACAGTGCAAACCGCACTCAAATAGATCAACTAAATAACAGAAATCCAGAAACTCCAGGGGAAAGCTATTGCCCTAACAACAAAGAATGGATGATTTTGTATGAACCAACTATTATTGACTAGGTAAATCTGAGCATTGGCAACCCATTTGTGAGAGCACTGACAGCCATATTTCAGTATTCCTTATAAAGAAAGGTAAGCCTTTTTAAGTGGTCAACAATTTTAAACCATTTCAGTACTGTGACAAAAGGAGTCACTATTAGGCAAGCAGGTGTACAGCAAGCATCTAGACTGGTTGAGGTACTGCATTACATCCCTAGAATAGCATACACAATACCAAGCTTGCAAAACATGATACTATCTGGTATGTATGTCCAGTCCAGCAAGATAGTTACAATCACCCTTGTTGCCAATACAAAATAAGCACGCCAATACACGATTCAAAGAATTAATAACAGCAAATTCCAGAAATGTACCTTATCCTCCTCAGCCTCCTTCTCTTCCTCTTCATTCTCAGCACCTTCCTTGACCTTCTCAGCAGCCTCGGTCTGTGGTGCATCTTCAGGCTTCTTCTCATCCTCAGTCACAGCAGCAATCTCCTCAGTGTTAACAGCCTCCACAGCTTCCCTGATCATCAACCACACCATACAAAAGCGTCAGACTCTATAAATGAGAGAATCGACACAGGTCATGAAACCGAAGCTTAAACATGACCAATCTTAACTGCGGAAGTCCTTCATCAGTCGCAGTTCCCCAGTTGCCACGACCAGCCCCGTCGCGCTTCATCCCGTAGCCGCGTCCGGTGCCGCTGTGGCGCTCGTAGGACCGGTGCGGGCGCCCGTACTCCTCCGTGGTCTGCCCGTCGGCGTACCCGCCGCGGCGGCCACCGCCTCCTCCGCGGTACGGCTGGCGTGGCCCCCGGACCCTGCCCTCGCCGTCCTCACCGCCACGGGCCACTCCGCCGCCCCCAAATCCGCCGCCACCGCCGTACCCTCCCTCGAAGCCGTTGGCGTTCGCGTCGCCATAGTCCCGCCTCGGGCCGGTCCTGCCGCCGCGGCCGCCTCTCCCGCGCGCAGCGCCGTCCCGGAAGTTCCTCCCGTCCTCCACTGCAAGCAGAGCAACGCATCACAGAGTACCAAATGAGCAGCAGTTCGTATTGTATTAAAATCTGCTCGTTGCAAACCCATCCAGAGATCCATCCAATAACCAGACAGGCGCATCGGTACTAGATAAAGGGAGCCATCGAAAGCAAAGGGAGAAATCGAAGCTCACCGGCTTGGCCGGGCGGCGGGGGCTTGGTGGGCAGCTTGGCGGCCGGCTTGGCCGCGGGCGGCGCCGGCTTGACTGCGGCGGCCGCCTTCTTCTCGGCGGCGGCGATGAGCTGGGCGTGGTCGTCGCTGTCGACGTCCCCGAGGAGATCGAACTGGTTGGACATGATTCCCGCCGCCGCCGCCGCACCAACCGCAGTCCTGAACCCTAAACTAAATCCCGAAGAGAGCAAATCTAGCAGGAGGCCGGCATGGAAGTAGGGAGGGGTGGGAGGGGTTAGGGCTTTGGAGTGAGCTGGGGGGAGAGGCTGTAGTAAAACCCTAGCCGCCGCCAACAAGCTCCGCTGGGCTCTGCTCTGAGGTGGGAGGCGCTGTCTGCTGCTGAAGCTGCGTGTGAAGTGTGATAGCGCAGTGCGGTTTCTATTTTCGGACCAGGGTCCCGCGAAATGACGGAACTGGGGCTACATATGCGTGTAATCACGGGAGAGCCGAGGCGTGGGAAGTGCATTGGTGGGGGTGTTTTAGTCTTTTCATGGTGGCTTGCTTGCCTCGGCACTGAAGAGGCTTCGTGGGCTTCGGACATGGGTGTCGGCTTGGGTAAGATGCGTGATTTATGTATGGGCCAAAGAAGTTAAACAGGCCTAACTTGGCCCAGCCATGGGACCAGCTTCTATCTCTTGGAGTTTTTTTTTTGAAACATGGTATAAGTAGACGCTCATAACACAACACGCACATACACCCATCCTTTATAAACTCACACACGCACGTCATATTCCTATGAGCGCTTTCGAGAGACTGAGCCAGTGAATCCGGTATTAAGATTGACAAAGTTATCACGACGCCTCGTTGTCAACAGAAACGTCACCTTTCACTGAAATAATATTTCGTCTTTTACGCAACACACAGTATCAAACCTGGAATTTATACTCCGATGCCCTTGGGTATAATCATCCAACCACGGGTTGGTTTGTCTATCTTTTGGAGCATAGCTGCCTAGATTTTGAGCTTCAACATTACGACTTCTCGAGTCAATTTCTCGTATTTTGTACTCCCTCTATTTGAAAATAGATGTCTTAGATTTGTTAAAATTTAGATAAAACCATATACTAAATAGTGTCTAGAAATTTTAACAAATTTGAGACATCTATTTTAAAATGAAGGGAGTAAGTAATTAAGAGTATATGTACACTTTATTCTGCTAGTCTTTAAAACGTGGATAAGAATAGTAAAAACCTTGTTTTAAAGTCTCGCGCAGTCTATGACGGAACAGATACCACAAACACAAACTTTAAAATCCCATCCAACAACGTGGGCCCTACACGTTAGTGGTAACCTTTATTTTCCTTTTTCTATTTCCCTTATCTTTTTCCCCGCATTCACACACGACGAGATCCAGCGAGTCCTACCCCTGGTCGTGGCCACGTCACCCCCTCCACCGACGCCACCTGCCCCACCTTCCTCGTCCATCGCCCCGCCGCCTCTCGCCCCTATCGCCTCTGCCGCACTATCCCTGACTGTAGCCCCATCGTGGTCACGGTTGCCTTGTTGGCTGCTCTGTCCTCCCTAGCCGCGGACCTCTGCTCCATCGGCCTACTCCTTCATCCAAACTGCTTCCTGAGCCGCTTCTGAAGCAGCAACATATTCGGTCTCCTTTGTTGATCCCGCCACCACAGGTTGTTTGGAGCTCCTCCAACTAACCGCTCCGCCATTCATGAGAAATACGTATCCGGATTGAGACTTAGAGTCATCCGGATCGGTGTCAAAGCTAGCGTCGACATAACACTTAGGGACGAGTTCTTCTTCACCTCCGTATACAAGAAACATATCCTTAGTTCTTCGTAAGTACTTAAGGATATTCTTGACCGTTTTCCAGTGTTCTGAACCTGGATCCGATTGGTACCTACTAGTCAAACTAATAGCATGTGCCACATCCGGTCTTGTACATAGCATGGCGTACATTATAGAGACTATGGTTGAAGCATAGGGGACATTGTCCATTATCTCTCTTTCTTCCGCCGTAGCCGGACTTTGAGTCTTACTCAATGTCGTGCCTTGTGTCATAGGTAAGAACCCCTTCTTACTATCTTCCATTTTAAACTTCTTTAAAATCTTATCAAGGTATGTACTTTGCGATAGCCCTATTAGGCGCCTAGATCTATCTCTATAGATCTTTATGCCTAATATGTATGACGCTTCACCTAGGTCCTTCATTGAAAATTTGCTGTTTAGATAACTTTTAACACTGTTTAAAAGATCTATATCATTTCCGATCAATAATATGTCATCCACATATAATATCAGAAATGCCACATTTCTCCCACTCACTTTCTTGTAAATACAAGCTTCTCCATAAGTTTGGGCAAATCCGAACTCTTTGATCACCTCATCAAAGCGGAGATTCCAACTTCGTGATGCTTGCTTCAATCCATAGATGGATCGCTGAAGCTTGCACACCTTGTTAGCATCCTTAGGATCGACAAAACCCTTTGGTTGTATCATATACAACTCTTCTTCAATATTACCATTGAGAAACGCGGTTTTGACATCCATCTGCCATATCTCATAATCGAAATATGCAGCAATTGCTAACATAATCCTAACTGACTTTAGCATCGCTACGGGAGAGAATGTCTCATCGTAGTCAACTCCTTGAATTTGTCAAAACCCCTTTGCGACAAGTCGAGCTTTATAGACGGTTATATTACCATCAGCATCAGTTTTCCTTTTGAAAATTCATTTGTTCTCCACGGCCTTTCGGTCGTGAGGTAAGTCCACCAAGTTCCAAACTTGATTTTCATACATGGATTCCATCTCAGATTTCATGGCTTCTAACCATTTGTTGGAATCCAGGATCATCATCGCTTCTTCATATGTCGCAGGGTCATCATTTTCATCAACCATGAAATTCATGACAGGATTTCCGTACAGCTCGGGAGCTGCACGCGTCCTGCTAGACCCGCGAGGTTTGGTAGTACTCTCTTTCGTTTCATGATCATTATCATTAGTTCCCTTTTCAACAGGTGAAGCCAACTCCGGAACAACTTCCGGCGCTGCGCTACTCGCCATACTTTGAAGAGAAGGTTCAATAACCTCTTCGAGTTCTACCTTCCGACTACTCACACCTTTCGCGAGAAACTCTTTCTCTAGAAAGGATCCATTCTTGGCAACAAAAACCTTGCCCTCGGATCTGTGATAGAAGGAATACCCAATAGTTTCCTTATGGTAACCTATGAAGACGCATTTTTCCGCTTTGGGTTCGAGTTTATCCGATTGAAGTTTCTTCACATAAACATCGCATCCCCAAACTTTAAGAAATGACAGCTTAGGTTTGTTTCCAAACCACAATTCATACGGTGTCTTTTCAACGGATTTAGATGGTGCCAGATTTAAAGTGAATGCATTAGTTTTTAATGCATAGCCCCAAAATGACAACGGCAAGTCCGTCAGAGACATCATAGATCGAACCATATCTAATAAAGTACGATTACGGTGTTCCAACACACCATTTCACTGTGGTGTTCCGGCAGGTGTGAGTTGTGAAACAATTCCACACTCTTTCATGTGAGTGCTAAACTCGTAACTTAGATACTCACCTCCACGGTCGGACCGTAGAAATTTGATATTTCTATTATGATGATTTTCCACTTCATTCTGAAATTCCTTGAACCTTTCAAAGGTTTCAGACTTGTGTTTCATCAAGTAGATATAACCGTATCTACTCAAATCATCCGTGAAAGTAACAAAATAATGATATCCACCTCGCGCCGACACACTCATTGGACCACATACATCAGAATATATGATTTCCAATAAATATGTCGCCCGTTCCATTGAACCGGAAAACGGCGTTCTAGTCATCTTGACCATAAGGCATGGCTCACATGTATCAAATGATTCATAATCAAGTGATTCCAAAAGTCCATCCGAATGGAGCTTCTTCATGCGTTTAACGCCAATAGGACCAAGACGACAGTGCCACATATATGCGGATATATCATCATTAAGTTTAATCCTTTTAGCATCAACATTATGAATATGTGTAACATTATTATCGAGATCCAAAATAAATAAACCATTCATCATCGGTGCATGACCATAAAAGATTTCATTTATATAAATGGAACAACCATTGTTCTCGGATTTAAATGAATAACCACTTCACATCAAACACGATCCAGATACAATGTTCATGCTCAGTGCATGCACCAGATAACAATTATTCAAGTTTATTACTAATCCCGACGGCAAGTGGAGAGGCAGCGTTCTGACGGCGATCACATCAACGCTTGATCCATTGCCGACACGCATCTTGACCTCACCCCTTGTTAGCGGTCGCTTGTTCCGCAGCCCCTGATTCGAGTTACAAATATTAGCAACTGAACCGGTATCAAATACACAGGTGCTACTGCGAGCACTAGTCAAGTACACATCAATAACATGTATATCATATATACCTTTGTTTGCCTTGCCGGCTTTCTTGTCTGCCAAATACTTGGGGCAGTTGCGCTTCCAGTGGCCAGTCCCCTTACAATAGTAGCACTCGGTATCAGACATAGGTCCAATTCGGGGTTTCTTTTCCGGCACGGCAAGAGGTTTGTCGCCCTTACTTTCCTTCCGTTTTCCCTTCTTGTCTTTCTTGAAACCAGTGTTCCTATTGATCATCAACACTTGATGTTCCTTTTTGATCTCCACTTCGCGCTTTTAAGCATCGATGTGCTCGGGAGAGACTTCTTCATGCCTTGCATATTATAGTTCATCACGAAGCTCTTATAGCTAGGTGGCAGAGACTGCAGAACACGATGGATGCCTAAGTCAAGGGGAATCGTTATTCCCAAGGACACAAGCTTATCGGCGTAACCCGACATCTTGAGTACATGCTCACTAACGGAGTTGTGCTCTTCCATCATGCAGCTAAAGAACTTTTCTGAAGCGTTGTAGCTCTCTACCGCAGCATGTGTGTCGAAAATCATTTTCAACTCACCGGTTGTATCAAAAGCATTGCCGTTTTCGAAACGCTTTCGAAGTTCCGGCTCTAGCCCATACAATATGCCGCAATGAACTAAGTTGTGGTCCTCCTGACGAGTCTGATAGAGATTCTTCTTCTCGTTAGGGGCATCCTCAAAAGGTGGGGGGCCTAACGGCGCTTCTAGCACATATTGCTTTTGTGCAGCAGAGAGGAGAATCCTCAAATTCATGGCCCATTTGGTAAAGTTGCTACCGTTCGTTGCAAGTTTCTGTTTCTCCATGAACACATTGAAATTAAAAGCAGGTGGTGCCATCTACAACAGAATTTGTAAAGTTTAGACTAAGTGTATGATAGATTGATTTCAACTAATCCATATTACGAATGAACTCCCACTCAAAAACGACATCCCTTGTGCCTTTTTGGTGATTACATGAACCAAATCCACTACACCAAGTCCGATCATCATGTGAGTTGGTGTAGCTTCAAAGGCGAGCATCAAATGGGCATCATATCTACTATATGACTCATGCTTAACCTTTCGGTCCGTGTTCCGAGGCCATGTCTGTACATGCTAGGCTCGCCAAGTTAGAACCTTAGTATTCGCGTGTGTAATTGTTTTACACCGGAAATATGGTCGTGGATCCAAGAACACTCGATCATCACATGATGTCTTGGAGCGACGAAAACATAATCGGTGCATACTAAAGGAAGAACACATTCTTATCTTGATATTTAAAAGAGGGATCATCTTATTATGCTAACAAAGCGCTAAACAAGCAATATAAGATGCAATCAAACATCGCATGTTTATTAGTGAAATGATATGGTTCCCGCATATGATCTCTATCATGTGCATCGTGGTATGATCACTATCATACCTATATGTGTAAGTCCAAGGTCTATGGAGATTACATGTTATGTATGTTGTAAGAGTATCATCACATACTTCTACTTACAACATCACCATATCATAACACTAGCCTAGCAACAATCTAAACTAGACGCCTCTAATTTATCCATTGTAATTTTTACGTGGCTTAGGGCTTTCGAGGTAGAACCGTTCTTACCTACGAACATGAACCACAACGAGGATAACCAAATTGTTGACAACTCGTTGCAAAATAGATATTGACTATAGTAGGAGAGACAAACACGCGCTAGCCACTTATGCAAACTAGTTGATTGTCAAGCGTGGAACAGGTCTCATGTGCGAGGACATGTAAAGTTTGTCCGGACCGCTTCATCCCGCTATGCCACCAATATCCAAAATTACAACTAAGGAGCAACAACATGATCATCATCGCCCACATACTCATATGTGTACTACCCGTGTAAAGCATATATGCATAGATCCGGCTCTGATACCACTGTAGGGTTCGCAGCAGAGAAAACAAAAAATTTTCTACGATAGGAACTATGTACCAAGATCTATCTACTAGATACAAACAACGGGCGGATGTATATCCGTAGAGAACATACCCTTGAAGACTGACAAAGCTTAACGAGTTCAACTCGTGGTTGATGTAGACGATCTCTTGCCGATCTCAAGATCGAGAGGAAGTCCTAGCGCCGCAGCGTGATTCGCGTCGCACACGTACAAGACACCGGGCAACCTCCGCCTCCTCGCTCCAGCGATGCAGCAGAAGCGCAACCCTTTCTTTCCAAATAGCCACCGGGAACATGTATCTCGCTAGTCCGAGACCATGAGGGATAAATTCTAGAGGGGAGAGAGATCCTTCACGAGGAGGTGTGAGAGACAAGTGAGAGGAGGGGCTCCTTTTATAGGAGGAGGGGGGCACCCAAGGGGGTGGCCGCCGGCCATGGGGGCTGCCCCCTTCCCTCCTTCATTCATGTGGGTGGACACTCCACTCACAAAATGGCCCTTCAATTTTCTCCACTCAAAAATCCACTCAAATTCCCATTAAATTTCCACCAAATTTAATGCAAACTCTCATTAAATAAAACTCTTTTGTTTTATTCAGAATTTTGTCAATTACTTTAATGACAAACATTCACAAATAACCCCTTGCTAGAATTCCATTTCACATGCATAACCACTTTATGCAATTTCACCCGAAAACCTGTTTCAGTATCTAGTGAAATAATTTCCGGTGCTTGTTTATTCTTTTGGCATGAAACATTTGCTCCAACTGGATGCCAGTGTCCCTTAAGTGTGTCACCCTACGGTTCGCGAATAATGCGGACATGATCGAGACCCTTCTCCGATCAATAATCAGTAGCGGGACCTGGAGATCCATACTGACTCCCACACCTTCAACGATGACTTTTCCTGTGATCGTCGGAACCTTTTACGCTTGTATCTTGATCCCTTTGTTTCACGATATATTACATGTCCGAGATTCGATCATCGGTATCTCCATACCTAGTTTGATCTTGTTACTGACATGCACTCTTTTCTCGTTCCCGTGATATAACATTCTAGTGATCAAATCACTTGCTTGCAAGCTAACCAATGTGATATCACCGAGAGGGCCCAGAGCATATCTATCCGTCATCGGTATGAACAAATTCCACTCTTGATCCATGATTCTCAACATAACACTTTAGTAGCTTTGAAGCCATCTTTATAATCACCCAGTTACGGAGTGACGTTTGATGTCAACAAGAAACTCTTCCGGTGTTAGTGATTGGCATGATATCATGGTCTAAGGATTAGGATTACTTCGTAGTTTGTTTATAGCAATATAAACTCAATGACTTTGATCGTAATGCTATACTTCGGATGAATGTTCATCACACCATTACACTAATATTGTGATCTTGTTATTAACAACATCCAATGTCTATGATCAGGAAACTATGATCATCTTGTTAATCAACGAACTAGTTTATGAGAGAGGCATAACTAGGAACTTTATGTTTGTTTATTAAACACACATGTATTAACGTTTCCGTATTAATACAATTATAGCATGCAAAATAAACATCTATCATATAGTTGGAATACACATAATAAACATTTTATTATTGCCTCTCAGGGCATATTCCCTTCAAATCGGCATAAGGCCCCCAAACCACATTATATGTATGTAAGCATGACAATTTAGTTATGCAACAAGATATATCATTTAATAAAATAGGGCTTCGAGAAAAGGGGTCACACATGGAGGTTTGGCGATCTTGGTTCCGAGGGTTCGGGTTTGGCCTCGACGCCGGTATCTGGGCTTCGGATCCGGGAACGGGCTTCGGAATCCGGGTCTTCGAGTCCATGTTGACGAACTTGTTTCTACGCCTCTGGGAAGGAGATCTTGGTGGTCTTCGAGTCCGTGACCACGTCGTCGGTGCTATGTGTCGAAGGCATCAGGGTTTCCGGCTCCGGGAAGACGGTCTTGTGGAACCGGCATCATCGCCTCCGGGTAAGTGTTCTTGGCGTTCCTTGACGGCGTCCGTGATGTAGATCTTGGGTGTGGTCGCCCGTGGTTCCTCAAGCTAGTCTAAGAACACCGACAATAGCACATGTCTTCAGGTTCTCATCCATGTGCGGCCTTCGGAAGATATAGTGACAGGAGGAACTCTGCAAGGGCACAACAAACGAGCCACAAACACAAACAACAAAACCAGGTCCACGCTGTAGCAGCGCGCTAGAGGTGTTGGGCGCTCGTAGCGTCGCAAAGACGATGCAGAACGACGGGGGCCGCGGGAGCCTCGCTGATGATGGAGAGAGGCCGATGGGGCGCTAGCGACCGGTGAGGAGCTCGGGCTTGGGGCGGGCAGAGGCGAGGCGACGGCGAGAACAGCGGCGCACGACCCATGGCCGGAGGAAGCAGCGCGACGAGCAAAGAGGGGCGGACGGGGCGCTGCAGGGAGGCGAGGCGGGGTAGAGAGTTGACCGGCCTACAACAGCGAGGGGGCCACATGAGGCTCGACGACAGCGAGGGGGCTAGAGTCGGGGACGACGGTGGCGAGCTGGCGCTGCAGTGAGGCGGCTGCGGCGAGCTCGAGGCGAGGGGGTGGCGCTCTGCAGGCGAACTCGGCGGAAGGCTCTAGAGAAGGGTCGGTGGCGGGGTTGCAGGGAAGGAGGCTCTCGGTGATGGCGGGGCGCTGTCGACTGCGGGGATGGGAACAGTGGAGAGGCGCCCGCGAGGACCCAACGAGGCGGGATAGTGGCGGCAGCAAGCTTGGAGGGAGGAGCTCTCGCTGGGGATGCCGGCGGCGGGATGCAGAGAGAGAGGGAGCGAGGCGAGAGGGAGAGGAACGCATGGAGGGGACGCAGGGCGATAGGATCGAGGGAGTGGGGTGGGTCCAGAGCGATAGCAACGGGAGGAGCGTGTCGGGTTGGTGGTTTTTCTAGGGATCGAGCGGTCATGGATGGGTGCGGGGATCGAACGGGGCAGCGTGCGTGCGTGTGGTGTGCCGCTGGCATGCGCGGGAGGGAGAGAGGGTGGCGGTGGCAGGGTGTTGGGGTGGGATTTGGGCAGGGGTGGTAGGGTTAGGGTGGTTCTAGGGTTTGGTCTGGGTGGTAGACGGGCTGCTGGTTGGGCCTTGGGCCTGACTGGTGGCTGTCTCCCTGGACAAAATATTTTATTATTTGTTTTATTTTTAAGATATTTTTGTAAATACTTTTTAGATAAATAAAAGATCTGAATAGACCGAGGTTTCATTTTGAGATTAAAGGAGAGAGCTATTTAGAAAAAAACATATGCTTTTACGAAAATAGTTTTATGCAAAATATATGCATGATGTCATGATGATGCACAGAGTATAAACAACAGGCGATTTTCTGGTAGTGGTTTTATCCGGGGTGCTACAATTCGACACCACTAACAATGGATATCGCCCTCAAGATCCGCTTCATGGTTCAGGGAAGAAGGCCGACGGTCTGAATCTTCACGCTTCGGGTAGGTCCTCGCGACACCACTAACAAGGGTCACACCAGATCGAAGATAGTCACCACGTCGACGAATCGTGATCTCTGCTTTCCAGCCGCACGGGCGAATCCGACGGATTTGCAGTGATCTTCCACCATTATATCCTGCATAAGGGCGGTTTGGGTGGGCCTTGAATTTTTCCTATCCAAGTCGGCAAACTCCTAAGAGAGATACGACTTCGATCCTTCCGCGAACGTATCCTGCCCGTAGGCTGTCTGTGCGGGCCTTGACGATCCTCCGACATCCAGGAAGTTAGCGCGTGCGTCGGTTTCACCGATGAAGAGGTGGATGTGTAGGGGTTCGTAGCATGGAAAACAAAAAATTTCTATCGCATACAAACAAACAAGCCAAGATCTATCTACTAGATTGTAGCAACGAGTCGATGGAATAACTTACCCTCGAAGATTCCAAAGTGTTTAACGAGCGGATTCGTGGGTGATGTAGTCATTCTTCCGATCTCAAGATCGTAGACGATCCTTCCAAAGCTGCTCCGGCAGCGCTTCCATGGGTCACACGTCGGTACTCGACGAAGACCTTCCTCTCCCTTGTTCCAAAGAAAATGGAGGTTATAGCACTCTCTCGATTCCGGCAGCACAACGGCGTGGTACCGGAAGTAGAGGGGAGATCCCGCAGGGCTTCGCCTTAAGCCGGAGCGAGTATGGTGGAGTATGAGAGAGAGTTGTTAGTGGTCTAGAGATTAGACACACCAATTAGAAGGCTCTAAACCGAAGGGTAGGGCAATTAGAAGCTCTAAACCAAAACGGCTCTAAACCGGAGATTAGAGGATAGGAACTTGTGTGTCTAGAGGAGGAGGCCCCTCCTTTTTATAGGTGGGAGGCGGCCAAGGGAGGAGTCCTCCCAAGTCGGCCTTGGTTGGCCAAGCTTGGAGGGACTCCTCCCCCAAGTCGGTTCCAACCACCTCTTGCTTGTTTCCCACAGTTTCCTGTTTCCCACTGTTTCCTGTTTCCCACAGTTTCATGTTTTCCACAGTTTCCTGTTTTAGCCGTTTGACTTTCAAACTGACAGTTTGACTTTTCAGTTTTGGAACAGCAAGAACACTTAGTACATGATGCAATCATTCAATATGTAATGACACATTCATGTACCTCCTCCCAGTGCTGGACAATCCGAACCTTCTAGAACATTCCCGATGAAAACACCTAATCATTCGAACTCCTAAACGGGACTTTCCTTATATGAATCTTATTCTCCGGACCATTCCGGATCACCTCGTGATATCCCGGATCCCATCCGAGACTCCGAACAACATTCGGTCTCTTTCTCATAATACCATAATGTGGCATCCCGCAAAACCACTACTAGAATTTTGCCTGTTGTTTTTGTTTTCGCATTATCATAAAACCATCATGCATATATATGTCTAAAACTATTTTTGAAAATCCCTATTTTGTTTTCTACAAATAACACCCTCTCTATTTCAAATGTCAAACCTCGGCCTCCCGGATATTTTGTTTGTCTAAATCTATTTACGAAAAGATTTTATAAAAATAAATAAAAATAAAAATGATTTATAAAAACGGGGGAGGCAGCCGTCGGCCAGGCCCAAAAGGCCCAGCCAATAGCCAGCCTACAACCCCAAGAAAATAAAATAAAATAAAAACCCTAAACCTACCCAGGACCTAACCCTAACCCTAGCCAGACCAACTCCCTACCCAGCCGCCGCCACCCCCACTCACCTACCGCTACCTTGCTACACACACAGCGGCGCACGCACACACCCGATTGCACATGATCGACCCGTACACCACCACACAGCCCCACTCCCCCTGCTAGCTGGCCCCACCGCGATAGCGACCTCCCCACCGCTCGCTCGTCTTCCTCGACGCGCCTGACCCCCGCTTGCTTCCTCCTGCAGGATAGCACTGGGCTCACACGAGCCCGAGCCCCCTCTGTCCCTCCACGCCACTGTCCAACCGCTGGCGCCCGCCATCCTCCGTCCCGGCCGCTGGCCTGCCTCGCCCGGCTGGCCTCCGACCGCCACACCGCCGAGCCGCTGGCCCTGTGCCCGTCCCCTCGCCTCACAGGTCCGCCTCCGCCACGGTGCTCCCTCCGCCGCCCGTCAGCTCCCTCCGGCTCCGCTCCGCCCCTTCCTCGCCGGAGATCCTCTCGTCGCCGGCAACCCTCCTCCTGCAGCCCGCCTGCCGCCGGCCGGGCCCGACCCGAGCTCCGCCCGGCCCGACCCTCCTCAGCGAGCCTCAGCCTTCCGCCGGGCCCTCCCACTCCCCCATCCACGAGTTCCCCTGGTCGCCACCGTCCGTGGGTCCCGGCTCGCCCAACCTCGCCGGAGCCACGCCAGCCTCGCCCTTGTCTCTACCCCGCGCTGCCCTCCGACAAGCTCGCCCGGCCTCCTTGTGCTTGGCTATTGCTGCCCGTGCTCCTTCTAGATGGACACACTATTGTGTGGTGAGACCGATAATTGTAACCCTCTAGCAGTAGCATGTATGTGATCTGTTCGTTGAAGCCAGATGGTCACTTGTGTCTTGTTCGTCTCTGTTCCCTCGAGAAGATCTGCATAGAATCAGTGTGCTAGCAAGGTGACAAGGTTCGACAAGATCTTCGGAAGACAAGGATGCACCTCAAGATCGCCTACCCGGTACCCCAAGACCCCCGCCACGGCAAGACCTTCGCGTTGACGAGAACGACACCGAACCGAGTTCTGCTTCCCGGACATCGAGGTCCCGAAGACTGACGCCCGGCGACCGAAGCCGAGAACCCCGACGCGGACACACCAAGTTCTTCATCGAGGAAACCAAGGCCGTCGACGTGGAACCGAGAACGCCGAGTGCTTCACCCGACACGAGAACGGAACCGAACCACAGGCCCCGAGACCAACCCCGAACCCCGGAACCCAAGATCGCCGGACCCTAAATGTGTGAACCCCTTCCCGCAAACCCTATTTTATAACATGATATCAACTTGTTGCACATTTAATTGTCTTGCATGCATTCACACATGTCGTTTGGGGCCTTATGCCGATTCACCTAATAATTAAATATGGGGCCCATATGCGGGCAAATCTAGTCTCATATCGGCCTCATCTAAATTTGTGTAGCGAACCGGCTATCTTTTGCCATGTTATTACAACATTTAAATTATGCGGGGTTTTCTAAACAACTTGAACCACCTAATTAATTGTCGGGACCCGGCCGCTTAATCTTGACCTAATTGCATCGCTTCTTGCCATGCCATGCATCATACATGCATCATGCCGATCTTCCGCCGTTGTATTAAATAGTGCATCCGGTGTTTCTTCTAGTGGTTTGCTTCTTCGCGGATAAGGCCGTTGAGTTGATGTGAGCTTCACCCTGATCTTCAGATGAATCTTCGACAATGTTTTTCAGGCGAGCATTCTCCCCCTTTCTACCTATCTTACTTTTATAGTCTTTATTTCCTCCTGTTGGTCTATTGCTATCTCGTGTTATGCGATGCTTTAGTTCCCGTACCTGTGATATACCGTGCAGCCCTATATTGCCTTGGACACACCCTATTACCTGTTGTTTGGTAGATAGTTGGACTTGCGCGTCGTAGTGCTTGCTCAAGTGCTGAAGTGTGTCGTCATATGCCACAGTTGCTGATGTATTGCCGCATGTTGATGTTGGAGATGTTTCTAGTTTTACTTATCGTCACTTTAATTTCTGTTTAACAACTAAAATTGATAAGCAGAGGCATCGGTGGGTGATAGATAATATTTGGTTTCCGAACGCCCACTTGTGTCCCGTAAGACCCCGAGTACTTGATACCTGTTCCTTGATTTATCGCGCTATCCACATCCGGGAGGTATATGGGACCCCCCTGAACCAGAGCTTGATTCAGACTTATTTCTTGGGGCCACAAACTAGTTTGAGGTTTTATTACTATCCTGTACTTATGCCATGCTTTATTTACGATTGCGAGGTAATCGCACACTGTCTTGCTTAGGATCGGGACACGATTCCGCGGTGTCGACAAGCCCGCTTGGGGTTCCCGATGCTCACCGTACACCCAGACCTTGAGGCCGAGCTTGCTTACTCCGCTATGGATTCTACTTAAGGGTGGCCCCCTGAAATATTTCTGAATCCTGTGATTGTTCAGTCGTGAAAGCCTCGTTGGGTTTTGTTTTGGTTTTTCCGAGGTTGATCGAGCGTGTGTTGCTATTGGTGCACCCCGGCCGGGTAAAACTTTCTGAAAGCCGTGTCCACGGATATGGACGACTTGGAGCACAGTATCTCGATCATAGACAAGCATAACTAAAGTTTACTGCTATAAATTTGACTTATAATGACTAGTAATCAGCTTCACTATAATGGAATGGCTAATTAATACTGCCCACAATTGCTTGTTTGGTGTGTCGCTTGCGACCATTGTATCTGACTAGTAAGTATTGCAACTACAACAGAATGGCTGAATAAAAGTACCAACAACTGCTGGGTTTTGGGTTTATCTCATGCTATCTGTACCTGATTAGTAATTGTTGCCACTATAACGGAATGGTCAATTAAAAGTGCCCACTGTTTACTTTATCAGGACGATTATCTAAACCTGACTAGTAAAGTGCCGCAACTATAATCGAATAAGTAAACCGCCAACCGTGTGAGTTCCCGGTTGACTTCT
The DNA here is from genome assembly GCA_030063025.1 of Avena longiglumis. Lineage (NCBI taxonomy): Eukaryota > Viridiplantae > Streptophyta > Magnoliopsida > Poales > Poaceae > Avena > Avena longiglumis. Next base: position 556,917,292 of record CP125974.1, read on the forward strand.
CGATTGGTCTCGAGGGAAACACCAGATGGGTTTGTTTGGTGATAGCTTCAGGTTGGATCCGGTTAGGTCATTCTTATCCCTCTGTTTCACCGCCATTGTATCGAGTCTCTATAGGTTGTTTAGTGCATGCCGTCACGCCGCCACCCACCATACCTATGTAGGCGAGGACCGAATTCTAGCCTCGCCGTGTCGGCCTCAAGATCGACGCTCCTTCTTTGTTTTCGCTGCTTTGCCTTTGTCGGCACCTCTTTTGTTAAGGTGTTTTGAGATCGACGTTAGCGTGGTTACCCTTCCGCTTGGCTGGGCCGGGTTATGGACGCCATTGGTTATTCTTCGTGGCTCTTAGCCCCATTTGCATCTTGTCCGTAGCTGGACGCTATATCGCTTCAAGGTGATTTGGATCTTTGTATATTATATTCGTATTCTTGACTCGTTGAGTCGCTATATATATCTGCTCATGGGTCCCATCGAGGACCTTGTGTAATGTTATTACTTTGCTTTCCACCCGCACGAAAGTGCTGGTGAGCACCTTTGAATCGCTTTCTATGCGGGTTTGGCGAATTTTGTTCCAACTTGCATAGGTCCGATTCTCGAGGGTGTTACTGAGTGGTATCGAGCTCAGCAGCTATGATACCCCACAAGTCCAAACTGTAGGATAACCTAGCTAACGGCAAGTAGAGTGTCAAAACTATTTTTGCAAAATCGGTTGGATAGTTCTGGTTAGGTCGATTTTACTCCTTATCCTCTGCTCTCCTCTCACCTCTGCGTGTTTTGAATCCGCTTCTTTCTTCGAGTCCAGGAAATTCTCGTGGTTGGGTTTCCGTCGTACCTTCAGGGTTTCGCTTCCTCCTCTGATAACGGTGTTCTACCATCCGGTGTTCAAGCTGCGTGATGAATCCGTCTGCGGTGTTACCATCCTTTGTTCCTTGTTTGCGTTTTCCGGTGTTTTCCGACGCGACGACATCCTCTACGCCAGATCCGATGCCGAGTCTGCATCACTCCGTTGTTTCCGAACCTCGCTTGTCGAGATCTTCAGTCTGATTCCGAGAATGGTTGCACTCTTTTCCACTGATTGTGCGGAGTAATAGTTTGGGTGCGTGATGGATTGGCCCCCATGCCGACTACCCTTTCTATTCGCTTTTGTACATTGAAGTTGATGAGAACGCATCGGATCCCTCTTTCCAACGAAGTTAGAGGTGGCTTTATTTGTTGATACCTCCACCTTCGACCTGTTGTTCCCGGAGTGTTCTCGCGACGATCAGGAGCAACGACCCTTTCGTTGGCGGTGTCGCCGTTTTCAAGATGAAGAAGGAACCCTCGTTAGTGGTGTCGCGAGGATCTACGCAACGCAAGAAGATGCAGATCGCCGACCTTCCTTCCGGTACCATGAGGCGGATCTCGAGGGCGAGATCCCTTGTTAGTGGTGTCGAATTGTGGCATCCCGCAAAACCACTACTAGAATTTTGCCTGTTGTTTTTGTTTTCGCATTATCATAAAACCATCATGCATATATATGTCTAAAACTATTTTTGAAAATCCCTATTTTGTTTTCTACAAATAACACCCTCTCTATTTCAAATGTCAAACCTCGGCCTCCCGGATATTTTGTTTGTCTAAATCTATTTACGAAAAGATTTTATAAAAATAAATAAAAATAAAAATGATTTATAAAAGCGGGAGGTAGCCGTCGGCCAGGCCCAAAAGGCCCAGCCAATAGCCAGCCTACAACCCCAAGAAAATAAAATAAAATAAAAACCCTAAACCTACCCAGGACCTAACCCTAACCCTAGCCAGACCAACTCCCTACCCAGCCGCCGCCACCCCCACTCACCTACCGCTACCTTGCTACACACACAGCGGCGCACGCACACACCCGATTGCACATGATCGACCCGTACACCACCACACAGCCCCACTCCCCCTGCTAGCTGGCCCCACCGCGATAGCGACCTCCCCACCGCTCGCTCGTCTTCCTCGACGCGCCTGACCCCCGCTTGCCTCCTCCTGCAGGATAGCGCCGCCGCCTGGGGCTCAAGCACGCGAGCCCGAGCCCCCCTCTGTCCCTCCACGCCACCGTCCAACCGGCGCGCCCGCCATCCTCCGTCCCGGCCCTGCCTTGCCTCGCCTCGACCGCCTGGCCACCTCGCCGAGCGGCTAGCCCCAGCCTGGCCCTCGCCTCACAAGGTCTCGCCTCCGCCACGGTGCTCCCTCCGCCGGCCGCCTCAGCCGAGCTCCTCCGCTCGCCCTTCCTCGCCGGAGATCCTCTCGTCAAGCAACCTCCTCCCTCAGCCTCCGCTCGCGCCGGGCTGCCCGACCCGAGCTCCGCCCCGGTCGCCGACCCTCCCTGCTCAGGCGAGCCCCGCGCCTTCCGCCGGGCCCTCCCACTCCCCCATCCACGAGTTCCCCTGGTCGCCACCGTCCGTGGGTCCCGGCTCGCCCAACCTCGCCGGAGCCACGCCAGCCTCGCCCTTGTCTCTACCCCGCGCTGCCCTCCGACAAGCTCGCCCGGCCTCCTTGTGCTTGGCTATTGCTGCCCGTGCTCCTTCTAGATGGACACACTATTGTGTGGTGAGACCGATAATTGTAACCCTCTAGCAGTAGCATGTATGTGATCTGTTCGTTGAAGCCAGATGGTCACTTGTGTCTTGTTCGTCTCTGTTCCCTCGAGAAGATCTGCATAGAATCAGTGTGCTAGCAAGGTGACAAGGTTCGACAAGATCTTCGGAAGACAAGGATGCACCTCAAGATCGCCTACCCGGTACCCCAAGACCCCCGCCACGGCAAGACCTTCGCGTTGACGAGAACGACACCGAACCGAGTTCTGCTTCCCGGACATCGAGGTCCCGAAGACTGACGCCCGGCGACCGAAGCCGAGAACCCCGACGCGGACACACCAAGTTCTTCATCGAGGAAACCAAGGCCGTCGACGTGGAACCGTAGAACGCCGAGTGCTTCACCCGGACACCGAGAACGGAACCGTCGAACCCTGGGCCCCGAGACCAACCCCGAACCCCGGAACCCAAGATCGCCGGACCCTAAATGTGTGAACCCCTTCCCGCAAACCCTATTTTATAACATGATATCAACTTGTTGCACATTTAATTGTCTTGCATGCATTCAGTCATGTGGTTTGGGGGCCTTATGCCGATTCACCTAATAATTAAATATGGGGCCCATATGCGGGCAAATCTAGTCTCATATCGGCCTCATCTAAATTTGTGTAGCGAACCCGGTGCTATCTTTTGCCATGTTATTACAACATTTAAATTGCGGGGGTTTTCTAAACAACTTGAACCACCTAATTAATTGTCGGGACCCCGGCTCCGCTTAATCTTGACCTAATTGCATCGCACCTTGCCATGCCATGCATCATACATGCATCATGCCGATCTTCTGCCGTTGTATTAAATAGTGCATCCGGTGTTTCTTCTAGTGGTTTGCTTCTTCGCGGATAAGGCCGTTGAGTTGATGTGAGCTTCGACCCGATCTTCGGATGAACCCTTCGACAATGTTTTCAGGCGAGCATCTCCCCCCTTTCTACCTATCTTACTTTTATAGTCTTTATTCCCTCCTGTTGATCTATTGCTATCTGTATGCGATGCTTTAGTTTCGACTGTGATATACCGTGCAGCCCTATATTGCCTTGGACACACCCTATTACCGTTGTTTGGTAGATAGTTGGACTTGCGGCGTCGTAGTGCTTGCTCAAGTCTGAAGTGTCGTCATATGCCACATTCTTGATGTATTGCCGCATGTTGATGTTGGAGATGTTTCTAGTTTTACTTATCGTCACTTTAATTTCTTTAACAACTAAAATTGATAAGCGGAGGCATCGGTGGGTGATAGATAATATTTGGTTTCGAACGCCCACTTGTGTCCCGTAAGACCCCGAGTACTTGATACTGCCTTGATTTATCGCGCTATCCACATCCGGAGGTATATGGGACCCCCGAACGAGCTTGATTCGGACTTATTTCTTGGGGCCACAAACTAGTTTGAGGTTTTATTACTATCCTGTACTTATGCCATGCTTTATCGCTTTATTTACGATTGTGCGAGGTGCACACTGCATCGCTTAGGATCGGACACGATTCCGGTGTCGACAAGCCCGTTTGGGGTTCCGATCGTTCACACCGTATTACCAGACCTTGAGGCCGCCTCGAGCTTGCTTACTCGCTATGGATTCTACTTAAGGTGGCCTGAAATATTTCTCGAATCGTGATTGTTCACCGTGAAAGCCTCGTTGGGTTTTGTTTTGTTTTTCCGAGGTTGATCGAGCGTGTGTTGCTATTGGTGCACCCCGGCCGGGTAAAACTTTCTGAAAGCCGTGTCCGCGGATATGGACGACTTGGAGCACAATATCTCGATCATAGACAAGCATAACTAAAGTTTACTGCTATTAATTTGACTTATAATGACTAGTAATCAGCTTCACTATAACGGAATGGCTAATTAATACTGCCCACCATTGCTTGTTTGGTTGTCGCTTGCGACAAATGTATCTGACTAGTAAGTATTGCAACTACAACGGAATGGTTGAATAAAAGTACCAACAACTGCTGGGTTTTGGGTTTATCTCATGCTATCTGTATCTGATTAGTAATTGTTGCCACTATAACGGAATGGTCAATTAAAAGTGCCCACTGCTTACTTTATCAGGACGATTATCTAAACCTGACTAGTAAAGTGCCGCAACTATAACCGAATAAATAAAAGCGCCAACCGTGTGAGTTCCCGGTTGACTTCCTCGATTGGTCTCGAGGGGAAACACCAGATGGGTTTGTTTGGTGATAGCTTGTGTTGGATCCGGTTAGGTCATTCTTATCCTCTCTGCTTTCACCGCCAGCTTGTATCGAGTCTCTATAGGTTGTTTAGTGCATGCCGCCGCCGCCACCCACCATACCTATGTAGGCGAGGACCGAATTCTAGCCTCGCTGCATCTTGGCCTCGATCGACGCTCCTTCTTTGTTTTCTGCTTTGCCCTTTGTCGGCACCTCTTTGTTAAGCAGGTTTTGAGATCGACGTTAGCGTGGTTACCCTTCCGGCTTGGCCGGGCCGGGTTATGGACGCCATTGGTTATTCTTCGTGGCTCTTAGCCCCATTTGCATCTTGTCCGTAGTGGACGCTATATCGCTTCAAGGTGATTTGGATCTTTGTATATTATATCGTATTCTTGACTCGTTGAGTCGCTGTTATATATATCTGCTCATGGGTCCCATCGAGGACTGTTGTGTAATGTTATTACTTTGCTTTCCACCCGCACGAAAGTGCCTGGTGGGCACCTTTGAATCGTTTCTATGCGGGTTTGGCGAATTTTGTTCCAACTTGCATAGGTCCGATTCTGAGGGTGTTACAGAGTGGTATCAGAGCTCAGCAGTTGCGATACCCCACAAGTCCAGCCTGTAGGATAACCTAGCTAACGGCCGAAGTAGAGTGTCAAAACTATTTTTGCAAAATCGGTTGGATAGTTCTGGTTAGGTCTGATTTTACTCCTTATCCCTCTGCTGCTCTCCTCTCACCTCTGCGTGTTTTGAATCCGCTCTCTTCTCTTTCTTCGAGTCCAGGAAATTCTCGTGGTTGGGTTTCCGTCGTACCTTCAGGGTTTCGCTTCCTCCTCTGATAACGGTGTTCTACCATCCGGTGTTCAAGCTGCGTGATGAATCCGTCTGCGGTGTTACCATCCTTTGTTCCTTGTTTGCGTTTTCCGGTGTTTTCCGACGCGACGACATCCTCTACGCCAGATCCGATGCCGAGTCTGCATCACTCCGTTGTTTCCGAACCTCGCTTGTCGAGATCTTCAGTCTGATTCCGAGAATGGTTGCACTCTTTTCCACTGATTGTGCGGAGTAATAGTTTGGGTGCGTGATGGATTGGCCCCCATGCCGACTACCCTTTCTATTCGCTTTTGTACATTGAAGTTGATGAGAACGCATCGGATCCCTCTTTCCAACGAAGTTAGAGGTGGCTTTATTTGTTGATACCTCCACCTTCGACCTGTTGTTCCCGGAGTGTTCTCGCGACGATCAGGAGCAACGACCCTTTCGTTGGCGGTGTCGCCGTTTTCAAGATGAAGAAGGAACCCTCGTTAGTGGTGTCGCGAGGATCTACGCAACGCAAGAAGATGCAGATCGCCGACCTTCCTTCCGGTACCATGAGGCGGATCTCGAGGGCGAGATCCCTTGTTAGTGGTGTCGAATTGTGGCATCCCGCAAAACCACTACTAGAATTTTGCCTGTTGTTTTTGTTTTCGCATTATCATAAAACCATCATGCATATATATGTCTAAAACTATTTTTGAAAATCCCTATTTTGTTTTCTACAAATAACACCCTCTCTATTTCAAATGTCAAACCTCGGCCTCCCGGATATTTTGTTTGTCTAAATCTATTTACGAAAAGATTTTATAAAAATAAATAAAAATAAAAATGATTTATAAAAACGGGGGAGGCAGCCGTCGGCCAGGCCCAAAAGGCCCAGCCAATAGCCAGCCTACAACCCCAAGAAAATAAAATAAAAACCCTAAACCTACCCAGGACCTAACCCTAACCCTAGCCAGACCAACTCCCTACCCAGCCGCCGCCACCCCCACTCACCTACCGCTACCTTGCTACACACACAGCGGCGCACGCACACACCCGATTGCACATGATCGACCCGTACACCACCACACAGCCCCACTCCCCCTGCTAGCTGGCCCCACCGCGATAGCGACCTCCCCACCGCTCGCTCGTCTTCCTCGACGCGCCTGTCCCCCGCTTGCCTCCTCCTGCAGGATAGCGCCGCCGCCTGGGGCTCAAGCACACGAGCCCGAGCCCCCCTCTGTCCCTCCACGCCACCGTCCAACCGCCGGCGCTCGCCCCGCCATCCTCCGTCCCCGCGCTGGCTGCCGCCCGGCGCTGGCCCGACCGCCCGCCACCTCGCCGAGAGCGGCTGCGGCCCCAGCCCGCGTCCTCGCCTCACAGCGTCTCGCCCGCCACGGTGCTCCCTCCACGCTGCCGAGCTCCCTCCGGCTCCGCTCGCCGCTTCTTCTCGCCGGAGATCCTCTGCCGCCGCAACCTCCTCCTCGCAGCCCGCCGCTGCCTCATGCCCGACCGAAGCTCCGCCTTGGCCGACCTCCTGCTCAGCGAGCCCGCGCTTCCGCCGGCCTCCCACTCCCCCATCCACGAGTTCCCCTGGTCGCCACCGTCCGTGGGTCCCGGCTCGCCCAACCTCGCCGGAGCCACGCCAGCCTCGCCCTTGTCTCTACCCCGCGCTGCCCTCCGACAAGCTCGCCCGGCCTCCTTGTGCTTGGCTATTGCTGCCCGTGCTCCTTCTAGATGGACACACTATTGTGTGGTGAGACCGATAATTGTAACCCTCTAGCAGTAGCATGTATGTGATCTGTTCGTTGAAGCCAGATGGTCACTTGTGTCTTGCCTCTGCTCCTCGAGAAGATCTGCATAGAATCAGTGCTAGCAAGGTGACAAGGTTCGACAAGATCTTCTAAGACAAGGATGCACCTCAAGATCGCCTACCCGTACCCCAAGACCCCGCCACGGCAAGACCTTCAGGCGAAGAACGACACCGAACCGAAGTTCGCTTCCGGACATCGAGGTCCAAGATCGACGCCCGCGACCGGCCGAGAACCCCGACGCGGACACACCAAGTTCTTCATCGAGGAAACCAAGGCCGTCGACGTGGAACAGAGAACGCCGAGTGCTTCACCCGGACACCGAGAACGGAACCGTCGAACCCTGGGCCCCGAGACCAACCCCGAACCCCGGAACCCAAGATCGCCGGACCCTAAATGTGTGAACCCCTTCCCGCAAACCCTATTTTATAACATGATATCAACTTGTTGCACATTTAATTGTCTTGCATGCATTCAGTCATGTGGTTTGGGGGCCTTATGCCGATTCACCTAATAATTAAATATGGGGCCCATATGCGGGCAAATCTAGTCTCATATCGGCCTCATCTAAATTTGTGTAGCGAACCCGGTGCTATCTTTTGCCATGTTATTACAACATTTAAATTGCGGGGGTTTTCTAAACAACTTGAACCACCTAATTAATTGTCGGGACCCCGGCTCCGCTTAATCTTGACCTAATTGCATCGCACCTTGCCATGCCATGCATCATACATGCATCATGCCGATCTTCTGCCGTTGTATTAAATAGTGCATCCGGTGTTTCTTCTAGTGGTTTGCTTCTTCGCGGATAAGGCCGTTGAGTTGATGTGAGCTTCGACCCGATCTTCGGATGAACCCTTCGACAATGTTTTCAGGCGAGCATCTCCCCCCTTTCTACCTATCTTACTTTTATAGTCTTTATTCCCTCCTGTTGATCTATTGCTATCTGTGTTGCGATGCTTTAGTTCCCGTACCTGTGATATACCGTGCAGCCCTATATTGCCTTGGACACACCCTATTACCGTTGTTTGGTAGATAGTTGGACTTATGGCGTCGTAGTGCTTGCTCAAGTCTTTGAAGTGTGTCGTCATATGCCACGATTCTTGATGTATTGCCGCATGTTGATGTTGGAGATGTTTCTAGTTTTACTTATCGTCACTTTAATTTCTGTTTAACAACTAAAATTGATAAGCGAGGCATCGGTGGGTGATAGATAATATTTGGTTTCCAACGCCCACTTGTGTCCCGTAAGACCCGAGTACTTGATACATGCCTTGATTTATCGCGCTATCCACATCCGGGAGGTATATGGGACCCCCAACCGTAGCTTGATTCACTTATTTCTTGGGGCCACAAACTAGTTTGAGGTTTTATTACTATCCTCTTATGCCATGCTTTATGCTTTATTTACGATTGTGCGAGGTCTCGCATCTTGCATCGTTAGGATCGGGACACGATTCGCGGTGTCGACAAGCCCTTGGGGTTCCCATGCTCACGTACCAGACACCAGACCTTGAGGCCGCCGAGCTTGCTTACTTCTATGGATTCTACTTAAGGGTGGCCTCAAATATTTCTCAATCCTGATTGTTCGTGAAAGCCTCGTTGGGTTTTGTTTTGGTTTTTCCGAGGTTGATCGAGCGTGTGTTGCTATTGGTGCACCGGGTAAAACTTTCAAAGCCGTGTCCGCGGATATGGACGACTTGGAGCAAGATCTCGATCATGACAAGCATAACTAAAGTTTATCGCTATAAATTTGACTTATAATGACTAGTAATCAGCTTCACTATAATGGAATGGCTAATTAATACCGCCCACAATTGCTTGTTTGGTTTGTCGCCATGCACCATTGTATCGACTAGTAAGTATTGCAACTACAAATGTAATGGTGAATAAAAGTACCAACAACCTTTGGGTTTTGGGTTTATCTCATGCTATCTGCACTGATTAGTAATTGTTGCCACTATAACGGAATGGTCAATTAAAAGTGCCCACTGCTTACTTTATCGTGACGATTATCTAAACCCTAGTAAAGTGCCGCAACTATAATCGAATAAGTAAACGCCAACCGTGTGAGTTCCCGGTTGACTTCCTCGATTGGTCTCGAGGGGAAACACAGATGGGTTTGTTTGGTGATAGCTTCAGTTGGATCCGTTAGGTCATTCTTATCCTCTCTGCTTTCACCGCCATTGTATCGAGTCTCTATAGGTTGTTTAGTGCATCTTGCCGCCGCCATCCACCATACCTATGTAGGCGAGGACCGAATTCTAGCCTCGCTGCGTAATCGCCTCAAGATCTTGACGCTCCTTCTTTGTTTTCTCGCTTTGTCGGCACCTCTTTTGTTAAGCAGGTTTTGAGATCGACGCCGTTAGCAGGGTTACCCTTCCGGCTTGGCCTGGGCCGGGTTATGGACGCCATTGGTTATTCTTCAGGGCTCTTAGCCCCATTTGCATCTTGTCCGTAGCTGGACGCTATATCGTTTCAAGGTGATTTGGATCTTTGTATATTATATCTGTATTCTTGACTCGTTGAGTCGCTGTTATATATATCTGTTCTGTGGGTCCCATCGAGGACTGTTGTGTAATGTTATTACTTTGCTTTCCACCCGCACGAAAGTGCCTGGTGGGCACCTTTGAATCGTTTCTATGCGGGTTTGGCGAATTTTGTTCCAACTTGCATAGGTCCGATTCTGAGGGTGTTACACATAACTACTCAAACAACGTCGAATCCTTAAGTGTGTCTCCCTACGGTTCGTGAATTATGCGGACATGATCGAGACACTTCTCTGAACAATAACCAATAGAGGAATCTGGAAATTCATATGTCTCCCACATATTTCTACGATTACTTTGCGATCGAATGAACCACTTACATACGATACCAATTTCCCTTTGTCTCACGATAGTTTACTTATCCGAGGTTATGATCGTCGGTATCTCTGCATACCTAGTTCAACCTCGTTACCGATAAGTACTCTTTTCTCGTTCCCGTGATATGTGATCCCTTGTGAGCCGTCACATGCTTGCAAGCTAATTGGATGACATTCCACCGAGAGGGCCCAGAGTATATCTATCCGTCATATGGATGGACAAATCCCACTCTTGATCCATGTGTTTCAACCAAAACTTTCCGAACACTCAATGCCACATTTATAGCCACCCGATTCGGTGTGGTGTTTGATGTCATCAAAGCATCCATCCGTAAAGGTGATATGCATGATCTCATGGTCGAAGGAATTAGGTTACTATGTATCGAAAGCATATAGCAATTGAACTATTGAAATGACTTGATCTTTATGCTACGCTTATCTATAGGAGTATGTCCATCACATCATTCTCCTAATGATATGATTCATTGTTAATAACATCTCTATGTTCATGATCGTGAAACCATGATCATATATTAACCAACAAGCTAGTTTAACAAGAGGCTTTACTAGGGACTCTTATTTTAGTTTACAAATCACACAAGTATTAATGTTTCCGGTTAATACAATTATAGCATGGTATGTAAACATTTATCATAAGTGTGAAGATATGATAATAACCACTTTATTATTGCCTCTTGGGCATATCTCCAACAACCGCCACTTGCACTAGAGTCAATAATCTAGTTTCAAACCTTTGTGTATTCAACACCTATGGCTTTCCGGTGTTGTATGTACACGATTGCTAGTGGTCAATCGATCTCGGATCGACACTTCCAGTCCGTGTAATTGCATGTCTCTGCCTCACGCATCACTCATTCTCTAATGAGATGGCTTTGTACAAATTTGGTCTTTCGGTGTGACCTTTAGCTCTTTGGGGTTAAAACATGTTGATAATATTGTCGCACAATATATCTTCATAGTATTATCCCACTGTGAACTACACCTAGTTTGATAACAAACTACTTGACACAAATGCCCTCTTTTGCTGCTTAAATAGCAGTCATATACTTAGCCTTTTGTTGTAATATCTATCACAATGTCTTAACTTTGGGACTCATCCAAATCCATTATGGAACTCACTTTCCATTATATTGTGCCAACCTTAGTTTAGATTGAGATAAACTTAATTTGTACTTTGTGACAAAGCTAGTATCAATGTAGTACTTTTACAATGAACTAACCATCTATTTGTCACTTCTACAAATATTATACTCTTAGTTCTTCCAAAAGATCATAAGAATATCCTTACTATTGTCCAATGATCATCTTACGAATCATTCTGGTATATGCTCACAACATTTAGAGCATAGGACATATCTGGATTTGTACATATCACAGTATGATTGATATAAATACTCTTTGTGATTTCATACATCAAGTATCAATCTATACTTGATTATTTGTTTCACTTTATCAAATGTCAATACACTTGAATATATCATCAACATTGAACTCATTCAATCCTTTCTGTGCGACAAGAACCTCTCTTGTAGTTTCTATATTGAACTCATTCAATATCTTATCTATGTACTTCTGGCACAACCATATTAGCGTCTATTGATGCCAAATATTTGGGTTTTTCCTAAGTCTTTCATCGGGATGAAATTATTAACATGTGTTAATAAAAGATACATTATTTCCAATCAACAATATGTCTTCCACATAATGTATTAGAAACATGTCTTAGCGCTCCCACTTAATTTCTTGCAAATGCAAGCATCTTCATCGTCTCTGATGAATTTTAAACTCTTTTAACAATTTCATCATTGTGAAGATTCCAACTCCGCGATGCTCACTTCAACCATTGAAGTTTGCATATGCTTTTAGCATCCTTTGAATTAACAAAACCCTATGGACCGTGTCATGCACACGTCCTAGGTAACCCTTCTATTAGAAGAATTTGTTTTGTTTATCCAACTATCATATAACAAAATTATATGTAGTGGTTGCTACATTAATCCGTCTAGACTAAATATCGCTATGAAAGATCAAATCTTGTCATATACAACCTTTGAACATTTGTTGTGAACTCTTTCCCAACATGTCGACTATTTCATAGATATGAAACATCCATGTCTATTTCTTTATAAATCCAAATACGACTGTAAGGTCTTGTACCTTCCCAGAGGGTCTTTCAAGTTCAAATCTTGATCTCTCGTATATGGAACTATCACGGATTTTATGGCTTCAAGCCATTTTACGGAGTCAGGGCCCATCATCGCTTCTTTGCATGTAGTACGTTCATTATTCTCAAATAATGATTCAACTCTCAAATATTGGTATTTGATTGTTTACTCGACCTACTTGGTTCAATGAAACTTTGATCTTCATAACCACAACCTTTGAGGCACGTGAGCCATGAGCATTGTTCGCCTCCTAACACTTTTCGGTCACGCAACTCACACATATAGATAAGGTTCTTTTAACCTTATGAAAGTTCTATTGTCCTCCCACTTAACTTTTCACGAAAAATTCCTTCTAAAAGAAACTTGACGTTCTAAGCGACAAACACTTTTGTCTCCGGTGTTATGGAGGAATACTTAACAAAGACAGGTTCATCCGACTTTGGTTGCAAACATCTTTCTTATGCATAGCATACCAATGTTTAAGAAAGGACCACTTGGGTTTTATCCCAAACCATAACATATGGTGTCATTTCAACGGATTATGATGGAGCTCTTTTCAGTGGAAAAACGGTAATCTCTAAAGCTTTTAATCTTTAAAATATAATGGCAGTTTTATGAATTATACCTTTGATCTTACCATGTCAAACAAGGTTTAATTACATACCTCGAACGCTCCATACCCTTATGGTGTTTCGGAAATGCAAATCCATGGAACGATTCCTTAAATCTTAGGTATTATGCTAAACTTGTAAATCAAATATCTTCCTTTATGATCTTATCATAAACTATTTATATTCTTGTTACAATGATCTTGCACTTCATCTTGAAAGTCTTTGAACTTTTCAAATGTTTCATATTTCATCCTTATTAAGTAAATATTCATATATTCACTCAATTTTTTTCGGCGAAAGCATATGAAGTTGAAATCCATCGCTCTTGACTACACATAATGGACTTCGTACAACAATATGTACAAGTTCCAATAAGCTAGTCATTCGTTCCCTTTTGGCCTACGAACGAAGTTTTAATTATCTCTGGGAAAGTTTCACAAGCATCATGTGATCAAAAATCAAAAGACTCCAAAATTCCATCCACACGGAGTTTCTTCATGTTTTCTTTCCAATATAATTTAAACGGCGATGTCACTTCCTAAGTGATCTTTCAATCAATTTGTCTTTCGACATTTTTAGCACTAGTTTTATGGATGTGATTTCTCCAACGAGATTTGTGAATCATCCATCTTTTATGGATCACGACAATTATTTGAACAACCCTTTTGTTCTCATAATACCTGATAAAATAAATCTTGAAGGCAAGCTTTGATGTTTTAACGAGCAACACAATAACCCTTTATTTGTTCTCGATGAACATCATCACATATTCTTTTGGTAGTTACTTAGGCCATTGTAGTTCATGAATTGTGTTGTTTCGTATGACGATTCATACCAACAAATTCAGTATCAAATACTTGAGAACCACATTGTTTAACAAGCAAAGAATATAGCCATAACATGTATATCATCTATATACTTAAGCTAAACAATTCTAGTCTTTTCCTTTCTGTCATATATTTATGAGATTCTCTTTCAGTATTTCCTTTTCTGTTTGAAAGAATCTATCAACATCAATAGTGGAGTCATACATATGACACATAATCCAAAGCATGTATAATTAAATACCAATGTCTTTGGACTTGCACTTTGAAGTAGATCACCATCATCAAATGTTTGGTGTTCTTACAAATTCCTTTCTTTAGTAATCTCTTGGTGTAGTAAATATTTTACCTACATCAAATATTCATCCTTATCATTGAATAATCCATGATCAAGCTACTTTTAGCTTATAACGGTGAATCATGAGTATAATGTTGCTCTCCCAAAACTTTTGGAGGTTTAGGACAACTAGTGTCTCCAACCTTTTGCAAATTCTCATCAAATATGAGAACATGACTTTAGCCATATTATACTCTATCATGTTGCAACCAAAACTTCGTTTCAGATATCACAATATCTTCCACACAACATGGTTTCTGAAACAACTCTTTCGGATCCTAGATAACTTTGATATTAAGGCAATTCTTTGAATATCAAGAATCATGGAAACAAACATGATACTTATACACTAACACTTGGAATTGTTACTCTTAATTTAATACTAATTATTAAACTTCATGGAGTAACCGAAACTTACTGAAAGTTTGCAATAGGACTTTTAAACTTTAGATTAACACTTCAAAACAATACGACACCAGTTCGTAAAGTAACTAACCAGAATTCTATAGTTCTATTATCTCAATTATAACTAAGCGCAAGGTGGTAAACAGATGCCAATGACTACAACAGCTATGCAAATTCACTTTGATTTAGTTTATGATAAATTGAGTTCTAATTAATAATTAAATTAATCTAGGTGAACTCCCACTCAAAACAATATCCCTCACATTGTTTTAGTGATCACACGAACCAAATCCACCACATCAAAACCGATCATCACAAGAGTTGATATAGCTTCAATGGCGAACAATCAACATGTTCATCATATCTACTATATGACTCATGCTCTACCTTTCGGTAATCCGTGTTCCTGAGGCCATGTCTGTACATGCTAGGCTCATCAAGATCAAACCTTAGTTTCCGCATGAGCAAATCTGGCTTGCTCACGTTGTATACACTTGTAGAATCTAACACACCCGATCATCACGTGGTGCTTCGAAACAACAAGCTTTAGCAACGGTGCTAACTAAGGGTGAACACTTTGTGACTTGAAATTCATGTGCATGAGGGATCATCTTATAATGCTACCGTCGTCTACTAAGCAATACAAGATGCATAAAGGATTAACATCACATGCAATTCATAATAAGTGATATGATATGGCCTTTCTTCTTTGTGCTCCGATCTCCATCTTCAAGCACGAACATGATCTCCATCATCACCAGCATTGCATCAAGGTCAATGACGCTCCATGGTTGTCGTCACCACTTCAACTATTACAACTACTTTGAATAGACACGGGTCTTAATAGAATTTAAAGACAACCATATGGCTCCCCGTTGCCAACTTACAATAAGGAACATTGCATACATCATATATAATCACAATCATGGCCATATCACATCACAAGACACCCCGCAAAACAAAGTTAGACGCCTCTAATTTTCTTTGCATGTTTTACGTGGTTTGGGGCTTTCAATAAGTGTCGTTCTAACTTACGAACAAGAACCACAACATTGATACTAGTATTGTCAATCACCCGTTGTAAATTGAATCTTAACTATGCTAGGAGAAACATGCACCCGCAAAGCCACTTATGCAATACAAGTTGCATGTCAAGCGTGGAGCAAGTCTCATGAACGATGTCATGTAAGGTTAGCTCGGTCCGCTTCATCCCAACATACCGCAAGATGCAAAGTACACAAGAAGCAATCGACAATAAAAGTATCAACGCCCACAATGACCATTGTGTTCTACTCGTGCAACAGATCTACATATAGACACGGCTCTGATACCACTGTAGGGGTTCGTAGCATGGAAAACAAAAATTTTCTATCGCATACAAACAAACAAGCCAAGATCTATCTACTAGATTGTAGCAACGAGTCGATGGAATAACTTACCCTCGAAGATTCCAAAGTGTTTAACGAGAGCGGATTCTCGTGGGTGATGTAGTCGTACTCTTTCCGATCTCAAGATCGTGTAGACGATCCTTCCGGCAAGGCTGCTAGCGCTTCAGATCGGTCACACGTTCGGTTTCGACGAAGACCTTCCTCCTTGTTCCGGCAGCGGAGGTTTTAGCACTCTCCTCGCGATTCCGCAAGACAACGGCGTGGTACCTAAGTAGAGGAGATCCCACAGGCTTCGCCTTAAGCCGAGCGAGTATGGTGGAGTATGAGAGAGAGATGTTAGTGGTCTAGAGATTAGACACACCAATTAGAAGGCTCTAAACCAAGGCTAGGGCAATTAGAAGCTCTAAACCAAAACGGCTCTAAACCGGAGATTAGAGGATAGGAACTTGTGTGTAGAGGAGGAGGCCCCGCCTCCTTTTATAGGTGGGAGGTGCGTCCAAGGGAGGAGTCCTCCCAAGTCGGCCTTGTTAGTTGGCCGGCTTGGAGGACTCTCCCAAGTCGGTTCCAACCACCTCTTGCTTGTTTCCCACAGTTTCCTGTTTCCCACAGTTTCCTGTTTTCCACAGTTTCCTGTTTTAGCCGTTTGACTTTCAAACTGGCAGTTTGACTTTTCAGTTTTGGAACAGCAAGAACACTTAGTACATGATGCAATCATTCAATATGTAATGACACATTCATGTACCCTCCCCCCCCCCGGAGTGCCGGACAATCCGGAACCTTCTAGAACATTCCCGATGAAAACACCGGAATCATTCCCGAACTCCGAAACGGGACTTTCCTTATATGAATCTTATTCTCCGGACCATTCCGGATCACCTCGTGATATCCCGGATCCCATCCAAGACTCCGAACAACATTCGGTCTCTTTCTCATAATACCATAACTACTCAAACAACGTCGAATCCTTAAGTGTGTCTCCCTACGGTTCGTGAATTATGCGGACATGATCGAGACACTTCTAACAATAACCAATAGAGGAACTGGAAATTCATATGGCTCCTACATATTTCTACGATTACTTTGCGATCGAATGAACCACTTACATACGATACCAATTTCCCTTTGTCTCACGATAGTTTACTTATCCGAGGTTATGATCGCTTCGGTATCTCTGCATACCTAGTTCAACCTCGTACCGATAAGTACTCTTTTATCGCTCCGTGATATGTGATCCCTTGTGAGCTACCACATGCTTGCAAGCTAATTGGATGACATTCCACCGAGAGGCCCAGAGTATATCTATCCGTCATATGGATGGACAAATCCCACTCTTGATCCATGTGTTTCAACCAATACTTTCCGAACACTCAATGCCACCTTTATAGCCACCCGATTACGGTGTGGTGTTTGATGTCATCAAAGCATCCATCCGTAAAGGTGATATGCATGATCTCATGGTCGAAGGAATTAGGTTACTATGTATCAGAAAGCATATAGCAATTGAACTATTGAAATGACTTGATCTTTATGCTACGCTTATCTATAGGAGTATGTCCATCACATCATTCTCCTAATGATATGATCCTGTTGTTAATAACATCTCTATGTTCATGATCAGGAAACCATGATCATATATTAACCAACAAGCTAGTTTAACAAGAGGCTTTACTAGGGACTCTTATTTTAGTTTACAAATCACACAAGTATTAATGTTTCCGGTTAATACAATTATAGCATGGTATGTAAACATTTATCATAAGTGTGAAGATATGATAATAACCACTTTATTATTGCCTCTTGGGCATATCTCCAACAGGATGTCCCCGATTGGGACGATCAAGCAGCGGGTGGGGTTCTTCTTCGCTGGGATCCAAAACTCCTCGGGAGGGACGATCGGAATGTTGCCGAAGAAGAGAACACAGCCGATGGCTACGGTTTCGCCGATTCCCGCGAAGAGCTTTGACCTCGCCTGTTGTAGAGCCTGAAGCGCCTCTTGCCCCACGGTGGGCGCCAACTTTCGTGGTATTGCCGATGAGTACACCATGGAGGGGTCCTCACAATGCGTGTTTAGAGACGTGGGGTAAGGCGTAAGGTTGGCGAGTACGAGGTAACACAACTTAACCAGGTTCTGATCCCACGATGGTGGCGGAATCCTACTCCTGCTATAAATCACTATAATGGCAATACGTCGAGTTACAGGGATCGGTTCGCTATGCACGATATGAGTTGTCCTACCCTAAAGGCTCCTCTAGGTCCGACTTACATAGTCGCCAGATCCTAGGTTTACAGGGAAAGTCCTAGCCGGACAGGTTATAGAGTCCTACACAGTTTACAACTAGTCTAACGTGTCTTGCACTCCAAGGCTCCGGGTACGCCGGTGACTCCACGTATTCTTCCTTTATCCGGCATGGGCCTCCCTTCTAAATCCATCTAACTGGGCCGCCCAGCAGGCCATAGGCCTTGCTATCGACTATGGGCCACCCGGGTTATCCGAATTAGAGACGTGCAATGGTGATACCCATTTAGCATATCCCCAACATGGCGCCTATTTGCTTTAACTTCCGTCCATTCGTTTCATCTCCTGTGCAGCATGTCTGCCTTCCCTCTGTGCCTATAAGAGAGAGGTAGCGCCCCCTCTCAGATACACTCTTACACATCTCTTTGCGTCTCCAGTTCCATAGCACCGCGCTACCTAGTCTTCCCCATCCCGTCTTGCGGCGTGCACCGCGAGCCGGGATAGTAGGACTCCGAGACCCCACTTCTTCGAGTCCTGTACGGGAGAAGGACGATAAGGTTTTTGGGGAGCGCTATTGGCGCGACTACTGACTTCATCATGGACTCCTTCACGGATAACGATAACGCTGACGTCTTCCCTAACGAAGACTTCTTCCCCGAAATCAGCAACCTCTTCCTCCACGACATGACTGACGATAGTGCTAACGCGAACGTTGGCGGTTCCTCTGCTGCTGCTGCTGTGATGTACATCCTCTTTCTCAACTTTATTTTGATCGTATCTCAAGTTTTATGCCTTGCAATCTGTTTGGTTATTTGTCTTAATCTGTATTCGCTATTTCACATGATTAGTATAATTTATATTATTCTATTCATGTTTTTGACTAGCGTTTATTATGGTTAATTCGCTTGGTAAATTAATATTTTATCCAACAATAAGCTCATATAACAAAAGGAGAAAGAGAGCAGATAGAGACTATGAGAATGCTTGAAACCAGGCCTCCATGCCAGCATAGGCTTTTCTAGTTGCTTTATGTAACAAAAGAGCCATTTCCTCTTTGAAATGAGCCCTACATATGTGTAAATTGCTGATTTTTTCTTGAAAATGTGATCATTCATTTTCTTCACACTAGCATAATTATCTCCAGAGAGAAAGGCTCCTTGTTTGCTATCTTGAGGCTAGAAATATAGGGTGCGTTTGCATGGCAGCCAGTTATGGCCCAACCAACTTTTTGGTGTTGACTGAGGGTGCGGACCTCCGTTTGGATGGAAGCCGATAGTCTGTGTCAGCGACCTAGACCCACCTGCCAGCGAACCCACCAAAGCCGCTACACCTACTGGGAGGGAGCACGAGTTGACCAGGCCTAGAAGGGCTCCTGCCTGGCTTGCAGGCCACGTATTGGCTAAACTGAACCCATGTAACAGTTATGCCTCTTCTTAGTAGTATATGTAGAACTGCTCAGGGAGAGGAGGAACTTGGCTAGGAATTGGATGAACCGGACGGCTTGGCCGTATTGTAAGGAATCTGCTCGGGGTGGTCGGGAGGAACGAGCATTATACACCAACTTCCTGTGAATCATGTCGATTTAGTCCAGTAGATCCACTCCCTTACAGTCTGGCTCTGGCCAATTATCTGGTCATCCGGCTCGTTTTTTCCGCCAACTCTTGGCAATCCCGTGGTGGTGAAATCACCGTTTAAAAATTGGCACGCCCCAATTTGGCAGGGCTCGCACAAACAGCCCCATAATCTACCATTGGGTCTGCTGGAGGGTGGGAACTTGAGGCAGAAGAAGGAAAAAAATATATTGCCAACATAACATGGCAAATGAGCACTCAAAACAGAGATGATTCCTTGACTCCATCCGTGTCGAATCACACATAGCACATGTATATTCAAGCATGAAAAAGTTCTTCCTCTGCACTAGATACGGGTACTCTCCCTCCGATTAGAAATATAAGATATTTTAACTAGATACGGATACTCTCCCTCCGATTAGAAATATAAGATATTCTAGCTTTATGAAACGAATCGTATTTATATATATGTCATACACAAAAGTTATCTAAATACTTCAGACGGAGTACATTACTTAGCGACTTAGCGTATTATATTTTAGACGGAGGTACTACGTGCGAACACCCGAAAGTCTGCTCTCACACCAGATAGTGAAGCGTGTACTTACTTTCCCCGTCGCCAAGGCTTCCTGCGCGCTCTCCACCCTCCCGTTTCAATTCCCCGCTGCCTTTTCCGCCCTCCCCAACGCCGCCGTGTACTACTTTCCCCATCGGCGGTACCCGCCGCGGCCACCGTCTCGGTCGCCGACTCCTCCCTCCCGCAGGCCGTCGCCCCCGTCACCCCCGCCGCCCTTCTACTTCGCCGCAGCCTCCTCACAGATAAGGTATTGTCCCTACCACTGATTTGTATGAAACGGGTCGGCCTCCTGATTTGGACCAAATTGAGTTCTTCGCGTGTTCCTATTTCTTTACTCTGTATCCAACCGGCACGGTAGAAGCAGAAAACAAGTCGACGCCAATCATAAGTTTGCTTTGTGCTTAGTAAAATTCCCCTTGTGAACTTGGGTGGTCTCATTCTAATAAAATGGGGCTGAGGGAGTGATCCCTTTTCATCTATAAAAAATAAAAAAAATCCCCTTGCAAACAGTTTACAAGAGTTTTTGTTCACACCACTTGCAATACACGGAAATAACGATCAATTATATGTTCTCATGCAAATTCCATGTCTTGAATCATGTTCATCGGTTAGACAAGGTACCCGTGCTACTAAGTCTTCTCTCCCAAAAAAGTTTGGGATCTACTTAGGCTTGTCTAAAAGCCAAATTAAGTGGGTTTCTCATAAGCAATTGACGAGAGTAACGCGTTTTCTCTGGACAGTAAAGGGACAAAATTTTATTAGTAAACTAATGCAGCAAAACGGTATATATAACATCAGGTATACTGTGGTAAAAGGTTCGTCTAATTTGAACTTGTGGTTGTCTAATCAGGTATAACTGCAAATGGACTGCGAAGAAAATATGGGACACAATGCTCTGGGGCGTATGATGTTGGATGGAAGTGCAGAGCCGGTGCCTCTACCATTATCACTTTTACAAGATATCACAAATAGTTTCTCCGATGATAGGCAAATCGGCAGGGGTGGGTTTGCGGTTGTTTACAAGGTACAATGAGCTCTAATGAGATTTCTTAAACCTAACCACAGCTGATATAAGAAGTAAACTACACATGCATATTACTACAATGTCAATACGCACACCCAAAGTTGATGCTCACAGTGCATGTTGAGGCTGCAGGGTATGGTCGGACATGGAATGGTCGCTGTGAAGAAGCTGACAAAAACCTTTCTTCTAAAAGAGGAGCAATTTCACAGGGAGGTTCAATGCTTGGAGAAGGCCAACCACAAGAATATAGTACGCTTTCTAGGATATTGCGCCGAAACACAAGGAAAAATTGCAAAGAATGAGGGGAAGTTTGTCATGGCAGATACACGGAATTGGTTGCTCTGTTTTGAGTTTGTACCCAATGGGAGTCTTGATAAGTATATTACAGGTAGAATCATAAGGCTTATTTCCATCTCTATGGTCTTTATTAAATGCTACTACTTCCTTTCCATAATGTAAGTCTTTATTAAACTGCTAAAAAGGCTTACATTTTGGAAGAGAGGTAGTATTAATTAGTCCAAGCATCGCAGACAAACAATGCACCGATTTAAAATGTTTTACATTGAGTGTGAAACCGTGATGCATAGATTTACATTATATTGTCTCTATCGAAAGTATGAGAATGTGAAATCACATTCCTTTACAGATGCATCTTGTGGACTTGAATGGCGGAAGCGCTTTGAGATAATCAAGGGAATATGCAAGGGCTTGTGCTATCTTCATGACAAGCGTATTCTTCATCTAGACCTAAAGCCTGCTAACATACTACTAGATGATCATATGGTACCCAAAATTACTGATTTTGGTCTATCGAGGTGCCTTGATGAAGCGCAAACTCGGGCTTTTACTTCGCGCCTATGTGGATCAATGTAAGCCAGCCTCACGAAAGTCTTCTTTCTTTGCTTTTGGCATCAATTGCATTTATTCGCACATGACTAAAATGCACACATGGTCCTTCAACTTTTGCACTGTGATAAGTTTTGTTCCTGAACTACATTTGATACTTAACTTTGGTCCAAGACACGATTAGCTGGCAAATATAGTTCACGTTGATAAGTAGGATGGCTCGCTGTACATGGTGCCCACATTGGCGAGGGGAGCGTGTCCGACCAAGGCTGTGAGATGGTTCAGATGCCTAGTTTTTTATTCCATTCTGCTTCCAATTATGAACCAGTGCACCATAATGGTAGAATACTATAAAAAGTCAAACGACAGAGTACAAAATATGCAGAAATTGTCATTTAGGCACTTACCGAAATCAAGGTGAACCTCTTCACGACTATAAATCCACTGCTCATGCAATAATCCATAACTTGTGCAATTGAAGCATAGAGGCCCTGACCGGCGAACACTACAACTTAAACTGCTCAAGGAAGCTAGGATTCAGGTTTTGGGTCACCAGACGAGATGAATTGGGGAATTATGTATGTATGATTTGACAGACAAATGCAAAAATATCCCTCTTTCCAACACAAGAATGCCACCATGCCTGACGATTCTATGCTAGTAGAACAGTGGCAGGGTGACACGCACACACACCAGAGACTAGCAAGAACTCTCATGAGGGACACAAGATGCTGGGGCAATTTTCTGTTTATCTCTTGCTGCTACTTGGTGCTCTCATCTCAGATACAAAGGGTGGTATTTATACTACTACAGGTGCTAATGGAAATACTAGCTAGCAGTGTGAATAGCAGGCATGAAGTCAAGCCGTACTGGCATTCTGTCCTCACTACTTATCTGCTGCATGCTATCCTAACTGCTGCATGTTATCCTGACAATGCTTAAATTAGTACTCCCTCGGTTTCAAAAATATAAGATGTTTTAGCTTTTGTGAAATTAATGTATCTAGAATCATTTTGTGTGAGCTAAAACATCTTATATTTTTAAATGGAGGGAGTAGTAGTGTGAAGTGTCACGTTGATACTCTACTCGTGCATATCAAAGTGCTTGAGTTTATTCAATAGTGCCCATGTCTATCGTGCCAAATATTTTCTATAAAGCATGTTTTGGACCAACGTGAAGCACCACATACAGCGAAGGGCCCGAACAGGCACTTTTGTATTTTAAGAACCGACATGATATCAATATACTAGTTTAAGGATCGTGGATGTATCTTACAGTTTGCACATTCATTGAACAGTGATTATATTTTTAATTGCAGGGGATATTTGCCGCTAGAATTCTTCAATGGACAAGTCGCATTCACGTCGGACATCTATAGCCTTGGCGTTATTATCGTCGAGATACTGACAGGAGAGAAGGGGTATCCAGAAGATACGAGTGTAAGAACAATCTAAGCGTTTTCCCCAAAGTATAATTTTTCGAATGATTATGTTATGCAAGTTTATATTTAACTGCCTTTCTCTGAGCCTTTGCACAAGTATAATCTCTTCATACTTCTAGGAGTGTCTTACTCCCATCTTATCAAATACAAATTAAACGAATCTGTTGTGCATTTTAGCATCTTTTATAATTCAAAATCATAATTCTATGCATACTGAGAATACTATAATTCTAGGAGTGCTAAACATAAGCAATTGGGACATATTTAGATCACTAAAACATATGTAAACCATACACATATTCATACTACACATGGGTGTAGTTACACCCACGTGTGTTCTACACAATTTAGGCAGTATCTTTCATACTTGAGTATGTGTAGATAATATGAAGTATATAAGAGCATCTCTAGAAGGTACCCAAGACCCGCGTAACCGCAAACCACGCCGAACAAATGCGCTAAAATGGAAATACAAATTTAAAAACATCAAATGGTGCCAGATTCATACATACGGGGGAGGTTTTGATCATCAAGATCTACATATTTACAACAAAAATTGATGCCACGGCCAACATCTAGACTAGCCCTAGTCCTAGCATCTAACGACGGTACCTACTCACCGGATCATCTACGGCGGCGGAGGCCTACTCCTCGTTGGAGTCGAAAGTGTCGTCAGAGTAGTCGACGATGAAGAAGCCCAGCGAGGCCTGGTGCTCCCGTGCGGAGCGGCGACAGACGGCGGCTTCATGGCCGCTGGTCGTTTCGTCAGCGGCGCCGACGCCTCCCACATGTCAGAGATGAGGGTCCCGGGCGAGTTGAACTTCGCATCGCGGACCCCGTCGTCCTCCTTTGCGCTGTCGTTGTCCTCCTCGCTGTTGTCGAAGACGTGGCCCCACCGATCCGGAGCGGGAGCTAGCGTGAACACTAGCAGCAACGGTGCGCGGAGGAGCGGGCCAGCGCTCGCCGCCGCGAGGGAGCTTCCCGCTTCCGCATCGTGCGCGGCGGGCCCAAACCCGAACCCGGCCCACGCCAGGAAGTCGGGTGGATGCGCGAGGGACCGGCGCCAGCGAACCTCCTCCTCGCTTGGTGGTGGCGCGGGCGCTCGGCCACCAGAGCTCCCTCCGCGCCGCGTCGAACCGCCGCCTCATCTGTCCATATTCCGACACGATTGGCCGGCCATGGCTAGGAGGGGTGGCTGGGAGGTGGTGAGCGACAGCGATTTGATGGCCGGCGATGGAGGTGGCTGGAATCGGAGCGAGCGACGGTAGCGGCGGCGGCAAGGGTTTGTATGCGTGGGGGAAGGGAAGAAATGGGATGCGGTAAGCCCTCCCGTCCCGAATATATGCGGGATGGACGTGCCGTTTTGCGGGAAACCGTTTTCGGTATTTGGAAAGGCCACTTTTCGGTGTTGATATGCGTGGCCCAAAATTTTGCGGGCAGGCTGATATGCGGTATCTGCTAGAGATGCTCTAAGACTACTTTTGTGAAAGCTCATATGGGACACCATGGTGCCCGGGCACTATACATGTATTTGCTTTGAAATCGTCCATACCTAGAGTGCAACATGGATTCCTTCTCTCTAAACTCAATATGTGCCTTCGTGAAGAGTGAGATCCTGATCATGTATAGCAGTGCGCACAAAATAGGTATCCACACCGATGTGCTTGGTGAGCTCATGCTTTACCAGATCACCGGATAAGAGAGGAGTCGGTGTAGAGTTAGAAACACCAAAGTCCACAAGTAACCAACGTAACCATGTCACCTCCGCGGTCAAAAGATCCATAGCTCTCAACTCAGCCTTGGGAAACCTATGTTTCTTCGTCTTCTAGGAAATGAGAGAACCACCAATCAACACACAATAAGCAAAGGGTGAGCAGCTATCCGACGGGTTACTCACCCACGTAGTATCTGAATAGGCCTGAAGCTGAAGAGAGCTAGCGAGGAAAGAAAGGACGGTGAGAGATCGTGCCAAGAATATATCGTAAAACACGAAGAAGGTGACTATAGTGGACGGAAGTGGGAGCAGAAATGAATTGACTCAGAATATGAACATGGTAGGATATATATGGATGAGTGATAGCAAGGTAGACAAGACTCAACTAGATGGCGATAGCGCGATGTGTCAGACAAAGGATCACCAGCCGAAACACGAAGGTGAACATTGAGCTCCATAGGAGTCTCAACAGTGCGCTAATCACTCAAAGCGGCACGAGCAAGCAAATCCTGGATATACTTTTCTTGGGAGATATAGAAACCATTAGAGGTAGAAGAAACCTCGATCCCAAGAAAGTAGCAAGGGGACCAAGCTTAGACACAAGGAACTGCTCACGTAGGCGAGCCTTAACAAAGGAAATGTACTCAGAGTCGTTGCCGGTGATGATCATGTCATCAACATATAGAAGAAGAGTCCGACCATAAGGAGAAGTGTGGACAAATAATGCGGGATCATGGGCGCTACTCAAGAAACCAACGACAGTGACCACAGAGGCAAAACACTCAAATCAAGCGTGAGGGGCTTCTTAAGGCCATAGAGGAAGCGTCGGAGACACAAACCATGTCATCAGGAACAGAGTACCCAAGAGGTGGCCGCAGGTAAACCTCCTCACGCAATTCACCATTGAGGAAGGTATTCTAGACATCAAGCTGAGACACAGACCGATGGCGAACAGAGGCCACACTGAGAAGAGTGCGGACAGTGGTCATGTGAGCCAAGGGGCGAAAGTCTCATTGTAATTGCGGCTTTGCTCTTGCCACAAGCCACAAGGCGCGCTTTGTAGCGCTCAAGAGAACCATCAAAGCGGGTCTTAACCTTATAGACCCACTTGCACGTGATGGGACGAACATGTGGAGGGGGAGAAACCATATCCCACATGCCAACACGCTCAAACATAGTAGTCTCCTCGGCCATCTCAAGCTTCCACTCAGGGTGAGAAACATCTCGGTAAGAAGTCGGCTCGAGGACAACAGAAAGAGCAAAACGGTCAAATGGGGGCGAGGCCGAGCATGAAAGTCATAAGTTGGTTGAGACGACATACAAGAACTAGATGGCACATCGGAAGAGTCATCCAAAACACGAGGACAATGAGTGTAATAGAAAGGACAAGTAGGACGCGGAGGAGTCTTCGGAGAAGGTGAAGATAGGGAAGCTATCGGAGATGAAGGTGGAGAATCAGGCAACGAGGGAGAAGGTGATAAAGGGGGAGAAGAAGCTGTGGGAGAAGACGACACCGAAACAAGAATAATGGGGCTCAGAGGAGGAGGAAGTCGAGGCATAGAGGGAGGTATATCAGGGAAAACAAGTAAAGAGATGTCCTCCACAAAGAAAATCGAGGAGGATAGCATCTCTCGTTCACCACCTACCCACAATATTGAAAGTGTCTGAAAATCATCAAACTATTTACTATTCCATTATATGAAAATCACATAATAGCTCTCTGTCTCACACTTACGTTGTATTGTATACCTTGCTTCAAAATACGGGGGCCAGCCCGTGTGAGATCGCAGCAATCCATCAGATACCTAACTATTTACAACTCTTAAAGGTGCCACCAATCAACGAATTCTAGCTGCAAAAAAAGAAAGATCAATTCATATGAGATCTCATCCATCGGAAACATATTGCTTGTTTACCTAGGTTGTGGTGGCCGGGTTGAGGAGAAGGTTCAGATCCAGCTTCGGCTGCGACGGAAGCAGTCAGACTCGGGTGACGATAGATGATCTTCATTCTTCAATCGTCGCCAGCGGTCAGAGATCCTCTCCTTGAAGCGCTGCAGTGGCGGCGGCGGGCATGACGCCGGTGAGTGGCCACGGAAGAGGCAGATGGATGACAAGTTCTTCCTCGTCGAGCTGCTCGTCCATGTGCTGGCCTCCGGTATCCCCTGTGCCTCGGGCGGGTTCCGCTGGTGCGAGGAGCCTAAGGTTGCCTCGCGGAGTGCTCAGCTGACGCCGGGTGCGTGCGGTGGGCCAGGATGGCGCGCTGGTGCAGGGTTGGTGGTACGGGATTAGCGGATGCGGGGAAAACTGCACGGGCGAGGGGAGTCGGACGAAAGCGACGAACTCGTAGTGGCAGAAAACGGAACCACCAAATTCTTTTTAGATAGTAGAGATAGCAACCTCAATGCTATTGGTCCCATGGCCTGACCGTACTTCAATGCAAAATTTGTAGCCCTCGATTGCAATTCAATGCAACTTTTCTCCTTAAGTATATTTGAACACGGGTTTTCATTCTGGAGAGCAAGAGAGAGAAAATTCCATGCAATGCCTTTAGCAAGAAAATTCCGCTCCGTAAACCTGTAGGTTAAGGCAGAAAAATATCTGCTTGCCTTGCAAAAAACAAGAGAGGACGTCAATATATACAAACCCTAGCTAATTATAGACAATTTGGTAGCTGGTGCAAAAAGTACATTTTCCTATGACCAAAATTTTTCAGGTACACATATACATTTGAAATTTCAGAACTTAAAAGAAATCGTATTTTGAATTAGGACTCTCTCTCTCATCAGCAATAATCAGAGTTTACCACATATGATACTGACTACTCATTGCAACTTTACAGGTAGTTGAAAGTTGGATGAATCGGCTGGAGGGAGAGACGCAGGTGGAGCAAGTAAGAATATGCACTAAGATAGGGATAGAGTGCATGGAGTCTGACCCAAAAAAAAGACCGTCTGCACGTCATATAATCGACAGGCTTTATAAAGCACCAAGTATTTTTGAAACTGGCATTGATAGCTCATTAGTTGAGCAGGAGGTGAGTTTACTAAAGGAACAACACTATCAAGAGAGTATTAAGATGTTTGGAAATGAACAATGCCAAGAGAAGGAAGATCACTCGTCACTATGGGGATCACAAGATAAGAAGCAAGACCAAAAAGACGCAAGCATATCGAGCTATAACTCTAGTGGGTTCCAAAAATTGAGCACTTTGGACATCATCCATGAGAAATCACAGAGGAATTTCCTAAGGAATGGAGGGTATACAATACAACAATCAAATAGCATAAAGATCTTTAGAGAGGAAGAGCTCAAGACAATATTAAACATTAGCAATTTAGTTGGAAGAGGTGGATTTGGTGAAGTTTACGAGGGCATTCTTGGCCAAAGACTAGTTGCAATAAGAAAGCCGATTGCTGGCAGTCTCCTACAAAATGAACAATTTGCAAATGAAGTCATCCAACGATCTCAAGTCATCCACGAGAACGTTACTAGGCTCATAGGTTGTTGCCTTGAAGTGGATATCCCAATGCTAGTCTACGAGTTTTTCTCCAATGGCAGCCTCGATGACATTCTTCATAGCAAAAGCAAGATGCCTCTCAACTTGGGTGTGCGCTTACGTATTGCTGCACAAGCAGCAGATGGTCTAGCTTATATGCATTCAAAAACAAATGACAAAATCCCATTTCGTGATTTGGAAGCAGCAAATATACTCTTGGATGATAACTTTGTGCCAAAGATCTCAGAGTTTGGCATATCAAGGTGGAGAGACGAGCAACTATGTGGATATTTCTTTCGCGAACCTGGAGGGCCTGTGGGGGCATATTTTGTTGGTCGACCTGCACCATCCAACATGGGATATTTCATTGGTCGACCTGCAGACTTTGGCATTTCGAGTACGCCGAACAAAGCGCAACCAGGCGATTATTTCGTTAGTCGACCTGCACCATCCATCATTGATCGACCTGCAGAATTTGGCATATCGAGTTCGCCGAACGAAGCGCAACCAGGCGATTATTTCATTGGTCGACCTGCACCATCCATCATTGGCCGACATGAAGAATTTGGCATATCGAGTTCGCCGAACGAAGCGCAACCAGGCGATTATTTCGTTGGTCGACGTGCACCATCCATCATTGCTCGACCTGCAGAATTTGGCATATCGAGTTCGCCGAATGAAGTGCAACCAGGCGATTATTTCGTTGGTCGACCTGCACCATCCCTCATTGCTCGACCTGCAGAATTTGGCATATCGAGTTCGCCGAACGAAGCGCAACCAGGTGATTATTTTGTTGGTCGACCTGCAAATCAAGTATCCACGAAAGACAGCCAATTGATCCAACAAATTGATGTCTACAACTTTGGAATCATCATCTTGGAGCTTATTAGTAGAAAGAAAGCCACGGATGATGACAATAGTGGCTTAGTGAGAGATTTTCTTAAATTTCACGTGCAAGGGAAGAAATCAACGACACTGTTTGACAAGGCGATTGCAGGAAGAAGAGAGTTGGGCCTTCTTCACAGTCTAGTAGAGATCTCTGTGGAATGTCTTAGCATTGACGTGACATTAAGACCAAAGATGACAGAGATAGCAGATCGCCTCCTCAGACTATCTCGTAAGTACACGGGTTGATACATATGTATTCTAGTCCAAAGGGCATTTAACTTAATTTGCTAGTATATATGTGTTTTGCTGGAGAAGTTTTCTTGTAATTTTCTGCCACTTTTGTGGAATGATGTATGTAATCTGAACTAATCCTGGAATAAAGAAGACATAATTCATTGGTGTGTCATTTTGCATCAGAGTTGCTTATGTCAATGGGCCGTGACACAATATATCTGTAGTTTACATCTCTGAATTTTCACGATGGAACGAAATGCACCCTAAACAAACAATGTGTACGCCTATCTCTGCATTTTCACAATAGAACAGAGTGATCCTCGAACAGGATTACACTTTCACGCATTGGATCATCACTAGCAAATTACTTGGTCTTAACTAACAGGATCTCGCATTATCAAGGTTCGAATGTGTAATCCAGTGCTCAAAAGTCAAAACATGAAAATAAATGGCACTCAATTTTCTAGAGAAAACAAGGTGAAAGTGCGTAAGGATGCAAACTCGCCACGAACGCCAAAAACCTGCTTTAGGCCACACCGCCGTCTGATCCCTGCTGGGACAGATGGCCGCTCACTCCGTCTCTACTGCCGCACAATGTAATTTAACTAGTAAAATAAAAAACTTAATTTTTACTGTCTAATCACCAACATATAAAATTATGTTAACCTTGTATTACCCATTAGTCATCATCGAGAAAAATGTGTCACCCACTGCAGTGCGGTCAAATATATACAAACTGCTATGGAACCTCGTACCTGAAGTGGGTCTCAAGGCTGAGCTACCCTTGTGCCAATCTGCAGTAGCAAGATTGCGTGATCAAGAGAGCTAGCAAAAACTAGAATCCACAGAAGTCCTTGAGTTCATGATGCACGTCCTCGTTCCTGAGCTTGGACATGGCAGATTTCTCGATCTTCCTGATCCACTCCTTGGACACATGGTACATGCCTCCAATCTGTTCCAGGGACCTGCACTTGCCGTCCTCGAGGCCATGCCGCAGCTTCAGCACACGCTCTTCTCTTGCCGGTAGTCTGTCCAGAACAAGAAGCAGCCTCTCCCTCAGCTGCCTCCTGAAGATGGCCTCTTCTGGATCTTCCAACGATGTGTCAGGTGTCACGTCCTGCAGTTCAGACTTTTGTCAGACCGGCTCATTGCATTTAAATCGACGAAGTGTATGAAATGTCATTAAATATTAATCATTAAATAAATCTAGTTGCTGCTCTTATCAATCAAGATATGTGAGAGGGCATTCGGTATTGGCTAGAGGACGATACCACGAACTTGGCGTTCTGTCCGGTTGCGACCTCCGCATAGAGTGAAACAACACGACGAGAGCACTTCTTTGCCAATCTAACATTGGCAAGTGACACGCCAACGAAGGTTGCAATCTCATCGTCGATTGGGTTCCTCCCAGTGCTGGATCGAATTGCCCGCTTAGCTTCCTTGACCTTTCGAATGATACCCTCCATCCTTGCCTACACTTGCATAATTGTATTGTCAGCTCCATAGCATCAACAAAGATATATGCATTGTCTTTCTTACATGAAAAACAAACTGAAACATATCAAAATAGTTGTTGGTTTCAGAGACATACAGGCAGCTGGATTACTCCAGAATTTTCAGCAAGGAGCGCTAGCATGGCTTTCCTTATCCAGTACTTCACATAGGTCGAGAATTTGCACCCTCTCTGACTATCGAACCTCTCGGCACCCTCGAGGACACCCATTTTCCCTGCCTGCAGTGTCATTTCCAATAAACTCAGTTACAAAAGGTCGCTCGCTGTCAAGGTATAACAAACCAATAGAGACTAAAAGTATAATCTTACAACCTGGAGTAGATCTTCAAAAGCTGTTCCCAATCCGGTGAATGATCTTGCAATGTACTTCACAAGCCACTCGGTAGTCACCAATAGTCTCTCTCTGCAGCAGTAACCGTCTTGCAATCTACTCCTCAGAACTGCTACATCAACTCCAGCTGTCTTAGCCCACCTATCATAGCAGACCTCCTGCCCTTCCTTTACCATATTTTCTCTGATCTTCTCAAGGTTCGCACATTCCTGGGGAACACACACAATCAAAAAAGTTTAGACAAGGAGCATGAACAATGTGCCAATGAGAATGCTGATTAGGGGAATACCTTGATGGTCACCAGCAACTCCGACTGTTCTCGCACGATGATCCTTCGTCGGCCTGGATAGTTTTTCCAATCAGCTATAAATTGACTACTAATGGATTTGCGCGATTTTTTAGGCTTTCGTGATGACGCCTTTACGCGGACCCCAGAACTCTTTTTGGACGCTCTAATTCTCTTCAGCTTCCTCTCTTGTCTTTTCCCACTTCGAACGACCAGCTGATCATCGCTTAGCTCCTCAAGAGGGCTCGTCGCCGGACCAAACTCGGTAACATTCCAGGGAAGTGCATAATCTGGTTCACGTGTGGTTTGTGTAACGGTGGCTCTGGACCTCAACACGTTAAACGATTTCAGAGCTCCAAGCTGTTCCATATGTACAAGGATGTCTCTTTCCAGTGTTCGCAACTCTTGGCCAGCCAAACTACTCTCTAACACATGGATGTTTTGCATCAACAGGTTATACTCCAAGCTGCTGCTACTTGTGCAAGCCACATCCACCCAGGAAGACACATCCTCATAAAACCTGCCAAACCGCGTGTTCCGGTCTTCAAGTGATGTTCTTTCTGCATCCGCCTGGAAACTGACAGCGTGATCATTTTCTGCACCAATAATTCAGAAAACAAAGACAGCACATGTGTGTGGTTGAATTAGAGGACCTTGGTTTTTGGCAGGCTGCTTGTCTTGTTCTCTGTTATCTGAAGCAAACCGGAGGAAATTGCAGCAGTTCTGAGGGTGTCACCCCGGCGCCGGTTAAGATTCGACTGCCGATTGAGCAAGAGGTGCAAGGCCAGAACTCTCAGGGATTCGGAGCAAATCGACCTTCCACTCACTGCATCCAGGACAGAAACAAGAAAGTTCAGACAAGCATTCAGTCATCAGAAACATTCAGACAAGCAGTAACCGTGCACAACTCTGAACCCTAACAATTTCCTACTAAGTTCTCAAATGAAGGGACCTTTGTATTCAACGATAAGGGAGTGGTTCTTGATAGGGCATGAAGAGAAGATAGGACAAGCAGCTAAGAGGCTTTAGCACTCACATGGAGGGTGGGGGTGCTTGGGGAGCTGTGCCTGCAGCATCCATGGCGAGGTGGCGGAGGAGGAGGAAGGCGAGGGCGAGCATCCGCACGGCCCGCGCACCATACGCAGACCCATGGCGCTGGATAGCTGCGGCAATGGCGATGGCGCGGCTCCGGAGGGCTTGGGAGGAGGATAGAGTTGCAGAGGCCTATCGTCTATCGATACAGGCCTTGTTTTTTTTGGTTGGGGTGGACACTTGGACAGCCAAAACAGAGGAGAAAAAGATTTGATCTTTGAGGATGAAAGCGAGTTGGGATCTTTTTCCTAGTTAGATATTTAGATTTTTCTTCAGATTCTAAATACTACTATTACCTCCATTCTACAATATAAGCATTTTTAGAGGTTCAATTTTGAACTACTAGCTTATATTACGGAGGTAGTAATTTTTTTTAGAGCCTCAATGTACGAGTATTGCTTCAAGTCATCACGAGCATGTCTCGTAATGTACCTACAACATCATATATACTCCTTTCAGAACATAAGATTTAGATAGGCTAATTAGCCTAACTATAAGACGTCTTATATCAACTGTTATAGTAGTATTTTATTCAGTAATAGCGGGCAGGGACTGCGCCAGGGGTATTCCCTGGTATTTAAGTGAATACCAATAATTTTTCCAACACAAGACAAAAAAGCTATGATTTTAGCAAAATAAAGATGATTTTTATAAAATAAATATCAAGTTAGCCAAATGAATACCAGGTTCCACTTTCTTTCTTTCTTTCTTGATATTGGACAATAATACATAGACTAGTTCAAATTTAGTAGTACCAAAATAATTGACTCAACATTTTAGTGTCTCTATATATAGTCGAGTCAATTAATTTGGGTTGGAGAGAATTTTTTCTTTAGAAAAAATTGCTAACCCATTTAACTTGAAATAATAATTAATTCTGACGGAAAGACAAAAGATGGAACCTCTCTTAACTGTTGTTAGGGTATCTCCAACGCGCCAGTGCATTTCGGAGAGCAAATCGGTCCGATTTGGTCCGTTGTGTCGCCGGAGGACAGGAACATATGGGATGTCCTCCCCCTATCTTAGCGTGCTCCTAGTAGGTCCCTCCATTTTCCCGCCAATTTGGGCCTTCATGGCCAATTGTCCCTTTATTTTGGTCTTCGTAGCTAGTTCTCCTGCCGGTTCGGCCATGCTGGCCATTTTGTCCAATAATTTAGTTAAAATATTTCAACACACACAGTTTTAAATACTCAAATAAAATATTTCAAATAAAACTACTAGAGTTGACCTACGTTATACCATATATATATGTTGAACCAAATTATTTCAAAGTGCCGACCACAAATTTCATGATGCGCATGGAGAAACTCTTGGAAGGTTGCCGGCCCATCCTAGGGCTCAACCAACCCGCCTTGGTACTTGCACCTTTGGTAGAAGATGCCATTATCATGCTCATCTTCAACAATCATGATGTGCATGATGCAGACAATCATCACCTCGCCCATCCTCTTGGTGCTCCATGTTCTTGCAGGGTGTCGCACGATCGTCCAACAAGATTGGAGCACCCTAAATACCCACTCCACGTCATTCTTACAAAGCCTCTTGTTCTTTGGTAAACCTACTTTGTTTCTTATCTATCGGCCTGCAAATTGGTGATGGGAGAAACATCCGTTTCTGGAAGGATGGGGAGGTACCTCTCCCTGTACAACATAGTACATAGAAAGCATGTCCTCGTTCACGGCGTCTTGATTCAAAACCCTTTAAATGTAGGTTTTAGGAGAAATTTAACGGGGGATAAATGGGTTGCATGGTTGCACCTATATGAGAGGTTAATAGAAATAACTTTGAAGGATGAACGGGATAGGTTTTCATGGAATTTAACCGAGGATGAGATTTTTCAGTTAAATCTATGTATGAAGATCTTATGAATGAGTATCCACGTTTCCCCAAGAGGTACTTGTGGAAAATAAAAATACCACTCAAAATTAAAATATTAATGTGGTTTCTTAATAACAAAGTTTTTTTAACAAAAGACAACCTAGCAAAGAGAAAATAGAATGGGTGCAAGAAATGTTGTTTTTTTGACGAAGTTGAAACGGTTGAACATTTATTTCTAGCATGCCCTTTTGCAAAAATAATTTGGCGCATGATTTTTTGCACTTATAACTTGCCTTCTCCAACTAATATCACCAATATGTTTGGTAATTGGTTACATGGAATAGATAAGGTGGTTAAGGGCAGAATCCGTATTGGCATTTCGACCATCTGCTGATCCATTTGGAAGTGTCGAAATAACTGTATTTTTAACAAAACCGGAGTTCCTTCCTTCTTGTAGGTAATTCACATGGCGGCATACTGGATTCAGCTCTTGGCTTTCCTACTCCCAAAGCATCAACGCCCTCAAATGGTCTCTGGGTGCAACCGTCTTGTGGCGGTTACTTCGGATTTCTTCAGCCAGGCTTCGTGGCGTCATTCTAGTAGATTGATAAATATCTAGCGGTTGCTTTTGCTCTCTTGTGAGAGTTTTACCAATTTTCAGATGGTTGGTGCATGTATCAACCCTATTTGATCCTTAAACTGTAATGCTACGATGATACTTTTTCGACCTTAATAAAGGTTGTGTGCATCCGAGGATACAGAGGCCGGGACAGTGCTCCCCTTTTCGAAAAAAAATCAACCTGCAAATTTTCTTCACAGATGTGGACCAGTCAGGATTGATACTATCGGCTAGATAGTATCCCTTGCTGTATGGATGACCATTGATACGAAATTTGACAACATGAGCATTACCTTTCGCAAGCCTAGAGAATACGAGAGAGAGATGCAACATGTTGATGTCATTGTGGAAGCCTTCCTGCCGAACATGTTGATGTCTTAAGATTGACGAGGTCGGCGGTGTCTCGCTGTCGACGGAAACATCGCCTTCCGCCTTCTATGAGACGTGTCAAACCTAGATTTTGAACTTTGGTGGGCGGTTGCTGCCATCTCAATCAGACAAGGATACCTAGATACATTTACAAGTATACATATAGAATTAAGAAAAAAGGTTGGGTGATGTTATCAGTGATTCAGTTTTGAAATGACGCGAGGACGGTGCAAACTTGGCCAACGGTGACAAATAGGTAGCAACGCGAAAAAACTGTGAGCGTGATTCTAATAAGTTTATAGTTTTAATTTTTCAACAAGTTGCTGTGGTGTAGTGGTTATCACGTCAGTCTTACACACTGAAGGTCTCGAGTTCGATCCTCGGCAGCAACAATTTTTTCAATTTTGCCGTTTCCCATTGGCGCGGCAGCCCAGTCTGATGGCACCTGTTCTGCATGTCAATCATACATAGCAGGCACTAATTTTTTTTCCATTAACAAACTAGCTTCACAGTATATCATGTTACACAGAAACTTGATTATTTCGCGATGCAGTGCAGACAAACTAACTTTACAGCAGCATGTTACAACAGAAAACCTTGATCAACAAACTAACTTTACAGTGAACCTTGTCACAAAGTATACTGAAAAGGGATTTTGTTTTGAAACAAAACTGCAGATACGTACTAAACTGTACTTAGTCTATCACTTCACCAACTCTACCATGGCAGAGAGATAATAACACTGAAGCACTAGGAACAAAATGTCTCCTCGGTTCCTCATCTTTTATCATCATTTTTTAGCCCGTGGGTCGGCCTCTTTTCTCCATGTTGATCTGGTCAATCCTGCCAACTGTTGACTGCTCTTTCTTTCTTCATTGTTCAAACGTTGACTTGACTTGACCGCAACCAACACGATGCTAATTAAAACAACTACTCCCTCCGTTTCAAAATATAAGATGCTTTAGGTTTGTAAAGAAACTGAATCTAGACTTCTTTTAGTGTTTAGATTCATCCCAAAGTTGAGTGAACATATATACTAAAACAAGTCTAGATTCATCTTCTTCACAAACCTAAAACATCTTATATTTTGAAACGGAGGGAGTACAATTGTTCGGGCCACTGCTGTATCTTGACTGCGTCACCGGTCGCAGCATCAGAAGTAGCTTATCACTTCACTGTGTCCTTTTTCACTGCACCTATGAGCTCAAATCTCCGCACTTCGACGCGCCGCTTCGCCGCTGCCGCCGCCACGATCGGGATGGTAAACATCATCAGCCTTGCGGTTTCCTGAAATCCAAATCGTCCAGTAAGTAGCTGATCAAGTCACGTGTACATTAACAAGCTATATGTTTGACATAAACAGTCGTTACAACACGGCTGGTGGAAGTAAACTGTACCCAATTCACAGCTAGTCATTCACTTCACCAACTCTAGAATGACAGAGAGACGATACCGAAGCACTACCATAACTATATGTCTCTTTATACATATTTTTTTTTCTCTCCAGGTGCTGAAAAGTCATTTTGACCGCCATTAAATAAGATGCTGAAAATTTGCAATTATTCAGACCACTGCATCTTGACCGCAGTAGTACCTGTCGCCATCTTGGATGTAGACTGAACACGCAATTAGCTCCTGTAAAGTCAATAACAATAAAATTCAATACCAAGTATGAGCAACCCCCCCATAGATATCTGTACTTGAATTTGCCTCAGACAATAGGATCTGGTTCTAGGACCCCAACCCACCATGTTTGCACTTGCAGTCTTCCTGCTCCTGCTCACCGAAACCACACCAGGGTGGTCCGAGCCTGACACACGGACGACACACGATGGAGGAGCAGGATGCATCGCCAAGGAGCGGGAAGCCCTGCTGTCCATCAAAGCCAGCATCACGGCCGACCCGGAGCGCCTCCTCTCGTCATGGAGGGGGCAGGACTGCTGCCGGTGGGAGGGCGTCAGGTGCAGCAACATGACCACCGGCCATGTCGTCGAGCTCGACCTCCACGCACGGTACATCCGATCTTCCCTGCAAGGAGAGATAAGTTCTTCTCTAGAAGCCCTGGAGCATCTGCAGCACCTAGACCTTGGCGGTAACTACGACCTCACCGGGCCTCAAGGCCGCCTCCCGGACTTCATAGGGTCTCTTCATGACCTGCGGTACCTCAACCTCTCTGGCCTTACTTTTTCTGGCACGGTTCCCCATCAGCTTGGCAACCTCTCAATGCTGCAATACCTTGATCTGAGATCATATGGTAGTCTGCACTCAGACGACCTCTCATGGCTGCAGCGGCTCTCTTGGCTCAAGTATCTTGACATGAGTTATGTGGACCTCAGCGCAGTGATTGGTTGGGTTGACACGGTGAACACGCTGGCCTCCCTTGAGGTGCTCAGGCTAACTTGGTGTTCGCTTAATAACACAGGCCACTTTGTGTCCCGCTCGAACCTCACCAGGCTCAAGATCCTCGACATCTCTTTCAACTCCATCAAAATGCAATTCGACACACTTAGCTGGGTTTGGGATGCAATCAGCCTCGAATATCTCAACCTTGAGTACAATGGTATATATGGCCCGTTTCCTGCTCGGTTGGGAAACTTGAGCTCCCTTCAAGTCCTTCAGCTGAGTGGCAACCATCTAAAGGGAATGATACCCGATACATTGACGAGCCTTTGCAGCCTGAGAATATTTGAGCTGGCACGGAATGATCTTCAAGGGGATATGACGGAGTTCATCGACAGGTTACCGAGATGTTCATGGATTCAGTTGCAGGTGCTACATCTGGGCCACAATAACATAACTGGCTCCTTGCCGGATTGGATCAGTGACATGACTAGCTTGAGCATTCTTGATCTCAGTTTCAACAGGCTTACTGGAGCTCTAACCACTAGCATAAGCACTCTTTCGAACCTGACTAACCTGAACCTAGGCTACAACCAGATGGATGGGCTCATCACTCAAGATCACTTTTCCAAGCTAACAGAGTTGCAGGAGCTGCATTTAACTGCAAATTTCTTTACCATGGACCTGAACTCTGACTGGATCCCTCCGTTCAGATTACAGTCACTAGGATTGGGATCATGCCGTATTGGGCCGGGAATTCCTCGGTGGCTCAAATCACAGAGGAATATATCCTCTCTTTATTTGTCCGATGTTGGCATAGCTCGTACACTGCCTGATTGGTTTTGGACTGTATTTACAAATGCTGAAGTTTTGGATCTCTCCCACAATAACATCAGTGGCACATTACCAGCTACTCTTGGACAGATGCACACAAATTTCTTAGATCTAAGCTCAAACCAATTCAGTGGTTCAGTAGCGCAGCTACCTCAGGAAATATCGGTTTTGGATCTCTCAAGAAACTCCCTGTCAGGGCCTCTACCATTAAATGTCATATCGCCAATATGTATAGAAAGTTTGTATCTTTTTGAGAACCATTTCACAGGCACTATCCCAGCATCATTATGTGAAATGAAGTCCCTGACATTGCTTGACATTGGAAATAATATGATAACAGGTCAGCTCCCTCGATGCTCAGAAAATATGGCATCAAATTTAGGAATGGCCCCATCAAACACACCCTCACCAGATAGCGATTCAAGTACTGGCATGCCACTGTCCATGTCAATTAAAACTCTGAGGCTTGACAATAATGGCCTCTCAGATGAATTCCCTTTACTATTACAGAATTGTCCGGAACTAACTTTTATTGATCTTGGGCAAAATAAGTTTTTTGGAAGCATACCAGCATGGATTGGACAGAAATTACCACAGCTGAAATTTCTGCGCCTCAGGTCCAACATGTTTTCGGGCTACATACCTACCCAGCTTAGAGGACTTCGTCATCTCCAATATTTGGACCTAGCACACAACAACTTATCAGGAACTATACCCCGGTCCCTGCTAAACATGGATGGTGTAGCCAAAACCACAGAATTAGCAACTCAAGATAACCCGTCCAACACTTCAAAGGACATTGCTGCCGTAGATGAGGACCAAGATCCTGGTTCATATGAGTACGGTATGATTAATAGCATATATGTAGTCACAAAAGGGCAAGGGCGTGAATATGTTGGTCGGTTCATATACATGGTAAGTCTTGATTTATCCTGCAACCATTTAACTGGAGACATCCCCAAGAGCATAGGTCCTTCTTCGGGTTTAGTAAACATGAATCTGTCTCTGAACCACTTGACTGGAAAAATCCCGGAGAGCATTGGTTCTATGTACTCACTGGAATCACTTGATCTCTCCAAAAACCAGCTCTCTGGTCAAATCCCTTCAGGCCTGTCTGATCTGACATTGCTAAGCTATCTGGACTTGTCCTACAACAACTTGTCAGGAAGGATACCGTCCGGGCACCAGCTCGACACACTCAGACCTGATGATCCGGCATCCATGTACATTGGCAACATTGATCTCTGCGGGCCGCCTCTTCCAAAGAACTGCCCAGGAAATCATAAAATGGAAAGCCACTTCGCGACAAGCGAAGAAGGAACCGAGACGATGCCCTTCTGTTTCGGATTAAGCGTGGGTTTCGTGGCTGGCCTCTGGGTGGTGTTCTGTTCCCTTCTGTTAAAGAAAACATGGAGGTCCACCTATTTCCGGCTCTTCGATGAGCTGTGCAATAAGATGTATGTGCTTGTGGCTGTAAATTGGGCAAGAATGAATTGGAAAGCGACCACTGCAGATTAAACAAGTTCAACCGCAACCAACGGTACTACTACTACTATGTAGTCCGGTTACTTCAGTAGTGCATCATAGCACTAGTAAACAAGTCTTGATGTTGTGATTTCTGAAGATGAATGCGACAAGCTACTACTACTGAATTACTTGGTCATGTACCTGCTGCAGCCTCATTTGGTTCATCGGACTCTTGTTATATTCACGGTGGGAGAAAAATGTTACTACTAGCATTTCAACCTGGTGAGCGTCACAATTTTTATGGAATATATGTCGATTTGTACTTTCTTTACACAATCTGTGACAGTATCGGTGGCAAACAAGAGCATAGATATGGGGATTGTAGCCTGTGATTTGCGAGTGGCAAAAAAAAAGACCTGCTAAATATCACGAGCTGAAGCAGAGTGGAGGCTGGAGGCTGGCTCAGGAACCCTAGCTCGGGGGCGAGTCGACGGAGACCAATGGCGGCGACGACGAGGGAGACGGACCTGGGGTAGCAGGTGAGTCGCCGGCCGCGCCCCGCCCCGCCCGCGCGCATCATGTCGATGACCTCCGGAGGTCCGCATGGCGTGCGGGCTCGTTCGCCCTCCGCGGACCACGGTGCCGTTGCCGTCGCCGGCGGCGGATGGCGGCATCTCGTTGTCTGTGGCGCTAGCCTTGTGGTGGCCCGTCCAGTGCGTGGCGCGGAGGCTCCATTGCCACGTCACGAGGTGGCAGTCTGAAAACGAACCTGAATTTTTGTTCACACGGGCTGACGGCCACGTGTAGACATATAAAGTTAATCAGCGAAACTTTTATTCACTCTATTCAGAAAAGCGGTCCTAACCTTAACTTTGTCTATATATAAAGTCATATAGTCTAAATATTTAACTAGATATATTTATATCTATATAAAATTAAACCCATTAATATAGATCAACATGGGTGACAACATAATTTGCGGATTGAGCCCCCAACCAACCCACCAACCATAGGCCTCTCTCGTAGTTTCATGTATTCTAGAATTTGTAAGATTGTTTATCTCTATCTCTCTTTCTTTTACTCTTTGGTTATGTGCATCTTAGTTATATAGAATTGGATGTGGCTCTCTTTGATTGTATCGTCTTTTTTTTTTGAACGAGAAAGGTTCCGAAGGACCTAGAGAGTTGCATTTAATACGAAGCAGTGGTATAGATTATAACAAGGACCCAAAGAAAAGAAAAGATTACAACCAGGTCATGGAAACAGACACAGAGGACCTTAGAAACTTTTTTGAGAAAGCAATCAGGTCCCGGTGCCTCACCGCACAGTTTCAGAGATGCGTGCCGCCGCCGACCACCGTCTTCTTCGCCAGGGCGAAACCACTTAGGAAGATGTTTGCGTTGAATGTCGTCGTCGCACCATCAGGAGAGGGCCTCCATTCTCGGAGGTTGCTTTGACGCTTTCATTGCGTCGGAGGATGCCAATCTTGGGCATCAAAGATCAGTGGCCAAACCAGGCTCATTGTGTGAACATCAATCGCAGCCACCGGCCGATCGCCGCCACTACTCCGCATGGATACCCAACATCCAGTCGCAACCATAGCTCCCAGGACGAGAATGACATACTTGGAGCAACAACAACGAGAAGCCAAAGTCCATCGCCGCCGCGCACAGAAAACGAGTTCCCTCCTCAGTGCTCATGTCTGAGATAAGGAGGAGAAACCAGAGAAGATGCGACAACGATGGACCTAAGATCGACAGTACCTGTTGTATTGTCCTGATGTAAGCATTGAAGTCTAATAAAAGCGCCCTTTATCAAAAAAATTAATATAGATCAAAGGGAGTACTTCTTTTTTACACAATTGCACTTTTGCTAAATTAATGCTGCTCATTTATAAATTAAACCCAAAGCCTTTTTTCCATGAAAACACAAAAGTTTTGTGTTTCGATACATTGATAAAAAAATCCATGTATAGATCCATAGAAATGGACGAACACCCACACACTGTACAACTCAACACAAGACATCTAAACTAGAGGAGCAGTTGATAATACAGGCGCACAAGAAACCAACTCATATCATTTTCCCTTCTATGCTCTCCCTCTCCCTTGAGAGTCTCATTGTCGAACCCGACACTTCTTCCCCTCGTCTTCGGTGGCTCCGCCGGACGAAGGGGATGGGGGAGAGGACGCCGGCCTTCTGTAGATAGTAGGTTTTCTTTTTTTATGTTGCCCTATGTGGCGTATGGCCCTGATGCCAGGAGTACGTGATGGATCTCAGTGACCAGATCTAGCATTGTCCTGTCACTCTTCTCTGCCTCTTGGTGCTTCGATGGTCGGAGTTGGATGTTAGGTGGTGGAGGAGAGAGATCTCCATAAATAAGGCCTCTTCATGCAGATATGACAGTCAAACATGACGATGTAGGGTTCCTTCTGGTGCTATTCGTGGTGGTGTGTTCGAAGGTGATCCCATGCATCCCGGTGCCCGGCGGCTGCATCTGCAGCAGGGGAGGACAACAACTTA
Organism: Avena longiglumis; assembly: GCA_030063025.1. Classification (NCBI taxonomy): domain Eukaryota; kingdom Viridiplantae; phylum Streptophyta; class Magnoliopsida; order Poales; family Poaceae; genus Avena; species Avena longiglumis. The sequence goes on from CP125974.1 coordinate 556,960,520, forward strand.
TCCTTGGAGATTCCCAACGACGACAAGATCGTCACTGTTCCTCATGGTTCAAGAGCGACCCCTCCATCCTCAAGCGGAAGTGACGGTTGTTTCGACTGCTGTCTTTAGGTGCAAATCAACCTCCAGGCTTGTGTGCCATTTTGGAGCCCTCATGTCGTTGGTGCAGATTGCTCCCGCCTCCATGTCCCAAGTGGATTCGTCCTCGGCGACATCGAGCTCAACTGCATCACGTCCTTGCGCAGTGAAGTAGGAGCTGGACATGATTTATTTTACTGTGTTTTTTCTAAGGCCCTTAGTGCAAAATGTAAGTGCTGGTTTGTAATCTCTTATTTCTTTGAGTACTTTTATATAAAATGTAACTCCACCAACGGAAATGAATGAAGCTCTAGGTCCTTCGGGACCTGCCCCTGTTAAAAAAACTAGGGGGACAGTTGGGTAGCCCACAAGCTCTAGCCTCCACCCATGTGCCAACTCAGAGACTTAACAAAACCCAAAATATAAAAACGAAGCGCAACTATCTTACAACAAACACCCTTGTGAGTTCATATTACTCTCTGTGTCTTGAAAAAGATTTCGCAGATTTGTTTAAATTTAAATTTATCTAAACACTATTATACTATCTAAAATTTGATAAATTTGCAATATCCTTTTTAGGACAAAGGAGTAGTTCAAATCGGATAAATATGCGAACACACTTCGTATTCTTTTTTTTGTGGGTGTCTATGGGTGTCATTGATTCCTCTTAGGGGCCCTGTTGTGGGTATCCTCTCTGTGACTGGTTTTAGGGTGAAAATGTCCGTTTTTTGGGCTCGGAGGCGGCACTTAGCGTCGTTACCCTCTTAGGGGTTAGATCTAGGTGCAACATGATGGAGTCATCATATTGGCGTGGAGCTTCCTCGACTTTGACATGGAGTGGTTTCATTAGTCTCCTATGTGTTTACACGTGTCCTTAATGTCGTTGTCCTTGGTACTCGCTTTTTGCTGGCAGGATTGACACTCCGGCCTCTAGCGGTAGCTTGGTGTGGTTGGTCCATTAGGGCCAGCGCTCTTAGAAGGAGGCACGTTTCAGTTCTTGTTTGGTAGTCTAGGTCGCCTCTCGTTTGGCGTCTTCCAGTTTCACTTTTAGCTTTGAGTTGGTGGCTCGTCTTCATCTCAGTTGTCGTTTTTTTTTCTTTTGGTCTGCTTGTATGGGATTCTCCTCTGTATAGGTTTGGCTGGTTGGGTTTTACACTTTTACTTATAGAAGTGGGCAAAAATCCCTTTTTTGCTCTTTTTTCCCACAGAATATGGACTGAGATTTGATTGGCCATTGGATCTCCATCCCACGGTTCATGTAAACCCTCCAGACCCAACACAAAACCCAACGGCAACACAGAAATAAACGGAACGTATCTCAGTTGCAGTTAGAGACAGGAGAGGGAGACGTGTCTAATGGCCGCCGCCGCCGCCGCTCCGCCGGAGACGCCGCTCCCAGCGGCTGAGGGCGCCGCATACGACCACGCGGAGGAGGGCGAGGATCAGTGCCGCATCTGCCGCCTCCCCGCCGATGCGGACCGCCCCCTACGCCGCCCCTGCGCCTGCCGCGGCAGCATCCAGTTCGTCCACGACGAGTGCCAGTTCCAGTGGATGGCAATCCGCGGCACACACCGATGCGAGGTATCGTCTCCCGCCTCCTCCTCCTCCTCCTCCGCCTAGGGTTTCCGGGACCGAGCGCCGAGCGGCGCATCCTCCCCTCTCAGCCAGCCCCTCTTCCAGCAAGTCAGGTCATCACGTCCGCCATGGGCGACCCCCCATTCATGATGTTGCTGTGTGCCTGCACGTGTTTGTTTTCTTCAGATTCATCTTAATTACCAGTAATTTTAGTCCGATTTAGATGCCGTCTGATACTGCGTGTGCCAAGAGTTGCCATGAATCCTCACTAGAAATGTGCCCCTTCTATGTCATAATTTCCTGTCATCTTGCCACTGTGGTTGCGCTTTACTGCTGCAATGCAATTATTCCTTTTCCAGTTCATGCGACATCAATGTTCACTTGTGCCCGTTGCTTGTTTCGCGTAATTGCAGGTGTGCAAGATCCTCATCTTGACCCGCCCTCTCTACGCGGCAGACGCCCCTGCAAGGCTGCCCCTGTCGGAGATCATATCGGGCGCGCCAAACAGGATCATGGGTCTGCTGCTCGCCCTCTTCTTCGCCGCATGTGTCGTCCGCGAGTCCTTCATTCGCCTCACCACCCTCTTGACATGGCGCGTCGCGTTTGCCAGGACCTTTTCTCAAGTGCACCACCTGCTCCGCCACTGCCTCTCTACCACCTCCATAGTCGCTTCGGTAGCGCTCTGGGTTATTTTTGCCCACAAGTTTATGCCGTTTGCTGTAGCTCCATTCACGCGCTGGGTCGAGCGCATGGAAGCTCGGCTTCACGGGTTTCGGGGATTTGACGGCTTGCAAGCCGTTGCGCTAGTTGTTGTTGAAGCTTCCTCCTGGGTATGCTTGTTTTTTCTGAACCCATCATGTCCTATGTCTGATTTAGTGCTACAATATAAAGCACCAGTTAGTGCAGAGCTGTGTTCTGCAGTTGGGGCAGTTAGCACATCTTGACATGATTTTCCTGATTGTTTTGTAGTTAGTCATAGTTCAGTATGGATCCACTTGAAAGTGCACCATCCTCGATATGTACAGGTTATTGCCAGAAATTGTACCAATCATTTCTCCAGAAATAGGAGCAAAACTAGAATGGTGGTCACATGGGAGAAACTAGTATGAATTGTTCTATAAAAATAAGATGGTGTTCAGTTCTTTGCTTCTTTTCCTAGCATGTGATTGTGACAACAATGATAGAGACTGTCAGGAGGACTATTCCAAGATATAGGTGCCATTTTGTTCTGGTTATTGTTTTGCGTGCACCAACTAGATGGTCTAAGCTTGCTCTTTTGGTGCTTTAGTTGCTCTTAATGTAGTATTTTCTAGAGGAGACATCAGTTTTTACCCCCCTAGCTTCACATTTTGACACTAATTGCCCCATTTAACAGCTTTTCATCCTAATGACCCTTCTACCCTGGGTTTATCTACATTGTTGTGGCTTAGTTGCATCCTTTCAGGCAGGGTGTACCTCACATTTCTTATGTTTAAAAAACATTTCTTATGCTTATGTTTTGTACTTATTACCAGAAAATTCTGACAATGTGCTTGTCTAATCAGGTGTTAATAGTTGACATGGCCCTTGCTTTTACTTTTGGTTTTCTCCCATTCTCACTTGGAAGGATAATCTCATGGTGCATTTCATGCTTCCATTTTGGCAATGCGGATGAACTCGATTCCTATACATCAACAACTTCTGTCCTTCTAATTGGATACAGATTTTTCTTTTCTACGGGTGTAGCTTTTGCTGGACTGAATACTTATCGTAAATGCTTGACGGGCGAGCGCCACATGATTGCTATTTTCTTTACAAGTCTTCGCGGTACATTCTTTAGAAGGATCGTATATTTGATCACTCTTGCCAATATTTTTCTTAATGTTCTGAACCCAATTATACTACAACCATTGCTCTTTGGTTGGTTGCTTGATATCTGCACTTCGAAAATGTTTGGTGCAACAATGTCAGAGAGGTTCAAACTTCTGACTGCATCATCTTTTACTTCTAATACTCTTCATTGGCTTGTTGGAATCGTCATCCTTAGTCTACGCCCCAAATTGTCAGAAATTCTTCATCAGGTATTTATCATACTATTATACATGCCATCATGTGGATAATGTATGCACTATATAGTTCAGGGGTATAACGAGTTTTGTACTTCTTTTTGTGAGTAGATATTGAGACCAGGAGTTACCATTTCCATTATCCACCATAATGTTTGTGAACCATTCTACAATTTTTATATCAAGAAACTTCCTCGTATTATCGCAAGCATTATATTTATTGTTCTAGTCATTCTTGTTCCTATTGAAATTGCTGTCCGATTGGCACCTGACGTCTTTCCACTAGATATCATGTAAGTATTCTGCTTTTGCTATTCATGTGATCTATCTGCCATCCTTTGGTCACTTGACACATTTATCTTAACATTTGTGAATTGTAGCTACTTTGACCCTCCTGCTAAAGGCACACCATTTTGGCAAGGCATGCGATACTTTGCAGAGTCAGTCTCTGGCATTCATCATTTGAAGTTTCTCATTGGCAATTTGGTCTTATACCTTGAGTGGCTAGTGGAGAGGGTAACACTTTATTGGTTAGGCATTGCTGGAGAGGCTCCGGGGAACAATGTCTCACCAAAAGACCAATATAGTAGCAGCGATGAAGTTAATGATAGAAGGTAAGCGCCCACAGTTCCATTCGTTCAGGGAACTGTACAATCCGTACATCATTTAGCCTGACTGCATTTTCGTCTATTTTATAATATGATCTATCTTTAGCTTGCAGTAGTGTTGGCTGCACAATTTTGTGTGTAGATGCTTATGCTGCTTGCACATTGTACCAGGCGATTTGTTGCTGTCGGAACAATGACACGGTTGGTGCTAGCATGGTTGGCTGTTGTTATATTCAATTGTGCTATGCTTTTCTTCTCAATCTCAGTTGGACGTAGATTTCTGTGTGCCATCCCTCGGCTGCCAGTGGCTGGTCATTTGAAGTCTAATGGTAATGATTGTTCAGAGATGATCAATGGACTTGCTTCACAATGGAAGTAATTGTTTTATCTTCTTCCTCGTAGATCTGTTTGCTATTGCTGTCGGATTGTGCATCATATCAACTATTATTGCCGCCACTAGAGATACATTTGCCTGCATGACTTCCAGGGGGACACGCCTTCTAGCTTTGGAAATGCATCTTCTTTTCTTCATATGGGTGAGGAATTTTTTCAAGGTGCATTCATTTATATTTGTTTATTTTTTTGCTACTGCTTAGTAACTTGAAGCTTTTGTTTCCAGATGTTCATCATTCCTTTATTGATTGGCTTGCTGGTTGACTTATCATTGGTGTCACCCTTCATCGGGCCTGAAGATGATGCTCCAACTTTAGGCTTTTTCTGCACTTGGTTCCTGGGGCGGCAAGTGCAGAATATTATGAACAAGTTGGTGAGTTACAACTTCTGTTGTCCATTTTCTGACCTCAGAACTTATGTTATTATCCTATATGTACCAGACCTGTTACTATTGTATCAGAAGAAGTAATTTGCGATATGACACTTAGATCGTATTCTTAAGTTTCTCTAAATTAGGTGATAGTTGGATAAACTTAGGAAGTATTTAACTAGTTATGTTCTTGTTGTTGATGAAGGATCCTCAGACAAGGTTCTCACCTTACCTCCCTTTCATGGCCTATTTCATTGACAAAAGCTGGGACAGGAATCATCGCTTGGCAAGGGAGGTCCTTGCAAGTGTCAGACTAACGCGGCTGCTGCAAGATGAATTATTGCCCGTCGCCACGAAGCTACTCACCGCTCTGGGTGCTCCCTATGTGTTTGCCAAGTGCATATTCCCAAGATTGGGCTGCTCAGTCGCCGTGAGCTCGGAGGTCTTCCGCCTCGCGTGGTCTGGCAGCCTCGCCTTGTACATGCTCTTCTATCTTGCCAAGGTGTTCTGCATTAAGCTCCATGTTTCGATCAGGGCTGACCGCTATGTGATCGGGCGGAGGTTGGAAGATGTCGCTGATACTGACTGGAAGATTCTTCTCCGAGGGCTCTGTTTCGAGTAGTTAGTTCAAACATGGGTTGGGTGATACCAACTAATAGGTACCGCACAAACATGAAGGGATATATAGGTGACAGGTCGCGTTTACGGAGTGCAGGAAGGATTCAATTCAAATGAGATGACGACAGACAGATAAATTTCTGGCAGAACTTGTAAAGGTGGATGCGGTCTTCCATGTGGAAGTTTTGGAGAGTAGCCTCGGTCAGTTTCGACAGTATTGCTCCCGACGATAATGCTTGTCTGTCAGACATCTTCGAATTTGGTGCTTGCAGATTTATGCCATTTTTTGTGCGGTGTTGTTAGGATTTGTTGTGCGGTCAACTGCTGATAGGATAGGCCGAGGAGAAACAAGATACTGGTTGTTTCCTTGAACATAGTTCACTTTTATACTCCATTTTGTAGTATTGAAAATTTCGTCGAAATAAGAATTCCGCGCCGAGACTTTTCAGTGCCATATATGACTAGCCATTGTTTTAAGGAAATGTATCTTTGAGCACCAAGTTAGTTTCCAGGGCAAACTTGTGTGTAAAGATGCTAAACAATCACAAATTCAACACAGGAATTTTTTGATCCTTCTTTGCACTTCAGTTGACACTTTTCCCCCTTATCTTTAGTGAATAGTCATGCTTTCAAAAATGGTACTAATACAATGGTATACATCTAGTTTGAGATATGCAAAATTATCTGTACAACTCACGAATAATGTTTTTATGCCACCCAAATAATAATTTTATACCAATATGTATTCAGCATGTTTGTATACGTTTTTAAAATTTCCATTTATTTCAAAAAAAATCATTTCTAGTGACAATATCTCTACAAAGTAATAATAGGAGAATATTTATTCCTAGAGATTGACGAAACACATAAAAACCAAAGGAAGGAAAAATGAAAATAAAAAAATGATTAAGACCAATAATAAGTTAATAAAGAAATGAAAAGGAAAAAGAGGCAGAAAAACATAACCCGGAGCCTTGTTAGGCCGGACCAGGATGCTGGTTGACCATACGAATTTCCTCAACAAAACGAAGGCCGAGAATACGAGTTCTGACAGCAAAGAACGGCCCAGTCTGTCGTACTGCTTCAACTGATTCTCCTAAACCCACGGTCTTTCTCTGTGTCGCCGGGAGCTTGGCCCAATGGCCGCCGTCGCCGGAGACGAAGACGACGAGGCGATGTTCTCCGCGGAGGAAGACTTGGGAGACGAAGACGATGACGAGGAGTGCCGCATCTGCCGCCTGCCCGCCCGCTACGCCACCCGTGCGCCTGCCGCGGCAGCATCAGGTTCGTCCACGACGACTGCCAGCTCCAGTGGATCGCCGCCCGCCACAATCACCGGTGCGAGGTATCTATCGCTGACCATCTCCCGCCTCATGCTTGTACGCCTCTACAGTGAAAATGATATGATCCCCTCATGTTACCCTAGACTTGAGTCCCATTTACCACTAGAATACTAGATCATGTGACTGATACCATGCTTGAAATTTGCATTGTGTCATCACTGAGTGATGTTGCGTGCTGAGCATGGCCAATTACCGACCAATTATGTAAAAAATGTCCCATTTTGCGATGTAATATATATGAACTTCTATGTGGTTGTGCTTGATTCCTTTTTCACAATGTCCATTTTGATGTGATGACGATCATTCTGAATCATTTCAGGTGTGCAAGCGCGACATCTCCGTCAAACTTATCTACGCCGCAGACGCCCCTTCGAGGCTGCCCGTTTATGACTTCATGGCGGGCTTGCCCTGCAAGCTCGTGGGTCTGCTGCTCCCTCTCGGCTTCCTCGTATTCGCCGTCTGCGTCATGCCAGAATTTTTCATTCACCTCACCAACCGCTGGGCATGGCGCCTCGCGCTTGCCACGTCTTTTGGTCAAGTGCACTATTTGCTCTCCCTCCGTCTCTCCGCCGCCTCCGTCGTCGCTTTATTTGCGCTCTTGGTTGCACTTGAACACTGGATTGACCTATTTGATGTAGCTCCATTCGCACGCTGGGTTGATCGCCTGGAAACTCAGTTTTGGGAATATGAAGGATTTGATGATGGCCACCAAATCCTTGCACTATATGCCATTGAAGTGTTCTTGATGGTATGATCTGTGCTTCTCAAACTATAAGAATAAGCACCTCACATTTAGGAAAGATTATAACAATATATGCTTGTCTAACCAGGTGGTGATATTTGACCTGGGCTTTGCTTGTATTTTGGGTTTTCTCCCGTTCTCACTAGGAAGGGTAATCATATGGTGCATATCTTCCGATTTTCGCTATGGAGATGAAGTCAAGGCCGACACTTCAAGAGTTTCTATCTTTCTAATGGGATATGGATTTATCATTTCTGCGGCTGTTATATCTGCTATGTTGAACACTTTTGGACAATACTTGAGAGGGAAGCGCCTTACGGTCGCAATTTTCATTAGAAGGCTGCCCGGTATATTCCTCGCGGGGATCATAGGTTTTATCGATTTTGCCAATTTTTTTCTTGTTTTCCTGAACGCAACTCTATACCCGTTGTTGTTTGGCTGGTGGCTTGATATATGGTCTTCAAAAATGGTTGGTGCAACCATGTCTCAAAGGTTCAAACTCATGTCTGCTTCGCATTTTGCTTCAATGGCTCTTCAGTGGCTTCTTGGACACACCTTTTCGTATCTATACACCAGGTTGTTCATACTTCATCATAAGGTATTTATTTTATTATATGTGTGGCCTCATCAGGTCAAATAGTATATGTAGCTTACAATTCAGGGGTATAATAGGTATTTTATTTTGTTGTCAGTAGATATTGAGGCCGGGAGTTGCCATCCCCTCTAACTATCACATTGACGAGCCATTCTACAAAATTTATTTGAAGAAGCGTATTTTGATTGGCTTTACCTTTGTGCCTGGGGTAATTTTTGTTTCTATTCACATTGCTGACCGATTGGCACCAGAGTTGTTCCCATTAGATAACACGTAAGTATTATTCAGTTTTGTTTTATATGATGTATGGGCCATATTTTCACGAATACTCAACGCTTTATTTTAATGTCTATGATCCATAGCTACTTCAGCCATCCTGCTAAGGGCGTATCATTTTGGCAAGCACCGCGTAACTATGCAGATTCAATTTGCCGTGTTTTTCTTCTGAGGTTTCTCATGAGCGAATCCGATATGCTCCTATACGTCGAGTGGCTAGTAAAGAAGGTAACTCGGTATTATTCATTTGCCACTAGTGTGGTGCTCGCGTGGATGACTGCCGTGACATTCGGTTCAGCTGTGCTCATTTTTCCAATCTCAATTGGGCGTGCCTTGTTGTTTGCCATCACCCGGCTGCCACTAGCATGTGGACTAAAATCCAACGGTACTGGTTATTATTCAGAGATGGTTTTATATTGGACTGCTCATCGATCGACTTCCTTCATAGAGAAAGCATATATATATGTGTAATGTTGTTTTGCTTACTTGTCCATATATTTTCTCTCAGATCTGCTTGCTTTCGTTGTTGGATTTAGCATCATATCAACTATTATTGTCGCGTCTAGAGATTCATTTGCCTATATGACTCGTGGGAGAGCAGGCCTTGTCGCTTTGAATCGCCATGTGGTTAAGTTCTTATGGGTGAGCAACTTAATTTACTTGGGAGTATTAGTAATTGTTTCTATTTTATGCTATGCTCAGATAATTATAAGTTGTCTGCTCTCAGGTGGTCATCGTTCCTTTGCTGATGGGGTCGCTGGTTGATTTATTACTAATACCATTACTTTTCTTGTTGCTTTATGTTCTCTTATAAATGTATGTACCAAACTTAACTTAATTATACCAGGTATAATTTGCTACATCGCACTATAACTGTAATGGTTGTGAAAGCCCCACTTCTAGAGTGGATACCAACAAGAACACTTTCATTTTTTTTTCTTGGTCATTTTTTATGTTAGTTGGATCTTATTCCAAAGTTCGGTTGGTCTCTGTTATGACCACTAAATAAGGCACCCACACAATTATCATCATTTCTATTTGCCACAGTTTTTGGGTAGCATGTACATGTACATGACTCCTGAACTACTCTCGTTACGTTATAATAGTCGGGTCGAAAATAGGAAAAACATTAACTTGTTGGCTTTTCTCGCTCTCTGAAGGTTCATTCGACAAGGGCCACGCCTTTCCTTGCCTATTTCATTGATGAAAGATGGAGCCCGAAGATTGCTCGATTCAAGCAGGATTACCTACCGTTCAGGAGCGATATCACCATGCCGGTTCTTTAAAGATATATTCATGCCTATGGCCACGAAGCTACTCGCTGCTCTGGGTGTTCCTTATGTTCTTGCCAAGGGCATCTTTCCCAGATTTGGCTACTCCGATGCCGTGAACTCAGCGGTGTGCCGCTTTGCTTGGTTGGGCATTCTTGGCACGTGTGCACTCTGCTACATTGCCAAGGTGCTCTGCGTCGAACTCCATCATTCGATCAGGGATGACCGCTACCTCATTGGGAAGAAGGTGGAAGACTGTCACCAACAAATGTGATGGATCTGGTAGCGCATGAATATAGAGGTCGTTTTGATGTCTTGCTCGCGGTTAATTGCTCATCTGCAGTGTATTATTGAATTGGCAAGTGTGAATGGCTACCTTTTCATTCTCATAGTTCGGTAGAGGCAAAACAAGACGCGTATGGTGATGTTGATACTGATTTGGTTGGCCTCATTTTGTAATGCAGTTCATTCATGTGTAAGTAGTTTTTTTCTCAAAACGTTCGAGATCTGCCTTGCTGCTAGGGCTCATTGTTGTAGGCAAATGTTTTACTGACTTTTTATTGCCGCACATTTATTAGCATTACTTACGAAATACTTGAGCTACCTATGTGTCCGCACATTTAGAATTAACTGATAGCTGACAATAAGGCTGTGAATATGATACTCCCTCTGATCCAAATTAGTCAACTTAGATTTTTCTAGATTCAATTGTATCTATACATGATTTAGTATTAGATACATCCTTATCTTGATAAATTTAAGTCAAATAATTTTGGTCGAAGAGAGTAGAACATAAGCAAGAATTGGAATCTAAGGTAACATAAGTAACATACATGGAGAGAAAAGAAACATTTTATTCAAAGTGGTAGATGAATATGATCAGTTAATAAATAAAACACTTTCATTGGGAAAATTCAAAGGGATATTTATCAAAATCCAGTTTCCCTCAAACCTACACTTATCAAAATTTGGATTCCAAACTCAGAAGTATTGCGTCGTACAAGGGTGCAAGGATGAAAACCGTCTACATCTTCTTTTGATATATAACAGACCATGTGTGTAACGGAACTTCTTTTGATATATAACAGACCATGTGTGTAACGGAATTAAGCTATGTAATGATAGCTCCAGTCTGCAAGAATTAAGGCATAAGACAAATATAAGGCTTTGGTAGTAACTAAAGCAATCTTGCAAATTCGATTGACAGATTTTCAAAGAAAATTCCATATAAGTGCACATAAGCAATCGCCATGGCAACTATCATTTTCCCATTACATATAGGTAAACAAATCATTTTTACAAGAAATTTGCAAGACTATGGTTGTTAGAGATGATCAATATATATCCATACAATATAATGGTCATTCAGATTCAATGGAACATGTGCATTGGCCAAGGCAACTATCAATTTCCATATCAGTATTGTCAGGTATAGATATTCAGATATTCAGTACAACCTGGTACTTCCATGGTCCTGACCCTGCAACAGATTTATACAATTGAGTAAAATAAGTGTAACCTCGGTATATCCATGGTCCAAGCCATGGTCGTGCTCATCTTTTTCATACTCGTTTCCGTCAGAATGTATAATTAAGCAGATCAACTCAAGCTACCACCAAAAGAAAAAAAATAATGGCAGTATCAAATAATCACAATAGCATTTTTGGCAATCAAACATCCATTGTGCTTTGGGCATTGTATTCGACCTGCTGCACCCTGTTGCCGACCACCTAGTGGAACCGGAATCGTAGAGGACAATTTGTCTTCCAATATATAGGAGAGTTTATCTGCAATGATTCATAGGAACAACAGTAATCTTGAGCGGGCAAGAAAACTAAATTTGGTCTCCAAGTAGAACCTGAACATAGGTTATTTCAGCACCGAGACTAACTATTTTGAACGAACTATAACAGAATACCCAGAATTGTACATGGTGTATAGTTTACTTTAAAGATAAGGTATAGGATATACTGTGTGAAGGTCAGATAGCTGCAAAGGTTTAGCTGCATCTGGTACACTGGGGATAATATGATAACACCGAATTACTACATCTGTGATCCCCAAAGAGACAACTAAGAATCCCATGACCATTCATGCATGACCCAAGGCACTATAGTTGACAATCTTAGGTTTAAAACATGCATAATTGCAATAATCATATGTTTAAAGCTTACCTATCTGAATGTGCATAATTCATTCTTTCATCGTGTGTAGAAAATATTTATGCAATTCGTGTGCAAAATTACCAACTCTAAGCAATTCAGATACCTTCAAAATTCTGGCGACGAATCCATGTGCAGGGGACGGGCGGGTGCAGGGGACTTGTCGGTGGACGGCAAGCAGGGTGACGGCGTCCTCGACTGCAGGGTCCACCCGTTGGGCAGGGCGGCGGCATCCTCGCCTGTAGGGTCATCCCGTTGGAAGGGGCAGTAGCGTCCTCGCCGACATGGTCCTCACATTGCGTACTCGCACCTGAAGGGTTCTGCTGAACTAAAAAAATAATCAATGCACTCAATGGACATGGTTTTCTTCACCCCCAATGCTCACCGAAACAACTACATCAGGTATGAGTAGCACGCTTGCTGCTAGAAACTTGTGAACCACAAGTATCCATAGAATTATACTTTTCTGGTGCAGCAGCTAGAACATAAGTGTTAAGGCTGCATCTTTATATATATTTCCACTATCATATCGACATCACCAACAAGTTCACACATATGAGACTATAATCTAGTACTGAGATATATCAAAGCATTGAATTTTTTATGCTCAGTTTCACCAATTCAGTCTATCGTCGCCTTTGCCGTCTCCAAATCCTCCGACAGCCTTCCATTCTCGTGTACCTTTGAAGGATCAACTGCACCTGGAAACACTAATTTATCAGTAACTTCACAACTCAATAGTCCAATGAAATACGAAGATGTCACAATCTCACATCTTATTGCAGCAGATGAATATGTCTATTTCAAGGATATAATTTATGGATGTACATATGCGGTGTTAATCTGAAGCCTCATTATCAGCCCCTTGCATTGGTGGAGATGTCAAATGGCACCTTTTGCAGTGGTTTTGAGGGTTTTATGCCTTGCGGGGTCTTTAGCGGGCGCAACTGGGAAGAGGATGCAACGGCGACCATGTCTAGGCCACCCTGGCGGCGGCTGTGAATACGCTGCACACCTGGCTCAGCGGCGTCTGCAGTGGGATGTAGCAAGCGGTTGGCCCATCGGTGTGAGGCCTAAGAGAAAAAAGACTTGTACCGACATGCCCACCCGACGGACAAGTAGGTGTAAGGTCACGGCATGACATCCGACACGCGATGTAGCGGCAATGCGATGGAAGGAATCAGGCGCAACAGCCACCGGCGGGCAGACAGATGTGCGGATCAAGCTACCGGGTGATATCAATACTGAAATGGATCGTATGGGCACCTAGAGGGGGGTGAATAGGTGCTAACCAATTTTTAATACTTTTTCAATTTTAGGCTTGACACAAAGTAAATTCTCTAGATATGCAACTACGAGAATTTTCCTATATGCAACCCTAACTACTAAGCACGTAAAGAGAGGAACGAAGGAACCATAGTGGAGCACGCGGAGACACAGGGATTTGTTTTACCGCAGTTCCTTCCTTGTTAAGGGAAGTACATCTGCGTTGGAGGGGTGGACGGTTCTAAGACCACCATGCCACAATAGGCCTCACCCTATTCTCCGATGGATCTCGCCACGAGAGGTCTGATCCACCTTCTTCACTATTGGATCCCTTCGAGGCGGGAACCGGTGCCTTTTACAACTCTATCGGGGCACACACCCACAACCGAATTGGGGGATCCCAAGATGACAACAAGCTGCCACAAGAACAAGGTTTATCAATATAAACAAAAATAAGGATCTAGGTATTTACAAGAAATACTAGATCGGTGGTTCCCCAAAGGAATGGGGAGAGGATAAAGCGCTTGATTGTAGTTGATGAAGATCGAGTCCTCCTCCTTTGATTCCCCAATGGACGGAGCCTTTGAGTGTATCTAGGTGGAGTTCTCTCGGATGAAGCTTGCAGATCAGGTCTGTTCTTTTTCGAGTGAATCAAGAGTTTTGGACAGAGGAGGAAGACATGCTTAAATACCCCCTGCCCAGAACAAGCCGTTGGAGAGATTTGGCGCCCCCTTTAGGGCGGACTATCTGCCCTGGGGAGAAAATCCGCCCCTAGGACGGAAACTCCGGAGAAAACTCCGTCCCCCATACAGAGAGCGACGCAGCCTTGTCTTGAAGAAATTTCGAGAGGGGATGGCGCCCCCGCCAGGGGAGGACTATCCGCCCTTGGGAGAAAGTCCGCCCAAGGACCAGAAAGTCCGAGGGAAACTCCGCCCCCCATATAGAGAGCGACGCAGCCTTGACTTGAAGGAAATCCTCGAGGGGGCGGACAATCCGGCTGGGCCGAAAAATCCGACCAAAGACTCCGCCCCCCTCTCTGGGGGTCGCGCACACTTGAAGAGGGATGGGGCGGATTATCCGCCCCTGGAAAGCAGTTTCCTTCCCTTCTTAATGTATAGATCTGCAGCACTTCAACACACGTTAAATAATCCTTGATATTGTTATCTAACACACAAAACACTAGGGATTATGAAATGTTCTTTCAATCTCCCCCTTTTTAGTGTTAGATGACAATATTAGGATTTGCAAACTACTACCAACGACACCCTTAAAATAAATGAAAGAGGCTCCCCCTAGATGTGTGCATAATAGAATTTACCTTTGAAACACACAAGCACACACTAGATAAAACACAACTTTCATTGCAAGAACAATTAAAACCAGATGGGTTGGTAAACGAGATCATACCACCGGGATGTGAATATTGCCAAATAAGCTAATGAGATTGCACATACCCACATCCCACAAAATTGATGCATACATAAGATAATCCCATGATTCCATATGTCATCAGCTAGAATGCCAGACTCCACAGATAAATCCAGAATTCCATGATAGTAGGTCCACAATATAAATCCAGAATGCCATAGGACCACACATAATAAGTCACGGGAGAGTCTTACAATAACCAAGCAACAAATAGCAAATAGCAAATAAGTTCACGCTAAAGGGGCACAAGTAAAACGAACGAATGAAAAGCAAGTGCTTGTGCCCGACCCATGACCCATGCAAATCGGGTGACCTAATAGAACTACTTCTCCCCCTTTGGCATCGAAACGCCAAAAAGGAAGAAGAGTGATGCTAACGCCCCAGAAGATCACTCCTCCTCTTCCTCGCCGTAGTCGTCCCCGTCCCCTTCCTCTTCATCAAATTCATCATCATCGTCATCAGTTGGAGGAGTGGGTACCCTCGGAGGTGGGGCAAACAGGCAACTCTCAAGCTCACCATAGTTGATCCCTGAAGTATTCCACTGAGCATACGGTTTCGGAGCAGTGGGAGGAGGTGGAGGGCCAGTGGCACCAGAAACATGGTGAATAATGAGCTGCTGAGTGTGATCCCTCACATGGTCCCTGCGGTACGCCTCATACTGTCCCTTGTGTGTATCAACACCCATGCAAAGAATGTGCCGCTGGAACCAAGTGAGTTGCTTAACCTCGCGTGCCATTGGGGACACATAAGAACGACGAACACTAGCCCGTGCATCACGCATAAAGTACTCAGGGGCAGTGGAGGGGTGAGAGGTCTTCTGAGCTTTGTTGTAAATTTTCTTTGACTTGTGCAAACCATCTAAACCAGTGCCAAAATCCTCATGGGGCAGCATATGCTTGATGAGCATCATGATAAAAGGAGCATATGGAATGGATAGCCTGTTGAGCATCGCATCGGTCATCTCATGATAAATGAAATCCATCACATCCAACTTGTATCCTGTAGATGAGCCAGCATTGGTGGCACACTCATGAGAAAAGGCCAGAAGGGGAACCAGGTGACCGCGGATCTTGTCATTGTTGCCTCCACTGGGAGTAATGCTGTCCCGAAACATGCCCACAAGGGTGGCATACAATGGTGAAAGGCCAGCGAAGGTACCAACAACGCCATTGGGCGATAAACATGGAGCAAGCACGGTATCCTTGGATGGCCTGAGCAGAGAGATAATGCGGTGTCCTGAAGGGGTGTCCCGCCCGTGAAAAGCATAGCCAAGAACCTGACCAAAGGTGCGGAAATCAGACTGGATCATTGATGTTCCCGTCATCCACTTCATAGTACGAAGCTCATCGCCGCAGATAACCAGAGTAGAGAAAAACTGCTTCACAATCTTGGAATCATAGTGACACTGCAGAGTCATAAGAGGGTGAAGCCCCATCTTGTTTGTCACATCCAAAGCTTCACGAAGGCGAGCCTTTGATTGAGCCTCAGTCATATTCAGAGGGTGCATGGGACGAATCTTGAGAGGAACATAGACATCATCATGGATATACCGAAAATGAGAGCACCAAAACATAGAATCCTCTGGCTCACCATCACTGTCAACATCTGCATAAAAATCTGTCTGACGCATGGAGGAGTAATCAGTGTTGTCCATGGCCTTGTAGTTAGTCCGAGCTTCCTTGCCTTTACCCTTGCCCTTGCGAGATGCAACCCGCTTGGCTTTCCTTGCTGCCTCTGCTATCTGTTCAGCTTATCTGGCTAACCTGCGAACCTCGGTTTCGTCAACAAATGTGCCCTCTGCAGTGGGCCTGAGATAACGGGCACGAGGACGACGCTTGTATGTCTTAGGAGGACGAGAGCCACCTGTGAAAAGCATGGAGCGGTAGCATGGGGATAATCGCACACACAAGTCCAGGAGACATGGTAGAACGAGTAAGAAAAACATGCCATGAGCCAGAAGAGTGCATGGGAGAAAATCGGAACCAAACCAGACCAGACACGTTGTCTCCAGGCTGGAATTTCCGGCCATGGGGGCGGATAATCCGCCCCTGTCGAAATTTTTCTGGTTTGGCCCAGATTTACCACGGCAACACAGATCGGGCACAAGGGATGTATTTCTATGGAGTCTAACATGCACGGGAAAAACACCAAGTATCATCTACCACGAGATTTCCACCACAACAATGAATCTCAAGCAAAAGAGATGGATGAGGGAGTTACCCTCGCTCATTGGAGGAAGAGCTCAGAGGAGAAGGTACCCGGAGGCGTTAGGAAGAAGATCCGAGGAGGGCCCGGAGAATCCGGTGGTCGAATCGACTCCGGGGAGGGGCGGAAGCTCCGGCGGCGGCTGGGGGCTGAGGGAGGGTTGGGGGAGGACGGGGCTGCTCTGTTTGAGCCTTCCCTCCCCGACCCTGCCTATAACAGGCGAATTTCGCCCGGGGAGGATTATCCGCCCCACTTAAGGCGGATAGTCCGCCCCCCCTGAAAGTTCTGTTAAGTACAGAATTAGGCCGGAGCAACCTTGCAAAACCCCTCGATGGTGTATTGAGGACTTGTGTGCAAGAATAGATGGTTCCAGGAGGAAAAGAAAGGCTTGGGTTTATAGAAACAAACTGAGATGGTACTACACACCCAAATTTGCAAGAATCAAATCAAACAAAAGCCAAAATTGAGTGTGTTTTCCATAAGAACAAAAGATATGCAAGAGAAACCAAAGAGAGCCATTAGAAACCAACTCTTCTCGAGGAAGATGGCGGTGGCCGAAGCCACCATGTTGGAGTGCATGGCATGACACCACGAAGATGTATCTTGAGTTCAAAACCAATGCTCATCGATAACCCACATATCACAAAATGATATTAAGGGAAATGATTTTACTTGCTTTCGGCATTATGGGGGGAGGGTTGGCCCAATCAATTAGGACCACACTCCCCCTATGTCTATGCCCGCATCTAAACCAAATACATGAATAAGAGCAAGTGAGTGTGCAAGAATAGTCAAGCCAAGCTCCTTGAATCTATGATATTTAGTTCATTCCTCAAATAACAAAATCTTACTTCATCAAGGGGCTTCGTGAAAAATATCAGCAAGTTGGTTCTTCGTGCTCACAAAGGATAGGGCAATATCACCACGAGCAACATGATCCTGAATGAAGTGGTTGCGAATCTCAATATGTTTTGTTCTTGTATGCTGCACGGGATTGTAAGCAATTTTGATAGCACTTTCATTGTCACATAATAGAGGCACTTTGTCACAATTGACACCATATTCCTTTAAAGTTTGCCTCATCCATAATAATTGTGTACAAGCACTTGCAGCAGCAACATATTCAGCTTCAGCGGTTGAAAGAGAAATACAATTCTATTTCTTTGAAGACCAACACACTAGAGATCTGCCCAAGAATTGACATGCACTAGAGGTTGATTTCCTATCATCTTTTTCACCAGCCCAATCTGAATCATGTAATCACATAGAGAGAAACTTGAACCATTGGGATACCATAACCCAAAATTCGGGGAATGAGCCAAATATCTGAAGATTCGTTTGACTGCCACTAAGTGGCTTTCTTTAGGAGCGGTTTGGTACCTTGCACACACTTCTACACTTAACACGATATCGGGCCTAGATGCGCAAAGGTAAAGGAGAGAGCCGATCATGGATCGGTATACCTTTTGGTCCACGTCTTTACCCTTCGGATTGAGCTCAAGATGACACTTTGTTTGGATTGGAGTAGCCACACCATTGAGGTCCATCATCTTGAACCTTTTGAGCATGTCTTGGATGTACTTAGCTTGATTAATAAAAGTTCCCTCTCTAAGTTGTTTGATCTCAAATCCAAGAAAGAACCTCAACTCACCCATCATGGACATCTCAAACCTGTCAGTCATAAGCTTTGAAAATTCATCGTTAAAAGCTTGGTTAGTAGAGCCAAAAATAATGTCATCTAGATAAAGTTGGCATACAAAAAGCTCCCCATTAACCTTCTTAGTAAAAAGAGTGGGATCGATTTGCCTAACTTCGAATCCACGGTCTAGCAAAAGCTCTTTAAGGTGCTCATACCATGCACGTGGGGCTTGTTTAAGGCCATAGAGTGCCTTATCGAGTTTGTAGACATGGTTCGGAAATTTGGGGTCCTCAAAACCCGGGGGCTGCTTGACATATACTAACTCATGGAGAGGACCATTAAGAAAAGCACTCTTAACATCCATTTGCTGTAATTTAAAATTATGATGGGTTGCATAGGCAAGAAGGATACGGATGAACTCAAGACGAGCCACAGGAGCATAGGTCTCGCCAAAATTAATTCCTTCCACTTGAGAGAATCCTTGAGCCACGAGTCTTGCTTTATTCCTCACAACAATTCCATTTTCATCTTGTTTGTTCTTGAAGATCCACTTGGTACCGATAACATTGCGGCAGTCCTTGGGTTTCTCTATGAGCTTCCAAACTTTGTTGCGTTTGAAGTTATTTAATTATTCATGCATTACAACAACCCAATCGGGGTCTTCAAGAGCATCAAAGACCTTCTTCGGTTCAACCATGGAAATGTGAGCTTGATGATCATAGAAGCTTGCAAGTTCTCTTCTAGTAGATACCCTTCTTCGTAGATCACCAACAACCTTGTCAAGAGTGTGACCCCTTAGTTCAAGGTTCCGATCAGCACGAGCCTTGTGACGAGTCTCAATGTCCTTATTGTTTCTAGAAGGAGTTGATTCAGTATTTGTATCCTGGTCTTGACCACTGCCTTGACCTTGATCTTGATCTGAGTTAGCACCAGGAGATTGCTGTTGAGTTTGTTCTTTAGGGCCGGATAATCCGCCCCTTGGAGGGGCCGGACTATCCGGCCTGGGAGAAGAAGAACCAGTGCCTTCTTCCAGAGAGTGCCTGGCAGGAGTTGGAGAACCAGGGCCGGATAATCCGCCCTCGGGGGCCGGAGAATCCGGCCTGGGAGCTTCTTGACTGTTGTATTCTCCTTCAGATCCCCTGGAACAAGTTGAAGTGCCAGGGGCGGATTGTCCGCCCCTTGGAGGGGGCGGATAGTCCGGCCTAGGACTACTAGCTTGTCCAGGAGACAAATGATCTTCAGCAGGTTGCGGCGTTGGTGCAGAGTTTTCTCCAATAGTAGGAGCTTGTTGATCTTGTGTAGATGAGGGCTCCACTTGAGTGGAGCATTGTCCTTCCCGATCCGCCACAAGGGGTTCCTCAATGGGGCGGAAAAATCCCACGCCCATTCTTCTTATGGCATCTTGGGGTATTTCAACATCTGCATCACAAACATCAACTTGCCCTAAAGGAGCCATTATTTTCATCGAACTCCACACTACAAGATTCTACAACAATCCCAGTGAGCTTGTTGTAGACTCTGTAAGTGTGGGATTCGGCACCATAACCAACAAAAATACCTTCTAAATCCTTGGACTCAAATTTAGACAAGCGGACACCTTTAATAAGAAAGAAACACTTACACCCGAATACTCTGAAGTATGAGATATTGGGTTTGTTACCGGTAAGTATTTCATAAGGAGTCTTGTCCAAAATCTTGCGGAGATAGAGCCGGTTTTGATGAGTGACAAGCAGTGGATATGACTTCAGCCCAAAAATTGTAAGGAGACTTGAATTCAGCCAACATTGATCTTGCCATATCCATCAAAGTCCGGTTCTTCCTCTCAGCTACACCATTTTGTTGAGGGGTGTACGCAGCGGAATATTGATGTTTAATCCCCTCTTCGCTTAGAAACTCATTCAAGGTGTAGTTTTTGAATTCGGAGCCGTTGTCACTCCTTATTGCCAAGATAGGAACATTGTGTTGACGTTGAACTTCATTGGCAAAGTCAATGACTGTTTTTGAGTCTCACTCTTTAGTTTGAAGAAATAGACCCATGTATATCTTGAGTAATCATCGACAATGACCAAGCAATATTTCTTCCCACCAAGACTTGCATGAGAAGGAGGACCAAATAAATCCACATGAAGTAATTCCAAGATCCTCTTTGAAGACACAATAGTCTTCCTCTTGTGGGGAGAGTCGTGCATTTTGCCTTCAACACAAGCCCTGCAAACACGATCTTTGGCAAAAGGAGACATTGTATTTTAGTCCAAGGATGTGGACACCCTTGTGGAGACTTTGCAAAGTTCTCATGTTGACATGGGCTAAAGAGCGATGCCATAGCCAGCCCACGTCGGCCTTTCCGAATAGACACATCGGACCCTGTAGCATCCCAGTTGTCTAACCCCTGTAATGCTACATGTCATAATAATAAAATGGGCCACTTCCAACATATAATGGATGCATCATCATCATATCATGCTCATGTCATCATACCACCTTGCATTTGTGCATCATATAAAACCCTTTCTTGTTTGGTTCTTATCTCATGTGCATGATTAATTGTATTTGCCTCTTGATATTGTATTTGGTTCTTGATACATTGTTATATGCCCAAGTTGAGTTGGGGGCATCTCTCTTTTGACTCCACCACCTTATCTTTCACCACCTTATAATTCCACCATCCTATAATATGGGCTTGGCATTTTATTGAGTTATCCCTAGCCCATGTTGTTGGTTGGATCCACCCCTATCTTTGCTTGGCCTTGTCCACATTTTGGAATGGAGATGAATAGTGCCATATTAATATCCTTGTTCTCACAAGGATAATTGTGGCATTAATTATCTTGCATGGGCCATGCAATAGCCACCTTTTTCCTAGTATTTGGTTTTTGCTTGTTTTCTAAATGAACCACTCCTTCCTTGCTTGATCTTGTTTTGGTAGTGTTAAACCCTCCCTCTCTTTTGCCCTTTAGCTAGACCACCCCATGCCCCATGCACACACATGTGCTAAGGAGCATGCCCATCCAAACCATCCTTGCTTGGATTTTTGCTTGTTCTTTGTATGAAACATGCATGACTTAAATCCACAACACCACATGGCCATCTCCCTCTTCCCCTTCTTCTTGCTTAATCTTGCTTTGAGCTTGTACTTGAAGCATGCTTGACCAAGATTAGTGCCCCTCTACCTTTCTTACCCTTTTTGAACAAAACCCTAATTCAAATCTATCCTAAACCAAAAACCCTAGCTACCATATCTCTCCCTCTCTCACCTAGCTAAATCCTAGCACATAACAACCTCACCTAACCTAAACACCAACCTAAACTACCTTTATCCTCTAAACCAAACCGAGCTACCATCTACCCCTCTCCCTCTCATCCCCCTCCTAGCTGGCCTCAGCTCGCCACTCCCCCTCTACCTACCTGCCCTAACCCGACCAGGGACCCCCCTAGCTATCAAACCCTAGCCGACCCATGCCCCCTCTCTCTCCTAACCTAACTCCAACCCTTAGCTACCCGAGGCTACCACCTTTCCCTCTCTTGCTCTCTCTCTCTGCCCTAGGGGCCCCAGCCCGAACCAACCCGACCCTGGCCTGCCCTACCCCACCTGCAGCCTCCCTGCCCTGTTTCTCTTCTCTCTCGCTCACGTGCCCTGCCCCTTTTGCTCTCATTGGCCAGCTAAAGTCAAGAAGAAGACAAACCGCATTCTCCCCACGCCCCCTCCTCTCCTCCTCTCGTTCTTCTCCGGAACTCAACGCCCCAGCCTCCCCAGATCCCCTCTTCTTCCTTTCTTCCTTCCTCTTCCCCAGATCAGCCATGCCCCGACCCTCTAAACCCTAGCTACGGCGCCCAAGACTTCTTCGCTCCAGAGCTTCCCGTGGCGCGCCAGCAGGACCAGGAGCTCCCCCTACTTCCACCGCTTCGCCGTGACGCGCCAGGAACCGCTGTGCCTCGCCGGAGGAACCCCGCCGCCGCCGTGCCCTCGAGTACCAGACGCCGCCGCCTCCTCGGCGATCACCGCCTCCCGAGCCAGGCCACCAATGAGCCGGGTAAGCCACTGTTCCCAGACATGATCCCCGAACCCTAGTTCACCGTGGCGCCGCCGCCATCGCCGAGCACCTGCGTGCGTCAGCAGACACCGCGGCGCAAAGAACGCGTTCGCAGACCGTTGATCCGCCTCGCCTCGTCGTTTTCCGCCAGAGTAGACCTCCCGTAGACGCGCCCCTAAACGAAACCATAGCCGTTACATCCTCTCGCAACTCTCTTTGCGTCGTGGCGAGATAACCAGCAGTACCGCCATCGTCGTGAAAGATCCGACCATCTAGCCGTGCTGTCATGTCCGATGCGTCACCGACCACCCGGCGTTTTACGCTTTAGTCCCTCCACTTCCAACGCCTCAACCCAGTCCCTTGGCCTTCGTCAGCCTGGGTTTTTACAAAAGGCTCTGGGCTTCTCGAGCTCAACCCGCGGTCCCGCCTCCTATCCGTGACTTGTGGCCTGTGTGCCTGTCCCACTGTCGATGGCGAGCTAGCCCTGACCGGTGTAAACGCTTGATCAAGGCTCTGTTAGCTTATTTAAATCTTTTCTGAATATTTAAAATTCAAATAAATTTCAGATTTGAATAACTTTGCAATAGTAAATCCAAAATAGACGAATAATATATGTTTGGATATCAGCAAGATGAGAGGAATTCAAATGTGCCATCTATTTTGTATTTTGGACAGTAAAATTCCAAGTTATGTTAATTACATCAAATGCCACCGGATTTTCAACAATTAATAACTTTGGTTTTACAAATCCAAATTAAGCAAATAAGTAGTCTAAAATGATCACCGACGAGACCTTTCTGTTTATGCTATCCATGGCTTCAATTGCAGCATGCATCATATAAAAATATAATGAACAGCAACTATTATGGCAACAAAATATGACTAAAACCCAATTCAAATGTTATTTTCTTGTCCTCCACACCTCACCCATGCCATGTACTTATTGCCATGCAACTTGTGCATCATTCATCATGGCATGATTGTTTGCTTGACGCATTTAATTCCAATGCGTGTGCTCTATATTCATGTTGGCCTTGTTTGTTTGGTTTTTCTCGGATAGACACTGAGCAGGGGTCATATCAAGAGGACCAGGAGCACTACCCAGAACCGTCCTTTGCTTCAACAGAGACACCAGGCAAGCACTACCACATGCTTGCATACATACAGTACCTATTGCCTCTATCTTATTCTTGCATCATTGAGTCGCGATTGCATTAAATTGAATCCCAAGTATGCATAGCCTTTACTTTTAAACCCCACCAAGCTTGTTTCCTCCATCCCATGAGCCACTACTATAGGAGTTGTTTGAGCCATGCGAGTCGTAGAACAGCATGTGTAGGGTTTGTGAGAGTCTGTTGGAAATGAGGTACCTAAACAACTTAACCTGAGTAGTTCTGGGATAACTAAAGAAAGTGGCACCGGTGGGCAATATCTGCTATTTGGTTTTTCCTGCTCACTTGTGTCCCGTAAGACCCCGAGTACTTGATTCCTGTTCCTTGATTTATCGCGCTATCCACATCCGGAGGTATATGGGACCCCCGACCGTAGCTTGATTCCGTCTTATTTCTTGGGGCCACAAACTAGTTTGAGGTTTTATTACGATCCTGTACTTATGCCATGATTTATCGCTTTATTACGATTGTGCGAGGAGTACATCAGTCTTGTTTAGGTATGCGGAGTGTTTACGCAGATCGACAAGCCCAGCCACACTTTCGGGTTCCCGATCCATGACCATTGGCGCAACCTTGAGGCCGTCTCGAGCTTGCTTACTCGCTATGGTTCTACTCAAAGGGTGGCCCCTCAAATATTTCTAATCTTGTGATTGTTCACCGTGAAAGCCTCGTTGGGTTTTGATTTGGTTTTTCCGAGGTTGATCGAGCGTGTGTTGCTATTGGTGCACCCCGCCGGTAAAACTTTCAAAGCCGTGTCGCGGATATGGACGACTTGGAGCACGTTTCTTGATCATAGACAAGCATAACTAAAGTACCGCCTTAATTTGACTAAGTAACTTGACTAGTAAATAGAGCAATACTCATGGAATGGTTAATAAAATTGCCAACGGATGGGGTGTTCGTCCGCTTCCTTGTTGGTAGCGAGGAGGAGGATGGATCGGATGAGATTACCATTATAATGTTGTACTTAAATTCACGGACACCGTATATCATTGGTTAGGCGGATGGTTAGCGCTTTTCAGAGAATTGCTAGGGTTTATCTTTTGCTGCAATTGCATCACCCCGTGTTGTGTCCCCTTTAGAGGCATTAAGACTTCTGAGTACCCTTAGGGTCTCACACGATAAATTCTTGATTCGATGAACAGTACCTTCTCGGAATGACTCCATTGGGTGGAAGAAGCCGATGATGTGGGCAACGATCGTATGGTGTAGAGATTCCGGGAACGGGGATCCGTGAGACCTGTAGTTGGGATGTGCTTATTTTCTCTGGCATCTTATGCCTATTTGCTTCTTATCCGTACTCGGATCTTGTTTGCCGCTTCCGCATGATACTCTGATGTGTGTTATATGAGGAGATATCCTAAATTATAGATGTATCTAGGTCATTTGAATCTTGTCGTATGGCGTTGGTATATTTCCTTTCTTTCTAGATGGTGTGGCTCTGATGTACTCTTGTATGGTGGCTTGCGTACATACCCACTTGTGTACGTAGTTGATCCCTTCGCCTGCCGACTACGCCGCCCGTACAGGTCCCGTTGAGAGGGTAGTGGTTGGGACGTCTGAAAGGACTACCAGTGAGTGGCTTTTGGGACCCCACCGTACTATTTCAACCACTATCACTCATCCAGGCTTGTATCTAGGAGCGTAGTTCACCGAGGTAGTTACAATTGGTATCGAGCCATCCCGACCTTCGTGGTTTCAATAAACAGTCGTTGTCGCCTAGCAAATATTTTGAGTAGTTATGTATATTAGGGAAAAACAAGACGCGAGAGTAGGATCTGCTTCATTTTCTTCTTACCCACCCACCCACCCTTTCTCGTAAGGAAGTGCAACGCTTTCAATCCTCTTCTCAAAGTTCAAACTAGGATTCACGTGTTCGGGTTTCCGTAGTACCATAGGTTGTGTGTGTATATGTGTGTAATCCCTTGTCTATCTGTTGCATCCAAGTTGTTATCTTATCTGCCTTTGGTTATCAACTGTTGGTACATTCCATACCGACAGGATTTTGTAAACCGACGCAATCTATCTTCCGCTTGTATCCGACGCTATCTTGTTTGGGGTGTTCGTTTCCGTAGTACCAATCTTTAGGTTTCGTCGTGAGAAGAAGGGGTTAGGATATGTGTTCCACTTGTTCATGTGCGGAGTAATGATTTGAGTGCGGGATGGAGTCGCGACCATACCACTACTTGTATCATTTGCTTTTGTATATTGAATCGGTAGAGTCACTAATCTTGATTCAAGTAATTTTAGCATCTATTGGTATTTTAATGCGAAATTTGTGGAAAATTTTTCTTTGATATGTTTGTGTACCACACTCCTTTTTAGTCGTGCGATATGCTTAATATCTTTGAGGTGCTATGAACTTTGTTGATATTTTTATATCATCTCAAGAATTGTATCCTTTAATCTTGGTTAATTCCATCTTGGTACTATTTTGGATTATTATCATTCTCCATTATAGTATCTTGACTTGAGTTTTACATCAATGACAGGATGGCTCCTCCACGGATCGAGGAGGATATTCCTCCTAATCTGGCTCATTTGTCAAGCATTGCCAATGCTTTGGCAGCCATGCAAGAGAACCAAGCGCTTTGAGGAGAGCGTCCAAGGAACGAGTTCACTCCACTTCCTCCACCTCCCAAGCGTGGTGACATCAAGAGCTTCCTCAAGTTCAACCTCGCCCGATTCGGTGTCCGCCGACCTCTTGATGCGGATGATTGGTCGCGAGATCTCAAGGTTGCTCGAGACCTGATGTTCCGAACAGGAGTGGGTCAAGTGTGCTACCCACCTTCTCAAGGGAGATGCGCTCTATGGTGGGAAAACTACTTGAAGGCGAAATGCAGTGGTTCCAGCCAACTTGGGAGAGGTTCACCGCAGCTTTCAAAGAACAGCTCTCTGAGATTGTGATGGAAAGGATGAAGGATGCTTTCCTCAACTCAAGCGTGGAAATGATAACGCCAACACCTATATCAGAACTTTATGAACTGTCTCGCTATGGTGGTGATGAGGTATCGATGACAAGAAAAAGCGTAAGAGATTCGTGCAAGGGCTCAATGCGTCGATCAAGTATGCACTCACGCATGCAAGACCGCAACCTTCACAGAACTGCAGATATGGCACTACAAGAGGAGGCTAGTAGGCGATGTTCGAGGAGTCCAAGAAACAGCGAGGATGCATCAAGCTCGGCAGCAATGGCGGCTCCTTCTAAGCGGCGTGTCCGGGTTCCTAACACCCCACCCGCCTCCTGGCTCCACCA
This sequence comes from Avena longiglumis, assembly GCA_030063025.1. Lineage (NCBI taxonomy): Eukaryota > Viridiplantae > Streptophyta > Magnoliopsida > Poales > Poaceae > Avena > Avena longiglumis. The sequence continues at coordinate 556,987,590 of CP125974.1, forward strand.
AGACCGCGAGTTTCACGTCAAGGCCACCAAACTTCACCACTGCGGCTCCTGTGGGCTACAACAACCCTTACCTCGAGCGCTCGGAGTCCTCAGCTACTCTGCTCCACGTCCTCGCGGTGCTTGCTACACATGTGGAGATCATGGTCATCCGCCTGAATCGCCCAATGAAGAACAAAGCTCTCCTCCACCCCGCCAAGATCTGATCAAGCTCTCCTTCGGTTCATGCACCACCGCGGGCTCTCAACATCAACACTAAGCCCGGTCTGCGGTTGTTCGAGCTAATCGCTAACGCCTCAAGCCGAGCTACTTTGGAGTTGTAATGGGTATGCTTTCGCTTAACTCGCCTCGCACGAGTTCTCTTTGATTCGGTGCATCGCATTCTTTCGTTTCTATAAAGTTTGCCGATGAGAATGGGTTAGTGTCGATCCTCTTCCCAAGAAGTTAATGGTTCTTTCTCCGGAGCAACAATGCCGCTTCTAAGATCACCATGGCAACAAAGTGGAGATTGGTGGTTCTTCATTCTTGGCTTCTTTGATTATTCAGGCAACTCGACATTGATGTCATTTTGGGCATGGATTGGTTGACAGAAATGCATTTGTGATTGATTGTGCCGAACGCCGTGTCTTTGAAGATTCCTCAAGGCCATCTAGTCTTTTCTCCAAGTCCGGCTCCTGGCTCCATTCTATTCCTTGGCTGCTCTAAATGATGATGCTATGGAAGCTATTCAGAAGGTACCAGTGGTCTGTGAGTTCCCGGATTTCTTTCCTGAAGAGTTGCCAGGTATGCCTCCGGATCGCGAGGTTGAATTCGTGATTGAGCTTGAACTGAACGGCTCCTATCTCCAAGAGACCATACAAAATGGGTCCTTCCGAGGGTGAACTCAAACGACAACTTGATGAACAAGAGAAGTTGGGTTTCATTCAACACAAGACTTCTTCTTGGGGTAGTCCAACAATCTTCGTGAAGAAGCGTGATGTAACCGATAGGCTATGTGTTGACTACCGGCTCTAAATGCTAAAACCATCAAGAACAAATATCCTCTCCCTCGGATAAATGATCTGTTTGACCAGCTAGCAGGAGCTGTGGTGTTCTCTAAGCTGGATTTGAGGAGTGGTTATCACCAAATCAAAATTCGCAAAGAGGATGTGCCCAAGACAGCTTTCACCACTGCTATGGCTGTATGAGTACACGGTCATGTCTTTCGGCCTCACCAACGCACCTGCTACCTTCTCGAGGCTGATGAACTCCGTTTTCATGGAGTACCTGGACAAGTTTGTGGTGGTATATCTGGATGACATTCTGGTCTATTCCAAGTCTAAGGAGGAGCATGAAGAGCACCTGCGGTGCGTTCTGAACAAGCTTCGTGAGAACCGCTTGTATGCAAAGTTCTCCAAATGTGAGTTCTAGTTGCCTGAAGTAACATATCTGGGACATGTCATCTCTGCCAAGGGCATTGCAGTTAACCCGAAAACCGTGAAGACAATAGTTGAATGGCTTCCTCCTGCTAATGTCAAGAAAGTGCGGAGTTTTCTCGGCTTGGCTAGCTATTGCCGTCGCTTTGTGCAGAACTTCTCGAAGATAGCAAAGCCTCTTACCGACCTCCTCAAGAAAGGCAAGAAGTACCTGTGGACACCTGCTTGCCAAGAAAGTTTTGAGACACTCAAAGAGAAGCTCACTTCCACGCCAGTCTTGGTTCCTCCGGATACATCCAAGCCTTTCCAGATATTCTGCGATGCCTCTTTGCAAGGATTGGGTGCGGTCCTTATGCAAGAGAGACAGGTGGTTGCTTATGCCTCTCGTCAGTTGAAGACGCATGAGGTCAACTATCCCACACATGACCTCGAGCTAGCAGCAGTTGTCTTTGCTTTGAAGCTATGGAGGCACTACTTGCTTGGTAACCGTTGTGAGATCTTCTCGGACCACAAGAGTTTGAAGTATATCTTCACTCAACCGGATCTCAACCTTCGGCAAAGGAGATGGATTGAAGCAATCAATGACTTCGATGTGACCATCAACTACACTCCAGGCAAAGCAAACGTAATGGCAGATGCGCTTAGCAGAAAAGCTTATGTCAACAACCTCATGGTGGAAGAGCAGCAGCCTCTCTTGTGCGAGGAATTCCGTCAGCTGAACCTAGAAATTGTGGAACAAGGGCATCTCCTGAACCTTCTGGCTACTCCTCTCTTGGAAGAACAAATTCGTTCTCGTCAGCTTGGTGATCCGCACACTAGAAAGCTCATCTCTAAGCTTGGCACTCCGAAGTATGAATCCTTCCATGTTGATGATCGAGGCACGCTCTTCTTTGATCACCGGATGTTTGTTCCAAACTATCCGGGTCTGAGGGACCAAGTTCTCAAGGAGGCACATGATTCGGTCCTTTCCATCCATCCTGGCAGCACAAAGATGTATATGGACTTGAAAACACAATACTGGTGGCCTGGGTTGAAAAGGTATTGTGCTGGCACGTCTCGAATGTGATGTTCGCCGCAGAGTCAAGGTGTTCATCGAAACCATTTGATCTGCTGACCATTGCAACCTCCAGTGGAAATGGGAGAAAGTTGAGATGGACTTCATCACTGGCTTTCCAAGGTCGCAAAGGGCAACAATGCAATTTTGTTGTCATCGACAGCTTTCAAAGTGGCACACTTCTTCCCATCAAAGAAACAATTTCGGACTTGATTGGTGAGCTCTATATCAACAGGATTGTCTCTTTGTATGGGGTTCCACTTGAAATCAGTTCACCGTGGGAGCATCTTCACCTCCAAGTTCGGGAGAGTTTCCAAAAGCTTTGGGAGCAGTTGAACTTCAAAGACCGCTACCACCCTCGATCTCAAGGACAAGTGGAGAGGATCAATCAGATTCTCGAGGACATGCTTAGAGCTTCGTCATCTCGTTTGGCATGAAGTGGGAGGAATGTCTTCCTTATGCTGAATTCTCCTACAACAACAGACTTCGAAGAGTCTCAAGATGGCACCATTCGAGGCACTCTATGGTCAAGTGAGAACTCCTATTGGTTGGTCGGTGCGGAGAAAGAATCTGGTTTGGCCTCGACATTGTAACCCAAGCGGAGGAGAAGGTGCATATCATTCGAGAACACAAGATTGCTCAAAGTCGTCAGAAGAGCAACTATGACAGGAAGCACACAGATATGGTATATGCCCCTGGTGATCGCGTCTACCTTCGTGTCACTCCCATGAGAGGAACACACCGTTTCGGTATCAAAGGAAAGTTGGCTCCTAGATACATCGGTCCTTTCAAGATACGTGGTAGAAGAGGAGAAGTTGCTTATGCACTAGAGCTTCCGGAAAAACTCAAAGTCCATGATGTTTTCCATATCTCTCAGCTCAAGAAGTGCTTCAAAGACCCCAGCAAGACCGTGGATCATGAGCTAATCGACCTCCAAGAAGATCTCTCTTATCAAGAACACCCCACCAAAATCCTTGAGACCGCAGAACGAAGGACTCGCAACAAGTCCATCAAGTTCTGCAAGGTGCAGTGGTCACACCATTCTGTTGATGAAGCAACTTGGGAGCGTGAAGATGAGCTCCGTGTCAACCATCCTTCTCTCTTTGTATCTTCTTCTTCTTCTTCCTAGAATCTCGGGGCGAGATTCCTGTTTAGTGGGGGAGAGTTGTAGCATCCCAGTTGTCTAACCCCTGTAATGCTACATGTCATAATAATAAAATGGGCCACTTCCAACATATAATGGATGCATCATCATCATATCATGCTCATGTCATCATACCACCTTGCATTTGTGCATCATATAAAACCCTTTCTTGTTTGGTTCTTATCTCATGTGCATGATTAATTGTATTTGCCTCTTGATATTGTATTTGGTTCTTGATACATTGTTATATGCCCAAGTTGAGTTGGGGGCATCTCTCTTTTGACTCCACCACCTTATCTTTCACCACCTTATAATTCCACCATCCTATAATATGGGCTTGGCATTTTATTGAGTTATCCCTAGCCCATGTTGTTGGTTGGATCCACCCCTATCTTTGCTTGGCCTTGTCCACATTTTGGAATGGAGATGAATAGTGCCATATTAATATCCTTGTTCTCACAAGGATAATTGTGGCATTAATTATCTTGCATGGGCCATGCAATAGCCACCTTTTTCCTAGTATTTGGTTTTTGCTTGTTTTCTAAATGAACCACTCCTTCCTTGCTTGATCTTGTTTTGGTAGTGTTAAACCCTCCCTCTCTTTTGCCCTTTAGCTAGACCACCCCATGCCCCATGCACACACATGTGCTAAGGAGCATGCCCATCCAAACCATCCTTGCTTGGATTTTGCTTGTTCTTTGTATGAAACATGCATGACTTAAATCCACAACACCACATGGCCATCTCCTCTTCCCTTCTTCTTGCTTAATCTTGCTTTGAGCTTGTACTTGAAGCATGCTTGACCAAGATTAGTGCCCCTCTACCTTTCTTACCCTTTTGAACAAAACCCTAATTCAAATCTATCCTAAACCAAAACCCTAGCTACCATATCTCCCTCTCTCACCTAGCTAAATCCTAGCACATAACAACCTCACCTAACCTAAACACCAACCTAAACTACCTTTATCCTCTAAACCAAACCGAGCTACCATCTACCCTCTCCTCTCATCCCTCCTAGCTGGCCTCATTTCCACTCCCTCTACCTACCCCTAACCCACCAGGGACCCCCTAGCTATCAAACCCTAGCCACCCATGCCCCTCTCTCTCCTAACCTAACTCCAACCCTTAGCTACCCGAGGCTACCACCTTCCTCTCTTGCTCTCTCTCTGCCCTAGGGGCCCCCGAACCAACCCGACCCTGGCCTGCCCTACCCCACCTGCAGCCTCCCTGCCCTGTTTCTCTTCTCCCTCGCTCACGTGCCCTGCCCCTTTTGCTCCCTCGTGGCTAAAGCCAAGAAGAAGACTGCATTCTCCCCACGCCACCTCCTCTCCTCCTCTCGTTCTTATCCGGAACTCAACGCCCCAGCCTCCCCAGATCCCCTCTTCTTCCTTTCTTCCTTCCCCTTCCCCAGATCAGCCATGCCCCGACCCTCTAAACCCTAGCTACGGCGCCCCCCAGCACCCCCTTCGCTCCAGAGCTTCCCGTGGCGCGCCAGCAGGACCAGGAGCTCCCCCTGCTTCCACCGCTTCGCCGTGACGCGCCAGGAACCGCTGTGCCTCGCCGGAGGAACCCCGCCGCCGCCGTGCCCTCGAGTACCAGGACGCCCTCGCCGCCAGCTCCCTCGGCGATCACCGGCCTCCCTGCCCGAGCCAGGCCACCAGCGAGCCCCGGGTAAGCCACTCGTTCCCCCAGACATGATCCCCGACCCCCTAGTTCACCGTAGCGCCGCCGGCCATCGTCGAGCACCCTGCGTGCGTGCGCGCGCCGTCGCAGACACCGCCGCCGTGCGCAGCAACGTGCCTGCAGACCGTTGATCCGCCTCTGTTCCTCGTCGTTTTCCGGCCAGAGTAGACCTCCCCCGTAGACGCGCCCTAAACGAAACCTGTAGCCGTTACATCCCTCTGCAACTCTCTCTTTTGCGTCGTGGCGAGATAACCAGTGTGCAGCTCGCCATCGTCGTCGAAAGATCCGACCATCTAGCCGTTTCTCGCGCTGTCAGATGCAGTTCGTCAGTCAGACCACCCCGACGTTTTTCTGCTTTAGTCCCTCCACTTCCAACGCCTCAACCCGCAGTCCCCTTGGCCCTCTGTCAGCGCCCGTGGCCTTTTTACAAAAAGGCTCCTGGGCTTCCTGGAGCTCAACCCGCGGTCCTGCCCCCCCTCCTATCCGCTGACTTGTGGCCCAGGTGTGCCTGTCCCCACCTGTCAGTGGCCAGAGCTAGCCCTGACCCGGTGTAAAACGTTTGACTGCGTCTGTTTAGCTTATTTAAATCTTTTCTGAATATTTAAAATTCAAATAAATTTCAGATTTGAATAACTTTGCAATAGTAAATCCAAAATAGACGAATAATATATGTTTGGATATCAGCAAGATGAGAGGAATTCAAATGTGCCATCTATTTTGTATTTTGGACAGGTAAAATTCCAAGTTATGTTAATTACATCAAATGCCACTGGATTTTCAACAATTAATAACTTTGGTTTTACAAATCCAAATTAAGCAAATAAGTAGTCTAAAATGATCAGCTCGACGAGACCTTTCTGTTTATGCTATCCATGGCTTCAATTGCAGCATGCATCATATAAAAATATAATGAACAGCAACTATTATGGCAACAAAATATGACTAAAACCCAATTCAAATGTTATTTTCTTGTCCTCCACACCTCACCCATGCCATGTACTTATTGCCATGCAACTTGTGCATCATTCATCATGGCATGATTGTTTGCTTGACGCATTTAATTCCAATGCGTGCTCTATATTCATGTTGGCCTTGTTTGTTTGGTTTTTCTGATGACAGAAAGCGGGGTCATATCAAGAGGACCGTGAGCACTACCGAACCGTCCTTTGCTTCAACAGAGACACCGTGCAAGCACTACCACATGCTTGCATACATACAAGACCTATTGCCTCTATCTTATTCTTGCATCATTGAGTCGCGATTGCATTAAATTGAATCCCAAGTATGCATAGCCTTTACTTTTTAAACCCACCAAGCTTGTTTCCTCCATCCCATGAGCCACTACTATAGGAGTTGTTTGAGCCATGCGAGTCGTAGAACAGCATGTGTAGGGTTTGTGAGAGTCTGTTGGAAATGAGGTACCTAAACAACTTAACCTGAGTAGTTCTGGGATAACTAAAGAAAGTGGCACCGTGGGCAATATCTGCTATTTGGTTTTTCCTCACTTGTGTCCCGTAAGACCCCGAGTACTTGATTCCTGTTCCTTGATTTATCGCTATCCACATCCGGGAGGTATATGGGACCCCCCTGGACCAGAGCTTGATTCCGTCTTATTTCTTGGGGCCACAAACTAGTTTGAGGTTTTATTACGATCCTGTACTTATGCCATGATTTACTGCTTTATTACGATTGTGCGAGGAGTACACTGTACTGTTTAGGTATGCGGAGTGTTTACGCGGTATCGACAAGCCCAGCCACACTTTCGGGTTCCCGAACGCTGACCATTGGCGCAACCTTGAGGCCGTCTCGAGCTTGCTTACTCCGTTATGGTTCTACTCAAAGGGTGGCCTCGAAATATTTCGAATCTTGTGATTGTTCACCGTGAAAGCCTCGTTGGGTTTTGATTTGGTTTTTCCGAGGTTGATCGGCGTGTGTTGCTATTGGTGCACCCCGCCGGTAAAACTTTCAAAGCCGTGTCGCGGATATGGACGACTTGGAGCAGTTTCTTGATCATAGACAAGCATAACTAAAGTACCGCCTTAATTTGACTAAGTAACTTGACTAGTAAATAGAGCAATACTCATGGAATGGTTAATAAAATTGCCAACGGATGGGGTGTTAATCGCTTCCTTGTTGGTAAGCGAGGAGGATGGATCGGATGAGATTACCATTATAATGTTGTACTTAAATTCACGGACACCGCTCATCATTGGTTAGGAGGATGGTTAGCGCTTTCAGAGAATTGCTAGGGTTTATCTTTTGCTGCAATTGCATCACCCCGAGGTTGTGTCCCTTTAGAGGCATTAAGACTTGCTGAGTACCCTTAGGGTCTCACACGATAAATTCTTGATTCGGATGAGCAGTACCTTCTCGGACGACTCTTGGGTGGAAGAAAGATGATGTGATGTGGGCAATCGATGGTGTAGAGATTCCGGAACGGAGATCCGTGAGACCTGTGAGTTGGGATGTGCTTATTTTCTCGGCATCTTATGCCTATTTGCTTCTTATCCGTTCTTGTCTTGTTTGCCTGCATGATACTACGATGTGTGTTATATGAGGAGATATCCTAAATTATAGATGTATCTAGGTCATTTGAATCTTGCCGTATGGCGTTGGTATATTCCTTTCTTTCTAGATGGTGTGGCTCGATGTACTCTTGTATGGTGGCTTGCGTACATACCCACTTGTATGCGTAGTTGATCCTTCGCCGACTTGCGTCTGAGTCCCGTTGAGAGGGTAGTGGTTGGGACTGAAAGGACTACCGGTGAGTGGCTTTTGGGACCCCACCGCACTATTTCAACCACTATCACTCATCCAGCTTGTATCTAGGAGCGTAGTTCACCGAGGTAGTTACAATTGGTATCGAGCCATCCCGACCTTCGTGGTTTCACCAAACGTCGTTGTCGATCTAGCAAATATTTTGAGTAGTTATGTATATTAGGGAAAAAAAGACGCGAGTAGGACGCTTCATTTTCTTCTTACCCTCCCACCCACCCTTTTCTGGTAAGGAAGTGCAACGTTTTCAATCCTCTTCTCAAAGTTCAAACTAGGATTCACGTGTTCTGGGTTTCCGTAGTACCATAGGTTGTGTCTGTGTGTATATGTGTGTAATCCCTTGTCTATCTGTTGCATCCAAGTTGTTATCTTATCTGCCTTTGGTTATCAACTGTTGGTACATTCCATACCGACAGGATTTTGTAAACCGACGCAATCTATCTTCCGCTTGTATCCGACGCTATCTTGTTTGGGGTGTTCGTTTCCGTAGTACCAATCTTTAGGTTTCGTCGTGAGAAGAAGGGGTTAGGATATGTGTTCCACTTGTTCATGTGCGGAGTAATGATTTGAGTGCGGGATGGAGTCGCGACCATACCACTACTTGTATCATTTGCTTTTGTATATTGAATCGGTAGAGTCACTAATCTTGATTCGTTAAGTAATTTTGCGCATCTATTGGTATTTTAATGCCGAAATTTGTGGAAAATTTTTCTTTGATATGTTTGTGTACCACACTCCTTTTCAGTCGTGTGCGATATGCTTAATATCTTTGAGGTGCTATGAACTTTGTTGATATTTTTATATCATCTCAGTAAATTGTATCCTTTAATCTTGGTTAATTCCATCTTGGTACTATTTTGGATTATTATCATTCTCCATTATAGTACTGACTTGAGTTTTACATCAATGACAGGATGGCTCCTCCACGCCGGACTGAGGAGGATATTCCTCCGGAACTGGGCTCAGCGCTGTCAAGCATTGCCAATGCTTTGGCAGCCATGCAAGAGAACCAACTGCGCTTTGAGGAGAGCGTCCGAAGGAACGAGTTCACTCCACTTCCTCCACCTCCCAAGCGTGGTGACATCAAGAGCTTCCTCAAGTTCAACCCTCGCCAGCGATTCGGCGTGTCTCCGACCTCTTGATGCGGATGATTGGGCTGCGAGATCTCAAGGTTGCTCGAGGCTGCGATGTTCCGTAAGGAGTGGGTCAAGTGTGCTACCCACCTTCTCAAGGGAGATGCGGCTCTATGGTGGGAAAACTACTTGAAGGCGAGCCGCACGGTTCCACCAACTTGGGAGAGGTTCACCGCAGCTTTCAAAGAACAGTTTCTCGGAGATTGTGATGGAAAGGATGAAGGATGCTTTCCTCAACTCAAGCGAGGAAATGATAACGTCAACACCTATATCGGGAACTTTATGAACCTGTCTCGCTATGGTGGTGATGAGGTATCCGATGACAAGAAAAAGAAGAGATTCGAGCAAGGGCTCAATGCGTCGATCAAGTATGCACTCACGCATGCAAGACCAAGCAACCTTCCTGAACTGCAGATATGGCACTACAAGAGGAGGCTAGTAGGCGATGTTCGAGGAGTCCAAGAAACACAGCAGGATGCATCAAGCTCGGCGGAATGGCGGCTCCTTCTAAGCGGCGTGTCGGGTTCCTAACACCCCACCGTCGCTCCTGGCTCCACCAAGACCTGCGAGTTTCACGTCAAGGCCACCAAACTTCACCATCGCGGCTCCTGTGGGCTACAACAACCCTTACCTGAGCGCTGGCGGAGTCCTGCTACTCGCTCCACGTCCTCGCGGTGCTTGCTACACATGTGGAGATCATGGTCATCCGCTGAACCCAATGAAGAACAAAGCTCTCCACCCCGCCAAGATCTGCATCAAGCTCTCCTTCGTTCGTGCACCACCGCCGGGCTCTCAACATCAACACTAAGCCCGGGTCTGCGGTTGTTCGAGCTAATCGTCAACGCCTCTCAAGCCGAGCTCGCACTGGAGTTGTAATGGGTATGCTTTCGCTAACTCCGCCTCGCACGAGTTCTCTTTGATTACGGTGCATCGCATTCTTTCGTTTCTATAAAGTTTGCCGATGAGAATGGGTTAGTGTCGATCCTCTTCCCAAGAAGTTAATGGTTCTTTCTCCGAGCAACAATGCCGCTTCTAAGATCATCCATGGCAACAAAGTGGAGATTGGTGGTTCTTCATTCTTGGCTTCTTTGATTATTCAGGCAACTCGACATTGATGTCATTTTGGGCATGGATTGGTTGACAAGAAATGCATTTGTGATTGATTGTCTTTGAACGCTCGGTGTCTTTGAAGATTCCGAAGGCCATCTAGTCTTTTCTCCAAGTCCGGCTCCTGCCGTCCAGCTCTATTCCTTGGCTGCTCAATGATGATGCTATGGAAGCTATTCGGAAGGTACCCGGTCCGTGAGTTCCGGATGTCTTTCCAAGAGTTGCGTGTATGCCTCCGGATCGCGAGGTTGAATTCGTGATTGAGCTTGAACTGAACGGCTCCTATCTCCAAGAGACCATACAAAATGGGTCCTTCGAAATGGTGAACTCAAACGACAACTTGATGAACAAGAGAAGTTGGGTTTCATTCAACACAAGACTTCTTCTTGGGGTAGTCCAACAATCGTGAAGAAGCGTGACAGAACCGATAGGCTATGTGTTGACTACCGGGCTCTAAATGCTAAAACCATCAAGAACAAATATCCTCTCCCTCGGATAAATGATCTGTTTGACCAGCTAGCAGGAGCTGTGGTGTTCTCTAAGCTGGATTTGAGGAGTGGTTATCACCAAATCAAAATTCGCAAAGAGGATGTGCCCAAGACAGCTTTCACCACTCGCTATGGCCTGTATGAGTACACGGTCATGTCTTTCGGCCTCACCAACGCACCTGCTACCTTCTCGAGGCTGATGAACTCCGTTTTCATGGAGTACCTGGACAAGTTTGTGGTGGTATATCTGGATGACATTCTGGTCTATTCCAAGTCTAAGGAGGAGCATGAAGAGCACCTGCGGTGCGTTCTGAACAAGCTTCGTGAGAACCGCTTGTATGCAAAGTTCTCCAAATGTGAGTTCTGGTTGCCTGAAGTAACATATCTGGGACATGTCATCTCTGCCAAGGGCATTGCAGTTAACCCGGAAACCGTGAAGACAATAGTTGAATGGCTTCCTCCTGCTAATGTCAAGAAAGTGCGGAGTTTTCTCGGCTAGCTATTGTCGTCGTTTTGTGCAGAACTTCTCGAAGATAGCAAAGCCTCTTACCGACCTCCTCAAGAAAGGCAAGAAGTACCTGTGGACACCCGCTTGCCAAGAAAGTTTTGAGACACTCAAAGAGAAGCTCACTTCCACGCCAGTCTTGGTTCCTCCGGATACATCCAAGCCTTTCCAGATCTTCTGCGATGCCTCTTTGCAAGGATTGGGCGGTCCTTATGCAAGAGAGACAGTGGTTGCTTATGCCTCTCGTCATTGAAGACGCATGAGGTCAACTATCCCACACATGACCTCGAGCTAGCAGCGATTGTCTTTGCTTTGAAGCTATGGAGGCACTACTTGCTTGGTAACCGCTGTGAGATCTTCTCGGACCACAAGAGTTTGAAGTATATCTTCACTCAACCGGATCTCAACCTTCTAAAGGAGATGGATTGAAGCAATCAATGACTTCGATGTGACCATCAACTACACTCGTGCAAAGCAAACGTAATGGCGGATGCGCTTAGCGTAAAAGCTTATGTCAACAACCTCATGGTGGAAGAGCGTGACCTCTCTTGTGCGAGGAATTCGTCGGTGAACCTAGAAATTGTGGAACAAGGGCATCTCCTGAACCTTCTGGCTACTCCTCTCTTGGAAGAACAAATTCGTTCTCGTCAGCTTGGTGATCCGCACACTAGAAAGCTCATCTCTAAGCTTGGCACTCCGAAGTATGAATCCTTCCATGTTGATGATCGAGGCACGCTCTTCTTTGATCACCGGATGTTTGTTCCAAACTATCCGGGTCTGAGGGACCAAGTTCTCAAGGAGGCACATGATTCGGTCCTTTCCATCCATCCTGGCAGCACAAAGATGTATATGGACTTGAAAACACAATACTGGTGGCCTGGGTTGAAAAGGTATTGTGCCAAGTACGTCTCAGAATGTGATGTCTGCCGCAGAGTCAAGGCTGTTCATCAGAAACCATTTGGTCTGCTACAGCCATTGCAACCTCCAGAGTGGAAATGGGAGAAAGTTGAGATGGACTTCATCACTGGCTTTCCAAGGTCGCAAAAGGGCAACAATGCAATTTTTGTTGTCATCGACAGGCTTTCAAAAGTGGCACACTTCTTCCCAGTCAAAGAAACAATTTCTGGACTTCATTTGGCTGAGCTCTATATCAACAGGATTGTCTCTTTGTATGGGGTTCCACTTGAAATCAGTTCAGACCGTGGGAGCATCTTCACCTCCAAGTTCTGGGAGAGTTTCCAAAAAGCTTTGGGAACGAAGTTGAACTTCAGCACCGCTTACCACCCTCAGTCTCAAGGACAAGTGGAGAGGATCAATCAGATTCTCGAGGACATGCTTAGAGCTTGCGTCATCTCGTTTGGCATGAAGTGGGAGGAATGTCTTCCTTATGCTGAATTCTCCTACAACAGCCTTCCGGAAGAGTCTCAAGATGGCACCATTCGAGGCACTCTATGGTCAAGTGCAGAACTCCTATTGGTTGGTCGGTGCAGGAGAAAGAATCTGGTTTGGCCTCGACATTGTAACCCAAGCGGAGGAGAAGGTGCATATCATTCGAGAACCGAAGATTGCTCAAAGTCGTCGAAGAGCAACTATGACAGAAGCACAGATATGGTATATGCCCCGGTGATCGCGTCTACCTTCGTGTCACTCCCATGAGAGGAACACACCGCTTTGATCAAAGGAAAGTTGGCTCCTAGATACATCGGTCCTTTCAAGATACGTGGTAGAAGAGGAGAAGTTGCTTATGCACTAGAGCTTCCAAAAACTCAAAGTCCATGATGTTTTCCATATCTCTCAGCTCAAGAAGTGCTTCAAAGACCCCGCAAGACCGTGGATCATGAGCTAATCGACCTCCAAGAAGATCTCTTATCAAGAACACCCCACCAAAATCCTTGAGACCGCAGAGCGAAGGACTGCAACAAGTCCATCAAGTTACGCAAGGTGCGATGGTCACACCATTCATTGATGAAGCAACTTGGGAGCGTGAAGATGAGCTCCGTGTCAACCATCCTTCTCTCTTTGTATCTTCTTCTTCTTCTTCCTAGAATCTCAAGTAGATTCCTGTTAGTGGAGAGTTGTAGCATCCCAGTTGTTCAACCCCTGTAATGCTACATGTCATAATAATAAAATGGGCCACTTCCAACATATAATGGATGCATCATCATCATATCATGCTCATGTCATCATACCACCTTGCATTTGTGCATCATATAAAACCCTTTCTTGTTTGGTTCTTATCTCATGTGCATGATTAATTGTATTTGCCTCTTGATATTGTATTTGGTTCTTGATACATTGTTATATGCCCAAGTTGAGTTGGGGGCATCTCTCTTTTGACTCCACCACCTTATCTTTCACCACCTTATAATTCCACCATCCTATAATATGGGCTTGGCATTTTATTGAGTTATCCCTAGCCCATGTTGTTGGTTGGATCCACCCCTATCTTTGCTTGGCCTTGTCCACATTTTGGAATGGAGATGAATAGTGCCATATTAATATCCTTGTTCTCACAAGGATAATTGTGGCATTAATTATCTTGCATGGGCCATGCAATAGCCACCTTTTTCCTAGTATTTGGTTTTTGCTTGTTTTCTAAATGAACCACTCCTTCCTTGCTTGATCTTGTTTTGGTAGTGTTAAACCCTCCCTCTCTTTTGCCCTTTAGCTAGACCACCCCATGCCCCATGCACACACATGTGCTAAGGAGCATGCCCATCCAAACCATCCTTGCTTGGATTTTTGCTTGTTCTTTGTATGAAACATGCATGACTTAAATCCACAACACCACATGGCCATCTCCCTCTTCCCCTTCTTCTTGCTTAATCTTGCTTTGAGCTTGTACTTGAAGCATGCTTGACCAAGATTAGTGCCCCTCTACCTTTCTTACCCTTTTTGAACAAAACCCTAATTCAAATCTATCCTAAACCAAAAACCCTAGCTACCATATCTCTCCCTCTCTCACCTAGCTAAATCCTAGCACATAACAACCTCACCTAACCTAAACACCAACCTAAACTACCTTTATCCTCTAAACCAAACCGAGCTACCATCTACCCCTCTCCCTCTCATCCCCCTCCTAGCTGGCCTCAGCTCGCCACTCCCCCTCTACCTACCTGCCCTAACCCGACCAGGGACCCCCCTAGCTATCAAACCCTAGCCGACCCATGCCCCCTCTCTCTCCTAACCTAACTCCAACCCTTAGCTACCCGAGGCTACCACCTTTCCCTCTCTTGCTCTCTCTCTCTCTGCCCTAGGGGCCCCAAACAACCAACCCGACCACAGCCTCGCCTACCCCACCGCCTCCCTCACTGTTCTCTTCTCTCTCGCTCACGTGCCCTGCCTTTTTGCCCTCACAGGCCGGCTAAAGCCGCAGCAGCAGACACTGCATTCTCCCCACGCCACCTCCTCTCCTCCTCTCGTTCTTATCCGGAACTCAACGCCCCAGCCTCCCCAGATCCCCTCTTCTTCCTTTCTTCCTTCCTCTTCCCCAGATCACCATGCCCACCCTCTAAACCCTAGCTACGGCGCCCAAGACCCTTCGCCCAGGCTTCCCGTGGCGCGCGCCAGACCAGAGCTCCTGCCCACCGCCGTGACGCCGCCAGAACCGTGCCTCGCCGGAGGAACCCGCCGCCGTGCCCTCGAGTACCGGGACGCTCGCCGCCCGCCTCGGCGATCACCGGCCTCCTGCCGAGCCGCCACCGCCGAGCCCGGGTAAGCCACTCGTTCCCCAGACATGATCCCCGAACCCTAGTTCACCGTGGCGCCACGCCATCGCCGAGCACCTGCGTGCGTCGCGCCGCAGACATCACCGCCGCGCAGAACGCGTTCGCAGACGTTGATCCGCCTGTTCTCGTCGTTTTCCGGCCAGAGTAGACCTCCCCCGTAGACGCGCCCTAAACGAAACCTGTAGCCGTTACATCCCTCTGCAACTCTCTCTTTTGCGTCGTGGCGAGATAACCAGTGTGCAGCTCGCCATCGTCGTCGAAAGATCCGACCATCTAGCCGTGCCATTGCCGATTCGTCAGTCAGACCACCCCGACGTTTTTCTGCTTTAGTCCCTCCACTTCCAACGCCTCAACCCGCAGTCCCCTTGGCCCTCTGTCAGCGCCCGTGGCCTTTTTACAAAAAGGCTCACAGGCTTCTGAGCTCAACCAGGGTCCCGCCTCCTATCCGCCGACTTGTGGCCCAGTGTGTGCCCCACACTGTCGGGCGAGCTAGCCCTGACCCGTGTAAAACGTTGATCAAGGTCTGTTTAGCTTATTTAAATCTTTTCTGAATATTTAAAATTCAAATAAATTTCAGATTTGAATAACTTTGCAATAGTAAATCCAAAATAGACGAATAATATATGTTTGGATATCAGCAAGATGAGAGGAATTAAAATGTGCCATCTATTTTGTATTTTGGACAGGTAAAATTCCAAGTTATGTTAATTACATCAAATGCCACTGGATTTTCAACAATTAATAACTTTGGTTTTACAAATCCAAATTAAGCAAATAAGTAGTCTAAAATGATCAGCTCGACGAGACCTTTCTGTTTATGCTATCCATGGCTTCAATTGCAGCATGCATCATATAAAAATATAATGAACAGCAACTATTATGGCAACAAAATATGACTAAAACCCAATTCAAATGTTATTTTCTTGTCCTCCACACCTCACCCATGCCATGTACTTATTGCCATGCAACTTGTGCATCATTCATCATGGCATGATTGTTTGCTTGACGATTTAATTCCAATGCTTGTGCTCTATATTCATGTTGGCCTTGTTTGTTTGGTTTTTCGGATAGACACCGGTGGGTCATATCAAGAGGACCAGAGCACTACCCGAACCGTCCTTTGCTTCAACAGAGACACTGTGCAAGCACTACCACATGCTTGCATACATACAGTACCTATTGCCTCTATCTTATTCTTGCATCATTGAGTCGCGATTGCATTAAATTGAATCCCAAGTATGCATAGCCTTTACTTTTAAACCCCACCAAGCTTGTTTCCTCCATCCCATGAGCCACTACTATAGGAGTTGTTTGAGCCATGCGAGTCGTAGAACAGCATGTGTAGGGTTTGTGAGAGTCTGTTGGAAATGAGGTACCTAAACAACTTAACCTGAGTAGTTCTGGGATAACTAAAGAAAGTGGCACCGGTGGGCAATATCTGCTATTTGGTTTTTCCTGCTCACTTGTGTCCCGTAAGACCCCGAGTACTTGATTCCTGTTCCTTGATTTATCGCGCTATCCACATCCGGGAGGTATATGGGACCCCCCTGGACCAGAGCTTGATTCCGTCTTATTTCTTGGGGCCACAAACTAGTTTGAGGTTTTATTACGATCCTGTACTTATGCCATGATTTACTGCTTTATTACGATTGTGCGAGGAGTACACTGTACTGTTTAGGTATGCGGAGTGTTTACGCGGTATCGACAAGCCCAGCCACACTTTCGGGTTCCCAGTCGCCATGACCATTGGCGCAACCTTGAGGCCGTCTCGAGCTTGCTTACTCCGCTATGGGTTCTACTCAAAGGGGTGGCCCCCTGAAATATTTCTGAATCTTGTGATTGTTCAGTCGTGAAAGCCTCGTTGGGTTTTGATTTGGTTTTTCCGAGGTTGATCGAGCGTGTGTTGCTATTGGTGCACCGCCGGTAAAACTTTCAAAGCCGTGTCCGCGGATATGGACGACTTGGAGCACAGTTTCTTGATCATAGACAAGCATAACTAAAGTACCGCCTTAATTTGACTAAGTAACTTGACTAGTAAATAGAGCAATACTCATGGAATGGTTAATAAAATTGCCAACGGATGGGGTGTTCGTCGCTTCCTTGTTGGTAAGGGGAGGAGGATGGATCGGATGAGATTACCATTATAACTTGTACTTAAATTCACGGACACCGCCTATCATTGGTTAGGCGGATGGTTAGCGCTTTCAGAGAATTGCTAGGGTTTATCTTTTGCTGCAATTCGTCACCCCAGTTGTGTCCCCTTTAGAGGCATTAAGACTTGCTGAGTACCCTTAGGGTCTCACACGATAAATTCTTGATTCAGATGAACAGTACCTTCTCGGATGACTCTTTGGGTGGAAGAAGCCGATGATGTGGGCAACGATCGTATGGTGTAGAGATTCCGGAACGGGATCCGTGAGACTGTAGTTGGGATGTGCTTATTTTCTCCGCATCTTATGCCTATTTGCTTCTTATCCGCACTCGGATCTTGTTTGCCGCCTGTATGATACTGATGTGTTGTATGAGGAGATATCCTAAATTATAGATGTATCTAGGTCATTTGAATCTTGCCGTATGGCGTTGGTATATTTCCTTTCTTTCTAGATGGTGTGGCTCTGATGTACTCTTATATGGTGGCTTGCGTACATACCCACTTGTGTACGTAGTTGATCCTTCGCTCGCCGCCTCGCCGTCTGAGTCCCGTTGAGAGGGTAGTGGTTGGGACGTCTGAAAGGACTACCAGTGAGTGGCTTTTGGGGCCCCACCGTACTATTTCAACCACTATCACTCATCCAGGCTTGTATCTAGGAGCGTAGTTCACCGAGGTAGTTACAGACCCGAAGTGGTTTTCCCCGAGAAGTCCACCACATACAGGTCATTTTCGACGTATCCAACAAAAGCGACCTTTAGAGACTTGCTCCACAAGAGTACCACCAAATCATCATCGATAAAAACAGCAAAAGCCATCTTGCCAAGGGCACGGACAGAAAGAAGGTTGTAACCGAGGGTCTCAACAAGCATGACGTCCACGAGAGAGATATCGTGGGCAACCACAACTTTGCCAAGACCCAATACCTGAGATTTAGACTTATCACCATAAGAGACTGTGATATTATCATGATTTGGACGCATCTCCGTGATGATCTCCTTGCTTCCGGTCATATGACTAGTGCATCCACTATCCAGCACCCATTTCGACCCACCGGAAGCATAGCCCTGCAAGAGAATTACTTCTTGATTTTAGGTACCCATTTCTCAATGGGTCCTTTCATGTTAGTAACAAGGGTCTTTGGGAGCCAAATATACCAAGCAATATATTCATCAAAGGGACCGACATAATAAGCATAAACATCACCATAATCATCACAAAAGAGTTCATAATTTAGATTGTGAGACCCTGCAAAACCAATATTGTTAGTCTTGTATTTTGTGACATTCTTCTCAGTGGCGCTAGTTTTTTATTGCACATTCTTGGTCTTGTTCTTCTTATTTTTCTTTTTCTTGTACTTAGTGACATACCCAAGTCACTCTTTACCATGATTTGACCTTTGCTTGTCAAGGACTTCATCAAGCACACCCTTATCCTTGGGAGTGATGTCCTTGACCACTTCTTTTTCCACACTAGCATTTACCTTTTGACTATATGTTGAGTTGGATGAGCTAGGAACATCATATTTGGCCAATCAACTTTGAAGCTGATCATGTGACTCATTGAGAATAGAGAAATCGTTTTTCAACGCCTTGTGAGCATTGTCAAGTTTCTCCAATTCCTCGAAGAGTCTATCATGAGCAGCCCCAAAGTCAATCTTTTCTTTCTTTAACTTCTTTGCTTTGATGACTGCATTGTCACTTTCCTTAACAAGTTTAGTCACAATTTCTTCATGTGACTCTTCAATGGACTCAAGCCTCTCTTCAAGAGAGACCCGAGCTTCTTCTTCTTCCTCAAATTGCATCCTCCCTTTCAATTCTGCCCGGCACTATGGTAGCCTGGTAGTATGGATGTTGATGGTATAATGCTCCGGCATTATAGCTAGCGAGAGAAAACATGGTTCACTTTGTTTTTGTAATTAATGCTATAGTATTCTTGGATAGTGTAGTACTCCCTCGCTTTGCAAATATAAGATGTTTTAATTTTGTGAAGCTAATATATCTAGACATCTCTTAGCGTATAGATTCATTTGAACCTACACACTAAAAGATATTTAGATACATTTATTTAACAAATCTAAAACATCTTATATTTTAAAAGGGAGTAATTAGGAAAACCCCACTTCTAGAGTTGCCGTATGCTTAATTTGCTAGAGGTCGATCTGGTGCCACGACTGAAGATGTTAGGCTTTCTCGGTCTCAAAATAGATGTCTTAGATTTATTAAAATTTAAATGAATTGATTATATATATCACTAAACATGTCCAGATAAATTTATTTCTACTAAGTACAAATAATATTGATCGACGTTCTGGGTATTTTGCATTTGTTTTTCAGCCGAAAGGCACGGGACGGGAGGCTAATGTCGCCGAACCCGCCGGACGGGCGCGCGCAGATCGCGGGGCGGGTTTTTTATGGAGTATAAACAATTTCTGGCGATGCCGACATTCCCCTGTCTTGTCTGACACGATCAGATCTCAGTCGGTGTCTTCTCCTAAACCCCCACACTCCTCTCTCGCTGCTCTCTGCTCTCGGGAAGGAAGGCAATGGAGGGGGAGCAGGAGTGTCGCATCTGCCACTCGCCCGCCGATGCGGGCCGCCCCCTGCGCCACCCCTGCAACTGCACCGGCACCATCCGTTTCGTCCACGACCACTGCCAGCTCCGGTGGATCCACATCAGCGGCCGGCTCCACTGCGACGTACTGCCTTCTCACCGCTCGCTCGCCCGCCTCCCCATCCCCCTCCCCCTCCCACCGGCAGAGCCATGGATTTAATCCAACCTCTCGTTCTCTGTACAAATTGCTAATCAATCAGGTGTGCCGCCGGGAGATCTCCACCCGCCCTCTCTACGCGGACTCCCCGTCGGCCTCGGAGATCGCGGCGCGGAAGGCGAGCCAGCTCGCGGCGCGGGCAGCGAGGCAGGTCCTGCCGCTGCTCTACGTCGCCCTGGCCGTCCAGCTCGCCTGGGCGTTCGCCGTGCCCCCCCTCGCCGCCCTCCGCACATGGCGTCTCGCGCTCGCCGGGAGCTACGCAGAAGCTCGCCGCCGTCTGCTCTCGGTCCTCCTATTCGGCCCCTCCATCCTCGCCTGCCCTGCGCTCTGGGCGGAAGGCGTGGTCCGTGCCAGGTACGGAGCAGGCCTGGGTCGCTGCCAACTCGCCGCGCTCCGCATCGTGCAGGTTTCACTCTGGGTACGTATGGGCTCTGCTTCCCCTTGCTTCTTCTCAACCAGTGCCCTGTATTCTGGCTTCTACTTATGTCATTATATTATATCATTTTGATTGATGCTATGCTGGTGCCATTCTGCATTCTTCCCGTAGTAGCAGTAAAGCACCAATTTGTCTTATTTGGCATTTATTAGTACATCGTTCCATGGCTTTCATCATGGAGTATATAGGTTATCGCCAGTATTAGCAAAAATTAAATGATGTCTACTTTGAACAAAAATTTAATCAGAAGTATCAAATTTCTAACAAATTGCCTGTGTAATCAGGTGGTAATGGGTGACATGGCTCTTGCTTTTATTCTTGCATTTGTCCCTTTCACATTGGGAAGGATAATCCTGTTGTGCATACCTCAAGTGGACTACTATGCTTCCACATCTTCTATCCTTCTAATTGGATATGGACTTATGTTCTCACTGGGTACAGCTTTTGCTGGGATGTATACTTTTCATCAATACGTGAGGGGCGATCGCCTTGTGATTCCAAGTTTCTTCGCAAGTCTGCCTGCTATATTCTTCCGAGGAATCATCAAGTTAATAATTGTTGCCAATATTTCACTTAATCTCATGAACACAGCTATTATATGCCCATTGCTGTTTGCCTGGTCGCTTGACATCTGCACTTCAGAGATGTTTGGTGCAACAGTAACTGAGAGGTTCAGACTTCTGTTTGCCTCCACTTATGTTTCTCCTTCTCTTCATTGGCTTATTGGATGCGCCCTTTTCGATCTAGGATCCACATTCTCAAGGCTTCATTCCATGGTATTGATCTCATTATACTTGTCGTCTCATCATTTTAATAGTGCATTGCAATGCATATTTCACGAGCGATATTTTCTGTTTGTTACTAGATTTTGAGACCAGGAGTTCCCTTCCATTCTGTCTACCATCATGTAAATGTTCGTGAACCATTCTACAAGTTTTATTTCAAGAAACTCCCTGGTCTTCTTGTGGGCATCGTCCATATTGCTATTGTCATACTTGTACCTATTCAAATCGCCGGTCGATTGGCACCCAAGTTGTTCCCAGTGGATATCACGTAAGTATTCAGTTTTTTGCTTTTAGGCTGATATATGTTATGTTCCATTTTTGGTTGTTCAACACCTTATTTTAATTTTGGTGATCTGTAGCTACTTCGGTTGTCCTACAAAGGGCACATCATTTTGGCCAGCACTACAAAACTACGCAGATCTACTTTTTGGTGTCCTTCTACTGAGATTTCTCATTGGCCATAGTCGTACACTTATATATCTTGAGCGGTTTGTGAAGGAGGTTATGCAGTATAGAGTTTGCACTGGACATGTTCCTGCCCTGTCAGCTCCGGTGCCTGTTTGGCACAATGGAGCTTCTGGAGATGATGCTTGGAGCAGTGTCGCGCAAGAAGACGAGCATATTAGCACCAATGATGCTACTGATAGAAGGTAAATCCCTGTAATTTTGTTTCATTTGCTAACATGGTCTAAATTTTTTACTTTCTTATAATTTCAGTGTTCACTGTTGATTTATGAGACTTGCATTATGGTGGTTACTGGATACGCTGTAGTTTTAGGATTTGGGCATGTGTCTCTTTTATTCCAAGATATGGGGCTTCTCGTGGGGATTTATCATGTTTCTTTGGGGATCTGCACAGTGTTATTAAGTGATGTCATCCTTTGGCATGTGTCTCTTTTATTCCAAAACTAGAAGATTTCATATTTGGAATGGATTCTGTAGTTTGTTGAGAAACAAGCATTTGTTTGATCCTTGGTACTCTGGCAATCTTGTTCTGAAATGTCAAAACAAACTGTAGTTGATACTCAGAACACCGTGTGGCAGCAAATAGCTAGTATTAAAATAGGCAGAATAACTCAATGATGGAAAGTTTTCTAGTTAGGACTGTGGGTAGAGATATATTTAGTTAGCCAAGAAAATATGAAGATAAGGATATGGTTTATTAGGGAAGTAAAGATCATGTTCGTAGGGTTAGTCAAGTTTTTCCTATAAGACACTGTACCAGGAAATGCTAATTACATTCTTGTACATTGTACCAGGAGATCAGTTGCAGTTCATAGAATCCTAGGTGTGCTGCTTGCATGGATGACTGTTGTAATATTCAATTCGGTTGTGCTCATTTTTCCAATCTCAGTTGGGCGTGCCTCGTTGTTCGCCATCACTCGGCTGCCACTAGCAGGTGGACTCATCAAATCCAATGGTAATGATTGTTCAGAGATGGTCATTTTAATTACTGGACTTCCTTAAACAAAGCAAACAACTTACTCTTGTTTTCTCTTAGATCTGCTTGCTTTGGCTGTTGGATTTGGCATCATATCAACTATTATTGCCGCCTCTAGAGTTTCATTTACCTACATGACTTCTGGGAGAACACACCCTCTACCTTTGAGTCGCTCTGTTATTGTGTTTCTATGGGTGAGCAGTTCTACTTCAGGTCGTCTCCTTCATGTTTTCTCTATTTTGTGCTACAGCAAAATAACTCAAGGCTGTCTGCTTTCAGTTTGTCATCGTCCCCATCCTAATCGGGTTGCTGGTTGATTTATCACTAATATCACCATTCACTGGGCCTGATGACGGTGTTCCAGTTTTAGACCTTTTCGGCACTTGGTTCATGGGGTGGCTATTGCTGAAAGTCTGGGTAAAGTGGGTGAGTTGCAACTTCTCTTGATCGCTCTGGGACCTCTTAACATGTACTATTATAGTGTCTGTATATAACAAAATTGACGTAATCAGATAAAGAATAATTTGCTAGATTGCGCTCAAATTCTACTAGTTGCAAAGATCGCAATGCTAAAATGAATCACTGAAATGATCGCCCTTCATATTATTATTTCCATGTTTTGGGTAGTAGGTTATACTGCTTCAAACAGGCTATACTGCTCTTTAGACTGAAGAACACAGGGAAATATTTAACCGGTTGTTTTTTATATCTTGAAGGTTCACTGGCCTCTGACCCCATTCCTAGCCTATCTAACCGTCAAATCACGTGGCCCGAGGCTCACTAGGGCGAAGGTGAACTGGCCTCGAGGGGTGATACCTTTGCAGTGGTTCCTCCGTGATATATTCGTGCCCGTCGCGACAAGGCTGCTTGCTGCTCTGGCTTTCCCCTACGTGCTTGCCAAGGGCTTCTTCCCGAGATTTGGCTACTCTGACGCCGCTAACTCAGCGGCGTACCGCCTCGCGTGGCTCGGCTGTATCGGCCTCTGGGTGCTCTGCCATCTCGTCACGGTGTTGTCCGTCGGACTCTGTGATTCTATCAACGCTGAACGTGTCATCATCGGGCAGAGGCTGGAAGACGTCACTGACGGTCTCTGGAGCCTGAGAACTCTGTTTCCGGTAGTTTGGCTGTAAAAGTATCTGGTGGTATCAACAGTTAGCGCACAAATCGTGAAGTAGTATATATACAGGCCAAGTTAATGAGATGAAGGATTTGGATGCGACGACATATAAAGTTTCTGGTGGAACTTGTGTAAAAGTATAGATGGATTTCCGTGTGGAGATTACAGAGGGCTGTGTCGGTCGGTTCGACGGTGTTGCTCCTGACGAATCGCTCTTCTCCAAGCCACGTTGAATCAAATCGATGTTTGTAAATTTATGCCCCTGTTTCTTCTACGGCCTTCTTAGAATTGTTGTATGTATGGCCAACCGCAGAGTATATATATAGGCTGAGGAGAAACGAGATGCTGGTGGATTGATGCTTCAACATTGTAAATTAATGAGGAGAAACATGGTTCACCATTTTCGTTACCTCTTTGCGTATTCTGTAGTATATATATTTTGAAGTATTTCTTGGACTACAGCGTTAACTTGTCACTGTTTACAAGGCATTTACTTGTTTATTTGGGTTGAATAATCACTGTTTCTGAGGAGGTTTTTCTTCGAGCTATGCATCAGGTTGAGTTAACAGGGCAAAAACTTTTGTCCCAAAGATGCAGGTGTCGCAGATCCAACAAGGTAATGTAATTTTCTTCCTTTCCAGTTCTGCCGATGCTCCGTATCTTGAGGATATTTTTTAAATGATGAACATTTGGAATTTATGATAGTGACTAGCTAGATGCCTAAATACCATTGTTTTGTCATTAATAACCTCGCAACCTACCTTAAGCCGACACATTATGCTCCAGAACCATGACTAGTCGTGCTTTTTTTATACCCTTGTTATGCTACATATTTTTGAAAGATTTATAGAAAATAGTTAAATAGATAAATCTTTTAAGTAGCAATGCTTTAGTTTGTTTTGTTAGAGATGTTTTTTGGCAAGATTTAAATTGAAACAATAAATGATACTTCCTCCTATCCAAATTAATGGACTCGTATTTATGTAGACTCGGATGCATCTAGCATTGAAACAGGACTAGATACATTTAAATCTAGACAAATTTGAGTCTATTAATTTGGATAAGAGAGATAGATTAATCACCACCAACCCAGGTTTTGTATGTTTGATGCTCTCTCTCTTCTATAATTCTTGTTGTGGTTGACTATGAGACTCTGATAGTAATAAATTTGGAAAATTATTTTGCATACAAATCATTTGAACCTGTCAAATTAGTTTGTGGATCAGTTTAACTTGTCTGACGCAGTGATACGGTTTATTTGCATGTATTTGCTCATAACTTTGTGTATGGGCAATTTTGTTTTTGAGATCTGTGTATGGCAATTGATAGTGCAGAACTGCAGAATATCTTCATAGTTACCCTCCTCAAATATATTGCAGTCATACTTTCCATCCATTAGGAAATTGACGCGAACGTGATACCAAACCATTGTTCTAATTAACTTACTCCACGGCGCGGAGATCCAATTTTGCTCTTGGGTGCGTATGATCTATTGTTTAAAAACATATTTCAAAATGTTAATAATAATTAGAAAAAAATTACATGTATGTTCGGATATTCTATGTTCGCACACAAGTTTAAAAAAAAGAACATTTTTGTGTCTTATATAAAAAGACAAATTTCGATGCTCCAGCCCGCCTACTCAAGGACTTTTTTTGTCTTCTTACACAAACCACACAAAGTGTTACTTTTTTCCAAAAAATTATGTATGAACATAGAATGTCAGGATATATACAAGCAAAAGTTTATATTATAACTTCTTGACATTTTTTTAATTTGTTTTTATGCATTTTTATAATAGATTCATTTGCACGTGTGAGCCAAAACACCACCTTAGGTTACTGTCTACGGCAGCTGGAAGTTGTGCATCAAACAAGGTCACGTGTATATTCCATTTTTACTCTTGTGCGACCCCTTTCAATAAACTTCGAACCTCTTTCTCTCAAATGTGTCTTTTGCCTGGTTTTGCAAGTGCATCAGTTAGGACTTCAGGGATGCTGCATCCAAACTCTGAAACTTGTGTTATTTAGCATACGGTGGTGCTGGCGGCACGTGGTTAGAGCATCTCCACTAGCATTCTCAGGAGAATTTTTTCAGGACTTTTCTATCCGGACGGCAAAATATCGTCCAGTCGCGTTCCCAGACATCTAGTTTTTGTCGGATTTGGCCCATTTTACATCCGGGGTTCCCAGGACGAACATGGGGCATCGGGAATCGTCTGGGAACGCCGGATGAAGCAAAAAAACAGATGGGGCACGACTGTCAGCGACACAAGGTCGAGCTCACGCCTTTCTTCTCCCCCTCCGGCCTTTCTTGTCCATTCTCCACCACAACTCCCGCTAGTTCCCCGAGCTCCCGTGTGACATGCTGCCCAAGGGATTCGTCAAACCCCGCTCCACCATCGGTGAACCAAAGGAGAAGAAGCAGAGGAAGGAAACACTGAGGCCGAAGGACTAGACCGTCGCAGCCTAGGCAAAGGATTGCCGATGGCGGAAGATTGAGACAGAGAGTTGGAAGGAGAGGATGCATAAGAAGAAGGATGCCGACGAAGAGGAGGATGCACAGGCGATCATGGAGGCGAAGTCGGCATCCGAGCGCGCCGCCCTTGCATCCATGGCCCATCCACCACTGCTCGTCGCCGCCAGTACGGCGTGCCATGGGGAAGCCAACCCAGCGGCGGATCTTCGGTGGGGTTCTCTCTGATCTCTCAAGTGACGTTCCAGGAGAGCCAGGAAAACCCGCGCCAGAGGTTCTCATCGTCCCCCGAGTTTGACAGTGGATTCAACCTGAATGTGATCTTCCCCTGCCCTGCGCCTCGCTCGTCGGCCTTCAACGTCGACATCAACGTCTCCTACGCCATCTCTCCCGCGTACGCTAGGCCTTTGTAGGCCATGCGTCGCGGCCCTCTTACGTTTGCCGGCAGCAGCTCCTTAGCCGTCTAGTTCGGCGACACGAACACCCGCAGAATGTTCGGCGGAATGCCAGGCGACTCGTACATGACGGACATGATCGCATCCATCTCCACCACGGCCAAGAGCTCGTTCTCCACACAAGAGCAGTCCTGCACCGACGCCGAACATGACTTGGAATCACAGGAGTTCGCCGAAGGCCAAGCTGATGACCACACGCAAGCCGAGGATGAGGAGGCCGAAGAGGATGCCGCAGCGACGGCCATGGGAAAGGGGAAGAAGAAGAGGAAGTTGAGCACGTAGGCACCGCCGGAGCCTCGCATCAAGTGGATGCCCCTTAAGGACATGTTACTAGTCGATCATGAAAGTCGGTGAGCATGGACCCTATCACCGGCACAAACCAAAACTCGGAGAACTAATGGAGACATGTCAAGATGGAGTTTGATGATTGCAACCTATTGGACCCGGTGTATAATAAAGTCCACATGGGACGAGGCGAGAAGGCCATGACGAATCATTGGGGAATCATGCAACAACGTGCAATAAGTGGCACGACATTCTCAAATAAATCGAGCGTCATCCAATCAGCAGCGCAAGTATGGACCGCAAGGGTTGAATAATCACTGTTTTTGAGGAGATTTTTCTTCGAGCTATGCATCAGGTTGAGTTAACAGGGCAAAAACTTTTGTGCCAAAGATGCAGGTGTCGCAAATCCAACAAGGTAAGTAATTTTCTTCCTTTCCAGTTCTGCCAATGCTCCGTATCTTGAGGATATTTTTTAAATGATGAACATTTGGAATTTATGATAGTGACTAGCTAAATGCCTAAATATCATTGTTTTGTCATTAATAACCTCGCAACCTACCTTAAGACGACACATTATGCTCCAGAACCATGACTAGTCGTGCTTTTTTTATACCCTTGTTATGCTACATATTTTTTGAAAGATTTATAGAAAGTAGTTAAATAGATAAATCTTCTAAGTAGCAATGCTTTAGTTTGTTTTGTTAGAGATGTTTTTGGCAAGATTTAAATTGAAACGATAAATGATACTCCCTCCTATCCAAATTAATGGACTCGTATTTATGTAGACTTAGATGTATCTAGCATTGAAACAGGACTAGATACATCTGAATATAGACAAACTTGAGTCTATTAATTTGGATAAGAGAGATAGATTAATCACCACCAACAAAGGTTTTGTATGTTTGATGCTCTCTCTCTCTTCTATAATTCTTGTTGTAGTAGACTATGAGACTGTGATAGTAATAAATTTGGAAAATTATTTTGCATACAAATCATTTGAACCTGTCAAATTAGTTTGTGGGTCAGTTTAACTTGTCTAACACAGTGACACGGTTTATTTGCATGTATTTGCTCATAACTTTCTGTATGGGCAATTTTGTTTTTTGAGATCTGTGTATGGGAAATTGATAGTGCAGAACTGCAGAATATCTTCCACTCGAATATCTTTATAGTTATCCTTCTCAAATATATTGCAGTCGTACTTTCCATCCATTAGGAAATTGACACGAACATGATACCAAACCATTGTTCTAATTAACTTACTCCACGGTGCGGAGATCCAATTTGGCTCATGGGTGCGTATGATCTATTATTTGAAAACATATTTTAAAATGTTAATAAAAATTAGAAAAAAATTACATGTATATTCAGATATTTTATGTTCGCACATAAGTTAAAAAAAGAATATTTTTGTGTCTTATATAAAAAAGACAAATTTCGATGCTCCAACACGCCTATTCAAGGACCTTCTTACACGAACCACATAAAGTGTTACTTTTTCCCAAAAAGTTATGTATGAACATAGAATGTCAAGATATACAAGCAAAAATTTATTTTAGAACTTCTTGACATTTTTAAATTTGTTTTTATGCATTTTTATAATAGATTCATTCGCACGTGTGAGCCAAAACACCACCTCAGGTTACTGTCTATGCTTTGTCTGCTGCTAACCTTGCAGAAATCTCCCTGAGGCCCTTGTGTCCCCCAATCAGCCACCACTCAGGAAGCATAAGTCATCTGAAGCATTCTTTTAGATCTTTGTGCAGCTTCAGGTCAGATTCCTAACTGGACTAAATCTGGTATTATCTTTAGTAAATGGAGGACCCAGCTACTGTAAATGATATAACTCAAATTTTCATTATCCTTGTCATTAGCTTCCTCTATTGTTGGTGCAGGCGGCACTGGAACAATTTCAGGTGCTGCGCTACTCTCCAATTCAAGAGAAGGTTCAATAACCTCGTCAAGCTCTACTTTCCTCCCACTCACTTCTTTCGAGAGAAACTCCTTCTCAAGAAAGGAACCGTTCTTTGCGACAAACACTTTGCCTTCGGTTCTGTGATAGAAGGTATACCCAATAGTTTCCTTAGGGTATCCTATGAAGACGCATTTCTCCGCTTTGGGTTCGAGCTTGTCCGGCATCAACTTCTTGACGTAAGCTTCGCATCCCCAAACTTTAAGAAACGACAACTTAGGTTTAGCACCAAACCACATTTCATACGGTGTCGTCTCAACGGATTTAGATGGAGCCCTATTTAAAGTGAATGCAGCGGTTTCTAATGCATAACCCCAAAATGATAACGGCAAATCAGTAAGAGACATCATTGATCGGACCATATCTAATAGGGTTCGATTTCGGCGTTCAGACACACCATTGCGCTGTGGTGTTCCGGGTGGCGTGAGTTGTGAAACGATTCCACTTGATTTAAGATGCGTGAGAAAATCATAACTCAAATATTCACCTCCACGATCGGATCGTAGAAACTTAATCTTTACATACGATGGTTCTCCACTTCATTCTGAAATTCTTTGAACTTTTCAAACGTTTCAGATTTATGTTTCATTAAATAGATATACCCATATCTACTTAAGTCATCGGTAAAAGTGAGAAAATAGCGATATCCAGTGCGCGTCGAAACACTCATCGGTCCGCATACATCGGTATGTATGATTTCCAACAAGTCCGTTGCTCGCTCCATCATACGGAGAACGGGTTTTGATCATCTTGCCCATGAGGCATGGTTCGCATGTGTCAAATGATTCAAAATCAAGAGACTCCAAAAGTCCATCGAATGGAGTTTCTTCATGCGCTTTACACCAATATGACCTAGACGATTGCCACAAATAAGTAGTATTATCACTATCTACTTTGCATCTCTTAGCCTCAATGTTATGGATGTGTTTCATCCCTTCGAGATTTAGAAGAAATAAACCATTCACAAGAGGTGCATGACCATAAAAGATGTTACTCATATAAATAGAACAACCATTATTCTCCGATTTAAATGAATAACCGTCTTGCAATAAACATGATCCGGAAATAATGTTCATGCTCAACGCAGTACATAATAACATTTATTAAGGTTTAAAACTAATCCGAAGGTAAAACTAAGGAGAGCGTCTTGGACGGCCATCACATCAACTCTTGATCCGTTGCAACGCCAAGATCGTCACCTCATCCCTCGCAGCCGTCTATTCGTAGCTCTGCTTCGAGTTACAAATATTAGCAATGAACCGTATCAAATACCTGCACTACAACGAGGGCTAGTAAGGAAAACATCAATAACATGTATATCAAATATACCTTTGATGGTGCCACCTTCTTGTCCGCTAAGTACTTGGACAGCTGCCCAAAGGCCCTTGTCCTTGCAATAGAAGCACTGGTCCGGCTTGGGACCGGACTGAGCTTCTTCTCAGCGAGGGCATGCTTGCCGCCGCCTTCTTGAAGGGCTTCTTTGCTTTACCTTTCTTAAAGGAGGGCTTGTTGACCATCAACACATGATTATCCTTCTTGATGTCCACTCGCAGCCTTGACTTTGCGAAGAGCTCGGTGATCGATGGAACCAATCGATTATGAGTCACTACAAAACTTTTGTAGCTGGGAGGAGTGATTGCAGAACCTGTCAATCTTGAGCTCCTCTAGAATCGTGCATTCCAGGTTGCTCAAGGCGTTGAGTGTAGCCCGACATCTTTATGGCGTGCTCACTAACGGAACTCCTTCCTCCATCTTGCGCTTAAAGAACTTCTCGAGATCTCATATCTCTCGAGCGGGCTTGAGTCTGAAACATGGTTTCAGCTCCTCGAGAATCTCAAAGGGCCGGGATAGGTTTCAAAACGATTTTGAAGCTCGGTTCCATAGCAAACAACATGGTGCTCTTAATCACACCATAATCATCTTTGCCGATGATAGACAGCTTTCTCATCACCGTAGCGATTTGCAGCTGGGGTCACCTAACGCTTCCCAAGGACATAGTCCTTTTGTCCGCAGAATGATTCTTAGATTGGAACCAATTGGTGAAGTTAGACCCATTGTTTCTAAGCTTTTCCTTCTCAAAGAAAAACGTTGAAGTTGAAGTTGGACTTGGCCATGTGATTTATGATTGGCAAGTATAATTTAGACTATGTTCATGATAAATAGTTCAACTTAATCAAATTACTAGATGAACTCCACTAAATTCAACATCCCTCAAGTTGTTTAGTGAACACGATCCAAATTCACCACACCTAATCCGATCATCACGAGAAGAGATGTGGTTTCAATGGTGGACAACAAAGTGTCGATCATATCATTCATATGACTCATGCTTAACCTTTCGGTTCTTGTTTTCCGAGGCCATGTCCATACATGCTAGGCTCGTCAAGCTAGACCCAAGTATTTCAAGGTGTGCAAAACTGGCTTGCACCCGTTGTATGTGAGCGTAGAGTCTATAGCACCCGATCATCACGTGATGCTTGGACACGACGAACTTTCACAACGGTGCATACTTGGGGAGAACACAGTTTTATCTTGATCTTTAAGTGAGGAATCATCTTATAATGCTACCGTCACGATCTAAGCATAATAAGATACATAAAAGGGATAAACATCACATGCATATAACTTTATGTGACATGGTATAGCCAATCTTCGCGCAATGATCTCCATCTTGTGCGTTAAGCATGATCTCCATCACTCCACCATGATTGCCTCCACCACGAATAGCAACTACAACTATTGCTAACTACTTAGCGATAAAGTAAAGCTATTACATGGCGTATAAGAAGTTGACTCAGGTCATACACAATTATAAAGACAACCATATGGCTCACGCGGTTGTGTACTCATCGACATGCAAGTCGTGAAACATTACAAAACATGATCATCGCATACAATATACACATCACATCTTGGGCCATACCATATCACGAAAACACTACCTGCAAAAACAAGTTAGACGCCTCTACTTTGTTGTTGCATGTTTTACGTGGCTTATGGGAGTAGATGCTAAGAACGATTCTTACTACGGAAAGCCACAACGGTGATATTATGGTTGCCAAACTCGGTGTTAATCCCATGACAACTATAGTGAGAGAAACCGACATCCACCGGCCGCATGTGTGGTACAAGCCACACGTCAAGTGCGAGCGGTCTCATGACGACGTCGCGTAAGGTTGGCTGGACCGCTTCAATCTCACTATCCCGTCATAAGAAGAACACAAACAAGAGGCTTGCAACAGAAAACATCAACGCGCAACAACCATGTTGCGTTCTACTCGTGAAACATATCTACGCATAGATCTAGCTCGATACCCTTTGAAGGGTTTCGCGGCATAGTAAATCAAAATTTTCTCGGATGCGAGCGAGGAAAGCCAAGATCTAATCTAGGAGATGCAATCAACGAGAGAGATTGGATTAGATCTTCATACCCTTGAAGATTCGACAATGAACGTTAAATCGGAACGTGGGTGATGTAGTCGTGCTGCTTCTCCTCCTCGCGATCCGATCCGATCTAGCACCACAAGTGGCGGTGCCTCCGTGAGATGCACGTGCGGCACCTCGGCGTCTCCTCCTTCCTCGGACCAGCGAGTATGGTGGAGATAGATTGGATCTATAACACGACGGCGTGGTGTATATGGTGGAGAATTTCTGCAGGGGCTTCGCCTACAAACAATCGGGAGGGAGAGAGGAAGATAGCAAGTGCTAGGGCTTGGAGGAAGATGTGTGTAGGGGAGGCGCACCACCCTCTATATATAGAGGGGGGCCAGCCTGCCCTCCTCCAAGCATATCTCTAGTTTAAACAATTTAAACTCTCCCTTATCTAGAAATCCTATCTCTAGTTTAAACGATTTAAACTCTCCCTTATCTAGAAATCCTATCTCTAGTTTAAACGAGTTTAAACTTATCTAGATCGGCTGGGCCCTATGGGGCCTTGTGCCCCTGGCCCAATGCGCCAGGACACTCCCTCATAGGCCCATTCCCCTCCCGGAAGGTGGGGCCACGTTGGTCCCCTTCCGGAAGGTTCTAGAAGCTTCGGTACAATCGATTAACGGAACAATTCAACTCCAAAAACTGCCGCCTTATATGAATCTTATTCTCGGACCATTCCGAACCTCTCGTGATATCCGGATCCCATCCGAGACTCGAACAAAATTCATAAACCAATTATCCAATCTATCCTAGCGTCGAGATACGTTAAGTGTGTGACCTGGGTTCGAGAATATGTAGACATGATCTTCTATCAATAATCAACGGTGGTGCAGGCACCCATATTGACTCCACACATTCATCGATGATCATATCGGATGAACCACGATGCCGAGATTCAATCAATCCCATATATATATTCCCTTCGTCTCGCGATATTTTACTTGCCCGAGATTCGATCGTCGGTGCGTCATACCTAGTTCAATCTCGTTCACGGCAAGTACTTTACTCGTTCCGTAATCCGATATCACTTTGTGATTAACTCCTTAACCACATGCTTGCAAGCGGTGTTGATATCGATTCGAGTGGGCCCAAGTATATCTCCGACTTGGGAGGGACAAATTCCATCTCGATACATACAACCCAACAGATACTTTCCGATCACACGAGACACCTTTATGATCATCCTCTCATAGGATGACGTTTGATGACCTCAAAGCTTTCTTCGGTACCAGGAGTTGCATTATCTCATGGTCTAAGGAATACAATATTTGACATAGGAAAAGCTTCGCAAAGACGGACACGATGACACGATCTAATTGCTCTGCTTTGTTTGGGTCTATCCACCATATCATTCTCCCAATGATATGATCTCATTATCAATTGACAACTCATGTCTATGGTTAGGAAACCTTAACCATCATTGATCAATGAGCTAGTCCATAGAGGCGTACTAGGGACACGGTGTTGTTTACAAACCACACAAGTATTAAAGTTTCCGCTTAATACAATTCTAGCATGGAATATAAACTTTATCATGAACAAGAATTATAATAATAACATCTTTATTATTGCCTCAAGGGCATAATTCCAACACTTTGGTGTATCTGGAAAGCAAGAAACGACCAGCTATTTTGCATGCGAAAGACATCTCTTCAACAAGTGCCAATTAACACATTTGTTCTTCTCAATGATCTTGAGACCGAGCAACTAATTCAACCCAAGGAAACACCAAAGAATAGTCCTAGAATATCTGTTCCCACTGATTTTTACTTTGCAGGACCAAAGCTCTATGTTGATGCTGCCTGGAGGAGGCAATCTAGGACTTCTTTGGCGACTGCTGGAATTGGAATTTATTATGCTGAATCTTTTCAGGATGGTGGGAGGAATGATGTCTTCATCATGGCATCAAAAAAAGAGGTGTCATCCCCTTTGCAAGCTGAAGCACATGCGATGGTCCTGGTTGCCCACTCTGCTGCTGTCATGAAGCTCACAAAGCCAACTTTCTTCACCGATAATTTAAACTTTGCAAAGGCGGCAGTAGCACCCGGTGTGTCAGATCACAACATGATTTGGGAGATTAGAAGGCAAGCCATTTAATTTCAGAACCTAACACACCCTATGCTGGCTTCCACCTTTCACATCTCGAGGGAGATAAACGGTGTCGCTCACAACTGTGATTATCAGGCAAAAAGATCATGTCGATCTGAGCCTATCAGTTCTTGTAGGAACTCAGCTCATAACAGCCTTTCTTGTCCTATGATTGCTGCAATCGACTCGATTCGGCATCTAGACTTTGTAATTCATAATGTACAATGTTTTTGAGCTGCAATATATAAGGGTGCTTCTAGCGCCCTTTCATGTTCAAAAAAAAGTTTACTGTCTATGGTAGCTGGAAGTTGTGCATCAAACAAGGTCACGTGTATATTCCATTTTTACTCTTGTGCGACCCCTTTCAATAAATTTTGAACCTCTTTCTCTCGTATGTGTCTTTTGCCTGGTTTTGCAAGTGCATCAATTAGGACTTCAAGAATGCTGCGTCCAAACTCTGAAACTTGTGTGATTTATCATGCGGTGGTGCTACTGGCACGTGGTTAGAGCATCTCCACCAACATTCCTTGGAGGGCTTTCTTAAGACTTTTCTTCATTCGGACGGCAAAAAAATCATCCAGTCGTGTTTCCATGCATCCAGTTTTCGTCAGATTCGGCCCATTTTACATCCGGAGTTCCCAGGACGAACCCGGGGCGCCGGGAATCGCCTGGGAACACCAGATGAAGCGAAAAATGGGTGGGCCACGGCAGTCAGCGGCACAAGGCCGAGATCACGCCTTTATTCTCCCCCTCCTGCCTTTCTTCTCCATTCCCCACCACAACTCCCGCGAGTTCCCCGAGCTCCCGCGTGACATCCCGCACAAGGTATTCGCCAAACCCCGCTCCATCGCTGGTGAACCAAAGGAGAAGAAGCCAAGGAAGGAGAGGCTGAGGTCGAACGAATAGACCGATGCAGATTGGTGTAGGGGTTCGTAGCATGGAAAACAAAAAATTTCTATCGCATACAAACAAACAAGCCAAGATCTATCTACTAGATTGTAGCAACGAGTCGATGGAATAACTTACCCTCGAAGATTCCAAAGCGGTTAACGAGAGCAGATTCTCGTGGGTGATGTAGTCGTACTCTTTCCGATCTCAAGATCGCGTAGACGATCCTTCCGGCCATGCTCGTTAGCGCTTCCAATCGGTCACACGCTTGGTACTGACGAAGACCTTCCTCTCCTTGTTCCAGCGGTAGCGGAGGTTGTAGCACTCTCTCGCTATTCCGGCAACAACGGCGTGGTACCGAGTAGAGGGAGATCCTTGAGGCCTTAAGCCGGAGCGAGTATGGTGGATTATGAGAAAGCTATTAGCGGTCTAGGGATTAGACACACCAGTTAGATGAAGGGTTCGCAGCATAGAAAACAAAAATTTTCCTACGATGTGAACTATATACCAAGATCTATTTATACTAGATACAAACAACGGGCGGATGTATATCCGTAGAGAACATACCCTTGAAGACCGACAAAGTTTAACGAGTCCCACTCGTGGTTGATGTAGACGATCTCTTGCCGATCTCAAGATCGAGAGGAAGTCCTAGCGCCAAAATCAGC
The DNA here is from genome assembly GCA_030063025.1 of Avena longiglumis. Classification (NCBI taxonomy): domain Eukaryota; kingdom Viridiplantae; phylum Streptophyta; class Magnoliopsida; order Poales; family Poaceae; genus Avena; species Avena longiglumis. The sequence goes on from CP125974.1 coordinate 557,023,580, forward strand.
GCATCCGTGCTCGCACACACGCTCGAGGCACCGAGCAACCTCCGCCTCCTCGCTCAGCGATGCAGCGGAAGCACAACTCTTTCTTGCCGAATAGCCACAGGAACATGTATCTCGCTAGTCCGAGACCATGGGGATAAATTCTAGAGGGAGAGAGATCCTTCACGAGGAGGTGTGAGTGAGAAGTGAGAGGAGGGCTCCTTTTATAGGAGGAGGGGAACCCCAAGGGGTGGCAGCGCATGGGGGCTGCCCCTTGCCCTCCTCTTCATGTGGTGGACACTCCACTCACAAAACTCCTCCAAATTCCTCCACTCAAAATCCCACTCAAAGATCCCATTAAATTTCCACCAAATTTAATGCAAACTCTCATTAAATAAAACTCTTTTATTTTATTCAGAATTTTGTCAATTACTTTAATGACAAACATTCACAAATAACCTTGCTAGAATTCTATTTCACATGCATAACCACTTTACGCAATTTCACCCGAAAACCTTGTTTGTATCTAGTGAAATAAATTCCTGCGCTTGTTTATTCTTTCGGCATGAAACTTTTGCTCCAATTGGATGTCGGTGTCTCTTAAGTGTGTCACCCTACGGTTCGTGAATAATGCGGACATGATCGAGACCCCTCTCAGATCAATAATCAGAAGCGGGATCTGGAGACCCATAACGACTCCCACATTCAACGATGACTTTCTTGTGATCGGAACCTTTTATGCTAGTATCTTAATCCCTTTGTTTCACGATATATTACATGTCCGAGATTCGATCATCGGTATCTCCATACCTAGTTTGATCTCGTTACTGACATGTACTCTTTTCTCGTTCCCGTGATATAACATTCTAGTGATCAAATCACTTGCTTGCAAGCTAATCAATGTGATATCACCGAGAGGGCCCAGAGTATATCTATCCGTCATCGGGATGAACAAATTCCACTCTCGATCCATGAGCCTCTACATAACACTTTATTAGTTCGGAACCCATCTTTATAATCACCCTGTTACGGTGTGACGTTTGATGTTATCAAGAAACTCTTCCGGTGTTAGTGATTGACATGATCTCATGGTCTAAGGATTAGGATCACTTCGTAAGTTGTTATAGCAATATAAACTCAATGACTTTGATCGTAATGCTATACTTGGATGAATGTTCATCACATCATTACACTAATGTTGTGATCCTGTTATTAACAACATCCAATGTCCATGATCGTGAAACCTTGATCATCTTGTTAATCAACGAGCTAGTTTATGAGAGAGGCTTAACTAGGAACTTTTCTTTGTTTATTAAACACACATGTATTAACGTTTCCGTATTAATACAATTATAGCATGCAAAATAAACATCTATCATATACTTGGAATACACATAATAAACAATTTATTATTGCCTCTCGTGGCATATTCCTTGATCTCCCACTTGCACTAGAGACAATAATCTAGTTACATAGTGATAAATCTAACACCCATTGAGTTCTGGTGTTCATCATGTTTTGCTCTAGGGAGAGTTTTAGTCAACGGATCTGCTACATTGAGATCCGTATGTACTTTACAAATCTTTATATCTCCATCCTTGACATGCTCGCGAATGGAGTGAAACCGGTGCTTAATATGCTTGGAATGCTTGTGAGACCTTGGCTCTTTGGCATTGGTAATGGCACCATTGTTGTCACAATAGATCACCATTGGGTCCAACGCGTTTGCCACCACTCCTAGTTCGGATATGAACTCCTTCATCCAAAGCGCTTCTGAGCCGCTTCGGCAAAGAACATATTCGGCCTCCGTTGTTGATCCGCTACCACAGGTTGTTTGGAGCTCCTCCAACTAACCGCTCCGCCATTCATGAGAAATACGATCCGGATTGAGACTTAGAGTCATCCGGATCGGTGTCAAAGCTAAGCGTCGACATAACACTTAGCGACGAGCTCTTCTTCACCTCCGTATACAAGAAACATATCCTTAGTTCTTCGTAAGTACTTAAGGATATTCTTGACGCTATCCAGGTTCAACACGGATCCGATTGGTACCTACTAGTCAAACTAATAGCGTGTGCCACATCCGGTCTTGTACATAGCATGGCGACATAATAGAGCCTATGGTCAAGCATAGGATTTTGTCCATTATCTCTCTTTCTTCCCGAAGCGGACTTTGAGTCTTACTCAATGTCTTGCCTTGCAACATAGGTAAGAACCCTTCTTACTTCCGTCCATTTTAAACTTCTTTAAAATCTTATCAAGGTATGTACTTTATGATAGCCCTATTAGGCGCCTAGATCTATCTCTATAGATCTTTATGCCTAATATGTATGACGCTCACCTAGGTCCTTCATTGAAAATTTGTCGTTTAGATAACTTTTAACACTGTTTAAAGTTCTATATCATTTCGATCAATAATATGTCATCCACATATAATATCGTAAATGCCACATTGCTCCCACTCACTTTCTTGTAAATACAAGCTTCTCCATAAGTTTGGACAAATCCAAACTCTTTGATCACCTCATCAAAGCGGAGATTCCAACTTCGTGATGCTTGCTTCAATCCATAGATGGATCGTTGAAGCTTGCACACCTTGTTAGCATCCTTAGGATCGACAAAACCCTTTGGTTGTATCATATACAACTCTTCTTCAATATTACCATTGAGAAACGCGGTTTTGACATCCATCTGCCATATTTCATAATCGAAATATCCAGCAATTGCTAACATAATCCTAACTGACTTTAGCATCGCTACGGAGAGAAAGTCTCATCGTAGTCAACTCCTTGAATTTGTCGAAACCCTTTGCGACAAGTCGAGCTTTATAGATGGTCACATTACCATCAAGATCGCTTTCCTTTTCAAAATCCATTTGTTCTCTACGCCTTTCGTCGTGAGGTAATTCCACCAAGTTCCAAACTTGATTTTCATACATGGATTCCATCTCGGATTTCATGGCTTCTAACCATTTGTTGGAATCCGGGCTCATCATCGCTTCTTCATACGTCGCAGGTCATTATATTCATCAACCATGAAATTTATGACAGATTTCCGTCAACTCGGGGAGCAGCGTCTGTTTGACCTGCGAGGTTTGGTAGTACTCTCTTCGAGTTTCATGATCATTATCATTAGTTCCCTCTTCAATGTGTGGAGCCAACTCGCATCGACTTCCGTAAGCGCTACTCGCCATACTTTGAAGAGAAGGTTCCACAACCTCTTGAGTTCTACCTTCCGACTACTCACACCTTTCGCGAGAAACTCTTTCTCTAGAAAGGATCCATTCTTAACACAAAACCTTGCCCTCGGATCTGTGATAGAAGGAATACCCAATAGTTTCTTTAGGGTATCCTATGAAGACGCATTTTCCGCTTTGGGTTCGAGTTTATCCGGTTGAAGTTTCTTCACATAAACATCGCAACCCCAAACTTTAGAAATGATGACTTAGGTTTGTTTCCAAACCACAATTCATACGGTGTCGTTTCAACGGATTTAGATGGTGCCCAATTTAAAGTGAATGCAGCAGTTTCTAGTGCATAACCCCAAAATGACAACGGCAAGTCCGTGAGACATCATAGATCGAACCATATCTAATAAAGTACGATTCGACGTCCGACACACCATTTTCATTGTGGTGTTCCGGCAGTGTGAGTTGTGAAACAATTCCACACTCTTTCATGTGAGTGCTAAACTCGTAACTTAGATACTCACCTCACGGGTCAGTAGAAATTTGATCTTTCTATTACGATGATTTTCAACTTCATTCGAAATTCCTTGAACTTTTAAAGGTTTCAGACTTGTGTTTCATCAAGTAGATATAACCGTATCTACTCAAATCATCCGTGAAAGTAACAAAATAACGATATCCACCTCATGCCGACACACTCATTGGACCACATACATCGAATGTATGATTTCCAATAAATCATGCCTGCTCCATTGAACCGAAAAGCGGCGTTCTAGTCATCTTGCCCATAAGGCATGGCTCACATGTATCAAATGATTCATAATCAAGTGATTCCAAAAGTCCATCCGAATGGAGCTTCTTCATGCGTTTAATGCCAATATGACCTAGACGGCGATTGCCACATATATGCGGATATATCATCATCAAGTTTAATCCTTTTAGCATCAACATTATGAATATGTGTAACATTATCATCGAGATCCAATAGAAATAAACCATTCAACATTGGTGCATGACCATAAAATATTTCATTCATATAAATGGAACAACCATTGTTCTCAGATTTGAATGAAAAACCACTTTGCATCAAACATGATCCGGATACAATGTTCATGCTCAAAGTGCACCAAATAACGCTTATTTAAGTTTATAACTAATCCCGACGGTAAGTGGAGAGGTAGCGTTCGGGCGATCACATCAACACTTGATCCATTGCCGACACGCATCTTGACCTCACCCTTGCTAGCGGTCGCTGTTCATGACCCACGATTCGAGTTACAAATATTAGCAACCCGAACTAACAAATACCCGGTGCTCTGCGAGCACTAGTCAAGTACACATCAATAACATGTATATCATATATACCTTTGTTTGCCTTGCCGGCCTTCTTGTGCGCGGATACTTGGGGCGATTGCTTCCGATGGCGATCCCTTACAATAGTAGCACTTTCGGTATCGGACTTAGGTCCAACTCGGGGTTTCTTTTCAGCGGCAGCAATGTGCTTGCCGCCTTACTTCCCGCGTTTTCCCTTCTTGTCTTTCTTGAAACCGGTGTTCCTATTGATCATCAACACTTGATGTTCCTTTTGATCTCCACTTCAGCTTTTAAGCATTGGCGAGCTCGGGGAGACTTCTTCATGCCTTGCATATTATAGTTCATCACGAAGCTCTTATAGCTAGGTGGTAGAGAACACGATGGATGCCTAAGTCAATGGGAATCGTTATTCCCAAGGACACAAGCTTATCGGTAGAATCCGACATCTTGAGTACATGCTCACTTACGAGCTGTTCTCTTCCATCATGCAGCTAAAGAACTTTTACGAAGCATTGTAGCTCTCTCTGACATGTGTGTCGAAAATCATTTTCAACTCACCCATTGTATCAAAAGCATTGCCGTTTGAACGCTTTGAAGTTCCTCTAGCCCATACAATATGCCGCAATGAACTAAGTTGTGGTCCTCCCGACGAGTCGATAGACATTCTTCTCCTCGTCAGGCATCGTCAAGGTGGGGCCTAACGGCGCTTCTAGCACATATTGCTTTTGTGCGTGAGAGGAGAATCCTCAAATTCATGGCCCATTCAAAAAGTTGCTACCGTTCGTTGCTAGTTTCTCTTTCTCCATGAACGCATTGAAATTAAAAGCGGTGGTGCCATCTACAATGAATTTGTAAAGTTTAGACTAAGTGTATGATAGATTGAGTTCAACTAATCTATATTACGAATGAACTCCCACTCAAAAGCGACATCCCTCGTGTCCTTTTGGTGATTACATGAACCAAATCCACTACACCAAGTCCGATCATCACGTGAGTCGGTATAGCTTCAAAGGCGAGCATCAAATGGGCATCATATCAACTATATGACTCATGCTTAACCTTTCGATTGTGTTCGAGGCCATGTCTGTACATGCTAGGCTCGCCAAGTTAGAACCTTAGTATTTTGCGTGTGTAACTGTCTTACACCCGAAGTATGGTCGAGGATCCAAGTACACCCGATCATCACGTGATGTCTTGGAGCGACGAAAACATAATCGATGCATACTAAAGGAAGAACACATTCTTGTCTTGATATTTAAATGAGGGATCATCTTATTATGCTTAACAAAGCGCTAAACAAGCAATATAAGATGCAATCAAACATCATATGTTTATTAGTGAAATTATATGGTTCCCGCAGATGATCTCTATCATGTGCATCGTGGTATGATCACTATCATACCTATATGTGTAAATCCACAATCTATGGATTTTACGCTATGTGTGTGTTAAGAGTATCATCTCATACTTCTACTTACAACACTACCATATCATAACACTAGCCCAGAACAATCTAAACTAGACGCCTCTAATTTATCCATTGCAAGTTTTACGTGGTGAGGGCTTTCGAGATAGAACCGTTCTTACCTACGAACATGAACCACAACGAGGATAATCAAATTGTTGACAACTCGCTGCAAAATAGATATTGACTATAGTAGGAGACAGACACCGCTAGCCACTTATGCAAACTAGTTGCATGTCAAGCGTGGAACAGGTCTCATGTGCGAGGACATGTAAAGTTTGTCCGGCCGCTTCATCCCACTATGCCACCAATATCCAAAATCACAAGAAAGGAGCAACAACATGATCATCATCGCCCACATACTCATATGTGTACTACCCTGTAAAGTATCTACGCATAGATCGGCTCGATACCCTTTGAAGGGTTCGCAAGATAGAAAACAAAAATTTTCCTACGATGTGAACTATATACCAAGATCTATTTATACTAGATACAAACAACGGGCGGATGTATATCCGTAGAGAACATACCCTTGAAGACCGACAAAGTTTAACGAGTCCCACTCGTGGTTGATGTACGATCTCTTGCCGATCTCAAGATCGAGAGGAAGTCCTAGCGCCAAATCGGCAAGCATCCGTGCTCGCACACGCTCGAGGCACCGAGCAACCTCCGCCTCCTCTCCAGCGATGCAGCGGAAGCACAACTCTTTCTTGCCGAATAGCCACGGGGAACATGTATCTCGCTAGTCCGAAACCATGGGGGATAAATTCTAGAGGGAGAGAGAGATCCTTCACGAGGAGGTGTGAGTGAGAAGTGAGAGGAGGGCTCCTTTTATAGGAGGAGGAGGGAACCCCAAGGGGTGGCAGGCGCATGGGGCTGCCCCTTGCCCTCCCTCTTCATGTGGGTGGACACTCCACTCACAAAACTCCTCCAAATTCCTCCACTCAAAATCCCACTCAAAGATCCCATTAAATTTCCACCAAATTTAATGCAAACTCTCATTAAATAAAACTCTTTTATTTTATTCAGAATTTTGTCAATTACTTTAATGACAAACATTCAAAAATAACCCCTTGCTAGAATTCTATTTCACATGCATAACCACTTTACGCAATTTCACCCGAAAACCTGTTTCGGTATCTAGTGAAATAAATTCCTGCGCTTGTTTATTCTTTCGGCATGAAACTTTTGCTCCAATTGGATGTCGGTGTCTCTTAAGTGTGTCACCCTACGGTTCGTGAATAATGCGGACATGATCGAGACCCCTCTCAGATCAATAATCAGAAGCGGGATCTGGAGACCCATACTGACTCCCACACATTCAACGATGACTTTCTTGTGATCGTCGGAACCTTTTACGCTAGTATCTTAATCCCTTTGTTTCACGATATATTACATGTCCGAGATTCGATCATCGGTATCTCCATACCTAGTTTGATCTCGTTACTGACATGTACTCTTTTCTCGTTCCCGTGATATAACATTCTAGTGATCAAATCACTTGCTTGCAAGCTAATCAATGTGATATCACCGAGAGGGCCCAGAGTATATCTATCCGTCATCGGGATGAACAAATTCCACTCTCGATCCATGAGCCTCTACATAACACTTTATTAGTTCTGAACCCATCTTTATAATCACCTGTTACGGTGTGACGTCTGATGTTATCAAGAAACTCTTCCGTCTTTAGTGATTGACATGATCTCATGGTCTAAGGATTAGGATCACTTCGTAAGTTGTTATAGCAATATAAACTCAATGACTTTGATCGTAATGCTATACTTCGGATGAATGTTCATCACATCATTACACTAATGTTGTGATCCCGTTATTAACAACATCCAATGTCCATGATCAGGAAACCTTGATCATCTTGTTAATCAACGAGCTAGTTTATGAGAGAGGCTTAACTAGGAACTTTTCTGTTTGTTTATTAAACACACATGTATTAACGTTTCCGTATTAATACAATTATAGCATGCAAAATAAACATCTATCATATACTTGGAATACACATAATAAACAATTTATTATTGCCTCTCAGGGCATATTCCCTTCATTAGAAGGCTCTAAACCGAAGGCTAGTGCAATTAGAAGCTCTAAACCAAAACGGCTCTAAACCGGAGATTAGAGGATAGGAACTTGTGTGTCTAGAGGAGGAGGCCCTGCCCCTCCTTTTATAGGTGGGAGGGGAGGCCAAGGGGAGGGAGTCCCTCCCCAAGTCGGCCTTGGGTGGCGTCTTGGCTTGGAGGAGGACTCCTCCCCAAGTCGGTTTTTCCTCCTCTTGCTTGTTTCCCAGTTTCTGTTTTAGCCGTTTGACTTTCAAAGCTGTCATTTGACTTTTCTGTTTTAGGATTCAATTTAATCCTTTATTTGGAACAGCAAGAACACTTAGTACATGATGCAATCATTCCAATATGTAATGACACATTCATGTACCCCTTCCCCGAGTCTTGGGACATTCGGAACCTTCTAGAACATTCCCGAGCAAAACACCTAATCATTTCCGAACTCCGAAACAGGACTTTCCTTATATGAATCTTATTCTTCGACCATTCCGGATCACCTCGTGATATCCGGATCCCATCCGAGACTCAACAACATTCGGTCTCTTTCTCATAATACCATAACTACTCAAAACAACGTCAATCCTTAAGTGTGTCTCCCTACGGTTCATGAATTATGCGGACATGATCGAGACACTTCTCCTAACAATAACCAATAGAGGAATCTGGAAATTCATATGGCTCCACATATTTCTCGATTACTTTGCGATCGAATGAACCACTTACATACGATATCAATTTCCCTTTGTCTCACGATAGTTTACTTATCCGAGGTTATGATCGTCGGTATCTCTGCATACCTAGTTCAACCTCGTTACCGATAAGTACTCTTTTCTCGTTCCCGTAATATGTGATCCCTTGTGAGCCAGTCACATGCTTGCAAGCTAATTGGATGACATTCCACCGAGAGGGCCCAGAGTATATCTATCCGTCATATGGATGGACAAATCCCACTCTTGATCCATGTGTTTCAACCAATACTTTCCAAACACTCAATGCCACCTTTATAGCCACCCAGTTATGGTGTGGTGTTTGATGTCATCAAAGCATCCATCCGGTAAAGGTGATATGCATGATCTCATGGTCGAAGGAATTAGGTTACTATGTATCAGAAAGCATATAGCAATTGAAATATTGAAATGACTTGATCTTTATGCTACGCTTATCTATAGGAGTATGTCCACCATATCATTCTCCTAACGATATGATCCTGTTGTTAATAACATCTCTATGTTCATGATCAGGAAACCATGATCATATATTAACAAACAAGCTAGTTTAACAAGAGGCTTTACTAGGGACTCTTATTTTAGTTTACAAATCACACAAGTATTAATGTTTCCGGTTAATACAATTATAGCATGGTATGTAAACATTTATCATAAGTGTGAAGATATGATAATAACCACTTTATTATTGCCTCTTGGGCATATCTCCAACAGTCTCCCACTTGCACTAGAGTCAATAATCTAGTTTCAAACCTTTGTGTATATAACACCTATGGCTTTCCGGTGTTGTATGTACACGATTGCTAGTGGTCAACTGATCTCCGGATCTGACACTTCCAGGTCCGTGTGTAATTGCATGTCTTTGCGTCTCTACGCATCACTCATTCTCTAATGAGATGGCTTTGTATAAATTTGGTCTTTCGGTGTGACCTTTAGTTCTTTGGGGTTAAAACATGTTGATAATATTGTCGCACAATATATCTTCATAGTATTATCCTCATGAACTACACCTAGTTTGATAACAAACTACTTGACACAAATGCCCTCTTTTCGCTATAATAGTCATATACTTAGCCTTTTGTTGTAGTATCTCACAATGTCTTAACTTTGGAACTCATCCAAATCCATTATGGAACTCACTTTCCATTATATTGTGCCACCCTTAGTTTAGATTGAGATAAACTTAATTTGTACTTTGTTACAAAGCTAGTATCAATGTAGTACTTTTACAATGAACTAACCATCTATTTGTCACTTCTACAAATAATATACTCTTAGTTCTTCCAAAAGATCATAAGAATATCCTTACTATTGTCCAATGATCATCTTACGAATCATTCTGGTATATGCTCACAACATTTAGAGCATAGGACATATCTAGATTTGTACATATCACAGTATGATTGATAAAAATACTCTTTGTGATTTCATACATCAAGTATCAATCTATACTTGATTATTTTTTTTACTTTACCAAATGTCAATACACTTGAATATATCATCAACATTGAACTCATTCAATCCTTTCTGTGCGACAAGAACCTCTCTTGTAGTTTCTATATTGAACTCATTCAATATCTTGTCTATGTACTTCTGGCACAACCATATTAGCGTCTATTGATGCCAAATATTCGGGTTTTGCCTAAGTCTTTCATCGGGATGAAATTCTTAATATGTGTTAATAAAAGATACATTATTTCCAATCAACAATATGTCTTCCACATAATGTATTAGAAACATGTCTTAGCGCTCCCACTTAATTTCTTGCAAATGCAAGCATCTTCATCGTCTCTAATGAACTTTTAAACTCTTTTAACAGTTTCATCACGGAAGATTCCAACTCCATGATGCTCACTTTAACCATTGAAGTTTGCATATGCTTTTAGCATCCTTTGAATTAACAAAACCCTATGGACCGTGTTATGCACATGTCCTAGGTAACGATTCTATTAGAAGAACTTGTTTTGTTTATTCAACTACCATATAACAAATTATATGTAGTGGTTGCTACATTAATCCGTCTAGACTAAATATCACTATGAAAGATCAAATCTTGTCATAGTCAACCTTTGAACATTTTGTGAACTCTTTCCCAACATGTCGACTATTTCATAGATGTAAAACATCCATGTCTATTTCTTTATAGATCCGCACACAACCTGTAAGGTCTTACACCTTTCTCGAGGGTCCTTCAAGTTCAAAACTTGATTTCTCATGAATGGAACTATCACGGATTTTATGGCTTCAAGCCATTTGATGGAGTCAGGGCCCATCATCGCTTCTTTGCATGTAGTCGGTTCATTATTCTCAAATAATGATTCAACCCTCAAATCTTGGTATTTGATTGTTCATCCGACCTACTTGTTTCAATAGCAACTTGCATCTCCGTGACCACAACCTTTGAGTCGTGAGCCATGAGCATTGTTGCTACCTCCTAACACTTTTCTACTGCGCAACTCTGCACATACAGCTAAGGTTCTTTTAACCTTATCAAAGTTCTATTGTCCTCCCACTTAACTTTTTACGAAAAATTCCTTCTCAAAGAAACTTGACGTTTTAAGTGACAAACACTTTTGTATCCGATGTTATGGAGGATTACTTAACAGTTATTCGAAATAACATACAAAGATAGGTTCATCCGACTTTGGTTGCAAACATCTTTCTTATGCATAGCATACCAATGTTTAAGAAAGGACAACTTGGGTTTTATCCCAAACCATAACTTTATATGGTGTCATTTCAACGGATTATGATGGAGCTCTTTTCAGTGGAAAAACGGTAATCTCTAAAGCTTTTAATCTTTAAAATACAATGGCAGTTTTATGAATTACACCTTTGATCTTACCATGTCAAACAAGGTTTAATTACATATCTCGAATGCTCCATACTCTTATGGGGTTTCGGGAAAATGCAAATCCATGGAACGATTCCTTAAATCTTAGGTATTATGCTAAACTTGTAACTCAAATATCTTCCTTTATGATCTTATCATAAACTATTTATATTCTTCTTACAATGATTTTGCACTTCATCTTGAAAATCTTTGAATTTTTCAAATATTTCACACTTCATCCTTATTAAGTAAATATTCATATATTCACTCAAATTTTCGGAGAAATCATATGAAGTTGAAATCCATCGCTCTTGACTACACATAATGGATTTCGTACAACAATATGTACAAGTTCCAATAAGCTAGTCATTTGTTCCCTTTTGGCCTATGAACGAAGTTTTAATTATCTCTAGGAAAGTTTCACAAGCGTCATTTGATCAAAATCAAAAGGACTCTAAAATTCCATCCACATGGAGTTTCTTCATGTTTTCTTTCCAATATAATTTAAACGGCGATGTCACTTCCTATGTGATCTTTCAATCAATTTGTCTTTCGACATTTTTAGCACTAGTTTTATGGATGTGATTTCTCCAACGAGATTTGTGAATCATCCATCTTTTATGGATTACGGCAATTATTTGAATAACCCTTTTGTTCTCATAATACCTGATAAAACAAATCTTGAAGGCAAGCTTTGATGTTTTAACGAGCAACACAATAACCCTTTATTTGTTCTCGATGAACATCATCACATATTCTTTTGCTAGTTACTTAGGCCATTGTAGTTCATGAATTACATTGTTTTCGTATGATTCACACCAACAAATTCAGTATCAAATACTTAATAACCACATTGTTTAATAAGCAAAGAATATAGCCATAACATGTATATCATCTATATACTTAAACCGAACAATTCTAGTCTTTTCTTTTCGCCATATATTTATGAGATTCTCTTTCAATATTTCCTTTTACATTTGAAAGAATCTATCAATATCAATAGTGGAGTCATACATATGACACATAATCCAAAGCGTGTATAATTAAATACCAATGTCTTTGGACTTGCACTTTGAAGTAGATCACCTATCATCAAATGTTTGGTGTTCTTTCAAATTCCTTTCTTTAGTAATCTCTTGATGTAGTAAACATCTTACCTACATCAAATATTTACCCTCATCATGGATTTATCCATGATCAAGCTACTTTTAGCTTGTAACGGTGAATCGCAAGTATAATGTTGCTCTCCAAAACCTTTTGGAGGATTAGGACAACTAGTGTCTCCAACCTTTTGGAAATTCTCATCAAATATGAGAATATGACTTTTGCCATATTATACTCTATCATGTTGTAACCAATACTTTGTTTCAGATATCACAATATCTTCCACACATCATGGTTTCTGAAACAACTCTTTCAGATCCTAGATAACCTTGATATTAAGAGAATCCTTTGAATATCAAGAATCATGGAGACAAACATGATACTTATATACTAAGACTTGGAATTGTTACTCTTGATTTAATACTAATTATTAAACTTCATGGAGTAACCGGAACTTACTGAAAGTTTGCAATAGGACTTTTAAACTTTAGATTAACACTTAAAACAATACGATACCAGTTCGTAAAGTATCTAACCAGAATTCTATAGTTCTATCATCTCAATTATAACTAAGCGTAAGGTGGTAAACGGATGCCAATGACCACAACAACTATGCAAATTCACTTTGATTTAGTTTATGATAAATTGAGTTCTAATTAATAATTAAATTAATCTTGGTGAACTTCCACTCAAAACAATATCCCTCACATTGTTTTAGTGATCACACGAACCAAATCCACCACATCAAAACCGATCATCACGAGAGTTGATATAGCTTCAATGGCGAACAATCAACATGTTCATCATATCTACTATATGACTCATGCTCTACCTTTCGGTAATCCGTGTTCCTGAGGCCATGTCTGTACATGTTAGGCTCGTCAAGATCAAACCTTAGTTTCCGCATGAGCAAATCTGGCTTGATCACGTTGTATACACTTGTAGAATCTAACACACCTGATCATCACGTGGTGCTTCGAAACAACAAGCTTTAGCAACGGTGCTAACTAAGGGTGAACACTTTGTGACTTGAAATTCATGTGCATGAGGTATCATCTTATAATGCTACCGTCGTCTACTAAGCAATACAAGATGCATAAAGGATTAACATCACATGCAATTCATAATATGTGATATGATATGGCCTTTCTTCTTTGTGCTTCCGATCTCCATCTTCTAGCACGAACATGATCTCCATCATCACCGACATTGCATCAAGGTCAATGATGCTTCTCCATGGTTGTCGTCCACCGGCTTCAACTATTACAACTACTTTGAATAGACGCGGGTCTTAATGTAAATTAAAGACAACCATATGGCTCCTGCCGGTTGCCAACTTACAATAAGGAACATTGCATACATCAAATATAATCACAATCATGGCCATATCACATCACTGCACACCCCTGCAAAACAAAGTTAGACGCCTCTACTTTCTTTGCATGTTTTACGTGGTTTGGGCTGTTAATAAGAGTCGTTCTAACTTACGAACATGAACCACAACATTGTTACTAGTATTGTTAATCACCCGTTGTAAATTGGATCTTAACTATGCTAGGAGAAACAGGCACCCATAAAGCCACTTATGCAATACAAGTTTCATGTCGGCGGGAGCAAGTCTCATGAACGATGTCATGTAAGGTTAGCCCGGCCGCTTCATCCCAACATACCGCAAGATGCAAAGTACACAAGAAGCAATCGACAATAAAAGCATCAACGCCCACAATGACCATTGTGTTCTACTCGCAACAGATCTACATATAGACACGGCTCGATACCCTTTGTAGGGGTTCGTAGCATGGAAAACAAAAATTTTCTATCGCATACAAACAAACAAGCCAAGATCTATCTACTAGATTGTAGCAACGAGTCGATGGAATAACTTACCCTCGAAGATTCCAAAGCGGTTAACGAGCGATTCTCGTGGGTGATGTAGTCGTACTCTTCCGATCTCAAGATCGTGAGACGATCCTTCAAGGCGTTAAATGGCGCTTCCATGATCGGTCACTGCGTTCGGTACTCGACGAAGACCTTCCTCTCCCTTGTTTCAGCGGTGGCGGAGGTTGTAGCACTCTCCTCGCGATTCCTAAGACAACGGGCGTGGTACCTAAGTAGAGGGAGATCCCAGGCTTCGCCTTAAGCCGGAGCGAGTATGGTGGAGTATGAGAAAGCTATTAGTGGTCTAGGGATTAGACACACCAATTAGAAGGCTCTAAACCGAATGCTAGTGCAATTAGAAGCTCTAAACCAAAACGGCTCTAAACCGGAGATTAGAGGATAGGAACTTGTGTGTCTAGAGGAGGAGGCCATGCCCCTCCTTTTATAGGTGGGAGGGCGGCCAAGGGAGGAGTCCCTCCCAAGTCGGCCTTGGTGGCCTTGGCGGCTTGGAGAGGGACTCCTCCCCAAGTCGGTTTGCCTCCTCTTGCTTGTTTCCACAGTTTCTGTTTTAGCCGTTTGACTTTCAAAGCTGCCATTTGACTTTTCATTTTAGGATTCAATTTAATCCTTTATTTGGAACAACAAGAACACTTAGTACATGATGCAATCATTCCAATATGTAATGACACATTCATGTACCCCTTCCCCAGTCTTGGGACATTCCGAACCTTCTAGAACATTCCCGATGAAAACACTAATCATTTCCGAACTCCAAAGCAGGACTTTCCTTATATGAATCTTATTCTCTAGACCATTCCGGATCACCTCGTGATATCCGGATCCCATCCGAGACTCGAACAACATTCGGTCTCTTTCTCATAATACCATAACTACTCAAAACAACGTCGAATCCTTAAGTGTGTCTCCTACGGTTCGTGAATTATGCGGACATGATCGAGACACTTCTCGAACAATAACCAATAGAGGAATCTGGAAATTCATATGGCTCCACATATTTCTCTCGATTACTTTGCGATCGAATGAACCACTTACATACGATACCAATTTCCCTTTGTCTCACGATAGTTTACTTATCCGAGGTTATGATCGTCGGTATCTCTGCATACCTAGTTCAACCTCGTTACCGATAAGTACTCTTTTCTCGTTCCCGTGATATGTGATCCCTTGTGAGCCAGTCACATGATTGCAAGCTAATTGGATGACATTCCACCGAGAGGGCCCAGAGTATATCTATCCGTCATATGGATGGACAAATCCCACTCTTGATCCATGTGTTTCAACCAATACTTTCCGAACACTCAATGCCACCTTTATAGCCACCCAGTTACGGTATGGTGTTTGATGTCATCAAAGCATCCATCCGGTAAAGGTGATATGCATGATCTCATGGTCGAAGGAATTAGGTTACTATGTATCAGAAAGCATATAGCAATTGAACTATTGAAATGACTTGATCTTTATGCTACGCTTATCTATAGGAGTATGTCCACCATATCATTCTCCTAACGATATGATCCTGTTGTTAATAACATCTCTATGTTCATGATCAGGAAACCATGATCATATATTAACCAACAAGCTAGTTTAACAAGAGGCTTTACTAGGGACTCTTATTTTAGTTTACAAATCACACAAGTATTAATGTTTCCGGTTAATACAATTATAGCATGGTATGTAAACATTTATCATAAGTGTGAAGATATGATAATAACCACTTTATTATTGCCTCTTGGGCATATCTCCAACAATTGGGTGGAGGATTGCCGACGGCGGAAGATCGAGACAGAGAGCCGGAAGGAGAGGACACAGAAGAAGAAGGAGGCCAATGAAGAGGAGGAGGCGCAAGTGATCATGGACGCGAAGTCGTCGTCCGAGCGCGCCGCCCGTGCGGCCATGGCCCGTACACCACCACTCGTCGCCGCCAGTACGACGTGTCGTGGGGAAGCCAACCCAGCGGCGGATCTTCGGCGGGGTTCTCGCCAATCTCTCCAGCGATTTTCCAGGAGAGCTAGGAAAACCCGCCACATAGGTTCTCATCGTCCCACGATTTTGACGGCGGATTAAACCCGAATGTGCTCTTCCCCTGCCCTTCGCCTCGCCCGTCGTACTTCAACATTGACATCAACGTCCCCTATGCCATCTCTCCCATGTACACCGGGCCTTTGCCGGCCATGCGTCGCGACCCTCTTACGTTTGCCGGCAGAAGCTCCTCAGCCATCCAGTTCAGCGACACGGACACCTGCAGCATGTTCGGCGGAATGCCGGGTGACTCGTACATGGCGGACATGATCGCGTCTGGCTCCACCGTTGCCGAGATCTCTTTCTTCACGCAAGAGCGGTCCCGCTCCAATGCCAAACATGGCGTGGAGTCATAGGAGTTCACCGAAGTCCAAGCTGATGACTAGACGCAAGCCGAGGATGAGGAGGCCGAAGAGGACGCCACGACGACGACCAAGGGGAAGGGGAAGAAGAAGATGAAGTTGAGCACGTCGGCATCCCTGGATCCCCGCGTCAAGTGGATGCCCCTTGAGGATATGTGCCTCTCCAAAGCATGAAAGTCGGTGAGCATGGGCCCCATCACCGGCACAAACCAAAACTCGGAGAACTAATGGAGACGTGTCAAGCTGGCGTTTGATGATCACAACCTATTGGACCTGGTGTACAATAAAGTCCACATGGAACGCAGCGAGAAGGCCATGACGAATCATTGGGGAATCATGCAACAAGCATGCAGGAAGTGACATGGTATTCTCGAAGAAATCGAGCGTAATCCAATCAGCAGCGCAAGTGTGGGCAACAAGGTAATGTAATCTGCCGATTCTACGTCGAGTTCATGCCATTTTTGACTGATGCTTCGCCTTGCAGCTCGTCCGTACTCTCAGCATGTACCGCGAGAACACCAAGACCGAGTTCAGGTTTCACCATGTGTTCGACAAGATCAACAAGTGCCAGAAATGGCTGGACACTCGCGTGACCTTTGCCAAGAACAAGGATGGCGTGTACAACCCCTAGGCTCCACCCTAGTTGTCGGCGAAGGAAGGCCAAAGATCGGCCAGAAGAAGGACAAGATGTTGAAGGCTACGGGACCACCTGCCGAACGGATCCACGCCTCCATCGAGAAGAGCATTGCCGACTCAAAGGCCCACGCCTAGAAGAGGGAGGAAAAGGCTGATGAGAGGTGGACCCAGCTGTTGCAGAACCAAGACATGAATCTCAACCTCCTCAAGGCCAACTTCGCCACCAAGAAGAGGAACACAAACCTGCAATTCCTCATGGGCGGCGAAGACACCTCGGCGACGAGCCCCCATGTCAAAGCCTGGTATATGACGCAACGCAACGCCATTCTAGACGAGGACATCCCCGCCGCCAACACGTCGAGCTCTGTGTAGACTAAGTCCGCCACCACGCATTCACCGAGCTCTGCCTCCAACCCATTGAACCCGTCGACGAGCCCTGTCGCATCCTACCCGGTGGAGGAGCCCATCCTTGTCGACGTCTGATCACCGAATGTCATGCTTTTTTGTAATAATGTTTTCGCCGAACCACTTTGGGTGAGTTTCTGTTGAATTGCTTTGGGCAATTTCTGTCGAACACCTTTGTGTGAGATTTCGCTGGCTAAAAGAAAAAAAATCAAATATGTCTTCGGATTTTGGGTTTAGCTAGAAACGCTTAAAAAACTGGCCGTTTTCAGACCAAAAGTCACATCCATCCGATACTAAATAGCGCCGAATTTTGGTCTCAGAACGTTGAACGAGTGGAGAGGCTCGTAGGTTTTTTCTCCCACCGCCTTGCGAGGGCGACGAGAAGGACAAGGAGGCTAAAAAAACATAAAAGGATTGACTAAAGTAAGTATGTGATATATTCCGACACACCATGATCCGATTGTCCACTTATCTAGGTTTTTTCCGTGTATAAATCATCGTAGATGACCATGTCCATTGCACAATTAAATAATATTTACTTCGATCCTAAATAAGTGTCACGGTTTTAAACTATGGTGACACTTATTTAGGGATACAAGGTAGTAGAAGAAGAAAGGACAGTCAGCTCGATCAGCCGTTTGATCTCTACCGAGCGGCCAGCATAAACCCTTGACCGCCCGACCCCCAAAAACCCAACGAGAGAGAAAGGCACGGAAACCTGTCTCTGCAGTCGGTACACACAGGAGACGGAGAGAAGCTTCCAGAAGGAAGGGTAATGGCCGCCGCCGCCGCTCCCCCGGAGACGGCGCTCCCAGCGGCGCCCGACCCCGAGTACGAGGACGAAGACGATGGAGAAGACCAGTGCCGCATCTGCCGCCTCCCCGCCGAGGCGGACCGCCCCCTGCGCCGCCCCTGCGACTGCCGCGGCAGCATCCGCTTCGTCCATGACGACTGCCAGCTCCGGTGGCTCGCCGCCCGGAACCAGAACCAGTGCGAGGTACTATCTCCCGACTCCTCCGCCGCCTAGGGTTTCTCGGCATCCTGCATCCATACCCGCCCTGATTGATCCCCCCCATCTCTTCCTCATGTTGCTGATGTGATCGCGCGCGCTGTATTCCGCTTAGATTCATCGTGTTTAGTGACAATTTCGGTCCTATTTAGATACCACGTAATGTTTCGGTCCTATTCATCATGTTTCGTGCTGACCGTTGCCATGATCGATGATTCCTCAGTAAAAAATTACCCCTTTCTGCAGTGTATTTATTCCTGTCAATCTTGGTGCTGTAGTTACACTTAACTCATTTTTCCTGTTCACATTCGATGTGCTGTGACGTTGATGTTGGTATCTCGATCTGCTCGTTTCAGGTGTGCAACCGCGCCATCTCGACCCTCCCTCTCTACGCCGCAGACGCCCCTGCGAGGTTGCCCATGTCAGAGTTCATGCTGAGCTTGCCCAACAAGCTCGCCGGTCTGCTGCTCCCCCTCTTCTTCGCTGTCTACGTCGTCCGCGATTCCTTCTTCCACCTCGCCGCCCTCTGGACATGGCGCATCGCGTTCGCCAGGACCTTCCTTCAAGTGCTCCACCTGCTCAACATCCGCCTCTGCCCCTCCTCGGTCTTGGCATCGATTGCGCTCTGGGTTTTGTTTGCGCACACTGTCGTGCCATTTGCTGTAGCTCCATTTGCACGCTGGGCTGAACGCCTGGAAACTCGCCGTCAGGTGTTTCAGGGACTTGATGGCTTGCGTTTCCTTGCGCTGATTGCCGTCAAAGCTACCTTTACGGTAAGCTTCCTCTTGACCAATGCCCTCTGTCTGCTACATTATTATTTTAAATTTGATGATGCAACTGCAAATGATACGATTATTCAAGGTTCTTATATTGTAGTAAAGCATCGATTAATAAAGCTCTGTTCTGGAACTGGAGCATTAAGCACATTTTCCCATGGTTTTACTGATCTTTTTATAGTTGGTGACAGCGCAGTATGGCTCCAGTTCACAGTCTATCATCCTGGATCTCTTCAGGTTATTGCAAGATATATAGTAGCAAAATTTAAACGATGGTCACATGGAAGAAACCAGCATGTGTTGTTTTATAAAATAAGATTGTTCAGTTCCTTGATTCTTTCTTTACTGCAATTGTGCCTGCTGCTTATCAGTCCGGATAATGGGTTTTTGATTTTTTTTTTTCTGGTTACTTTTCAGTTGCTCCACTGAAACTGTGTCAGCTTGTTCTGTTGGTGTTTTAGTAGCTGTGCTAATGTAGTATTTTTATAACCTTTTTTAGGTCAATTCTACCCTGAGTTTTATATACAGGGTTTTAGGCTTGCAGCTTAGCTGCATCCTTTAGGGCAATGAGTGCCTCATGTTTCTTCTGCTTGCTTTTTTACTTATTTTTCAGAACTTCTAACAGTATACTTGTCTAACCAGGTGGTAATAGTTGACATGACCCTTGCTTTTGTTTTCGGTTTTCTCCCATTCTCACTGGGAAGGATAATCCTAGGGTGGAGCTCGTCCTACACTTCAACAACTTCTACCCTTCTAATCGGATATGAATCTATCTTTGCTGTTGGTGTAAGTTTTGCTGGTATACATACTCTTGGTCGTTACTTGAAGGGCGAGCAACTTGTGATCGCACTTTTCATTAGAAGGCTGAGTGGTATGTTCTTCAGAGGGATTGTATATCTAATCACCGTTGCCAATATTGGTTTTAATCTCCTAAACTTAATGATACTACGGCCGTTGTTCTTTGGTTGCTTGCTTGATATCTGCACTTCGAAAATGTTTGGTGCAACAATGTCTCAGAGGTTCAGATTGCTGATTGCTTCATCTTTATCTTCCACTGCCCTCCATTGGCTTCTTGGCCGCACCTTCTTGAATCTGCGTCCCAGATTGACCAGATTTCTTCGCAAGGTTTTTATCATCTTGTATCTGTTGTATCATCATGTCCATAGTCTATCCAGTATGTAATTCAGGGGTATAACAAATGTTGTATTTTTCTTGTGAGTAGGTACTGAGGCTAGGAGTTACCATTTCCTTTTCCTCTGTCCACCATAATGTTTACGAACCCTTCTACAAATTTTATTCGAAGAAGCTTCTTTGTTTTCTGGTCGACACTATCTTTGTTGTTCTGGTCATTGTTGTTCCTATTGAAGTTACTGGCCGATTGTCACCAGAGGTGTTCCCACTAGATATCACGTAAGTATTCCATTTTTGCTCTTCGTCTGGTGTACCTGCGAGACTTAGCGACTCGGTACATTTATTTTAGTGTTTGTCTATTGTAGCTACTTCGATCATCCTGGCAAGGGCACATCAGTTTGGCAAGGGACACGAAACTATGCAGTGTCACTTTCTGCTGTTCTTCATATGAACTTTCTCATTGGCAATACAATTGTATACCTTGAGCGGCTAGTGGAGAGGGCAATTGGGTATTGGTTTGTCACTTCTGGACAGGCTATTGGGAATAATGTTGAACCAAAAGACCAGAATGTTAGCAGCGATGAAGCTAATGAGAAAAGGTAAATACTCATAGGTTTGTAATTTTGTTCATTTAAGGAGCTGCATGCAGCAATGTTCTTAGCCTGATTGCATCTACTTACATTTTATATTTTGATATTTCTTTTACTTCCATATCATATCGTTGTTGTTTATTTAGGATACTTTGCATTCTGGTGGATAAGCGGTAGTTTTGGCATCTCCTTTCTTTGCTCCTGTAGTCTATCTCAGTGCCTCTCACCAAAATATGTGTCTTTCGTAGGAAAATGTCGTAGTTTGGGGGTTCAGCTCAGCTTCAATTTATTAAGCGACAAAACCAATAGCATTCAGACATTTTGGCGATTATGGCAGTCCATACATTTTCAATTGTCTTGGTGTGCAGCTCAGCTTCAATTTATTAAGCGACAAAACCAATAGCATTCAGACATTTTGGGGATTATGGCAGTCCATACATTTTCAACTGTCTTAGTAATTTAGACCGTACGGAAACTAGCAATGGGGTTCGTGTAGGCTGTATGTCCCAGAACTAAAAGATTGGGTATTTGGTGCCTCAAACTTGTATATATGCTAATCAATTTAGCTACTCAGAGGTGTCAAAAAAAATTAGCTACTCAGATCGAAATAAGGTTTTTATTGTCTGACATGCTTTATATGTGCACTATGTATCATGTGAAAAGGGCTCTTCGAGAAAGAAAGGATACTTGCCGTTGTTACATCCTTGGTCGGGAAACCCCTCAAAAGAAGCCATGCTTTTTTCTGCTTGTCATATTCTCTGTTTGTTTGCTATACTGGTCTGTTCATTTAGTATTTTGACCAATCGATTAGTTTAGATTTTTTGCATGATGTACTTGTTACACAACTTTAGGGTGATGCTTACCCTTCTTGCACACTTTACCAGGACACATCTTGCTATTAGGACAATGCTACGTGTGGTCCTAGCATGGTTGATTGCAGTGATATTCAATTCTGCTATGCTTTTCTATCCAATCTCAGTTTGGCGTGCACTGCTGTTTGCCATCCCTCAGCTGCCAGTAGCAGGCGGATTGAAGTCTAATGGTAATGACTGTTTGCAGATGATCATTGTTCTTCCTTTGTAATGAATGGAAATACTTTTATCTTGTTTGGGCTTACATTTCCAAATCTTTTCTCTTAGATCTATTTGGTATTGCGGTTGGCTTCTTCATCATATCAACTGTTGTTGGCACTTCTAGAGATATATTTGCCTGCATGACTTCTAGGGGACCGTGGCTTGTAGATTTGAAGAGGCATCTGCTTGTATTCCTATGGGTGAGGAATTTAATTGTGGTGGTGTCATTTATATTTTCTATTTATGACACAACTCACTAACTGAAAGTTGTCTTCTTCCAGATGGTCATTGCTCCCTACTTGATGGGTTTGCTGGTTGATTTATCACTGATATCACCCTTCATCGGGCCTGATGACAGTTTCCCAGTTCTAGACTTTTTCTGCACTTGGTCTCTGGGGTGGCAAGTGAAGAATTTGTGGATGAACCTGGTGAGTCCTATCGTCTCTTGCGCTCTCTAGAGCCCTATACTTGTTGTAGTACTATCTTATATTTACCAATCTTTTTTAACTCGTCACAATGAGTTACAAAAAGGAACACCTGCACATTTTCATTTTAGCCTATCTCGTTTCCAAAGTTCTATTTGTAGGCACGATGCTTTTTATACCGATACATTACCCATTGTTAAATTCATACTTCTTCTCTCTTGTTTCCTACATTAGCCACCCGAAGCATTTGCATAAATATCACTGTTTACCTCCATAATGAGTTTTAGTCGGGACTGGTTTTGCAATTGGCACACTTTTAGGGTAGGATGCAAGATGTAGCTAATTCCTAAATTATTCGAGTTAGGTTATTGCTGGATGAAAAATATAAAACATTTAACCTTATTTTGTTATTATTGAAGGCTCGTAGCACGGCGGCCGCACCTTTCCTGGCCTATTTCATCGATGAAAGGTGGCACGGGAAACTTACGCGAGCAAGGGTGGATTGGTCTTCAGGGGCGATATCGCTGCGCTGGTTTATTCAAGAGATATACATC
The DNA here is from genome assembly GCA_030063025.1 of Avena longiglumis. NCBI lineage: Eukaryota > Viridiplantae > Streptophyta > Magnoliopsida > Poales > Poaceae > Avena > Avena longiglumis. The sequence continues at coordinate 557,047,132 of CP125974.1, forward strand.
CCTATTGCCACGAAGCTACTCGCCGCTCTAGGTCTTCCTTATTTGCTCGCTGAGGGGTTCTTCCCAAGACTAGGCTACCCTGCCACCGTGAACTCAACAGTCTACCGTTTCGCGTGGTTGGGCTGCGTCAGCTGCTGTGTGGTCTTCTATCTCGGCAAGGTGTTGTGCGTCAAGATCCACGACTCTATCAGGGATGACCACTATATCATCGGGGAGAGCTTGCAGGACGTCGCCGAAACAGTAGCTGAAGATCCGAAACAGTAGCTGAAGACTCTCCTGTCTCTTGAAGACTCTTTTTGTAGTATAGCTAGTTCACTTCGGACAAGGATTGGGCAGAGTGATATTACCAGTTACTAGTTAGGATGCAAACGCGAAGGAATATATATGTCGTGTTACTGACAAGAAAGATGCGAATGAGATTTTTTTTTCTGTTGAACATTCAGATGCGAATGAGATGATTACAAACAGATAAATTTCTGGCGGAACTTGTAAATATCAGTCTGCGATTTTCTGTGGGGAAGTTTCAGATGAGTGTTTGCGTGTTGGCTGATTTCGAACGGATTGCTCATATGTGATATGTTGAATTCACATTTCTGAATTTTTAACCAGGCAACTTGGTACTAGTTTCGACTGAGCAAAACAAAACAGGAGATTATTGAACTGAACCTTGCTGTCCACCTTTGTGTAGTCAATCTAAAGACATCAACTTATTTGACGGAGTCAACTACTTATTCCAAATTATAAGATGTTTTACCTTTTCTTGAATGGCATGTATATAAATGCGTTTTAATCGTGTATGCTCACTCAGTTTCATTTCGTGTGTGGTCCATATTGAAATATTCAAAACATTTTATAATTCAGAATAGAGTGAATACTTCAGAAGGTGCCGTTTGTAGCATGCACGCTTAAACTGCAAATGCAAACTCAGCTTTCTGTTTTGAAGTGTATTCCCGCCGTTTCATATATAAGATATAAGATGTATGTTTTAGCTTTGTGAAGGAAATGTATCTAGACTACTTTTAGTATATACGTCCGAAGTGAATCTCTATGAACCTACATACTAAAAATAGTCTAGACACATTTCCTTCACAAACCTAAAACATCTTATATTTCTAAACAGAGGGAGTACAATTTAGCAGCCGACAATGAGATGGTGTATGTAATATATATACAGTGAAAAAGTTTTACCGATCTTTCAGGGCTATCAGATATTGCACGTCTTGTTACAGACTACACTGTATACGTTAAGCAAAAAACGATCAGATATAATCCAACTAGCAGAGCCAAAGCAGGCCAGTGATCCAAAAGGTACACCAAGGTACCAAAGCTAAAGCATCGCAGAGGTACTGACAAATCATCTCATGTTTAGTCTACCAGTCATCGGGCAACCGCGTTACAGAAGAAGCAGCCAGGTGCTATATTCGGTTCTGAATTTCGAGTGTACAGAGTTTAAATAACCAGGTCAATGCTAGTAGATACGGGCAACAGACCACGTTTGCCAGGTTCAGATTTCGTCCTCCAAAACTCGCTACCTGACCCACCATCGCTGGACCACGGAGATGGGCGTTTCGAGGAACGGAGCGTAGCGGTGGATGTACGGGTTGACGGTCCGCCCGATTTTCGCCCACGCGCTCTGGTGATAGCTTGATGTTACAGGAGAACGGTACATCATCTTCAGCACCTGAGTAACAGGCAAACAAGCCAGGAGAAAGGACAGATAAGAAATAATGCAGTAATAGCAATTATTAGCTTAAGGAACTTGTGACAGACTGTTAAATGGAAGTTCATAGCATGCAGCAAAACATCAAACTGTGCCTCATGTTACCCAGCTAAGAAAGTGAATGCACGAAAGCAACAGGAGAAAATAAATAAGAGCAGATGTGCACAAGATAACTTACATTCCAGTACATGAATGTCTGAACAATGTTGCGTCGCCACCTGCAAGGTAACAAGATGTAACTTATAAGATGCGACTACTCAGATGAAATAAAGTCTCCATAAGTTCGTAGGAGAGTTGGAGCAACGTACGAGAACAGTGATATAATCAGAAGAAACCCCAGTGCAAGTTCGGCATTCGAGCTAAGGAGGCTGAGTGTGGTGTTATTTGTCTCAACCCAAAGACAAGGTTCTTCCAAGTATCCCCTTAAAACAGAAAGACAATATTAGCACAGGGCAGTGGAGCCTCAACAAGCTACAAATGACCCAGAGATAATTCAGCAAATAATTACCTATAGAAAGATGAGTGGGAAAAATTACGCCTTAGGAATCTGGCAACATGATCGAGTGCCCAGCAGAAAACAGGTAGTGCAGCAACTGTGAAAAAAAGGGAAGATCAGAACTTGTAACTCGTGTAAAAGCAGCACACAGACATCAGAAACATGAACATGCAAGAGAAACTGTATCTTACTCTTTAAATGAAGTTGAGATGTGACGAGCAACAAAGAGAACATCAAATGGATAAAGTCCTTGGCTCCAAGTACAGTCTGCAACCAACCCTGAATTGCAGCCATGTTCAACTCTCTTGGTTTCTTCATGCAGCAAAAAGGAGAATTAGATCAACAGTCAGCAGGTGAAGAAACACGACCAAAATAAGATGAACCATTCAGGCAGGCAGGTATTTACCCCATAAGTACTGTACAAAGAGTATCCCGAGGATAAGACTGTTCCCAGCAACGAAAGCTTACAAGCTCTGTCCGCAAGATGTTTGGGCAAAATTGGAAGCATTCCCAGACCAGCAACAACCAGTACCTGAGATAGAGAAGTTTGAGCATGTCATGTTCTAGTATACGCTACAAAGTACCAATAAGCAAGAGGTGATGGTCAGAACCAGTGTAACATGAGAAAGTCATCTAACAGAACCATTGTGACGGCATTTACAATTTTCCAATGCAGAATGAAGTAGTAATAGGTAAGGAAGATGCTCTGTCATGTCAGGTTGTCCACAAGGTTCGCTGTGATTATAGGAGAAATGGAACCAATAAACCTACTCCTTTCAGCGAATATGGCACAATTATGCATTGACATAATGCAGAAGAAGGTGACTTGTCCTTACCCAGGCATTTATGGAGAAATGTATAGTCCGTGCATCAAAACGCAATGGGTTTCCAGCCGTGTTTGTCTGAGGTGGTGGTGGGGCAGCTGATCTGGAACTAGAACCTACACATGACATGAACTCAGCTGTCAGACACAGTCCACAAAACTGGTGGATCGTATGGCTAGTTAAAGCATAGCATAGTTTACCTGTATTGCGAGCCCTAACACTCTCACTGGATGCTGAAGGTGAAGACCTTATGTCTGGCCTGCTCGGCTGAGTGGAACCAGTGGATGACATCGGCTCAACCACCAAATCACGATCCTATCAAGTCAAGAAAGCAATCCAAACAGCTTTAGACAACATGCTCTGCAAGATATGACTCATATGACTGATTCAGAAATGACAGAATTCTAAGTGGCAAACTAGTATTTATCATTTTGCAAACTTTGGGACACAGAGTACAACTTCCTCTCTCCACAGAGTGGCAGGAAAAGAAAATGTTTCTATCTACTTAACACACGGTATGTTTGAGGAAAGTAACTAATGGTTCCATGTTCACAAAATAACACCAGAGGGCTCTAGCAACAAGTTACAGGCTCTGCCAGCTAGCAAATCAGCTAGTAAGTAGCAGCTGAAAACCCTACCCACTTCCAAAACAGGGAAAACCTACAGATTGGTATTTAACTACTGCACTCCGCTCCCTGCAGCAAAGTACTCAAATTCTGCTACCGATATCACCAGGAAAGTGAGTCTCGCAGCGCGACGCTACAGAAGCCGAAACAGTCGCTACAAGCCACCATAAACGCATCAATCGAAACAGTAGCTAAGAGTGAGCCTGTCACCTTTCATTGTTACGAAATAATACAGGTTACAAGGAGCTGTAGTTTAGGATGCAGCTAAAGGGAGAACACCAGAGGGCTCTAGCACCAAGTGACAGCATCTCACTAATTTCAGCAGAGCAAGCAAAGCAGGAAAGAGTGGAAGTTCAAAAAAATCGTTTATATCATTTATAGAGGGTTTGTTTGGGCAAAGTAACTACAGGTGAGCTTGCAGTTTTCACCTTGACGAAATAATACAAGCTCCAAGGAGCTGGGATGCTGGAGTTCAAGATGCAGTAATAAGGAGATCGCCAGAGGGCTCTAGCATCAAGTGACAGCACCTAACTACAGGTAGTTTCAGCTAGTAAGTAGCAACTGAAAACACTACCCGGTCTTGAAACGAAAAACAAGCAGCAGGAATCCCGCTGGGTAACACTCCAATTGTGCTACCACCTACCGCGGCCGGCAGCAAAAGGGAGCAGTGTTTTCTCAACTACTCCAGTAGACAATTCCGTATGCAGATGCAGTCGCTTCCAGCCATCATGAACGCATAACTCCGATCCACTTTCAGAACAAGTGACAGCTCTGCCATCTAGCTAATCATCAGCTAGTAAGTACGCTGCCCACTTTCAAAGCAAGGAACACCCGTAGATTGGTATTAACTACTACTTACTAGCTGGAGCAAAGTACTCGCAGCCGCAACGCTCCATAAGCCGATACAGTCACTGCAAGTCGACCCATCGCCGATGGACTTGCAGCAATCAAGTCGCATCCTAGCTAAGAGTAAGTCTGTCGCCTTTCATGTTATGGAATAATACAGGTTACAAGGAGCTGGAGCTTAGGATGCAGCAAAAGGGAGAACACCAGAGGGCTCTAGCACCAAGTGACAGCATCTTACTAATTTCAGCAGAGCAAGCAAAGCATGAAAGAGTGGAAGGACAAAAATATTGTTTATATCATTTATCGATTGACGAAATAATACAAGCTCCAAGGAGCTGGGGTGCTGGAGTTCAAGATGCAGTAACAAGGACGCTCTAGCATCAAGTGACAGCACCTAACTACAGGTAGTTTCACCTAGTAAGTAGCAACTGAAAACACTACCCGGTCTCGAAACAAAAAGCAAGCAGCAGGAACAACAGATCGTGATCAACTGCATCCCGCTGAACGGGAACACTCCAATTATGCTAACGCGATCCGCAGCAAAAGGGGGCAGTGTCTTCTCAACTACTCCAGTCGGCAGTAGCAGATGCAGATGCAGTCGCCGCCAGCCATCATGAACACGCACAATTCCGATCCTAGCTAGGTACGGAGCAATTAAGCGAGCACGGGCGAGGGAGCGTGGTTAGGAGGAGGAGGAGGAGGAGGGTAATACTCACGACGTAGCGCTGGTAGAACTTGCGCCTGAAGTGGCCGAGGACCTCGGGCTTGGCTGCGAGGTGGGGCGGCACGAGGACGTTGGACCAGTAGTCGGCCCAGCGCGCGTCGCCGTCGTAGTCGTAGGCCGCCGCGGCCGCCCGCTTCTGCTCCTGCTCCTCCTCCGGCGCGCCGGCCCCGCTCGCGTCACCGCCTCCCATCGCGAATCTCCCGCTTGCTTGCTTGCTTGCTTGCACCGGTGGGTCTTGGGGAGTGGTTGCGGGTTGGCGACGACGGCGACGGCGACGGCGAGGGCGGGTTGGAGTAGAGGTTGGGAAATTTTAGGAGGAGGAGATGGAGATTTGATGCGACCGCCGCATCGGAAGACTCGCTGGTCGCTGCCGCTGCCGCTGCTTTCCCCTTCTCTCCTTGTCGTCCCGTCCCGTCCCGAATCGGTGGGCCAGGGGAATCAGTCTGGTTGGGCCTGATAATGCGACTCCGAGCCACAGTGCGTCGTGCAGGTGAGAAATGGAGGCCCGGCAATTTTAGCTCCTGCTGTACGATCCGCGTGATGCATCTGTTCATTCGGTACGTGTTTGGTAGCATGCGGTTTTTCAGGGAGTTGAACCGAAACTAGTCTAATTGATTGCCTGCACCGAACACGAGTATTAAAGCAGTCCATTGTTAGACCTGACTAGAACGCTTAAATCGGCCTTTTAAGCAGGTTTGGACGAGCGCACGGCTTGCACGACACTGCTATCTTTCTTCTCCCCTTTCTCTCTTCTCTCTAAACATACTTACTCTATAGCTTGGGATTAGCACATATAACCTTCAAATCGAGTTGTACATGAAAATTGTAGGGTTCGCAGCATAGAAAACAAAAATTTTCCTACGATGTGAACTATATACCAAGATCTATATACTAGATACAAACAACAGGCGGATGTATATCCGTAGAGAACATACCCTTGAAGACCGACAAAGCTTAACGAGTTCAACTCGTGGTTGATGTAGACGATCTCTTGCCGATCTCAAGATCGAGAGCAAGTCCTAGCGCCGCAAATCAGCAACGCATCCGTGCTCGCACACACGTTCGAGGCACCGAGCAACCTCCGCCTCCTCGCCGGTGATGCAATGAAGCACAACTCTTTCTTCCGAATAGCCACCGGAATATGTATCTCGCTAGTCGAGACCATGGGGATAAATTCTAAAGGGAGAGAGATCCTTCACGAGGAGGTGTGAGAGACAAGTGAGGAGGGCTCCTTTTATAGGAGGAGGAGGGAACCCCAAGGGGTGGCAGGCGCATGGGGCTGCCCTCCTCTTCATGGGTGGACACTCCACTCACAAATCTCCTTTAAATTCTCTCCACTCAAAGTCCACTCAAATTCCCATTAAATTTCCACCAAATTTAATGCAAACTCTCATTAAATAAAACTCTTTTATTTTATTCAGAATTTTGTCAATTACTTTAATGACAAACATTCACAAATAACCCCTTGCTAGAATTCTATTTCACATGCATAACCACTTTATGCAATTTCACCAAAACTGTTTGGGTATCTAGTGAAATAAATTACTGCGCTTGTTCATTCTTTCGGCATGAAACATTTGCTCCAATTGGATGTCGGTGTCTCTTAAGTGTGTCACCCTACGGTTCGTGAATAATGCGGACATGATCGACACCCCTCTCGGATCAATAATCAGATGCGGGATCTGAGACCCATCTTGACTCCCACATTCAACGATGACTTTCTTGTGATCGTCGGAACCTTTACGCTAGTATCTTAATCCCTTTGTTTTTACGATATATTACATGTCCGAGATTCGATCATCGGTATCTCCATACCTAGTTTGATCTCGTTCACAGGCATGCACTCTTTTCTCGTTCTGTGATATAACATTCCGGTGATCAAATCACTTGCTTGCAAGCTAATCAATGTGATATCACCGGTAGGCCCAGAGTATATCTATCCGTCATCGGGATGAACAAATTCCACTCTCGATCCATGAGCCTCAACATAACACTTTATTAGTTCTGAATCCATCTTTATAATCACCCTGTTACAGTGTGACGTTTGATATTATCAAGAAACTCTTCCGGTGTTAGTGATTGACATGATCTCATGGTCTAAGGATTAGGATCACTTCGTAAGTTGTTATAGCAATATAAACTCAATGACTTTGATCGTAATGCTATACTTCGGATGAATGTTCATCACACCATTACACTAATGTTGTGATCATGTTATTAACAACATCCAATGTCCATGATCAGGAAACCTTGATCATCTTGTTAATCAACGAGCTAGTTTATGAGAGAGGCATAACTAGGAACTTTCTATTTGTTTATTAAACACACATGTATTAACGTTTCCGTATTAATACAATTATAGCATGCAAAATAAACATCTATCATATACTTGGAATACACATAATAAACACTTTATTATTGCCTCTCAGGGCATATTCCTTTCAAAAACGATTCCCCATCGACGATGGGGTTTCATTCTCCGAGTTTGGTAAACTGTATCTTCTCAGATTTGTTGTCAAAGTTGGAGCTTTTTTGTGCTTGTTTCGTCAGATTTTCGCACACAAGCAACCGCTCAAAGTGTCCTTTGAGGAGTATATTGATCAGAAACCGGTCTGATTTGGTTGCATGCACAAGGCCTGTTTGTGGCTAACACGAGTATTAAAGCAGTCTATAGTGACTACAACGTTTAAATCGGCTGTTTTCAGTGGACATGACTCGGACGAGCGCACGGGTGCAGGAACGCGTGCAAAGCTAGCTTCCTCCTCCTTCTCTCTCTCCTCTAAATATACTTACTTTTTATAGCTTGGGATTAGTACATACAAGTTTTATATCGAATCGAGTTGTACATAAAAAAGACCCCCCACGACGATGGGGTTTCATTCTGACCATCGATTTCGAGGATGCTGAACTGTATCTTTTTATATGCGTGGTAAAAGTTGGAGCTTTTTTGTGCTTGTTTCGTTAGATTTGTCGCACGCAACCTCTCGAAGTGCCCTTTGTGGAGTAGCTTGATCTTGTTGTTCTTCACAACTCTCGTGTTGCAAATTTTTTATTTTGATGGAGATAGAAGAATTGACCTATAGGTTGAAGACGAACAGTAGCTGATGAACTTCTCCCTCCTTTCGCATCGCATGGAGGGCTTCTTTCCCTTCAAATCAACATGAACATGCTTTCAAAAGATGCTCTACATGAAAAAAAAGGATATCGATGATGGGGTTCTATTCCAACAATCGACACCGTTTTTTGTGCTTCATATCTTCTCGGATTCATGTTCATGTTTAGAGCTTGTTTATACTTCTAACTGGACTCTTAGAACTGTGTTCATAAGACCCATAGAAACTGCACCGCAACCAAATACAGTGCTCCCTTTTTCGTCCACGTGCAAGAAAGAGAAATGCAGGTTATCAAACAAGGTGCAGATGTTGGCATGGAGGTCGGATGAGCATGATAGTGCCCTACTCAGCACTTCCAGGATGGACCGAGAAACTGATGCAGGCTAACAAACACACCCTCGTCCTTCTTGGTGGTGGTCGCCAAGGATGTCCTTCCCTATAAAAAATGAACTATACTTTTACATATTATCACCTTTTAATAAAATTATTTGTTTGAACTAGACTAAAATGGAGGATATCCTTTAGGTTCCATCTCTAGTCGCCATGGAAAAAAGTTAAGTAGGATAGTCTATCTTCTCGATCTGCCCAGCTCTAAGTAATTCCTTAGCCTATTTCTTAATAAACTCCTGCTCTAGCGCTTTTGTTTCACTAGTCGAGCTCTGGGATCCACATTGAGTCGGTGTTTAGCTAGGTCTCTTAGAGCAAGAACAATAGTATAGCCAACTACTGGCTATAAAGCATGTCCATGTCATCTATAGTCAACATATACAATAGATGAATATAAAAATATATAACTTTATTAATGTATGGCTCACTTTGCACTCTCGCATAATGCATAGGATCACATGATGTAGCTATCTCTTAATCAAGAGCCCACTTCTCTTCTCTCACCTTTTATCTCTTATCCAACTAAGCAAAAATATAATACTTTAGTTCTTATAGCCTGTTGAGTCGGACTTATTGTACTTGATCTTAGCATAACCAATACATCTGAGCTACTACACTATAATACGTCCTCATTATACCCCAGAGGAAGGCAATGAAGGATCCCTCAACTGTGATGTAATTTTTATTATGTTATAGCTGGTCTAACTATCTCATTATAATTTTTATTATATATGTTAGTGGTGCTTACCTATTGTGGATAAAACTCTAAACAAAAGCTGCAGGGTGGAGGGGTAAATTTTTAAACCATGCTGCTAAGTTGGATCTTGTAAGAAGTGCATTAGCTAGTATATATGTGTACCTTCTAAGTGTCATTAAATTCCCTAAGTAGGCCATAACTATGATCAGGGACAGAGCCAGAAATAGAGCTTAAGGGGGGCAAGTCATGTCTGTAATCTCGATGAGGGGGGCTAAGCTAGCTAAATTAGCTTTAAAAAGGAGCTGCCATGGCTAAATCTCCAGTAAAAATCACAAGCATAGGGGGGCGTAGCCCCTGCTCGTCCCCCCTTGTCTCCGTCCCTGACTATGATTAACTCTTAGATGGCCCATTGCATGTGGGATGACTATGAAGGCCGCCATCAGTACCATTTAGCTAACTAGAGTTTGATGTCACAATAGAAAGAGTACGGTGGACTAGGTATACCTGATCTAACCACTATGAATAGATGTTTGCTAGCTTCTTGGATTAAGAGATATCATATAGATAAAGAGAAGTTGTAGAAACAAATAGTAGACCATAAGTATGCTTTTAATAATTCTAATATCTTCTATTGTAATGAGTTGTGTGCCTCTCCCTTTTGGAAAGGGGTAATGTGGGCTGCTAGATCTGCTCATATGGGTATCAGTGGAAAGTGGGTAATGGTAATGGTATGAGATAGTACAGATTGCTCAAACTTTGCACCTTAGAGCCGAGCAGGACTGTCTTATGTGGAAGTTAGAACCCAGTGGACAGTATAGTGTTAAATCCCTATGTGTTGTTATTAACTTTAAAAGGGATTTTCCTATATACGTTCAAATCAGTTTGGGGGATTAAAGTTCCTCCTAAAATTCATTTCTTTTTGTGGATCCTAGCTTATAACAGAATCTTCACTAGGAATAAATTTAACTTGCCTTTTCCGTAATGAATCTGAGACATGTAGTCATCTATTCTTTGAGTGCACTGCTGCTCAAGCTGCTTGGCAGGTGATTTCTAATATCACTGAAGTTTGAGATGGTGGCTAATAAATGGACAAAAAAACTCTTTAGAGTTGATAATATCATATCTTCTACTATTATGTGGGTCATATGAAATGTGATAAATGATTTATGTTAAAATCGTTCTGTGTGGCCTGAAATGCAAGAGATTTGGAGAAAATGTGCCTTCAACCTTGCTCAATGGAGCATTTTGCTGGGAGAGGTCGAAAGAGGAAAACTGGCTATAATTACGAGCAAATTGGAACCGTTGGCGCGTGCTCCACCCCTGCTACTGTGGCCTGATCCTGGTTGAGGGTGGAGAAGGGGATATGTGGAAGATAATTGCAGCTGAACTGGAGGGGGGCCTTGACGAGTCTAAAAAATGCTGATAGTGATGGTTTTGCTGCCGAAAAAGAGGGAGGGTGTGCAGAGTAGGCGAATAGTTTTATGTTGTCATCTAGGTTAGTCTTCGTGGTGTGTGTGGCGTTGGCTGCTGCTGTGGCTTAGGATTTTGCCTGGAGGTTGTAGCCTCGTGTGTTTTTGTTTTGTGCCGGAATCTATCCTTTAGTTTTTTTTTTTTTTGAACAAGGGAGAGCCCCCGAAGGGGCTGGAAGCCTTTCATTAAAATAAGACGGAGGAGTTACAAATTTTCACGCAGGACCCTAGAAAATCTGAAATTGCAACTAGATCCACACGCTTTACAAAAAGGACCCTAAAATTATCTTGGAGAAAGCCATCGGGTCCTTCTTCCAATCCGCCTCTGCATCTGATGGGCCTCGCGATGGAGGTTGAAGAAGCTCCGGGATTCTTCGCCGGCGAGCTAGAAGGCCTCGATTTGGCCAGGATAATCGGGTGGCATCTTGCTTCCGATTTGGAACTGCAGCAGAAGGTGGCTCCACTTCTCCTTGGTCGATCATCACCACCGCTCCTCAGATCTCCACCTCTTCTAGTCACCACCTCTGTGCTCAAGAAGAAAAAAGAGATCGAAGAACAACGACAACTCACCACCAGGATCCGCTGAATCTGCTCGAGGAAACCGAGCTCCTTCCTCAGAGCTCCTGCCCGAGATGAGGAGGGGAGTCAAGAAGATGCGACGCAATAATCCGACGACTAGCACAAGACCAACTCCAATCCTCAAGACTCGACTCAGACAATGACCTTCCTCCTCGCCACCACTACCGGCCAGAAGGCGGCAAGATCAAACCCGCCGAATCCTCTCCGCCGCCACGGCGGCCAGACAGGAAGAACGAGGAGGGCTCCGCATCTGGAGATAGCACCAACACCCCACGGCTTTATTGGCGAAGAAGATCTCCACATCGCCCCATGACCGACTCGCCATGGGAGAACCACCGCAAGGAGCCATGGGAGAAAGCAAATCCAGATCGACCTCGAGGACCTAGAAGCTTCTTCCGCAAGACGCCACATGGCACGAGGCCAAACACTACATCTACCACTACTGCTAAAACCTACAACTACGCCGGCGCCAACCTCCAGCCGCCACTCACCGGCTAGTCCGGCGAGGGAGGCATGGGAGGGGCCCGGGAGGGAAGGGTGAACTCTCAAGTGCCTCTCGATTCGTGCAAGGGTCTCGCACAGGCACTCCAAGGGTCTCGCACAGGCACTAGAAATCTATCCTTTAGTAGCACCTCGTTTGGTTTCAGTAATGGGCTTGTCTTGTACTAAAAAAATGCTTCTGCTAGCAACGAACTCTGATCATCTTGTTCTAAAATTATAAGGTTAAAAATAAATCGGGACGTACATGTCAACAGATAATCTACACTAAACCATGTCTTGCCCCGCGGCGGCACGATCACAGCTCTGCACAACGGGCACCTGACGCTGACAGTGTGGCTGCTGCTGCTGCTCCTCATCCACATCGCGATGCACTCTCGATGGAACAGGTGGCGGCACGCCGGAACCTCGCTGCACCATGATATGCACCAAATCTCATCGTTGGCTTTGAAAACGCAAAAATATAGTAGAAAGAAAAAAAGTAATACTGTATTAAAATGTTGTTATGCCTTATTGGTCACACGTCGTCATAACTGGTAGCTCCTCGCACTGTGGACGGTCCTCACTTCAACGACCATCACGAGGAAGACTCCTAGATTCATGCGGTTGGCATCTGAGCAGCAGCAGCTGGGATCCAAGTGGAGATGTTCTGCTTCTGATTCTTTTCGGGATGGTATGTATATATAGCTTTGTATGGATGTCCTGAAACTGGCTTTGAAGCTTTTTTCAATCCTGGCATGTGTAGGTCAAGCATTTTGTTGTTTTTGTTTTTTAAACAATCAGGGAGACTTGTCGTCCTCGCAGATTAAATTGCTGTAATGAAGTATATTATTATTCTTCGAAAAGAGGACAAAGCTTTGCCCCAATCAATTAATTAAGGAGGAGTTTTACAAGGGAAAGAGATCTGATGTTACAAAAGAAGAATTACTCTCGCGACATGAATTCGTCCAAAGGCCTGACGCCCGTGCACACCCACATGCAGGCTTCATGCTTAATCCTATCTAGAACTACAAGCGGTGGCGCAAGTTTTTGCGGAAGACCCTACCATTCCGCTCATTCCAAATGTCCCAACTGACAAGTAGGGTGAGGGACGCTATAGCTTTGCGGTTCAGAATCGGACCCTCCATCATCATCTTCTACCAATTACTTGTAAAACGAAACCGGAGAGAACACGTACGTGTTCTCGACAACCGGCAGCACTTTCGCCCAAACAGAAAGAGATACACATAACAGATGCATGCTTGCTGCGACGTCGGCCGGCCACCCGATCGAGTCGTCAGCGTACGTGGAATCCCAACGCACCAGCAAGCACCACTGATGTGGTTGCTTTCACATGAGTGGACTTAGAAATTGGCGACTCGTCGCTTTTTCCCCGGTCGCATGAGCGTGTGGAGTCACCAATGCAATGCAAGGAAGGAAAGTTGAGGACCATTTCTAAGTTGTGGAGCATTGCTTTCGCCATTTGCTGAATCTGGTGGTGAGGCCGGATAAGACTCTTTTCCCCCAAACAGATGCTACACGCGACGACCCCACTCACCTGACGATCGAGTGACGACGACGGCGACATCGACCGGTCTTCTTGGGCCGCCCGCGTGATCGAGCGTGGAATCCCAGCGGCATCCAACGCCCGGACGACGACGTCCGCCGGTGACGACCCCAATCGAGTCGTCGGTCGGCGTACGTGGAATTTCAGCTGCAGCCAAGACGACCAAGAGCCAACGCACTGACGAGCGGGAGAGAAGTGGTTGCTTTCACAGGAGTGGAGTGGACTTGGACATTGGCTCTGTTTACACAGCAGTACTACACACGACTGAAAACTGGTCGCTTTCAGCGAGCACTTGAATAGTTCTACGCGCGCTTGCACAACAACAACGGCGTGCCCGTCGAGCACGGCTGCCAGACTTGCGCGGCCTCACTTCCTGACGCGTTCTCGACCGACACCACTTAATTTCCCCAGTTCAGATAAAGATATATAGTACTACTAGGGAAATTTTGAGAGGATTGGTACGTGAGATAATCATCGCAATTAGCAACACGAGACAGTTTGGTATGATGTACTCCCTCCGTTTCAAAATATAAGATGTTTTAGGTTCGTGAAGAAGATGAATCTAGACTTGTTTTAGTATATAGGTTCACTTAATTTTGAAATGAATCTACATACTAAAAAAAGTCTAGATTCATTTTCTATACAAACCTAAAACATCTTATATTTTGAAATGGAGGGAGTGCGTACCAAGGAGCAGAAAAACCATGCTGCTCCTGGCGAGGTGGCATATACTACTAGTACTAGCCACTAGGACATGGTCTAAACTCACACGCCGACCTGAGCACTAGTCCACTCGCACGCCGACTTTCTTGTCTTTTCCGTTTACCGCTCCTTCCAGGAAGGAGGAGACCTTTCTTGCTCCTGTGCATCGATCTTTCCAGAAAATCTAATACTACAGCTTTTCCAGGAAAGTTGTTGCCACGCACAGCACGACTCTCTCTCCCCCTTTTTCCTGCCAACAAAGTGGTACGACGTACGTACGTACGTACTTGGATGCCAAGGAAGCCAGTGGCACCGCCTATTTCAGATGATCGTCTCGATCATCATCAACCACATGGAGATCTCCGGAGCAGATTCAATTCTGGCACGCGAAGGGAAAAAAGTGACATTCCAGGCAAAACTGGATGCCGAAGAAGCAAAATCCGCATCACTTTGCCCAGAACGTGTGATTAATTAAGAAGATGATAAAAAAGTTCACAGCAACGCCCATCAAGAAAACTTTATGTTACTACTAGTACGTGACAATTACAGACTGCACCATTCAACGATATATGGATATTCCAAGAGGATTATCTACTACAGTAGCAGCTAGTATATATATACTAGTATGTGTGGAAGCTGCGTCACGATGACTCGATGCGATGCTGCGTCATGCATATGGCGGTGATGTGACGCTGCTACCATCTGCTCGGTAATTTAACTAGCAAGGCACCATGTGCTGCAAATAATTTACTAGTAGTAGTAGTAGTAAGCACCAGTTGTACAGAGGGTGTAAACTAGCTATTTGCCGCATAGAGATCCCAGCAGAGTCCAGGGAAATTTCGTGGAAGTTGCGTGGTAATGTGATGTTTGCTTAGTAAGGACTCACTCACTGTGCCCGTAGGTAAGTGGTGTCATGTAGACATTGATACTCCTTCCTGAGGAAGACCTCACCCAGTCAGTCAACCCCATCCCCACCTCCCTTGCCTATAAAAATCACCCACTCCCCGCCTCACTTCATTTCTCCAGTCTCACGCCACCTCCTCCACATCGAGGCAGCCTCGCTCGTTTCTTCACACCACTCTTCTACATCAGGAACAGAGAGCACCCAACCCACCCTCACAAACGAACGACACACACGAGGAGGGGGCCATGGCGTCCTACGACAAGACCATCGCCACGGCGGCCTCCGTCGCGGCGTCGCTGATGCTGGTGCGGAGCCTCGCGAGCGAGCTGCTGCCGTCCGAGGCGCGCGAGGTCCTCTCCGCGGCCGTGAACGGCGTCCGCTCCCGCCTCACGTGGCAGCACACCATCGTCGTCGAGGAGATCGAGGGGTGGTCCTACAACCACGTCTACGCCGCCGTCAAGGCCTACCTCGCCACGCGCGTCGCCGACGCCGGCGCCAGCGTCGGCATGCAGTGCCTGCGCGTCAGCAGCGCCGGCGGCGGGTCCGCTGACAGGCTGGTCGTCACCATGGACGCCGGCCAGGAGATGGCCGACGTCTACGGAGGGGTCGAGTTCAGGTGGTGCCTCGTCACCCGCGAGGTCAAGGCATCCGACCCGCACGGGCACGGCGGGGGCGGGGCAAGGGAGGTCAGGTCCTACAGGGTGAGATTCCACAAGAAGCACAAGGAGAAGGCGCTCAAGGAGTACCTCCCGTTCATCGTCGCCACGGCAAAGGCCATCAAGCACGGGGAGAGGACCCTCAGCATATACATGAACGAGGACACGGACGACTGGGCCCCCATGGAGCTCCAGCACCCCTCCACGTTCAGCACGCTCGCCATGGACCAGACGCAGAAGCAGTCCATCGTCGATGACCTTGACAGGTTCATAAAGAGGAAGGACTACTACAGGAGGATTGGCAAGGCCTGGAAGAGAGGGTACCTGCTGTACGGTCCGCCGGGTACCGGCAAGTCCAGCCTCATCGCCGCCATAGCCAACCACCTCAGGTTCGACATATACGACCTCGAGCTGACTGGGGTCGACTCCAACTCGGACCTCAGGAGGCTTCTTGTTGGAATGACCAACCGATCCATTCTCGTGGTCGAAGACATCGACTGTACCATCGAACTGATGCAACGGGAGGAGCAAGATGAAGACAAGGAAAAAGCCAAGTCCAAGTCCAAAGAGAAAGACAAAAAGAAGGCAGAAGACAAGGTAATTAACTTTGGAGTCCAGAATACTACCTTCTATAGTTATATATAAATATATATATAAACCTCTCCACTCCTAGCTTGATTCCGCAGATTTCTTGCCTATATATGCTGATGAAAATTTGGTTGTTGTTGTTGTCTGCACAGGTAACATTATCCGGGCTGCTCAATTTTGTCGATGGCCTGTGGTCCACAAGCGGAGAGGAAAGGATCATCATCTTCACCACCAATTACAAGGAGCGTCTTGACCCAGCACTTTTGCGGCCTGGCAGGATGGACATGCACATCCACATGGGATACTGCACCCAAGAGGCTTTCCGGATCCTTGTCAATAACTACCACGCCATCGACTATCATGCAACGTATCCACAGATTGAGGAGCTGATCAAAGAGGTGACTGTGACGCCTGCAGAGGTCGCCGAGGTTCTGATGAGGAACGATGACACTGATGTCGCACTGGATGATCTTCTTGAGCTCCTAAACTCAAAGAAGAAAGAAACCAATAATGAGTTCAAGACTGAAGACAAGCAGGTGGACGAGAAGAAAGATACCAATGAGATAATAAAGACTAAAAGTATGCAGGTGGATGAAAAGAAAGATGGCGATGGGATCAAGACTGAAAGTGTGCAGGTAGAGGAGAAAAAAGATGACAAAGAGGTTGTCTTGAAGAATGATTCCTTCACAGAAGACAGAAGCAGTTAGGAGTGCGGAAGCTAACAGTGACCAGTGTGTGTGTGCAATGTAGATAGTTCCTACAGGATGTCCATTGCAAAATATGTGATCATTTTGGGAGATCCATTCGGAAATATGTGGTCATTTTGACTACTAAATAACATCACGTTTTTTGGAGCAGTGAGGCGCAACGTCACTTACCACAGTGTGTTTCTAAATAATTTTGCAAGTGATGTTGCAGCAAGAAGTTAAATATATGCAACAGGACATCCTGTATACGACATTGCCCAGTAGAGTCAACTACAGAAACTAGGAACCAACCTCAGCCACTTCTCACGTAGTTTGTCCATTATTATGTGATTTCAATTTTCATTTGGAACTAAAATCCCCGGAAAAAAAATGACCATTTCCAAATCCTCACACAGCTCTGAAGCATTGGATGACTGGATTTGAAACAAAGTAGCTGAAATGGAACTGAGGAGTGTGCGTATGCTTTCCAGTAGTTATTTTGCACGAACTAATTCCCTGTTTTTGTATAATAAAAGGGTAGTTTATTGAGTCACTCAACAAACTACAAAAATGAAATCCATAGATAATTCAACAGATAAAACTACCTATAGAAAGATGAGTGGGCAAAACTATGCCTTAGGAATCTGGCAACATGATCAAGTGCCCAGCAGAATACAGGTAGTGCAGCAACTGTGAAAAGAGAATACATAAAGTTAAGGATGCAAGACGGGGACCCTCAGGGTACCCTCTGGCTCTCTTTAGTTCAATCAAATGAACTAAAATGCCAAAAATCACATCACCTTTGAAAAGTTAGTTCATTTGATTTAACTAGGGCGGGTCAGAGGGTACCCTATGGGATTTGCAGCTCTATGTAAATGCAGTAAAACAGATATCAAAATCATGAACATGCCAGAGAACATTGTATCTTACTCTTCAAATGCAGCTGAGATGTGACAAGCAACACACTGAACATCAAATGGATAAAGTCCTTGGCTCCCAAGTACCAAATGCAAACAACCCTGAATTGCTGGCATTTTCGACGATCTTGGTTTCTTCATGCAGAAAAAACGGAGAATTAGATCAACAGGGTCATCAGGGCAAGAAATACAGCAAAACAAAGATGAACCGCTCAAAGGTTCAGGTAGGCAGGTATTTACCCTGTAAGTACTGCATATAAAGAATATCCTGAGAAGAAGACTGTTCCCAGCAAAAAAAGCTTGCATGCTATATCTGCAAGATGTTTTGGCAAGCATTGCCACTTTCCCAGACCAGCAACAACCAGTTCCTGAGATATAGAAGTTCGATTATGTCATGCTCAAGCATACACTACACAAGTAACAAGCAAGATATTATGGTCAGAACAAGGATAGCATGACCACGTTATCTAACAGAAACCATTGTTATGGCCTTCTTCAGAAATGATTTTCCAATGCAGAATGTAGTTATAGTTAAGGATAAGAATGATTAGAGGAGGAAATGGAACCAAATAAACTAACTCTTTTCAGTGAGTATTACACAATTGCACATTGATACACAGCAGAAAAAGATGACTTGTTCCTTACACAGGTATTTATGAAGAAATTTATAGTCCGTGCATCAAAACGTAAAGGGTTTGCAGCCCTGTCTGTCTGGTGGTGGTGATGTTGGGGTAGCTGATCTGGAACTAGAACCTACACATGATATGAACTCATCAGTCAAACACAGTCCACGAAATTGGTAATGTCCTGTAAAACCATAGTATGGTTTACCTGAAATGCAAGCCCTAAAACTCTCACTGGATGGTGAAGGTGAAGACAGTATGCTTGGCCTGCTCGGCTGAGTGCAGTGGAGCCAGTGGATTACATCGGCTCGACCACAAATCACGGTCCTATCAAGCCAAGAAAGCAAACCAAACAGTTTTATAAATCGTCATGCTTCAAAGCAAGACATAACTAACAATGCTAATTCAGAAATGACCAAATTCAACTGGCAAACTTGTGTTAATCATTTCCATGCTTTGTGGCACAGAGCACAACTACCTCTCCCAGCAGAGTGGCAGGAAAAGAAAATGTTTCTATCGACTGAACGGATGGTTTGTTCAAGCAAAGTAAGTAGAAGTTCCATGTTCACGAAATAATCAAGTTTCAAGGAGCTGGAGCACAGAATGCAGTAACCGGGAGAACAGCAGAGGGTTCTGGTTCTAACAGAAAGTGTAGCACTCCCCTCTAGGAGTTGAAACCGCTACCTGGTTTCAAATTCAAAACAAGCAACAACAACTGCAGATCATGATTAACTACAGTCTATGCCCTGCAGGAAGTACTCCACGACTGCAATAAGCAGGAACGCCGTTGAGCTAGCCCCGACAGAGTTAAGCAAGGCAGCAGCCTCTACCATTACAGCAAGCTGTGTCGGACCCAAGCTCCGGTGCAGAGGTCGACACAATTAAGCAGCGGACGACCCAAAGCGGGAGCGAATGGAATGACTTGCGGAATGCAGCTACCTCTTCTCACAGGGTTGCAGGTCAGCAACTCCCCCGGCAGCCATCATGAATGAAGCAAATTCATCAATTAAGCAGCAGCCGAAAACACTACCCGGTCTCAGAACGAAAAACAAACATCACGAGCAGATCGTGATCAACTGTAGCTGCAGCCTACTGAGCGCACCCCAACCCTGCTGCTGTTGCAAGTCTGCAATCCATCGAACCAGCCTCGGTCCGTACAGTAAGGTCGTCAGACCCTGGCTACCAGGATCATATCTATGTGGGGAGCAGTTAAGCGAGCACGGAGGATGGAGCGAGGATGAGGATTGTACTACGCACGACACGACGCGACGAGGTGGGGCAGCACGAGGACGCGCGTGCCCCTCCTAGTCGTAAGCCGCCGCCGCCGGTTTCCCCGCCTGCTCCTCCTCCGGCGCGCCCGCACCCGCTCGCGCCACCGCCTCCAATCGCGCTTGCTTGCACCGGAGGCCTTGGAGTGGTTGCGTGTTCGCGACGACGGCAACGGTGGAGTGTGTAAGGGTCGGCTAGCTACTAGGGGAATCGTAGATGCAGGGAAGTTGTATTATCCTGGCCGGAACCACCCAACCACCCACCGAGCCAGGTCCAGATGGCACTGCCGTTCATTTATTCGTTACAAGCCAAGTATCTCGAGTCTAGCGATCTCACATAAATAGCACTCATCCTACGTGATCGGGCTAGCCGAGGTCATGTCACCCATGGGCCCTTGGCGAGCCCGGAGCCCGTTTCTTCCTCTTGGGCCGGTCCGCTATGGCCCTCACCGTCCCCGCCTCAATGACACCGGTGATGGGTCCTAGTCACGACAATCCCTTGTCTTGAAAACCTGCTTGCCTGCGGTGCATGGAAATTGCGACAAAGGAGCTCGGGTCTTCCCAAGTGGCTTGTTCCACCGAGCCACCACTCCACTGTACCTTGACCGAGGAATTGCGATGTCCCATTGGTGCACTCGCCTCTGCGAACATGAACAGAATCGGAACATAGCCGTAGCTGGTGGAAGCAAGGAAGATACACCGGTAGTAGAACCGACACATTGCTTCAATGGGATACATGAAACACGGATGCACTTTGGTCGATTTGTGGCAAGTCAAGCGATAGGCCACCTTGCCCACTCGTTCTAGAATTACGAATGGGTCAAGAACTTGAAGGCCAATTTATGATTTGCGCTTAGAAACCGAAGATCGGATGTATGGTGAAGACGCAAGAATACCTCGGTGCCTACCTCAAAATTCCTCTATGCGATGTTTCGGCTGAACTTTCATCCTCTGCATTCGGAGCAAGTGTTAACCGATGCCAAGATCAATGAACGCCTCTGAGCCACTCTTCCACATCAAGAAGCAATTTTGTGAGATGTTGTGATGCCAAAATAGCGGTTGTCGACCATAGAGAACCTCAAAGGGACTTTCAAGAGAGGAGTGCGGTTTGTATTGTACCGAGTCGCAAGGAGAGCCACTTGGTGCGGATGGCCCGATGAAGCAACGGAGACAAGACTCGATGGATTGATTCACACGCCTCTGTTTGTCCATCGGTTCGGATGGTTGGTGTACTCATCCTAAGTTTGAGTGCTTGGCGCGAAAATCGCCGTAATGTGCTTGTGAAAGCGGATCTCTATCGGAACCACGAGGGCTGTGGTAACTGTGCAAGCGGAAAATGTTATCCACAAACAATTCGGCTACTTTTGAGCGGTGTAAGGGTGGCTAAGAGGGATGAAGTGGGCGAATTTGGAGAGCTTGTCCACAATGACCAAGATGCAATCATAGGTACGAGATTTTGGAAGCCCACTAATGAAATCCATCGTGGCCACTTCCATGGTTCGAGATGGTATTGGTAAGGGTTGCAAGAGTACAACAGAGGAAGGCGCTCGGTTTAAACTGGGACACACTCGACAACAACGGACATATTCTTTAACCATGCTCTTCATCGCCCGGTGAACAAAGAAATAAGGCGACGGTATGTGACCCTAGCGGTCATCATGAAATCTTGAAACTATCTGACCGAGAAGGATCATTGCCCACCCATATGCGATCATTGACGCAAAACTCCATGGTCTAGTTTGAATTGCAAATCACCGGAAGGGTCGAGTGCTAACCGCACAAGTGCTTGGGCATGAGGATCATTTGCATAACGCCCCTAACCAATGATAGCGGATGGGCTGCATCGACAGAAAAAAGCTGGGAATCATGAATGGGTCGGCGAGATAGGGCATCCGCGGCACCATTATGAATACCTTTTTTATACTGAACTTTATACTGCAGTCCCATCATTTTTGTCAACGCCTTCTGTTGCCACTCAGTATGAAGTCGTTGATCAGTGAGGTGAGTCAAACTTTTGTGGTTTGTGCGGATAATGAACTCACTAATCTGAAGATAACTGCGCCATTGTTGTACCGCGAGGAGAATGGCCAAGTACTCTTTCTCATAAACTGAAAGTGTGCGATTTCGCGGACCCAATGCACGACTGACGAACGCCAATGGGTGCCCATTCTGTGATAGAACTGCCCCGATACCCACGTCACATGCATCCGTGTCAATAACGAATTGCTGGGTGAAATCCGGAAGGGCTAGAACCGGTGCTGTGATCAGGGCACGCCCGATTTGAATGCGTTTCGACGGTGTCGGACCAAACAAAGCAGTGCACCCTTCTTCAAAGAAGGCGACAACGGTTGACTCGGGATAGCATAATGTTGGATGAATTTCCGGTAATAACCGGTGAGGCCGAAATCCCTCAACTCCTTCAGTTCGATGGTGTGGGCCAATCGTGAATCGTATCAATTTTTGAATCATCCGTAGCTACACCCTCCGGAGATCACATGTCCTAGGTGCGTGATCTTTTCCGTGCAAATGTGCACTTGGACATCTTGGCACGCCAATTATCACGTTTCAAGATAGCCAAAACCTCCTCAAGATGCCGCAAATGTGCGAGATAAGACGAGCTGTAGATGAGGATGTCGTCGAAGAATACTAAGGCAAACTTCCGTAGTACTTGAGCGAGAAGCGTTCATGGCGTGTTGGAAGGTCGCGGAGCGCCATCAACCCAAACGCCATCACTTTGAACTCATAATGTCCGTTAGCGTCTGAAAGGCTGTCTTGTGTTCCTCTCTGGCGCGAGAAATCGATGGTATCCGACCTTAAGGTCCATTTAGAAAACCAACGCTCTGCTAACTCATCGAGCAGTTCATCAATTACAGGCAGGGGGTACTTCCCTTTGATTGTCAGAGCATTGAGATGCCGGTAGTCGACGACAAGCCTCCACGTGAAATCTCCCTTCTTCACTAACAAAACTGGAGAGCCAAAAGCGTTGTTGCTATGGGTAATTACTCCTTGGTCCAACAACTCCCTAATTTGCCGCTCGATTTCTGTCTTCAGCTCTGGAGCCACACGGTAAGGACGCACAGAGACCGGCCGAGCGCCAGGAATGAGTGGAATGTGATGATCGTAACGCCGTCGCGGCGGCAAGCCCACCGGCGCCTCAAATACTGAAGCAAATTGATCGAGAATTGCTCGTACTTCAGGAGGAGGGGTTGGTGCCTTAGCTGGATCCAGTCACGCACCAGGTGCAGTTCAATCAGCGCATGTGTACACTGGTCAGATCCTTCACCATGCAACACGACCTGTTTCCCTGAAAGAGTCACAGAATTGAGTTCCATCGGCTGACCATGACAGATGAGGAAAAAACTCAGTACTCTGAAGCACATTTCCACCAGCCACCTTAACTGACACTGGAGTAACGAGTGGCTGACTGCCGTGTAGGAGCTGAACCTTGCTTTTATCAATAAAACAGGCAGAGCTACCAGAGTCCACCAAGAAGATAAATTCATGGCCTGAATCTGCACCTGCAACTTCATTGTACGAGGTTCAAAGCGCCCAGACTGGATGGCTGCCGAAGAGAGCACCAACAGTTGTTGATCAGGAACTGGCTGTTCGGGTTCAGTATTTTCCTCACTATTGTCAGCTGTCAATTGCATCGAGTGCACCATCTCTTGAACCAGATGCAAGGGAACAGAAGTTCTGCACTGATGATCACGGCCCCAACGCTCACCACATACGAAGCACAAGCCCTTGGAGCGACGGTAAGCTTTCAGACTTTGCCATTTATTATCATCAGAGTGCTGCTTCTGTCCTTCTGCAGCTTTTTTCTCCTCAACCAATTTGGAAACCCAACGAGAAGGAGGTGGCGGAGGCTGAGCTGGTGAGAATTGAGATGGTTGATAGGTGCGCCTGGTTACTGGAGCCGGCTGGTAAACAGGGCGATGGTCGCACAATCGTCCTCCAATTCTTCATAAAGCAAGGCAAGCGAATAAGCTGTATCCAAGCTACGCGGCTGCTGAAGCGCGACCAGCAAGCGCACTCCCGGCCTTAATCCATCTAGGAACTTAGTTGTATAGTGCACTTGGTCCAAACACGTCTCATATGCAGCGATCTGGTCCATCAAGGCAGAGAACCGAGACACATAGTCTTCAACTGTCGAATCCCGAGTGATATGAATGAGTCGCCTAGCCAGGATTTGATGCTGATTTCTGCTGAACCTCGCCATCACCGCTGCCACAAAGTTTGACCAATTTGGGCGCATGTGCAACTGTCGGTACGACTCCAGCCATGTCGCCGCAGCTCCAATGAATTGCTCAGACGCATACGTCGCCCACATTGAATCTGGCGTCTGCCATCTCTGAAAGTGATCCTCACAACGCCTTTGCCACAGTTTTGGGTTGGACCCATCGAATTGTGGCAAATCCGCGTCGTGAGCATGACCGACATCGATTCATGTAAAGTTCCGGAGAAGAATTAGAAGCAAGGGATTCCGGGTGCATACCTCCAACCGGAGGAGGTGTGTGCTCCACACACACCAACCCCCGGTTTGTGTGTTCACAGCGGCGCCCGTCCAGGCCGGCGGCACTATCTCCAGGCTCCCGGTGGTGCGAGGCTGAAGGAGCAGACGCCAAAAGGTCCGGATCTGGCCGCGCGATGCGCCCAATCGCGGCCGTAAGTTGAGCGATCTCCGATGAGCGAATTTGAGTGAGTCGAGTTCCTCACCGATCTGCGCCTTGGTCTCGACCGGCGTGCACTCGAGAGAACGGATGTCGACCGAATCGGTGACGGTCTTGAGCTCGCTGTGCGTCGACGAAGGGCTTGATCATGTTCGTCACCTCCTTCCTGTACTCGGCGAAGCGCTTGTCATACTCCTCCGATGTATCTGCCTTCAAGATCTCGTAGAGAGCTTTGGACTCCTCAGATAATCCCTCCATCGCCTCCGAGCGGCAGCGAGAAGAAAATCGAGTAGGGTATTAATGGTGGGGAAATTCCAGCTCGAAGAAATTGGGGATCAGAATGGCTCTGAATAGGGTCGGCTAGCTACTAGGGGAATCGTAGATGCGAGAATTCAGGGAAGTTGTATTATCCTGGCCAGAACCACCCAACCACCCACCAAGCCAGGTCCAGACGGCACTGCCGTTCATTCATTCGTTACAAGCCAAGTATCTCGAGTCTAGCGATCTCACATAAATAGCACTCATCCTACGTGATCGGGCTAGCCGAGGTCATGTCACCCATGGGCCCTTGGCGAGCCAGGCCGGAGCCCGTTTCTTCCTCTTGGGCCGGTCCGCTTGCGAGCCTTCACCGTCCCCGCCTCCAATGACACTGGCTGATGGGTCCTTGTCGCTGACAGAGTGGAGGTGAGGAAATTCAGGAGGAGATGGCGATTTGGCGCGCCGCCGCATCGGAAGACTCGTTGGTCGCCGCCGCTGCCGTCCCACGGCGGGGCGGGGCCGTGGAATTAATCTGATTAGGCTGACGACGTGATTCTGGCCGTGGGCATCGTGCGGGTGAATGGAGGCCCGGCATTGATGCGGTCTTCGTTGTGGTCATCGTGGAACGGGACTGGCCCAATCAATCATTGAGGGAGTAGATACTTGCACACCCGAGTAAAAGCTTTTGCACTCTTTCTGATCTATAATTAATTTTCTTAATTTTGTATAGTATGTATTTAATTAAGGATTTAGACTAGATACATTTGAATTTAGATAAAATTGGAAACGTTAATATAAACATGAGAGAGTATAAAATAGTATTGTCAAAAAAGAACTTTTGAATAGGTCTTTCTCTCCCTCACACCACGACCTCTCTCACCTAGTTGTCGTCTCCACATTCGCCTTCTCTATAAGTCGGTTTCCTCTCCCCCGGCCGACCTACCCGTGATCTATGGGCGGATTTTGAAACATTAGGTTAGGGTTTTTGATAGTCATCTTTTTTGGCATCTACGTCAATGGAGATTGGATTGACCACAATAAGTGATCTTCGACCCTTCCATCGACGGCAAGATCTTCTTCCTGACGTCATGTTTGCATTCTAAGATTAAAGTTTTATAGGCATGGTCTTTCAGATCTTGTTTCGCCAGATTAGTTTTAGATTTTTTTTCTCATGGTTGCTGCGAGGAGTATTATCCTCGGAATATTTATCCCGACTACTACATCCTCGACAATGGTGATTTGTATTTTTGGTCAGCGACGTCGACCACGTTGTTCGATGATGACTGCAAGTATACAGATCAATTGTGGCTTGTCCCACTCTTTCTTGGGAATTACAATATAAGAGGCAAAGGCATTAAAACATTTTACAAGAACTTGAGGATCAAGACCAAACTCATTGCTAATATCACAAAAGTTGTCAGTTCCCATAAAAGATTTAATGCATTCATAATCATAGTTTATACCTGACTTTCTTCCTTTGTCATTCTCCCAAGCTTCAGTGTTATCTTGAATACGGTCTAGAGGGTCCCATTTAGCTTCTTACTTCATATGTGTGAATAATCCAGCATACGAAGCATCTAGTAAATCTTTATCATGAAGAGGAAGCTTAGCATAAAAGTTATTGAGAATAATATTGTTAGAGAGTTCATGAATAGGACATTTGAGCATTAGTAACTTAAATCTCCCCCAAGTTTGAGTTGTACTCTCTCCATCAAAAGGCCAAAAGTCATATATGAGATTCTATCCTTATGAATTTCACTGGGAGGATAAAATTCAGAGTAAAAGAGAGATGTCATCTCCTCCCATTCCATAGATTGTCCATTCTTCAGCAGCTTATAACATTCTTCGGCTCTCCCTTTCAAGGATATGGAGAGTTGAAAGGGCATATATGCCCCCATGTGTGGTTTTGGTAATTAATGACAATCTCTATGGACTAATGTGTAAATTGAGTTTCACTTGTAGGTTTGTCCATTGGCATCGCTTGGGCCATGTGTTGGTCTCAAGGTTGAAAGATGAAGAAATGTTCAAGGGCTTTGTGCCATTGGAATCATGAAGAAAGAAGGAGCTTGAAGGTTGATCAAGACAAGTGCAAAGAGTTGCATCAAGATGGATCAACCTCAAGAAGGGATGAAGAAGGGCAAGCTCAAGATGCGCCATCTCTAGAAGACCTCATGCTTGAAGCTTGCCATCCTCGTGATCATGGAGTTATGAAGACAAGTTCAAAGAAGAAGTTTCCCCATGGAGTATAGGGGAGCAATTTGCAAGTCCTCATCTTCATCAAGCAAGAGCAATCAAGAAAGGTGTTCCCACTTGAGAAGAACAAGACGATCTACATCAAGTTCAAGTGGATTGCTCAAGGCAAAGGTATGATCTTGATAGGGCTTCTATTTTGTTGGTCTCGTGTTGTTAGGAGACAGGGTTTAGGATAGATAGTCGTACTATCAATAGTGGCTCTCAAGCGGGTGTCTCGATCGCATCATTCGGAGAGAGCTCAAACCTTTGCATTCATAGCATCATATTTCTTAGTTGTTATTTGGTTCTTCTCCATGCGAGGATCTAGATATTGTGGTTATCATCATAACAATCTCTAGTTCATCAAATAAGGATTTTCCTTGCATATCTTATTGCATTCTTGATCATGCAGTTTTTTCCGGCTCCACACCTTAGGAGATATCTCACATATATATACTTGATATTTTCTCCCTTGGTGGTATCCAATATTTCACATTTTGTTCGGTTCGACCTGGTTTTATCTTCCCAACAAAATTAGTTTCATCCCAATCGGAGTTCCCAAGATCAACTTCTTGTGTTTTGGGTTTTGGAGGTTTTATCGGTTTATCGCTTCTAGAGAGGTCATACCTTTCTCAGTTTGGTTTTATCCTTCCATGCTATACTATGATGTTTCTTTGAATAATCTTGTATAGCTTTTTGTTCTCTTCAAAACGAGCCCAAGTTCATCAAAAAATGGAGTCCAGAATCAAAAGTTATTGAAGTTTTCGTGCAATGTTATCCTGCTTTTTTGCTTGAGCGGAAGTTCCGGCCCAAGTTTCGACCCAAGTTCCGGTTAGGTTCAGTAACTTGTGTTTCTATTTGCCGGAAGTTCCAGTGGGGGCCGGAAGTTCCGGTGGTGCGCGAATCTGGCCCAAACGGTCAGTTTTTCCTTGTCCTATTTAAGGGGGGCTTCTTCCCCAATGGTTCCCCATCTTTTGAGCTCGTTTTTTCCCACCATTGTTGACCTATTTGAGCTCTCTTACTCCCTCTCCCTCCCATGATTCTTACATCTTTTTGAGGTAAAAGTGAGAGGAGATCTAGATCTACAATCCCCCCAAGTCAAATCCCTTCTTTGTGAAGGAATCATTGGGATCTAGATCTTGGAGAGTTTTGTGTTCTCCTCTTGTGTTCTTCCTTCCTTATTCCCCCAATAGCTTTTGTAGATTTTTTGGAATTTGGGAGAGAAGGACTTGATCTTGCATTTGGTGCATAGGTTTGAGTTCTCCTCGGAGATTCGGTGAGTTCAAGCTTGTGGGCTTGTTTCTCTTGGGTTCTTGGAACCCTAGACGGTTGTGTGGTTGGGTTGTTGACCTTTTGTGGTCTTGTACCTTTTGTGGCTTTGTTGGCCTTTTGTGGTGTTGTAGCCTTTTGTGGCTTTGTTGTTGGGAGCCTCCAATTGAGTTATGGAGATAGCCCCAATCTTGTACGGGTTCGGTGACCATCCTCAAGAGTCCCATAGTGGAGCGAGTGCCCGCCTTTTGTGGTGCGCACTCGGGAGAATAGGGTGAGCCTTTTGTGGCATCGGTGAGTTGCGTGCTTCTGCATCCGGGGTGAGGCCTTGTGTGGCGTTGGGTGAGCATCGAGCCATCACACCTCAAGGTGAGCCATTTGTGGCGTTCATAGAGCATTGCACCATCGCACCTCTCCAACGGAGACGTAGCTTCTTTGGAAATGAATTTTGGAAAACAAATCTTCGTATCCGCGTCCATCGGTTATATCTCGATCGAGCCCTTTACTTATGCACTTTACTTTGTGATAGCCATCGTGCTTGAAGTATTTATATCTTGCTATCACCTTGTTGCTTGTATTGCTTAGCATAGGTTGTTAGTGCACTTACGTGAACTTAGTGGCTAGGTTTTGTGCTTAATAAATTAAAGGTTAGTTTTATTCCGCATTTACTTGAGCCTAAACCGTAATAATTTTAAAAACCTATTCACCCCCCTCTAGGCGACGTCCATTGCACTTTCAAGAGTAACTTCTTCTTCACATGTTCAGTTGTGATACCCGCACACTTAAACAACCCACATAATTCATGTATAAAAAGCAAATGATCACCAGAATAGACAGTTCCATCCCCAAAATAATAATTATCCATAACACGATTAACAATACTTGTAGGTATCTTAAAAGGATCTATCTCAACAGGAGGTGGTTCATCTACTACCCTAGCAGTGGTAGTACTTTCGCCAAACAGAAAACCAAGTGGGTTATCCATATTGGAAACAGAGCAACAAATAGTAACAAAATAAATACTCACAGTAAAAGTTTCCCTTACCAGTTCCACTCTTCAATAGCGCTTCACTCCCGACAACGGCGCCAAAAAATAGTCTTGATGACCCACAAGTACAGGGGGTGTATCGTAGTACTTTCGATAAATAGGAGTGTCGATCCCAACGAGGAGCAGAAGGTGCTGAACAGTGGTATGGAGCAAGAAATCCCTGTGAATACTTAGCAAACGGATTTTTAGTGGTTTTCTGACAAGGCAACAAAACAAAGAGCAAGTAACAAAAGTAATGAACAAACGAAGCAAGTGGCCCAATCCTTTCTTAGCAAAGGACAAGCCGGTGGAAATACTTATAAGGACCAAACGTTCTCGAGGACACATGGGAATTCTGTCAAGTGCTTTCGCTTCAAATAGCTGAGTACTCTTCTCTGGTGTTTGTAAGTGTTGTGTGTGTGAACCTGTACTAACATATCGCCCTTTCTAGGACTAATACATACTTATGATTAAACTCCCTACAAACATCCGTAACTACAGGAAAGTAATTAAGATATAAATCTAACCATAGCCTTAAACTTTGAGATCCTACGCTCCCTTGTGCAAAGGTGTCCTAACGGGGGTTCAGGTTTCTGTCACTCCGGCAACCCCACAATTAGTAGCCAAATACACAATGCATTCCCCTAGACCCATAAATGGTGAAGTATCATGTAGTCGACGTTCACATGACACCACTAGAAGAATATCACCACAACTTAAATACTAAACCATAAAATAATAACTCATCACAGATTCACTACTAACAACATGACTTCTCCCATGTACTCAAGAACTAAATGAACTACTCACAAGACATCATATGGATCAAGATCAAAGATGATATGGTAATGGATAACAATTTGAACATAGAAATAATCCAATGGTTCCACTCACAAGCATCAACTATAATAGTAATTAACACCGGGAAAGTTTCCCCTAAGAACTAAAGCAATATCCAACACAATTTTTACAGTGGGACGAAGTGGTGATGATGGTTCTGGTGGAGATGATGGTGTGGATGATGATGATGATCCTGATGAAGACTATCTTGATGACGGTGTTGATGGCGACGGTCTCCCCTCTCCGGGAAGGAATTCCCTCGGCAAAAATCTGTTTGCCGGAGAGATCTTTCTCTCTCGGTGTTTTCCGCCCCCTAGAGGCGGCGGAAATCTATCTATGCTCGCCCCCTGGTGTTAGGGTTTCGTAGGAAAGATATAGGCGAAGGGGCAGAGTCGAAGGCCGGCCTAGGAGCGGGGTCAGGTGGGCCCGCGCCTAGGGGGTGTGGGGCCCCTAAGGCCCCTCTTAGTCCCTCCTTCTGGCTTCCTTCGTCTTTTGGTAAAATAGTATGTTTTCGTATTTTTCTGGTATTTTTCTGATCTTTGCGAAACTGCACCGAAACGCCTTCTTTTCCATCAGAATCCAGACTCCGGTAGTCCATCCTCCAAGAATCATCCCACATGCATAAACAGATGAAAAGGCCATAAGTGATACCTCATAATAAGACAAATATCAATGAATAGATGTAAATTATGATATAGAAAGGTGATGCAAATTGGGCGTATCACGGCCGGAGGGCCCACACCCTACCTAGGCGCGGGGTGGCCCCACCCATGCCTAGGGGGTGTGGCAGACCTGGCTCGCCTCTTCGTCTCCTCTTGTGGCTTCGTGTCCCCCACGGTAAAATATTGACTTTAGCTTTTGTCCCATTCAATTCTGAGAATATTGATTTTCTGCCTTTATGGAACAAAAAACAGAAGAAAACAGACAACTGACAGTGTGGCAACTTATTAATAGGTTAGTTCCAGAAAAGATATATAAAAACACCTCAAAGTATAGACAAAGCAAAGCAAAGTAGATACTAAACAAACATGGAGCATCAAAAATTATAGATACGTTTTCGACGTATCAGCGACACACCAAATACGCTCATAGTCGCTATAACACTGAACGAACCGTTTGTATCTCTCGTTTCGGGTCGATTCTCCATGCTCTATCGTTTATCGGGGACAATTTTGCCCATTTTATTTTTCATTTTGATCATTTGCCACACCATGTGTCACTGACATGTGATGGTCAATGTGGAAAATCATCAAATTTCGAAGTAAAGTGGGGTAGATGATCAAATATCTCATCGTTTATCTTTTCGCGCTAGGGTTCCTAGGCGCGCCGCCGCCCTCACCGCAAAAGGCCTCCTATAGGGGTTCGTAGCATGGAAAACAAAAAAAATCTACCGCATGAACACACAATCAAGATCTAATCTATGATCAAGCCAAGATCTATCTACTAGATTGTAGCAACGAGTCAATAGAATACTAACCCTTGAAGATCTAAAGCGGTTAACGAGAGCAGATTCTCGTGGGTGATGTAGTCGTCACCGATCTCAAGATCGCGTGACGATCCTTCCAGGCGTTCAAGGCGCTTCTGCAGTCGGTCACACGTTCGGTACTCGACGAAGACCTTCATCTCCCTTGTTCCAGCAGGCAGCGGCGATTGTAGCACTCTCCTCGTGATTCCGGCAGCACGACGGCGTGGTACCGGAAGTAGAGGGGAGATCTCGCAGGGCTTCGCCTTAAGACGGAGCGAGTATGGTGGACTATGAGAGAGCCCTTGGTGTTCTAGGGTTTAGACACACCAAGGAGGGGTGCTAGGGCCGGCGGCTAGGGCTTGGAGGTGCCCAAGTCGGCGGCTAGGGGAGAAACCCTAGGCGGCGGCTAGGGTTAGGTTTAGAGGGGGCAATCTTGTGTGCTAGGAGGGGAGCCCTGCCCCTCCTCTTATAGGAGGGAGGCGCCGGCCAAGGGGAGGGGAATCCCTCCCCAACTCGGATCCCAAGTGGGCCGGCGGTGGAGGAGGGACTCCTCCCCAACTCGGTTTCCACCTCCCTCTCCACTTCCCAAAATAGCCGTTTGACTTTCAAATTGGCGTTTGACTTTTTTAAACTAGGATTTGATTAAACCCTTTATTTTGTTCAGCGATGACATTTAGTACATGATGCAATCATACCAACTTGATATAACACATTCATGTACCCTTCCCCTCCGGAGTGTCGGACATTCCGGAACCTTCTAGAACATTTCCGATGAAAACACCGAAACCATTCCCCTACTCCGAAATAGGACTTTCCTTATATGAATCTTATGCTCCGGACCATTCCGGATCTCCTCGTGATATCCCGGATCCCATCCGAGATTCCGAACAACATTCAGTCTCTTAGTCATCATTCCATAACTACTCAACAACATCGAATCCTTAAGTGTGTCTCCCTACGGTTCGTGAATTATGCGGACATGATCGAGACACTTCTCCGATCAATAATCAATAGAGGAATCTGGAAATTCATATGGCTCCCACATATTTCTACGATTACTTTGCGATCGAATGAATCACTTACATACGATACCAATTTCCCTTTGTCTCACGATAGTTTACTTATCCGAGGTTTTGATCGTCGGTATCTCTGCATATCTAGTTCAACCTCGTTACCGATAAGTACTCTTTTCTCGTTCCCATGGTATGTGATCCCTTGTGAGCCAGTCACATGCTTGCAAGCTAATTGGATGACATTCCACCGAGAGGGCCCAGAGTATATCTATCTGTCATATGGATGGACAAATCCCACTCTTGATCCATGTGTCTCAACCAATACTTTTCGAACACTTAATGCCACCTTTATAGCCACCCAGTTACGGTGTGGTGTTTGATGTCATCAAAGCATCCATCCGGTAAAGGTGATATGCATGATCTCATGGTCGAAGGAATTAGGTTACTATGTATCAGAAAGCATATAGCAACTGAACTATTAAAATGACTTGATCTTTATGCTACGCTTATCTATAGGAGTATGTCCATCACATCATTCTCCTAATGATATGACCCTGTTGTTAATAACATCTCTATGTTCATGATCTGGAAACCATGATCATATATTAATCAACAAGCTAGTTTAATAAGAGGCTTTACTAGGGACTCTTTTATGTTTACAAATCACACAAGTATTAATGTTTCCTGTTAATACAATTATAGCATGGTATATAAACATTTATCATAAGTATGAAGATATGATAATAATCTACTTTATTATTGCCTCTTGGGCATATCTCCAACAGTCTCCCACTTGCACTAGAGTCAATAATCTAGTTTCATACCTTTGTGTATTCAACACATATGGCTTTCCGGTGTTGTATGTACACGATTGCTAGTGGTCAACTGATCTCCGGATCTGACACTTCCAGGTCCGTGTGTAATTGCATGTGTTTGCGTCTCTACGCATCACTCATTCTCTAATGAGATGGCTTTGTATAAATTTGGTCCTTTGGTGAGACCTTTAGTTCTTTGGGTTTTAAAACATGTTGATAACATTGTCGTACAATATATCTTCATAGTATTATCCTGCTGTGAACTACACCTAATTTGATAACAAACTAATGGACACAAATGCCCTCTTTAGCTGCTATAATAGCAGTTATATACTTAGCCCTTTTGTTGTAGTATCTGTCACAATGTCTTAACTTTGTAACTCATCCAAATCCATTATGGAACTTACTTTCCATTATATTGTGCCACCCTTAGTTTAGATTGAGATAAACTTAATTTGTACTTTGTGACAAAACTAGTATCAATGTAGTACTTTTACAATGAACTAACCATCTATTTGTCACTTCTACAAATAATATACTCTTAGTTCTTCCAAAAGATCATAAGAATATCCTTACTATTGTCCAATGATCATTTTATGAATTATTCTGATATACGCTCATAACATTTAGAGTATAGGACATATCTGGATTTGTACATATCACAGTATGATTGATATAAATACTCTTTGTGATTTCATACATCAAGTATCAATCTATACTTGAATCTTTGTTTCACTTACCCAGTGTCAATACACTTGAATATATCATCAATATTGAACTCGTTCAATCCTTTCTGTGTGACAAGAACCTTTCTTGTAGTTTCTTTATTGAACTCATTCAATACATCATCTATGTACTTTCGGCACAACCATATTAGCGTCTATTGATGCCAAATATTTGGATTTTGCCTAAGTCTTTCATCGAGATGAAATTCTTAATATGTGTTAATAAAAGATACATCATTTCCAATCAACAATATGTCTTCCACATAATGTATTAGAAACATGTCTTGGCGCTCCCACTTAATTTCTTGCAAATGCAAGCATCTTCATCGTCTCCGACGAATTTAAACTCTTCATCATAGTGAAGAATCCAACTCCGTAATACTTACTTCAACCATTGAAGTTTGCATATGCATTTAGCATCCTTTGTATTAACAAAACCCTTTGGACCGTGTCATGCACATGTCCTAGGTAACCCTTCTATTAGAAGAACTTGTTTTGTTTATCCAACATATAACAAAATTATATGTCGTGGTTGCTACATTAATCCGTCTAGACTAAATATCGCTATGAAAGATCAAATCTTGTCATAGTCAACCTTTGAACATTGTTGTGAACTCTTTCCCAACATGTCGACCATTTCATAGATGTGTAACATCCATGTCTATTTCTTTATATATCCAAATATGACTGTAAGGTCTTGTACCTTTCCAGAGGGGCTTTCAAGTTCAAAACTTGATCTCTCGTATATGGAACTATCACGGATTTTATGGCTTCAAGCCATTAGACGGAGTCAGGTCCCATCATCGCTTCTTTGCATGTAGTACGTTCATTATTCTCAAATAATGATTCAACCCTCAAATCTTGGTATTTGATTGCTTACTCGACCTACTTGGTTCAATAGAAACTTTGACCTTCGTAACCACAACCTTTGAGGCACGTGAGCCATGAGCATTGTTCTTTGCCTCGTAACACTTTTCATTGCGCAACTTTGCACATATAGCTAAGGTTCTTTTAACCTTATCAAAGTTCTATTGTCCTCCCACTTATCTTTTCACGAAAAATTTCTTCTCAAAGAAACTTGACGTTCTAAGTGACAAACACTTTTGTCTCTGATGTTATGGAGGATTACTTAACAGTTATTCTAAATAACATACAAAGACAGGTTCATCCGACTTTGGTTGCAATCATCTTTCTTATGCATAGCATACCAATGTTTAAGAAAGGACAACTTGGGTTTTATCCCAAACCATAACTTTTTATGGTGTCATTTCAACGGATTATGATGGAGCTCTTTTCAGTGGAAAAACGGTAGTCTCTCAAGCTTTTAATCTTTAAAATATAATGGCAGTTTTATGAATTACACCTTTGATCTTACCATGTCAAACAAGGTTTAATTACATATCTCGAACACTCCATACTCTTATGGTGTTTCGGGAAATGCAAATCCACGGAACGATTCCTTAAATCTTAGGTATTATGCTAAACTTGTAACTCAAATATCTTCCTTTATGATCTTATCGTAAACTATTTATATTCTTGTTACAATAATTTTGCACTTCATCTTGAAAGTCTTTGAACGTTTCAAATGTTTCATACTTCATCCTTATTAAGTAAATATTCATATATTCACTTAAATTTTCGGAGAAAGCATATGAAGTTGAAATCCATCGCTCTTTACTACACATAATGGACTTCGTACAACAATATGTACAAGTTCCAATAAGATATTCATTCGTTCCCTTTTGGCCTATGAACGAAGTTTTAATTATCTCTTAGGAAAGTTTCACAAGCGTCATGTGATCAAAATCAAAAGACTCCAAAATTCCATCCACATGGAGTTTCTTCATATTTTCTTTCCAATATAATTTAAACGGCGATATCACTTCCTAAGTGATATTTCAATCAATTTGTCTTTCGACATTTTTAGCACTAGTTTTATGGATGTGATTTCTCCAACGAGATTTGTGAATCATCCATATTTTATGGATTTCGGCAATTATTTGAACAACCCTTTTGTTCTCATAATACCTGATAAAACAAATCTTGAAGGCAAGCTTTGATGTTTAACGAGTAACACAATAACCCTTTATTTGTTCTCAATGAACATCATCACATATTCTTTTGCTAGTTACTTAGGCCATTGTAGTTCATGAATTGTGTTGTTTCGTATGACGATTCACACCAACAAATTCAGTATCAAATACTTAAGAACCACATTGTTTAATAAGCAAAGAATATAGCCATAACATGTATATCATCTATATACTTAAACTGAACAATTCTAGTCTTTTCTTTTCTGCCATATATTTATGAGATTCTCTTTCAGTATTTCCTTTTCTGCTAGAAAGAATCTATCAACATCAACAGTGGAGTCATACATATGACACATAGTCCAAAGCGTGTATAATTAAATACCAATGTCTTTGGACTTGCACTTTGAAGTAGATCACCATCATCAAATGTTTGGTGTGCTTCCAAATTCCATTCTTTAGTAATCTCTTGGTGTGGTAAATATTTTACCTACATCAAATATTCACCCTTATCATGGAATTATTCATGATCAAGCTACTTTTAGCTTATAAAGATGAATCACGAGTATAATGTTGCTCTCCAAAACCTTTTGGTGGTTTAGGACAACTAGTGTCTCCAACCTTT
Organism: Avena longiglumis; assembly: GCA_030063025.1. Lineage (NCBI taxonomy): Eukaryota > Viridiplantae > Streptophyta > Magnoliopsida > Poales > Poaceae > Avena > Avena longiglumis. The sequence continues at coordinate 557,083,970 of CP125974.1, forward strand.
TGCAACTTCTCATCAAATATGAGAACATGTCTTTTGCCATATTATACTCTATCATGTTGAAACCAATACTTCGTTTCAGATATCACAATATCTTCCACACATCATGGTTTCTGAAACAACTCTTTCAGATCATAGATAACCTTGATATTAAGACAATTCTTTGAATATCAAGAATCATGGAGACAAACATGATACTCATACACTAACTCTTGGAATTCTCACTCTTGTTTTAATAGCAATTATTAAACTTCATGGAGTAACTGGAACTTACTGAAAGTTTGCAATAGGACTTTTAAACTTTAGATTAACACTTCAAAAACAATACGATGCCAGTTCGTAAAGTAACTAACCAGAATTCTATAGTTCTATCATCTCAATTAAAACTAAGCGCAAGGTGGTAAACGGATGCCAATGACTACAACAATTATGGAAATTCACTTTGATTTAATTTATGATAAATAGTGTTCAACTTTTAATCATATTTCCGTTGAACTCCCACTCAAAACAATATCCCTCACATTGTTTTAGTGATCACACGAACCAAATCCACCACATCAAAACCGATCATCACGAGAGTTGATGTAGCTTCAATGGCGAACAATCAACATGTTCATCATATCTACTATATGACTCATGCTTTACCTTTCGGTGACCCGTGTTCCGAGACCATGTCTGTACATGCTAGGCTCGTCAAGATCAAACCTTAGCTTCTGCATGAGCAAATCTGGCTTGATCACGTTGTATACACTCGCAGAATCTAACACACCCGATCATCACGTGATGCTTCGAAACAACGAGCTTTAGCAACGGTGCTTACTAAGGATGAACACTTTAAAACTTGAAATTGTGTGCTTGAGAGATCATCTTATAATGCTACCGTCGTGAACTAAGCAATACAAGATGCATAAAAGGATTAACGTCACATGCAATTCATTATATGTGATATGATATGGCCTTTCTTCTTGTGCTTCCGATCTCCATCTTCAAGCACGAACATGATCTCCATCATCACCGGCATTGCATCAAGGTCAATGACGCCGCTCCATGGTTGTCGTCCACCAGCTTCAACTATTACAACTACTTTGAATAGACACGCGGGTCTTAACAAAATTTAAAGACAACCATGTGGCTCCTGCCGGTTGCCAACTTACAATAAGGAACATTGCATACATCAAATACAATCACAATCATGGACATATCACATCACAGCACACCCCTGCAAAACAAAGTTAGACGCCTCTAATTTTCTTTGCATATTTTACGTGGTTTGGGGCTTTCAATAAGTGTCGTTCTAACTTACGAACAAGAACCACAACATTGATACTAGTATTGTCAATCACCTGTTGTAAATTGAATCTTAACTATGTTGGAAGAAACAGGCACCCGCAAAGCCACTTATGCAATACAAGTTGCATGTCAAGCGTGGAGCAAGTCTCATGAACGATGTCATGTAAGGTTAGCCCGGGCCGCTTCATCCCACCATCCCGCGAGATGCAAAGTACACAAGAAGCAATCGACAACAAAAGCATCAACGCCCACAATGACCATTGTGTTTTACTCGTGCAACAGATCTACATATAGACACGACTCTGGTACCACTGTAGGGGTTCGTAGCATGGAAAACAAAAAATTTCTACCGCATGAACACACAATCAAGATCTAATCTATGATCAAGCCAAGATCTATCTACTAGATTGTAGCAACGAGTCAATAGAATACTAAACCTTGAAGATCCAAAGCGGCGAGAGCAGATTCTCGTGGGTGATGTAGTCGTACACTTCCGATCTCAAGATCGCGTAGACGATCCTTCCGGCGTTAAAAGGCTCCCATGATCGGTCTGCGTTACTTTCGGCGAAGACCTTCCACTCCCTTGTTCCAAAGACGGCGGTTGTAGCACTCTCCTCGTGATTCCTGGCCACGACGGTGGTACCTAAGTAGAGGAGATCTCGCAGGGCTTCGCCTTAAGCGCGAGTATGGTGGACTATGAGAGAGCCCTCGGTGTTCTAGGGTTTAGTCACACCAAGGAGGGGGTGCTAGGGCCGGCGGCTAGGGCTTGGAGGTGCCCAAGTCGGCGGCTAGGGGAGAAACCCTAGGCGGCGGCTAGGGTTAGGTTTAGAGGGGGCAATCTTGTGTGCTAGGAGGGGAGCCCTGCCCCTCCTCTTATAGGAGGGAGGCGCCGGCCAAGGGGAGGGGAATCCCTCCCCAACTCGGATCCCAAGTGGGCCGGCGGTGGAGGAGGGACTCCTCCCCAACTCGGTTTCCACCTCCCTCTCCACTTCCCAAAATAGCCGTTTGACTTTCAAATTGGCGTTTGACCTTTTCAAACTAGGATTTGATTAAACCCTTTATTTTGTTCAGCGATAACATTTAGTACATGATGCAATCATACCAACTTGATATAACACATTCATGTACCCTTCCCCTCCGGAGTGCCGAACATTCCGGAACCTTCCAGAACATTCCCGATGAAAACACCGGAACCATTCCCCTACTCCGAAATAGGACTTTCCTTATATGAAACTTATTCTCCGGACCATTCCGGATCTCCTCGTGATATCCCGGATCCCATCCGAGACTCCGAACAACATTCGGTCTCTTACTCATCATTTCATAACTACTCAACAACATCGAATCCTTAAGTGTGTCTCCCTACGGTTCGTGAATTATGCGGACATGATCGAGACACTTCTCCGATCAATAACCAATAGAGGAATCTGGAAATTCATATGGCTCCCACATATTTCTACGATTACTTTGCGATCGAATGAACCACTTACATACGATACCAATTTCCATTTGTCTCACGATAGTTTACTTATCCGAGGTTTTGATCGTCGGTATCTCTGCATACCTAGTTCAACCTCGTTACCGATAAGTACTCTTTTCTCGTTCCCGTGGTATGTGATCCCTTGTGAGACAGTCACATGCTTGCAAGCTAATTGGATGACATTCCACCGAGAGGGCCCAGAGTATATCTATCCGTCATATGGATGGACAAATCCCACTCTTGATCCATGTGTCTCAACCAATACTTTCCGAACACTCAATGCCACCTTTATAGCCACACAGTTACGGTGTGGTGTTTGATGTCATCAAAGCATCCATCCGGTAAGTTCCGAACACTCAATGCCACCTTTATAGCCACCCAGTTACGGTGTGGTGTTTGATGTCATCAAAGCATCCATCCGGTAAAGGTGATATGCATGATCTCATGGTCGAAGGAATTAGGTTACTATGTATCAGAAAGCATATAGCAACTGAACTATTAAAATGACTTGATCTTTATGCTACGCTTATCTATAGGAGTATGTCCATCACATCATTCTCCTAATGATATGACCCTGTTGTTAATAACATCTCTATGTTCATGATCAGGAAACCATGATCATATATTAACCAACAAGCTAGTTTAACAAGAGGCTTTACTAGGGACTCTTTTATGTTTACAAATCACACAAGTATTAATGTTTCCTGTTAATACAATTATAGCATGGTATGTAAACATTTATCATAAGTATGAAGATATGATAATAATCTACTTTATTATTGCCTCTTAGGCATATCTCTAACACCTCCCTCGTCTTCCTCCCCAGGCCGCTACACTCCTCCGGCTCTACGTCAGCTGCACCATCCATAGGCCCGCGTCCGCCCGACCGGCAGCACCTCCACCACCGTGAGCACATGTCCACCACGAACAACATGTATGATTCTTTTTCCTTCTCTCTTATTGTTTTGTCTCTATTTTTTGTCAAATATTAGATGATTTTACAATCTAGTGTTGCGATGTGTGAAAAATCATGGTGATTAGAATGTTAGGATTATTTTTACAGTAAATCTATTTTTAGAATGGTCGGTAGATGACCAATCCTGGCGGACTGACTCTTGCCGTGTATAACGCACAACTCCAGAAGTGGAGTATGCACATTCTGCCGCTAAATGACAAAACGGATCAGAACTAGCTTAGAATCAAACCAAAAACATAAAATGACTTGTAGATCAAACCGTTTGTTCGATTTAGGATCCGTTTTCACCGTTGGACTAGTCGCGGCGAGATCTTCAAAACTAGATCCTATGTTGATATGTTTCCATGAAAAAAATTGGACCAAAAAGTTACCCACCCTTAACACATGAGTTATCCATGTCATAATATGTATGTTATCCACCCTATAATACATAAGTTATCCAGCATATAAGCGTGTTGGGTATAGACATTCTCGCATACATATTGAGCAAATTTAATTGGATGTCCAGGCCATGGAATTGGAAAGGAATAAGAAGAGGGAAGGGAGAGGTCAAGGCCAGGGGCCTGGCGACCATCCGCCTTCACCAGCCGTCCGCCTCCCCCGCCGCCGCCTTTCCCCCTCCCGTAGCTGACCGTTCCGCCGCCGTCGGCCTCAGGTCAATCTAGGGTTAGGTCAGGGAGTGCATGGGGCAGACGGAGCCGCCGCCATGGCCGCCGCAGGCCACCTCCGAGGACGCGGGGAAGAGAAAGAGGAGCCGGAGGAGGCCACAGATGAGGAGGAGGGCAAGGGAGCACGCACTGGAGAAGCCGCCGTCGGGTTCCTGCCTCGCTCCTGGTTGCATCGAGGTCGCGAGAGGAAGACTCGCGAGCTGGGACAGACCTCATAAAGATTGGAGGCTCGCGGGACACACGCGGGGGCGCGGCGTGGAATTGCGGTCCGTTTCCACGCTCGGTTTCCACAGCCTCTCCAAACGGCTGAAAACGGTTCGACAATTCCAAAAGAGTGATTCCGAGCCCCAATTGCAACATCCAAACACAGTGTCACATTTTTTCTTTCATTGGGATCCTGGTTTTTGTAGGAGCAATGCTGAAGGTTAAGCGAAGAGCAAGAAAATTTCTTAAACGAGGAGCAAATGAAGTATCCAAAATCTGGAGTTATTTGAGTGAAGGCATGACCGAGAATCTCAGTCAAGAACTTGGTGAAAAATTATCCCCAAACATTGTCTCTCTCGCTTCATTTCATGGTGATTATACTAATGCATGCACATTAGTTTTCCTTGTTTGTATTTAATCTTCAGTGGTTAGTGAATGGAATAACAATCTTGTTGTAGAAGGCATGACCGAGAATCTCAGTCAAGAACTTGCTGAAAAATTATCCCCAAGCATTGTCTCGCTCGCTTCATTTCATGGTGATTATGCTACTGCATGCACATTAGTTTCCCTTGTTTGTATTTAATCTTCAGTAGTAGTTAATGAATGGAATAACAATCTTGTGTAGGAGGCAAGATGCATTATAGATGTACAGGCATAGTTATTGAAGAACGGCAATATGGTGCAAGCATTCTCACTTCGTTAAATTTGGTCGATCTCAACAATAGATGATAAACGCGAGGTCATTCGTCCATTGCCAGAGGTTTGTGCTGCTGCCGTTTTTTCCTGTACTTGTGTATATTAGATTATTGTTATCTTTTGCTGATCATGCTGTATACCCTTTTTTCTGCAGATTAAGGTGTGGCTTCCAAATAATGAAGTGGTTACTGGGTGGTTTAAACACTTGAATTTGAGATGCAATATGGTGATTGTCACTACTACTTTCTACCCTGATCTTCGTGCAGTACGTCTCAGTGACAGCATGCAAGTTGGTTTATATACCAAGGCTATAAAGCATTGTTTCAACTCGGGAAAATTGATGGCCTCAAGTGGGATACTCATTGACCGTCCAAGTGGGGTTGGCTATGAAGGGGATATGTTATCCACTTGCAAAATCACAGAGGTTCACTCCTTTTTCAAATCATTATATGCAGTGTCTTTTTGAGGCATCAGAATTTATGTTTTTTCTTGTGTACACACATTATTTTTGTTCTAGGATGGAAGTGGTGGCCCCCTCATTGATTTTGATGGAAATATTGTTGGTATGAATGCGTAGACATGACTCAATATATACCAACAAATCAGCTGCTTGAACACTTAAGGAAGATTGGGTTATGGTATGTCAGCTAGATTTCAAGCATGTAACCATATCAATATGTGCTATGTCAAGAAAAAACAAATATATTAATATTGTTTGTATTATGACGAGTTCACTGAACATCCTGCAACAGAAATACAGGTGAAGCACAACCACGTTTGATACGCCGCCCAGAATGTGAGCTAAGCACAATCACCCATTAAGGATGGTAATTTTCTCCACTAGTAGGATGTCCTTTATAATTTTCTAATGTTGTTTACCAATCATCATTTGTAGGTTTCTCATAAGTGTTGCAAGGTTATTTTGTGGTTTGCTAATATGTTCACTCTTATAAGTATATAAATGTTTTCCTATATGTAATCTACTCCCATCTTAAAACTTCTCAATATCTATCAATTTCTGTCTCTATTCTGTTATAGTTTCAAGTGAAGGTAGCACAAGAGAGAGTGATGAAGAGAAGGGACTTGATGAGCCACAAGGTGAATCAATCAGGGTCACCCTGACATTTAGCTATCACGCACTTTATCATAATCTAATGTTAACTTTTGATCATTGCTCACATGTCCATTTATGGTTTCATATTGTAGCACCAGAGTACACTGGGGATAAACATAAGCATCTAGGTAATGTAGAACCTTGGCCATCTGATGGTGAGTTAGCGTTTTTGACTTTGCTGATCATGATTCATAGTCACCAACTCTTCACCTTGTTGCACCGGCATTCATTTTGATTTTGTTTATTATTGCTACACATTTTCATGACTGGCTTCAACTTTTCTGTTAGACTTTACAACTATGGTCAATAAGTCATTAGAGTCTGATGGTTATCCCTTTCCAGAGTATGCTGATGGTGAGTTGCTGCTATTTATTGTGCTTACTATTTTGTTTTCGTTTCTCATTCTTACACCTTTATCCTGTCATTTTAGCTTTTAACTGTTGTGCCATGTTTATATGACCAGGAGGAATGTGTTTGGAAGGTGACTTTGAAGAAGAATTTAGCATAGATATCTGGAGGAAAGGAACTAGAAAACGAATTCCTTCAAAGATGTGTCAAAGCGTTGTCGCACTTGCTTCATTCAGCGGTGATTACTCATGCTATTTATGTTTGTTTATTTCATCACTAGTTAATGATTTCAACTTACATTCTGTGTATACAAGGGAAGATATTTTGCTTGCTCAGGTGTATTAATAGACTGTGGCCAGTCCATAAGACTTCTAACTTCAGCAAATTTGGTTAGAAATGGATACAAGGTTGACGTAAACTTGAGGGTCGGTATAACTAGTCGCTACTAATTACGCTTTTTTTACTTCTGTATTAAGATGTTGGTAAGGTTAACTAAATCATTGCAGATTGAAGTGTGCCTTCCAAATAGAGAACGTAAATGTGGGACACTGCAACATTATAGTTTACAATATAATGTCGCTATTGTCAGCATCATCAACTTTGGTGGTAACCGTCCAGCAAAATTCATTGAAGAGCCTCAAACCAAGGTAGTGGCTCTAGGTCGTGTCTTCAAATCAGGCAAATTTATGGCGACAAGGGGGGTTGTGACTGGCAAACAAAGCAGATTTGATTGTAAACAGCTCAAGGTCTCCAACTGTAAAATTACTAAGGTACATTGTGTTGATTTCTCTTATAATTTTGCATGATGGAAATAAGTTGTTGCATCAGTTACTACATCTTGTATTTCCTATGTAACCCTTGTTTTTTGTCACCACATCTTATTTTGCAATAGGCTGGAATTGGAGGGCCCCTTGTTGATTTTAATGGGTACATTGTTGGCATGAACTTCTATGACACTGAAGAAACTCCTTACCTACCAAGTAATATCATTTTGAAACTATTAAGGCAGTTTAATCTAAAAGGGTATGCTTTCTATGTTCATTTCTTTTATGGTATGCAAGTTCTCAAGTACTTATGTTCACAGTACTCAGGTGCGAGGGAAGTGAACGTATACTGAAGAAACTAAGAAAACTAGCAATAATAAATCATGAGCATATTCAAAATTTATGCACATCAGGTCCATTGACTACAAATGTGAAATCATGCATGCCAAGTTCAAGAGGCCTTGTCTGAGATTGCACTAAACTACAATTATGGGATTATGAAACAAATAATTATACTTATGCCAGTCATAGGATGCAAAATGGCAGATAAATCTTACATTAGCTAGAAAAGTAGAACTATTCCAAATATGCATGTCCGGAGAAAAAAGAGTTCATCCTGACAAAACATGCAAATTCTTACCTGAACACACTAAGAAATAGCAAATCACTGTGATAGCAAACATAGGTAAGAAGTCGAAAGGGTGTAGTTACATCCAGAAGCTTGCTTGTAGTTGTAGGAAAAAGATGAGCTCAATAGACAGTTCTAACAACAAAATTGCCAATCCGTTAAAACAGATGCTTCATGGCAAAAAAAAGGACTAAAAAACTTACATGTTGGTCGTGTCGAAACATCCCAAGCCAATAATGATACTATCATGTAGCGTCAATATTTTTAAATTGTCGGATTATGCTAATTGGATTTTGTTCGATGTAAAATTAGGACACACCCAATTAAGCTTATAACTTGGTTATTTCGGATGGTAAATCTATCTTTTAGTCTATGCAAGACCGTTGCTGCAGGGATTACAGAAGAATAGGCTTGTGATAGGTATTTCCTGTGATGCATCTTAGTATTATTCGGTTCACACAATTTATCCAATAGTTGATTTACAGAACATTATTCAATGACAGCTGGCCGGTGCCTGATCCATATTGGTACTATCCAAGCCTCCAGCGCGCGAAGGATGATCTAGTGCAACAACTCCTCTGAAAATCGAACCGTTCGAACTAGATTCCCTGGTTGTTTTTGGTTCAAAGGTTATCTGTGGAAATTTTATGGCATGGGTACTACATATACGTGTGTAATATCTTAAGCAGCGTGTTTTGCATGACATTTATATGACTATGGGAGTGTTCAAGACCTTGCATAGAATTGTGAGTGAAAGTGGTGCTCGGAGGTTTTAGAACTCTACTAAGACATGTTGCTTGACTGCAAAAGGGTTCTGCTGTTGTTGTCTGGTTCTTGTACTGGCGTATTATTGTGATGCGATTGGACAAATCAGTAGCATGGGAAACAATCACCAGACACCACCACATCTCATATAGTTTGCTTGCCATCGATCAGATCGCGGCCTTCTATGACTACAGGAGTGTTGCCGGCTCGCTAAGACGTCGACATGGTCCATGGAAGATGTGGTGTACTAGCGAGGTCATCGTTATCCTGGCAGCTCTTTAAGATCTCGATACTGCCTTCATAGACTAACACTTCTTTTTGCACACTTTGTCCTCACTTGTGCAAACCAAGAGCATCTCTTGATGTAAAACACCTCCGGTGACCAATAGACTACTTTTTAGGGTAGTTGGGGCAACAAAATAATAATCTTCTGCCGACTACCAAAGAACAACCTCCTCCGGCCCTATATTTGCAACATGCGAGCTTCTGTCCCTAAATTCATCTGCCCTATATTTGCAAGATGCAAGCTTGTGTCCCAAAATTTATCTGCCTCGCGCACAGCCCAACTGCCTCTATGAAGGCTGAATTCAGGCGATTCAGTGTCCCCGCACACTTGTGGGGCACCGAACATTTCATATTCCTCTCGTGTAGAGCCCAACTGCCTCTGTGAAAGTTTAGTCCCCCACGTTGCCGGTTGATGGCTAAGTTTCGGTTGAATTCGTGCGATTCAATGTCCCCCGCACCCCTGCGGGCCGCTGAACATTATAGCACCACAGCATTTCAGGCAAAATGAAGGGTAGAATTTAGGGGACCACTGCACATTGTAACAACCCAACATTTCGGGTAGAACGAAAGGTAAAGGACAAAAAGTAAAGGAGTGGAGCGAGTAAACCAGAGAGGAGACACGGAGATGTAATTCCCGTAATTCACTTCCAAGGAAGCTACGTCTACGTTGGAGAGGTGTTGGGGCCACACAAGGTCACCCGAGCGCCACAAAGGCCTCACCTTCTTCTCCGGTGAGCACCACCACAAAGGAGACCTCACAATCCACTAAACGGTGACCTTGAAGGCGCCAACCGAAACCTTTAAAACAAAAGGTTAAGGGGGAAGCTTCACAACTCAATTGGAGGCCCTCAATGACACCACAGAGCTTCACAACGCATGCCCTTAGCTCCGAGTATGTCCTACACCGTATAGGGTTCCAAGAACCCAAGAGAAACAAGATCCACAAAGGATGGATGGGGGAATCAAATTTCCTTTGGTGGAAGTGTAGATCTAGATCACCTCTCCCACTCCTCAAAAGATTAAGAGGTTTGAGTGGCTAGGCAGATAGATTTATGGAGATGAAGCTCTAGTATTAATGGGGAGAGAGAAATTGAAGAGTTAAGATGGGAGGAGGAAGAAGGGTGCCTTAAATAGTCCCCCTTTCAAAAGAAACCGTTTGGCTGTCTGCGACACCTCCAGAAGTTCCGGTGGTGGAGCAGAATTTCCGCTCAGCATCCGCCCAACGGCTTGAAAGTTGAAGGGGGACGCTCCAAAGTACGATCGGAAGTTCTGGTTAGACTGAGCAGAATTTCTGGTGGTACTTCCGAAGCAAGTTCCGGTGCAAGTTCCATCAAATATGTCGTTTCAACACAAAGACATATAGTACGTGAGTGGAACTTGGAATGGAACTAGGAGCAGAATTTTCTGGATCGTGAACCACCTGACCGGAACTTCCGGCGGCTAGGAGGAAGTACCGCTCAAGCTTCCAGCGGAAGAAGCTCGGTAGCGTCGGTCGCAACATTCGGTCAGGATTGACCAGAACTTGCGGACCGGAACTACCGGAGCTACTTCCGATATAAATTTCGGCAAATAGCACACTTCCATACAGAAGGTTACTGAAGTTGAGCGGAATTAACGCCGAAACTTGATTCGGAACTTCTGCCGTCGCCAGCCCCGCAGCGAACCACAAGCGGAACTACCGACACTTGGCCGGAACTTCCGGTTAGGTCAGGAACAACTCAAACAGCTCCAAAGGCCACTCTCTCGCTAAAAAATAGGATGGCTGTGGCGGTGCAAGTATGGTTTATGCATGAAAAAGTGATTTCCCATAACCTTTCGAGGTGGACCCCCTCTTGATAGTACGGTGACCTAAAGCAATAAATAAAGAGAACGACAAAAACAAGGCCGCCGTCTTCACGAGACTCCAAGAGAAGCGTCCACAAGCTCCAAGAAAACGAATAAACCTGAAACTTAGGCACACAATTATTCCACCGGTGGGATTGTCATCAACACCAAAATACTTAGGAAAAACAAAGTCCTTTCACCTTAGAACTATTCACTTTAAAAATCATAGTTTGATTATCACAGTTCATAAGGATTGCAGATATTAGTTTTTCAATAACATGTAAGTTTATCAAGTGCTCACGAAGCCACTCGGCTTCAATAGTGGCTATGTAAAATGCTGTGAGTTCTGCTTCTACAGTAGATCTTGCTAAGATGGTCTTCTTGCAATACTTCCAAGAAACATCACGACCACCAAGTGCAAATACATATCCACTCGTGGCATTTATCTCACCAACATCAGAAATCTAGTACTCCCTCCGATCCATATTACTTGTCATAGAAATAGATGTATCTAGACATGTTTTAGTGCTAAATACATCCAATTCAGTGACAGGTAATATGGATCGGAGGGAGTATGAATCACTATAACCTTCTAGTACCCTTGGATATCCAGTATAGTGAATGCCATAACTCGCAGTGTCTATTAGATACCGCATAACTCTTTCAGAAGCATATCAATGATCATCTTCAGGATTTGAAACAAATCGACTGAGTTTGCTTATAATAAAGCGATGTCAGGACTCGTAGCACTAGCTAAATACATGGGCAAACCAATAATTTAAGAGTATCTCTATTGATATCTACCCACCGTGGCCGTTGTTGACTTGTATTGTCTATCACGATATGTACAGTACTAGTGATTTTGTAGAGGTGTAGCTTAAAAAGTGAATCTTAATGCATTTGTTATCTCGTATGCGTATGCATCAACATCAAAATATCTAGAAATGTGAGTTGTCTTCAGAGATGCCGATGAACTTATCTCTTTGATATCACATCGTCAGAGTTAACCTGTATCATAAGTGGCTCATTCCCACCTCCTCTCTCTGCTACAGTATCCCTGAGGGTCTCCTTCTCAATCTCGGACAAAATCGAGGCCCTCCTAGGCAGCGATGCCGATCAGAGTTGGATGAGGCAAGATGTCGGTCCTTGTAGTGTAGATCTTAGGTTTCGAATTTTATAGTTTTTCCTCTGGAGTTTGGGAGTAGAGTGCCATATTTCTCTAGCTGGAGCTAGTACGGCCTGAGCTTCATCTTCGTCACCGTGGTGCTCTGGTGGTAGGAGTTGCAGCAGGCGGGGAGGTTGCGCTTAAGGATCTCCGACAATAAGGCTTTGAGCTTCTCTGTTCTGGTGGCGAGGACGAGGAGGAGAAGTTCATCACCGAGATATCCATTGCCAGGGGACAGTGGTGGGGAAGTTCCAAGCCGTAACCTGTAGTTCATCACATGTAAGCCTCTGTTTGCTGCCATGATCCTAGGCTGATTAGACAGTCGCTTCTTCCGATGTTGATGCATGCATTAATCCAACCTCCAAGACAAAGGACCTTTGAGGGATCCCCGACGGTGTGCAATTTCGTCTCTCCCTCCCAAGTGGTCCTGTCCTAAGCGATGGAGACGATGGCCGATGATGGAGTCCCAGAGATCACGGTGGGAGAGAAGAAGGATCTGATTGCTTTTCCTTCTCATCTTTCATGGTCCTTTATGTTAATTTACATGACTAGATTGTAACTTATATTATTTTAAGGTCTTGTAAGCAAATTGTAACCCCACCAACAAGGTATTCAATGCGACACTAGGCCCTCCCGAGCTTAATAATATCACTACTAAAAATACACACTCGAGGGGCGCATCGAGCCTTAGACACCTCCACAAACTGGTTCATTGTCCATCTCCACTAAAGTGAAGACATGTGGAAAGTTGATGCAATCACTCCAATGTTCCGTTCTTTGGAGGCAGGGTGGATCAAGAGAAACAATGTTAATATTTCGATGAACAAGCTCCTCATAAACACCAAGTATGCTCTAGAATTTTCTCCTTATACTTGATAAAAAAGCTGGCTTTCAAGAGTATTAATAGAACAAATGCTTTACATATGTCTATCAAAATATTTAATTATGCTAAAGTTAACATGTCCGAACACAAATAATCCACACAAGTCTCATAAATTAATATATTGAGTTGTGATGTGTTTCTTTTTGTTTTCCTATACTTAAGGGATTCAATTTAAGTACAAATCATTTTTAAGAATCGTTTTGTTGAAAAAAATTATGTAACTTAAAATATTCTACTTAAAGCATTGTGGGTGTTTTCAATCATAAATGTTAGGGAAATAACATATTACAACTATATTTATATTTTTAAACATCGTTATACAGTTAATTATGCCAATGATGTAATAAAAAAATATAATAAGCAATTATACAATTTGAAAAAATAAATTGCAGAAGTATAAGAGGTTAGTATAAATACTATTGATTTAACCTTGCTATACGGGGATCTCGTAGTGGGTGCATACAATACACTTAGATACATATATTAAAGGTGGTTTGTAACACCTTCCATGCCATCGTCCTTGTTGCCAGGAAGCCGAAACGACGAACCATCTTACTCTCTAGTGTTCGTTTCCTCGATAGGTGTGGTATGAAATCTTGATGCCACTTAGACTTCACCGCTTCATTCCAAATGCGGATATTTTGCTATCGACTTGGTAGCTTATGATCAGCGAGGGGGTGCCGAAGAAGGACATGGAGAAGATCAACACTGTGGTCATCCTAGTGGTCAGATCTCTATGATTGGAGCATAATATTCGGGTTTTTAACAAGATTGCAACCATGCCATGTGGTTTTAGACATTTTCCAATAACTTCCTAGTATATATTCTTTCTCAAAAATTTTCTGTCCGAGCACGAAAAGTTCATGTGTCACACCACCCCTTCCTATTTTCCTCTCCTCCGAAGTCTCTCTTTTTATTTCTCCTCCTATATCCTCAGTCACCCCCACCCACCCGTCCTTAATTACACCTTAGCGGCTTAACTCACGCAATTAATAACTAGGAGTATATGATAAATGTGTACGCAAGTGTGGGTGTAGTACTCGTCCCAGCTACAAGATTGCCCATCCTCCATCCTTTGGCTTCCTTCGATCCCACAAAACACAAAAGTGCCTTTGCTTTGCTTTTTTTCATCTATATACTCCTCAATTACAGCTAATAAAATCCCTCAATTAATTGCCATTAATTACAACAGGCTAGTACTAGCCAAAATCATGCAATGTCTATCCAGACAGACATCAGCCAAAGAGGTTGGTAAGTTTTTTTTACCGCCACCCAGATTTACTACCCCACGTTACTTGCAAGCTGGCTAGGCCAGCTACTTCATCCTGCCTAGTAGAGTAGGTGGTTTTGCATCTCCTATCTCACTGTCACGTGGGCCATGGGGTTGTGGGTGGATGGGGAATCTGTGAGAATAGCCCCAACCCCTGTGCTGTGCATGTGTGTTGCTCTGCCATAAAGGCCCCCCCTGACTCTCTGAGGAACAAGCAAGAGGAGGAGGAGCTGGGATTTGGTTTTCTTCCTGTGGCTGTGGAAACACAGCACAGCAGCAAGCAAAGAAAGAACAAAACTAACAACAACTACTACTACTGGTAATTTGATTTGATTGGAATATCCTCCTCCTCTTCTGCTGCTGCTGCTGCTGCTGCTGGGGTTCCTCCTTGAACTGGGCATCATCGATCTGGGGGTGGCAGAAAAAACCTAAGAAAAAATCGTACGGCACCGCCCCACGACTCTGACGACGATGAACACCGATTGAACAGGACCATCTATCCTGGTAAATCCCCTAACCCACCCTGCTTAATCCTCCTCCCCCATCGCATCGGATGGATTGGGGATCTCCCCCTTTTGCTGTCATCTATCTGTGCATTTTTTTTTGGGTGGAAATTGTTTGCAGCGGACCAGATCTGAGCGTAGAACTGTGCAGATTCGCTGCTAGAGCCGCCATGGAAATCTGCTCCGAGCTCGATCGGGTCCGGGAGCTGTTCATGGTGTGTATATCCTCTTTATTTTTTTCTGAGAGAAAATGAGGTAAGAAGATAGAGCCGCGTCCCTGACCTGTCAACCACCGACCTCACCTCATCCCAGCCCCTGTTCTCCCTCCCTCGCTCTACCCCACGCCACCTCGCCCCGCCGCCGCCGTCAGCCGGCCCCGACGCCGGCCGGCAGCCCAGCCCCCTGCCTGCCGGTGCCAGCACGGCTAGACTACCTTGCACAGTCACGTCCGGTTTGGACCCCGATCTGGATCGATCCGGGGTGGGTGGGGATTCCGGGCATCTCAAGGAATCTATCAATCAGGTAGGTTTACTGCTGTTGTCATCCAACCACACTTTTTGCCAGCTTGTTCATCTGGCAATCCCTTCCACAAACCCTAGGCCTGATTCTGAGGGTTTCTGATCTCCTGCCTTGCTTGCTTGTTTGCTGTGTACGTGTGGATCCCCCATTGAATCACTTCCTTCTTCTATTTGCTTCCTGAAGGTAGCTTCACAGAGGTTCCATTGATTGCAATTAATTCATATATACTTGCAATACGCAGCGGGATTCTTCCGATCTAGTCGACAGTAGTAGCCATAAATTTAGCCTAGTTATTGTCGTGTCGCGGGAGTCTAGGTTGCCTGTCCGTTGCGGTGATTCATCCGTGTTAACAAGCCCGCGTTTCTCGTTCGTTGCCAATGCTGTTTGCAGCCCGGTGCAACGACGATGTCCTGCTGTTGGAAATATGAGTATGACTGCCGTTCTTTTTATGGCTGTGTGGTTGGTTTGATGCTTAAGCTTAACTGGTGTGTTTCGTCGAACAACACGATGCAGATGTATCAATCTGCACTATCCTAAATTTGTTTTTTCAGTTTGCTGAAAGCCCTAGGCCTTGTATGGTGTGCATTTTTTTGTATGGTCAGCTCAGTTTTTTTTTGTGATCCCTCTGAGAGAATGTATGTCCTGACCAAAGTGTGTTTCTTATGATGTAGCAGTGATGATGGGAACAGAGTGCATAACTGCCTCCCTCGGCGAGGATTCCGAGCCCTCGATTCCACCTGGGTTTGGGCCGTTTGCTGCCCTCGCATTGCAAGGGATCCAAAAGGATGCCAGGCCTGCTGATGCTCACCCTAGTCCTGTTCAAGTGTTACAGAGCGTCAAGGAACATGTTCTGTCATTCGAATCTCAGCCCCATTCAGCTCAGAGTCGGAATGACACGCACTGCAGTACCTCTGGGAGCTATACATGCAGGCAATCGCTGCGTAACAGACCTCCAGTTGACTACAGTCGCTTTGACAATATCTCTGATGAAGATTCCGATGTTGAAGTAGCAGAGAAGGTTGCACTTGCTATGTCTTAATTAATTCTTTCTTAACTAAAGCTTACTTGTGATTTTAATGCTTTCCACAATACTAAAGTATATTCTTTTGGCAGGCTGTAATTTCAGGGAGATGCAGACAGCAATTACCCAAAGGAGTTATCCGAGGATGTGCGGGGTGCAGTGACTGTCAAAAGGTTCAAATTCATCTGCCGGATTCCTGTGTTTCCTACTTTCGTGAAGTCGTGGCCTTGTTATCTTATGTGTTAGCACATCATGCAGGTTATTGCGAGTTGGAATCCGGATGGTGCACGGAGGCCTGATCTTGACGAGGCTCCTGTATACCATCCTACCGAGGAGGTACCTTTCATCTTGCTAACTGCCATATTACGTTTTATCTAGTACCATTGCTCTAATGAATACCCCAATCTTATGATATATTCTCTCCTGGATCAGGAATTTAAAGACACTCTAAAATATATCGAGAGTATACGGCCAACAGCAGAACCATATGGGATTTGCCGTATTGTTCCACCATCTTCGTGGAAGCCGCCATGTCTTCTTAAAGAGAAGAGTACATGGGAAAACTCAAAATTTTCTACACGGGTACAGAAGGTTGACAAGCTTCAAAACCGTACATCATCCAAAAAGAGCACAAGAGGTGGAATGATGAAGAAACGGAGAAAGCTTTCAGAGCCAGAAGAAAGCAGTAATCCTAATCACAGTCGGATGGGGGTGCAACAAAACCCAGAGAGATTTGGATTTGAACCTGGACCGGAGCTCACATTGGAGAAATTTCAGAAGTATGCAGATTACTTCAGCGAGCAGTACTTTAGGAAAGATGCATCCATGAATTCGCCACCATCAGTGGAAGATATTGAAGGAGAGTATTGGCGTATAGTTGAGAATCCTACAGAAGAGATAGAGGTATTGAACATTGGTTTAGCTATAAGAACATATTTGCCCAACTCAATTCAAAATACAGAAGATGTGCATGCTATAAATTATGTAGTTTGTGACATCTGTGGCATGGATCTATTGAGAGTTCCTACATAAGTTGTTGGGTGTAGTATATGCAATCATGGTTTGCATCATTGCATGCAGTATATTACATAGTTATGTCCCTTGCATATCAGTGTTCTAATAGCTATTCACCTTATGTTTTGCTTCTTAACTTAATGGAAGGTGTATTATCATGTAGGTGATCTATGGCGCTGATTTGGAGACGGGAACTTTTGGCAGCGGCTTTCCTAAGTTATCTCCTGAGACAAAATCTGATATTGAGGATAAGTATGCTCAATCTGGTTGGAATCTAAACAACTTGCCTAGACTACAAGGCTCAGTTCTTTCTTTTGAGGGTGGTGACATTTCTGGTGTTCTTGTTCCTTGGGTGTATGTTGGCATGTGCTTTTCATCATTCTGCTGGGTAAGAAGCTTGTGATGTTGCTTGCCTATCATGAACCCATGACTTTTTGTGTTCTAGTTGTGCTTGTTGCTTAGACTATACTATTTGTTATGATCGTATCCTGAGATCTTTTAATCTGCAAAAACAGCATGTAGAAGATCATCATTTATACTCGCTAAACTACTTGCATTGGGGTGCACCAAAGATGTGGTATGGAGTTCCAGGAAAGGATGCTGTGAATCTGGAGTCTGCAATGAGGAAACATCTACCTGACTTGTTTGAGGAGCAACCTGATTTGCTTCACAACCTGGTGAGTGTTTTCTCTTGACTGGCAATTATGTATTAGTTAAATATATTTGGTGTGCTGTGCAGGAAGGTTTGTGGTCTTCATTGTATCCATCCTTTTCTGACTTTGTTTTCAAATTTGCTATCACTACCTATCAGGGAATCATGTCTAAGTGTCATGCATTTTATTTATTTATTTTTACCACTATCTGTTTGTCCCTTGTGTAAAACATGCTAACATATTAATGGAACATGCCTGTAGTAAAGAAATGGTTTGTCTGAATAATCTGACACTATCACATATCTGTGAATATTAATGGTGGAGTATATTTTGCTATACAGCACGATGTTGTGTCTCTCAGATGTTCTGTATGATGTTTCCGCTAGTTGTTCTTTTCTTGTTCATATGCGTGAAGTACATTTATAAGTTAGTTTCTGAGAAGTCACCAGTGGCTTAGGGTAGCAACAGAGATGGTGGGCTACCTACGCTCGAGCCCTCTCTTAGAAGTCTGCCCTTCCTAGATTTCCATTCCTTTTTTTGTAAGGTAACCTTTTCGTGACAATTGCAACTCTTATGCAGGTTACTCAATTTTCACCATCACTGCTGAAATCTGAAGGAGTACAAGCCTACCGTTGTGTTCAGCGTGAGGGCGAATTTGTCCTGACATTCCCGCGAGCGTACCATGCTGGTTTCAATTGTGGCTTCAATTGTGCAGAAGCTGTTAATGTTGCACCTATTGATTGGTTGCCAGTTGGACAGAATGCTGTAGAGCTTTATCGTGAGCAAGCTCGGAAGATAACTGTTTCCCATGATAAGCTGTTGTTGGGGGCAGCAAGAGAAGCAATCAGAGCTCAGTGGGATATCCTATTCCTCAAGAGGAATACTGCTGATAATTTGAGATGGAAGGGTGTATGTGGACCTGATAGCACTATATGCAAATCACTTAAGGTAAACAGCAGTGACAATAATAATTTGTAATTTGTTTAAACTCATGGAATCTTATAGTTTTACTTCTTCTCTCCCTAGGCACGAATTGAGACGGAGTTGGAGCAAAGGAAAAATCTATGTTCCCCATCCCAATCTAGGAAAATGGATGCTGAGTTTGATTCCACTGATAGGGAGTGTGCTTTTTGCTACTATGATTTGCATCTTTCTGCTTCAGGCTGTCCATGCTGCCCAGAGAAGTACGTTTGCCTTTTACATGCAAAGCAACTTTGTTCATGTGACTGGGACAAAAGATTCTTCCTGTTCCGCTATGATGTCAATGAGCTCAATATCTTAGCTGATGCTTTGGGGGGCAAGTTGAGTGCTGTTCACAGATGGGGTGTCTCTGATCTTGGCTTAAGTTTGAGCTCATGTGTTAAGAGGGAAAAGGTCAATGATTCAAAAACTGTTCGCAGATCAACTGATGGGCCCAGAAGGTCCTACATGTCACAGGCGTCAACAGTATCCTTGGTACCTTCGTTTGTTTGCAGCGAACAAAAAGATAAAGGAAATAAGGTGCCGAGCTCAGCTAGTCCAGAGACTAATAATGCTTCCCCTTCTGTTGAGCAGATGAAATCAGGAAATCTTTCACCATCAAAGGAGCCATGCGACAAGGCTGAGGTATCCTGTCCAACAAACAATGACACAAATAGATTGCAGTGTAATGGAGGGCTTGGAGACCAGAAAAGCTCTGCACCTGCCTTATCAGTTTCTTCCGGCCAATCATTTTCTTCCAATGTTGTGACAAGGCCCTTTAATTCATCAAGTGAATCCACCAAAAGTGTGCATGGCTTGGCAGTATTGAAAGGGAGTAGAGAATCTTTTCAAACTGGAGACTTTAGATCATCACTTGGTGAGCATCATAACAGGTCACCAACTATGATTCATGACGGAAGCAACATCAAGCCCAGTTTAGAAAGCTCAAATACTTATCATAGGCTGGTTACATCCGATTCTAATGCAACTCTTAGTCACTCGGACAAGGATCATGCACTTATAACACCAGAGGCTAATGCCTCAGTAATGTTTGAGAAAGGTAGCAGCCAGGTCCGTACTGTGTCGAGTCAGCAGTTTGACAAAATTGTTTCAAGGACACAAAGTGCATCACAGGAAGCATCAGGCAGTGTCTCTGCTTCAAAGACGCTCATAGTTCCTTCTGTTGCTAAAACTCCACAAGGGAGTTTTACTTCAGCCAGTGACCATCATGGAAATGTAACTTCAGGTAACCAGCAACCAAATAATGGATGGCTTCAAAGAACACATGAATCTCAATCTGCTGCAGAGGTTAGAGCTAGGGGTCATCCATCTACCTTAGCACAACCTGCCCTGGAAATGCACAGCAGGAATGGAGGTGCACAAAGGGGTCCTCGCATAGCAAATGTTGTTCATCGATTCAAATGCTCTGTTGAACCTCTGGAAATTGGTATTGTGTTATCAGGGAGGATGTGGTCTTCAACCCAAGCAATATTTCCCAAAGGTTTGTTTTTTCATGACTAATTGCTGATACATCTTTCAGTTTTTGGTCGATGCTGGACAATTTCTGTTATCACCCATCCTTGAATACTACTGCATTTACTCATTAATGTTATTTATTAGACAGATTTTTTCTTTGCATATAATGTCGTAGGCAGTTTCATCTTTGTTTCGTTGCTTATTGTTAATATTCCTCTCTTTGTGATTGCAGGATTTAGGAGCAGAGTAAAATACTTCAGCATTGTGGATCCAATGCAAATGGCATATTATGTTTCCGAAATACTAGACGCTGGATTGCAGGGACCTTTATTTATGGTAAATTCCAGTTTTGTGCCTACCATGTATCGCTTCTTCAGCATCTGGATATCTTATTACTTGATGCATTTCAGGTTACTGTAGAGAACTGCCCAGGTGAAGTTTTCATCAATGTAACTCCTACCAAGTGCTGGAACATGGTCAGAGAGAGGCTGAACATGGAAATACGAAGGCAACTCAGTATGGGAAGGCCTAACCTTCCTACTCTGCAGCCTCCAGGATCAATCGACGGTCTTGAAATGTTTGGGCTTTTATCACCAGCAGTAGTTCGGGTGAGACATTACTACTGTTATATAAAAAATAATTTCTGAACAAACTATGTTGGCAATATGTCAAGGCTCTTCTAGTATCCTAATATAGTTAACGGTGAAAATTATAAATCCAATTGAAGTGCTATGTTTTTGTGGTTGCTTGATTGCATGGATAATTGCCACTTAGTGGTTCCACTGGCATTCAAACCTACAGTTTTTTGAATTATGTTAATTTGTTGTTGCCATACTTTTGGATTTGTGCGGTAAATTGTTTTTCTAATCCTTTACAGGCAATCGAGACACAGGATAGAGATCGCATCTGTACAGAGTACTGGAGATCCAGGCCCCATGCTGTCAATGAGAATCGAGACTTTCATCATACCCTACCTCAGGGCCCGTCCAATGTTGCCCTGAGGGGGCTCTTCCAGAGAGCTAGCCCTGACGAACTGCGAGCCCTGCGAGGTTTACTGGCAAGCAATACCAATTTTGATGATAGATACAGGCAGCAGGCCACCCATATGCTTGACGAGGAGCTTGCGAAGCAATGGCGCTGACAAGAGTAAATATTAACCAGTGGTGTATCTTAGATGGCATGAATTTTTTCTAGAAGGCAGAGCAAGTTTCTTCTTTTTTCTCCTATGAGCATGTTGATCCTTGTGGACAACTTGACATGGAATATCTCTTCCTTCTCCTATGTATACAATCATTCTGTACTGGACATCTTCTCAAAGTCGAAATGCCATGACGATTCTTTCTATTAAATTTTTTGTTCTGTTACATGTTCATCTTCTTTCATGCATTTTTCCTGATGACATTTATCAGTAATTTTCTGTTCATCATAAAGAAACCAACATCATGGAACAAACCTGTAAATAATTCAGGGTTGGTTGCAGTCTACCTGGAACCATTGGATTTTATCCACTTATTAGTGTCCCCTCAATGATTTGGATCTCTTGCAGTTTTTCTCTTGCAGGTTCATGATTCCAATCTCAGTGGCGTGTTAATTTTATATATTTATTACAAGATCTAGTTTTCCTTATGTAACAGTTGCTCAAATGGGTACTTGATTATGTTGCCACCTTCCTAAAGGTAATTGCGCTAACTCACCTTTTTATAGGTAACTATATGTTTCACCATTGTTGAAGTTCATTTTTGTATTTTGTTGCCAAATGGTGTCCACTTCGCGGTGGTTAATACTGTCTTTCTGATGTCTTCTTCAGGCCTTCAGGCGATACTTGTCTTTGGTTAGTGCCAAATAACAGTACATTGAGCCTCCTTAGCTTAAATGTTAAACTTGTATTGGAGTCTCGGATACATCTGTTCTGGTATGTTGCTCTGACTTTTCTCAGAATTATGATGATTCTATCTTACATGAGCTATACCTTTGTTTATCTTGCTGGCATGTAAGTAAACTTTTACACATAATCTCTTATTACTCTGCTCCGTTCAGATGTAGTAATATGCTGATTTGTTGCATGTTATCAAGAACATTTCTGAGTGTGTCCTACCTACAATCAATCTCTGGCTAAGTACTACAACCTAGTTGAGCATATGTAGCGGTCTTCCTGTTCACTCTACCACTTCAATACCCGAGTCCCAAAATTTTTCTGCCTTGTTTTGTGAATCCTCTATCTGTCAACTATGCTTGCATGTGCGGGCTATTGATTGCACTCACCCTGCCTTGTTAATTCACTCATCATAGCCGGCGAGGGGCGGTGCATGTTTAGGGTCACACACAGCTGTTTGCAGTGCCTAATCTAACTATTCGATAGTCGACAAGGAAATACTATTCGGTGGAGTGCAGAGAGTGGTGGTGATACCATTTATTGATTTTGTACTTGAGAGATAGAATACACCAGTAGTTTGATTTCAGGTATTTTTTGTTTCAAATCCAGTCATCCGATGCTTCGGAGCTGTGTGAGGATTTGCAAATGATCACACTTTCTGGTGTATTTGAATTCCAAATGTTGGGTGCATATAAATCAATTCCCCTGGAATCTCTGTATGGTAGATGTTTACACCCTCTGTAATTAGCGCTTACTAAATTGGTTTTTGGCACATGGTTCTTTGCTAATTAAAGCATCATCACATTACTAGCAACTTGGTACATACTTAGTATATGTTAATTACACTGGAATCTCCATATGGTAGAGCAGTCTGTAGTTGTCACATAGTATTGTTGATTCATTGCTAATGTTCTTCATCGGGTAGTTACGTGTCATCACTTTACATTGCCAGCATCGATTCTTTGATAAATTAAGATGCACTTTTATCTTCTGAATCACACGGTTTGAGCTAGCTATTAGTATTTCTTCTCTAACTAGAGAGGATTCGTTTCAGATGGATCGCCAGATTCGTAAAGCGTTTCGGGAAAGCTGAGTGACTTTGCTTCCTTGGCATCCAAGTTTGATCACTACCACTTTTTTGCAGGGAACGGAAGAGAGTTGTGCGCGGCAAGTTTCCTTACTTGAAGGGAGGGAGCTAGAAAGAAAATACAGGTGCGTGCATCATCGTCACGGCCTACTGATTCTCTACTTCCACTTGTGCTTGGGTCGGTGTGTTCTGTTACGTTCCGCGTTGGCTGCCGCTGAAATTCCACGCTCACGCGGACGGACAGCATAGGATCAGTCGACATCGTTACGTGAGGTTGTCACAGTTATTATTTGTAGGGCGTAGTTGGGAAAAAAATGAAGTGCTGCATGACTAACTGCAGTGGCTGTGGTTACTAATATCTGTTTGGGGAAAATATCAGATTATTTTATCTGGTCCGAGTTTCTTTTGGGAGGGGGAGGAGAGCCAAAACTCTATGAACAGACTACCCTTTTCTTCAACAAAAATAGTGGATTAGTTCATCTAATCACAGCCCATAGTCTGCTTTAATTTCTGTGCAAAGTAACTCCTGGAAAGCATAGAAGCACTCCTCAGTGTTCGATTTCAGCATTTTTCCCCTTCAAATCCAGTCATCGATGCTTCAGAACAGCGGGAGGATTTAGAACTGATCATTTTTCCCAGGGATTTTAATTCCATGTTGGGTGAATATAAATGAATCGTAGGGAATCTGAGGCAACATAATGGACAAACTACGTGACAAGTGGCTAAGGTCGGTTCTTGGTCTTAGTTTCTGTAGTTGGCTCTGCTGGCTAACATCTTACCACAAGATGTCTTGTTGCATATATGTAACTTCTTACAATAGCACTTACAAATTGTTTAGAGGCGCACTTTCTTATGTACCTGTGTGCCTCATTGCTCTATAATATTAGTAGTCAAAATGATCACATATTTTGCTGTGGATCTCCTGTAGGACGTATCTACACGGTAGGTACATTCTTTGGTCACTGTTAGCTTCTGCATACCTAACCGCTCCCCTCTTCCGTGGTATCTTTCCTGACAACAACCTCTTTGTCATCTTTCTTCTCATCCTGCACACTTTCAGTTCTGTTTTCCTCCACCTGCATACTCTTAGTCTTGATCTCACTGAGATCTTTCTTCTTGTCCACCAGCTTGTTCTCATTGGCATCTTTCTTCTTTGAGTTTAGGAGCTCGACAAGATCATCGAGCGCAACATCAGTGTCGTCATTCCTCATTAGAACCTCAGCGACCTCTGCGGGCGTCACAGTCACCTCCTTGATCAGCTCCTCAATCTCTGGATACGTGGCATGGAAGTCGATGGCATGGTAGTTATTGGCAAGGATCCGGAAAGCCTCCGGAGTGCAGTACCCCATGTTGATGTGCATGTCCATCCTGCCAGGGTGCAAAAGTGCTGGGTCAAGACGCTCCTTGTAATTGGTGGTGAAGATGATGATCCTTTCCTCCCCAGTTGTTGACCACAAACCGTCAACAAAATTGAGCAGCCCAGATAATGTTACCTGTTGCAGACAGCAACCAAAATGTCATGAGGATGAATACGTAGAAAAGCTGTCGAATCAAGGTATTCTGACTCCAAAGTTACCTTGTCTTCCGCCTTCTTTTTTTCTGTAGAATTGGACTTGGCATGTTCCTCATCTTCTTCATGTTCCTCCCTCTGCTTCAGTTCAATGGTGCAGTCGATGTCTTCAACCACGAGAATGGATCGGTTGGTCATGCCAACAAGCAGCCTCCTGAGGTCGGAGTTGGAGTCGACCCCAGTCAGCTCGAGGTCGTATATGTCGAACCTGAGGTGATTTGCAATGGCGGCGATGAGGCTGGACTTGCCGGTACCCGGTGGTCCGTACAGCAGGTACCCTCGCTTCCACGCCTTACCGATCCTCCTGTAGTAATCCTTCCTCTTGATGAACCTGTTAAGGTCATCCATAATGGACTGCTTCTGCTTCTGGTCCATGGCGAGCGTGTCAAACGTGGACGGGTGCTGGAGCTCCATGGGGGCCCACTCGTCCGAGTACTCGTTCATGTATATACTCAGGCTCCTCTCCCCGTCCTTTATGGCCTTGGCCGTGGCGACGATGAACGGGAGGTACTCCTTGAGTGCCTTCTCCTTGTGCCTCTTGTGGAAGCTCACCTCGTAGGATCTGACCTCCCGCATGCCACCACCACCATTCGGGTCGCCCTTGACCTCGCGGGTCACGAGGCACCACCTGAACTCCGTCCCTCCATACACGTCAGCCATCTCCTCGCCCGCCTCCATGCTGACGACCATCCTCTCAGCCTCGCTCTCGGCGCTACTGACCCGCAGGCGCTGCATGCCGATGTTTGCGGGGGCGTTGTCGATGTGCGCGGCGAGGTAGGCCTTGACGGCCCCGTAGACATGGTTGTATGACCACCCCTCGTTCTCCTCGATGACAATGGTGTGCTGCCACGTCAGGCGGGAGCGAAGGCTGTTGAGGGCAGTGGAGAGGGCCTCACGCGCCTCGGACGGCAGCAGCTGATTCGCGAGGCTGCGAACGAGCATGAGGGAGGCTGCTAGGGACGCTGCCGTGGCGATGGTCTTGTCATAGGACGCCATGGCTGTTTTTGATAGGGTGGGGGTGGGTGGATCCACTGGATCGGATGTTCTATTCTGTTGCTCTGTGTTCTTGATGTGGAACAGAGGTGTGGGGAAATGAGGCTGTGTTCAATGAACTGAGGTGGGGAGGTGGGCGTGTGTGGGCTTTTTATAGGGGCTGGATTGTGGAGTGGGTGGTTGACTGAGTGATATCTTCCTCTGAAAGGAACATGCTAAGCATGGTTTTCCAGACACCCTAGCACAGTGTGGTCCTACTTTGGAAAAGATAGCATCACATTACAACGCAAGTTCCATGCATGCATCAATTTATTTCCTGGAATCACTATATGGTAAATTGTTGCCAAATAGTTGGCTGAAAGGGAGTGGTCTGAATACTAAACTTAGCGTGGTCTTTCATATGGAGCTTGTTGTACTCCTAGTATTAATACTGTCACAATCGAGATCCCAAGGTCTGTCTGTAAGTATATCAGCATGTGGTTTTTTCTTGATTGGCGATGCTGCAACATGTCATCGCTTTGCATTTCCCAGTATTGATTATTTGTTAATTAGCATTCACTTTAATTCCCTGAATCACACGTTTTGGTTGTTATTTTATTTGGCAATTAACTAGAGAGGGTCCGTTTCAGATGGAGCTCCAGATTCCTAAAGCGCTCTTCGGGGGAAAGCTGTCTGACTTTGCTTCCTTGGCATCCAAGTTTGATCAGGAACTGTACCACTTTTTGCCCAAGGAGTTGTGCGTGGCAAGTTTCCTGGAAGCTAATTAGTTTTCTCGAAAGATGCACAAGAAGAAGGTTTCGTTCCTGGCGGCCTGCTGATTCTTCTCCTTCCAAACTTGTGCTCAGGTCAGTTTCATTCTGTTCTGTGCTGCCGCTGAAATTCCACCCTCATGCGGATGGACGGAGGAAGACCGGTTGACGTCGTCAGGTGAGGTTGTCACAGCAATTATTTACTTGCGGAATTTATATAGAGAGAATATGAGATTTCTGGCTCCCATGAGCGACCCATTCAATGAGTGCCACATATACACATGACTCATTATTTTATCTCCGGTCCACACTTTTTGGGGAGGGCGGAGACACAAAACACTACAACGAACAAAGTACTCTTTTATTAAACAAAAACAGTGGACTGGTTCCGCCAATCACAGCCCTTAGTCCGCTTTAATTTTCGTGCTGAGTAACTGACGGAAAACATAGAACCACTCCTCAGAGTTTGGTTTCAGCTAAATTTTTGTTTCAGTTTCCAGTCCTCCGATGCTTGAGCGCCATGTGAGCATTTGAGATCACATAGTGCACCAACCACGCAACAAGTGGCTGAGGTTGGTTCTAGGTCCTATTTTCTGTAGTTGGCTCTGCTGGCCAAGTGTCTTACAAAAGATGTCTTGTTGCATATATGTAACTTCTTGTTGCAATATTACTTACGAAGGTACTTAGAGGAACACTGTGTTAAGTACCGATGCGCCTCATTGCTCTAAAACTGTAACGTTATTAGTTGTCAAAATGATCACATATTTTGCAATGGATCTCTTGTATGACCTATCTACATGGTACACACATTCTCTGGTCACTGTTAGCTCCCGCACACCTAACCGCTTCCCTCTTCCTGTGGTATCTTCCTTCAGTCACTGTCATCTTTCTTCTCCTCCTGCACACTTTCTGTTCTCTTCTCGTCCACCTGCACACTCTCAGTCTTGACCTCACTGGCATCTTTCTTCTTGTCCACCTCCTTGTTCTCAATAGCATCTTTCTTCTTTGAGTTTAGGAGCTCGACAAGATCATCGAGCGCGACGTCAGTGTCGTCATTCCTCATCAGAACCTCGGCGACCTCCGCGGGCGTCACAGTCACCTCCTTGATCAGCTCCTCAATCTCTGGATACGTGGCATGAGAGTCGATGGCATGGTAGTTATTGGCAAGGATCCGGAAAGCCTCGGGGGTGCAGTACCCCATGTTGATGTGCATGTCCATCCTGCCGGGCCGTAGAAGTGCTGGGTCGAGACGCTCCTTGTAATTGGTGGTGAAGATGATGATCCTTTCCTCCCCAGTTGTCGACCACAAGCCGTCAACAAAATTGAGCAGCCCAGATAATGTTACCTGTTGCAGAGAGCAACCAAATTGTCATGAACATGAATAGGTACAAAAGGTGTTTGAGTCAAGGTATTCTGACTGCAAAGTTACCTTGTCTTCTTTCTTCTTTTTTTCTGTAGAAGAATTGGATTTGGCATGTTCCTCATCTTCCTCCTGCTCCTCCCTTTGCTTCAGTTCAATGGTGCAGTCGATGTCTTCAACCACGAGAATGGATCGGTTGGTCATGCCAACAAGCAGCCTCCTGAGGTCGGAGTTGGAGTCGACCCCAGTCAGCTCAAGGTCGTATATGTCGAACCTGAGGTGGTTGGCTATGGCGGCAATGAGGCTGGACTTGCCAGTACCGGGCGGACCATACAGGAGGTAACCCCGCTTCCACGCCTTACCGATCCTCCTGTAGTAATCCTTCCTCTTGATGAACCTGTTAAGGTCATCGATGATGGACTGCTTCTGCTTCTGGTCCATGGCGAGCGTGTCGAACGTGGACGGGTGCTGGAGCTCCATGGGAGCCCACTCGTCCGAGTACTCGTTCATGTATATACTCAGGCTCCTCTCCCCGTCCTTGATGGCCTTGGCCGTGGCGACGATGAACGGGAGGTACTCCTTGAGCGCCTTCTCCTTATGCTTCTTGTGGAAGTTGAGCTCGTAGGACCTGACCTCCCGCGGACCGCCGCTGTTCCCGTTCGGGTCGCCCTTGACCTCGCGGGTCACGAGGCACCACCTGAACTCCGTCCCTCCGTAGACGTCAGCCATCTCCTCGCCCGCCTCCATGCTGACGACCATCCTCTCTTCCTCACACTCGGCGCTGCTGACCCTCAGGCGCTGCATGCCGATGTTTGCGGGGGCGTTGTCGATGCGCGCGGCGAGGTAGGCCTTGACGGCCCCGTAGACGTGGTTGTAGGACCACCCCTCGTTCTCCTCGATGACGATGGTGTGCTGCCACGTGAGGCGTGAGCGGAGGCTGGCGAGGAGCGAGGAGAGGGCCTCGCGCGCCTCGGAGGGAAGCAGCTCGTTCGCGAGGCCGCGGACGAGCATGAGGGAGGCTGCTAGGGACGCCGCCGTGGCGATGGTCTTGTCATAGGACGCCATATGGCTAGCTGTTGCGTGTGAGGGCGAGGGACTGTGTAGGGGGCTCTGTTCTGTTCCTGATGTGGAGCAGAGGTGTGAGGGTGGTGTGTTGAATGAGCCGAGGTGGGGAGGTCGGGGTATGTGTGGTTTTTATAGGAAGGCAGGCAGTGGAGCGTGGGGTGGGTTGTTGACCGAGTGATGCCTTCCTCTGAAAGGAACGGGTCTGAAGGATAGACTTAGCACGGTCTTCCAAACACCCCCATCACACAGACCCAAAATTTCCATTGATTAGTTAATTTCCCCTAGAATCTCTGTAAATTGTTTACCACACCGTTTATAACTGGCGCTTACTACTAGTACTAAATTGTTTTAGGAGCATGCATGGTTCGGTGCAAATTAATCACTGAGAAGCTTCCCCCCCTGGAATCATCATTAAGGTATTCGAGAGGATTGTTGATACAGTCTGTGGCTGGCACTTTACATGTTCCTGGCGTGTATGCTTTATTATACTAGTACATTTTCTCGCAGCATTGATTCTCTGCTAAATTAATGAATGCGCAACTTTTGCACTAGTACACGTTTTGGAGCTGGTTACTGATCTGATGTATTGTTTCTTTGCTAGTAGTAGTAGATTGACGTGAGAGAGAACAAAAGGGGTTCGTTTCAGATGGAGAGGTCCAGATTCGGAAAGCGTCGCCTAGTTTGCTGCTTCTTCCTTGGCATCCAAGTTTGATCGATCAGGAATTGTACCACGTTTTGGCCCCGGGAGAGTTGTGCTCGTCAAGTTTCCTGGAAGCAGAAGCAGAAGAAGGAGGGAGAAAAGTGTGCGTGTGTGACCATTCCGTTCCGTTGTTCCGTTTGAGCGTCCGCGCGCGTGGGTTGGCCGCCGCAGCAAGACCGGTCGACTCGCAGCAAGGGAGGAAAGTGGAGCCGCGAAGCCCCGCGCGTGTGTGTGTGGGCATGTATTACATTATTTTTAGGTTACATTATTTTTTCCAGACCTGCATCTTGAATAGAAACGAGACCTTTTGCTACATACTATATTACAGTTCTCCGCATATAAATTACCCGTCAGCCCGTGAGGTATACTGTATAAAAGCGACATATGGAGATCTAGAGTGACTCTGCGTCTGTGACTCAGTATGGAGCTCGTCCTACATGGAGGACGTTTTTTTTTTTTTTTGAAATTCCAAAAAAAATGTCATTTTGAAGTTCCAAACAATTCATATGCCATAAGAAATTGTTCCTGAATAAGAAATCGTTTTTTAGGTACGGCAAAATGTTGATGTATCTTACCAGTAATGTTCATATGCCATAAGACACGATTAAAAAATGTTGAAAATATTTGTGTATCGAAAAAACATGTGTTTGCAACAAAAATAAAAAATAAAACATGTGTTACTGGCTCGGCTAAGAGGTGGGTGGACCTGGTTGACCCAACGCATAACTCGATGTTGGCTCCACTGAGCCAAATTTTGTTCAGGGCCGACCACATGGCTCATTGGCCTAGACTTCTTTAGACAGGCCAGTGACCTAGCGGGCTGAGCTGACCCATCTTGGCGAGTCTTTGTTCCCCTTAACCCCTTTCCCTTCTTTCTTTCCAAATTGTGTCTGAATCATTAGTTGCAAGTTAGAATATGTGCATGAGCCAACAAACCTATCAACTAAACAGGAAGAACTAACCAAAATATGTGACCTTCTATTTTGCTGCAAATAAAGTTGAACTAAAGAATAGGGAATAATAACTATCTATGAGACGGCTTGAGATCACCTTAGTGCCTTCAATACTAGCAACTATTTTTCGTGTCTTTGGTTCCGTTTTGTGAATAGATTTACAACATGATTTGTGCTTCATTTGTGAACAAAAAAGATGTACGTAGGTAATTTGCATCACTTCTAGAATGTGGTTATACATGCTTTTTTCCCATATGAAATATGTTCAAATGCTAAGATGGGATGTGGTGCCTAGATATACATGCTAGGTATTTTTTTCATTAAACATGTTCAAATCCTTTTCTATAATGTGATACGTGGATACATATGTGTGAGTTTCATACATTTCACATGTGTTATTGTAATACTTTTGAATAATGACGAATAGTGCTAGTATAGTATAGCTCAGAAAATAGCTCCACATTCAACTGGTGTTGGTCTTCTCCTTTGTTTTGTTTTGTTTTGTTTTGTTTTGTCCGTCTGTTTGTTTTTATTGTTGTTTTTAATGTCCACCTTAGAAAATATGATTCTCGGGATGTATTTATAATGGTTGCTGCCACAACAGTCACACACACAAACTCATTTTTTTTATAGTTTGTATTTATTATAGTTATTATTGTGAAGAAGACTACTTGAATAAGGTTACACACACTAACCCATGACTATTTTGCATATTAACTACTATATTTACTTTTCTCGCTCTTATTCATGGCTCCGGTAGATTTCTAGCTATAATTTGGGTTTAAGTTCTAACCATTTATCCTTATTCTCCGTGTATGTTAGATTATACATCCAAGAGAGTTGTTAGATGAGGTTCAAGCCTGTGTAATTGGGTAGGTTGTGATTGCTAACCTTTTTGTGCGATGAGCTAAAGTCTTCGTAATAGGGAATATGAGAAAAAAAAATAGGATAGGCCGCTAGTTGCAAACGCCAAATACAAATCTTCTACTGGATTTATCGTAGATTCTACGAGATGTATTAATTTGGTTGCAATATTTTTAATGGTGCTACCACCATACATAACTCATTAATTCTTACTAGAACTCGATCCGCATATGGCCATATTTGTTATACTAAACATTTTTATTTTTTACATGTCTCAGTTTCTCTACACACATTTTCACTAAATAATTATCTTATTATGTTTCCATTATACAATATATAATATTTCCATTATACAGTTCTATAATCTTTTACCCCAAATCATCTTAACCAAAATTTGAACTATATTTTGTAGAGAAAATGAAGTTAATTGTTTTCTTTTGGAGTAATTTTCCCTAGGTGAATTTAGGTTTATAAAGGAACATGATCTCATGGCCTTGCTAATTAATTTTGTCACTTAGATGAACTCTTGGTTATGTATGTGTTTATTTGTTCTCATCATCCTTTATTATCTTGATAGAGAGCTCCATATAGGGTCTAAACAATATCCATACAAGATCTAGTGGTGCATGATTGTCCATTTAGGTGTAAGTAAATGGAGAACTCTAGAGTATGAAGTGTTTACAAGGGGTTTATCCTGGAATTGTTGACAATGACTATTTGTTGGTTCATTCATGGCTAGTATATCTTTCAAGTTGTTGGGTCAATAACATGCTAGCATTGCAAGCGTACTTTGTACTCGGTCTTGCATTATGTTTGAATCAACCAAATTATTTGTTTGCATATCACTTGGTAAAATAACATCACTTGGAATACACATTGAAGTTGAACCACCATTAACGATCCTTCGGATGAGGCCGCGCCAGAGTATGTCCCAAACGAGATTCTACGAGAGTATGTCCCAACCGTCAGTGTTACCGTGTGATTTCTAACATGGACAACAACCAATTGCCCCCTAGTGTGTTTTCTTAGGGTTTATATATCATGAACTATGAACCAAGCAATGCAACATGTTCAATGGCTCCTTGTCACGGGATCCCATGCATCCAGGATGTTAATATTGGGCTAATTCGTTTCCTCTTTCAGTTTTACTACCTCGCTAGATGTTAGCAAACTATCTTGAAAGACGAAAGCAAGCCCTCGAATATGTTGGAAATGATTGAACAACCATTTTAATCATAACCCTCTTTGCCACCTGCTGATGGTGATTTTTAGGTCCAACCATCTGCTCCATTTTACATGGATCATTGGGATTGCGAGTGAAATTGCTTAAGGGTCCAACCGAAACCATTTTTGAACCTATGGTATAGAAAATAAAAAGGAATTTTACAATTTTGAGATTGTAAGCTGCCTCTCGTGTCTCTCCCTTGGGAGGCGCCAGGGGCTAACCATAACACCACCAAAGCACCCCACCCCATGAGAAGATCTTCGCTGCCATTGCCACCGACCTTGTTCGTGGCGGCGGCGGGCCCCAGTGCTGAAGGTGTGTGTGGAGGGGGGGGGGGGGGCAGCGGTCGATCAAGGTTAGGGCAGCACGAGGCTTCCCACCACAGGCAACAGCTAGGGCGGAGATCCCTGGTTGAGGTGCACACACGATGGCGATTTGTGGAGGGGACAATGTTCCAGTTCTGGGCCTCACCAAGACCCGTTGTCGAGACGACGGACCGTCTGGCGGCGTGTGCTAGAGGTCGTGTCCAATGGCGTTCAAGGTGGGCGGGGCGTGAGACGTACTCTAGCCATAGCATGCGCGTGGCCTCCATGGGTGGGCCGGGTCGAGGCCAAAATATGTTGTGCCCTCGATAAGAATAAAGGTGGGTTGCCTTGCCGTGTGCATGGGCACCGCGTTGAGGTGACGGTCCTAGGGTCCTTCTGAACACTGAATATTTTGGATTTTTTTAACACTGGACTGACATTGTGATTTGTGTACACTATACTTATGACCATATCGCTATAAATTACATCATTAACTACCCATGACCATGATCAATGTCATTCTACAAACACAAATTGAATGGAGCGACCACTTCCCCCGTACGCTGAGCTAGAAAGTTTTGGATCTTGCTAAAGAAAATCGGAAAATAGGAAGCTGTCTATAACCTTAGAGGCCTTATATTTTGGGACAGACGAAATAACGTTTAAACTAGGGGAGTTATGAAGATTATGAAGAAGTTAGCAAAAGTAAAAGTGAATTTTACTTTTATTTGCTAACAACAACTACTACAGGAACGCTACAACATCACTCACGCGGATCTGTTGTAAATATCTAGATGCAGCAACTGCAGATTGAGTTTTGAACTGATCAATGTCAATGTAGTAGGAAGAAAGTCCAGAATATATTAGGGCAAGGTTTGCATCTAGTGGATTAAAAAACCATGATTTCCAATTGTCATTCATAGTCGAAATTACTTGGCCGAGTTTTTATCACATATAAGTATGACATGCTCGATAGATTCTCTATATAAGTATGACAAGCTTGAACAATTCATCTTTCTAATTCTTCTCCATAGCTTCTACGGTACATGAATGCCTCACGCCACAACCACCTGCTCATATTTATCCACCTTGCTCTTTCCAGTCGCCTGCTTCCTAGCAGCCATGCTCCCATCAGTTGTGTCTTTCTTTGCCTTGATGAACTCGACAAGATCCCGTAGCGCGGCGTCGGCGCCGTCGTTCCTCATCAGAACCTCGGCGACCTCCGCCGGCGTGATCGGCACTTCCTGTAGAAGCGAGTTGATCTCCGGAAACATAGCGTGGTCGTTGACGGAGTGGTAGTTTGTGGCGAGGATCCTGAACGACTCCGGGGTGCAGTAGCCCATGTGGATGTGCATGTCCATCCTTCCCGGCCGCAGCAGCGCCGGCTCCAGCCGCTCCTTGTAGTTGGTGGTGAAGACGATGATCCTCTCCTCGCCGCTCGTCGACCACAGCCCGTCCACGAAGTTGAGCAGCCCGGACAGCGTCACCTTGTCCTCGCTGTTGTCGTCCCCGCTGAAGCCGGACCTCCCGGAGCGCCTATCGGGGCCCTGGTGGTCGCCGTCGCCGGGGCGCTGGTGCATGTCGACGCTGCAGTCGATGTCCTCCACGACGAGGATGGATCGGTTTCTCATGCCTACGAGCAGCCTGCGGAGGTCCGAGTTGGACTTGACCTCGGTGAGCTCGAGGTCGTAGATGTCGAACTTGAGGTAGTTGGCCATGGCGGCCACGAGGCTGGACTTGCCGGTTCCCGGAGGGCCGTACAGCAGGTACCCGCGCTTCCACGCCCGGCCGGTCCTCCGGTAGTAGTCCTTGCGTTTGACGAACCTCTCGAGGTCGTCGACGACGGACTTCTTGAGCGCGGCGTCCATGGCGAGCGTGTCGAAGGTGGAGGGGTGGCGCAGGTCGACGGCGGTCCAGACGTCGTACTCGATCATGTGCATCTTGAGGTTCCGCTGCTGGTCCTTGATGCGCTTGGCGGTGTCCTCGACGAAGGGGAGGTAGGCCGAGAGCGCCTTGTCCTTGTGCTTCCTGTGGAAGCTGAGCTCGAAGGACCTGAGGCGGGCGTGCTGCTGCTGTCCGCCGCCGCGGCAGGCGTTGGTGGATGAGTTGGCGTTGGCGGCGGGGTCGCGGGAGACGAGGCGCCAGGTGTAGGCGACGCCGTCGTGGACGTCGAGGGTCTCCTGGCCGTGGTCGATGGAGAGCGCGATGTGCGGGGAGGCCTCGTCGAGGCGGCATGCGCGGTGGCGGCGCACGGAGGCGTCGGAGGAGGCGCGGGCGGCGAGGTAGGCGCGGACGGCGTGGTAGAGGTGGTTGGGCGCGAGGCCCTCGTTCTCGTCGATGACGACGGTGTGGCGGGAGGAGACGCGGGCGCGGAGGGCGGTGTAGGAGAGCTCGTCCTGGATCTCGGAGGGCAGGAGCTCGGCCATGGCGGTGCGCAGCGTCTGCAGCACCAGCCCCGCCGCCGCCATCGTCCCCGCCGTCTCCAGGAACCGCTGCATCATGGCTGGCTCTGCCTCTTGCTTCTTGATCGATCGATCGATCGATCGTTGGTTGCTAGAGAGCTAGGCGTGTCGTGTCGATCTGCGAGGGGCGGCGTGGCAGTGCTAGCTTATATATATTGCTCGCTCGCTCGCTCGGTGGTTTTTCTTGGGCGTGGGTGCAGTGCAGTCGTATTCCAGTTCCAGTAAGCTGAGGTAACCGATGCAAACTCACCTATA
This sequence comes from Avena longiglumis, assembly GCA_030063025.1. Lineage (NCBI taxonomy): Eukaryota > Viridiplantae > Streptophyta > Magnoliopsida > Poales > Poaceae > Avena > Avena longiglumis. Next base: position 557,119,934 of record CP125974.1, read on the forward strand.
GCGCTAATTTGGGGCTCTAAAAAAAGGAAAGAGAAAGGAGGATTTTTTTCTAGAAAATCCCAGCCGGGATCGAACTGGAAACAAGCAAAACGGCAGGGACGATCATCCTGGCGCCTGCTACAAGAAAGAAATAAAACACCGACGATTTATGGAAAAAATACAGAGATGTTATGTTATTAAAGGAAGAAGAAACGAAGAAAAGGAAATGGCCGGCGATTTATGGAAAAATACAGAGAAGATTGATCGACTAGGCCTACGCCGCCTCCTATTCTTTCTTGTTCAAGACGGATCGACCAGGACCTAGGCTTACTCAGGTTACTTGTTTTTGCAAAAATTTCATCGATCTATTATTAATTATCAACAATAATACATTTTTTTTTCAAAAATATTCTCTCTGATCCAGATTATTTGACTCAGATTTGTCTAGATTTAGATGAATCTAAACATTATTTAGTATATAGGTTTATCCAAATTTTAATAAATCTAAGTCAACTAATATGAGTCGGAGTGAGTAATAAATTATAAATAGATTTTTTCACCATCTAGAGACGAAACTAGTGGACTACAATAAACACTAGCCTAAGCTGAAGGCATGTCGCCGTTCTCGCTCCTCTATTATCGGAACCAAAAAAAATTGTTACTACACACATATATGTTAATTTTCTCAATATATCAACATATGTTGATTATGTATGAACAACATTTTAGTGGATAAAAAAGTTTTCTCCCACTACTTTTTCAGGTTTCAAAAAGTTTTCTCCCCATAATGATATAATAAATAAAAATGTCAGCGATTTCTTACTGTCTTGATCTGCTATAAAAAGACACGTATGGAGGGTTGGCAATGGTCACAATATTCGTATTTGGTGTGATGTATGGGTGCCGAGAGCGGCGAATAATAAAATACTGACTCCAAGAAGAGTAATTGACTATGATGGATGTTTGAGCTAATTGACAACAATGGCACGCGTGGAACGTTCAACTGATCCGAAGTACTTTCTACCCAATTGACGTTGAAGCTATTCTTCATATTAAGTTATCACCACATGGTTTTGATGATGTGTTGGCCTGATTTCCTGAAAAGTCTGGCTCCTTTACTGTCCGATCGGCTTACCAACTAGCATTTAGTGATCTCTTAGGCCAATTCTCCTTTGGATGCTCAAGTGTTAGGCCGTCAGGTGATGATCCATGCTGGAATAAAATTTGGAGTGCCTCTATACCTTCGAAAGTTAAAACATTGCTTGGAGAGCTGCTTCCAATGCCATAGCTACTGAAGAAAACAAGGTGAGACGGAAGATACCTGTTACAGGCCTTTGCAAGATTTGTGAATCAGAAGTGGAAGATGTTGCACATGCGCTGGTATTTTGTCCGCATGCAAAACGACTTTGGAGTGCGATGCGGGACTGTTGGACCCTTCCTTCTACAATAGAATTCCATATTTCATCCCCTACATGGTTCAAGTCGGTTATCCACTCAATCCCTGGCCACCTAGTGGACAAAACACTGCTCGTTGCCTGGAGGGCTTGGTATGAGAGGAATGAGATTACCCACGACAAACCCCTTCGTCTACTGAAGGTTCACGGAGATTTTTATGCAGCTATGCAAACACCCTTAGCTCCATCTCGGTTGTCTCAACTGACCAGATGTTGAAAGGGAAGATGTTGTCTGTACCTCTTGTGGATGCTTCGGCTGCTGTTGTGAAGGAAGCACCATAGAGTAATTGATGGTTCAAGCCCCAAGCTGGGTGAGTAAAACTAATGATTGACGGCTCGTTTAAAGAAGATAATGGATCTGCGGGCACTAGTATGGTCCTTCGTAACGACACTGGTGCGGTAATTTTTTTAGCGTGCCGTTCTCTGTTGGACTGGGAGGATGCTTAAGAAGAAAAACTAATGGCCTGCAGGGAAGGTCTTGATTATGCTCTTCATCAGTCCAACTTACCCATTATTGTGGAATCTGATTGTGCGTAGCTGGTCTCGGCTGTTTTATCAAAAGATCATGATTGTTCTGCCTATCTGCATACTGTTTCAGAGATTCGAAGTTTGGTTAGAGGTAATAGAAAGTGTTGTTTTGTAAAAGTAGACCATAATCAGGTGAGAATTAGTCACTGCCTTGCTAATTGGGCAAGGACAGAGAACATAACTAGATTTTGGTTTAGGTTGGGTCCTGATGTTATTCTTTAAGAGCTCGTAGCTGAACTTCCTGTAATTCTTGCTGATTAATAAAAGGTCTGATTTTACCCGCAAAAAAAATAAAAAATAAATAAAAATATCACGTGTAGGTTTAACTTGCACTTGAAATGTTCATATTTTTTTAATGAGGAGAGGCCCTGAAGGGCCTGGACACCTTCATTAGATCAACGGTATAGATACATTTGTAGTAAGAACCTTATAGAAGAAACTGACAGCAGCTAACAAGTCCTGGCATTTATATGACCCTAGAAACAATTTGGAAAAATCAATCGGGTCCTCTTTAATCGCCGTCATAGCCCGAGAGCATCACACGGCCGTCTTCATCAGCGCCGGGTGAAAGGGCATGTATGCCCCCATGTGTGGTTTTGGTAATTAATGACAATCTCTATGGGCTAATGTATAAAATGAGTTTCACTTGTAGGTTTGTCCATTGGCATCGCTTGAGCCATGTGTTGGTCTCAAGGTTGAAAGATGAAGAAACTTCCAAGGGCTTTGTGCCCACTGGAATCATGAAAAAAGAAGGAGCTTGAAGGTTGATCAAGTCAAGTGCAAAGAGTTGCGTCAAGATGGATCAAACCTCAAGAAGGGATGAAGAAGGGCAAGGTCAAGATGCGGCATATCTAGAAGATCTCATGCTTGAAGCTTGCCATCCTCTTGATCATGGAGTGATGAAGACAAGTTCAAAGAAGAGGTTTCCCCATGGAGTATGGGGGAGCAATTTTCAAGTCTTCATTTTCATCAAGCAAGAGCAAGCAAGAGCAATCAAGAAAGGTGTTTCCACTCTAGAAGAACAAGACGGTCTACATCAAGTTCAAGTGGATGCTCAAGTCAAATGTATGATCTTGACAGGGCTTCTCTTTTGCCGGTATCGTGTTGTTAGTTGGGAGACCGGGTTTAGGATAGATATCCGTACTATCAAGAGGGGCTCTCAAGCAGGTGTCTCGTTTGCATTGTTCGGAGGGAGCTCAAACCTTTGCATGCATAGAATCATCATTTTTGGTTTTTATTTGGTTCTTGTCCATGAGAGGATGAGAGCTTGTGGCCATCATCATAACAAGCTCTAGTTCATCATCTAAGGATTTTCCTTGCATATATTATTGCGGTTTTTGATCTTGCGAGTTTTCCGGCTCCACATTTTGGGAGATACATCACATATATATTTATGGTATTTTCTCCCTAGGTGATACCCAATATTTCGAACAAAATTGGTTTCATCTCGTTTGGAGTTCGGATGCGAAAATTATTGCAATTCTGGTTTCTAGGATTTCCCTGACCGGAAGTTCCGGCTTTCCATCGGAAGTTCCGCTAGGGCATTTTTCCGTCGAAAGTTCCGGTTATTCTTCCGCTCATGTTCACTAACCTCCCTGTTTTTGAGTCTATATTTGACGGAATTTGGACCGGAAGTTCCACCGGAAATTCCGCTCGGGCCTAGTTGCCGCCGGAAGTTCCGGTTGAATATCCGGCTCTCGTTCCGCTCACGTTCAGTAACCTTCTATTTTGGATGTGTCTATTTGACGGAACTTCAATCGAAATTCCCACCGGAAGTTCCGGGGACCGGCTGAAGTTCTGACCAGGACTCGCATTTTTAGTCTCTCGCATCGCAGTTTTTGACCGTTGGCTGTGTGCCACCAGAACTTCCGGTCTCCCACCGGAAGTTCCGTCCAAGGTCGCGATTGCCCATAACAGGCAGATCTGGGAGCCCTTTAAAACGGGCTCCTCTTCCCCTTCGTGGGCACTAGCTCTTTTCTTGGTTCTTGGCTTTCTCTCTCTCCTCCATTGTTGACCTTGAAGAAGCTTTCCCTCTCCCTTTCCCTTATTATGATTCTTGCATATTTTTGAGGGATTTGAGAGAGGAGATCTAGATCTACAATCCCCCAAGCTAAATCCCTTCTTTGTGATGAAGGAATCATTGGGATCTAGATCTTGGAGAGTTTTGTGTTCTCCTCTTGTGTTCTTCATCCCTTATTCCCCCAATAGCTTTTGTAGCTTTGTTGGAATTTGGAAGTGAAGGACTTGCCCTTGCATTTGTTGCATAGGTTTGAGTTCTTCTCGGAGTTTCGGCGAGTACAAGCTTGTGGGCTTGTTTCTCTTGGGTTATTGGAACCCTAGACGGTTGTGTGGTTGGGTTGTTGACCTTTTTTGGTCTTGTAGCCTTTTGTGGCTTTGTTGACCTTTTGTGGTCTTGTAGCCTTTTTTGGCTTTGTTGGCCTTTTGTGGCGTTGTAGCCTTTTGTGGCTTTGTTTTTGGGAGCCTCCAATTGAGTTGTGGAGTTAGCCCCAATCTTGTAGGGGTTTGGTTACCGCCCTCAAGCGTCCCATAGTGGAGCAAGTGACCGCCTTTTGTGGTGCGCACTCGGGAGAATAGGGTGAGCCTTTTGTGGCGTCGGTGAGTTGCGTGCTTCCGCATCCGGGTTGAGGCCTTGTGTGGCTTTGGGTGAGCATAGATCCACCACACATCGAGGTGAGCCATTTGTGGCGTTCGGAGAGCATTGCGCCATCGCACCTCTCTAACGGAAACATAGCTTCTTTGGAAGTGAACTTCGGGAAACAAATCTTCGTCTCCGCGTCCATCGGTTATATCTCAACCGAGCCCTTTACTTATGCACTTTACTTTGTGATAGCCATCGTGCTTGAAGTATTTATATCTTGGTATCACCTTGTTGCTTGTATTGCTTAGCATAGGTTGTTGGTGCACTTAAGTGAACCTAGTGGTTAGGTTTTGTGCTCAATAAATTAAATGTTAGTTTTATTCCGCATTTACTTGAGCCTAAACCGTAATATTTTGAAAATCCTATTCACCCCCTTAGGCGACACCCATTGCACTTTCACCGGGGACATCAGCACCTGGCACCGAGAAAACGTGGGTTGCCGCTTCTACTCTGATAGGTACCTCCATCTGGAGGTTGAGAAAACACCGAGCACCATTGCTGGCTTGAATAAAGGCCCCCCAAGAGTACAACTGAGTCGATAGCAATCTTCGGTCCCCGAGGATGGAGCTCTATCTATGGTGTCTCTACTCTAGTGCCTCTGATTTCCAATCCAAAGTTCAACAATATTCTCCCTCCTCACTCCACCATGGAGAGAGGCATAGAAGAACTAGGCTTCGCTCCACATTGAAACCCCATAGCAATAACTGGCCTTCAACCAATGCACCAAGAAACCACATCCATCGTCTAACTCTACACTACCGCTATGAGTCAGAGGAGGCAAACTCAGAGAGTATTTGCAGTGGTAGTAGGCCACAAGACGAACCTTATTGAAGAAGCTGCTCGAATCCTTCGCCATCGCCACCTTTGAATCCCTCCATGGGAGCTCCTCCGTTGAGGGAATAACCTTGCAGAGCCAGGCCTGGTTCGAGAAACCGAGCTCCAAACTCCTATTGTAGACCTTATTTGGAGAGATGCACACCCCCCTCAATGACCCATGCGCCGTCGCCTGCCACCGATGAGACGCAGAGAAGCATAGGAGAACTTCTACGAGGTGGATTTGGTCGCCTGAATCCACCCACCTACTCTCAAAATCCATAGAGGAAAACAGCACAAACCCTACCTCTAAACCTATAGCTACAATGTATAAGAGAAGCCAACCACCTAATCCATCCTCTAGCCGCCCGACAGTGCCTTCGGAGAGAGGGAAGGAGAGGGGTGGTAGAGGAGGTCTGGGAGCGACTCTCAATAGGCTCTGGAAGGAGCGAGAGAGGAATGCATAGGCATCAAGAGGCATACAGTGTGGCTTCCTCGAAATGTTCATATATCTCGCAAAAAAATGTTCACATAATCAAAAAAAATAAAAATTCCATGTGCTAAAAACAAAACCTAGTCCGGAAGGCCCCTTCCCCTCCCTTCTTTGGCGGTTTTTGGTGTCGTGGTGAGGAGAAAGACCCATACCCTTATAGTTGTAGCTTAGGTTTACGTCTAGGGCTTGCTTCGGCTTTGTGCTTATGTTCGGCTTCATGTCGTTGTCTCGGGTGCTCTGGTTGCTTCCGAGATGCATCTTGGAAGTGATGACTCTCGTCCTGTTTGTGGTGCTTCTGAGGTGGGAGATGGAGGCGACAATCAGGGCTGGTCAATGATCCTATCAAAATAAGCTCGCGGTCGGCCCTCTATATCTCGATCTAGGGGCATGGTGTCGTGCTGGCAGCGCGAAGCTCTGTTTTAGCCTTTCTTCTTGAGTCATCGAGGAGATGGATGGGGGGAAGGGTGGAGAGGGGATCTGCTTAGGCTGGCATGGTTTTTTTTTTGACTGTAATCCACATACTTTATTAAACGGGATAGTGGTTACATTCCGACTGAACACAGTCGGTCAAAAACCCAGGTATTACATCAAAGCAAACTGAGCTATCTATGCTAAGAGCTTCTTTGGCACACAAATGTCCAGCTTTATTTGCATCGCGACCTATGAAAATAAGCTTGAACTCCTGGAAATTCACACTCATGAGTTTCATTTCTCGTATGATATGAGCCCCTTCAATACGAGCTTCTGTTTTCTCCTGCCAAATTTTTTCCCGCGAGGAGCAGTCCGTATGGATGATAACCTTGGACAAGCCAAGCCTCATCGCCGCCTCCAGGCCCTCCCTACACGCCAAAAGCTCGCTGATAAAAGGATCAGCGACATAAATCTGCCTCTTACACCCCGCTTCCACGAACTCGCCATCATGGTTACGAATGATATAACCCGAGCCAGCAACATTTGTATGGCAATTTAGCGAGCCATCTATATTCACCATATTCCAGTCCCTCGGCGGCTTCCCCCATTTGCACTCCGGTTTCAGCACTACCTTCTGCCTTGGCGATAGTTCCAGTAACGAAATCTGCTCTTCAACCAGCTGCATAGAACCAATAGGTTGATACTTCTCCTCCCCATGCACATACTTATTTTGGCTTGACCAGATGCACCAGAGCACAGTGATGACCACCGGCAATTGATCTGCAGAGATGGCAGATCCAACCATAAGATCGTGCCTCCACGTAGCTGGGTGCAGTCTTGGAAAAGAAATTCCATAGTACTCTTCCGTAGCCGTCCAGAACTGCTTCGCATGGCTGCAGTTCACTAACGCATGCACTAAAGACTCATCCTCATGGCCACAAAGCTTACATGTTCCACTTCTCATCACGTGGCATCGAGAAAGCTCGGCATAACAGGGGAGGAAACCCTTCAACGCCCTCCACCAGAATACCCGCACCTTTGGTATAACCCTCAACCACCAAAGTTTCTTCAAGATCCCTTCTGTATCAGAGCACCCCGGAGCATCAGCAATATGTTTTACAAGCATCCGATAAGCAGAACGAACCGTGTACTCCTGACTTGTCCTCGTTCCATGCCTAGAAATCGCCAGCCCCATTCCTCGGGCGAGGAAGTTGCAGCACAGCCTCAACATCAAGTGGACAGAAACTCAAATTCATAATTCCCTCATCCCATCTTCCAGTCATCGGATCAATCAAGTCCGAGACCATCTTTAGTTCGGAACCATCCAGCCGCTTTTCCTCATCACAGACGAGGGGTTTAAGACCCGGAACTCCCGACAACCACTGATCCTCCCAGATCCTTGTATCTTGCCCATCACCGATACGTCGAACTAGCCCCTACTTTAGCACCTCCCTACCGCAGATAATAGCCCTCCAAACTTTGGAAGCACTATTTGGGCAGCCTGTGCTCAGAATGTCACCATTTGGGAAATATCGTCCCTTCAATACACGTGCACATAAACTCGTAGGATTTTCAAGCAACCTCCATGCTTGCTTACCCAACATTGCATCATTAAATTTTTGGAAATCTCTGAAACCAAAACCTCCTTTGCTTTTTTCAATTGACATCTTTTCCCAGGCTTGCCAATGCATGCCTTTTTTGTCTAAAGATCCACTCCACCAGTATTTGGACAGAATTGCCATTAATTTGGAGCACAAACCTTTTGTGAGTTTGAAACAATTCATAGCATAGGTTGATAGAGATTGGATCACTGACTTTATCAAAACTTCTTTTGCAGCAAATGACATAAACTTCTCACAGTACCCCTGAACTCTCGACCGAGACACCTCCACCAAATGATCAAACTGTTTATCGGTCAATCTCCTCGAGGCTGTAGGAAGACCAAGATACTTCTTAGACAGAGCCTCGCGATCAATATGTAGTGCCTCCCGCACTAATGCCCGCACCTAAGCACCGCAGTTTGGGCTAAAGAAAGCCGAACTCTTCTGCTTATTTACCTTCTGGCCCGAGCCTCTCCTATAAATCTCAAGGATCTCATTTAGGCGTCGGCCACTCCTCACCTCAGCCTTCATAAAAACCAGGCAATCATCGGCAAACAGAAGATGTGAGACCCATGGAGCTTGGAAGCTCACTCTGACACCTCTATCAATCCAACCAGCGTCATAATTCTTCATAAGCGAAGACAAACCTTCCCCACATAACAAGAACAAATAAGGCGAAATTGGGTCCCCCTGCCGAAGCCCTCGGGTTGGTTTGAAGGAGGGGAACAATTCACCATTTATCCTTATCGCAAGCTTACAGTTGTCACACACCTCATAATAAGAGAGATCCATGCCTCCGCAAAACCCAGTTTCCTCATAATCCCCTGCAAATAAGACCACTCCACCCGGTCATAAGCCTTCATCATGTCAAGTTTTGCCGCACAAAAAGCAGCCTTCCCTTTCTTCCGCTTCATGGAGTGGATACACTCATATGCCATGATAACATTGTCTCTAATTAACCTTCCTGGCACAAAGGCACTCTGCTCCTCAGAGATGATATCGTCCAAAACAACTCGAAGTCTGTTAGCAAGTACCTTTGAACAAAGTTTATAGATAACATTGCATAAAGCAATTGGGCGAAACTGGGTAATCTCTTGTGGGTTCTTTACCTTTGGAATAAGCACAATGACAGTCTTATTTATAACTTCTGGTAAATGGCCACCATTAAGAAACCCCAACACAGCGTTTGTAATCTCCTTTTTAATCAGAGGCTGGCATGGTGTGAAGTTGTTGTTGTTCCTAGAGATTTCAACTGTGGCGATCTTGCGCCTCAGTTATATTTGGTCATAGGGCTCTCTTTGGACCACGCGGCATAGGGATCTCTTTGGACTGCGGGGCTACAAGCACTGAGTGTGTTCAACCTCCTGTCCGGTGTACCATATCTTCTGTCTAGGTCCTTTTTTGTAAAAGTAAAGGATTAGGTTATATTTTCATTTTCTTCCTAGGTCCTTTTTGTAAACTCTTTGTAAACTGTGTGTCCACCGATTAATGTAGTTCTCGGGGTCCTTCATTTGCTTAAAAAAACATCTACCATGGTATTAGAATTGTTTAATTCTGTATACTCTTTATAAATAAAAATATGATTTTAATTTTCTTTTTAAGTATAGGGCGATCAATGGATGGAAGGAACTTTTCAGCATATTTGTTTGACAAAAAGGAAAGACTTGGTCGAAGACGAAGAGACCTCGGTCGGTCACCGGCCGCGCACCCAGACCCAGACCCAGACCCAAACCCAAATCCAAACCCGAACCCTGGCTTAAATACTTCACCTTAAACCCTTGCTTAAACCCAAACCCAAAGCCAAACGCTAACTTGGGGCTCTAAAATAGGCAAGAGAAAGGAGTTTATTTGTTTTCTAGAAAAACTAAGCGCCCAATGTAGTGGATTTCCAAAAAGAAAAAAAGCGCCCGATGTTGTAAATCTTTTGCGTCGACGCAAAGGAAATTGCAGGTAAATCAATCAAGCAAGCAAAACGGCAGGTAAATCAATCCTCGCCCCCATTGGACAAGAAAAAAACTACTACGCGTACTACTGTATATAAAACTCCGACTGGAGAAACGGGATTCGCTCGCGTGAGAAAAATAGGAAGAAGTGGCGAAAAAATAATACTCCCTTTGTTCTATAATAGGTGTCTTAGATTTGACAAAATTTAGATGAATCTATATATTAAATAGTGTTTAAATTTATTTAAATTTTAACAAATCTAATACGTCTATTTTAGGACGAAGAGAGTACTACGAGCAACACCGTTGTTATTATTGAAGGAAGAGGCCACCAAGAAAAAAGGAGAGGGCCAGCGGTTTATGGAAAAATTCAGACAAGATCGATCGACTAGGCCTACACCCCCTTATGTTCTTTCCCGTCCAGGATTGATCGACTAGTACGACAGCTTTTCTTTCTCGTTAATCACGTATATGGACCATGACCCAGGCTTGCTCACTTTTTTTTTATTTACAAAATTTCAATCGATCTATTAATAATCATCAACCGTAGTAGCTATATAAATCACAAATAGGTTTTTGCACCATCTAGCACGACCACGACATTAGCACGAGCCGAGGCGTGCCGTCATCCTCGTTCCTCCATCATCGGAGATATGCAAATTTTTTCGTAGTAGAACTTGTCACATTAGACGCAGTTGTTCATTAATTATCTCCATATATCAACTTATTTTGAATATGCATGCACAACTTTTTCACGGTTTAAAAAGTTTTCTCCCAAAAAATATAAAAATGCCATTGTGGGTTTAACTTGCACTCAAAATGTTCATATATCTTGGAAAAATTGGCACGTTGCAAAAAATGTTCACGAAGTCAAAAAATATTCATGTGCTAAAACATTCATATATTTATCTTAAAAAGTAGAAGAAACCATATAATGTCTAGGGCTTTTCGGCCCCTCCCTCTCCCTTCTCCGGCGGTTGCTGGCGTCGTGGTGTGGTGAAGGACCCATCCCCTGTACAACTATAGCTTAGGTTTAGGTCTAGGGGTTTCTTCACTTTGTGCTGGTGTTTGGCTTCATGTAATTATCTCGGGTGCTCCTACTGCTCTCGAGCTGCATCCTGGAGGTGAAGGCTCTCGTCCTGCTCGTGGTGCTTATGAGGTGGGAGCCGGAGGCGGCGACTAGGACTGGTCAAAGATCCTATCGAAATAAGCTCGTGTGGTCAGCCCTCTAGATCTTGAAATGGAGGCATTGTGTTGTGTTGGTGGTGCGAAGCTCTGTTTCGGCCTTTCTTCTCCAGCCCTCGAGGAGTCGGATTGGGGGGAGGGTGGAGAGTAGATCTATTTCAGTTGTCATGGTGTGGAGTTGTTATTCCTGGACATTATCAATTGTAGGCGATCTTGCGCCTCGGTTATCTTTGGTCGTTGGGATCTATTCGGACCGTGGTGCTGCAAGCAGTGTAGTTAGTTCAACCTCCTGGCCGACATGACATTGTGGAGGCCCTTGAGAACCTCCGTTATGGAGCTTATCGCTCGCTCTTCACCAAGTGGTTTCGTCCTAGGTGATGACGCGTGCGACCGTGACGTTGAGTGCTTCGTCGTTCTCGGTGAAGAGGTGTCGGATTGCATTTTGTATGTTCAGGTCCTTTCAGTAAAGTAGAGGACTGTGTTGTATTTTTAATTTCTTGTTTGATCTTCTCTGTAAACTGTGTGCCCACAGATTAATGCAGCCCTGGATCCTTCAGTGTCCTTCCTTTGTAAAAAATTCATGTACCAAGGTACAAGAATTGATTTCATTTTTCTATTTTTTTTTGCGAAATTCCACTAATTTATTAATAATTACAACAGTAGTACAAAGAGATCTAAAATAATAAAAATTATAAATAGGTCATTCGACCATCTAGCGACAACTACAGATACAAATGGGAGCCAAAGGCGCGCCGCCGTCCTCGCCCCTCCATCACCGGAACCGGGTAAAGATTGTCGTAGTAGAGTTTGTTGTACTACACAGACGGAAAGTCGTCGTGCTAAGGTCACAAAGGTCCAGCACACCAGAGCAGCAACCATCGCCAATAATGAGAACTGTATATCGGAAGAGACTAACCTGAGAACAAACCAACGAACACGGAAACAGACCGGATCCGAGGAGATCCGCCGGACTGACGACTCCACGCGCCCTCCGTCAGCGCTACCGGAGCGAGGATAGAGCGGGGAGCAACTTATTCTGACTAGCCGTCGCCTCAACATTTCGAAAAAATACTAAAAACATGGCTAAACAAAGAACAAAAAAACTCCCGCCGACGAGAGGCCGTGGTCCGCCACACCTTCAAGACCCGAGGCCAGCGGAGACGAAGCGGACCGGCGACGTCGCCGGCGAGGGGACGAAACTCAAGATGTATTTTTAGCTAGCTCCTAATCGCATGTGTGTCTCCTGGCGTCTGATTTCATTTTTTAACTTATAAATATGATTCTTAAATTTTTTAAGTATATGGCGATCAATGGATGGAAGGAACTTTTGGTATGTTTGTTTTGACACAAAAGGAAAGAGTTGGTCGAAGACGAAGAGACCTCGGTCGGCCACCGATCCTGCACCCAGACCCAGGCCCAAACCCAAACCCTCGCTTAAATACTTCCCCTTCTCCCTCCCTCTGCTGGAGCACCCCTTCCCTTCTCCTCGGCCGCGCGCGTCGACACACCACGGAAGGTTCTAGGACCGGAGGGCTCCGTCCGTCCTCTTCAAGCGAAGCCGACCAGACGAGCGCGCGCCGCCGCCGTCACCCGTCGGTACGTACGCCCTCAAAGTCCCAATCTCTCCATGATTTCCAAGCGCACATTTCCTTTCAGCCGCGAGCGGTGGGGATGGTTAATTTTTTGTTTATTCCGCGCCATGGAGGTTAATTTTTTTCCCAGATTGTTGGTTTCTCGGATGGTTATACCCGACGAGTTATCTGATTCGAATCTGCGATAATCCCCTGACGCCCAATTCTTTTCCTCTGTTCTGTTCGAAGTTTCCCTTGAGCGACAATACTTGCATGCTGCCACTGCCGACTTTTCTTTCCTCTTTTCTGTTTGAAATTTCTTGATGCCCAATTTTGTTTCTTATGTACCTCTATATACCCTGTATATTTAGAAATTATATCTGTTTCAAATTTCCCTTGTGTGCTATAATCCTTCCCTGAAGCCATGGATTTTATTCCCTTTTTCGGTTTCAAATTTCTTGATGCCCAATTTCTGTGTTTTAAATTCTAGGGTACTTTTAATGAGCATATGAGATGCCGATGCTTCTGCCTTCTGCGAGTACATCTACATACTGTCTATTTACAGATTCTTATTTGTATAAGTCGGCTCTTCACGTTGATCACTGGAAATTGACTAGTTGCACCTGTAGCTCTCGTATACAACTTGGCCAGAGATTTTTTTTTAGTGGAGTAGGTAATCACAGATCTTATTTTATTTTTGTAACACTGTCGGCGCCGCACATAAATAAAGATGTGTAAAGATATATGCATGCCGATAGAAACTGATACATTCGTGTGTGTGTGTTATATTTTGGTAGTCTCAGATTACGTCATAAACTGATACATTCGTGTGTGTGTGTTCCATGCAGATATTTGCATATTAGTGTGCTGGGCTGATCGGCGGGTGAAGATCGAAAATGGCGTTCTCCGATGACGCTGCCGACGACAGAGTTCAATGCAGAAGGGGAGAAAGGCAGTACATGCTAGGGACTATACAGATGTTGTTGTTTGCTAGGGACAACCTCGCCGACGACGTGTACCACAAGTTCGTCAAGACCATGACTGAGATTTGGAAACAGCGGTATGTGTGTCTGACTAATTGTTTCCATCGAATGCCAATATGGTTGGCCCCTATAGATCACATTCGCCATACGATTCCCAAAATGCAGCGCCGATCCTGATGGTAAAATAAGCAGCATCTCTCCTGAACGCCGCATCGAAATGGCGATGAAGCTACTTCAGGGCTGCGCTCCGGTCAGACGGGCCTTCCTGAACTTTATCCAAGGCCGTAGCCCATTCGAGGGTGACGGCAATGCCGACGCCGATGTTGATGCCAAAGCTCTTATACAGAGGCCGCTAGATTTTCTTAGGAGAGCCAAGGTGCTGAACAGACTCTCATGGTTGTTCCATTTGTGGGTGCTTGTTCAGTGGGTGGCTATTAAGTTGATCTTCAATTACTTGATGATATGACTGCAGGCATCCCCTGATATCCGTGAAGAGCATTATGCTGTTATGTTGCAAGTCCTAAGAAATTTCGGGAAAAGGACCATGACCGCTCAACAAGTTCTCCATAATGCATGTACCAATTCTTAAGTAATTGTATAGTTTGTAATTCTTCACTAATTTACGGCAAAGAGATTGGGAATACCAGGGCATCTGATTTACAATTCTGTCTGTTTGTAGGTGAAGGGATGCCTGAGTAACTGTCCAGAGATGCTAGAAGAATTTACAAATAATTATCTCTATCCTGACCTAAAGGCGCCTCTCACAAACAAGAAATACTCTAGAAACCCGAGGACAGGCCATGTGGCCAAGGTAACACTTTGCATCACTCATCTCATTATTTACCATTGCGCACACAGTTAATATGAAATGGCTCATATGCAGCTGATTTCCTGATATAACGTTACTGTTCACTGAAAATGTGTATGGATTCGCAAGACTAGCACACTTACTATTTCTAGTAGCATTGAATTTATTTTGCTTGTGTGTTATGAACTCATCTCACATAATCTTCTCATCACTTCTCCTTTTGCAGGCTACTTTATGCTTTGCTCCAGATGCTAATCAAAGGCTGAACGGTACCCAGATCAAAGCGACCAATATATGGGAAGAAGGTATGCCATTTTTTTCCTTTTCTTATGCTGTGAGTACAAGCAGGACCTGACTGTTTGTCTTCAACATTCACCTATGAAAACTAGATACAAACATTATTTCATTTTCCTACTAATACTCCTGAAAATGTTGTTAATATATAGTCTACTCGATCTATTATTTTGAAGTGCTTCCTAGCTATTGACCCACACACTAATATCGTTACTCAATGTGTGAGCTTAGAAGAAATAGAAAACTGCAATCTGCAACTTGATCGTTAATTTAATACATGTACTCATCTCTGATAGGTAGTGAAGAATCGCTTCTTGCCGAAGAAGACGAGGTAGACAATGTTAAACCCTTGCCAGACTGGATTACCTCCAAACTTGGTAAAAATTTACCCCCGAAAGTGAATCCGGTGGCCGAGAACTTTGAGCGTTGCACTCATAGCTATTATCTGCTACCACGAAATGTAAATTCCTACAAACACGTCAGCTTCTCTGTAGACTGCTGGAACAACTAATCTAAACATGCTTTTTCTAAATCGCAGTGTAAAACTCCCCAAGCAACTTACAGAACAAAACTTGGAAGGTCTATTCTCAATGATGCTTTGGTTTGTCCTCAATCTGGTGGAAGCATCGAAAAAACTAAAAGTGATTATGAAAGAAAAGTTACAAAATTTGAAGATCAAATGTATGTTCTATCCCTGAACCCATGGTTTCTTAATGCCCATTTTCTGTAAGATAATATACATTTTTTTTATTTTGAAGGTTTGAGAGTGACGTGCTGCTACAGCGGTTTAGGGCGACCGCAGAATTTATATCAAATCTCCAAGATCGTGGTGACAGTGGTTTGAGGATTAACGAACATATAACTCGTAAGATTGATTCACTAGCCTAAATAATTAGATTCTGCCTGTCTGTTTAGTTCATAAACTAATTGTTGTTTATTATTTTGTGTGCAAAGCTCTACATAAGAGGTGCCTTAAAAAACTATATAATGATAATCCCGAGCTTGATGATCTGTTGGAGAGTCAGAATACTCGTGAAACGCTTTCTATTCTACTTTCTCGTTTAAATCAGAGGGTAGAAAATTTGTCAAAGGCATGCTTATCTTTGCGTAAGATACTTCCTCCACTGATTGCCGAAAGGTACTACAGATTGCTTGATCATCGTGGCCCCTCTTTCAAACAGTTGGATGCAAAGAGGATGAGCAACAAAGGTAGTTTCAAGTTTCAATCTATTAGGAAAAATAGTTCCTATAATTACGATTGTCCCATTTTTATCGCTCTTAGTTGTTTTCGTACACGTTCACTTGCAGCTTTGCTGGGTGAAGCCAAGGAAATCAATAAATCGAGACTAAATACTGGCAATGAATATGCTGACCATGACATACACAAGGACATAAGTAGAATTGTTTCCTCTGTGTGCTCTTCCGATGAAAAGCTTATGATGACTTGGACCGAAATGGTACATCCATTTCTTTCTGCTAACTGTTTACGGTCTTACTCGGAGGAAACTGTAGCTCCAAGCGAACCTTGTGAAAATTGTGGTATCAGCAAATATTTTCTCAGCAGCATTTTCGATGCTTTGGCTGCTAATAAGCTCCCTTTATCTCCCAAGGTATATATGCATATATAAAAGTATGTTTTTTTTCATATTAATGTTATTGAATTTTGTATATGCCTAAAAATACTTTGACCAGTATCCAGGTTGAGTAAATCTGATTTCAATTATCCTTTCAGGAATGTGAACTTCCGAGGAAAACTTATACTAAGCATAGTTCTTCACACAACGGTTCTAGCATGGAGATCGAGGAAGGTGAGTTCATACCCGATGTACAAACAGTCAAATCAGACTCCATGCTTGGTCACGGAAAAGGACAATCAGGAGCAAGTTGTGATATTGCTGCTCTCGGTGGGCATCCTGTAACGGATACTTCCATACCTAGTAGTTGTGCTCAAGCGAATGAGCCTGAAAATAAGAATGAACCAAGGGAGCTCTCTAAAAGAACAACTAAACCACGTGGTGTTAGAGGTGGTACATGTTGTTCACTAGCTGTGCTCCGCAGGCTTTACGAGGTACTGCAACATTTCTTAATCTTGCCCCATGCTTCCTTTTTTGTTAGCGTGTCTTTGCCCAAGCGATCAAGATATGCTTTCCATTGCAATGTTATCTATACTTTGTTTTTTGATGTTTGGTAGATTCTGTACAGAAGACTACAAACTGCGAGAGATTTATGCACCGATGATCTATACACAAAGTAAATGTCGCTTATCTACCCTATGAAAAACTGTTCATTTCACGTCATGGAAGTGCTGGATTTAAATTTCACAGCTGTTTTTATTGAGTGGTGCAGATTTAAGGAGCAACTCCACAGGTTACTTGGCCGCTCTATCGACAATTGCAAATTTGAGGACTTTTGTCTTAAATGTCTTGGCCCAAAGTCCTTTGAGCTTTTTACTCTGGATATAGTCATAAACAGAGTTGTGAAGCAGGTAATCTGAATCGATTATTCAAATCATTGTTGAATTTGAATACTGATGCTGATAATCTAGATAATTCTGTTTCATTTGCAGCTGGGCATAATATCTAAACATGACGTGCACGTTCAGTTCCTTGAGGAATTATTAAGAAGATCAAATCTGCCCAAAAACGTACTCCTTGAATTTACTTGTCATCTATTCAGCCCACCTCAGTTTCCGCCCTATTTATACTGATGCATGCATGTGTTTTCTCCTCTGTTGAACTCAGCAATCAAGTGGAATGCTTGTTGGAGAAGAGCAAGATAGAAAACTTCCGCTTCATTTCGAGAGAAGGTAGGGATGCTCGGAGATAGACAACATGACTATCAGTACTGTTTTTATAATCTTATATAACTGAAAGATTGACCACACCACACGCATGTTCAGGACAAAACGCAAGTTGGAAGACGGTGCATCAAGTTCCTCTCAGCTGCATCGAGGAAGGGATTCAAGATCGTAGTTGACTGCTTGATGGCCATTGTATACCAGTTTGTCCCTTGTTTTTGATATCGATCGCAAGTAATCCGCATGCGGCATGTTTTTTTTTTTTGGGTTTCAGGTTCTGGGTATGTCCCATGATAGCCTCTATAGCAGATCCCTTGAACTTGTGAATTGCAACGGACTCACTGAATATGCTGTAAATTTCTTGGAATGTTTTGGCCATGGGGCTACACTTAGGGCATCTCGACGCATCCCGTCCGAGCGTGTTCGAACACGTCTGTGTGGAAGCGCGGGGCGTGCGTGGCGCCCCAGCGGCCCGACCCATTCGGACAAACGCGTCCGGCTCGACCCGTCCATGCATCTAATCTAGGCAACGGTTGTATCGGTCCGGATGTGCGCGGATAGCGCGCGGCCACTGACCCACCCGTCAGCCACCGTGAACCCGCGGCATTGATTCACACGCGGGCAGCGACACCGATTTAGACGCAACCGCGACATGATTGGCGGCAATTTGCGCCATCAATGACGACGAGATGACACGCTGACCGACTGGACGTCGCATGCGTTCCCCCACCGGCATTGATGGCGATGGAGCAGGAAGCTGCGCGTGTTCGCAGGCGAAGGGGATATTTAACCATGCGCCCGTCAGTGCCGCACTCCTCACCTCTCGCTATCACAAACCCTAGCCGCCGTCACCATCACCAACGATGAAGACGCCGTCCTGGCTGAAGAAGGGGAGTTATTCAACAGAATATAAGCTTGTGATCAAAGACAAATTATTCACAAGATTATACAAGGAGTACAAGATACAATAGAATCAGCTTTGTACAAGGGGGGAGTGTTGAGAATCAAGACCTTACCCCTACGGAAGTAGAAAAGAGCAACCCTCTCCTAGGAGGACCGACATAGTTTTTCCCACATTTTTCATATGTACAAACCACTAGTGGCAGTTGTCACTTTGTAAAACCGACATACTCCATGCAAAAATAGGCTTTTTGTCATATCAATAAAGTAGAAGATTCATTTCTATTTACAATACCAATGCTGCTCTCATTTCATACACATTGTCTTCCAATGGATGTACATGCCAAACCCAACATTATGTCTCCCCTCTAACTCAACTATATCGCTTGGATCCATCCAATTCAAATCAATACTAACTTGTTCCAAAATCTCGAAATAGTTAGGACTATGCTCAAACACCAAGTCGACCTCATTCCGGTCCAGCTCGATATTGCATTTCAAAAATGCTTCCTTGTCCACATGATAAAAATGAACAATTCTCGCCATACCTAAAATAATTATAACAATGTAACGTTAAATATATTTACTAAGTATGTGTTGGGTATCCTCCTCATGTGGGCCGTGAGGAAATGGCCTTACGAAGCTTTTTAGGCGGCTCAAATAGGTGCAAGAGCCCTCCAAACTTTAGGGTTATGACCAAGGTTCAGTTTGGACATTGCACAAGATACAAGGGAGCGGATAAGCCTCCCATCCAGTCACCACTAGGTGGAGTGACGAAAATCCAGGTTAGCCTCCATTGGAGAAAAAATCAAGAGAGAAGGGAAGAGGAATACATTGAAGGAAGAAGTTAATCAAGCACCGGACTTTGCCCACAAAGTTATGAAGACCCAGATCTACTACATTGTCTCCTTCAAGTTGTGGTTCCACCATCTTTGGTGATATTGCTCCAATCCTTAGCTCTTGTGCCCCAAATCTTGTTGGTATCATAGGTCCGTGTGTATCTTGATATATGAGATCCTCTAGTGCTCTCTGGAGAAGAGCAAGTTTGTATATGTAACACCCTGGCCTCTTCGAACCAGCGGCTGTGAAAGGGTAATTGCCCCTATGTGTGGTTTTGGTGATTAATGACAATCCCTATGGACTAATGTTTTCACTGAGTTTTATATGAAGGAATATTCCATAGGTCATGCTTGTAGTCTATGTGTTGGATTCAAGTATGGATGCCATGAAGATAAATATATACCTTGAGTATTAGCATCAAGATCATCGAGTTGAAGAGAAGAATATGATATGATCAAGATCTTGGGAGTGTGATCTCAATAGAAGAATTCAAGATATGGCTCTAAGACGGTGTCATGATAGCCTCATTAGTTGAGCTATGATTGACTTAGATTTAGAGCATGTAATCAAATTAGGAGTTCTGTATGTACCTCAAGATATTGAGATGGAGCATGAGAAGATAGATGGTTGACCTATACAAAGAGTGAAGAGTGATTTCAAGTTGGTTAACACATGAAGCATAAAGAATGTACCACATGGATCTATTGGTATGGTAAGCCTTGTCAATTATGCATCATGAACTAACCCATTATATATGTGCCTTTGCGTTTTCTATATGGGACAGGTATCTTTCCATGGGCGTGCTTCAAAAGTGAAGATCTTATATATCCCATGAGAGGATGACATCAAGTGGTGATCGTCATCAAGGTTGCGAAGGGCAAGTTCAATATAAGCATCTCGAGAAGATCATTTGCTTGAAGCTTGTCGTCCATATTGGTGATAATGGACATGTGAAGACATGTATTAATGAATCTATCCAATAGTGGTGTATGGGGGAGCAAATTAGGAGTCTTCACGAAGCAACAATGATCAAGTGATGCATTCCGGCTTGGATGGAGATTGAAGTGTTGTCATCAAGATCAAGCGGGATGCATAAGGCAAAGGTATAGCCTTGCTAGGTTTTCCTTTTACCAGTCTCAAGTTGGTTGTTGGGAGACCGGGTTATAGGATACATAGCCGTACTATTAAGAGGGGCTTTCGGTTGGGTAACTTGATCACATCGTCATAGGGAGCTCAATCCTTTGCATTATTTGCATATTCCTATTTTGTTGCTTCTTGGTGTTTCTACATGTGAGGTCCTTGAGCTTGTTGCTAGATCTTCAACAAGCCCAAGTTCATCGAAAACGGAATTCGTATGCATCTTCCATGGCGTTTTCGAGTTTGAAGGTTTTATCGGTTCTTCTTATAGGGAGGCTTCTTACCTTTCTTCATTTGGTTCTATCATCCTCTATTGGACTATGATTTTTCTCTGCACCATCTTGTAGGGCTTGTTGTCCTCGTCAAAACAAGCCCAATATCATCGAAATCGGAGTCCGGACGCAAAAGTTATCGCCGTTTTCGTGTGTCCTGTTTGGTTCTAGCGGAATTCCGGCGGACAGAGTCTATGGCCGGAAATTCCGGCGATTGCCGGAAATTTCCGGCAAACCACCAAAAAACTGTTTTGTATGCTGTTTCGGTTTGTACCGGAACTTTCGGTTTTGAACGGAAATTCTGGCGGCTGATCCGGCGGCGCCGGTTTCGTCGCCGGAACGTGTTCACCCAGCGCATCTTGCTTCCAACGGTCATCCCCCTTGAAGAGGTATAAAAGTGGGGCTTCTTTCCCAAAGTTCTAAGGCTCTTGAGCACATTTTTACCTCCATTGTTGACCTCTTTGAGCTTTCTTCCTCTCCCTTCCCTCCTATGATTCTTTCATCTTTTTGAGGGCTTTGGAAGAGGAGATATAGATCTACAATCCTCACCAATCAATTCCTCCTCTAAGTGAGGGGAACCCATTGGATCTGGATCTTGGAGTCATTTGTTGGTTTCCACCATTGTTCTTTCTCTCTAATTCCTCCCTAGAACTTGTTGCTTTGGTGGGATTTGAGAGTGAAGTATTTGAGCACCCTTGGTGTTCTTGCTTTGCATTCTTGCATAAGTGTTGAGCTCTCCATTACGATTTGTTCGAGTGAGAGACCGTGAGCTTGTTACTCTTGGAGGGTGACCTCCTAGTTGGCTTGGAGGTTGGTACCGTGGTGTCCTCTTCGTGGAAGATTGTGAAGAGACCCGTGATTCTCCTTCGTGGAGCTTGTGAAGTGGTTGTGGAGCTTGCCATCTCCGGAGTGGAGGAAAAGCTAGCCATAAGGAAATGGCCTATTCCTTCGTGGGATAGACTCGAAGAAGAAGGTAAGCCTTTGTGGCGCGTGAGGAATCCTTCATGGAACCTCACACCTCTCCATCGTAACGTAGCCCCCTTCCCAAAGGTGGTGAACACGGGAATACATCTTCGTCTCCACGTGCCTCGATTATCTCTATATCCGAGCTTACTTTCCTTGTGATAGCCATCGAGCTTGAAGTACTTATATCTTGCTTATCACTTGTGGTATATTTGTCTTATGCTATGTTGCTCAGTTTAATTTGTTGTTGGTGCACTTAGTTGAGCCTAGTGTATTTAGGTTTTGTGCTTGTAAAATAAACGTTAGTTTAATTACGTATTCTATCAAGCCAAAACCGTAATAGTTTTGTAATTGGTTATTCACCCCCCTCTAGGCGACATCTCTATCCTTTCAGGCTGTCACTCCTGGAATCTCAATAGAATCTCTAAACTAACCCCACGGACCAACACTAGTCTTTTCTGTGCACTTTTTCCTCACTCGTTCGCACCCGGTATCCACTTCCCGGTCGATCACCCATCCTCAAATTTCTCTAGGCCAATCACACTTAACCTTAGAGTTCTTTTCAGACGAGCTTCCGGAAAAGAAGTTGCAATTTATTGGTATGGGTATACTATTAATCCTATTAAGACATACACCAGGGTCTCACATACACCCACCCTTAGAAGATCGACGCCCTCGTCGATCAACCACAAGCTAGGAACATATCCTCTTCGCACACGTCTGTGCATCCAGTGTCGACACATGTGTCATGCCATGTCCACTCTTGTTCACACACGCCATGAGACACATGTTCGCCACCGACCCATGATGATCCACAAGTATAGGGGATCACAACAATATTCGAGGGCAGTATTACCCAATTTATTGATTCGACATAAGAGAAGCCAAAGAATACTTATAATCCTTAACAATTTATTTTTCAATTCAGCTGCACCTAGAAATAGTCTTGCTCATAGAGGTTTATCAGTAGCAATAGTTTTCTAGTAGCAATATCAAAGTAGCAGCAGCAGTAAAACAAAGGCAATAGTAACAACAGTAGCAAACAATAGGATATGAGTGCGGTAGGCATAGGTATGGATGGACGGGCATTGCATGGACGAGACCATTCATGTAACTTCAAGATCTAAGGCATTTGTAGATAAATAAGATAAAGCATCCAAGTACTAAACAATCATAGACATGTGTTCCATCTATAGTCATACGTGCTCGCAATGAGAACTTACGCAACATCTTTTGTCCTGCCAACCCGTTGCAGCGGGGCCTCAAGGAAATCTACTGGCAATTAAGATACTCCTTTTAATAGAGCACCGGAGCAAAGCATTTACACTCCATGAACACATGTGATCCTCATATCACAGCCATCCCCTCCGGCTGTCCCAATTTCTGTCACTTCGGGGCCTTTGGATCCGGACAATGATATGTGTACACAACTTGCAGATAAGATCACAAACAATACTATCATCATGAATCAATAATAAGTTCAGATCTAAGATCATGGCACTCGGGCCCTAGTGATAAACATTAAACATAACAAGTTGCAACAAAGTCAAATAGCACTAATAGAGATACTAGGCACCATGCCCTAACAATCTTATTCGATTACATGATATAACTCATCCAATCCCTACCATCCCCATAGCCTACAGCGGGGGATTACTCACTCATGGATGAGAGAAACATGGATGGTTGATGGAGAGGCGTCGGTGATGATGATGGCGATGATCCCCTCCAAATTCCCCATCCCGGCAGGGTGCCAGAACGGAGTTTTTGGTTCCGAATCTCGGTTTCTGGTGGTGGCAGTGCAGCGGAACTCTTTCTGGAAAAACGTCACCCCCCCTGAGTTTTTAGTTCAAGAGGCAACTTATAGGCGAAGAGCGAGGCCGAGGGGGTGCCCGAGGAGGCCACACCCCTCCCAGGTGCGGCCAGGCCTGGCCCGCGCGGCCAGGGTGTGTGGGCCCTCGTAGCCCTCCTCCGTCTCGTCTTCTACCTCCGTGAGTCTTCTGGTGAAATATGATTTTTAACATATTTTCCGGGATTTTTCCTAATAGTTGATTTTCTGCACAAAAACTAAACACCAAGGTGATTCTGCTGAAAACAGCGTCAGTCCGTGTTAGTTGTATCCAAATCACACAAGTTTAGAGGAGAAACAATAGCAAAAGTGTTTGGAAAAGTAGATACATTTTGGACGTATCAACCCACACACACCCGTGTAACCGCGAGGATCGGCTCTGATACCACTTGTAATACCCTGACCTCTCTGGACCAGCGGCTGTCACTCCTGGCAGCTCAATGGGATCTCTAGACTAACCCCACAGACCAACACTAGTCTTTTCTGCGCACTTTGTCCTCACTCGTGCACACTCGGTACCCACTTCCCGGTCGGTCACTCATCCTCAAATTGCTCTAGGCCAAGCACTCTAAACCTTAGAGTTCTTTTCAGATGAGCTTCTAGAAAATAAGTTGCAACTTGTTGGTATGGGTATACTATCAATCCTATTAAGCCATGCGCCAGGGTCTCATAGTATCCCCATTTGATAATAGTGGAAAAAGATTTGGGTGGCTTCTGCCCATGGTTTTTCCTATCAAGTTGAGAGGTTTTTCACTTAAAAAAGGATTGGTGTCACTACGTGTTGATTTGCTACTACTGTTGGTGTTTTGAGAACCTCTCTCCTTACCATAGACATTGTCTAGGTCAGGAAAAAACTTCTCACCAAAAGGGAGACACTGTGAAGTGTCTTGTATTATCCATATATGTTTGATGCATATGTTTCCTCCTGTGAAGAGTAACGATCCATGAGTTAGCATACAAGTGGTGTTGAAGTTTACACCAATTCTACTGCGTATTTTCACATCATGTTTAAGAGTGTACTAATCACAATTAAGGGATAACCGACCAATGTCCCAGTAATTTCTCCAACATAGTGGTATCAGAGCTCAAGGTTTTCTCTAAGGTTGCTACTAGCTTGCAAGGGCTTTGGAAGAAGGTGCCACCACAAGTGGCATGATAATACTCGATTGTTCCAAATTCTCATTATGGAAGCCCATGATGGAACACGTCCTTTATTGCAAGGATTTATATGAGCCTATTGTGAAACACAAGATGTCGTCCGGTGTCATGGAAGAAGAATGTAGAGTGCTGAACAGAAAAGCAGTAGGTATGATTTGATTGTACATCAACCACAATATATTCCACCATGTTGCAAATGACACAAATGTGTATGAGATGTGGCAAAAGTTGGAGTCAATGTATGAGAGGAAGACAACTATGAACAAGGCCTCGATAATCAAAAGACTAGACAAGCTTGAGTACCGGGGTGGTAGCAGTGTTATTGAACACTTAAATGTCTTCTGGTGCCATATAAATCAACTCTCTGCCATGAAGATCAGCTTCGAGTATGAGGTGCAAGCATTGTTGCTTCTGAGTTCCATGCCCGACAGTTGGAACACGCTTGTTGTGTCAGTTAGCAATTCAGCTCCGGATAGCAAGTTGATGTTGGAGATGGGGAAATATGCTAAATTAAGAAGCTAGAAAGAGGGAAAAGGGTGATGCCTCCTCTTCTAATGCCTATGTGGCTAAATCCCATGACAAGAATGATAACCGTGGACATGGCCAAGACAAATCTTAGCACAAAAAATACCAGAAGTCTAGGGGAAGATCAAAGTCAAGATAGAGATCCGGTGCTACTTGCTATTATTGTGGAAAGCCAGGACACACGGAGAGTGAATGCAAAAAATACAAAAGAGATCCGCTAGAGGGAAAAGTTGAGAAGAAGTTCGAGCAAAAGGGTGAGAATGGTGCCGACATGACTAAAGAATATGAGCAAGGTGAAGATTACCTAATCGTCGAAGATGAAGAATGCTATAGTGTTGTTCGTGATGATGCCATTAGTTGGGTTGTGGATTTAGGTCCGTCTTTTCACATTACATCACACAAGGAGTATTTCACATCCTATACCAGCGGCATTACTGGCCAGGTGAGGATGGGGAATAGTGGTTCTTCGACTATTGCTGGCAAGGGCACCATATGCATTGAGACAAATACATGATGTAGGTTTGTGCTCAATGACACGAGACATGTTCTCGACATACGACTGAATTTGTTGTCAGTTGAAAAGCTTGATGACATTCGGCGTGGAAATTATTTTGGTGACGCAAAATGTAAACTCACCAAAGGCTCTTTGATTATGGATCAAGGAAGCAAGCACGGTTGTATCTATGTGACTAAAACCAAGCTATGCAATGATGTGATGAATTTCACCTTGAATGACACTTCAGTTGAGTTGTGGCACAAGAGGCTTGTGCATATGAGTGAGAAGGGCATTCATGCTCTCGCCCGCAAGGACTACCTCCCTGATTTGAAATGTATAACCTTGAAACCTTGTAAACATTGTTTTGCTGGAAAACAACATAGGGTTTCATTTTGTACATGCCCGACACATTGTGCAGAGAATGTTCTTGACATTGTGCACACTGATGTTTGCTCCATGATCAAAAAAATCCCTTGGTGGAGCATTAAACTTTGTGACATTCATTGATGACCATTCCAGGAAAATATTTCTCTATGTGCTGAGAAACAAGTGGCAGGTGCTCGACATCTTCAAGGAATTCCATGCTAAGGTTGAGAGAGAAACTGTCAGGAAATTGAAGTGTGTGAGATCATACAATAGTGGTAAATACCGTGGTACCTTTGAGAGGTATTGCAGAAAGTTTGGCATCAGGCTTGAGAAGTCTCCACCAATGACACCCCAAGTCAATGGACTTGCAGAGAGAATGAATAAGACTCTCAACGAGAGGTTTTTAGCTATGTTCTCTCATGCAAAGTTACCTAATTCTTTCTGGGATGAAGCTTTGAATCATGCTACTAAACATGTCCCCTTATGATCCATTCCTCTTTCAGGTTATATTCCTTAGAGATTTTGGTCAGGGAAGAAAGTGTCATACAATAACTTGAAGGTCTTTCGGTGCAAGGCATTTGTGCACATCCTGAAGGACGAGAGATCCAAACTTGATAGTTTGACAGAACAATGCATCTATCTCAGCAGCCTGAGTGATGAATTTGGCTCGAGATTATGGGATACAATCAAGAATAAGATTGTGAGAAGCCGAGATGTGGTTTTCATTGAAGATGAAACAATACAAGATATGGGGAACCTAGAGAAGCCAAAGGCCACCACACCTCAGGTTGAATTGGATTCAGTTAACCCTCCTCACGTGCATGACAACCACGAGGGAGATGATGATGCAGCTGAACAAGGTAGTACAAGTGAGGGACATGGACATCCATCAAATGAAGAAGAAGAAGATGATGATGATCAAGGTGATGTTAAACCACCTGATTATTCCCCACCACCAGTGCATAAGTTGATAAGATGTGGAAGAGATCCATCACCTTCCATAAGCACATCAATATGTGTTGATGACTGATGTAGGTGATCCTCATGCTATGAGGAGGCAGTGTATGATTAGCACAAAAATGAATGGTCGAAAGCCATGCAGGATGAGATGAAATCCTTGTAATTAATGACACCTTTGAGTTAGTGTCTTTTCCAAAGGGCAAGAAAGAGCTCAAGAACAAGTGGTTGAATGGAGTGAAGACTAAAGAGCATAGCTCACATCCAAGGTACAAGGCCAGATTGGTTGTGAAAGGTTTCAGTCAGAGAAATGTTATTGACTTCGATGAGATATTCTCTCTAGTGGTCAAGATGTCTTCGATCCGAGTTGTGCTAGGCATGTCTGCCACCATGGTCTTGGAAATTGATAAACTCGATGTGAAGAAAACGTTCTTACACGATGGCCTAGAGGAGGATATATGCATGGAGCAACAGAAGAATTTGTGGTTACAGGCAAGGAGCACCAAGTGTGCAGATTGAGAAGGTACTTGAAAGGTTCAACATGAAAGATGCAAAGTCTGTTAACTCTCCACTTGAAAGCCATCACAAACTAAGTTCAGAACAATTTCCTAGCAACAAGAAGGAGAAAGAAAAAATGAGTAAAGTACCATACCAATCTGCCGTGGGCAGTTTGATGTACATGGTGTGCACTAGGCCTAACATTTCCTATGCAGTCGGAGTTGTTAGTCGTTTCATGAAAAATCCAGGTGAAGCTCACTGGAATGCAGTGAAGTGGATTCTCAGGTATCTCAAAGGTACTTCTAGATCATGCTTATGATTTGGAAGCGGTGATCCTGTATTGCAAAGCTATACAAATACAGATTATGCTGGTGATGCAAATTCTAGGAAATCTACTTCTGGATACTTGATGACTTATGTAGGGGGAGCAGTGTCATGGCAATCAAGGTTACAGAAATGAATATCACTATCAATCACATATGATGAGTACATAGCAGCGGTTGAGGCTTGCAAGGAAGTGTTGTGGATTAAGAACTTCTTGCAAACGTTGGGCATGAAGCAAGAGAATTCAATATGTTTTGCGATAGCCAGAGTGCTATCCATATTGCCAAGAATTCAAGTTTCCACTCTCGAACCAAGCACATTTATGTGAGGTATCACTGGATTCGAGATGTTGTGAGTTCCAAGTTGTTAAAATTTGAGAAGACCCATATAGACAAGAATTGATTGGATATGATGAACAAGATATTGCCAAGTGAGAAGCCGCTTGTATGTTGCAAGATATTGCCAAGTGGGTATCCTCCTCATGTGGGTGTAGGGGTTCGTAGCATGGAAAACAAAAAATTTCTACCGCATGCACACAAACAAGCCAAGATCTATCTACAAGATTGTAGCAACGAGTCGATAGAGGAACTCACCCTCGAAGATTCCAAAGCGGTTAACGAGAGCAGATTCTCATGGGTGATGTAGTCGTACACTTGCCGATCTCAAGATCGCGTAGACGATCCTTCCGGCTGCGTTAAAGCAGCTTCCATGATCGGTCACATCGTTCGATTCGATGAAGACCTTCCTCTCCCTTGTTCCAGCAGGCAGCGGAGGTTGTAGCACTCTCCTCCCGATTCTGGCAGCACGACGGCGTGGTACCGAAAGTAGAGGGGAGATCTCGTAGGGCTTCGCCTTAAGCCGGAGCGAGTATGGTGGACTATGAGAGAGGCCTTGGCGATCTAGGGTTTAGAGGCACCAAGTAGAGAGGGCTAGGCCGGCGTCTAGGGCAAGGGGAGGGCCCCAACTCGGCGGCTAGGCAAACCCTAGGGGCGGCGGTGACTTGGTGGAGGCCGGCGGCTAGGGCTAGGGTTTAGAGGAGAGAGGTGTAGGGAAGAGGGGCACCCCTGTCCCTCCTTTTATAGGTGGGAGGGAGGCGCGGTTGGGAGGAGGGAGTCCTCCTCCAACTCCTCCTCCTTGGCCGGCAGGTGGAGGGAGTAGGACTTCCTCCCCAAGTAGGTTTCCTACTCTCCCTCCACCAAGCAAACTTGTCGTTTGACTTTTCAAATTGGCGTTTGACTTTTCAAACTAGGATTTGATTTATCCCTTTATTTTGCTCAGCGATGACACCTAGTACATGATGCAACCATTCCAACTTTTTATGACACGTTCATGTACCCTTCCCCTCCGGAGTGCCGGACCTTCCGGAACCTTCTAGAACATTCCCGATGAAAACACCGGAATCATTCTCCAACCCCGAAACAGGACTTTCCTTATATGAATCTTATTCTCCGGACCATTCCGTATCTCCTCGTGATATCCCTGATCCCATCCGAGACTCCGAACAACATTCGGTCTCTTACTCATCATTCCATAACTACTCAACAACATCGAATCCTTAAGTGTGTCTCCCTACGGTTCGTGAATTATGCGGACATGATCGAGACACTTCTCCGATCAATAACCAATAGAGGAATCTGGAAATTCATATGGCTCCCACATATTTCTACGATTACTTTGCGATCGAATGAACCACTTACATACGATACCAATTTCCCTTTGTCTCACGATAGTTTACTTATCCGAGGTTTTGATCGTCGGTATCTCTGCATACCTAGTTCAACCTCGTTACTGATAAGTACTCTTTTATCGTTCCCGTGGTATGTGATCCCTTGTGATCCAGTCACATGCTTGCCGTCAACACCCGGATTTTTCAATCCTAGATGCCTGTTATGCCATACATCGCAATCCCAGGATTAGCATTTTTGCGAGACATAACATAATTGGATACCATAGTACTTCATCCATTACAACGATACATAAGTTCTTACACGAATAGGGATCTCATGATCCAGTTCTTAATACAACATCAAGCAGCGGAATACGTAATAATAACGGTAGCATAGGCGAAGCTCCATCTTCGGGGTCACAGGCAATGCTGACGATGGGAGATGATCCTAGTTGTCGTAACCTTCCCGGGTCCATCCTCCGTACTCCTCTTCATAGTCCGCCATGGGAATAGCAGGACAAATCCATGAGTACTCTTTAAGTACTGCAAACTAATACTAACAAGAAAAGGGTTTTGGATAATAGGACACTAGGCTCTAGGGTTGTTTTGCAAAAGCCAGGTTTATCTCTACTAAGCTCCAAAGCTAGTCGAATTTTATAACTCCTAAGTGGGATCTTGTAGTTCAGGTCACAACTCGTTGTGGTCAAGTCAAAGTCTCAACTCATTTCACAAGTCATTTTGAAAAGGGTCTGACGGGGAACAGATGGCTCCAATCTGTCCATAATCATGACGCGGCTATTCGAATAGTTTGACACTGCAGAGATTGTACACTTTCACCACAACATTCGATACATCCGTCGAGAACAAATCCTGAATTCACCATACTCGTATGCGGATAATCAATCCTAACCTTTCAATTACACTCCCTAGTATAAGCACCTCTCCTGTGAGTTTGGCCTCCCAACCATGACCACTGTCATCTTGGAGTCTTGCACGGTGGAAAATCTTCACAAGGTAGCCTTAGCTCAGACCTTGGCCGTGAGGGAACTAATACTAAGGTATATAAGTTTCCAGTCAAGCCCTACCCAATATTCGGGTATTGTGGTTGTACGATAAAATTGCAATGGTATCGCATCCAGACAACCATCAGTTTTATAAAGGGCTAAGGCTCATGCCTCAACATTTTCATCACCAAAATCATCAAGTGTTTGGAAACACATGTCCAAAACATTTCAATAGAATGATCCATCATTCCAAGGTTTTCATAACCATTTTCCACCAAGTACTCCCATCTAAAGTTGATCAAGTTTTATGCTTAGCACTAGCATCTACAGTTGGGAATGGTAATAATGAGGGGTGGTAACTGGTGGAGAGTTTCACTAAGTCCAACATTATATCTTAGGCTGAGATCAAGGTTTCTAGCTTAGGCCAAATTTTATGCTCTTAGGGCAAACTTGAGCATAGCTGTCTAATATCTACCAAACTCTTAAGTAGACTCTAAGTAAGCTTTGATAAAGAAATAAAGTAAGAAGCTTGACATAAAACTAGGATTGGTTTAGCAAGTTGGTATGATCACATACGCTTAAGGCATATAGTATTCATATCACAAGCATGGGTTTGTGGCAACAATAGGGTATCTTGCAAGTGTTAGCTTGCACATTCACTAGTAGTATTAGGCTTGCATAGGTATAGTATCTTGCAAGGGTTAGCTTGCCTTGTGCAGAGCAGTGGTTTAAGTTCTCCTCAGCTTCCTCTTCGTAGTATCCTGCTTCCTCCTTGTAGTATCCTTGGTCGGTACTAGCGTCTATGAATAAATACGAGGTACACAATCACCAATCAATACTTAACTACTTGCAATCATCACACACAAGGGTCCTATAGATGATCTAGCATCATCTCTAACATTACAAGGTTAAGGATTGGTTTAAGTCCTTTTATTTTAGAAAAGTAATTTCTACTCATTGAAAAACTACTTAAGATTTAATATTCTCCAAACTAAACATGGGATCATGTTGACACATGTCATCACCACATATTGTAGTCCATGGGAATGTGATTTAAAGTGGTGTCACAATTTAATAAGGTTTTACCCTTCTATTTTAATTAATAAAAGTGGCTAGAAATGCTTATGTAGCATTCTTTTATTCCTTGAACATTATTTCTGCAAGTAAACCTATATATTTTTATATATTCTGAAAGGTATGGTTAAATGTGATTTTTGAGAGTTGGAATCAACTCAAAAGCTTTTATGGTTTAAATTTGAAAAATGTTTGAATGTAGAAAAGCTTCTGCCTTGTTATTTTTGCTATGGGTGATCTACAGATCCAAATGACTTGAATCCAACAGGCTGGATTAAGCATTCACAGACCTTTCCAACAAAATTGGTTTCATCCAATTTGGTCCACTGAATCGACCTGGGTTTATTTTTGAAGTTGGGTACAGAAGTGTGTTTGAAATTAAAAAGAAAAAAGTTTAATTTGAATTGCTGGGCTGCGCGGGAAATTCTAACGGGCTGGCCTGCTAAGCGCAGTGCTCCCGCGGGCTGCGTAAGTGAGTGTCCCCACTCGTCAGTGACACGGGGCTGGGCGAAGCGGTATGGGGCAACGTGGGTCGTTCGATCTAGTTCTAATCCAACGGCTGAGGGTCATCGTCGACGCGAGACAGCTCCGGCGAGAACGAAACCTAAGCGGCTAGGCTAGTGCTGGGGCTCACCGAGTGCAGCGAGGGTCGGCGAGGCGAACGAACGGTCGACGACGGCGATCCTCCTGGTACCGGTGGCTTCTCCTGGGGCGGCTCCAATCGCTGGCTCCCTTCTTCTCCAGAGGCGGCGGGCTCCGGTGAAATTCCGGCGAAGTGGTGCTCGCGTTGCTCTGAGGATGGTGTGGCACGGTCAGTGGGGAGAGGGGAGTGATATGGTGTGAAGAAATCGTGCGGGGGTGGCCTCTATTTATAGTCGAGCGAGGGGACCGTCGGGGCACAAGGTGAGCTCGTCGGGGGCGACGTTACATGCAGCTAATGGCATGGGCAAGGGTAGGGGACGGTGCTGTGTCTCCTGGCGATGCTCAACGACATGATCGCGAGGCATGGGGCGGTGTGGTTTGGTCTGGAACGGGCGGCGCTCTGCGCGGCAGAGGCGGCGTCTTCGACGGCGGGCGGTGGTTGTATGGCACGGGGCGGCAAACGGGAATGTCTGGCGGGGTCCTGGGTCGGTGGTGATCGTGTGTGCGCGCGGTGAGGGCGCGGCTGGGGGACGCTGGTCGCGGTGGTGCTCGGCGCACGCGGCATGGTCTGGGCGCGGCTTGCGCGCGTGGTCGAGCTTGGCAATGCTCGCTTGGGACAGTGGCGGTGGACTGGGCTGCCTCCCTGCATATGCTGGCTAGGCTTGCCGCTGCTCCTAGCTTGTCCACATTGGGGTGACATGGGGTGCTCATTGTTCACCATTAATGGCAATGGCAAGCTCACGGGGTGCTAGTGTTGGGCTAATCTTTCTAGATGATCTACTGGTTTGTGTGTGAGATAACTAGGGAACAAGTTAGGCTCAAAACACTGCACACTATAGTGTTTGTGGTTTTGTTTGATTTGTGTCTGCAACCTGTTTGATGAAATGGCCGCATGAACTCAAGTTTTGAATTTTGAAATGAATTTTGGTGAGTTTGCTAGATTGGTTCTGGTGAGTCTGCAGATGCTTGGGTTTTGAAAGTTGAGATTGTTTGAGTGGGTTTTAGAAAGTGGGATCTTCCCATATGAAGAAGATTCAATTTTGAATTGTCATTTAAACTATGCATTTGAAAGTTTCTGGATGATCACAAAGTGGGCCTTGATACTCTGTTGTGAGTACATTCAAGGGGTGCAAAGATCCAGAAAAGTTTCTGTTAGGTTTTGAAAGTTTGAGACAGCCAAAGTAGGCATGTGAGTTAAATTGGCCAAAATGACCATTCACTTAATATATTTGTTTTGATTTACTTGTCTTTAGGAAAAGTGTGGGAAATGTTTTAGATGATGTTCTTTTCACCTAATAAACATTTTACAAGCAATGGATCACACAAACAAGGTGGTTTTTAAAGAAATTCAAAATCCATGCATACACATATACATGCATTCATGAATTCATTTAGAAAAGTTTTTGTTAGCCCTAAACTTGATGATTAGTGTTTTGATGATCTAAGTTTGATATTTTTGGGATGTTACACTTGCAAGATAATTGGATGACATTCCACCGAGAGGGCCCAGAGTATATCTATCCGTCATATGGATGGACAAATCCCACTCTTGATCCATGTGCCTCAACACATACTTTCCGAACACTCAATGCCACCTTTATAGCCACCCAGTTACGGTGTGGTGTTTGATGTCATCAAAGCATCCTTCCGGTGATGGTGATTAACATGATCTCATGGTCGAAGGAATTAGGTTACTATGTATCAGAAAGCTTATAGCAAATGAACTATATTAAATGACTTGATCTTTATGCTACGCTTAACTATAGGAGTATGTCCATCACATCATTCTCCTAATGATATGACCTTGTTGTTAATAACATATCTATGTTCATGATGAGGAAACCATGATCATATATTAACCAACAAGCTAGTTTAACAAGAGGCTTTACTAGGGACTCTTTTATGTTTACAAATCACACAAGTATTAATGTTTCCTGTCAATACAATTATAGCATGGTATGTAAACATTTATCATAAGTATGAAGATATGATAATAACCACTTTATTATTGCCTCTTGGCCATATCTCCAACAGTCTCCCACTTGCACTAGAGTCAATAATCTAATTTCAAACCTTTGTGTATTTAACACCTATGGCTTTCCGGTGTTGTATGTACACGATTGCTAGTGGTCAACTGATCTCCGGATCTGACACTTCCAGGTCCGTGTGTAATTGCATGTCTTTGCGTCTCTACACATCACTCATTCTCTAATGAGATGACTTTGTATAAATTTGGTCCTTTGGTGAGACCTTTAGTTCTTTGGGGTTAAAACATGTTGATAATATTGTCGTACAATATATCTTCATAGTATTATCCCGCTATGAACTATACCTAGTTTGATAACAAACTACTTGACACAAATGCCCTCTTTAGCTGCTATAATAGCAGTCATATACTTAGCCTTTTGTTGTAGTATCTGTCATAATGTCTTAACTTTGGAACTCATCCAAATCCATTATGGAACTTACTTTCCATTATATTGTGCCACCCTTAGTTTAGATTGAGATAAACTTAATTTGTACTTTGTGACAAAACTAGTATCAATGTAATACTTTTACAATGAATTAACCATCTATTTGCCACTTCTACAAAATAATATATTCTTATTTCTTTTACAAGATCATAAGAATATCTTTACTATTGTCCAATAATCATCTTATGAATCATTCTGGTATACGGTCATAACATTTAGAGCATAGGACATATCTGGATTTGTACACATCACAGCATGATTGATAAAATACTCTTTGTGATTTTATATATCAAGTATCAATCTATACTTGAATCTTTGTTTCACTTACCAAATGTCAATACACTTGAATATATCATCAATATTGAACTCATTCAATCCTTTCTGTGCGACAAGAACCTTTCTTGTAGTTTCTATATTGAACTCATTCAATACATCATTTATGTACTTTCGGCACAACCATATTAGCGTCTATTGATCCAAATATTTGGGTTTTGCCTAATTCTTTCATCGGGATGAAATTCTTAATATGTGTTAATAAAAGATACATCATTTATAATCAACAATATGTCTTCCACATAATGTATTAGAAACATGTCTTAGCGCTCCCACTTAATTTCTTGCAAATGCAAGCATCTTCATTGTCTCCGATGAAATTAAACTCTTTTAACAGTTTCATCATAGTGAAGATTCCAACTCCGTGATGCTTACTTCAACCATTGAAGTTTGCATAATCTTTTAGCATCCTTTGAATTAACAAAACCCTTTGGACTGTGTCATGCACACGTCCTTGGTAACCATTCTATTAGAAGAACTTGTATTAGAAGAACTTGTTTTGTTTATTCAACACATAACAAAATTATATGTCATGGTTGCTACATTAATCCGTCTAGACTAAATATCGCTATGAAAGATCAGATCTTGTCATAGTCAACCTTTGAACATTGTTGTGAACTCTTTCCCAACATGTCGACTATTTCATAGATGTGAAACATCCATGTCTATCTCTTTATATATCCAAATACGACTGTAAGGTCTTGTACCTTTCCAGAGGTTCTTTCAAGTTCAAAGCTTGATCTCTCGTATATGGAACTATCACGGATTTTCTGGCTTTAAGCCATTTGACGGATTTAGGGCCCATCATCGCTTCTTTGCATGTAGTCGGATCATTATTGTCAAATAATAATTTAACTCTCAAATCTTGGTATATGATTGTTTACTCGACCCACTTGTTTCAATAGGAACTTAGATCTCCGTGACCACAACCTTTGAGGAACGTGAGCCATGAGCATTGTTGCTGCCTCCGGAACACTTTTCGGCGCTGCGCAAATTTGCACATATAGCTAAGGTTCTTTTAACCTTATCAAAGTTCTATTGTCCTCCCACTTAACTTTTCACGAAAAATTCTTTCTCAAAGAAACTTCATGTTTTAAGCAACAAACACTTTTGTCTTCAGTGTTATGGAGGAATACTTAACAATTATTCGAAATAACATACAAAGACAGGTTCATCCGACTTTGGTTGCAACCATCTTT
This sequence comes from Avena longiglumis, assembly GCA_030063025.1. Lineage (NCBI taxonomy): Eukaryota > Viridiplantae > Streptophyta > Magnoliopsida > Poales > Poaceae > Avena > Avena longiglumis. The sequence continues at coordinate 557,156,130 of CP125974.1, forward strand.
CTTATGCATAGCATACCAATGTTTAAGAAAGGACAACTTGGGTTTTATCCCAAACCATAACTTTATATGGTGTCATTTCAACGGATTATGATGGAGCTCTTTTCAGTGGAAAAATGGTAGTCTCTAAAGCTTTTAATCTTTTAAAATATAATGGAATTTTATGAATTACACCTTTGATCTTACCATGTCAAACAAGGTTTAATTACATATCTCGAACGCTCCATACACTTATGGTGTTTCGGGAAATGCAAATCCACGGAACGATTCCTTAAATCTTAGGTATTATGCTAAACTTATCATCCTTTATCTTCCTTTATGATCTTATCATAAACTATTTATGTTCTTGTTTCAATGATTTTGCACTTCATCTTGAAAATCTTTGAACTTTTCAAATGTTTCATACTTCATCCTTATTAAGTAAATATTCATATATTCACTCAAATTTTTGGAGAAAGCATATGAAGTTGAAATACATCGCTCTTGACTACACATAATGGACTTCATATAACAATATGTACAAGTTCCAATAAGCTAGTCATTCATTCCCTTTTGGCCTATGAACGAAGTTTTAATTATCTCTAGGAAAATTTCACAAGCGTCATTTGATCAAAAATCAAAAGACTCCAAAATTCCATACACATGGAGTTTGTTCATGTTTTCTTTCTAATATAATTTAAACGGCGATGTCACTTCCTAAGTGATCTTTCAATCAATTTGTCTTTCGACATTTTTAGCACTAGTTTTATGGATGTGATTTCTCCAACGAGATTTGTGAATCATCCATCTTTTATGGATTACGGCAATTATTTGAACAACCCTTTTGTTCTCATAATACCAGATAAAACAAATCTTGAAGGTAGGCTTTGATGTTTAACAAGCAGCACAATAACCCTTTATTTGTTCTCGATGACCATCATCACATATTCTTTTGCTAGTTACTTAGGCCATTGTAGTTCATGAATTGTGTTGTTTCGTATGACGATTCACACCAACAAATTCAGTATCAAATACTTAAGAACCACATTGTTTAATAAGCAAAGAATATAGCCATAGCATGTATATCATCTATATACTTAAGCTGGACAATTCTAATCTTTTCTTTTCTGCCATATATTTATGAGATTCTCTTTCAGTATTCCCTTTTCTGTTTGAAAGAATCTATCAACATCAATAGTGGAGTCATACATATGACACATATTCCAAAGCGTGTATAATTAAATACCAATGTCTTTGGACTTGCACTTTGAAGTAGATCACCATCATCAAATGTTTGGTGTGCTTTCAAATTCCATTCTTTAGTAGTCTCTTGGTGTATTAAATATTTTACCTACATCAAATATTCACCCTTATCATGGAATTATTCATGATCAAGCTACTTTAGCTTATTGCGGTGAATCGCGAGTATAATGTTGCTCTCCAAAACTTGTTGGAGAATTAAGACAACCATTGTCTCCAACCTTTTGCAAATTCTCATCAAATATGAGAACATGACTTTTGCCATATTATACTCTATCATGTTGCAACCAAAACTTCGTTTCAGATATCACAATATCTTCCACACATCATGGTTTCTGAAACAACTCTTTCAGATCCTAGATAACCTTGATATTAAGACAATTCTTTGAATATCAAGAATCATGGAGACAAACATGATACTCATACACTAATTCTTGGAATTCTCACTCTCGATTTAATACCAGTTACTAAACTTCATGGAGTAACCGGAACTTACTGAAAGTTTGCAATAGGACTTTTAAACTTTAGATTAACACTTCAAAACGATACGATACCAGTTCGTAAAGTAACTAACCAGAATTCTATAGTTCTATCATCTCAATTATAACTAAGCGCAAGGTGGTAAACGGATGCCAATGACTACAACAATTATGCAAATTCACTTTGATTTAATTTATGATAAATAGTGTTCAACTTTTAATCATATTGCCATTGAACTCCCACTCAAAACAATATCCCTCACATTGTTTTAGTGATCACACGAACCAAATCCACCACATCAAAACCGATCATCACGAGAGTTGATGTAGCTTCAATGGCGAACAATCAACATGTTCATCATATCTACTATATGACTCATGCTTTACCTTTCGGTGATCCGTGTTCCGAGACCATGTCTGTACATGCTAGGCTCGTCAAGATTAAACCTTAGCTTCCGCATGAGCAAATCTGGCTTGCTCACGTTGTATACACTCGCATAATCTAACACACCCGATCATCACGTGGTGCTTCGAAACAACGAGCTTTAGCAACGGTGCTTACTAAGGATGAACACTTTAAAACTTGAAATTGTGTGCTTGAGGGATCATCTTAGAATGCTACCGTCGTGAACTAAGCAATACAAGATGCATAAAAGGATTAACATCACATGCAATTCATAATATGTGATATGATATGGCCTTTCTTCTTATGCTTCCGATCTCCATCTTCAAGCACGAACATGATCTCCATCATCACCGGCATTGCATCAAGGTCAATGACGCCGTTCCATGGTTGTCGTCCACCAACTTCAACTATTACAACTATTTTGAATAGACACGCGGGTCTTAACAGAATTTAAAGACAACCATATGGCTCCTGCCGGTTGCCAACTTACAATAAGGAACATTGCATACATCAAATATAATCACAACCATGGCCATATCACATCACAGCACACCCCTGCAAAACAAAGTTAGACGCCTCTAATTTTCTTTGCATATTTTACGTGGTTTGGGGCTTTCAATAAGTTACGCTCTAACTTACGAACATGAACCACAACATTGATACTAGTATTGTCAACCACCCGTTGTAAATTGAATCTTAACTATGTTGGGAGAAACAGGCACCCGCAAAGCCACTTATGCAATACAAGTTGCATGTCAAGCATGGAGCAAGTCTCATGAACGATGTCATGTAAGGTTAGCCTGGGCCGCTTCATCCCACCATCCCGCAAGACTCAAAGTACACAAGAAGCAATCGACAACAAAAGCATCAACGCCCACAATGACCATTGTGTTCTACTCGTGCAACAGATCTACATATAGACACGACTCTGATACCACTGTAGGGGTTCGTAGCATGGAAAACAAAAAATTTCTACCGCATGCACACAAACAAGCCAAGATCTATCTATTAGATTGTAGCAACGAGTCGATAGAGGAACTCACCCTCGAAGATTCCAAAGCGGTTAATGAGAGAAGATTCTCGTGGGTGATGTAGTCGTACACTTGCCGATCTCAAGATCGTGTAGACGATCCTTCCGGCGCTGCGTTCCGGCAGCGCTTCCGCAGTCGGTCACACGTTCGGTACTCGATGAAGACCTTCCTCTCCCTTGTTCCAGCAGGCAGTGGAGGTTGTAGCACTCTCCTCGCGATTCCGGCAACACGACGGCGTGGTACCAGAAGTAGAGGGGAGATCTCGCAGGGCTTCTCCTTAAGCCGGAGCGAGTATGGTGGACTATGAGAGAGGCCTTGGTGATCTAGGGTTTAGAGGCACCAAGTAGAGAGGGCTAGGCCGGCGGCTAGGGCAAGGGGAGGGCCCCAACTCGGCGGCTAGGCAAACCCTAGGGGCGGCGTCGACTTGGTGGAGGCCGGCGGCTAGGGCTAGGGTTTAGAGGAGAGAGGTGTAGGGAAGAGGGGCACCCCTGCCCCTCCTTTTATAGGTGGGAGGGAGGCGCAGTTGGGAGGAGGGAGTCCTCCTCCAACTCCTCCTCCTTGGCCGGCGGGTGGAGGGAGTAGGACTTCCTCCGCAAGTAGGTTTCCTACTCTCCCTCCACCAAGCAAACTTGTCGTTTGACTTTTCAAATTGGCGTTTGACTTTTCAAACTAGGATTTGATTTATCCCTTTATTTTGCTCAACGATGACACCTAGTACATGATGCAACCATTCCAACTTGTTATGACACATTCATGTACCCTTCCCCTCCGAAGTGCGGGACCTTCCGGAACCTTCTAGAACATTCCCGATGAAAACACCGGAACCATTCTCCAACCCCGAAACAGGACTTTCCTTATATGAATCTTATTCTCCGGACCATTCCGGATCTCCTCGTGATATCCCGGATCCCATCCGAGACTCTGAGCAACATTCGGTCTCTTACTCATCATTCCATAACTACTCAACAACATCGAATCCTTAAGTGTGTCTCCCTACGGTTCGGGAATTATGCGGACATGATCGAGACACTTCTCCGATCAATAACCAATAGAGGAATCTGGAAATTCATATGGCTCCCACATATTTCTACTATTACTTTGCGATCGAATGAACCACTTACATACGATACCAATTTCCCTTTGTCTCACGTTAGTTTACTTATCCGAGGTTTTGATCGTCGGTATCTCTGCATACCTAGTTCAACCTCGTTACCGATAAGTACTCTTTTCTCGTTCCCATGGTATGTGATCCCTTGTGAGCCAGTCACATGCTTGCAAGCTAATTGGATGACATTCCACCGAGAGGGCCCAGAGTATATCTATCCGTCATATGGATGGCCAAATCCCACTCTTGATCCATGTGCCTCAACAGATACTTTCAGAACACTCAATGCCACCTTTATAGCCACCCAGTTACGGTGTGGTGTTTGATGTCATCAAAGCATCCTTCCGGTGATTGTGATTAACATGATCTCATGGTCGAAGGAATTAGGTTACTATGTATCAGAAAGCTTATAGCAAATGAACTATATTAAATGACTTGATCTTTATGCTACGCTTAACTATAGAAGTATGTCCATCACATCATTCTCCTAATGATATGACCCTGTTGTTAATAACATCTCTATGTTCATGATCAGGAAACCATGATCATATATTAACCAACAAGCTAGTTTAACAAGAGGCTTTACTAGGGACTCTTTTATGTTTACAAATCACACAAGTATTAATGTTTCCTGTCAATACAATTATAGCATGGTATGTAAACATTTATCATAAGTATGAAGATATGATAATAACCACTTTATTATTGCCTCTTGGCCATATCTCCAACAGTGGGCCATGAGAAGATGACCTTATGAAGCCTTTCAGGCATCCCAAGCAGGTGCAAGAGCCCACCAACCTTTAGGGTTATGACCAAGGGTCATTTTGAACATTGCACAAGATGCAAGGGAGAGGATAAGATTCCCATCCATCCACCACTAGGTGGAGTGAATAAAATCCATGTAAGCCTCCATTGGAGAAGAAAACCAAGAGAGAAGGGAAGGGGAAGAAGTTGAATCAAGCACCGGGATATTCTCACAAGGTTGTGAAGACCCATATCTACTACTTTGTCTCCTTCAAGCTGTGGTACCACCATCTTTGGTGGGATTACTCTAATCCCTAGATCTCGTGACCCAAATCTTGTTGTTGGCATCACAAATCCGTTTGTATCTTGATGTATGAGATCCTCTAGTGATCTCTAGAGAAGAACAAGTTTGTATCCCCATTTCATAATAGTGGAAGAAGATTTGGGTGGCTGCGAACCGTGGTTTTTCCTCTCAAATTGAGAGGTTTTCCACATAAAAATGATTGATGTCCCTGTGTATTTATTTGCTATTATTGTTGCTGTTCTGAGAACCTCTCTCCTTACCATAGATATTGTCTAGGGCCAGGAGACAGCTTCTCGCCAAAAGGGAGACACCGTCAAGTGTATTTTTTCCTTCATATATGTTTGATGCATATGTTTCCTTCCGTGAAGAGCAACGATCCGTGAGTTAGCATACAAATTGGTGCTGAAATTTACACTAATTATGCTGTGTGTTTTCAGGTCATGTTTAAGAGTGTGCAAATCACAATTACGGGATAATCGGCTAGTGTCCCAGTAATTTGCCCAACAGTATGCACTTGAAACATAGAATATCTAACTAGCCAATGTAAGATTAACACAAAATCCTAGTCACATAACCTAACCCTAGGCCTAACTCAACCTAACAAGAACCCTAAACCTATCCTACAAATCTTAAGAATAATGCTTCTTAGCCATCATAGAAGCCATGAATGGCTAATGCAACAAGAATCAACCATTCATTTTAGGTCAAACGAAAACGCCAGGGTTTCCAAAATTTGGACAAATCCCAATAAAATACAATATTTCAATTGGACAAAACCAAGAAAAATGGGGGAGGGCACCTCTATGCAATAGGGAGGGGGCTTCGAAATTCTCGGAAAAAAGCTTTAGATTTGGGAAATTTGGGAGAGGGGTTTGAGAGGGGAGCCGGGATGGGCTGGCCCAACTTGTGCCTCTCATTCCCTATCTAAAGTATCATTCCCTACCTAAAGGATAGCACCCTCCATAGTGTAGAACATCTCTGAATGGTGCTTCATAACCGTGAGTGGGTCTGATAGAGACCCGCCACGACAACTTGCAAGGGATCCGGCGCTTGTCACAAGGGTGCTACACTTCAGAGATATAGCATCCTAAAGATAGACGCTACTATTCGGCGGATTATATTTGTGAAATACTTTCACGGTAGGTTTATTATTAAATTTTTTATTTCTGTCGTTTTGACCCGAAGATAAAAACGTCACTAAAATCGGGCTAACTCCTTTTGTGGAAGGGAAGTACTATGTGTCCCTCAGGGGATAATTCCCAAAATCACCTAGGTTCCCGTGCTACCACGTGTCCCTAAACAAGTCTAAATCCTGCCTTTTCTATATTAAGCCCACTTTTGCTACAAATTGTGCCGCTTTTCCTACATGTACCAAAATACGGTTTGACCCAGAAAATAGAAAAAAAATACTAGACCTCGCCGAAGAGCTCACATGAGACCTTGTCAGAGACTTTGTAGCAAAAAATTCCTAATGTAGCAAAATCGACTTCGCCGGAGATATCGTCGGGAGACCTCGCCCAGAGCCTTTGTAGCAAAAATTTTACACTATTGTAGCAAAATCATAAAAAAAGTGTAATAAAAAATTAACAATTGTAGCAAAAAGGCTCTATTGGCGGAGAACAAGATGTCACCGGAGAAGACGCGGTTGTGCCTCTATAGCAATACTGTTGTGTCCATATAGCAGGACTTCGCACCATTTGTAGGAAAAAAATCCTTTGCCGAAGAAGATGATGACGTACCTATGTAGCAAGGTTGCAGTCATCATCGGAGAATACGATGACATACCTCTGTAGCAAGGCTGCCATGCCTTTGTAGAAAGGTTGTTGTGACTTTGTAGTAGACCCTCACATCACTTGTAGCAAAAGGCGCCTTCGCCATGCCTCTCCCCCGACGTGCCTCTAAAGCGAGGCCGACATGCCTCTATGGCAAGTCCGCTAGAGCTTGTAGCAGAAGTCCGGCATGGGAGGGGCGCAGACCAGGCAAGCACTGTGGGGGAGACGACAACAAGCTACCAGGCACGAGGAGGCTTCAACGGAGCACCGGCGGGAAGTTGCGTAGTGGTTCGTCGTCAATGATGTTGGGAGAGAGCAACACTATTAGAAGGTTGGCCTCCTCCTCTCGGATGGATGATCATTGGAGCGGGGTCTCGCTGGAGCATGCCATCGACGTGCAGTCGGAGCCGAAGAAGGGCATCATCGCGTGGAGGAAGAAGCCTATGGGACGCGAGCGGCAGGGGCCTAAGGGGGATCATGGGGGACGTGAACTGCAGGAGCGGGGCGGCGGTGGCATGAAGGGGAGCACACTGGCGGATTGTGGATTGTAAGATGTATACGAATAGAGGAGGAAGAAGAGATAATAGCATCTCCACTAGCATTCCCAGGAGGGCCTCTCCGGGCAGTTTTTTTTCATCCGGATGCCGAGTTTTCGCCCAGTAGCGTTGCCAGGACATCAAGTTATGCCGGATTTGGCCGAACTTTCACATGGAGTTCCCATGCCGAACCCAACCCACCGGGAGCCGCCTGGGAACGTTGGATAAAAGGAAAAACTGTTGGGCCAACCTTGGTCGACGAGACATCCCATTCCCCATCGTGATTTGGCTCTCCCACGACATAAAGCCTTCTACCTAGCTACCCCCTCGCCATGTATCCGCTGACGATGCCTCGCCCCACCTAGCCGAATCCACGCCGATAGAAAGGTCCACCGCCGCCGTCGCATCCTTTTCCCTCGCTGCCGGCCTTGTTTCGCCTTCTCGGGCCTTCGTCGACATCTCGACTTCTGTTCCAAGCTCATGTCCACCTCGCTCGTGAAGTGTTCGGCGTTTTTCCTGTTCGACCATGGACTCCGACAACGAGGAGATGTTCGCCCTGCTACTGGCGGAGGAAGAGACCCCCGCAACCGCCGAAGAAGAGCATATGTGGATCCTCGGATACTACAGACAAGGGCTTGTTGCAAAGCGTGATCACTAGGTGCCGGCATCGTGGACTGCCTTCATCGCTATGCGTCGGGAGATCCGATTCCCGGTAGTGCATCAACAACTACAAGATGATCTGGTCGAGCACATATAGATATGCAAGGGCAACACATAGCAGCCATGCTGAACATGATCTGGCCGGACTATGCCAAACTATGTTATGTTTTATTTTATGGCGAACTATGGCTAACTGTGTTGTGTTTAATTTTATGCAGAACTATACCAAACATTGCTCTATATTTATATTGTACCGAACCATGCGAATTTAAGCTGAGTTCATGTAAAATATCGCTAATTTTTTTTTAGAAAATGATTGACTGAAACCCGTCCTACACTACAGGAAATGCTAAATAGGCCGACGGCTGGACCCCGTCGGCGTAGACCCTGTTCCCCGTCGGCGTAGGCTTGCCCGACGGGGGCCGTCGGCGTACGCCCGTCGGCGTAATAGGCCGTAGGCGTAGCCCAATAACCCGTCGGCGTATAGATTCCCGTCGGCCTAGGACCACCTGGGGCCCACCTATAGCGGTGTGGCCGTTAGCGCATGGTTCTATACGCCGACGGCAATACCGTCGGCCTAAGGGGACACGTGCCTCCCTTGTGGCTGCCTACGAGCGCGGATACGCCGACGGTTATGCGGTCATCCTAAGGGAACACGTGGCTGCCTACGAGCGAGGATACGCCTACGAGCGAGGATAATCCGAGGGACCCGCGGGTCTACCCCCGTAGCATTCTCCGTACGAGGGTTGAACAACGCACTCTCTTGGTGGTTTAGGTTTGTTTAGGTCATATCTACATGGAAAACCAAGGATAGGCCCAGGGTTCCACCGGTCTACCCTCGTTTGACCCGCGGCGGGAGCCTACTCCTACATGTCCACCACACTTCTATAGGTGTTATCGCATGCAATGTGGACGGTCACACCCCGGAGCTAGGTTTTCCATCTAGGGGCAATCCACCACCCTTGTGCATGTATGCTAGGGCTACACGCATGTTCTCGTGGCATCCCGGCACTCGGGCGGTCCTTTTCCGATGAAACCCTAATCCGAGGGACCCATGGTCTACCCCGTAGCATTCTCCGTCACGAGGTTGAACAACGCACTCTCTTGGTGGTTTAGGTTTGTTTAGGTCATATCTACATGGAAAACCAAGGATAGGCCCAGGTTCCTCCGTCACCCTCGTTTGACCATGGCGGAGACTACTCTTACATGTCCACCACACTTCTATAGGTGTTATCGCATGCAACGTGGACGGTCACACCCCGGAGCTAGGTTTTCCATCTAGGGGCAATCCACCACCCTTGTGCATGTATGCTAGGGCCACACGCATGTTCCCGTGGCATCCCGGCACTCGGGCGGTCCTTTTTCGACGAAACCCTAATTCGAGGGACCCACGGGTCTACCCCCGTAGCATTCTCCGTACGAGGGTTGAACAACGCACTCTCTCGGTGGTTTAGGTTTGTTTAGGTCATATCTACATGGAAAACCAAGGATAGGCCCATGGTTCCACCGGTCTACCCTCGTTTGACCCGCGGCGGGAGCCTACTCCTACATGTCCAACACACTTCATTAGGTGTTATCGCATGCAACGTGGACGGTCACACCCCGGAGCTAGGTTTTCCATCTAGGGTCAATCCACCACCCTTGTGCATGTATGCTAGGGCCACACGCATGTTCCCGTGGCATCCCGGCACTCGGGCGGTCCTTTTCCGACGAAACCCTAATCCGAGGGACCCACGGGTCTACCCCCGTAGCATTCTCCGTACGAGGGTTGAACAACGCACTCTCTCGGTGGTTTAGGTTTGTTTAGGTCATATCTACATGGAAAACCAAGGATAGGCCCAGGGTTCCACCGGTCTACCCTCGTTTGACCCGCGGCGGGAGCCTACTCCTACATGTCCAGCACACTTCTATAGGTGTTATCGCATGCAATGTGGACGGTCACACCGAGCTAGGTTTTCCATCTAGGGCAATCCACCACCCTTGTGCATGTATGCTAGGGCCACACGCATGTTCTCGTGGCATCCGGCACTTTCAGGCGGTCCTTTCCGACGAAACCCTAATCCGAGGGACCCGCGGGTCTACCCCCGTAGCATTCTCCGTACGAGGGTTGAACAACGCACTCTCTTGGTGGTTTAGGTTTGTTTAGGTCATATCTACATGGAAAACCAAGGATAGGCCCAGGGTTCCACCGGTCTACCCTCGTTTGACCCGCGGCGGGAGCCTACTCCTACATGTCCACCACACTTCTATAGGTGTTATCGCATGCAACGTGGACGGTCACACCCCGGAGCTAGGTTTTCCATCTAGGGGCAATCCACCACCCTTGTGCATGTATGCTAGGGCCACACGCATGTTCTCGTGGCATCCCGGCACTCGGGCGGTCCTTTTCCGACGAAACCCTAATCCGAGGGACCATGGGTCTACCCGTAGCATTCTCCGTCACGAGGTTGAACAACGCACTCTTGGTGGTTTAGGTTTGTTTAGGTCATATCTACATGGAAAACCAAGGATAGGCCCCAGGTTCCACCGGTCTACCCTCGTTTGATCCGCGGCGGGAGCCTACTCCTACATGTCCAGCACACTTCTATAACTGTTATCGCATGCAACGTGGACGGTCACACCGGAGCTAGGTTTTCCATCTAGGGCAATCCACCACCCTTGTGCATGTATGCTAGGGCCACACGCATGTTCTCGTGGCATCCGGCACTCGGCGGTCCTTTTCAGCGAAACCCTAATCCGAGGGACCCATGGGTCTACCCCGTAGCATTCTCCGTCACGAGGGTTGAACAACGCACTCTCTTGGTGGTTTAGGTTTTTTAGGTCATATCTACATGGAAACCCAAGGATAGGCCGATGGTTCCACCGGTCTACCCTCGTTTGACCCGCGGCGGGAGCCTACTCCTACATGTCCAGCACGCTTCTATAGGTGTTATCGCATGCAACGTGGACGGTCACACCCGGGAGCTAGGTTTTCCGTCTAGGGGCAATCCACCACCCTTGTGCATGTATGCTGGGGCCACACGCATGTTCCCGTGGCATCCCGGCACTCGGGCGGTCCTTTTCGAAGAAACCCTAATCCGAGGGACCCGCGGGTCTACCCCCGTAGCATTCTCCGTACGAGGGTTGAACAACGCACTCTCTTGGTGGTTTAGGTTTGTTTAGGTCATATCTACATGGAAAACCAAGGATAGGCCCAGGGTTCCACCGGTCTACCCTCGTTTGACCCGCGGCGGGAGCTTACTCCTACATGTCCACCACACTTCTATAGGTGTTATCGCATGCAATGTGGACGGTCACACCCCGGAGCTAGGTTTTCCATCTAGGGGCAATCCACCACCCTTGTGCATGTATGCTAGGGCCACACGCATGTTCTCGTGGCATCCCGGCACTCGGGCGGTCCTTTTCCGACGAAACCCTAATCCGAGGGACCCGCGGGTCTACCCCCGTAGCATTCTCCGTACGAGGGTTGAACAACGCACTCTCTTGGTGGTTTATGTTTGTTTAGGTCATATCTACATGGAAAACCAAGGATAGGCCCAGGGTTCCACCGGTCTACCCTCGTTTGACCCGCGGCGGGAGCCTACTCCTACATGTCCACCACACTTCTATAGGTGTTATCGCATGCAACGTGGACGGTCACACCCCGGAGCTAGGTTTTCCATCTAGGGGCAATCCACCACCCTTGTGCATGTATGCTAGGGCTACACACATGTTCTCGTGGCATCCCGGCACTCGGGCGGTCCTTTTCCGACGAAACCCTAATCCGAGGGACCCGCGGGTCTACCCCCGTAGCATTCTCCGTACGAGGGTTGAACAACGCACTCTCTTGGTGGTTTAGGTTTGTTTAGGTCATATCTACATGGAAAACCAAGGATAGGCCCAGGGTTCCACCGGTCTACCCTCGTTTGACCAAGTGAGCCTACTCCTACATGTCCAGCACACTTCTATAGGTGTTATCGCATGCAACGTGGACGGTCACACCCGGGAGCTAGGTTTCCATCTAGGGGCAATCCACCACCCTTGTGCATGTATGCTAGGGCCACACGCATGTTCCCGTGGCATCCCGGCACTCGGGCGGTCCTTTTTCGACGAAACCCTAATCCGAGGACCCCGCGGGTCTACCCCCGTAGCATTCTCCGTACGAGGGTTGAACAACGCACTCTCTCGGTGGTTTAGGTTTGTTTAGGTCATATCTACATGGAAAACCAAGGATAGGCCCAGGGTTCCACCAGTCTACCCTCGTTTGACCCGCGGTGGGAGCCTACTCCTACATGTCCAGCACACTTCGATAGGTGTTATCGCATGCAACGTGGACGGTCACACCCGGGAGCTAGGTTTTCCATGTAGGGCAATCCACCACTTTTGTGCATGTATGCTAGGGCCACACGCATGTTCCCGTGGCATCCCGGCACTCGGGCGGTCCTTTTCCGACGAAACCCTAATCCGAGGGACCATGGGTCTACCCCCGTAGCATTCTCCGTACGAGGGTTGAACAACGCACTCTCTTGGTGGTTTAGGTTTGTTTAGGTCATATCTACATGGAAAACCAAGGATAGGCCCAGGGTTCCACCGGTCTACCCTCGTTTGACCCGCGGCGGGAGCCTACTCCTACATGTCCACCACACTTCTATAGGTGTTATCGCATGCAACGTGGACGGTCACACCCCGGAGCTAGGTTTTCCATCTAGGGGCAATCCACCACCCTTGTGCATGTATGCTAGGGCCACACGCATGTTCTCGTGGCATCCCGGCACTCGGGCGGTCCTTTTCCGACGAAACCCTAATCCGAGGGACCCGCGGGTCTACCCCCGTAGCATTCTCCGTACGAGGGTTGAACAACTAACTCTCTTGGTGGTTTAGGTTTGTTTAGGTCATATCTACATGGAAAACCAAGGATAGGCCCAGGGTTCCACCGGTCTACCCTCGTTTGACCCGCGGCGGGAGCCTACTCCTACATGTCCAGCACACTTCTATAGGTGTTATCGCATGCAACGTGGACGGTCACACCCCGGAGCTAGGTTTTCCATCTAGGGGCAATCCACCACCCTTGTGCATGTATGCTAGGGCCACACGCATGTTCTCGTGGCATCCCGGCACTCGGGCGGTCCTTTTCCGACGAAACCCTAATCCGAGGGACCCGCGGGTCTACCCCCGTAGCATTCTCCGTACGAGGGTTGAACAACGCACTCTCTTGGTGGTTTAGGTTTGTTTAGGTCATATCTACATGGAAAACCAAGGATAGGCCCAGGGTTCCACCGGTCTACCCTCGTTTGACCCGCGACGGGAGCCTACTCCTACATGTCCACCACACTTCTATAGGTGTTATCGCATGCAACGTGGACGGTAGTTTAGGTTTGTTTTTGTCATACCAATATACTTTTTTGGCCTTTACAAGCGTACATATGCGATAACCTTCACTCGGTGGAGGGTTTCTCCAAATAGTGGGTTCGATGCCCGAGGGTCCCCAAAAGAGAGGGGTTTCTAGGGTTTCCCAATAGATAGGGTTCGGTTCCCCGTGGTCCATAAAAAATGAGATATCTTACAATCACCAAGTTATTTATAAATTACATCTACATTAAAATTACAGTGGGAAATAAATTATGCAACTATGTGAATATTAGTAAAGTAGTAAAAGTACCTACCTAGGCCGACGGCATTGCCGTCGGCGTACACGTGCTGGCAGGATAGGCCGACGGCCTGGCCGTCGGCGTATCTACGCGCCTAACGCCGTTGCCCACGCCCGTCAGGTGGGATGGGTGGTAGGGACACGTGGCACCATACGCCGACGGTTCTTTTACGCCGACGGTCGCCGTCAGATGTTGGTAACTGTAGTCCGACGATTTTGTATACGCCGACGGCCGCCGTCGGGGATTTTCGCCCTACGCCGACGGGTTCTCTACGCCGACGGCCACCTGGCCCAGCTGACGAGCCCGCCCAGTTACGCCGACGGGCCCGACATTTAGCCGTCGGCGTAAACTAAGGCCGTCGGCGTTTCTTGTTATTCCTCTAGTGCTAAGAACTTGAGTGAAAAATCAACTAGGATGAAATTCCGTCAGTCCAACGCTAAATAGTGCCAGATTTCGCCCTTGAACTCGGAAAGTAGAGATGCTTTAAGGTGGGACCGGTAGGTCGTCGCGTTCGCTTTTTTTTTAACGGAAGGAATCTGGACGGCGAGTCGGCCACCGATCCGACCCGCACCTTGAGCCTCAACCCGCATAGCGCTCAAATACCCTTCTCCCCCGCTTATCTGCATCCTCTTCCCCTTCTCCTCGGCCGCGTCGAGACTTCAAAGAAGCATCTAGAAGTGGAGGGCTCCGTCCCTACTCTTCGCCCCAAGACAGCCGGCCTAGCGCTGCCGCCGCCGCCCGTCGATCGGTAGGTACGTTCAGCCGGTCCAATCCATCAATTGATTCCACGCACGCATTTCCTTTCCGCCGCGCGCCCACCCGGCGCCGTGTCGCCGAGCGATCGATTTAGGGTTGTGGAGAGCAATCGGCGTGAATAGTCTGGGTTTATTCAGCGCCATCGAGTGAGGTTAGTTTTTCTGGTTGATTATTTGTTCGAATCTGTGGTGGAGATTTAGTTGAGTTCCGGCGCCGGGAGGACGCCGGCGCGCGCCGACTAGTCTGGTCTCCGGGTTACCGCCAGCATCGGCGGTGGAGTCTTCCTCGGATGATTAGATCGGTCGTGTCGTGTATGCTAGATCGACTTATCTGACGTTCATTAGCACGCCTATTCGAATATGCAGTAATACTTGGTCTCACGGATCTCTTTTCTTTTTGTCTGAAATATCTTGACGCTTTTCTCTTCTTCTATTTTTGGAAATTTCTTGGAGATTTAACCAGTACATGGGATGCTGATCTATATATATTTCTAAATCGATTTAGTATTTCTTATTTCTAAATCTTGTTTCAAAGAAAAACGGGATACTATTCCTGAGTGAGCACATAAATGGTAATCGAGTAGCTGCATATATATGAGCTTACTTCTAGGTTGGTAATTATGAGCTTATTACTTCTAGGTTGCCAATCATTGGCATTGACGGTGTGAATGGAAATTGTTCAGTTGGCTAGTTGCGCAATACAGCAACTTGGTCACATAATATCTCAGTCGCACTTACAAATAGCAACTATTTTTTTCTTATTCTACTACTTTATTGTACTCTCTATGTCACTGCTAGAGCTTTCATTTAAGATGATATGAATTGCAGAACAGTCTTCAAAAGGATGTAGGAAGAGATTTTAGTAGCATCTCAAATCGTGCCGCCAATTTATACATCCGCATGCTTCTGTGCCTTGCAGGTGTTTGTGTATTAATTTGTTGGACTGACTGGTTGAGCTACCAGCAGTGAAGTAAAATGGCGTCCCCTGACGAGGCGGACACAGAAAACATCCGACACAAAAGGGGGAAAAGGGCGTACATGCTAGAGACTATGCAATGCTTGATGTTTGCTAGAGATAACCTCCCCGGTGAAGTGTACAATGAGTTTGTGAAGGCCATGACTGAGATTTGGAAACAATGGTATGTATGTCCGAATATTTTGTTTTTATATATGTTAACATGGTTGCCCTATTGATCACATTTATACGATTCCCAACTATATATATATATATATAGTACGGATCCTGATGGTGAAATAAGGAGCATATGCGCTGAAAACTGCATCGAGACGGCGATGAAGCTATTCCAGGACTGGGCTCCTGTCAAACAGGGGTTCCTGAACTTCACCCAAGGCCGTAGCCCCTTCGATGTTGATGCCGATGCTGGTGTTGATATGTACACCCACCTACAGAGTCCAGTAGATTTTCTTCGGAGAGCGAAGGTGCTAAAGAGATTCTAATGGTTGACCCTTTTGTGGGAGTTTGGTAGGTGCGCTGTTAATTTGATCTTCAATTACTTTATGACTGCAGACATGCCCTGGCATCGGTGAAGATGATTATGCCGCTATGTTGGAAGCCCTGAGAAAATTTTCCAGGAGGACCATGACCGTTGAAGAAGTTTTCCATATTGTACTTACCAACTCTAGTAATCCCATAGTTTCTAATTTTTCACTAATTTCCGACCAAGAGAGTGGGAAGACGAGGGCAGCTGATTCATAATTCTCTCTGTTTGTAGGTGAAGAGATGCATGAGCAACAGTCCAGAGTTACTAGAAGAATTTACAAATAATTATCTTCCTCCTCACCTAAAGGCGCAACTAGTAGATGAGAAATCCTGCATAACTCCAAAGGGTGGTCGAGTGGGCAAGGTAACTTTCTGTTTATATGGATTGGTTTAGGCATTACCTGATTTTTTTTCTCATATAACATTCTGTTTCCAGACAATGTGTATGAGTGCAGAAGACTAGCACACTTACTCTTTCTCACCAAAGTGAAATCCTTTTGCTTCTGTATGATGAACTCATCTAACATAATCATCTATTGGTTCTCCTTTTCAGGCTGCTTTATGCTTTACTCCAGATGATAATCACAGCTTGGATGCTATCCAGATCAAAGTGACCAATATGAGAAATAAAGGTGTGCCAGAATTTTCTATCCATTCTGTTCTCAATGCAGGTAGGCCGTACGTGCTTGGCCTCAACATTCACCTTAACTATATGCATCCCTTTTTTTTAACACTGCTCCTAAATTCTTAGTTTGAAGTCCACTACTCGAGCTATTATTTTGAAGTGCTTCCTAGCTACTGACCAAGACACCAATGTTGTTATGCCATGTTTGATCTTGGATGAAATAGCAAATTATAGTCTGTAGTATGATCATTTATTTAATATAAATAGGGATGCCGGCCATCTATCTTCTGGACTAGACGGACATCCTCGTATGCATAACTGTGAAATGAATTAGTCTTGTTGGTATTGGTAGATTTTTTAAGACTAGCGGACAGGTCCAAACGTTTAGACGGACGTCCGCCTACATCCATAAATATAGATGTACTCATTTCTTGTAGGTAGTGAAGAATCACTCCTTGCCGAAGAGGAGGAGGAAGACAAGGTTAAACCGTTGCCAGACTGGATTACTTGCAAACTTCAGGAGAAGTTACCCCCGGAAGTAAATCTCAGTAATTGCAAACCTTGCACACCTAGCTACTATCTGCTACCACATAAGGTAAATTCCTAATAACTCATGCGTTTCTCATGTAAATTATAAATTACTAGCACAACTGATCCAAACATAATTCGTTCTCAATGCAGTGTATAACCAAATCAAGTTACCGAACCAAAATGGGGAGGTCTATTCTCAACGATGCTTTGGTTTGTGGCAGATCTGGGAGTGAGGAATCAGAAAACTCTAAGCTTAAAGCTGAAACTGAATATGAAAGAGAGATGTTTTCTTGTGAAATAGACATGTAAGTATACACCTGCTATTTTGTTTCATTCTGTCGGCTATCAGGGAAAGACTGCGTACTAAAGATCCAAAGTGGTCGGAGCCTGCGCAAGCGGGAGCTATGGGCACCGGGCTGCCCTTTTTTCTTCCAGCTGTCAGGGGATAGCCGATGGTTTTCATAATGTACTTTTACTTTTGAGATGATTCACGGTTGTGTTCTTTTTAAGGTGTGAGAGTGACGTGTTGTTAGAGAGGTTTCGTTCGACTGCTGACTACATTAGAAATCTTCAAGATCTTGCTGGCGCCCCTTTGATGATCAAGGAACATCTCTCTGGTAAGAATAATATACTAGCAATGATATTTAGAGTCAGCCTTTTTGTTAAGTTAACGAACTATAATGTTTTTTTGCCTGTGAAAAGCTCTACATATGAGGTGCATTGAAAGACTATATGCTGATGATAGTGAGCTTGATGACCTGTTGGAGAGTCAGAATACTAGTGATGTTCTTGCTGTTCTACTTTCTCGTTTAAATCAGAAGGTGGAAGATTTGTCGGTGGCACGCTTATATTTGCATAAGGCGAACTCACAAGTTATTGCCAAAAATTACTACAGATCGCTTGATCATCGCGGCCCCTCTTTCAAACACTTGGATGCAAAAAGGATGAGCCAAAAAGGTAATTTTAACTTTCACTATGTTCCAAGAATAATAGTACTTGTTATTAGTATTAGGCAGATCATACATTGAGCCATGTACTCAAGATCCTTTTCTTACATGCCTCCTTTCAGCTTTGCTGGCTGAAGCCAACGAAGTCAATAAAATGAGGCTGAATGACGGAGATAAATATGCTGATCCTAGCATGCACAAGGACATAAGAAATATTATTTCCTCTGCATGCTCTTCTGAAGAGAAGGGTATGATGACTTGGAAAAAAACATTACATCCCTTTCTTTCTGCTCAATGCATATGGCCTTCCTTTGGCGAAACTATAGCTCCTGAAAAATCCTGTGAACATTGTGGTACCAACAAAAAATTTCTATCTTTGCCTGCCCACCTTCCTTTATCTTCCAAGGTAATCATACTCGTACAACTTTCTGTTTTTCAGAATTATAATTTCAAATGTTGACTGCAAAGAAACAATTTTTCATTATCTATTTGGTGACTAACCTGCATTCTATCAATTTTTGTTTCAGAGAGATGAATTTCTAAGAGAGAATCCCAATGAGTGTAGTTCTTCACACGATGGGTTTGGTGCGGATATCGAGGAGGGTGAGTTCATCCGGGATGAAGAAACTTCCATGGGTCCTGGAAAAAATGAAGCTAGTCGTCAAGTTGCTGCTTCCCATGGAGATCGGTTGAGGTCTCGACGTCTCTCAACTGATACTTCCGGAACTAGTAACCATGACCATAGGTACGAACCAGAAAATCAGCATGAATCAAGGCAACAATCCAGAACAACAACTAAACCACGTGGTGTGAGAGGAGGTACATGTTGTTCCCTTGTTGTGCTCCGCAGGCTGTACCAGGTATTTCATCATTTTTTATTTCACCTTTTCTTTCCGTTATGGTTGTCTCTGCTTTTGTTTTATTTGAAACCCATGGACTACGCACAGATTACGATATGTGTAGTTTCACTATAATTTTCTTTGTTTTCCCTTGTATGGCAGATTTTGTATGAGAGACTACAGACCGCGAGAGATTTGTGCACCCATGATCTATATGCAGAGTAATGTCCTTGTCTATCTAAGAAAAATTGCTCATTCCTCATTGTGGAAGAGGTGGTTTTAAATTCACAACATTCTTAATGAATGGTGCAGGTTCAAGGAGAAGCTCGTCATGCTACTTGATCGCTCTATTGATAATTGCAATTTTGAGGACTTCTGCCTGAAATTTCTTGGGCCAAAGTCCTTTAAACTTTTTACTCTGGATATAGTGATAAACCGAGTTATCAAGCAGGTAATATAAATCCAGCATAGGTTAATTACTTTGAATTCTGACCAACTATCGTTGTAGATCCGTTCAGTTTACACTCCTAAGATTCTTGGGCATGCATAATTGACTTACGTTTACTTGCAGATTTGCATAATTTCTTCAAGCGATCGAGATAACTCGCTTGTTCAATTCCTTGAGAACTTAAGAAGACCAATGCTATCCAAAACTTTGTCCCAACATCAAAACGTATTTTTTCTTACCACCTCATTCCTCCCTGTTTATCAGGACGTACATATAGTAGTACATGCCAGACATTCAGATGTTCTGGTGCAAAGTATGCTTTAGTTCTATTTAACATTATTACTGATGATTGTGCTTTCTGCCATATTCAGTTTCCGAATAATCCATCAGATGGATTGCCGAAGCACGATGGAGAAGAGCGAGAGAAAGCTCTTGGTGATGGTGGAAAACATAAGGCACGTCATTTCGAGAGAAGGTAGGGGTCCCTGAAACGGCCTCTAGTATTTAGCTTGTTTTCACTAGTCTAACACAATGCGATTTTTTCTAGGAAAAAACGCAAGTTGGAGAATGATGCAGTGAGTTCCCCTCGGCTTAGAGAAGCGACTGAAACTCAGAGTTGAGTGTTAAATGGTTATTGTATATCTATCTGATGATGCTGGAAAACATAAGGAACATCATTTGGAGAGAAGGCAGGGGTTCCCTGAAACGGCCTCTAGTTTTTATCTTGTTTTCACTAGTCTAATACGATGCATATTTTTCAAGAAAAAAAAAGCAAGTTGGAGAATGATGCAGTGAGTTCCCCTGTGCTCGGAGAAGGGACTGAAACTCAGAGTTGAATTTTAAATGGTTATTGTACATCTATTTATTCCATGTTGTTATATCTCGAAATAGGCTTTCGCCCCGTTTTATAAATAAAGCAACCGTCCACAACAAGTATCACAGTACAAAGTCACTCACACACCACATGCTAGGGCCACAGCACAAAATGACCCAACTCGGACAAAACCCAACGAAAAAGAGGAACTACGCCTCGCCAGGGGAGTGAATGCCGAAGACACTATGTCGGACTATGGGGGAGCCGCTGAGCCGCCTCCAAGAGCCGGCAGAGAGTCGCGTCCAACCTCGCCCTGCAGAGAAGTCAGAAAGTGGAAAACCAAGTCAGACGCACGGCTAGGGAGAATCTTCTCAATAACCATCTTATTCCGAATATTCCAGAGGGACCACGACATAGCCGCGAACACGAGCCAGAAGAGGCGACGACCCTTTCTAGCTCGGTTTGCTTGGGTTTCTAGGAATTCACCGAGATCATGGGCCAGCCAGTCCGGGCCCAACGCCTCTCTGGTGAAATTCCACAGAAACCGGGCCGCGGGACAGGTGAACATTATGTGGGTGTCCGTTTCGGGGACCCCACATAATGGACATAATCCGTCCCTCGGCCCATGTCTCTTGGCCACCTCGACACCCGACGGGAGCCTATCGCGTAAAAGTTGCCACACAATTTTTTTTGTCTTCAGCGGGAGAGGTGCTTTCCAGAGGTGCTTGGTCCAGGGGAGTACCGCCTGGCCAAAGAGGGCCCGATATGCCGAGCCTACCGAGAAGGATCCGGACGGGGTGAGGGTCCAAGATACACTATCTGGTTCGTCGTCTAAGGAGGCCGGGAGCTCCGCCCTGAGTTTCCTCCATGCTTCCGTTTCCTCCGGGCTGAAGGTACGACGGAACGAGATGTTCCATGTACCTCCATGTGCCGCGTTGGATACACGGAGCGCTGGGTCGGAACAGATGGCGAATAGGCTCGGAAAGGCCTCCTGCAGCGGGCGCTCTCTGAGCCAGGGGTCCAGCCAGAACATGGTCCCCTCCCCGTTCCCAATGGAGAAGGCGAGACCATGCCTGATCTCAAGCTTGATCTCCTGAATGGAGTGCCAGAATTGGGACCCATCGCGCCGATCACAGTCCAGAAGGGGCCGACCTCGCAGGTACTTGGCCTTGATGAGTTTGAGCCACAGGCCACCATCATCACGCAGGATACGCCATACCCATCTAAGCATTAGGGCCTTGTTGAACTGACGGGATGCAAGGATACCTATGCCCCCAACATCCTTGGGGGCGCAAATGTCCGCCCACTTGACCATGTGGTATTTCTGGCGACCCAGGGAGTCTTGCCAGAAGAACCTAGACAGCTCCTTGTCAAATGTCCCATGCACCCCCTCGGGGAGGAGGTACATGCCCATCATGTACATGGGCAGGCTAGAAAGACATGAGTTGATCAGGACGGTCTTGCTACCTTTAGATGTGAATCTACTACGCCAAGGTTCGGACCTCGAGCGCACCCTATCCACGAGCGGGTCTAGGTCCCGGATAAGGATCCTGGTGTCTCGGATCGGCATCCCCAGGTAAGTGATGGGGAAGGAGGCGAGCCGACAATTGAAATTGTCAGCTATCCTCTGCTGCTCGTCCTGGGAGAACCCTAGTGCGATGATCTCGCTCTTGTCGAAGTTGATACGAAGGCCAGACATCTCCTGGAAGCAGAGGAGGAGGAATTTGAGGTTTGCAATGTCCAGAGTCGAGCCTTCAATCACGATAATTGTGTCGTCTGCGTACTGAAGCTGGGTGATGCCGCCCCCCAAGAATAAGGTGGCCTACCATGCCAGAGATGTGGCCGGCCGCCTTGGCTTTCTCAAGCATTTCCGCGAGGGCATCAACAACATCGTTGAAGAGGAGGGGGGACAGGGGTCCCCCTGGCGGACACCACAGGAGGGGCAGAAGTATGGCTCGATCTCGCCATTGATGTTAATTGCGTTGCTCCCGGTCATGACGAACTGCATTATCCAGGTGATCAGGCGGTCGTCAAATCCTCGTCTAATGAGGACCTGACGGAGGAACCGCCAGTCCAAACGATCGTAGGCCTTCTGGAAGTCCAGCTTCAAGAAGATGCCCTTCAATCGTCTGGACTTGATCTCGTGGATAATCTCATGGAGGGCCAGGATCCCATCATGTATAAATCTGCCCTTGAGAAAGGCAAATTGATACTAGTGGGTGAGGCACTCCATGACCGGGGCAAGACGAGAGGCACATACTTTCGCGAGGATCCGTTGGATGACATTGAGGACCGTGATGGGCCTGAATTGGCGAATATCCGAGGCCCCCAATACTTTAGGGATCGGAGTGATAACTCCCAGATTTAGTCTCCCCATCACGAGGGTTCCGGTGTAGAATTCCTGGAACATGGGCATGATGACCGGTTGGAGTTCCCTCCAGAAAGTCTGGAAGAAAGCTATCGGGAGGCCATCAGGGCCCGAGGCGGAGTTGGCCTTCATGGCCTTCACCGCCCGCTCAACTTCCTCTGGTATGAATGGGAGGGTGAGCTCCGCATTCTCTTCAGTTGTGACTTTGGCCCCACTAGTCCAAAAGATCCTCAGCCAATGCGACCCCCGTAAGGGGTCCTGCCAAGAAGAGCTCCTTATAAAAGGAGTAAATATGGGCGGAGAGCGCCCCCGGCTCCTCAATGAGGAGCTCACCGTCCCAGAGGCAGAGGATCGAGCATTTCCTACGGCGACCATTGGCCACCGCATGGAAGTATGCTGTGTTCGCATCTCCTTGGTGTAACACCCTCAGAATCGACCCTATGCAAGTTTCAGCTATTCCCGCCAAAACCCGCATAGAAACGATTCAAAGGTGCCCACCAGGCACTTTCGTGCGGGTGGAAAACGAAGTAATAACATTACACAACAGTCCTCGATGGGACCCACAGAACAAATATATATACAACACGACTCCATGAGTCAAGAATACAGATATACGGTACAAAGATCCAAATCACCTTGAAAATGATAGAGCGTCCGACTACGGACAAGATGCAAATGGGGCTAAGAGCCCTGAAGAATAACCAATGGCGTCCATAACCCTGCCCAGGCCAAGCCGAAAGGGTAACCCTGCTAACGACGTCGATCTCAAACCTGCTTAAACAAAAGGGGTGCCGACAAAGGGCAAAGGAAAAAGAAGGAGCGTTAGTACTGAGGCTAGTACACGGCGAGGCTAGAATTCGGCGGTCCTCGCCTACATAGGTATGGTGGACTGAAGCGGCAGCGGCAGCATGCACTAAACAACCTATAGAGACTCGATATAACTGGCGGCTATCAGAGAGGGGTAAGAAAGACCTATTCGGAACCAACCTGATTCTACCATCAAACAAACCCATCCTGGTATTCCCCCTTGAGACCAAACGAGGAAGTCAACCGAGGCACTCACACCGTTGGCAGTTTTACTTATTCAGTTATCGTTGCAGCAATTACTAGTCAGGTTTAGATAATCATCCTGATAAAATAAGCAGTGGGCACTTTTAGTTAACCATTCCGTGATAGTTGCAACAATTACTAGTCAGATACAATTAGCATGAGATAACCCCAAAACCCAGCAGTTGTTGGTACTTTTATTTAGCCATTCCGTTGTAGTTGCAATACTTACTAGTCAGATACAATTGTCGCAAGAGACAACCCAAACAAGCAATTGTGGGCAGTTGTAGTTAGCCATTCCATTATAGTGAAGCTGATTACTAGTCATTATAAAGTCAAATTTAGAGCCATAAACTTTAGTTATAGTTGTCTATGATCGAGATACTGTGCTCCAAGTCGTCCATAACCGCGGACACGGCTTTCAGAAAGTTTTACCCGGCCGGGGTGCACCAATAGCAACACACGCTCGATCAACCTCGGAAAAACCAAATCAAAACCCAACGAGGCCTTCACGACAAAGCAATCACAGGATTCAGAAATATTTTAGGGGCCACCCTTGAGTCTTACCATAAGTAAGCTAGCTTCAGACGGACCCGAGGTTTGTGGGGCGGTAAGCATCGGGAACCCAAAACTGGCTTGTCGATACCGCGTAAGGTCACAATTCCTAACGATGCGTGTGCTCCTCGCACAATCGTAAATACAAAAGTAGCATGGCATAAGTACAGGATAGTAAATAAAACCTCAAACTAGTTTGTGGCCCCAAGAAATAAGACTGAATCAAGCTCTGGCTCAGGTGGGTCCCATATACCTCCCGGATGTGGATAGCGCGATAAATCAAGGAACAGGTATCAAGTACTCGGGGTCCTACGGGACACAAGTGGGCGTTCGAAAACCAAATATTATCTATCACCCACCGATGCCTCTGCTTACTTCAAATTTTAGTTGTTCAACAGGAATTAAAGTGAATAATAAGTAAACCATGATCATCTCCAACATCAAACATGCGGCATTACTCCAACAACTGTGGCACTTGACGACACGCAACAGCACTTGAGCAAGCGACTACGACGCGCAAGTCCAACTATCTACCAAACAACCGGTAATAGGATGTGTCCAAGGCAATATAGGGCTGCAAGGGATATCACGGGTACGAAAACTAGAGCATCGCAACACAGATAGCAATAGATCAACAGGAGGGAATAAATACTATAAAAGTAAGATGGGTAGAAAGGGGGAGATGCTCGCCTGAAAACATTGCCGAAGGTTCAACCGAAGATCGGGTCGGCACTCGCATCAACTCAACGGCCCAATCCGCGAAGAAGCAAAACACTAGAAGGAACACCGGATGCAATATTTAAGATTACGGCAGAAGATCGGCATGATGCATGCATGATGTATGGCATGGCAAAGATGCGATGCAATTAGGCCATATTAAGCGGAACCGGGGTCCCGACAATTAATTAAATGGTTCAAGTTGTTTAAAACCCCCGCAAATTAAATGTTGTCTTAACAAGGCAAGATTATATCATCGGCTCGCTACACAAAGTTAAATGGGACCAATATGAGACTAGATTTGCCCGCATATGGGCCCCATATTTAATTAAGAGGTGAATCGGCCTAAGGCCCCCAAACCACAGAATATGCATGCGAGTATGACAATTCAATATGCAACAAGTTGTTATTATATTATAAAATAGGGTTTCGGAAAAGGGGTTCACACATTAGGGTTCGACGCTCTTGGGGTTCCGGGGTTCGGGGTCGGTCTCAGGTCCAGGGTTCGACGGAAACGAGGTTCGGACTCCGGGATCGCTCTCGGATTACTGGGTAGATCTTGTGGTTCTGTGTCGGTGACCTCGGCATCTGGGAAGCAGGACTTGGTTCGGCGCCGGGGCGCATCGGATTCTTCCGGGTCGAGGTCGTTCTTATCGTCACGAGGACCTTATCGGGTCCCACGGGGTCGATCTTGCCGTTGCGAGGGTCTTGTCGGGCCCACGCCATCGAGTCGGTGATAGCGTTCGGAAGCGTTCTTGTGGCAATCTTGTCGTACCGTGGTCTTCGGGTCATGTCGACGGCCTAGGTGTCCTCGTTGGAGAACTCGGTGCATCCGTGAAGCAGAACGCGAGGACGATGGCGAACTTGTCCGGTACCGAGGTTCGGGTCCGGGAAGGAGTACTCGGTTCTCCGCGTGGAATATCTTGGCATTCCGTGTAGGCGTTCTCGAGTTCGCATCCGAGTCGGCGCGCCCTAGGTCTCGGCCTTCGGAAGATCTTGGGGTACCAGCGGGTCCGTTGTCGGTGGTTCCTGTACATCTTAGCGTCTCGGCCGGTCTTGTCAAGATTAACTTGGGGTCTGCGCTCTTCGACTTCGGGAAGGTGCAGCAACAGGCAGAGCCCCCATGGCATACACTGGACTTGATCCGAAGGTGACACAGAGAACGGCCGAGGACGCACACGCCGCGTGCGGTGGCAAGGGCGCCAAGGTGGTGACGGGGCCGAAAGAAACCATCAAAGGGGCCTGCAGAGGCTCGCCAATGACAGTTGCGAATGGATGAAGGAGCCCGGTGGGGTCGCTGGCCAGCTGAGGTGGCGAGCTCGAGCAGGTGCGAGGTCGAACTGCACGGACGCTGGGCCGGCGGAGCTCAAGGGAGGCGCCGGGAGGAGCTTGCGAGGGAGGGCTGACGGCAGACGCGGCGGGCGCGGATCTGG
The DNA here is from genome assembly GCA_030063025.1 of Avena longiglumis. NCBI lineage: Eukaryota > Viridiplantae > Streptophyta > Magnoliopsida > Poales > Poaceae > Avena > Avena longiglumis. The sequence continues at coordinate 557,182,610 of CP125974.1, forward strand.
CGGTGGCTGCGGAGGAGGGCTCAGGAGGAGGCCGTGGCGGCCGGCGGGGGCGAGGATGGTTGAGCGGCGCACGGGCCGGCGGCGGGGAGCCGGACGGGGAGGGGAGATGCGGCGTCGGCGAGGAGGAGAGGAGGCGAGGAAGGCTCGAGCGGGAGGGGGAGACGTAGAGGCGGCCGAGGTTGAGCCAAGCGGGGACGGCCGTCGGAGGAGGCGGTGGAAGCGGAGGCGGGCTTCAGGCGCCGTGCGTGGGAGGCGAGAGGGGAGGCGAGGGCAGTGGAGGCCGACGCGCTGGAGGTCGTGGCCGGCGGAGGCTCGGGCGGCGCGGAAGAAGACGACAGCCGGGAGGCTTTGGGGGAAGGAGACAGCGGAGGGGTGGGGCGCGGGCGAGGCCGAAGGAGAGAGGGGCAGCGGCGAGGAGGGCCTGAGGCGGGAGAGGTGGCCGGCGACCGGGGCCAGCAGGGGAGCGCCGGGGAAGGAGGAGAGAGCGGGGAGACGCGGGTGAGGAGGAGGGCCAGGGAAGAGAGAGAGAAGAGCGGGGCCCGTGGGGTCAGGGGGTGGGGCCAGATCGGGTGTGGGTGGGTGTGTGTGGCCAGGGTGTGTGCGTGGGTGCTGTGTGCTGGTGTGTGTGGGCCGGGCGTGTGGGGTGAGAGGGAGAGGTGGGGAGAGGGGTAGGATTAGGTGGCAGATGGGGATTGGGTGAGGGAGAGAGTTGGGGTGAGGTGGCGGCGTGGGACTGGTCCGGGTGAGGTGGTCGGAGGGTGTGGGTAGATAGGTTGGTAGAAAAGGTTTTGGGGCGGACCGATTGAACTGGGGGTGGTCGTTCGGGTCGAGTCGGCCCGTTCGACTGCCCCCACTAAAATAATTTAAATATTTTATTTGTTTCAAACATACTTTTGCAAACCGACAAAGGACAAAACAAATAATCCGGAGGCCCGGGTTTTGCGTTTGAATAAAGACGGGGCGTTAAGAGAACTAATTAGGTTTTTCTGCAAATAGTTTTATACAAACAAATGCAGGATGATGACGATGCTCAAATGCAATGTGGCATGATGACATGAGCATGCGGTCATGAAGATGCAATGCACAAAAACAACGCGATTTTCTAGTAGTGGTTTTGCGGGATGCCACACTTGGAGAAGCCAGTTCTGGCGGCTGCGCTGTCGCCAGAACAGCTCCTCCCCCTTGTAAATCTCGACAAGCGAAGTCTCTAAGGCATAACGGTGGGACCACTCATCAGCGGAGAGGCCCACCGAGTCTGCCGCCAGTTCCAGGGTACGGATCTCCTCCAGCAGCGAACCCTTCTGGAGTCGCGTCGCTGCACCCAAGTTGGCCCCCCAGCCCTTCATGAATTGGCGGGCAAGCTTGGCGCAGTGATGCCAGGCATCCACCGCATTAAAGCGTCTGGGGGGGCAGCCGCCGCCGCCAACCACTTGGCCTGTACCGCTTCCACAAAACCTATCTGTTGAAGCCAGAAGTTCTCGAAGTGGAAGCGATTCAACCGTGGTGGTGAACTCCCCCCTGTCGAAAGCAGCAGTGGAACATGGTCTGAGCCTACCCTGGTAATGGCGCGAGGGAGCAGAGAGGGAAGGCGACCTCCCAGTCCACTGAGACCAATACGCAGTCCAAGACACTCCTGACTGGGTCAACCCTGTTGTTCGTCCACGTGAAGCGGGCTCCCACTCTCGTGATCTCTCTAAGAGCGAGATCAGCGATACAATCGTTGAACATCTGAATGCGCGGGACATCCACGTTGTGGGAGCTCTTATCTTCATGGGATCGAATCAGGTTGAAGTCACCCGCCATAACCACCGGAGTGGAGCAACGTTCTACCTTATCCTTCAGTTCCTCAAGGGAGGCTGGTGAGCAACTATGGTCCGCGGGGCCATAGACGATGATGACCTCCTGTGGCATCCCGCAAAACCACTACTAGAAAATCGCGTTGAATTTGTGCATTGCATCGTCATCATCATGCATTGTTTGCTAAAACTATGTTTGCAAAACCCGTGTTGTTTTCTAAACGCCCCTCTTTATTTTCAAACATCAAAACCGGGTCTCCGGAATATTTTGTTTTGTTGCTATCGGGTTCGCAAACGGCCCAATCAAAGCAAATAAAAATTATAATTATTTTTAGCGGGGCGATTTAACGAGCAGGCGATTTAATCGGCCCAATTCATCGGACACCCACCTAAATCCTACATCCACCTAAAAATCTACCCAACCCTCCCCTCCACATCACCCCCACCTATCCTAGGCCGCCACCTCACCCTCTCCTCTCCTCCCATCCAACCACAAGCTGCCACGTCAGCTCACCCCTCCAACCCCCACTCAGTTCACTCGCCCAACCCCCAGCCCCACACGCACACATGCAGCGCACCCACGCCCTCCCCAGCTGTCCCCTGGACCCCACCTCTCCCCTGCCACACGCCCCCAGCTCTCACCCCACCCGCGCCCTGTCCCTCTGTCCCGTGGCCCCCACACCCCGGCAGGCCCACCTCGCTAACGCGCCCCGCACGCGTGGCCGTTCCCTGGCCCTGGTCCCATCTCTCCTTCCCCTTCCTTCCGTCGCGAGTCCTCCCTCTCCCCAACCCGCTCGCCTTCCCCGCCGCAGACCCCCCAGACCTCCTCTTCCCTCCCAGTGGCGGCCTCAGCCGCCCCAGCTCCTCCCTCTCCGCGCCCCACTTGCTGCCCTCGCTCACTTCGCCCTCGTCGCGTGACCTCCACTGCCCCAACAAGGCTTCGCCGCCCTCCTCGGCGCGCCCTCAAGCAGCCCCAGCCACGCCGCCATCGACCTCCCTTCCGAGCCCGCTGGATCCGTCCTCGACCTCGCCTCCTCCGCTCCTCCCGCTGCGGCGCCGCTCTCCGCCGCCTCCGCTCGCCCTCCTCCTCCCGGCCACGTCCTCCGAAGCCGCCTCCTCCTCTCCCCGTGTCACCTGCCGCCTGCAGCTCTCGCCATGGCTGCTTTTCTCCGCGCCTCGGTCGCTTGCTCACGCCGCTTAGCCCGTGCCCTCGCCCGGCGCTCGCCGCCACACACCTTCCTCCTCGCGCCCAACCTCGCCGCCTCCCTTCGCCTCACCTACTGCGCTGGCGCCCCGCCCGGCTCCGGACACCGCCGGCCCGAGCCGCCCTCACCTCGCTTAGCCCTGGCCCGCACCCGCCTCCGCCATCCGCGCCTGCCCACCGGCCCCTGCTGCTTGCCCTGAGGTGCTGAGATGGCCTTCAGTGATGTGTTTGTGGCATCGGTTGTTTGCAAAGCGGGGATCCGCGTGTACCTGGTGGTGCCCAACAAGCCCAACACGAGACGCCAAGACCTCCATCACGGAAACCTCAAGATCCACGTTTGGAGACCGATCCCTCGTCGAACCCCGGAGCGGCGAACCCCGGATCCCGATGAGCCATGATCTACGCTACAGAACAGCAAGCCCCTCGGAGAGAAACCAACAAGACCTACCGCCGGACGCCAAGATCGTCAATCGGATCCGAGGACACCGAGACCCCGAAGGCTAAACCAAACTCGATGGCTCGACACGGTCTTCCCTAGAGGACGCCAAGATCGCTAAGAAACGCCAAGTGCTTCGCTCCGTTTTTTTTTCGAGACCCCGACATCGGAACGACAAGATCGTCGCCATGACACCCGAAGATCACAGGTGTGACAAGTACCGCTTCCCGGACGCCAAGACCGACCCGATACGCCGGCCCGACAAGATCGGCACGACGATAAGAACGGCACCGACCCGGAAGAAGCCGATGCGCCCCGGCACGGAACCAAGCCTTCTACCCGGGCACCGAGAACTTCCCCCTGAACGCCATGACCGTCGACATGACCCCAAGTCCGGCTTCCCGGAACGCCAAGCACTACCCCGGAATCCGAGAACGTTTCCGTCGAACCCTGGACCCTGGACCCTGTCGGACCCCGAACCCCCCCGGAACCCCAAGATCGTCGAGCCCCCTCTAATGTGTGACCCTTTTCCTCGAACCCGATTTCATAACATAATACAACTTGTCGCATATTTAATTGTCATCTCGCATGCATATCACGTGGTTTGAGGGCCTTATGCCGATTCACCTAATAATTAAATATGGGGCCCATATGCGGGCAAATCTAGCCTTATATTGGCCTCATTTAAATTGGTGTAGCGAACCGGTACTATCTCTTTGCCATGTTAAAACAACATTTAAACTGCGGGGTAGCTAAATAACTTGAACCATTTAATTAATTGTCGGGACCCCGATTCCGCTTAATATTGACCTAATTGCATCGCACTTTGCCATGCCATGCATCATACATGCATCATGCCGATCTTCTGCCGTGTATTAAATATTGCACCCGGTGTTCTTCTAGTGTTTTGCTTCTTCACGGATAAGGCCGTTGAGTTGATGTGAGCTTCGCCCCGATCTTCGGATGAACCCTTCGACAATGTTTTCAGGCGAGCATCTCCCCCTTTCTACCTATCTTACTTTTATAGTCTTTATTCCCTCCTGTTGATCTATTGCTATCTGTGTTGCGATGCTTTAGTTTTCCGTACCTGTGATATACCTTGCAGCCCTATATCGCCTTGGACACACCCTATTACCTGTTGCTTGGTAGATAGTTGGACTTGCGCGCCGTAGTTGCTTGCTCAAGTGCTGATGTGTGTCGTCATATGCCACAGTTGCTGATGTATTGCCGCATGTTGATGTTGGAGATGATTCTAGTTTTACTTATCACCACTTTAATTTCTGTTTAACAACTAAAATTGAATAAGCAGAGGCATCGGTGGGTGATAGATAATATTTGGTTTCCGAACGCCCACTTGTGTCCCGTAAGACCCCGAGTACTTGATTCCTGTTCCTTGTTTTATCGCGCTATCCACATCCGGGAGGTATATGGGGCCCCCCTGAGCTTGATTCATTCTTATTTCTTGGGGCCACAAACTAGTTTGAGGTGTTTTACTATCCTGCTTATGCCATGCTACTTTCGTATTTAAATTGTGCGAGGAGCACACCTTTGTCTTGTTAGGATTGGGACACGCTTACGCTGCATCGACAAGCCCAGCCACACTTTCGGTTCCCGATCGTTTACAATCCACCCAACCTTGAGTCCGTCTCGAGTCAGCTATCTCCGTTCTATGGATCTACTTAAGGGTGGCCCTGAAATGTTTCTGAATCGTGATTGTTCGGTCGTGAAAGCCTCGTTGGGTTTGATTTGGTTTTTCCGAGGCTGATCGGCGTGTGTTGCTATTGGTGCACCCCGGGTAAAACTTTACAAAGCCGTGTCGCGGATATGGACGACTTGGAGCACAGTTTCTTGATCATAGACAAGCATAACTAAAGTTTACTGCTATAAATTTGACTTATAATGACTAGTAATCAGCTTCACTATAATGGAATGGCTAATTAATACTGCCCACAATTGCTTGTTTGGTTGTCGCTTGCGACAATTGTATCTGACTAGTAAGTATTGCAACTACAACGAAATGGCTGAATAAAAGTACCAACAACTGCTGGGTTATGGGTTTATCTCATGCTACATGTATCTGATTAGTAATTGTCGCAACTACAACGGAATGGTTAATTAAAAGTGCCCACTGCCTACTTTATCAGGACGATTATCTAAATCTGACTAGTAAAGTGCCACAACTATAACTGAATAAGTAAAACTGCCAACCGTGTGAGTTCCTCGGTTGACTTCCTCGATTGGTCTCGAGGGGGAAACGCCAGGATGGGTTGGTTTGGTGTTAGCTTCAGGTTGGATCCGGATAGGTCATTCTCACCCCTCTCTGATAACCGCCAGTTGTACCGAGTCTCTATAGGTTGTTTAGTGCATCTTTGCCGCTTGATCCACCATACCTATGTAGGCGAGGACCGCGAATCTAGCCTCGCTGTCTTGGCCTCGATCGACGCTCCTTCTTTTTCCTTTGCCCTTTGTCGGCACCCCTTTTGTTTAAGCAGGTTTTGAGATCGACGTCGTTAGCAGGGTTACCCTTCCGGCTTGGCCTGGGCAGGGTTATGGACGCCATTGGTTATTCTTCACGGCTCTTAGCCCCATTTGCATCTTGTCCGTAGTCGGACGCTTCATCGTTTTCGAGGTGATTTGGAACTTTGTACCGTATTTTGAATTCTTGACTCTTTGAGTCGCTGTTGTATATATATCTGTTCTGTGGGTCCCATCGAGGACTGTTGTGTAATGTTATTACTTCGTATTCCACCCGCACGAAAGTGCCTGGTGGGCACCTTTGAATCGTTTCTATGCGGGTTTGGCGAATTTTGCTCAAACTTGCATAGGCCCGATTCTGAGGGTGTTACACCTCCCACCGGAGGTTGGAACGTCTATGGGTGAGCGACATGCTCACAAAGAATTCCCCACGGTCCATATCCTCCACCTCGAAGGTATCCTCCGTGGCACCAAGGAGGATGCCTCCAGAGTGACCCACCGTCGGGAGCCAGTTCCAAGCGAACTTGTGCCGCGACAGGCCCTGGAGTTCCGAAATCTGGAAGTCTTGCTTGATTGTCTCCTGGAAGCCTACGATGTCAACGTTCTCCTGACGCATGTAGTCTTTAATCTGGCGTTTTCGACCATCATTACGAAACCCCCGGATGTTCCAGATGAGTGATATGATAGCAGGCCAATTCATTGGATAACATTCTTGGGTTTGTTCCCCTTATGGGGGACAGATCATGTCTTCCTGGCCGATGAAGGCGTAGAGCTCGGTCTAGGCGGCCTCCCTAGAGATCCCCCAGCTAGGGGGGTCTCCTGGGTGGCGTCAGAAGGGCGCTGCTGAGGAGAACCCACCATCATGGATCCGGGATCAGATGTCCCAGTTCCTGGCGGTGTCGAGGTTTCCCCCTACTAGCGTGCAGCACGTGCACGCGCAGCAGCGAGGGACCCCTCGTAAATCTCCCTAGATCTAATCGCCTCAATCTGCTCGAGCCTCGGGCCTCATTCACCGCGGAAGACCATGCCACTATCAGCGGCCACTTGTGCAAGATGGTCGAGAGGGGAGTCATCTAAGACCGAGAACCTAGAGCCTGATGGAGAGGAGTGAGAGGCAGAGGGGCAGGAGGGAGGGACTTTCTTGGGGGTACCTGAGTCAAGGTTGCGCACTGCAGTCCTCTGGGACGCCAGCTGGGACACCGTGGGCACCACCCCCGGGCTCTCCGCCCTGACACGTGCCAGGCGTGCACTCTGGCGCGAAGGTGGAGGCACCGGGCGGGGGGGGAGGCGAGGATGACGAGTCTTGGGGCCAGCCGCGAGAGTGATGGGTAAGACCGCCGCTGGCTCGTCAGGGTGTGGCGCTAGGGTCGCTGACGGAGATCCCCGAGGCGAGGCTGGAGTAGAGCCTGGGGACAGCGAGTATCAGAGGACTCCTGGAGAGCGAGGTGACGAGGGGGCGGTGACCACCATCCCCACACTCCCGGATTCCCTGTCGGACTCCATCTGTGGCTCCTCTGGTGCCTCATCGGGGACCTCCACGGGGAGCGGGTCTAGGGCCATGTGGCCGGTGAACCCCTCAGACTGCCTGAAGTTGGATCCATACTGAGAGATCTGGAGGTCGAGAGGGCCTTGCGAGGGGGGCAGCAGGGGCAGCTGGTGGGATGCAGACGGAGCAGCAGAGATCAAGCCCGCGGCCGGAGGAGCCGAGGGAGCGGGAACCAGAGTCCGAGACTCTCCTCCGAGATCGTCGTTGTCAGAGTCCTCTCCAGATGAGCTCCCCCCTCCTGTAGAGTGGTCGCCGGAGGGGGGACCGAGGGAGGGGGCGTCCATCAGCGGCCTGGTCCTCGTCCAGCTCAACTATCAGGATCCTCCCCTCCGCACCGAAGTAGAAGGGTGGGAGAGGCCCTGGAAGCAGAGCTGGGTCAGGGCAGAGCACTTGCATGCGGATCGGTCCCGACCCCACGCGAGAGGTCTCGTCCACCACGACCAGGTTACCCACCGCCTGAGAGACGAGCTCCAGGATGGGCGACGTCCGCACCCGCGCCTCCTCAGGAAAGCCAAGGATCCGCACCCACACCGCCGAGAGAGTCGAGGTCGTCGCGGGGTGGGCGGTCGAGGGCTCGATGGAGATCTGCACCTTGCTGATCGGGAGGGTGAGGGCGGTACTACATGCACTGGTGGAGAGGATCTCGGCAGACGGGAAGGTCACCGCGAACTGGGTCGGGGAGATCTCCCGGCCACTCCAGGTGTGACCCGGCATCATCTGCCGGAGCTCCTCCTGGATGAGCTCCGCGGAGATCACCACCGAGGCTGGGAGCTCCTGTCCCTCCACCACGGTGACCATCGCCAAGTTCTTGGGCACCGTCATCGCCACCCCCCCGATATCAATGTAATAGAACCCCCCGGCAATGGAGTGCGTGAGGTACTCCAACTGCTGGGAGGCCTGGCGCGGGAGGGCGACGCCGAGGTGCGCGGTGCTGGGGCCGGGTACCGATGTCTTCTTCTTCTTCTTCTGCTTGTTGTTGTTCTTCTTCTTTTTCTTCTTCGCCGGTTCATGAGGGCCCGAAGATGTGTCACGGCGGGGGGAACAAGGGCGGGGAGCCTCCCGGTCCCGGAGCCACTCCGGCGCAGCCTTGCCCGTCTCAGCATGAGCCTCCTCCCTCTGGAGCAGTTCCTGCGGGCCTGCTCATGGGCGACCCTCCGACGAGCCTGCGTGGCCATCCCATCCCGCGCCTGGGGTTCTCGCCACGTTGCCCCCATGGGGGCGACCCATGACCCCGAACGGAGGAGGGAGGAGGCGCGCCTCGGGGACCTCTGCAGGGGCGGGGAACGGCGTCCCGGCGCCTTGTAAGGCTGCGCCCGAGGCGGACGCGGCGGCGAGGAGCGACGAGGGGGCGATCTGCGGCGCGTGGGAGGTGGGGGCGGACTGCGAGGACGCTTGCGCGTCAGCGCCTCGACATACGTCATGGGGCCGGCGGCGGGGGGAGATGGAGCGGCGGCCGGCGGCGGGGCGAATGGAGGAGGGGGGCTATAGAGGGGCGGCGTCAGGGAGGAAGAGGTGAGGCTGGAAGCCTTGGTGGCGCGGTGGGACCAGGAGAGAACCCTAATGGGTCGACTCCTGTCCGTGACGACCCCATAACGGCCCATCCGGCCCCCGCTCGCGGGCCGCTCAGCCCGCAGCCGCATGTCCTGCCCGCGTCAGGCCTGGACCAGGGCTGGGCCGGCCACGGACCCAATCCACACCATCGGCCCAGCCACGGGGGACGTGACCAGGGTCACGCCGTCCTGGGGACAGGGCGCCGCCGGGCAGGTGGTCGTCGGCGCCGGCGCCGACGATGGAGGGATCTCCAGGGGGACCCCGGTGTTCCCTCCGTCGCCACGCTAGCATCCGCTTCCCCCTGCCGCAGTGATGACCCTTGTGACAGCGGCGACCGGCGGCAGCGAGGAGGAGTCGAGCGAGGTGCCGGCGGAGGGGGAGGGGGCCGGCGAGACCGCGCAGCCGATCTGGGGGACCGGACGCGGAACGCCGCCGACAAGAACTCTGCCAGCGTGGGGGATGCCGAGGGAGAGCATCTGCGGGCTGTCTCCGCCGCCACCACCTCTGCCTCCTCTTCCTCGTCAGCGACATCGGCCCAACGGCGCGGAGGTCCTCCGCGCCCTTCGCCGTGGCGCGCGACGGCGACGGAGCCATCGCGCTCCCTGCCAGAGTCCAGGCACCCGCAAGGCAGCGGCTTTTGCCGGGAGGGGAGGGGCGTACCTGCGGGGCGGCGCCGGCGAGCAGCAGTACCAGCGGGGGAGCCTCGGAAGCGACTGGGCCGACGAGCGGAGCCCCCTACTAGCCAGCGGCGCGGCGTGCTGGCGAGCACGTGACGAGCGCGATCATCATCGTCGGGGCGTCCCTGCCGTGCAAACAGAGAGCCATCCTTAATCTCAAAATTCACAAAATCTTATTCTTCCATGTTGTTATATAACATGCTATATGCGATTATTCTACCGGCAAGTGCCAAAACGGGTATCGGTTGGCTCGGCAACAGAAGCACACCATAGAAGCATATTAAGTGTCCTAAAATATGGTTGCAAGAGGTTCATGTTTAGGACATCAAAATCTGCTTGCAAGCGGTTCATTTAACCTTAGAATTAGTTCAATACCAGACACACTTTCTCTTTGACTAATGTGCCTGTATTTGTGACCATTTTATAGGAAAACTATATTACTGTGCTTTAGTGTTTATGTATTTTACTCCACAAAGATGTAAGCGATCAATAAGATTTTGGTCTTTCTTTGGACTTGAGAAGAATTTTCTTGGACTAGTATGAACATTGTTTTGGCGGTACTATAACATGTTTATCAACTATACTATTTTATTTACCTAAAATTTCAAGTCCATTTTCCGTGTTTTGGAGAAATGAGGCTTGATACTAAACCTGAGACACCACAACGCATGGATGCGAAAACTTGAACTGGAGACGGATGTCCCAAATCCCAATACAAAAGCGAAGACAGTTGTAAGCTACCTGCAAACGAGAAGAGTCAAACAGAAAAGGAAAGGGTAGAAACAAAGATCTCTTTATTTTAGTTTCGATCCTTAGGAGTGGAGGGTGGTCTCCTCTATTTATACGGAATGAAGATGCTCTATTGAATAATATAGACGCCACCCATGGATTAGGGCTATTCATGCTCAAATCATGTAGAATCAAGACCTCTCAATGCTCTGATCATGTAGAATATACTGCTCATGTTAACCAAAGGACACCTAAAGCCTAGAATCAGCCACAACATGCCACTGGGAACAGCAAAAGCTAGAGATAACTAGACCTTAATCTTTGATTGTCGAAAGGTAATACCTGAATTTCAAATTGTAATTTTCCGTATTGGCATGTGAATATCGGGTAATAGTCATCCTAGTTACTCACAGTGTCGTCAAAACAATAGATCACATTCTTAAGAAAATGTGGAGGTGTATCAAAGAAAAAGTCATTTGTGGGTACACACAGAGAAATGGATGTGGTTTTTTCTTAGACAGGTAACCAATCAAATAATGATACGATGTACATAGTAAAAATGTATGTGGTACGACACTATACATAATTCTAATACATGAACAAATTCTGTTAGTTAAAAAGTTGATTAATCCCACAATGATGAAGATAAACAAAGGTATGATTAAAACTAGGTTACTAATTCAGTTTCTAGTTAAATTTAGAACACAAAATACCCGCTACGACATGGATAGTTTGTTTTCGTAGTAGAACATGTATTTCTAGTGTACAAAAGTGGTTTCAGAATTTTGGTTTGATTATTTCTCGAAGTCAGCTCATATACACAAAAGTCAATGAAAAAGTCAAATGTTAGTTGATTTTGAGAAAATGTGACTCAACTCTCAACTTCGGAGACTAATATAATCCAACACGGTGCGGTCAACCACATCAGACACAAAATGGATGAGACAAAAAATAGATGAAGCCAAAATTAATCAGTGGAAACAAGGGAGTCAACATGAGGTGAAAAAGGAAAAAACACCTCTTGTTTCCATTGAACAAGTAGTATTGTTGTAGGAAAACTGTCACTCGGGTCCTGATAAGGATCGACCCGATGATCCTCTTATTTTTTTCCGATCTTTCACAGCGAGTCAACCAGGTAGGTAATATGGCTTGACCTCCTCCTTCGTGCTCGTATCAGGTATATTGCTACTCCACTCCCGCACTACACATATTTATTATAGCCTTCTTACCATGCTTTTTTCCTATCTAGATAAATACAAATCCTGACGTCTTTTTATTTGTTGATCGGCAGGTGTATTATTTTGAGAATATCATGCAATCATCAAAAGCTTATCGCATGAAGCCACAACTGCATCTTGGCATGCATGTGGAAATCACCATTGTGCACACACACATTTATATTGAACATTTTAACTTCTTAGACAACAATTTGAGCATAGATGACTAGTATTTTTTTGATACCATTTTTAGAAGTCATTAAAAATACTTAGTTAACTTAACTTATATTATACTTCAATAAATATAAGTCTAACTTTTATAAAGTCTAACTAGATCATTACAAATATAATAGTAAAGTAAATATTCCATTTTCATGAAGGTTATGTTACTTTCAAAGTTTTAATATGAGACATTTCACTAAAGTGTATTCGGAAAGAATGAATAAAATAATAAAAGAATGGAAATTACGCTCACTAGGAAATAACATGTGCCACTTTTGGCGGACTATTTGTTGCTTATGTGTGTAAGTATCTAATTTGGTAACTTAAATATTTTGATCGAAGATCTTATAAAAGTACTTGTTTAACCAATATCCTAAAAAGGCTTACAAAAAGGAATTATATAGCCCAATTTTAACTAATAGGATAATTCTAGACTGACCGAGGGTATGAATAAGTAGTTTTATCATAGACTAGGTCTTGCCCTCAATAGTTGGCACTACAATTTTTTTATTCCATGGACATACACTTCATTCAATTCACTAGGTTTTATAATTATCTATAGGGGATGCTCCATATTTTCCCCCTGTCATGTTTGTAACATCCATGTAACAAGTCGCTTTTACTCTTCCTCCTATGAAAAAGGCTTTAGCTTAATACTTGGCCAAAATAACATATCCACAAGTTGCAGATAAGTTCTCGAAGCATGCATGGTTCTTTCAAGCTAGGTCAATTGTTAACCCAATCTAGTATGCATAAGAGTAGTTGAAGCCAAGCAAGTATTATGGCGAGAGAGATTCAGACACAAAGTAAATATATACATTAGACGGCAATGTTATGGATATTAAGTGTATACCCACGGGGGTAGGTACATGTTGCATGTGCCACCGTAGAATGGGATTCGTGGAGTGAGAACTATCAACTAAGTAAGCAGGTAACGCATGCTTGCGGGTGGGTTGTTTAAACTATATAACTAGTAATACTAATAAATGTAGTACTAATTTGTTTATTTTAAAAGAATGTAGACTAAAAGAAAACAAAGATAGATATATGGTGGAGGAGAAAGGTATCTGGTCCTCATGGGATAAGTAAATATATAAATTAGGGAGCGAACATGCGACTTTTATGGTAAAAATAGTATTCGCCACATGGGAAGTGACCCGTGCGGAGACATGCACGTCGAGGATATGTAGACTTGGATGTTGTTGGCACCCATGGACGCTAGATGATTAAGGTCCTGATGGTGAGCGCGTTGACAGCGTCCATCGGGCGTTGAGCACTCGATAGTATTCCGATGCAAGCTCCTATGTCACGGCACCATGGTTCATAGATGTCTTGCCAACCATTGTAAAACATGCATTATAGTACTCCCTCCAATCAAAATAAATTGACTCAGATTTGCCTAGAATCGGATGTATCTAGTCATGTTTTAATGCTAGATACATCCGAATCTAAAAAAAACTTGAGTCAATTAATTTGGACCGGAGGGAGTACGTGTAGTACATCATGACCCCTTCATATGTATCTAGTTCTATACATATTGTGACAAAATAGAAATTTGTTACTCCCTAAAGGAGTACAATTTGTTTGCCGATGCGAAGTACCACTCGCATTATGACTCCCTAAAGGACCTATACATAGATAGACATGTGATATGTACATCAGAAACAATATAAGGTCAGAGGGTCTAAAGTTAAATTCGGTCATTTAAGCTTCATTACACGTTGATGGGCTTCTCACACTGAATCTCAATACGTCGTGCCAACGGCTCAATGTGACCGGTCAACATACCCCGTAGATTAGATCCACTCTCCAAAGTTCTAGATGGTAAGATTAGGTTTTAGTTCAGAAATTAAGGTTATATTGACATATGGCACAATCCTGGCCTTATAACACTACAAACTTGGGAACATCATGCTTTATATGTGATTCTTATAATCAATTACAATAAGAACACATAACTACAAAAGTAGTAATCACATTAGATGAAAAAAGTTATTTTTTATAGCTTACAATTTCTACCAAATACACACATGTAATACCTCGTGCTTAAGAACATGACCTTAGAAGTGATGTAAGTGTTATTAGGTGTTTATGATTAAATTATCTTCGTCTATGAATCCAGAATTAAGGACATGTCTTAATTAAGAAGTACAATAGGTTTCCGTTTCTTCATGTTATCCCCCTCTCTCATATATTTAATTTTTTTCCTATTGTAAGCACTGATTTAGTTATATCCAATTAGTACACCCATTTTGACCTCTATGTACATTGAAATGAGTTCAATACAAAATGGCAATGTTTCTGTCATTATTTAAGAAAATCAATTCGTAATCGTCCGCTTTACTACCGCTACGACTGCGAGTTAGAGATAGACTAGAATTGTGATCTTCTTCTACTTCAAGTTCACCTTACTCCTTGTACTTCTATATAACCCTCATGAGGGTCTAATCAACATACCAAACAGTTAGGGTCATATACTTTCATATTGTCAAATGTACGACTCCCTCTATTTATTATAAGATATTTTGGAAAATTAATTTTTGTTTGTCAAAGCGTCTTAAAATATAGAACAGATATAGAGTAACCGGAGTGACCAGGAGAGAGATCGCAACAACAAAATGATTAGAAAAGAAAAAAAAGGACATAGATATTTATATATACTACTCATTTGTGCAAAAGATCTAGCTAGATACATCTCCCCAAAAAATTCTAACAAGATAGAGATGAATCAAGAAACTAGCTAGCCGAAAACGGCACTGAGATCGATCGATCTCGGGCAGGAACAAAATCAACAAAAAAAAAAAAAATGATTTATGGACACACAGAGGTCGATCCATGCGACCTCACGCATCATAACATCGCGCGCGTGCAGATCAGGGTGGTGGCGAGAGAAGCTCGATCTTGGGTCAGGCATCGGGGGTCTCGAGGTAGGCGGCGAGGCTGGCGGATGATCGGCATGACAGCGACGACGCCGACCGCGGCCCCGTTGGCGGGAAGGCCAGGCGCCGGCCGAAGCTGTCGTAGTGGATCGCCCCCGCGAAGTCCAGCGGCTGGCACCGCTCCCCCATCAGGATCGCGCGGCGCCAGACCACGCCCTCCCCGTCGTCCTCCTCAACCTTGGTCTCCATTCCGTCGTCTCCCTTGTCGCCGTCTCCCTTGTCGCCGTCAGCCACGGGCAGCTGCCGCGGCCGCGTGAAGAAGCCGTCGGTACCGACGGGCCGCGTGCGCCTGAGCGAAGGGGCGCTGACGCCGTAGCGCTGGCGGTGGCGGAAGAGGCGGCGGGTGGCGCGAGAGACGCGCCGGGTGCAGACGGCCACCAGGCTCGACACCCTGCCGACGATGTTCTCCGGGTGCACGGCCATGGCGGTCGCTCGCTCGCTCGCTAGCTACGTTGCGATGGCGGCGGCGGGCAGTTCGTCGGGGCGCGCGTGAACGTGATGCGGTTGTCTGAATCTGGTAGAATTCAGGACAGGAACTAGTCCAGGATGTGGAGTGCGAGTGAGCTGTGGAGTGGTCCAAGTTATCGGGGTTGTGCGAGCGCGGGATGTTCGGAGCTTGACTGTGACCGCTCCAGCGAGCTAGCATTATTCATGCAGATTTCTGAAAAAGAAAAGCAGAAGGGGGTTTGATCTGCATGGCCATGGCATGCTCTTTCATCTTTGACTGAAACTTAGTTAGTTTCCTTTTTGCAGAAAAGAAATTAATGTATGAAGCAAGATTTTTTATTGGAATTCAAATGGTCAACTTTATTAGGTGCCTATTCAACATCACCTTGGGTGTGCTCGCAGCACACTAATTACGAGGGTACAAATTTCATCACGATCAAGATTTTGTTTTTCTTCTTTTTCTGCAATTTTGGTGACTCGATCAAGATTTTGTTTTTCTGAAACATTATTTCATCACGTTGAAATGGGAATACAGGTGTTGCCCGTCCTTTTTTTTGCGAGAATTAAAGTTTTTGCAATGCGCTTCAATAGTTCTCTTTTCTATCGATATCTCATTTACGTGTGAGGCCGCATGTTATTGTGTGAGAGAGAAAAGTCACAACTTGTCAACTCACATAATATTGGAGGGGGTGCCCCTCATTCGCATATCAAAAATTTCTAGCCTCGCCGGAGAGGGGACTACCCTCATTGGACATGCCCACGACATGGTAGATGGCGAAACTTAACATTGTCATTGTCATTCTTATAGCCTCATATATAGTCCTCACCTTGCTTGAAAATGTTGATGCAAACTAGGATTATGGCTCGAGGCCACAACAATGGACTGTGACCCGTATCCCAATCGTCGTGGCTAGTGCTCAAAGATCGGGCAGCGTATTTTGTGATAGTCATAACGTACTCACATAGGTTTGCGTCTAACAACTATATACTTTTCCGATCTATGAATGCACAGAGACATAAGGCTCTTGCTCCGTAATGCATGATAGCACATGCGGGTCTTAGGGTTTATTGTATAGTTCACAAGATGTCGATGGGCTACCGTGCCCTCCCAGCTGGTGAGAAGTTTCGTGTGTGCGACACACATCTCCTTAATAAAATGTTGTAGGGTTTCGTATCGACGTCTTGGCCTTGTTTATATTTCATGAGAATGTACCCTCTAGCAAACCGGTGATCGAGGGGTGTAGATCGAGTGATGGATAGTCGTTAAAGCGCGAGCGACACCCGGACAATTACTAAAAATTATTACGTCTGTGGACCATGAGCATATACGAAATCTAATTACAGATAATTACATGTGGCGCTTGGCCCGCCAAGCCAAGGTCGCAAGCTAAGAATAGCACTTCTTACCGATCAAAAAATTCAATTTTGATTTGAAAAAAGTTTTAGATTCATTAAAATATTCATATTTTTTAAAGCATTAAGATTTTAGAATGTTGAGATTTGAAAATGTTCAAAGTTTGAAAAACCTTCATATTAGAATTGTTAGAGTACACCACGGTAAAGTGTTAGAGTAGATTAGGATTGCTATATTTATACCCCCTCCCCCTCTGTTTTGGTTTACATATCATGTGTGAATACCTAAGTCATCAAACTGAACACTAAAATATAAATTATATGGTATAAAAATTATACCATTTGAATATTTTAGTGGTCAAATTGACTTGTAAACTGAAACGGAGGGAATAGTTTATGATTCTATCTTTAATAGGCTTCTTAGTCCTTAAGTCTTATAGTGCTATATAAATACACTCCAATGGCTCACAATGTAATCACGCAATACGCAATATTAATCTATCAATGCAATCAATTATTATTTCCTTTAGGAATAATATTCAGATGTGAAAAATGTTCGTTTTTGAAAATATTCAGATTTTGAAAGTAACAAAGAGAATAAGATAAACGAAAAGGGAAAAAAGAAAAAACCAAGAAATCCTCCCAAAACGGAAAAAACCTAATGCCAGCCAGTTTAGAAGGTCACGGATACAACCGTAGCCGAGTCACTACAGGAGAAGCTCGGTACGCCGAGGGCATATTGCCGTCGGCGTAGCCAGGAAAACCCTCGGCGTACGCTACGCCGACGGCTGCCCTCGGCGTATCGTCCTCGGCGGACCTCTCCTCGGAGCGGCGCGCCGTCGGCGTAGGAAAAGACCGTCGGCGTAGGCCAACGCCGACGGCCTGACGGCGCCCGTCGGCGTATAGACCGTCGGCGAACGTCGACCGCGCCGTCACACGGCCAGTTAACGGCGCAGAGGCTACGCCGACGGCCTCCCCCTCGGCGTACGCCTGCCACGTGGAGGCAGCGCAGCGGCCTGGCGCAGACGCTACGCCGACGGCCTGCCCCTCGGCGTACGCCTGCCACGTGGAGGCAGCGCAGCGGCCTGGCGCAGAGGCTACGCCGACGGCCTCCCCCTCGGCGTACGCCTGCCTCTACGCCGACGGCCTGCCCCTCGGCGTACGCCTGCCACGTGGAGGCAGCGCAGCGGCCTGGCAGCAGCGGGCTGGCCCTACGCCGAGGGCCTTGCCGTCGGCGTAACCTTGACCATTTGGTCACGCTTACCTCCTACGCCGAGGGCAAGGCCGTCGGCGTATCAAATGCACAGTTTTTTTTGAATTTTATTGCAGCAGCAGCAGCACTCACAGCAGCCATACATCATCATCCATACATCCATACATCATCCATACATCATCCATACATCATCCATGCATCCATGCAATATATATTCCACACCAATTGAAACAAGATCACATATGCCATACGTGTATCAACATCAGTCATACAACATCATCCATACATTATTCATACAAGATCATCGACATCATCACACATGCCTACAACTCTGGAGGAGAGGGGGTGTACCGAGATCTCCCCACGGTGAAAAGTGGCGACCTGCGAGGGTTGCGTCCAAGAGAAGCAGCGAAGAGCCACTGGCGAGGGAGTAGGAGAAGTGTGAAGCTCGGGAGAACCACCTGAGAATGGCCAGGAGATGGACCATCGTCATGAAGCGGTGTGATCGACGCCCATCCGGCGGCGTGGCCAAAGTGCGGTTCCCGAGCTCCGATCCCTACATGTTGCCTACATGTTAGCAACTTGCGAGGCAAAGTAAAGCGATAACCAGTGGGTTCGCAAAGAACTTACCGGTGTCGATGCGTAGTAGGTCCTAGCGAAGCTTTCCTTGATTGCCAAAATGGCATCGGACTGGCATGGGAGGCACGGGCCCTAAATCTCTATTCGCCAGTTTGAATATTCACCATCATGGCCTGCAAGATAGTTTAGAAGTCAGGCCGTAGTACAACAAAGGGGGGGAAGTGGGACTTGTATCTTTTGCAAAAAAAAAAGGTTCGGACTTACATTTACGTATTGCATGTAGATCACATTCGCCTCCGATGCTTGAAAGGCCACGATATTCCTCATAAGCGGCTTCCGTGAGCGCGTCTAACTCGAGCTACAATTTCAAATACAAGGAATCTCGTCAGCGATTAGCCATGCAGGAACAAAACTCATAAAGATGATGAAAAGCAGAAAACTTACATCCTCGGCGGAGCGACGAGGCTGGCCACGAGGCGGGATAGGGGGGCCGTCGGCGGGGTAGGTAGCCTTGAGACGGCTGAAGCTCGTGCTGAGGGTAGGCTTGACCTTCTTATTCAGAATCTTGAGGCGTCCATGCTGCAAGCCGTGCCCCAACAGGACCAACGACTCCTCGTCGATCTCCGCGTGAATGGGGTCATCCACATGGGGGTGACGAGCCTTCACCATCGTGCTGTAGTTCCCCAAGTCGTTCTGGGCAGTGTCGAAGTACACGGGCAACGAGGGTTGAGGCTCCGAGTAATTGGGCTTCTTTCGCCGCATCATCTCATAGACGGCGACATCATGAATCACCTCCCCGGGTTGTGCCTCGGCCACCTGTATCGCGAAAAGAAAATATTATGCATATGAAGTACAAACATAAGCAGAAATGCACGCAGGTCGTTCCATGTATATACGTACCACCTTCCCTTGAAGCGGTCAAAGTTGCGGTTTCCCGCGGTCGTTCCACCATCGCCTCGGTTATCCGCGTTCGCCTCGACAAGGCTGCAAACTCCTCGTCTTCTCGAGCCACCTCGTCCTAACCAGCTCCTCCCATGCGAGTCGATGCGGCTCGGTCGAGGATAACCTGAAAATGCAATACTCAACTCCGGAAAATGCAATGGCAACTTAGAAGCAATGTAGAATCTCATTGACATTTTACTCACCGACATGTACTCTTCTCAAGGCCATCGAGTACTCAGGATTAGGGTTCCTACCGACAATGTCTTCCTTCCTGACCCTCACGCCCCTGTCAGCCCAGAAGTGGCTAGCGGCCGTGACCTTCTGGTTGTACCACACCTGGGGGGTCAACTTCACACAAGCCCCAAGCAAAGTCCTCTGCGCCTTCTCCTGGTCCTCCTCGGCCACACGGTAAAAGCACTTCAATCATGCATAAGAGTCATGAGTTAGCACGGTGGGGTCATCAAGTATGAACATAACTCGAGAAATATGCCTTACCCAAAACTTGGTGATGACAGCATCAGCAGCTGTCGGAAAGCCCGGGACACGGGTAGTCTGGTAGTCCGCCCAAGTAGTAGCTAGCTTCCTGTCACCCTCGGGGGTAATGTGATAGCCCGGCCAGAACTTCCTAATCAGAGCTCCAACGAGGCTGTTAGGAAGGCGAGCCTTGGTCCCCGGAGGAAATGTCCAATTGCTGCACAAAAATAAACATTAGTACACAATATGGAATAATAAAATGTTTTAAATTGCCAAATTAGTAAACTTACTCAAGGCCATCTGGAATAATAAGGGCTTTCGCCTCCTGAGTCCTAGGCTCAAACTTCTCGTCAGGGACTCCCGATTCCCCACGATTCCGCAATTTCTTCGGCCCCACCAACTCGCGGCTAGTGTCCGCCTCCGTATCGGTCCCCGCCTCCCTCTCGGTCCTCGCCTCCCTCTCAGACTCTGCCTCCCTCTCGGACTCTGCCTCCCTCTCGGCCCTGAAAGGCTGCTCTGTCAGGAACAACTCAGGAGCCACGTCGCCAGAAGCAGAGGGTGGTGGGTCAAAGTCCACGCCTCCTCCCGTGGCACCTCGTCCTCGTCCTCCTCGACCTCGGCCTCGACCCCGTCCTCCGCCAGCAGGAGCAAGATCGGGGTAACGCGGATTGGGATTTGGCTGTCTCCCACTCCGTGTAGCACTTTTCTTGCGCTGCTTCAGCGCATTAAGCAAGGACGAACTGGTTGCCTTGCCGCTGCTCATATTGTTCAATCACCTGCATTAAGTAAGAGAAAACAGTTAAGCACAAAGACATAATAAAATGTATACACAAAGAATAAAGGCATAATGCAATTAAGAAAACAGTTAAGCACAAAGACAAAATAAAATGCATTAAAAAATAAATACTCACTATCATTTTCATTCTCATTCTCATTCACATTCTCATTCTCATTCTCACTATCACTATCTTTTGAGTAGAAATCTGGATTCTCATCGAAGGGTGTAGGCTCATCATCGTTGTCATTCTCGGTATGGAGCTTCTCGAGCATACTTATGTCATGTAGATTCACCTTGACTCACCCGAGTTTCTACATCATTCCCAAGATCCTCAAGATCAACCGGTTCTAAATCAAAGTGTCCAAGTCCTCTTGCTCTTGATAGAAAATTCCTCGTCGTTAAAGGGTTAATGTTGTTGTAATCGTCCTCGGAGGGAATCGGTAGGTTACCATGTGGCGATACCGGAACACGACTTCCCAGCCCCGAGTTCCGCTTTACGGCATGGGTAGGGCAAATAATAAACTTGGTTGGCTTGGTGAGCAACAACAAAGACGTCGGCTCCGCTATAGGTGGTTGAAGGCCTAACTTCAACTAACCCAATGGAAGGGTACTTCTCGGTCCACCCTTGGGTCAAACCGGTGGCACTTGAACACAACAAGATTGAGTTCGACATTAAATGCGATTGAAGGTCACCGTATACATTCTCTAACCTTCCGTAGTAATCAAGGGAATCGGCTCCTTTGGTGAACACCCCGATTTACCGTTTTTGCATTCGGTCGCCCTTTCTGGTGCGTCTCTGTATGGAAGCGAAACCCATTCACATCATACTTCTCATACTTCATGACGACACTGTTACAACCTTGGGAAACACATTTCAGCTCATCTGACATCTCAACGTTGGGATCAGCTCCCTATGGGTACAAGAGGAATTTGTTGCGTTCGGTAGTTACGTGGAATAAGAGCGACAAGTCACATATTGCAAGGTAAGAGGGACAGGTTAGAAATTACTTTTTCCATAAACCAGGACACAAAGTTTTTTTTATTTCCGGGAGCACCCTCTTTCAGTAGAGTGTCCAACTCCATGGGAGAGGGATCAGTCGGTCCCGACCACTGTTCATCCGTGAAATCGCTAAGAAGGAGAAAATAAGCATTAGACGGAGACCGAGTTACTAGCTGCATAGAGAAATAGGGTGTTCACCATTTTACCTAATGAAATCGACCACTTCCTTCATGTTCATAAGCACATAGAGCATTATGCAATCCTTCTCTTCCTTGACAACCTATATTTTAGTCCTTTACCGCCTTGCCACCGGAAATTGGAATAGTTCGAGATTGGGGTCATTCTTGGGCAGGTCGACATTGTAACGAGAGACCGGGTTATGCATAGTGGGAACATCATCGGGCCAGTAGGTTGTCGCGGCGTCTGCCATCTCCCGAAGGCATGTTGCTTCAGCTATGCATGCTTCAATCTTGGCTTTGTTTCCAGTTATCTTTCGAATATACTTAAACTCTCTCAATACAAAATTGCCAACGAAATTGCACCCCCCCCCCAAGAGTGCCTCGTTCGCGAGGTGCACAATGAGATGTGCCATCGGAGTAAAGAAGCCTGGCGGAAAGATCATCTCCAAATTTCATAGCAACTCCCAGACCGAACTTGCAGCTTCTCAATCACCGGAGGACATATCCTTAGCACGAGGGTGCGGAAGAAATGGCTCAACTCCGAAGCACTCGCCATACTTTTCGGGAGATACCTCGAACCATCACCGCATCACCTCAATCCATATATGATAGTCGTGACTCTTGAGCCCGTTGACTTGTCCCGTCAAAAGATTGACTCTTACTTATATTCGAACAATAACCGCCGGGAACATCACGACGTATTTGAGCCACCTAAATGACTCCTTCTTTTGGACATTATCAAGGCGTAGTAGGCATGCGGCTTGAACCAATTCTTTTCGACGGACGAGGAGGCTGCATGTGTAATCTCTTCCTATCACAAAGCTTCTCAACATCAACTCTAGCCTTGACATTATCCTTTGACTTCCGTGAATGTTTAGGACTGTGTGAAAAAGGGACTCCCCGACATTCTTTTCGGTGTGCATCACATCGATGTTATGGGGAAGTTCGAGGT
This sequence comes from Avena longiglumis, assembly GCA_030063025.1. Classification (NCBI taxonomy): domain Eukaryota; kingdom Viridiplantae; phylum Streptophyta; class Magnoliopsida; order Poales; family Poaceae; genus Avena; species Avena longiglumis. The sequence continues at coordinate 557,205,319 of CP125974.1, forward strand.
CCTTGTAATACACGAGATTCGTTAAGGCTGCCACGTGAGTCCAATTATGCGTTAAACCATATCCCGCAAATTGATGGCCAGTTCCCGGCGCCGCGGGCACGAGAGCACGTATCTCGGCATCAACAACTGCACCCTCGAACTTTGGTACATCTTTTACTTCATGCACAACTTTGCCCTTCTTGAAGTTCTTTCTATCTTCTCTGAACGAATGATTTCTTTTGAGGTACTGTCGATTCGTGTCAAACGCAACATATTTGCGACCCGACTTTAGCCAAAGGAACTCAAGTCGGTGCCTGCACACTGGGCATGGCCACTTACCAGCTGTACACCATCCGCACGTTAGGGCGTACCCGGGCATGTCATGCATAGTATACTGCAACCAAACTTTCATCAAAAAGTTTCTCTTTGATGCTCGGTCGTATGTCAACGTCCCGTGTATCCAAGAGTGGTTCAAATCATCCACAATCGGCTGCATGTAGACACTCAAGTTCTTCCCCGGATACTGTGTCCCGGAATTATCGGCTACAAAAACATGGTCTTCCGTTGCATTAATACTCCGGAGGGAGATTGAGCGGAATAACATACACCGCCAGCCACGGTATGAGGCGTCGACATACCATATGGGTTGAAGCCATCATTGCTATCGCAATTCTAACATTCCGAGCCTCTTACCACCGGGGTATTTGTCATCGAAGTTCTTCCATGCCTTACCATCGGATGGATGTCCCATCTTCTTCCGTCCGTGCCCCTCGTATCTTTTCCCCTTCTTGTGCCACGTCATCTGCTTGGCGTCTCCTCGCTCAAGTAAAGCCGCTGGATTCTTTTTATGAATGGGAGATACCAAGTATCTTCTTAGCGACCTTCGACGCCTCACCGACCATCCTTCCCTTTGTCTCTTCATATCTAGAGGCCTTACAAATGGAGCAAGACTTGTCACCCTCAAACTGTTTCCAAAACAAAAGGCAGCCTTTTGGACAACAATCTATCTTTTCATAATCCATGTTGAGCTCCTTCATGAGTTTCTTCGTTTCGTGAAAGGTTTTGGGCATAATGCCCTTCGGCAACATGTTACCACATGTTCTCGATTAGCTTCAAAGTGAGAACGGTGGCGAGTAATCGGCACTTGTCGGCTAGACACCGAGAGATGGCATCGAGCTGAGAAATCTTTGCACCCTCGCATGAGGCCTCTTAGCCGCCGCCATCATATCAAGGAAGGCCTTCGCGGTTGGCTCCGGTTCCTCCGGTTCTAGCGGTTCCTCCGTTACGCGATTCCTCCCGTGGAGGTGGCGAATTCGGCTGGTGGGCATCGATAAGATCATCTAGCATGTTTCTAATCCCATCGTGCTCATTGCCATTGAGTCGCTGACGCATCACCTCACCTCTGTCACGTTAAATGCATCGAGCAAAGTCGACTTATGTGACATAGTTAGACATGTACCCATATTGCGAAGGTGTTTGTACATGTCATCCTTTCCCCGACGATGACGCTTAGTGCAATGAGCGCGAGGACAAAGTGCCCAACCATTGCCTTGAACCACGCGCTAACTCATTCACTAACAAATGAGTTTTCCGTACTAATCGTCTGCTTTATTAGTCGCACTAATACGGCCACTGTACATCCACCCATTATCAGCCATCCTCTTCTGCTTTGTTGGGAGACAAACAACAAATATAACATTTTATATCAAATAGGAGATTAAATGCTTCATATTTTTACGCATTCATCAACCTACATGTCCAATAGGAAAAGAGGGTCTAACTAACCACCGGATCCGTAGATTGGGTAAGTTCTCCTGGTTCTACCCGATCCAGCAGAATTTTTGGCACCTCCCGCTTCTCCCGATACACGTCTCGACAAAAAGCCAAGAGGATGTGCATCCGGAGAACAACGAGGAGGCGCCACCGAAGTCCTGTCTCGAATCGAGGTAGAGCCAGGGAGAACCAAACCCAACTACGAATCCGCCGACTGCCCTATAAAAGCCATAAGCGTTACGGTCCAAAATATGCGAGACCACTAATGCATATTAAGTCGCAGAACGCTACGGCCGGGTGACGCCTAGGTGACGCGACATACTTGGTGATCTAGACACGAAAATAAACCTAGGTACAAGAGAGGCGAACAGTTCTCACCAAGCGTGATCAAATCGTCGAAGATGATCCGGGACCCGCCGAAACACTCCGCTCACCCTCCAGAATCGCAAAAAACATGATAAGATGGTTAAATATGCAACATCTATTTCTAATTCTATTTCTACTACTATTTCTAGCATTTCTAATTCTACTCCTATTTCTAGCAATTCTAGTTCCATTCCTATTTCTACTCACATACTACAAACTACTTCTATTTAGGGTTTTCATTCTACTCCTACTTATCCTACATACTACAACTCCTACTCCTATTTATCATCACATAAAAACTACAAAGTAAAATAAAAAAAATCGGCTTCTACACTCACCTCCACTAGCTTGGGGTGGAGGAGCTAGGGACGAGGGGCCGGTGGGAGGAGCAGATGGTGGCGGTGGTGGGCAGAGGTCTGGCGGCCGAGCTAGCGGGGCAGGGGGCGGGAAGGGCCGACGTGGTGTGGGAAGGGCCAAGTGGGAGGAGGGGGCAAGGGGAGGGACAGGGCGGGAGGAGGGGGCGGCGGGGGCGGGGAGGAGGCGGCTAGGGGGAGGAGGCGGCAGTGCTAGGGAGGAGGGGCGGGAGGCTAGGGGAGGAGGCGCGGAGGAGGGAGGCGCAGTGGGGAGGGCGGGCGGTGGTCGGAGGGGTGGGAGGCGGGTGGGGATAGGCGGGGTTGGCGGCGGCTGGAGGCGGCGGGCGGTTGGGTCAGTGGGTCGGTAGGGGAGGGTATGAGTGGGTGGCCCGGGGTGGGCCGCGGGTTAGGGGAAGGGATAACGCTACGCCGACGGCCAGGCGTACGCCGAGGGCAGCCGTCGGCGTAGCAAGGTTTTTTTTTTAGTTATAAATAAAAAAAAAATATTTGGTGTCTACTGATATAACAAATGAAAATATATTATTTGATGTCTATTATTATAGAAGAAACATGCAAGTTTTCATCTGATTCCGATTCACCTAAACAGGGAGATTCCCCCCTAATACGGGCCCGGAACCTTCGCCTCTAGGTTAGAGCGCATGCATGCGAGGGGGGACACATGCAAGCACCTATATATACCAACCTCTAACCACACCCACACACACACATATGCTAGGGGCACATGCAAGTTTTCATCTCATTCCGATGTTCTCGTGGTCTTCCTCCGGCAAAACCCTGATCTCTGTGCACACTCGGATCGTCTACCCCCCTAGACGTTCCTCTGACAGGGGTAGCCCAGAGCTCTCTCTTGTTTTGTGTTTGTTTAGGTCATAGGGTGATGTCAAACCATGTTGGCTCACAAGTTGGGGCACTATCCTACCCGGTTTCACCTAGACGGGGAGATTCCACCCTCATACGGGCCCGGAACCTTCGCCTCTAGGTTAGAGCGCATGCATGCGAGGGGGGACACATGCAAGCACCTATATATACCTACCTCTAACCACACCCACACACACACATATGCTAGGGGCACATGCAAGTTTTCATCTCATTCCGATGTTCTCGTGGTCTTCCTCCGGCGAAACCCTGATCTCTGTGCACACTCGGATCGTCTACCCCCCTAGACGTTCCTCTGACAGGGGTAGCCCGGCGTAGCTCTCTCTTGTTTTGTGTTTGTTTAGGTCATAGGGTGATGTCAAACCATGTTGGCTCACAAGTTGGGGCACTATCCTACCCGGTTTCACCTAGACGGGGAGATTCCACCCTCATACGGGCCCGGAACCTTCGCCTCTAGGTTAGAGCGCATGCATGCGAGGGGGGACACATGCAAGCACCTATATATACCTACCTCTAACCACACCCACACACACACACATATGCTAGGGGCACATGCAAGTTTTCATCTCATTCCGATGTTCTCGTGGTCTTCCTCCGGCGAAACCCTGATCTCTGTGCACACTCGGATCGTCTACCCCCTAGACGTTCCTCTGACAGGGGTAGCCCGGCGTAGCTCTCTCTTGTTTTGTGTTTGTTTAGGTCATAGGGTGATGTCAAACCATGTTGGCTCACAAGTTGGGGCACTATCCTACCCGGTTTCACCTAGACGGGGAGATTCCACCCTCATACGCCCTAACCTTCGCCTCTAGGTTAGAGCGCATGCATGCGAGGGGGGACACATGCAAGCACCTATATATACCTACCTCTAACCACACCCACACACACATATGCTAGGGGCACATGCAAGTTTTCATCCCATTCCGATGTTCTCGTGGTCTTCCTCCGGCGAAACCCTGATCTTTGTGCACACTCGGATCGTCTACCCCCCTAGACGTTCCTCTGACAGGTAGCCCAGTAGCTCTCTCTTGTTTTGTGTTTGTTTAGGTCATAGGGTGATGTCAAACCATGTTGGCTCACAAGTTGGGGCACTATCCTACCCGGTTTCACCTAGACGGGGAGATTCCACCCTCATACGGGCCCGGAACCTTCGCCTCTAGGTTAGAGCGCATGCATGCGAGGGGGGACACATGCAAGCACCTATATATACCAACCTCTAACCACACCCACACACACACATATGCTAGGGGCACATGCAAGTTTTCATCTCATTCCGATGTTCTCGTGGTCTTCCTCCGGCGAAACCCTGATCTCTGTGCACACTCGGATCGTCTACCCCCCTAGACGTTCCTCTGACAGGGGTAGCCCGGCGTAGCTCTCTCTTGTTTTGTGTTTGTTTAGGTCATTGGGTGATGTCAAACCATGTTGGCTCACAAGTTGGGGCACTATCCTACCCGGTTTCACCTCGACGGGGAGATTCCACCCTCATACGGGCCCTAACCTTCGCCTCTAGGTTAGAGCGCATGCATGCGAGGGGACACATGCAAGCACCTATATACCAACCTCTAACCACACCCACACACACACATATGCTAGGGGCACATGCAAGTTTTCATCTCATTCCGATGTTCTCGTGGTCTTCCTCCCGTGAAACCACGATCTCTGTGCACACTCGGATCGTCTACCCCTAGACGTTCCTCGACAGGGGTAGCCCGTAGCTCTCTCTTGTTTTGTGTTTGTTTAGGTCATAGGGTGATGTCAAACCATGTTGGCTCACAAGTTGGGGCACTATCCTACCCGGTTTCACCTCGACGGGAGATTCCACCTCATACGGGCCCTAACCTTCGCCTAGGTTAGAGCGCATGCATGCGAGGGGGGACACATGCAAGCACCTATATATACCTACCTCTAACCACACCCACACACACACATATGCTAGGGGCACATGCAAGTTTTCATCTCATTCCGATGTTCTCGTGGTCTTCCTCCGGCGAAACCCTGATCTCTGTGCACACTCGGATCGTCTACCCCCCTAGACGTTCCTCTGACAGGGGTAGCCCGGCGTAGCTCTCTCTTGTTTTGTGTTTGTTTAGGTCATAGGGTGATGTCAAACCATGTTGGCTCACAAGTTGGGGCACTATCCTACCCGGTTTCACCTAGACGGGGAGATTCCACCCTCATACGGGCCCGGAACCTTCGCCTCTAGGTTAGAGCGCATGCATGCGAGGGGGGACACATGCAAGCACCTATATACCTACCTCTAACCACACCCACACACACACATATGCTAGGGGCACATGCAAGTTTTCATCTCATTCCGATGTTCTCGTGGTCTTCCTCCGGCGAAACCCTGATCTCTGTGCACACTCGGATCGTCTACCCCCCTAGACGTTCCTCTGACAGGGGTAGCCCGGCGTAGCTCTCTCTTGTTTTGTGTTTGTTTAGGTCATAGGGTGATGTCAAACCATGTTGGCTCACAAGTTGGGGCACTATCCTACCCGGTTTCACCTAGACGGGGAGATTCCACCCTCATACGGGCCCGGAACCTTCGCCTCTAGGTTAGAGCGCATGCATGCGAGGGGGGACACATGCAAGCACCTATATATACCTACCTCTAACCACACCCACACACACACATATGCTAGGGGCACATGCAAGTTTTCATCTCATTCCGATGTTCTCGTGGTCTTCCTCCGTGAAACCCGATCTCTGCACACTCGGATCGTCTACCCCCTAGACGCCTTCCGACAGGGTAGCCAGCGTAGCTCTCTCTTGTTTTGTGTTTGTTTAGGTCATAGGGTGATGTCAAACCATGTTGGCTCACAAGTTGGGGCACTATCCTACCCGGTTTCACCTAGACGGGAGATTCCACCTCATACGGGCCCTAACCTTCGCCTCTAGGTTAGAGCGCATGCATGCGAGGGGGGACACATGCAAGCACCTATATATACCTACCTCTAACCACACCCACACACACACACATATGCTAGGGGCACATGCAAGTTTTCATCTCATTCCGATGTTCTCGTGGTCTGCCTCCGTGAAACCACGATCTCTGTGCACACTCGGATCGCTCACCCCTAGACGTTCCTCGACAGGGTAGCCCGGCGTAGCTCTCTCTTTTTTTTTTTTTTTTTAGGTCATAGTGTGATTTCAAACCATGTTGGCTCACAAGTTGGGGCACTATCCTACCCGGTTTCACCTAGACGGGGAGATTCCACCTCATACGGGCCCTAACCTTCGCCTCTAGGTTAGAGCGCATGCATGCGAGGGGGACACATGCAAGCACCTATATATACCAACCTCTAACCACACCCACACACACACATATGCTAGGGGCACATGCAAGTTTTCATCTCATTCTGATGTTCTCGTGGTCTTCCTCCCAAACCACGATCTCTGTGCACACTGGATCGTCTACCCCTAGACGTTCCTCCGACAGGGTAGCCCGCGTAGCTCTCTCTTGTTTTGTGTTTGTTTAGGTCATAGGGTGATGTCAAACCATGTTGGCTCACAAGTTGGGGCACTATCCTACCCGGTTTCACCTAGACGGGAGATTCCACCTCATACGGCCCCTAAACCTCTAGGTTAGAGCGCATGCATGCGGGGGACACATGCAAGCACCTATATATACCTACCTCTAACCACACCCACACACACACATATGCTAGGGGCACATGCAAGTTTTCATCTCATTCCGATGTTCTCGTGGTCTTCCTCCCAAACCACGATCTCTGTGCACACTGGATCGCCTACCCCCCTAGACGCCTTCCGACAGGGTAGCCCGGCGTAGCTCTCTCTTGTTTTGTGTTTGTTTAGGTCATAGGGTGATGTCAAACCATGTTGGCTCACAAGTTGGGGCACTATCCTACCGGTTTCACCTAGACGGGAGATTCCACCCTCATACGGGCCCTAACCTTCGCCTCTAGGTTAGAGCGCATGCATGCGAGGGGACACATGCAAGCACCTATATATACCTACCTCTAACCACACCCACACACACACATATGCTAGGGGCACATGCAAGTTTTCATCTCATTCCGATGTTCTCGTGGTCTTCCTCCTGAAACCACGATCTCTGTGCACTCGGATCGCTACCCCCTAGACGTTCCTCCGACAGGTAGCCCAGTAGCTCTCTCTTGTTTTGTGTTTGTTTAGGTCATAGGGTGATGTCAAACCATGTTGGCTCACAAGTTGGGGCACTATCCTACCCGGTTTCACCTAGACGGGAGATTCCACCCTCATACGGCCTAACCTTCGCCTCTAGGTTAGAGCGCATGCATGCGAGGGGGACACATGCAAGCACCTATATACCTACCTCTAACCACACCCACACACACACATATGCTAGGGGCACATGCAAGTTTTCATCTCATTCGATGTTCTCGTGGTCTTCCTCCGTGAAACCACGATCTCTGTGCACACTCGGATCGTCTACCCCCTAGACGTTCCTCCCGACAGGGTAGCCCGCGTAGCTCTCTCTTGTTTTGTGTTTGTTTAGGTCATAGGGTGATGTCAAACCATGTTGGCTCACAAGTTGGGGCACTATCCTACCCGGTTTCACCTAGACGGGGAGATTCCACCCTCATACGGGCCTGGAACCTTCGCCTCTAGGTTAGAGCGCATGCATGCGAGGGGGGACACATGCAAGCACCTATATATACCTACCTCTAACCACACCCACACACACACATATGCTAGGGGCACATGCAAGTTTTCATCTCATTCCGATGTTCTCGTGGTCTTCCTCCGGCGAAACCCTGATCTCTGTGCACACTCGGATCGTCTACACCCCTAGACGTTCCTCTGACAGGGGTAGCCCGGCGTAGCTCTCTCTTGTTTTGTGTTTGTTTAGGTCATAGGGTGATGTCAAACCATGTTGGCTCACAAGTTGGGGCACTATCCTACCCGGTTTCACCTAGACGGGGAGATTCCACCCTCATACGGGCCCGAAACCTTCGCCTCTAGGTTAGAGCGCATGCATGCGAGGGGGGACACATGCAAGCACCTATATATACCTACCTCTAACCACACCCACACACACACATATGCTAGGGGCACATGCAAGTTTTCATCTCATTCCGATGTTCTCGTGGTCTTCCTCCGGCGAAACCCTGATCTCTGTGCACACTGGATCGCCTACCCCCTAGACGTTCCTCCGACAGGTAGCCCGTAGCTCTCTCTTGTTTTGTGTTTGTTTAGGTCATAGGGTGATGTCAAACCATGTTGGCTCACAAGTTGGGGCACTATCCTACCGGTTTCACCTGACGGGAGATTCCACCCTCATACGGGCCCGGAACCTTCGCCTCTAGGTTAGGAGCATGCATGCGAGGGGACACATGCAAGCACCTATATATACCAACCTCTAACCACACCCACACACACACATATGCTAGGGGCACATGCAAGTTTTCATCTCATTCCGATGTTCTCGTGGTCTTCCTCCCGAAACCACGATCTCTGTGCACACTCGGATCGTCTACCCCCTAGACGCCTTCCGACAGGGGTAGCCCGTAGCTCTCTCTTGTTTTGTGTTTGTTTAGGTCATAGGGTGATGTCAAACCATGTTGGCTCACAAGTTGGGGCACTATCCTACCCGTTCACCTCGACGGGAGATTCCACCCTCATACGGGCCCTAACCTTCTAGGTTAGAGCATGCATGCATGAGGGGGACACATGCAAGCACCTATATATACCAACCTCTAACCACACCCACACACACACACATATGCTAGGGGCACATGCAAGTTTTCATCTCATTCCGATGTTCTCGTGGTCTTCCTCCGTGAAACCACGATCTCTGGCACACTCGGATCGCCTACCCCCTAGACGTTCCTCCGACAGGGTAGCCCACGTAGCTCTCTCTTGTTTTGTGTTTGTTTAGGTCATAGGGTGATATCAAACCATGTTGGCTCACAAGTTGGGGCACTATCCTACCCGGTTTCACCTCGACGGGGAGATTCCACCCTCATACGAGCCCGGAACCTTCGCCTCTAGGTTAGGGCGCATGCATGCGAGGGGACACATGCAAGCACCTATATATACCTACCTCTAACCACACCCACACACACACATATGCTAGGGGCACATGCAAGTTTTCATCTCATTCCGATGTTCTCGTGGTCTTCCTCCGGCGAAACCCTGATCTCTGTGCACACTCGGATCGTCTACCCCCCTAGACGTTCCTCGACAGGGTAGCCCACGTAGCTCTCTCTTGTTTTGTGTTTGTTTAGGTCATAGGGTGATGTCAAACCATGTTGGCTCACAAGTTGGGGCACTATCCTACCCGGTTTCACCTAGACGGGAGATTCCACCTCATACGGGCCCTAACCTTCGCCTCTAGGTTAGAGCGCATGCATGCGAGGGGGACACATGCAAGCACCTATATATACCTACCTCTAACCACACCACACACACACATATGCTAGGGGCACATGCAAGTTTTCATCTCATTCCGATGTTCTCGTGGTCTTCCTCGTGAAACCACGATCTCTGTGCACTCGGATCGTCACCCCCCTAGACGTTCCTCCGACAGGGTAGCCCCGTAGCTCTCTCTTGTTTTGTGTTTGTTTAGGTCATAGGGTGATGTCAAACCATGTTGGCTCACAAGTTGGGGCACTATCCTACCGGTTTCACCTAGACGGGAGATTCCACCCTCATACGGCCTAACCTTCGCCTCTAGGTTAGAGCGCATGCATGCGAGGGGACACATGCAAGCACCTATATATACCTACCTCTAACCACACCCACACACACACATATGCTAGGGGCACATGCAAGTTTTCATCTCATTCCGATGTTCTCGTGGTCTTCCTCCCGTGAAACCACGATCTCTGTGCACACTCGGATCGCCTACCCCCTAGACGTTCCTCCGACAGGGTAGCCCGGCGTAGCTCTCTCTTGTTTTGTGTTTGTTTAGGTCATAGGGTGATGTCAAACCATGTTGGCTCACAAGTTGGGGCACTATCCTACCCGGTTTCACCTAGACGGGGAGATTCCACCCTCATACGGGCCCGGAACCTTCGCCTCTAGGTTAGAGCGCATGCATGCGAGGGGGGACACATGCAAGCGCCTATATACCTACCTCTAACCACACCCACACACACACATATGCTAGGGGCACATGCAAGTTTTCATCTCATTCCGATGTTCTCGTGGTCTTCCTCCGGCGAAACCCTGATCTCTGTGCACACTCGGATCGTCTACCCCCCTAGACGTTCCTCTGACAGGTAGCCGGCGTAGCTCTCTCTTGTTTTGTGTTTGTTTAGGTCATAGGGTGATGTCAAACCATGTTGGCTCACAAGTTGGGGCACTATCCTACCGGTTTCACCTAGACGGGAGATTCCACCTCATACGGGCCCTAACCTTCGCCTCTAGGTTAGAGCGCATGCATGCGAGGGGACACATGCAAGCACCTATATATACCAACCTCTAACCACACCCACACACACACATATGCTAGGGGCACATGCAAGTTTTCATCTCATTCCGATGTTCTCGTGGTCTTCCTCCGTGAACCACGATCTCTGTGCACACTCGGATCGTCTACCCCTAGACGTTCCTCCGACAGGGTAGCCCGTAGCTCTCTCTTGTTTTGTGTTTGTTTAGGTCATAGGGTGATGTCAAACCATGTTGGCTCACAAGTTGGGGCACTATCCTACCGGTTTCACCTAGACGGGAGATTCCACCTCATACGGGCCCGGAAACTTCGCCTCTAGGTTAGAGCGCATGCATGCGAGGGGGGACACATGCAAGCACCTATATATACCTACCTCTAACCACACCCACACACACACATATGCTAGGGGCACATGCAAGTTTTCATCTCATTCCGATGTTCTCGTGGTCTTCCTCTGGCGAAACCCTGATCTCTGTGCACACTCGGATCGCTCACCCCCCTAGACGTTCCTCCGACAGGGTAGCCCAGTAGCTCTCTCTTGTTTTGTGTTTGTTTAGGTCATAGGGTGATGTCAAACCATGTTGGCTCACAAGTTGGGGCACTATCCTACCCGGTTTCACCTAGACGGGGAGATTCCACCCTCATACGGGCCCGGAACCTTCGCCTCTAGGTTAGAGCGCATGCATGCGAGGGGGGACACATGCAAGCACCTATATATACCTACCTCTAACCACACCCACACACACACATATGCTAGGGGCACATGCAAGTTTTCATCTCATTCCGATGTTCTCGTGGTCTTCCTCCGGCGAAACCCTGATCTCTGTGCACACTCGGATCGTCTACCCCCCTAGACGTTCCTCTGACAGGGTAGCCCATGTAGCTCTCTCTTGTTTTGTGTTTGTTTAGGTCATAGGGTGATGTCAAACCATGTTGGCTCACAAGTTGGGGCACTATCCTACCCGGTTTCACCTAGACGGGAGATTCCACCCTCATACGGGCCCTAACCTTCGCCTAGGTTAGAGCGCATGCATGCGAGGGGACACATGCAAGCACCTATATATACCAACCTCTAACCACACCCACACACACACATATGCTAGGGGCACATGCAAGTTTTCATCTCATTCCGATGTTCTCGTGGTCTTCCTCCGTGAAACCACGATCTCTGGCACACTCGGATCGTCACCCCCTAGACGTTCCTCCGACAGGTAGCCCGTAGCTCTCTCTTGTTTTGTGTTTGTTTAGGTCATAGGGTGATGTCAAACCATGTTGGCTCACAAGTTGGGGCACTATCCTACGGTTTCACCTAGACGGGAGATTCCACCTCATACGGCCCTAACCTTCGCCTCTAGGTTAGAGCGCATGCATGCGAGGGGACACATGCAAGCACCTATATACCTACCTCTAACCACACCCACACACACACATATGCTAGGGGCACATGCAAGTTTTCATCTCATTCCGATGTTCTCGTGGTCTTCCTCGTGAAACCACGATCTCTGTGCACACTCGGATCGCTCACCCCCTAGACGTTCCTCCGACAGGTAGCCCGCGTAGCTCTCTCTTGTTTTGTGTTTGTTTAGGTCATAGGGTGATGTCAAACCATGTTGGCTCACAAGTTGGGGCACTATCCTACCCGGTTTCACCTACGGGAGATTCCACCTCATACGGGCCCTAACCTTCGCCTCTAGGATAAAGCGCATGCATGCGAGGGGGGACACATGCAAGCACCTATATATACCTACCTCTAACCACACCCACACACACACATATGCTAGGGGCACATGCAAGTTTTCATCTCATTCTGATGTTCTCGTGGTCTTCCTCCGGCGAAACCCTGATCTCTGTGCACACTCGGATCGTCTACCCCCCTAGACGTTCCTCTGACAGGGGTAGCCAGTAGCTCTCTCTTGTTTTGTGTTTGTTTAGGTCATAGGGTGATGTCAAACCATGTTGGCTCACAAGTTGGGGCACTATCCTACGGTTTCACCTAGACGGGAGATTCCACCCTCATTCGGGCCCGGAACCTTCGCCTCTAGGTTAGAGCGCATGCATGCGAGGGGGGACACATGCAAGCACCTATATATACCTACCTCTAACCACACCCACACACACACATATGCTAGGGGCACATGCAAGTTTTCATCTCATTCCGATGTTCTCGTGGTCTTCCTCCGGCGAAACCCTGATCTCTGTGCACACTCGGATTGTCTACCCCCCTAGACGTTCCTCTGACAGGGGTAGCCCGGCGTAGCTCTCTCTTGTTTTGTGTTTGTTTAGGTCATAGGGTGATGTCAAACCATGTTGGCTCACAAGTTGGGGCACTATCCTACCCGGTTTCACCTAGACGGGGAGATTCCACCCTCATACGGGCCCGGAACCTTCGCCTCTAGGTTAGAGCGCATGCATGCGAGGGGGGACACATGCAAGCACCTATATATACCAACCTCTAACCACACCCACACACACACATATGCTAGGGGCACATGCAAGTTTTCATCTCATTCCGATGTTCTCGTGGTCTTCCTCCGGCGAAACCCTGATCTCTGTGCACACTCGGATCGTCTACCCCCCTAGACGTTCCTCTGACAGGGGTAGCCCGGCGTAGCTCTCTCTTGTTTTGTGTTTGTTTAGGTCATAGGGTGATGTCAAACCATGTTGGCTCACAAGTTGGGGCACTATCCTACCCGGTTTCACCTAGACGGGGAGATTCCACCCTCATACGGGCCCGGAACCTTCGCCTAGGTTAGAGCGCATGCATGCGAGGGGGACACATGCAAGCACCTATATACCTGCCTTTAACCGCACCCACACACACACATATGCTAGGGGCACATGCAAGTTTTCATCTCAATCCGATGTTCTCGTGGTCTTCCTCCGGCGAAACCCTGATCTCTGTGCACACTCGGATCGCCTACCCCTAGACGTTCCTCGACAGGGTAGCCCGTAGCTCTCTCTTGTTTTCTGTTTGTTTAGGTCATAGGGTGATGTCAAACCATGTTGGATCACAAGTTGGGGCACTATCCTACCCGGTTTCACCTAGACGGGGAGATTCCACCCTCATACGGGCCCGGAACCTTCGCCTCTAGGTTAGAGCGCATGCATGCGAGGGGGGACACATGCAAGCACCTATATATACCTACCTCTAACCACACCCACACACACACATATGCTAGGGGCACATGCAAGTTTTCATCTCATTCCGATGTTCTCGTGGTCTTCCTCCGGCGAAACCCTGATCTCTGTGCACACTCGGATCGTCTACCCCCCTAGACGTTCCTCTGACAGGGGTAGCCCGGCGTAGCTCTCTCTTGTTTTGTGTTTGTTTAGGTCATAGGGTGATGTCAAACCATGTTGGCTCACAAGTTGGGGCACTATCCTACCCGGTTTCACCTAGACGGGGAGATTCCACCCTCATACGGGCCCGGAACCTTCGCCTCTAGGTTAGAGCGCATGCATGCGAGGGGGGACACATGCAAGCACCTATATATACCAACCTCTAACCACACCCACACACACACATATGCTAGGGGCACATGCAAGTTTTCATCTCATTCCGATGTTCTCGTGGTCTTCCTCCGGCGAAACCCTGATCTCTGTGCACACTCGGATCGTCTACCCCCTAGACGTTCCTCCCGACAGGTAGCCCGTAGCTCTCTCTTGTTGTGTGTTTGTTTAGGTCATAGGGTGATGTCAAACCATGTTGGCTCACAAGTTGGGGCACTATCCTACCCGGTTTCACCTAGACGGGGAGATTCCACCTCATACGGGCCCTAACCTTCGCCTCTAGGTTAGAGCGCATGCATGCGAGGGGACACATGCAAGCACCTATATACCTACCTCTAACCACACCCACTCACACACATATGCTAGGGACACATGCAAGTTTTCATTTGATTCCGATGTTCTCGTGGTCTTCCTCCGGCGAAACCCTGATCTCTGTGCACACTCGGATCGTCTACCCCCCTAGACGTTCCTCCGACAGGGGTAGCCCGGCGTAGCTCTCTCTTGTTTTGTGTTTGTTTAGGTCATAGGGTGATGTCAAACCATGTTGGCTCACAAGTTGGGGCACTATCCTACCCGGTTTCACCTCGACGGGGAGATTCCACCCTCATACGGGCCCGAAACCTTCGCCTCTAGGTTAGAGCGCATGCATGCGAGGGGGGACACATGCAAGCACCTATATATACCAACCTCTAACCACACCCACACACACACATATGCTAGGGGCACATGCAAGTTTTCATCTCATTCCGATGTTCTCGTGGTCTTCCTCCGGCGAAACCCTGATCTCTGGCACACTCGGATCGCCTACCCCCTAGACGTTCCTCCGACAGGGTAGCCCGCGTAGCTCTCTCTTGTTTTGTGTTTGTTTAGGTCATAGGGTGATGTCAAACCATGTTGGCTCACAAGTTGGGGCACTATCCTACCGGTTTCACCTAGACGGGAGATTCCACCCTCATACGGCCCTAACCTTCGCCTCTAGGTTAGAGCGCATGCATGCGAGGGGACACATGCAAGCACCTATATATACCTACCTCTAACCACACCCACACACACACATATGCTAGGGGCACATGCAAGTTTTCATCTCATTCGATGTTCTCGTGGTCTTCCTCCGTGAAACCCCGATCTCTGTGCACACTCGGATCGCTCACCCCCTAGACGTTCCTCCGACAGGGTAGCCCGTAGCTCTCTCTTGTTTTGTGTTTGTTTAGGTCATAGGGTGATGTCAAACCATGTTGGCTCACAAGTTGGGGCACTATCCTACCCGGTTTCACCTAGACGGGAGATTCCACCTCATACGGGCCCGAACCTTCGCCTCTAGGTTAGAGCGCATGCATGCGAGGGGGGACACATGCAAGCACCTATATATACCAACCTCTAACCACACCCACACACACACATATGCTAGGGGCACATGCAAGTTTTCATCTCATTCCGATGTTCTCGTGGTCTTCCTCCCGTAAACCACGATCTCTGTGCACTCGGATCGTCTACCCCCCTAGACGTTCCTCTGACAGGGGTAGCCCGGCGTAGCTCTCTCTTGTTTTGTGTTTGTTTAGGTCATAGGGTGATGTCAAACCATGTTGGCTCACAAGTTGGGGCACTATCCTACCCGGTTTCACCTAGACGGGGAGATTCCACCCTCATACGGGCCCGGAACCTTCGCCTCTAGGTTAGAGCGCATGCATGCGAGGGGGGACACATGCAAGCACCTATATATACCTACCTCTAACCACACCCACACACACATATGCTAGGGGCACATGCAAGTTTTCATCTCATTCCGATGTTCTCGTGGTCTTCCTCCGGCGAAACCCTGATCTCTGTGCACACTCGGATCGTCTACCCCCTAGACGTTCCTCCTGAGGGTAGCCCGTAGCTCTCTCTTGTTTTGTGTTTGTTTAGGTCATAGGGTGATGTCAAACCATGTTGGCTCACAAGTTGGGGCACTATCCTACCCGGTTTCACCTCGACGGGAGATTCCACCCTCATACGGGCCCTAACCTTCGCCTCTAGGTTAGAGCGCATGCATGCGAGGGACACATGCAAGCACCTATATACCTACCTCTAACCACACCCACACACACACATATGCTAGGGGCACATGCAAGTTTTCATCTCATTCCGATGTTCTCGTGGTCTTCCTCCCATGAAACCACGATCTCTGTGCACACTGGATCGTCTACCCCCTAGACGTTCCTCCGACAGGTAGCCCAGTAGCTCTCTCTTGTTTTGTGTTTGTTTAGGTCATAGGGTGATGTCAAACCATGTTGGCTCACAAGTTGGGGCACTATCCTACCGGTTTCACCTCGACGGGAGATTCCACCTCATACGGGCCCTAACCTTCGCCTCTAGGTTAGAGCGCATGCATGCGAGGGGGGACACATGCAAGCACCTATATATACCTACCTCTAACCACACCCACACACACACATATGCTAGGGGCACATGCAAGTTTTCATCTCATTCCGATGTTCTCGTGGTCTTCCTCGTGAAACCTCGATCTCTGTGCACACTCGGATCGTCTACCCCCCTAGACGTTCCTCTGACAGGGGTAGCCCGGCGTAGCTCTCTCTTGTTTTGTGTTTGTTTAGGTCATAGGGTGATGTCAAACCATGTTGGCTCACAAGTTGGGGCACTATCCTACCCGGTTTCACCTAGACGGGGAGATTCCACCCTCATACGGGCCCGGAACCTTCGCCTCTAGGTTAGAGCGCATGCATGCGAGGGGGACACATGCAAGCACCTATATATACCTACCTCTAACCACACCCACACACACACATATGCTAGGGGCACATGCAAGTTTTCATCTCATTCCGATGTTCTCGTGGTCTTCCTCCGGCGAAACCCTGATCTCTGTGCACACTCGGATCGTCTACCCCCCTAGACGTTCCTCTGACAGGGGTAGCCCGGCGTAGCTCTCTCTTGTTTTGTGTTTGTTTAGGTCATAGGGTGATGTCAAACCATGTTGGCTCACAAGTTGGGGCACTATCCTACCCGGTTTCACCTCGACGGGGAGATTCCACCCTCATACGGGCCCGAAACCTTCGCCTCTAGGTTAGAGCGCATGCATGCGAGGGGGGACACATGCAAGCACCTATATATACCTACCTCTAACCACACCCACACACACACATATGCTAGGGGCACATGCAAGTTTTCATCTCATTCCGATGTTCTCGTGGTCTTCCTCCGGCGAAACCCTGATCTCTGTGCACACTCGGATCGCTCACCCCCTAGACGTTCCTCCGACAGGGTAGCCAGTAGCTCTCTCTTGTTTTGTGTTTGTTTAGGTCATAGGGTGATGTCAAACCATGTTGGCTCACAAGTTGGGGCACTATCCTACTCGGTTTCACCTAGACGGGGAGATTCCACCCTCATACGGGCCCGGAACCTTCGCCTCTAGGTTAGAGCGCATGCATGCGAGGGGGGACACATGCAAGCACCTATATATACCTACCTCTAACCACACCCACACACACACATATGCTAGGGGCACATGCAAGTTTTCATCTCATTCCGATGTTCTCGTGGTCTTCCTCCGGCGAAACCCTGATCTCTGTGCACACTCGGATCGCTACCCCCTAGACGTTCCTCCGACAGGTAGCCCGCGTAGCTCTCTCTTGTTTTGTGTTTGTTTAGGTCATAGGGTGATGTCAAACCATGTTGGCTCACAAGTTGGGGCACTATCCTACCGGTTTCACCTAGACGGGAGATTCCACCCTCATACGGGCCCTAACCTTCGCCTCTAGGTTAGAGCGCATGCATGCGAGGGGACACATGCAAGCACCTATATATACCTACCTCTAACCACACCACACACACACATATGCTAGGGGCACATGCAAGTTTTCATCTCATTCGATGTTCTCGTGGTCTTCCTCCGTGAAACCACGATCTCTGCACACTCGGATCGTCTACCCCTAGACGTTCCTCGACAGGTAGCCAGTAGCTCTCTCTTGTTTTGTGTTTGTTTAGGTCATAGGGTGATGTCAAACCATGTTGGCTCACAAGTTGTTGCACTATCCTACCCGGTTTCACCTAGACAGGGAGATTCCACCCTCATACAGGCCCGGAACCTTCGCCTCTAGGTTAGAGCGCATGCATGCGAGAGGGGACACATGCAAGCACCTATATATACCTACCTCTAACCACACCCACACACACACATATGCTAGGGGCACATGCAAGTTTTCATCTCATTCCGATGTTCTCGTGGTCTTCCTCCGGCGAAACCCTGATCTCTGTGCACACTCGGATCGTCTACCCCCTAGACGTTCCTCTGACAGGGGTAGCCCGGCGTAGCTCTCTCTTGTTTTGTGTTTGTTTAGGTCATAGGGTGATGTCAAACCATGTTGGCTCACAAGTTGGGGCACTATCCTACCCGGTTTCACCTAGACGGGGAGATTCCACCCTCATACGGGCCCGGAACCTTCGCCTCTAGGTTAGAGCGCATGCATGCGAGGGGGGACACATGCAAGCACCTATATATACCTACCTCTAACCACACCCACACACACACATATGCTAGGGGCACATGAAAGTTTTCATCTCATTCCGATGTTCTCGTGGTCTTCCTCCGGCGAAACCCTGATCTCTGTGCACACTCGGATCGTCTACCCCCCTAGACGTTCCTCTGACAGGGGTAGCCCGGCGTAGCTCTCTCTTGTTTTGTGTTTGTTTAGGTCATAGGGTGATGTCAAACCATGTTGGCTCACAAGTTGGGGCACTATCCTACCCGGTTTCACCTAGACGGGGAGATTCCACCCTCATACGGGCCTGGAACCTTCGCCTCTAGGTTAGAGCGCATGCATGCGAGGGGGGACACATGCAAGCACCTATATATACCTACCTCTAACCACACCCACACACACACATATGCTAGGGGCACATGCAAGTTTTCATCTCATTCCGATGTTCTCGTGGTCTTCCTCGTGAAACCACGATCTCTGCACACTCGGATCGTCTACCCCTAGACGTTCCTCGACAGGGTAGCCCAGTAGCTCTCTCTTGTTTTGTGTTTGTTTAGGTCATAGGGTGATGTCAAACCATGTTGGCTCACAAGTTGGGGCACTATCCTACCGGTTTCACCTAGACGGGAGATTCCACCCTCATACGGGCCGGAACCTTCGCCTCTAGGTTAGGCGCATGCATGCGAGGGGGGACACATGCAAGCACCTATATATACCTACCTCTAACCACACCCACACACACACATATGCTAGGGGCACATGCAAGTTTTCATCTCATTCCGATGTTCTCGTGGTCTTCCTCCGGCGAAACCCTGATCTCTGTGCACACTCGGATCGTCTACCCCCCTAGACGTTCCTCGGCGAGGGTAGCCACGTAGCTCTCTCTTGTTTTGTGTTTGTTTAGGTCATAGGGTGATGTCAAACCATGTTGGCTCACAAGTTGGGGCACTATCCTACCCGGTTTCACCTCGACGGAGAGATTCCACCCTCATACGGGCCCGGAACCTAAGCTTCCGCATGCATGCGAGGGGGGACAGGCACATGTGATTGAATCTTTGAACAACTTCACAAAAATTTGTGAAATATAAATTTCATGCACATGTGATAATAACACACAAACATGCAAATTTCTCAACTTGTGAGAAGATTCGACATTTTATGTGGGCGTGAAGACTATTATTCGGAGGCTACGAATCCATCCAATTGATAAAATAGAACCTAAATAATTAATTAAATACAAATAATTTGGTAAGGAAAAAAAAGTTCATAGGTACGCCGAGGGTCACCGTCGAGGCGAGGCGAACGCCGAGGGTGTCGGCGAGCGTAGCCTATGCTCTCGGCGTAATGCTGACGCCGTTAGGGCATGTACCGGCCTGGCCTGACTAGTGCCACGCGGCCACCCCGTACGCCGAGGGCTACGTTTACGCCGACGGCCACCCTCGGCGTACGTGCGCTACGCCGACGGCTGCGGTACGCCGAGGGTTCGGAAGCTGGGCTGGCCTGGCCCGGTTCTACGCCGACGGCCCCGACCTTTGGCCGTCGGCGTATCTCCCTGCCGTCGGCACACGACGCCATTCCTGTAGTGAGTTGGTCTCGCTAAACACACACGTCTGCTATCCGGCAGATAAACCTCCTCCGCTGCGTGCACGTCGAGTCGTCGACGACGACGAGAGATCCCTTCGAGACCAAACCAGAGCTTGTTCCTCGACCCGCTTCTCTCCCAAATCAACACCCGATCGATGGCCACCGCGGCGGTGCTACGTTCCTCCTTGGGGCTCGCGCTCCGGCGTGCCGCCGCGGCGGCACCGGCGTCGACGTCATCTCGCATCTCCTCCGCCGGCGCCGGCGGCGCCAACACCAGGGCGGCACGTACGTACTACGGATATGGGTGGAGGAGCAGGTACGACGCGCAGTCGTACACGCCGGAGTTCTTCCCCGCACAGAGGTGAGTGAGTCTCTTGTGTTTTTTATTCGTCGAATCGTAGTACTTATCGATGACGAATGGAGGTTGATGGATCTGGATTTACACGTACGATGAGGAGTGCAGGGACAAGGCCGACGCTTACTTCGGCTTCGCCGCCTTCGTCGGAGCGATGTTGTTCGTTAGCCTCCTCGACGGGGACTGCCGCTTCTGGTGGAGGCGGCCGGATTAAGGATGGCAATTTTACCCATGGGTACGGGTACCCGCGGGTACCGTACCCGCATGGGTAGGGTATGGGCACACTTTTATACCCATGGGTAATACCCATACCCTACATGTTAAGTCACGGGTACGGGTACGGGTATAGACTTGTACCCATGGTTATACACATACCCTGCCCGTTTAAACTGAGATGTCACACTTAACTATAGAGTTTGAACCTATGTGGCCAAGAAGCCTAGGAACAAGTATGAGATTGCGACTTCTAAACTTTAATTTGATACTTTCATGTACTCGTCTACTATTAATAAGTAGAGATTATTATCTTTTTCAAATATTCTATTGATGAAAGTAAAAATTTGAATAACTTGTATACTATTGAATATGCCCACCGGGTACCCAATGGGTACGGGTACCCGCCGGGTATGGGTATGGGTAAACTTTTATACCCGCGGGTACATGTATGGGTAAACTTTTGTACCCATTGGCTACACGGGTATGGGTATGGTATTGCTCTACCCTGCCCATACCCTGCCCATTGCCATCCTTAGGCCGGATACCTCTACTAGGCCGCCACGGATGACCTGCAGACGAGGGCGGCGAGAAGACGACCAACGCTGGATGTGATCAACCAAGTACTAGTATAGGTTTTCTGTTCCTCGCTATATCTGGTTATTACTACCTACTTCACGGTTTACATGGCGCCTAATTAAATTTGGGTTTTCCTAAAACTGTAATGTTTCTAGGCGCAATTAATGTGGCACCTTTCCTTCCAACTTTCTATGCATGCAACAGTCTCCCACCAATACATACGTCTTAACCGCTCACTAATAGGCTAATTTTCAGCCAATACATACACGCCTAGGTCCGTGAAATTTTTATAGAGCGCCCTGCAAACCGTGAAGGAGGAAGTACTATCTATCATCACAAGGGTTCTTCCATTTGCTTGGTATTAATTGCCGTCGTAGTGGCTTGAATAATTCAAAAAATGAAAATCTCTAGCGCACATCCCAGCACTTGCATTTTTGCAATCTCACCCCTAAAGGACCGACATATGCACATTGTGCCACTGCCCTCCCTCCTCCAGCACCATACCACCCTCCTTCACCATGCCGCAAGTGGATGCCTGCGGTGGCCGTCGATACCTCCCCCCTCCCCTCACGGCAGCGGGCCAGGGCGACCTTCCTTCCGGTGACATAGCTCCTTGGTGGCGGGGCAGGCGATAGCCCTGACCGGTGCACGATCACATGCCGGAATGATGGAGCTATGCAAAGGCGTGGTGCCCTCATGGTCTGGGCTCGTCGGATCTGGGCCTTGGAGGGGTTCTTCCTTTCCTGAATTTGTTTACTTTTTTCGCATGGATTTTTGTATGGATCTTATGGGATCTTTGTATGAATCCATTTGGATTCATTGTGTTCAAATTCAGAGCGTGGATATTTGGAATTACAAATTCATAATACCTTATGAACACATGGGCAAATCATAACAAAAGAACATGAAGGACTTTTTAGTGTGTCTCATAATTGATGCTCAAAATACACTAATGTACTAGATAAACACTTTGTAATATCTTCTTGAAAAATCCCGGAGAACTTTATAAACACTGTCCACATGCTCAAACATTGTTGTAAACAGGATGAACTTTTTGACAAGGATCCGTTCATGTCAAGGGTCTTTTCTGCAAAAATAAACCATCAGTCTTGATGCATGTGATGGCTGAGATATAGACTGGGTACCATAGAGAGTAAGAAAATCCGGGTGCGCCATATAGGTTGCTGACGTCGTTGTTTGTTCCAAGGAAGTCTCGCGCGTGCTCATGCCACACCCTTGTAATTTCCTTCTTCCTTTTTACATGCAAACATAAATTTGGTAATCAAAGATAGAGGCACAACCATGAGTTATGTGTTGGCCAACTTCCTGAGGAAAGTTGTCTAACAACTGTTAAAGTATGATCCAAATTCAATTAAACAGGTTAACTTTTGACCAGCGAAGTAAGGCCCGTCGCCGGTAGATTGGGCTGAAGTGGAGGGGAGGCGAAGCCCCTCCGTGATATGGATCGTTGAATACCTATGCTTGTACCACTATATAAACCTCTTGTAAGCCTTCGACTAGGATAAGTTGCATCTGTTGAAAATCTTTGGCGTTTGTAAACACTCTCCGGTATAGTGAAGTTTTGCTGGTTGGCGCCTGCATTTTTTTCTCTCTTTGTTGAAAAGGTTTTTCTATATTAAATATGTGTCTCCTTGCTATAATTTTTTTTGTTATTCTTCGTTATTTGCTTGTCATGATTATAACAACACCGTTGTTTTAGACTCTAGTCTACCAAGTCTTGCTAGTTCATGACCAAGCAGAGGGGTGGTCACTTGGGCCCCAAGGAGGTAGGAGCCCCGGTCCAAGACTTGTACGTGTACATATATTTGTCTTCTACCCTTGAGACCCAACAAGGTTAAATAATTTTAGAAAATATGTATGGCTCTAGCCTACGCTGACTTCTCTTTTCTAAAAAATACTGTAAAATTTTGTATAGAAAAGAGGGAAGCGCATGTTCTATTTAAGAAAACCATAGAGATACATCATTCAGTTTCGATCGCCGGGAACAATATCAACATCGCCCTAGAAAATATTCTAGCATTTGTGAATATTTTTTCGATGCCACCATTTATGTGGCCTCTTGAAACGTGCAGAACAATAGTGTCTCTCATGTGCCTCTACAAAGTTATGAGTATTCATTAGTGGATAGTAACGATGCAATTACATAACTATGTTATTCCGCAAGAGCTCTTTTGCGATTCTAAATGGTAGTACTTGTCCCCATCATCCATGTTATAGAGACCATTTCATTCTCTTATTAATTCAGAGCCTAATATGTCTACTGTTCTATTCATTTTTTGCATATGCATATGAATTGGTTATATCTATAATTTTGTTCTGTAATTAATTCTAGAGATACATACATATATACACCTGTACGCAAGAGAAATTGATAGGAATAAGTATCATGGTAAATAGTTTTTGCTCAATCAATAGAAATGAGTAATTTTGAATGTCTTCACTCTTCACTAAGATTCCAAAGAATATGGATCTATCAGATGTATCGATTATATAAATGTTTAGAGGCCTAAGAACGCTAATTATTCTTAACTTTTGAGTAATACTAAAAAAAGATCATAAAAATTAAAAACATATTTAAGCATTTTTCTAAAATAGGGATGCCATTGCCCCCCTCACGCCCGACTCAGTGAAACTTTGCCAGTTTAAACGAAGGGTCTTTGGTATCATGTTGCCCTAGTACACCCAAAATCTATGGACCGGCTCTGCATTAACTGCATTTAGAAATCACGATTCAGAGAGTACACACTCATAGCTTCATGTCCTTTGTATTAATTCCTTGGCAAAACAAAACAAAAGAATGGTACAGTGTTGACAGTCAACCAGAGTTTGCAAATGTTACTTGTACACTTCAAATCGGTTCTATGACTAAATGTTCGATTATCTAATTTAGTCCAATAACCTTGACCAAATATATCACGACACTGCTACTATTTTGGTCACATATTGCACCAGGGAAAATCGTCATTTTAGGTACCTAGTTAACACCGTTGGTGCTCATATTGCAGTAGAGGGCCATATAAGGAATCAAACGAATATTTGATGTCAAAAGAGGAAGAATATTTTTCTAGGACGAAGAAAGGAAGTCAAATTTTAACTTGGTCAAAATAAAGAATTCTCTCTTCATTGTAAATGGTGGAGGTACATCTTATAGAAAGGGTCGAAAGAAAACAATAAAATGCAAACAGTCCCTTACATTTTGCATAGGGAACCTCATAAGAAAAACAAGAAAAGTCACCGAGTCCAGCTCGCACTCCATCGCTCCAAGGCTCGCCGCAGTCAAACTCCTCGTCGCCGGGGACGCGACCACTTGGTGACTTGGGACGAGAAGACGCGAGCGAACCGCGGAAAAACCTAAGGGCCACCATTGCGGCATTAGCCTGGAGGTTGCTAAAGACCTGAAGTGGTCGGTCGAAGAGAACCGTCACCGACACTTGAGGCTGGAGGGGCCGCCATTCAGCCATGAACAACGACGATAAGGGCGACGTGATGAAACTCCAAGGAGAAGCACGAACACTCCCCTGCTACAGATACGCCTACCAACACACTAAAGCTAGTAGCTCCTCTTCATTGTCGTCACCGCGACAACAAAGGAAGAAATCCTTATTTATGGAGTTCTCCATGTCTTGCTGCCACCACACATACGATTCCATCCACCGGAGTACCATGAAGCAGAGATGAAAAATAGGGCGGCGCTAGATCTGACCCTAGAGATCTGACGCCTCACTCCCGACATCAATGTCATACACCATACAAGACAAGCTACTAACCCTAAAACTACTCCTTTCTACTCCGGCACCTCTCTTAGTCCAACTCCGGCCGGCTATTCCAGCGTGAGAGGACATCAGATTGTCCCGGCTTGGGGCGGTGGACTCTCAACTGTTGTAGTTGCCCGGTGGCGAGGAGGGGGAAAAGTGAAGCCTCTACACAATTGAACAGCTGCATGCACACTACAAATATAACAGTGCCTGGGCTATCTAGCAGTAGGGCCAGCGCTGACCCTAGGCAACTAAGTGCAACCGCCTAGGGCCCACGGCTAGAAGGGGCCCATCATCTATACTCTTGTCTATTTACTTTATTGTTTAGAACTGAAAATATTAGCTATGGGCCCATCCATGAAAGGAAGCGGCAGAAAATGCATGCACAAAGCTAGAGCGATGTGGTCGATTTCAGCCAAAGCTATTGCGATCGATCTCCTCTTCGGCTCTTTGTATTTCTTTGTGTGACCGTGCCTCGGCTACGTGGACATGGAGAACTGGAGATAATCCCTTTTTTCAAGAATACACCCTGGACGGTGTATTAATTGCATAGAATAAGTGGCCAGAAGACCATTACAATGCCTCAAGGGCAGGCGTGCTGTCAACAGGGGTGACAACTCCCCTCAAACATGACTCAATCTCCTACAAGCGACGGTGGCAACAACGCCGATGTGAGAGCAAAGGAGTTCATCCTAAACAACCTAGCCGTGTGCCACACCTCTGCTTCCTCCCTGATCTTGCACTTGACTGTAGCCGCCGACGGCGCCGTGCCATTGAAGACTATGTCGTTCCGATGCCTCCAAAAGCACCAGAAGACCAGGGAGATCACCATCCATAGATATCTTCTGTCTGTCGCCCAGCTTTTCTGGATGTCCACAAATGCATCAAAGGTGCATCTGTCTCAGGTTGCCACTCTGGTTTGCCCCATCCAACAAGGACGGCTGCCCAAACCTCCCAAGACAATACACATCCAAGGAGAAGATGCTGCAAAGTCTCCCCAACCCGATCACATAACGGACAGGCCACTGGCCGGTCCAACCTCCGCCTATGTAGCCTGTCTGCTGTCCAACACCGGTTTTTTGCTGCCAATCAGGCGAAGAAGTGACAGCTGTAGGGCACCCGAGACTTATAGATTTGGTCCACCCCAGGAGTGTCGATGCGTCCGGCAAAGAGGGCGTTGTAAGCAGACTTGGAGGAATACTTCCCATCTTTCGTCCAACGCCATATGAACGTGTCCTCTTGCCCAATCCATGGCTCTACTCTGACAAGTCTGTCCCATAGCAGGAAGAACTCACGGAGCGCATCCTCACCCAAGTTGGGCCCACATTCCGTTAGCCACGCTCCTGCCACCGCCTCACTAATTAACCAAACTCGCGCGTAGCAACTCGGTGGCGGGACACTACCTGAACCAGATTCAGCGCAAAGTCAAAAATCCTTTGCCATCACCCACCACCGAGACCATGGCTGTCTCAAAGATTGCTTGTGCTTCACGTGGAATCTTGATATCGAGACCTCTTCACGGCTTCATCGGCTCTATCCACCGTAGCCACGGCCATCTACACCTTAGAGGCACATTGATGAGTAGCTTCAGGTTTGGGATGCCTAAGCCCCCTAACCGTTTGGGGGCCACCGCAACCACTGGAGATCATCCTTGAGCTGGTGAATTTCAATTAAACGAGGGAATAAACCAATCGACTATATTGTGCTTTACTGATACTCGTCCCCTCCGCTAAATCCCTATCTGGCTCTTGCTCATGGACCTGCTCATCCCTGCCCTTTGTACGGGTTCAATCATCTTTGAATGATGAATTCATGATGGTATGGTTACATATATATATATATATATATATATATATATATATATATATATATATATATATATATATATTAGCCTTAGGGGCCTATACTGTTAACTTGTCTAGGGTCCCGCGAAATATAGAGCTGGCATGTCTGGCAGCACCAGTCGAAGGCTCCATCAACGTTCAGGCTCGCATGTCCCGGTCCCAGCGCACTCCACTTTTCGAACTTTCGCTCGTCGATCAAAATTGCACAAGTACATGGTTTGTGATTTCCTAGCAACTTGAGTTTGACACGAAAGTAAACTTGACGTTACATGCAATTTACAAGCGTGAAGAAATTTATGTACAAATGAAGCTGTCAAGTCATCATGTACATAGACACAAATCACGTGACGTGTTCCATGCGGCCTACCAAAGCCCGTTGGGTACGGTGGTCGCACGCGCCGACGATATATATATGAGCAATGCTATACATACGACACAGCTGCAGGATCGTTTTTGTACGACATCACACATCGGAAGTCTTTGGTAGCGTCACGAAATTTGAACCATGCATGGCAAAGTTGGGCCACAGTCTTATCGTACAGGGATCGTAACAAAATTGTCGGACGCAAAGTCTTTTCCTATATATATCCCCCACCCCGGCCCGAATCCTCTCCGTAGCCGAGTCGGTACCGCCCAGGCCCGGCCCGATAGATAAACGTCTCCGGCCGCGTGTACAGGCCCTCGCTAGTACGTTTCGTTTCTCTCCGGCCCGATCGAAACCCTTCGCTTCTGATCGACAGAGATACCGAGTTTTCCCAATGGCGGCGGCGGCGCTCCGGTCCTCCGTGGAACTCGCCCTCCGGCGCGCGACGGCACCGGCGTCGTCTCGCCTCCCCTCCGCCGGCGCCGCGTCCGCGACCTCTAGGGTGGTACGTACGTTTACAGGGTCTCGATCGTATCTCTCCCTTAATTTTCCCAGCCCCCTGCACAATAGTAGTAATATGTAAACCACTCTCATCTAAATAAAAATTTGCTGATTAATTATGGCATCGATCAATCGAACACACTCACTCAGTATTTCTCCATCATCGATCCTGCATGCAATCACGAGGCAGGGTGCGAGGAGGCACTACGGCCACTACGACTCATCTCGGAGCATGTTCGACGCGGAAGCCTACTCGGCGGGCAAGGCGGCCGTCCCCTCCAACCCCGAGATGTGAGTTCCTTCTCCAGATATATTGTTTTCTTTCTTTCTTTCTTTCTTTCTTTCTTTCTTGATCGTACCTGTTGCATACTGATGATGAAGGAAGGACACGTACGTGATATGGGTTTGCACTTTGCAGAGACAAGTTTGACTGTCTCTTCTCCGCTGCTGCCATGATCGGAACGTTCGTGATCGCTTGGCACATGGACGGGGAAGGGCTAGGGACGCATTACTTCGGGTGGACGGGCAAGGAGAAGACTACTACTAGTACTAGCAGGCAGCCGCGGATGACCACCACCGGGCGCAGGCGCTAGGATGATATATATATATATATATATATGCGGTCCGGACGACGCATTTGGCAGAGTAGTACAGTACTACTCTATTTATTTTCATCTTGTCAGACTTTAATTTGTGCATACATCAAAATCACACCAGTTTTATATTGTTTCTATATTAGCGATATGTGTCCTAATAGGTTTAGGATTGTATTACCCAGGCCGGTTCCTTACTTGTACTATATAAACTATGTAATCTCTATCGAACCTTCTCTCTAATTATCATGGTGCTTTCCACACTCTAGCATGGCTCCGCCCCCAAAAAACTCCGCTGTCGCCGTCGCGGCATGTATTCACATCTATGGTTGTTCTTCTCTCCTTGCCTCGAGCTCTCTCTCCTCCCAATACACAATGCAACCATTTCCAATCTTCCTTGGTGATACGATTATTGATGTCTCTACTTTCATCCCCATTGTCCTTGAACTTGCTCCCATAACTTTTCTCGTTGTCGACATATCATTCATATTCATCTTGGCTGATGTGGTCTTTGCCATAATATTGAGCCTACCTTGGTCCCTCAGCCGACTATCCACTTTGGTTCAAGGAACAGGGGTGTAAATGGTACGGATAGTTTTCGCTCCATATTCGCATCCACGTCTGTTTTTGAGGAAATGGTATGCACTTCTAAGAATCTGCCGAATATGGATGCGGACGTAGACATTCGCCACACTCCGGCCGGGAGGAAGGATTAGGGTGGACATAGCTAGCGTAGCGGAGGCCGGAGCAGAGTTTGTCGGGACTGGGGTGATATCCATGGCGGCGGAGGGACGACGGATGCGGGAGGTTGGCCGGTCCTGGTGGTAAGAGGAAGCACGGGGGCATACGTGGACTGCGGCCGTCTGCCTCGCTGGAGGAGAAAGAGGACGGGAGGGCAGAAGCGGTTACCTGCAGCGGCGCGACTCCGGGCGGAGCCGTACCCCATGGGCGGTGCATCCCTGTTGGCAGAGAAGAGAGATGAACGGGATTTGATTGTGGTGGCAGTGCCTGTAATATAACCGAACGGCTAGAGGTTGAAAACATATTTTTGACAGATGGAAACGTATTTGACTAACCTACTACAAGAAAAATTAGTAGATAGATAGATAGATTAATAAAAGCCTAGCAGATTGTCATCAAAATAAAATTAAAAAAACGTGGGGCTGCAAACCACGCGACCTACAAAATCCCGTTGGGTGCTCGCACGCGCCGGCCCGATAGGCCAGGCCCGCTTACCATCCTCTCTCCCGATCGAAGCCAAAACCCTCCGCTTCCGCGACCGAGATATCGAGTTCTCGCGATGTCGGCGGCGGTCCGGTCCTCCGTGGGACTCGCGCTCCGGCGCGCGACGGCACCGGCGTCGTCTCGCCTCTCCTCCGCCAACACCAGGGTGGTACGTACCTACGCACAATCACATCTAATCGGTAGGAGTACTAGCTAGTGGTAATCTATCAGCCTCGGTCTAGATATAAGCCATCGATGTTCAATCAATCTCTTCTCCGGCGATCTGTTTTATATATACGCAGCGGCACTACGGCAACTTCGTCGACCCGTCGAGGAGCATGTTCGACCCCGAGGCCTACTCGCGCAACCCCGTCCCTCCCAACCCTGAGCTGTGAGTTCCTTCTCTCTTACATTGTTTTCCTTAATTTCTTGATTATGATTTAATTACATATGACGAACGGACGTGATGGATGGATCTACTTAATTACATGGGTTTTTCAGGGACAAGTTTGACGCTTGGTTCACCGTGGCCGCCATGATCGGAACGTACGCGCTCCTTGCCCTTGTCTGGGGCGATACAAGGAGAATGCTGCTAGACAAATTGCCGTCTATAAGGGACGGCTAATGCATCTCTTGCCTCTCTGGCGTAGCACTAGACTATCTAGTATTTTTCATCTCGTGAGACTTATTTTTGTGCATTCATCAAAATTGCACGAATTTAATTGTTTGTATAAATTAAGATTTGCATGGTTCGAGTTTACCAAACAGGCCGGAAAACTTTTTCAGGTGGTCTTCAATTTTATTTTCCGTTATTACCTTGGTGTTTCTTTTCTTGTATGAGCTGACTTTCTTAACACATTGTGTCACAACAAGCCAACAACCAGTTCGGAGTGAGAGTCTACAAAGTTTGCATGGTTAACTTGCCAGTTCCCAGCAATTCGAGGTCTAGGCAGGTTTCTTATACTTTTTTGCATTGGCACGTGTCTTGTACGTCCACGATTGCTTGTGACGGCAATCATAGTTGTAGATTTGTAGTTAGAAATAAGGCTGGTCATAGTGGAAGTATCATAATAATGGTGTATTTATTGATTTATAGAATCACTATGTAAAATGTATGTACAAGATTTACTTATTATTATGATTTCTAGTTTTACGTGTTATGATACGGTATCTACCTATGATATTCTAATCATTTGTCTCTTCATTAATTGTGATACCATATCAGATTTTTGCCAAGTTGGTATGTATGATACATCTTATGATACTAGTACTAAGACCAGCCTAACTCTCAAAGGTCGTGTGCATGAGATTATGATAAAAAAACAAATGGATTACTAGATCCTGGCATGAGAAAACTTACATGAAGATATAGTTTTTGCAAAATTCAACAGGTCCAGTCCATTAATAGTCGTCAACAAGAGAGTACTCCATCCGTTCACAATTAGATTGCATTCTGGGTTTAGTCAAAGTAAAAAAAATAAAGTTTGACCAAATATTTAGCAAAAAATAAAAGTATCTACAATGTAAAACTTATAGTGTTAGAATCTTCGTAAGTAATAATTTTTATAATATATGTATTTGGAATAGTGTTGATATATTTTTCTATATTCTTGGTCAAAGTTGACAAAGTTTAACTCTAAAAAATCCTAGAACACGGAAGTAATAAAAAACGGAGGGAGTACTAAAAGTAATAAAGATTACAAACAGATCCTTGGACCTCACCAACGACCACAAACACTAGCACGAGCCAAAGATGTGTCACCGTTCTTACCCCTCTATCACCGGAGTCGTTCAAACCTTGTTGTAGTAGACTGGTGTAAAGTTGTCGTGTTAAAATTCTAAAGGACCAACTCATCAGAGCAGCAACCATTGTCAATCATGACACAACCGTAGGTTGACCTAATACCACACCAACGGACATGAAAACCGATCACATCCTAGGGGATCCATAGGACAAATGACTCCACGCGTCCTCCGCCGACGCTAGACACACCAACGGGGCGGGGATAGAATAAGGATGACCTTATTCTGACTCCTATACGTAGTTATCGTTCTCACCATTACGAAGAAGACAAAGGGACACATGAAAACAATCTAAACAAAACACAAGACCTTTCGCTGACAAGGGGTCATGGTCCGCCATGCCTCGTAGGCCATAAGGCCGCCAAAGGCGGGACGGACCAGTCGTGTCACTAGTGAGGGGAAGGAACCGTACGTAGATGGGTTTAATACACCACCTCGGGGCACCTCTTTCTCCTGCCCCCTACCGGTTCAGTACGGATCATAGAACACGCGTCGGCACCTGGAATTTTCATGCCATGTTTGTCGGAAATTTTTATATCTCTATCTATACTAATTCTAAGGTTGTATTTGGTTGGTAATTCTAAACCTACTTCGGTTGTAGGAAGAAAGAAGTCTATATCACCCTCCTATGTATCAGGTTTGAGACACTAAACCCCCTCAAGTTTGGATTGGAGCACTTAAACCCCCAAGTATCCTATACCAGTTAATTGACCCCCTTGGGGCGGTAAGTGAGGTTTATGGCTGTTTTATTTAGTGGTTTTGGTCCACCTGGACATTGCCAGTTAGCACGTGGAGGGAGATAATCATAAAAAGACCGAGCTTCCTCATTAATTGACACACGAATCTGCACGGCAACAATACACAGAGAGATGGCATACACTAAACTGAATCTGATATACATTACACTGTCCGCGTCAGGGCCATCCTTGGAAGTTGAAACCGCGAAGAACAACGCACTCGCATCAGGTGTCGGCGGCGATGTGCCATCAATGTAGCAGGCTCGATGTGCATTGGTTGTGTGCATCCGGAAGGAAGACCACGTCGTCTGCTCTGGCGCCAGCAGCAGCGAGATGACCACACGTCCAGGCCATCACCGCTACAACACCCTCCACGTTTTCCTTGACGAGGCACATGTCCATGACTAAGGGGACACCATCACTGACGAGTAGTCGCATTGCAGCGCCCATCTTGCCCCGTCGACCTGGAAACAGAGTTGTCTACATTGGAAGAGAGGAATCAGCATCGCTGCTCCCTTTTACCTACTCAAGTGGCTATGCTTCAGACATCAATCAACGCAGGTGGACATGGAGTCACAACACAGAACCTTTTCAGCTGATCTCTTTAGGCCTTCTCTGAATCAGTGTCAGTCTGCCGTGCTGCTCTCCCCTATGTCTGCCCATGCGCGATGTATCAGCTGGCGCGGCTGGTGAGTGCAGCACCGGCTATGTCGCCTCTTCATACTGCTGGGCTAATCTTTCCATCCTATTATGCTAAACCATTGTGCATGTCAGCATAACCGCTAACCAAAACAACCATGGGGGTAATTTGTATGGTAATACATAGATAGAGGGGTTAAGTGCCTCAGTTTAAAGTTAGGGGGACTAGTTGAATACCCGTGTGTTGCTACGGACCGTTAAGTTTTGTACCCATTGCAAATGCATATATATAATACATGTCAATATTCCTTGTGATGTGAACCATACACGAACAAAGTCAACTTTTAATTTTCAGAATTGAACGACAAGACCATCGACAAGAGCAATGAGGTTTCAGTTACACAAACCTCAAATTGTACTCTTTATCCTTCAGAATACAGATTGTATTTCCTAGTGAAGTAACTTCTTTGCCATATTGAGCAAAGATCATAAAATACACAACAATTTATCCACATAGCCAACTGATATATAGACATTACAAGACAAACTGATCACATTTACTACTAAAAATCACTTACATTTCCATGAATGAATGTCACCTATGAAATACAGATGAATTATTTAGTAAGGTAAAATCAATTTTCAACAATAAACCAATGTGCTTCTTCTTGTTTAATAAGTATAACATGTATAAGTGCATAAGGTTTATTCACATATAAAGTGACATTTACGAATACTTTTGAAGACCTATACTAATATAGGTAAACCTCACTGTAACCCATCAAACTGAAGCAAATGACCCATCCATAAATATATGTTTTGGCTGTGTACACTGATTAAGATATCTAAAGTTTGCATTCAGTCAGCAAATATACCTTACATATAAGAACACATACTACATTCAAACATATCGCAAAAGAGATGTAAAATGTGAGAGCAGAGCATTAATCAATGTAGTTGGCTTCCTGCTGGGGAAGTCGATGAAGACGGACGTCGGTGTGTCGATGTAGTTGGCATCCGCTCCTGCTGATGAGTGACGTGGTGGCGCGCTATCTTGTTAGATGTGATGATGCAGTCTCCGGCGGCAGCTCCATTGAAGGTGACTGATACGCAGACGTGTAGGTGCCGAGATTCCAGAAGCGACCGTGGCGGAGCCGACTCCGAGGCGTCCCTAACAAGGCAATCTCCGGAGGCCAGTATGGAGAGACCTCGTATAGTCAGACTTGTACACGAGCTTGCATGTACCTGATATACAACAGAATGCACTCGAATATGGTAAATTAATTAATCAATATTTATATGCCTTTACCGGAGGGACTGGAGTTCCATGGGCGATGCATGCACCGGTTCCTTCTCCTTCTGAGAAGGAAATGAACACGGGCCCTCGGTTCTAAGCAGCATCAGTGTCGACGGCGTGGCGTCCTGTACGAGCATTAGGAGGGGCATCCTGATTGTGCCGACGATGACATCCACTTGGCTCCTGGACACGGTGCGTCATCGCCCTCGGTGTGGGTGCCGGCCGTGACGATGAAGACGAGTCGCACCAGTGGAGCCATCGTCAAACGGGCTCAACGAGGGCCGGACGAGCTGTCGGCGCCCTCTTCTCGTGCTTAGGAGCCACATAGACGCATGCATGCCAGCACATCGATCGATGATGAACACGAGCGCGGGGGTGTCGCTGCCATCGGCGCCGGGGTTACCGGTGGGAATGAAGAGAAGAATCCGGATTGTGGCGGCGATGACGCCCGTCTAGCTCCCGGCGCGGTGCGTCAGCCAGCCAGCGTGGCCGCGGCAAGGCCATCGTCTTCACGTACGTGCTTAGAGACAGCATGCATGAACGCTTGCGAGCACATTATTCATGGTCCATGGAATGAATGAATCCAACCTGCACCAAGCACGTACATGTAGCTGATTGATGCATCCATGTTAGCGTTAGATAATAGAAGAGCGTTGTGGCCGGCTGCTGCGTTTGAGTTCCGTGGGGTCAGCGGCGCTGCCGCGCGCCATGTCCGCCGGCGTCTTTGGCTGGCCTGTGCTGCCGATCTCCATCTTCGAGTCCTCGGGAGTGACCTGCGTCGCGGATCAGCGACTTCAGGTATGGGTGACGGTGGCCGAGTAGCCTCCGCTGGGCGCGCGTGTGAGTTTCAGCGCTGCCTCCTTCATGCCCTCAAGTTGTTATGCTATTTGCTCCTTTTATTTTCGCTCGGCACAGACGTGCTTATCTTATCTTATCTGTCCGGAACCCTATCAATCAGTTAGCTCGGTGCCGATCATCACGAGTTTGCCGCGGGGTCACAGACGTGATCCACGCGAGCCGTCGCTGGGGCGCGGACGCCTTGGCCTAGACGATCGGATCGCCATCTAGCCGTCCAGGATGCGTACATAGACTCGTACGCACACACTTGCGTACATGTTCAAACTTTCCGCATGCAGCTAGAGCTAGCTAAATCAAGGAGATTAGCACCAGGTACTCGGCCGCCTGATATCATTTGCTTGAGAAATAATATTTACAAACCAAAATGTCATCTGATTTTTATATGCCATGTACAAAATCACGTTGAACACGGCCGACGAAAAAAGCAGTCAATTTCGTTCACTCCGTCCCGCTAATTCCGCCCTTGACTGTACAGAGCGCGGCAGCCTAGTTTGTTGAATCAGATCGATGGGAACGTGCAAGTCCGATTTGTTTGTTAGCCAATTTGTTACAGGGTCAAGTATATATGAGCTAGAAATAAGGAGATCTAGTTTTTTTAGTTGCGGTGGCATTTTCTCAGTAATATTACTGAAGTGTGACACCGTGTGACACCACCACTTTGCTTTTAATAGTATAGATTAACAACCAAAACTTGATACATAGTGGGGTTATAGAGACTTCTATCGTTGTAGAAACGTCAAAATTCAATCCGCCAGAATTGAAAGAGTAGCTGATTTTTGGACATAGATAAGGACTATGGAAGCTTTCTCAGAGCGGTTGTGTGTTCTATGTCCTTGTGCACGGTCAGGAATCGGTTCAGAGCGGATCGTCAACCGAGCTAATAAAAGCTTGTTAATTAGTGGTAATACTTGTTTTAAGATTTGTTCCTTGACTACTTGTTATTATTTGTATGTACGTTTCGGCAGAGGAGGAGGAGGAGGAGGTCAAGAAAAGATCTATAAGAAGAAGAGTCAGTTTGATGTACTTCCTCTATTTAGAAATATAAGACGTTTTCGCTTTGTCAATCGAATGTATCTAGACGTATTAAGACGTCTTTTATTGTATAGATTTATAAAAATTAGGACTAAACTTATACAATAAAATATGTCTACGCAAAGCTAAAATAAATTATATTTATAAAACGGAGAAAGTATTTATTTGCTACTAGTACTGCAGCATGCACGTTCGAACGATCCGTTCCACTTCCATACTCGTCGCTTGCGTGTTCGTTAGAAATTCCACGCGGCCAGCTACGCGCGTGGGCTAAGACGAATTAAATCTCACTGGTGAATCCAGATGGAACTCGGTCCTGTCTACCCTTGCCCAAGAAAGGCCAGATCCAGCAGCCCAACCCGATCCAGGCCGAACAAAAAGCTCCACCCACCGGTCCCCCGAACAGAAGCCGCTTTCTCAATCCGTACGTTTGTCCCCCAAAACCACAACCCCCTTCCTTCCCGATCGATCGAGTTCGCAATGGCGGCGGCTCTCCGATCCTCCGTGGGCCTCGCGCTCCGGCACGCGGCCGCGCCGTCTCGCGTCTCCTCCGCCGGCAGGAACGCGCCCGCCAGCACCTGCTGCAGGGTACAGCACCTCGACCCGATCTAATCCCATCCATGTTCCAAATTTGTCCGATTATTATTAAATAATAACAGACGCTGAGCATCCAACTCCTTGATCTCGCACGCATGCAGCGCACGATGCACTCGGACTACGGCGGAGGACCGGGGGACAAGGGCGACGCTTTCTTCGCCGTGTGCGCCGCCGTGGGAACATGCCTGTTCTGTGCCCTCATGGACGGGGATCTCTACTTGGGCTGGGGCAAGGAGACTACTGCTAGCAGGCAACCCCGGATGTCGTCCAGGCGCAGGCGGTAAGGACATCCATCCAAGGAGGAGGAGGAGGATGCCGGGTGCATGCTGTGGAGCAGTCAGGGAACTATCTATTTTCTGTTGGTTCATAGTAGATACTAGTCTGTGATTATATCATTAGTCCGTTAGACATCTATTATTGTCAGATCACTGAGGTTTCATCTGTTTGCTCTTCTTAATTGTCACCGTCTCAGTGTCTTTTTTGTGATTTATGGTCACTGCCTCGCTAGATTTGTGTCGCCTTCGTCGTCGTTTTTCTTCAAAAAAAAACCCCATATTTAGTTCGATTAAATCGTTTCGGTCTTCATCTCCTGAGAGTTTGTGCATTCATCAAAATCCCACGAATTTAAATATTTCTACAAAGATTTGCATTCCTTGGAGTTCACCAAACAAAGTTGGAGCAATTCCAGCCTTCTTGAGTTCACCAAACAAGTTCGAGCACTTCCAAGTGGTGGCTTTCTTGCAACCTGACTTTCTTAGCACCTTGTATGTATTGCAACAACTGTTATAAAGTGTGGCGAGGCTAAAAGGTTTGCATTGCTCGAGAGTTCGTAGCAATTTGAGGTTGAGGCCTAGGTTTGCATATAGTTTGAGAGTTTGTAGCAATTTGAGGTTGTTGAGGTCTGTATGCTACTTACACTTTGCCACATGTACGTGTAGACAGACCCTGACTCCCAAATGGCCGGGTGAAAGCAGGGATGGGACACAGCTCATCTTCTCAGATCGATTACTAGGTCCCGCATGAGGAAACTGTTGCACAAGAAAATGTTGGTCGTGGCCTCGAAATACACCAATGGTCAATGGACATGCACAGGCGACAAGATGTGTTCCACCAAGAAATGGAATGTATGGAAAAACGAATTTCTATTTCTATCTCTCGATGCATCGACATGGCACTCTTTCGGTCCACAGACAACGTTCCTGCCTCGATGATATTAGCACCTAACAAGTTTAAATTAGTGAACAAGTTCCATTTATAAAATGTTTTGTCATGCTCTAAAAGCTTGCTAAAACAAATTCTGTTTTGGAAAAGCACCTAACTGCCTTCGGCTCCCTACCACGTATGACATAACTACATGGCCTACTTACCAAATAAGTGTGCTCTACATTCGCGCATGACGACGACCAGATAGAGAATATATACGCTATCAAACAAATGTTCCTCATCTTCATCCATCGTCTTCTATCTCACTGCCGCCACGTTCAAGTTCAGCAACCGACAGTGGCAAATGTGGAACTGATCCACGAAATTGTTGTTGTCTACCACACATTTCCACTTACCAAGAAGGGCCGCTCAACGTGCATGACGTCTAGAATCACACTAGGTATGTGCACGATGTCGAGAGATCGATAGATAACCGAATGAATCTTTTTCATCTCCATCAGTTTCATAGAATATGGCATGCATATGAATTTGAAACCTAATAAACTCTTTTCGTTTATTATAGATTTAATAATCTTTATTATGACTTAGTTGATAAATTTCTACTATGTTATTAAATATTGAGATTTTTTAATGTTTAAATGAATAATATTGAATAATTCTTCAAATATATGTCGATCTCTAATAATATTATACACCTATATGTGACATTTACTATAACTTTTGGTATTTAGGATAATTTGTTTAGTTCATTTCCTTGCATTTAATTCTTAATAATAGCATGTATGTAGTATATTCCTAAATACAATAAAGTTCATATTAATATTAGTTGTATCATAAATGTTAATGTTTTTTCTTAATTTATGTTATTTTATAGTTAAAATGTCACACCAATAAAAAACTCCAGCATGATGAAGCAACTACATTTCACTACAATAATCATATTTATACTAAATTTAATACATATAATAGACTAGTTAATGGTTACTAAATATCAACTTGTTTTACTCATTCATACAAATCAACATCTAGAAATTGTTTATATTATATTCAATAAGAGTACAACATTTAATAATATAACTTAAAGATCAATATTACAAGATCCACATCTCCATCGTTATAAATACAACAATTGTGAAGTAGAAATTTGTTTTGGCTATATGTCATCTTTTAAATACTTAGTTTGGATTATTTAGTTCAACTGGTTCCATTCAATTTAAATAAGATAGTATAACAAATAAACATTGGTAAATGTTATAATTTGTGGCGAGAGAGGCCGAGATATCAGGTTATCTAATCATCGACTAAAACAACCTACATAAGAAATACATGATCATCTAGAGGACTAGGAAGATCCTAAACCGCGATCATTCACGTACCTGGAACTTTTATAGTTGAGCAGCAACAATTTCCCACTGTCGTCGATCAGGTCCCCGTCAGTGCAGTTCGATTCTGCGGAGAGGAGGTTAGGAGCATGCAACGATCAGGAGACCTAGCTGTCTACGTTTAGGTTTAGGAGGAGGAGTATATCGTGGCGATATATACGACATTGATACGTCGGAAACGTATCTACAATTTTTTTATGTTTCATGCTTATTTAGTATCTACTTTGCTTTCCTTTATCTACACTTTGAGGTGTTTTTATATGTTTTCTGGTACTAGCCTATTAACAAGATGCCACAGTGGTTGTTGTCTGTTTTCTTCTGTTTTTGGTTTCAGAAAGGCAGAAAATCAATATTCTCGGAATTGGATGGGACAAAAGCCAAAGTCAATATTTTACTATAGGGAAAACGGAGCCAGAATACGAGACGGAGGGGATCCACCCGGGGCCACACCCCCTGGCCACGCTGCTAGCCCTAGCCCGCGCCTAGGGGGGGTGCGGCCGCCCTGGTTGCCCCCTGTCTCGCCTCTTCGCGTATAAAGACCCCCCGATGCCAAAACCCTAAGTACCCGATCA
The DNA here is from genome assembly GCA_030063025.1 of Avena longiglumis. Lineage (NCBI taxonomy): Eukaryota > Viridiplantae > Streptophyta > Magnoliopsida > Poales > Poaceae > Avena > Avena longiglumis. The sequence continues at coordinate 557,245,182 of CP125974.1, forward strand.
ATATTCGACGAAACCGTCTGTAGCCACCGCCACCATCGTCCCTAGATCGGGGGATCTGAAGCTCTTCCCGACACCCTTCTGGAGGGGAGATCATCCCGGAGGCCTTCTTATTCATCATGCCAGCCTCCGGTATGAAGTGTGAGTAGTTCCACCTTGGACTACGGGTCTATGTAGTAGCTAGATGGTTGTATCTCCTCCTTTGTGCTACCATGTTTAGATCTTGTGAGCTCCGTTCATGATCAAGATCATCTATTTGTAATCATGGATGTTGTGTTTGCGGGGATCCGATGGATATTGAGATTACTATGTCAGATTGATTAATGGTTTTGTCTTATTGATTCTATCATGTTTGTGTTGTTTGCGATCTTGCATGCTCTTCGTTTCTAGTAGCTATCTTGGACAAGTAGATGCTAGTGACTTCAATAGGGGGTATTTATGCTCGATAGTGGGTTCATGTCTTTATTTAATCTAAGGGAAGTGACAGAAATCTCTAAGGTTGTAGCTGGGCTGTTTCCACTAGGGAGAAAACAACGGTCTCTTGTTCATGGAACAAGTGGATTGTTTACCTTACACACTTTGCTTAAACAGTTATCTGTTGCTTGCAACTTAATACTGGAGGGGGTTCGGATCATAACATGAAGGTAGATTACTAGTCATAGATGCAATTGGATGGCGGTCTATGTATCTTGTTGTATTGTCCAATCGAATCTCATAGGATCATGAATGTATAGTATTGCATTGTTATGCCTTGCTTAGTCCTGTCAATTGCCCTGCTGTAATTTGTTTACGCAGCATGCCATGTTTGTTTATATTAAGGTGAACACCTCTAGTGAACTATGGACCCCCGTCCAATCTTTACCGTTAATACATCTTCCATTATTACAGTTTACTTTCTGCAAACCACTATTAACTTCCACACCATACAGTTAATCATTTGTTTTCATCAAACCGATGAGATTGACAACCTCACTGTTTGTTGGGGCAAAGTCTTGAGTTTGTGTTGTGCAGGTTTCCAAGTTGCTAGCAACACTTTTGAGTCGTTTCCTTTCTCCTACTGGTTCGATAACCTCAGTTTCTTATTGAGGGAAAAATTGCTGCTGTGCTCATCATACCTTCTTCTTGGGGTCTCCCAACGAAGTGTTCACGCACTCATCAGACATTATATATCGCCTAATTTCGTGGAGGCAATCCTCCCGAAACAATCGACACGCTCGCGCGGGTTCGTTATGTTCAACCGGTAATTAATGATAGCGGTTGGGCCAACCCAACTAACCGTCTTTGTTTCTTATTTTATTTTTACTTTTCTATTTGATAATAAAATAAAATTTGCTTTTAAAAAACTTTGAATTTTTTGAAACAAAATACATATTCTTCACAGACACCAGAATTGTATCGTGTGCAAAAAAAATTAGGATCATTTGTTAAAGGTCAAAAAAATGTTGAATTTACAAGAGACAGTTTAGTCTCACCTAAGCCACTTTTCCTAACAAGGTGATTTTTTCGATATTCGTAAAATAACCTCAAATTTGAGAAAGATGTGTGTGTTGGCATGGCAAACAGTTTTGTCAGGTTTATTTCCACTTTCTTTGAAAAAAAAAGTTTTCTCTTTTAGAATCGCAAAAATGGCCTTTTTAGTGAAGCATCTACTAGAATGCACATCTAAGTGTGAAAAACAACACCATGAGGGAGTAGTAGGGAACACTAGAGACACATTTGACTAGGCGGTTGAATGTGAAAGATTAGATGGATGTGGTTTTGCCTCCGATCAAAGTTTGGTCAAAGTTGATAGAAAACTTGGGTAAATTTAAGCTGTAGTCACTAGAAATGATGCTTATGTATTTTTTAAAATCACTATTAGGTAGAGGGTGTGATGTTTCTTCATGGATGTAATCTCACATCAACAAGATCCAACCTCTATGCAACAATAGCTGACGCCGAGATTTTGACCTAACTTGTCACTGCATTTATACTAAATTTAATACTTATAATAGACTAGTTTATGGTTACTAAATATCAACTTGTTTTACTCATTCATACAAATCAACATCTAGAATTTTTTTATATTGTATTCAATAAGAGTATAACATTTAATAATATAACTTAAAGATCAATATTACAAGATCCACATCTCCATCTTTATAAATACAATAATTGTGAAGTAGAAATTTGTTTTGGCTATATGTCATCTTTTGAATACTTAGTTTGGATTATTTAGTTCAACTGGTTCCATTCAATTTCAATAAGATAGTATAACAAATAAACTGTTATATGTTATAATTTGTGGCACTTAGACATATTATAGTATGTTCATATGTGTTTCTGTCAATTGCCTCTAAATATCGTCACAAAGGATTTAAAATATATTAGTCTAACAATTATCTTGATAAAGGTTTGTACTTTGAGCGTAGGAACGTCCAATTTAGTTTTTTACGAGTGTCTAGACTCTTCGATCGCCTCGCTAGGTGGCAACTGCCATTGTTCTTTTCCATGATGAAGCCTCTTATTTGTAGCTTTGTAACTAGCATATCCTATTAGTTGTTTGGATATATTTTAAGTGTGCATAATAGTTGGGGAATACATAAATGCTATTTGTAGGAAAATAATATATGATGTTCTAATAATTTCGACCCTGCGGTATTTTACGGGGAAAAGAAAAGGAGTCTTGGGGTGTGCAACACAGGGACAAAAGGGGCAAGCAAAATGAAGATAGGATCTAGTGGAGGAGGTGGCCATGACGTCTCTTTACCCCTCATGAGTCATGACGCCGGCAACTAGGTTGACTTTGATTCAATGTAAAGATGGGCAATCATTCATATGCACGTTCCATACTTCGCTTGTCATCGCAATCGTTTCAATCTCTGTCAAAAAAGAAATCGTTTCAATTTTTGACTCGTCTGAGTTTGCGCATGGATCCTAGTCGCACGATAAATATAATTAGTTCCAGCAAGTATTTGCATGAGTTTAATTATTACCATAAAATTTCCATGATTGAGTTCCTAGAGAGCAATTTCAGATGTGACATACCACATGTGTACGTACGTTCTGAAATTAATTACTACTCCCTCTATTTTAAAATATAAGACGTTTTAGGTTTGTGAAGAAAATAAATCTGGACTTGTTTTATTATGTAGGTTTATCCCACTTCACAAAGCTAAAACAAACAGAGGAAGTATGTGCGTATGTCAAAAAAAAGTACTAATGAGGCGGCGGCCTACAGATAGTATGTGGCCCATCCTCTGCGTCTACAACTCGATCGTACCAAACAGACGGGCCCTCTAGGCAAGTCCAGAGATGACCCCCTGCGATACTCTGTCACCGAATGAGATCAACCTCCGTTGTGCCGCAAACCAACGTGTGGTTGGGTGGACAGGAGGATGATTATATTTTCAACCAAACTTCAGATTTGACATTGTGTATTGTATAAATGACGGAATATTTTTTCAATGGGAGGCGATATTTCTATCGACAGCAAGGCACCCGTGGTGATTTCGTCAACTACAACTCGTACCAAACAGACGACACGTATAAGGTCGGCAGTCGGCACTACAACTCATACCAAACAGACGGGCTCTCTAGGCAAGTCCAGAGATCGATCGACCCCACGCCGTACTTCATCACCGATCGTTCGGCAACAGAAATTGATCGTTCGGTGATGGCGAGCCGCGGTACATTGATCGTTCGGAAATTGATCGTTCGGCAATAGAAATTGATCGTTCGGTGATGCCGAAAAGAAAAGGAAGAGGCGAGGGCGCGAGATCACTGGGTTCATGCCGGAAACGGCAGCTGCGACTGTGGCGGAGCTGATCGTTGCCCGGCGCTCTTGCTAATTCGCTTCTACTACTTTTGTTAATTTGTAGTTGTGCTAGTTATTTCGGCCAAAATAGATAGACAAAGCAGTAATTCAGTTCCATCCGTGCATGTATTCTTTCGACACTTCATGGTATCTTCGAATCTGTTGGTACATTATTTGTTTGCTCCAGCGTGCATCATCGATCCTTCCTTTGCATGTATCATATATGTGCAACTTGAGGCTTAAGGGCAGACTTTCGTGCATAGTACTCTACAGTATGCCTTGCACAACCGGCGGCACCGTTTCATTTGTGCATATGATTCATTTTCGCTGCCACTGAAAAAAAAAAACATGGGAGAAAGCCGCAAGGAAGTGGCCAAGAATTAGTAGGAGTCCATGGGATACTCTCTAAGGCCTCGTTTGGTTGCTTAGGGTTGAATCCCTGAAATTGATCCAGGTGTGGATTTTGTGGATCCTCGTGCTTCACCCAATCCAAACTTAGATAATTCCACCCATGGATTGATCTCTAGCACCTCAATGACACGTTCGGTTATGCCCAATGGGTGCAAGGATTAACTGAAACTAACAACATATCGCTTTGTCTAGTGTCCTGGAAACTGTTGCATGGGTCGAGCGGAGATAAAAATTTCCCAAACCAACTCAGTTGAAGACAATGGGATAGGCTGGACTAATAATCCATTCGGTGTGTGTAAGCGAAGACAATAAAAGTGTTGGGCTGGAAAACAAATCTCGCCGAGCTAGATAACCTTGGATCCGACCTTAATCTAGTCCAATCCATGCCTAACGAGCCCTAAACAAAGAGAACACTGCTGCAATACACCGATCGATCGACTCACGGCAGAGCATGGCCAAGGGCATGGTAATTTTTCTTTCCTCTATGTTAACAATCATTTGTTTTGCCGCTTACCTGGTAAAAGAGATTTCTTGTGAAACATAAGAGTTATAGGTGAACCATCGACATAGGTAGTCAAAAATAGGAGCAATCATATACAAGAAGCAGTCGGATCATGCTGAGTAGTAATAGATCCTCAAGTATCCTCTTACTACCGACGACACGCTTAAACGAGGCCAAAGGTGAAAGAACCTGGCTATAACTCCGAGATCCATCGAGTTGGACTCCAACAGGAAGACCCGACAACTTCCACCCAAGGACCATGAAGTTGACTCTGACTTGGATGCTAACTCAACTCGGACGCAAAGAAGTACTAGAGTCTAGCTCTAGCACGAAGATGGACAACTATCAGTTTAGAGTAGGAGTTCGATCCTAATTCGTACATTGTAAACGTGTAGTGCCTGCCTTGCACGGCAAGTATAACCGCCCTTTATATATGCGAGGGATGATGGTCGGTTTGGGACCAATGAAATTAAATCAAACATTTTTAATGGAATCTATTTTTACCATATACCCTTTGTTCGTGCTTTGTTCCCGAGTGGCTTACGTGTAAGCTTTGATGATCGAACGAATCAATCTAGCTCAACCATAATCATTACAAATACAGTAATTCATTCTCTCGTTCTACTAACAATTTCAATGTTTTACGGTGACCGATCCAATCGACCATTAATGATGGACGATATATCGGTGCACATAGAAAAGTCATCTTGTGGGACCAGGCTAGGAGGCGGGCACACCATTATGATGGATCTATGTGTCCTCCCGGGGTTGACATCGCACGAACCGGTGCTTTCGGGGCGATGCTGATAGCCAAAATTTTCAAATATTCAGCAAATTTACCTACTCTGATAAATCATACAGAAAAAATATAAAACCCATAACACACATAATGAAACTTTAGTTGAAACAAAATACACATGTGCATATATTATAGAGAGTCCTTTTCAACCCAATAAGTTTGTAGTTCTTCCCCTACATGCCAGCTACTGCTCTAATGCTAAAATCTTCACCGACGAAGTTCAGATGGTATGCACCATCATGAAGAGAGCCCTCCTTTACTCCAACTAGAATGCCCAAACATCACCTTCCTTGAGGCTGCTTTGGACAACATAATCTCATAGTATGACGTGAAACTGATAGTACAATCATTATCATACTTTGCATCAACTTTACCTATGACGTATTCGCAATAGTCACATGTGACGTAGATGGTCTCTCCCATCATATATACCTTTCAATGAAAAGAGCATGGGAAGTACTACAGGAAGAAAAAAATATGTTGGATCAAGTATACTCTAGATTCGATAATCATCTACGACCTTTTTGATTTTTGGCAGAGCGAGATCCTGCATTATTTCATGGATTTTACATGTATAAGTAAAAGAACACCCCACTTGACAATGACAAACATATATAGGGACTTTTGACTTGCTTCACATCTTGAAGATCGACCATGGAGGATACCTCATCAAAAGTTTGTTTCTCAATGGTTTAAAGGTGACCTTGGAGGCTCACACAGATTCTGGCATTACCTCAAGAAATTTGACTCGATTCTCCACAAAGACTCGAAGGATAATAATTCACTCGCTACACTTGGCATTCAAATCCTTAAAAAGGTTTTTATTCATTATCTTCATAATTGTGCAGAAATCAACAAAGCAACAGAGCTCCTCCCAAAGATTATGGGGTTCATAAGTTGCATTCATGGCACAATAGTAGTCTGCGGAGGTGGAATTAGAAGGAGGCTCATTATTTTTGGCCAAAAACCACTCTAGACCTATTCTCTAAATCCTAGTTTTCAAAAATTGACTTCACGAACATACACAAAGACTTGGATTTGCTTTACATCTTGAAAAGCGTTTTGAAGGATAGCTCATTGAAAATGTGTTTGCCAATGGTTTTAAGGCAAAACTATATGTTCTTTGATAAGGCCTTTAAGATCCATGATTGGATCAACTACTCCATAACATTCACATAATTAATGGTAAACAAATCATATATTTATAATTTTTATAGAACAATTTATGATCACTAAATCTATACTTGTTTTCTTCATTCTTACAAATTTAACATATATCTAACCACTCACTATTAGATTTAATGATCTAATAGTAGAAACTAAAATTCAATATTATACAATCACAGTTTAATCACTACAAAATATAAGATTTGCAATGTATAAATTTATTTGGTGAAATATATGTGGTCTTTCTAATGTTTAGTTTCAAATATTTAGTTGAACTGAATCCCTTATAGACTGAAGATAAGATGACAGTGTTCTCATTTCTCAAAGCTACCATTTCTGTCAATTAGACATATTATAGTATGTTTATATGAGTTACGATCAATTCCCTTTTAAAATATCAATGAAGGATTTACATTGACCTAGTCTAAGATTTATCCTGGTAGAGGTGGTTTTGCATGTACGAATGTCCAGCTTCGTTCTTTTAAGATTATCTAGATTCTTCTAAACCACCTCGCTAGTTGGCAAGTGGCATTGCTCTTTTGCGTGGTCAAATCTCTTATTTGTAGGTTTGTAACTGCATGCCTAGTTGGTTTGTAACTACATGCCTAGTTGGTTGATTGCATAATGGTGGGAAAAAAATAACTATGAATTCTAGGGAAAAACACTATGTTCCTACATGAAACACTATGGCTTCTAGGCAAAAAAACATGTAGTGCTCTAGCAATCTCAACCATGTAGGATTTTGTCCCGTGGATTTTTAGGACTCTTTCATATACTTTTATTACTTTCTTTTGTTAAGGACAAGTTTACAAGTGATTTGTACAAAGGAAAAGAAAAAAAAGGAAATTTAAATGGAACTGTCTAGTACTCCAAGATGACAACAATGCCACATTTATTCTAGACTGCTCTGAATTCTAGACTCATGGATGTTACTAGTTTATTTCTAGCTGTTGTGTGTGATCCTTCCTTTGGTTGCTGACTTTTATTTCTCTATTAACTTTCTTAGTTTCTTTTGATGACCATTCCCTCGTTTATTGGATGGATTGCAGGGAGAGGTCAGATGATTACTTTACCATGGTCACCACTGCGGTGATAGTCGCGTACATCCACACTGGAGACGAAGTGTAGTGGCTTGTGGAGTAGGAGAGAACAAGAAGAGATGACGTGGGATTAAAATCCATGTAGGGTTGCTAGCGTTTGGAGCTAGCTAGACATGGAGTTGCGGCCGGAGGAAACCGCATTTAGCGTTTGGAGCTAGTAGCAGTCTCCTCGCCAATCAGAAGCAGCTAGCAGTCCGCCAGAAGAATTAAGGTGCCAGATTCCACTCCGACTCCGACTACAATCCTGATTATTTGGAGTTGCATAGGGGAAGAATTAAGGTGCAGATTCCATCACGTACAATTCTGATTATTTGGAGTGTACGGCCGTCTCTCCACCCTCAGTACGTACCTGCTGAATGATTTGAACGAGATGCCTGCTGCTGCTTGGTGACCTGACGAGATGCTTGTGTGACTCCGCCAGAAGATGCGGAGGAGGTGGATGAGCCGTGGACGGGCACGCTTTCCTAGGAGATTTGAATTGTTGTTAGGCAGTTCGTTAGACGGGCACGTTTTACTGGGAGTTTTGAATTGTTGTTATTCCCTGCGCATGTCTCTCACCCGTGGGTTGTTATTGTTGGCTGTGGCAGTTTCTCTGAAATTATACTACTGATGTGTGACACCACACACCACCGTCAAGTTTGCTTTTAATAGTAAAGATAGCAAATATAAATTCTCTCTAGTCCACTAGTAAATGGCAGCATGTGGCTATACAGTGGAGCTAAAAATTTAGTCTTATATTGCTAGCTGAAAGGAGTTGCACCACCTTATATAGGAGGTTGTTCTAACATCACTAAGGGTGTGTTCAGTTCGGAAACGAAGTGGAATGGAATGTCATGGTTCCATTCCACTGGAATGGGTTGGTTCCGTTCTTGTGTTTGGTTGGGACAAAAAATATGTAATAGAATGGTTCCATCCTATGTTCAGTTGGGTCAAAAAAGTGGAATGGAATGGTTCTGTTCTATGTTTGGGTGCATTTAGCAAAAAAGATGACAAGAGAATAGAGAGAGTGAGAATATTTGGGTGACTTTAGCATAGAGGAACGGGTAGATTCCACCAATTTGGTGGAATGAGTGTATTCTGGATCTAGAGAGAATATTCTCTTTTAAGGAACCACCTCTTCCATTTTTCTCAACTGAACACTAGAACGGCTCTCAAGTGTGGAACCATTCCATTCCACTTCGTGACACCAACTAAACACACCCTAAGTGAATGAGAAGAGAAGCAACTCTCGTGTACTTCTCTAACTCCGTCCGCCTCACGAGCTTTATTTTGTTGTTTGGAAAAATTAATTATAAGTCATTAATATACGCGTTAATTAGCCAGATCTTTTGATTATGGTCTGTGTTGACTCGAACGTGGACGCGAATATAACGCATCACACATACCTCCTTCCAGTCTATTGCGTCACCTTCTTCGTCTTTTCTATCCCGGCTTGCCGCGTGCACCGCAGATCGTCACAGTAGTCCTCCAGAACCTTGTCTCTCGTGAACCTGTACGGGAGGGATGATCAGGTTTTTAGGGAGCGCTCAAGCATGACTACTGACTACCACGACATCGGTTGACGATAAGTTTCCGAACGACGACTTCTTTTCGGATGTCACCGACCTATTCGGCAACCTCAACATGGGCGACAGCTCTTCTGCTGCTACCGATGCGGCTACTTCTGCCGCCGCTGCACAGTACGTAATCCTCAACTGTCTCTTTTAGATTTTGCTAGAGTTTTTTTCTAGCATTTGGAGTAGATGTGATTAGTTTATCCTATTTAGATGCAATCGGTTTATTTACTTTGTTGGTTTGCATGATTTATACAATTGCTATTTTGTATGATCATGGTTTACCAAATATTTATTCGGATTAAATCATATGAATTATTGCTTATATTTTCAACACGGCTTGTGTGGCAATCAACGTCTGCTGTGGCGCCGCTGCCATCGATCGGAGGTGGTGTGTCCGCCATGTTTGTGCATGGCCAGGAACCGGGCTGGCAGCGGAGCTGCAAGATGGCTCAGAGAAGAGATTTATTGTCCGTACATACCAGGAACCGTGGCGCTTCGGTATGATTGGTTTGTTTGATAAATAATGTGTCTCTGAACAGTTATTAAAAAAGATGAGATCATAATTTATGTGGTAATGGTTAATTATTAGATAGTGATAAATACATAATGTTGGTATGCCAATTTATATTGTTTGTGATTCCGCTAGGATGTCGAGGAGCAAGAACAGTTTAATTTGATCGTCAATGCATATGCGTGTTTTTTCGTTACATTCGTGATATTTTCGCTGCGTGGGCAGGCTTTTTTTATTTGAAGGGATCCGTGGGCAGGCTTTATTTGCTCCCAATATTCCAGCATTGTTGCAACAGAAAAGAATTACAACTCAGGTGATTCCACTGTTCCGGCTAAGATCGACGACCAAGTCCAACGCGTGAGTTCCCTCGAAAAAATAAAAACCCCGCGCGTGAGTCCAGACGGAACCCAACCCGATAAAAAGGACAGGTCCACCATTTCTCTCCCAACGCACTCCGCGTCAATCGGATCCGTCGGCGGGTTCACGACTTACTATGGCGGCGGCGCTGCTCCGGTCCTCCGTCGGCCTCGCTCTCCATCGCGCTGCCGCGCCGGCGTCGTCGCGCCTCTCCTCCGCCGGCAGGACCACATACGCCAACACCAGGGTGGTACGTACCTAAAGGCTACCTCGACTGGGTCAGATCTTTCCGTTAGTTTATTTTCTTCATCATTAGTTAATCAAATCACTGTCGAACTAAGTAAATAGTCCATGCATATTCAAGACTCGCCGATTAATCATCTCCACTGATGATCATCCAACTCCGTCCTCGATCCTGTTCTAACGACTACCCTTCACGCAAATTATGCAGCGCGCGATGCACTCCGACTCCGACTACTCCGGCGGTGGACCGAGTGACAAGGGCGACGGTTACTTCGCCGCCGCCGCCGCCATCGGAACGTTCCTATTCTTTGGCCTCGTGGACGGGGAGTTCGACTTCTGCTGGGGCAGGGAGAATTCTACTAGTACTACTACTAGCAGGCAGCCGCGGACGACCAGCAGCAGGCGCAGGCGGTAAGAATATCCATGGGAGGAGGAGGAGGAGGAGGAGGAGGAGGAGGAGGAGGAGGAGGTCCAGGCCGGATAATGCATCGATCTGGTGGAGCAGCAGTACGTACGATCTATTTTCTGTGGTTGATCGAGTATCGTTTGAACATGGTAAACTGATATTGTCGATCAATGAGATTTCGTTTGTTTGCTTTCTCAGTTGTCGACGCCACATTCCACAACCACCGCAGTGTCTAGCTTGTTTATCATTTATTATGATCAATGTCTACCTCATATGTCCTTTTTTTCGGCTACACATAATATATAGTATCATAGTTAGTATCGCAATCCATGTTATCCAAAACATGATGTGTCATTGCAAATTTGCAATTAGTGAAGGGAGAGGCGATACTGCTATTATGATACGTAGAACTAAGAAATTTTAAAGCCAAATGTATTTTTTACAAAAAATGGCATTGGAATTTTACAAATAAATAAATAGCATGATTATGTGATGCTATGCACATTATAGATGTATTATATGCATGATACTAGTATGACTAGTCTTCTAACACGGTCAATCATGCATGCATGCATGTCCAATCAACCCTTATTTGCTTCGATTTAATCATTCCAATCTTCATCTCAGTGACAGTTTGTGCGTCACCTGATGAGTTTGAATTTACCAAACAAGTTGGAGCACTTTTGGGTGGCGTGTTCTAGCTTTATTTTCTTTTAACTTGTTGTTCCTTTTCTTGTATGTTGACTTATCGGCACAAAGATGGTATGGAGGAGTTGTGTTGATCTAAAGTCGTGTCACCCATACAGATCAAGTCATTGCACACGACCGAAATCGTACATCTCATGATTTAAGAAAACATCACTACGCGAAGGTTCTCTTGGATGCAGAGGCCGGGATGATCTTTCCTCATTTCGAAAAAAAATTCACTTCCTCGTGTCCAATCCCCGTCCACTGTCTTGCGATTCGTGCTAGCCCACTTGGCCTATCAATATGAGATATTTTGGATACTACAAGAAAATAGTAATCATTATGTAAATCTTGTAAGAAACCGAGCTTAACAATAGTGTGATTAGAAATAATCCAAATTTGCGTGGAATTTGAGTTGAGTGCTTCCGATAACAAGATTCATTTGTAATTTATGCCGAGTCCGGTAGCTCATTGCTCGATTTGGCATGCACTATGAACCGTTGACCAAAACAACCGGTCTATTCGAGTATCAGAATTCAGAACCGGGAGATAAAGAGCCCTCACCTCCCCCGATTAACAGTCGCTCCACCGACATGGATATGGACGCCATTGTACGCAACCTCTCCGGCGGAATGGATCGGTTCGATAATGACGTACTACTCCTCACTGCTCGTCGTGATCCCCGGTGATCGATCACGTCGCCGCTCCAGATCCGATCGTCGCCGGCTGCTCTCGGTCCCTTCCTGGCATAGCTGATCGTATCCAGCTCCGTGAAGTTTCGGTCGCACCCTCGTAAACGCACGTCCGTAGGTGGAGACGGAACGAGCAGCACATACGTATACATCGATTATGCATATACAACTCACCTTTTTTTTTTTGAGAGAGAGGAACGACTGAAGCTTTATTGATTATTTAAAATGTTTACAACAACTCCCAATTCACTAGGGGGGTCAGAAAACCACACATGCCTGCCAGTGTCTAGAGTAGTCGCCGATCTCGCCAGGCGATGAGCATCCCCATTTGCTTCACGTCGTTCATGGCTAAATTTAGCCTCCAAGAACTGATCCTTCTTTAGCAGGATTTGTTTGACGATCATGCATTGTTGGCCATTACTGCCTCCTTCATTGATCTCTTTAATAATATTCAAGCAATCAGACGCCACCCAAGGTTTGGCTATGTGCATATCCTCCGCAAGCGCTAGAGCCTCGGAGCAAGCAATTGTTTCCAGAACTTCAGGATTTATTAGTCCATCAAACACCATAGCTGAAGCCCCCAAAAAAGCTCCCGTACTGTCCCGGCAAACACAAGCCACTGCACCTCGTTGGTTATGCTTGGGCACTGCACCGTCAGTGTTTATTTTAAAAAGCCCATCTGGGGGTGGTACCCATCTAACGTGATCCCTTGTTCCACCATGCATGTGAGTCACCATGTTTGGACTATGCACAATCTTTAACTCATCAAGATATCTGTTGACAAACAAGTGCGTTGACAACGGTGATTGCTGCTGCCCTTCATGTATGTACTTGCGCCTTGCCCACCATATTGCCCACAATGTCACCAAAGCCTCAACAAACTGTTGCTGACTAAGGATTCTGCTAAGAGAGAATAGCCATTGACGGGGGTTATCCGTTTCGTCCGTTAGGAGTGGCATCACCAGATCGTCATCTCGCATAGCCCAAACACTAGCTGACATATTGCATACAAGAAGGGCATGTCTCCAATTATCTTCAGTTGCATTACAGATCGGAGAGTCAGACATATGTCGACGAACTCGCTCTGACCCGGTGGGGAGGGATGACCTGGCCAGTCGCCACGCAAAAATACGTAGCTTAGAGGGTACTCGTACCTTCCATAATTTCTTCCATGACACCTCATCCTGAGCTGCATTCGAAGTTGCAGCCCGGCCCTCAAAATAATCCTCCCTTCTCCTCTTTATTTCCATTATTATTTTATAAGCCGATCTAACCGAAAAGACACCAGTTCGGTCATAATGCCATGCCCAGAAATCAGCTTGTCTCACATAGCTTATAGGTATCTGTTTTATTGCTTCTACATCCATCGGAAGGAGATGTGCCTCGAGTGCAGGGATGTTCCAAGATCTTGTGGCGGTATGAATAAAATCTGCTACAAGATGCGGAGGGTCATCAGATGTACAGCAAAAGGGTCGCATAGAATAATCACGTGGTATCCAATTCTGAAGCCACGGATCAGTTGTGGATCCATCTCCAATGCGCTTTATTAGCCCATGTTTAAGCATGTCTCTTCCTTCATAGAGAGACCTCCAAATTTGCGATGGATTTGGACCCAATTCTGCCTCAAGAATATTATCAACTGGAAAATAGACCGCTTTCAAAATCCTTGCACTCAGCGATTCCGGTTCCTTGAGAATTCTCCAAACCTGTCTTCCCAAGAGAGCAAGGTTAAATATCTCCATATCCCGAAAGCCAAGGCCCCCCATATATTTTGGCATGGTCATGCTATCCCAAGAAACCCATGCCGCTTTCCTCTCACCATTTTTACTACCCCACCAGAATTTCCTTACCATCGAGGTTATATGGTCACATAAGCCTCGTGGTAATTTAAAAAGAGCCATCGAGTATGTGGGGATAGCTTGTATTACTGACTTGATCAAGATCTCTTTACCCCCTCCTGACAGTGCCCTCTCCATCCACCCTTGCACTCTTTTCCATATACGGTCCTTCAAGTACCCGAACGCACCGTTTTTGGATCGTCCAACATTAGTTGGAAGACCCAAATATTTATCATTAAGAGATTCATTTGGGATCTCCATCACTTGTTTCACTTCTTCCCTAATATTCTCAGGACAACCTTTCCCAAAGAAAACTGAAGATTTGTCATTGTTTATCCTCTGTCCAGAAGCCTCACAATATGCGTTAAGAACATTTTTCATTTGGGCTGCATCCACCCCGGTAGCTTTGCAAAATAATATACAATCATCTGCAAAGAGTAAATGATTAACCTTTGGTGCTGAGGCTGCGATTTGTATCCCGGAAAGCGATCCCGTACTCATAGCATGTTTAAGTAAACAAGATAGACCCTCTCCAGCCAATAGAAACAAGTAAGGGGAGATAGGATCTCCTTGTCGTAACCCCTTGATGGTTTGAACACCTCCATTCTTGCGCCATTGAAGAGAACCAAAAGGAAACCGACGGACCCTCTCATAATTGTATCAACAAAGCGAGGTGCAAAACCTAGCTTCTTCATGATGGCCTCCAAATAATCCCACTCTAGGCGGTCATCGCCTTCTTCATATCCAACTTAAGTGCACAATGACAATTTTTTTGCTTCTATTTGTCTTCATAAAATGCAAACATTCATACGCAGTGATCACATTGTCGGTTATCAAGCGCCCGAGAACAAACGCGGACTGCTCTTGGACACTATCTCGGGAGAATCTTCTTGACGGTTAGCTAGTACCTTAGATGCAATTTTGAACACCACATTGCACAAGCTAATAGGTCTGAATTGAGAGAGGGATGTAGGGTTTTTTACCTTGGGAATAATTACGATGAACGTCTCGTTTATATCCTCAGGTGAATCATCTCCATTGAGAAGCCGAATTACAATACGGGTAAGATCCTCACCACATAAAGGCCAATTTTTCTGAAAGAAATGCGCCGGGAAACCATCCGGTCCCGGGACTTTTGTGGGGAACATCTGAAATAAAGCCTCCTTTACTTCTACTTCAGTGTACGGTGCCAACAATTCTGAATTCATATGGCCTGTGACCTTGGGAGGTACATGCAATAATACTTCATCAATACCAATCGTACCTTCAGCCTTGTATAGATCCTCATAAAAGGTTTTGGCCATCTCTTCTAGCTCATTCAGGCCATCACAAACTGTACCATTTGGGCGAACAAGCCGTTCAACTCTATTTTTCTTTCTCCTCATGTTAGCTTTTTGATGAAAAAAACGAGTATTTTTATCACCTTCTGCCAGCCACTGGATGCGGGCACGCTGCCTCCACATGATTTCCTCTCGGTATCCGAGCTCAGCTATCCGCTCCTCAATTTTCCTTTCCTCGTGTATTGGACCAGTACGCTCGGATCAGTACGCAGCTGAACAAGTCTGGCCCTTAGTTCCCTTTGCTCCTTACGAACAGCTTCAAAATGGGCTTATAGCTCCTATGCGACGTCTTTACATGGAATTGGAAGGAACACGACATCGTTGAAAAGAATAGCTCGCACGCGACACTTCTGAAGCGGCAAATAGCTCCCGTGCGACACTTCCACTTAACCCCACGAGACCGTCAACGAATTCGAATCAGCTGAGCACAGTAGGACCCACAGCCTCTCCACGTCACGGCGGAACTCACCTGATGTCCACCTCATATCGTGGGACCCACCCTGTGGTTGAAGAGAGCCGTTGGCCCCGATCCGTCCCCGCACCCGAGCACTCCCGCCACCGTTCCAGCATCTCATCCCCTTCCGTTTTCTTCTCCGGCGAGCAAGTGCGGCAACGCCGGCGAGGGATGTCGAGCTCTGCTTCCTCCCACCGCTCATGGCCTCGGTATGGTGCGGTGCCGATGAGGAGGTGCCCCGATTGCCCCCGTACCGCGCCCCTGAAGCGGCTTGTCACATCCACCGACAAGAACGGCAACATTGGCCGGGAATTTGTGAAGTGTGAGAGCAAGCCCGAGCCGGGAAAGGTGAGATCTGAGTGTTCCGAGCGCCAATTTCTCGCTTTTCTTTCGAAATTTCATGCATTTCATCGAATTTGGGATTTAGGGTTCATCTCTGCGATTTCAGGAACTGCCAAAATATGGGCATTTTGAGTGGCTTGATGAGTACATCGAGCGAATTGGGGTGGAGGTAGCATCCCGGGAGCTCGAAAACCCGTCCGTGGTGGAGCAATTGGGATGTGGCAACCCCATTTCCGCTGGTACTACGGTGGATGCGGAAGTGAAGGCCGAGCTAAAGAAGATGAACAAGCAGCTAAGGCAAATCATCGAATTGAAGAAGCAGGACAATCTGATGGCCGGTTTTTTATTGTTGTGTAATTTCTCTCGGATTAGTTTATCTCCTCATCGTTAGTCATTAGACAGTAGTGTTCGAAAGTGATGCTTTGTAATGGATGTAATGGTCTATGTCTTTGGCTTGAATAAAATGCAACACAAATTCGGGCTAATTTTGAGCTGCTCTGTTTTAGAAAGCAGTGTTTCTTCAGTTTCGTCAGTTTCGTCAGTGTTCCTTTTATCAGTGTGCAGGGGGCGCCCGTGTGCAGGGGGCGCCCGTGTGCAGGGGAGGGGGAGGGGTTGAAAAGTAAAAAAACAATTGACGAGGATTGAAAAAGGCCAGGCCCAAATATAATCTAGCCATGCCAAAATGGACGTATCCAGGCCCAATAGTAACTATATGTTGATTTGGCAAAAAAAAATGGTACTCACGTTACAATCTAAATAGGAACGTGTGGATCTGCAGATACTCGTGCTCAGGTTGCAATCTTTTTTTTTGCAAAAGTAAATATATAAATGAAGTCCAAGGATATCCATTTAACTAACATAACTTGTGCGCTCCTTTAACTTATGTAAATATGTAAATGTCTTATTTGAAAATGAACCATGTGTTGTATGAACTTGTTTTTGTGTCTTTTGTTTTATACACTTGTAAATATATAAATATTGCACGAGTATTATATGAACTTGTTTTTGTGTCTTGTTTTATACACTTGTAAATATATAAATATTGCACGAGTATTATATGAACTTGTTTTTGTGTCTTTTGTTTTATACACTTGTTGTTTTGGGTGTTTTGACAAATGACAATACAATAAAAATAAAACACAGATTGCAATGAAACAAGGGATAGATAATATTGGGATAACATTACTTATATTAGATAGGGAGATCGATAACATTACAATAAAAATAAAAAAGTACAATAATATAGGGGAAGGGGCGGAATAGGCGCCCCGCCTAAACCCTGGGCTAGCCCCTAAACCCTAACCCCCTACTCCATCGGCGGTGGAGGCGGTGCCGGTGCAGCCGCATTCCGGGCCGCATTCCACGCCGCCAGCCTCTCCCGCTGGTCCCGCTTCCATTGCTCCTCCCGGAAGGCCCGGCCATTGGCCTCCCGTTGCTCCTCCTCCTGCCGTCTGCGCCTTTTCTTCAAGGAGCGCTGGGCCTCCTTCTCCTCCCGCCTGGCGATGCGAGCCTCCTCCCTTGCCTCCTCCTTCGCCGCCTTAGCCCAGTAGGCTTCGGAGGGGAGGTCGCCGCCGCCGGGGAGGTTGGGGACGGGGTTGTGGACGATGGGGCCCTGGTCTCCCCAGGGGCAGGGCGGGGACTTCTTCTCCTTCTTGCCACGCTTGGGGCGGCGCGTGGTCTCCCGCCGCACTGCCGCCAGGTCCGGGTGGTTGTCCTCGTCGCTTAGTTCATTGTCGAAAGGGAGGCGGAAGGGGAGGTCGCCATGGTCGGAGTGTTTGGGGGCGGCTGGGAGGAGGCAAAGGACGGCTCGAGGTTGAAGAGATGAGGGGCAAGATGAGATGAGGAGGCAAAGGCGTTTTGCCTATTTATTGAGGGCGGAGCGTGAAGGGCGGCGTGGGAATCCAGCGTCGCGTTGGCGCAGACGCCGAGACGAGACGCGTGCGCTGCGTTGCCCCTGCATGCATGATCAATGCGAAAGAGACGGGAAGCGGGGCAGCGGGCGTGATCAATGCAAAAGAGAGAAAAAAATAGCTAGGATGCGACCCCCCGCCCCTGCATGCATGCATGTGCATTAATGCGAAAGAGAGAAAAAACATCCAAGGTAGTTGTTCATTGGCAGTGAAAAATAAAAGTTAATTTGGCCTTGATTTACTTCGGTAATAAATGCAGGAATCTAGTACCAAGGTACTCGTTCGTTTTTACACACGCAAGAAAAATCGGTGGGAGTAATATTGACTTTTTGTATGGCGCATGAACCAGATGGAAGTAAATTTGACTGAAGAAAGTTGTTCGACGTACACTTATTTAATGGGGCAGCGCTGTTGCACGCAAAATAGCTAGACTGCGACGCTAGGGGCAGCTGCTGCAGGGCATGCATGGTGCAGCCCGCCCAGACGCCGAGACGAGACGCGTGCGCTGCGTTGCGTGTGGGAAGCGGGCGTGATCAATGCGAAAGAGAGAAAAAAAATAGCTAAGATGCGACGTACTGTAACCCCTGCACCGCCGCCCCCGACCCTGCATGCTGCATGCATGGTGCAGCCCGCCCCGCCCAGCGCCCTCGCATGCCACGCTCGGTCCAACGGTCTCGAGTGTGCCAACGCTGTACGTTATATTTATTACATATTTTAGATTTTGATATTTTTTCTGCTGGTCATAGTGACATGCATACTCCCTCTGTCCACAAATAAGTGTACGTTTGGCTTCAAAATTTGTCCACAAAAAATGTACTTCTACCTTTCCAATGCACTTGGGCATCCACTATGTAGTCCATAAGGCTATTCACAAGCCAAAAAGTAGTCCATAAGACTAGTCCATAAGAGTAACTTAGGTAGTAACATGCATGTACATGCAATGCCAATTAGGCAAATTGGTGACATGGCATGACAATTAATGAAGAAAGAGAGAGGGGTAGTAACTTAGCTAGTTACCATAACATCACACATAACCAAGATCATATGAGTCTACAACCTAATTAATTAGCTCTTGCATGACACTATACATATGTTATCACCCACTATGAAGGTAGTAACATCAACTAGTAACATGTGCAGGTTACTAGTCTTAGTTACTTAGCACTATGACCAGCCTAAGGCTATCCACAAGCCAAAATAACATAGATGTGGTATCATGCAAAGTCTCATTTATTACAATGAACCTGAGGGGAGTAAGTTTGATTGGAGAAAGTTGTTACATGTAAACTTATTTACTGCGGCTGTTGGACGTAAAATAGCTAGATCTGACGCTAGGGCAGCATGCCCGCATGGTGCAGCCCCCGCCCTCGCATGCCACGCTGCATGCGCAGCTTGCGTAAAAACGATGAAGCCAATCAGATTCCAGAATCATCCATCCCACGGATCGCCAAGAGCTAGCCACGAAATCCTTCTAAGAGACACCAACCAATCAGGTTGCAGAACAAGCCCTTCCACGGATCGCCCAGAGCCACCCGCGGAATCCTTCTAGAAGACGCGATTGGACGGCCACAGTGTCGCGCTAGGGTTAGATCTACGGTCCTCATTCGGCCTTAGGGTTAGCGGGGTTTAGGATGCAGTCAACGGGGTTTCACAAGTTTGACCAAACATTCAAATGTGCATAACTAATTCAAAAAAAATCAAAAAAATACAAAACCTTCGCATGGTGTCATGTTATGTCACATAGTTGTGAGGAAAAATATAAAACTTGGTCTATTGATCATATTTCAAAAACCCTTCACAAAATGACCTATCTCCTCCGAGGTTTTCGGCATTCGGTCAAATGACCAATGATATGGCTAGAATCAAGGCATAGTTTGTGATAATGTGCCCATATTTGGCATGCATGTCTATAATGGGATGACTAACAATGTTGTAGCACAAAGTTTTCCTTTTCGACGCATGAAAAATCATTTTCTATTTTACGAGTGCCGAAAGAGGGGATTTGTGAAGCAACCACCAAATTGAAGTTTTAAAATGGTAACATCCTATTTTCAAAAATACTAGACCACCTAGAATGTACAATTTCCCAACCTGAGTATCTCAAACCTTTTATTCCATCCACGGTGAAAAGACAAATCCTGTAGATAAATTTGGAAGTGGTAAGATATGAACGACAGGTACATGATTCCATGCTGATGATTTTTTGTAAAAATAATTTTTAGGTTCACAACATGCTATTTCATCAGAGATCCAATGGTAGTTTTGAGAGCCTCAGCCCCTAGCTAAGAATATTTATGAAAACCCTTCAAGTTTGACCAGACATTCAAATGTGCATAACTAATTCAAAAAAAATCAAAAAAATACAAAACCTTCGCATGGTGTCATGTTATGTGACATAGTTCTGAGGAAAAATATCTAACTTAGTTTTAGAAATGGTCGAAAAAAAACTTGCTTAGAAATGGGGTGGTTTACCCTAGCTTTGGAGCCCATTTCTACCCCATTTTGGGTGAGGGTGAGTTGTACTTCACAAAAGGGATCAGGGTGAGGATGAGTTGTATTGTACATATGAGAAAAACGTTGGAAGCTCATACAAACATAGAAAAGTGACATAGCTACATATGTTGAAATTCAAATTTACCATCATATTTGAATTTTGTCCAAATTATCAACAAGTGACAAATTATTATAATAACAATTGTTTACAACAACAAGTGCCAAATTATTACAACGACAAGTGTCAAATGTTTACAACAATAACAAATGTTTACAACAATAACAAATGTTTACAATAACAAATGTCTATTTCTTTTGGCTCTTCTTACCCCTCGTTTTCTTCTCCTTCACAAGTTTCACATCACACAATAGGTTTATGCTCTTCTTTTTCTTACCATTACCATCTGGCCTCCCACAAGACGTCCAAGAGTCTCCTTCACCTCCTGCACCTCCTCAACAACCTCATGATCATGATCCGAGCCTCAACAACTTGGTCGATTCACTTTGAGCCTCAACAATGAGCTCATTTTGCACGAGCCTCAACAGGCTCATTTTGCACCAGAGCCTCAACAACAGGCTCATTTTGCACCAGAGCCTCAACAACAGGCTCATTTTGCACCAGAGCCTCAACAACAGGCTCATTTTGCACTAGAGCCTCAACAACAGGCTCATTTTGCCCCTCATTTTGCACCAGAGCTTCCAAATCAGAAACGGTGTGCCCTAAAGCCTCAACAGTTTGCACATCATCCTCCAAAACAAGTTCAGATTGCACCTCAGCAGCACCAAACATGATCTGGTTAGTTCTCTTCTTTCTTTGGCCATTGATTCTTGCCCTTTTCACTGGCCAGCATTCGTCAACAACAAGAGATGGGCCTTTTTCTCCACGCTTCCTCCTGAAAACAAGCAAGTTAGCTGGGGGAGAAAAATCATCCACAAGAAATGGGATAGATTTTGGATGAACATACTTTGGCTTTTTAGCAGTATACGCACTTGGTAGAGCCACTCGGTGTCCAAGTTCTTCAGAGTTTGCATCTATTCTTGTTACCTTTTGGGCCCTTTTGGCTTGGCATCTTTCTTTTCATCTTTCTTTCCTTCTTGCTCCCACCTTTCTCAAACCAAGCCTTGAATCTACTGCTTGGGCACCTTTCTTTCTTTTCATCAAAGGAGGACACAAGGAGAACTGAATGTCCACTTCAGGCCACCGAGACTGATCTGTAAGTGCTGGAATTGGTGTTCCATATGCAGCCTTGAATTTTGCTCTGAGAATAATACTCATGCAAATATGGGTGCATATTTAGCTTGTGTTTGGAGGCCAAGAAAAGTATGGCATGCTCACAAGGCTTCCCAGTGTGTTGCCACTCAAGGCATGTGCATTCATGCAATTGAGTGTCAACAACATGCCTCCCGATCTTTGTATCTCGACTTCAAAGACCCCACAATGAGGATTTCTCAACACGCAAATGTGCAAGATTTCGCTCACTGTGACCACCACTGCACAACATCAGGAAGCTTATCTCCTTGAAGAACATCACCAAGCCTTCTTCTCAATTCCCACAACCTCATGATCATGATCCTGATCCGTCAACCATGTCATGGACAGGCAAGTCTTTTAACTCCTTCACTTTGTTGTTGAAACTTTCGCCAAATTATTGTTGATATGATCACATTTGATGGCGATGTTAAAACCACTGTACCATAAAAGAGAATGGTAGGTTTCCAACCATGTACAAAACTTGACCCTATCCTCCTAAGAGCATGCCGCCTTAATCTTCTCAAGGTGATATGAATGTGTCTCTTTGGTGTAAGATCTTCTTTCTGGCCACATCGTCCAAAATCATCTCCTCTGAATTTTTGATCAAATTCATCCACATATGGTCAAGCACTCCTCTCGCTCGGATGAGGGAAAACAATCTTCACTTATTTTCTAAACCTTTACATGCATCTGTGCACCGCCAATGGAGAGACGCCCTATGCATCTTTTCAACTGCATCATGAACCATGTCCATGATGCCTCTGTCTCAATCAAACATGCCAATAGCTACATGGAACATCCAATTGTGTCCATCTAAAGCATTGCATCTTGCTAGTTGACCATTCCACTTTCCAGTCAAGAAAGATGAGTCTATACTCAAATATGGACGGCAACCTGCTTTGAAGCCATCGATGCAAGGCTTTAAAGCCATGAAGAATTTAGAGAAGAAGACTTTCCCATCACCGTTACCTCGATTCTATCTCCACAACACCGCCAGTGACCTCTTCTCTACTTGCTTTGAAGTTATAAAGCATTCAAAGGTATTTGCCCAATCACCATATAGCTCTTTCATTGCCCTTTGCTTTGCCTTCCACCTTGTAGTATAATTCAGCTTAATGGGTACTTTTTCCAAGTCTATTTTCAGCAGTCTTTGTTTGGTGTTGTGGCTAAAATGGGCTTGATCTTTTCGCAACCCATAATTGTGATGTCATCTTTGTAACTGTTTGAGAACTTGTAATGCAAGTATGAGGTTTTGGAATTTGATTCACTCTTATTGTCCTTTCATCGGTTGGCGTCTAGCGATATATACCACTTGCAAGGCTTGGCACCACCATCATAACCTATGCATTTTGCATATAACTTTTTTATCACCACATAGTCTTGGTAGCAAACTCACGTTTGACCGCATATGTCTGAAACACATCCTGAATTCATCCATGCTTGGAAACAATCTCCCAACTTCAATAATCGGGTCCTCTTTGTCATAAACTGTTACTAGCTCATCATCATGTGCATCATCTACATGAACTGCAGCATTTTCCAACAACTCTAGATCTATATCGCCTCTTCATCTCTTAAATGGTTGTCACCATCATTTGCAGCTTCATCCCTCTTCTTCTCCTTGTCTCTGTCATCTATAGGAATGCCAAAAAGCTTTGCCATTTCAATGTCATCTATTGGTGCAATGACCAAATCAACCCGGTCATGTATCTCAACGAATTCCAATCAAGATTACAATCCTTTGTGCATTACCATCTGCAGCCTCCCTTGTGCATTAGCATCATCATCCTCCACTTAACACTTCCAACTCAGTAAGTATAGGCATTGCTTGCCTTTGTGCAGCCCAATCATCCTCGACCATCTGAGCAGCCAGCTTGAGGCCACATATCCAACCCTCGAATCAGGTTTTAGATCAATGAGCTCGCTAAAAAGAACAGTTTTGCTTGTCCAACCGCTTTCTCTCATCGATTTCATCAACTATATGTTCTGTCTCAACCCTAACATAGTCACATTTGCAATCATCAAATCGTAACAAAGAAACTTCTTGCTCTGGCCCCCAAACCACACTATCCCCAATTTTTTCCACCATTTTCCTTACTGCCTCCTCTCCCATGTTTATTAGCTCTTGGGGATCAACATGTTCTAATTCCACCTCCCATTTAACAACCGTGTCTCTCTCAATGATCTGCGTGCTGCCATCAACTAAAACAGCCCTAGAGGGAAAGAAATTGATGCGAAATTCGAAGGTTTGGCACGCAACATCGTCTCCCCTGTTTTTGGCGGGCACTGTGAGCTATCGGAAGCGAACAGAGAGCTTAACCTTAGAGAAATTACGGGATATACCGATTAGAAGTCCCCTCTCCATGCTCCATATCGTTCCCCCTCGCCCCGTTCAGCAGACCCTCGCCTCCACAATCTAGCATCAATGGGCACGCTTAGATCTCGAATTGAGAAGAATGGGAGAGGAATTAGCTTTCAAATGGCACTCACCACCTTCGTCGTCGAATGAAAGCGCCGCCGCCTAAATTAATTGCCGTGCCGCCGCCGGCGCCGAGAACGATGGGTGAGGTCCTCCGCCACCGTCGGGGAAGCTACAGTCAGTGTTACGCGCGCTCTCGGTCGGAAGTGGTTGGTTTGACTGGCTGTCCCAACCAACCGGTTTGGCTTAACCCTAATATTGGAACAAAGTTAAATGTGTCCTTACGATCGTTTTAAGGCCCGTGTGGCCCTGGGATATTAGCTGCCTCACAACCGTCGCATGCGAGCTATTCTTTTCAACGATGTCGCTTTCCTTTCAATTCCATGTAAAGACGTCGCATAGGAGCTATAAGCCCCTCCAAAATTGGTGCTACCCCAACTCGTGCATGCATGTGCCACGCCCTCAAGCTTTGTGGTCAGCTCCTTCACGTTATTGGCATGATTCCTGCTCCACGCCTCCTCTATCACAGGCTGGAATCCTTCATGTCTTTCCCACATAAGCTCGTAGCGGAAAGGCTTATCCAGAGCGATCCGACGATTGTGTGCTTCCATCTCGTTCAGCAGCAAAATAGGGGAATGATCTGACTTAACAGCGGTCAAATGAGTGACTGATGCAAAAGGAAAACGTATGCTCCAATCCTCCGATGCAAGTGCTCTATCCAACCTCACACGAACATAATCATTACTCGGTAGTTTACGCTCAAAAGTCCAATCAAGGCCAATGTAACCTAGATCTCACTCAACTGACACGCGTCAACCACCTCTCGAAATTGGTTAATCTGAGCCATATCTCTTTCATTCGGTCCCATTTGTTCCTCCCTTCTTAAAACTTCATTAAAGTCTCCAATATTAACCCATGGCAAGTTGCTATCAGCTTTTAGAAATCGCAACATATCCCATGTCTTGTATCTCAAACTGCGGTTAGCTTCTCCATACCAAGCAGTCAACCTACATTGGTCCTTACCCGGCTCTTGCACCACCATATCTATGTGGTACTTCGAAAAATTACGCAAACTGAGGTCAAAAGGAGCCTTCCAAAAAATGCAAAGTCCTCCACTTCTTCCACTGATGCCAACGCCATAGGCATGATCGAAACCAAGCATCCTTGCCAAACCTTCTACCCGATTCTTTGCGATTTGTGTTTCCACCACACAAAGAATATTTGGTCGACTAATGCGCACTAGCTCGCGCAGTTCATGAACTGTCGCAGGGTCGCCCAACCCACGACAGTTCCAAAGCATGATACTCATTGGGCCTGGCGGTCCTCCTCACGGGCGGCCGCCCCTGTCGCCATGACATCATCAGAACTGTTCTCCAACACTTTATCGTCTGCCCCCTTCTTAGTCCTCTTCCTCTCTCTCGGAGTGTAGCCTGGTGGCGGTGGCGTCGACCCACCCGAGCATTATTGTCTATGTTCCCCTCATGTTCTTTACTATTTTTATCATCAGCGACCCCATCAAAACCCAGCCTTTTGTTAATTTTTCCCATGCCATCCGGTTCCTTCTCCATTCCCAATGATGGTTTCTTTAGAGGACTTGTCGCCGTATCCTCCAGGTCCTCCTCATCAAAAGCATCTCCAGAGGATCGCTTGCGAGGCGCAAAATCACCTCTACCTCCCCTTCCTCGGCCACCGAACCTACCAGATGTTGGTGCTCGAAAAATAAACTGGCCCGGTTGTGCTCTCCTCTTGGCTAGCATCCATTTTCCATACTGGATATCCTCCTGCTTGTGAACCCCGTCACCACATTCCTCTGTATCGTGTCCCATAATGCCACAA
The DNA here is from genome assembly GCA_030063025.1 of Avena longiglumis. Taxonomy (NCBI): domain Eukaryota; kingdom Viridiplantae; phylum Streptophyta; class Magnoliopsida; order Poales; family Poaceae; genus Avena; species Avena longiglumis. The sequence goes on from CP125974.1 coordinate 557,271,290, forward strand.
ACGTCGCAGAAGTAGCCAACCTTCTCATACTTAACATGCAACATTTTCCTTCCTGCACCTTCAACGTTCAAAGGGACAAAACGGATCAAAGGTTTATCCACTTCAATACTAGCTCTGACTCTGACATAGTCTCCCTCAAACCAACGCTGAGGATTCATCTCAACACTCTTCACCCTCCCTATCCTCCTTGCGAGCTGGTCCACAACGGTCTGCACCCTGTACAATTCCGGTATAGAATGAATCTGCGCCCATACTGCGGCACGATCGAGAATGACCTCTGAGGGCGCAACAGTACCATCATATTCAGCCATCACCACAACTAACTTACGAAATAACCAAGGTCCATTGTTCATCACCTTGTTCCAGTCGCCCAGACAGAAAAATCTGCAGGTAAACAAGTTGTCGTCCACCTCCCGCAGCTCTGGATCATTAGCTAGTCCCCATACGTACCTCAAAGTTTGAAACAAAGCTTCGGAACTGAAAGGTTTACGCGTATGAACCCTTGCTACTGCAAGCCAGCGCGCCTGCTTTCTTATGCCAGCAAGTTCCTCCTCCCCAATGAAGACATCGTCAAGCTCTCCCTCCCGTAACTCTAAATTCTGCAACGCCCTCGCGAGCGCCTCATCTCCGTCCTCCTTCTTTCTCATTCCCGATCCTTCTCCAGACGACGCCATACCACAGCAGATTCTCCGACTAAACCAAGAAAACCTTGCTCCAACCCAAACCCTAGATACGAAACCAAGACCGTCAGGTAGATTAACTACCCCCTTGACCAGTCCAAGCACGCAATCAGAGTTGTGTTCAGAGAAGGGAATCACGAAGGAAAACTCAACTGAATCTCACGCCAGAGTAAACGCCGGCGGAGCAAAGGAACCCTAAGGTACTGGATGAAACATCCTTTTTGCATATACAACTCACCTCAGAAGACTGAGCACGTGATGGCCGATATCCCTGCCGAGCGGCCCACCACGTCCGTGGGCTACATCATCAGTTCCGTCCTCCCGCAGTCCACACCGAGTTCGGGACCGCGTCGGTCTCGTCTACGCTTGCCGGCCGATAAAAGGCCAGGTCCACGGGTAGAACGGCCCGACAGCCGAACGAGCTCCATCCGTCAGGTCGAAAAAGAAACGAAAACCACACAATATCAAATCGGCTTTAGCCTCTCGATCGGTCGCCTGATGGCGGCGTTACTCCGGTTCGCTGTCCGGCGGGCGGCGCCGGCATTCCGTTTCTCCGGCCACCCTGCAGCCACCGGCGCCGCCATGGTACGTACGTTAAGTTGATGTCTTTCATCTGTATATGTTTTGTACATTGGGCACCATCATTGTAAATCTTTGTCCATGTAACTAACCGTCCACAACATCCCGGTAAAAAAAAAAAAAACCGTCCACAACAAATATCACAGTATAAAGTCACACACATATCACATGGGGGCCACAACACAAGACGACCCAACTCGGACAAAACTCAACGTAAAAAAAGGAACTACGCCTCGCCAGGGGAGTGAACGCCGAAGACACTATGACGGGCTATGAGGGAGCCACTGAGCCGCCTCCAAGAGCCGGCGGAGAGTCGCGTCCAACCTCGCCTTGTCCCGTTGTCTACACAACGGTACCAAAGCTGCAGAGAAGCCAGAAAGTAGAAAACTGAGTCAGACGCACGCCTAGGGAGAATCTTCTCAATAACCATCTTATTCCGAATATTCCAGAGGGACCACGACATGGCCGGGAACACAAGCCAGAAGAGGCGACGACCCTTTCCAGCTTGGTTTGCTTGGGTTTCTAGGAATTCACCGAGATCATGGGCCAGCCAGTCCGGGCCCAACGCCTCTCTGGTGAAATTCCACAGAAACCGGGCCGCGGGACAGGTGAACAATATGTGGGTGCCCGTTTCAGGGACCCCACATAATGGACATAATCCGTCCCCCGGCCCATGTCTCTTGGCCACCTCAACTCCCGACGGGAGCCTATCGCGTAAAAGTTGCCACACAATTTTTTTTGTCTTCAGCGGGAGAGGTGCTTTCAAGAGGTGCTTGGTCCAGGGGAGTATGGCCTGGCCAAAGAGGGCCCGATATGCCGAGCCAACCGAGAAGGATCCGGACGGGGCGAGGGTCCAAAATACACTATCGGGTTCGTTGGCCAAGGAGGCTGGGAGCTCCGCCCTGAGTTTCCTCCATGCTTCCGTTTCCTTCGGGCCGAAGGTACGACAGAACGAGATGTTCCATGTACCTCCATGTGCCGCGTTGGATACACGGAGCGTTAGGTCGGAACAGATGGCGAATAGGCTCAGAAAGGCCTCCTGCAGCGGGCGCTCTCTGAGCCAGGGGTCCAGCCAGAACATGGCCCCCTCCCTGTTCCCAATGGAGAAGGCGAGACCATGCCTGATCTCACGCTTGATCTCCTGAATGGAGTGCCAGAATTGGGACCCATCGCGTCGATCACAGTCCATAAGGGGCCAACCTCGCAGGTACTTGGCCTTGATGAGTTTGAGCCACAGGCCACCATCATCATGCAAGATACGCCAAACCCATATAAGCATTAGGGCCTTGTTGAACTGACGGGATGCAAGGATACCTATGCCCCCAACATCCTTGGGGGCACAAATGTCTGCCCACTTGACCATGTGGTATTTCTGGCGACCCAAGGAGTCTTGCCAGAAGAACCTCGACAACTCCTTGTCAAATGTCCCATGCACCCCCTCGGGGAGGAGGTACATGCCCATCATGTACATGGGAAGGCTAGACAGACATGAGTCGATCAGGACGGTCTTGGTACCTTTAGAGGTAAATCTACCACGCCAAGGTTCGGACCTCGAGCGCACCCTATCCGCGAGAGGGTCCAGGTCCCTGATAAGGATCCTGGTGTCGCGGATCGGCATCCCCAGGTAGCCGACAGTTGAAATTGTCAGCTATCCTCTGTTGCTCGTCCTGGGAGAACCCTAGTGCAATGATCTTGCTCTTATCGAAGTTGATACGGAGGCCAGACATCTCCTGGAAGCAGAGGAGGAGGAATTTGAGGTTTCCAATGTCCAGAGTCGAGCCTTCAATCATGATCATCGTGTCGTCTGCGTATTGAAGCTGGGTGATGCCGCCCCCGGGGATAAGGTGGCCTACCACACCGGAGATGTGGCCGGCCGCATTCGCTTTCTCAAGCATTTCCGCGAGGGCATCAAAAGCAGCGTTGAAGAGGAGGGGGGACAGGGGGTCCCCCTGGCGGACACCACAGGAGGGGCGGAAGTATGGCCCGATCTTGCCATTGATGTTAATTGCGTTGCTCCCGGTCATGACGAACTGCATTATCCAGGTGATCAGGCGGTCGTCAAATCCTCGCCTAATGAGGACCTGACGTAGGAACCGCCAGTCCAGAAGATCGTAGGCCTTCTGGAAGTCCAGCTTCAAGAAGATGCCCTTCAATCGTCTGGACTTGATCTCGTGGATAATCTCATGGAGGGCCAGGATCCCATCATGTATAAATCTGCCCTTGAGAAAGGCAAATTGATACTGGTGGGTGAGGCGGTCCATGACCGGGGCGAGACGAGAGGCGCAAACTTTCGCGAGGATCCGTTGGATGAAATTGAGGATCGTGATGTGCCTGAATTGGCGAATATCCGAGCCCCCCAAAACTTTAGGGATCAGAGTGATAACTCCCAGATTGAGTCGCCCCATCACGAGAGTTCCGGTGTAGAATTCCTGGAACATGGGCATGATGACCGGTTGGAGTTCCCTCCAGAAAGTCTGGAAGAAAGATACCGGGAGGCCATCAGGGCCCGGGGCGGAGTTGGCCTTCATGGCCTTCACCGCCCGCGCAACTTCCTCTGGTAGGAATGGGAGGGTGAGCTCCATTCTCGCTGGCCAGACTCTGGCCCCACTAGGCCAAAAGTCGTCAGCCAACGCGACCCCCGTAAGGGGTCCTGCCAAGAAGAGCTCCTTATAAAAGGAGTAAATATGGGCGGAGAGCGCCCCCGGCTCCTCAATGAGGAGCTCACCGTCCCAGAGGCAGGGGATCGAGCATTTCCTACGGCGACCATTGGCCACCGCATGGAAGTATGCTGTGTTTGCATCTCCTTGGAGAAGCCAGCTCTGGCGGCTGTGCTGTCGCCAGAACAACTCCTCCCCCTTGTAAATCTCAACGAGCGAAGTCTCTAAGGCATAACGGTGGGACCACTCATCAGCGGAGAGGCCCACCGAGTCTGCCACCAGGTCCAGAGTACGGATCTCCTCCAGCAACGAAGCCTTCTGGAGTCGCATCGCTGCACCCAAGTTGGCCCCCAGCCCTTCATGAATTGGCGGGCCAGCTTGGCGCAGTGATGCCAGACGTCCACCGCATTAAAGCGTCTGGGGGGCAGCCGCCGCCGCCAACCACTTGGCCTTTACCGCTTCCACAAAACATGGTTGTTGAAGCCAGAAGTTCTCGAAGTGGAAGCGATTTAGCCGTGGTGGTGAACTCCCCCCAGTCGAAAGCAGTAGTGGAACATGGTCTGAGCCTACCCTGGTTATGGCGCGGAGGGAGCAGAGAGGTAAGGCGACCTCCCAGTCCACTGAGACCAAAACACGGTCCAAGACACTCCTGACAGGGTCAACCCTGTTGTTCGTCCACGTGAAGCGGGCTCCCACTCTCGTGATCTCTCTAAGAGCGAGATCAGCGATACAATCGTTAAACATCCGCATGCGTGGGACATCCACGTTGTGGGAGCTCTTATCCTCATGGGAACGAATCAGGTTGAACTCTCCCGCCACAACCACTGGCGTGGAGCAACGTTCAACCTTCGTCTTCAGTTCCTCGAGGAAGGCTGGGGAGCGGCTATGGTCCGCGGGGCCATAGACGATGATGACCTCCCAACGGAGGTTGGAGCGTCTGTGGGTGAGCGACATGCTCACAAATAATTCCCCTTGGCGCCAAGGAGGATGCCTCCAGAGTGACCCACTTCCGGAAGCTAGTTCCAAGCGAACTTGTGTCGCGACAAGCCCTGGAGCTCCGAAATCTGGAAGTCTTGCTTGATTGTCTCCTGGAATCCTACGATGTCAACGTTCTCCTGACGCATGTAGTATTTAATCTGGCATCTTCGACCATCATTCCCAAACCCCCGGATGTTCCAGATGAGTGATATGATAGCAGGCCAACTCATTGGACAACCTTCTTGGGTTTGGTCCCCTTATGGGGGACTGATCATGTCTTCCGGGACGACAAAGGCGTAGAACTCGGTGTAGGCGGCCTCCCTAGAGATCCCCCAGCTAGGGGGATCTCCTGGGCGGCGGCCGAAGGGCGCTACTAAGGAGAACCCACCATCCCGGATCTGGGATCAGATGTCCCAGTTCCTGACGGTGTCAAGGTTTCCCCCTGCTGGCGTGCAGCACGTGCACGCGCAGCGGCGAGGGACCCCTCGTAAATCTCCCTAGCTCTAATCGCCTCAATCTGCTCGAGCCTCGGGCCTCGTTCCCCGCGGAAGACCACGCCACTATCAGCGGCCACTTGTGCAAGATGCTCGAGAGGGAAGTCATCTAAGACCGAGAACCTGGAGCCCAATGGAGAGGAGTGGGAGGCAGAGGGGCATGAGGGAGGGGCTTTCTTGGGGGTACCTGAGTCAAGGTTGCGTGCTGCAGTCCTCTGGGATGCCAGCTGGGACACCGTGGGCACCACCCCCGGGCTCTCCGCCCTGACACGTGCCAGACGTGCACTCTGGCGCGAAGGTGGAGGCACCGGGCGGGGGGGCGAGGCTGGCGAGTCATGGGGCCAGCCGCGGGAGTGATGGGGAAGACCGTCGCTGGCTCGTCAGGGTGCGGTGCCAGGGTCGCTGGGACCAACGACGGAGATCCCCGAGGCGAGGCTGGAGTAGAGCCTAGGGACAGCGAGTAGCAGAGGACTCCTGGAGAGCGAGGTGACGAGGGGGCGGTGACCACCATCCCCACACTCCCGGAGTCCCTGTCGGACTCCAACTGTGGCTCCTCGGGTGCCTCGTCGGGGTTCTCCGCGGAGAGCGGGTCAAGAGCCATGTGGCCGGTGAACCCCTCAGATTGCCTGAAGTTGGAGCCGTACTGATCGATCTGGAGGTCGAGAGGGCCCTGCGAGGGGGGCACCAGGGGCAGCTGGTGGGACGCCGACGTAGCAGCAACGGTCGAGCCCGCGGCCGGAGGAGCCGGGGGAGAGGGGACCGGAGTCTGAGACTCCCCTCCCAGGTCGTCGTCGTCAGAGTCCTCTCCAGATGAGCTCCCCCCTCCTGTAGAGTGGTCGCCGGAGGGGGGACCGAGGGAGGGGGAATCCATCAGCGGCCTGGTCCTCGTCCAGCTCCACTGTCAGGATCCTCCCCTCCGTACCGAAGTAGAAGGGTGGGAGAGGCCCTGGGAGCAGAGCTGGGTCCGGGCAGAGCACCTGCATGCGGATCGGTCCCGCCCCCATGCGAGAGGTCTCGTCCACCACGACCAGCTTACCCACTGCCTGAGAGACGAGCTCCAGGATGGGCAACGTCCGCACACGCGCCTCCTCCGAAAAGCCAAGGATCCGCACCCACACCGCCGAGAGAGTCGAGGTCGTCGCGGGGTGGGCGGTCGAGGGCTCGATGGAGATCTGCACCTTGCTGGTCGGGAGGGTGAGGGCGGTACTGCAGGCACTGATGGAGAGGATCTCGACAGACGGGAAGGACACCGCGAACTGGGTCGGGGAGATCTCCCGGGCACTCCAGGTGTGGCCCGGCATCATCTGCCGGAGCTCCTCCTGGATGAACTCCGTGGAGATCACCACCGAGGCTGGGAGCTCCTGTCCCTCCACCACGGTGACCAACGCCAAGTTCTTGGGCACCGTCATCGCCACCCCCTCGATATCAATGTAATAGAACCCCCCGACAATGGAGTGTGCGAGGTACTCCAACTGCTGGAGGCCCGGCGCGCGGGTGGGGGGGGGGGAGGGGGGCGACACCGAGGTGCGCGATGCTGGGTCGGTTGCAAGATGAAGAGCTTGGTGTTCCGGGAAGAAGGACTTGGTGTCCTCGAGGAAGTACTTGTCGTATCCGTGTCGTGGTTCTTGTCGGGGTTCTCGGCTTCGGCGCCGGGATCGGGCTTCGGATTCCGTGATGATCTTGCCATCTGAGATGAAGAACTTGGGTTCACGGCATCAGGTACCATCGAGTACGATATGGTTCTTCGGGTCTGGTTCCGCGTACCGGCATCAGAAGATCTTGGCGTCGGTAGATCTTGAGAGCGAAACAACTCGCCGCGACCGTACTTGGCACATGGTACATGCTGAGGCTGATCTTGCCGATGGGGAAAACACGTCCGCGGCTGGCCAAACACGCACACACACGGAGGTTCAAACGGCGAGGTACAAGGTCGATAGGCGACGCAGTAACAAAGACCATGGCGGCGTCTGCCAGCGAGAATCGGGGCGGCCACGGCGAGCCACAGCAGGGTAGCGGAGCTGCAGGGGGGAACGGGCCGGCGAGGCGGGGCCCCGGTGGCGGTGGAACGAAGGAGCTCCAAGGGGAGGCGCGCTCGGGGACGGAGGCCGAGCGGGCGACGGCTTCACGGACGGCAGCGGCCTCGGGGAGGAGCTCGGCAGACGAGCAGAGAGAGGCGAGTGGTAGGAGAGGATCATGGCGGCGCTCGGGTCCTAGCAGCGGCGGCGCCCGGGGTCGCAGACGGAGGCGGGCAGGCAACGGTAGGAGGGGAGGCCGGCGACCCGACGCGGGGTGGATGAAGGTCGGCGCGAGGTAGAGGCGGCATGGGGCGGCGCCGGAAGGAAGGGAGAAAGGCCGCGAGGGGCGGCGAGGAGGAGAGGGCGGGGCGGAGGCCGGGGCGAGGTCGGTCGGCGGGCGGCGAGGCGGGCGAGCTTGGAGGAGGAGGAAGGCCGCAGAGGGGAGAGGGCGAGGTCGGGCTCGGGCGGCCTGCAGCGGCGCGGGGACTGGGGAGGAGCGGGGGCGGACGAGGAGGTGCGACGGCGATGCGAGGCGGAGGCACGGCCAGACGCGATGGCGACCGGAGATGTGCAGCTTGGTGGAGGTGATCATGAGCGGCCTGACGGTGAGAGGCGGAGGACTACAAGGCGGACGGGCTTGAGGAGGGAGAGGGAGCGAGGAGAGGAGAGGTTGTCAGGCGGTGGGCGATGGGTGGAAGGAGGGCCTCGGGAAGAGAGAGGGCGGGGTCGAGGTGGCCAGGGGGTTGGTGGGGGCCAGGAACGGGGCCACGGGGTCGGTGGGTTGACCGGGTGGGGCAGGGGTGTCGGTGGCGTGGGGCGTGCGTGTGTGTGTGAAGCGTGGGTGCTGGGGTGAGTGGGGAGTGGGTGAGTGGTGTGTGTGAACAGGAGGGGCGTGGTGTGTGTCTGTGGTGGGACCAGGGGAGAGAGGGGGCAGGGATTGGTGAGGTGGATGTGTGGGGTGATGAGGTGGAGGGAACGGTGAGGTGGCGAGCTGTGGTTGGTCGGGGTGAGGTGGAGGGGGCTGGGTAGGGTAGGATTGGGTAGAAAAGGGTGGTCTAGGGTTTCTTTAGATGGGCCGGGTGGTAGGTAGTCTGGTCAGGTTGGGCCTCTGGCCTGACTGATCGGACTGCCTCCCCGGACAAAATGTTTTATTATTTATTTTTATTTGTAATACATTTTTGTAAATACTTTCTAGACAAATAAAAGATCTAAACAGACCGATGTTTTAATTTGAAATAAAGACGGGGGTTATTTAGAAAACAAAACTAGGCGTTTTGAAAATAGTTTCAGACAAACAATGCATGATGATGACGATGCAATGCACAAAAACAACGCGATTTTCTAGTAGTGGTTTTGCGGGATGCCACAATTCGACACCACTAACAATGGATCTCGCCCTCGAGATCCGCCTCATGGTACCGGGAAGAAGGGCGGCGATCTGAACCTTCTCGCATCGTGTAGATCCTCGCGACACCACTAACAAGGGTTCTTTCTCCATCTTGAAAACGGCGACACCACCAACAAAGGTCGGTGCTCACGTTCGTTAAGAGAACACTCCGGAGAAACCAAGGACGAAGGTAGAGGTATCAAAAGATCAGGCCACCTCTAACTTCCGCGGAAGGAGTATAACTGCAATGATTCACCATTCAAGGTGCAAGAGCGAATGATAAGAGTAGTCGGATGGTGATCAGTCCATCGCACACCCAAAGCATTGCCCTGCACATGAATAGGAATTTATGCAACCAACTCTCAGAATTCAGATTGTAGATCTCGACAAGCGAGGTTCGGAAACAGAGGAGTGATGCAGACGCTGCATCGGATCTGGCGTAGATGATGTCGTAACGTCGGAAAACACTGGGAGGCATGTGGCATCCCGCAAAACCACTACTAGAAAATCGCGTTGTTTTTGTGCATTGCATCATCATGACCACATGCTCATGTCATCATGCCGCATTGCATTTGAGCATAGTCATCGTCTTGCATCTGCTCGCATAAAACTATTTTTTCACAAAGCCCGATTTGTTTTCCAAACGCCCCATCTTAATTCAAATGCAAAACCCCGGGCCTCCGGATTATTTTGTTTTGTTGCTATCGGGTTGCAAACGGTCCAATTAGATTAAATAAAATATTAAGTTATTTTAGCGGGGGCAGTCGAACGGGCCGTATCGACCCGAACGACCACCCCCAGGATTTTTACAATCGGTCCACCCCTTATTTTCTAAACCTACCAACTAACCTACCCACTCACCGCCACATCACCCCATCCAATGGTTAGTCACCACCTCGCCCTCTCCCTCTCCTCCACCACTCCCTAGCTGCCACGTGGCCTAGCACTCACACCACCAACCCCAGCCAGCCCCACAGCCCTGTCCCCACAACACACGCACTTCACGCACACAGCGCCTCCCCCTGAACCGCTCTGTCCCCACCTGGCCCCACCCCTCTAGACCCGGTCCACCCCTGCCACCCTACCCACTCCCCACTCCTCCTCCCACTGGGCCCGTCCACCTCCCCGGGACCCACTGGCCCTCTCCCTCTCCTCTCTGCGTCCGCCTGCCCCGATGCCCACCTCCCTTCTCCTAGTCGCCGACGCCTCCTCCGCCTCTCCTTCTCCAACCGCCCGCCTCACGGCCAGCCGACCATGCCCCACCGCTGCTCCTTCGCCCCGACGCGATCCCCGCTGCCTCGCGGAGCTCCTCCGGCCCGCCGCCGCCACAGGAGCCCTCCCCAGCCTTGGCGCCTCCGCCGGCCGCCTCCTCCCTGGCGCCCGCCGCCTCGCTGCCTCCTCCTCCTCCTCCCGAGCTCCACCAACCCATGCAGCCTCCTCGCATCTCCGCTGCCGCCGAGCGCCTGACGCGGCCTCTCCTCGCCCCCGACGCCGCTCTCTCGCCTCCACCGCCTGCCCTCACGGACGCCGCCTCGAGCTCATCCCGCCGCCTCGTGCGCCTCCCGCCGCCCCACAAGCTCTTCCTGCCCCCCACCTCCGCTCCGCCTCCGCTACGGCCCCTGCGCCAAGCGAGCCCATGAAGCCTGGTCGCCCGCTGCCTCGAACCACCCGCGGGCCGCCTCGCTTCTACCGCCTCCCTCCCACCAGACCGCCAGACCCCCGCCTCCGCGTGCTCCCAGCGGCCGCGCCCCCCGAGCCTCTCGCCGCCGGCGCCCCGGCGCGCTCTCCGCCCTGCCTCAGTCCCCCGTCAACCTCCGCAGCCCGCGCCGCCCAAGCTCCCCCTGTCCCGCGCCTCGTCGCCGGCCGCCGTCGCCGGTGGTCCCGCCGAGCTCGCCACGTCGCCGCCTCCGACCCTCCCTCAACCGCCTCGACGCCCGCTGCCCTCGAGCCGCGGCCGCCCTTCGCAGCAGTCGGCCACCCCCCACCGGTCCCACCTCGCCTGGCCCGCCACCGTCATCCTGAGGGCCCTGCCGTCCGTGTGCGCGTCTGCGTGTGCTCGTGTATGTGTGCCATGGGAGTACGTTGATGTTCCCTATGGCCGTCTTGAGGCACCCAAGCTCGCCAACAGCCTTCGCCGAAAGCGAGGACATTCGCCGAGACCCCCGAACCCGAAGGCCACTGACGGCGAACCCCGAGGCCCTCGACGCAACGATGCCTGCTTCCAAGATCTTCGGCATGGATCGGAAAGTTCCCCGAAGGCCGATCCCGATGTACCGGAGACCGGACCTCGACACGCCAGGATCTATCCTCGGACGCCAAGACCCGAACCGGGAGGACGCAAAGATCGCCACAAGAACGACAAGAACTTCACCTCGGACACCGAGACCCCGATGCGACAAGATCTACCCCGCTACCGAGAACGATCCCGCTGAGAACGCTTCCGTCGAACCCGGGGCCCCGAGACCAACGCCGAACCCCGAATCCCCGGAACCCCAAGATCGTCGAGACCCCTAATGTGTGAACCTCTTCCCGAAACCCTATTTTATAACATAATACAACTTGTTGCATATTAAATTGTCATTCCCGCATGCATAGCATTGGTTTGGGGGCCTTATGCCGATTCACCTTATAATTAAATATGGGGCCCATATGCGGGCAAATCTAGTCTTATATTGGCCTCATTTAAATTGATGTAGCGAACCGGTACTATATTTTGGCCATGTTAAAACAACATTTAATTGCGGGGTAGGTAAATAACTTGAACCGTTTAATTAATTGTCGGGACCCCGGTTCCACTTAACATGACCTAATTGCATCGCCCCTTGCCATGCCATACATCATACATGCATCATGCCGATCTTCTGCCGTTGTATTAAATAGTGCATCCGGTGTTTCTTCTAGTGTATTGCTTCTTCGCGGATTGGGCCGTTGAGTTGATGTGAGCTTACGATCTTGGTTGAACCCTTCGGCAATGTTTTCGAGCATCCCCTTTTCTACCTATCTTACTTTTATAGTATTTACTCCCTCCTGTTGATCTATTGTTATCGTGTTGCGATGCTTTAGTTTCCGTGACATGATATACCTGCAGCCCTATATTGCCTTGGACACGACCTATTACTGCTGTTTGGTAGATAGTTGGACTTGCGGCGTCGTGATCGCTTGCTCGAGTCTTGATGTGTGTCATATGCCACGATTGATGTATTGCCGCATGTTGATGTTGGAGATGATTCTAGTTTTACTTATCGTCACTTTAATTTCTGTTTAACAACTAAAATTGAAATAAGCGAGAGGCATCGGTGGGTGATAGAAAATATTTGGTTTCGAGCCCACTTGTGTCCGTAAGACCCGAGTACTTGATACTGTTCCTTGATTTATCGCGCTATCCACATCCGGGAGGTATATGGGACCCCGAGCGAGCTTGATTGATCTTATTTCTTGGGGCCACAAACTAGTTTGAGGTTTTCCTTACGATCCGTACTTATGCCATGCTACTTATGTATTTAAATTGTGCGAGGAGCACCTTTGTCTTGTTAGGATCGGGACACGATTCCGCGGTGTCGACAAGCCCAGCCACACTTTCGGGTTCCCGATCGTTCACAGCCTCTACCCAAACCTTAAGTCCGTCTCGAGTCACCGGCCGTTGGGATTCTACTTAAGGGTGGCCCCTGAAATATTTCTGAATCCTGTGATTGTTCAATCGTGAAAGCCTCGTTGGGTTTTGATTTGGTTTTCGAGGTTGATCGGCGTGTGTTGCTATTGGTGCACCGGCGGGTAAAACTTTCTCAAAGCCGTGTCATGGATATGGACAACTTGGAGCACAGTATCTCGATCATAGACAAGCATAACTAAAGTTTACTGCTATAAATTTGACTTATAATGACTAGTAATCAGCTTCACTATAATGGAATGGCTAATTAATACTGCCCACAATTGCTTGTTTGGTTGTCGCTTGCGACAATTGTATCTGACTAGTAAGTATTGCAACTACAACGGAATGGTTGAATAAAAGTACCAACAACTGCTGGGTTTTGGGTTATCTCGTGCTAATTGTATCTGACTAGTAAGTGTTGCCACTATAATGGAATGAATAACTAAAAGGGCCCACTGCTTCTTTTATCAGGACAATTATCTATACCTGACTAGTAATTGCTGCAACGATAACCGAATAAATAAAATTGCCAACGGTGTGAGTTCCTCGGTTGACTTCCTCGTTTGGTCTCGAGGGGGAAACACCAGGATGGGTTTGTTTGGTGTTAGTTTCAGGTTGGATCCGGCTAGGTCATTCTTACCCCTCTCTTATAACCGCCAGTTGTATCGAGTCTCTATAGGTTGCTTAGTGCATGCTACCGCTGCCGCTCAGTCCACCATACCTATGTAGGCGAGGACCGCCGAATTCTAGCCTCGCTGTCTTCGCCTCAATCGACGCTCCTTCTTTTTCCTTTGCCCTTTGTCGGCACCCCTTTTGTTTAAGCAGGTTTGAGATCGACGCCGTTAGCAGGGTTACCCTTCCGGCTTGGCCTAGGCAGGGTTATGGACGCCATTGGTTATTCTTCAGGGCTCTTAGCCCCATTTGCATCTTGTCCGTAGTGGGCTCTATCGTTTTCAAGGTGATTTGGATCTTTGTATATTATATCGTATTCTTGACTCATGGAGTCATTTGTTATATATATACGTTATGGGTCCCATCGAGGACTGTTGTGTAATGTTATTACTTCGTTTTCCACCCGCACGAAAGTGCCTGGTGGGCACCTTTGAATCGTTTCTATGCGGGTTTGGCGAATTTTGCTCAAACTTGCATAGGTCCGATTCCGAGGGTGTTACAGAGTGGTATCAGAGCTCAGTGATTCGATACCCACAAGTCCAAATGTGGGATAACCTAGCTAACGGCCGAAGTAGAGTGTCAAAACTATTTTTGCAAAATCGGTTGGATAGTTCTGATTAGGTCTGATTTTACTCCTTACCCCTCTGCTATTCTCCTCTTATCTCGACGTGTTTTGAATCCGCTCTCTTCTCTCTCTTCGAGTCCAGGATTTCTCGTGGTTGGGTATCCGTCGTATCTTCAGGGTTTCGCTTCCTCCTTTGTTAACGGTGTCCTACCACCCGGTGTTCGAGCTGCCTGAGGAATCCGTCTACGGTTCTACCATTCTTTGTTCTTGTTGTGCCTTCCGGTGTTTCCGACGCGATGACATCATCTACGCCAGATCCGATGCGGATTTCGCATCACTCCTTTGTTCCGAACCTCGCTTGTCGAGATCTTCAGTCTGATTCCGAGAATGGATGCACGCTTTTCTACTGATTGTGCAGAGTAATAGTTTGGGTGCGTGATGGATTGGCCCCCATGCCGACTACCCCTTCTATTCGCTTTTGTACATTGAAGTAGATGAGAATGCATCGGTTCCCTCTCCCTACCGGAGTTAGAGGTGGCTTTAATTGTTGATACCTCTACCTTCGACCTTTTGTCCTCGGAGTGTTCTCTCGACGATCACGGACAACGACCTCTTGTTAGTGGTGTCGCGAAGATCTACACGAAGCGAGAAGACGCAGATCGCCGACCTCCTTCCGGTACCATGAGGCGGATCTCGAGGGCGAGATCCATTGTTAGTGGTGTCGAATTGTGGCATCCCGCAAAACCACTACTAGAAAATCGCGTTGTTTTTGTGCATTGCATCATCATGACCACATGCTCATGTCATCATGCCGCATTGCATTTGAGCATAGTCATCGTCTTGCATCTGCTCGCATAAAACTATTTTTTCACAAAGCCCGATTTGTTTTCCAAACGCCCCATCTTAATTCAAATGCAAAACCCCGGGCCTCCGGATTATTTTGTTTTGTTGCTATAGGGTTGCAAACGGTCCAATTAGATTAAATAAAATATTAAGTTATTTTAGCGGGGGCAGTCGAACGGGCCGTATCGACCCGAACGACCACCCCCAGGATTTTTACAATCGGTCCACCCCTTATTTTCTAAACCTACCAACTAACCTACCCACACCCGCTGGCCACATCACCCCATCCAATGGTTAGTCGCCACCTCGCCCTCTCCCTCTCCTCCACCACTCCCTAGCTGCCACGTGGCCTAGCACTCACACCACCAACCCCAGCCAGCCCCACAACCCCGTCCCCACAACACACGCACTTCACGCACACAGCGCCTCCCCCTGAACCTCTCTGTCCCCACCTGGCCCCACCCCTCTAGACCCGGTCCACCCCTGCCACCCTACCCACTCCCCACTCCTCTCGGCTGGGCCCGTCCACCTCCCTCGGGACCCACCCTGGCCCCTCTCCCTCTGCGTTCGCCTCGGCCCCGATGCCCACCTCCCCTCCTCCCCAGTCGCCGACGCCCTCCCGCCGCGACCAGCTTCTCCAACCGCTCTCACCGGCAGCCGACCATGGCCCACCGCTTCTTTCCTTCGCCCGACGTGATCCTCACTGCCATGGAGCTCCTCCGCCCGCCACAGGAGCCCTCCCAGCCTTGGCGCCCGCCGACCGCCTCCTCACTGCCAGCCTCCTCCGCCTCGCCGCGTCCTCCTCCCCGAGCTCCACCAACCCGCGCGCAGCCTCCTTCCCGCATCTCCGCCGCCGTCGCCGGAGCGCCCGACGTGGCCTCCTCCGTCGCCCCTGACGCCGCCCCCTCTCCGTCGCCTCCGCGCCGCCCTGGCCCTCACCGGACCGGCCCGCCTCGAGCTCATCCCCGGCCGCCTCGTGGGCCTCCGCTCGCCGCCCCCACAAGCTCTTCCCGCTGCCCCCACCTCCGGCCTGCCCCGGCGTCCTCTGCGCCCACGCGCCAGCTGAGCCAGCGAGCTCGCCCGCTGGCCGCCTCGAACCACCGCGGGCGCCTCGCTTCCCGCCTCCCTCTCGCCATCCACAGACCCCGCCTCAGCCGCGCCCAGCCTCGCTGCCGGCGCCCGTGCGCTCCGCCGCCTCGGTCCCCGTCACACCTCCGCAGCGCCGCCAAGCTCCCCGCTCGCCGCCGCTGCCGGTGGTCCCGCTGAAGCCTCGCCACGTCCGCCTCGACCTCCTCGCCAACCGCCTGACGTCGCGCCTCGCTGCGTTCTCGAGCCGCTGGCCCTTCTGCAGCAGCCCGCCGGCCACCCGCCACCGGTCCCACCTCGCCTGGCCCGCCACCGTCATCCTGAGGGCCCTGCCGTCCGTGTGCGCGTCTGCGTGTGCTCGTGTATGTGTGCCATGGGAGTACGTTGATGTTCCCTATGGCCGTCTTGAGGCACCCCAAGCTCGCCAACAGCCTTCAGCGCCGAGCCGAGGACATTCGCCGAGACCCCCGAACCCGAAGGCCACCGACGGCGAACCCCGAGGCCCTCGACGCAACGATGCCTGCTTCCAAGATCTTCGGCATGGATCGGAAAGTTCCCCGAAGGCCGATCCCGATGTACCGGAGACCGGACCTCGACACGCCAGGATCTATCCTCGGACGCCAAGACCCGAAACGGGAGGACGCAAAGATCGCCACAAGAACGACAAGAACTTCACCCCGGACACCGAGACCCCGATGCGACTACCGAGAACGATCCTCCGAGAACGCTCACGAACCCGGGCCCCGAGACCAACCTCAACCCAACCCCGGAACCCCAAGATCGTCGAGACCCCTAATGTGTGAACCTCTTCCCGAAACCCTATTTTATAACATAATACAACTTGTTGCATATTAAATTGTCATTCCCGCATGCATAGCATTGGTTTGGGGGCCTTATGCCGATTCACCTTATAATTAAATATGGGGCCCATATGCGGGCAAATCTAGTCTTATATTGGCCTTATTTAAATTGATGTAGCGAACCGGTACTATATTTTGGCCATGTTAAAACAACATTTACACTACAAGGAATCTGGCTATATATGACCCTCTATTTTCGTCACAGAATCGTCACAATAGCCCATTTATGACGATTCTATGACGATTTTAAGATCGTCGAAAGCTGGGCGTCGCAAATGAACTATAACGACGATTTCAATGAAATCGTCATAACCATCTATGACTATATTGGATCGTCATAACCATTATGACGATCCGATATCGTCACGGGCAAACTAGCCTCGCCAGGTCAGATCCTACGTGGCCAATCCAACGTGGCAAGGAATCAGCCCGGTCCACTTTAGCCATTTATTTGGGCCAAGACCAACAATTCAGCCTGTTTATGTTTTTTTCTTGCTAGTTCTTATCAGCTACATAGGCCATGGGCCATAGCCTATTTCAGTCCATTTAAATTCAAAATCAGTGTTCTTATTTTATGGGCCATAGCCTGTTTATAGTCCATTTAAATTCAAATTCATCCTTTTTATGACCTGGTTCCACTTTTCAGATAGGTTTGACTTGTCATGTTCATCTCAAAATGTGACCTCACACGTAATAAGGGTCTAAAATAACAGTCATTTCAGTCATGGGTTCTATTCACAAGTTTGAGAACCCATACATAATCAATATTTGATACAGATAAAAAAGAACACATGCAACTATTCAAAACAACTAGGCTATTACAATTTTACACACTCTAGTATAACCCAGATGTCGAACTATTACAAATGGCTACTGTTCAATGGCTACTCTTCAGGGCTTCACTGACTTCTGATCTTTTAGGGCTGGAGCTCCTGTAAACAAGGAACAACTACACTTTTAGTCTCAATGAAAGACATACTTTTAGTACAACAAATCAATCTTGCAACCAAATGTAAATAAGTACTTTCAGTATTCTATAATATAGGCAATAGCCTGAGAGTACTCTGCCAGGTCCAGCAACACACATGCACACAACAGACACGCTTGATCAGTGAACAATACCATTCTTATGAACTCCAATCCAGAAACAGTACGTGATGCTTAAGAACTACCACAACTAGATTTAGGGGTGCGCTAAAAATATGTGGGAAAAGATAATGTGTTTATAAATATTCCATTGCAACTCACACCAAATATGAGATCTGAGAAGAATAGATGCAAGAGGTGCTGAACAACACATAGCCCGACCCAAAAAGCTATAGCATGACTCCCACCAAAGAACATAATTGGTCTAAAAAAGGGCAGACACATTTTTTTGCCGAAGGTTGTCTTTTAAGGGCTAGTTTAAACTCCTGGTAACAAAAATTAAGAGAACACATAAACAAATTTATTGTTAGCAAGGAGGACACAAAATACAAGCACATCTTTCTGAGTATGCATGTTAGAGACAGGTTTGTAAAAGAAGATAACATTGGCACCCGTGTGTCCTCGCCACCAGGAGCAACAACGATTTCATACATCATTTACTGAAACAAATATTTTGCTTTGAAGGCATGACTACAATTTTCCACTACACCAAACTGATGTAAGTGGTCAATTGCACCCTCAGATTTAATATAGACTAACCAAGACAATATGTAAGAACTTAGTTGCTCATGAATCTTAATTGGCAATACCAATTGGCACACACAAGTTTATTTAATTATATAAAGACTGGAGCGAAGCAGATAAATATTTGTTCAGGTTCCCTACACATCCATGCCACCAATGTACCTTTCCCTGTTGTCGCACCTTTCTCCTTGAAAACTAAACAAAAGGAAATTTTCATGTCTCATCATACAGTCATGCCTCATCCTTGTTAGTATAGAACCTTGAAACCCAATGGAAAAATATTCAGATACAGTTAAATATGAGCTAAAAATACACGAGTATTTAAAGTTTCCAGTGTGTTGTCTTAACACATACTAAGATCTTTATACTGCGGTATACAATACAGCTACATAGCGAACGGGAGAGAAAGGAACTACAAGGTAAGGTCCAGTGACTGAATATTCTATGCAACCGGTACAATGTTAAAAGAAAAACCACATAGGAAAATTAGTATATGTCTAGCTCTACCTGGAAAATGATTCGGACACACAACCATGATCAAATATAAGATCAGAAGGTAGCTTTACTACCACGGAATCAGAAACAAAAGCTAAGAAATGCCTACATCAGCCAAAAAGGTCTTGTTATGAAGATATTATCCTAATCCTTTGTAGTACTAATATTTTCACCATGAATTATTCAATTGGGAAATAGACATTTTTCTCAAATATAAATAAATATTCGAAATAGTCTGATCACTTGAACCATTGAATTAATAGGCAGGCCACCATTGCATACGAGACCACGTGATGACAAGCGAAGTTAAATACATAAGAAAATGAGCGATATCATCTTGCTGCTACAATGTGAATTAAGGCATGATATTTAAAACTCTAGAGATCCAAGAATCAAAATCAGTAGCTACGTAGGGTAAACTATACAATGGAGATAATGCAGGAAAAGCAAAAATGAACTGCTAAAGATGGCAAGTTATTAACTACCAGTCAAGAAATAGGAGTACTCATATATAAAAACAATCCATGAGATTTTTTGCTAACCTTTTACCATCTACTCGAAAGTGTAAAATCAATCACACCTCCAATCTGCAGGAAATAAGATGTACCATCAGCTTATATTTAGAGCCAAGGAAAAGGAGAAACGTCATCACGTGAGAATAATCTATATGTGGCTTAACTTGCATGAACTGAATTTTAAACAATGTTGAATTCAATATACAGATTTATCTGCTCTTATACAAAAAAAACTATTGTATAAATGACTTGATGCAGATATATCTGCTCATATACAAAAGTACAAATTAGTTTTCTTGACACGCAGTTGGGTTACAAAGGTTTCTAATGCCCAAACCTTCACAAAAGTAACTTGTATTGTCTATACACACTAATAGTAATCAAAAGGGGCAAAGACCTTACATATCGATCAGTGTATTGACATGCACTGATTTCAGAACGAAAAGGGGCAAAGACCTTACATATCGATCGGCTGTTATACATATATAGGTGCAGAGATTTAAAAAGGTAAATATAAAGGGGAACCAAGAATTGATAGAGAATTGGTATATACATGTGGGCACAACATCAACATGCAATGGGACTAATGGCTTCTTCTACTTTTACAGAAAAAATGCATGTTCAATGGCTTGTCTTTCTAGGTAAATAGCTCCCTCTCAAAAGTTTGTTAACATAAAACCTGCTAGAAAACTGAACATGGCATCCATTCAAATTGTTTATACATCATCATATTACAACTACGATATGTATTTAGCAGAGAGTGGGGAGGGACAGCAGGGGCGTTTAGGACACCTGCTGATTCTGCATCACCTATGTTGAGACATCACCTATGTTGAGACACAGGAAAGAACAACCAAGTAGTGAGATTTAGAATAGACAATAGATAGATAGTACATAAAAACAGATCTACCTCATCGATGCTCATTAAGCAGTGAAATCTAAAGAAGACAAAAGATAGCCACTGATCCTACCTATTTGAGGTTGTAAAATGAAAACAGACGTTGAACGGCCATAAATTGATAATATGCTACTCAATGGCAACAAATTTCAGAATGATGAAGTGGAGTTGGTGCCTGGTGGTGTCCTGCACTGCAGGTGCTCTAAGAACATGTAGATTTCAAAACAGATGTACAAGAGTCGGCTCTTAACCCCTAACAGAGATAGTATTGCATTTTACCGCATCCAATTTCAGAATGATGAAGTGGAGTTGGTGCCTGGTGGTGTCGTGTCAAAAGTCATACCGTGGAGCTTGTGGTGCATGGTGTCGTTGGCGAAGAAATCATAGACGAGGAGGCGGTGGTCCTCGGAGATGCAGTAGCCGAGGAGGGAGATGAGGTGGTGGTGGTGGATGCAGCTGATGATCTCCACCTCCACCTGGAACTCCTGCTCCCCATGCCCGCCGCCGCCCTTGAGCTTCTTCACGGCCACCTCCCTACCGTCGCCCAGCGTGGACTTGAACACACACCCGAACCCGCCCTCCGTGAGCAGCTTCTCGCGCGAGAACCCGACAGTGATCTTGTACAGCATACGCATCCGCCGGGAGAAGCTAGGGTTCAGCACGGCGGTGCGCGTCGTGGCTCCCTCTCCACTGTCCCTGTGCGCTGTCCTCCGGCCTCCTCCAGCTCCACTATGTCGACGACGATGGAGTGATTCCCCTTGACCATGCGCGCCGTCCGTCGGCCTCCTCTGAGGATCCCATCGGCTTCCTTCGCTGCAGAGGCCTCGTCACGAGATCCGGGATAGTGGGATGCCACGCGACGGTGGCCTATCATCCGTGCTGCTTCCTTGCGCCCGCGGGATGCCGTGCCAGAAAGAAAGAGGGCAGGGCCGTGTCGGAGGGAGATGAGGAGGGATGGAATCGGCGAGATGTGAAGGTTGTTGGGGATCTGAGGGTGGGTGGCGGCGGGGTACTGCAGAGAGCTAGGGTTGGGTGTGGCTACGCGATGGGGTGGGTGGGGTGGGTGCGTTGGATGGCGATGAGGACTGATGGGGGTGGGTGGGGGTGGCGGCGGAGAGATGAGGAAGGGAGAGGGGAGAATCGGCAGCGCGAGGTGAGGTTAGGGTTTGTTTTGTGGGTGCGGTGGGGACTGGGTATTTCTGTGTGCTTCTTCTTGTGATTAGCAGGCGTTGGATCGGAAATGAACGGTCTAGATCAGGTCCATCAGGATGATCTGTGGGAGGGGGTTTCCTGGGTTTTGATTGGTCGGTTCACAAATCACCTCTTTTTTGCACTTAGAAAAAACTGGCCGTTTTGTGAAGCAACCACCAAATGGAAGTTTCAAAATTCTACCATACCATTTTTAAAAAATAATAGGCCACCTTACATGGACAAATGTCCCAACCGGGGTCTCTCAAACATTTCCTTCCACCCCTGGCGAAAAAGACAAGTTCCTGCCGAATCAGCAGGAAGTGGGTCCGATTTGAACTACATGTACTTTATCTAATGCCCATGATTTTTTGCAAAAATCATTTTTAGACTCACAATATGCTATTTCTTCAGAGATCCAATGCAAGTTTAGCGAGGCTCACCCCCTATCTAGGAACCTTCATGACCGTCGTTTTGACCATAGTTTGAAATGGGCATAAAAAATTCAAAAATGGCCCGATCAACGCAAATCTTTCGCGTGGTGTCTTATTATGTGACATAGTTGCAAGGAAAAATACCAAACTTGGTAAATTGAGTATGTCTCAAAAAACCTTCACAAAATGACCTATCATGTTCGAGTTTTCATGGCTTTCGGGTCAAATTACCAATGTTATGGCTAGAACCAGGGCATAATTTGTGATAATGCACCCGTATTGTGCACACATATGTATCATGGGATGGCGAACAATGTTGCAGGAGGAAGTTTTCCTTTTCGACGCACGGAAAATCCATTTTCCATTTTCCGAGCGCAAAAAACGGGGCGTTTTGTGAAGCAACCACCAAATGAAAGTTTTATAATGGTACCGCCACATTTTGTAAAAATATTAGACCACCTTACATGGACAATGTCCCAACCGGGGTATCTCAAACCTTTCCGCACCCTCGCGAAAAGACAAATTCGCCGATTCGGCAGAAGTGGTCCGTTTGAACTACAGGTACATGATCCGATGCCCATTATTTTTTGAAAAAATGTGTTTTAGACTCGAAATATGCTATTTCTTTAGAGATCCAATGCAATTTTAGAGAGGCTCGGCCCTGAGCTAAGAACCTTCATGCGCGCCGTTTTGACCATAGTTTGAAACGGGCATAAAAAAATAAAAAACGGTCCGATCAACGCAAATCCTTCGCGTGGTGTCTTATTATGTGACATATTTTCAAGGGAAAATACCAAACTTGGTAAACTGAGTATGTCTCAAAAAACCCTTCACAAAATGACCTATCATGTTCGAGCTTTCGTGGCTTTCGGATCAAATGACCAATGTTATGGCTAGAATCAGGGCATAGTTTGTGATAATGTGCCCATATTGTGCACACATATGTATCATGGCATGGCGAACAATGTTGCAGGAGGAAGTTTTCCTTTTCGACGCACGGAAAAACCATTTTCCATTTTCCGAGCGCAAAAAACGGGGCGTTTTGTGAAGCAACCACCAAATGACAGTTTTAGAATGGTACCGCCACATTTTGTAAAAATATTAGACCACCTTACATGGAAATTGTCCCAACCGGGGTATCTCAAACCTTTCCGTACACCCCTGGCGAAAAAGACAAATTCCTGCTGAATCGGTAGTAAGTGGGTCCGGTTTGAACTACAGGTACATGATCTGATGCCCATTATTTTTTGAAAAAATGTGTTTTAGACTCGCAATATGCTATTTCTTTAGAGATCCAATGCAAGTTTAGTGAGGCTAGGCCCTGAGCTAAGAACCTTCATGCCCGCCATTTTGACCATAGTTTGAAACGGGCATAAAAAAATAAAAAACAGTCCGATCAACGCAAATCCTTCGCGTGGTGTCTTATTATGTGACATAATTGCAAGGAAAAATACCAAACTTGGTTGATTGAGTATGTCTCAAAAAACCCTTCACAAAATGACCTATCATGTTCGAGGTTTCGTGGCTTTTGGGTCAAATGACCAATGTTATGGAAAGAATCAGGGCATAGTTTGTGCTAATGTGCCCATATTGTGCACATATATTTATCATGGGATGGCGAACAATGTTGCAGGAGAAAGTTTTCCTTTTTGACGCACGAAAAAACCATTTTCCATTTTCCGAGCGCAAAAAACGGGGCGTTTTATGAAGCAACCACCAAATGACAGTTTTAGAATGGTACCACCACATTTTGTAAAAATATTAGACCACCTTACATGGACAATGTACAAACCAGGGTATTTCAAACCTTTCTGTCCACCCCTGGCGAAAAAGACAAATTGCTGCCGAATCGGTAGGAAGTGGGTCCGGGTTGAACTACACGTGCATTATCTAATGCTCATGATTTTTTGAAAAAATCGGTTTTAGACTCACGATATGATGTTTCTTCAGAGATCCATCAAATTTTCATGAGTCTCATCCCCTCGCTCATCCCAAATGTTGAATTGAAAGCTCTAGTTTCAAAATCATATTTTAAAATATGATATTATCCCTACTATGATCTAATATGAGATTAGTAAATCCACTATTATAAAATTGTCAAAGTATTTATAATTAACACCTTAAGATGATCTACTGAATTTTATAAAAAATTAGAGACAAGAATCAATTCTTTTAGACTTGTTATAAAAAGGATAAAAATAAATATGAAAATAAAAAACAAAAGAAGAAAAAAAATTCCTAACTATAACAGCGTTCAAGGCCAAGGCCCCGCCTACTGTGGCCCATCTTGCTTCCCACCGAGGTCCATTCTAGTGGTAAATCAAACCAGCCCAATAGATAAATTAATTATATAAGGACACATGTTATCTGTACTATACGAAAGCTTCCTTGGGCTGGTGGTAAGGATCGTCTCCCGCTGGGAGGAGGTCGCAGGTTCGACCCCTTTGGTTTCTTTTTTTGTGGAATAACCTGAAAATTGCCCAACGATGGAATATACTTTTCATAAAGGCTCGATGTTGTGTTATGACAAAAAGTTACACATAGACATAACACGTATGAATAATTTCTGACGTGGCTGACTAGTCATTTTAATGTATTATATATTAGACACTATGACGATTTAAATTGGTCGTAATCGAATACAAATAAGGATCTAATATGTACCGTGTAGATTATGACGATTTCATCCGATGAAATTGCGACGATTCTAACAAAAACGTCATCATTCTACAGGATTTTGACCTCTCCAAATAGCCTACGACCATCTTGTCTAAAATCGTCATAAATCTATGACGATTTCATTTCCCGTCACTACGAGAAGGTCACAAGTTAACACATTTCTTGTAGTGTTAATTGCGGGGTAGGTAAATAACTTGAACCGTTTAATTAATTGTCGGGACCCCGGTTCCACTTAATATGACCTAATTGCATCGCCCATTGCCATGCCATACATCATACATGCATCATGCCGATCTTCTGCCGTTGTATTAAATAGTGCATCCGGTGTTTCTTCTAGTGTATTGCTTCTTCGCGGATTGGGCCGTTGAGTTGATGTGAGCTTCGCCCCGATCTTCGGTTGAACCCTTCGGCAATGTTTTCAGGCGAGCATCCCCCCTTTTCTACCTATCTTACTTTTATAGTATTTACTCCCCTCCTGTTGATCTATTGTTATCTGTGTTGCGATGCTTTAGTTTCCGTACCTGTGATATACCCTGCAGCCCTATATTGCCTTGGACACGACCTATTACCTGCTGTTTGGTAGATAGTTGGACTTGCGCGTCGTAGTCGCTTGCTCGAGTGCTGATGTGTGTCGTCATATGCCACAGTTGCTGATGTATTGCCGCATGTTGATGTTGGAGATGATTCTAGTTTTACTTATCGTCACTTTAATTTCTGTTTAACAACTAAAATTGAAATAAGCAGAGGCATCGGTGGGTGATAGAAAATATTTGGTTTCCGAACACCCACTTGTGTCCCGTAAGACCCCGAGTACTTGATACCTGTTCCTTGATTTATCGCGCTATCCACATCCGGGAGGTATATGGGACCCCCCTGAGCCAGAGATTGATTCAGTCTTATTTCTTGGGGCCACAAACTAGTTTGAGGTTTTCCTTACGATCCTGTACTTATGCCATGCTACTTATGTATTTAAATTGTGCGAGGAGCACACTGTACTGTTTAGGATCGGGACACGATTCCGCGGTGTCGACAAGCCCAGCCACACTTTCGGGTTCCCAGTCGTTCACAGCCGTCTACCCAAACCTTAAGTCCGTCTCTTGAGTCACCGCTTCGCTATGGATTCTACTTAAGGGTGGCCCTGAAATATTCTGAATCCTGTGATTGTTCAACGTGAAAGCCTCGTTGGGTTTTGATTTGGTTTTCCGAGGTTGATCGGCGTGTGTTGCTATTGGTGCACCGGCGGGTAAAACTTTCTGAAAGCCGTGTCCGCGGATATGGACGACTTGGAGCACAGTATCTCGATCATAGACAAGCATAACTAAAGTTTACAGCTATAAATTTGACTTATAATGACTAGTAATCAGCTTCACTATAATGGAATGGCTAATTAATACTGCCCACAATTTCTTGTTTGGTTGTCGCTTGCGACAATTGTATCTGACTAGTAAGTATTGCAACTACAACGGAATGGTTGAATAAAAGTACCAACAACTGCTGGGTTTTGGGTTATCTCGTGCTAATTGTATCTGACTAGTAAGTGTTGCCACTATAACGGAATGAATAACTAAAAGGGCCCACTGCTTCTTTTATCAGGACAATTATCTATACCTGACTAGTAATTGCTGCAATGATAACCGAATAAATAAAATTGCCAACGGTGTGAGTTCCTCGGTTGACTTCCTCGTTTGGTCTCGAGGGGGAAACACCAGGATGGGTTTGTTTGGTGTTAGTTTCAGGTTGGATCCGGTGTAACTACCTCGGTGAATTACGCTCCTAGTTACAAGCCTGGATGAGTGGTAGTGGTTGAAATAGTACGGTGGGGCCCCAAAAGCCACTCACTGGTAGTCCTTTCAGACGTCCCAACCACTACCCTCTCAACGGACTGTCAGACGGGCGTGTCGGCGAAGGGATCAACTACATTACACAAGTGGGTATGTACGAAGCCACCATACAAGAGTACATCGAGCCATTCCATCTAGAAAGAAAGGAAATATAGCGCCATACGGCAAGATTCAAATGACCTAGATAGATCTATATTTTAGGATACTTTCTCATACAACACACATCGAGTATCATGCGGGCGGCAAACAAAATGAAAGTACGGATAAGAAGCAAATCGGCATAAGATGCCATAGAAATAAGCACATCCCAACTACAGGTCTCACGGATCCCCGTTCCCGGAATCTCTACACCGAACGATCGTTGCCCACATCTTCGGCTTCTTCCACCCAGTATCCGTCCTGCGGGGGTACCTGTTCATCTGAACCAAATAATTTATCGTGTGAGACCCTAAGGGTACTCAGCAAGTCTTAATGCCTCTAAAGGGGACTCAACCTGGGGTGACGCAATTGCAGCGAAAGATAAACCCTAGCAATTCTACAGATAAACGCTAACCATCCGCCTAACCAATGATAGACGGATGTCCGTGAAGTTAGAACAACAGTTATAATGCTAATCTCATCAGATCCATCCTCCTCCCTGCTTACCAACAAGGAAGCGATTTAACAACCCCATCCGTTGGCAATTTTATTAACCATTCCATGAGTGTTGCGCTATTTACTAGTCAAGTTACTTAGTCAGATTAAAGAGGTACTTTAGTTATGCTTGTCTATGATCAAGAAACTGTGCTCCAAGTCGTCCATATCCGCGGACACGGCTTTCAGAAAGTTTTACCCGGCCGGGGTGCACCAATAGCAACACACGCTCGATCAGCCTCGGAAAAACCAAATCAAAACCCAACGAGGCTTTCACGACTGAACAATCACAAGATTCAGAAATATTTCAGGGGGCCACCCCTTGAGGTACACCCGCAACGGAATAAGCAAGATCCGAGACGGACTCAAGGTTTGCGTCAATGGATGTAAACGACAGCAGATCCCCAATCGGGGACTGTCGATACCGCGAAAACATTCCGCTTACCTAAACAGTACAGTGTGCTCCTCGCACAAACGTAAATAAACAGTAGCATGGCATAAGTACATGATATTAAATAAAACCTCAAACTAGTTTGTGGCCCCAAGAAATAAGACGGAATCAAGCTCTGGCTCAGGGGGGTCCCATATACCTCCCGGATGTGGATAGTGTAGGGTTCGCAGCATAGAAAACAAAAATTTTCCTACGATGGGAACAACTATGTACCAAGATCTATCTACTAGATACAAACAACGGGCGGATGTATATCCGTAGAGAACATACCCTTGAAGACCGACAAAGCTTAACGAGTCCAAACTCGTGGTTGATGTAGACGATCTCTTGCCGATCTCAAGATCGAGAGGAAGTCCTAGCGCGTCGAGGCCGAGCAACCTCCGCCTCCTCGCTCCAGCGATGCAGCGAAGCACAACTCTTTCTTGACGAATAGCCACCGGGAACATGTATCTCGCTAGTCCGAGACCATGGGGAATAAATTCTAGAGGGGGAGAGAGATCCTTCACGAGGAGGTGTGTTGTGAGAGGAGGAGAGGGGGGCCTTTTATAGGGGAGAGGGGGGGCACCCAAGGGCCATGGCGCCCAGCCATGGGGCTGCCCCCACCTCTTCCACATTCATGTGGGTGGAGCTCCCACTCAAAATGAAAAGCCTCCACTCCCATTAAAAAGCCTCCACTCAAAAATCCACTCACATGCATTAAATTTCCTCCAAATTTAATGCAAGCTCTCATTTAAATAAAACTCTTTTATTTATTTATTCAGAATTTTGTTAATTACTTTAATTAACAAACATTCACATAAAACCCCTTGCTAGTATTCCATTTCACATGCGAGAACCAGTTTCAGCAATTTCAACCGAAAGCAGTTTGTGTCTAGTGAAATAAATGCCTGCTCTTGCCTTTTCTTTTCGGCATGAAACTTTTGCTCCAATTGGATGTCGGTGTCTCTTAAGTGTGTCACCCTACGGTTCGCGAATAATGTGGACATGATCGAGACCCTCTCGGATCAATAATCGGAAGGATCCGAGACCCATAAACTCCACACATTCAACGATGACTTTCTTGTGATCGTCGGAACCTTTTACGCTAGTATCTTAATCCTTTTGTTTCGCGATATATTACATGTCCGAGATTCGATCATCGGTATCTCCATACCTAGTTTGATCTAGATTCACGACATGCACTCTTTTCTCGTTCGTGATATAACATTCTAGTGATCAAATCACTTGCTTGCAAGCTAATCAATGTGATATCACCGAGAGGGCCCGAGCATATCTATCCGTCATCGGGATGAACAAATTCCACTCTCGATCCATGGGCCTCAACATAACACTTTATTAGTTACGAATCCATCTTTATAATCACCACATTACGGTGTGACGTTTTGATGTTATCAAGAAACTCTTCCAGTGTTAGTGATTGACATGATCTCATGGTCTAAGGATTAGGATCACTTCGTAAGTTGTTATAGCAATATAAACTCAATGACTTTGATCGTAATGCTATACTTCGGATGAATGTTCATCACACCATTACACTAATGTTGTGACCCCGTTATTAACATCCAATGTCCATGATCAGGAAACCTTGATCATCTTGTTAATCAACGAGCTAGTTTATGAGAGAGGCATAACTAGGAACTACCTTTTGTTTATTAAACACACATGTATTAACGTTTCCGTATTAATACAATTATAGCATGCAAAATAAACATTTATCATAAATAAGGAATACGATAATAACCACTTTATTATTGCCTCTCGGGCATATTCCTTGATCTCCCACTTGCACTAGAGACAATAATCTAGTTTGAAAACTTTGTGCATTGAACACCTATGGCTTCCGGTGTTCCATATACACAATTTCAAGTGGTTAACATAATCTACGGATCTCGACGCTTAGTCCGTGTGTATTTGCATGTCTCTGCGTCTTCACGCATCACTCATTCTCCAATGAGATGGCATTGTATAAATTTGGTCTTTCGGTGAGACCTTCAGTTCCTTGGGGTTAAAACACGTCGATACTATTGTTATACAATATATCTTTAGTGTTAGCCCGTTATGAACACACCTTAGTTTGATAACAAACTACTTGACACAAATTCCTCCTTCTTTGCTACTATAGCAGTCATATACTTAGCCTTTTGTTGTAGTATTCGTCATAATGTCTTAACTTTGAAACTCTTCCAAATCCATCATGGAATCTCCTTTCCATCACATTGTGCCACCCATAGTTTAAATTGAGATAAACTTAATTTGTATCTTGTGACAAAACTAGTATCAATGTAACGATTTACAATGAACTATTCGTAATTGTTTGTCACCTCTACACAAATATATTCTTAGTTCTTCCAAAAGATCATAAGAATATCCTCACTATCGTCCAATGATCATTTTATGATTCATTCTGGTATATGCTCATAACACTTAGAGCATAGGACATATCTGGATGTGTACATATCATGGTATGATTGATCAAAACATTCTCGTGATTGCACTCATCAAGTGTCAAAGCACTTGAATCTTGTTTCACTTATCAAGTGTCGATACACTTGAATCTTGATTCAATTCCTTTCCATGCAACAAGAACTGTTTCTTGTCGTTTCTATATTGAACTCCTTCAATATCTCATATATATCGTTTGGCATAAACATATTAGCGTTACGATACATCCACTATAGACATTCATGCTAAATATTCGGTTTTGCCTAAGTCTCTCATCGAAATGAAATTCTTAACCTTTGTCAATAAAAGATACATCATTTCTAATCAACAAGATGTCCTTCACATAATGTATTAGATATATGTCTCAGCGCTCCCACTTAATTTCTTGCAAATGCAAGCATCTTCATCGTCTCCGGATGAAAACTCCTTTTCATCATGGTGAAGATTCCAACTCCGTGATGCTTACTTCAACCATTGAAGTTTGCATGCCCTTTTAGCATCCTTTGAATTTAACAAAACCCTTTGGACCGTGTCATGTACACGTCCTAGGTAACCATTCTATTAGAAGAACTTTGTTTTGTTTATTCATCTACCATATACCAAATTATATGTAGTGGTTGCTACTTTAATCCGTTCAGACTAAATATCGCTATGAAAGATCAAATCTTGTCATAGTCAACTCTTTGAACATTATCATAAAATACTTTACGACATGTCGAATATTTCATAGATGTGAGACATCCATGTCTGTTTCTTTATAGATCCAAATACGACCGATAGGTTTTTATACCTTTCCGGAGGGTCTTCCAAGTTCAAAACTTGATTTCTCGTATATGGAACTATCACGGATTTTATGGCTTCAAGCCATTTGACGGAGTCAGGGCCCATCATCTCTTATTTGTATGTATTCGGTTCATCATTGTCAAACAATAATGATTTACTCTCAAATCTTAGCATTTGATTGTTTAACCGACCTACTTGGTTCAATAGGAACTTAGATCTCCGTGACCACAACCTTTGAGGCACATAAGCTATGAGCATTATGGCAGCTTCCAGAACCATTTTCAAGTGCCAAGCAACTCAAAGACATTTAGCTAAGGTTCGTTAACCTCATCAAAGTTCTATTGTCCTCCCACTTAACATTTATGAAAAATTCCTTCTTCAAGAAACTTTACATTTCAAGCGACAAACTCTTTTGTCCTCGGTGTTATGGAGGAATAACCAATCGTTATTCGAAATAACCTACAAAGACATGCTCATCCGACTTTGGTTGTAAACATCTTACTTATGTTTAGTATACCAAAATTTAAGAAATGACAACTTGGGTTTTACCCCAAACCATAACTTCCATGGTGTCATTTCAACGGATCTAGATGGAGCTCTTTTCAGTGTAAAAGCGGTAGTCTCTAAAGCTTTAATCTTTTAAAACATAATGGCAGTTTTATAAATAACACCTTTGATCCAACCATGTCTCACAAGGTTTCATTACAAATCTCAAACACTCCATACTCCTATGGTGTTTTGGAGATGTAAATCTAGGTATTTTGCTAAACTTGCAACTCAAATAAATCCCTTTATGATAAAATCATAATTCATTTATTTTCTTGTTACACTTGTAACTCAAATAAATCCCTTTATGATAAAATCATAATTCATTTATTTTCTTGTTACACTTGTAACTCAAATAAATCCTTTATGATCAAATCATAATTCATTTATTTTTCTTGTTACAATGATTTTCACTTCATCTTGAAAGTCTTTGAAACATTTTCAAATATTTCATACTTCTTTCTCATTAAGTGAACATTCACTCAAAATTCGGAGAAAGCATATGAAGTTGAAACCCATCGCCATTTGCACATAATGGACTACATACATCGATATGTATAAATTCCAATAATTTAGTCGTTCGTTCTTCTTTGGCCTTTGAACGAAGTTTTAATTATCACGTGGAAAGTCTCACAAGCATCACTTGATCAAATCAAAGACTCCAAAAATCCATGAATATGGAGATTCTTCATGTTTTCTTTCCAATATAATTTAAACAATGTGTCACTTCATAAGTGATCTTTCAATCATTAAATCTTGCCTTAGACATTTTAGCATTAGGTTTTATGGATGTGATTTCTTCAACTAGATTTGTAAATCATCCATCTTATATGGAATACGGTAATTATTTGAACAACCTTTGTTCTCATAATACCTGATTTAAATAAAAATTATTAAAACAAATCTTGAAGTCAAGCTTTGATGTCAACGAGAAATACAAACAATGGTTTGCTTGTTTTCGATGAACATAATCACATATTCTCTTGCTAGTTACTTAGGCCATTGTGGTTCATGAATTGCGTTGTTCCGTATGAAATTTCATACCAACCGATTCGGTATCCAATACCCAAGAACCACATTGTTTAACAAGCAAAGAATACAACCATAACATGTATATCTTATATATACCTAAATTGGATATTTCCAATCTTTTCTTTTCGCCAAATATATTTTATAGATTCTCTTTCAGCATTTCCTTTTCCTTTTAAAAGAATTTATCAACATCAAAAGTGGCGCCATATACATGACACATAGTCCAAAGCGTGTATATTCAAATAATAATACCTTTGGACTTGCACTTTGAAGTAGATCACCATCATCAAAATGATCGGTATTCTTTCAAAATCCATTCTTTAGTAATCTTTTAGTGTAGTAAACACTTTACATACATCTTCTATTCATCCTTATCATGACGACTTTCATGATCAAGCCAATTTAGCTTATAAAGGAGAATCGTGAGTATAACATTACTTTCCAAAACCCTTTTGGATGATTAGGATGTCTAGCATCTCCAACCTTCGTAAATTCTCATCCAATATGAGAACATATATTATACTCTATCATATTGCAACAAACATTGTTTTGAGATATCGTTATATCTCGCACACATGATGGTTTCAAACAATTATTTCAGCTCCTAGATAAACTTGATGTTTAAATCAAGAATCATGGAGGCAAACATAATACTTAAGATACTAACACTGGAATTGTTACTCTCGATTTAATACCAATTATTGAATTTCACGGAGTAAATAGAATTTTGCTGAAAGTTTGCAATAGGACCTTAAACTTTAGATTGACACTCAACACAATACGATACCAGTTAAGTAAAGTATATATCCGTAATTCTATAGTTCTATTATCTCAATTACAACTATGCATATGGTGGTGAACGAATGCCAATGACTACAACAAATTATGCAAATTCACTTTGATTTAATTTATGATAAATTGAGTTCTACTAATCCAAATTAGAAATGAACTCCCACTCAAAACGACATCCTCGTGCCTTTTGGTGATTACATGAACCAAATCCACTACACCAAGTCCGATCATCACGTGAGTCGATGTAGCTTCAAAGGCGAGCATCAAATGGGCATCATATCTACTATATGACTCATGCTTAACCTTTCGTCCGTGTTCGAGGCCATGTCTGTACATGCTAGGCTCGCCAAGTAAGAACCTTAGTATTCGCGTGTAATCGTCTTACACCGAAATATGGTCGTGGATCCAAAAACACCGATCATCACGTGATGTCTTGGGCGACGAGAACATAATCGGTGCATACTAAAGGAAGAACACATTCTTATCTTGATATTTAAATGAGGGATCATCTTATTATGCTAATAAAACGCCAAACAAGCAATATAAGATGCTATCAAACATCACATGTTTATTAGTGAAATGTTATGGTTCCAGATGATCTCTATCATGTGCATCGTGGTATGATCACTATCATACCTTTATGTGTAAATCCAAGGTCTATGGAATTTACGTTATGTATGTTGTAAGAGTATCATCTCATACTTCTACTTACAACATCACCATATCATAACACTAGCCCAGAAACAATCTAAACTAGACGCCTCTAATTTATCCATTGCAAATTTTACGTGGCTTAGGGTTTTCGAAGATAGAACCGTTCTTACCTACGAACATGAACCACAACAAGGATAACCAAATTGTTGACAACTCGTTGAAAATTAGATATTGACTATAGTAGGAGAGACAGACACCCGCTAGCCAGTTATGCAAAACTAGTTGCATGTCAAGCGTGGAACAGGTCTCATGTGCGAGGACATGTAAAGTTTGTCCGGGCCGCTTCATCCCACTATGCCACCAATATCCAAAGTACAACTAAGAAGCAATAAAATGATCATCATCGCCCACATAATCATATGTGTACTACCCGTGCAAAGCATCTACGCATAGATCCGGCTCGATACCCTTTGTAGGGTTCGCAGATAGAAAACAAAAATTTCCTACGATGGGAACAACTATGTACCAAGATCTATCTACTAGATACAAACACAACGCGGATGTATATCCGTAGAGAACATACCCTTGAAGACCGACAAAGCTTAACGAGTTCAACTCGTGGTTGATGTAGACGATCTCTTGCCGATCTCAAGATCGAGAGGAAGTCCTAGCGCCGCAAAACAGCAGCGCATCCGTGCTCGCACACACGTTCGAGGCACCGAGCAACCTCCGCCTCCTCGCTCCAGCGATGCAGCGGAAGCACAACTCTTTCTTGCCGAATAGCCACCGGGAACATGTATCTCGCTAGTCCGAGACCATGGGGGATAAATTCTAGAGGGGGAGAGAGATCCTTCACGAGGAGGTGTGTTGTGAGAGGAGGAGGGGCCTTTATAGGGAGAGGGGGCCACCCAAGGGCCATGGCGCCCAGCCATGGGGCTGTCCCCACCTCTAACACATTCATGTGGGTGGAGCTCCCACTCAAAATGAAAAGCCTCCACTCCCATTAAAAAGCCTCCACTCAAAAATCCACTCACATGCATTAAATTTCCACCAAATTTAATGCAAGCTCTCATTAAATAAAACTCTTTTATTTATTTATTCAGAATTTTGTTAATTACTTTAATTAACAAACATTCACATAAAACCCTTGCTAGTATTCCATTTCACATGCAGAACCAGTTTCAACAATTTCAACCAAAAGCAGTTTGGTGTCTAGTGAAATAAATTCATGCGCTTTCCTTTTCTTTTCGGCATGAAACTTTTGCTCCAATTGGGTGTCGGTGTCTCTTAAGTGTGTCACCCTACGGTTCGCGAATAATGTGGACATGATCGAGACCCCTCTCAGATCAATAATCAGAAGCGGGATCTGGAGACCCATCGACTCCCACACATTCAACGATGACTTTCTTGTGATCGCTTCCAACCTTTTACGCTAGTATCTTAATCCTTTTGTTTCGCGATATATTACATGTCCGAGATTCGATCATCGGTATCTCCATACCTAGTTTGATCTCGCATCGACATGCACTCGTTTCTCGTTCCCGTGATATAACATTCTAGTGATCAAATCACTTGCTTGCAAGCTAATCAATGTGATATCACCGAGAGGGCCCAGAGCATATCTATCCGTCATCGGGATGAACAAATTCCACTCTCGATCCATGGGCCTCAACATAACACTTTATTAGTTCTGAATCCATCTTTATAATCACCCTGTTACGGTGTGATGTTTTGATGTTATCAAGAAACTCTTCCGGTGTTAGTGATTGACATGATCTCATGGTCTAAGGATTAGGATCACTTCGTAAGTTGTTATAGCAATATAAACTCAATGACTTTGATCGTAATGCTATACTTCGGATGAATGTTCATCACACCATTACACTAATGTTGTGATCCCGTTATTAACAACATCCAATGTCCATGATCAGGAAACCTTGATCATCTTGTTAATCAACGAGCTAGTTTATGAGAGAGGCATAACTAGGAACTACCTTTTGTTTATTAAACACACATGTATTAACGTTTCCGTATTAATACAATTATAGCATGCAAAATAAACATTTATCATAAATAAGGAATACGATAATAACCACTTTATTATTGCCTCTCGGGCATATTCCCTTCAGATAGCGCGATAAATCAAGGAACAAGAATCAAGTACTCGGGGTCTTACGGGACACAAGTGAGCAGGAAAAACCAAATAGCAGATGTTGCTCACCGGTGCCACTTTCTTTAGTTATCCCACTACTACTCAGGTTAAGTTGTTTAGGTACCTCATTAGCCAACAGACGCTCACATACCCTACACATGCTGTTCTACGACTCGCATGGCTCAAACAACTCCTATAGTAGTGTCTCATGGGATGGGGGAACAAGCTTGGTGGGGTTTAAAAGTAAAGGCTATGCATACTTGGGATTCAATTTAATGCAATCGCGACTCAATGATGCAAGAATAAGATAGAGGCAATAGGTACTGTATGTATGCAAGCATGTGGAAGTGCTTGCCTGATATCTCAGTTGAAGCAAGGGACGGATCTGGGTAGTGCTCCTGGTTCTCTTGCTATAACCCCTGCTCAGTGTCTATCCGAGAAAAACCAAACAAACAAGGCCAATATGAATATAGAGCACAAGCATATGAATACGATGCGTCAAGCAAACAATCATGCCATGATGAATGATGCACAATTTACATGGCAAGAAGGTAGCATGGCATGGTGAGGTGTGGA
This sequence comes from Avena longiglumis, assembly GCA_030063025.1. NCBI lineage: Eukaryota > Viridiplantae > Streptophyta > Magnoliopsida > Poales > Poaceae > Avena > Avena longiglumis. The sequence continues at coordinate 557,307,537 of CP125974.1, forward strand.
AAACAAGTAGCAACATTTTAGTGGAGTTTTGGTTCACATTTTGTTGTCATAACATTGCTGTACCCTATATTTTTACATGATGCATGCTGCAATTGAAGTTATGGATAGCTTAAACAGAAAGGTCTCGTCGAGCTGATCATTTTAGACATATCATTTGCTAAATTTGGAATTATAAAACCAAAGTTATTAATTATTTTAGTTCTAGTGGCAAATGGTGTAATTTAATTGAACTTGTAATTTTAAATGTGCAAAAGGCAAATTGGATGGCATATTTGAAATCCTGGCATTTTTCTGATATCCAAACATATATCATTTGTGTGATTTGGAAATACTATGGAAAAGTTATTTGAAAACTGAATTGAATTTGAATTTGAAAACATTTAAACAAAGTTTGAATTTAACCAGACGCAGAAATCCCCTTTTTACTCAGGCCAACTAACCCACAGGCGCTTATAGGTGGGGCCCAGGGGCTTGTGGTCCCACGCGCCAGCGGCTGAGGAACAAAAGGACCGTGGGTTGATATTTGAAAAGCACAGGACCCTTTTTATAAAACGGCGACGGTCACTGACGGTGGGCAGTGGACATGAGTTGGCAAAAGGTTTGGTAGGGGTTTTCATAAAGCCACGCCGCATCGTGGATCTTCTCTGTCGCCTGACGAACTGAAACAAGCGCGCGACGAGGAAAACAGTGGCGCTGCTCGATCCGCGATCATGACGCGCCAATGGCCGGCAACCAGGCTGGGCTTAGGTTTGATGACAGAAGGAGAGGCGGCTAGAAGACGTTCTCGCCTTGATGCGGTTGGCAGTGCACGCCGCCGGCACGCGGTGTGCTCGCCAACGATCGTCAGCGGCGAAGCGGGCGGAAGCATGTCTAGTGGGGTCGAGGCTTACAGCGGTGGTGTTGGCGGCGGTGGCGAGCCTTGGGTGCAGCGATCGGCAGTGCGGCTCATGGACGGAGGCGCTAGGGTTTCGGCGCGGCGTGCAGGCTCTTGGGCTTCTCCTCCTCGCGTCTGGCTCCAGGCGTCGCGAGCCCTGAGGCTTCCTCGACACCCACTCTCGCGCCCGCCTCTGGATGCGTGCGTCTTTGGCGAGGTAGACAGCGTGGCAGCGAGAGGCTGGGCGGTGGAGAAGGAGGGCAGAGGAGGGCGGCGAGGCCCCTTGGGCGGATCTGGGAAAGCGAAAGGTCTTTGGGGTGATAAGGACGGCCAGGAGGGGGCTTGCGTGGGGGAGGGGAAGGTGGCCTCGGTGCCACCTTTCCTGCTCACGTGCATGGCATGGGGCCAGGGGTGGCGCGGCAAAGCTGGGGAGGAGAGAGGGAGGCTGGCAGGTGGCCCTGGGGAAGCTCGTGGGCAGGTAAGGCTAGAGGGAAACAGGGCCAGGGAGAGAAAAAGAGGGGAGGGGAGAGGGGGCCGGCTCGGGCTAGGGTTTGCCCTAGATGGGGTAGCTAGGTGGGGCCAGGATAGAGGGGGCCAAGCTAGAGTAGGGAGAGGGGGTGGCGAGCTGGGGCAGGGCATGGGGTGATCATGCTAGGTAGTAGGGAAGAGGAGGGGTAGTTAGGGTTTTGTTTAGAGAAAGGTGTAGATTAGGGTTTTTGTTTAGCTAGGATGGGGAGATGGCATGGGGTAGGTTTTAGGGTTAGCTAAGAGGGGGGTAGATAGAGGGAGGGGTACTCCACTTGATCAAGCATGCTTCATATACCAACACATAAGATCAAGAAAAAGGAGAAAGGAGGGAAAAGGTAGGGAGAGATGATCATGATGATGGGGTTTTTCTTTGGTCCATGCATGCTCCAAACAAAGAACAAGCAAGATCAAAGAAAAGAGGTAGGGAGAAGGATGGGGTTTAAGGATGGGGTTTAAGCTTATGCTCTCACATGATCACATGTGTATGCATGGAGCAAGGTGATGAGGGTTTAGCTAAGAGGATAGAGGTAGATGATATGGTGAAGAAACTTCAAGCCCAAAACAAGGTTTAAACAAAGGAAAAGATGATCCATGCCAACAAAGCCAAAAACTTACCAAAGCCAAGAGAAAGGTGGCACTTGCATGGCCCATGCAACAATATTTGCCATGTAGTTATATTGTGAAAACAACATTATTTTATGTGGCATTAATTCTTGCATTCCCAAAAGTTGGGCAAAGGCCAAGCAAAAGATTATGGGTGGAACCCAACCAACCAACATGAGCTAGAGATAAATCAACAAAATGCCAAGCTCAGATTAGTTGGATGGTGGAATTATAAGGTGGTGAAAGAAAAGGTGGTGGAGTCAATAAGAGAGATGCCCTCAACTCAACTTGGGCATTTAACAATATATTAAGAACCAAATACCATATCAAGAGGCAACTACAAATAATCATGCACATGAGATAAGAACCAAACAAGAAAGGGTTTTGTATGATGCTCAAATGCAAGGTGGCATTATGATATGAACATGATATGATGATGATGCAACAATTATATGTTGGAAGTGGCCCTTTTTATTATTATAACATGTAGCATTACAGGTGTTAGACAACTGGGATGCTACAACTCTCCCCCACTAAACAGGAATCTCGCCCCGAGATTCTAGGAAGAAGAAGAAGATACAAAGAGAGAAGGATGGTTGGCACGGAGTTCATCTTCACGCTCCCATGTGGCTTTATCAACAGAATGGTGTGACCACTGCACCTTGCAAAACTTGATGGACTTGTTGCGCGTCCTTCGTTCTGCGGTCTCAAGGATTTTGGTGGGGTGTTCTTGATAAGACAGATCTTCTTGGAGGTCGATTAGCTCGTGATCCACGGTCTTGCCGGGGTCTTTGAAGCACTTCTTGAGCTGAGAGATGTGGAAAACATCATGGACTTTGAGTTTTTCCGGAAGCTCAAGTGCATAAGCAACTTCTCCTCTTCTACCACGTATCTTGAAAGGACCGATGTATCTAGGAGCCAATTTTCCTTTGATACCGAAGCGGTGTGTTCCTCTCATGGGAGTGACACGAAGGTACGAGATCACCAGGGCATATACCATATCCGTGTGCTTCTGTCATTGTTGCTCTTCGACGACTTTGAGCAATCTTCGTGTTCTCGAATGATATGCACCTTCTCCTCTGCTGAAGTTACAATGTCGAGGCCAAACCAGATTCTTTCTCCTGCACCTGACCAACCAATCGGAGTTCTGCACTTGCGTCCATAGAGAGCCTCGAATGGTGCCATCTTCAGACTTTTCTGGAAGCTGTTGTTGTAGGAGAATTCAGCATATGGAAGACATTCCTCCCACTTCATGCCAAAAGAGATGACGCAAGCTCTAAGCATATCCTCCAGAATTTGATTGATCCTCTCCACTTGTCCTTGATCGAGGGTGGTAAGCAGTCTGAAGTTCAACTTTGTTCCCAAAGCTTTTTGGAAACTCTCCCGAACTTTGAGGTGAAGATGCTCCCCAGTGCGAACTGATTTCAAGTGGAACCCCATACAAAGAGACAATCATGTTGATATAGAGCTCAACCATCTGAATTCGAAATTGTTTCTTTGATTTGGGAAGAAATGAGCCACTTTAGAAAGCACTGTCGATGACAACAAAAATTGCATTGTTGCCCTTCGTGACCTTGGAAAGCCGGTGATGAAGTCCATCTCTACTTTCTCCCATTTCCATTCGGAGGTTTCAATGGTTGTAGAAGACCAAATGGTTTCGATGGACAGCCTTGACTCTGCGTGACATCACATTCGAGACATACTTGGCACAATACCGTTTCAACCCAGGCCACCAGATTGTGTTTTCAAGTCCATGTACATCTTTGTCTGCCGGGATGGATAGAAAGAACCGAATCATGTGCCTCCTTGAGAACTTGGTCTCTCAGACCCGGGTAGTTTGGAACAAACATCCGGTGTTCAAAGAAGAGCGTGCCTTGATCATCAACATGGAAGGACTCATACTTCGGAAGGTCAAGCTTAGCGATGAGCTTTTGGTGTGCGGATCACCAAGTCGAGAGCGAATCTGTTCTTCCAAGAGAGGAGTAGCCAGAAGGTTCAGGAGATGCCCTTGTTCCACAATTTCCAGGTTGAGCTGGCGGAATTCCTCGCACAAGAGAGGCTGTTGCTCTTCCACCATGATGTTGTTGACATAAGCTTTACGGCTAAGCGCATCTGCCATGACGTTTGCTTTGCCTGGAGTGTAGTTGATGGTCACATCAAAGTCATTGATTGCTTCAATCCATCTCCTCTGCCGAAGGTTGAGATCAGCCGAGTGAAGATATACTTCAAACTCTTGTGGTCCGAGAAGATCTCTAGCGGTTACCAAGCAAGTAGTGCCTCCATAGCTTCAAAGCAAAGACAATCTGTTAGCTCAAGGTCATGTGTGGGATAGTTGATCTCATGCGTCTTCAATCGACGAGAAGCATAAGCAACCACATCTCTCTTGCATAAGGACCGCACCCAATCCTTGCAAAGGCGTCCAGAATATCTGGAAAGGCTTAGATGTATCCTGGAGGAACCAAGACTGGTGTGGAAGTGAGATTCTCTTTGAGTGTCTCAAAACTTTCTTGACAAGGAGTCCACAGTACTTCTTGCCTTTCTTGAGGAGATCGGTAAGAGGCTTTGCTATCTTGAGAAGTTCTCACAAAGCGACGGCAATAGCTAGCCGAGAAAACTCCGCACTTCCTTGACATTAGCGGGAGGAAGCCATTCAACTATTGTCTTCACGGTTTCGGGTTGATCGCAATGCCCTTGGCGTAGATAACATGACCTGTATGTTACTTGAGCAGCAAAACTCACACTTAGAGAACTTTGCATACAAGCGGTTCTCACGCAGCTTGTTCAGGAAACACCGTCGGTGTTCTTCATGCTTCTCCTTAAACTTGTAATAGACCAGAATATCATCCAGATATACCACCACAAACTTGTCCAGGTACTCCATGAAAGCGGAGTTCATCAGCCTCGAGAAGGTAGCAGTGCGTTGGTGAGACGAAATACATGACCGTGTACTCATACAGGCCATAGCGGGTGGTGAAAGCTGTTTTGGGCACATCTTCTTTGCGAATTTTGATTTGGTGATAACCACTTCTCAAGTCCAGACTTAAAGAACACCACAGCTCACCTAGCGATCAAAAGATCATTTATCCGAGGGAGAGGATATTTGTTCTTGATGGTTTTAGCATTGAGAGCCCGGTAGTCAACACAGTCTATCGGTTACATCATGCTTCTTCACAAAGATTGTTGGGCTACCCCAAGAAGAAGTCTTGTGTTGAATGAAACCCAACTTCTCTTGTTCATCAAGTTGTCGTTTGAGTTCAGCCAACTCGAAGGACCCATTTTATATGGCCTCTTGGAGATAGGAGCCGTTCGGGTTCAAGCTCAATCACGAATTCAACCTCGCGATCCGGAGGCATACCGCAACTCTTCAGAAAGACATCTAGGAACTCACGGACCATCGGTACCCTGAATAGCTTCCATAGCATCATCATTCGAGTCGCCAAGGAAAGAGCTGGACAAAGAGTCGACTTGGAGAAAAGACTATATGGCCTTCAGAATCTTGAGAGACACGGCGTTCAAAGACAATCAATCACAGCTGCATTTGCTGTCAACCAATCCATGCCCAAGATGACATCAATGTCAGAGTTGCCCAGAAGAATCAAAGAAGCCAAGAATGAAGAGCCACCAATCTCAATTAGATTGCCATGACTGATCTTAGATGCTATCATATTTGCTCCAGGAGAAAGAACCATTAACTGCTTAAGGATAGGGTCCATTGCTAACTCATTCTCATTTGCAAACTTGTGAGACACAAAAGAATGAGATGCACCAGAATCAAAGAGAACTCGTGCAGGAACTGAGTTAACGGAAAGCATACCCATTACAACTCCAGGTGCATGCTCAGCTTGAGAGGCGTTGACGCAATTGGCACGAACAACCGCAGACCCGGGCTTAGTGTTGATGTTGAGAGCCCGAGGCGGTGGTGCACGAACCGAAGGAGAGCTTGTTGCAGATCTTGGCGGGGGTGGAGGAGAGCTTTGTTCTTCATTGGGACAGTTCAGTTTGATGTCCAGATCTCCACACACGGCGAGCACCACCGGGCGTGGAGCGAGTAGCTGGGGACTCGCTAGGCGCTCCCGGGTAGTTGTTGTTGTAGCCCCTGGGAGCCGCAGTGGTGAAGTTTGGTGGCCTTGGCGCGTAACTTGCAGGTCTTGGTGGAGCCGGGAGCGACGGTGGGGTGTTAGGAACCCAGACACGCCGCTTAGAAGGAGCTGCCATAACTGCAGAGCTTGATGCATCCCTGTTGTGTTTCTTGGACTCCTCAAACATTTGCCTGCTTGCCTCCTCTTGCAGTGCTGTGTGCTGTAGTTCCAGGAAGGTTGCCGGTCTTGCATGTGTGATAGCATACTTGATCGACGCATTGAGCCCTTGCCTGAACCTTTTCTGCTTCTTCTTGTCATCAGATACTTCATCACCACCATAAAGGGATAGATTCATTAAGTTCCTGATATAGGTGTTGACGTTATCATTTCCCTGCTTCAGGTTGAGGAAAGCCTCCTTCATCCTTTCCATCACAATCTCTGAGAGAAACTTCTCTTTGAACGCTCCAGTGAACCTTTCCCAAGTTGGGGAACCGGTCAGCTTGCCTTCAAGTAGTTTTCCACCAAAGAGCTGCATCTCCCTTGAGAAGGTGAGTAGCACACTTGACCCACTCTGCTCGGAACATCGCCAGTCTCGAGCAACCTTGAGATCTCACGCAGCCAATCATCCGCGTCCGGAGGTCGGTCGAAACATCAAACCGACGAGGGTTGAACTTGAGGAAGCTCTTGATGTCTCCACGCTGGGAGGTGGAGGAAGTGGAGCAAACTCGTTTCTTCGACGCTCCTCAAAGCTGCTGGTTCTCTTGCATTGCCGCCAAAGCATTAGCTATGTTTGACAACATGAGCCCAGTTCCGGAGGTATGTCCTCCTCGATCCGTGGGGAGCCATCCGTCATTGATATAAAACTCAAGTCAAGACTATAATGGAGAATGATAATAATCCAAAATAGTACCAAGATGGAATTAACCATGATTAAAGGATACAATTTGAGATGATATTAAAATATCAACAAAGTTCATAGCACCTAAAAGATATTAAGCATATCGCACCACGGTGAAAAGGTGTGGTACAAATATATCAAAGAAAATTTTTCCACAAATTTCGGCATTAAAATACCAATAGATGCGCAAAATTACTTAACGAATCAAGATTAGTGACTCTACCGATTCAATATACAAAAGCGAATGATAAAAGTAGTGGTATGGTCGCGACTCCATCCCGCACTCAAATCATTACTCCGCACATGAACAAGTGGAACACATATCCTAACCCCTTCTTCTCACGACGAAACCTAAAGATTGGTAACTACGGAAACGAACACCCCAAACAAGATAGCGTCGGATACAAGCGGAAGATAGATTGCGTCGGTTTGCATAAGCCTGTCGGTATGGAATGTACCAACAGTTGATAACCAAAGGAAGATAAGATAACAACTTGGATGCAACAGGTAGACAAGGGATTACACACACACACACACACAACCTATGGTACTACGGAAACCCAGAACACGTGAATCCTAGTTTGAACTTTGAGAAGAGGATTGAAAACGTTGCACTTCCTTACCAGAAAAGGGTGGGTGGGAGGGTAGAAAGAAAAATGGAAGCAGTCCTACTCTCGCGTTTTGTTTTACCTAATATACATAACTACCAAAATATTTGCTAGATCGACAACGACGTTTGGCTGAAACCACAAGGTCGGGATGGCTCTGATACCAATTGTAACTACCTCGGTGAATTACGCTCCTAGTTACAATCCTGGATGAGTGGTAGTGGTTGAAATAGTACGGTGGGGCCCCAAAAGCCACTCACTGGTAGTCCTTTCAGACGTCCCAACCACTACCCTCTCAACGGGAGGCTGTCGGGCGTGTCGGCGAAGGGATCAACTACGTACACAAGTGAGTATGTACGCAAGCCACCATACAAGAGTACATCAGAGCCATTCCATCTAGAAAGAAAGGAAATATAGCAACGCCATACGGCAAGATTCAAATGACCTAGATAGATCTATATTTTAGGATACTTCCTCATACAACACACATCGAGTATCATGCGGCGGCAAACAAAATCCGAGTACGGATAAGAAGCAAATCGGCATAAGATGCCATAGAAATAAGCACATCCCAACTACAGTCTCACGGATCCCGTTCCGGAATCTCTACACCAAAGCGATCGTTGCCCACATCTTGACTTCTTCCACCCAAGATCCGTCCTGTGAAGTACCTTCATCTGAACCAAATAATTTATCGTGTGAGACCCTAAGGGTACTCAGCAAGTCTTAATGCCTCTAAAGGGGACTCAACCTGGGGTGACGCAATTGCAGCGAAAGATAAACCCTAGCAATTCTACAGATAAACGCTAACCATCCGCCTAACCAATGATAGACGGATGTCCGTGAAGTTAGAACAACAGTTATAATGGTAATCTCATCAGATCCATCCTCCTCCCTGCTTACCAACAAGGAAGCGGACGAACAACCCCCCATCCGTTGGCAATTTTATTAACCATTCCATGAGTGTTGCGCTATTTACTAGTCAAGTTACTTAGTCAGATTAAAGCGGTACTTTAGTTATGCTTGTCTATGATCAAGAAACTGTGCTCCAAGTCGTCCATATCCGCGGACACGGCTTTCAGAAAGTTTTACCCGGCCGGGGTGCACCAATAGCAACACACGATCGACCTCGGAAAAACCAAATCAAAACCAACGAGGCTTTCACGGTGAACAATCACAAGATTCGAAATATTTGGGGCCACCCTTGAGGTACACCAAGCGAGTAAGCAAGCTCCGAGACGGACTCAAGGTTTGCGTCAATGGTACAGCAGCAGATCCCCAATCGGGACCTGCGATACCGAAACATTCGGTTACCTAAGCGATGCAGTGTGCTCCTCGCACAAACGTAAATAAAGAGCATGGCATAAGTACAGGATATTAAATAAAACCTCAAACTAGTTTGTGGCCCCAAGAAATAAGACGGAATCAAGCTCGCTCGGGGGTCCCATATACCTCCGGATGTGGATAGCGCGATAAATCAAACAGGAATCAAGTACTCGGGGTCTTACGGGACACAAGTGGCAGGAAAAACCAAATAGCAGATGTTGCTCACCGGTGCCACTTTCTTTAGTTATCCCACTACTACTCAAAGTTAAGTTGTTTAGGTACCTCATTAGCCAGACGCTCACATACCCTACACATGTCGTTCTCACGACTCGCATGGCTCAAACAACTCCTATAGTAGTGTCTCATGGGATGGGGGAACAAGCTTGGTGGGGTTTAAAAGTAAAGGCTATGCATACTTGGGATTCAATTTAATGCAATCGCGACTCAATGATGCAAGAATAAGATAGAGGCAATAGGTACTGTATGTATTCAAGCATGTGGAAGTGCTTGCCTGATATCTCAGTTGAAGCAAGGGACGGATCTGGGTAGTGCTCCTGGTTCTCTTGATATAACCCCCTTCGGTGTCTATCCGAGAAAAACCAAACAAACAAGGCCAACATGAATATAGAGCACAAGCATATGAATACGATGCGTCAAGCAAACAATCATGCCATGATGAATGATGCACAATTTACATGGCAAGAAGGTAGCATGGCATGGTGAGGTGTGGAAAACAAGTAGCAACATTTTAGTGGAGTTTTGGTTCACATTTTGTTGTCATAACATTGCTGTACCCTATATTTTTACATGATGCATGCTGAAATTGAAGTTATGGATAGCTTAAACAGAAAGGTCTCGTCGAGCTGATCATTTTAGACATATCATTTGCTAAATTTGGAATTATAAAACCAAAGTTATTAATTATTTTAGTTCTAGTGGCAAATGGTGTAATTTAATTGAACTTGTAATTTTAAATGTGCAAAAGGCAAATTGGATGGCATATTTGAAATCCTGGCATTTTTCTGATATCCAAACATATATCATTTGTGTGATTTGGAAATACTATGGAAAAGTTATTTGAAAACTGAATTGAATTTGAATTTGAAAACATTTAAACAAAGTTTGAATTTAACCAGACGCAGAAATCCCCTTTTTACTCAGGCCAACTAACCCACAGGCGCTTACAGGTGGGGCCAGGGCTTGTGGTCCCACCAGCAATGTTGAGAACAAAAGGACCGCGGTTGATATTTGAAAACAGGACCCTTTTTATAAAGCAGCAGTCGACGGCCATGGGCAGCTGGACCGCTGAGTTGGCAAAAAGGTTTGGTAGGGGTTTTCCAAAACTGCCACGCATCTTGTGGATCTTCTCTGTCGAACTGAAACAAGCCGCGCTGTGGGGAAACAGGCGCTGCTCGATCTCGATCATGACGGCGAACCCAACCATGGCTGGGCTTAGGTTTGATGATGGAAGGAGGGAGGCTAGAAGACGTTCGCCAGATGATCTGATGCAGCGGTGCTGCCGCCGGTGCATGCGGTGTGCTCGGCGAAACGATCGTCGTCGGCAGGAAGCGAGGCGGGGCCAGAGCATGTCTAGTGGGGTCAGGGGCTTACCGCGGTGGTGTTGGCGGCGGTGGCGAGCCTTAGTGCAAAGCGATCGACAGTGCGGCTCGCGGAGGCGCTAGGGTTTCGACGGGGCGGCGCCGGCGTGCAGGCTGCTGGGGTTCTCCTCCTCGCGTCTGGCTCCAGGGGCGTCGCAGACGTCCTGTGAGGCTTCCTCGACACCCGCTACTCCGCGCCCGCCTCCTGGATGCGTGCGTGCTGGCGAGGTAGACGGCGTGGCCGGCGAGAGGGAGCTGGGGCGGTGGAGAAGGAGGGCAGAGGAGGGGAGCGAGGCAGGGCCCCTTGGGCGGATCTGGGGAAAGCGAAGGTCTTTGGGGTAGATAAGGACGGCGGGAGGGGCTTGCGTGGGGAGGAAGGTGGCCTCGGTGCCACCTTTCACGCTCACGTGCATGGGGCAGGTGGCGCAGCAAAGCTGGGAGGAGAGAGGAGCGGGTGGCCCCAGGAAGCTCGTCTGCAGTAAGGCTAGAGGAAGCAGGCGGGGAGAAAAGGGGAGGGGAGAGGGGGCCGGCTCGGGCTAGGGTTTGCCCTAGATGGGGTAGCTAGGTGGGGCCAGGATAGAGGGGGCCAAGCTAGAGTATGGAGAGGGGGGTGGCGAGCTGGGGCAGGGCATGGGGTGATCATGCTAGGTAGTAGGGAAGAGGAGGGGTAGTTAGGGTGTTGTTTAGAGAAAGGTGTAGGTTAGGGTTTTTGTTTAGCTAGGATGGGGAGATGGTGTAACACCCTCAGAATCGGACCTATGCAAGTTTGGGCAAAATTCACCAAACCCGCATAGAAACGATTCAAAGGTGCCCACCAGGCACTTTCGTGCGGGTGGAAAACGAAGTAATAACATCACACAACAGTCCTCGATGGGACCCATGAGCAGATATATATAACCGACTCAAGGAGTCAAGAATACTGAGATATAATATACAAAGATCCAAATCACCTTGAAAATGATCGGCGTCCACTACGGACAAGATGCAAATGGGGCTAAGAGCCACGAAGAATAACCAATGGCGTCCATAACCACCCTGGCCAAGCGGAAGGGTAACCACCTAACGACGCCGATCCCAAAACTGCTTAAACAAAAGGGTGCGGCAAAGGGCAAAGGAAAAGAAGGAGCGTCGATCGAGGCCAGATGCAGCGAGGCTAGAATTCGGCGGTCCTCGCCTACATAGGTATGGTGGACTGAAGCGGCAGCGGCAGCATGCACTAAACAACCTATAGAGACTCGATACAACCGGCGGTTATCAGAGAGAGGTGAGTATGACCTATTCGGATCCAACCTGAAGCTAACACCAAACAAACCCATCCTGGTGTTTCCCCCTCGAGACCAAACGAGGAAGTCAACCGAGGAACTCACACGGTTGGCAGTTTTACTTATTCAGTTATAGTGGTGGCACTTTACTAGTCAGATTTAGATAATCGTCCTGATAAAGTAAGCAGTGGGCACTTTTATTTAATCATTTCGTTGTAGTTGCAACATTTACTAATCAGATACAGATAGCATGAGATAAAACCCAAAACCCAGCAGTTGTTGGTACTTTTATTCAGCCATTTCGTTGTAGTTGCAATACTTACTAGTCATGTACAATGGTCATAGCGACACTCCAAACAAGCAATTGTGGGCGTATTATTTAGCCATTCCATTATAGTGAAGCTAATTACTAGTCATTATAAGTCAAATTTATAGCAATAAACTTTAGTTATGCTTGTCTATGATCAAGAAACTGTGCTCCAAGTCGTCCATATCCATGACACGGCTTTCGAGAAAGTTTTACCGGCCGGGTGCACCAATAGCAACACACGCTCGATCAACCTCGGAAAACCAAATCAAACCCAACGAGGCTTTCACGATGAACAATCACAGATTCAGAATTATTTGGGGGCCACCCTTAAGTAGAATCCATAGCGAGTAAGCAAGCTCGAGGCGGCCTCAAGGTTATGGGGACGGCTGTGAGCATCGGGAACCCGAAGTGTGGCTGGGCTTGTCGACACCATGAATCGTGCCATGATCCTAACAATACAGTGTGCTCCGCACAATTTAAATACTGAAAGTAGCATGGCATAAGTACAGATAGTAAAACACCTCAAACTAGTTTGTGGCCCCAAGAAATAAGAAATCAAGCTCGCTCAGGGGTCCCATATACCTCCCGGATGTGGATAGCGCGCAAAAACAAGGAACAGGAATCAAGTACTCGGGGTCTTACGGGACACAAGTGGGCGTTCGGAAACCAAATATTTTCTATCACCCACCGATGCCTCTGCTTAATCAATTTTAGTTGTTAAACGGAAATTAAAGTGACGATAAGTAAAACTAGAATCATCTCCAACATCAACATGCGGCAATACATCAGCAACTGTGGCATATGACGACACGCGACAACACTTGAGCAAGCGACTACGACACGCAATTCCAACTATCTACCAAACAACAGTAATAGGATGTGTCCAAGGCAATATACTGCTGCAGGGATATCAAAGTACGAAAACTAGAGCATCGCAACCAGATAGCAATAGATCAGGAGGAATAAAGACTATAAAAGTAAGATAGGTAGAAAGAGGGAGATGCTCACTGAAAACATTGTCGAAGGTTCAACCAAGATCGGGCGGCTCACATCAACTCAACGGCCTTATCCATGAAGAAGCAAAACACTAGAAGAAACACCGGATGCACTATTTAATACAACGGCAGAAGATCGGCATGATGCATGTATGATGCATGGCATGGCAAGGTGCGATGCGATTAGGCCAGATTAAGCGGGACCGGGGTCCCGACAATTAAGTTAGGTGGTTCATGTTATTTATCTAGCCCGCAATTTAAATGTTATATAGCAAGACAATAGATGGCAACGGTTCGCTACACATGTTTAAATGAGGCCAATATGAGACTAGATTTGCCCGCATATGGGCCCCATATTTAATTATTAGGTGAAACGGCATAAGGCCCCCAAACCACAGATATGCATGCGAGAATGACAATTCAATATGCCACAAGTTGTTATTATGTTATAAAATAAGGTTTTCGGATAAGAGGTCACACATTAGGGTTCTCGACGATCTTGGGGTTCCGGGGTCCGGGGTCGGTCTCAGGGTTCGACGGATCTGGGCTTCGGGGTTCGATGGATGCGCTCTCGGATAGCGGGGGTGGATCTTGTCGCATCGGGGTCTCGGCGGACTCGGTGTCCGGGGTGAAGCACTAGACGTTCTCGAGGGGGTACTTGTCGCACATGGGTTCTTCGGGTTCTCTGTCGAAGATCTTGTCGTCGGAAAGAACTTGTCGGGTCCGCGTGTCGGGTCGGTCTTGGCGTTCGGGAAGCGGTACTTGTTGCACCTGTGGTCTTCGGGTGTTATGGCGACGATCTTGTCGTCTCGATGTCGGGGAAGATCTTGTCGCGGTGTGAACAGAGTGCTTGGTTTCCGAACAGGGCGGTCCATGAAGTAGGTCTTGTCGTTCCACTCCGAAGGCCTTGTGGTTCCGTGACGGAGTTCTCGGGATCGGGCTTCGATCTCCAACAGGTGCGAGATCTTGTTGAGGTGCACACGGCATGCGGGGTCTTGGAAGATCAACTCTGCCGCACCTAGTCGTTCTTGATGTGGGTCACGCCGCCTCCGAGCTCGTTGTAGCCCGGCGACACGGATACCACCATAAGAACTTCGAATACGGCGATGAGCCGTGTGTGAGCGGCCTGGCCTCTCGGGTCGGGGGCAATGGCCGGGCTTGGCGTAAGAGCGAGCACGGGTCAGCAGCGTCTGAGCGTGCAGGCCGACGGGCCGCGAGGCAGAGACGGGCGGCGGCCGGGTCCCATGAGGCGGAGGGCCTTGGCGGCTCGTGCGGGAGGCTTGATGAGAGGAACACCGCTGGCCGGGCGCTGAAACGCAGTTGGCGGGGCAGTCTGGCGGTGGCGCTTGGAGGCAGGCGGCGGCAGCCGAGGGCAGTGGCCGGACTTCAGCGAGGCGAGGCGGCTGCCGGGCGCGGCCTTGAATCTGTGGCAGCGCAGTGGCCGGGAGGCGTCTGAGGGCAGGCCGGAGGGTGGAGCGCGGGCGCAACGGGTTAGGCGTCGGTGGCGAGTGGGCGGAGAGGCTGGCCTTGGAGCGCGCGGCAGCGAGCAGCCGCTGGCCGAAGGCAGGCGGAGGCGTGGCCGAGGCGGGGTATGAGGCGGGTCGGCCGGGCGTCTGCCTACTCGGGCGGGCGGCGCCTGAAGCAGCGGGCGGCAGACGGAGCAGGAGGCGTCTGAGCCATGCGGCAGAGATGAAGGAGGCGGGCAGGCGGCGCTGCAGTGGAGAGCGGTCGGGCGGGGCTGCTTGGCCGTGGGGCGAGGATGAGCGCCGGGCCGTGGGAGGTGGGCCCAGGAAGTGAGCTCCGGCGGCGCCTGAGGTGAGGCGTGGCCTTGTGAGAGGGAGAGGGGTCGGGAGCAGGGAAGAGCTTGCGAGGTGGGCGGCGAGGCAAGGGGTTGCGGGGGCTGGGGCGCTGCCGCGCGGCAGGTGGGAGGTTGGGGACGACGGAGTCGTCGGGTGAGAGGAGAGAAGAGAGAGAGAGGGCGGGACAGGGGGCCAGGGGGTGGGACCCACGGAGGTTCCTGTGCGGGTGGCCGGTACAGGCGTGCCGCGTGCGGGCGTGGCGCGTTGTGTGAGTGTGTGGGGGCTCTGGGGTGGGACCCAGGGGCTGGGGAGGTGGTGTGAGCTGTGTGCGTGTAGTGTGTGCGTTTGGGTGGGTGTGTGGGGCTGGGTTGAGAGGAGAGAGGTGAGTGGGTGATGTGGCAGTGTAGGATAGGGTGAGGGAGAGAGGAAAGTGAGGTGGCATGATGCTATTGGCCCGGGTGAGGTGGCCAAGGAGGGTGGGTAGATTTTTAGATAGAATAGGTTTTAGGTAGGGCTGGCAGGTTGGACCGTTTTTAAAATCTGGGGCGGTCGTTCGGGTCGGATTGGCCCGTTCGACTGCCCCTACTAAAATAAATAAAACTTTTATTTAATTTAATTGGGCCGTTTGCAACCCGACAGCAACAAAACAAAATAATCCGGAGACCCGGGGTTTTGGCGTTTGAATAAGATGGGGCGTTTTAGAAAAACGAAACGGGCTTGCGAACATAGTTTTATGCAAACAATGCATGATGATGACGATGCAATGCACAAATTCAACGCGATTTTCTAGTAGTGGTTTTGCGGGATGCCACAATTCGACACCACTAACAAGGGATCTCGCCCTCGAAATCCGCCTCATGGTACCGGAAGGAAGGCCGGCGATCTGCGTCTTCTCGCTTCGCGTAGATCCTCGCGACACCACTAACAAGAGGTCGTTGATCCCGAGATCGTCGGAAGAACTCTCCGGATCAAAGAGGTCGAAGGTAGAGGTATCGACAATAAGCCACCTCTAGCTCCGATGGAAAGGGGGAACCGATGCATTCTCATCCACTTCAATGTACAAAAGCGAATAGAAGGGGTAGTCGGCATGGGGGCCAATCCATCACGCACCCAAACTATTACTCTGCACAATCAGTAGAAAAGAGTACAACCATTCTCGGAAACAGACTGAAGATCTCGGCAAGCGAGGTTCGGGAACAACGAAGTGATGCAGACTTTGCATCGGATCTGGCGTAGATGATGTCGTCGCGTCGGAAAACACCGGAAAGCACAAACAAGGGACAAAGAATGATACCACCGTAGACGGATTCCTCGGATAGCATGGAGACCAGATGTAGCAACACCGTTATCGAAGAAGGAAGCGAAACCCTAAAGGTACGACGGAAACCCAACCACGAGAATTCCTGGACTCGAAGAAAAAGACGAGAGCGGATTCAAAACACGTAGGGGTAAGAGGGGAACAGCAGAGGGGTAAGGAGTAAAATCAGACCTAATCAGAACTATCCAACCGATTTTCAAAAATAGTTTTGACACTCTACTTCGGCCGTTAGCTAGGTTATCCTCTGAGTGGACTTGGGGTATCGCTAACTGAGCTCGATACCACTCTGTAACACCCTCGAATCGGACGTATGCAAGTTTGGGCAAAATTCACCAAACCCATAGAAGCGATTCAAAGGTGCCCAGCACTTCGTGCGGGTGGAAAAGCGAAGTAATAACATCACAACAGTCCTCGATGGGACCCACGAGCAGATATATATAACGACTCAAGGAGTCAAGAATACGAATATAATATACAAAGATCCAAATCACCTTGAAAATGATCGGCGTCCGACTACGGACAAGATGCAAATGGGGCTAAGAGCCACGAAGAATAACCAATGGCGTCCATAACCCTGCCGAGCCAAGCGGAAGGGTAACCACTAACGACGTCGATCCCAAACACTTAAACAAAAGGGTGCGGCAAAGGGCAAAGGAAAAAAAGAAGGCGTCGATCTGAGGCCAAGACAGCGAGGCTAGAATTGGCGGTCCTCGCCTACATAGGTATGGTGGATCAAGCGGCAAGATGCACTAAACAACCTATAGAGACTCGATACAACCGCGGTTATCGAGAGGGTGAGTATGACCTATTCGGATCCAACCCAAGCTAACACCAAACAAACCCATCGGTGTTTCCCCTCGAGACCAGACGAGGAAGTCAACCGAGGAACTCACACGGTTGGCAGTTTTACTTATTCAGTTATAGTGGTGGCACTTTACTAGTCAGATTTAGATAATCGTCCTGATAAAGTAAGCAGTGGGCACTTTTATTTAATCATTCCGTTGTAGTTGCAACATTTACTAATCAGATACAGATAGCATGAGATAAAACCCAAAACCCAGCAGTTGTTGGTACTTTTATTCAGCCATTTCGTTGTAGTTGCAATACTTACTAGTCATGTACAATGGTCGCAAGCGACACTCCAAACAAGCAATTGTGGGCAGTATTATTTAGCCATTCCATTATAGTGAAGCTAATTACTAGTCATTATAAGTCAAATTTATAGCAATAAACTTTAGTTATGCTTGTCTATGATCAAGAAACTGTGCTCCAAGTCGTCCATATCCATGACACGGCTTTGAAAGTTTTACCGGGGTGCACCAATAGCAACACACGCCGATCAACCTCGGAAAAACCAAATCAAAACCCAACGAGGCTTTCACGGTGAACAATCACAGGATTCAGAATTATTTGAGGGCCACCCTTAAGTAGAATCCATAGCGAGTAAGCAAGCTCCGGACGGCCTCAAGGTTATGGGGACTGTGAGCATCGGGAACCGAAAGTGTGGCTGGGCTTGTCGACACAGCGGAATCGTGCCATGATCCTAACAAGATCAGTGTGCTCCTCGCACAATTTAAATACTGAAAGTAGCATGGCATAAGTACAGGATAGTAAAACACCTCAAACTAGTTTGTGGCCCCAAGAAATAAGACTGAATCAAGCTCGCTCTCGGGGTCCCATATACCTCCGGATGTGGATAGCGCAAAAACAAGGAACAGGAATCAAGTACTCGGGGTCTTACGGGACACAAGTGGGCGTTCGAAACCAAATATTTTCTATCACCCACCGATGCCTCGCTTAATCAATTTTAGTTGTTAAGCGGAAATTAAAGTGACGATAAGTAAAACTAGAATCATCTCCAACATCAACATGCGGAAATACATCAAGAATCGTGGCATATGACGACACGCGACAACACTTGAGCAAGCGACTACGACACGCAAGTCCAACTATCTACCAAACAACAGGTAATAGGATGTGTCCAAGGCAATATACGGCTGCAGGGGATATCAAAGGGTACGAAAACTAGAGCATCGCAACACAGATAGCAATAGATCAACAGGAGGGAATAAAGACTATAAAAGTAAGATAGGTAGAAAGAGGGAGATGCTCGCCTGAAAACATTGTCGAAGGTTCAACCGAAGATCGGGGCGAAGCTCACATCAACTCAACGGCCTTATCCGCGAAGAAGCAAAACACTAGAAGAAACACCGGATGCACTATTTAATACAACGGCAGAAGATCGGCATGATGCATGTATGATGCATGGCATGGCAAGGTGCGATGCGATTAGGCCAGATTAAGCGGGACCGGGGTCCCGACAATTAAGTTAGGTGGTTCATGTTATTTATCTAGCCCGCAATTTAAATGTTATATAGCAAGACAATAGATGGCAACGGTTCGCTACACATGTTTAAATGAGGCCAATATGAGACTAGATTTGCCCGCATATGGGCCCCATATTTAATTATTAGGTGAAACGGCATAAGGCCCCCAAACCACAGATATGCATGCGAGAATGACAATTCAATATGCCACAAGTTGTTATTATGTTATAAAATAAGGTTTTCGGATAAGAGGTCACACATTAGGGTTCTCGACGATCTTGGGGTTCCGGGGTCCGGGGTCGGTCTCAGGGTTCGACGGATCTGGGGTTCGGGGTTCGATGGATGCGCTCTCGGATAGCGGGGGTGGATCTTGTCGCATCGGGGTCTCGGCGGACTCGGTGTCCGGGGTGAAGCACTGGACGTTCTCGAGGGGGTACTTGTCGCACATGGGTTCTTCGGGTTCTCTGTCGAAGATCTTGTCGTCGGAAAGAACTTGTCGGGTCCGCGTGTCGGGTCGGTCTTGGCGTTCGGGAAGCGGTACTTGTTGCACCTGTGGTCTTCGGGTGTTATGGCGACGATCTTGTCGTTTCGATGTCGGGGAAGATCTTGTCGCGGTGTGAACAGAGTGCTTGGTTTCCGAACAGGGCGGTCCATGAGGTAGGTCTTGTCGTTCCACTCCGAAGGCCTTGTGGTTCCGTGACGGAGTTCTCCGGGATCGGGCTTCGATCTCCAACAGGGCTGCAGATCTTGTTGAGGTGCACACGGCATGCGGGGGTCTTCGGAAGATCAACTCTGCCGCACCTAGTCGTTCTTGATGTGGGTCACGCACGCCTCCACGAGCTCGTTGTAGCCCCGACGACACGGATACCACCATAAGAACTCGAATACACGGCGATGAGCCGTGTGAGGCAGAGGCGGCCTGGCCTCGGGTCGGGGACGACAATGGGCTTGGCGTAAGGCGCACGGGGTCGCAGCGGCTGCGGGGCGCAGGCCGACGGGCTCGCGCGCAGACGGACGGGCGGCGGCGGGGCGGAGGGGAGGCGCGGCTCGTGCGGAGGGCTCGCGGAGAGGAACACTGGCCGGGCGTGAACGACGTTGGCGGGGCCGATCTGGCGGTGGCGCTGGAGGAGGCGGCGGCAATGGCCGGGGACGTGGCGGCAGACTCAGCGGGCGGAGGCGAGCTGCGCGCCGGAGGCGCAGATGCGCGGGCAGCGGTGGATGGGCGCGAGGGGCGTCGGGACGGAGGCCGGAGGTGGAGGCGCGGGCAGCGACGGGTTAGAAGCGTCGGTGGCGAGGTGGGACGGAGGAGCTGCTGGCGCCGGGCGAGGAGGCGACAGCAAGGGCGGGAGCGCGGCAGCAGGCACGGGCCGAGGCGGGCGAGCGTGGCCGAGGCGGGGTGTAGCGGAGGCGGGTGGGCGCAGGCGTCTGGCTGAGGGGTGGGCGGCGCTGAAGAGCGGGGCGGGCGTCTTGACCGCGGGAGGGGCGGCGGAAATGAAGGAGGCGGCGCGGGGAGAACTGGGGCCAGGCGGCTGCGCGCGGTGGAGAGCTCTGGCTCAGGGGGGTCCCATAATCCTCCCGGATGTGGATAGCGCGAATATTCAAGGAACAGGTATCAAGTACTCGGGGTCCTACGGGACACAAGTGGACGGTTAACAACCAAATAACATCTATTGCCCACTTGTGCCTCTGCTTACCTAATTCAATTTTAGTTGTTAAACAGTAATTAAAGTAAACGATAATTAAAGCCATGATCATCTCCAACATTAAACATGCGGCAAGACTCCAACAACTGTGGTACTTGACGACACGCAACAGCACTTGAGAAAGCGACTACGACGCGCAAGTCCAACTATCTACCAAACAACAGGTAATAGGATGTGTCCAAGGCAATATAAGGCTGCAAGGGATATCACTGGTACGAAAACTAGCGCATCGCAACACATATAGCAATAGATCAACAGGAGGGAATAAATACTATAAAAGTAAGATAGGTAGAAAGGGGGAGATGCTCGCCTGAAAACATTGCCGAAGGTTTATCCGAAGATCGGATCGACACTCGCATCATCTCGACGGCCTTATCCGCGAAGAACCAAAACACTAGAATAAACACCGGATGCAATATTTAATACTACGACAAAAGATCGGGCATGATGCATGTATGATGTATGACATGGCAAATATGCGATGCAATTAGGCCAGATTAAGCGGAACCGGGGTCCCGACATTTAATTAAACGGTTCAAGTTATTTAGATAACCCGCAATTAAATGTTGTAATAACAGGACAAGATATGTTACCGGTTCGCTACACAAATTTAAATGAGGCCAATATAAGACTAGATTTGCCCGCATATGGGCCCCATATTTAATTAGGTTAATCGTCCTAAGGCCCCCAAACCACATGACAATATGTATGCAAGCATGTCAATTTAAATATGCAACAATTTATATAGTTGACAATTTACAAAATAGGGTTCTCGGATAAGGGTCACACATTAGGGTTCGGCAGATCTTGGGCTCCGAGGGGTTCGGGGTTGGTCTCAGGGTTCAGGGTTCGACGGGATCAGTCTTCGAAGGTCGGTTGCAAGATGAAGAGCTTGGCGTTCCGGGAAGAAGGACTTGGTGTCCTCGAGGAATTACTTGTCGTATCCGTGTCGTGGTTCTTGTCGGGGTTCTCGGCTTCGGCGCCGGGATCGGGCTTCGGATTCCGTGATGATCTTGCCATCTGAGATGAAGAACTTGGGTTCACGGCATCAGGTACCATCGAGTACGATATGGTTCTTCGGGTCTGGTTCCGCGTACCGGCATCAGAAGATCTTGGCGTCGGTAGATCTTGAGAGCGAAACAACTCGTCGCGACCGTACTTGGCACATGGTACATGCTGAGGCTGATCTTGACGATGGGGGAAAAACACGTCCGCTGCTGGCCAAACACGCGCACACACGGAGGTTCAAACGGCGAGGTACAAGGTACTGGACAGGGCGACGCAGGCGACAGCACCATGGCGGCGTCTGCCAGCGAGAATCGGGGCGGCCACGGCGAGCCACAGCAGGGTAGCGGAGCTGCAGGGGGGAACGGGCCGGCGAGGCGGGGCCCCGGTGGCGGTGGAACAAAGGAGCTCCAAGGGGAGGCGCGCTCGGGCGGCGCATCGAGCAGAGAGAGGCGACGGGGTAGGGAGAGGACTGGCGGCGGCGCCGGGTCCTAGTAACGGGCGCCTGGGTCGCAGACGCAGGCGAGCAACAGTAGGGGAGGCCACCCACGCGGGTGGATGAAGGTCGGCGCGAGGTAGAGGCGGCATGGGGCGGCGCCGGAAGGAAGGGAGAAAGGCCGCGAGGGGCGGCGAGGAGGAGAGGGCGGGGCGGAGGCCGGGGCAAGGTCGGTCGGCGGCGATGAGGCGGGCCCGGGGCGAGCTTGGCGAGGAGGAGGAAGGCCGCAGAGGGGAGAGGGCGAGGTCGGGCTCGGGCGGCCTGCGGCGGCGCGGGGACTGGGGAGGAGCGGGGGCGGACGAGGAGGTGCGACGGCGATGCGAGGCGGAGGCACGGCCAGACGCGATGGCGGCCGGAGATGCGCAGAGCTTGGTGGAGGTGACCGGCGGAGCGGGCTCGACGGCGAGCTGAGAGGCGGAGGACGGCGGCGAGCTGGCGGACGGGCTTGAGGGAGGGAGAGGGAGCGAGGAGGGAGAGGGAGAGGTTGCTGGCGGCGGCGGTGGGCGATGGGTGGAAGGAGGGCCTCGGGAAGAGAGAGGGCGGGGTCGGGGTGTCCAGGGGGTTGGTGGGGGCCAGGAACGGGGCCACGGGGTCGGTGGGTTGACCGGGTGGGCCAGGGGTGTCGGTGGCGTGGGGCGTGCGTGTGTGTGTGAAGCGTGGGTGCTGGGGTGAGTGGGGAGTGGGTGAGTGCGGGTCGGTGTGTGAACAGGGAGGGGGCGCGTGGTGTGCGTGTCCAGGTGGTGGGACCAGGGGAGAGAGGGGGCAGGGATTGGTGAGGTGGATGTGTGGGGTGATGAGGTGGAGGGAACGGTGAGGTGGCGAGCTGTGGTTGGTCGGGGTGAGGTGGAGGGGGCTGGGTAGGGTAGGATTGGGTAGAAAAGGGTGGTCTAGGGTTTCTTTAGATGGGCCGGGTGGTAGGTAGTCTGGTCAGGTTGGGCCTCTGGCCTGACTGATCGGACTGCCTCCCCGGACAAAATGTTTTATTATTTATTTTTATTTGTAAAACATTTTTTTAAATACTTTCTAGACAAATAAAAGATCTAAATAGACCGATGTTTTAATTTGAAATAAAGACGGGGGTTATTTAGAAAACAAAACTAGGCGTTTTGAAAATAGTTTCAGACAAACAATGCATGATGATGACGATGCAATGCACAAAAACA
Source organism: Avena longiglumis (assembly GCA_030063025.1). Classification (NCBI taxonomy): domain Eukaryota; kingdom Viridiplantae; phylum Streptophyta; class Magnoliopsida; order Poales; family Poaceae; genus Avena; species Avena longiglumis. The sequence goes on from CP125974.1 coordinate 557,330,429, forward strand.
ACGCGATTTTCTAGTAGTGGTTTTGCGGGATGCCACACACGGCACCAACCAGCCTACAATGGGCAACCCTGTTGTAGGATGATGACCAAGAGAGGAGGCAGCGAACCTTGCAACCACCGGAGAGACACCAATGACCAGCAGCGGCCAGCACATTGCGAGCAGCGAGAGCACAGCCGGCCCTGCCCAAGCACCACCAAACCACCACCACCTCCGCCGCCAACCGGGGACCGACTGCCACATCAGACGCCGCATGGGAGAGGCGCCGAGCCCTGGCGGCTCAGATCTAGGCCCAAACGAGCCCACGTGACCGCCTCCGCCGCCAAGACACCTCAGCCCGCCGCCAAGCAGCCGCTGATGCCCTCACGCCTAGCAGCAGCCACCCCACGCAGCAGCCGGAAGCAGCCGGAACCGTTGCAGGTCCTCCAGCTCGCGATGGGAAACCAAAGGAAAAAGGTGACCTCGCCGCCGCCGTCCGCCACGAAGGCTTCGCCGGCGGCATCCTCCGTCAGCGGCGAGGGAGAGGATGCGGGGTAGGTGGGGAGGGTTGTGGCATCCCGCAAAACCACTACTAGAAAATCACGTTGTTTTTGTGCATTGCATCGTCATCATCATGCATTGTTTGTGTGCATTATTTTGAAAAGCCTAGTTTTGATTTATACAAATACCCCTCTTTATTTTAAAAGGCAAAACCCCGAGCGTATCGGATATTTTAGTTCCCTAAAAACTGTTTGCAAAGTGGCCTTGTTTTAAAATAGACAAGACAAAACAAACACACATTTAAATCAGCCCCCTCTAAATCCTATCCCCACCCAAATCTATCCTACCCACCAACCGCAGGCCGCCACCTCACCCTCTCACCCAATCTCTACCCACCTGCCACCTCATCGATCCATACCTTTTTCCCTCTCCCTTTTCTCACCTCTCCTCACCCTCTCTAGCACCCGGCCCCACCCCACACCGACCCACTCAGCCTCACCCTCCTCCTCTCTTCACCTGGCCCCACCCCAAAGACAGCCCCCACCCGCCACAGGACCCACCCCTGGCCCCTGTCCCCGCTCTCTCCTTCCTCTCACCCCTCATCTCTCTCCTCCCGACGCAGCCGCTCCCCACACCCGACGCGCTCCTCCACCCCACCTTCCCCCGCCTTCTTCCTCTTCCCAGCGCCTCTCCTGGCCGCCTCTCCGCCTCTGCTCCTTCCCCAACCTCCTCTCCCCGTGGCTCCTCTCTGGCAGCCCTCCCACAGACCTCCCGCCTCCTCCGGCGCCACTTGAGCTCCCCGATCATCCCCGTCCTCATGGCCGCTTCCGTCGCCGGCGAGCCCTGCCCCTGCCCCGCCTGTCGCTGTCCCGCTCCCCGTCGCCTCCAGCCCCAGCGCCGGCCTCCTTTCTCCCAGCCGACGGCCGCCTCGCCGTCCATGAGCCCGCACCCTCCAACCTCCTCCGCCTCCCTTCCTCGCGCCGCCGCGCCCGACGTCCTCAAGGCCCGCTGGCCAGCCCCGCGGACCTCCCCACGCGAGCCCCCACCGCCGGACCTCCCATCCTCTCCGTCCGCCATGCCACCCCTCCGTCGCCCGCCTGCCTCCTCCTCGGTCTCCGCCGCCCGCCTGGAGCCTCCCGACCTCGCTGCCCGGCCTCGACCGCCTTCCTCTGCCGAGCGTCGCCGCCGGCGCCTCCCTCGAGCTCGCCAGCGCCCGGAGCGCCGCCTTCCCCGCTGTGGCCGCGCCGCCAGGCCCTCCTCCCCTCCGCAGCGTCCGCAAGCCCCGCCGGCGCGTGTTCCGTCAGCCACCGCCCCGCCCATGCCTGTCTGTGGCACGCGTGTATGCCCTGTGTGAGTTGTGTTTGTGCCACCCCTTCAACAGTTGTGTGCTTGTGTTCAACCCTGTACACTTGTGTAATCTAAGTTGTTGCTGATCTGCTCGAGGTCTGTGGTGTCGCTGAAGCGCCGCAAGACGGGAACTGTCACAACATCAAGATCAACCGAAGACCGATCCAGAACGCCAAGTTCGCCAACATGGCAAATCCGAACCCGGAGATCTCCGTTACGGAACCACAAGGCCTTCGGGGGTGGAACCGACAAGATCTACCTCTCGAAACACCATGATCTCCAACCCGAAGACACCGAGACCCGGGAACGTGTGGCATCCCGCAAAAACCACTACTAGAAAATCGCGTTGAATTTGTGCATTGCATCGTCATCATCATGCATTGTTTGCATAAAACTATTTTCGCAACGCCCGATTTGTTTTCCGAACGCCCCATCCTTATTCAAACGCCAAAATCCGGGTCGCCGGATTGTTTTGTTTTGCCCGATATCGGTTTGCAAAAGCCTTGCTTGAAATAAATAAAAATTATAATTATTTTTAGTGGGAAGCGTAACGGGCGAACGACCCGAACGACCACCCCAGAAATTAAAATCGGTTCAATCTAAATCCTACAGCTACCCAACTACCTACCCACACACCCCCTCCACCTCACCCCAACCAATGCCCTCTCTCCACCTCACCTCTCCTCTCTCCCCCACCCAACCAGCTACTGCCACATCACCCCAAACCCCCTCTCTCTCTCCACACACCCACCTGCCAACCCACACCCTTTCTCTCCCCAACACACCCCGCACACGACGCACTCACGCACACCCCGCACCTGCCAGGACCCCACCCCGCACACAGCACGCACGCCCCACCCGCCCTGTCGCATGTCCCCACGCCTGGCCCCACCCACACGCGTCCCACGCGGCTGCCCCGCTCCCTCCCGACGCTCACCTCTTCCCCGCACGCGCCCTCCCTTTCCTCAACCTCCCACCGCCTCCTCCAGAGCCCCGCTGACGCCCGCCTCCATGAGCCCCGCCCTCCGCCTGCCATGCGCCGCCGCCTCACCAACCTCGCCGCCTAGCCCCGTCCCCCATCCCTGCCGCTCCCTCACCTCGCCCGCCCGCCGCCTTGGCAACAGCCTCCGCCCGCGCCACTGCTCGCTCCTCCCCAGCTCCTTCCGCCAGCTCGCCTCCCCCCAAGCGGTTACCTCCTGCAAGCTCCTCCGCCCACCTCGCCGCACCTCGCCCCGCCTGCCCGCCTCGTCAGCTCCGCCTGCTCAGGTCCTCCGCCTTGGCCGGACTGCCGACCTCGCGCCGCCCATGCGCCTTGGCGACTCGCCACAAGGCCTCCGCTCGCCACGTCTCCGTCGTCGCGACTGCCACCTTCGCCAGCGCCGCCTCGGCCTCCGCGCCCTCTGGGACCTCCTCCTGCTCTGGCTGTGCCGCCCGACGAAGTTTCTCGCCGCCTCCGCTCAAGCCCGACGCCGCCCTCGCCGCTTGCTCGCGCCAAGGTCGCCGCCCGGCCGCTGAGCCCCATTGGCGAAGCTCACCCAGACAGCCGTCGCCGCCCTGCGCCTTCCCCCGGCTCTCCTGCCTCGCCAGGCGCGCCTCCAGCGGGCTCGCCCGAGCCCCCTGCCGCCTTTGCCTCACCGTCGGCTGGCCTCGCCGCCGTTCTTCCATGACCCGGCCGCCCGAGCCTCCTGTCGCCGCTCACAGACGCCTCCTGCAGCATGGTTCTCGTCGGCCTCCTCCCTGTCCAGGACGGAGTCGCCAAGGCCGCCTTAGTTGCGTGTGTAGACAGAGATGGTGTCCTGGCGTGTGGTTTTCCAAGTTCTTCCCTTGGCATGGATAAGAGGACCCCATGAGGATGGTTTGAACCCGATCTGTTGGAGATGAATCGAGGTGACCCGCAACCCCGCAAGATCTCGTATGCGCCCAGAGCGACCACGTCGAGAGCTTCCCCGAACCCGGCAACGCAGGAACCTCAAGATCTGCCCCACGGATCCGATGGTTGTAGCCCCGAAGACCGATCCCAGCGCGACCGAACCCCGTCGACCACCAAGGCCCTCGGGATCGCCAAGTTCTCCCTCCCGGACGCGATGGCCGGGAACCCGGACACCGAGCGTCAAGATCGCCACCGGTTCAACAAGCGCTCCGCCCCGAACACCAATTTCTGCAACCCCGAACGTCAAGACCGACTCGATGGCGTGGACCCGGCAGGAGCTTCGCAACGATAAGAACGGCACCGACCCGGAAGAATCCGATGCGCCCCGACGCCGAACCAAGACCTGCTCCTCGGATGCGACAAGTGCTTCATCCCGAACGCCATGACCGTCGACATGACCCGAAGACGCGGATGCGCCAAGACCTACCTCTGTGGTCCGAGAGCGTTTCCGTCGAGACCGAACCCGTCGGACCCTGGACCCCGAGCCCGAACCCCGAACCCCGGAACCAAGACCGTCGAGACCCTAATGTGTGACCCTTTTCCTCGATACCCTATTTTTATAAATAATATCAACTTGTTGCATATTTAATTGTCATCTCGCATGTATATCATTGGTTTGGGGCCTTATGCCGATTCACCTAATAATTAAATATGGGGCCCATATGCGGGCAAATCCAGTCGTATATTGGGCTCATTTAAATTGGTGTAGCGAGCCGTTGATATATTTTTCCTTGTTAAAACAACATTTAATTGCGGGGTAGCTAAATAACTTGAACCGTTTAATTAATTGTCGGGACCCCGGTTCCGCTTAATTTGACCTAATTGCATCACACCTTGCCATGCCATGCATCATGCATGCATCATGCCGATCTTCTGCCGTTGTATTAAATAGTGCATCCGTGTTTCTTCTAGTGTTTTGGTTCTTCATGATAAGGCCGTTGAGTTGATGTGAGCTTCCGATCTTCGTTGAACCTTCAACAATGTTTTCAGGCGAGCATCTTCCCCTTCCTACCTATCTTACTTTATAGTCTTTATTCCCTCCTGGTGATCTATTGCTATCTGTGTTGCGATGCTCTAGTTTTCGTACCCGTGATGATCCCTTGCAGCCTTATATTGCCTTGGACACATCCTATTACCTGTTGTTTGGTAGATAGTTGGACTTGCGCGTCGTAGTCGCTTGCTCAAGCGTCATGTGGTCGTCCAAAGGCCAGCTTGTTGATGTATTGCCGCATGTTGATGTTGGAGATGATCTTAGTTTTACTTATCGCTCACTTAATTTCTGTTTAACAACTAAAATTGAAATAAGCAGAGGCATCGGTGGGTGATAGATAATATTTGGTTTCCGAACGCCCACTTGTGTCCCGTAAGGCCCCGAGTACTTGATACCTGTTCCTTGATTTATCGCTATCCACATCCGGAGGTATATGGGACCCCCGAGCGAGCTTGATTCAGTCTTATTTCTTGGGGCCACAAACTAGTTTGAGGTTTTATTTACGATCCTACTTATGCCATGCTACTTTCAGTATTTAAATTGTGCGAGGAGCACCTTTGCATCATTTAGGTAAGCGGAGTGATTACGCTGCATCGACAAGCCCAGCCACACTTTCGGGTTCCCGATTAAACTACGACCATTGACGCAAACCTTGAGTCCGTTTGAGCTTGCTTACTCGCTATGGATCTACTCAATGGGGTGGCCCCTGAAATATTTCTGAATCTGTGATTGTTCAAATCGTGAAAGCCTCGTTGGGTTTTGATTTGGTTTTTCCGAGGTTGATCGAGCGTGTGTTGCTATTGGTGCACCCCGGCCGGGTAAAACTTTCTGAAAGCCGTGTCCGCGGATATGGACGACTTGGAGCACAGTATCTCGATCATAGACAAGCATAACTAAAGTTTATTGCTGTAAATTTGACTTTATAATGACTAGTAATCAGCTTCACTATAATGGAATGGCTAACTAATACTGCCCACAATTGCTTGTTTGGAGTGTCGCTTGCGACCATTGTACCTGACTCGTAAGTATTGCAACTACAACGGAATGGCTAAATAAAAGTACCAACAACTGTTGGGTTTTGGGTTTATCCCATGCTATCTGTATCTGATTAGTAATTGTTGTAACTACAATGGAATGGTTAACTAAAAGTGCCCACTGCTTATTTTATCAGGACGACTATCTAAACCTGACTAGTAAAGTGCCGCAACTATAACTGAATAAGTAAAACTGCCAACTGTGTGAGTTCCTCGGTTGACTTCCTCGATTGGTCTCGAGGGGGAAACGCCAGGATGGGTTTGTTGGTGTTAGCTTCAGGTTGGATCCGGATAGGTCATTCTTACCCCTCTCTGATTGACGCCAGATGTTTCGAGTCTCTATAGGTTGTTTGGTGCATGCTGCCGCTGCCACTTCAGTCCACCATACCTATGTAGGCGAGGACCGCCGAATTATAGCCTCGCTGCTAATCGCCTCGATCGACGCTCCTTCTTTTTCCTTTGCCCTTTGTCGGCACCCCTTTTGTTTAAGCAGGTTGAGATCGACGTCGTTAGCAGGGTTACCCTTCCGGCTTGGCCTGGGTAGGGTTATGGACGCCATTGGTTATTCTTCAGGGCTCTTAGCCCCATTTGCATCTTGTCCGTAGTCGGACGCTCTATCATTTTCAAGGTGGTTTGGATCTTTGTATAATATATTCAGATTCGACTCTTTGAGTCATTGTATATATATCTGTTCATGGGTCCCATCGAGGACTGTTGTGTAATGTTATTACTTCGCTTTCCACCCGCACGAAAGTGCTGGTGAGCACCTTTGAATCGTTTCTATGCGGGTTTGGCGAATTTTGCTCAAACTTGCATAGGTCCGATTCTCGAGGGTGTTACTGAGTGGTATCGAGCAGCTATGCGATACCCCACAAGTCCAGCCTGTAGGATAACCTAGCTAACGGCCGAAGTAGAAGTGTCAAACTATTTTTGAAAAATCGGTTGGATAGTTCTGATTAGGTCTGATTTTACTCCTTACCCCTTTGCTATTCCTCTCTTACCTCTACGTGTTTTGAATCCGCTCTCTTCTCTCTCTTCGAGTCCAGGATTTCTCGTGGTTGGGTTTCCGTCGTACCTTCAGGGTTTCGCTTTCTCTCTTTTGTAACGGAGGTGCTACGATCATCAATCTGCCACTTGTCAGTTGTACCCTTCCTCCAATCTTTTGTTCTTGAGCTCTTTATCCATATGTGTTCCTTGCCGGATGTCAGTGTCGTTGAAAAACATATGAGAAGGACGAGCATTGGTGAAGTTGGAGTATACCTTGAGCATGTGTTGTTCATGCCAATGGAATGTAACACCCTCAGAATCGGCCCCATGCAAGTTTTAGCAAAACTCGCCAAACCCGCACGGAAACGATTCGAAGGTGCCCACCAGGCACTTTCGTGCGGGTGGAAAACAAAGTAATAACATTACACAACAGTCCTCGATGGGACCCACAGAACAGATATATATACAACAGCGACTCAAGAGTCAAGAATACAAATATAATATATACAAGATCCAAATCACCTTGAAAACGATAGAGCGTCCAGCTACGGACAAGATGCAAATGGGGCTAAGAGCCCTGAAGAATAACCAATGGCGTCCATAACCCTGCCTGTGCCAAGCCAAGGGTAACCGCTAACGGCCGATCTCAAAACCTGCTCAAACAAAAGGGTGCCGACAAGGGCAAAGGAAAAGAGGAGCGTCGATCGAGGCCAGTACACGGCGAGGCTAGAATTCGGCGGTCCTCGCCTACATAGGTATGGTGGACTGAGCGGCAGCGGCAGCGAGCACTAAAAAACCTATAGAGACTCGATACAACTGGCGGCTATCAGAGAGGGGTGAGAAAGACCTATTCGGATCCAACATGATACTATCATCAATCAAACCCATCCTGGCGTTTCCCCCTCGAGACCAAACGAGGAAGTCAACCGAGGAACTCACACAGTTGGCAGTTTTAATTATTCAGTTATAGTTGTGGCACTTTACTAGTCAGGTTTAGCTAATTATCCTGATAAAGTAAGCAGTGGGCACTTTTAGTTAATCATTCCGTTATTGTGGCATCACTTACTAGTCAGATTCAATATAGCATGAGACAAACCCAAAACCCAGCAGTTGTTGGTACTTTTACTTAGCCATACCGTTGTAGTGAAGCTGAATACTAATCATATCGGAAACAAGTCAATTTATAACAATAAACTTTAGTTATAGTTGTCTATGATCAAGCACTGTGCTCCAAGTCGTCCATAACCGCGGACACGGCTTCTCGAAAAGATTTAACCCTGCAGGGGTGCACCAAAGTATCCACAGGCACTTCGACCCTTTTTGCCAGATCAGTTAACATACACCCATCGGTATGTCGGCGGGGCCTAAGTCACGACGTTCCCAGACCCAAAGCAAGTACGTGGGGGCCACCCCACCGAGTCGACACCCGCAACGGAGTCGGCCGGTCTCCGAGACGGACTCAGGGTTTGCGTCAGTGGCAGTAAGCGACAGCAAATCCCCAAACGGGGACTGTCGATACCGCGAAATCACTCCGCTTCCTAAACAGTACACGTGCTATCTGTCGCACAATTTAAATAAAGCAGTAAACATGGCATAGGTACATGATAGTAAAAACACCTCAAACTAGTTGTGGCCCCCAGTACAATACTTTGAAATCAGGTAATTATCAATGGGGGGCCCATATCTCCCCACCTGTGGTTAGCGCGCTCGATCTCGGAACAGGTGTCAAGAACTCGGGTCCTACGGGACACAAGTGGGCGGTCGGAAACCAAATCTTACCTATCACCCACCGATGCCTCTGCTTAATTCAATTTTAGTTGTTAAACAGGAATTAAAGTGAACAATAAGTAAACCATGTTCATCTCAACGTCAACGTGCGGCAATCCTCCAACAACTGTGGTACTCGACGACAAGCAAAAGCACTTGAGCAAGCGACTACGACACGCGGGTCCAACTATCTACCAAACACAGGTAATAGGATGTGTCCAAGGCTATATATGGCTGCAAGGGATAGCACAGGTACGAAACTAGAGCATCGCAACACAGATAGCAAAGATCAACAGGAGGGAATAAATACTAGAAAAAGTAAGATAGGTAGAAAGGGGGAGATGCTCGCCTGAAAACATTGTCGAGGGTTCAACCGAAGATCGGGGCGAAGCTCACATCAACTCAACGGCCTTATCCGCGAAGAAGCAAAACACTAGAAGAAACACCGGATTCAATATTTAATACACGGCAGAAGATCGGCATGATGCATGTATGATGTATGGCATGGCAAGGTGCGATGCAATTTGGTCAAGATTAAGCGGAACCGGGGTCCGACAATTAATTAGGTGGTTTAAGTTATTTAGCTACCCCGCAATTAAATGTTGTTTTAACAAGGCAAAATATATCAACGGTTCGCTACACCAGTTTAAATGAGGCCAATATAAGGCTAGATTTGCCCGCATATGGGCCCCATATTTAATTATTAGGTGAATCGGCATAAGGCCCCCAAACCACAGATATGCATGCGAGTATGACAATTCAATATGCAAACGAGTTGTTATTATGCATTTATGAAATAGGGGGGGTCGGAAAAGGTTCACACATCAGGGTTCTCGACGATCTTGGGGTTCCGGGGTTCGGGGTTCGACAGGGTCCAGGGTTCGACGGTACGGTCTCGGCGGAAACGTTCTCGGATTCCGGGATCGTTCTCTCGTTCTCGGTAGCGGGGCAGATCTTGGCGCATCCGGGAAGCAGGACTTGGTTTGGTGTTGGGGCACAACGGGTCCGCCCTGGTCGGTGTCGATCTTGTCATCACGAGGATCTTGTCGGGTCCGCGCCATCGAGTCGGTCTTGGCAGTCATCGGGTCCGTGTAGACGGTCCTGGCGTTCGAGGGGAAGAACTTGGCGTTCCGTGAGACGATCCTGTCGCATTCGCGAGCGTCGGGTCATGTCGTTGGTTTTGTCCTTTCCGGCGGAGATCTTGGCGTCCGAGGAGAAGATCGTGTCGTTCCGAGACGGTGATCTTGGCGTCCGGGTAGTCGTTGTCGAACTTCGGAAGGGTATCGGGGTTCGCCGGATTTGTTCGGGTCGGTGCCGAACTTGTTGTCGCACTCGAGTGGTCTAAGTTGGGGTATTTCCGAAGATCTTGCCATGCGTCGCATATTCGACATATTCTCACCACAGCCGAACAACATCAGGAAGATCTGTCGGCCGGGTTGGCTTGGGGACGATCTCACAAAGAGCATCTGTAGCACATGCACCACATCGGCCAACGCCCGTACAGAGAACGAGGTCCCACGAGGAACAACGCTGCCGTGGCCGTCGGACGGCGCGCTGGTGGGGGCCGAGGCGGAGACCGGAGGACGGGCCGGCGGGGAAGGAGGGCCGAGGCCGGCCGGCGGACGGGAGGCAGGCGCCGCGGGGGAGGAGCTTGGGAGGTGGTAGAGCTCGGGCGGGCGGTTGAGAGGCTGGCGTCGGCGGCGGATGGATGCGGCAGCGGCGGAGGACGACCGCCGGAGAGGGGCGGCAGCCTGACGGAGGCGACGCGGGCTCGCGGCGTCGAGAGCCGAGCAGCGAGGGGGGTGGTGAGATAGGGCGGCGGGGAGAGCAGAGGGAAGGACGGGCAAGGAGGCCTGAGGAGGAGAAGGAGGTGGGGCGGCGAGGTGAGGAGCGAGGCGAGGCGGGCGGGGTAAGGTGAGAGGCGGGAGGAAGCCGTGAGGAGGAGGGTGGATGGCGGTCGCGTGGCGCCCGGGAGGTCCCGGCATCGGGCCGCTGGAAGAGAGGAGGAGGCGCGTGGGACAGCCAGGAGCGGGCGTCATGAGCGGGGGGCCCATGCGAGAGGCAAGGCAAGGACGAGCCGAGGGGAGAGGCAGGCGGAGTGAGGAAGACGATGGGGAGGAGGGGTGAGGAGAGAATCCCGCGTGCGGGCGACGGGGTGGTGGGCCAGCGGGTGGGTCCGGGACGGTGGGAGCGTGCGTGTGTTGGGTGAGGTGGGTTTGGCGGCAGGGCAGCTGGGTGGGGACCCGGGGCGAGGCCGGTTGGTGGGTGGAGGGGAAAAGGTGAGGCAGTGGGGCCGGGGGTGGTGTGGTGTGGGCAGGTGGGGCCGGCTGGGTCGGTGGGACCGGGTGGCAGAGAGAGAGGGTTGGGGGTGGCGTGTGTATGCGTTGAGGAGGGAGTAGTGGCCGGCTGGCAGTGGGGATGGTGCGGGTGGCCTGCGTGTGTTTGTTGTGTGTGTGTATAAGGGAGGGGGTGATGGGACGGATTGGTGAGGTGGCGGTGGGTGAGGGTGAGATGGAGGGACGGTGAGGTGGCGAGCTGGGGTTGGTGGGTAGACTAGGATTGGGTAGAAATAGATTAGGGTTAGGTGTAGGCAGGATTAGGACTAGAGTTTTGTTTAGGGCTTGGAGGTGGCCGGCCGGACTTTCGGGTCTGGCTGGCTGCCTCCCCAAAAATAATTCAAACATTTTATTTAATTAAAATGGGGCGTTTGAAAACCGTTGGGAGACGAAACAGAATAATACAAACCCGGGTTTCGCGTTTGAACAAAGACGGGGCGTTTAGAAAACAAAAATAGGTTTTTGAAAATAGTTTCAGACAAACCGATGCATGATGATGACGATGCTCAAATGCAATGTGGCATGATGGCATGAGCATGCGGTCATGATGATGCAATGCGCAAAAACAACGCGATTTTCTAGTAGTGGTTTTAGCGGGATGCCACATGGAACCATCGCGAAACCTAATCATTGTGTCTTTCATACGATTTCTGTGGTATCTCCCGGTGTTTTCCGACGCGACGACATCCTCTACGCCAGATCCGATGCAGAGTCTGCATCCCTCCTTTGTTTCCGAACCTCGCTTGTCGAGATCTTCAGTCTAATTCCGAGAGTTGGTTGCATAATCCGCCTATTCGTGTGCAGAGTAATGGTTTAAGTGCGGGATGGAGTAGCTACCCTACCACTGCTCTTATCATTCGCTCTTGTACGTCGAATCAGTGGATCCAGCAATTTTACTCCGTCCACGGAAGTTAGGGGGTGGCTTTATTTGCGATACCTCTACCTTCGACCTTTTGTTCCCGGAGTGTTCCCTCGACGATCAGGAGCAACGACCCCTTGTTAGTGGTGTCGCGAGGATCTACACGAAGCGAGAAGACGCAGTTCGCCGACCTTCCTTCCGGTACCATGAGGCGGATCTCGAGGGCGAGATCCATTGTTAGTGGTGTCGAATTGTGGCATCCCGCAAAAACCACTACTAGAAAATCGCGTTGAATTTGTGCATTGCATCGTCATCATCATGCATTGTTTGCATAAAACTATTTTCGCAACGCCCGATTTGTTTTCCGAACGCCCCATCCTTATTCAAACGCCAAAATCCGGGTCGCCGGATTGTTTTGTTTTGCCCGATATCGGTTTGCAAAAGCTTTGCTTGAAATAAATAAAAATTATAATTATTTTTAGTGGGGCAGTCGAACGGGCCGAAACGACCCGAACGACCACCCCAGAAATTAAAATCGTTTCAATCTAAATCCTACAGCTACCCAACTACCTACCCACACCCCCCCTCCACCTCACCCCAACCAATGCCCTCTCTCCACCTCACCTCTCCTCTCTCCCCCACCCAACCAGCTACTGCCACATCACCCCAAACCCCCTCTCTCTCTCCACACACCCACCTGCCAACCCACACCCTCTCTCTCCCCAACACACCCCGCACACGACGCACTCACACACACCCCGCGCCTGCCAGGACCCCACCCCGCACACAGCACGCACGCCCCACCCGCCCTGTCGCACGTCCCCACGCCTGGCCCCACCCACACGCGTCCCACGCGGCTGCCCCGCTCCCTCCCGACGCTCACCTCTTCCCCGCACGCGCCCTCCCTTTCCTCAACCTCCCACCGCCGCCTCTGCTCCTCCAGAGCCCCGCCGACGCCCGGCCTCCGCGAGCCCCGGCCCCTCCGCCTGTCACGCCGCCGCCACCAACCTCGCCTAGCCCGTCCCCCCTCCCTGCCGCCTCACCCGCCTCCGCCTGCCCGCCTTGGCAACAGCCTCCGCCCGCGCCGCCCGCCTCGTCTGCTCCTCCTGTGCTCCTTCTGCAAGCTCCCTCCGTCCACCTCGCCGCACCCTCGCCCAGCGCGCCCGCCTCGTCTGCTCCTCCCAGGCTCCAGCCTGCCGCTCTGCGTCCCTCCATGGCCGCCGGCCGACCTCGCGCTGCCCTCCGCGCGCCGCCCGCGACCCTCGCCCAGCGCCTCGCTCCCCTCTCCGCTTCGCCACGTCTCCGTCGTCCGCGACCGGCCACCCTCCCTTGCGCCGCCTCGGCCTCCGCGCCTCTGCCGGACCTCCTCCCAGCGTCTGCCTGTGGCGCCCAGACGAGTTTCTCCTCGCCGCCTCCAGCTCAAGCCCGGCGTCGCCTCCCTCGGCTCGCTCGCCCGCCAAGGTCGCCCGCGCCGCCGCCTCGAGCCCCAGCCGTGAGCTCCGCCCCCAGCCGTCGCCGTCGCCGCCCTGCGCCTTCCGGCCCCTGCTCTCCTGCCTCGCCACTGGCGCGCCTCGGCCGGGCTCGCGAAACCTGCCCCTTTGCCTCACCGTCAGCAGCGGGCCCTGCCGCCGTTCTTCCATGACCCCGGCCGCCCGAGCCTCCCTGTCCGCCGCTCTGCGCATCGCCTCCTGCAGCATGGTTCTCGTCGGCCTCCTCCCTGTCCAGGACGGAGTCGCCAAGGCCGCCTTAGTTGCGTGTGTAGACAGAGATGGTGTCCTGGCGTGTGGTTTTCCAAGTTCTTCCCTTGGCATGGATAAGAGGACCCCATGAGGATGGTTTGAACCCGATCTGTTGGAGATGCATCGAGGTGACCCGCAACCCCGCAAGATCTCGTGCGCCCGGGCGACCACGTCGAGCTTTCCGAACCCGACGCAGAACCTCAAGATATGCCCCACGGATCCGATGGTTGTAGCCCCGAAGACCGATCCCGGCGCGACCGAACCCCGGCGACCACCAAGGCCCTCGGGATCGCCAAGTTCTCCCTCCCGGACGCGATGGCCGGGAACCCGGACACCGAGCGTCAAGATCGCCACCGGTTCAACAAGCGCTCCGCCCCGAACACCAATTTCTGCACCCCGAACGTCAAGACCGACTCGATGGCGTGGACCGGCAGAGCTTCATAGCGATAAACGGCACCGACCGGAAGAATCCGATCGCCCGACGCCGAACCAAGACCTGCTCCTCGGATCGACAAGTGCTTCATCCCGAACGCCATGACCGTCGACATGACCCGAAGACGCGGATGCGCCAAGACCTACCTCTGTGGTCCGAGAGCGTTTCCGTCGAGACCGAACCCGTCGGACCCTGGACCCCGAGCCCGAACCCCGAACCCCGGAACCAAGACCGTCGAGACCCTAATGTGTGACCCTTTTCCTCGATACCCTATTTTTATAAATAATATCAACTTGTTGCATATTTAATTGTCATCTCGCATGTATATCATTGGTTTGGGGCCTTATGCCGATTCACCTAATAATTAAATATGGGGCCCATATGCGGGCAAATCCAGTCGTATATTGGGCTCATTTAAATTGGTGTAGCGAGCCGTTGATATATTTTTCCTTGTTAAAACAACATTTAATTGCGGGGTAGCTAAATAACTTGAACCGTTTAATTAATTGTCGGGACCCCGGTTCCGCTTAATTTGACCTAATTGCATCACACCTTGCCATGCCATGCATCATGCATGCATCATGCCGATCTTCTGCCGTTGTATTAAATAGTGCATCCGGTGTTTCTTCTAGTGTTTTGGTTCTTCGCGGATAAGGCCGTTGAGTTGATGTGAGCTTCGTCCCGATCTTCGGTTGAACCTTCAACAATGTTTTCAGGCGAGCATCTTCCCCTTCCTACCTATCTTACTTTATAGTCTTTATTCCCTCCTGGTGATCTATTGCTATCTGTGTTGCGATGCTCTAGTTTTCGTACCCGTGATGATCCCTTGCAGCCTTATATTGCCTTGGACACATCCTATTACCTGTTGTTTGGTAGATAGTTGGACTTGCGCGTCGTAGTCGCTTGCTCAAGTCTTTGTGCGTGTCGATGCCACGCTTGTTGATGTATTGCCGCATGTTGATGTTGGAGATGATCTTAGTTTTACTTATCGCTCACTTAATTTCTGTTTAACAACTAAAATTGAAATAAGCAGAGGCATCGGTGGGTGATAGATAATATTTGGTTTCGAGCCCACTTGTGTCCGTAAGGCCCCGAGTACTTGATACTGTTCCTTGATTTATCGCGCTATCCACATCCGGAGGTATATGGGACCCCCGAGCGAGCTTGATTCAGTCTTATTTCTTGGGGCCACAAACTAGTTTGAGGTTTTATTTACGATCCTGTACTTATGCCATGCTAATTTCTGTATTTAAATTGTGCGAGGAGCACACTGTACTGTTTAGGTAAGCGGAGTGATTACGCGGTATCGACAAGCCCAGCCACACTTTCGGGTTCCCAGTCGCTTACAGCCATTGACGCAAACCTTGAGTCCGTTTTGGAGCTTGCTTACTCCGTTGGGATCTACTCAATGGGGTGGCCCCAAATATTCTGAATCTGTGATTGTTCACCGTGAAAGCCTCGTTGGGTTTTGATTTGGTTTTCCGAGGTTGATCGGCGTGTGTTGCTATTGGTGCACCCGGCGGGTAAAACTTTCAAAGCCGTGTCCGCGGATATGTACGACTTGGAGCACAGTATCTCGAACATAGACAAGCATAACTAAAGTTTATTGCTGTAAATTTGACTTTATAATGACTAGTAATCAGCTTCACTATAATGGAATGGCTAACTAATACTGCCCACAATTGCTTGTTTGGAGTGTCGCTTGCGACCATTGTACCTGACTCGTAAGTATTGCAACTACAACGGAATGGCTAAATAAAAGTACCAACAACTGTTGGGTTTTGGGTTTATCCCATGCTATCTGTATCTGATTAGTAATTGTTGTAACTACAATGGAATGGTTAACTAAAAGTGCCCACTGCTTATTTTATCAGGACGACTATCTAAACCTGACTAGTAAAGTGCATAACTATAACTGAATAAGTAAAACTGCCAACTGTGTGAGTTCCTCGGTTGACTTCCTCGATTGGTCTCGAGGGGGAAACGCCAGGATGGGTTTGTTGGTGTTAGCTTCAGGTTGGATCCGGATAGGTCATTCTTACCCCTCTCGATTGGCCGGATGTTTGAGTCTCTATAGGTTGTTTGGTGCATGTCGCTGCCACTTCATCCACCATACCTATGTAGGCGAGGACCGCCTTATAGCCTCGCCGTGTCTTGGCCTCGATCGACGCTCCTTCTTTTCCTTTGCCCTTTGTCGGCACCCCTTTTGTTTAAGCAGGTTGAGATCGGCGTCGTTAGCGTGGTTACCCTTCCGGCTTGGCCAGGCGGTTATGGACGCCATTGGTTATTCTTGAGGCTCTTAGCCCCATTTGCATCTTGTCCGTGATCGGACGCTCTATCATTTTCAAGGTGGTTTGGATCTTTGTATAATATATCTCGTATTCGACTCTTTGAGTCATTATATATATCTGTTCTGTGGGTCCCATCGAGGACTGTTGTGTAATGTTATTACTTCGTTTTCCACCCGCACGAAAGTGCCTGGTGGGCACCTTTGAATCGTTTCTATGCGGGTTTGGCGAATTTTGCTCAAACTTGCATAGGTCCGATTCTGAGGGTGTTACAGAACGCCATGGCCGTCTACGCGGACCCGACGAGTTCGACACCGACCAGGGCGAGTTCGATGCGCCCCGACGCCGAACCAAGACCTCCTCCCGGAACGCCGTGATCGACCTCAGTTATCCGAGAACGCCCCCGCCGAGGACGAACCCCAGATCCGAACCCTGAGACCAACCCCGAACCCCGGAAACCAAGATCTGCCGAACCCTAATGTGTGACCCCTCTCCTCGAGCCCTATTTTATAAATGAAATAACAACTTGTTGCATATTAATTGTTCATCTCGCATGCATATTTGTGTGGTTTGGGGGCCTTATGCCGATTCACCTCATAATTAAATATGGGGCCCATATGCGGGCAAATCTAGCCTTATATTGGCCTCATTTAATTTTGCGTAGCGAACCGGTAACTTATTTTGCCATGTTAAGACAACATTTAATTGCGGGGTAGATAAACAACATGAGTCACCTATTTAATTGTCGGGACCCCGGTTCCACTTAATATGACCTAAATGCATCGCACCTTTGCCATGCCATGCATCATATCATAAGCATGCCGATCTTTTGTCGTAGTATTAAATATTGCATCCGGTGTTTATTATAGTGTTTTGCTTCTTCGCGGATAAGGCCGTTGAGTTGATGCGAGTGTCGACCCGATCTTCGGTTGAACCTTCGGCAATGTTTCAGGCGAGCATCTCCCCCTTTCTACCTATCTTACTTTTATAGTATTTATTCCCTCATGTTGATCTATTGCTATCTGTGTTGCGATGCTCTAGTTTTCGTACCCTTGTTTTCCTTGCAGCCTTATATTGCCTTGGACACACCCTATTTCCTGTTGTTTGGTAGATAGTTGGACTTGCGCGTCGTAGTCGCTTGCTCAAGTGCTGTTTCGTGTTGTCAAATGCCACAGTTGTTGGAGTAATGCCGCATGTGTGTTGTTGGAGATGATCATGGCTTTACTTATCGTTCACTTTAATTTCTGTTTAATAACTAAAATTGAAGTAAGCAGAGGCATCGGTGGGTGATAGATAATATTTGGTTTCCGAACGCCCACTTGTGTCCCGTAGGACCCCGAGTACTTGATACCTGTTCCTTGATTTATCGCGCTATCCACATCCGGGAGGTATATGGGACCCCCTGAGCCAGAGCTTGATTCAGTCTTATTTCTTGGGGCCACAAACTAGTTTGAGGTTTTATTTACTATCCTGTACTTATGCCATGCTTACTGCTTTATTTAAATTGTGCGAGGAGCACACTGTACTGTTTAGGATCGTGGCACGATTCCGCGGTGTCGACAAGCCCAGCCACACTTTCGGGTTCCCAGTCGTTCACAGCCGTCCCCACAACCTTAAGTCCGTCTCGGAGCCGGCCGGCTTCGTTGCGGGTCTACTTTAAGGGGTGGCCCCCTGAAATATTTCTGAATCCTGTGATTGCTTTGTCGTGAAGGCCTCGTTGGGTTTTGATTTGGTTTTTCCGAGGTTGATCGAGTGTGTGTTGCTATTTGTGCACCCCGGCCGGGTTAAAACTTTCTGAAAGCCGTGTCCGCGGTTATGGACGACTTGGAGCACAGTATCTCGACCATAGACAAGCATAACTAAAGTAGTACTATAAATTTGACTTTATAATGACTAGTAATCAGCTTCACTATAATGGAATGGCTAAATAATACTGCCCACAACTGCTTGTTTGGATTGTCGCTTGCGACCATTGTACCTGACTAGTGAGTATTGCAACTACAACGGAATGGCTGAATAAAAGTACCAACAACTGCTGGGTTTTTCGGATATCTCATACTAATTGTATTTGATAAGTGTTGCAACTACAATGGAATGGTTAACTAAAAGTGCCCACTGCTTACTTTATCAGGACGATTATCTATACCTGACTAGTAATTGCTGCAACGATAACTGAATAAATAAAACTGCCAACGGTGTGAGTTCCTCGGTTGACTTCCTCGTTGGTCTCGAGGGGGAAACGCCAGGATGGGTTTGTTTGATGGTAGTATCAGGTTGGTTCCGAATAGGTCTTTCTTACCCCTCTCTGATAGCCGCTAGTTGTATCGAGTCTCTATAGGTTGTTTAGTGCATGCTGCCGCCGCTTGATCCACCATACCTATGTAGGCGAGGACCGCCGATTCTAGCCTCGCCGTGTCGGCCTCGATCTTGACCGCTCTCTCTTTTCCTTTGCCCTTTGTCGGCACCCCTTTTGTTTAAGCAGGTTTTGAGATCGACGTCGTTAGCAGGTTACCCTTCCGGTTTGGCCGGCAGGTTATGGACGCCATTGGTTAATCTTCGTGGCTCTTAGCCCCATTTGCATCTTGTCCGTAGCTGGACGCTCTATCGCTTCAAGGTGATTTGTATCTCTTTATATTATATCTCTATTCGTGACTCATAGACTCATGTTATATATATATATATATATATATATATATATATATATATATATATATATATATATATATATATATATATGTTCTGTTGGTCCCATCGAGGACTGTTGTGTAATGTTATTACTTCGTTTTCCACCCGCACGCAAGTGCCTGGTGGGCACATTTGAATCGTTTCTATGCGGGTTTGGCGGGTTTCGCTAAAACTTGCATAGGTCCGATTCTGAGGGTGTTACAAGGGTGGCCGGAGGAGGTGGGAGTCGCCGCCCGTGTCGCCCAGAGAGAGCGACGCGGGGACCTTTCTTCCACAAGGACATTTCTATCAGTTTCGAATATCTCGTCGTGACTAGCTCAACGCTGAAAACTAATGCTAAATTGGACAAATAGTTTAATCTATAAACATTTTGAATTTTCGATTCATTCTTTAATTGATTTTCTCATGTAGTAGCATGCGTACCGGACAGTGCAGTAGCATCTGTTGGATTTAAAATTTCTCAGACCGGTCTCTATCTAAATTTCCCTTAAAAAAGGCTAAAGACTCTCGAATACTCTCGAATGTGGAGTTGACCGGACTAAATGCTGTCGGTCAATTGAGTAGTTTCGTGGTGTTGAGAAACTGAAGTATTTGAACCACATGGTTTACCGTGTTGGCTCCGTCTCCTGCTTCCTCCTTCCTCATCTTCTTCGTTACGTACGTTGCCGCCGTCCTATACAAACTACGTACAGCGCCCAGGCTCAGGCTAGTGCGCATGCATGCATCCCTAGGTCACCCAATGAGGTTGAATTTAGATCGATTATGCTTCTTTTCTTACTGCGCAGCTAAGGGCATCGCCTTTCTTCTCGTGTGCGGCGTGCTCGTCGCCTTGGCGCTCCTCTTCATATACAAGTGCACCAAGATGTGTCTGAATATACCGTCGCCACGAGCGAGGCCGGTGGTGCAGTACTACAGGGTGGTGCAGTACAAGGTGGTGCCGGACCACGTGATGAGGCACACCTCCATCGAGAGGTTCCTTGCGAACATGGCCAAGGAGAATAGTCCCATCCGGTTCACGGCGGAGCAGCTCACCGGGTACACGGGCAACTACTCCGCTCAGCTCGGCCGGGGCGGCTTCGGCACCGTCTACCGGGGCGTGCTCCCCAACGGCCTCGCCGTGGCGGTGAAGGTGCTCCACGACCCGAGGACGTCGGAGGAGCAGTTCAAGGCGGAGATGGGCACCATCGGCACCACGCACCACGTCAACCTCGTCAGGCTCTACGGCTACTGCTTCCAAGGGGACACGCACGCGCTGGTGTACGAGCGAGTTCATGGAGCACGGCGCGCTCAACGCCTACCTGTCCGCCCACGGCGCCGCCGTGAGCATGGCAACGGTGGCCGAGATCGCCACCGGCGTCGCCAGGGGCCTCAGGTACCTCCACGAGGAGTGCCAACGGAAGATCGTGCACTACGACATCAAGCCCGACAACGTGCTCCTCGACGCCACCCTCACGCCCAAGGTGGCCGACTTCGGGCTCGCGCGCCTGGTGAGCCGTGCCGACACGCACGACTCCGTGTCCCGCCCGCGCGGCGGCACCCCTGGGTTCGGCGCGCCTGAGGTGTGGAGGGAGCTGCGCGTCACCGAGAAGTGCGACGTCTACAGCTTCGGCATGCTCCTCCTCGACATCGTCTGCCGGGGCAGGAACTTGCTGGTTGTGGACGCCGACGCCGCGTCCGACGGAAGCCAGCAGTGGTTTCCCATGGTGGCTTGGACAAAGTACCAGGCCGGCGAGCTGATGGAGCTTCTGGCGCCAACAGCGGACAGCCGCCGCGACGACGAGCCGTGGCGGTGCAGGGAGCTGGTGGAGAGGTTGTGCAAGGTGGCGTTCTGGTGCGTGCAGGAGCGGCCACCAGCGAGGCCGTTCATGAGCGCGGTGGTGAAGATGCTGGAGGGCGAGATGAATATTGCTCCGCCGCCCTGCCCGTTCCACCATCTCTTTGGACCGCCGTCCGCAATGCCGAGCAGCATAAACACCATGCCGTCGTAGCTAGCAACGAGATCCTCGCTTTTTCACGTACACGTCCGGTGTCTTTGTTCCTAAGAAAGACATGAACATTTTTTTACGGGAAAAAAAGAAATGAACTTAGCAACCTGTATATCATCATCATTCAGTAAATGCACTGTTTGTGCTTGCCAAGTGCTTGCCGTGATGTTGTTACTATGTTGTCCTGTTGCGGGGAAGATCTTGGGAGATTTCCGGAGCGATGGATCATTCATACAACAAATTTTAGTCACGAAGAATGTTTGTTTTCGTGTTCTTTACCCTTTTTTTGGCTATGAAATTCCTACTTAGTGTCTGCGATGATTTTTGAACGTAAATCCGGGGTGAAATGCTCTGTTTTCTGGATGTTTCCTATGCCTAGCACACCCCTTTTGGTGTCTTAGGATCATGCTTATGTTCTTGGTGACACGTGATAAATACACTCACGTGGACGTCATGAAAATCCAAGATTTTGCCTTTTAGCAGTTTTTATGGGCTGCAGCGCACCGTTTTTTATTGTTTCGTCAAAGATCGGTGCTTTTGTGTTCTCCGACCATTTTTATGAACTATAGAGCACTAACTAGCAGGCAGTACGTGGCGGCCTACAATTATGACGACGGGGTAACGGGCTAGAGGCGAGAACCACTAGACTGTAATCATAGGAAACATGCGCGGAGGAACATGCCAGCCACCGGTAAACAGGAATTTAAGCCCCAAAAAAATGTAGAAAAGAAAAGGGAGCACACGGGCAGGCAGAACATACTCCATATTGATACTCCGCCACGGCGAGGCCGTTGGGGAGCACGCCCCGGTAGGCGATTGGTTCAAATTGGTAATCTACAGTTACCCGAAGAATGCCGTGCGCTTAGAGAGGGAGGATGTCGTGCGCTGAGAGAGCAGGAATCGGTTGATCTTTTATATAGGTAGTATTTTGCGGTCCTAGGACGACTTTTTTACATTTGGATGAACTTGTGGGCATAGCATTATGAATCTTGTCCCAATTCAATTCTCGTAAGTACATTTGGATGAACTTATGGGCATACTTGCAAAGGATAATTTGAAAAATCTAAATTGGGTGGTGTGTACCAAATGTTGTTTCTATGGTCAGAGAAAACCATAGAACATTTGTTCATATTATGTCCTTTTGCTCGGCTTTTATGGCACATAGTCCATTTTACTTATAATCTTCGTCCCCAAATAATATTACAAATATGTTTGAGAATCAGCTAAATGGAGTTCACACTATATCACTACCAAAAATATCCCCCGTTCTTGGCACCTTTTTTCGGGCGGCAAAGCAAAAAGTATTTCAAAAAGTCGGTTAGCCGGCGGACGTGCTTTCCTCGGCGGCTAATTAAGCTCGCGGCCTCATATCCGCTGCGGTACACACGATGCCGATACTTCCGGGTGTCAAGGTATGTGGCACGCAAAAACGGCACTCGGTAATGCCTAGCCAGAGAAACAGAGGCATTATTTTGTGAGCCCTGCTATGTGCATGACGTTATTCGTGGGTATTCACTGGAGAATTGTCATCTTTGCTGGTCAAGCCTGTGTCGCTGACATGTATGTCCCACCACGAGGAGTTGTTTCCCTACTTATCACCGTCCACCAGCGCTCACACGTGTCCCGATCCACTCATCATTGTTTATCCTCTAATTTGTGTGATTTGGATATAACTAACACGGACTGACGCTGTTTTCAGCAGAATTGCTTTGCTGTTTCGTTTTTGTGCAGAAAATTAACTTTTAGAAAAAATCCCAGAAAATATGCCGAAAATCCTATTTTCCCAGAAGACTCACGAAGCCAGAAGACGGAGGGGAGAAGAGGCTTAAGGGGCCCACGCCACCCTCTGGCGCGGGCCAGGGCATGGTGTGGCCGCCTCGGACTCCGCCTCTACCTCCCCTTTCGCCTACATAAACCCTCTGACCTAAAAACACCGGGGGGGGGGGGGGGGGGGGGGCGATGTTTTTCCAAATAGAGTTCTGTTGCGCCGCCATCACCAGAAACCGCGATCCGAAACCAGAAACTATAAATAGAGTGCATGTAGAAATTCTGGCTTTAAATACTATATCGTTATCGTTGATGACTACTCTCACTACATGTGGACTTTTCTGCTTCATCAGAAGTCGGACACGTCCGACACCATTCTCAATTTCATTACCTATGCACGCACTCAGTTTAACCTTCCCGTCGTGGCTATGCAAGCAGACAATGGCACCAAGTTTCTCAACCCCATCTTCACGGAGTTTTTCTCCTGCCACAACATTCACATTTGCCTCTGGTGTTCCTATACATCCCAGCAAAATGGCAAGGACGAACGCGCTATCCGCACCCTAAACGATGTCACCCGCACCCCTCTTATTCAAGCTCACATGCTTCCCTCTTACTAGGCTAAAGCCCTTTCCGTTGACACGTATCTCCTTAATCCTTGACCTAGTCAACCCATTAGTTTCTCCATTCCGCATGAGCTTCTCCATAAGTCTCCCGCCACCTATAGTGACCTCCGTGTTTTTGGGTGCTTGTGCTACCCTAATATCTCCGCCACCATGCCACATAAGCTTTCTCCTCGTCTATCCCGTGCGTCTTCCTAGAGTATCCATCATCACACCGCAGCTATCGTCGCTGCCTTGAACTCTCCACCCGCAGTGTCATCATCGCTCGTCATGTTGTTTTTTACGAGTCCTCCTTCACATTCATCCTGGTCGCTATGACCCCTCGTACCCAGTTTGACGAATCCCTCGACTTTCTCATCGATCTCGTCGACACTCAGCATACCCCACATGTTCTCACTAGAACTAGCTTCTCGCCTGCGATGCCTACAGCCTCCCCGTCTGCACCTGCCTCGTCCACGCCCACGCCTGCCCCCACTCCACCCGACTCCCCACCAGCGTCGTCACCCCTGGTTCTATCTGGGTGGTTGCCGCCTTCCCCACCTCACCAAACATGGGCTTCACCTCTAGCCTCGCGAGCGTCTTAATCTCTCCGCGATTGACTCGACTATCTCTCCCATCCCGAAAACCTACCGGACTGCTCTCCATGATCCTTTTAGTGGGCTGCTATGACTGATGGGTATAACACTCTTATGGCTAATGGTCCATGGACACTTGTCCCCTGCCCTTCTGGTGCAAATGTTGTTTCAGGCAAATGGATCTTTAAGCGCACAAGTTCGATTCTACTGGTGCTCTTGCACAGTACAAGGCACGCTGGGTTGTCCATGGTTTCTCCCAGCAGCCTAGAGTCGACTTACACAATACATTCAACCCCGTTGTCAAGCCTACGACCATCTGCATCATCCTCGGTATCACCACCTCTCGCGCATGGCCCGTTCATCATCTGGACATCAAGAATGCCATTCTACATGGCAATCTTTGACGAGGAGATTTATTGTCAGCAACCTTCAGGCTTTGTTGACCAGACTCGTCCATAGTTTGTGTGTCGTCTACACAAATCTCTCTATGGCCTCAAGCAGGATCCTCGGGTGTGGTACCAGAGGTTCGCGCACTACACTCACCAGCTCTGCTTCACTGTTTCTCAGTTGGATGTCTCCCTCTTCGCGCTTCTCCTCTCGCGTACTTTCTCTTGTACATTGATGATATCATCCTCACCGCTTCATCACCCCTCGACTTCTCCAGGACATCACCGAGCTTCTCCACCGCGAGTTCTCCATGACGGATCTTTAATTAGGAAGATGGGTCTTATTAGCAATACCCTAGTTTTTTTAGGGTTTTAGCGATACCCTTAGTGTGTTTATTAATTGTGTTTCATGTTAATTTGGACGAGCTAGCTAGTAGGGCCCAGTTATAAGCCCATGTACGTACCTACACTTGTGGTAGAGATCGTGTTATATATTAGGGAGTGCCTAGATCTCAGGCGCCTGAGAATTTTTTATGTCTAAGTCGCTGACATCATTCTACTATTTGTGCTAGTTACAACCTAGTTGCAACTTATATAATTTGTACTAATTCTCAGTTGCAACTCATTAAAATCTCAGTTACAACCTAGTTGCAACTTATGTAAAAGCCTCATTGTTACACGAATCGCGAGGTAAATATAATGGCGAGAGAGGTGACTGAAAACTAAGAAGTTCTCAGGCGAGTGAGAACTAGCGAATCCGTATATATTATCGTGGATCGGTTTCTTCTCCGCGCACGCACGCACGCACGGAAAGCCTCGCCGCCGTACGTCCGCAGTTGCTCCCGATCGATCTGGACAATGCCTCGGGGCTCCAAGATGAAGAAGAAGAGAAGAGGCCGACGGCAATCCCCGGTGTCGGAACTCCCCGACGACCTCCTCGTTGACATCATCTCGCGCGTGTCGTACAAGGAAGTCCACCCGTCGCTGCAAGTGCGTCTCTAGACGGTGGCGCGACCTCGTCTCTGACCCCGACCACTCCAGCCGGCCTTTTCTTCTACAAAGACTACAACGGAAGTGATGAACATTATGAGTCTCGCCGTAGTTAATTACCAGAGCGTCTCGGGTCCTCACGTCGACCCCTCCCTCTCCTTCCTACAAATACAAACCAAATACAACAACAAGGCCGGGGTTGAACTGTTGGACTGCTGCAACGGGCTCCTCCTCTGCCGTTGCCGGCGCCGCCGGGAGGATTACATCGTGTGCAATCCCTTCACTAAGACATGGGTGGCCGTGCCTGCAATTGAATTTGCCCGGCCTTTTCTTCTACTATTCATCTGGGCTCTGCTTGAAGATGATTCTACTAGCGGCAAACTACATTGGATCTTGAGGCACAATGTAAGCCACTCGCAACTGTTTGGAAAAAAGTGCTCAACCTTTTCGCCCTACTTCAGAGTTATCATCCACCCACAAGACAACGTGGTACTTGTATTATGTACGGAGGGATTTCGCTACCGTAAATCTGTTGAGAAGCTCATGTCATACGAAATGGATTCTAGGGAGATGCGTTTTCTATGTGATCTTTCCGATGGTTGTAGGCCTCCTTATCTTCTCTATGTCCCCGCCGTGTTCTCAGATTCTTTGGCACTAGCTACAACTCTTTAATTTAATGGTGTAGTGCATGTTGACAGCCATGTGTCTTTATCATTGTTGAGACACAACTATTAGTATACTTTTTTCTGTGATATTGGTGTTGGGTCTTGAACACATGCAAAAAATTATTTGTGTAGACTTTTTTTGAAGTCTGATTGTTTTGGTTGGTACTTGACTGCACTGCATTTTTGTCCGATCCGGATATTACATTGACATCTATTTTCTATAATTTTGGTGTAGTTTTTGACGGTATAGGTGACTGTCGAACATAGGAAACTACTGATAATGAGATAAAAACTGGCATAACATTGAGCACATCGACCAGTGTCGGGGGGGATAACCCCCGGTAGGGTCATAACAGGGTAAAGATAAAAATGACTCGGACCGATCTTGTTCGAGTTAGGCCGATGTAGGCCGAGTAAATGAAAGCCGGGTAATAACGGCAATACTAAGCCGGCATACAATCTATGTTGGCACAAGCCGAGTAATAACGACAATACCGAGTGCGCGTATCCCGAGCGAGTCGTCGTGGCGGTAGATCCTCCCTCTGTTCGCTCTGCTGGTGGCCGGATAACCGCTAGCTCGGCAGAGGTGATGATGACTCCTCCCGCTCCTTCTCGTCTACCTGTTAGTGCTCCAGTAGCTCCAGTAGTGAATGAGCCGGTAGATGAGGATGATCCGAATGTAACTCCTAGGGTAGTAAGAACCGCAAAGTTTCCACTGAAAAGACCCAAAAACATTGCTACAAGTATCAAGGCTAGAGAGTTGCAAGAGGCTATAGACAAACTAGCTGAGCCATAGGCTCCAATATTTGACCCGGCTCAGGCCCAGGCCGAGATAGAGGAAACAAGGAAAAAGATATTTGAGAAAGCCAAAGACTTAGCTCGCGCCCATCAAAAACTGGAAATAACTGTCCGAGAGTATAACTCGACAAATCGAGTCAAGGGACATAAAACCCGACTCGAAGGTGTCCCTTGAATTTCGAAAAATGTTACAGTACACGTCCTTGTTGCCTTTGATGAAGGATAACATATATTGGTGTGCTAATCCGCCTAATATGTTGGTCAAGTCGAGTGTTAGATCAGTTAGAAGTACTTCTTGTCACATCTCTAGCCCATATGTCAGGAAAATAGTTTGACCGCCCCTCGACCTGACAGAAGTGAGCCTAATATTGAAGTGTATTAATAACCACTATGTCGTTCTCCATTATGTTTGAGATACTACTTAATGTCTTCACAAACTAAAAGTTATACGAGCAATTACATATAGTACCACATATATTGGAATAAAAAAATTTAATCAACAGCTGTTGTTTAGATACACAACTAAATCCTTGTTCTAACTAATATCGCAAGATTTATTATATCCATTATAACTTTTTACTAGTCGCTGATTACTATTAGAGATGATATTTCAATATACTAAGTAGTTCTCAACTTATTGAACCCACTATAACTCGCAACATACATTTGATCATGAAAATGAAGAAAAAAATCATACAAACAATTCAAATTTTACTCTAGAAAGTTCATTTATACTCTCAAAGTTTCCATTATACTCGAGAACTTCTTATAGATATGCTTACCACTCATATACTAAAATGCCCCTTAAGATACATTTTTTATCATACGATTAGATATCTCTACCATAACTATGTGTAATAATATATGGTTCATGCAATTGCCAAAAAAACAAACATATCAGGAGAATAATGTTAAAAATAACTTTAATATAGTGCAATGCAAGTGTATTTTCCAATAAAGATTACAATTGTATAATAAACAAAAAATAACTTAAATGTAAGACTTTCTTGTTGTTAACTATGGAAAATAAGTAGTAAAAGTTTATACTTCGTTAAAATCGTATAGCAAGTTAAAAATATGTTTGAAGTATAAAAATTTAGTATAATATTATACTTTGTGATTAACTTGACACGTCAAATACGGCAGCAAGTCGATGGATTTCTAGGTTGAGCACGACCATAAGTTGGAAGAACACAAGAACAATTGAGTATTTGCCGAGTCGGCGTTCATGGACCTGAACGACTATTTGTCACTTGGGTTAGTTTCACGCGGATAGAGATATGGCCTTTCTCATAAAGCTAGAAGTTGATGGTGTTTAATATTTGTTTTCCATATTGTAACGTGTTTGTACCTATCACGTCTAGCCTTATGTTAGACACGACCGACTCTCCTCTAGCTAGAGTCCTTGTCTTTAGGATCTTACGCACGATGTGCAACACGTTGTAATCCTTATATGTAAACCCTCCATTATCAATGCAAGTCGGTTACATTTTCCAACTCTGCTTGGTATTAGAGCAAACATCCTCCCATGTCCGATCTCCCTTCCTACTCCGCCGCCTCGGCCACTGCACCGACGGCGAATTCCCCTCTCGACTTTGATCCCCATACTCCTCTTCTACAACACATACCTCCCATGCCACGCACAGCCCCAATCCCTCTCGCCTACAGTGATGGCATAGCCCTATTCGGCAACGCAAACTCTGGCACCCAACCTCTTCTGGTGATCACTACCAACTCTGGCGCTCCGGCCAACTCAGCTCCCTCCCAAACCCTCCATCCGGCGCCTGCTCCTTCTATTCTCGACATCCACATCTCCGACCACATCAAATTCATGGTCGACACCACCGGTGCCAATTTCCCTAAGTGGAGGCAGATCATGCTCCTGCTCTTAACTATGTATAAGGCCTCGACCATGTGAGCGAAGGCGTTGCTCCCTCTGTCCTCGATGCTGGTTGTGGACATCCACATCTCCCTATGGTTTGTTGCCACTCTCTTCGACGATCTGTATCGTATCGTTTGCGGCACCAATGGGCACGCGTGCTCCACCTGGACTCGCGTCATGTTGTTCTTCCTCGACCACCAAGACTCCCGGTATGCCAGCAAGCTCCAGTGGCTCGCCGACAAACTCGCGGCTATCGGTTGCCCCGTGGACGACCATGACCTCTGCCTCCAGTTCATCGAGGGACTCGGCGATCGCTTCAAGCTCCAGGGCAAGATCATCAAGAACACAATCCCCCTTCCATGGATCTCTAACACCCTATCCTGCATCCATCTCGCGGGACTCGGCGTGGACACGCAGCAGCGCGGGTCATGGGAGTCCACGGCGACCATGGGCAGTCAAGCGGTGATCGTGTGCACGGGGGTGGCGGTAGATGCAGTCGGCCTCGCATCCTGGGGGTGATCCCCAACTATCGTGGCAAGAACCCGGTTTCCTAGGTTTTAAAAAAACGGGTACAATGGCGGCCAGCAGCAGCAGGCCAATGATGGCCGTGGCCGTGGCCAGGGTGCACATGGTGGCAGCAGCCATGGCACCAGTGATCATACCATCAGGCGTGGTGGCCCTAGATCCTCGTAGACCCCCTGGCTGGGGTACTTCGCTCCTGTCGGTGCACCCTTCCCACAGGCGCGCGCACCCTAGGTGCCTCCCAACGTTGTCGACGTTCTCAGGTCTCGCACCAGGCCTGCCCTGTCATGTTTTCTAGTGTGCCATCCCACGCACCGCCGTCTTTCCTCCACAGCAGCAGCCCGTGTCCTACTTGATGCCTGCCTACTCCTTCGACCATGCCAACATGATCAACGCCGCCGCCAGCAATGCCTCCTATCCGCAACCTGAATGGATAATGGACTCCGGGGCTTCATCGCATGTCACTGGTAATATAGGTAACTTGGTGATGACTGCAAGTGCACATATCGTTTGTAGCTAGTTTCGAAATAAAGATATCAATCCCACAGGGAGCAGTAGGCGAAAGACTAAAATGCTTTTAACTAAAACTAAACAAAGTATTTAAGGAATAATTCTAAGATGCAGGAAAAGTAGAATTGTTTTTGGGTTTTTGGTTGAGCGAAGCAATAAAGTAAAGTGAAATAAAACTTAATGCAGAAAGTAATAATTGTGTGTGTAAGAAATATTGAAACCGCAATAGGAAAAATGCGTCCTCGGGGAGTGGTGGATACACCGCTAGCAATTTAGACTGAGCGATCAAGATTATTATAACGAATATTCTCATGAAATGTATGTATGTGGGAGGATCTCCATATATGGATGATTAGGCAGCAACACCACTGATCACATCATCCTTCATAACCACAATTGACAGATATACGACATCAATCGTATTATCCCGCTATTAAGGGATTTCTCCCGTGGCATGGACATGGCTTAATGAGTTCTTCTTGCTTCCCCAAGTTAGTACATAAATGATGACAACGAATTTGTAGTCACAGTAAGTGCTATTATTCCTCTGTCTACCAACAAGTAATCCCCTTCATCAAGTCCCTATAATAGGCAAATATTAAGGAGGTGCACAACTCCCAACATCAAGATGAAGACAATTAACACATACATATAATGATGTATAACATAATAATCTCTATTTCATCTCAATCATATACTAGGGTTTCTCCATCTCCCCAAGAACTAATGATCTACTCAGACATGGAGGCAAACAACATCATGACAATGGTAATGGAAACAATTATAGATGAATAGTTCTTGTATAAATCCATAACGAGTGCAAGAGTTAGAACAAGATCAAGATGGGGTGGATAAAGATGATGGTGGTGATGAAGATGCAGCGTTTGATGAAGATGGAGATTGATGCCTTAGCCTCCCAGATCTGCTTAGGGCGAAGATGGATCCCTAGGGCAAGTTCCCCCTCCAGATCCCTTTCGGAGGTGAGATTTTTGGTGATTTCTGGGTGTTCTGTATGTCATCTCCCCGATCCAGTTGCACGGGGTGATACTATTTGAGGAGGCGGTGTCGGTGCCAACTATACGGCGGGAACTATACGGCCGAAATATTTCTTCCCGTCGTATAGTTGGTGGTTAAACCTTCTGTGTCCTCCAATCACTTCGAGTTTTCTTCTGGTATTATTAATATTTCCCAAATATGCGATTTATGTTGTTTTTGGCTCCTTTTCACTCCAATATAACTGGTCCAATAATTATGTCCATCGGATCCATCATATGTCCTGATCCTGGTGAAAATAAACATAAAAGGTGTGTGCGAACGCCGTAAAATACCAAGATCCTACCACTATAATGCAAAATAATAATATAAAACATGATGCAAATATGCACTCATCACTTTCCCTCTTATCTTTCTCCTTTAGGTCATGATTCTCGACATATTGTTCTAGATGATGGGTCCAAGCTTCCAATTCTGGGCATAGGATTTGTCCAGATTTCATCTATTCCATTATATTTGCAAAATGTTATTGTTTCAGCCTACATAGTTAAAAAATCCATCGAATTTGCCCTAATAGTCTTGAAGGACCTAGCCAAAATTTGCGCACAAACATGGAATAGATGGTTGTGGACATGCAAATTTACTCAACATGGAATTTGCCCTATTCGAATTCTCTACATGGTTGTCACGAGTAAATTTGCGCACAGAATTTTCCATAGTTAAATGTGCGCAAATTTACTTGTGACAACCATGTTTCCATCGAATTTTACCACCTTGGTTTTTTCTTGAAGGACCTAGCCACCAAGACTACACTTCTTTGCCCTAATAGTGACAGCGACCTCTACCCATTCTTCGATTCCTCGGCGCTCTCTACCACCATTGGCGATCTGTGGCACCAACGACTTGGGCATCCCAGCAAAAACACCTTCCCTCATTTGCCTTTAGATTTTCTTAAAACGTGTAACAATAATTATGTCACTCGTGGCTCTCCCAGTTGTGAGGGGTGCCAACTAGGGCACCACCCTCGCCTCCCCTTTCCCACCTCCACCTCACAAACTTCTACTGCATTCCAACTAGTTCATTGCGACTTGTGGACATCTCACATTTGTAGTTTTTCTGGTTATCAATATTATTTAGTTGTCTTAGATGATTTTACCTATTACTCATAGACCTTTCCCTTGAAAAATAAATCCAACACTTGTGCTAGAATTCAGTGTTTCTTCCAATATGTGCTCACTCAATTTCATGTTACCATCAAGTGTTTGCGATGTGATAATGGTGGTGAATTCCCCACTTGTGTTTTACATGATTTTTTTGGTAGCCTCGGTGCCTCTTTCGCCTTTCATGTCCCCACACTTCCCCTCAAAACAGTAAGGCCAAGAGACTCATCCGCACAACCAACGACATTATCCGCATCCTCCTCCTTCAAGCCTCTTTCCCACCACCGTTTTGGGTCGAAGCACTTCACACCGCCACTCATCTCCTCAACCTTTGTCCCTCACACGCCATTTCCCACGACACTCCTCACTTCCGCTTATATGGCATCCAACCATCTTATGACCATTTACGTGTTTTCAGGTGCATGTGCTACCCCAACCTCTACGCCACTGCTGATCACAAACTTGCTCTGGTCTACACGATGCGTCTATCTTGGGTATCCACGTGAACACAAAGGTTACAGGTGTTTATATTTAAACTCGCTCATGTTATTCTGTCTTGACATGTCATATTTGATGAGCGTTGTTTTCCATATTTTTCTAGTGTCCAAAAACCCTGTTCTACAGATTATACGTCTGCTCCGACACTTGGTGACACGATCTTCGTTGGGATCCATGCAACACCTGGTCTCCTGCCAACCTTGTACCAGACGCATCCACCGCAAACCACTCCCAGCACGCCACCTCCTCCGCCAGGTCCACCACCCATGCAACCGTGTCCGACCTAGTCTGTCGCTTTCGTCCGGTCCCCGTGCGCATTAATTCACAATGGGACCACCAACGAATCTCCCTAGCCTCCCCAACCACCCCCGCCCAGTCTCCACTACAACACTCTCTCCCGCCCAACGCAATTTTAGTACGACCACCCCAGAACCCATACCTCATGGTCACTCGCGTCAAGAGTAGCTATTTCATGGCTAAACATACTTTTCCCTTAGTACCTTTGCCACCACTATTTCCCCTATTCCCTCCACCTACCGAACTTCTTTGAAGGACCCTAATTGGAACAATGCTATGCTTGATGAATTTAATTCCCTAATGTAGAATGACAGGTGGTCGTTAGTTGCTCATCCTACAAGTGTCAACGTGGTGACCGGGAAATGGATTTTTCATCACAAGTTCGACCCGGATGGCTCTTTCTCTCGCTAGAAAGCACGTTGGGTGGTTCATGGATTCACTCAGAAACATGGTGTGGATTATGATGGGACTTTCAGTCCCATGGTGAAGCCGACAACCATCCATATTGTTCCGAGTATTGCCATCACTCATGCATGGCCTATTCATCAGATGGATGTCAAGAATGGATTCCTTCATGGTGATCTCTAGGAAATGGTATATTGTGAGCAACTCTCTAGTTTTGTTGATTCATCTCACCCACTCATGCGTGCCATTTGCGCAAATCCCTATATTATCTCAAGCAAGATCCTAGAACTTGGTTTCATAGGTTCACCGCATTCATTATTTCCATTGTTTTTTGTGCATCCAAGAGTGATTCATCATTGTTCATCCTCAAAAATGGCACTTCCATTGCATACTTGCTCCTATATGTTGATGATATTATACTCATAAATAATACCACCGCTCTACTTCACTCCATCATCCACTCACTCAATCATGAGTTTTCCATGAGTGACCTTGGTGACATCCATCATTTTCTCGGCATTAATGTGCACCGCACTAGTGAGGGTCTCTTTATATCTCAACAGTAGTATGCCTTGGTGATGACAACAAACGTGGCCACTTTTCATTGGGACTCCAAGTGCAGAGTGTTGTAGCAAGCTTCTTTTCCCCACAAGGGTTACTCGAGGTTTTATATTGAACTCTCGGGAAATTGGTTATGGAAGGGTATTTGTCTTCTCCTCTTCAAGCAACCTATAAGTAAAATATTTTGTCCTATGTCCCCAACTCCACCAAGTGGTTGTAAAGCACAAGGTTTCGTATTAGTAATATAAAATAGAATATAATAAAAAAACTAAAGTAAACTAATGCAAACTAGATGATATGGAAGATAGTAGAGTTGTTTGGGGGGTTTTATGAGTGATTGCAAGTAGGAAAAGTATTTTTGTATTTTTTAAATAATAAATTATAGAAAATAAAAAAGGATAGTAGATGCAATGGAAAGGTGTTTCTTATGATAAAAATCGGACTAGGGTTCATGGGTTCACTTGTATAGTCTCTTTTTAAGTTGTAGTGATCACAAAACAATTCATCAATGATAAAGATTTATGAAAATTCTATATGTGCTTGATAAAGGAATCAATATGGGCAAAACAGCCCAATGCCACCACTGAGCCCATCACTATTCACTGCAAAACTCACTCCAAAGCCTAGAGAGTTAGCCAGTTTTTCCACTCTTATACCTCTAATCTTCGTTTCCATCACAAATAGAAGAGTGGGAGCTTACCGCTTCACCACATTGTGGAGTTCTCTAACTGTCAGATGGTTCCCAACCCACCAAAAGTTATAACATATGCAACTCATTGGTCCAGGCTAGGAAGATTCTCAAACGTCGCCAGATTGTGAGGTCATATTGTTGTGCTTCATCATCCCCACTGCCCTTAGATCTCTTTGTTGGGACACTAACGCCAGATACTTTACTTGGAGAATTAACTAAAGCATTTATCTCTTTTGCCCCATTGTCTCATCCTCAGATATCACTACATCATTAGGACCTTTGATCATAGGGAAAGCAAAATCCAATGGTACTTTAGGAGTCTCCCTTCTCCTGTACACTTGGGTATTCAACTTACAGACGCCTCCAGTAGCCCTAAAATTGGAAGTCGAGACCACATTTTTTCTCATGACTAGTAGAGGGATCATATAGACGGTCTGGGACATTCACATTACCTTTAACAGCTCCATCACGTTAGACATTAGAGTCACCCTCAAGGTTTTGAGGATACTTCTTAGTATCATCTCTATTCTTTGCTTGCTGCCATTGTGATTCTTGTTTCCACGGCTCCTAAAAGAGCCGTGAAGCATCATACAACTATTTGCCATCTTCATCTCTTTCAGTAGGCATTGGATAGAAATTTTCAGAGTGGCCAACTCACCCACATGAGACATAGAAGTACGGTAGGCGCTCATATTTTATTGGGTACCAATCTACCATCTTCCTCTTCTTGGATTCAATCGGGAAACCCCTCATAAGAGGTTCATCAATATCAATCCAGACCCTAGCCCTCAGACTTTGTCCCCAACCAGAACTAGAACCATTGCCACATAGATCAAGGCTGATAAAATCCCCTACCTAGCATGCAATAGATTTTCCTCGCACTTCATTCATCCAGTTGAAAGGCAGATCATCACATCTGAACCATATCGGAAGCCTCTTGAATTTGATCTCCGATGGTTTCATGCTCATATCGAAGTCATCTAGAGCAATTGCATGTTTTAAGACTGTCCATGGTGCTCCCTCCCAGATGCGCTTTCGGTCTCTCTCAAAATCCATACTTGCTAAGAAGACATTGTCACCCTTAGCACTAAAGGTCAGACCCATAGGGTTGCCCCATTGCGGGTGTAGAGCATTGTCGATCGTCTGAATATGGAAAATTTTGCCTCACAATACCTTTCCCACCACGACAAACTTCACTGGAGCCTCTCCATCCTCCTTCTCATCCTCCATCACCAAGACTTTCTTCTCCTTCGTGGTGAGTCCAATCTTGGCGAACTTTGCTGTGACCCTAAAGGTCACCTTTTCCCCCGCCATCATCTGCCCCCATGCTCGCATCAGCCTTCGAATGCGTCCCTGCCATTGCAGATCATGCGAGAAGAAATTCCAAGACGTGGTGTAGATCGCCCCATGGCACCGTGTAGGATCTGATTGCCTCACACTCTGCCAGAGCCCCTAAACCCTAATAAAACAGTTCCGGCTGGTAATCCTAATTTTACTCAAGCTTCAACCGTCTGGTGAACACTTGGTGGTCAATCGCCCGTGCCCTGAGCTTTCATAGAAAGTTTTTGGATCTTCCTTTGTTATTTTTCTGAAACGGACGCAAAAGCTTTGCCCCATCTTTTAATTAAGAAGAAGGTGCCTAGTTTTTTTAGGAGAAATCCGGACAAAAACCTACAACATCACGCCAAGTTCACCCATACACCACAACACAGGGACAACACCCACAAACTAATAGAATACTAAGAGAGCCACACAAACGAAACACCAAACACAACCCTCCTACATTGCACCGACAAGGACATGCTACGACAAAGGTGCATCCTTCAAGCAACTACATATGCAATTCCTATAGCACCCCTCTTTTGCTTGATTTCTTCTTCCCAAAGGCTGATCTTAGCCTAGCACCACCTCTCATGGACTTAACCTTACATCCTCTACTTTTTGGTTCCAGGATAGGCAGCGACTAAAGTGGCGAGAAAATCGCAATTCTCTCTAGCGACAACAGCTCTAGGCACAGGAGTCACCACTCCTGACTTAGCATCCCCATCACCTGTGGAAACCACAAGCCTCCCATACTCAAGCAAGAGAGGGACTGCAGCATCGACATCACCACTCTCCTCGAAGTCAAGCTCCTCAACCATGATCAAACCCATGCCCTCACACTCAGAGGCATCCGACACAACAGGCTATGACAACAGACCACGGAGAGAGAGAAACAACTGTAGAGTTGCTCTTCCTCAACCACAGACAACTTCTGCTTGGAGGAATCAAGCATAGTCGAATCTTGCGCTTCAACATGCACTAGACCATCAGAAGGGCATGCCTCCATCAGGTCTAGAGAACCAGCACCATGCACTAACAACTTGAGATCCTCCACCTCTTCACGAAGGGGGTGACACACCTCCTCGATGCGAATGTCAACCAGCTAAAGGAGCTCCATGCGCATCAAGGCGACCTGGGATTGAAAGAGAGAGTCTAAAGCGGCGTTGACCTTGAACTGCTCGCAACACCTAGGAGAGGGACTTGGCAACACCACTGCAATCACCGACGAGTGGCCCACAACCTCATCCCAACTCCAGGGTGATGAGATACGGTGAGGCTTAGCAGACAGAGAGCGGCTCCGTTGGAAAGGAGCACGAGCAACCGGGGAAGGAGCACGAGTGAACACCTCTTCTCCAATAGCAGCCAAAAAGTGAGCACGACAGAAACGCTCCATAAGATGACCAGGACGACGATAGCGGATGCATCTAAAGGGCTCGTGGCAAGTACTGATCTGGTGGTCACGCTTGAGGCACCGAAAGCATATCCCTCGAGCCCAATGCTTGAAGGCAAGACTTTGCTCGAGACCTTCCTTCCGAAGTAATTGCGATGGCTCGTGACAGGGGCGACCGCCCCGACCCACATGCACCCAGCCTTCCTCATCTCCTAGAGAGGCAGTTGCAGCAGAGAGGCCATCGGAAGGCTCCATTGGCGTCATCACATTAGTGGTGTAGTGAACTGAGCAATAAATAGAGCCTAATGGTTTCCTTGGAGCCAACCCTTCACGTTGTTGTCTTTGTCAGAGCTCAAGGAAACATCCAAAGTGGGTTCATAGTCGACAGAGCTGCACCAACAGGAAGGGGCATCTTGGCAGATATAGCGCCTCCCAAGGCACCTACCGATAATGACAAGAACCCGAGCCCCTCAACCATTACTACAGGGTCGCGCAACAGCTCTTCAGAAGGGCGAGAAGCTGCAAGATGCACCATCTCAGGCTTGCGGAAGCGACGAGCCCGACACATCTGCCCGCCAATGGCCGGGTCGGACCTGTGGCGAGCGAGGGTGGTCGCAGCAAGCACGACGACGGGCTTTGAAGATGCAGCAGCTATGGCCACTACCTCGCCAAGAGCGCTGCCTGTGGGAAGTCTGAGGACATGGCGACCTGAGGCCGCGGTGGCATGTCGGCTGACCAAACCTTGGCGGCCCGAGCTCCCCCAGATCCGCCCATGGCGACGGACGTGGGGACTGCCCAGGCAACCCTCTCGCGGCGGCGAGGGAAGGGCAAGGTAGAGGACAAGGGAAGCTGGCCAGGGGCGCCACGTTGCGGCTGACCAGGGCGCAGGGAAGCGAGCTTGGGCTCGAGGTCGGGGGCAGATGGAGACGACGACTGGAGCTGCAACCCAGCGACAGTGGCACTGGACTTCTGGCTGAGTGGACAGAGGGCGCGGAGGAGGTTCTAAATCCGTGCTTGGTTGCGGAGGAGGTAGATGGATCTAGGAGATCGAGCCCCGGCGGCGGAGTTCCTCCGCGATCTCGGACACGCCGCACGCGGGGATTACCTTGGAGATTTAGTTCCGGTCCTCCCTGTAGTTATATCCTCCTTTGTTCTGAGCAAATCGACGCCGTCGCATATAGGGGTGGACATGTAGCTCGAGGTTCGAGGCTCGGCTCAGGCTTGAATCGGCTTGGAGGATGGTCAAGCCAAGCCTAAAACTTTCTATTCAGGCTCGAGGCTCGACATGCCGGCTCGGTGAAGCTTGCAAGCCGGCTCGAAAGCTCGATGAAGTTAAAAAATTCGCCATGACCTTTGCTGAAATTGTAAGAATTCATAGTTTTATACAAGATTTGATCATGATTTCACAAATACATCAACAAAATAGTCTAACAAGTTAAATAAAGTACCAATAACCATAATAGTACCATTACAACACAAGTTTCATAGCACAAACTGACCACTTAGTCCAACAGGAGTCTCATACATGAGTACATAACCACAAGTTTGCATGAGATATATTACAGCAAGTGAGCGAAATAGCATTATATAATGAGTTTTGCATAACTTGTATTCTTGTACAAAAATTTACAGCAAATAGAGAAACAAAATAGCACTATATACTTACTAGTTGCTTCTCACGATGCTTTTTGAAAATGGAATGCACTCGACATCATCAATATCATCTGGTTCCTAAAAGAGTGAAAATGATGAAAGTTAGGTATGCATAAGGCATATAGTATAGTAGACTAGCAGCAAAATGAATGAACAAGGCACATACCACATCCAGGAGACTACAGTCCGCAATTGCATCGCCTTGTTGTATGCATGCCTCTTTCCCTGCCCTTGCGACTTCCTCTGACGTTCTTATGATCATTCACTCTCCCGCCCAGTTGCATCTTCTCTATCCTTCACAATTTTAGACGGTCATAGTTACTGACCAAACTAAAAAGAAACAAAATTGTATTTCTTACAACTAGATTTTATCACACCAATCATACTGATTTAACTAAAAATCATACCGATACAAAGGCACAAAGCTAACTAGCTATTGTCGAACCATGTGTTACTTTGCACCATTTATACATGAATAAATCAGGAAACCATAGAGCACGGAAAAGATCCCTAACACGGAGCTGAGTCAAGGCGGACCGGCGTGAGCTAACCCTAAACCTAGCCGGGCGGCGCGAGGAATCATCCGGCATTCTTTGTGACATGGAAGAAGGGAAGGAGGAGGACTGGAGCAGGAGGAGGCAGCCGACTCGGTTGCGGCAACCATCGTTGGTGGCGGCGGGCAACAGGGAGGAGGAAGATGGGGGCGAGGTCGCGAGGAGAAAGGGTCAAGACCACGCGTCTCGTCTTTGGGGTCTGGGGTGGGGCCTGCGGGATGAGATTTTTTTAGAATAAGTAGACAGCTCGTTGAGCCGTTCAAGCGAGTCTCGAGCCTCCCGAGCCAAGTCGGGAGCTCTTTTTTGGTGTTTTTTCAGCACCAAACTAAGCTTAAACTTAGCTCGATTTTTGCAAGGACGAGCTAAGCCAGGAGCCACCTCGGCCCGGCTCGATCGCAGATAACTATACTCCAGTTTTGTTAAGCGCAGGCGAATGTCACGCGTGCTTGTAGCTTTGTGAGCAGAGTGTATGGACCAGTGGGTTCCATCTGTAATATTCTGAACTCTCACCTGATACTTGTGTGCATCCTCGCCTACCCCCATGCTCCTACCTCATCCAGATCTTCTTCTCACCCAATATCTCTGCTGATTCCCTGCCAAATCCACCGGCGATCAACACCAAAGGAGGAGGGAGAGGGGAAGGAGTGGGAGAGCAGGCGGCCAAGGAAAGAGGAAGGGATCGAGCATGGAGGCCTATCTGAAAGAGAACTTCGACATCCCCGACATGAAGCGGTCGAGCGAGGCCCGCCTCATGTGGCGTCGCACGGTCGGCCAGCTGATCCTCAGCGGCCGCCACCGCCACCGCTTCCGCGAGTCCTCCGACCTTGTCACCATCGTTGACCTGGTACGCTCTCCTACCCTCCCCCTTCTGCTCTCCATCGCGTTCGGTCGTCCCGTACAACTTTTCGCGCCGTTGCGGTGTTGAACTCCATGAACTGCGCCGCCTTGCGATTGCCATGCTCGCAAGGCGCGCCTGCTCAGCCGCATCGGCAGTACCATGCCCAGCACTGAATCTCCAATTTCAGAAATAGTACTAGGCGAACAAATATTTCTGTGGAATATTATTCCGTCTCTGTCGGCTGTAGCGATAAGATGGAATCACCATGCTCCAGCAGCTTTTTTTTTTATTGAGGGGAACCCTGTCCCTGGTCCAGCAGCTGCCTAACACTGTGGCTGAGTGCGATACGTGGGCCTGGCCCACTGTCACCGGCCACCCAACAGATGTCGTCGTGGTGGGCCGCAGCGATATGTCCTATCGCGCGAGTCTTGGAGAGACAAGCGGGAGAAGATCCGACGCGAGGCTCGGAGCATCCCCAGTTGCTTGCCCATATTTTGGATAACCAAACTCGATAGGGGTGAGGGTGATAAAGACAGAAAGTTTAGGTAGGCAAAAAATTTCAGCTCCAACAACTTACACAAGAACTAGCTACCCAAATCACAATCGGGTCCTGATAATAATAGAAACTACAACTCATTACTTCTTTTTTACGCCTAGGACCTGAAATAGCAAAAATATAATACCGACTGCGTCGGTCTCGCTCCTGTGACCTTGCTCGTAGTTAACGAACAATGTTTTTGGAAATTGCGAGCTTTATTAATTTAAAACCAGTTTTATAATTAGTCGAAAGAAGACCGCTACCTAAAAAGTCTGGTGGCTCAACATCCCATAAAAACGATCTCCTCGTGTGTAATACCAAACTTAGCACAAGAATGAGACGCCTGGTTAGCCTCGCGACTAGCAAAAAAGATACTAAAAAAAGAAAAGAAAAACCAAGCTCACTAATCTTATCTAAGATGGGCTTAATTACATATCAGTCAAACAAGTGTGCTAATGTCACGCTAACTCTGGACAATCTACCTCAAATATAACCTTGTCAAAGCCTTGCTCCACTTTGAACACAACTGCATCTGTCAAGGCCAAGGCCTGAAATCACGATGTTCTTGTTGGTTACAAAGTTCACGAGAAGTTCTCAATGAAAACATATAAGCACTTCTGTATTTTTAATATTTTTTGCTAAATAGAAGTCAATAAAGTAACCTAAAAGTGGAAATGGAAATGGTATGCATGTAGTCCATCATTGCGGTTTTGTGTGTGCAGATCAGCTCCAGGTCGCATCGTCTGCCTTTGGAATTTTTGGAACACATCACAAAGAATTTCTGTGAAGAGCGGATACTTGGTAGGGGTGGCTCTGGTAGGGTATATAAGGTAAGATTAAAGCATACTGTTTTAGTTTCGGCAAAAAATGCAATTCATGTTAATAAAATATTTTAAACAGGGAGTTCTAGATAATGGGGAAATGATTGCTGTGAAGAAGGTAGAGTCAATGCTGGGCACAACGAAGGAATGTGAGAGAGCACAAAAGCAATTTGAGAACGAAGTTAATCTTCTTATGAGGCTTAAGAACCCAAATATAGTGCATCTATTAGGCTACTGCTATAAAACGCAGGATGCACTTTTGCCTCACGACGGAAAATACTTTTTTTGTTGGCAAATAGATAGTTTGCTTTGCTTGGAGTTTCTGCCTCAAAGCCTTGATAACCACATTTCAGGTAAGTAATCGAATATATAAGAAACATTATTTGCCTTTTTTAATGTTTGATATTGCAGTTTTATTGGATTGATCATAGATCCAAAGTGGTGTTCTTGCATACTTTCTTATGTAAGGTAGCGTATCTGTGTACAATAGATATTCTAAGCCTCTAGTAAAATGGTGTAAAACATGTACTCCCTCCGTCCAAGAATAACTGACTTGGTTGTATCTAGATTCAAATGTATCTAGACATATTTTAGTATATAGATACATTCGAATCTAGACAAAACCAAGTCAGTTATTTCTGGACGGAGGGAGTAGTAAAATATTTACAATAGATTTTACTACCGGGTCACTAATTTAACATGTTGTTCACTTTTACTATATCTTGTACACTGTTTCACCGGGGTGCAAAATAATCTATTTTACATCACGCTTATAATGGCATTTCTATATCTATAAATGAATCAATGAAAAAGCTGAATATACAACAGAATTTCAGTCCTTGCCTATATAACACCTATAGAATTCGTCTTGTTTCGTTTTACAAATGCAGATGCAACTTCTGGACTTGACTGGCATACACGCTACAAGATTATTGAAGGGGTTTCCAAGGGTCTACAGTATCTTCACGAGCAATCTGATGTTCCAACAATTCACTTGGACCTAAAACCAGCGAATATTTTGCTCGATGCAAATATGGTACCGAAAATCGCAGACTTTGGTATATCAAGACTATTTGATCAAGGACAAACTATTCACACTAAAACTACTAATGGAACACTGTAAGTGAATCTCCTCTTGACATATTCATTCTTTTGTTGTGATCAGCAAAGTGGACTTTCCTTAAAGTTAGCTCACATCTTCAAATTCAACCACTCATGTTGCAATGCAGTGGTTACATGCCGCCCGAATTCTTTAGAGGTATAATTACACCTATGTCAGACATATTCAGTTTTGGCGTCATAATCATGGAGGTAATAACGGGGGACAGGGACTACCCGTATGATCTTAAAGACTCTTCCGAGGAATTCACCAACACTGTAAGAAAACACAATTTCGAAACGGAGACCCTTCTTGTAGAGCTTTTTGCCGTTTCTACCTTGCATAGTAACATTTTTCTGCTCCATCTACACAGGAACTTGGTAAATGGAGAAATGTGCTGGAAAAATGACCAGGCCATGCAAACCTAGAGACAGATTGCCAACAAATAAAGAAGTGCATTCAGATTGGTCTAATGTGCGTGAATCCTGAGCGGAAGAAAAGGCCTACAATAAGGAAAATTACCAATATTCTTCAAGGCCTGGAAAGTACGGTCTGCTACAGTAGCAACTAGGCAACGTCACGTGTGGCCGTGGAGGCCTCCTAAGATAGTTTAGGACCATTTTTTCCTACCCTAGGGAGTATGATTCATTCACTGCTGCCAGGGCCGGCTCTAGGCCTACGCAACCCTGGCAAGGGCCAGGGGCCCATGCCCAGTGGAGGCCCAAAAATATGTATAGTTGTATATCCGTGCTATGTAAGTGCGCTGGAAAAAAATTCTTGCAAAGCCCTAGCGAACGCCACGCCACGACTTTGGAAGCGCAAGCGGCAGCTGGCAAGACCCACGCATGACACATTGCGATCGAGGCACGACCCACACGTCGCTAAATGGTCCCATTCAATTATGTAAGTACTATCCATATTTACATACATTCAGTATTCAGACCCAAGTAGAATCAAAGGGCCGAGCTTTTTCTAAAACATAATCTAGGACTCCCGATTGCGGTCGATCTCATCTCAATTGAGCGATTGGTTTCGCATCTGTTTTTCCCCTGTAATTTGGCACGTTGATTCAGTCTTGTCTACCCCAAAATGCTTCCTCTAATCCCTGTAATTTGGCACGTTGATTCCGTCTTGTCTACCCCAAAATGCCTTCTCTAAACGAGCGATACGCCGCCTAGCCTCACATCCCCACGCCTTCTCTACTTCATCCTCCCCCGCCCCAGCACCACGCCTCACATCGTCTATCCGGTGGCGCCGCAACTTCACCTCGGCATCTCCTACATCAGCATGCATGACGCTCTGCCGTGAGGAGACACGGACATGGCATTCCTGGCCGCATCTAAATGTGAATGAAGGGGCGCGTCGTTCTGTTTCCTCTATTTCATCACCTCCATCGTTGTTGTAGGCCGGTGACTCCTATTTCGAATTTTCTATTTCTAGGAGGTGGCCTCTAAAAGTCAAGACTAAACGGACGCGACACTTTTTAATTCTTTCGGTTTTGTTATTTTTCAGTTGACTGAATTTTTATAAATCTCAGTCATCTAAAAAAGTGTAACTATCTGTTGCACTTTTCTAGCAGAAAAAATGCAAATGTAACTAGAAGTCTGAAACGAGTTGCACTTTTTTTTTTAATTATAGTTACACTGTTGTTAGTCCATTTAGACTTAAGAAAAATCGACTGAGACACAGACAGTCCCTCTTTCTTTTATTTTGAATAGAGAACCACGAGAGATTCTGACCGTCAGTAATAGTCTAGAAACATGAAAAAATAAATCTAAAGTCGTTCTTCAAGGACACGCGGCATATAGCAAGTCTGGAGTCGGTCGGTATTCCTGACCTCCTCTAAATGTGAATGAAGGGGCCGGGTGCGCTGATCTGTTTCCTATGTTTCATCGACTCCATTGCCTCGCTTGTTGTTGTAGTTCCTCTTCCTCGCATTTCTCCTGCAGTTCCATAAACCGTCCACTCCTCTCTCCTCGAAACCACTCGCGCCCCATTCCTCTCCTCCTCTCTACGCCAAAACCACCCTCTCTCGGCCACCACGATCATTTTCCTTTTCGCCATGAGCATGATCATGGTTCAACTCGTCATGCGACAACATGTTCTAGTCTATTATTACTGTACGGGCTCAAAGAATAGTTGCCCAGGGCTTACAGAGTTCTTGCAGAGAAAACAAACCACATTTGTTAGCGTGGACACGAACAAGGAGATTTTGTGTCGTGAAGGGATTCATATACCTGACGAGTACTACGCCGACCTCCAGGCCATGTTCAATATCAATTCTAGGGATAAAAAGGCTGGGATGGGTAATGTTGCAGCGGCCATCATCGACTCCTCCTACCTGGATATGGCAGTCCATTTTTTAACCGCCTCTAAAACAAGCAATATTCGGACCCTCCGGCCAGAGAACCGAACACTCTGGGATGGGAACACACACGCCCAACACTTCCTCACTCTTCCCAAATTAATATATTTGTATAGAGTCGTATATATTTAGTCATATTT
The DNA here is from genome assembly GCA_030063025.1 of Avena longiglumis. NCBI lineage: Eukaryota > Viridiplantae > Streptophyta > Magnoliopsida > Poales > Poaceae > Avena > Avena longiglumis. The sequence continues at coordinate 557,375,331 of CP125974.1, forward strand.
TAGTGCTAGATACATACGAATCTAGACAAATCCGAGGCCATTAATTTGGACCGAAGAAAGTAATTTATTTAGTTTTGAATTTTTGCTAGGAATCGGCATGTGAAAACCATCAACAATAAAACAGAAAGAGTTGTGAAAGAGAAGGGGAAATGGAGTTGGTATTGGCCGATAGCATCTATGGACACAACATCAAGAATCAAGAAGGTAGGCAAACAACTGGTTGAAAATGAATAAGATCAAAAAATATGCTCTTTGGAATGAAATGTGTCTATAGTACGCCTTCGCTGCTATTGTCTACAATGCGAGAACTAGTTATGATTGTAGACCAAAAAAAATTACTAGACATACAATGCGAGTAACAAGGAAGGGAACCGTGAGCATTGTATGTGAGCATTGATTGCATGGTATATGCTCGAGTTTGCATCAAAACTAGACATACAAATTAAATAAAGATGGATATATAAGAGTAAAAGGCACATTCTTCACTAACAAACTTGGACAGCTTAGTGCATCTCCACGGCATCTCACTAGCACACCATATAACACTACGTGAATGATACCTTAGACGGTTTATAATTCAAGCCGACTCTAACGGCATATACACTGGAGTCACACTAATATAATACCTGCCTATAATGTATTTGAAGCGCCTAAGAATAATATATGTCTCTAGTTATAGAGGCGGTCAAAATTTATGTCCGCCTCAATATAGTTTTAGAGGCGGTTTATATTTATAATCGGTTGAGGCAGACGGTTTTTTTTAGAAACACAGTACAAACGCAGACGCTTACAATGCGTATATACACTCACCCCTATGAACAAACACACACACCCTACCCCTATGAGCACCTCCGAGAGACTGAACTAGCGGGTCTTAAGATTAACGAAGTCACCGCAGGCGCCTTGCTATCGACGGAAACGTCGCATCCCACTGAAAGAATATTCCGCCTTTATGAGACATCAAAGCATTAAACCTGGGGTCTGAACTCTGATGGGCTTGGGGTACCACTGCCCTCCTAACCAGTCAACCACAGGTTGGTTCTCGCAGACGGCTTCTCTTTGTAACCGCCTCTAGGACTATTAGACACGTTTATATCATTACAGCCGTATGAGGTGTCTGTGCAGAGCCAGTCATTTTTGTTTTCGCGGTTAAACGGCTCTAAGGGTCGTCTAATGCTCGAGTTTATACTAGTGCATCAAGAATGTTCCTATCTTTCACGAGAGATGACATAGATGGGGTACTGATCTGCCTCAGTGTGATCGCAACAGGACCCGACAAAAGTCGGGCCAGGCCAATATTGCAGTGTACTAATAACCACTATGTTGTTCCTTATGTTTGAGATACTATTAAATGTATTTAGTAACTAAAATTATATGAGCAAGTCCATATAGATTAATAGCGTGTACCACATATGTGGGAATAAAACAATCTAATCAAATGTTGTTGGTTTAGTTACACCGCTAAGTCATTGTTCTACAAATGTATGATTGCAAAATTTATTGCATTCAATATAACTTTTTACTAGTCGATGATTACTATTAAAGATGATATTTCAACACTCAGTAGTTCCCAACTTACTGAACTCACTATAACTCGCAAGACAATTTATCATGAAAAAATAAAATAATTCCTACAAAGAATTTGATTTTTTTAAAAACTCTAGAAATTTCATTTGTACTCTCGATGTTTCAATTATACTCTACAACTTCTTATAGATACGCTTACCACTCATATACTAAAATGCCCCTTAAGATACATTTTTTATCATACGATTAGATATCTCTATCATAACTATGTGTAATAATATATGGTTCATGGAATTGCCAAAAACCAAATATATCAGGATAATAATATTAAAAATAACTTTAATATAGTGCAATGCAAGTGTATTTTCATCAATAAAGATTACAATTATAACAAACAAAAATTAACTTAAATGTAAGACTTTCTTGTTGTTAACTATGGAAAATAAGTAGTAAAAGTTTATACCTCGTTAAAATCGTATAGCAGGTTAAAATAAGTTTGAAGTATAAAAATTTAGTATATAATATTATATTTTGTGATTAACTTGACACGTCAAATACGGCAGCAAATAACTCATCGTTGAGCGTAAAATGTCGGATAAGGTTAGTGAAGAGACACTCCTCAAGCACTCCAGTGTTTTTATATTCATTGACTGACCAAGAAATCCACTCAATGAAGAGCCACGAGACCGGATGTTTGTTGTCAGGGATAGTTGCGAGCGCAACCGAATTAGAGATGTATGACAGCTTATTATCTACACAGCCATGACCGTTTGTTCTCGAAAGCCAACAAGGCACTTGGTCACGCTTGCATTGCGCTGCTGCCGCTCCATGGCCACGCGGCGAGCGTTTGTTCTGGGTTCTGCCGCTGGGTTTCTTTTTTGAACGAGCGTAGCTGTTTTAGAAATACGCCTTGTTGGCTCGAAAGCGTATCTTGTTTGTTCTTCTCTTTCTCTTCTTCTTATTCTCCCAAATCTCGTGCGGCGGCGCTTTGACGAATGACGACCGCCATGTGGGACCACGCCGCACACACACCGAGCCTATGACGGATTTCCCTTCTCAGTGGAGCTCTGAGGCCGAACAGACTGATTGCTGCTCAGACCCCAACCGCTGGTGCCCTGGACTCTAGCCGCTGCCGCTGCGCAACAGCTGTTCGACAGAATGTCAAGTCATGTTGGACCGCTTATAATGCTGGTGTTGAACAGATTTTCGGTTAGTATGTGTGTTTCACTTGTTTCTGTAGGTGCAGTATTTGTAGGTCTGAAATGAAGCTGAATTGAGTTCTTGCTTGTGTCTATAGCGTGAGCAAGCAATGCAGTGCAGTACTACAGTGTATGGATGAATGCTTTCGAATGTAGCTTTGTCTTGGCACCCGTGATCAACTCATCACCAATATTACGCCTAGTAATTTTTTTATCGTATCCTCAGGTTTATGTAACCATGGACATGTCATAGTCTCCTTTTTTAGTGGCTACTATATATGCAGTCAAAATCACATGTTAAACAACTAGATTATATGTTTATGTTTAACTATTTCGTGGATTTTGTCTATGCTAGTTCTGTCATTCATGCAATGCTGACAGTCATGTTAAGACTTGAAAGCTTTCTCAAGTTATCGCCTTACTAAAGCAATTTGAACAAGCCTCCAAGTTTTTTCTTCGTGTTGTCGGGACCTTTCCATAAGTCATAGACTAGGTAAGAGGTTTATAGTTTGTGCACATACTATAAACCTTACCCTCAGTTAGAAATCACGGTATAGGACCTTCAGGCGTATCTTTGTAGCTTTGTTAGTTCTTGCTAGTTGGACTTGAAGCTGAGTGCATGTAAACTGAATTTAGTTTTCCGAGTGTCAAGCAGTTCCCCCAAGCAGATTGCACGGAAAAAGGGCAAAACAGTTTCTCTGCAGGCTGCAGCTATCTTGAGTCACTGCTGACTATCAAGCAATTCCCCCAAGCAGATTGCATGGAACCGATGCAGGTCGCACCATCACCGAAGAGAACGTGGATGGAAGCTTCAACCCTATGCGATGCGATGGAGGGAGCGGGATGGTTACATCATCACACTGAAAAAATCATGACATCACATAATCAGGGGAAGCAGGCATTGCGTGACGTATTCCTCGTCGTTGTGTTGAAGAAGGAGGTCCTTGAGTCGCCTCATGTGCTCGTCCCACTCTGCCGCTATGCTCTTGTAGCAGAGGAGATCTCCGTCGTCGGCGGCGCCCAGACCGTACATAAACGCGTTGTACCCATAGGGCCAGCGCCCGTATATCCACGTCGTCCGTGTTAGAGTATATATTTTTATATTATAGTTTCTCCGTGTGTTAGGGAGTTTTCTGTATATTTGCGCATGTACATGTACTATATATTGTGGCATTTGGCCTTCTCATAATACAACAAGTCTATTACCCTAACGTGGTATCAGAGCTGTAAGGTAGCTCCTCTCCTCGCAGCCGCCGCCGCCGCCCGCCTCGGCTTCCTGCCGCCGCGCCCGGCCGCTGCCGCTGCCTCTCCCTCGCCTCCTGTGAGCTTTCCCCGTCCTCTCCGGTCGCCGTCGTCTGTCCGACCCGCCCCGGCCGCCGCCGACCGCCCTGCCGCCCGCCCGCCCGGCCGCCGTCTCCCGGCTGCTTCGCGGCCATCGCCGCCTCCTGGCCGCCGCCCGGCCTGTCGACCCCGTCCGCCGCGGCTGTTGCTGCGTGTTGCGGATCTGATCAGATCTGATCTGATCTGATTTTCGTCAAAAAAAAAAACAAAAAAAAAGTCTTCTACGTCGGGATATCTTGCGATTCCTAGCTGCCCGGTGATTTTTGATGGCGCGAATTATCCTGATTTCGCTGCCTTTATGCGCGTTCACATGCGTGGTGTTCGTCTTTGGGGTGTGCTTTCTGGCGAGGTCTCCTATCCGCCGCGCCCCGCTGCTCCTACGTCGTCTATTGCCCTTGCCCCTGATGCTCCTCAGGATCTGACTGACTACACTCAGTGGATAGATGAGGATGCTCGTGTTGCTGCCGTTCTCACTTCCAGTATTCTGCCTCAGTATGCTGCTGAGTTCATGGGTCTTCCCACTGCTGCTGCTGCTCAGTGGGCTTTCTTCGTCAGCGCTATCAGCCGTCTGGGGATGCTCTTTACCTGTCTGTGGTTCGCCAGGAGCATGCTCTTCAGCAGGGTGACTCTACTGTTGATGAGTTCTATACTCAGAGTGCTGCTATTTGGCGTTAGCTTGATTCTCTTCGTACAACTGTGTGTGCCACCTTTCCCTGCTGTCTGACTGCGCGCGCGGATCTGGAGTCTCAACGTGTTTTTGAGTTCTTGTCGCGGCTCCGTAAGGAGTTTGAGCCGCGTCGTGCCCAGCTGCTTGCATGTGGTCGTGTTCTGCTCTTTGAGGTACTGTCTAAGCTTCGTGCTGAGGAGACTCGTCTTCGTGGTGCTGGTCTTCTTGAGGTTCCCTCCGTACTTGCTGCTCATGGTCCTCCTGTGCCGTCGGCTTCCTTGCGGTCTCCAGTACCGCCGATACTCTCCACTCCTCCGGTCCAGGGCCAGAGTCAGCCTTAGCAGCCTCGTGGTATGACAGCACCTCCTCGTCCTCCCTGTGCCTACTGTGGCAAGCCTGGCCACGATGTCTCTAGCTGCTGGAGGAGGGATCTGTAACACCCTCAGAATCGGACCTATGCAAGTTTGAGCAAAATTCGCCAAACCCGCATAGAAACGATTCAAAGGTGCCCACCAGGCACTTTCGTGCGGGTGGAAAACGAAGTAATAACATTACACAACAGTCCTCGATGGGACCCACAGAACAGATATATATAACAGCGACTCAAAGAGTCAAGAATACAGATATAATATACAAAGATCCAAATCACCTTGAAAACGGTAGAGCGTCCGACTACGGACAAGAAGAAAATGAGGCTGAGAGCCCTGAAGAAATAACCAATGGCGTCCATAACCCTGCCCAGGCCAAGCCGGAAGGGTAACCCTGCTAACGACGTCGAGCTCATAACCTGCTTAAACAAAGGGGTGCCGACAAAGGGCCAAGGAAAAAGAGGAGCGTCAGTACTGAGGCCAGTACACGGCGAGACTAGAATTCGGCGGTCCTCGCCTACATAGGTATGGTGGACTGAAGCGGCAGCGGCAGCATGCACTAAACAACCTATAGAGACTCGATACAACTGGCGGTTATTAGAGAGGGGTAAGAATGACCTATCCGGATCCAACCTGAAACTAACACCAAACAAACCCATCCTGGTGTTTCCCCCTCGAGACCAAACGAGGAAGTCAACCGAGGAACTCGCACAGTTGGCAGCTTTACTTATTCGGTTATCGTTGCAGCAATTACTAGTCAGGTTTAGATAATCATCCTGATAAAGTAAGCAGTGGGCACTTTTAGTTAACCATTCCGTGATAGTGGCAACACTTACTAGTCAGATACATTTATCATGAGGTAACCCAAAAACCCAGCAGTTGTTGGTACTTTTAATCAGCCATTCCGTTGTAGTTGCAAGATTTACTAGTCCGGTACAATGGTCGCAAGCGACACACAAAACAAGCAATTGTGGGCAGTATTAATTAGCCATTCCATTATAGTGAAGCTGATTACTAGTCATTATAAGTCAAATTTATAGCAGTAAACTTTAGTTATGCTTGTCTATGATCGAGATACTGTGCTCCAAGTCGTCCATATCCGCGGACACGGCTTTCAGAAAGTTTTACCCGGCCGGGGTGCACCAATAGCAACACGCCGATCAGCCTCGGAAAAACCAAATCAAAACCCAACGAGGCTTTCACGATGAACAATCACAGGATTCAGAAATATTTCAGGGCCACCTTGAGTAGATCCCATAGCGTAAGCGAGCTCGAGACGGACTCAAGGTTTGGGTGGACGGCCGTGAACGATCGGGAACCCAAAGCTGGGCTTGTCGACACCGGAATCGTGTCCCGATCCTAACAAGACAAAGGTGCAAGTACCTCGCACAATTTAAATACAGAAAGTAGCATGGCATAAGTACAGGATCGTAAATAAAACCTCAAACTAGTTTGTGGCCCCAAGAAATAAGACTGAATCAAGCTCTGGCTCAGGGGGGTCCCATATACCTCCCGGATGTGGATAGCGCGCAAAAAAATCAAGGAACAGGTATCAAGTACTCGGGGTCTTACGGGACACAAGTGGGCGTTCGGAAACCAAATATTTTCTATCACCCACCGATGCCTCTGCTTATTTCAATTTTAGTTGTTAAACAGAAATTAAAGTGACGATAAATAAAACTAGAAACACTTCCAACATCAACATCATGCGGCAATACATCAGCAACTGTGGCATATGACGACACACATCAGCACTTGAGCAAGCAACTACGACGCGCAAGTCCAACTATCTACCAAACAACAGGTAATAGGGTGTGTCCAAGGCAATATAGGGCTGCACGGTATCACACAGGTACGGAAACTAAAGCATCGCAACTCAGATAGCAATAGATCAACTGGAGGGAAGTAAATACTATAAAAGTAAGATAGGTAGAAAGGGGGAGATGCTCGCCTGAAAACATTGTCGAAGGTTTTCCCCCGAAGATTGGGGCGAAGCTCACATCAACTCAACGGCCTTATCCGCGAAGAAGCAAAACACTAGAAGAAACACCGGATGCAATATTTAATACAACGGCAGAAGATCGGCATGATGCATGTATGATGCATGGCATGGCAAAGGTGCAATGCAATTAGGTCATATTAAGCGGACCGGGGTCCCGACAATTAATTAGGTGGTTCATGTTATTTATCTATCCCGCAATTTAAATGTTATAAAGCAAGACAATAGTTGGCAACGGTTCGCTACACATGTTTAAATGAGGCCGATATGAGACTAGATTTGCCCGCATATGGGCCCCATATTTAGTTATTAGGTGAATCGGCATAAGGCCCCCAAACTACATGATATGCATGCAAGTATGACAATTGCTATGCATCAAGTTGTTATTACATTATAAAATAGGGTTCTCAGATAAGAGATTCACACTTTGAGGGGTCTCGACGATCTTGGGGTTTCCGGGGTTCGGGGTTCGACAGGGTCCAGGGTCCGGTCTCGTGGTTCGACGGAACGTTCTCGGCTCCGGGGTTAGGGTCTTGGCGCATCCGGGTTCTCGGGGCATGTTGTCGGTCATGGCGTTCAGGGGGAAGCACTTGTCGTTCTGCGTCGATGTTCTTATCGTCCGGGTTCTCGAGCATTGCATCCGAGAAGGAGTACTTGGCGTCCATCGGTTCCATGTCAACGACCTTGGTTTCCACGATGGCGAACTCGGCGTATCCATGGCGTGGTTCTTGTCGGGGTTCTCGGCTTCGGGCGCCGGGATCGGTCTTCGGGGGTTCCGACTATCGGACATTGCTCCGTGTAGTAGATCTTGACGCTACGAGGGTGTTGAGTCCAAGGCCTTGTGCAACTTTTCGGGGGCGTCCTTGGGGTGGATCTTGGCGTTCGAGGTTCGGTCTTGGTCCGTGAGCATCGGATCCGCATCTAAGTAGAAGATCTTGGCGTGTCGCGTGTTTTCGGTCTTGCATCTCCGGTGATGTTGCGCCGACCAACACACATCGCTGCTCCCTACGCCTGCAGGCGGCGGGAGCCGGGCGGGCCCGGGGAAGCTTGGCGATGGACTACACGGGGCGATGGCGACGGAAGCACGGTGAGGCGGTTGGAGGCGGCGGCGGCGGCGGGTCGGGCTGCGCGCAGGCGGCCAGGCGTCATGGCGGGTGGAGCAGCGGCGGCGGACCTGGGCGAGCGGGCCCTTGAACGCGGCAGCGGAGGCGGCAGCCACGGCAGCGCATGAGGCGGCGAGTTGGAGGCTACGCGCGCTCGGCGGCTCCGGCGGCGGTCGTCGCTCCGGCAGGACGGAGGGAGCTTCGGCGGCGATGCGGCGTGGCGGCGGGATGCGGGCGCCGCAGTTGCGGAGGCGGAGGGTCGAGGGACGCTGGCGGCGGAGCTTCGCGGCGTCGGACGGCGTGCACGGGGCGAAGCGGCGAGAGAAGGCGAGGCGGGCGAGCAGGCAGCGGGACCTCGAAGGACGGCGAGGCAGCGCCGAGCCGGAGAAGCGGCTGCGGCTGGCGGCGGGTGGAGGTGGCGGCGGTCGGGCGGGCGGCGGTCTTGGGGCTGCGGGCGGAGCAGCGGCGGGCGGCAGCGTCTTGAGGGCCGGCGCCAGCGGCGAAGAAGCGGCGGCCAGGCAAGGCGGAGCCGACGGGGACGGCGAGCTCGCCGGCGACGGCGGGCGCCGGAGAGGAGGGGGAAAAGGAGAGAGGCGAGCAGAGCGCGGAGGGAGGGCCTGGCTCGGGTGTGCGTCGGTGGGGATGGAGGTTTGGGGAAGAGAAACAGGGACGCGGGGTGGGGGAGGTCGCGTGCGCGTGGAGTGCGTGTGCGTGGGGCCCAGGGCGGGACCGGGGACAGGGGGGTCGGCCTGGCAGCGTGCGCGCATGTGTGCTTGTGTGGCCCAGGGGCTGGGTGGGTCTGGGGGGTTGGTGGGGTGAGTTTGGTGAGAGAGAGAGGGGGGATTGGGTGATGTGGCAAAAACTGATTGGCTAGGGGGAAAGGGAAGGGTGATGTGGCAGCCTGGTATTGGAGGGGGTGATGTGGAGGTTTGGGTGAGGGTAGACTAGTTGGTAGGAATAGGATTAGAAGGGCGGTTCAGCTGGACCGTTTTAAAAACAGGGGTGGTCGTTAAGGTCGGGTTGGCCGTTAATCGCCTTACTAAAAACAATTGAACTTTTCATTTGTTTTAAACGGGCCGTGTGCAAACCGATAGCGGCCAAAACAAAATATTCCGGGGACCCGGTTTTGATGTTTGAATAGAGAGGGGCGTTTAGAACACAACACGGGCTTTGCAAACATAATTTTATGCAAACAATGCATGATGACGACGATGCAATGCACAAATTCAACGCGATTTTCTAGTAGTGGTTTTGCGGGATGCCACAATTCGTCACCACTAACAATGGATCTCGCCCTCGAGATCCGCCTCATGGTACCGGAAGGAAAGTCGGCGGTCTGATCCTTCACGCTTCGTGTAGATCCTCGCGACACCACTAACGAGGGTTCCTTCTTCATCTTGAAAACGGCGACACCACCAACAAAGGGTCGTTGCTCCTGATCGTCGAGAGACACTCCGGGAACAAAAGGTCGAAAGTAGAGGTATCGCAAATATAGCCACCCCTAACTTCCGTGGACGAAGTAAATTGCTGGATCCACTGATTCGACGTACAAGAGCGAATGATAAGAGCAGTGGTAGGGTAGCTACTCCATCCCGCACTCATACCATTACTCTGCACACGAATAGGCGGATTATGCATTCAACTCTCGGAATCAGACGGAAGATCTCGACAAACGAGGGTCGGAACAAAGGAGTGTTGCCAGCAGAAATCGTATGAAAGACACAATGATTAGGTTCCGCGATGGTTCCATTGGCATGAACAACACGTGCTCAAGGTCGACTCCAACTTCACCAAAGCTCGTCCTTCTCATATGTTTCTCAACGACACTGATATCCAGCAAGGAACACATGGGGATAAGAACAAAAGATTGGAGGAAGGGTACAACAGACAAGTTGCGGATTGATGATCGTAGCGCCTCCGTTACAAAAGGGAGAATTCGAAACCACAGGTACGACGGAAACCCAACCACGAAATCCTGGACTCGAAGAAAGAGAAGAGAGCGGATTTAAAACACGTCGAGATAAGAGGAGAATAGCGGAGGGGTAAGGAGTAAAATCAGACCTAATCAGAACTATCCAACCGATTTTTGAAAATAGTTTTGACTCTCTACTTGACGTTAGCTAGGTTATCCTACAATTTGGACTTGTGGGTATCGCAACGCTGGCTCGATACCACTCAGAACACCCTCAGAATCGGACCTATGCAAGTTTGAGCAAAATTCGCCAAACGCATAGAAAGCGATTCAAAGGTGCCCACCAGGCACTTTCGTGCGGGTGGAAAACGAAGTAATAACATTACACAACAGTCCTCGATGGGACCCACAGAACAGATATATATAACAGCGACTCAAAGAGTCAAGAATACAGATATAATATACAAAGATCCAAATCACCTTGAAAACGGTAGAGCGTCAGACTACGGACAAGAAGCAAATGAGGCTGAGAGCCCTGAAGAAATAACCAATGGCGTCCATAACCCTGCCCAGGCCAAGCCGGAAGGGTAACCCTGCTAACGACGTCGAGCTCATAACCTGCTTAAACAAAGGGGTGCCGACAAAGGGCCAAGGAAAAAGAGGAGCGTCAGTACTGAGGCCAGTACACGGCGAGACTAGAATTCGGAGGTCCTCGCCTACATAGGTATGGTGGACTGAAGCGGCAGCGGCAGCATGCACTAAACAACCTATAGAGACTCGATACAACTGGCGGTTATTAGAGAGGGGTAAGAATGACCTATCCGGATCCAACCTGAAACTAACACCAAACAAACCCATCCTGGTGTTTCCCCCTCGAGACCAAACGAGGAAGTCAACCGAGGAACTCGCACAGTTGGCAGTTTTACTTATTCGGTTATCGTTGCAGCAATTACTAGTCAGGTTTAGATAATCATCCTGATAAAGTAAGCAGTGGGCACTTTTAGTTAACCATTCCGTGATAGTGGCAACACTTACTAGTCAGATACATTTATCATGAGGTAACCCAAAAACCCAACAGTTGTTGGTACTTTTAATCAGCCATTCCGTTGTAGTTGCAAGATTTACCAGTCCGGTACAATGGTCGCAAGCGACACACAAAACAAGCAATTGTGGGCAGTATTAATTAGCCATTCCATTATAGTGAAGCTGATTACTAGTCATTATAAGTCAAATTTATAGCAGTAAACTTTAGTTATGCTTGTCTATGATCGAGATACTGTGCTCCAAGTCGTCCATATCCGCGGACACGGCTTTCAGAAAGTTTTACCCGGCCGGGGTGCACCAATAGCAACACACGCTCGATCAGCCTCGGAAAAACCAAATCAAAACCCAACGAGGCTTTCACGACTGAACAATCACAGGATTCAGAAATATTTCAGGGGGCCACCCCTTGGAGTAGATCCCGCAACGGAGTAAGCGAGCTCCGAGACGGACTCAAGGTTTGGGTGGACGGCTGTGAACGACTGGGAACCCAAAACTGGGCTTGTCGACACCGCGGAATCGTGTCCCGATCCTAAACAGTACAGTGTGCAGTACCTCGCACAATTTAAATACAGAAAGTAGCATGGCATAAGTACAGGATCGTAAATAAAACCTCAAACTAGTTTGTGGCCCCAAGAAATAAGACTGAATCAAGCTCTGGCTCAGGGGGGTCCCATATACCTCCCGGATGTGGATAGCGCGCAAAAAAAATCAAGGAACAGGTATCAAGTACTCGGGGTCTTACGGGACACAAGTGGGCGTTTGGAAACCAAATATTTTCTATCACCCACCGATGCCTCTGCTTATTTCAATTTTAGTTGTTAAACAGAAATTAAAGTGACGATAAATAAAACTAGAAACACTTCCAACATCAACATCATGCGGCAATACATCAGCAACTGTGGCATATGACGACACACATCAGCACTTGAGCAAGCAACTACGACGCGCAAGTCCAACTATCTACCAAACAACAGGTAATAGGGTGTGTCCAAGGCAATATAGGGCTGCACGGTATCACACAGGTACGGAAACTAAAGCATCGCAACTCAGATAGCAATAGATCAACTGGAGGGAAGTAAATACTATAAAAGTAAGATAGGTAGAAAGGGGGAGATGCTCGCCTGAAAACATTGTCGAAGGTTTTCCCCCGAAGATTGAAAGCTCACATCAACTCAACGGCCTTATCCATGAAGAAGCAAAACACTAGAAGAAACACCGGATGCAATATTTAATACAACGGCAGAAGATCGGCATGATGCATGTATGATGCATGGCATGGCAAAGGTGCAATGCAATTAGGTCATATTAAGCGGACCGGGGTCCCGACAATTAATTAGGTGGTTCATGTTATTTATCTATCCCGCAATTTAAATGTTATAAAGCAAGACAATAGTTGGCAACGGTTCGCTACACATGTTTAAATGAGGCCGATATGAGACTAGATTTGCCCGCATATGGGCCCCATATTTAGTTATTAGGTGAATCGGCATAAGGCCCCCAAACCACATGATATGCATGCAAGTATGACAATTGCTATGCATCAAGTTGTTATTACATTATAAAATAGGGTTCTCGGATAAGAGATTCACACTTTGAGGGGTCTCGACGATCTTGGGGTTTCCGGGGTTCGGGGTTCGACAGGGTCCAGGGTCCGGTCTCGGGGTTCGACGGAACGTTCTCGGCTCCGGGGTTAGGGTCTTGGCGCATCCGGGTTCTCGGGGCATGTTGTCGGTCATGGCGTTCAGGGGGGAGCACTTGTCGTTCTACGTCGATGTTCTTATCGTTCGGGTTCTCGAGCATTGCATCCGAGAAGGAGTACTTGGCGTCCATCGGTTCCATGTCAACGACCTTGGTTTCCACGATGGCGAACTCGGCGTATCCATGGCGTGGTTCTTGTCGGGGTTCTCGGCTTCGGGCGCCGGGATCGGTCTTCGGGGGTTCCGACTATCGGACATTGCTCCGTGTAGTAGATCTTGACGCTACGAGGGTGTTGAGTCCAAGGCCTTGTGCAACTTTTCGGGGGCGTCCTTGGGGTGGATCTTGGCGTTCGAGGTTCGGTCTTCGGGTCCGTGAACGGCATCGGATCCGCATCTAAGTAGAAGATCTTGGCGTGTCGCGTGTTTTCGGTCTTGCATCTCCGGTGATGTTGCGCACCTTCGACCAACACATCGCTGCTCCCTCACCGCACAGGGCGGCGGGCGCGGCCGGGAAGCTTGGCGATGGACTGCACGGGGCGATGGCGACGGAAGCACGGGTGAGGGCGGTTGACGGGGGAGGCGGCGTGCGGCGGGTCGGGCTGCGCGCCGGGCGGCCAGGCGTCGCGGCGGGGTGGAAGCGGCCGCGGACCTGGCCGGAGCGGGCCCGCGAACGCGCGAAGCGGAGCGGAGGCGAGCCACGGCGGCGGCGGCAGCGAGGAGGCTACCGCGGCCTTCGGCGGCTCCGGCGGCGGGTCGTCGCTCAGCGGCAGGACCGGAGGAGCTCGGGCGGCGGCGATGCGCGGCGTGGCAGCGGGATGCGGGCGCCGCAGTTGCGGAGGAGGCGGAGGGTCGAGGCAGCTGGCGGCGGGCTTCGCGGCGTCGGGCAGCGTGCTGCAGGCGAGGCGCTCCATGAGAAGGCGGCGGGCGAGCAGGCGGGCGGCGGGACCTCGAAGGGCGGCCGGAGGCGGCGTGCCGAGGCCGGAGGGGCGAAACTCTGGCGCGGTGGAGGTGGCGAGCAGTCGGGCGGCGTCTTGGGGCTGCGAGCGGGCGGCGGCAGCGTCTTGAGGGGCCGGGCGGGAAAAGCGTCTTGAGGCGGCGAGCAAGGCGGAGCCCGGCAGGGCAGCGAGCTTCGGCAATGGCGCCGAGAGGAGGAAAAGGAGAGGCGGGCGGGCGGAGGAGGCCTGGCTCGGGTGTACGTCAGTGGGGATGGAGGTTTGGGGAAGAGAAAGCCTTGACGGTGGGGAGGTCGCGTGCGCGTGGAGTGCGTGTGCGTGGGGCCCAGGGCGGGACCGGGGACAGGGGGGGTCGGCCTGGCAACGTGCGCGCATGGGTGCTTGTGTGGCCCAGGGGATGGGTGGGTCTGGGGGGTTGGTGGGGTGAGTTTGGTGAGAGAGAGAGGGGGGATTGGGTGATGTGGCAAAAACTGATTGGCTAGGGGGAAAGGGAAGGGTGATGTGGCAGCCTGGTATTGGAGGGGGTGATGTGGAGGTTTGGGTGAGGGTAGACTAGTTGGTAGGAATAGGATTAGAAGGGCGGTTCAGCTGGACCGTTTTAAAAACAGGGGTGGTCGTTCGGGTCGGGTTGGCCCGTTCGACTGCCCTTACTAAAAACAATTGAACTTTTCATTTGTTTTAAACGGGCCGTGTGCAAACCGATAGCGGCCAAAACAAAATATTCCGGGGACCCGGTTTTGATGTTTGAATAGAGAGGGGCGTTTAGAACACAACACGGGCTTTGCAAACATAATTTTATGCAAACAATGCATGATGACGACGATGCAATGCACAAATTCAACGCGATTTTCTAGTAGTGGTTTTGCGGGATGCCACAGGATCCTAGCTTACGTCAGCAGTACCATGCTTGTAGGCAGGCTGGTTCTTCAGGATCTTCTGATGTTGCACTGTCTGATCAGGACATTCTTCGTGGTCTACTCGCTGCTACAGGCTCTTCCTCGTCGGGTACTGCTGGTTCTGTGCCTAGCTCTTCTGGCACCGCGTGACCACTACCTTCTACACAGTCAGGTACGTCATCCCCGTGGTATCTGGATTCCAGAGCTTCTTTTCATATGACTTATGCGTCCTCTATTCTTTCTGCTCTTCGCTCTCTTATTTCTCCTGTCAGTGTTATCACGGCTGATGGTACCTCTCTTCCTGTTTCCAGTCGAGGCACCCTTTCTACTTCATCTTTCTCTGTTTCTGACGTTTTTTATGTTCCTAGTCTTAAGATGAACATTTTCTCTGCTAGTCAGCTTACTGATTCTGGTTGTCGTGTCATTCTTAACGCTGATTCTTGTGCGGTTCAGGACCACCGTACCCAGGCCCTGGTTGGAGCTGGTCCTCGCAGCCTTGAGTCTCCGGTGCTATGGGAGTTAGACTGGCTTCGCGTTCCATCCACTGACACTTCATCTACTAGCTCTTCTGCGGTTGCTGCTTCTGTCACTGGCTCTTTTCAGCAGCGGCATCATCGGCTGGGTAACCTTTCTGGCTCCCGTTTATCGTCCTTAGTTCGTCGTGGTCTTCTGGGGTCTATCTCAGGAGATGTGTCTTTACATTCGTGTCAGGGTTGTAGGTCAGGCAAAAATATTCAGCTTCCCTATCCTACTACTATGTCTGTATCTCAGCGACCTTTTGATTTAGTTTATTCAGATGTTTGGGGTCCGGCTCCCTTTGCTTCCAAAGGGGGCCATCGATACTATATTTTATTCATTGATGATTTTTCACGGTACACCTGGTTGTTTTTTATGCGCTCTCGCAGTGAGGTGCTCTCTATTTATCAGCGTTTTGCAGCCATGGTTCGTACTCAGTATTCCACGCCTATTCGTGCGTTTCGTGCTGATTCCGCAGGAGAGTATATCTCCCAGCACCTGCGTGTCCTTGCTGAGCAGGGCACCCTCGCTCAGTTCTCGTGTCCCGGCGCCCATGCTCAAAATGGTGTCGCCGAGCGTAAGCATCGTCATATTCTTGAAACTACCCGTGCTATGATGATTGCTTCCTCTCTTCCGCCGCATTTACGAGGGCTGTCGCTACGTCGACTTACCTCATTAACATTCAGCCTTCTGCTGCCCTTCAAGGTGGTATTCCTCTCGAGCGTCTCTCTAGTAGCTCTCCAGACTATTCGACTCTTCGTTTATTTGGTTGCGTTTGCTATGTCCTTCTACCTCCTCGCGAATGCACCAAACTGACCGCTCAGTCTGTTGAGTGTGTTTTTCTCGGATACAGTGATGAGCATAAGGGCTATCGTTGTTGGGACCCCGTTGGTCGTCGGATGCGCATCTCTCGTGATGTCATGTTTGATGAGACGCGTCCCTTCTATCCTCGCCCCACCTCTGGTACTTAACCGGTGGATGATATCTCTTTTCTTCTTTTTCCTGATGCACCTCATGCTGTCCCTTCTTCTCCACCTCTTACTTCTGATGCGCCCCCTTCGATTTCGGCGCCATCCTCTCCTCCGTCTAGTTCCCCTAGTTCTCCTCGTTCTCCCCTAGTTTCTTCTCCACCTCGTTCTCCGGCTTTGAACCCTTCCTCTTCTGTTCCTTCTTCCTCTTTTTCTGATGAGTCGTCCTCTGCCGATGAGCTTCCCTCTTCACGGCCTGTTCGTCAGCGTCGTGCTCCAGACCGTTACTCTCATAGTCAGTATGGTCTCTCTGTCGTCTTCGAGCCGACTTCTTATCGGGATGCCGAGCGTCATCCTGAATGGCAGCTTGCCATGGCTGAGGAGATCGCTGCGCTTGAGCGCACTAGCACCTGGGATCTTGTTTCTCTCCCTCCTGGTGTTCGTCCTATCACGTGTAAGTGGGTCTATAAAATTAAGACCCGCTCTGATGGATCTCTTGAGCGCTATAAAGCGCGTTTTGTGGCTCGTGGCTTTCAGCAGGATCACGGCTGTGACTATGATGAGACTTTTGCCCCTGTGGCTCATATGACCACTGTGCGTACTCTTCTTGCTGTTGCTTCTGTTCGATGCTGGTCTGTGTCCCAGCTTGATGTTCAGAACGTTTTTCTTAATGGCGAGTTGAGTTAGGAGGTTTACATGCAGCCTCCTCCTGGGTATTCTGTTCCCGATAGGATGGTTTGTCGTCTTCGACGTTCCCTTTATGGCCTGAAACAGGCCCCTCGTGAATGGTTTGAGCGTTTTGCCTCTGTGGTGACTGCTGCAGGTTTCTCTCCTAGTTTTCATGATCCAGCGCTATTTGTTCACACTTCTCTTTGTGGACACACTCTTCTTCTTCTTCTTCTTCTTCTTCTTCTTCTCTATGTTGATGATATGATCATTACTGGTGATGATCCTGAGTATATTTCCTTTGTCAAGGCTCGTCTTCGTGATCAGTTTCTTATGACTGATATTGGTCCTCTTCGCTATTTTCTTGGGATTGATGATCTTGAGTATATTGCCTTTGTCATGGATTTTCTATCTCTCAGGAGAAGTATATTCAGGATCTTCTTGCTCGTGCTGCTCTTGGTGATGAGCACACTGTTGAGACTCCTATGAAGCTTAATGTTAAGCTTCGTCCTACTGATGGTGATCCTCTTCCTGATCCCACGCGGTATCGCCATCTTGTTGGGAGTCTTGTTTATCTTGCTGTCACTTGTCCTGATATCTCTTATCCTGTTCATATCTGAGTCAGTTTGTCTCAGCTCCTACCACCGTTCACTACAGTCATATCCTCTGTGTCCTTCGGTATCTTCGTGGCACGATCACTCGTCGCCTTTTCTTTCCTAGTTCCAACTCTCTTCAGCTCCAGTGCTACTCTGATGCTACGTGGGCGAGTGATCCTACGGATCGTCGTTCACTTTCTGCTTACTGTGTGTTTCTTGGTGGTTCGCTTGTTGCTTGGAAGACGAAGAAACAGGTAGCGGTTTCCCGTTAGAGTGTTGAGGCTGAGCTGCGGGCTATGGCTTTGTTCATTGTTGAGGTGACCTGGTTACGGTGGTTGCTTGCAGATTTTTGGGTCTCTGTTATGACACCCACTCCACTTTTGTCTGACAGTACATGTGCTATCAGTATTGCACGTGATCCGGTCAAGCATGAGCTGACCAAGCATATTGGTGTTGATGCTTTTTATACACGTGCCCATGTGCAGGATCAGGTTGTTACGCTTTATTATGTGCCTTCAGATTTGCAGTTGGCGGATTTCTTTACAAACGTACAAACTCAAGCGCAGCATGACTTCTTACTCTCCAAACTCAGTGTTGTGGGTCCACCATGAGTTTGAAGGGGGTGTTAGAGTATATATTGTAGTTTCCCCGTGTGTTAGGAGGTTTTCTGTATATTTGCGTATGTATATGTACTATATATTGATGCCTTTGGCCTTCTGGTAATACAGCAAGTCTATTAACCTAACAGTCTGTACCATCTCCATGAATCGGCGGAACGCGTCCACCCCTTCGGCGCCGGCCAGCGGTGGATCCCGGTCCTCCACCATGCGCCACTCCGCCAGCACCTTGAGGTCGTACAGGTGGGGGAACAGGACGGTGCACCGCTGCAGGAACGCCTCGCGTCGGGCCGGCAGGGCGCCGCCCCCGTCGAGGTGCCTCACCAGGTACGCCACGTCGGCCGCGCCATCCCGCGTCGCGCACACGCCGTCTGGCATGCAGGCGCGGGTGTAGATCCATAGGGCCTCGCGCAGCCGCCGCGGGTCGGCCTCGCCGGGCTCCTCCCCGAGGTGGAACCGCCACACGCGGCCGGCCGGGGGCAGATCGCCGTCGTCGCCGCTGACGAGGACCAGGCCTAGCTGCGTCGAGCGGACGCGATCTACGGCCGCACGGACGGCATCGTAGCTGTCGTCCAGGGTGCGTGCGAGTGCGAGCGACGGCGGCAGGTCGATTGACGTGGTCACCGCCACGACCTTGAAGCGCCGGGCGAGGCGGGTGATGCGGGCGAGCTCCGCCGCCTCGTCGTGCGCCCGCACGTCCACCACCCGAACGGTCCTGCCGCCGCTGGGGTATTCACCATGCCCATGCGGCGGCGGCGGCCAAGACATGCTCGACGATGCCCTTCTTGTGTTCGCAAAAGAAAAAGGAAGTTCATTTCTCGTTTGATCCTCGCGGACTGTGATTGGGATCGATGAGATTATATAACGGACCACCGACCGACTCGAACCGGGAATTCTTATAACTGTCGTGAGACCGGATGCGAGTTTATATTTACTACTACTAGTAAAAGGCCCGTGCGTTTGCTACGATTAAACAAATTTTGACCTAAATACGCGTATAACAAATTGGTTCACTAAAATTGAACAAAAATAGTCGAGAAGTCAGGCTCCTATCCTTTTCCCCAAATCTTATAAAAAGCTATGTCCAAGCAAAATACCGACAATCTTCGATCATTCTATTAACCTAGAGGAGTAGGAAACCATATTCAATAGAAAAGGACTGTGTGCATCTTTGAACTATTTTTGCACGTTGAAATAAAAGGGCTGATACATAGGCTAGGGCTATGTTCCCTATTTCGAAAAAAAAGAAAACCATATTCAGTATAAGTAAATCACACTAACATGAATTAAACAGATTGTCAAGAAGAGGAGTGAAGTAGGTATTGTTGCTGTGCATTACCAAGAAAGGAACAAAATACAGCTATACATCAGCTCACCGTCAGTAGTCTAATTTATTCTTCGTGGATAGCGGACAATCTCACATCAGCTCACCGTCAGTAGTCTAATTTATTCTTCGTGGATAGCGGACAATCTCAAATGCTTGACTAGGAAATAATAGTCGATCAGTGTGCTGCCCCCATTGCAGAAACACCACGGTCAAGAGCAAATTATATTTGATGGGAATTGCTATTTCTCAGCTAGCCGGGAAATAAGCTACAGTCAACTTTACAACCGTCCGATCTAATCGCGCGCGTCAAGATTCGTGTGCCTCGGTTGAGCTGGCTTGTGTTGCCGGCCGAACGCTTCCGTTTCGGGGCTTTTTCTTTTTTGTGCGGGTTATTTTTTGGTCCATTTTGTAGTTGGACGGGAGCTGTTGTTTTTCGTTTTTTCTATTTTCTTTTTCTTTTTCTATTTTGGTTTTCTTTTTTGTTTCTTTTGTTTTTGTTTTTTAGGGACACTATTTTTAAAATGCTTATTATTTTTTGAAAAATAATATTTTTTCAGAATTTTTTTGGTTTAGGATTTTAAATTTTGATTCATAATTTATCGATTCATGATTTTGTTTTTTTGGCTTATCGACTATTATGAGGAGAGGTTTTTTGGAGGATTTGTTTCTTGGCACGCAAACCCGAGCTATTTCTACATCTTTTTTTTTTATGGTGGTATAGATATCGAATTGCAAATAGGGTCGCAACTGGACCGCGAGTATCGAGTTACAACTTGATACGCAACTGGCCTTATCCACTCAGGACTTGCCTTCTGTTGCTTCTCGGCACGCAAACCCTGATCATTTTTACCCTCGCTTTTTATAGAGAAAGAGTTGCAACTTTGATCGCAATTGGATTCTGAGTATCGAGTTGCAACTTGACAAATAGCTGACCTTATCCACTTAGGACTTGCCTTCTGTGGCCTCTCGGCACACAAACCCCGACCATTTTCTAGACCCGTTTTTTTGATGGTGGTATAAATATCGAGTTGCAACTAGGGTCCCAACTCGACTGTGAGTATCGAGTTGCAACTTGACACGCAACTGACTTTATCCACTTAGGACTTGTCTTCTGTTGCTTGTCGACACACAAACCCCGGCCGTTTTACCCTGCTTTTTTATAGAGACAGAGTTGCAACTTGGATCACAACTGGATTCTGAGTATCGAGTTGCAACTTGGATCGCAACTAGATTCTAAGTATCGAGTTGCAGCTTGACACGTAACTGGCCTTATCCACTCATGACTTGCCTTCTATTGCGTCTCGGCGCGCAAACCCCAGCCATTTTCTAGACCTTGCTGTTTTGATGGCGGTATAGATATCGAGTTGCAACTAGGGTCGCAACGGGACTTTGAGTATTGAGTTGCAACTTTACACGCAATTGGCCTTATCCACTCAGGACTTGTATTCTGTTGCTTCTCGGCACGAAAACCCTGGCCGTTTTTACCCCCGTTTTTTATAGAGAGAGAGTTGCAACTTGGGTCACAATTGGATTCTGGGTATCGAGTTCCAACTTGACACGCAACTGGCCTTTTCCACTGAGGACTTGCCTTATGTTGCCTCTCGACACGCAAACCCTGGAGATTTTATAGACCTGCTTTTTGATGGTGGTATAGATTTCGAGTTGCAACTAGGGTCGCAACTGGACTGTGAGTATCGAGTTGCATCTTGACACGCAACTGGCCTTATCCACCTAGGACTTGCCTTCTGTTTCTTCTCAGCACACAAACCCCGACTGTTTTTACCCCCGATTTTTATAGAGACAGAGTTGCAACTTGGATCTCAACTGGATTCTGAGTATCGAGTTGCAGCTTGACATGCAACAGGCCTTATCCACTCATGACTTGCCTTCTGTTGCCTCTTGGCACGCAAACTCTGGTAGTTTTGTAGACCTGCTTTTTTATGGTGGTATAGATATTGAGTTGCAACTAGGGTCGCAACTGAACTATGAGTATCGAGTTGCAACTTGACACACAACTGTCCTTATCCACTCAGGACTTGTCTTTTGTTGCTTCTCGGCACACAAACCCCAGCCATTTTTACCCCTGTTTTTATAGAGATAGAGTTGCAACTTGGGTCGCAACTGGATTCTGAGTATCGAGTTGCAATTTGACACGCAACTGGCATTATCCTCTCAGGACTTGCGTTCTATTGCCTCTCGGGACGTAAACCCCGGCCGTTTTCTAGACCTGCTTTTTTGATGATGGTATAGATATCGAGTTGCAACTAGGGTCGCAACTGGACTGTAAGTATCAAGTTGTAACTTGACACACAACTGGCCTTATCCACTCAGGACTTGCCTTCTATTGCTTCTCGGTACGCAAAATCTGGATGTATGTAGACACTATTTTGTCTAGATTTATCTAAAATTTAACAAATTTGTGACATCTACTTTGATACGGATGGAGTAATTTTTATTATAATTTTTTTAATTATAGCTCTTTCCAAGTGTTAGGGTTACTGAAACATGTACTGAAATCAAAAGAAAATTAGTTTTAAGAGTTTCGTTGGACTTAAACGGACATATATCATTCTATTGTGGGCAGATTGAAAACAGACAAATGAATTAGGAAAAAAAGTGTAGGAAAGAAAAGCAGCACCAAAATTGTCGAGCAAATGAAAGGCCAAGCCCAAATAGCCAGCCGGGTACACGCACCCTCGCCGTTTGACGCTGGAAACGTGAAATAGGAACTCCAAAAGAAATTCTTAGCAAAACTAGACAAGACTACGCGAACCAAACAAAATAAAATAGAATAACATCCCAACAAAAGAAACCAGGGACAGGAGACCAAACGGGTTTGAAACGATTAACCAACTAGGCTGAAACAGTCCAACAAAGCAAAACAGGATTAAGAAAGACCAAATCAACGATGCTGATATCATCTAGCTGATACTTAGCTTATTTCTCAGCTAGCTTAGCATTAGAGACCCCCACATTTGATTCTCTTGAATATTATTGATACCTTTTCACTATATCCTCAATTAACTGATTCAGAAGATCATAACTTCGGTTCCCTATTAATGAAAAAAGAAACATTATTTGAAAATTAAACTCAACTATGGACTTCTCAATTTACGAAACAAATCTCATCTATATATGGTCTTTTCAGTTTACGAAACAAATCTGAATACCCAATTGGCCTGGCCGGGTCTTATTTGTACCCTGCTGAACGGATACAGAAACATGGACAAAGCTATTGAGACATGATCACACAAGTTTTTTCCTTGTAAAATTTCAAGAGTTTTAGTGGTATATAATAATCTATGCACAGTACCGAATTGTTGCTTGACAGTATATATCTCAGTAACTCTAGAGCTAACTCTAGTTGCTGCCACTGTATAGAAGATTTAGAATAACGATTTCCCACGATCATCATTAGATAACATGGAGTGGAATCAGATATAGAATGGAATCAAATCGTACATGGAGTGGGAAAGTAGATTGAAAAGGCGGCGACGTACTTACGCAGATTGTGTGACCACCGCGCAGTTCAGCGCGGGAGAGCTAGCGGACATGCATGTGCAGGGATTTAATCTTCAGTCTGTACAAGCAACGGAGACCGAGCACGCTAGCAATGTCTGCATATAAATTAATTAGTTCAGTACTGAATCGTTGTGCAAAATAACCTACAGTACACATTCATATAAACT
This sequence comes from Avena longiglumis, assembly GCA_030063025.1. Taxonomy (NCBI): domain Eukaryota; kingdom Viridiplantae; phylum Streptophyta; class Magnoliopsida; order Poales; family Poaceae; genus Avena; species Avena longiglumis. The sequence continues at coordinate 557,398,416 of CP125974.1, forward strand.
AAATGTTTGAAGCTTTCGAACAGATCTGTAGATCACAGATTCACACCCTCGTCTAATCCAACAAGATAACCATTGCATCAGGGAATCACACTATCACGTTCAAACATGCATATATATAATTTAACAAGGTAACAATATGGCATACGTAAAAATGAAACGTTCACGTGATGTTCTTACCACGGATGGCAGTGGAACCTGTATTAGCAGCTGCAACAACAAGGCTCTCGATGTAGAAGCACCGAGCGGCGACTGTCCACCCAGGATAGGCCCATGGATTTGACCACTGCCTGGATCGGATGCCGTAGGCAGAAGACGAAGCCGACCAGGCTCCCCGTTTCCGGTTTCCGGTTTTCGTTTCCCCCCTTCCTTTGAGCTTGGATTGGATATATATGCGTGTATTGTGCATGAATCGTATCCACAACCCAGAGCAGGAAACCCACGGTAGTCGATGAGCTGACTTTGCTGGGGGTAGCCGTGCACGCCTGCTCCCGGAAGGAGGCGGAGCTGGCCGGTCAACTATCCAGTCGGTTTCACGGCGGGCTCTCGGGGCGGCAGAGGCGGGACACGCCATGGATATCGGTTGGTAAATCCATCGCGACGATCTTGGCAGAGGCGGGACACGCCATGGATCGAACACGACGACAGTATAGTCCCATCATAGATTAAAGAGCATTGGCATATATCGAACTTGACAACGGTGCAGTCCCGCTTCGTGCTTTATTATTAGGTATAGATTTTTAACGAAATAAGTTAAGACTAGCAGAAAACCCGTGCGTTGCAACGGGACACCAAAATGGTAAACAAAAAGAACCACATTCTATTCACACATAGCATACGGCAAGAAATATCACACGGTGGAAAGGTTGTTTTGTTTCATGAACCTACGTGGCTGGTAGAGTTGCCGGCCATGTCCGTAAAAGACACTGAAACACTATTTATATACTCTCTCCGTTTCAAAATATAAGATGTTTTAGTTTTGTGAAGCAAATGTATCTAGACTATTATTAGTATATAGGTTTACTCATATTTAAGATAAATCTATACACTAAAATAAGTCTAGATATTTTTTTTCACGAACCTAAAACATCTTATATTTTAAAACGGAGCGAGTAGCAACTAACTCTACATGCAAAATATCTGCAAGAGTTGATCCACCTATAGTAGTCGAATATGGAACATGCCGTCACTTCGTTGGCTCTTGCACGCGCTTGAAGGCCATCGGACTAAGGAGCTTATGCTCGGTGTAGTCATCGACAGCGAGCTTGTGGAGCATGTGACGAAGTAAACTGATGTCTTAGAGGTTGCGTGTCATTGATTCTTAGACCCGCAGGCCGCAGCTAGTATGAGAGATCTTGGGCCATGAGAAATCTGATTGTCTGAATGATCCTAAAGGTTAATTTTGGATCAAACTTGCATAGCTGTGAAATAAGAAAATTAATCTTTTTTACACGCAGCTCTTTACTGATCTCGACTCTTACTTCATAGGCGCGCGCACAGAAACTACTCGGAGCATTTGGCTGATGGAAACGTGGGATTGGAGGTTTACTTATGTTTTCAACGTGCTTTTAATGGTTTGGTCCTGCGTGACGTAACTAGATGAAAACGTTTCGTTGTGGGAATCCCACAAAATAACGTTTCATCGGTGGGAGGTATATTTTTCACTTACCTGTGGTATTAGTGGGTAATTTTTTTTCTGCTCAAGGGTAAAGCCGTCCAAAAAAGTGTAGGTATTACAAGAAACGCTCCTTCCTTTATTATTAGGTATAGATTATCCTCACAAGTATGGAAAATGATATGAATCCTCCGGATCGATGGGGTCCATCGTCCTCCTCCCCCTGCGTCCTCCCCCTGCGTGACACGTGTAAAATCGCGCCAAATTTCGTTTTTGCTGCAAAACGGCCCGCTTTTGCTACATATGTCCCCGTTTTTGCTTCCGAAACAAAAAAAACGGTTCGTTTTAGAAATAGAACGTCTCGTCGGAGATCATGCAGCAAAAAAATTATGCTAATGCAGCAAAACCGACTTCGCCGGAATTTTTTTTTTGCTGCATGGTCTCCGGCGAGGGTCATCAACGAGTTATTTCCGACGATGTCTCCGGCGAAGTCGGTTTTGCTGCATTAGCACAATTATTTTGCTGCATGGTCTCCGGCGAGGTCTCCGGTGAGGTCTCCAGCGAGACTTTCTATTTCTGAAACGAACCGTTGCGGGCCGTTTTGCAGCAAAAACAGGATTTGGACCGTTTTTAGTGGACACGTGGCAGCAGCTGGAGCAGGACGATGGGGGCTCTCCCATCGTCCGGGGGACGCGTAGTACCCTCCCACAAGTATTGGGTTCCGGTCGATAGCCCCCCTATGTATGAACTAGGGAAAGCGAGGGCTGCGCACGGGGAGCGCCATGAGCGGGATTTGAATTCAAACATGGATCCGTCGCCGGCGGCCCCCGGGCGCCGCCGCCCCCGGCCTCTCTGCTGTCCCTCCTCCCCTCCTTCCCCCCTTTCGTGGCTGCCTGCTCGCCATGGCCACTGAGCTTCCCTGCGCGGAGCTCCCTCCGCTGTGGTGGAAAGCCTCGGCGACCTCGGTGTTCGCCGGCTGCAGGCCGGGGTGGTCGGCGGCGATGGTGGTTCTCCGGGTGCCGGAGGGCCACCTTGTCCTGCAGAACGCGAAGGGGGTGGTGGTGGACGCGCGGGATCGCCGGCGTGGGGAGTTCATCTGCCAAGGTGCCTCCTTGCTCTTCCCTGCCCACAAGGTCATGACGGGACCCCGCGTCCTCCCCCGCCGCCAGCACCTCAGAGGTCGCCGGTCCCTAGGCCGACGCCGCCTCCGCCTAGGACGTTGTCGCCTGAGCGTGTGGCACAGCTCGCCAACCTCCACGGGGCCGCCTGGGGTGACGTCGAGGACGAGCCGGGAGAGGCCGGGCTGTTGGAGCGGCCGTCGTCGGTGACGCCGATGGAGGACGCACGAGAGCTGCGGGCCCCCCTCCAACGAGGAGCGTGGTGTTCCCACGCCGTGTTGTCCTTCTGTCTTGCTGCGCCCGACGCTGGCGGAGTGGCCATGGTCGAGGGCGGCGATGCGGCGGCCGCGGCGGCGGGGGGTGGCCTCGTCGGGGTCGCGAAGATAGGGTCCCCAGGAGGGTTCGGGGTGTGTGGGGCCTGGCGCGGGCCGTGTTGGGCCTGGCACGGGCCGGGAGGGAGGTGCTGGGGGAGGGATGGCTGGCCGGGCCGCTCGCGGGCCTAGGCCTGCTAGTAGCTTGGGCCGGCCGGCTCACCCCTGGCCCACCCTTTCCACCGCCCAGGGCGACATCGGGGTGACCCTCGCGCTAGGGTCTGATCCCTCGCGTGTCGTCCGCTCCCCACCCTCCTCGATGGTCCCTTCTCTGGATCCCGCCGCCACCCCCCCTCTCGCCTCCTCCCCCGCCTCCGGTGCCCCACCGTTGGCGCGCTGTTACCTTGCCGCCCTGATGGCATCGAGGCCGAGGAGCCCCTCCGCTCGCCGCCCTTCTCCTCGCAGGGACAGATCCCCCGTCCCCCGGTCCGTCGGCCAGCCCCGGCTCGTGGCCCTGCCGGCTCCCGCTCCCACATCCGCCTCCTCGCTACCAGCCTCCGCGCCACGCCTCCCGCTCCCCCCTGAGCGTCAGCCTGCTGCCGGTCGTGCGGATGGGGAGACTTGGCGCGTGGGCAGCGCCTCGGGACTCTCGCCTTCCGGCCCACAGGCGCCGCGGGATGGCATGACGGCTGAGGCTCTGGCGCCAAAAAAGAAAAAGAAGACTAAGGGCATGTTCGGTAGCACTCCAGCTCCCAACTCCACGACCAGAGCGGAGGGAGCGGTGTCGAACACACCAAATCTGCGAATCTAAAATCGGAGAGCGGAGCGACGCGCATTGGAATTTTGCAGAGCGACCTGTCCCTCGCTCCTCGTTTCAACAAAAGCGAGATTTAATCAAAATTACAAAGTCTGCCACCGCAAAGTGCCACCACCAAACCGGTACAAGTCTATTTTTATCTCCCGTCCTTTCTCTTGTTCCTCTCTGTGGCCAACCGACGCAAGAAACAGAGATGAAACGCGCGCCATGCTAGAATCCTAGCGCATGGCGCGGGTAAACTCTCTCGTGTTGCCGAGAATCGAGGCCACTACCGGCTGATCTTCCTCTTCCCGCTGCAGATTCAAGGATATGAATGGACGAATCGAGACTACCCGCTGCCTCCTTTGTTTTAATTTGCACCGCCGCCAGGACCTTGATCCTCTGTCAGGAGCTCACGAACATGACCATGCGCCGCTGCTAGTGCCAGGAGCTCCTCATGCCGCGGTCGACCTGAGCAGTTGCTCGTCTCCAGCCCATCAGCCAGTAGCTCCCACCAGGTCAGATATGTTTGTTTCCAATCAAACGGGCTTTATTTCCTTCAAATGGGCTGGTAGCCCACACACGCACGGAGCGGAGCCATCCGAACGGTGCTTCGATGAGGCGTTTGATCGGTAGAGCGCTTCGCACGTGGAGCGGAGCGAAGCGACGCCTTTTGCTGGAGCGGAGTGTTGCCGAACACTGCCTAAGAAGAAGAAGAAGAAGAAGAAGAAGAAGAAGAAGAAGAAGAAGAAGGGCCCAACCTCGTCTATTTTGGGTCCGGCCCCGTCTGGGACCTCGGGGGTCACGGTGCCCCCTGTTCCTCGCCCGCGAGAGTGCTTGGAGTACTATGGGCATGGCGTGGATGCGGGGTTCTACTTCATCGACATGGGCGGGGTTCAGATGGGGGTGCCTGAGACACTGGCGATGGTCACCATCCTCCCCGAGCAGGACCCCCCCGCTGTCTGTCGAGGTGACCGAGTCCCTTGTCTAGGACGAGCTTCGCGCAGTACTGCTAGGCCACGAGTGGCCGGTCCGTCGCGTCTCCGCCTCCGAGTTCGTTGTGTCCTTCCCTTCGGTCGCGATTCAAAGTATGTGTGGCTGCGGTTCGTCCTTCACCCTCCTGATCCACCAGCTGAAGGTCTCTATCCAGCCAGCCGCGGCGGCCCAGGAGTCCGTCCCCACTCTCTCGGAGGTCTGGGTCCGCCTGTCTAGGCTCCCTTCCGAGGTCCGGCAGCCTGGGCTCGTGTTTCTGGTGGCCCAGGCGGTAGGTAAGCCCCTGGAGGTGGACTTGGGGTCTCTCGGGAGGCACGGGGCCGTTCGGCCGCGGCTTCTATGCCCGGACACCTCGGTATTCCTGGTCTCCCTTCCGCGCTTCTTCTTCGACCGGGTGGGGCGCGACCTTCTGGTGGAGCTGGAGGACGGAGAGGCCCCGCCCGGGGCAGACCCCCCGGTCCCTCCCCCCCGTCTAAGGACAGACAGGGGAAGGGAGAGGGGGGCCGGGAGGACGACTCCTCCGGGGACAGTGATTCAGGGTCCGGCCCGGCTTCCCCTCTGATGACAGACGCGTCCCCTCCGCCTTCCCAGCCGTCTCAGGGGGGAGGGGCGGCCGTGTGGCTTCTCAGACTGCACGCGAGCAGCCGTTGTCCAGGGGGGATCGTGCTGGTGGGGGCCCGTTCTTCCCAGACCGACGGCCCCTTTCTAGGAGCGCCTCTGCCAAGCTGGCCCCTGTGGATCTGCCGTGGTGCTTCCGTCCCGACCCGCCTCTCTCCATCGGCCTCGACATCGCTCAGTATGGCTCCAACCTCTCCGTCGTCACCTCGTCCGTGCAGGAGCAGCTGGTCCCTCCCTCCCCTCCCCCCTTGCCGGAGGTGGTGACCTGTGGGAGTGTGGGGTTGGTGGTGTGCCCTCGGACCTCGCCGCACTCGTCGGGGGTGGTGTGTTACGCACTCACCCCGAACACTCCGGACTTGGCATCCCTGGACTCGGTATCCTCTCTAGGCGCCACTCCTGCGACGCCCTCTTCCCAGCGTCATCCCCGAGCCCCGCGTCCGCCACCTCCCCCGCCTTCCCGTCACAGCGTCCGCCTGGCCGGCTCCAGGGCTGGCTTGACCGGCCCTGAACCGACGGTGGAGGAGCGCGCGACTCGCTGCATGACTGCCTGTGACGATTTTTCGGGTACCCTCCCTACCCTCTCTCTTGGCTTTAGGTTCATCTTCTGTGTCGGACTCCAGCTTCTCGGTTCTTGCTGGGGTCCCTTTGGTGCACTTGGCCGAGGTGGCAGATGACTATGCGATTGTCTTTCGCGGTGAGAAGGGACCTAGGATGTCTCATATTGCCGCCATTAAGGCGTGGGAGGGATACGAGGGTGCGATTGCGGCCGCCCGAGCACGAGATGCTCGGGAGGGCGAACGCCCCCGAATCCTGGCTGAGGATAGGGCTGCCAGTCCTAACCTCGTGAGGTCCCCTCCTCCCGATGGCGGAGGCCACCCGAGGCCTTCCCCTGGGAGGCCTCATGAGACCACCTGTGGCTCTGAGAAGTCCAAGTCCCAACCCCGTTGGCGTGCCCGTTCCGCCCCCACTAAGGGGCCCCCCAGCATTGAGTGTCCTAGATGAACATCCTTTGGCCCTTCTGAGTGTTCAGCTTGAACATCAGGGGGTTCGGGCACGAGGGTCGTCACCGCCAGATTAAAGAGTATATTCGCCTCGAGGCTCCGGATATTGTTGGACTTAGGAAACGATTCGCCAGGACTTCACTGTTGCTGAGTTGGAAGGTCTTAGCCGATGCAGGTTCTCCTGGTCGTGGCTCCCTGTTGTTGGTCATTCGGGTGGGATCCTCCTCGGTGTGAAGGAGGAAACCTTCGAGGTTGATGATATGGGTCGGGAGGAATTCTTTGTGAGCATGTCCCTCACCCATAGACAGTACCGCTTCAAGTGGGAGGTGATCATTGTCTATGGCCCCGCGGACCATCGGAGGTCGGCGGACTTCTTGCAGGAGCTCCGGTCGAAGGTGGAACGGGTGGATATCCCCATAGTGATTGTTGGGGACTTCAACCTGATTCGCTTATCGCACGATAAGAGCTCGGCGAATGTCGACCTCCCTCGGATGCGCATGTTTAACGACTGCATCGCCGATCTTGCCCTCCGCGAGATCTCGCGTGTGGGCGCTAGATATACGTGGACCAATAAGCAACTCGCCCCGATCCGGAGTGTCCTTGATCGTGTCTTCGTGTCGGTTGATTGGGAGATTCACTTCCCCCTTTGCTCCCTAAAGGCGGTCACTAGGCTTGGATCTGATCATACCCATCTCCTCCTGTCTTCGAGCCCCCCCCCCCCCGCGACTAAATCGCTTCCACTTTGAGTCCTTCTGGCTATAGAAGGCGGGCTTCATGGAAGAAGTACGGTCAAAGTGGGGGAGGCGGCCGCATCCCCCCCGCGGGCTTATTGTGTCGTAGACGTCTGGCACCACTGTGCCCAGACTATCCGATGAGTCATGAGAGACTGGGTGGCCAACCTAGGGCAGATCTTAGGAAACAAAAGGAGGTTATTCTTCGGGAGATTCAGGCCCTAGACCTGGAGGCCGACCAGTGCGGCCTCTCGGAAGCGGCCTGGTCTCATAGGTATTCTCTTGAGACCTCCATTATGGAGATTTACAAGAGAGAGGAGGCGTTCTGGAGACAGCGTAGTCGCCAGAACTGGATCATCCAGGGGGAATCCAACACAGCCTACTTCCATGCTATTTCCAATGGCAGGAGGAGGAAGTGCTCGATCCCCTGCCTCTGGGAGGGGGACGTTCTATTGGAATCTCCACTGGAGCTCTCCTCCCATATTTATGCCTTCTATAAAGAGTTGTTCTCGCGTTCGCCGGGCTACGGGATCTCGCTGGCCATGGACTTTTGGGTAGGTGAGGCGACTGTTTCCCCGGCGGAGAACATGGAGCTTACCCTCTCGTTCCTCTGAGGAGGTGACCTCGGCCCTGAAGTCCATGAGGATAGGGTCGGACCCTAGCCCTGATGGGCTGCTCGTGTCCTTCTTCCAGACTTTCTAGGCCCAGCTGCTGTCGGTGATCATGCCGATGTTCCAGGCGTTTTTCACTGGGACCCTGGTGATGTCTCGCCTGAACTTTTGGGTGATATATTTGATCCCCAAGGTGGTGGGGGCCACGGATATCCGCCAGTTCAGACTGATCACGGTCATCAATATCGTCCAACGGATCTTCGTGAAGGTCTGTGCCCTTCGCCTCGCCCCAGTGATGGAGAGTCTCACCCACCCTCTCCAGTTCGCCTTCCTTAAGGGACGCCTTATTCATGATGGTGTCCTCTCCCTTCATGAGATCATTCATGAGGTGAAGACTCGCCATCAGAAGGGGGTGTTCCTCAAGCTGGACTTCCAGAAGGCCTATGACCGCTTGGACTGGGCCTTCCTCCGTCTAGTCCTGGAGAGGAGGGGGTTTGACGACAGGATGATTTGCTGGATCATGCAGTTCGTGATGAGTGGGCGCACGGCTATCAACATTAATGGGGAGATAGACCCCTACTTTATCCCGTCTTGTGGCGTTAGACAAGGGGAACCCATTTCCCCTCTCTTGTTTAAAGCCGCAGTAGATGCCCTGGCAGAAGTTTTGGATAGAGCCAAAACTGCTGGCCATATTTCGGGCGTGGTGGGACACTTGATCCCGGGGGGTGGCGTCACCCACCTCCAGTATGCGGATGATACCACGATCATGGTTCAGGGTTCGGACCTCGACATTATTAACCTCAAGTTCCCGCTGATGTGCTTCGAGTCCTTGTCGAGCCTGAAGATTAACTGCGACAAGAGTAAGGTCTTTGTTCTCGGCTTCGATGATGTTGAGCGTCAATGTATTGCGGATAACCTGAAATGTAGACTAGCGATTTCCCTACTACTTACCTAGGGATGCCCATCCAAGAGACGAGGGTTCTGATTAAGGACTTGGCCCCCCTAGTGAAGCGAGTCCGGTCTAAAGCTGAGCCCTGGCGTGCGAGGCTTACGACCAAGGGGAGCAAGACGGTCCTTATCAACTCTTGCCTCTCGAGTCTGCACATGTACCAGATGGGGCTATACCTGCTCCCTGAAGGGATCCATGTAGCCTTCGCCAAGGAGCTATCGCGATTCTTTTGGGCGGCGAGGGACGGTCACCAGAGGTACCATATGGTTAAATGGGCAGACATATGCGCCCCCAAATGCCTTGGGGGCTTAGGTATCCTAGACTCACGTCGCTTTAACGTGGCACTGATGATGAAATGGGTGTGGCGAATCCTTAGGGGCAACGGAGGTCTGTAGCTGCAGCTGGTGAATGCCAAGTACCTCCGTGGCCGGCCCCTTTTGGCCTGCAAGCGTAGGGAGGGTTCCCAGTTTTGGAGGGCCATCCAGGAGATTAAGCTGTTCGTAGGGCTGGGGGTCTCCTTATCCATTGGGAATGGGGAGGGCGTGCGCCTTTGGCTAGACCCCTGGCTTCAGTCGGTCCTTCTATGTGAGAAGTTCCCCGCGCTTTTTGCCATCTCCTCGTCCCCGACGGTCCTCTTGGCTGAGGCCTCTCACGGAGGGAGTTGGAACATCATGTTCTGATGAACTTTTAGCGAGGCCAAGGCAGAGGAACATCGGCGCCTGGAGGTGGCCCTCCCTCGTTCGCTGCCCGCGGTCCCGGACTCGGTGGCCTAGAGTCTATCACCGGGAGGGGAGTTCTCGGTCAGCTCGGCCTACGGGCCCTCTTTTAGGGCCCGGAGCTGCGCTGGACTTCCCCCCTATGGAAGGCCCCCCTCCCCCTTAGTATCTGTATCCTCCTCTGGCAGCTCCTGAGGGATAGGCTCCCATCGGGGGTGGAGGTGGCGAAGCATAATGGGTGGGGCAATGGTCGGTGCCCCCTATGTGGGACACCGGAAACCTGCGCCCATATTATGTTCTCTTGTTCGGCGGCGCAATTTCTCTGGAGTTGTGTGAGGGAAGCGATGTGACCTTCTTGGCAGGCCCAGGAGCTTGGAGAGCTCCTGCAGGCTGCGGCGACCCGTGCCGGAAGGGGCCGCCGCCTCTTCTGGATGGTCTTCGCGGCCCTGGCCTGGTCCCTTTGGAATGTTCGTAACAAGCGGGTGATTGAGCATATTTTCCCCGCCAGGGCGTCTGACTCATTTTTTTCTCTTATTGCTTTCCTCCAGCAGTGGTCAATTGGTGCGTCAGCATGACTGGTCGGACTTTGACGCCATCTTTGGAGCCCTGAGAGTGGCGGCAGCCCCTTTCGCGTCTCACGCTCCATCCTGACTTTCGCTCCATTTGGTGTGTAGGGCCTGGCTGTGGCCCTGCCACTTTTCCTTTGTTTTTTGGGTCGTGTTGTGATGTGGCCCCAGCAGTCATTCCGCTACTTTCCCCTTTGTCATTGGCTTAGGCCGTGAGTGTCTTATTGGATGTTGTATGAACCTGGATTTGGCTTTATTTATAAAGTAGGACAGAAGCCTGTTTCTCGATAGAGATGTATGAACTGGGGCGTTTAATCCCCTCAAGTTTCCAATACCGGACAAATTACCCTCACGGGGAAGTAATGAGCAGTTTTGTAAGCAGTTTAGCACACGGTGGACACCGGTTTTGGCCATCATGGACTCCAGGTGGCGACGCACAGGTTGGTGGAGACGCACCAGCTCGAACACAGCCATCTCCATAGAAGCTTCTTGCTGCTTGTGCCTAGCATCATCCTGCTTCTCCCCGTCGGCTTCATCATCTCCAGCTGCATCCCGGTGCACCTGTCCAGCTTCATCATCCACGCCATCTGTGTTTGCATGCTGCATCTGCAACAACAAAGGAGACGAGGCCTTGCTCACCGCTCGCTGCTGTGAGAGTCCCTGGGCACCATTAGCACCAGGCGAGAGAGGAGTGTCGAGCCTGCCCTGTCTAGGGAGCATGCAGGGGAGCCCCATGTATGCCATGCTGTGTACTAGACCGGATGTGTCCAATGCTCTTAGTTTGACGAGCAGATATCAAAGTGATCCAGGAGTGGAACACTGGACAGCCGTGAAGAACATCCTAAAGTACCTGAATAGGACTAAAGAAATGTTCTTAGTCTATGGGGGTGATGAACAGCTTGTCGTAAAAGGTTACGTCGATGCTAGTTTTGACACCGACAAGGATGATTCCAAATCTCAGACAGGATACGTTTATATTTTGAATGGAGGAGCTGTGAGATGGAGAAGCTGCAAGCAAAGCGTGATCGCGGGATCTACAGTGGAAGCGGAATACATGGCTGCTGCAGAAGCGTCAAGTGAAGGAGTTTGGATCAGAAACTTCATCACTGAGCTTGGCATGGGTCCAAGTGCATTGGACCCACTGGAGATATTGTGTGACAACACTGGCGCCATAGCACTTGCTAAGGAACCAAGATATCATCCGAAGACCAAGCATATCAACCGCAAGTTTCATATAATCCGAGATTATATAGCAGATGGAGATCTGAAGATTAGCAAAGTACATACAGATCTGAATGTCGCAGATCCATTGACTAAACCTCTTCCACGTGTAAAACATGATCAACACCTCAGTGCCATGGATGTAAGATTGTTGCCAAATGTAAACTAGATTATTGACTCTAGTGCAAGTGGGAGACTGTTGGAATTATGCCCTAGAGGTAATAATAAAGATGTTATTATTATAATTCTTGTTCATGATAAAGTTTATATTCCATGCTAGAATTGTATTAAGCGGAAACTTTAATACTTGTGTGGTTTGTGAACAACATCGTGTCCCTAGTACGCCTCTATGGACTAGCTCATTGATCAATGATGGTTAAGGTTTCCTAACCATAGACATGAGTTGTCAATTGATAATGAGATCATATCATTGGAGAATGATATGATGGACAGACCCAAACTAAGCGAAGCAATTAGATCGTGTCATCGTGTTCGTCTTTGCAAAGCTTTTCTTATGTCAAATATTGTATTCCTTAGACCATGAGATAATACAACTCCCTGGTATCGGAAGAAAGCTTTGAGGTCATCAAACGTCATCCTATGAGAGGGTGATCATAAAGGTGTCTCTCAGGTGATCGGAAAGTATCTGTTGGGTTGTATGTATCGAGATGGGATTTGTCCCTCCCAAGTCGGAGAGATATACTTCGGTCCCACTCGGTAATCTATATCAACACCGCTTGCAATCATGTGGTTAAGGAGTTAATCACAAAGTGATATCGGATTACGGAACGAGTAAAGTACTTGCTATGAACGAGATTGAACTAGGTATGGTATGCAACGATCGAATCTCGGGCAAGTAAAATATCGCGAGACGAATTGAATATATATATGGGATTGATTGAATCTTGGCATCATGGTTCATCCGATATGATCATCGATGAATTTGTGGGAGTCAATATGGGTGCCTGCACCCAGCTGATTATTGATAGAAGATCATGTCTGCATATTCTCGAACCCGCAGGGTCACACACTTAACGTGTCTCGACGCTAGGATAGATTGGATAATTGGTTTATGAGTTTTTGTTAGGAGTCTCGGATGGGATCCGGGACATCACGAAAGGTTCCGGAGTGGTCCAGAGAATAAGATTCATATAAGGCAGTGCAGTTTTTGGAGTTCGGAATTGTTCCGAGTTAATCGATATTATACCGGAAGCTTCTAGAACCTTCCGGAAGGGGACCAACGTGGCCCCACCTTCCGGGAGGGGGCATGGGCCTATGAGGGAGTGTCCTGGCCGCATTGGGCCAGGGGCACAAGGCCCCATAGGGCCCAGCCGATCCTAGAGAGTTTAAACTCGTTTAAACTAGAGATAGGGTTTCTAGAAGGGGGAGAGTCCTTGCCCCCCACTTCTCCCTCCCTTGGCCGCCGGCCCAAGGCTTGGAGGAGGGGCAAGGGCTGGCCGCCCCCCCTCTATATATAGAGGGCTGGTGCGCCCCCTCCCCCCTACACCTTGCCTCCAAACCCTAGTTGCCCTGCTGCCCTTCCTCTCTCCCTCCCGACTGTTTGTAGGCGAAGCCCTGCTGCAGAAATTCTCCACCATATACACCACGACATCGTGTTGTAGATCCAATCTATCTCTCCACCATACTTGCTGGTCCGAGGAAGGAGGAGACGTCGAGGTGCTGCACGTGTGCATCTCACGGAGGCACCGCCACTTGTGGTGCTAGATCGGATCGGATCGCGAGGAGGAGAAGCGAGTACGACTACATCACCCACGTTAACCGATTAACATTCCATTGCGAATCTTCAAGGGTATGAAGACCTAATCCAATCTCTCTCGTTGATTGCATCTCCTAGATTAGATCTTGGCTTTCCCTCTATTCGCATCCGTAGAAAATTTTGATTTACTATGCCGCGAAACCCTTCATAAACAAGGTGAGATAGCTGGAGACTAAATTAATTACAAAATTAGTACTTACAGACAATAGGCACTGATGATCGATTCGTCCAAGGCGTCTTGATTGAATAATTGAAATAGTTCATCAAATTCAATGGATATCATGTCATCCTTTTCTTTCCCATGATGCTTTTTTGTAACCCTCAGCACTATCCAGTTAGCCCCGGCCTTTGTGGCATGCATATACCAGTTATGCAATCTTTGCATTTTTGTTGGAAGATTGTTTACCTCCTCAGGTTTGACGAGGGGTTTGTCGTACTGGTATTTGTATGCTACTTCACTCACGGGGAAGAACTCTAATCGATAAGTATGGCAATACTCATACCTTGAGCAGCGGCAATTCTCCAGACAGTGCAACTACCTCTGGATCATACTGCTCTTCGGCCCATATTTGCTCGACCCACATTGGTTTGGGAAATCACCTTGAGAGGGGCGCAAGACTGTTTTGCTTGTTCTCCGAGCTGGGCAACAGATTTCTCGCTTGCATCAGTACTGATCTTCGAGGCTTTTTGTGCCGCATGTGACTTGAGAATAGAATGCTCATAGTCTGATGACAGCTTTGGCTCGGGTTGATGAAGAGTCTTTAGCATTTTCAACACTTTGGCTTTTTCTTCTTTGGTGCTGGGGAACTCTGGCTCTTTCGGCCGCCTCGACTGCAAAATTGCTTCAAGATCAATGATCGCCGCAGTCTCCTCTTCAGTACAGTCATAAGCTCTCTTGGGAGGAACCTTTGGTACTTTTGGAAGAGGCTCTTGTTTACGTTTCGGCGATCGCTTACCACGACGCACAATAGTGGTACGCTTACAATTTTTATCCTGAGGCGCCGGCGATGGCTCCCGCGGCGATGGCTGCGCTGGAGATTGGTGAGGCGACGGAGTCGGGTGAGGCGACGGAGCCGGGTGAGGCGACGAAGACGGATGCCGCGGCGGCAACGACCTCACTGGAGACGGGTGAGGCGGCGGCGAAGATGGCCTTGGCGTGTGATTTCGAAGCACGATACATTCCTTCGGCCATAGAATGGTGACGTTTTGCCTCCAAGATACCACATCCCCTTCACATGCAGGGTAGTGAAGATCCAAAACTTCAAAGGTGGGCATGATTTCATCCACCCCGACAACAGCGTAGCCCTCTGGAACCGGACGACAGTGGTAAGTTTGTGTGGGTCCAATTGGTAAGGCATAGCCGACCGCCGATCCACGAAGAAGGCTTCCAAGTCGGGAAATAGTCGGGATGCCATCTGGGATTCCTCCGCTGCTCCGGCGTGAGCTCGAAGTAGTAGTGGTTCGTGATGGCCATCTGACGCGCCACACGTAGAGGGACAGGAGGAACCGGCACGCCTCCGACGCCAAGATCCAAAAAGCGAGGACACGAGTCTGCGGCTGGGGTAGTTCGAGGCGCAAAGCGCCTCCGCATCCTTGGGAGTTAGTGCTACGGTGGAAGCCATGGGAAAGAGTGATGAGGTTGCAGATATGAGTCTAGAGATGTGCAATTACAATGGAGGCCAGCCCTACATATATATATATATAGTGCAGAACTGGCGGGAAAAAATGGCGGGAAGAAAAATGGCGGGAAAAATGGCGGAAAAAATGGCGTGACGACATTATGTCGTGTGGCGTGTACCTTGTCCCGGATGGTGTCACCAACCGGGACTAAAGATGAACCTTTAATCCCGGTTGGAGACACCAACCGGGACAAAACACGAGTCAGCACTAATAATAGGGGTGAGTGTCAGAAAATGGAAAAGGGCTCTTCCGTGCGACAAAAAGGAAAACTTCCTCCTACAACATTGTTCTCCATACCAATGTCCACACACATGCATAATATGGGCACAAGATCACAAACTATGCCGTGATTCAGCACATAACATCGGTCATTTGGACCGAAAGCCATGAAACCTCGAACATGATAGGTCATTTTGTGAAGGTTTTTTCGAAACATGATCAATATACCAAGTCTGGTATTTTTCCTTTAAACTATGTAACATAATATGACACCACACGAAGTATTTTCATTGTTCGGATTTTTTTGAATTTATTATGCCCGTTTTGAATTATCTGAATTTCTAACTATGGTCGAACCGGTGTGCATGAAGATAGGGGATGAGCATCGTTAGAACTTGCATTGGATCTCTGAAGAAACCACATATTGCGAGTCTAAAAATGATTTTTTCAAAAAATCACGGGCGATAGATCATGTACCTGTAGTACAAACCGGACCCACTTCCTACCGATTCGGCAGACATTTGTCCTTTTTACCCGGGATGGACGAAAAGGTTTGAGATGTCCCGGTTGGGAGATAGTCCATGTAAGGTGGTATAGTATTTTAGGAAAATGGGACGATAGCATTCTGAAACGGCATTTTGGTGGTTACTTCACAAAACGACCCGTTTTTTGCGCTCGGAAAATGGAAAAAGGGCTTTTCCGTGTGACAAAAAGTAAAACTTCCTCCTGCAACATTGTTCTCCATACCAATTTCCACACACATGCAAAATATGGGCACAACATCACAAACTATGCCGTGATTCAGCACATAACATCGATCATTTGGACCGAAAGCCATGAAACCTCGAACATGATAGGTCATTTTGTGAAGGTTTTTTCGAAACATGATCAATATACCAAGTCTGGTATTTTTACTTTCAACTATGTAACACAATATGACACCACGCGAAGGATTTTCATTGAATTTATTACGCCCGTTTTGAATTATCTGAATTTCTAACTATGGTCGAACCGGTGTGCATGAAGATAGGGGACGAACATCGTTAGAACTTGCATTGGATCTATGAAGAAACCACATATTGCGAGTCTAAAAATGATTTTTTCAAAAAATCACGGGCGATAGATCATGTACCTGTAGTACAAACCGGACCCACTTCCTGCCGATTCGGCAGACATTTGTCCTTTTTACCCGGGATGGACGAAAAGGTTTGAGATGTACCGGTTGAGAGATAGTCCCTGTAAGGTGGTCTAGTATTTTAGGAAAATGAGACGGTAGCATTCTGAAACGGCATTTTGGTGGTTACTTCACAAAACGACCCGTTTTTTGCGCTCGGAAAATGGAAAAAGGGATTTTCGGTGCGACAAAAAGGAAAACTTCCTCCTGCAACATTGTTCTCCATACCAATGTCCACACACATGCATAATATGGGCACAACATTATGTCGACATTATGTCATGTGGCGTGTACCTTGTCCCGGATGGTGTCACCAAACGGGACTAAAGATCAACCTGTAGTCCCGGTTGGAGACACCAACCGGGACAAAACACGAGTCAACACTAATGATAGGGGTGAGTGTCTATATTATTTCGTAAGTTTCGACACTATGCCGAGCTGCTTGTACTATAAATAGGCATCCTTGCGAGTCCAGTCCTCCAGCCAGTTTGAGGCATCTCCAAGATGGTTTTCGAGAGCATGGACACCACTGCGGCCAGTTTCAGGGAGATGCCGACGGATCCCAGTCCTCCGGCATCTCTGAGAAACTAGTCATAGAGGCACTCCCTAATACGTGAAATTAGTTAGATCCGAGGCGTATTGATCTAGTTAGAGAAGTTACAAGCTGCAAGATGGTTTTCGAGAGGACACCATCAAGGCGAGTTTGTGGAGATGCCGACGAGCCCGGTCCTCCCATCTCTGAGAAACTGGTCATAGAGGCACTCCCTAATATGTGAAATTAGTTAGCTCCGAGGCGCATTGATCTAGTTAGAGAAGTTACAAGCTGCAAGATGGTTTTCGAGAGGGACACTGACTACGAGCCAGGAGATGCCGCCGGATCCCAGTCCTCCGGCATCTCCAAGAAACTGGTCATAGAGGCACTCCCTAATATGTGACCACGCGCGTTTGGAGATCAGATCTTAATGGTAAGTACGAATCGGGACAACTTCTTCATAGTCCCGGTCCAGCCACAAAACGGGACTAACACTCAAGACATTTATTAATATTAAAAACTGAGACTACAAAACCGGGACTAAAGGCCACAAACCGCGATATCCTTCGGTCAAGCCACAAACCGCGAAAGACATGAACTAGAGTTACATAATATGAGCATGAACTTCTTGGCATATGTCCTTCCTTATGATCGCTTCAGACGTAACCATGGAGCATCTTCATTACTTAACGGAATGCTTGGGTCAGTTTTCACTGTGAAGGGCGGAATTTCATCAAACTTATTATAATCTTTTGACATGTCTGTCTTGTCCTCGATTCCCACGATGTTTCTTTTCCCTGAAAGAACTATGTGACGCTTTGGCTCATCATATGATGTATTCGTTTGCATATTTTTTCTTTTTTCGGTCTAGAGGACATGTCCTTCACATAGAAAACCTGAGACACATCATTGGCTAGGACGAATGGTTCATCTCTATAACAAAGATTGTTGAGATCCACTGTTGTCATTCCGTACAACTGGTCTATCTTTACCCCTTCCCCATTTAGGTTGACCCATTTGCAGCGAAACAAAGGGACCTTAAAAGAGACTCCATAGTATAGTTCCCATATCTCCTCTATGTAACCATAATATGTGTCCTTTTGTCCATTCTCGTCTATTGCATCAAAGCGGACACCACTATTTTGGTTGGTGCTCTTTTTATCTTGGGCGATCGTGTAGAATGTATTCCCATTTATTTCGTACCCTTGGAAATTCAATACAGTAGAAGATGGTGACGCGGCCGACAAGTATAGCTGATCTCCAACAGTGGTGTCATTCAATAGATGTGTCCGCATCCAACCACCGAAAGACTTCATGTGTTCATCTGTAATCCATGATTTAGGCTTCCCCGGGTTTTTGGAGCGTACAATATTCTTGTGTTCCTCAATATACGGAGCTGCCAAGGTGTAATTATGTAGAACTGTGTATTGTGCTTTAGTGAAAGAATCCCCGTCCCTACATATCATTGTTTTCTTTTCCAGCATGCCTTTTCCACTTAGTCTTCCCTCATGCCGCGAGTCAGAAACACCAATCGGCTTAAGGTCAGGAATAAAGTCAACACAAAACTCAATGACCTCCTCTGTTCCATATCCCTTGGAGATGCTTCCTTCTGGTCTAGCACGGTTATGAACATATTTCTTTAAGACTCCCATGAACCTCTCAAAGGGGAACATATTGTGCAGAAATACCGGACCGAGAATGGCAATCTCTTCCACTAGATGAACTAGGAGATGCGTCATAATATTGAAGAAGGATGGTGGGAACACCAATTCAAAACTAACAAGATATTGTACCACATCCTTCTGTAACCTTGGCATAATATCTGGATTGATTACCTTCTGAGATATTGCATTGAGGAATGCACACACCTTCACAATGGGTACTCGAACATTTTCCGGTAGAAGCCCCCTCAATGCAATCGGAAGCAACTGCGTCATAATCACGTGACAGTCATGAGACTTCAGGTTTTGGAACTTTTCTCTGCCATATTTATTATCCCCTTTATATTAGATGAGAAGCCCGACGGCACCTTGATACTGTAAAGGACTTCAAAAAAGATTTCCTTCTCTGCTTTGGTAAGAGCATAGCTGGCACGACTTAAGTGACGCCCTTTATCCGTCTTGTTATGTGTATGCATGTTCTTTGGGTCTTTCATAATTTGTTGGTCCTCCCGTGCTTCAGGTGTATCTTTTGTCTTCCCATACACGCCTAGGAATCCTAGCAGGTTCACGCAAAGATTCTTCGTCACGCGCATCACGTCGATTGAAGAGCGGACACGCAGGACTTTCCAATATGGCAGCTCCCAAAATATGGATTTCTTATTCCACATGGGTGCTTGTCCTGTAGCGACGTCGTTCGGAACTGATTGACCGTCGGGACCCTTTCCAAAGATTACTTCTATGTCCTTGACCATACCAAATACATCATCACCAGCAGGGAGTTTAGGCTTCTTCCGGTGATCTGCCTCACCTTTGAAATGCTTGCCTTTCTTTCTTACGGGATGATTGGTCGGAAGAAATCGTCGATTCGCCAGGTACACAACCTTCTTGCATTTATGCAAATATGTACCTTCAGTCTTATCTAAACAAAGGCGCATGCCTTATATCCCTTGTTTGTCCGTCACGAAGGTTACTAAGAGCAGGCCAATTATTGATGGTTACGAATAACAACCCTCGTAGATCAAATGGCTCCTGTTTGTTCTCATCCCACGCACGTACACCTGGTTTGCCCCACAACTGTAAGAGTTCTTCAACTAATGGCCTAAGGTACACATCAATGTCGTTACTCGGTTGCTTCGGGCCTTGGATGAGCACTGGCATCATAATGAACTTACGCTTCATGCACAACCAAGGAGGCAGGTTGTAGATACATAGAGTCACGGGCCAGGTGCTGTGACTGCAACTCTGCTCCCCAAAAGGATTCATGCCATCCGTACTTAGACCAAACCATAAGTTCCATACGTCACCTGCAAAGTCTGGGAAGTCTCTCTCGATTTTTCTCCACTGTGACCCATCAGCAGGGTGTCTCAACTTCCCGTCTTTCTTACGGTCTTCTTTGTGCCATCGCAACAACCGAGCATGCTCTTTGTTTCTGAACATGCGTTTCAACCTTGGTATTATAGGAGCATACAACATAACCTTAGCAGGAACCCTCTTCAGGAGGGGCTCTCCCTCAACATCACCAGGGTCATCTCGTCTGATCTTATACCGCAACGCATTGCATACCGGGCATTTATCTAAATTCTCATACTCCTTACCGCGGTAGAGGATGCAGTCATTAATGCATGCATGTATCTTTTGCACATCTAATCCCAGAGGACAGAGAGTCTTCTTTGCTTCGTAGGTACTCTCGGGAAGTTCGTTATGTTTTGGAAACTTCGGCTTCATTATTTTCAGCATATTTTCAAATGAGGAGTCAGTTAAACCACACTCTGCCTTCCATCGCAACAATTCCAGTGTGGTACCGAGCTTTGTGCTGCCATCTTCACAATTTGGGTACAACAATTTCTTGTGATCTTCTAACATGCCCTCTAACTTCAACTTCTCATTTTCTGTTTCACAGTCTCGCTTTGCATCAGAAATGACCCTACCAAGTTCATCAGCCGGCTCATCTGATGCCCGTTCTTCACCTCTTTCCTCTCCATTGTCTTCCATTGCAGTATCACTGTATTCAGGAAACATATGATGATAGTTGTTATCATCATCTTCTTCTTCACCATCTTCCATCATAACCCCTCTTTCCCCGTGCTTGGTCCAGCAATTATAGTTGGGCATGAAACCTTTCATAATCAGGTGGCCGCGAATGATTTTCGAGAAAGAGTACTCCTTGTTGTTCCGACATTGAACACATGGACAACGTATAAAACCATTCTCTTTGTTTGCCGTAGCCACATCGATAAATTTATCCACGCCTTTCATATACCCGGCTACGCGCTGGTCACCGTACATCCATTCCCGACCGTTCATCTGCATCATATAAGTAAGTTTATCAAAAAACAGGACATCATAAATAGTGAAATAACCAATTCACATGGACACATGAATTGTATCAATGACAGAGAAAAGATAAGATTGCTAACCTCGATCGAGGAAAATAAAGAGGAGAAAGCTCAAGTGCGTCTCGGACACCTTCTATATTTTTGTTCTATGAGAAATTGAACGGGATTATTCACTCAAACATTTCATCAAACACCTTCAATGCATGCATAGAAGAGAAAAAACTAGCACACCCCTCACACCTTCCACCAAGAGAAAAAACAGAGTGGAGGCAGAGGGGGCTGGGGCGTTGCATTTATAGAGGGCGGGAGAATACGTCCCGGTTGGAGCCAGCAACCGGGACTAAAGGTGTGTGCCACGCCACGTGGCTGTGGCCAAACCTTTAGTCCCGGTTGGTGGCTCCAACCGGGACGTATGCCCTCTTACCAATCAGGACGCATGCCTCCTGACCATGTGCCCGCTCGAACCGGAACACGTGCCAGCATTAGTCCCGGTTGGTGGCGCAACCGGGACTAATGCTCTGAGGGGGCGCGAACGGATGGCCCTTTTTCCACTAGTGTGATATACTCATCCCAAAAATGGCGACAGAAGTAGCTCTCCGGGTAGATTGGATTTTTTGCAAAATAGTTTCGAATCAACTTGTACGCCTCAATTCGCTCCCTCCACAACTTTTGACGACCGAAAACAGAACCACATGCTTCGACCGCTTGGTGTGAATAGCCAAGATCAACAACATAGGTGATGCTTGGGACAGATACAAGGGCTTACTTAGGAGATGTCCTAATCATGGATTTGAGAGAGGTCTAGTATTGCAGTTATTTTACAAAGGTTTATTTCCTAATATTTATCCCGTGTTTTGTGACCAAACTTTAGACGAGCGGAATCATCGCCGCCTAGTCCTTGTGGAGAACACGCCAACCTGTAGTTTGGGTGAAATACCCACTGTATTTACAATTGATATTTACGGATCTGACTTTTGCCAAATTTATATGCTTTTTTGTCACAATCTGAGATATTACTACACACTTGAGCTGTCTCGAAATACAGAGCATTACATAAGTATGATTTTATTAGCACCACGGTGTAGTAATCGTAGTTGCATACACCAACAGAGGGATTACAAACTTGCTAGCTGATACCGTTTCTCTCCTCCGAGCAAGGATCCAGAACCGCACTAGCAAATCAACTGCGACAGTATTGTTTTTCCAAGGCTATAGTGGGCTTGGTACCAAAACCAATTTAAACTTTTTTTAAAAGGAGCATATATTAATATCACAAGATATCAATTACACTCACTTTCTGCTACAATGTATTGCCTTAGCGGCACACAACCAAAAAAAGAAAAAAATTACAAACAAGAAAAATCCAACTTAAATTGTGCACTATACATTGTGATTATACAATTGCTCAAGGGGTGCACGTGGAGCAACATCTCTCCATCAAAGCACCGGGCACGAACTTGTTCAGCGATCCTCTCTTCTTGGAACATTGATAGCACCTTAGGATAGTGATCACGTCACAGGGATCCTCTGCAACACCGAGTGAGCGTGCCAAGTGGGAGATGCCACCCTTGCATTGATCTGCCACCAGACCGAGGTCGAGTAAATATTGGAAACAAGACCTTGGAAGAGACAAGTAGTCGTTGAATGAGTTGGCCAATGGAGCTGGGGCCAAGAAAGACTTGAGAAGGCACGTGATGGCTTCAGATCCATGCATAGTCACGCACAAGCGAGATGGATCATGGGTTGCTCCACTTGATGCTGGGAGCCTTGCTAATGCGAGGGTGGCACGTCAGCGCTGAACTTCCAAACCCTCCCGTATACAACTTCTGCTTCCTCGTTCATAAAGCAAAGCTAGCTGTAGGTCGAGCATGTGGACTTTGGCCAACTTCTGCATCATCTTTCCATGGTGATCATCCAAGCCAATTGGCTCCGCACTTCAGCTTCTCCGGAACAAGTACCTAGAAGAAAAATAAAAGGACAAGAACAATCCTAAGACTTTGGAACATGCAAGTAGTACAAACTCAGTACAAACAACACTAGTACTACTACTAGTAGTATATTACTTTGCAAGTGGTACAAATTCAGTATAAACAAGAGTACTAGTACTACTAGTATAAGGCTTTGGAACACGCAAGTAGTATAAACTCAGTACAAACAATAGTAGTACTACTAGTATTGCTAAAGAAAATGGAGTACCTACAGGGCAATAATGACGAAGTTGCAATTCAGTAGATCGTATATCTTCTCAGCTTCCACCGAGGGGAGTCACATCGATAGAATACAGCCTAGAATCGTTAACTGGAACTGAGCATTTGATTGACATTTGGAGTTCTTCTCCACCTGATAGTAAGCCTGATCTGGAGGACACTCCATCATGTGTGCATTGATCCAAGATCCTTGCAAAGCATCTGAGCGTCACTGGAGCATCAGAACCAACAAAGTGTTTTTCCCCACTCATTCTGCATGTTTATTCAAGCTACCAGAAAACCCTGTTCTATGTGATATACTCTGTTTGATTCTACGGAACACTATGTGTGAATTCTCTCTGGTGATGGTGTGTACGGGAACATCAGACAGCAGAGCAACCAAAGTCGGTCCAAACAAAAATTGAGACCAGGGCAAATAATTATACTAAATTGTTATACTTATTAGAACGTATGTTTCCTACTCTAGCATTAATAAATACAATTTTATTTAGTTAAATGTCATAATTAACCACATTAAAATGTTTATGAAAACTAGTTATAGTATTATTTGTTATCAAGTTGTAATGTATCATTCAATGGTTTGCTTGTGCTACATTTAAATTAAATGTTCTAATAAAATTTCTCCTTAAATTAATTATCCGTGGTGGAATATATTATGTAGGAGACCCATAAGAGATTGTCTATGTGTATGTGTGTCGATGTATATATTTTAATATTATTAATATCAGGATAGAGATCTTTAAAACATACTCACAAAGAAATATCGTAACTACGGGTGGTTCTAGTGTATTAATAGAATATGCCTTACAATTCTCATATGAAAGTTAAACTATATTTCAGTTGTTATAAACTTTCAGAAAATTCTCACAAACCTAAAGCTTTCTAAATTTCAAAAACTCTCATGTATCGGAGATACAATTTAAAAAATACAATGGCATTATAGAATGAATTTTCAGAACAAATAGGAAAACTTTCTCAGATTTGAATTTTAAGAAAATAAAATAACATAATAATAGTATCAAAGTACATATGAATTTACTTTTGAAAAATAAATAAAAATAACAAAATATTGGGTAGAAAAATAGTACTATGAAATTTCATAAGAGATATGACTATCAATGACCTATGCAAAAATCACATATTGTTTTGCCATACAAAAGCCTAAGTAACTACGAGTTTTGTTTAATTTTAGATTTTTGTACAAAATGTCCTTTTTGTTTGTGCCTTAAACCTTATGATATTCACTTAGATAGTCAAAATTTAGTGAAATACTTCAAAGCAAGAATCCGTACACAAATCAATGCTCGACGGAGCACAACATGTCTCTAGCGTGTGGACGCAGCACACATCATATGTGCACGCATGCTCGCACACAACACACCCACGTCACCAGGGCCACACTGATGGGTGGGAAGCACACCGACATCATGAACAAAAGTCAAACCATTGGTAATGCACGGAGAAAACCCACCGAGCACCAGAAGTAGTACCTAACACCCGCATCATCTAACTCTGGTCACAACACACAAGCACAAGCAGTAGCATAAGCCCAACATCATCATTGTTCCACCGCCCTACTCCAAGTTGCATGTGGTGAAACTATTTGAGGAGGCGGTGTGGGCGCCAACTATACGGCCGGAATATTTATTCCTGCCGTATAGTTGGTCGTTAAACTTTCTGTATAATCCAATTGCTTCGGATTTTTTTTGGTATTATTAATATTTCTCAAATAATCAATTTACGTTGTTTTTGGCTCATTTTCACTCCAATATAACTGGTCCAAGAATTGTGTCCATCATATTCATCATCTGATCTGATCTTGGTGAAAATAAACATAAAAGGTGTGTGCGAATGCCGTAAAATACCAAGATCCTATCAATACAATACAAAAATAATAATCTAAAACATGATGCAAATATGCATTCATCAACTTCTCCAAGATTAGACTCTTGCTCGTCCCGAGCAAGATTAGCTTAATGGATGTGATCCTCATATTTATGAAGCTGAGTCGATAAAATAAATGAGACAGTTGCAGCATGTGTTTACCATAAAGGATACATATAAATAAGTTTATGAATAGTACGTTACTCGAACCATCCGAATAATATTAGCAGGCTTCCACACCTTAGCAATTAATAGTTCACAAAAGATTATTCTCAACATGATGTGAAAGTATTCGGTTCAACCGAATGAGTTAGTGATGTAGTCCCAAGTGTTTTAGGATTTAACATATTCACTTGGGATTCAAAATCTCAAAACGTCTCTTTGTCTTACTACACTCTTTTTCTTGATCTTTATTTTTCTTATTTCTCTATATATTTCATGCTCACACTTTTGTTTAAGTGTTGTGCAAAGGAGCTAGCCATATATTTCACTTCATGTAGGAATTCAAAGTTTAATGATCTCAATTACCAAATTCCAAATATATATGAAGCATCTTTATAACTTGAGTATTCTACCTCAACTTGTTCTCACTCTATTTGATAGCACTTATAATTTCTCCTTTGTTTAAGGTTTTTCTTTTTCATCTTAATTAATTAGATAATCTCTCATATTTGTAAATCAAACCATTGACCTACAACATATTGATCAAATTATCTTTATATGTTCCGTTAATACCAATGGTGTGGAAGACTCCTATTGCTATCATGAAGTGCAAGTAAAATTATACTCAAGCCATTCATATATCCAATAAGACAAACTCAAACTCAATAATGCCCCATATATTATAATAAACTCAAAATTTCATAAGAGGGATCAACTATTCCTGAAGGGAATTCTAATGATGCAAAATTTATTTATGAGCTCGAACTAATGCAAAATTAGAACAATAATAAAAATTTATAAGATAGATTACAAGGTCTTAAAGATCTCCCCAAGCTTGGAATCAAGCCAGGCGGGATACCGTGTTTTATTGCAGGTCACTGTGGTGCCATGGCACGTGGTATCAGTGGCGGAGCCAGGAATGGAGCAAGCCCCGGGCCAAAATCTAAACGTAACTTTTTTTACTAAAAAACTCTTATAATAGCACAATTTATTTGATATGATGACAAACATGAACATATATTTTTAAATCCATCGTTAACAATCCAAGAACATACATAAGAGATGTCTGAAAGGCTAGAAATAGTAGTACGAAATGCAAAAAAAAATAGTACCAAATCACTGGTTTGGTTCATCTGAGCCTCCCACAATCTCATTATTTGTAGTAGAAGAACCAATACCTTCAAAAAGAGAGAATATTTCATAAGAAAAGGCATACTCATGAAATGAAATAGTCAATCAATGATACAAATATGAGAACTTATCAAAACGACGAGGTAAAACTCCTCTACGTGACTTGTATGATTGAAAACAATATACAATATCATCATCATTGATAGAGTGAAATACATCTCGCTCAATATAGCACACCATGCTATAATTCATCCAATCGTCACCCATTTTATTTCTCAACTCGGTCTTGATAATGTTCATAGCTGAGAAAGGTCTCTCCACTGATGTTGTTGCAACCAGTAGAATCAATGCCAACTCAATGAGGCGATATACCAAAAGAAAAACTGTGTGTCTATCAGTCTGAACCATTTTCATGGCAAGATTACCAAGGTCATGACAATTCAGAAAATCCGAATCACCTCTCACATCAACAATGAATGTCTCAAGTTGATTTCTAAGGACAAAAGAAATCTCATATATGGAGAAGTCTTCAGCATACATCTGAGCGAGTTCAACAAGTTTGTCTTCATCAAAATTAGCAAATGAGTTCTTTGGATCAAGACAAGCAATGCACCTCAACAATTGAGTAGACTTTTCAGCAAAGCGGTTATTCAACTCAACAAGAACTTGGTCATGCACAATATTAAATATCTCATATCTAAAGCGGTGATAGTAAGTTACCATTGTGCATCCACGGCCCCTTGAGCGACCTCGAGCAGGTATTGTATCATCCATGTTTGGTACCACAATGTTATATTTGATACAAAAATCGGATGTCTCTTTCATGAGTTCATCCCAACCATTATCTCTAATACCTTGAATCTTGTCCAATATTACGCCAATCAAACTCACAACACGAACAATTTTTTTATTTTTACTTTGCATACAATGTGACAACTCATTAGTTTTGCCCAATAGTTTGATCATAAGATGCAATAAGAGAACAAATTCAAAACTCTCCATCTGAGAAATCAAGCCACCCGCGGTGGTTCTTTGTGTAATACTTTCTCCATCATCATGAACATTCTCCAATACATGAAGAACAGATTTCCACATCATAATGAATCTACACAAAGTTTTATGGTGTGTGCCCCACCGTGTATCCCCAGGTTTTATAAGGTTTGTTGCTTGGTTTTTTCCTCTTCCTGAAAAAATTTCCCCAGACTCCAATTGGCTGACCATAGTTTCATGTTCATGTTGTGCTACTTCATCATGTCTTTTACAAGAAGCATTAACAGTGTTGACAATCAAAGTGACATTGTAAAAGAAATCCAATATAGAGGAACAACACTTGGAAACAGCAACAACCACTAACTGCAACTGATGGGCAAAGCAATGAATCTAAAATGCATATGAATTTTCATCTAATATCAACCTTTGCAAGCCACAAAATTGCCCTCTCATGTTAGAAGCTCCATCATACCCTTGCCCTCTCAACCTAGACATAGATAGGCCATAGTGAAGAAACATACCATCCAAAGCTTGCTTTAGTGAAGCAGCTCTCGTATCAGGAACATGCCTAATCCCAATAAATCTCTCAATCACATACCCTTGTTTGTCAACATACCTATATAATACAAAGAATCATAAGTAAATAAACAATTAAGTAATAACATGTAAATAATAAAACAATAAACAAGCTGCTAACCTCAAAACCATAGCCATTTTCTCTTTTATAGATACATCTCTAGACTCATCAACAAGTAAAGAAAATTTCCTATCTCCAATATCGGTGAGAATGGATCGAGTGGTCTCTTCTGCACAAGCCTGACACAAGTCCAATTGTATCTCATGAGAAATCATCAAATGATTCCCACCGGCACTATCAATCAAAGCCCTAGCATTTGGATTTTTTTTCTTGTACCAACTCATTGTTGGAATTATGCCCTAGAGGCAATAATAAAGATGTTATTATTATAATTCTTATTCATGATAAAGTTTATATTCCATGCTAGAATTATATTAAGCGGAAACTTTGATACTTGTGTGGTTTATGAACAACGTTGTGTCCCTAGTACGCCTCTATGGACTAGCTCATTGATTAATGATGGTTAAGGTTTCCTAACCATAGACATGAGTTGTCGATTAATAATGAGATCATATCATTGGGAGAATGATATGATGGACAGACCCAAATCAAGCAGAGCAATTAGATCGTGTCATCGTGTTCATCTTTGCGAAGCTTTTTCTTATGTCAAATATTGTATTCCTTGGACCATGAGATAATGCAACTCCCTGGTATCGGAAGAAATCTTTGAGGTCATCAAATGTCATCCTATGAGAGGGTGATCATAAAGGTGTCTCTCAGGTGATCGGAAAGTACTTGTTGGGTTGTATGTATCGAGATGGGATTTGTCCCTCCCAAGTCGGAGAGATATACTTCGGGCCCACTCGGTAATCGATATCAACACCGCTTGCAAGCATGTGGTTAAGGAGTTAATCAAAAAGTGATATCGGATTACGGAACGAGTAAAGTACTTGCTGTGAACGAGATTGAACTAGGTATGCCGATACCGACGATCGAATCTCGGGCAAGTAAAATATCGCGTGACGAAGGGAATATATATATGGGATTAATTGAATCCTGGCATCGTGGTTCATCTGATATAATCATTGATGAATGTGTGGGAGTCAATATGGGTTTCCAGACCCCGCTGTTGATTATTGATAGAAGATCATGTCTGCATATTCTCGAACCCGTAGGGTCACACACTTAACGTGTCTCGACGCTAGGATAGAATGGATAATTGGTTTATGAGTTTTTGTTCAGAGTCTCGGATGAGATCCAGGACATCACGAGAGGTTCCGGAATGGTCCGGAGAATAAGATTCATATAAGGGAAAGCAGTTTTTGGATTCCGGAATTGTTTCGGATTGTTCGGTATTATACCGGAAGCTTATAGAACCTTCCGGAGTGGGACCAACGTGGCCCCACTTGTCAGGAGGGGGCGTGGGCCTACGAGGGAGTGCCCTGGCCGCATTGGGCCAGGGGCACAAGGCCCCATAGGTCCAGCCGGCCAAGCCCTAGGGGAAACCCTAGGAAGAGCTTCTAGAAAGGGGGGAACTTGCCCCCACTCCTCCCATGTGGCCGCCGGCCCTAGGCTTGGAGGAGGGGCAAGGGGGCAGCCGGTCAGGCCTCTATATAAAGAGGGCAGGGGCGCACCCTCCCCCCACACCTCATCAACCCTAGCCGCCTACCTGCTGCCCTCCTCTCTCTCTCTCTGTCTCTCTCTCTGTCTCTCTCTCTCTCTCTGTCTCTCTCTCTCTGTCTCTGTCTCTCTCTCTCTCTCTCCCGACTGCGCGTAGGCGAAGCCCTGCCGCAGAAACTCTCCACCTTTGCACCACGCCATCATGTTGTAGATCCAATCTTTCTCTCCACCCCACTTGCTGGACCGAGAAAGGAGGAGACGTCGAGGTGCCGTACGTGTGCATCTCTCGGAGGCATCGCCACTTGCGGTGTTGGATCGGATCGGATCACAAGGAGGAGACGCTAGTACGACTACATCAACCATGTTCCTTTGAAATTTCCGCTGTGCGAATCTTCAAGGGTATGAAGATCTCATATATCCCCCTCGTTGTTTGCATCTCCTAGATCAGATCTTGGCTTTCCTGTTCGCATCCGTAGAATTTTTTGATTTACTATGTTGCGAAACCCATAAGTGGTATCAGAGCTAGATCTATGCATAGATGTGTTTCACGAGTAGAACGCAACATTCTTGTTGCAGGCGTTGATGTTTTCTGTTGCAAGCCTCTTGTTTGTGTACTTCTTATGACGCGGGATAGTGAGATCGAAGCAGTCCAGGCCAAATTTACGCGACCTCGTTCGCGAGACCGGCTCCGCACTTGACGTGTGGCTTGTTCCACACATGCGGCTGGTGGATGCCAGTTTCTCTCACTATAGTTGTCATGGGATTTACACCGGATGTTGGCAACCATAATATCACCGTTGTGGCTTTCCGTAGGTAAGAATCGTTCTTAGCTTGTTACTCCCATAAGCCACGTAAAACATGCAACAACAAAGTAGAGGCGTCTAACTTGTTTTTGCAGGGAGTGTTTCTGTGATATGGTATGGCCCAATATGTGATGTGTATGTTGTATGCAATGATCATGTTTTGTAATATTTCACGACTTGCTTGTGATGAGTACACAACCGGCAGGAGACATATGGTTGTCTTTATAATTGTGTATGACCTGTGTGTCAAATTCTTATACGACATGTAATAGCTTTACTTTATCGCTAAGTAGTTAGCAATAGTTGTAGTTGCTATTCGTGGTGGAGGCAATCATGGTGGAGTGATGGAGATCATGCTGGCACGCACAAGATGGAGATCATTGCGCGGAGATTGGCTATACCATGTCACATAAAATTATATGCATGTGATGTTTATCCTTTTATGTATCTTATTATGCTTAGATCGCGACGGTAGCATTACAAGATGATTCCTCACTTAAAGATCAAGATAAAACTGTCTTCTCCCCATGTATGCACCGTTGCGAAATTTCGTCGTGTTCAAGCATCACGTGATGATCGGGTGCTATAAACTCTACGTTCACATACAACGGGCGCAAGCCAGTTTTGCACACGCGAAAATACTTGGGTTTGACTTGACGAGCCTAGCATGTACAGATATGGCCTCGGAACACTCGAACCGAAAGGTTAAGCATGAGTCATATGAATGATATGATCGACACTTTGTTGTCCACCATTGAAACCATATCTCTTCTCGTGAAGATCGGATTAGGTGTGGTGAATTTGGATCATGTTCACTGAACAACTTGAGGGATGTTGAATTTAGTGGGAGTTCATCTAGTAATTTGATTAAGTTGAACTAGTTATCATGAACATAGTCTAAATTGTACTTGAAAATTTTGTAGATCAAATGGCTAAGTCCAACTTCAACTTCAACGTTTTTGCTGAGAAAGAAAATCTTAAGAACAATGGGTCTAACTTCACCAACTGGTTCCGCAATCTGAGAATCATTCTCTCTGGCGGACAAAAGGACTATGTCCTTGAGAAAGCGCTAGGTGACGCCCCTGCTGTAGATGTGCCGGCTGATGAGAAAGCTGTTTATCAGTCGCGCAAGGATGATTATGGTGTGATTAAGAGCACCATGTTGTTTGCTATGGAATCGGACCTTCAAAATCGTTTTGAGGAGTT
The DNA here is from genome assembly GCA_030063025.1 of Avena longiglumis. Classification (NCBI taxonomy): domain Eukaryota; kingdom Viridiplantae; phylum Streptophyta; class Magnoliopsida; order Poales; family Poaceae; genus Avena; species Avena longiglumis. The sequence goes on from CP125974.1 coordinate 557,429,618, forward strand.
CCTCGGGCCCTTTGAGATTCTTGAGGAACTGAAAACTATGTTTCAGACTCAGGCCCGTTCTGAGAGATATGAGATCTCTGAGAAATTCTTTAACTGCAAGATGGAGGAAGGGAGTTCCGTTAGTGAGCACGCCATTAAGATGTCGGGCTACACTCAACGCCTTGAGCAACTGGACTGCAAGATTCCAGAGGAGCTCAAGATTGACAGAGTTCTGCAATCACTCCCTTCTAGCTACAAAGGTTTTGTAGTTACTCATAATCAGATTGGTTCCACTGATACGATCACTGAGTTCTTCGCTAAGCTAAAAGCTGCGGAGGTGGACATCAAGAAAGATAATCATGTGTTGATGGTCAACAAGCCCCCCAGCTTTAAGAAAGGTAAGGGTGCAAAGAAGCCCTTCAAGAAGGGCACCGGCAAGCGCGTTGCCCCTGCAGAGAAGAAGCTCAAGTCTGGACCTAAGCCAGACACTGAGTGCTTCTATTGCAAGGACAAGGGTCACTGGAAGCGCAACTGTCTGAAGTACTTAGCGGACAAGAAGGCTGGCACCATCAAAGGTATATTTGATGTACATGTTATTGATGTTTTCCTTACTAGCCCTCATTGTAGTGCCTTGGTATTTGATACTGGTTCAGTTGCTAATATTTGTAACTCGAAACAGGAGCTCCGGAATAGACGGCGGCTAGCGAGGGATGAGGTGACGATGCGCGTTGGCAACGGATCAAGAGTTGATGTGATGGCCGTCGGCACGCTCTCCTTAGTTTTACCTTCGGGATTAGTTTTAAACCTTAATAAATGTTATTATGTGCCTGCGTTGAGCATGAACATCATATCTGGATCGTGTTTATTGCAAGACGGTTATTCATTTAAATCGGAGAATAATGGTTGTTCTATTTATATGAGTAACATCTTTTATGGTCATGCACCTGCTATGAATGGTTTATTTCTTCTGAATCTCAAAAGCAATGAAACACACATCCATAACATTGAGGCTAAGAGATGCAAGGTAGATAGTGATAATACGACTTATTTGTGGCACTGCCGTCTAGGTCATATTGGTGCAAACCGCATGAAGAAACTCTATTCTGATGGACTTTTGGAGTCTCTTGATTTTGAATCATTTGACACGTGCGAGCCATGCCTCATGGGCAAGATGATCAAAACCCCGTTCTCCGGAATAATGGAGCGAGCAACGGACTTGTTGGAAATCATATATGCTGATGTATGCGGACCAATGAGTGTTTCGATGCGCGGTGGTTATCGCTATTTTCTCACTTTTACTGATGACTTAAGTAGATATGGGTATATCTATTTAATGAAACATAAATCTGAAACATTTGAAAAGTTCAAAGAATTTCAGAACGAAGTGGAAAACCATCGTAACAGGAAAATTAAATTTCTACGATCCGATCGTGGAGGTGAATATTTGAGTTATGATTTTCTCACGCATCTTAAAGCAAGCGGAATCGTTTCGCAACTCACGCCACCCGGAACACCACAACGCAATGGTGTGTCTGAACGCCGGAATTAAACTTTATTGGATATGGTGCAATCGATGATGTCTCTTACAGATTTGCCGTTATCATTTTGGGATTATGCATTAGAAACCGTTGCATTCACTTTAAATAGGGCACCATCTAAATCCGTTGAGACGACACCGTATGAACTGTGGTTTGGTGCTAAACCTAAGTTGTCGTTTCTTAAAGTTTGGGGATGCGAAGCTTATGTCAAGAAGTTAATGCTAGACAAGCTCGAACCCAAAGCGGAGAAATGCGTCTTCATAGGAAATGCGTCTTCATAGGATACCCTAAGGAAACGATTGGGTATACCTTCTACCATAGATCCGAAGGCAAAGTGTTTGTCGCAAAGAACGGATCCTTTCTTGAGAAGGAGTTTCTCTCGAAAGAAGTGAGTGGGAGGAAAGTAGAGCTAGACGAGGTTATTGAACCTTCTCTTGAGTTGGAGAGTAGCGCAGCACCTGAAATTGTTCCAGTGCCGTCTGCACCAACAATAGAGGAAGCTAATGACAAGGATCATGAAGCTTCGGACGATGCTACTATTGAACATCGCAGGTCGACAAGGTCGCGTGCCCCTCCTAAGTGGTACGACAACCCTGTCTTAACTATCTTGTTAGTAGACAACAGTGAACCTGCGAACTATGAGGAAGCAATGATGAGCCCAGACTCTGAGAAATGGCTAGAGGCCATGAAATCCGAATTGGGATCCATGAGCGAAAACCAAGTATGGACTTTGGTGGACCCTCCTAGCGACCGAAAGGCCGTTGAGTGCAAATGGATTTTCAAGAAGAAAACGGACGCGGATGGTAATGTTAATGTCTATAAAGCACGACTTGTCGCGAAAGGTTTTCGACAAGTTCAAGGTGTTGACTACGATGAGACTTTCTCTCTCATAGCGATGTTTAAGTCCATTCTGATTTTATTAGCAATTGCTGCGTTTCATGATTATGAAATATGGCATATGGATGTCAAGACTACGTTCCTCAATGGCAACATTGATGAAGAGTTGTATATGATGCAACCCGAAGGTTTTGTCGATCCTAAGGATGTGTTACCACCGTATTTTGGCTAGAGACGGAGATGGGCCGTGATCAAGATGGGCTTGGAAGATATGTATATTCAACGAGTTGTTGGATCGGCCTAGTGTGTGGATTTGGGCTAAATTGCCCGTGTATCTTGTATCATAATAGGTTTCGTGTTTGTTTAGGTTCCGTTTATGTTTAGGTAAAGATAGAGTTGTAGAGTTATTCCAAAAGTAGAGAGTCTCCGGACTATAAATATGTACCTAGGGTTATTGAGAGAAAACAACAACCACGTTCACAACAAACACAATCTCGGCGCATCGCCACCCCTTGTTCTTAGGGTTTCTTTCGGGTAAGTGCCATGCTGCCTAGATCGCATCTCGCGATCTAGGCAGTATCTACTTATTCGTTACCTGGTTTTACTCGTACTGAAGCGTTGTTGATGGCGAGTAATACCATTATCATAGATTGTTTGAGGCTAGCATCGGTACTTTTTCATTACTATCGTCGAAGTTATGCTACCTCTAGCTATCTCGCTACCCTTGCACCTTTTCCCAAAGTGCAAGGGTAGCACCTTGCTTGATCTTTATTTAGTCGATTCGATCTGTTATAGTTGTGCCTTGTTCGTCAAGGTTTAGTTTAATATCTGCGTAATCAGGCCTTACAAACGGGTTGAACGATCCAGTAATGCATAAAGACGTGGCTTATTCGTTCTAGAAGGGATGTTCCGGTAATTGGCTTTACGTTGGTTATTAGGCCTCTAGGGTTAATATTCTTCATCTTTGTACGCATTGTGCTCAATCACGCGTAGGATGTTCCAGTTACGTGGTGAAAACGTTAGACCGTCGTAGATCGATTTAACTTGTAGTGATCAAGCAAAACCCCATGTTATCATAAATCTAACGCAGAACCATGGGGCAATCGGCTTTAGGAGCCGATTTGTGGAAACCAGGAGCCGATTACGGCTCAATTTTACGATACTTGTTTATCATGCAGAAATCAATCGAGCAATCCTTCACCTTCGACCAGGTATAGGTCGTGGCACGCCGAACCAAGCGGGGCGTGTGCGGAGCTTTTTGCGGCCGTCGCCGAGGGACCAGGGCCCACCAGTCTCCGAGCCTCCGGCTCCGTGTTGCCGCTGCTTTCGCGGTGGGTTTTGGCAGGCAACACATTCGCACGCCCGTGGGACCTTCAACAACGTCTACATCAACACCCGACTGCGATGGAGAATGGACCACTTACGACGATCTGCCTAACGAGCACAAGGCCGCCAAATACGACGAGATCAAGGCCTCTTGAGGAAGACCTCATCAGCTCTTTGAGAGGACCCGTCGCATGGCATCGGTGGAAAGGGTTCTCCCCGAGGGCTCTTAATGAGGTGGATCTGCCTTCGGAGGAGCGCACTGAGCCCCACGACTGGAAGTCAACTACATGGTGGCTCATTCTTTGCACCGCCATTCGAGAGCCTGGTGAACGCTTTCGAGCGGTCATGCTTGGCGTAGTTCAGAGATCATGAAACATCGACTCACCGTCGGGACCTACTTTGGGGACTCACCAGGAGAAAGACCGCTCAAACCAGGCCACAGCTCCGTCGCACTTGCCGCTCGAACCGCCAGAGCAGCGGCTTCGTCGTCTACAAGGCTGGAGGCGACCAGGCAGTGCCAATTCCTTTGAGCCACCTAAGGAGATCCCACACGGATATATGCGCCTACGTGCGGATCGCAATAACGACACGCACCAAACAGGTTGCAACGCGGAGTTTCTGCGCCAGAGTGCTTGGGGACAGGATCTTGAGGCGTGTGCGGAGCGATGGCTGGGATAGACGCGACAAACAGCGTGGCTAGCCAAGTATGCCACCGGACAAGTCATGAGAATTTAGCCCCTCGGCTCAAGCAAAGGAGCAAATCGGTACCATCCGAGGGACCAGGTTAAACGCGTCAAGAGAAGGACAATCGGCTATTCAAAGCCGTACCCCAATGAGTTTGATCTAATTCCACTGCCACCTAAGTATAAGCTCCCTGAGTTCTCAAGGTTCAGCGGGTCAGAAGGGTCAAGCTCGATCGAGCACATAAGCCGATACCGCACAACTAGGGATGATTTCGCATCGGATCGATGCGTAAGATTCTTTGCGCAATCTCGACAGACCAGCCTTTGGGTGGTACACCTCACTACCACCTGATTCAATTCATACCGGAAGCAATGGAAGAGTTCCACATCCAAGACCATTCGAGGCTAATGAGGCTGGCATTGCGCACTGCACAGTGCGAGGAGAACAGAGCCGAGTACATCCAGCGCTCAGATCGTCAAGAACCGATGTTACTCGGCTCGTTTAATCGAGAAGGAAGCGGTCGAAATGCGGTGTTGGGTCTCTCGGCACCATCAAGGATCTGGCGTTCCAGGTAGAGTACAACTCATTGGCGCACATGGCCCAGAAACTGACGATGTATGAGCAGCGCCACCCTGAGTTGTACCAAGACAAATTCAAACGTCCGATAAGCCTGGTCGATGTAGAAGAAGAAGATCCTACGCAGGACTAGGAGGTGGCCGTAGCTGAATGGGCTCGGGGGGCAGATCCTGTGGCCTGCAAATGGGTAAAGCAGCAAGGGCCTGCGAAAGGGTTCGACTTTGATGTGAGCAAAGCTGAGCAGATATTCGATCTGCTGCTGAAGGAGAAGCAGCTGAGGTTACCCGAAGGCCACAAAATCCCTACGGCTCAGGAAATGAACGGGAGACCATACTGCAAGTGGCATCATTCGTTCACTCACACCACCAACGAGTGCAAAGAGCTTCGCCGCCAAATCCAAATGGCGATAGAACAAGGCCGTCTGATCCTTGGGCAGTTCGCCATGAAAGTGGACACAAACCCATTTCCCGGCGTCAACATGGTAGAACTCAGTCGCTCCGCGAGGCGTAAGCTGGATTTCTTGTTCGGCGTTAATATAGCAGGATCGGGGTACCACCAGGACACGTACAAGGAGGACGGTGGTCGCTCTCGGGGCAAGGAAAGAAAGGAGGCCAGTCCATGCGACCGGCCCAGCCACAATGACAAAGTGCCAGCGGAGGAACAAGTGAGGAGAGTGCGATATCAGAAGCCACATTCTACGCATCTCCTTAACAAGTATGAACACCAGTATGACCCACGCCGCTGGCGCGGCAAAGACGACGAAGGATATGAGCACTTTGCTAGGGGGCCGTCGAAAAAGAAGGAAGGCGCAGACAGGCATTGGGATTGTCCTTTCTTCGTGTATTGTCAAGGCAGGAATGAGCCGATTGCCTACAATCGACAAGCGCCTGCATGCGGTCAGCAAAAGGAAGACACAAGGCCAGTGTCAGTATTCAAACGTCTAGGGCCTCTTCAGCCCCAGGGCCGTCACAGGGAGTCCGCTCGAGCAGAAGACCTCGAGAAGCCAAAGGATGACAAGGACGAAGACAGGTATCACCGTCAAGGTGGTGCCCGACGGACAGACACCGAGCGTGAGTGCAGCGGCTGCGTAACTTAGAGGAAGTCAAGCGCAGATTCCATGCTTTGAAGAAAGCCTGATCGGCCGTCAAAGTGAGGCAGTCAGGAAACGGAAGACCGCCCGACCAGGAAAGAGTGGCGCCCCAAACCGATAAAAGCCGATGCAAAGACATCGGCCAGCACAAACATGGTGTTCGTACTCCCGTCGATTCTGCGGCAAGAACCGATGAGCTACCCGTGGCGGGCTTTGATGCGCCCACGGCCGCTATCTTTGAGAAGCCACGGGAGAAGGGTTACAAACATCTGAAAGCCCTGTACCTGCGAGGTTACATCAATGGGCAACCTGTCAGCAAGATGTTGGTGGACACCGGAGCGGCAGTCAACATCATGCCATACTCCATGCTACGACGTTTGGGACGCTCCACTGCAGATCTGATCAAAACCAACGTCACGTTGAGCGACTTCAACGGTCAGTCTTCGGGAACGCAAGGCGTACTGAACGTGGACTTGACAGTGGGCAGGAAAACCGTACCCACGTCATTCTTCGTCGTGGACAGCAAGAGCACTTACACTGTCTTGCTAGGAAGGGATTGGATTCACGCTAATTGCTGCATCCCGTCCACAATGCATCAGTGCCTGATCCAGTGGGATGGAGACGAAGTGGAGGTCATCCACGCAGACAATTCTATCGAGATCTCCATAGCTGGCATGAACGTCTGGGAAGCAGAAGACCAAGAGCCGATCTCTGGAATCAATCTAGACGGCTGCGAGCGTATTGAAGCTACAAAAAACGGGGTGAGGCTGGTCTTATCCACCGGCCTTACAGAGTAGAGAAGCCCACGATCATCCGTGGTACGGCCGATCCCTGCGATCGGCCACAAAAAATAAAAAGCAGCGATCATACGACAAGCAGCTCATGTAGTCGTAGCAGAGAGATGCTCTGCCACTGTAAAATAATAAGGTGTAAACCGTCCTTGACTGATGCAAGCGAAAAGGGGGCCGATTCAGGCGATCGGCCCAAATTATTTTTGTTGTCCTCACCCACCGTTTGCCCTGTGTTTAGCGTCGATTTGACAGGTGACGGAAAGCTAGGGTACGGGTTTACATCAGCTGATGAGCTAGAAGAGATCGACATTGGTCCTGGGGATAAGTCACGACCAACATCTATCAGCAAGAATGTGCTTTCCTGGAAGCGGATGACTGAAGAGCCGATATCTCCAATTACTTGAAGGATTCGGCTCGGGGGGCACCTGGATAAGAAAGGAGTTCCAAAGAGTTCCACGTGGGGATCTGGTGCGAAATTCCCAGTGACGTACACGCTCGGGGAGCTAGACGGCGTGAAATTCCCAGTGAGGGTCAACAGTCCCAAGCATGTGGGATGTTGGACAGTAAAACTTGAGGGGCCGATACATGAAATCGGCTAAGTAAAAGCACGTGAGACGATGGGCAGTAAAAATATGGGGGCCGATGCTGAAAATCGGCCGAATAAAAAACAAAATACATAGCCGATGCACGGTCATCGACTCTGAAGGTTCACACATGTTACAAATAGATGCTAGTTCAGCTGTTGAAGAAATTCTTCGAAGGCATGAAGGGCGTCAGTACGGACACGATCCACCTCGGCGATCTCAGCTTCGTCATCTTCGTCCTTGCCCTTCACCAGCTGCTTGCTCAGGGCACGTATGTCTGCCAGGTCGATCTTCAGTTGAGCTTTAAGGCCTTCCGCCTCGTTTTGGGAACGGGCTATGGATTCTTCCTTGTCACGAATAAGCTGTTTGGTCACCCGGACCTTCTCCTCAAGATCTTCCAACTCCCTTTTTAAGGATGCGAGCTCGGCGTTACTGACGGAGGTGTCCGTTTTAGCATCTAGGGACGCCTTCTTCTCGTTGAGCTGCTGACATCTGCCTGCAATGTCGGCCTTCAACGGAAGTTGGGCATGGCGCAGGTTGATCCTTTCACGAGCCGACCTCACCCGTGGCCCGAAGAAGGACAAATTTGCAACTGCCCAAAGCTTCACCTGCAAAACTACTGGGAGATGGCCCTGGAGTTCGGCAAGGGCGCTCTTCACTTCCTCAGAGCCCTCGATCAACTCCTCGATCGGGGAGGACAGCAAGGTTTTAAGATGCCGAAATTGAGGTAGAGCGGCCCCAGCTTGTGGCTCAGCGGGAGCAGCAGAGGGAGTTGGTTCGATGGATTCAGGGTCGAACAACAGCAAACTTGAAGGATCGCAACTCTGGCAGCCAGAAAAGCGTTAGTATCTCGGCCAAACATGTTAGAATGAGCCGAAAAAACCTGAACGTACCTCTCCTAAAGTCAAGGGGATAGCCGAGGAGGAGACCATCGGTTCATGTGTGGTTGCTGGAGGCTGGACGAGATTGGTAGCCGTTTCACTTACACCTTCGGGGATTCCCAGATCCGACGTTGGCACTGCCTCAGCTGTCTCGCTGAAGACGCCAGTCATCTGCATGAAGAGTGTTCTCAGCGGTATAAGTAACGATAAATTGGCAGACGAAAAGGAAACAAGCAGGAAGAATTGAAGGACGGTGGGGGCGGTGGTTATCGAAACCTCCTGGCTCGACGAAGAAGCTTGTTGTCCTTTGCGAGCTCTCTTAGGACCCGCAGATGACCCCGCCTCACCTGGTGCTCGGGGGGCAGCAGGTTCAGGAGCCGACCTTTTTCTGGAAGCCGATGGTGGTGAATCTGGCTGGTTCGGTGTGATGGTTCTCTCGGAATCCGTTGGGCCCAGTTCTCCTCGACTGATCTGGGTATCCTCACTGGAGGTGTCTTCAACGGAAGCCTATACAAGAGGGGAACCAGTGAGCGTAAACATTTTTGCAAGAATAGAAGAATGGTGAGGTTCGATCAATGCCTGAATTAGCTTACATGCGAGCTGTCTGGGGAAGGGCTCCGGCGCCTCAAGGTCTTCCTAGCAGCTACCTTTCTCACCATCGTTCTGTAGGGGTTCGTAGCATGGAAAACAAAAATTTTCTATCGCATACAAACAAACAAGCCAAGATCTATCTACTAGATTGTAGCAACGAGTCGATGGAGGAACTCACCCTCGAAGATTCCAAAGTGGTTAACGAGAGCGGATTCTCGTGGGTGATGTAGTCGTACTCTTCCCGATCTCAAGATCGTGTGGACGATCCTTCCAGCGCCACGTTCCTGAAGGCGCTCCCAATCGGTCACACGTTGTACTCGACGAAGACCTTCCTCTCCCTTGTTCCAAAGAAAATGGAGGTTGTAGCACTCTCCTCGCGATTCCAGACAACGGCGTGGTACCGAAGTAGAGGGAGATCCCGAGGCTTCGCCTTAAGCCGGTGCGAGTATGGTGGAGCTTATGAGAGAGAGGATTAGTGGCCTAGTAATTAGACACACCAATTAGAGGGCTCTAAACCAATTAGAAGGCTCTAAACTGTTGGCTAAAGCAATTAGAAGCTCTAAACCAAAACAGCTCTAAACCGGAGATCTAGAGTAGAAAGTAAAGCGTCTATGGGAGGAGCCCCCGCCTCCTTTTATGGGAGGGAGGTCCTGGCGGCCAGGAGGAGGAGTCCCTCCCAAGTCGGCCTTGGGCTGGGGCGCCCGGAGGAGTCCTACCTCCTCCGTGTTGGTTCCAACTTCTCTTGCTTGTTGCTCTCGGTTTCTTGTTTTGGCAGTTTGACTTTCAAACTGGACATTTGACTTTTCTGTTTTAGGATTCAATTTAATCCTTTATTTGGGACAGCAATAACACTTAGTACATGATGCAATCATTCAATGATCAATGACACATTCATGTACCCTTCCCCCCCGGAGTGCCGGACAATCCGAACCTTCTAGAACATTCCCGATGAAAACACGGAATTATTCCCGAACTCCGAAACGGGACTTTCCTTATATGAATCTTATTCTCCGGACCATTCCGGATCACCTCGTGATATCCCGGATCCCATCCGAGACTCCGAACAACATTCGGTCTCTTTCTCATAATACCATAACTACTCAAACAACGTCGAATCCTTAAGTGTGTCTCCCTACGGTTCGTGAATTATGCAGACATGATCGAGACACTTCCCCGAACAATAACCAATAGAGGAATCTGGAAATTCATATGGCTCCCACATATTTCTACGATTACTTTGCGATCGAATGAACCACTTACATACGATACCAATTTCCCTTTGTCTCACGATATGTTACTTACCCAAGGTTATGATCGTCGGTATCTCTGCATACCTAGTTCAACCTTGTTACTGATAAGTACTCTTTTCTCGCTCCGTGATATGTGATCCCTTGTGACCAAGTCACATGCTTGCAAGCTAATTGGATGACATTCCACCGAGAGGGCCCGAGTATATCTATCCGTCATGTGGATGGACAAATCCCACTCTTGATCCATGTGTCTCAACCAATACTTTCCGAACACTCAATGCCACTTTTATAACCACCATTACGGTGTGGTGTTTGATGTCATCAAAGCATCCATCCGGTAAAGGTGATATGCATGATCTCATGGTCGAAGGAATTAGGTTACTATGTATCGAAAGCATATAGCAATTGAACTAATGAAATGACTTGATCTTTATGCTACGCTTATCTATAGGAGTATGTCCACCATATCATTCTCCTAACGATATGATCTTGTTGTTGATAACATCTCAATGTTCATGATAGGGAAACCACAATCATTAATCAACCAACAAGCTAGTGAAGTATAGAGGCTATACTAGGGACTTCAAATTAAGTTTACAAATCACACAAGTATCAATGTTTCCTTGTTAATACTATTATAGCATGAATGCAAACATTTATCATAAACACAAAGATATAATAATAACTACATTTATTATTGCCTCTAGGGCATATCTCCAACAGTCTCCCACTTGCACTAGAGTCATCTAATCTAGATTACATGGTAATATACCGAACACCCATGGCAGTTTGGTGTTGGTCATGTTTTGCCCTCGGAGAGGTTTAGTCAACGGATCCGCCACATTCAGATCTGTGTGTACTTTGCAAATCTTTATATCCCCATCCTGGATATGTTCTCGAATAGCGTGAAAACGCAGCTTGATATGCTTCAGCTTCTTGTGTGACCTTGGTTCTTGCGCATTGGCTATGGCGCCCATGTTATCACAAGAGATAGACATTGGGTCCAGCGACTTGGAACCACACCCAGCTCTGAATGAACTCTTTCATCCATATCGCTTCTTGTGAAGCCTCCGAAAGCGACCATGTATTCGATTCGGTTGAAGATCTCGCCACAACGCTTTGCTTTGCACTCCTCCAGCTAATTTGCTGCACCATTCAAAATAAATACGATCCGGATTGTGATTTAGAATCATCTGGATCGGTGTTCCAACTAGCATCGGTGTAACCATTAACAACGAGCTGTTCATCACCTCCATAAGAAAGAACCATATCCTTAGTTCTTCTCAAGTACTTAAGGATGTTTTTGATCACGTCCAATGATCCACTCTGGATCACTTTGATATCTGCTAGTTAAACTAACGGATATGCAATGTCGGGTCTAGTACATAGCATGGCATACATTAGAGATCCTATGGCTGAGGCATAGGAGTCTTACTCATCCTTTCTCTATCTTCTCGCCGATGTCGGACTTTGAGTTTTACTCAAGGTCGTATTGAGCAACATGGGCAAGAACCCTTTCTTGCTTTCTTCCATTCCAAATCTCTTTAGAACTTTGTCCAAATATGTACTTTGTGACAATGATATTTGGCGTTCGATCTATCTCTATAAATCTTTATGCCTAATATGTAAGTCGCTTCGCCAAGATCCTTCATTGAAAAACTATTATTCAAATATTCCTTGACACTATTAAGAAGGTCTACATCATTCCCAATCAACAATATGTCATCCACATACAGTATTAAGAATGCTCTGAGCTCCCACTCACTTTCTTGTAAATACAAGCTTCTCCATAAGTTTGTATAAAACCAAAACTTTTGATTACCTTATCAAAACGTTGATTCCAACTTCGGATGCTTGCTTCAATCCATAGATGGACCGTTGAAGTTTGCATACCTTGTTAGCATCTTTAGGATCGACAAAACCTTTGGGTTGCATCATATACAACTCTTCATCAATGTCTCCATTGAGGAATGCTGTTTGACATCCATCCGCCATATCTCATAATCATAATATGCAGCGATTGCTAACATAATCCTCACAGATTTTAGCTTAATCGGTGAGAATGTCTCATCGTAGTCAACTCCTTGAATTTGTCGAAACCCTTTTGCGACAAGTCGAGCTTTATAGACGATAACATTACCATCAAGATCTGCTTTCTTCTTGAAAATCCATTTGTTCTCGATGACCTTCCGCCATCCGTAAGTCCACCAAAGTCCATACTTGGTTTTCGTACCTGCACCCACTCTCGGATTTCATGGCTTCTTGCCATTTATTGGAAGTGGGGCTCATGATCGCTTCCTCGTATGTCTCGGGGTCATCGGTGTTATCCACCACCCTGACATTCATAACGGAATCATACCAATCTGGAGTGGTACGAGTTCTCGTTGATCTCGAGGCTCAGAGCAACTTCAACCAAGTTTCATGATCATCATCATTTGCTTCCTCCCTTATTGGTGCAGGCACCACAGAACTTCTTCCGGTCTGCGCTACTCGCAATTTCGAGAAGGTTCAACAACCTCGTCGAGTTCTACTTTCCTTCCAGTCACTTCTTTCGAGAGAAATTCCTTCTCTAGAAAGGATCCATTCTTAGCAACGAATGTTTTGCCTTCGGATCTATGATAGAAGGTATACCCAATAGTTTCCTTTGGGTATCCTATGAAGACGATTTTTCCGCTTTGGGTTCAAGCTTGTCCGGCTGTAACTTCTTTACATAGGCTTCGCATCCCCAAACTTTAAGGAACGACAATTTGGGTTTCTTCCCAAACCATAATTCATACGGTGTCGTTTCAACGGATTTAGACGGTGCCCTATTTAAAGTGAATGCGGCTGTTTCTAATGCATAACCCCAAAATGATAGCGGTAAATCTGTAAGTGACATCATAGAACGAACCATATCTAAGAGAGTTCGATTCTGACGTTCGGACACACCATTACTGTTGTGGTGTTCCCGCGGTGTTAATTGTGAAAGTATTCGCACTTCTTTAAATGCTCGCCAAACTCGTAACTTAGATATTCACCTCCACGATCGTAACGTAGAAATTTAATCTTCTTGTTACGTTGATTCTCTACCTCACTTTGAAACTCCTTAAACTTCTCGAAAGTTTCGGACTTATGTTTCATGAAATAGATATACCCATATCTACTCAAGTCATCTGTGAAGGTAAGAACATAACGATAACCACATGATGCTACACTCATTGGACCACACACATCGGTATGTATGATTTCCAATAAGTCCGTAGCTCGCTCCATCATACCGTAAAATGGAGTCTTAGTCATTTTACCCATCGACATGCTTCGCATCTTTCAAGTGATTCAAAATCAAGTGATTCAAGAAGTCCATCGGAATGGAGTTTCTTCATACGTTTCACTCGATGTGACCAAGACGAAAGATTACATATAGGTCGAATTATCGCTTGATTTCAAACGTTTAGCCTCAATGTTGTTGATATGTGTATTTCCACTATCGAGATTCAATAAGAATAGACCATCTATCAAAGGTGCATGTGCATAAAACATATTACTCATATAAATAGAACAACCATTATTCTCAGATTTAAACAAGTAACCGTCTCGCAATAAACAAGATCCTGAGATAATGTTCATGCTCAACGCAGGCACTAAATAACAATTATTTAAGTATAAAACTAATCCCGATGGTAGATGAAGAGGTAGTGTGCCGACCGCGATCACATCAACCTTTGATCCGTTTCCCACGCGCATCGTCACCTCGTTCTTCGCTAGCTTCCGTTTATTCTGCAGCACCTGTTTCGAGTTACAAATATGAGCAACCGAACCAGTATCAAATACCCAGGCACTACTACGAGTACTAGTGAGATACACATCAATAACATGTATATCAGATATACCTTTCTTCTTGATGTTGCCGTTCTTCAGATCCGCCAAGTACTTTGGGCAATTCCGCTTCCAAAGGACCTTCTCCTTGCAAGAAAGCACTTTCGGCCGTGCTTAGGTCCAGCCTTGGTCTTCTTCGGCGTGGTAGCTTTCTTACCACCCTTCTTGAAGTGTCCCTTTGCTTAGACTTGCCTTTCTTGAATTTGGTGGTCTTATTGACCAACAACACTTGGTGCTCTTTCTTGATCTCCACTTCGCAGATTTCAACATGGCAAAGAGTTCGCAACGTCTTGTTCATGTTCGCATGTTGTAGTTCATCACAAAGTTCTTGTAACTTGGTGGTAGTGATTGGAGGACACGGTAAATCCCCAAAGCATTAGGAATCACAATACCCAAGCTTTGAAGTTTGTTTGCATGCCCACATCTTAAGCACATGCTCACCGACGGAGCTGCCCTCTTCCATCTTGCGGTTAAAGAACTTTTCGAAGCCTCATAGCTTTCAATTGCCGCATGAGTCTCAAAAATCAATTTGAGATCCTCGACAATATCATATGGGTCGACTCTTCAAACCTTTTCTCAAGCTCCGATTCTAAACCATACAAGATAGCACATCGAACTATGGAGTCTTGATTCTTCCGAGCGAGGTAAACGTTCTTTACTTCATCGAGCATCACCGCAGTGGGTCACCCAAATGTGCATCCAAAGACATAGGTCAAATTACCACCGTGAGGACAATCCTCAAATTGCGGAACCAATCCGCCGGTTGCTTCCATTGTTTTCAACTTTTCTTTCTAGGAACGCATTAAAATTGATGGTAGGGGCTGCCATTGATCTACAACATATTTGCAATAGTTTAGACTAAGTTTATGACAAATTGAGTTCAAATTAATTAATGAAATTAAACTAGGTGAACTCCCACTCAAAACAATATCCCTCACATTGTTTTAGTGATCACATGAACCAAATCCACTACATCAACACCGATCATCACGAGAGTTGATATAGTTTCAATGGCGAACAATCATCATGTTCATCATATCTACTATACGATTCATGCTTTACCTTTCGGTAATCCGTGTTCCGAGACCATGTCTGTACATGCTAGGCTCGTCAAGATCAAACCTTAGTTTCTGCATGAGCAAATGGCTTGCTCACGTTGTATACACTTGCGTAATCTAGAACACCCGATCATCACGTGGTGCTTCGAAACAACAAGCTTTAGCAACGGTGCTAACTAAGGGTGAACACTTTATGATTTGAAATTGTTGTGCATGAGGGATCATCTTATAATGCTACCGTCGTCTACTAAGCAATACAAGATGCATAAAGGATTAACATCACATGCAATTCAATATATATGTGATATGATATGGCCTTTCTTCTTCGTGCCTTCGATCTCCATCTTCAAGCACGAACATGATCTCCATCATCACCGCATTGCATCAAGGTCAATGACGCTTCTCCATGGTTGTCGCCCACCGCTTCAACTATTACAACTACTTTGAATAGACACGCAGTCTTAATAAATTAAAGACAACCATATGGCTCCTGCGGTTGTCGACTTACAATAAGGAACATTGCATACATCGAATATAATCACAATCATGGCCATATCACATCATCAACACCCTCGCAAAACAAAGTTAGACGCTTCTACTTTCTTTGCATATTTTACGTGGTTTGGGGCTTTCAATAAGTGTCGTTCTAACTACGAACAAGAACCACAACATTGATACTAGCATTGTTGATCACCGTTGTAAATTGGATCTTAACTATGCTAGGAGAAACATGCACCCATAAAGCCACTTATGCAATACAAGTTACATGTCAAGCGTGGAGCAAGTCTCATGAACGATGTCATGTAAGGTTAGCCCGGCCGCTTCATCCCAACATACCGCAAGATGCAAAGTACACAAAAAGCAATCTACAATAAAAGCATCAACGCCCACAATGACCATTGTGTTCTACTCGTGCAATGATCTACATATAGACACGGCTCGATACCCTTTGTAGGGGTTCGTAGCATGGAAAACAAAAATTTTCTATCGCATACAAACAAACAAGCCAAGATCTATCTACTAGATTGTAGCAACGAGTCGATGGAGGAACTCACCTCGAAGATTCCAAAGTGGTTAACGAGAGCGGATTCTCGTGGGTGATGTAGTCGTACTCTCCCGATCTCAAGATCGTGTGGACGATCCTTCCAAATGCGCCACGTTCGGCAGCGCCCCAGTCGGTCACACGTTCGGTACTCGGCGAAGACCTTCCTCTCCTTGTTCCAAAGAAAGCGGAGGTTGTAGCACTCTCCTCGCGATTCGGCAAGCTGTGGCGTACCTAAGTAGAGGGAGATCCCGCAGGCTTCGCCTTAAGCCGGTGCGAGTATGGTGGAGCTTATGAGAGAGAGGATTAGTGGCCTAGTAATTAGACACACCAATTAGAGGGCTCTAAACCAATTAGAAGGCTCTAAACTTGGCTAAAGCAATTAGAAGCTCTAAACCAAAACAGCTCTAAACCGGAGATCTAGAGTAGAAAGTAAAGCGTCTATGGAGGAGCCTGCCTCCTTTTATGGGAGGGAGGTCCTGGCGCCAGGAGGAGGAGTCCCTCCCAAGTCGGCCTTGGGCTGGCCGCCCGAGGAGTCCTACTCCTCCTCCGGGTTGGTTCCAACTCCTCTTGCTTGTTTCCCACGTTTCTTGTTTTGGCGTTTGACTTTCAAACTGGACATTTGACTTTTCTGTTTAGGATTCAATTTAATCCTTTATTTGGGACAGCAATAACACTTAGTACATGATGCAATCATTCAATGATCAATGACACATTCATGTACCCTTCCCCGAGTCTTGGGACAATCCGAACCTTCTAGAACATTCCCGAAAACACCGGAATTATTCCCGAACTCCAAACGGACTTTCCTTATATGAATCTTATTCTCCGGACCATTCCGGATCACCTCGTGATATCCCGGATCCCATCCGAGACTCGAACAACATTCGGTCTCTTTCTCATAATACCATAACTACTCAAACAACGTCAATCCTTAAGTGTGTCTCCTACGGTTCGTGAATTATGCGGACATGATCGAGACACTTCTCGAACAATAACCAATAGAGGAATCTGAAATTCATATGGCTCCACATATTTCTACGATTACTTTGCGATCGAATGAACCACTTACATACGATACCAATTTCCCTTTGTCTCACGATATGTTACTTACCCAAGGTTATGATCGCGGTATCTCCGCATACCTAGTTCAACCTTATTCTTGATAAGTACTCTTTTCTCGTTCCGTGATATGTGATCCCTTGTGACCAAGTCACATGCTTGCAAGCTAATTGGATGACATTTCACCGAGAGGGCCCAGAGTATATCTATCCGTCATGTGGATGGACAAATCCCACTCTTGATCCATGTGTCTCAACCAATACTTTCCGAACACTCAATGCCACTTTTATAACCACCACATTACGGTGTGGTGTTTGATGTCATCAAAGCATCCATCCGTAAAGGTGATATGCATGATCTCATGGTCGAAGGAATTAGGTTACTATGTATCGAGAAAGCATATAGCAATTGAACTAATGAAATGACTTGATCTTTATGCTACGCTTATCTATAGGAGTATGTCCACCATATCATTCTCCTAACGATATGATCTTGTTGTTGATAACATCTCAATGTTCATGATAGGGAAACCACAATCATTAATCAACCAACAAGCTAGTGAAGTATAGAGGCTATACTAGGGACTTCAAATTAAGTTTACAAATCACACAAGTATCAATGTTTCCTTGTTAATACTATTATAGCATGAATGCAAACATTTATCATAAACACAAAGATATAATAATAACTACATTTATTATTGCCTCTAGGGCATATCTCCAACACGTTCTAGTTTTAGTCGGAACTCGAGGGGCAGCTGACTTAGGAATTGCTGGTTTCTTCGAAGCCGATTGCGGGGTTATCGGCTGTTTCTGCATTATAACCTTTTTCAGAGGTGGCGAGTCTTTGCAGAAAAGAACCACAGGAGCTGGAGGGAAGAGCTCGAAGAGGGATCCATCGCTATGTGTTGGCTCAGGGCCATCTTGTTGCTGCAAGGAGAAGAATGAATTAGTAACAGATCAATTGCAAGCTGCATCAAGAGAATTTGCAGTAGTGGTACCTGTTCCACGGGGATGTCGTAGTCAGCGTCAAGCTGTTTCAACAACGGTCCCAGAGCCCTCCTGAAGGCATGAGTTTTCCACATCATCCACCAGTCTTCAAAGCCGTCAGTTGATGAAGAAAAAGTGAGGTCGTTTGGAATAGGGATCGGCAGAGCATCGAAGAAAGAGTAACACCTCTGACTGGTGAGAGGATCAGGCAGGTCGGCTCTACACTCCGTAAGTTGATGAAGAAAGAAGTGGGGAGCTACTTGCCCAAGGCCGAATTGACGAGCCACCACGACTGGCTGGTAGAATTCGTACCCAGGTTTGATTATCCGGTTGGACGTGCTCATGCCAACTGGAAGGAAACAGGGACGAATAACGGTGGAAAAAAGTTGCCGGGTGCTAGTATCATCGGCAAAATTGTCCAGCCTGAAGGAGAGTGGATTCTCAAAGTGTTCTGCTTCTTCCATGTAAGGGAAGAAGTTGGGGTTGTCCAGGCCTTGGAAAAAGATACTAAACCATTTTGATGCCTCTTGAGGGGTCAGTTTACTGCCTGGCAGTCGATACAAAGCTTGGCCATAGCTGGTGCATCGGATTTGCTTCCCTTTGACATCAGGGAAAGTACAACTTGCCAGAAGGGGGAAGTCTGGGATGCGGTTTTGGAAGTACAGCTGAGCCCACAGCTGGATGAACCACCAAGGCCCACCTGTTCTGATTGCCATGCACGAGCGACATGTACATCAGCTGGAGATATCGATAGACCTCTCCAAGGAACAGTTTGCCGATGCCAAGTTGAGTACCTTTGGCCAGTTCGTAGGCCAAGGAAAGATAGTTCTTAGTGGGAGCCAGGGAAGGGCCACAGAAGATGAAATGCTCTAGCCAGAAGTTGAGAAAGGCTGTATGTTCTTTCTCTGAAACAGGGCCCTTTGTTTTCATATGGCGTTGAAGATAAGCACCCCAACTTGTACAATCTGTTTTGGAAGACAGTTTGTAGGGGACTGTGGTCAGTTTGAAAGCAGAAGGGCTGGGTGATGTAACATCCAGACCCGTAATCATCACCACGTCTAGCAAGGTTGGTGACATAGGGCCATGGCCAAACATAAAACAATTCAGAGCATCAGACCAGAAGTAGCCGATGGTTTTGAGAAGATTCTCGTGTTTCTCAAGGGGAGACAACGATAGATGCAAGGCATCGGCTATTCCCAAAATTTCCCATTGGGATTGGTAAGCTCTAGCTACTCTACTAAACCAAGAAACCCAATGTTCAGGGGGATTAGGCCAGGCTCGCAAACAGTCGGCCCAAGAGTTCAGATCTAAGTCTTGGCTACTGAGGATTCTATTTGCTTCGCAAGAAATCAGATGGGCAGGACTGGAATCTGTACGAGGGCCAAGACAGAGGGAATTTGGGAGAGAAGGATGCGGCAGCAGGATGTCTGAAACCTAGAAAATTTAATAACAGAATAAAGGCGTTAATTCAGGTGTTCGCCATCAAGTTCTTACATCGCGTTCAGACTGCGAAGGGTAGGCGTACCTTCAGACCGGAGACCTCTGGATTGGTGTTGGACGATTCTGCCATCTGGTTTGCCGGCGGAGATGGATCTGTGCGGAGTAAGGAGTGAGGGTTCTTGTTGCTATGAGCTCGATCTGGTCGGTAGGCAGTTGGGGATCTAGGCCGCCCTTTTTGAAGAGAGTCGCAGGTTACCGTTTGAAACTCAGAGGTGGCCGTTTAGGCTTGCCTAAATAGGCGGCTGAGTTTGACCTTGTCAACAATTTCGGGAAAGCCGATGTGCATCGGCTCTTTGAGTTGTAGCTTGGTTGACTGTGGGAACATGGCCAGGTAAAAGCCGATGCGTTGCTATCGGCTCCTGGAAAATCGACTTATTTATGTTATCGACAAGATTGGGGCGGAAGGACAATCTGCGGGAAATGGTTTTTCATTCATTCATTCAAAGGCAGATGGCTTACAAGCAACTGATAGATTACAAAAGGGGGCCTACTATTACTACGGCTACTACTACTGATTCCTAATCTAGGCCGAGGTCGTAATGCTTGCCGCCGTCTTGTGCGCTACCTCAAGATCGCTATCGGCGTGTCTTGTCACACCGAAGAAGTCAGGGCCTCCTCGTCCTCGTCGTCTTCGCTGGACCCGATGGAAGTACTTCACCGGCTGGTACTCCTCGGAGGAGGTGTCCTCCTCTTCCTCTTCTTCTTCGGAGGAGTCGACGCCGTCCCAGGACATGGCGTCATCGGCGCTGTCCGCCTCCAGTTCCCCATCGGCGAGGAACTGCAGGTCCTCCTCGCCGTCGGTCATGGATGCGTCGTCCTCCGACCAGATAGCGAAGTCCCAACCCCTCTCGTCCCACCATTGTGGGGCGAGAGTGTTGTACGCCGCCATCGGCGGATGCTCTGGCGTCGGCTCTCGGTCGCTCATCGAGTTGGAGGCGTAGGAGGACACACCGGAGGAAGCAGAGGAGGCCATGGCAAGAAAGAGGGTTTTTTCGGCGAAGGAAGAGGGTTTTCTGGCAACTGGAGGAAGATGGGGATTGTGAACTATTCAGGCGAATTTAAATAAGGGGAATAGTGGAGAGACGGTTCAATGCCATAGCGGTTCCCCAGATTGCACTGCCAAAATCGTCAAATCATGCACTGCGCGGGAGTTGAGAAGACAGGGCATCATGATGAAGGGGTAGCGTGATGCGTTACGCCACGCATTCGTAGCCGACGCCGATAAAAAAAAGAGGAGAAGAGGAAAAAAACACACAGAGTGGTTTTGGAATTATCATTGCCAAAACCAGGGGGGCATGTGTTACCACCGTATTTTGGCTAGAGACGGAGATGGGCCGTGATCAAGATGGGCTTGGAAGATATGTATATTCAACGAGTTGTTGGATTGGCCTAGTGTGTGGATTTGGGCTAAATTGCCCGTGTATCTTGTATCATAATAGGTTTCGTGTTTGTTTAGGTTCCGTTTATGTTTAGGTAAAGATAGAGTTGTAGAGTTATTCCAAAAGTAGAGAGTCTCCGGACTATAAATATGTACCTAGGGTTATTGAGAGAAAACAACAACCACGTTCACAACAAACACAATCTCGGCGCATCGCCACCCCTTGTTCTTAGGGTTTCTTTCGGTAAGTGCCATCTTGCCTAGATCGCATCTCGCGATCTAGGCGATTCTACTTATTCACCGGTTTTACTCGTCTTGAGCGTTATTGATGGCGGTAATACCATTATCATAGATTGTTTGAGGCTAGCATCGGTACTTTTTCATTACTATCGCCGTTATGCTACCTCTAGCTATCTCGCTACCCTTGCACCTTTTCCCAAAGTGCAAGGGTAGCACCTGCTGATCTTTATTTAGTCGATTCGATCTGTTATAGTTGTGCCTTGTTCGTCAAGGTTTAGTTTAATATCTGCGTAATCAGGCCTTACAAACGGGTTGAACGATCCAAGAATGCATAAAGACGTGGCTTATTCGTTCTAGAAGGGATGTTCCGTAATTGGCTTTACGTTGGTTATTAGGCCTCCTCTAGGGTTAATATTCTTCATCTTTGTATGCATTCAGGCTCAATCACGCGTAGGATGTTCCAGTTACGTGGTGAAAATGTTAGACTATCGTAGATTGATTTAACTTGTAGTGATCAAGCAAAACCCCATGTTATCATAAATCTAACGCAGAACCATGGGGCAATCGGCTTTAGGAGCCGATTTACTGAAACCCGGCGATTACGGCTCGAATTTTACGTATACTTGTTTATCATGCAGGAAATCAATCGGAGCAATCCTTCACCTTCCTGACCAGGTATAGGTCAGGTGGCACGCCCTCGAACCAAGCCAGGACATGTGCCGGAGCTTTTGCGGGCCGTCGCCCGAGGGACCAGGGCCCACCAGCAGTCCTGGGAGCCTCCCGGCTCTCCGTGTTGCCAGTCGCTGCTCGCCGGTGGGTTTTGGCAGGCAACAGGATGCTGATAAGGTGTGCAAACTTCAGCGTTCCATTTATGGACTGAAGCAAGCATCTCGGAGTTGGAACCTTCGTTTTGATCAAGTGATCAAGAGCTTTGGATTTGTTCCAAATTGCTACGAAGCTTGTATCTACAAGAAAGTGAGTGGGAGCTTAGTGACATTTTTGGTACTATATGTGGATGACATATTGATTATTGGAAATGACATTGACATGCTTAACGATGTGAAGAGTTATTTGAACAAATGTTTTTCAATGAAAGACCTAGGGGAAGCTGCTTATATATTGGGCATCAAAATCTATAGAGATAGACAAAGACGCCTGATAGCTTTAAGCCAAAGTACATACTTAGACAAAGTTCTGAAAAGGTTCAGAATGGATAAGGCAAAGAAAGGTTCAGTGCCTATGTTGTCAGGTAAGATATTGAGCAGGTCTCAGTGTCCAGCTACGGTAAACGATAGAGAAGCTATGAGCAAAGTGCCTTATGCCTCGGCCATAGGATCTATCATGTATGTCATGTTATGTACTAGACTGGATGTGTCCAAAGCTCTTAGTTTGACGAGCAGATACCAAAGTGATCCAGGAGTGGAACATTGGATAGCCGTGAAGAACATCCTAAAGTATTTAAATAGAACTAAATAAATGTTCTTAGTCTATGGAGGTGATGAACAGCTCGTCGTAAAAGGTTACGTCGATGCTAGTTTCGACACCGACAAGGATGATTCTAAATCTCAGACAGGATACGTTTATATTTTGAATGGAGGAGCTGTGAGCTGGAGAAGCTGCAAGCAAAGTGTGATCGCGGGATCTACAGTAGAAGCGGAATACATGGCTGTTGCAGATGCGTCAAGTATAGGAGTTTGGATCAGGAACTTCATCACTGAGCTTGGTGTGGTTCCAAGTGCCTTGTACCCACTGGAGATATTGTGTGACAACACTGGCGCCATAGCACTAGCTAAGGAACCAAGATATCATCCAAAGACCAAGCATATCAACCGCAAGTTTCATATAATTCGAGATTATATAACAGATGGAGATCTGAAGATTAGCAAAGTACATACAGATCTGAATTTCGCGGATCCGTTGACTGAACCTCTTCCACGAGCAAAACATGATCAGCACCATAGTGCCATGGGTATTAGATTGTTGCCAGATGTAAACTAGATTATTGACTCTAGTGCAAGTGGGATACTGTTGGAATTATGCCCTAGAGGCAATAATAAAGATGTTATTATTATAATTCTTGTTCATGAAAAAGTTTATATTCCATGCTAGAATTGTATTAAGCGGAAACTTTGATACTTGTGTGGTTTATGAACAACGCCGTGTCCCTAGTATGCCTCTATGGACTAGCTCATTGATTAATGATGATTAAGGTTTCCTAACCATTGACATGAGTTGTCGATTAATAATGAGATCATATCATTGGGAGAATGATATGATGGACAGACCCAAATCAAGCCGAGCAATTAGATCGTGTCATCATGTTCATCTTTGCAAAGCTTTTTCTTATGTCAAATATTGTATTCCTTGGACCATGACATAATGCAACTCCCTGGTATCGGAAGAAAGCTTTGAGGTCATCAAACGTCATCCTATGAGAGGGTGATCATAAAGGTGTCTCTCAGGTGATCGGAAAGTACTTGTTGGGTTGTATGTATCGAGATGGGATTTGTCCCTCACAAGTCGGAGAGATATACTTCGGGCCCACTCGGTAATCGATATCAACACCGCTTGCAAGCACGTGGTTAAGGATTTAATGATAAAGTGATATCGGATTACGGAACGAGTAAAGTACTTGTTGTGAATGAGATTGAACTAGGTATGCCGATACCGACGATCGAATCTCGGGAAAGTAAAATATCGCGTGACGAAGGGAATATATATATGGGATTAATTGAATCCTGGCATCGTGGTTCATCCGATATGATCATTGATGAATGTGTGGGAGTCAATATGGGTTTCCAGACCCCGATGTTGATTATTGATAGAAGATCATGTCTGCATATTCTCGAACCCGTAGGGTCACACACTTAACGTGTCTCGACGCTAGGATAGAATGGATAATTGGTTTATGAGTTTTTGTTCGGAGTCTCGGATGAGATCCAGGACATCACGAGAGGTTCCGGAATGGTCCGGAGAATAAGATTCATATAAGGGAAAGCAGTTTTTGGATTTCGGAATTGTTTCGGATTGTTTCGGTATTGTACCGGAAGCTTCTAGAACCTTCCGGAGTGGGACCAACGTGGCCCCACTTGTCGGGAGGGGGCGTGGGCCTACGAGGGAGTGCCCTGGCCGCATTGGACCAGGGGCACAAGGCCCCATAGGCCCAGTCGGCCAAGCCCTAGGGAGAGCTTCTAGAAAGGGGGGAAACTTGCCCCCCACTCCTAACATGTGGCCGCCGGCCCTAGGCTTGGAGGAGGGGCAAGGAGGCAGCCGGCCATCCCTCTATATAAAGAGGGCAGGGGCGCACCCTCCCCCCATACCTCCTCAACCCTAGCCGCATACCTGCTGCCCTCCTCTCTCTCTCTCTCCCGACTGCGCGTAGGCGAAACCCTGCCGCAGAAACTCTCCACCTTTGCACCACGTCGTCATGTTGTATATACAATCTATCTCTCCACCCCACTTGCTGGACCGAGGAAGGAGGAGACGTCGAGGTGCTGTACGTGTGCATCTCTCGGAGGCATCGCCACTTGCGGTGTTGGATCGGATCGGATCGCGAGGAGGAGACGCTAGGACGACTACATCAACCACGTTCCGTTGGACGTTCCGCTGTGCGAATCTTCAAGGGTATGAAGATCTCATCTATCCCCCCTCGTTGTTTGCATCTCCTAGATTAGATCTTGGCTTTCCCATTCGCATACGTAGAAAATATTTGATTTACTATGCTGCGAAACCCATCACTCATCATCTCCAAAATGTTCCCCTTATTCTTTGAGCTCGGAGTCTCAGCATGACCACAAAAAGCAAGTGCTTGCAACAAAATAAATCTGACAACACCTAAAATAATGATAAGACGAGCTTTGTATTGTTGTTGATCCTTTATGGTGCCACGCTCCATCGCATGTTTCACTGATTGCCTTTGATTTTTTAAAGCCACATAACATTGTCTAGATTTATTGTGAGCACTATCCGGTCCACCAACATGCACATTAAGAACACTAGGTCCATCTTTCCAATTATTAAAACCCTTCTTTGTGAATGATTCAATGCCAAAGTTGTATGCTTTAGGTTGCTTAAAAAGAAAGCAATAGAAACAAAATGTAGCATCCTTAGCAACACTATACTCTAACCAATCGGCATGATTTTTGAACCAATTATCATGAAAGCTTCTAAGTCTACCGGCTTTTCCAAAAGGAGACCCCTTATATTTGTGACCAAAAGTCTGACATGGACCTAAATTAACATACTCCCTTCTAGCAACATCTTGTATGTTTGGATCCAAATCCTTAATAGGTATCCTAAGACCGGGATCTGAAATAATAACATCCATACCCAGGCGAGTATTGGTATTGGCAACACGATATGCAAGATTATCACTTTCTTGAGTTGAGGTTGAAGGTTCACTTTGGGGAGTTGACTCAGTTTGAGGAACATTTTCGGTTTGAGGAGCTTCTTTAGATTGAGGAGTATTTTCGGTTTGGGTAATTGATTCATTCTCTCGTGAGATCGCTGGATAATATCTCTTCATCTTCTCTACCTGAAACATGAAATCATTTTCGAACATATGTAAGTCAGAGTTATTCATCCTCTATCTCTTTATCTCTATCTAATCTATTGCCCAATTCCCTGTCTATTTAAAAATAAAACTTAACCAAGTTCAAGTGTCAAATCTAACAGTCAACAACCTGATTACCAAACATCTAAGAAGAATACAGAGTATAGACTATAGAGCCATGAGTGCCAAGGGACAGAGGTAGGGCCTAGGGCACGCCTGATTACCAAGGGATAGAGGGCGCCACCGCCGGATAGAGAGGGGCAGAGGGCGCCGCCACCGGACCAGGCGAGAAAGGGCGCAGCCGCCGGACAGAGAGGCCGCCACCACAGACACAGTCCCCTGGCCGGACAGAGCGGAGGCGACCAGGACCAGGCGAGAGGCAGGGGAGGCGGCCCGCGGTCAAGCAGTAGTCGTCGTGCTCTCGGTCGACAGTGGCATGGGCGCTCGCGGTCGATAGTGGTGTGGGCTCGCGGAGTGGGCGCGTGCATGCAGGGGGTGGTCAGGCGCGGCGGCGCAGCGAGGGAGCGAGAGGTGGGGGTGGAGCCGTCGAGATATTCTGGGGTCACGGTCATCGGTCGAAGTAGGACTTGTCTGGGCTGCGCTGCACCATGCTACGCGCCACTTTTTTTTGTTAATAATAGGTAAGCAAAATTTCAGCAACGACCAGGGCCATGGCCCTTCTTGAATGGTTTCGCAGCATAGTAAATCAAAAAAAATCTACGGATGCGAACGAGAAAGACAAGATCTAATCTAGGAGATGCAATCAACGAGAGAGATAGATGAGATCTTCATACCCTTGAAGAAATCGCACAGCGGAAACGTTCAACAGAACGTGGTTGATGTAGTCGTACTATCCGTCTCCTCCTCGCGATCTGATCTAATCCTACGCCGCAAGTGGCGGCGCCTCCGAGAAATGCACACGTACGGTGCCGTAACGTATCCTCCTTCCTTGGTCCAGCAAGTGGGGAGGAGAGATGGATTGGATCTGCAGCACGACGGCATGGTGCTATGGTGGAGAGTTTCTGCGGCAGGGCTTCGCCTACGCGTAGTCGGGAGAGAGAGAGAGAGGTGGAGGGCAGCAGGACAGCGGCTAGGGTTGGAGGAGTGGGGGGAAGGGGTGTGCCCCTGCCCACCTTATATAGGGGGCTGGCCGGCCCCCTTGGCCCCTCCTCCAAGCCCTAGGGCGGCGGCCCCAAGGGTTGGATTGGGGGGCAAGTTTCCCCCCTCCTTCTAGAAGATCTCCCCTAGGGTTTCCCTAGGCTGGCCGGCTGGGCCTTTGGGGCCTTGTGCCCCTGGCCCAATGTGGCCAGGGCACTTCCCCTTAGGCCCGCATAGGCCGCCGACAAGTGGGCCCATGTTGGTCCCACTTCAGAACCTTCTAGAACCCTCCGGTACGATACCGAATACTCCGAAACGATTCCGAAATCCAAAAACTGCTTTCCTTTATATGAATCTTATTCTCCAGACAATTCCTGAACCTCTCGTGATGTCTTGGATCTCATCCAAGACTCCGAACAAACACTCATAAACCAATTATCCATTCTATCCTAGCGTCGAGGCACGTTAAGTGTGTGACCCTACGGGTTCGAGAATATGCAGACATGATCTTCTATGAATAATCAACAGCGGGATCTGGAAACCCATATTGACTCCCACATATTCATCAATGATCATATCGGATGAACCACGATGCCAGGATTCAATTAATCCTATATATGTATTCCCTTCGTCACGCGATATTTTACTTGCCCGAGATTCGATCGTTGGTATCGACATACCTAGTTCAATCTCGTTCACAACAAGTACTTTACCCGTTCTGTAATCTGATATCACTTTGTGATTAACTCCTTAACCACGTGCTTGCAAGCGGTATTGATATCGATTACCGAGTGGGCCCGAAGTATATCTCTCCGACTCGGGAGGGACAAATTCCATCTCGATACATACAACCCAACAAGTACTTTCCGATCACCTAAGAGACACATTTATGATCACCCTCACATAGGATGACGTTTGATGACCTCAAAGCTTTCTTCCGATACCAGGGATTCGTATTATCTCATAGTCTAAGGAATACAATACTTGACATAGGAAAAAGCTTCGCAAAGATGAACACGATGACACGATCTAATTGCTCTGCTTAATTTGGGTATGTCCATCATATCATTCTCCTAATGACATGATCTCATTATTAATTGACAACTCATGTCTATGGTTAGGAAACCTTAACCATCATTAATCAATGAGCTAGTCCATAGAGGCGTACTAGGGACACGGTGTTGTTCATAAACCACACAAGTATCAAAGTTTCCGCTTAATACAATTCTAGCATGGAATATAAACTTTATCATGAACAAGAATTATAACAATAACATCTTTATTATTGCCTCTAGGGCATAATTCCAACAGTCTTCTAGTTTACATCTGGAAACAATCTAACACCCATGGCATTAAGGTGATGATCATGTTTTGCTCGTGGAAGAGGTTTAGTCAACGGATCTGCGACATTTAGATTTGTGTGTACTTTGCTAATCTTCAGATCACCATCTGCTATATAATCTCGAATTATATGAAAACGGCGGCTGATGTGCTTGGTCTTTGGATGATATCTTGGTTCCTTAGCCAGTGCTATGGCGCTAGTGTTGTCGCACAATATCTCCAGTGGGTCCAAGGCACTTGGAACCAAACCAAGATCAGTGATGAAGTTCCTGATCAAAACTCCTTCACTTGATGCTTCTGAAGCAGCCATGTATTTCGCTTTCGTTGTAGATCCCGCGATCACGCTTTGCTTGCAGCTTCTCCAGCTCATAGCTCCTCCATTCAAAATATAAATGTATCCTGTCCGAGATTTAGAATCATCCGGGTCGGTGTCGAAACTAGCGTCTATGTAACCTTTTACGACGAGCTGCTCATCACCTCCATAGACCAAGAACATTTCTTTAGTCCTATTTAAACACTTTAGGATGTTCTTTACGGCTGTCTAGTGTTCCACTCCTGGATCACTTTGGTATCTTCTCGTCAAACTAAGAGCATTGGACACATCCGATCTAGTACATAGCATGGCATACATGATAGAACCTATGGCCGAGGCATATGGCACTTTGCTCATAGTATCTCTATCGTTTACCGTAGCTAGACACTGAGACTTGCTCAATATATTACCTGACAACATGGGCAATGAACCTTTCTTTGCTTTGTCCATTCTGAACCTTTTTAGAACTTTGTCTAGGTATGTACTTTGGCTTAAAGCTTTTAGGCGTCTTTGTCTATCTCTATAGATTTTGATGCCTAATATATAAGCAGCTTCTCCTAGGTCTTTCATTGAAAAACATTTATTCAAATAACTCTTCACATCGTTAAGCATACCAATGTCATTTCCAATAATCAATATGTCATCCACATATAGTACTAAAAATGTCACTGAGCTCCCACTCACTTTCTTGTAGATACAAGCTTCGTAGAAATTTGGAACAAATCCAAAGCTCTTGATCACTTGATCAAAACGAAGGTTCCAACTCCGAGATGCTTGCTTCAGTCCATAAATGGAACGCTGAAGTTTGCACACCTTATTAGCATCCTTAGGATCGACAAAACCTTCGGGCTGCATCATATACAACTCTTCATCAATGTTGCCATTGAGGAACGCAGTCTTGACATCCATCTGCCATATTTCATAATCATGAAATGCAGCAATTGCTAATAAAATCCAAATGGACTTAAAAATCGCTACGGGAGAGAAAGTCTCATCGTAGTCAACACCTTGAACTTGTCGAAACCCTTTTGCGACAAGCCAAGCTTTATAGACAGTAACATTACCATCCGCGTCCGTTTTCTTCTTGAAGATCCATTTGCACTCAACGGCCTTACGGTCCCTAGGAGGGTCCACCAAAGTCCATACTTAGTTTTCGCTCATGGATCCCAATTCGGATTTCATGGCCTCTAGCCATTTCTCAGAGTTTGGGCTCATCATTGCTTCCTCATAGTTCGCAGGTTCACTGTTGTCTAACAACAAGACGGGTAAGACAGGGTTGCCGTACCATTTAGGAGTGGCACGTGACCTTGTCGACCTGCGAAGTTCAGTAGTAGCATCGTTCGAAGTTTCATGATCCTCGTCATTAGCTTCCTCTCTTGTTGGTGCAGACGGCACTGGAACAATGTCAGGTGCTTCTCTACTCTCCAACTCGAGAGAAGGTTCAATAACCTCGTCTAGCTCTACCTTCCTCCCACTCACTTCTTTCGAGAGAAACTCCTTCTCAAGAAAGGATCCGTTCTTTGCAACAAACACTTTGCCTTCGGATCTATGGTAGAAGGTATACCCAATCGTTTCCTTAGGGTATCCTATGAAGACGCATTTCTCCGCTTTGGGTTCGAGCTTGTCCAGCATCAACTTCTTGACGTAAGCTTCGCATCCCCAAACTTTAAGAAACGACAAATTAGGTTTAGTCATGAATACATTCATAATCTATTTATGTGCCTCCTTCACTTCCTAGACCAAAATTTCATGAAACTTTATGATCGCGAATTCTATTAAGTAAATCCCAAGCTTTAGTTATGGGTAAATCCATAAAAGCTCCTCTCGCGCAAGAGTCTAGTTCAATTTTATTAGGTTCAATTAAACCTCCATAAAAGACATGCAATAAATACCATTCAGGTAAATCATGACGAGGACATTGACTAAGTAAATTTTTAAATCTTATATAGGCTCTTACTAGTCCTTCATTAGGATGGTTCCTCCAAGTCATTATAAGATAATTCCAAAAGATTTTGATAATGGATAATATTTGTATAGAAATTCACAAGCTAAATTATCCCAAGTAGTAGTGGATTCTGAGGGTAGAGACATATACCATGATAGAGTTGTACTTGTCAAAGTTTGACTAAAAAATTTAACCCTTACCTCATTGGCGGTATACACCGTTAATTGGAACGTGCCACATATATCTTTGAAGCATGCAATATGCTCGGGATCCTCTTCATCTCCAGTAAATTGTTTCTTCTGTAAAATACTAATTAATAGAGGATTTATTTCAAAACCCCTTATCTTCTCGTTGGAGTTGTCACTTTTATAAATATCAGGGCTTCCCAAAGTGGCTGAGTGGGTTAGCACTAGTCATATGCTCAAACTACATCATGTTGGTGGAAACCTGTAACTCAAAACAAAACTTAACAAAACTAAAGTAAGTAAGCAAAAACTAAAACTGAAGGGAATATGCCCTGAGAGGCAATAATAAAGTGGTTATTATGTATATTCAAACTATATTATAGATGTTTATTTTGCATGCTATAATTGAATTAATACGAAAATGTTAATACATGTGTGTTTAATAAACAAACATAAAGTTCCTAGTTATGCCTCTCTCATAAACTAGCTCGTTGATTAACAAGATGATCAAGGTTTCCTGATCATGGACATTGGATGTTGTTAATAACAAGGTCACAATATTATTGGAATGGTGTGATGAACATTCATCCAAAGTATAGCATTACGATCAAAGTCATTGAGTTTATATTGCTATAAGATCATACGAAGTAATCCTAATCCTTATACCATGAGATCATGTCAATCACTAACACTGGAAGAGTATCTTGATAACATCAAACGTCACACCGTAACAGGGTGATTATAAAGATGTAGTGCTACTAAAGTGTTATGTTGAGGCCCATGGATCAATAGTGGAATTTGTTCATCCCGATGACGGATAGATATACTCTGGGCCCTCTCAGTGATATCATATTGGTTAGCTTGCAAGCAAGTGATTGATCACTAGAATATTATATCACGGGAACGAGAAAATAGTACATGTCAGTAACGATATCAAACTAGGTATGGAGATACCGATGATCGAATCTCGGACATGTAATATATCGCAAGACAAAGGGATTAAGAATCTAGTGTAAAAGGTTCTTACAATCACAAGAAAGATATCGTTGAATGTGCGGGAGTCAATATGGATCTCCAGGTCCCGCTTCTGATTATTGATCCGAGAGGGGTCTCGATCATGTCCACATTATTCGCGAACTATAGGGTGATACACTTAAGAGACACCGACACCATTTGGAACAAATAGTTTCATGCTGAAAGGATTAACAAAGCGCAGAAATTTATTTCACTAGACACCAGAACTGTTTCGGGTGAATTTGCTAAAAAGTGTTTTTGTATGTGAAATGAAATGCTAGCAAGGGGTTATATATGAATGTTTGTCCATTATTGTAATTGACAAAATTCTGAATAAATAAAAGGAGTTTTATTTAAAGAGAGATTGCATTAAATTTGGTGGAAATTTAATGAGAATTTTGAGTGGGATTTTGAGTGGAGAAATGAAGGGCCATTTTTGTGAGTGGATCTTCCACCCACATGAATAGAGGGAGGGAAAGGGGGCAGCCCCATGCGCCGACCACCCCCTTGGGGTTCCCCTTCCTCCTATAAAATGATCCCCTCTCACTCTCTCACACTCACACCTCCTTGTGAAGGATCTCTCTTACCCTCTAGTTTATCCATCATAGTCTCGTACTAGTGAGATACATGTTCCCGGTGGCCTTTCGGCAAGAAAGAGTTGTTGCTTCCGCTGCATCGCTGGAGCGAGGAGGCGGAGGTTGCTTGGTGGCTCAGACGTGTGTGCGAGCACGGATGCGCCGCTGATTTGCGGCGCTAGGACTTCCTCTCGATCTTGAGATCAGCAAGCATTCGTCTACACCATCCACGAGTACAACCTCGTTAAGCTTTGTCGGTCTTCAAGGGTATGTTCTCTACGGATGTATATCCGCCTGTTTCTTGTATCTAGTAGATAGATTTTGGTACATAGTTGTTCCCTTCGTAGGAAATTTTTTGTTTTCTATGCTGCGAACCCTACAGTGGTATCAAAGCCGGATCTATGCGTAGATGCTTTGCACGGGTAGTACACATATGAGTATGTGGGCGATGATGATAATGTTATTGCTACTTAGTTGTACTTTGGATATTGGTGGCATAGTGGGATGAAGCGGTCCGGACAAACTTTAATTGTCCTCGCACATGAGACTTGTTCCATGATTGACATACAACTAGTTTTGCATAAGTGGCTAGCGGGTGTCTGTCTCTCCTACTATAGTCAATATCTAATTTGCACAGACATGGCAAGAGCCTTTCCTCTTATCATTTTTCTTCTTGAAGTTGGTTGAATGTGTGGCCTTGTTATTGCCATCAAACTTCCCCTTTCCATCAGTTTTGTTCTTATTATAGAACTTGTGGGATTGGAAGTTTTTCCTCTGCACCAAATTGGCAGTAGAACTTCCCTCAAATCTTCGAGCAGTTTTGTCCTTTGCTCTCGCCTTCTCTTCCACATGAAGAGACCCAGTGAGATCTGTAACGGAAAACTCTTGTCTCTTATGTTTCAGAGAAGTAGCAAAGTTCCTCCACGAGGGAGGAAGCTTGGCAATAATGCCACCGGCTACAAATTTGTCTGGTAAGGAACACTTGAACTGATCAAGTTTTTTGGCAAGTGATTGTATCTCATGAGCTTGCTCAACGACGGAGCGCTCATCAACCATCTTGTAGTCATAGAATTGCTCCATGACATATAACTCAGTGTCAGCGTCCGAGACCCCAAACTTGGCCTCAAGCGCTTCCCACGCGTCCTTGCCATTATCAAATGACATATACGGGTCAACAATGTTGTCCCCAAGAACACTTAACAAAGCCACCATAAACATGGTATCGCCTTTCTTAAAGGTTGCTTCCTTCTCAGCAAAAAGATCTCCTTCAGGATTGCCAAGAGTGGCGTTATAGCAGTTCAGGTTTTCAAACCAGAGGACTCCTCTCTTGCGCAATCTCTTATAGTGCATGCCATCAAAAGGAGGCGGCCTAGTAGCCGCGGCTACACCAGTGGAATTCAGTTGCCTATAATCAGGTTTTTGGATTGTTAAAATATAAGCAATAATCCATATGATTTAATCTGAATAATAAACTGGTAAAGCATGATCATACAAACAATACAAAAACCAATCATGCAGATCAACAAAGTAGATAAACAGATTACATCTATACAAGATAAACCTATCACATCTACATCAAACGCTAGAACATAGAACTCTAGCATAATCTGAAAAGGACAGTTGAGAATCACATACGGTGTAGGCTGAATTGCAGCAGCGGCAGTAGCAGCCGTAGCGGTCGCAGCAGCGTTGTCGCTCATGTTGAGGTTGTCGAAGAGGTTGGTGACTTCTGAAAAGAAGTCGTCGTTCGGAAACTCGTTGTCGGACGACGTCGTGGTTGCCAGTAGTCGCGCTTGAGCGCTCTCCAAAAACCTGATCGCCCCTCACTCGTACAGGTTCACGAGAGACGAGGTTCCGGAGGCCTACTGTCCCGATCTGCGGTGCATGCCGCAAGCCGGGATGGGGAATACGAAGGCGGCAGCTCAAGGTTCTGGAGGTAGGCGCGTATGTGGATTGATCACCAATTAGGTTTAGTGCAGACGCTTATATAGTGCTTGTCAGGGAGATCGTGGGGCTCAACACAGCCCATGATCCATAAAAACTGGAAACGGCTGATTAATTAACGCCTCTGTTAATGACTTATAATTAATTTTCCCAAACGGCAAAATAAAGCTCGGCTCGGCGAGATTCCTACAACCCGCAACCCGCGGCGAGGCAAGAGCGTGGCGAGGTGGGCGTCGGAGGAGTGCTCGAGGGTTTCTCTCCTTAGTGAGTGGTGCAACACTCTACTATATAAGGTGGTCCAACGCTTCTTTCACTAGCAATATGGGACTAAACTTTAGCACCACTAGCACAACTATATGATGTCATGCACAATTGAGCCAAAGAGAGTTTCAGAATTTGTCTAATGGGCCAGCATCCCAAAACTCATTAAATTCCAACAGTAGGCCTGACATCCACCTTCAATGGGTTAGCGCCGCTTGGACATAGATGTTCTTTCGTCTGACCAGGAGGAAAATATTTGGATATCTTTGATTAAGAGCAAGATTTTTATGCCATTTGTCCTTCCAAAGAAGATTCTTGATCGAAAATTAAAGAAGAAAAAGGAAAGAAAAAGATTGTTACGCCATCTGTCCTTCCAAAAAAGAGTCTTGATCGAGAAAAAAAGTATTGATCCCATTGCTAATATGAATAGATTGTTATGTAGGAGTTGTAACTTATGCACGTATGTAAGTTAGAACCCACGAGTGAAGGACAACATAGTAGTGGTAGTTGCAGGAAAAGATGAGGATAAATGGAGAATAGCTCGAGATAGTGAAAACAATTGAACAACGTAGTATAAAATCGAGATGCATGGACAGGAAGAAGATGAAGAATGGAGCATCCCTTCAAAACTCAACTTGGTGGAAACTGCAGAAGCTCATGCCTATTCGGAAACTAAACCTATGCAGGGTGACGGGAAAACAACATTTGCCTCTTTTGACTCTTGGGATTGAAAGAAAAACATACGGTTTGGAGAAGATATAAAGGAAAACAACGAATATATTTTTAAGATTCTTTTGTCAAATTGCCGATACAAACTGATACAAAGTCGACCTTTTTATCAGAATAATGTAATACATGATCTTCCATGGCAATTTACTTGTACTTAACTAGTAATCAATTATATTTGACAGGTCAGGATTCACCAATGACGGACTACAACTACAAGTGAAAAGGGCGAAAAAATAATGTGTTGGTAGTAGTGCTAACACAAAAGCATAGACAAGAGAGTCGTGTTTTATGACCGAACATACCAAAAAAAAAACAAGGGAACTCCAATGTTGAGTACTCCTTATATATTGTTTTGACTGGGGTTAAAATTGAGAGTGAATGCATTTGAAATTTTGGCCGTGCATATTTTTATGACCTTTTCCTACTCCCAAATTAATAGCCTCATGTTTTAGTGCTAGATACATCTGAATCTAGATAAATCTAAGCCATTAATTTGGACCGGAGAAAGTAATTCAATTAGTTTTGATTTTTTTCTAGGAACCGGCATGTGAAAACCATCAACAATAAAACAGAAAGAGTTGTGAAAGAAAAGGGGAAATGGAGTTGGTATTGGCCGATAGCATCTATGGACACAACATCAAGAAGCAAGAAGGTAGGCAAATAACTAGGATAAAAATGAATAAGATCAAAAAGTATGCTCTTTGAAATGAAACGTGTCAATAGTACGCCTTCGCTGCCATTGTCTACAATGCGAGAACTACTTGTTATGATTGTAGAACAAAAAACAATTAACGAGGAAGGGAACCGTGAGCATTCTATGTGAGCATTGATTGCATGGTATATGCTCGAGTTTGCATCAAAACTAGACTTACAAATTAAATAAAAGTGGATATATAAGAGTAAAAGGCACATTCTTCACTAACAAACTTGGACAGCTTAGTGCATCTCCACGGCATCTCACGAGCACACCATATAACACTACGTGAATGATACCTTAGACGGTTTATAATTCAAGCCGACTCTAACGGCATATACACTGGAGTCGCACTAATATAATACCCGCCTCTAACATATTTGAAGTGCCTAAGAATAATATATGTCTCTAGTTATCGAGGCGGTTAAAATTTGTGTCCGCATCAATATAGTTTTAGAGGCGGTTCATATTTATAATCGGTTGAGGTAGACGGCTTCTCTTTGTAACCGCCTCTAAGACTATTAGAGACGTTTATATCATTATAGCCGTATGAGGTGTCTGTGCAGAGCCAGTCATTTTCGTTTTCGTGGTTAAATGGCTCTACGGGCCGTCTAATGCTCGAGTTTATACTAGTGGCATCAAGAATGTTCCTATCTTTCACGAGATCGAGATGACATAGATCGGGTACTGATCTGCCTCAGTGTGATTGCACCGGGACCTGAGAAAAGTCGGGTCAGGCCTAATATTGCAGTGTACTAATAACCACTATGTTGTTCTCCCTTATGTTTGAGATACTATTAAATGTATTTAGTAACTAAAATTATATGAGAAAGTTGTAGGGTTTCGTAGCATGGAAAAAAAAAATTTCTATCGCATACAAACAAACAAGCCAAGATCTATCTACTAGATCGTAGCAACGAGTCAATGGAATAACTTACCCTCGAAGATTCCAAAGTGTTTAACGAGAGCGGATTCTCGTGGGTGATGTAGTCGTACTCTTCCCGATCTCAAGATCGCGTAGACGATCCTTCCGGCACTGCGTTCCGGCAGCGCTCCCGCAGTCGGTCACACGTTCGGTACTCGACGAAGACCTTCCTCTCCCTTGTTCCAGCAGGCAGCGGAGGTTGTAGCACTCTCCTCGCGATTCCGGCAGCACAACGGCGTGGTACCGGAAGTAGAGGGGAGATCTCGCAGGGCTTCGCCTTAAGCCGGAGCGAGTATGGTGGAGTATGAGAGAGCTCCTCGGCGATCTAGGTTTTAGACACACCAAGGAGGAGAGGCTAGAGCCGGCGGCTAGGGTTTGGGGCACCCCAAGTCGGCGGCTAGGGCAAAACCCTAGGGGGCGGCGGCGGCTATGGTGGTAGGCGCCAAGCTAGGGTTTGAGGAGAGGTACTTGTGTGTGCTAGGAGGGAGCCCTGCCCCTCCTTATATAGGTGGAGGGGCCGGCGGCCAAGGGGAGGGAGAGGAGTCCCTCCCCAACTCGGCTTGGAGGGGGCGCCGCCGGTTGGAGGAGGGAACTCCTCCCCAACTCGGTTTCCCCTTTCCTCCTCTTTTCCACTTTCCAAATTTAGCCGTTTGACTTTTCAATTTAGCTATTTGACTTTTCAAACTAGGATTTGAATTAATCCTTTATTTGGAACAGCGATGACACTTAGTACATGATGCAACCATTCCAATTTGCAATGACACATTCATGTACCCCTTCCCCTCCAGAGTGCCGGACATTCCGGAACCTTCTAGAACATTCCCGATGAAAACACCGGAATCATTCCCCAACTCCGAAACGGGACTTTCCTTATATGAATATTATTCTCCGGACCATTCCGGATCTCCTCGAGATATCCCGGATCCCATCCGAGACTCCGAACAACATTCGGTCTCTTTCTCATTCATTCCATAACTACTCAAACAACGTCGAATCCTTAAGTGTGTCTCCCTACGGTTCGTGAATTATGCGGACATGATCGAGACACTTCTCCGAACAATAACCAATAGAGGAATCTGGAAATTCATATGGCTCCCACATATTTCTGCGATTACTTTGCGATCGAATGAACCACTTACATACGATACCAATCTCCCTTTGTCTCGCGATAGTTTACTTATCCGAGGTTATGATCGTCGGTATCTCTGCATACCTAGTTCAACCTCGTTACCGATAAGTACTCTTTTCTCGTTCCCGTGATATGTGATCCCTTGTGAGCCAGTCACATGCTTGCAAGCTAATTGGATGACATTCCACCGAGAGGGCCCAGAGTATATCTATCCGTCATATGGATGGACAAATCCCGCTCTTGATCCATGTGTTTCAACCAATACTTTCCGAACACTCAATGCCACCTTTATAGACACCCAGTTACGGTGTGGTGTTTGATGTCATCAAACCATCCATCCGGTAAAGGTGATATGCATGATCTCATGGTCGAAGGAATTAGGTTACTATGTATCAGAAAGCATATAGCAATTGAACTATTAAAATGACTTGATCTTTATGCTACGCTTATCTATAGGAGTATGTCCACCATATCATTCTCCTAATGATATGATCTTGTTGTTGATAACATCTCAATGTTCATGATAGGGAAACCACAATCATTTATCAACCAACAGGCTAGTGATGTATAGAGGCTTTACTAGGGACTTCAAATTGAGTTTACAA
Organism: Avena longiglumis; assembly: GCA_030063025.1. Lineage (NCBI taxonomy): Eukaryota > Viridiplantae > Streptophyta > Magnoliopsida > Poales > Poaceae > Avena > Avena longiglumis. The sequence goes on from CP125974.1 coordinate 557,468,179, forward strand.
ATCACACAAGTATTAATGTTTCCTTGTTAATACTATTATAGCATGAATGCAAACATTTATCATAAACACAAAGATATAATAATAACTACATTTATTATTGCCTCTAGGGCATATCTCCAACAGTCTCCCACTTGCACTAGAGTCATCTAATCTAGATTACATGGTAAAATACCGAACACCCATGGCAGTTTGGTGCTGGTCATGTTTTGCCCTCGGGAGAGGTTTAGTCAACGGATCCGCCACATTCAGATCTGTGTGTACTTTGCAAATCTTTATATCCCCATCTTGGATATGTTCTCGAATAACGTGAAAACGTAGCTTGATATGCTTCAGCTTCTTGTGTGACCTTGGTTCTTGCGCATTGGCTATGGCGCCCATGTTATCACAGTAGATAGACATTGGGTCCAGCGCACTAGGAACCACACCCATCTCTGTAATGAACTCTTTCATCCATATCGCTTCTTGTGAAGCCTCCGAAGCAGCCATGTATTCCGATTCAGTTGAAGATCTCGCCACAACGCTTTGCTTTGCACTCCTCCAGCTAACTGCTGCACCATTCAAAATAAATACGTATCCACGTTGTGATTTAGAATCATCCGGATCGGTGTTCCAACTAGCATCGGTGTAACCATTAACAACGAGTTGTTCATCACCTCCATAAGAAAGAACCATATCCTTAGTTCTTCTCAAGTACTTAAGGATGTTTTTGACCGCTGTCCAATGATCCACTCCTGGATCACTTTGATATCTGCTAGTTAAACTAACAGCATATGCAATGTCGGGTCTAGTACATAGCATGACATACATTAGAGATCCTATGGCTAAGGCATAGGGAGTCTTACTCATCTTTTCTCTATCTTCTGCCGATGTCGGACTTTGAGTTTTACTCAAGGTCGTATTGGGCAACATGGGCAAGAACCCTTTCTTGCTTTCTTCCATTCCAAACCTCTTTAGAACTTTGTCCAAATATGTACTTTGTGACAATGATATTTGGCGTCTTGATCTATCTCTATAAATCTTTATGCCTAATATGTAAGCAGCTTCGCCAAGATCTTTCATTGAAAAACTATTATTCAAATATTCCTTGATACTATTAAGAAGGTCTACATCATTCCCAATCAACAATATGTCATCTACATATAGTATTAAGAATGCTCTGAGCTCCCACTCACTTTCTTGTAAATACAAGCTTCTCCATAAGTTTGTATAAAACCAAAACTTTGATCACCTTATCAAAGCGTTGATTCCAACCGGGATGCTTGCTTCAATCCATAGATGGACCGTTGAAGTTTACATACCTTGTTAGCATCTTTAGGATCGACAAAACCTTTGGGTTGCATCATATACAACTCTTCATCAATGTCTCCATTGAGGAATGCTGTTTTGACATCCATCTGCCATATCTCATAATCGTAATATGCAGCGATTGCTAACATAATCCTCACAGACTTTAGCTTCGCTGCCGGTGAGAAAGTCTCATCGTAGTCAACTCCTTGAATTTGTCGAAACCCTTTTGCGACAAGTCGAGCTTTATAGACAGTAACATTACCATCAGCATTTGTTTTCTTCTTGAAGATCCATTTGTTCTCGACAGCCTTCCGGCCATCCGGTAAGTCCACCAAAGTCCATACTTGGTTTTCGTACATGGATCCAATCTCGGATTTCATGGCTTCTTGCCATTTATTGGAATCTGGGCTCATCATCGCTTCCTCATATGTCTCGGGGTCATCGGTGTTGTCCACCAACATGACACTCATAACGGGATCATACCAATCTGGAGTGGTACGAGTTCTCGTTGACCTCCGAGGCTCTGTAGCAACTTCAACCGAAGTTTCATGATCACCATCATTAGCTTCCTCTCTAATTGGTGCAGGCACCACAGGAACTTCTTCTGGCGCTGCGCTACTCGTAATTTCGAGAGAAGGTTCGACAACCTCGTCGAGTTCTACTTTCCTTCCAGTCACTTCTTTCGAGAGAAATTCCTTCTCTAGAAAGGATCCATTCTTGGCAACGAAGATTTTGCCTTCGGATCTATGATAGAAGGTATACCCAATAGTTTCCTTTGGGTATCCTATGAAGACGCATTTTTCGCTTTGGGTTCAAGCTTGTCCGGCTGTAACTTCTTTACATAGGCTTCGCAACCCCAAACTTTAAGGAACTACAATTTAGGTTTCTTCCCAAACCATAATTCATACGGTGTCGTTTCAACGGATTTAGACGGTGCCCTATTTAAAGTGAATGCGGCTGTTTCTAATGCATAACCCCAAAATGATAGCGGTAAATCTGTAAGTGACATCATAGAACGAACCATATCTAAGAGAGTTCGATTACGACGTTCGGACACACCATTACGCTGTGGTGTTCCCGGCGGTGTCAACTGTGAAAGTATTCCGCATTTCTTCAAATGCTCGCCAAACTCGTAACTTAGATATTCACCTCCACGATCAGAACGTAGAAATTTAATCTTCTTGTTACGTTGATTCTCCACCTCACTTTGAAACTCCTTAAACTTCTCGAAAGTTTCGGACTTATGTTTCATGAAATAGATATACCCATATCTACTCAAATCATCCGTGAAGGTAAGAACATAACGATAACCACCGCACGATGCTACACTCATTGGACCACACACATCGGTATGTATGATTTCTAATAAGTCCGTAGCTCGCTCCATCATACCAGAAAATGGAGTCTTAGTCATTTTACCCATCAGACATGCTTCGCATCTTTCAAGTGATTCAAAATAAAGTGATTCAAGAAGTCCATCGGAATGGAGTTTCTTCATATGTTTCACTCCAATGTGACCAAGACGACAGTGCCACATATAGGTCGAATTATCGCTTGATTTCAAACGTTTAGCCTCAATGTTGTTGATATGTGTATTTCCACTATCGAGATTCAATAAGAATAGACCATCTATCAAAGGTGCATGTGCATAAAACATATTACTCATATAAATCGAACAACCATTATTCTCTGAGTTAAACAAGTAACCGTCTACAATAAACAAGATCCCGATATAATGTTCATGCTCAACGCAGCACCAAATAACAATTATTTAAGTATAAAACTAATCCCGATGGTAGATGAAGGGTAGCGTGCCGACCGCGATCACATCAACCTTTGATCCGCTTCCCACGCGCCGTCACCTCGTTCTTCGCTAGCTTCCGTTTATTCTGCAGACCTGCTTTGAGTTACAAATATGAGCAACCGAACCAAGATCAAATACCGTGCACTACTACGAGTACTAGTGAGATACACATCAATAACATGTATATCGATATACCTTTCTTCTTGATGTTGCCGTTCTTCAAATCCGCCAAGTACTTTGGGCAATTGCTTCCGAGGACCTTCTCCCTTGCGGTAAAAGCACTCGGTATCGGGCTTAGGTCCAGCCTTGGTCTTCTTCGGCGTGGTAACTTTCTTACCACCCTTCTTGAAGTGTCCTTGCTTAGACTTGCCTTTCTTGAATTTGGTGGTCTTATTGACCAACAACACTTGGTGCTTTTCCTTGATCTCCACTTCGCAGACTTTAACATAGCAAACAGTTAAACCGCTTGTTCATGTTCGCATGTTGTAGTTCATCACAAAATTCTTGTAACTTGGTGGTAGTGATTGGAGGACAGTAAATCCCCAAAGCATTAGGAATCACTATACCCAAGCTTTGAAGTTTGTTTGCGTGCCCGCACATCTTAAGCACATGCTCATCGTGAAGCTGCCCTCTTCCATCTTGCAGTTAAAGAACTTTTCAGAAGCCTCATAACTTTCAATTGCCGCATGAGTCTCAAAGATCAACTTGAGATCCTCGACAATATCATATGGGTCTGAATTCTCAAACCTTTTCTGAAGCTCGATTCCAAACCATACAAGATAGCACGTTGAACTATGGAGTCTCGATTCTTCCGAGCGAGGTAAACATTCTTTACTTCATCGGAAGCATCGGTGTGGGTCACCCAAATGTGCATCCAGACATAGGTCAAATTACCAGTGAGGACAATCCTCAAATTGCGGAACCAATCCGCGAAGTTGCTTCCATTGTTTTTCAACTTTTCTTTCTCTAGGAACGCATTAAAATTGATGGTAGGGGCTGCCATTGATCTACAACATATTTGCAATAGTTTAGACTAAGTTTATGAAAAATTGAGTTCAAATTAATAATAAAGTTAATCTAGGTGAACTCCCACTCAAAACAATATCCCTCACATTGTTTTAGTGATCACATGAACCAGATTCACCACATCAACACCGATCATCACGAGAGTTGATATAGTTTCAATGACGAACAATCGACATGTTCATCATATCTACTATATGATTCATGCTTTAACTTTCGGTGATCCGTGTTCCGAGACCATGTTTGTACATGCTAGGCTCGTCAAGATCAAACCTTAGTTTCCGCATGAGCAAATCCGGCTTGTTCACGTTGTATACACTTGCGGAATCTAACACACCCGATCATCACGTGGTGCTTCGAAACAACAAGCTTTAGCAACGGTGCTAACTAAGGGTGAACACTTTATGACTTGAAATTCATGTGCATGAGGGATCATCTTATAATGCTACCGTCGTCTACTAAGCAATACAAGATGCATAAAGGATTAACATCACATGCAATTCATAATATGTGATATGATATGGCCTTTCTTCTTTGTGCTTCCGATCTCCATCTTCAAGCACGAACATGATCTCCATCATCACCGGCATTGCATCAAGGTCAATGACGCTTCTCCATGGTTGTCGTCCACCGGCTTCAACTATTACAACTACTTTGAATAGACACGCGGGTCTTAACATAAATTAAAGACAACCATATGGCTCCTGCCGGTTGCCAACTTACAATAAGGAACATTGCATACATCAAATATAATCACAATCATGGCCATATCACATCACTTCACACCCCTGCAAAACAAAGTTAGACGCCTCTACTTTCTTTGCATGTTTTACGTGGCTTGGGGCTTTCAATAAGTGTCATTCTAACTTACGAACAAGAACCACAACATTGATACTAGTATTGTTAATCACCCGTTGTAAATTGGATCTTAACTATGCTAGGAGAAACAGGCACCCGCAAAGCCACTTATGCAATACAAGTTGCATGTCAAGCGTGGAGCAAGTCTCATGAACGATGTCATGTAAGGTTAGCCCGGGACGCTTCATCCCAACATACCGCAATATGCAAAGTACACAAGAAGCAATCGACAATAAAAGCATCAACGCCCACAATGACCATTGTGTTCTACTCGTGCAACAGATCTACATATAGACACGGCTCTGATACCACTGTAGGGTTTCGTAGCATGGAAAACAAAAAATTTCTATCGCATACAAACAAACAAGCCAAGATCTATCTACTAGATCGTAGCAACGAGTCAATGGAATAACTTACCTCAAGATTCCAAAGTGTTTAACGAGAGCGGATTCTCGTGGGTGATGTAGTCGATTCTTCCCGACCTCAAGATCGCGTGAGACGATCCTTCCGGCCATGCTCCGGCAGCCCCGCAATCGGTCACACGTTCGATTGACGAAGACCTTCCTCTCCTTGTTCCAAAGAAAATGGAGGTTGTAGCACTCTCCTCGCGATTCCGGCAGCACAACGGCGTGGTACCGGAAGTAGAGGGGAGATCTCGCAGGGCTTCGCCTTAAGCCGGAGCGAGTATGGTGGAGTATGAGAGAGCTCCTCGGCGATCTAGGTTTTAGACACACCAAGGAGGAGAGGCTAGAGCCGGCGGCTAGGGTTTGGGGCACCCCAAGTCGGCGGCTAGGGCAAAACCCTAGGGGGCGGCGGCTATGGTGGTAGGCGCCAAGCTAGGGTTTGAGGAGAGGTACTTGTGTGTGCTAGGAGGGAGCCCTGCCCCTCCTTATATAGGTGGAGGGGCCGGCGGCCAGGGGAGGAGTCCCTCCCCAACTCGGCTTGGAGGGGGCGCCGCCGGTTGGAGGAGGGAACTCCTCCCCAACTCGGTTTCCCCTTTCCTCCTCTTTTCCACTTTCCAAATTTAGCCGTTTGACTTTTCAATTTAGCTATTTGACTTTTCAAACTAGGATTTGAATTAATCCTTTATTTGGAACAGCGATGACACTTAGTACATGATGCAACCATTCCAATTTGCAATGACACATTCATGTACCCCTTCCCCTCCGGAGTGCCGGACATTCCGGAACCTTCTAGAACATTCCCGATGAAAACACCGGAATCATTCCCCAACTCCGAAACGGGACTTTCCTTATATGAATCTTATTCTCCGGACCATTCCGGATCTCTTTCTCATTCATTCCATAACTACTCAAACAACGTTGAATCCTTAAGTGTGTCTCCCTACGGTTCGTGAATTATGCGGACATGATCGAGACACTTCTCCGAACAATAACCAATAGAGGAATCTGGAAATTCATATGGCTCCCACATATTTCTACGATTACTTTGCGATCGAATGAACCACTTACATACGATACCAATTTCCCTTTGTCTCACGATAGTTTACTTATCCGAGGTTATGATCGGTATCTCTCGCATACCTAGTTCAACCTCAATCGATAAGTACTCTTTTCTCGCTCGTGATATGTGATCCCTTGTGAGCTCACATGCTTGCAGCTAATTGGATGACATTCCACCGAGAGGGCCCAGAGTATATCTATCCGTCATATGGATGGACAAATCCCACTTGATCCATGTGTTTCAACCAATACTTTCCGAACACTCAATGCCACCTTTATAGCCACCCAGTTACGGTGTGGTGTTTGATGTCATCAAAGCATCCATCCGGTAAAGGTGATATGCATGATCTCATGGTCGAAGGAATTAGGTTACTATGTATCAGAAAGCATATAGCAATTGAACTATTAAAATGACTTGATCTTTATGCTACGCTTATCTATAGGAGTATGTCCACCATATCATTCTCCTAATGATATGATCTTGTTGTTGATAACATCTCAATGTTCATGATAGGGAAACCACAATCATTTATCAACCAACAGGCTAGTGATGTATAGAGGCTTTACTAGGGACTTCAAATTGAGTTTACAAATCACACAAGTATTAATGTTTCCTTGTTAATACTATTATAGCATGAATGCAAACATTTATCATAAACACAAAGATATAATAATAACTACATTTATTATTGCCTCTAGGGCATATCTCCAACAAAATTCCATATAGATTAATAGCGTGTAACACATATGTGGGAATAAAACAATCTAATCAGTTGTTGTGGGTTTAGTTACACTGCTAAGCCCTTGTTCTACAAATGTATGATCGCAAAATTTATTGCATTCAATATAACTTTTTACTAGTCGATGATTACTATTAGAGATGATATTTCAACACTTAGTAGTTCCCAACTTACTGAACTCACTATAACTCACAAGATACAATTTATCATGCAAAATAAATAAATAATTCCTCCAAAGAATTTGATTTTTTAAAACTCTAGAAATTTCATTTGTACTCTCGATGTTTCAATTATACTCTAGAACTTCTTATAGATACGACTTACCACTCATATACTAAAATTTCCCCTTCGGATACATTTTTTATCATACAATTAGATATCTCTACCATAACTATGTGTAATAATATATGGTTCATGGAATTGCCAAAAAACAAATATATCAGGAGAATAATGTTAAAAATAACTTTAATATAGTGCAATGCAAGTGTATTTTTATCAATAAAGATTACAATTGTATAACAAACACAAATTAAGATAAATGTAAGACTTTCTTGTTGTTAACTATGGAAAATAAGTAGTAAAAGTTTATACCTCGTTAAAATCTTATAGCAGGTTAAAAATAAGTTTGAAGTATAAAAGTTTAGTATAATATTATAATTTGCGATTAACTTGACACATCAAATACGGCAGAAAATAAGTCATCGTTGAGTCGCAAATGTCCGATAAGGTTAGTGAAGAGCCACTCCTCAAGCACTCCAGTGTTTTTATATTCATTGACTCACCGGATGTTTGTTGTCGGGGATAGTTGTGAGCCCAACCGAATTAGAGATGTAGGGCAGCTTATTATCTACGCGGTAGCGGCCGTTGGTTCTCGAAGTCAGCCAGCCAGGCGCTTGGTCTCGCGTGCGTTGCCGTTGTCGCTCCGTGGCCGCGCGGTGAGCGTTTGTTTTGGATTCTGGCGCTGGGTTTGTTTTTCGAACGAGCGCAGCTGTTTCGGAAATACGCCTTGTTGGCATGAATCACATATCTTGTTTGTTATTCTCTTTCTCTTCTTCTTCTTCCAAATCTCGTGTGGCGGCGCGTTGGCGAATGGCGACCGCCTTCTGGGACCACGCCGCACACACACCTAGCATGCGACGGATTTCCCTTCTCAGCGGAGCTCTGAGGCCAGACAGACTGATTGCGGCTCAGACCCCAACCGCTGGTGCCGTGGACTCTAGCTGTCGCCGCCGCCGCTCCTGCTGCGCAATAGTTGTTCGACAGAATGCCAAGTCATGTTGGACCGCTTATAATGCTGGTGCTGAATAGCTTTTCGGTTAGTATGTTTGTTTCACTTGTTTCTGTAGGTGCAGTATTTGTAGTTCTGAAATGAAGCTGAATTGATGTCTTGCTTGTGTCTATAGCGTGAGCAAGCAATGCAGTGAAGTATTGTGTATGGATGAATGCTTTCGAATGCAGCTTTGTCTCTGTTCCTGGTATCCATGATCAACTCGTCACCAATATTATGCCTAGTAACTTTTTATCGTATTCTCAAGTTTATGTAACCATGGGCATGCCATAGTCTCCTTTTTTAGTAGCTACTATGCAGTCAAAATCACATGTTAAACAACCAGATTATATGTTTCTGTTTAACTATTTCGTGGATTTCGTCTCTGACAGTCATGTTAAGACTTGAAAGCTTTCTCAAGCTATCGCCTTACTAAAGCAATTTGAACAAGACTCCAAGTGTTTTCTTCGTGTTGTTGGAAGCACCAAGGGACATTTCCATAAGACATAGACTAGGTAAGGTTTATAGGTATGTGCACAAACTAACTGAGGGGGATAGAATGTACCTTACTATGATTTCTTGGCTATTTTACCCTCATGTTCTCCTGTTATTTTGGTTGGCTATGTTATGATGTTATCATGTCTGATTCACCACATTATTTGTCCCATGAAACAAATATGAATGTGCACTGCCCAGCTGACGGTGACTTTTTTCTTTTGCGAAATTTATATGATTCATTTCAGTATACTTCTATAGAGATAGGTTTTGTTTCATGTTCAGAAAACAAGAGAACTCCTGGTAGGGTTAATGGTCGACAAGTTGAAATTCATGAAAGTAGACCCAGGTTTTCGTACCCTTCATCAGGCATATGGTTCGAGGACACTTCCATGTTAGCTAGCAAAGTTGATGGGCTAGGAATCTCTACTATGAAGCGAACTCAATGGGGTGAACTTATGTGACTGCCGAAGGTACTGCTTGCCAGAGATTGCCGCAGAAGCTGCTGGCTAGAAGAGGCATGGTTTGGGAACAACAAGTTACCTTTGTTTCAGTAACTGGTGCTAATAACTGGTTGTGCTCCTCCTGGGCATTAGGTGTTCATAACCTGGCCATTTGCTTCTTTAACCATTGTTCTCAAGTTAATCACACACGCCCAACACTTCCCCACTCTTCTTAATTAAGCCCTTTTCTGCGCCGTGCCTTTCTCGATCTTCTCCCAATTCATTTTGTTTTGAAATTTTGGGTGTGCATATGTTTATGACCTTTTCCTATTCCCAAATTAATAGACTCATATTTGTGTAGAGTCGTATATATCTAGTCATGTTTTAGTGCTAGATACATCCGAATTTAGACAAATCTGAGGCCATTAATTTGGACCCTGGGGGAGTAATTCAATTAGTTTTGAATTTTTGCTAGGAATCGGCATGTGAAAACCATCAACAATAAAACAGAAAGAGTTGTGAAAGAGAAGGGGAAATGGAGTTGGTATTGGTCGATAGCATCTATGGACACAACATCAAGAAGCAAGAAGGTAGACAAACAACTAGGTTGAAAATGAATAAGATCAAAAAGTATACTCTTTGGAATGAAATGTGTCTATAGTACGCCTTCGCTGCTATTGTCTACAATGCGAGAACTAGTTGTTACTAGCTGAATGCCCGTGCGTTGCTACGGCATAAAAAAAATAAAAGACAGTCTTTTGGACTCAAATATCATAGGATCTATAATTTTTTATACCCTTTGAAATATAAAATGTATAAGTTGTTTGCTATCTGAATTTTCTCTTTGGATCAAATCACTATTGTTCCTTTCAAGGGCAAAATTACTTTTTCTTCTTGATGAAACGATCCTAACAATGAGGATCCTAATAAATTCTCAGGCATCTCAACATACAGATAGAATACATTATTGATTACTTTTTCTTCTTGATGAAACGATCCTAACAATGAGGATCCTAATAAATTCTCAGGCATCTCAACATACAGATAGAATACATTATTGAGCGAAGATTTCATTCTTGTTATTTCGTGTCTCGCAAAATCTTTACCAACACTACTTCTAGTCAACAGAAAAGCGATCCTCAAATTGAAGGCACGACAAGCCTAAATTTTATCCACCAATGTAGTACTATGTAGTTTCTTGGCAAACCTCGATCCCAACCCCTAAGCATGTTCTCATTGAAGATAAGGCAACTTATAACAACAGATGGATTTTTTGACAAATAAGACCACTTGTCTAGTGAAATTGTAAAAAATACCACCTCCCCCGTGGCGGCCAGCGTGGCCAGGAGACACGTGGCTTGCCGCCACCGGTAGTGGCGGCATGTTGCCAAAAATTCCAACAGATGATTTGAATAGATGAAAGATGATACTTCCCCCTGTCTTAAAATAGATACTCCCTCCGATCCATATTACTTGTCACTAAAATGGATGTATCTAGACATGTTTTAGTGCTAGATACATCCATTTCAATGACAAGTATAATATGGATCGGAGGGAGTATCGTAGATTTTTCAAAATTTACGTGAATCTAAACCCTGTTTAATATATAAATTTATCTAAATTGATAAACCAGCGATATTTTAAGATGGAAAGAGTATAAACGACTGTAAGGGAAATAGATTAAATCAGGGGTAAATAGCGTGGCAATACTCGATCTACAGATTCAATATTTGTTAATGCTACCAAGATAGGTGAGTTGTTTTCCATGCATCCTGGAGAGCTTGCTCTTTTCCATGTGACCTCACGCACTGATTCTGAAGTCTCTGATCGGCTTGTGCTGCACCGCGGCAGCTCCAACATCCCGCACCTCTGGCCTCGTACTTCTCCATCTGCTTGTCTTCCGGCCAACGTCGCTGCTCCCAGTCCGGCGCTCGTGCCTCTATGGATGCTCCTAGGATGCTGTCTACGCAGCTGGTTGCTCCTCGCCTATCGCTTGTGCCTAGATGGCCTCCGGCTCCTCAATCCCCACCAGTCCCTTCCTCCAACGGCAAGATCTGGACTTGGATGTGGTGATGCGCTGCAATTGGAGGCTGGATGCGCACGACGCAGCAAGGGATCCGGAATCGTAGGGCGCCGAGCAGTCGGCATCTTCACTGCTGCTCGCGTGACGCCTGCGCCGGGTCCGTGGGTGGCCGGCAGGACTGCACCGGTGAGCGTAGAGGCTGGGGTGGCCGGCCATCGAGCGGCCCGGCAGGAAGTTTCCACGCCCACGGAGTGCTAGTATGGTAGGTACACCCGACTTTCTTCCCGGCGAGTTTCCTTCGAGCTCGTCGGCACGACGGTTGGAACGGACTCACGCCTGCTGGTGGCGACGAATCAAGAGACGGCGGTTGGATAAGCCTCGCGCCTGCCGGTGGCGACGAATCGAGAAGAGGAGGTTGCAGCTTTATCGTGCGTGCGCGTTTAGGATAGCACTTCCAAACACACATCGGATCGATGGTTGATTCGTTTCATCAACGGATTCTATCGCAGAGACCAAGCAAAAATTAGCAATCTCGAAGGCGCCTAGATGACGGACGAAGACGCACAGTGACGAAAACCACCGCAGGACAAATTATATAGTAGAGATGATTGTAGAAAAAAAACATTTAACAAGGAAGGGAACCGTGAGCATTGATTGCATGGTATATGCTCGAGTTTGCATCAAAACTAGACTTACAAATTAAATAAAAGTGGATATATAAGAGTAAAAGGCACACATTCTTCACTAACAAACTTGGACAGCTTAGTGCATCTCCACAGCATCTCACTAGCACACCATATAACACTACGTGAATGATACCTTAGACGGTTTATAATTCAAGCCGACTCTAACGACACATACACTGGAGTCGCACTAATATAATACCCACCTCTAACATATTTGAAGTGCCTAAGAATAATATTTGTCTCTAGTTATAGAGGCGGTCAAAATTTGTGTCCACATCAATATAGTTTTAGAGGCGGTTTATATTTATAATCAGTTGAGGTAGACGGCTTCTCTTTGTAACCGCCTCTAAGACTATTAGAGACGTTTATATCATTACAGCCGTATGAGGTGTCTGTGCAGAGCCAATCATTTTTGTTTTCGTGGTTAACCGGCTCTACGGGCCGTCTAATGCTCGAGTTTATACTAGTGGCATCAAGAATGTTCCTATCTTTCATGAGATCGAGATGACATAGATGGGGTACTGATCTGCCTCAGTGTGATTCGCACCAGGACCTGACAAAAGTTGGGCCAGGCCTAATATTGCAGTGTACTAATAACCACTATGTTGTTCTCCCTTATACTCCCTCTGTTTAGAAATATAAGATGTTTTAGGTTTGTGAAGGAGATGTATCTAGACATCTTTTAGTGTATAGGTTCAAATGAATCTAGACACTAAAATGTGTCTAGATACATCTTCTTCACAATCCTAAAACATCTTATATTTCCAAACGGAGGGAGTATTTGAGATATTATTAAATGTATTTAGTAACTAAAGTTATATGAGAAAGTCCATATAGATTAATAGCGTGTACCACATATGTGGGAATAAAACAATCTAATCAGTTGTTGTGGGTTTAGTTACACTGCTTAGTCCTTGTTCTACAAATGTATGATCGCAAAATTTATTGCATTCAATATAGCTTTTTACTAGTCGATGATTACTATTAGAGATGATATTTCAACACTTAGTAGTTCCCAACTTACTGAACTCACTATAACTCGCAAGATACAATTTATCATGAAAAATAAATAAATAATTCCTCCAAATAATTTGATTTTTTAAAAAACTCTAGAGGTACTCTCAATGTTTCAATTATACTCTAGAAATTCTCATAGATACGCTTACCACTCATATACTAAAATGCCCTTTAAGATACATTTTTTATCATACGACTATGTGTAATAATATATGGTTCATGGAATTGCCAAAAAACAAATATATCAGGAGAATAATGTTAAAAATAACTTTAATATAGTGCAATGCAAGTGTATTTTTATCAATAAAGATTACAATTGTATAACAAACACAAATTAAGATAAATGTAAGACTTTCTTGTTGTTAACTATGAAAAATAAGTAGTAAAAGTTTATACCTCGTTAAAAATCCTATAGCAGGTTAAAGATAAGTTTGAAGTATAAAAGTTTAGTATAATATTATACTTTGTGATTAACTTGACACGTCAAATACGGCAGAAAATAAGTCATCGTTGAGTCGCAAATGTCGGATAAGGTCGGTGAAGAGTCACTCCTCAAGCACTCCGGTTTTTTTATATTCATTGACTGACCGGATGTTTGTTGTCGGGGGTAGTTGCAAGCGCAACCGAATTAGAAATGTAGGGCAGCTTATTATCTATGCGGCCATGGCCGTTGGTTCTCGAAAGTCAGCCAGCCAGGCGCTTGGTCTCGCTTGCGTTGCCACTACCGCTCCGTGGCCACGTGGCGAGCGTTTGTTCTGGGTTCTGGCGCTGGGTTTGTTTTTCGAACGAGCGCAGCTATTTCAGAAATACGCCTTGCTGGCATGAACGCGTATCTTGTTTGTTCTTTTCTTTCTCTTCTTCTTGTCCCAAATCTCGTGCGGCGGCGCGTTGGCTAATGGCGACCGCCATGTGGGACCACGCCGCACACACACCGAGTCTGTGACGGATTTCCCTTCTCAGCAAAGCTCTGAGGACGGACAGAATGATTGCGGCTCAGACCCCAATCGCCGGTGCCGCGGACTCTAGCCATTGTCGTCGCCGTTACTGCTGCGCAACAGCTGTTCAATAGAATGCCAAGTCATGTTGGACCGTTTATAATGCTGGTGTTGAACAGCTTTTCGGTTAGTATGTTTGTTTCACTTGTTTCTATAGGTGCAGTATTTGTAGGTCTGAAATGAAGCTAAATTGATTTCTTGCTTGTGTCTATAGCGTGAGCAAGCAATGCAGTGCAGTATTGCACTGTATGGATGAATGCTTTCGAATGCAACTATATGTCATCTAAAAAAGTGCAACTATCTGTTTAAAAAGTGTAACTGGTTTCAGTTGCACTTTTCTAGCAAAAATGCAAATGTAACTAGAAGTATGAAATGAGTTGCATATTTATTTTAATTATGGTTACACTTTTCTTAGTCTATTGAGACTTAAGAAAATCTCAATCGACTAAGACATAGAAAATTCTTCTTACTTTTATTTTGAATAGAGAACCACAAGAGATTCTGACCGTCAGTAATAGTCTAGAAACGTGAAAAAATAAATCTAAAATCGTTCAAGGACACGCGGCATAGCAAGTCTGGAGTCGGTCAGTATTCCTTTTTTAGAAACACAGTACAATCGAAGACGCTCACAACACGTACATGCACACACCCCTATGAACGCACACATGCACACCCTACCTCTATGAGCACCTCCGAAAAACTGAGCCGGTGGATCGGGTCTTGAGATTGATGAAGTCACCACAGGCGCCTCGCTGTCGACGAAAACGTCGTCTCCCACTGAAAGAATATTCCGTTTTTTATACAACACACGGTGTCAAACCTGGGGTTTGAACTCTGGTGGACTGGGGGTACAACCACCCTCCTAACCATCCAACCACAGGTTGGTTTGCAGTCGGTCGATATTCCTAACCTCCTCTATATGTGAATGAAGGGGTGCGCTGCTATGTTTCCTTGTTTCATCAACTCCATTGCCTCGCTTGTTGTTGTAGTTCCTCTTCCTCGCATTTCTCTTGCAGTTCCATAAATCGTCCACTCCTCTCTCCTCGAAACCACTCGCGCCCATTCCTCCTCTCTTCGCCAAAACCACCCTCTCTCGGCCACCGCGATCATTTTCCTTTTCGCCATGAGCATGACCAATGACGGGCTGGAAACTTCGGAGACAGCTACCATCACAACGCATGACACCACCACGCTGACGATGGTGTATAAGGACTGGAAGGTCGAAGAGACCCTTGCTACGTACTCCCTCGTTTCAAAATATAAGATGTTTTAGATTTATAAAGAAAATAAATCTAGACTTGTTTTAGTATGTAGGGTTCACTTAACTTTAAGATGAATCTACACACTAAAAGAAGTCTAGATTCATTTTCTTTACAGACCTAAAACATCTTATATTTTGAAACGGAGGGAGTACAAAAGATGGCTTGATCAAGAAAAGAACAGGTTTGTCGGGCTGCTATAGTACACCTTTGCTGCTAGTATTGTCTATAGTACGCCTTCGCTGCTATTGTACGCCTTCCCTGCATTAGTACGCCTTCGCTGCTATTCTCTACTACTCCCTTCTTCACGGTTTGCAGGACGCGCTACAAAGTTCTCATGGACCTAGGCGTTACCATATTGGCTGAAAAATCTCGTGAAGTACGTTGCAGAATTAGCAGGTGAATTAATAGCCGCGCCTAATTAAACAGATTTAATGCTATTAGTAACCTCCCCAGCCTATTAGCGAGGGCTTAAGGCGCATGCACCGATCAAGGAGGAGAGGAAGGAGAGGAGATAGTGGGCAATTGATTGCATACGTGGACTGTTGCATGCGGACGTCCATTGCATGCAAAGAAGTTGGAAGGAAACCCAATTAATTCACACCTCTCAGTGACTGTTGCATGCAGCCACATTAATTTGTGTGTCTTAAAATGTTGTAGTTTTGAAAAAAGTCAAATTTGATTAGGCGCCCTGTAAACCGTGAAGGAGGTAGTACTAATAAAAGAGCAAACATTATCTTTCCTAAACACACCACATATGATGTACACGGATCTATTACCACAGTAGGATTAGGCTCAAAAAAGTCAATCCAACAGCTAACGATTAGTCTACTTGGTGTTTTGTGTGCACTTAGCAATTTATCCTTGACTGACCGTACTTCACCAGGCAGAGGAAAACCACGCCTCATTACAGTTTCGTTCTAAAATACTCCTAATTAATTATCTGCTAATTAATCCTAATTAATTGCCCCACTAATTACTCATGTTAATACTCCCTCCGCCAATTGAAACTGCATGCAAGGTTTAGCGATTGGCTAGCATAAGACTAGTTACAATGGGAAGTATTATATAATAGTATCATGCATATAATATTAGTATATGATACCATCTTTACGGTGCATAGTATGATGTAGTAGTATCATAGTCTTAGTGTATTTATTATTTTATAGAATCTCAATGTAAATTTGTGTGCAAGATTTATTTGGGATTAGTTTTTCTAGTTCTATGTGCTATGATACCATATCTACCTATGATACCAACACAATATTTTTCATCATTAATTGCAGTGACACATAAGCATTTTATATCATGTAGTGCATGATACTACCTATGATACCCCTATTGGGGCTAGTCTAAGCTGCATGCAAGGAAAAAATCAATGGTCACAGTAACGCAGAGCTAATAAAGATGAGAAACGGGGCAAATAATTAGGGACATCGTGCGATAGGCCTTCTTCGTTTGATAAAAAACGAAAAAATATTTACGCCAGGTATATGCGCCCCTCACGACCCAATCAACACCCTAGGTATGCCGCAACATCGACCAGACCCCAGGTATGCGCCGCTCACGACCCAATCTCCCAGGTCACAGCCTCCCTCCTCGAAGCCGCCTCCGCTCCGCCTCGCCATGCTCGCCCCTGCCTACATCTCTCTCAACTTCTACCTACTACATGCCTCCATCTGGTGCTGTCCTCCAGGACATCTTATCAGATGCATCCGACGGGTCGGCCTCTTGGACCTATACTCAAGATCGTGAAGGCCGAACTCAAGCCACACCGACGTCATCATCGAGATCAGGCCATAGATAGTTCTCTAGCTCGCTCGCCGCTTCCATGACCATCCTCTATTCTCATGCCTAAAAGGTACTCGTGTTGTCATGCTTGGCTCCTAATTTTTGCGTCCCAGTGAATATATTGGATTATGCACATAATTAATGGAGTGATAGGACCTGCGCTGCCATACATGCTAAAATAAGCCGAAATTGTTGGCTCCATTGTACCTGTTCTACTTTGGAAAATTTGGCGTTTGATTTTATGCACTAAATGTCAACTTTGGTGTCATGTATTGTTATTGGTTCTTACACTCGGTGGGGATGACCATATATTAGATGCAGTATGATGCTTCTGTTCATGGTATCATGGAGCTGAAAGGTTATTTGAATGGTGTTGCACTTGTTAGGCTAGCTAATTAATAGCACCAACGAGATGGAAAATCTTGCAATGGGTCTCTAAACTTTTTAAGCATGGTATATTCTCAATTGTTGCTTGGTATAAGGAATAAGTTGGAAGATGGTCTGCAATTGTGCCTTGTTCAAATTCACCTATGTTGGTGTTTTGATTTTGAGATTATTTGAAAATTTTGTATATTCTGAAATGTCGCTGGGTACAAGGAAATAAGTGGGAGATGGTTTGCAATTGTTTCGTGTCAGATTCGCCGATGTTGGTGGTCTGTTTTTTTAGATTATATGAATATTTTCCGAATGGTCTGTTTCTTAATATGTACGAGTGATCTTGCCGGATGATGCTCGCTGACTTATTTTTTAAATCCGAGGGTAATTCACAATATTACATCACTAGAAATTGTATATGACTTATTACAACGGTTTTCTTTTGTGTACTACAATTGTGGTGCTTCTGGTTAATGACTGTTGTCAATGGGAAATTGTTGTACGCCATGTCAACCCTTTTGATTATATGAGATTTATATTTCTAATGGATTAGATTGTTTTTAATGCTATTTATTTTTAATAAAATAAGAATATATTTTAAAAAAATTCTATAGATAATATTAGTATGTAACTTCAGAATATAAAAAATGACTTCTTTAATATATATGTTTACAATAATTGAGACATGCACGAGCTTACTAGTGTCTACAATGAGAAAACTAGTTATGATTGTAGACCAAAAAACAATTAACAAGAAAGGGAACCGTGAGCATTGTATGTGAGCATTGATTGCATGGTATATGCTCGAGTTTGCATCAAAACTAGACATACAAATTAAATAAAAGTGGATATATAAGAGTAAAAGGCACATTCTTCACTAACAAACTTGGACAGCTTAGTGCATCTCCACAGCATTTCACTAGCACACCATATAACACTACGTAAATGATACCTTAGACGGTTTATAATTCAAGCCGACTCTAACGGCACATACACTGGAGTCGCACTAATATAATACTTGCCTATAATGTATTTGAAGCGCCTAAGAATAATATATGTCTCTAATTATAGAGGGGGTCAAAATTTATGTCCGCCTCAATATAGTTTTAGAGACGGTTTATATTTATAATCGGTTGAGGTAGACGGCATATCTTTGTAACCGCCTCTAGGACTATTAGAGACGTTTATATCATTACAGCAGTATGAGGTGTGTGTGCAGAGCCAGTCATTTTCGTTTTTGCGGTTAACCAGCTCTACGGGTTGTCTAATGCTCGAGTTTATACTAGTGGCATCAAGAATGTTCGTATCTTTCACGGGAGATGACATAGATGGGGTAATGATCTGCCTCGGTGTGATAGCACCGGGACCTGACAAAAGTCAGGCCAGGCCTAATATTGCAGCGTACTAATAACCACTATGCTGTTTCCCTTATGTTTGAGATACTATTAAATGTATTTAGTAACTAAAATTATATGAGCAAGTCCATATAGATTAATAGCATGTACCACATATGTGGGAATAAAACAATCTAATCAACTGTTGTGGGTTTAGTTACAATGCTAAGTCCTTGTTCTACAAATGTATGATCGCAAAATTTATTGCATTCAATATAACTTTTTACTAGCCGATGATTACTATTAGAGATGATATTTCAACACGTAGTTCCCAACTTACTGAACTCACTATAACTCGCAAGATACAATTCATCATGAAAAAATAAATAAAAAATTCCTACAAAGAATTTGATTTTAAAAAAAAAACTCTAGAAATTTCATCTGTGCTCTCGATGTTTCAATTATACTCTAGAACTTCTTATAGATATGCTTACCACTCATATACTAAAATGCCCCTTAAGATACATTTTTTATCATACGATTAGATATATCTACCATAACTATGTGTAATAATAGATGGTTCATGGAATTGCCAAAAAACAAATATATCAGGAGAATAATGTTAAAATAACTTTAATATAGTGCAATGCAAGTGTATTTTCATCAATAAAGATTAAAATTGTATAACACACACATATTAACTTAAATGTAAGACTTTCTTTTTGTTAACTATGGAAAATAAGTAGTAAAAGTTTATTACCTCGTTAAAATCGTATAACAGGTTAAAAATAAGTTTGAAGTATAAAAATTTAGTATAATATTATACTTTGTGACTAAGTTGACACGTCAAATACGGCATCAAATAAGTCATCGTTGAGTGGCAAATGTCGGATAAGGTCAGTGAAGAGCCACTACTCAAGCACTCCAGTGTTTTCATATTCATTGACTGACCAAGAAATCGACTGAGTCACTGCTGTATTTTCCATCAGAAGTGTCAAGCGTGTACTTGAGAAGTGGTCGGTGCGTCGAAGAGAAGAGCAAGTCCAGTCTGTACTAGTGCTTCACTATATATGATGTAATTCTTTAGTGAAAGGTACCAATCAGACAATGAGTACGGTCTATAAGTTACTACACTAGCAGCTTCCACGTACTCTAGATCAAGGGCAATATGCAAGCCACCTGTTCTATGTGCTCCATATACTCTCCTTAATTCGACGGAACACTATGTGTGAATTCTCTCTCGTGACGGTTTGTTAGTCTCCTCGGCCACCCACGGGGGCGAGGAATCCGCGGCGATGCTCGGAGGCGAAGGAGTGTGGTCGTAGTCTCCCCGGACACCCATGGGGCGACGAAGGAGGCCAGGGCGTACTCGCGGCCAACCACGGGCAGGGGCGAGGGGTGCGTACCCGCGGCCAACCACGGGCAGGTAGGATGGCGGGCCATACCCACGGCTGCACGCATTGAAGCCGAATCCACCGCCCGCTGCTGTTGCGGTGGCGGCGGTGTGATTCCCGTGGCTATGGACGAAGAGGGCATATGGCGGTCGAGCCATTGCCATGGGACCGGATGTTTGTTGTCGGGGATAGTTGCGAGCGCAACTGAACTAGAGATGTAGAACAGCTTGTTATCTACGCGGCGTGGCCGTTTGTTCTCGAAGGCCAGCCAGACACCTAGTCTCGCTTGAATTGCCGCTGCCATTACCGCTCCGTGGGCACACGGCGAGCGTTCGTTCTGGGTTCTAGCGATGGGTATGTTTTTCGAACGAGCGTACCTGTTTCAGAAATACGTCGTGTTGGCGCGAAAGCGTATCTTATTTGTTTCTCTCTTTCTCTTCTTCTTCTCCCAAATCTCGTGCGGCGGCGCGTTGGTGAATGGCGTCCGCCGTGTGGGACCACGTCGCACACACACCGAGCCTGCGACAGATTTCCCTTCTCTGCGGAGCTTAGAGGTCGGATGGACTGGTTGCGGCTCAGACCCCTACCGCTGGTGCCGCGGACTCCAGCCGCCGCCGCTGCTGTTGCGCAACAGCTGTTCGACGGAATGCCAAGTCATGTTGGATTACTTATAATGCTGGTGTTGAATAGCTTTTCGGTTAGTATGTGTGTTTCACTTGTTTCTGTAGGTACAATATTTGTAGGTCTGAAATGAAGCTGAATTGAGTTCTTGCTTGTGTCTATAGCGTGAGCAAGCAATGCAGTGCAGTACTGCAGTGCATGGATGAATGCTTTTGAATGCAGCTTTGTCTCTGTTCCTGGTATCCGTGATCAACTCATCACCAATATTATGCCTAGTAACTTTTTATCGTATCCTCAGGTTTATGTAACCATGGGTATGCCATAGTCTCCTTTTTTTAGTGGCTACTATGCAGTCAAAATCACATGTTAAACAACCAGATTACATGTTTCTGTTTAACTATTTTGTGGATTTCGTCTCTTATAGTTCTATCATTCATGCAATGCTGACAGTCATGTTAAGACTTGAAAGCTTTCTCAAGCTATCGCCTTACTAAGCAATTTGAACAAGCCTCCAAGTTTTTTCTTCGTGTTGTTGGAAGCACCGAGGGACCTTTCCATAAGACATAGACTAGGTAACTAGGTAAGGTTTATAGGTATGTGCACAAACTAACTGAGGGGGATAGAATGTAACTTACTATGATTTTTTGGCTATTTTACCCTTGTGTTCTCCAGTTATTTTGGTTGGGTATGTTATGATGTTATGATGTCTGATTCACCACATTATTTGTCCCATGAAACAAATATGAATGTGCACTGCCCAGCTGAAGGTGATTTTTTTTCTTTTGTGAAATTTATATGATGCATTTCATATAGTTCTATAGAGATAGGTTTTGTTTCATGTTCAGAAAACAAGAGAACTCCTGGTAGGGTTAATGGTCAACAAATTGAAATTCCTGAAAGTAGACCCAGGTTTTCGTACCCTTCATCAGGCATATGGTTCCGGTACACTTCCATGTTATTTACTCCTTCCGTTTAGAAATATAAGATGTTTTAGGTTTGTAAAAAAGATGTATCTAAACACCTTTTAGTGTATAGGTTCAAATAAATCTAGACACTAAAAGGTGCCTAGATACATCTCATTCACAAACCTAAAACATCTTATATTTTCAAACCGAGGGAGTACTAGCTAAGTTGATGGGCTAGGAATCTCTACTGTGCAGCGAACTAAATGGGATGAAGTTAAGTGACTGCCCAAGCTGCTTGCGGAAGAAGAAGCTGGCTAGAAGAGGCGTGGTTTGGAAACAGGAGGTTATCTTTGTTTCAATAATAACTGCTGCTAATAACTGGTTGTGCTCCTCCGGGCATTAGATGTTCATAACCTGGCCATTTGCTTCATTAACCATTGTTCTCAAATATCAAACAAATGGAAGATTCTTTAAGTTGCAAAGATTTCTCCACCTGACCAAAATGTTTTGCTTGCATCTCTGACTAATGCTTTTGCTTCGCTTCTAGATTCTACTTGTCAGATTTGAGATGTTTTGACCAGTTAACTGTTTGTTAGGACTAGGATCGCTTCTCTTGATTATATGGAATTTGTGTCACGCTAGCTATAGGAATTGTCGGTCTTAGCTCGAGGAATTACTTCGAGCGAGATCCACTATTTGCGGACGAATTGTTCCACAAGCCTTCGGCAACCACCGTGTCCAGGTCCCCTTTACACAAAACACCCCAACCTCTACTTATACCACTAGATGGTCCACTCCTTGGCGTTGTAGCGAGTCGACGGCTGCCGGACTCGTGGATTGGGTTGGGCCGCATCCTTGGTTGAGGCACGGTCCATCTTGGTAGTAGCTGGGCTGCTAACATCCCCTCTCCCTTGGACAGCGGCTTGTCCCCAAGCCGCAACTTTTGGAAACCTCTGATTTAGCTCCTCTAAATTTTCCCATGTAGCCAGGTGTTCTATCTAATCAGACCACTGAATGAGAGCATGTAGTACTGGCGTACTGCTGCTTCTCCTTTGCAACGAAAGCGGCGCTGCAAAATACGGAAGGGTACTGCAAACTATGCATTGGGTGAGGGAAGCTAGGTTTCTACCTGGCAGAGAGGACCCGGCGCACATTTGAGTTGTGATACGTGGAATACTGGGTGTATGCGACTCAGAGGAGGTAACTGAAGATGGTATGCAGTAGCTCCAATTCGTTCAATAACCTTGAAGGGACCATAGTATTTGAACAAGAGCTTGTGATGAGCATGTGGCGCCACTGATGATTGGATGTATGGTTGTAGTTTCATGAAGACCATATCACCAACCCCGAATTCACTTTCAGATCGTTTCTTGTCAGCCTGGGACTTCATCCTTGCACGCACTCGCTCGAGTTGTTGTTTCAATAGTCTCAGCATTAGTTCCATGTCCTTAAGCCAACTGTCGAGATCAGGGATAGTACATGTATCTTCACTCGAGATTCCAAAATGGCGAGGCGCATGCGCATGTCCATAGAGCACCTGGAAAGGAGATTTGCCATCCAATGTCGTGTGTGCACTAGTATATATTGTACCAAAATTCAGCAAGAGATGACCACTTTGCCCACTTGACTGGACATGAATGAGTAAAGCAACTAAGAAATGCTTCGAGACATTGATTCACTCGCTCACAGTAATACCATCAGTTTGAGGATGATGAGATGAGCTCATGCATAGTTTGGTACCTGTCTGTGCTGCCAATTCTCGCCAGAAATGGCTGGTAAATACCTTATCACGATCAGAGACAATGGCTTCAGGCATTCCATGTAACTTGTGCACGTTGTTGCCACTGTCGACGCTGTGAATGGATGTTTCAAACCAATGAAGTGAGCGTAACGAGAGAGCTTATCAACTACCACCAGGACGCAATTAAACCGGCCATAACATGGAAGCCCTTCAATGAAGTCCATAGTTACGACTTGCCAAAATTGATCAGGAACCGGTAATGGTGCTAGCAATCCGGGATACTTGGCTCGATCAGGTTTAGCACGCTGACACATAATGCACTCCTGGACCAACTTACGAATGCGGGACTTCATCATGTTTTTCCAGTAAAACATGGTCTTAACCCGACGAAGAGTGACAGGAAAGCCGGAGTGCCCTCCCACTGGACTAGACTACTGTGTAATGCCTCGGACAACTTTCTGAGCTATTGCACTGCCGGATGACTGGAGCGCAGCATCAGCTCCTCCATGGCTTAGCATAACCAAATCCAGCTCCTCGTCCTCTGGCGAACCAACCTGGAACAGAGGCAGCACGTATGGCTGCAAGCACTGAAGCACGTGAGCAGGAACCCAACCTGCTGGCCTTCATATCGACGTGCGAATTCATCCATCACCTGCTCCGTCACCTCCTCACCGTACGTCCTGTGTGTGATCCCCAAGGTCCGGCTCCGGCAGACGGCCGTCTCCGTCTCCGCCGCCGAGATACAGGCGCTGTCTTCCTCCTGTCATAAACGTGGTTAGCGACAGCAGCGGCTGCACGGCCTTGAACATGGGCTCCAGAGTCTGAACAGCGGGCAGGGACGGCAACAACGGAGTTGGAGACGGCGCGGGCAGAGAGGCGGTAGACTGCGGCGTGCGCGCTTGCGGACTGTCGGAGACGAACATCGGCGCCAGTTGCTCCGGGGAGGCGCCAAATCCTGGAGGGCGCACCTGAGATTGCGGCGCCGTCATGGAGGCGGGCGCGAGGAGAACGCTGAGAGAGAGGCAGAGGAGCACGGAGTGAGCAGGATGTTCGATGGCGGCGAGCTTGCGCCGTCGCGCATAAGCATCAGCCTCGGAGGGCAGCAGCTTCCTTTAGTCGGGCATACGCATACCCCAGCTGCATGGGGAGGCTGTCGGGTCTGGCGTGAGCGGCGGGGTTCTGGTTCTGGCCGCCCATGACATGCGCTTGCGGACTGTCGCAGACGGCAAGTCACGCAGATAAACCTGGGGAGCACTATGTTAGGTTTGAATCCAGTGACTTGTCTGTTGTCTCTGCAGCTGTACAACATATAGTAGTACTTGCATACGAATACAGAAATTAGGAAAGCAATGAATACTGAAAACCCAGTGACACACAATTAATACGGCCTAATGCATCTTCTCGCTTGATAGAATTATGTTTATTATGCACCTTCCCAATAGCTCAAGTGTCCCGAGTATGGCAAAATTTGAAGACCATATTAACTTCCCATCACTACGGCTTTCACTAATATGTGTATGAGGTGTCTCCAACGTACGGCTTTTACTAATATGTGTATTTTGTGTATATAGGTACCTCCTCTCTTTGTACAAGAGGAGGCACGAGGAAAGAAAGCTAAGGAGAGCCGAGATGGGAGGTGGATCACACACGCAAGGCAGCATACCCATGGCCGTCTGCAAGGCAAACAAGGTGAGAAAAACCTTTCTTTTAGCCTTGCTCATTATGTAGTTTCTTATTCCGCAAATGCGTCTCACTTGATGTATCTTCGGGCTCTCTTTTACAGGCACACGAGCTAGGCGCGGAGCCCTCTCTGTTCGCGATCTCGAGCTAGTTTCATAAGAAGAAGGACAAGGTGGATGGGACGCTGTCATGGGTGAACGAAAACGTCAAGCTCAAGACACTATTAGGGAAAAGCCTATAGAAGACATGCTTATAGGAGGCACATCTCTCAAACATGCACCTCTATTAAATACACAAGACATATGTATAAATGGTGTGACTTCTATATATTAATACTTAAGGTGCATCCTTGAGGGATGCGTCTCCTATATCGCATGTCCTTCTGCCCTCCTTACTCGAGGCGCATCTGTTCAAATACTTGAGGCGCATATGCAGCACATGCGTCTCGAGTAAGGTGGGTGGGCCGAGTGGTGGTAGGTGCCACAACATAGGAGGCGCACCAGCATATATGCTCCTCGAGTATTTTTCAACACTAGAGACGCATCACTGTGACATGCGCCTCGAGTAAGTGATGTGGAAAACAGATCTCACCCCCTCCCCTGATCGCCTTTTAACTTTTGTAAAAAATAAACAAAAATGATAAAAACTTCAAAAAATAATTCCTTTGAGATGTAGTTATATTTTAGGATATAGTTGTAGGGAAAATTGAAAAACATGAATTTCGATGTATTCTATAAAAAGAGGTCATGACACGGTAAACATTCATAACTTTTGCATACGATGTCGGAAAAAAAGTTTAATATATCAAAATGATTGTCTCGAAATTTCCTACTCAATTTAGATTCCCCAAATTCGAAAAGAGTAAAAAGTTATGACAGAAAGAAGTTTTTTCCTGCAAAAAAATAAAAAAGGGATTCAAATTTTGAATTTCCGCCGGCGCCCTCTCCCTCTCTTTTATCCTTCTCCCCTTTACTCCTCTCCTCCACTTCTTCTCCTCCTTCCCTTCTTCTTCCCCTTCTTCTCTTCCTCCCCTTCTTCCTCCACCTCTTCTCTTCCTCCCCTTATCCTCATCCTCCTTATCCACTCTCCAGCCAACTCCTCCTCAGCCTCCACCGCCTCCTCCTACTACTACTACTCCTACTCCGGCAACCCCTCCTTCTACTCGTCCTACTCTGGCGACCCCTTCTCCTTCTCCTACTCTGGCGACCCCTCCTTCTACTCGTCCTACTCTGGCGACCCCTTCTCCTTCTCCTACTCTGGCGACCCCTCCTCCTTCTTCTCCTACTCCGTTGACCCCTCCTCCTTCTCCTACTCCGGTGACCCCTCCTCCTACACCGGCGGCCTCCTACTCCTCCTACATCGGCGGCCTCCTACTCCGGCGATTTTATACAAAGGATGGGGCGGAGGGGCGGTCGCCCTAGGCCCTAAGCGTCGGGGCCCCGACCCATTTACTGCATTTTCCTGGTGCTAGGTTGGTGTGTATCTTGCTCCATTCAGTCAATTTCTAATTGTCCTTATTTATTTCTTCAACTCAGTGTGACGTGGTTATACCCCCGAGTACACGATCTCAGCATACCTAGTCCAGCCCAAGGAAGGCCCACGGCAAATATACGCCGGCCCATGAAGACTTTCGGGTGGTCAGGGCCCATGACGCCTTCGGATCCTTGGAGAGCAAGACTAGAGTAGATAGGAAATTCAAAGGGGTAAACCCTAAAACCTGTAACCGACTCGATCTGTGCCTGGGACCTGCCTATCTCTAAAGGCCAGGAGGGCACGACGAGGAGGCCTCTTACAATCTCTCGCACACCACCGCATACACATCTCCACGCCAGATTGCATCTGTGCACCTCTGTAACCTTCGGTTCCATCATAATCGAAAGGCATAAGCGTGAGTAGGGTTTTCCTCCGGGGCTCGAACTCGGTAAACCTCGTGTCCCCGTGTTGCTTGTTTGCTAACCGTTCGGCGATCTCCAGCATCCCCATCTTCTCCAAAACCCAAGTCCATAACAATGGGTATTAACGAGATTAAACCTCGTCAATTAGCGCCGTCTATGGGAACTGGGGACGCTGATTATGCGATCGTGACGGTCTCAACCCGAGCGATCTACAACTCCACGGCGACGGAGAGTCATGTCCTCTTCGGCACCTTCGACTTCACCGCAAACTCGCCGGCCACCCTGAAGGACTTCGAGCCCGTTGGCGACGGACTCGAGATCCTGTTCGGGAGCTTCTGCTTCCAGGTGGGGCATATCGGAACTCTCCGCCTCCCGGAGCGGGTGCCCCTGCCGTCGATCAGGCCTGCTTCGTGGGATCCACACCCCGTACTATGCACATCATCATCGACAGATGAGTCCTATGACAGCAGCTGCTGCAACTCAGACCTGTACGATCCACCATCGGATGAAGGGACCTACGGTTCCGGATCCGAAAGCTGCGGCAGCAGCGATCCGATCTACAAGCACTACCAGTGCGCCGCGGTCATCCAAGATCAGGAACACAATCCGCCACCCAACCCGCAGGGTAGAAACGGCGAGAACAGAAGAAGCCAGTCCCCCCACCCAACGGGGAAAACAACAATCGGGTCATCCACCTCAGCGAGGAGGGATGGGCTCAAGCACTCGAAGCCGTAGCAGGCAACAAGATCCTGCCAGCAGATGCCTCACGGGACCTACTGATGGCATACCACATGCTCCTCGTCGAGGAGCACAAGAAGCAACTGAGGATGCAAGAGGTGCTCGACAAGCGCAAGCAAGCAGCCTCGGAGTCCAGTGCACGGAGAGTTGCGCTCTCCGCCATGGGCATTGGCTCCAGCTCGCATGGAAACCATGGCAACAAGCACCGTTCTCGCACAGAGAACATGGATCCCAAAGCACGTCACGAGGTGACTACAGCCCTCAATGCGTCCTTCATGGAGATAGATGCCGACGGCAACGTCATCCCGAAGACGCCGCAAGCTGCGATCATGGCAGCCACCGCGTACCTCGCGTCCCATCCTCCTCCGGAGGGGGACCCGAAAATGGCCATGCACAAGTCCGCGCTAACCGGACTCGGACTCGTTGGAGCCGCGCTCCACGGAGAAGCTCCTGTGGAGCCAAAGAAGAAGGTCGCGGTCAGGTTCAACCGCAGCCCCACACCCTCATCCGAGGACGAAGAGCACGACCTTCCTCGAAGGCATAAGAGCTCGCGCCATCGCAGCTGCGACTACGACGCTCGAAACGAGCTAACGCAGCGCAAGATCGACAAAGCGCACGAAAAGCGTGTATGCTCATCCGAATCCGAAGAGGATGACGATGAAGGAAAACTCTGCGGAGCTTGATGTTTCAGCAGATCCGTCCGGCGGACGCGGATGCCGCGAAACTTCAAGCTTCCTTCGGACACTCCGAAGTTCGACGACACACAGGACCCCAAGGTGTGGCTCAGCGACCACATGTCTTCCGTCAAGCTACACGGCGGGAATAAGGAAACAGCCATGCAATGCCTTCAGCTGCAACTGACGGGTGCAGCCTGAATCAGCCTATCCTCGGGATCCATCCGAAGTTGGGAGGAGCTGGCGTACAGTTTCGTCCGAAACTTCAAAGCCACCAGCAAGAGGCCTGCCTCGATCGAAGATCTGCGGGCCTGCACCCAACGAACGGGCGAATCCATTCGCTCGTACATATTACGCTGGTCCAACACCAAGAACTCCGCGGCGCATATCTCCGAGGAGAGAGCCATCGACGCCTTCAGGAACGGCATCAAACGCCCGGACTTCAAGGAAGAGCTTGGGCGCGTCAAGCCCAAGACACTCGACCACCTCATGGACATCGCCAACAGGTGGGGCGACGGTGAATATTCCATCCACCGAGCGCACTCGGAGGAAGAAGACGACTACGGCCGGCGACGTGAGCGCCGTAGCAAGAGAAGATCGCGCGTCTACGACGATTGCGATGGACCCGACATGGTCGCGGCTGGCTATGCCGACCGCCACAACGATGGCAACTGCAGAAACGGCGGATACCGCGGAAGCAACTTCCGTGACGGAGGACGCCCAGCACAGTCCTGGCAGCGTCGCGGTCGCGACGATGGACCCTCAGCATACGAAAAACTGTCGGGTCCATGCACTATCCACTTCTACATCGACAAGCATGATGGCAAGAAGAAGGTAAGCCACATGCTTAAGGACTGTCGCGAGTTCCAGAAACTCAGCGAAACATGGCTCAGATGAGGCAGCAAGCCCCAAACCCTGGATTCGGGAACGCACCCGCACCAGGCGAGATCACGCACGGAGCTCCTCCATCGCCACCTACAGGAGGCCCGAACCACCCAATCGCACCCGCACAGAATAACGGTGGGCACGGGTATCCCCCGCCGAAAGGAGCGCTGATGATCCAAAAAGGGTGCCCAATGAATAGGGTGCAAAAGAAAATCACCCGTCAGATCAACCTGGCTGTGACAGCTCCACCCGCCATCCCAGAGTACCTCAGCGGATCAGAGTCCTGCATCATGTTCAGTCGTTCGGATCACCCTTGCCAGGTCCCTCGCCTAGGTCATGCTGCCCTGGTGCTTGAGGCGCAGATCAGAGGGTTCGAGATGAGCCGCGTCTTCATGGATGGCGGCAGTGGCATCAACCTGATGTTCGCCAGCACCCTAGCAGCAATGCGGATCCCGCTATGCAGCCTGGAACAGTCAGACAGAACGTTCCATGGCATCGGCCCAGGAAAGGTAATATTCCCCCTGGGAAAGATATGGCTCGACGTCATCTTCGGCAATGCGAGCGACTCGAGTTCGAAGTGGTGGACTGAACATCACAATACCACGCCATCCTCGGGCGTGTAGCATTCGCAAGGTTCCTGGCAGTACCGCACTACGTGTACCTGCTGCTCAAGATGCCAGGACCCAGGGGCGTCATCACGATCCACAGGAGCTTCACCCGATCGGACCACTGCGACAGGGACTTCAACAGAATCTCCCAGTCATTCGGCATGCAAGAGGAGCTCGTAAAGCTCCGTGAGGTGACGGACAACGGGGCACCCCCAGTCACACGACAGAACGCACCAGATATGTCCTTCGACTCCACCATCAACAAAAAGAAGGTGCAGGTCCACCCGACGGATTCCTCCAAGACGGCGCTGATCGCCAACGATCTCAGCTCCGCATAGGAAAGCGTGCTCGTCGAACTCCTCCGTGAGCGCTGGGAAATCTTCGTCTGGTGTCCTGCGGACATGCCAGGAGTTCCTAGGGAATTCGCCGAGCATGCACTCAATGTCTTTCTAGACGCAAAGCCCATCAAGAAATCCATCCGACGACTGTTCGAACCATGGGCCGAAGCAATCGGAGTCGAAGTCAACAGACTACTCGACGCAAACTTTATCAGGAAGATCAAGGAGAGTGAGTGGCTCACCAACACCGTAATGGTCCCCAAAAAGGACATGGACATCCTGCGGATGTGCGTGGACTTCACATCGCTGAACAAGCACTGCCCGAAGGATCATTTCCCTCTCCCTCGGATCGACCAGATCATCGATTCGACGGCAGGATGCGAGAAACTCTCCTTCCTCGACGCCTACTCAGGCTATAACCAAATTCGACTGAAGGTCGAAGATCAGGAAAAAAACGGCGTTCATCACGCCATTCGGAGTGTTCTGCTACAACACAATGCCCTTCGGGCTAAAGAACGCAGGTGCCACGTACCAGCAGTGCATGCAGGCATGCCTGAAGGACCAGATCGGTCGCAATATCCAAGTCTATGTCGACGACATAGTCATCAAAACCAGGGAGGCGGAAACACTCATCGACGATCTTCGCGAGACGTTCGATAATCTCGACCGCTACAGGATCAAGCTTAACCCTGAAAAATGCGCCTTCGGCGACCCATCTGGACAGCTACTTGGTTACTTCATCTCCCAGCGAGGGATTGAGGCGAACCCGAAGAAAATCCGGGCCATAATGGCCATGGAGAAACCGAAGAACCTCAAGGGTGTCCAGCAGCTGGCAGGACGAATCGCGGCATTGAGCAGGTTCATCAACCGCATGGGCGAGAAAGCCCTGCCATTCTATCAGCTGCTACGCAAGGCAGGCAAATTCGAGTGGACGCCTGAGGCGGACGATGCATTCGAAGATCTAAAGCGGTTGCTCTCTACCTCGCCCGTCTTGGTTACGCCAAAGGAGCGCGAGCCTCTACTGTTGTACATAGCTGCTACACACCAGGTGGTGAGCACCGTACTGGTGGTCGAGCGACTCAAAGAAGGCAAGACCCACGGGGTCCAACGCCCAATCTACTACCTCAGCGAGGTATTGACGCCGACAAAGCAGAGGTACCCTCACTACCAGAAACTCGCCTACGACGTGTTCATGACGGCTCGTCGGCTGAGCCCCTACCTCCAGGAGCACCAGGTAATGGTCGTCAACGAGGCTCCATTAAACAGCATCCTGAACAACCCGGAGGCCACAGGATGCGTGGCCCTATGGGGCATTGAGCTGTCACCTCTAGACATCGTCTACGAGAAGTGACTCACGATCAAATCTCAGGTCCTCCTAGACTTCCTCGTCCACTGGATGGAGCTTCAACTGCCAGACACACCGGACATGACACAGTCATGGACGATGCACTTCGACAGCTC
This sequence comes from Avena longiglumis, assembly GCA_030063025.1. Classification (NCBI taxonomy): domain Eukaryota; kingdom Viridiplantae; phylum Streptophyta; class Magnoliopsida; order Poales; family Poaceae; genus Avena; species Avena longiglumis. Next base: position 557,499,979 of record CP125974.1, read on the forward strand.
CAAACGCGAGGCTGGTGCAGGAGCCGGGGTCATACTGACCTCCCCACAGGGCGACAAGATGAAGTACGTGTAGGGTTTCGTAGCATGGAAAACAAAAAAATTCTATCGCATACAAACAAACAAGCCAAGATCTATCTACTAGATTGTAGCAACGAGTCGATGGAATAACTCACCCTCGTTGATTCCAAAGTGTTTAACGAGAGCGAATTCTCGTGGGTGATGTAGTCGTACTCTTCCCGATCTCAAGATCGCGTAGACGATCCTTCCGACGCTGCTCCCAAGAGCGCCCCGCAATCGGTCACACGTTCGGTACTCGACGAAGACCTTCCTCTCCCTTGTTCCAAAGAAATGGAGGTTGTAGCACTCTCGCGATTCCAAAGACAACCAAGTGGTACCTAAGTAGAGGGGAGATCTCGCAGGGCTTCGCCTTAAGCCGGAGCGAGTATGGTGGAGTATGAGAGAGTCCCTCGACGATCTAGAGTTTAGACATGCCGAGTAGGGGCAAGCCGACGGCTAGGGTTTAGCTAGGTGGCGGCGGCGGTTTTCCCTAGGGCCGGCGGCGGCTATGGAGGCGGCGGCGGCTTGGTACTAGGGTTTAGAGGTAGGAACTTGTGTGTCTAGGAGGGGAGCCCTGCCCCTCCTTATATAGGTGGAGGGGGCCGGCCAAGGGGAGGGGAGTCCCTCCCCAACTCGGCTTGGTGGTGCGCCGGCGGTGGGAGGAGGAACTCCTCCCCCAAGTCGGTTTCCACCTCCCTCTCCACTTCCCAAAACTAGCCGTTTGACTTTCAAACTTGGTGTTTGACTTTTCAAACTAGTATTTGAATAAACCCTCTATTTTGTTCAGCGATGACACCGAGTACATGATGCAATCATATCAACTTGATATAAAACATTCATGTACCCTTCCCCTCCGGAGTGCCGGACATTCCGGAACCTTCTAGAACATTCCCGATGAAAACACCGGAACCATTCTCCAACTCCGAAACGGGACTTTCCTTATATGAATCTTATTCTCCGGACCATTTCGGATCTCCTCGTGATATCCCTAATCCCATTCGAGACTCCGAACAACATTCGGTCTCTTTCTCATCATTCCATAACTACTCAAACAACGTCGAATCCTTAAGTGTGTCTCCCTACGGTTCGTGAATTATGCGGACATGATCGAGACACTTCTCCGAACAATAACCAATAGAGGAATCTGGAAATTCATATGGCTACATATTTCTCACGATTTTGCGATCGAATGAACCACTTACATACGATATCAATTTCCTTTTGTCTCACGATAGTTTACTTATCCGAGGTTATGATCGCTTGTATCTCCGCATACCTAGTTCAACCTCACATCGATAAGTACTCTTTTCGCTCCGTGATATGTGATCCCTTGTGAGCCAGTCACATGCTTGCAAGCTAATTGGATGACATTTCACCGAGAGGGCCCAGAGTATATCTATCCGTCATATGGATGGACAAATCCCACTCTTGATCCATGTGTCTCAACCAATACTTTCCGAACACTCAATGCCGCCTTTATAGCCACCCATTTACGGTGTGGTGTTTGATGTCATCAAAGCATCCACCCGGTAAAGGTGATATGCATGATCTCATGGTCGAAGGAATTAGATTACTATGTATCAGAAAGCATATAGCAATTGAACTATTAAAATTACTTGATCTTTATGCTACACTTATCTATAGGAGTATGTCCACCATATCATTCTCCCAATGATATGATCTTGTTGTTAATAACATCTCAATGTTCATGATAGGGAAACCACAATCATCTATTAACCAACAAGCTAGTATTATATAGAGGCTTTACTAGGGACTCTTATTTTAGTCTACAAATCACACAAGTATTAATGTTTCCTTGTTAATACTATTATAGCATGAATGTAAACATTTATCATAAACACAAAGATATAATAATAACTATATTTATTATTGCCTCTAGGGCATATCTCCAACAGTACGTCCTTCAGATGAAATTCCGAGCTTCCAACAACGAGGCCGAATACGAAGCCCTCATCCACGGCATGAAGATGGCAAAGATCTGCGGCGCAACGCGCCTAGTCATCTATGGAGACTCGAATCTCTTCGTCCAGGAGACGATGAACGAGTGTGACGCACACGCCGAAAACATGATCACGTACCGCGCACTCTACAACTCACTCGAGGGAGAATTCGACGGCTGTGAGCTTCGGCACTGTTATCGCCGTATTTTGGCCAAAGACGGAGATGGGCCGTGATCAAAATGGGCTTGGAAGATACGTATATTCAACGTGTTTTTGGATCGGCCTAGTGTGTAGATTTGGGCTAAATTGCCCGTGTATCTTGTATCATAGTAGGTTTCGTGTTTGTTTAGGTTCCGTTTATGTTTAGGTAAAGATAGAGTTGTAGAGTTATTCCAAAAGTAGAGAGTCTCCGGACTATAAATATGTACCTAAGGTTATCGAAAAAAGGAGGACAACCACGTTCACAACAAACACAATCTCGAAGATCGCCACCCCTTGTTTCTAGGGTTTCTTTCGGTAGTGCCATGCTGCCTAGATCGCATCTTGCGATCTAGGCAGTATCTACTTATGCGTTACCTGGTTTTACTCGTACTGAAGCGTTGTTGATGGCGAGTAATACCATTATCATAGATTGTTTGAGGCTAGCATCGGTGCTTTTCATTATTATCGTTGAAAGTTATGCTACCTCTAGTTACCTCGCTACCTTTGCACTATTTCCCAAGTGCGAGGGTAGCATCTTGCTTGATCTTTATTTAGTCGATTCGATCTGTTATAGTTGTGCCTTGTTTACCAAGGTTTAGTTTAATATCTACGTAATCAGGCCTTACAAACGGGTTGAACGATCCAGTAGTACATAGGGACGTGGCTTATTCGTTCTAGAGAAGTTGTTCCGGTAATTGACTTTACGTTGGTTATTAGGCCTCCTCTAGGGTTAATATTCTTCATCTTTGTATGCATCGAGGCTCAATTACGTGTAGGACGTTCCAGATTACGTGGTGAAAACATTAAACCGTCAGATCGATTTAACTTGTAGTGATCAAGCAAAACCCCATGTTATCGTGAATCTAATGCGTAACCATGGGGCAATCGGCTTTAGGAGCCGATTTACTGGAAACTCGGAGCCATGGCTCGAATTTTACGATACTTGTTTACCATGCAGAAATCAATCGAGCAATCCTTCACCTTCCGACCAGGTATAGGTCGTGGCACGCCTCGAACCAAGCCAGACGTGTGCGGAGTTTTGCGGCCGTCGCCGAGGGACCAGGGCCCACCAAAGTCCCGGAGCCTCCGCCTCCGTGTTGCCCGTCGCTGCTCGCCGTGGGTTTTGGCAGCAACACATTCGCACGCCCGATGGGACATTCAACAACGTCTACATCAACATCCGACGCCGCGATGGAGAATGCACTACCACTTACGACGATCTACCCGACGAGCACAAGGCCAAGTATGACGAGATCAAGGCTCTCTTCGAAGAAGACCTCATCAGCTCTTTTGAGAGGACCCGTAAGCATGGCATCAAGTGGAGGGGGTTCTCCCCCGAGGGTGCCCTCGATGAGGTAGATCTATCTGTTCCTTCAGAGGAACGCACCAGAGCTCTGCGACAGGAAGTCAACTACATGGTGGCTCATTCTCTTCACCGCCATTCTGAGAGCCTGGTGAACGCTTTTGAGCGGATCGCAGTCGCGTGGTTCAGAGATCATGAAACATCAGTATTCTCCGACGGGCCTACTGGGACTCACCAGGAGAAAGACCGCCTGCATCTGTGCCATTGCCATTCACACTTGCAGCCCGAGCCGCTGGGGCAGCTTATGTCGCCTACAAGGTCGAGGCGACCCAGCGATTGCCAATTCCTGTTTGAGCCACCTAAGGAAATCCCACACGGTATATATGCGCCTACGTGCGGATCGCAAAAACTTGACACGCACCAAACAGATTGCAACCGCAAGAGTTTCTGCAGGAGTTCCCGGGGGATCTTCGTGGGCGGCGTGGTCGAGCAAATATGCAGGATGGACGCCGACAAACAGGCGTGGCTAGCCAAGTATGCCATCGAACAAGTCATGAGAATCTAGCCCTACAGCTCAAACAAAGGAGCAAATCGGTACCATCCCGAGGGACCAGCTTCGCGTCAAGAGAAGGACAATCGGCTATTCAAAGCCGCACCCAACAAGTTTGATCTCGATTCGCCGCCACCCAAGTATAAGCTCCCTGAGTTCTCAAGGTTCAGCGGGTCAGAAGGGTCAAGCGCGATCGAGCACATAAGCCGATACCTGGCACAACTAGGCATGATTTCGCATCGGATCGATGCGCGTAAGATTTTTGCGCAATCTCGACAGACCAGCCTTTGGGTGGTACACCTCACCGCCACCGATTCAATTCATACCGAAGCAACCGAAGAGCAGTTCCACATCCAAGACCATTCGAGAGGCTACCGAGGCTGGCATTGCGCACTGGCGCAGCGCGTGGCGGGAGAAACGGTAGCCGAATACATCCAGCTTCAGACCGTCAAGAACCGATGTTACTCGCTTAATCGAGAAGGAAGCGGTCGAATCGGCGGTGTTGGGTCTCAAGACCCATCAAGGATCTGCTTTCAAGTGGAGTACAACTCATTGGCGCACATGGCCTTAAATCGACGATGTATGAACAGCGCCACCGAAGTTGTACCAAGACAAATTCAAACGTCCGATAGGCCTGGTCGACATGAAGAAGGTGATCTGCGCAAGACCAGGAGGTGGCCGTGGCTGAATGGGCTCGGGGCAGATCCTGTGGCTCGCAAGTGGGTGAAACAGAAGGGCTCGCGAAGGGTTCGACTTCGATATGAGCAAAGCCGGCAGATATTCGATTTCGGTCTTGAAGGAGAAGCACCGAGGTTACCAAGGCCACAAAATCCCTACGGCCAGAAATGAACGGAGGTCAGATCGCAAGTGGCATCACTGCTCACCCATACCACCAATGAGTGCAAAGAGCTTCCGCCAAATCCAAATGGCAATAGAACAAGGCCGTACGATCCTCGATCTCGCCATGAAAGTGGACACGAACCCTTTCCTCGTCAACATGGTAGAGCTCAAGCCCATGAGGCGCCACCGGATTTCTCGCTCGGCGTTAATATGGCGGTCGGTACCACCATGACACGCATAAGGAGGAAGGTGGTCGCCTCGGGGCAAGGAAAGAAAGGAGGCTAGTCCATGACGCCCAGCCACAATGACAAAGCGGTACTTAACAGAGGAACAAGTGAGGAGAGTGCGATATCGAAGCCACATTCCACGATCTCCTTAACAAGTATGAGCGCCAAGATGACCAACGCCGGTAGCAGCGACGACGAAAGATATGAGCACCTTGCTAGGGGACCGCTAAAAGAAAAGGAAGGCGCAGACAAACATTGGGATTGTCCTTTCTTCAGAAATGCTTGGGGTCGGTCAGAGAAGGAAGACACGAGGCCGGTCAAGTTCAAACGCCTAGGGCCTCTTCCACCCCGAGTCACAGGAGTCCGCCGAGCAGAGGACCTCGAGAAGCCAAAGAATGACAAAGACGAAGACAGTATCACCGTCAAGGTGGTGTCCCGACTCGCACACACCGAGCGTAGAGTGCAGCGGCGCGTAACTTGGAGGAAGCTGAAGCGCAGATTCCACGCTTTGAAGAAAGCACGGCCTGATCCGGCCACAAAGTAAGGCAGACTTTGGAAACGGAGATCGCCGACAAGGAAAGAATGGCGCCTAAACCAGCAAAAGCCGATGCACGTACATCGGCCGGCACAAACATGGTGTTCGTACTACCGCCGTAATTCTGCGCCAAGAACCAATGAGCTACCAAAGGCACGCAGTTGATCGCGGTCCACGGCCGGTTATCTTTGAGAAGCCACGTGAGAAGGGTTATAAACATCCGAAAGCCACCTGCACTGGGGTTACATCAATGGGCAACCTGTCAAGAAGATGTTGGTGGACACCGGGCGGGCATCAATATCATGCCATACTCCATGCTACGACGCTTGGGACGCCCACCGCAGATCTGATCAAAACCAACGTCACGTTAAGCGACTTCAACGGTCAGACTTCGGAAACGCAAGGCGTACTGAACGTAGATCTGACCGTGGGCCGAAAAACCATCCCCACGTCATTCTTCGTCGTGGACAGCAAAAGCACTTACACTGTCTTGCTAGGAAGGGATTGGATTCACGCTAATTGCTGCATTCCATCCACGATGCACCAGTGCCTAATCCAGTGGGATGGCGATGAAGTGGAGGTCATACACGCAGACGATTATATCGAGCTCTCCATAGCTGGCATGAACGTCTGGGAAGCAGAAGACCAAGCGCCGATCTCGAATCAATCTAGACGTGAGCGTATTGAAGCTACAAAACGGGGTGAGGCTGGTCTTATCCATCGCCTTACAGAGTAGAAAAGCCCACGATCATCGTGGTACGGCGATCCTCGCGATCGCCACAAAAATAAAAGCAGCGATCATACGACAAGCGGTCATGTAGTCGTAGCAGAGATGCTCGCCACCGTAAAACAATAAGGTGTAAACCGTCCTTGACTAATGCAAAAGGGGCGATTCAAGCAATCGCCCAAATTATTTTTGTTATCCTCACCACCGCTTGCCCTGTTTAGCATCGATTTGACAGTGACGGAAGCTAGGGTACGGGTTTACATCCGCCGATGAGCTAGAAGAGATCGACATTGGTCCCGGGATAAGCCACGACCAACATTTATCGCAAGAAGTTAGATCCGAGTCTGCGGGCCCAATGATAGCCCCCTGTTAAAACAATATCCAGATTACCGGGACTACAGAGATGCCAGGTTAGACAGAGCATCATTGAGCATCGGCTCAAAAAGGATTTCGCCATTTCAGCAGCGAGCACGACAAATGAAGGCAAATTCGAAGAAGTCAAGAAAGAGGTCGAGAAAATGTTGATGACCAAGTTGATCAGGCCATGCAGGTATGCTGAGTGGATTTCTAGTATCGTACCTGTAGAGAAGAAGGATGGCCGATGGCGTGTCGCCATAGATTTTCGGGATCTCAACAGAGCTACCCCAAAGGATGAGTATCCGATACCGGTGGCAGAAACATTAATCAATGCAGCTGGTCATAAGATTTTGAGCTTCATGGACGGCAATGCCGGTTACAACCAGATCTTCATGGCTCCGTAAGACATACACAAGACGCATTCGTGAGTCCTGTGGTCAAGGTTATTTGAATATGTAGTCATGATGTTTGACTGAAAATGCCTACGCCACGTACCAAAGGGCCATGAATTATATTTTCATGATCCGATCGGCAAGCTGGTGGAGATTTACATCGACGATGTGGTGGTCAAGTCGCTTCAGCGACGGACACCGGGCGATCTGCAACGCGTCTGGACCGAACAAGAAAATTCGCCACTGGATGAATCCAAAGAAGTGTGCCTTCGGGTCACGGCGGTCGCTTCTTGGGTTTTTGGTCCATGAACGCGAATTGAAATCGGCCTGAAAAGTCGGGAGGCGGTCGAACAATGAAGCCACCACCACGAAGAAAGAACTGCAGCCCTCATCGGCAAGATCAACTTCGTCAGCAGATTCACCTCTAATCTGTCAGGAAGGATAGAGCCGTTCATGGGACTAGTAAAAATCAAATCTGACGAGGAATTCCGCTGGGGGGCAGAACAACAACGTGCCTTCGACGAGATCAAAGATTATTTGACGAAGCCGCCAGTGTTAGTTCCACCTCAGCCTGATAGACCGTTCTACATTTACTTATCGAAGAGTCGACACGCCCATCGCCTCGGTGGTGGTGCAAGTTTATGATGATGGGCTGGAGCGAGTCTTTTTACATAAGCGTATGATGCCGGACGCAGACAAGGTACTCGATATCGATAAGTTGTGCCTCACCGCTTTTTACTCGCACTAAGCGCGCCATATCTTGTCGAGAGATTGTCATCATATGCAAGTCGACGTCATAAAGCACATGCCGTCGGCTCCTATGTTGAAAGGCCGATTGGGCAAATGGATGTTTGCATTATCGGAGTTTGACATCCGTACCAACCCGCAAAAGCGTTAAGGGACAAGCGTTGCCGATCTTATCGCCGAAAGAATCAATACGAATATAGCAAAGACCGCAGATCCGGCGTGGGCTATGTTTTTCGATGGATCGGTCTATGACGATGGGGCGGCATCGGCATGTTACTCGTGTCGCCCGGGGCAACATTCTCTTTCTCCATCAGTTATCGCACTCGCACCAACAACGTCGCCGAGTATGAGGCGATACGCAAGGAATGGAGTTGCTCATCGGCCGGAGCGTAGGTGGAAATTTTGGGACTCCAAGTTGGTGATCTCCCACTCACGGAGGACTACAAGTGCGAGAGCGAGTCCTCTTCCCATTATGGCTGCACCGCCGAGCTGATGGCGCAATTCCGACATAAACTTCACTTGGATCCCACGATCGCAGAATACCGAGGCGAACGATCTTGCGCATGGCTTCGTGCTACAAGGACGCCGCAGGAGCCGATGTTCGTGCAGTTCACTGAAGCAGACGATCGAGAGCCGATATCTTCAATTACTTGAAGGATCCGGCTCGGGGGGCACCTAAACGGATAAGATACAAGGCCATGAAGTACGTGCTGATTGGCGATGACATGTTCTACAGGACTCTGGAAGGACTATTGCTCAAATGCCTGGGGACAGCCGAGGCCAATCGGCTCCTACACGAGGTACACGAAGGCGCCTGTGGAACTCACCAATCGGCTCATAAGATGAAATGGTTGATCAGGCGATCAGGGTTTTATTGGCCCACCATGCTTGAGGACTGTTTCAAGTACTACAAAGGGTGTCAGGCATGTCAGAAATTCGGGAAAATTCAGATGGTACCCGCATCAGCAATGAACCCCATCATCAAGCCTTGGCCATTCCGAGGTTGGGGCATGGACATGATCGGCAAAATCAATCCCCCATCAAGCAAAGGCCACATGTGGATTTTGGCCATCACTGATTATTTCACTAAATGGGTGGAGGCTGTCCCGATGAAATCAAGAACTCAAGGATGTTATCAATTTTGTGAAAGAACATGTCATCCATAGATTCGGATTCCCAAACTATCACGACCGATGGAGGTTCGGTCTTCATTTCTCAAGAGTTTAGAAAGTTTTGCGAGGACACGGGGATCAAGTCGATCAGTCATCTCCATACTATGCTCAAAGCGAATGGGCAAGTGAAGGCCCAACCGAGCCTCATCAAGCTAATCAAGAGAAAATCGATGAGCACCCTAGGCGCTGGCACGAGGTTTTGTCAGAGGCATTGTGGGCTTATCGCATGTCATGCCATGGGGCGATTAAAACCTCGCCGTACCATCTAGTATATGGACAAGAAGCCGTATTGCCTTGGGAAATTACGGCTGGGTCGAGACGGGTCACTTTTCAGGACGATCTAACAACTGAAGAATATACAACCCTGATGAGTGACAGTGTGGAGGACTTAACCGAGCTCAGGCTGTGGTCACTGGAGAAAATCAAAGAGAACAAGGCCAAAGTAGCTCGTGCATACAACAAGAAAGTGAAGCCAAAGGAGTTCCACGTTGGTGATCTGGTATGGGAAGCCGTGTTGCCCTTGGGGACTAAGGATGCAGCATATGGTAAATGGTCTCCAAATTGGCATGGACCGTACAGGGTCGATCAAGTTTTAAGAGGAAACGCATACATGCTCGAGCAGCTGGATGGCGTAAAGTTCCCAGTAGCGGTCAACGGTCAAAATCTCAAGAAATATTTCCCAAGCATGTGGGATGTTGGACAGTAAAGCTTGAGGGGCCGGTACATGAAATCGGCTAAGTAAAGCACGTGATACGATGGACAGTAAAAATATGGGGGCCGATTCTGAAAATCGGCCGAATAAAAGCAAAAATACATAGCCGATGCACGGTCATCGACTCTGGAGGTTCACACATGTTACCAACAGATGCTAGTTCGCGCATACGAGCTTCTGAAGAAATGCTTCGAAGGCATGGAGGGTGTCAAGACGACACGATCCACCTCGGCGATCTCACTTTGTGGCTTGTCGCTAGTTGTTTGTTCAGGCACGCTTCCGATGGGCAATTGGAGGTTTGGGTCGTCCGTTTTGAAAAAGGTTGCAGGTTACCATTGGAACCACGAAGTGGCCGTATTAATGGGCCTAAAGATGCGACCAAGTTTTGACCCTGTCAACGTTTTGGGGAGAAGCCGATGGGTAGTCATCGGCTCTTTGCGATTTGACTTGTTTGACTGTATGCAAGATATGTTGAAAGTCGATGTCATCGACTTCTAGGACATCGACTTATCATGGCTATCGGCAAGATCAGGGGCGGACAAGGCAATCTTCGGGGAATAGATTTTCATTCATTCAAAAGATGATTGCTTACAGGACGATTGATTACAAAAGGGAGCCTACTACTACTGTTGCTGCTACTGGTTCCTAATCTAAAGGGCGAGATCGTCGCCGCTGTCGTCGCCGTCTTCATTTGTCTTCGGCGTCGTCTTATTGCCGCCTTTGAAGAAACCAGCGGGGGCCTCTTCGTCTTCGTCGTCATCTTCGGTGTCCTCGCTGGACCCGGCGCGGAAGCGCTTCGTCGGGTACTCGTCGGAGGAGGTGTCTTCCTCCGATTCTTCCTCCTCGTCGGAGGACTCGACGCTGCCCACGACAGAGTCGTCATCGCTTCGCCTCAGTTCCCCATCAATGAGGAATCAGGCTCTCTTCACCGTCGGGACGATCGCCCTCCGACCAGACGAAATCCTGGCCCTTCGTCCCACCATCGTGGGCGAAAATCTTACGCCACAGGACGGGTGTTCAAGGCCTCTCGGTCACTGATGCTGTTGGAGGCATGGGAAGACAGGCCAGAGGAAGCAGAGGAGGCCATGGCGAAGAAAGAGGGTTTTTTCGGCGGAGGAAGGAGGGTTTTTTGGCTACTGTAGGAAGATGGGGACTGCGAATCGCCATTTAATTTAAATAAGGGAATAGTAGAGACGGTTCAATGCCATAGCGGTTTCCAGTTGCACCGCCAAAATCGTCAAATCATGCACCTTGCAGAGTTGAGAAGACAGGCATCATGATGAAGGGGTAGCGTGATTTATTCGCTCGCCACGATTCTCGCCGACGCTAGCCGATAAAAAAGAGAAGAAGAAGAAAAAAACACAGAGTGGTTTTGGAATTATCATTGCCAAAACCAGGGGCATGTGTTATCGCCGATTTTTGGCCAAAAGAGGAGATGGGCCGTGATCAAAATGGGCTTGGAAGATACGATATTCAACGTGTTTTTGGATCGGCCTAGTGTAGATTTGGGCTAAATTGCCCGTGTATCTTGTATCATAGTAGGTTTCGTGTTTGTTTAGGTTCCGCTTATGTTTAGGTAAAGATAGAGTTGTAGAGTTATTCCAAAAGTAGAGAGTCTCCGGACTATAAATATGTACCTAAGGTTATCGAAAAAGGAGGACAACCACGTTCACAACAAACACAATCTCGGCACATCGCCACCCCTTGTTTCTAGGGTTTCTTTCGTAGTAAGTATCGCCTAGATCGCATCTTGCGATCTAGGCGATATCACTTATGCTACCTGGTTTTACTCGTCTTGAGCGTTGTTGATGGCGAGTAATACCATTATCATAGATTGTTTGAGGCTAGCATCGGTGCTTTTCATTATTATCGTTGAAAGTTATGCTACCTCTAGTTACCTCGCTACCTTTGCACTATTTCCCAAGTGCGAGGGTAGCATCTTGCTGATCTTTATTTAGTCGATTCGATCTGTTATAGTTGTGCCTTGTTTACCAAGGTTTAGTTTAATATCTACGTAATCAGGCCTTACAAACGGGTTGAACGATCCAAAGAGTACATAGGACGTGGCTTATTCGTTCTAGAGAAGTTGTTCCGTAATTGACTTTACGTTGGTTATTAGGCCTCCTCTAGGGTTAATATTCTTCATCTTTGTACGCATACCGTGCTCATTTACGTGTAGGACGTTCCAGTTACGTGGTGAAAACATTAAACCGTCAGATCGATTTAACTTGTAGTGATCAAGCAAAACCCCATGTTATCGTGAATCTAATGCAGAACCATGGGGCAATCGCTTTAGGAGCCGATTTCTGGAAACCGGGAGGTCATGGCTCGAATTTTACGATACTTGTTTACCATGCATGAAATCAATCGGAGCAATCCTTCACCTTCCGACAGGTATAGGTCGTGGCACGCTCGAACCAAGCCGGGACGTGTCTTGAGTTTTTCGCGTCGCCCGAGGGACCAGGGCCCACCAGCAGTCTGTTGGAGATATGCCCAAGAGGCAATAATAAAGTGGTTATTATCATATCTTCACACTTATGATAAATGTTTACATACCATGCTAAAATTGTATTAACCGGAAACATTAATACTTGTGTGATTTGTAAACTAAAATAAGAGTCCCTAGTAAAGCCTCTTGTTAAACTAGCTTGTTGGTTAATATATGATCATGGTTTCCTGATCATGAACATAGAGATGTTATTAACAACAGGATCATATCATCAGGAGAATGATTGATGGACATACTCCTATAGATAAGCGTAGCATAAAGATCAAGTCATTTCAATAGTTCAATTGCTATATGCTTTCGACATACGCTACCTAATTCCTTCGACCATGAGATCATGTATATCACCTTTACCGGATGGATGCTTTGATGACCTCAAACACCACACCGTAACTGGGTGGCTATAAAGGTGGCAGTGAGGGTGCGTAAAGTATTGGTTGAAACACATGGATCAAGAGTGGGATTTGTCCATCCATATGACGGATAGATATACTGGGCCCTCTCGGTGGAATGTCATCCAATTAGCTTGCAAGCATGTGACTTGGTCACAAGGGATCACATATCACGAACGAGAAAAGAGTACTTATCGAAACGAGGTTGAACTAGGTATGCAGAGATACCGACGATCATAACCTCGGATAAGTAACATATCGTGAGACAAAGGGAAATTGGTATCGTATGTAAGTGGTTCATTCGATCGCAGTAATCGTAGAAATATGTGGAGCCATATGAATTTCAGATTCCTCTATTGGTTATTGTTCGAGAAGTGTCTCGATCATGTCCGCATAATTCACGAACCGTAGGAGACACACTTAAGGATTCGACGTTGTTTGAGTAGTTATGGTATTATGAGAAAGAGACCGAATGTTGTTCGAGTCTCGGATGGGATCCGGATATCACGAGGTGATCCGGAATGGTCCGGAGAATAAGATTCATATAAGGAAAGTCCCGCTTGGAGTTCGGGAATGATTCCGTGTTTTCATCGGGAATGTTCTAGAAGGTTCCGGATTGTCCCAAGACTCCGGGGAGGGTACATGAATGTGTCATTACATATTGAAATGATTGCATCATGTACTAAGTGTTCTTGCTGTCCCAAATAAAGGATTAAATTGAATCCTAAAACAGAAAAGCCAAATGTCCAGTTTGAAAGTCAAACGGCTAAAACAAGAAACTGTGGGAAACAAGCAAGAGGAGTTGGAACCAACCTGGAGGAGGAGTTGGACTCCTCCAGGCCGGCGCCCAGCCCTAGGCCGAGTTGGGGAGGGACTCCCTCCGTCCCCTGGCGCGCCAGCCCCTCCCATCTATATAAGGAGGGGCAGGGCTCCCCTCCTAGGACACACAAGTTCCTATCTTCTACCTCCGGTTTAGAGCCGTTTTGGTTTAGAGCTTCTAATTGCTTTAGCCTGCGGTTTAGAGCCTTCTAATTGGTTTAGAGCCTTCTAATTGGTGTGTCTAATTACTAGACCACTAATAGCCTCTCTCATAAGCTCCACCATACTGCACCGCTTAAGGCGAAGCCTCGGGATTTCCCTCTACTTCCGTACCACGCCGTTGTCTTTGCCGAATCGAGGAGAGTGCTACAACCTCCGCCTGCTGGAACAAGGAGAGGAAGGTCTTCGCCGAGTACCGAACGTGTGACCGACCACGGAGCGCCGAACGTGGCGCGGAAGGATCGTCTACGCGATCTTGAGATCGGAAGTGTCTGACTACATCACCCACGAGAATCGCTCGTTAACCGCTTTGGAATCTTCGAGGGTAAGTTATTCCAAACGACTCGTTGCTACAATCTAGTAGATAGATCTTGGCTTGTTTGTTTGTATGCGATAGAAAATTTTTGTTTTCCATGCTACGAACCCCTCAAAGGGTATCGAGCCGTGTCTATATGTAGATCTGTTGCACGAGTAGAACACAATGGTCATTGTGGGCGTTGATGCTTTTATTGTCGATTGCTTCTTGTGTACTTTGTATCTTGCGGTATGTTGGGATGAAGCGGCCCGGGCTAACCTTACATGACATCGTTCATGAGACTTGCTCCACGTTTGACATGCAACTTGTATTGCATAAGTGGCTTTGCGGGTGTCTGTTTCTCCTAGCATAGTTAAGATCCAATTTACAACGGGTGATTAACAATTCTAGTATCAATGTTGTGGTTCTTGTTCGTAAGTTAGAACGACACTTATTGAAAACCCCAAACCACGTAAAATATGCAAAGAAAGTAGAGGCGTCTAACTTTGTTTTGCAGGGGTGTGCGGTGATGTGATATGGCCATGATTGTGATTATATATGATGTATGCAATGTTCCTTATTGTAAGTCGGCAACCGGCAGGAGCCATATGGTTGTCTTTAATTTCTGTTAAGACCCGCGTATCTATTCAAAGTAGTTGTAATAGTTGAAGCTGGTGGACGACAACCATGGAGCAGCGTCATTGACCTTGATGCAATGCCGGTGATGATGGAGATCATGTTCGTGCTAGAAGATGGAGATCGGAAGCACAAAAGAAGAAAGGCCATATCATATCACATATTATGAATTGCATGTGATGTTAATCCTTTATGCATCTTGTATTGCTTAGTAGACAACGGTAGCATTATAAGATGATCCCTCATGCACATGAATTTCAAGTCATAAAGTGTTCACCCTTAGTTAGCACCGTTGCTAAAGCTTGTTGTTTCGAAGCACCACGTGATGATCGGGTGTGTTAGATACTACAAGTGTATACAACGTGAGCAAGCCAGATTTGCTCATGCGGAAACTAAGGTTTGATCTTGACGAGCCTAGCATGTACAGACATGGCCTCAGGAACACGGATTACCGAAGGTAGAGCATGAGTCATATAGTAGATATGATGAACATGTTGATTGTTCGCCATTGAAGCTATATCAACTCTCGTGATGATCGGTTTTGATGTGGTGGATTTGGTTCGTGTGATCACTAAAACAATGTGAGGGATGTTGTTTTGAGGGAGTTCACCTAGATTAATTTAATTATTAATTAGAACTCAATTTATCATAAACTAAATCAAAGTGAATTTGCATAGTTGTTGTAGTCATTGGCATCCGCTTACCACCTTGCGCTTAGTTATAATTGAGATGATAGAGCTATAGAATTCTGGTTAGTTACTTTACGAACTGGTATCGTATTGTTTTGAAGTGTTAATCTAAAGTTTAAAAGTCCTATTGCAAACTTTCAAGAAGTTCCGTTACTCCATGAAGTTTAATAATTGGTATTAAAACAAGAGTAACAATTCCAATGTTAGTATATAAGTATCATGTTTGTCTCCACGATTCTTGATATTCAAAGGATTCTCTTAATATCAAGGTTATCTAGGATCTGAAAGAGTTGTTTGAAACCATGATGTGTGGAAGATATTGTGATATCTGAAACAAAGTTTTGTTGCAACATGATAGAGTATAATATGGCAAAAGTCATGTTCTCATATTTGATGAGAATTTGCAAAAGGTTGGAGACACTAGTTGTCCTAATCCTCCAAAAGGTTTTGGAGAGCAACATTATACTTATGATTCACCGTTACAAGCTAAAAGTAGCTTGATCATGGATAAATCCATAATAAGGGTGAATATCGATGTAGGTAAAATGTTTACTACACCAAGAAGATTACTAAATAAAGGAATTTGAAAGAACACCAAACATTTGATGATGGTGATCTACTTCAAAGTGCAAGTCCAAAGACATTGGTATTTAACTATACATGTTTTGGGCTATGTGTCATATGAATGACTCCACTAATTGATGTTGATAGATTCTTTCAAACAGAAAAGGAAATACTGAAAGAGAATCTCATAAGTATATGGCAGAAAAGAAAAGACTAGAATTGTTCAGTTTAAGTATATAGATGATATACGTGTTATGGCTGTATTCTTTGCTTGTTAAACAATGTGGTTCTTAAGTATTTGATACTGAATTTGTTGGTGTGAATCGTCATACGAAACAACACAATTTATGAACTACAATGGCCTAAGTAACTAGCAAAAGAATATGTGATGATGTTCATCGAATAAAGGGTTATTGTGTTGCTCGTTAAACATCAAAGCTTGCCTTCAAAGATTTGTTTTATCAGGTATTATGAGAACAAAAGGGTTGTTCAAATAATTGCCGTAATCCATAAAAGATGGATGATTCGCAAATCTCGTTGGAGGAATCACATCCATAAAACTAGTGCTAAAAATGTCGAAAGACAAATTGATTGAAAGATCACTTAGGAAGTGACATCGCCGTTTAAATTATATTGGAAAGAAAACATGAAGAAACTCCATATGGATGGAATTTTGGAGTCTATTTGATTTTGATCAAATGACGCTTGTGAAACTTTCCTAGAGATAATTAAAACTTCATTCATAGGCCGAAAGGGAACGAATGACTAGCTTATTGGAACTAGTACATATTGTTGTATGAAATCCATTATGTGTAGTCAAGAGCGATGGATTTCAACTTCATATGCTTTCTCCTAAAATTTGAGTGAATATATGAATATTTACTTAATAAGGATGAAGTGTGAAATATTTGAAGAGTTCAAAAGACTTTCAAGATGAAGTGCAAAATCATTGTAACAAGAATATAAACAGTTTATGATAAAGATCATAAAGGAAGATATTTGAGTTACAGAGTTTAGCATAATACCTAAGATTTAAGGAATCGTTCCATGGATTTGCATTTTCCCGAAACACCATAAGAGTATGGAGCGTCGAGATATGTAATTAAACCTTGTTTGACATGGTAAGACTCAAGGTATAATTTATAAAACTGCCATTATATTTTAAATATTAAAAGCTTTAGAGATTACCGTTTTTCCACTGAAAAGAGCTCCATCATAATCCGTTGAAATGACACCATATAAGGTTATGGTTTGGGATAAAACCCAAGTTGTCCTTTCTTAAACATTGGTATGCTATGCATAAGAAAGATGTGTGCAACCAAAGTCGGATGAACTGTCTTTGTATGTTATTTTGAATAATCATAAGTAATCCTCCATAACATCGGAGACAAAAGTGTTTGTCACTTAAAACGCCAAGTTTCTTTGAGAAGGAATTTTTCGTGAAAAGTTAAGTAGGAGGACAATAGAATTTTGATAAGGTTAAAAGAACCTTAGCTATATGTGCAGAGTTGCGCAAAGACCAAAAGTGTTCCGGAGGCAGCAACAAAGCTCATGGCTCACGTACCTCAAAGGTTGTGGTCACGGAGATCCAAGTTCCTATTGAAACAAGTAGGTCGGATAAACAATCAAATACCAAGATTTGAGGGTTGAATCATTATTTGAGAATAATGAACCGACTACATGCAAAGAAGCGATGATGGGCCCTGACTCCATCAAATGGCTTGAAGCCATAAAATCCGTGATAGTTCCATACACGAGAAATCAAGTTTTGAACTTGAAGGACCCTCGAGAAAGGTGTGAGACCTTACAGTTGTGTTTGGATCTATAAATAAATAGACATGGATGTTGCACATCTATGAAATAGTCGACATGTTGGGAAAGGGTTTACAACAATGTTCAAAGATTGACTATGACAAGATCTGATCTTTCATAGTGATATTTAGTCTAGACGGATTAATGTAGCAACCACTACATATAATTTGTTATATGGTAGTTGAATAAACAAAACAAGTTCTTCTAATAGAATCGTTACCTAGGACATGTGCATAACACGGTCCATAGGGTTTTGTTAATTCAAAGGATGCTAAAAGCATATGCAAACTTCAATGGTTAAAGTGAGCATCGCGGAGTTGGAATCTTCACAATGATGAAATTGTTGAAAGAGTTTAAATTCATCAGAGACAATGAAGATGCTTGCATTTGCAAGAAATTAAGTGGGAGCGCTAAGACATATTTCTAATACATTATGTAGGAGACATATTGTTGATTGGAAGTGATGTATCTTTTTATTAACACAAGATAAGAATTTCATCTCGATGAAAGACTTAGGCAAAACCTAAATATTTGGCATCAATAGACGCTAATATGGTTGTGCCAGAAGTACATAGACAAGATATTGAATGAGTTCAATATAGAAACTACAAGAGAGGTTCTTGTCGCACAGAAAGGATTGAATAAATTCAATGTTGATGATATATTCAAGTGTATTGACATTTGGTAAAGTGAAACAAATAATCAAGTATAGATTGATACTTGATGTATAAAATCACAAAGAGTATTTATATCATACTGTGATATGTACAAATCCAGATATGTCCTATGCTCTAAATGTTGTTAGCATATACCAGAATGATTCGTAAGATGATCATTGGACAATAGTAAGGATATTCTTATGATCTTTTGGAAGAACTAAGAGTATAATATTTGTAGAAGTGACAAATAGATGGTTAGTTCATTGTAAAAGTACTACATTGATACTATCTTTGTCACAAAGTACAAATTAAGTTTATCTCAATCTAAACTAAGGGTGGCACAATATAATGGAAGGTGAGTTCCATAATGGATTTGGATGAGTTCCAAAGTTAAGACATTGTGACAGATACTACAACAAAAGGCCAAGTATATAACTGCTATTTTAGCAGAAAAGAGGGCATTTGTGTCAAGTAGTTTGTTATCAAACTAGGTGTAGTTCACAAGGATAATACTATGAAGATATATTGTGCGACAATATTATCAACATGTTTTAACCCCAAAGAGCTAAAGGTCACACCGAAGACCAAATTTATACAAAGCCATCTCATTAGAAAATGAGTGATGCGTGAGACGCAAAGACATGCAATTACACACGGACCGGAAGTGTCGATCGAGATCATTGACCACTAGCAATCGTGTACATACAACACCGGAAAGCCATAGGTGTTATATACACAAAGGTTTGAAACTAGATTATTGACTCTAGTGCAAGTGGGAGACTGTTGGAGATATGCCCAAGAGGCAATAATAAAGTGGTTATTATCATATCTTCACACTTATGATAAATGTTTACATACCATGCTAAAATTGTATTAACCGGAAACATTAATACTTGTGTGATTTGTAAACTAAAATAAGAGTCCCTAGTAAAGCCTCTTGTTAAACTAGCTTGTTGGTTAATATATGATCATGGTTTCCTGATCATGAACATAGAGATGTTATTAACAACAGGATCATTTCATCGAGAATGATGTGATGGACATACTCCTATAGATAAGCGTAGCATAAAGATCAAGTCATTTCAATAGTTCAATTGCTATATGCTTTACGATACATAGTTACCTAATTCCTTCGACCATGAGATCATGTATATCACCTTTACGGATGGATGCTTTGATGACATCAAACACCACACCGTATCGGGTGGCTATAAAGGTGGCATTGAGTGTTCGTAAAGTATTGGTTGAAACACATGGATCAAGAGTGGGATTTGTCCATCCATATGACGGATAGATATACTCTGGGCCCTCTCGGTGGAATGTCATCCAATTAACTTGCAAACATGTGACTTGGTCACAAGGGATCACATATCACGGAACGAGAAAAGAGTACTTATCGATGTGAGGTTGAACTAGGTATGCGAGATACCGACGATCATAACCTTGGATAAGTAACATATCGTGAGACAAAGGGAAATTGGTATCGTATGTAAGTGGTTCATTCGATCGCAAAGTAATCGTAGAAATATGTGGGAGCCATATGAATTTCCAGATTCCTCTATTGGTTATTGTTCGAGAAGTGTCTCGATCATGTCCGCATAATTCACGAACCATAGGGAGACACACTTAAGGATTCGACGTTGTTTGAGTAGTTATGGTATTATGAGAAAGAGACCGAATGTTGTTCGAGTCTCGGATGGGATCCGGATATCACGAGGTGATCCGGAATGGTCCGGAGAATAAGATTCATATAAGGAAAGTCCCGTTTGAGTTCGGGAATGATTAGGTGTTTTCATCGAATGTTCTAGAAGGTTCGGATTGTCCGGCACTCCGGGGGAGGGTACATGAATGTGTCATTACATATTGAAATGATTGCATCATGTACTAAGTGTTCTTGCTGTCCCAAATAAAGGATTAAATTGAATCCTAAAACAGAAAAGTCAAATGTCAGTTTGAAAGTCAACGGCTAAAACAAGAAACTGTGGGAAACAAGCAAGAGGAGTTGGAACCGACTTGGAGGAGGAGTTTCTCTCCTCCAAGCCGGCGGCCAGCCTAGGCCGAGTTGGGGAGGGACTCCCTCCCTCCCCTGGCGCGCCACCCCTCCCATCTATATAAGGAGGGGCAGGGCTCCCCTTCTAGAACACACAAGTTCCTATCTTCTACCTCCGGTTTAGAGCCGTTTTGGTTTAGAGCTTCTAATTGCTTTAGCCTGCGGTTTAGAGCCTTCTAATTGGTTTAGAGCCTTCTAATTGGTGTGTCTAATTACTAGACCACTAATAGCCTCTCTCATAAGCTCCACCATACTGCACCGGCTTAAGCGAAGCCTGCGGATTTCCCTCTACTTCGGTACCACGCCGTTGTCTTTGCGAATCGCGAGGAGAGTGCTACAACCTCCGCTGCTTTGGAACAAGGGAGAGGAAGGTCTTCGTCAGTACGAACGTGTGACCGACTACGGAGCGCCTGCCGGCGTGGCGGAAGGATCGTCTACGCGATCTTGAGATCGGAAGTGTACGACTACATCACCCACGAGAATCTGCTCTCGTTAACCGCTTTGGAATCTTCGAGGGTAAGTTATTCCAAACGACTCGTTGCTACAATCTAGTAGATAGATCTTGGCTTGTTTGTTTGTATGCGATAGAAAATTTTTGTTTTCCATGCTACGAACCCCTACACAGTCCTGGGAGCCTCCCGGCTCTCCGTGTTGCCCGTCGCTGCTCGCCGGTGGGTTTTGGCAGGCAACAGGCACGTCGGGAGAGAAAACAACAAGGAGGCCGACAGACTTGCCAACATCGGCTCCACCCGCGCACGAGTACCACCAGGCGTGTTCCTCGAACAGATCTGCATGCCATCCATCAAGCGGAAATTCCCCAAGGAATCACCCGAAGAGGCAGAGCACTCGGGGTTGCGCTACCAGAAGGACAGGAAGGACCCGAAAAGCTCGACATAGAGGTCGCTGTGGTCAATCTGATGCAGGTCATGGTAGTCGAAGAAACTTGGACACAGCCATACATCAAGTACTTGATAGACGGCGAGCTGCCTGATAGCCCGACAGATGCCCGACGCATATCTCGCCGGTCAAATGCCTTCACCATCATCAATGGCGAGTTGTACAAGCGCAGCATTTTGGGTGTACTCCAAAGGTGCGTCACCATCGGTGACGGTAAAACCATCCTCCAAGACATCCACGAGGGCATCTGCGGCCATCACGCGGGCAGCCGCGCCCTTGTCGCCAAAGCTCTGTGAGCCGGATTCTACTGGCCAACGGCCATGAACGACGCCAAGGATATCGTCCGAAGATGCAACGGGTGCCAAAGGTTCGCCGACAAACCACACGCACCCGGATCAGAACTCAGGCCCATACCCTTGGCCTGGCCCTTCGCCCAGTGGGGCCTCGACATGATCGGCAAGCTACCAAGGTCCTCGAATGGAGGTCACGTCTATCTCCTGGTCGCAGTCGACAAATTCACCAAGTGGATTGAGGCCATGCCAGTCACTAACCAAAAGGGCAAAACTGCCGTCAAGTTCTTTGAATCCATTGTCTACAGGTTCGGCGTGCCGCACAGCATCATCACCGACAATGGGTCGAACTTCATATCCAAAGAATTCCAGGACTTCCGCGAAGACCTCGGAATCAACATCACATACGCCTCCGTGGCACACCCGCAAACGAATGGGCGGGTCAAAAAGGCCAACGGCCTCGTCGGTGCTGGCATCAAGAAGCGTCTCACGAGCCCACTCGAGCGACTCGCGGGAGCATGGACCGAAGAACTACCCTCGGTCATGTGGAGCCTGCACACAACGCCAAATAGCTCAACTGGCTATACGCCTTTCTTCATGGTGCACGCAGCCGAAGTTGTGCTGCCAGCAGAGGCACGCCACAAGGCCCCGCGGGTCGTTGCTTACAGCAAAGCCGAATCGACGGCCGCACTCGAAGACGCAGTCGACACACTCGACGAGGCGCGTGACATAACAGCAGCTCGATCAGCGGTGTACCAACAGAGTCTCCGCAACTACCGCAGCCAAAGGCTATGCCCAAGTTCCTTCGTCGAAGGAGACCTAGTCTTACGACTCAAACAAGAGCGACCAAAGAAATTCGAGTCACCATGGGAAGGGCCCTACATTATCATTGAAGTCATCCCAGGTGGCGCCTATCGCCTCAAACACGTGGAGTCTGGAGTCGCGTACTCCAACCCATGGAACGTCGCGCAGCTGCGACGCTTCTACCCCTAGCTTCCCCCTCTTTTACTTTCAATAAGGCTATCCAGCCAAGGCTACTCAGACGAACAATGTACCTCCTCCTTACGATATGAATAAAGCTAAGTGTCTCGCCCCAAAATCTTTCGATTATTATCTGCATCTTACTACATATTACAACACACTCGGGGGATCCCCCTACCTCGCGACTTCGTCGACTGAGAAAAACGCATGTACACCTGAGTAGCTGACCACGTCAAGCTAACGAAAAGGGCACGTATGCAAACAAAGCATCACATGCTACACAACAAGAAACCTTTACAGTAATAAAAGGGTCAACACGCCCAGCCGAATATATACAAGTTTTACATCTATCTCTTTTATAGGTCCTACCTATTCTGAAGAATAGCCTGCGCACGCTGCTCAAACAGATCTACAATATGTTCGGCATACTGCCTTACAGCCGAATAATGCGGACGCATATCCCACTCGCCACCATCTGGCCGAAGAGGCGGCCCAGCCGCTACAACAGACAAGTCTACATCAGGACGATGTAACCGCACAAGAGAGAGCGCAGCCTTCACCCCTGCGACAAGCTGATGACGCACCAGTTCCCTGACACGATGAACACTCCGAAACTTCGACAGCAGGCCAGAGAAAGTCAACGGCGCCCCATCCAACGAAAACATCACATGCAGAACGGACGCCAAAGAAGACTGCACCTGACGAAGCACCCGCGATACCTGGTGGACACGATCCTGCATTGTCGCAAGGACCATGGCACGATCCCGATCCATCCAGAAAAACCCGCCGGCCTCCATGTCCTGCTGGGTCAAGCAGTTAATCCGAACAGCAACACATTCCTTTTCCTCCTTCAGAGAAAGGTTCACACCTGCAATACTTGCAAAAGTAAGATGCAAGGCCAACAGGAGCATCCGAAACAATGAGCAGCATCTCGAAAAACTCACATTCAAGCTGTTCGGCCAGACAACGCAACTCCCTCATCAAAAATTCCTCTCGAGCAGCACCTCGCTCCATCTTCGACTTCCACACATCAGCATGGCCACACACTCCAAGCAATTCCCTCTCAAGACTACGGATGCGGTCTCGAAGAAACACAAGCTGCGACGCACCATCCAAAGATGGCCGCAGCTGCGCTGCAGACGAAGTGTCCACGGGAGCATCACCCGAAGGATCCTAGAGTAGAAGAAGACAACGATATGAACAAGCAGACAAATGAAGACAGAACTCGAAAATTCATTATGTACAGCAAAAAGCCACTACGTGGCGCAGGGATTGTTCATAAACACAATTACAAAAGCTGAAACAAAAGCTATCCTATGACTAGAAGATCTAAGAGCCTGCATCCTGAGTAGCCTCGGATCTGGACTGCCTCCCCTTGGCCTCTCCCTGCTGCTTCAACGTGTACTCAGCCAGCAGGTCAATCAACTTCGGCCCATAACGCTTACAGCGAGCAGCATAGATGGCGAAGGCTACCTCGGATCCGTTAGCAGCCATCGGCATCCGGGAGGTGATCTGAGGAAGGTCCAGCTCAACTCCAGACGCCAAGGTCATGGCCAGCCCGACGGACGCACCAATTCCCTTCTGCTTGCGCTTGTACGCCATAGGTGCTTCGGCTGACAGCGCCTCCACCAAGGCATCGACATCTTCAAGGGCGACGCCCTTGGGGATGAGCTCCCTGTAGAAGCGCCCGAGGACCTCCTTGGCCTTGGCAAGCGAGCCGACCACGGTACCGCAGCGGTCTTCGACCGCTGCAGCAGCATCATCCAGAGCACTACCGTGCTCCAGAGCACCGCGATCAAACTCGATGCCCGCGGCATCTAAAATAACAAAGGAAGCAGCATAAATAAAAAGCACTACAAGGAAAGGCAAGGAATCTGAAAAGAGAAGACAGAGAAACTCACCCGAAATAGACTTGGCAGCCGCCATCAGCCTGCCGGCTACCTCTCTCTCGCGCGAAGCCGTGGCGATGACGAGCTACTCCTCGCGGTCCGTAGCCTCCTGCTGCAGGCGCTCCTTGGCCTCGGCCGCGTTAGCCAGCTCCAGCTTGAGGCGCTCCTTCGCGCCAATGGCGACCTCGGCTTTTTTCTCCGCTTGCCCAAGGCTCTTTTTGAGAGAATCAAGCTCACGGAGAGAGGTATTGTAGTCCTCTGCAGTCAGCAACACACCCATCAGATCGAATGATAAATATAAGAGAAGAAGCAAAAAGACCAAGTCGTCAACATACCCTGAAGCTGTTTAAAGCTGGCCTCCAACGCCAGGTGCTGCTGCACCAGCTGATTGACGCCTTGCACAAAAGGCCGCAAAAAGAACTATTGGTCAAAAGAACGGCTCGGGGGCTACGCCCAAAAGAACAAGCAAAAACAAAGTACACATACGAAAAAACGCTCGGGGGCTCCCCCCGAGACTCGAAGGAAAAACGAACAACAAAACACCCTACAGATGCTCGGGGGCTCCCCCCAAGGCATGAAGAATCAATGATCAACAGATCATCCGAAAAACTCGGGGCTCCCTCTGCGTAAAATGATATTACATGAATAGACGGCGACTTCGAAGGTTCGCCTGCAGTCTTCTGAGGGAACAACACCAAAGCCTCCTGCGGAGAAGACCTCGGAGCAGCGCCCTCAGAGGTGGACACCTTCTGAGGAGGAGGAGAAGGAATCTTCGACTCCCCCACCATCTCTCGAGCGCCATCGCTGGAGGAGCTGTCCGAGGAGTGGCTGCAAAAGAAAAACGCTAGCCAAGAACAATAAAGCGAAATCAAAAGATGGCAAAAAGAAATTGAGGAAGCTTACGAGTCGAGGTCGCTAAGGTCGAAGACAGGAGGGCTCTTCTTGCCCTTCTTATCTTCCTTCTTTTCTTCCTTCTTCTCTTCCCTTCCGCTTCGCCGGCGGGTGCGGTGCCACGACCCGCACAGGAACGGCAGGAATTGGAGAAGAAGAGCCCCCATGCCCATCACTGTGACGCTCAAGGCACAACGGGTTCCTAGGCGTCGGCGGAGTTGAGGCATCCGACGATTCGCTGGAGCTCCTCGTCCGCTTGCGAGTGTGATCCTCACTAGACTCGTTGGCCTCTTCCACCGGAGATCGAGCCGACGGCAGCTCGGACATGGAGTCCACCACCTCATTGTCTGGAGCATCCGGGAATACTTCAGGCAATGGAGGCGACATGCCTGGCACCTTGAACTCCTGCGCAACAGAAGAAAATTTGTAAGCAAATATAAGGAAAGACGCAGTCGAATATAAGTGCTACACACACGCCCCAGATCTACACCTGTGGAACTGGACGAGAAGCAGCGAATGGAGGGGTCAGCGACCTCCCTGGAAGATCCTCGCCAGCCTTGAACTTCAGCAGCGGGCGAAGAATCCCGTCGAGATCCCCCTTGGAGAACTCCTCATCCAAAACCCTAGTCGGATCACGACGACCCGAATAGAGAAACATCCGGTGCGCCCTAGCCTATAGTGGCTGCACCCGAAGTTTGAGAAAGGTGCGGATGATATCCACACCGTTCACCTCCTTCTCCGGAGTCAACTAGAGATCCTCCACCCGACGATAGAGCCCCTCTATCTCCGCCACCTCGCCATCCAAGACCTGGTTTTCTAGGACCTCTTCGGCTCGATCTTTTGAGAGGGGTCAAAAGGAGCAAGACCGAAATCTTGCCCAGCCACTGTGGATTCGCGGATGTAAAACCATCGCCTCCGCCAGTACTGGACAGATTCGGACATAGAAAAGGAGAAGAATAGAAGATTGGGTCGAAGGGAGATGATGCAACCCCCAATGGGATAAACACCATCAGAACCAGATTGCCTCTTCACGGTAGAGTTTCCGGAAGAGGCCAAAGTGTGGCTCGATGCCGAGCCAACACTCGTAGAAAGTGACGAAACAAGCAATGTGAAGAAGAGAGTTGGGAGAAAGATGATGCAATTGGATGTCGTAAAGAAACAGCAATCCACGAAGGATATTATGGACGGGGAAGGAAAAGCCCCGAAGAACAAAAGCAAAAAACATAACCCGAAACCCAGTGGGGGACGGGGAATTACCTCGTTGCCAGGGATTTTGACGGCCTCCCTATCCTGCGGGATCAAGCCCCGCTCACGGATCTTGCGGAGATCACTCTCCCGCGTCTCCGATCGCCGCCAGCCACCGTCGGTGACACGGACAGCGGTTGAACCTTTCTTGCCACCAGCAGCGCTGGTGCCCACCGTAGAAGACGACTTATTAGACTTCCCCGTTGCGGTGCGGCATCGCCGACGGCGAAAACGTAGGATCAAAAAAGGAAATGTTCGAGGATATTCCAGCGCGCAGCAAGAAAGCTCAGAGAAGATTGGAGCAGTGAAACAAGAATGACTGCGGTGAAAACAGATTAATTTTTCCCCAATGATTATAAGGACGAAGACGATGCACGACGATCGTCCATCGGGAAGACCTAGTGCCAACTGCAAGATCTAACCGTCCACGTGTCAGGATAGTAGCGAACCATCGCTCGCACGCCGTCCACTACGCATGGAAATCGAGACAACCCGTAATTATCTCCACATCGCGCGTGACTAGTCAATTCAAGGTCAGAAGTTGGAACCCATGTTCGTCCAGTCAAGTCATCTCTGGCGCCGCAGATGCGTGCGATCACCGATCGTCAGCAATGACATCATCAAAAGCTATGCTAGAAACGGTTAAAATTCTTCTACTACACAACTAAAAGTACTCACTCGAATCTATGATTCAACTAACTACTTGGGGGCTACTCCTATCAGGAGCGCTGGCTGTGCACCCGAAGTATAACCAAGATATCACACTGCAAAGCTATTCTTCGAGTCCTACGTCGAGTCTGCGACTCCACCACGGACTCGGGGGCTACTCCCATAGGGAGGATGGATTCAAGCATCCGAAAAATTTGTGTCCTACGGACCTAAAGCTGAGCCACGGATGAATTAAAGTCGCTCGCTGCGCACCCGAAGTATAACCAAGATATCACACTGCAAAGCTATTCTTCGAGTCGTACGTCGAGTCTGCGACTCCACTACGGACTTGGGGGCTACTCCCATAGGGAGGATGGATTCAAGCATCCGAAAAATCTGTGTCCTACGGACCTGAAGCTGAGCCACGGATGAATTAAAGTCTCTGCTCGAGTCTACGACTCGAACAGACACTCGGGGGCTACTCCGATAGGGAGCGCTGGTCGCGCACCCTATGAATTCTTCGACTGCAATCCTTCGGATCAGCGTGCAAAACTTTTTGGCAACTCTACCCTAATAAACTCTAAGTGAGCAACGTCCTCCTTGGCCACCCAAAACACCTCCGCGGTGATAAACATTCGGATACTGTGTTTGCAACACAAAGATAAGACCTACAGATATCATCTGATGGTCTGGTAACGCACAAGACTGCGCTCTGCTAGTAAGAATCTGTGCCAACAGGCGCGATGAAAAATCCCGATGGACGCGTTGGGTACATCATTTAAATTTACTGGAATTCCACTCCTGTAAGTCCTCCGCGGCCTGAGTCGAATTACACCAGCATCTGTTCCGGATTCGAGTCGAGGGACTCGAACCTGAAGAAGATCGTGTTGTTTTGTCCTAAGACAGTTAACTGACCCTAATCCGTCGGGAGAGTCAGGCACACGCATCAACAATCCCTACACATTCTCTTGAAAGACAGAGTTGCACCTGAAGGATTGAAGAGTCCTCAGCCAAATCTACGATTCGACTGAACACTCGCGGGCTACTAACGTGGTTATACCCAGCGGGTACACGATCTCAGCATACCTTGTACAGCCCAAGGAAGGCCCACGGAAAATATACGCCGGCCCATGAAGACTTTCGGGTGGTCAGGGCCCATGATGCCTTCGGATCCTTGGAGAGCAAGACTAGAGTAGATAGGAAATTCAAAGGGGTAAATCCTAAAACGTATAACCGACTCGATCTGTGCCTGGGACTTGCCTATCTCTATATAAAGGCCCGGAGGGCACGACGAGGAGGCCTCTTACAATCTCTCGCACACCACCGCATACACATCTCCACGCCAGATTGCATCTGCGCACCCCTGTAACCTTCGGTTCCATCATAATCAGAGCAGACAAGCAGGAGTAGGGTTTTCCCTCCGAGGGCCTGAACCTGTGTAAACCTCGTGTCCCCGTGTTGCTTGTTTGCTAACCGTTCCGCGATCTCCAGCATCCCCATCTTCTGCAAAACCCAAGTCCATAACAATGGGCATTGACGAGATTAAACCTTGTCACAGTGTGTCCTGATTTAAAGTGACATGTGTTTTTATTTCTTAATACTACTTACAAAGCAGAGATGCATGTGAAATGATTTCATAGTCGCGTGACGCGTCATACCCATGCGTCTGCACGATGCTGGCGCTGGATCATTATGTGAAATATTGTTGCGTTCTATCTCTTTCGATGTTTCCTCGGTTTGTTTGGACTCATGGGTTATGTTGCCATGTTGGTTAAGTTGGAGTTGGGCGGTGGAACAATGATGATGTCGGACTTATTATGTGTTGTGACCAGAGTTAGATGATGCGGGTTCTAGGTACTACTTTTGAAGCCCGGTGGGTTTTCGCCGTTCATTACCGATGGTTTGACTTTTGTTAACGATGTCGGTCTGCTGCCCACCCGTCGTGTGCAGCCCTAGTGACGTGGGCGTGTTGTATGCGAGCATGCATGAACATGTGATGCGTGTTGTGCGTGTTGCGTCAACACGTTACAGACATGTTGTGCTCCGTCGGGCATTGATTTGTGTACGGATTCTTGGCTTGAAAGTATTTCACTAAATTTTAACTATATAAGTGAATATCATAAGGTTTAAGGCATAAACAAAAAGGAGATTTTGTACAAAAATCTAAAATTAAACAAAACTTGTAGTTACTTAGCCTTTTGTATGGCAAAACAATCTGTGATTTTTGCATAGGTCATTGATAGTCATATCTCTTATGAAATTTCACAGCACTATGTTTCTACCCAATATTTTGTTATTTTTATTTATTTTTCAAAAGTACATTCATATGTACTCAGATGCTATTATTATGTTATTTTATTTTCTTAAAATTCAAATTTGAGAAAGTTTTCCTATTTGTTTTGAAAATTCATTCTATAATGTCGTTGTATTTTTTAAATTGTATCTCCGATACGTGAGATTTTTTGAAATTTAGAAAGTTTTAGGTTTGTGAGAATTTGCCGAAAGTTTATAACAACTGAAACATGGTTTAACTTTCGTATGAGAATTGTAAGGCATATTCTAATAATACACTAGAACCACCCGTAGTTACAATATTTCTTTGAGAGTATGTTTTAAAGATCTCTGCCCTGATATTTAATGATATTAAAATATATACATCGACACATATACACATAGACAATCTCTTATGCGTCTCCTACATAATATATTCCAGCATGGATAATTAATTTAAGGAGAAATTTTATTAGAACATATAATTTAAATGTAGCACAAGCAAACCATTGAATGATAAATTACAACTTGATAAAAAATAATACTATAACTAGTTTTCATAAACATTTTAATGTGGTTAATTATAACATCTAACTAAATAAAATTGTATTTATTAATGCTAGAGTAGGAAACATATGTTATAAGTATAACAATTTAGTATAATTATTTGCCCCGGGCCCAATTTTTGTTTGGACCGACTCTGGTTGCATCTGCTGTTTGATGTCCCCGTACGGACAATCACCTGAGAGAATTCACACAGTGTTCCATATAATCAAACGAAGTACATCACATAGAACAGGTGGTTTGCATATAATCAAACGGAGTACATCTACGGCGAGCCCTCCTTCGCCCCCGCGGGTGGCTGCTGGTACCCTCCTTCGCCCCCGCTGGTGCCCGTGGGTGTCCGCGGGTATGCTCCGCCCTCCTACGCCGCCGAGGGGGGTTTCCCCGGAGACTACGGCAAGGCCTCCTACGCCGCCGAGGGAGGTTTCCCCGGAGACTATTGCCAGGCCTCCTACGCCGCCGACGGTGGCCGCGGGCACGCCTTGCCCACATTCATGCCCGTGGGTGTCCGCGGGCACGCTCCGCCCTCCTACGCCGCCGAGGGTTTCGCCCGAGACTACAGCCAGGCATCCTACGCCGCCGAGGGTGGCCCGGGAGACTACGGCAAACCCTCCTTCGCCGCTGAGCGTGGCCCACGAGGGTTCCATCCTGGTCTGCCCCTCATCGTAGCGGCCAACCACGGCCTCGCCATGGACGCGGACGGTACAGGCGGTGTTACATTGGGCGGCACCTTACAGCTACAGTACTGCGATCGCTATGACACCGCGCCCGCGCTCGGCCTTGCTCCCCACTTCAACTACTCATGTATAAAAAGCACTTCCACCATGGCCAGCAGAAAGAACCACCCTGACATAGCCTATATCCACTGTACAAACCCCATCCAACGGCTCTCCTTTGTCTAGTATTTGCTGCTACTCAACGAACCTCCCTTGGTTGTTTGTGGATAATAAATATTAGCGATCAGTTTTTGTAAAATGAATTTTAAAGGTTTTTAGGGAAACCAGCTTTACGGATTTTTCAGTTAAAAAAGGCTCATGGAGAACCTTGTTTGTGTCCAGATCTTGAGCTATTGACGGAACGGCAGGATAACAAATAATTAGTTGAGATCTAGTACGTCCAAAACCCGTTTATACAAAAACAACAATTACTTGTTTTTCCCAAAACGCAAAATCCTAATGTTATGGGAATTCACTTTCTACATCCCCAAACTTCTCGGTCCATCCAAATAAGATACTATCACGTGTTTGGTAGGCCGATTCTTCATTTTACGCACCCAGCATATAGAAATAAAACTGTTTGCTAGGCTGGTCCGGGTCCGTAGAAACTCAGTATCCAAATAGGGCCAATGTTTAACTGAACGAGAACTCAACAGACGAAGCCATTCCTTCCATCCCTCGTCTAGCCTCTGGTGACCCGTCGTTGGCAAATCGCCGCCATGGCCATGTCACCGTCTCTTTGTGCGCAACCCATCCTCGGCGCTCACTCCCCCTCAAGATTCCGCCCTTCCACGTGTCTCTTTGCCGGCGATCTTTGTTCCCGTCATTGACAAGCGTCCATTGTTAGCGACTCACCGCCGTCCCGGCAGCGGCGGCCTCCGCGCTGGTACAAATCAGGGACAACTCCAAGTTATCCATTCTAGTTTATTGACTATTTTGTTTTAATTTCCCATAAATTGTTGTCTTCAATGTAGAATTGCCGATTGATCTGTTGGCATGATGCCATCTGTCCATTTCACTTGAGTTTGTTAGATGAGTTAGTTACAGAAACAGTGCCTCCACCCTATACATTGTATTTTTACTCGGCACTATCAATCAAGTGCTTGTGTGTTACACCCTTTAAAAAAAGTGATTGTGTTACAATCATTTCCTAGCACTAGTAGAAAATGAACCTTTGGTCCAGAGCGTTAGTCCCGGTTCTGGTACAAACCGGGACTAAAGATTCTCAATCCCAGTGCGCCAAGCGGGGCTACGTGGAGACAATCTAGTTCCGATTTGGACTAAAGGTTTAACCTTTAGTCCCGATACGTTAGTTCTAGATTACAATCCGGGACTAAAGCCTCTTACAAACCGGGACTAATGCCTGTTTTGTATAGTGTAGTCTTCCTGCTTACATGATCAATTGAACATTTGTACCGAAGTGTTGTCAAAAATAGTGCTAAGTTGCAAAATGTACAACGAGTCTACGCAAGTTCAACAAAATAGCCTCATGGTTGCTTGATCAAAATATGTCTTCTCTAATAAAACAACGGGAGGCTGGACAAGGGAAACAAGGAATGACATCTTCTGTTCAGTTCTCCTCAATTAAACATTCAAAGTACAGACGTTCAGTTGACTAGCAGCAAGTAGTACTATGCAAAAGAGAGCCTTAGATGGGATTTGTATGGTGGATATAAGCTATGTCAGGTCCGGACTTTGCAAGAGCAAAGTTAGAGGAGCTGGCTCCTTCACGCATACTGCTCCAACCTCTCCTTCCCACACCCTTCTTGTATCCACTAGTAACTCAGTGAGGTAGTCCGTAAAACTTTGGGAGGCTTTGCAACTCTTCTCGTGTCAGTGACCAAGCACGGGAGCCCAGAGAGTTTGATTAGACTAGACCAGAAGAACAGGGCAAGCTGCGGTGAATTCACCATCTTGTCTTGTTTTAAAGCCTACCGTGCGGGACACCGACACCGACACGACACAATCTATAGACTACCCGAGGCTTAGGGCATCTCCACCGGTTCGGTCCAGCCGATCCGCCAGCCGATCCGAACATATTCGAACTTTACTGCACGAGGGCGTGTGCGGTGTTTCAGCGGTCGGCCATACGAACAAACGCGTCCGCAGGGGCGGAGCCAGCATTTGACATTGAGAGTGGCGAAAATATTAATGATCATCCGTAAGATTTTTTTTCCCGGGAAGGCTACAACTACATGTCATTTTGTGTTGGAAGAACTATTTGAACAAAAAACGTAACAATATATCAAAGTCTCAGCATAGAACTAATATTAATATGTGTGGCACTAAATCTTAGACAGTACAAAGCAGAAGATAAGTTTATATTGGATAAACTTTGTCTCTACGAGTATAAAGCTTGATAGTTCCATTGCAGGTGACCTTTCTAGTATTTTTTTCCAATATAGCTATTATTATGGAAGAAGTCGTCGTGACCGACCAAACATCGAACAAAAGACACATTTTTTTGTAAATTAATCAATTAGGCTATAGGTTATGCAATCTATCAACAAAACACTAACGACATGGTACCTTTAATCTGAATGAGAAAGATGGATTTGTATACTCGATGGCACAGCATGCCTGTCGTCGGCGTTACATCATGATTAACAAAGGTAGAAATGGCAAACAACAGAGCTGGCTAGCACGGTGCCACGGTTGCGGCATCATATGCCATTAGTTTAGTACCAAAATCTGCACGTATATATTGAGGGGGGGGCAATGGTTAGGAGGGTCTAGCCCCTGCTCGCCCCCCTGGATCCGCCCCTGCGCGTCCGGCTCGACCCATTCATGCATCTAATCTGGGACTCGGTTGTGTCGATCCGGACGCGCGCCGTGGGTGTCCTGTCCGTTAGCGACGCGGGCCCATATGTAAGCGAAATATTAGTATTTAACCATAGCTTTTCATTAGATTAAGCTCTGCCGGTTATAAAAAAGGCCGTTTAAATAAAATAGGGGGACTGCTACTGCTATGGCTACGGCTACTGCTTGAGGAGGACGGCACGACGGCTACTCGCCGCCGTTGCAACGGCCACCATTGTCGCTGCCACCACCCGCTGCAGCGCTAACTCGACGATATCGTCTTCCTTCTCGAAAGCCAGCACCTGTGCCTCGCCCATGCGTAGGGCCAGCAACGTGGCCTCGAGGTGGACCTCGTCGACCTCCACGTCTGTGTAGCGGGTGCGGTACATCTCCCGGATCGTCGTCCAGGTGGCGATCTTACGGCGAGGCATGGCTGCTGGTGGCTGGCGCTTTTTGGGCTGTTGATAAATTCTTGCTTTGGGCTTGTTGTCTCTGCCGCCGTCGGCCATCTTTTATAGACCGCATCGGAGACAGAAAATGGCCGGCCGCGGGAAGCAAGGCGCGCGCTGGAAACGATGGCGGGAAACGCCGGCCGCGCTAGAAGCCGCCGACGCTGATAGCCGACATGCCTCGCCATTAACGGCCCATCGCAAGAGTGTCAACCGGTGACAACGGGAGGAAGACAGACAGATTGGTCAGGCCACTGGGCGCGGATGGCCGGACAGGCCAGACCCCCTCCCCAAATCGATCATGGCACGGCCCAACGAATAGAAACGGACCGTTTGGTCCGACGGATGGCGGTGGAAATGCTTTTAGGCCAACTCCAACGGGACTAGATATAATCGGACATCGAATTTGTCCGATTTGATCCATTTGCGGAGTGGTCCGACCTAAAAACGGACGGGTGTCGGTCCAATTTTGCATCTGCCTCCAACAGGCTTCTTCTCCTGCATAAGGACAGAGAATTGACGTTGTCGCCGTGGCCAGAAAAGACGACGAGACGTCACGCGCGTGGCCGGAGAAGGCGGCGACAAGCTCAGGGCAGTGGCACAGGCCCCGGTCGTGTGGCGGCTCGCCGGAGGGTGCGACGCAGGGCGAGCTCGGTGGCGGGCGGCGACGAGCTCACGGGCTGGTGGCGCCCGGATTACAAGACTTATTATAGCCTGTCAGCGACGCAACGCTCCTCTGCTGGTATCACCAACGGTCTGCGACTCGGGCATCCCTGCTTCCGCCCAGCCCCGATCTGACCAGTGGACACGTCGTCACCGGCACACACACACACACACACACACACACCGGTTTATTTTCCTAACAGGCATAACTTGAGCATATACGAACGACACCAAGTGTATCCTGCTGGCTACTGCTAGCAGTGTGAGTTTAACACAACGGAGCTGAACTAGGCAGATAAAATTCTCAGGTAAAAATGGCAGATTCAGTTTGATGTGGCCCGTGGCAAACTGAATCCGTTGCTTTCTTATGGGTAGATAGAAGATCATGCATGTACTTGACCAGTTGCTGCTTTCTTAGTTATAAGCCAGCATAGAACACTTGCAGTACTACAAGTTTAAGTTGAGAATGTCTGTTCCAGAATATTGGCGCAAAAGGAGTACATAATTTACCACTTGAACATGAACAAAATGAAGGGCCTGCATCGGAGCGGTTGGGCGTCGCTCGCGGCCTTGGTGACCGACCGGTGCGGTCTGCGTGTGGTGGCTCTCCGTTCCCGGGAGACGTGGGTGCGGACTGCGGAGGTGCAGCTCCGTGGGCACGTCGCCCTCGCCTCGCCGGTTCCTACTCTACTCCCGCTGTACCGCCGGCCGGCCGGCCAGTGCCCCCTTTGCTTGGAATTCCGAAGCAGCTCGCGTGCGTGCGTCAGCAAGACGGCCGCCCGGGCCCCTGTTGCTGGAGCGTGCAGTCCGCCTGAAAAAGCCGCCAAGTCTGGTTGTTCGCAGGGCGAGAGCGTGGCAGCACTCTGACGAAAAGTAGACGTGCGCGAGTGACATCGATGGAGGACGACGACTCCCAGTCCTAGTCCCAGGCCAGGTGCCTCCATGAGTAAGGCCGCGATCCACGCTCCATGCACGCACGCACTGCCCTCCCGGCGAGACCCGCAAGAACGCGCGCGACGTGAAGGTGCTTTGCTTATGCCCGCCTTGGTACTGCTGTGTCTTGTTCCCGTCTGAAGCAGCTCCTCCTCTGCTCTGCTCTAATAAGAGGAGATGCCTGTGGATGTGCTTACTTCTACCAAGTCAAACAAAAAAAAGACATTCCTGCGCTGGGTGATGCTGGAGAAAGTTGGTCTGGCATCAGATTTCATACGGTCCGAGGCCCAGACACCGCGCGCAGGGATTTCTTGGTTCTTCTACTAACATTTCACTTGATGATCCTGCGTCACATGTCATTTAGGTTGTCTGTCCGGCCATCTTCTACCCCTGACAAGCCGCCAACACCACCAGACCTGCCAGGCAGCATGAAGACAATGGGGTTCCTACTCCGCTGAACCTTCTGTCCGGGGGAATGCGGCACCGAGCAGGGGTACATTGCTATGATGCATATCAGCCCGGTCTTCTATCCATTTCCAGCGTTCATTTTCTATTCATAACTTAACTTGAAGTGCCTGGACTTGGGTCCCTGCTGTTGTTTCACGTTTATAATACGACTAGTATGTCCTGATGGGCGCTGAACAGGATGGTTTCGGTTATGTTTTCATGCTACAACTACACGAGCATGATCTCATCTATAGAATTCTTGTGTTCTGATTAATTTTGTGAAATCCACTTTTGAATAAATAAATGAAGTTACCGTAATGGATGACCCGTGACCTTTCTTAGTGGTGTAAGTAATGGCCAAAGATAGGTTGTTAGGAAATTGTTGTAGTGCTAGGTGTGAAAATCCTCCCATTGTTGTAATGGCATGTGTTCATTTTTTGTCTTGTACAGGCAGCTACTGTTGCATTGCAGGCACAACATCTGTGTGCCTTCCAGCGATGTCGTTCCGTCGAGTTTTAACGAATTTGCGTAGGAATTTGTAGGATTAAATCCTATAGAAAATTCTCCAACGATGGTCGTTTGATTTGTAGGATTGATTTTAGTAAGATTTTTTTCTAATGATTCCTTCGCACTAGATTTCATAGAAAATCAAACATCCACTCCTACCTCTTTTTTAGAATTATTTGTTTTTTATATGGTGGAGTCAAACAAACTTTGGTTCATAGGGATTCTTGCAGGATTGAAGTGGCATGATATTGCAATACTATATTTTTTCTATTCATACGATTTTTCCTATCCTACATTTTCCTATTTGTACATTTTTTTCCTATCCTACGAGGCTGCTCGTTCCGAGTAGGGCGGTTTCGGTATCGAGGCGTTCTATTGTCATCTGGGTTTTCTGCATCAGTGTTGCAATTCACGGATTTCGATACGCCGCTGAAAGACTTGGTGATCTTCTGCTGATGTAGAGATTTTTTGTAGAGCATGTCACATTGGTGTATCGCCTCTGGACTCGGATTGTTCTGTAGGATCTACTTGGTGTAGGATCTACTTGGCGACTGTAACATTTTTGACTGGAGTGCCCAACACCATGTTTCCTTGGAGACAAACATGCCTCTATGCAGACCCGGATTACGAGTAGCTGCATGTTAATCCATTGGGACTTCTTGGATGAGCCGCTTGTATTTTGAGTGCAACTTCATCATTATAATATCTCAGACACTATGCTCTAAGCAACCAGGCAAGATGAACCCAAAGTGCATAAGGTGTACTACCGTGGAGGCCCAAAGGCTATCCACGTGTAGGCCTGTCTAAACGGAGCATGGCACAATACCAGCCAACCACCCTATTCACTTTACAAGAACATCGTATCAAGTGCGAGCGGCGTAGTCGATAGTAATGTGAACAAAACATACACAAGTGTGTATGTCAGCAACATACAACGGTATATCAGAGTCAGACCATCTAAAAGAAATAGAAATATTCAACACCATATGGCAAGATCCAAATGCCCTAGATAGAGATAATATTTTAGGACACATCCTCATACATCACACATCAGAATATCAAGCGGAAACGAAATACAAGATCCGAGTACGGATAAGAAGCAAACTGACATAAGAAGCCTAGAAATAAGCACATCCCTCCCATACATCTCACGGATCTTCATTCCCCAGAATCTCTACACCCGACGGTCATTGCCACCATCATCGATCTCATTGACCCAGTAACCTTCCTCAGAGTATACCTGTCCATCTAAACAATATTTATCGTGTGAGATCATAAGAGACTCAGCAAGTCTTTATGCATCTAAAGGGAACAACCTGTAGGTAACACAATTGTAGCGAAAATAAAGCCTTAGCAGTTCTATAGATACACGCTACAACATCCGCCTAACCAATGATAGATGGACGCTCGTTAAATAAACAACAATGAATTAGCCAACATATATATATATATATATATCAACATAAATAATATTGCTCGCCCTCTTTCCCATTCCCGAACGAGAAGGTGGAAGAACATCCTATT
The DNA here is from genome assembly GCA_030063025.1 of Avena longiglumis. Taxonomy (NCBI): domain Eukaryota; kingdom Viridiplantae; phylum Streptophyta; class Magnoliopsida; order Poales; family Poaceae; genus Avena; species Avena longiglumis. The sequence goes on from CP125974.1 coordinate 557,538,115, forward strand.
TGTTGGCAGTTTTATTAATCATTCCATGAATATTATACTATTACTAGTCAAGTTTTAGTCATATTAAAATGGTATTTTAGTTATAGTTCTCTATGATCGATAAACTGTGCTCCAGATAGTCCATAATCGCGAACACGGCTTTCAGAAAGATTTACCCTGCAGGGATGCGCAAATAGCGACATGCGCACGATCAACCTCGGAAAAACTAAATAAAAACCCAACAAGACATCACTTCAAAGCATTTGCAAGATTCATAAATAATTTCAGGTGGCCATCCCGCTAAGCTACCCGCTACGAAGTCGGCCGGCCTCCGCGACGGGACAAGGGTTTTGTGCCAATGGCTGTAAAGGACTGAAAACCTAAAAGTATGACTGGGCTTGTCGATACCACGAAAACATTCTACATTCCTAAACAGTACAGTAGTAACGCTCCTTGAGCAACAGTAGTAAATAAAGCAGTAAAGCATGACATAAGTACATGATAGTAATAACGCATTAAACTAGTTGTGGCCCTAAGAAATAAAGTGTGAATCAAGCTAAGACTAAGGAGGGTCATGGTCTCACATATGGTAGTGCGATAGTCAAGAAACAAGAACCAAATACTCGGGTCCTATGGAACACAAGTGAGCTTAAAGAACTAAATAGCAGATAATGCCCACTGGTGCCTCTTTTTAGTTATTCCATTACTACTCAATTCAGTTGTTTAGGCACATCGTTATTCATAGAATCTTCACAAACCCTACACATACAGTTCTATAACTCGCATGGCTCAAACAACTCCTATAGTAATGGCACATAGGATTGAGGGAACAAACTTCGGTGGAGTTTAAAATTAATGGCTATGCAATACTTAGAATTGCAATTTAATTCATGACGCGTTTCATGATGCAAGAATAAAACAGATGCAATAGGTACTATATGTAGTGCAAGCATGGAGAATTTCTTGTCTAATAGTTTAGTTGTAGAATAGATGGGATCCGGATAATACTTCTGAGGCTCCTGATAGTTCCCTTGTTCGGCGTCTATCCGGATAAAAACCAAACACATAAGGGACCAAAATAAATATATTGCATAATCATATAAAAAATATGCAACAAGCAAATAAGGTATACCATAATGGAATGACGCATAATTTACATGGTATAACATGGCATAACATGGGTGACGTGTGGGGTACAAGAATAAAGAATTTTATTACTTGTTTAGTCATATTTTGATCCCATAAACATTGCTGCCCTATTAATATTTATATAATGCATACTTCAATTCATGTCATGGGATGCATAGTTAGAACGAGCTCGTCGCTCTGATCATTTTAGACATATCACTTGTCGAATTCAGAGTTACGAAATTAAAGTTATGCACTTATTAAGAAATGGCATTTAAATGGAATTTAATAATTAAAAAATTATGCCCAGAATATATTTTAAATATCACAATCATATTCTTGACATTTTTCTGATTCAAAAACATATATTATTTGTATTATTTGAAAATATGGATTTAAAACCATATTAGATATAAACTAATTTAAATATGGTCAAATGTCAAAGGTTTAACTAGATAGAGTCAACATTGGTCAACTCTGTAAACATAGTTGGATTCATATTTGAAAAACATTCATATTTCATTTTATAAGTTTGTTCAAATTCAAAATTTAAAAGATATGAATTATTTTGATATATATCATTTTCTGAAATTTTATCTGTATTGAAAAGTCTTGGCAAACTTTTATTACTCATGATTAGTCTACCCTCTCCCACAGACTGGTGGGCCAACAGAGGAGGCGGCCCACTCGCGCGCGGGGCAACAGGATGATGACACGTAGGCAGGAAAGGACCGTGGGTTAGGACACAGACAAGCCGAGGGGCCTATTTTGCAAAACTTTGAGCGAAGTCTGAATCTCTGAAAACTCGATTGCGTATCAGTTAGCTGGCCGCGATTTTTAACGATGGCAAGCGATCCGCTGCGTTTTTGCAATGCCATAAGAACGAAAGTTGAAAAGGAATCCAAGGAGTACAAGTTTTCTTCGGAGAACTTTTTCGGATGAGGTCTGGAACGGTCAGAATCCGGCGAGGAACATAGACGGGAATTAAGCTGTGAGTTGTGGTTGCTGCTCTTTGTGGGGTGTCGGTGCACGCGCTGGCACGGCGTGCGTGTGGATTGGCGAGCGCGGCGGGGGCTAGGTGCAGGGCTGCTACCGCAGCTTGCACGCGTGCGTGCGTTGGCGCGACGAGCGGCTAGCGAAGCGGCACACCAAGGCATGCGCACTACTGATAGTGACAGCGGTGACGATCGTGGCTTGCTACAAACGGTTAGTGCGCAGCGGCGACGGATGGCGAGCGAGAACGGCGAGACAGGGGAAAGAGGGGGGTGAGGCTCACCGCGAGGTCGGCGGTGTCCTTGGTGGCTCGGGGAAGGCTAGAGAAGAGCTAGAAGGAAGAAGACGTCGCCGAGGAAGGAGATGTGCGCAGCGGCGGGCACAGGATTTCGACAAAGGGTATGCAAAAGCAATTGTTTTTTCACCTAAATAAGGATAAGAAAAATCCAAAACATGAAGGTTTGCAGAATTTTGGTACTCCCTCCGATCCATATTAGTTGACTCCAATTTAGATGTATTAGCACAAAAACTTGTCTAGATACATCCAAATTGAAGTCAAGTAATATGGGTCGGAGGGAGCTAATTATTTGTTGTTTGGAGATTTTTTTTTGTCGTACTGACCTTGCTAACTTAGAGGATTCTTTTTTTTTTTTGCTGAACACGAAAACATAGATGCGATTAGGCTAGAGGTTTACTAGTGAATCATGCGAGAGATAGGTACTGGGTGCGTGAGTGTGTTGATGCATGGCTCCATACTTCCGTCAGGCGCTCTCGCTCAGTACGTAGTTGGGCCAACTCCTGAATCCTAGCGGGTGTTGAGTTGCAGAATTGGGCTATGGGCAGCTCGGTGTTTGGAGGCAAGGTGGGGATTCGGTTTGATCACAGGAGACTCTCTGCGCATGAGGAGGAGACGTATCATGCACATGAGCTGAAAATTAACCAAATGTTTTGCAAAAGATAATGGGTATTCAACTGAATACAGTTGAATTGAGCTGGGCCCGCCCCTGGATGTGCGCCGCTACCCAACGTGGCGACTACAGTTCTTGGCGACGCCCTGGGTCGATCTCGTCTTGGCAGCATTACAATAGAGGAAGGCATGGACGTGACGAATCCATCCCCAACGTCTCCTCGTCGAGCTGGGAACTTGTGGCTTTGGTGATACAACCAAAATTCCGGCAGGATACTTGTGGAGAAACAAAAAGAGGATGAAGGAAGTTGGGTGGCGATGCTAGGGAAGGAAGGACTAGGGTTCCCTGGCCGCATCATTGGGTAGATAAGGGGGGAGTGCCCACAAGCTGTGTGTGCTGTTGACGCGGATGACGGAGAGGGACGGCACCTGCCCATCATCGTCTGGTTTGCAGAGAGAGGGGGCCTGACGGGGAAGAGGAACAAAGACGGAGGGGACTAATAAGTCCAGTTTGCATCACTATTTTATATCATAATTTATTGTTATTCATTGATATATTTCATATTTAGAGATGATACTTATGTTATTTCATCTATTTTGCATGTTTGATGATTTTTGAAGAATTAACTGCCAGAGTCAGAATTCTGTTGGAAAAAGCGCTGTCCAGATGCAATATTTCCGAAGATTAGGAAATTCCAGAAAATATATGGGAATTCCTATTTTTTCAGAAGACGAAGGTAGCCAGAAATGGGAGAGGTGATGGGCCACACGGGGCCCACACCACCCCTAGGTGCGGGTCCCCTAGGCCGCGCGGCCAGGTGGTGTGGCCACCCTGGCCTACCTCTGGCGTCGCCCTTCCGTGTATATCTTCCTTCCGAAAACCTAAGACGGAGAGAGCCATCAGAGAAATATTCCGCCGCCTCTGCGGGGCGGAAACCATAGAGAGTGAAAGAGCTCTCCGGAAGGCAGAAATATGCCGAGGAAATTCCTCCTCAGAGAAGGGAGATCATCGCCATCGACACCGTCTTTCAGCTGCGCTTCATCGGGATCATCATCGTCATCACCAGCACCAGCACCGCCACGCCATACCGCTGTAACAATTGGGTTGAATCTTGTGTAGTTCATAGAGGAAACTTTCCCAGTGTTGATTACTTGTTGTAGTTGATGCTATTGTGTGAAACCATTGGATTATTGTTCATGTTCATATTGTTACTTATTATTATTTCATCTCTGATCTTGATCCATATGATGTCTTCTGAGTAATTCGTTTAGTTCTTGAGGACATGGGAGAAGTCCTGTTGTTAGTAGTGGAATTATGTTGAGTAATATTTAATGGTTTGATATTTATGTTGTGGTGCTATTCTTTTAGTGGTGTCATGTGAAAATCGACTACATGATATTTCACCTTTATGTGCCTAGGAGAATACATTCTGTATTTGGCTACTAATTGTGGGGTTACCGAAGTGACAGAAACCTAAATCCCCGTTATGAAACCATTGCATAAAGGAGTGTAGGTTCTCAGGGTTTAATGATGTGGTTAGATTTTTATCTTAATTACTTTCTTGTAGTTGCGGATGCTTGCAAGGGGTATAATCATAAGTATGTATTAGTTCAAGTTGGGGTACTACATTAGCATAGGTTCACCCCCATAACACTTATCCAACCAATGAAGATTAATCGACTATATGAAGCAAAAGCACTTGACAATATTCCCATGTGTCCTCGAGAACGTTTGGTCATCATAAGTAATACAACCGGCTTGTCCTTTGCTGAAGAAAGGATTGGGCCACTCGCTGCAATTATTATTATTGTCTTTTATTTACTCGTACTTTATTTATCTACATTACCAAAAAAACTAAAAATCCGTTTGCTAGTATTTACAGTGAATCCTTGATCCAAACCGCTTGTCAACACCTTCTGCTCCTCGTTGGGTTCGATACTCTTATTTATCGAAAGTACTACGATACACCCCCTATACTTGTGGGTCATCAAGACTATTTTCTGGCTTCATTGCCGGGAAGCATAACTTTATTTATAAGTTCACTTGGAATTATTATTGTTTGTTGCTATCCATTCATCATGGGTAAAGCTCGTGATGGAAAAGTTCCTATATTGCCATCCACTACAAGAAGAGGCACAACTCTGAGCACCTCTGTTGCTCTTGATTCACCATCTATGATGAGTAAGCTTCTTACACCACCACATACACATGTTACACATACTGCTACTTCTGTTGAATCTGAAAATGCTTCTGATAATGTTGATGTTGATTCTACTATGCTTGATGAGAGTGGTTCATTAGGTCCTTTCCTAGATGTTACAATTGCTAGAACTATAATGGGAAACACTAAAACTCCTAATGAAAATATTGCTACACCTGTTAGTTCACCTGAGTCTAGTGAGTATGATTTTGATGAAGATTATATTGAAATTAGTGATGAATTTATTGAGGAATGTCAAAACACTAGAGGTGCAGGTGATATTAAGAGTCTTCTTGAGAGACGTGTGATGATGCTCGACGTGGCACTTCGTTGGTAACCCCAAGCGCAGGGTGTGTGAAGAGAAAGCAGCAAGTTTTCCCTCAGTTGAGACCAAGGTTATCAAACCAGAAGGAGGAAGGAAACGTCACACATGTGTTGCAAACAACGTGGAGACCTACACAACACAAACTCAAGACTTTGCCCCAACGAATCAGTGAGGTTGGCAAGCTCACCGGTTTGCTGTAACAAAGGATTAAACATATGGTGTGGAAGGTAATGGTTTGCAGCAAGTAAACAAGTAATAGTGGAAGATGTATCAATGGCAAAGATTGGACTGGGGTCCATAGTTCACTATAGGTGCTCTCCTTAGATAAACAACATGGCATGAAGGGTAAACAAATTACAGCGGGGCAATTGATAGGAACTGAGCAAGGCATAACAATATAATTACTAGCTAGAAAGATCCTATGAGGTTGATTGGGCAATACAACAATATACATAGACCGTCATCCAACTGCATCTATGACTAGAATTCCACCTTCAGGTTATCATCCGAACCCCCTCCAGTATTAAGTTACAAGCAACAGACAACTGCTTTAAGCAAAGTGTGTAAGGTAAACAGTCCACATGTTCCATGAATAAGAGACCGTTGTTTTCTCCCTAGTAGCAACAACACATCTACAACCGAAGAGATTATTTTCACTTCCATTGGAAACTAGAGGAATGAACCCACTATCGAGCATAAATACTCCCTCTTGGAGTCACTAGCAACTACTTGGCCAAGATAACCACTAGCAACGGAGAGCATGCAAGATCACAAACAACACAGACATGATAGAATCATAAAGATAAAATCATTAATCAAACCAACATAATAATCTCAATATCCATCGGATTCCCGCAAACACAACATGCATGGTTACAAATAGATTAGATCTTCATCATGAACGGAGCTCACAAGATCTATACATGAAAGAACAAAGGAGGAGATACAACCATCTAGCTACTACATGGACCCATAGTCCAAGGTGGAACTACTCAGGAATCATACCGGAGAGAAGGCCTCCGGGATGATATCCCCTCCGGTAGGGTGTCGGGAAGAACTTCAGACCCCCCCCCCCCGATCAAGGGACGATGGTGGCGGTGGCTATAGACGGTTTCGTGGATTTCGGATCGGGGTCCCAGGGTTTCTGCATCGGGGGCTTCTTATAGGCGAAGGGGCGAGACCAAGAGGCGGCCAGGGTGCCCAAACCCTAGCCAGGCATGGGGCTGGGCCCACCCGCGCCTAGGGTGGGTCTGGACCCTTGGCTGGCCTTCCGGGCTCCCCTCTGGACTTCTTGTTCCCCACGGAAAGTTATTGACTTTGTCCTTCGTGCCGTCCAATTCCGAGAATATTTCTTTACTAACTTTTCTGAAACCCAAAACAGCAGAAAACAGGCATCTGGCACTGTTGCAATAGGTTAGTACCAGAAAACATGTAAAAAGCACCTCAAAGTGTGGACAGGTAAAGCAAAGTAGATACTAAACAAGCATGGAGCATAAAAAATTATAGATACGTTTCCAACGTATCAGCATTCCCGAGCTTAACTCCTGCTCGTCCTCGAGTAGGTAAGTGATAAAAGAATAATTTTTGAGGTGACATGCACCCTCACAATAAAGATCCAACCATTTGCAAGTATTGAAAGCTGGGATCAAAGAACTCTAAACATGTGCATGAAAGATGGAGTTCTAACAATAGGGCATAGTAACTATGTATTCAACATGGCAAGCTACAAACAAAGATCATGAATAATATGTATTGAAAAATGTTTGTTTGTTTCACATGCAGAAAACATAGCATAGTGGCAATCAGCTTGTCCCTCATAAAGTAGCGATAAAATGCATAGGACACCTGCAAAGTTCACAAGGGTGACTAGAAACAAGTAGCACAAGAACAAGTAATAACACAATATGCATCAATTAATAAGCTTTGGAACACTACACATAGAATGACAACTATGCTCTCTTAATGGTGCCTAAAGGTAGAAGGTGGAGACTCAATAATGGTGGAAGAAAGGCCTTTTTGTAAAGGAAGCAGGGATTACAAGTTTCAAAAAGAGCTTCCAAAAATTATGGTACTTGTTAGCTTTCAGCCCTCATTGCTCCTATCATAAGCATCTTGAAGTGGTTAAGGTTAAAGTGGCAAAGCTGGAGTATATGCTTGACGAAGTATAAGTTGGCAATCTCATGCCCCTTGGACACGAGGGCCACACCTCATGCATACTCAACTTTGGGTCCAGGTAAGTTCTTGTCACTGTAAGTATTTGCATATCATTGAGAACCGCCAACGGGGTACCCCTTGCACATTGTACAGGAGCTTTCCCATAACCAAAATGACAAGGCAAACAGACAATGAGCATCTCAGCAATTCTTCTTATGTACCATGGGAATATGGTGCTTTTTTCTCTTTTTCCTCTTTTCTCAATGTGTCTCTTTTTTATAAGAAGAATGCTTCATAGATGTCACTATGGTGATGATGCAAGTTTCCACCATGATTAGGCATGGCTTAGGCTAGCAGCCCAGGCATTTCTCTAACACAGGATACAAACTCCATGGACTTACAAGTTCCCTCTTTATTTCACACCGATGACATCCATAGACAAAAGAACATGATATCAACTGAGTACAACAAGGTACAAGTGCAATATTGAAAACGTTCCCCGTGACAGCACGGTTCTGCTAATTCCAACTTATAAGTGCAAGCATATACAACAAAGTTGTCACAATGGTTCAAGTTTATTAGGGGCAAAGAATAAAGTGTGCCATCAAGTTCGTGAGGGCTTTAATCACTAAGTTTTCACGTAACAAAATAGTTTTTAATTGGAAGATAGATGAAAACAAGAATATACTTTGGAATGGTGTAACACACCATGCATAGGAGTTTATAGTGGACACATTGGAATAACTTGGTTTCTTGGGAGTTAGAAGCATGAGTAGAACTTACTCATACAAGTGGAGGCTAGCAAAAGACTGGGAGCAACCAACTAAGAGAGCAATAATGGCCATAATTATGCAATGTAACAAAGCAAACTAATCAAAGCAAAGAGTGGTACTACAAGTCAATGACTAAATGATCATAGAGGCTAATGGTGACTTGTCATAGTCATAACATGGTGTTAGCATGTGCCAAGTCAACCCAAGCAAAACATCAAAGGAGAATACCACAATACTATGCTTTTGCATGCTAAAACAACGCATAATTTATTCAAGGCACACTAAGCAATCCCAATTGTTTAGAACAATACATGCTATAGCAATAATCACTAAGCATAATGCTAAAACAACACCTAGCATGTCATGCTAAAGTCTAAGTCACAGTCAATGCAAGCTCATCTTGCACTTCAAGCAAGAACTTGCTACTCCTTTCCAAACACCAAGCAAACTTATTTGCAAAACAACACAGCTAGAACGGGGGTCCAAACTACTAAATAAAACTAAACAAACTAAGCAAAGCAAATGAAAACTAAGACGCTCCAAGAACAACACAACTGTGCATGAAACAATAAAACGAAGTGTCTAGACAGACCTGAGCTTTTTATTAATGAAGGGGATGCCCAAGGCATCCCCAAGCTTTGATGCTTGTACCTATTGGATATTTCTTGGGGTGGCACCATGGTGGCATCCCCAAGCTTGAGCTTTTGTCTATTCTTCATCTCATTGCATCATTCTCTCTCTACACCTAAAATTTTTCCTTCACACAATCTTCATTGGCAACATTAGCTTATTCAAAAGATATTAGACCACTGGCAAAGCTTTGGAACAACAAGGCTTTTCACTAAAAACACAAGCTACTGTAGTAACTCCTTAAAATAAACTCAATTTACCTAAAGAGAGCTCAAAAAGAAATTAATAAGAAGCAAATGCAAATAATGACAGAAATCTGTCAAAACAGACCAGCAGATAGAAACAATTTTTTTCGAACATCTTCTGTTGATCAAATCAAAAAGTGTTGAACTAGCAAAAGTTATCCAACATACTGGGGGATTTATTCGTAAAGTTTGAGCTCAATCCGAGTTACAGAGCCTCCTCACGATTTTTTTTGGTGGAGGACAGAAATCTGTTTTGGGACAGCAACCTCCCAAATCTTACTTCCCTCTCATTAGAGGTCATTCTTGGCACAAAAAGAAAATAAAAAGGATAAGGAGAGGTCATTATTGAAGTAATAACTTCCAAGACTCAAGGAAACTCTTGGGTTATCTCCCAACAAGTAAAGCTCTCACGAACTTGATGGCACATTTTATTTCTTGCACTTAATAAACCTGAACCATTGTGACTATCTATGTAGTTATATGCTTGCAAATTATAAGTTGGGAGTTAGCAAAACCATGCTGTCATGGGGCACGCTTTCAACATTGCACTTATTCTATTTAGTTCATATCATGTTCGTTTGTTTATGGATGTCGTTGGTGTGAAATAATATGGGAGCTTGTAAGTCCATGGAGTTTGTATATGTGTTAGAGAAATGCATGGGCGGCTAGCCTAAGTCATGCCTAATCATGGTGGAAACTTGCAGTAAAACCATAGTGGACATTCTATGAAGCATGTCCAATAAAAAACTATGCAAATAGCAAATAAAAAGATTGTTGAGATGCCCATTGTCTGTTGCCTTGTCATTGTGATATGGGATCGCTCCTGTGTCATGGGGCAAGGGGTACCCCGTTGACGGTTCTCGATGATATGCATATATTTACAATGACAAGAACTTACCTAGGATATAAGTTGAGTAGCATGAGGTCTGAGTACCCGTACTCAAGGGGCATGAGATTTTCAATTTATGATTTGTCAAGCATTAAACTTATATTTTCCCTCACATTAACCTTAATACTTCAAGATGCTTATGATAGGGGTAATGAGAGCTCAAAGCTAATTAGTACCATAATTTTTTGGAAGCTTCATAAAACTTGTTAATCCCTGTTTCCCTCCGCGAAGGGCCTATATTTTACTTTTATGTTGAGTCAATAAGACTATTCCTCTCTATCTCAAGCAAGCATTTGAGTTTTTATGATTCAATCATCTATATGTTGATTTATTCAATCATGTTCCTTATGTTCCTTGTTTTGCACAATGCTCTTATCCGAATGAATATAACTTTGAAAGCTATCATTGTTGGTGAAGAGACTGTTATGTTTAAGAAAAAGACTCCTACAACATAAGCTTCATTATAAAAGTTTAGCTCAAAAATAAGTATGATTTGTTAATTGTGCTCTGACCAAGAACAAAGTTTGCCATCACCAATTATTTTTCTTTGTGCACCTTTATTGTGACTTCCTTACTCATTGCAAGTTGAGTTATATGAAAGTGAGTTACTTTCTATTATGATTTGTGTATTGATAAATGTGATGTTTCTTGTCCGTATTCTCTTTATCGACACTTCACTCTATAAACCTATGGTCATGTTTACTCAGTTCAGTTTCCGCTTTTGGACAAACGAGGTCTAAGCTTGGGGGGAGTTGATATGTCAATTTTGCATCACTATTTCATATCATAATTTAATGTTATTCATTGATATATTTCATATTTAGAGATGATACTTATTCTATTTCATCTATTTTGCATGTTTGATGATTTTTAGAGAAAATTCCAGAAAATATATGGGAATTCCTATTTTTCTAGAAGACGAAGGTAGCCAGAAAAGGGAGTGGAGATGGGCCATAGGGCGCCCACACCAACTCTAGGCGCGGGTCCCCCAGGGTCACGCGGCCAGGTGGTGTGGCCACCCTAGCCCACCTCTGTTGTCGCCCTTCCGCATATATTGTCCTCCCGAAAACCTAAGACGGAGAGAGCCATCAGAGAAATATTATGCTGCCTCTGTGGGGCGGAAACAACAGAGAGATAAAGATCTCTCCGGCAGGCAGAAATCTGTCGGGGAAATTCCTCCCCGGGGAGGGGAGATCATCGCCATCGACACCATCATCGAGCTGGGCTTTATTGGGATCATCATCATCATCCTCATTAACATCACCACCAGCACGATCACCACCACGCCATATCGTTGTAACAATTGGGTTGAATCTTGTGTAGTTCATAGGGGAAACTTTCCCGGTGTTGATTACTTGTTGTAGTTGATGCTATTGAGTGAAACCATTGGATTATTGTTCATGTTCAGATTGTTACTTCTCGGTATTTCATCTTTGATCTTGATCCATATGATGTCTTGTGAGTAGTTTATTTAGTTCTTGAGGACATGGGAGAAGTCATGTTGTTAGTAGTGGAATTATGTTGAGTAATATTTAATGGTTTGATGTTTATGTTGTGATGTTATTCTTCTAGTGGTGTCATGTGAATGTCAACTACATGATACTTCACCTTTATGGGCCTAGGAGAATGCATTGTGTATTTGGCTACTAATTGTGGGGTTTTCGGAGTGACAGAAACCTATGTTGGGCCACGCAGAGATAAAACAAAAAATTTCCTCTAACGTGGTGATCCCAAGACCTAGCTGAGGTATAAGGCCACGAGGTTTACCACTAGACGCAGCGATTGCGGATTCTGCGATGAAGCGCGTCGATTGATGCGTGTAGTCCTCACGATCCGATCGTCACGGTGCGATCGTGCAGCACCTCTGCTGGTATCCACATGCATACAGGAGGAGCACCGTGAGCGCTAGGTTAAATTCACGGTGGCTGGACTGTGGAGCTAGGGTTTCCAACACATGGAATGACCTAACCGAACAACGATTAACCTTTCTGGGTTACTGTGCTCCACTATATATAGGGAGTGAACGTGGGCTCTGCTCGCGCGACCCATTCACTAAAGCCCATATAACACTAGTCACCGTGAGTCCAACTCACTAACTCAGTCCTAATCTGGTTTTAGGTCCAACCCAACCAAATTACAGATTCGAATCCAATCCGAACTTGCTCCCGCTCTTAAGTGTGTGACCCCGCAGGCTCATGGTTACTTGGACACGATTAGAGTCCAACTCACAATCGATCAATCGGCATCGGCTCCTAGCAGAACATGCCGATTCCCAAGTACCAAAGAGTCATGACGACTTGCCTTTTCAATGCGACTTACGTCTGAGTCCCTTTTGCCTCACGATATACCTTGTCAGACTATAGGCGAATATATGTCATCCCTTAAATAGTCCGACTCTCTTCTCGATCCGAGATAAGTGATTCACCCGACTAACTCTTAGCCGATCGCCTCGGTTAACACTTAACCGAGTCGTGCATGGCCATGCTTTCCGAATCATATCTCACAAGAGGGCCCAGAGAATATCTCTCCGAGTGGAGGAGCAAAATCCCATCTTGGTTATTCACATCACGCAGCTTGATTCTCAGTCGACCCGAACTCGCCTTTATAAGCGCCGATTCACGGATCGTTTGATGTAACCTAAGTCGGTGATCCTCAACTCGGACTATGCAACAACCTCGGTCTAAGGATTACATTAATTGAGATATACGAATGACAGCTTAGGTCGTTGTACCTCAATGTGTGTCAATCCGACTCGCTAAACTCTTTAGCCTAGTCTGTGTAAGTTTGAATAGCATCTCCATGCCCATGACAAGTGGAACCGAGTCATCAAGCCAACTTTCACATTGGTCTAAGTTGTGTCCAAGACAACCTCAATGACCAAGGATATTTAGTACAAACAACATGAATGCATAGTTCCACAACTGAATCACATATTCAATGATACACATCGGATGTTTATACAAGGACTACTTAATAACTTTATGAATACAATGGGAAATCTCATCATACATGATTGCCTCTAGGGCATATTCCCAGCCTCCCACTTGCACTAGAGTCAATCTTCCGACATCACATGTCTAAGCATATAATGCCCATGGCTCTCGGTGCGCCTCATGCTTGGTGGGTAACGGCTTTGTCAACGGATCCGCAATATTTGCATCCGTGTGTACCTTGCATAACTTGATATCACCTTGATCCTAATGGCGAATTAGGTGGTACCGCATGAGTATGTGCTTGTTCTTCGGTGTTGTCTAGGTTCCTTGGCTTGTGCAATAGCACCATTGTTGTCACAATACACGTCCAACGGATTGGACGAGCCCTGAACCACACCAAGATCCATGAGGAAATTCCTCATCCAAACAGCTTCCTTTGCTGCCTCCGAGGCAGCAATATACTCAGCCTCTGTTGTAGACGCAGACACAGTCTCTTGCTTGGAACTTTTCCAGCTCACAGCACCTCCTTTTATAATAAACACGTATCCAGATTGTGAGCGAGAATCATCAGAGTCGGTGAGATAACTCGCATCCGTGTAACCCTTTACACTGAGTTCATCTTCACCACCATAAACCAAGAACATATCCTTAGTCCTTCTCAAGTACTTTAGGATATTTTTAGCGCTATCCGATGGATCTCTCCAGATCACCTGGTATCTCTCACAACACTTAGAGCATAGGAAACATCCGGCCTAATGGATCATGGCGTACATGATGGATCCGATTGCGAAGCATATGGAATCGCACTCATCCGACTTCGCTCATCGGTTGTCGAAGGACACCGAGTCTTGCTAAGTTTTACACCATGGGACATCGGTAAGAACCCTTCTTAGACGATTCCATGTTGAACTTTTTCAACACTTTGTACAAATAAGTACTCGACTCAATCCAATGAGCCTCCTTGATCTATCTCTATAGATCCGGATTAGAGGATGTATGTTGCCTCACCCAAGTCTTTCATTGAGAAACTCCTTTCCAATGATCCCTTGGTTTCTTGCAACATCTGGACATCATTTCCAATCGTAATATGTCATCCACATATAAGATTAGAAAATTTACTTTGTTCCCACTAAACTTCTTGTATAAACAAGAATCATGATCACTCTTGATGAAGCCAAACGATTTGACTACCTCATCAAAGCGAATATTCCAACTCCGAGATGCTTGCTTCAACCCATAAATGGATTTTGAAGTTTGCATACCTTGTCGGCGTAGCGGATCGACAAAACCCTCGGCTGTATCATATACACGTCCTCGGTTAAATTTCCGTTAAGGAAAGCCGTTTTGACATCCATCCGCCATATCTCATAGTCGAAATAGGCCGCTATAGCTAACATGATCCGAACTGATTTAAGCATCGCTTTGGTAGAAAGTCTCGTTGTAATCAACTCCTTGAACTTGTCGGAACCCCTTCGCGACAAGGCGTGCTTTATAGATTGAAACATTTCCATCCATATCGGTTTCTTCTTAAAGACCCATTTGCACTCGACGGGTCTTGCACCGTCTGCGATCAACCAAGTTCCAAACTTGTTTTTCATCCATGGACTTTATCTCGGATCTCATGGCTCCAAGCCATGACTCGAATCGAATCCCACCATCGCTTAGAATAATTTGCGGCTCATCAGCATCTAAGAACACATCACGAACACTTCGTAATCTTGCCGATCTTAAATGTACGGTCTTTGTCGGCTCATTGCCACGATCGGCTCAACCTCCAAGGTTTTGCCGATTCGCTATTAGCCGATTCGCTATTAGCCGATTCCTCTCGAATTTCTTGAGTTGCACCGTGCTCCCACTTACTCCCCCGAGAAACTCTTTCTCAAGGAAGACACCGTTCGAGCGACAAACACTTTGCCCTCTTCTCGGTTGTAGAAGTAGTAACCCAAGGTTTCCCTCGGATACCCCGAAAATACATTTATCCGACTTGGCGTAAGCTTGTCCGATCAAGTCGCTTGACAAAAGCTTCACAACCCCAAATCTTAAGAAAAGACAAACTCGGCTTTTGCTGTCCACATCTCATGCGGTGTCTTCTCTACCGATTTTGATGGTACTTTGTTTAGTGTGAACGCATTTGTTTCTAGACAATAACCCCAAAATGATAAAGGCGGATCTGTCCGACTCATAATTGACTGTACCATGTCCAACAAGGTCCGATTCCGCCTTTCTGAAACACCATTCCTTTGTGGCGTTCCTGGCGGAGTAAGTTGAGGAACTATTCCACAACTTTTCAGATGGTCATCAAACTCATGGCTCATGTACTCGCCTCCTCGGTCCGACCGAAGAAACTTTATTTTCTTGCCGAGTTGATTATGTGCTTCATTCTGGAATTCTTTGAACTTTTCAAAGGCTTTCTACTTATGTTTCATTAAGTAGATATATCCATACCTACTCAAATCATCAGTGAAGGTAATGAAGTACTCATAACCACCCCTGGCTGTCGTGCTCATTGGTCCACATACATCACTATGTACTAGTCCCAACAAGTCGGACGCCCTTTCGCAACTCTTTGAAAAAGGTGTCTTGGTCATTTTGCCGAGTAGGCAAGATTCGCATGTCTCGAACGACTCTAAGTCGAACGAAGTTAGGAGTCCATCATCATGGAGCTTCTTCATGCGTTTCCAACTTATATGACCAAGCCGACAGTGCCAAAAGTAAGTCATATTCAGATCATTTGGTTTCAACCTTTTAACATTTATGTTATAAACCGACTCACCATCAAGATTCAAAATAAATAACCCGTCCTGGGCGGGTGCAAAGCCGTGAAACATATCATTCAAATACAAAGAACAACCATTATTCTTGATATTCGACTCATAGCCTTGCCTCATCAAACATGAAGCGAAATAATGTTTCGATTGAGCCTTTGGAACATAATAACAATTATTTAGTTCCATAATGAATCCGGAAGGTAAATGAAGTTGCATCGTGCCGACTTCCAACGCAGCAACTCTTGCTTTGTTTGACTCGAATATCAACCTCGCCTCTTGCTACGCTCCTAGTTCTTACCGGTCCACCTTGAGTTGCGAGATGTGAATCTTGATCCGGTATCATATACCCAAGAACTATTAGGTGCATCAGCAAGATATATGTCTATAACATTGCAAACAAGTGTACCTGAGTCGGAAGTCATACCTCCACTCTTGGCTTTGTCGGCCAAGTACTTGCTGCAGGTCCTCTTCCAGTGGCCATCCGCCTTGCAGTAGAAGCAAGTGGATCCGGCTGAAGGATATGGCTTAGTCCTTGAGGAAGCGCTTGGGACAGGGTCCTGAGCCTGCTTTCCTCCTGACTTAGCCTTCTTCTTAGTCCAAGAACTCTTCTTGAACTTAGCCTTATTCTGCACCATCAATACTTGATTGGTGCCCTTCTTGAGATCCGCCTCTGCCTGCTTGAGCATCCCATGCAATTCAGTGAGCTTCTTATCCATACCATGCATGTGGTAGTTCGAAATGAACTGCCCATATGCACTAGGAAGAGAGTTCAGAATTATATCCGTAGCGAACTCTTCGCTTATGGGGTAGCCAAGCCTCTCCAGACTGCGTAACCAACCATTTTGATCACATGCGGACTCGGTGGATCACCATCCTTAAGCTTGCAACTTCGCAAAGCACGAGACTTGATACCTCTCGGTCTTCGCTGAGCACGAACATACTTTTGAGGCTTTCGATCATATCGTAGGCCTCAACATGCTCAGCTTTTTGCAAGTCCGGTTCCATGTGAGCAAGCATAAGACGGCTAATATCCATGGACTCATCTTTAGCCCGACGGTAGGCATTGGTGGGCTGACGATCGCATTCTCATTCGGCTCATCTGGAAGTGGGTTGTCTAGGACATGGTCCTTCTTTTCTTGTTTGAGAACAATTCTCGATTTCGATACCGATTGGTAAAATTAGTGTCGTTCGGTTTATCTTTCTCAAGAATGGTTCTCAACGCATAAAACCGGATATCTGAGTGGCTGCTACTTGGTGCCATGATCTACAACGGAAAATATGCAAAACACTTAAGACATGTATTCATAAAAGAGCAAGCATATTAAACATTTTAATATTTTATGCTCCCACTAGAACCAACACCCTCGATGGTTACTTAGTGATTCGGGATCCTAAATAAGCAAGTCGGCTAGTGAGCTTTAGCATCACCGCTAGCCGCCAAGTGATCTAGGTAGACAACTCCTTGTCAATCGCATCTCATGCGACTCTGTTGACGGGTGGCATCACATGCCCGGCTCCCATCCGACCTTTCCCGAGTCCCACAACCGTTGTGATAGACCCGTCTAGCTTACCAAGTGTTTACTGCGGTAGAGTCGACTCGAACCCACCTAGTCGGAAAGAATTGGCAGCACCTCAATTTTATGAGCCCACTACCAAAAATGTCCGACTTGTGATGGTGCAAACCTTTGGCGGAAAACCGACTAGACCTTCTTTGAGGGATTAAATTTTACCGACTATCTAATAGAGGTAAAAGCGAGACATAACAATAACACAAAATAAAGCAATTATAATGTGAAATGGTATGGCTCTCTTCATGGCGATCTCCATCTCCACAAAGCACGTAATCCGACTCGTGCCAACTCTTGTCACTTGCCGTCTTACTCCATGTCGCCGACATGTACAACGCCTATGCATGCCTTCCGGGTTCTCAAACAGCTACACTAGCTTAGTAAAGTAAATTACATAGAGAATCCGACACGCAGGTCGTTATACAATAAAATGACAGCACCTAGGCTCCGGTGACAAAAACCGTGATTCGCAGATCACGTATGGATTACACATACATCACATGCACATGAACCATACCATTCACAACTTCACGCAAAAACAAGTTATGCATAGATACAATATCTATCGGCATTGTGAAACTCAAGCGACATCTAAGGCGCTTCTGACGAGGCGGCGGTCCCGCTAAGCCGGATAGCGGGGATCGAAGCGGCGCCCGCGGATCGGCAGCGGTAGCGATTTTCCGGCGTAGATCTCATCTACGATCCGAACATGGATTCCGACCATCGTTCGATTCGATCAAACTTTTGATCTTCGATCACCGCTCGGATTTCGTGTCACGGTCTGCCGATGGCGGAAGCCAACGGTGGGGTATGTCGTTCCGACCTCGGCGATATGATCACGGAAATCGGATCTACCATTCCCGAGTACGTTGATCCAATCAACTTCATACAAAACCGATCTATCTCATAGATCGACCACCAAAACAGGACATAGATCTCATCTATAGCCTACGCATATCACATATCGCGATCTCGAGCCTAAAACCGAAGCTATCGCTCGATACCCTTTGTTGGGCCCGCGAGAGATAAAACAAAAATTTCCTCTAACGTGGTGATCCCAAGACCTAGCGAGGTAGAAGGCCACGAGGTTTACCACTAGGCGCGATTGCGGATTCTTGATGAAGCGCGTCGTTGATGCGATGTAGTCCTCACGATCCGATCGTCCTGGTGCTGATCGAAAGACCTCTCTGGTATCCACGTACAAGGAGGAGCACCGTGCGAATCGCTAGGTTCGTTACGGCCGGACTCTGTGGAGCTAGGGTTTCCAACACATGGAATGACCTGACCGAACAACGATTAACCTTTACGGGTTCTTGTGCTCCACTATATATAGGGGTGAACATGGGCTCTGCTTTCGACCCATTCACTAAAGCCCATATAACACTAGTCACCGTGAGTCCAACTCACTAACTCGATCCTAATCTGGTTTTAGGTCCAACCCAACCCAGATTCTGATTCGAATCAATCGAACTTGCTCCGCTCTTAAGTGTGTGACCCCGCAGCTCATGGTTACTTGGACACGATTAGAGTCCAACTCAATCGATCAATCGGCATCGGCTCCTAGCGAACATGCCGATTCCCAAGTACCAAAGAGTCATGACGACTTGCCTTTTCAATGCGACTTACGTCACGAGTCCCTTTTGCCTCACGATATACCTTGTCGGACTATAGGCGAATATATGTCATCCCTTAAATAGTCCGACTCTTCTCGATCCGAGATAAGTGATTCACCCGACTAACTCTTAGCGATCGCCTCGGTTAACACTTAACCAGTCGTGCATGGCCATGCTTTCGAATCATATCTCACGAGAGGGCCGGAGAATATCTCTCCGAGTGGAGGAGCAAAATCCCATCTTGGTTATTCACATCACGCACTTGATTCTCGATCGACCCGAACTCGCCTTTATAAGCGCGATTCACGGATCAGCGTTTGTGAACCTAAGTCGGTGATCCTCAACTCGGACTATGCAACAACCTCGGTCTAAGGATTACATTGATTGAGATATACAAATGACAGCTTAGTTCGTTGTACCTCAATATGGGTCAATCCGACTCGCTAAACTCTTTAGCCTAGTCTGTGTAAGTTGGAATAGCATCTCCATGCCCATGACAAGTGGAACCGAGTCATCAAGCCAACTTTCACATTGGTCTAAGTTGTGTGTCCAGCACAACCTCAATGACCAAGGATATTTAGTACAAACAACATAAATGCATAGTTCCACAACTGAATCACATATTCAATGATACACATCAGATGTTTATACAAGGACTACTTAATAACTTTATGAATACAATGGGAAATCTCATCATACATGATTGCCTCTAGGGCATATTCCCAACAACCTAAACCCCCGTTTGGAAACCATTGCATAAGGGAGTGTAGGATCTCAGAGTTTAATGTTGTGGTTAGATTTTTATATTAATTACTTTCTTGTAGTTGCGGATGCTTGCAAGGGGTATAATCACTGGGGTAGTACATTAGCATATATTCACCCCCATAACACTTATCCAACCAATGAAGATTAATCGACTATATGAAGCGAAAGCACTTGACAATATTCCCATGTGTCCTCGAGAACGTTTGGTCATCATAAGTAATACAACCAGCTTGTCGTTTGCTGAACAAAAGGATTGGGCCACTCGCTGCAATTATTATTATTGTCTTTTATTTACTCGCACTTTATTTATCTGCATTACCAAAAAACCCTAAAAATCCGTTTGCTAGTATTTACAGTGAATCCTTGATCCAAACCGCCTGTCAACACCTTCTGCTCCTCGTTGGATTCGACACTCTTATTTATCAAAAGTACTATGATACACCCCCTATACTTGTGGGTCATCACGGACGTCTGTTGAAGCGGTTGATGACCCACAAGTATAGGGGGTGTATCGTAGTAATTTTGATAAATAAGAGTGTCGAACCCAACGAAGAGCAGAAGGTGTTGACATGTGGTTTGGATCAAGGATTCAATGTAAATACTTAGCAAATGGACTTTTAGGTTTTTTTGATAATGCAGATAAATAAAGTGCGAGTAAATAAAATACAATAATAATAAGAATTACAGCAAGTGGACCAATCCTTTCTTCAGCAAAGAACAAGCCGGTTGTACTACTTAAGATGACCAAACATTCTTGAGGACACATGGGAATATTGTCAAGTGCTTTCGCTTCATATAGTTGATTAATCTTCTTTGGTTGGACAAGTGTTCTGTGGGTGAACCTATGCTAATGTACCGACCTTACTTGGACTAATACATACTTGTGATTATACCCCTTGCAAGCATCCGGTACAAAAAAGTAATTAAGATAAAAATCTAACCACAACATTAAACTCTGAGATCCTACACTCCCATATGCAATGGTTTCCTAACGGGGGTTTAGGTTTGTGTCACTCCGGCAACCCCACAATTAGTAGCTAAATACACAATGCATTCCCCTAGGCCCATAAAGGTGAAGTATCATGTAGTCGATGTTCACATGACACCACTAGAAGAATAGCACCACAACTTAAATATCAAACCATTAAATATTTCTCAACACAATTCCACTACTAAAAACATGATTTCTCCCATGTCCTCAAGAACTAAACGAACTACTCATGAGACATCATATGGATCAAGATCAGAGATGGAATAATGATAAGTAACAATCTGAACATGAACAATAATCCAATGGTTCCACTCAATAGCATCAACTACAACAAGTAATCAACACCGGGAAAGTTTCCCCTAAGAACTATGCAACATTCAACCCAATTATTACAGCGGGATGGAGTGGTGGTGATGGTGCTGGTGGAGATGATGGTGAAGATGATGATGATCCCGATGAAGTCTAGCTTGATGACGGTGTTGATGGCGACGATCTCCCCAACCCGGGAAGGAATTTCCCCGGCAGATTTCTGCCTGCCGGAGAGCTCTTTCTTTCTCTGTAGTTTTGACACGTCCAAAACGTATCTACTTTCTCGAACCCTTTGCTATTGTTTATTCTCTAAACTTGTGTGTTTTGGATACAACTAACACAGACTAACGCTATTTTCAGCAGAATTACCTTGGTGTCTTGTTTTTGTGTAGAAAATCAGCTATCAGGAAAAATCCAGGAAAATATGCCAAAAACTATTTTCCACCAGAACATCCACAGAGCCAGAAGGGGAGACAGAGGGGAGGCCTGGGGGGCCCAGACCCACCCCAGGCATGGGCCCACCTAACCCCGTGCCTGGAGGGGGTCTGGCCACCCCAGGCAGCTCCTCGGCCTCCCTCTGCGCCTATAAGTTGCCTTTTGACCTAAAAACCGAGGGGGTTGAATAGTTTTCCAAAATGAGTTCCGATCGGCCGCCGCCACCAGAAACCAAGATTCGGATCCAGAAACTCCGTTCTGGCACCCTGCCGGGATGGGTAATTTGGAGAGGATCATCGCCATCATCATCACCAACGCATCTCCATCAATCACCGATGTTTCCCTCATCCATGAGTGAGTAATACCCTGCTGTAGGCTTGGGGATGGTAGGGACTGGATGAGTTCTATCATGTAATCGAATAAGATATGTTAGGGGCATAGTGCCTAATATCTCTATTAGTGCTATTTGACTTTGTTGCAACTTGTTGTTCTTAATGCTTGTCACTAGGGCCCGGGTGCCATGATCTCAAATCTGAACTTATTATTGAATCATTATGATAGTATTGTTTGTGATCTTATCTGCAAGTTGTGTACATATATCATTGTCCGGATACAAAAGCCCCAAAGTGACAATAATTGGGACAACCGGAGGGGATGACTGTGGTGTGAGGATCACATGTGTTCACGGAGTGTTAATGCTTTGCTCCAGTGCTCTATTAAAAGGAGCACCTTAATTGCCAGTAGTTCCCTAGAGGCCCCGCTGCCACGGGCTGGCTGGACAGAAGATGTTGTGCAAGTTCTCATTGCGAGCACGTATGACTATATTTGGAGCACATGCCTAGGATTTTTTAGTACTTGGATGCTTGTTATTATTTACTGTTGGAATTATGCCCTAGAGGCAATAATAAAGATGTTATTATTATAATTCTTGTTCATGATAAAGTTTATATTCCATGCTAGAATTGTATTAAGCGGAAACTTTAATACTTGTGTGGTTTGTGAACAACACCGTGTCCACTGATGCGCCTCTAAGGACTAGCTCATTGATCAATGATGGTTAAGGTTTCCTAACCATAGACATGAGTTGTCAATTGATAATGAGATCATATCATTGGGAGAATGATATGATGGACGGACCCAAACTAAGCGAAGCAATTAGATCGTTTCATCGTGTTCATCTTTGCGAAGCTTTTCCTATGTCAAATATTGTATTCCTTAGACCATGAGATAATGCAACTCCTGGTACGGAAGAAAGCTTTGAGGTCATCAAAGCGTCATCCTATGAGAGGGTGATCATAAAGGTGTCTCTCGGTGATCGGAAAAGTATCTGTTGGGTTGTATGTATCGAGATGGAATTTGTCCCTCCCAATTCGGAGAGATATACTTGGGCCCACTCGGTATCGATATCAACACCGCTTGCAAGCATGTGGTTAAGGAGTTAATCACAAAGTGATATCGGATTACGAAGCAGTAAAGTACTTGCTGTGAGCGAGATTGAACTAGGTATGGCGGTGCATCGATCGAATCTCGGGCAAGTAAAATATCGCGAGACGAAGGAATATATATATATATGGGATTGATTGAATCCGGCATCGTGGTTCATCCGATATGATCATCGATGAATGTGTGGGAGTCAATATGGGTGCCCAGACCCGTTGTTGATTATTGATAGAAGATCATGCGCATATTCTCGAACCGCAGGTCACACACTTAACGTATCTCGACGCTAGGATAGATTGGATAATTGGTTTATGAATTTTTGTTCGGTCTCGGATGGGATCCGGGATATCACGAGAGGTTAGGAATGGTCCGGAGAATAGGATTCATATAAAGGCGGTGCAGTTTTGGAGTTGAATTGTTAGTTAATCGGTATTGTCTGAAGCTTCTAGAACCTTCCGGAAGGGACCAACGTGGCCCCACCTTCCGGGAGGGCATGGGCCTATGAGGGAGTGTCACGCGCATTGGGCCAGGGCACATGGCCCCATAGGGCCGATTCTAGAGAGATTTGACTCGTTTAAATCTCGGGATAGAATTTCTAGAAGAGGGAGAGTTTAAATCGTTTAAACTAGAGATAGGATTTCTAGATAAGGGAGAGTTTAAATCGTTTAAACTAGAGATAGGATTTCTAGATAAGGGAGAGTTTAAATTGTTTAAACTAGAGATAGGCTTGGAGGAGGGGCAAGGGCTGGCCGCCCCCCTCTATATATAGAGGGGTGGTGCGCCCCCTCCCCCCACACACACACCTCTCCTCCAAACCCTAGCCGCCTTGCTAGCTTTCCTCTCTCCCTCCCGACTGTTTGTAGGCGAAGCCCTGCTGCAGAAATTCTCCACCATATACACCACGCCGTCGTGTTGTAGATCCAATCTATCTCTCCACCATACTCGCTGGTCCGAGGAAGGAGGCGTCGAGTCTTTGCGTGTGCATCTCACGGAGGCACCGCCACTTGTGGTGCTAGATCGGATCGGATCGCGAGGAGGAGAATCGAAATCGACTACATCACCCACGTTAAACGCGAGCGTTCCATTGTAATCTTCAAGGGTATGAAGATCTAATCCAATCTCTCTCGTTGATTGCATCTCCTAGATTAGATATTGGCTTTCCCTTTGTTCGCATCCGTAGAAAATTTTGATTTACTATGCCGCGAAACCCTTCATTTACCTGCAATGCCCTAGGTATTG
The DNA here is from genome assembly GCA_030063025.1 of Avena longiglumis. Taxonomy (NCBI): domain Eukaryota; kingdom Viridiplantae; phylum Streptophyta; class Magnoliopsida; order Poales; family Poaceae; genus Avena; species Avena longiglumis. The sequence goes on from CP125974.1 coordinate 557,562,400, forward strand.
AAGTTACATGTTTAGACTCGTCCATGCAACGCCCGTCCATTCATCCTTATACCTACCGCACTAGAATCCTACTGTTACCGTTACTGTTACTACTGCTACTGTTCCACTATTATTGTTACGGCTGATGTTGCTTTGTTGTTGCTACTACAAACTATTACTACTGATAAACATCTGTGAGCAAGAACTATTTCCAGGTGCAGCTGAACTGACAACTCAGTTGTTAAGGCTTGCAAGTATTCTTTGGCTCCCCTTGTGTCGAATTAATAAATTGGGTAATACTACCTGCGAAGACTGTTGCGATCCCCTACACTTGTGGGTCATCTGGACTATTTTCTGGTGCCGTTTCCGGGGAGCATAGCTTTATTTGTAAGTTCACTTGGATCTATTATTGTTCACTGCTACTCCTTTCATCATGGGGAAGTCTCATGATGGAAAGTTCCCTATTTTACCATCCACTACAAGAAGAGGTACAGTCCTAAACACCTCTGTTGCTCTTGACTCACCGTCTGTTATAAGTAAGATTGTCACACCACCACCACATACTCATGCTACACACACTGCTAGTACTGCTGAATCTGAAACTGCTTTTGATGCTCATGATGTTACTTCTACCGTGCTTGATGCGAGTGGTTCATTAGGTACTTTTCTAGATGCTACTATGGCTAGTCTAGGAAATACCGAAACTCCTAGTGAAGACACTGTTACACCTGTTAGCTCACCTGAGGCTAGTGAGGGTTATGATATTAATGATGGTTACATTGAGTTCACTGATGAATTTGTTGAAGAGTGTCGAAACACACATGGTACTAGTGATATGAAGAGTCTCCTTGCTAGACGTACTATTATGCCTAAGTTGTCCTCTGATCCTAAGTTTGCCACTTCTCCCATAGATATTAAAGATGAAGATTATGATTTCTCTCTTGATTTGTCTTATTTAGATATTGTTGAGAAAGAACCTTTTTGTGGGACTGAAAATGAGAGTGTTGTGGCTCATATGAATGAGCATTCTACTATGAGTGCTTCGTTCTCTGATGATTTTAAGATGCGCAAGTACTTTGTTGCTAAGATCTTCCATTTTTCACTAAAAGGAGAAGCTAGGGCTTGGTTTAATAGATTACCTCTTGATTCCGTTGATAGCCCTAATTTCTTGATTGCTTCTTTATTCCATAAATATTTTCCTCCCGGTGCTAGACATGCTGCTTTGCAGAGACTTTTTGATTTTAAACAGGGAGAAGAAGAGAAATTGCCTGAGTCATGGAAAAGATTCTATTCCTTGATTCATGCACATCTTGGATGTCCATTACCTAAAAATGAGCTTCTTGATATTTATTATAATGGACTAACTAATGATTCTAGGACCTACCTAGATAGCTTTGCTGATTGTGTTTTCAGGAAAAGGACTCCTACAGATGTTAAAGAATTAATGACCAAGATAAGCAAGAATTATGATGATTGGACTTCAACTGAGCTGAATTCACCTAAGCCTATTACTCCTGAACCAGTTGTTCCTGAACCAGTTCCAACACCAATACCAAAGAAGAGGGGAGTTATTGCATTAAATGATGAAGTAATAAAAGAAGCTAAGAAGTGTCTAAAGGAGAAAGGTATTAGAGCTGAAGATGTGAAGAATCTACCTCCTATAAAAGAATTATGTAAGCCAATTCCCCACTCATCTACTATTGAGGTACACTCTCGCCAACACTTTGATGAAGGTGATATTACTTATGGTAAGCCTCCTAATCAACGCTTAGAGGAACTTGACATTTTTATTGTTAAACAAGGTCATTTTAATAAACAAGTTCAGAATCATTTATTGGAAAACTCTAGAGCTATCCATGAGTTGAAAGATATTGTGGAAAGAACTTCTAATGATATTAAAATGCTTTGTAAACACTTTCAAATGGTTTAAACCCAACTTGATCAACTTGCTAAGGTACAAAAGGATATGCTAGTTAATGCTTCAAGAGATAAACATGCTTATGGAATTAGAACTAGGAGTTGTATAGCTACTCAAGATCTATTATATCCTGAAGGACACCCTAAAAGAATAGAGCAGGATTCTCAACAAGGTGAAGATAGTGGTAGTCCTCATAAGAGGTAGAAAAAGAAACATAAGATAGTTGAGGAACCACTTGAACCTGCTATAGATCCTAATAGTATATTTGTCTCTGATGCTGAAACTGAGAGTGATAATAATAATGAGTCTCGTGATAAAGAGTAAGGCGAGGAAGAACCTAAGAAACACACTAAGAACACTAGGTACACCAAGGAAGATTTTATTGCTAATAAACATGGTAAAGAGAGAGAACCTTGGGTGCAGAAACATATGCCTTTTCCAGGAAAGAAACACAAGTCAAAGGAGGAAGAACACTACAAGTTTTGTGAGTGGATGAAACCTTTATTCTTGCAAATTCTTTTGATTGATGCTATTAAGTTGCCTCCTTATTCAAAGTATATGAAGGATATTGTCTCTAATAAAAGGAAGATTCCTAATGAGGAGATTTCTACTCTACTTGCTAATTATTCCTTCAATGGTAAGGTTCCAAAGAAATTCGGTGATCCAGGTATACCAACTATTCCTTGCTCCATTAAGAATAATTATGTTAGAACTTCTTTATGTGATTTGGGAGCTGGAGTTAGTGTTATGCCTTTTTCTCTCTATAAGAGACTCTAGCTAGAAAAGTTGATACCAACTGATATATCTTTGGAAATGGATGATAAGTCAACTACTGTTCATGTTGGTATATGTGAGGATTTTCATGTTCAAGTTGCTCATAATTGCATGGTTTTAACTGATTTTGTTGTGCTTGAAATGTCTGAACATGATAATATGTCTATTATTCTTGGGAGACCTTTTATTAATACTGCAGGTGTTGTCATCAATTGTAATCAAGGAAAATTAACATTTAGTATTAATGACAAAGATCACACTATCTATTTCCCCAAAAAGGTTGTTAAAAGCTATTGCATGAATTCCATTGAAAATATTGAGAGCATCAAGGTTGGAGAAATATATTGTCCCATTCCACAAGAAAATTTTGAAACTATTATGATTGGACCATTGCTATCAAGTATGAGGTAACATAATCACCATGTGGAATGCAAAGTTTTGATTCATATAAGATTGTTTTGGTAACAAGACTTGATCAACCTTGTTGACAAAAGGATTTTAATGAACAAAATAATGTTTTTACAGTGGTTATACTTGCTCACTTTTATTTTTCTCCTTTCCAATCTTTGGTCTTCGTCGTGCCTAACTTAAAGGCGTTAAAGAAAAGTACTTGTTGGGAGATAATCCAAGAGTTTTCTTCAGTCTTGGAAGTTATTACATTAGTAATGACCTCTCCTTATCCTTTTTGTTTGCTTTTTGTGCCAAGAATAACCTCTAATGAGAGGAAGTAAGATTTGGGGAGTTGCTGTCACGAAACAGATTTCTGTCCTCCATCATAAAAAATCGTGAGGAGTCTCTGTAAGTCGGATTGAGCTGCAAATTTATGAATAAATCCCCCAGTATGTGAGCTAACTTTTGTTAATTAAACACGTTTTGATTTGAGCAACAGAAGGTCTTCGAAATAATCGGTTTCTACCTGCTGGTCTGTTTTGACAGATTTCTGTCATTATTTGCATTTGCTTCTTATTGATTCCTTTTCGGGTTCTTTTTGGGAAATTGAGCTTTTTGAAGGAGTTGCTACAGTAGCTTGTGTTTTTAATAAAAAGTCTTGTTGTTCCAAAGCTTTACCAGAGGTCTAATATCTTTTGAATAAACTAATGTGGCTAATGAAAATTGTGTGAAGTTTTGTATGAAATAAAAAATTCAGGTGTAGAGAGAGGATGATGTAATGAGATGAAGAATGGACAAAAAGCTCAAACTTGGGGGGAGCCACTCCGTGTCACCCCAAGAATTACTCAAGAGGTACAACCGTCAAAGCTTGGGGGTGCCCAAGGCATCCCCTTCTTTATCAATAAAAATCTCAGGTCTTTCTAGACACTTCGTTTTTATTGTTTCATGCACAGTTGTGTTGTTCTTGGAGCGTCTTAGTTTTTTTTGGTTTTCTTTTGCTTCGTTTGGTTTTGCGTTGGTTGACTTCTAAAAAAATCTAAAACACCAAAAATATTTGTTGTTCTTCTTTGGTTTTGTGAGTTCTTTGCAGGGTTTAGCCATCCTCAGTGGATTTTGGTTTCATGTTAATTATTCAAGTCACACAAGTGAAGGGCAATAATGAAGATTAAGACAACTCGAGGTGTGATAAGAGGCTGGTAACGAACTCTATTTGTTTCATTTTTGTACATATACTCATCATTGTGAGCATGCTTAGCCTGTTTGTGTAAGGTGTATGTCATTATGGATGCTTAGTAGTTCTTGTTTGTCTATGATTAGCTCCAGCTTGCTAATAGTCTGTAGCATGTCATATGAATATTTGCTTGCATTGTTTTATTCATACTTTGGTATGACATTGTGGTATCCTCCTCTAACTGTTCATGTGAATCGACTTGGCACATGCTCATGCATGCATATGACTAATCAATAGTCAGTAAGCCTCGATGATTTATTTTGGCTCAGAGTTCTTCTATCACTTTTATGCCATAACTAGTCATGTTTTGTTGCAAGCATGATTATGACAGCTATTGCTCTCTCGTTTGTCGCTCCCTATCTATTGCTAGCCTTCACTTGCACTGAGTATGTGCTCTACCTATGCTTCCAACTCCCCAAAACCAATATTGCCAGCTGTGTCCACCATACCTACCTATTAGCGTCATTTTTTATTTCACTGCATATTCCATATGCCGTGTTTTCTTCCAAAATAAAATGTTTGTCTGTTTTGAGAAAGTTAGTTAGTAAAGCTCTCACGAACTTGATGGCACACTTTATTCCTTGCGCTTAATAATCTTGAACCATTGTGACTAGTCCATGAAAGTTATATGCTTGCTTATTATATGCCGGGAGTTAGCAGAACCGTGTTGTCACATGGAACGCTTTCAACACATGTTGGATATTTCATCCAGTTGATACTTTGCTCTTTTGTTTACGGATGTCGATGATGTGAAATAAAAGGGGAGGTTGTGAGTTCATGGAGTTTATACATTGTGTTATAGAAACGCCTGGGCCGCTAGCCTAAGCCATGCCTAATCATGGTGGAAACTTGCAGCATCACTATAATGAGAATCTATGAAGCGTCCTCAATAAAAAGCTATGCATATGGTAAATAAAAAGATTGCTGAGATGCTCATTGTCTGCTTGCCTTGTCATTTTGGTTATGGTAAAGCTCCTTTACCATATGCAAGGGGTACCCCGTTGGCGGTTCTCGATGATATGCATGTATTTACAATGACAAGAACTTTGAGGTGACCAAAGTTGAGTAGCATGCAGAGCGACCCTCGTACTCAAGGGACTTAGGATTTCTAGCCTATGATCTGTCAAGCATATGATTCAGAGTGGACCTCACTTTCACCTTAACCACATGAAGATGCCTATGATATGGGCAATGAGAGCTCAAAGCTAATGAGTACCTTCCTTTCAGCATTAGTAAGCCTTTCAAACCTTCACAAAACCGTTTTCACAATTTTGTTAAGTCACCACTTATTCTATGAGCACCTTCTTGAGAGCATAGTTGTCATTCTTGTGTTTGTTCCAAAACTTGGTTAATTATGTCATGACTTTGATGCTTGTATCTCTGATATCTTTATCTATAGTCTTCATGTGAACTTCAGAGGTGCCTCAACATTCTTATTGTGCTCTTCAAACAAAGGCAAGCGAGATACCACTCTATCATACCTTATTATGAGCATTGCAATGTTGCTTATGTTTATATTCCATGCTACTTATTATTATTGAGTTGGTTTCTCTTCATAGCTTGCAATGACTATTGAGTAGACTTAGTTGCATATTTCTTATTATGAATTGTCTAAGCATTTACTCCCGTGCTGAGAATATATACATCATATGAAGCAAAGTGTTCGTGAAAGTTCTTTTATCGCACTCAGTTTTCAACTGAATTGCTTGAGCACAAGCAATAAGCTAAGCTTGGGGAGTTGATCATTACAAAGCGTATCTATTTTCTCGAACACTTTGCTATTGTTTCTTCTCTAAACTTGTGTGATTTGGATACAACTAACACGGACTAACGTTTTCAGAATTACCTTGGTGTCTTGTTTTGTGCGGAAAATCAACTATCGGGAAAATCCCGGAAAATATGCAAAAACTATTTTTCGAGAAGATCCAAGGAGCGAAGGGAGCGGAGGGAGGCCTAGGGGCGGACCCACCTAGGCAGGCCCACGACCCGTGCACGGAGGTGCAGCCACCAGGCTCCTCGGCCTCCCTCTGCGCCTATAAGTTGCCTTTTGACCTAAAAACCGAGGGGGGTTTTATGGTTTTCCAGAAAGAGTTTTGCTCTGCCGCTGCCACCAGAAACCAAGATTCGGATCCAGAAACTCCGTTCTGGCACCCTGCCGGGACGAGGAATTTGGAGAGGATCGTCGCCATCGTCATCACAAACGCATCTCCATCAACCACCAATGTTTCCCTCATCCATGAGTGAGTAATCCCCCATTGTAGGATTGGGGATGATAGGGATTGGATGAGTTCTATCATGTAATCGAATAAGATCGGTTAGGGGCATAGTTCCTAGTATCTCTATTAGTGCTATTTGACTTTGTTGCAACTTGTTGTGCTTAATGCTTGGCACTAGGGCCCGGGTGCCATGATCTCAAATCTGAACTTATTATTGTTTGTGACCTAAAAACCGAGGGGGCACATGCCTAGGATTGTTTAGTACTTGGATGCTTGTTATTATTTATCTGCAATGCACAACTTGCAGATAAGATCACAAACAATACTATCATAATGATTCAATAATAAGTTCAGATTTGAGATCATGGCACCCGGGCCCTAGTGCCAAGCATTAAGCACAACAAGTTGCAACAAAGTCAAATAGCACTAATATAGATACTAGGCACTATGCCCCTAACCGATCTTATTCGATTACATGACAGAACTCATCCAATCCCTATCATCCCCAAGCCTATAGCAGGGGATTACTCACTCATGGATGAGGGAAACATTGGTGGTTGATGGAGACGCGTTGGTGATGACGATGGAGATGATCCTCTCCAAATTCTTCGTCCTGGCAGGGTGCCAGAACGGAGTTTCTGGATCCGAATCTTGGTTTCTGGTGGCAGCGGCAGAGTGGAACTCTTTCTGGAAAACCATCAAACCCCCCTCGGTTTTTAGGTCAAAAGGCAACTTATAGGCGCAGAGGGAGGCCGAGGAGTCTGCGTGGCAGGACCCCTCTGCACGGGTCAGGTGGGCCCGTGCTAGGTCGACCCCTAGGCCTCCCTCCTCTCCTTCCGCTCCTTGGATCTTCTCGTGAAAAATAGTTTTTGGCATATTTTCTGGGATTTTTCCTGATAGTTGATTTTCCGCACAAAAACAAGACACCAAGGTAATTCTGTTGAAAACAGCGTTAGTCCGTGTTAGTTGTATCCAAATCACACAAGTTTAGAGAAGAAACAATAGCAAAGTGTTCGAGAAAATAGATACGTTTTGTACGTATCAACTCCCCCAAGCTTAGCTTATTGCTTGTGCTCAAGCAATTCAGTTGAAAACTGAGTGCGATAAAAGAACTTTCACGAACACTTTGCTTCATATGATGTATATATTCTCAGCACGGGAGTAAATGCTTAGACAATTCATAATAAGAAATATGCAACTAAGTCTACTCAATAGTCATTGCAAGCTATGAAGAGAAACCAACTCAATAATAATAAGTAGCATGGAATATAAACATAAGCAACATTGCAATGCTCATAATAAGGTATGATAGAGTGGTATCTCGCTTGCCTTTGTTTGAAGAGCACAATAAGAATGTTGAGGCACCTCTGAAGTTCACATGAAGACTAGAGATAAAGATATCAGAGATACAAGCATCAAAGTAATGACATAATTAACCAAGTTTTGGAACAAACACAAGAATGACAACTATGCTCTCAAGAAGGTGCTCATAGAATAAATGGTGACTCAACAAAATTGTGAAAACGGTTTTGTGAAGGTTTGATAGGCTTCCAAATGCTTAAAGGAAGGTACTCATTAGCTTTGAGCTCTTATTGCCCCTATCATAGGCATCTTCATGTGGTTAAGGTGAAAGTGAGGTCCACTCTGAATCATATGCTTGACAGATCATAGACTGGAAATCCCAAGTCCCTTGAGTACGAGGGCCGCTCCGCATGCTACTCAACTTTGGTCACCTCAAAGTTCTTGTCATTGTAAATACATGCATATCATCGAGAACCGCCAATGGGGTACCCCTTGCATATGGTACAGGAGCTTTCCCATAACCAAAACGACAAGGCAAGCAGACAATGAGCATCTCAGCAATCTTTTTATTTACCATATGCATAGCTTTTTATTGAGGATGCTTCCTAGATGCTCATTACAGTGATGCTGCAAGTTTCCACCATGATTAGGCATGGCTTAGGCTAGTGGCCCAGGCGTTTCTCTAACACAATGTATAAACTCCATGAACTCACAACCTCCCCTTTTATTTCACATCGTCGACATCCGTAAACAAAAGAGCAAAGTATCAAGTGGATGAGATATCCAACAGGTGTTGAAAGCGTTCCCCGTGATAGCATGGTTCTGTTGAGTCCCAGCATATAATAAGCAAGCATATAACTTTCATCAAGTGTGCCATCAAGTTCGTGAGAGCTTTACTAAATAACTTTCTCAAAACAGACAAACATTTTATTTTGGAAGAAAACACGACATATATAAAATATGCACTTGAGTAGCAAATGATGCTAATAGGTAGGTATGGCGGACACAGCTGGCAATATTGGTTTTGGGAAGTTGGAAGCACAGGTAGAGCACATACTTAGTGCAAGTGAAGGATAACAATAGAGAGGGAGCGATAAATGAGAGAGCAATACCTGTCATAATCATGCTTGCAACAAAACAGGACTAATTATGGCATGAAAGTGATACAAGAACTCTGAGGCAAAATAAATCATCGAGGCTTACTGAATTGATTAGTCATATGCATGCGTGAGCATATGCCAAGTCGATTCACATGAACAGTCAGAGGAGGATACCACGATATCATACCAAAGTATGAATCAAACAATGCAAGCAGACATTCATATGTCATGCTACAAACTATTAGCAAGCTAGAGCTAATCATAGACAAGCAAGAACTACTAAGCATCCATAATGACATACACCTTACACAAACAGGCTAAGCATGCTCATAGTGATGAGTATATGTACAAAAATGAAAAACAAATAGAGTTCGTTACTAGCCTCTTGCCACACCTCGTGTTGTCTTAATCTTCATTATTGCCCTTCACTTGTGTGACTTGAATATTAACATGAAACCAAAATCCACTGTGGACGGCTGAACCCTGCAAAGAACTCACAAAATCAAAGAAGAACAACAAATATTTTTGGTGTTTTTTATTTTTTAAAACAAGCAAACAAAGAAAAACCAAACAAAAACAAAGCAAACCAAACAAAGAAAAATCTTTTTGGATTTTTCTTTTAAGGAAAACCAAAGCAAAGAAACAAAGAAACAAACCAAGAGAAACAACGAAAATATTTTTGGTATTTTTGTGTTTTTAGAAAGAAGCAACAAGAACCAAAAAGAAAGCGAAACGATGGATATACAAAGAACCGACCGAACATGATATATATATGAGTGTGATGTCGGTATACCTCCCCCAAGCTTAGGCTTTTGGCCTAAGTGGGGCTCAATCCCATGGTGCCCAAGTAGATGCACCTTCGTAGTATGTCAAGGAGGCTCCCTCGTCCTGGTACGAGCTTGAGGACTCCCCGGTATAGTGTACCACGGGGTCATATGAGGGCGCTTCCTCCTGATAGAGCCCATGGAAGTTAAGAGAGTGCAGCGTGTCATCCATCTCCGCCTTCGAGCGTGACCAAGGTCCCTGAGAAATACTGAACAAAGTGGTTTGGGGTAGAGGGATCTATCTCTCTTCCCCGTCAATAAATAGCATTCTATAAACCAAGTTATCAAGAGTAGAGCTAGTGGTGACAAAGTGGTGTGCCTTCATGGCAGCAAGATCAAGCCTATGAGGATCTAAAACTGTATAATGTGGATCAACAGCAATGTCCTAGGAAGCAGTAATACGAGTAGCAATAATTCCCCCATAAATGGGTCCCTTAGCAGCTAAACGATGAGCAATGAGGGAACCAAGATTATACTTGTCCTCACTGTTGAGCGCAGCAGCTAAGAAGGCCAATTGATAGTTGGAAATATTACTAGTGTTCTCCCTACCAAGAACACTGGTGGTAAGATAGTAGGCAAAGTACCTGATGGCTGGAAGTCGAATATTCTTTATCTTCCCTCGTTGAGCTCTATGGTCATCATCATTGGTTATTCCTCGGTAAAGCTCCAACAAATCAGCGGGAAGAGCTGGAATCTTCTTTGATGACCTAGTTGTACCAAGTCCTAGGGCCTTGCAAAATTTCTTCAAAGTCATAGAATGAGCCCTGCCATAAATTTTGAAAGACACAGAGGGCTTGAACATGTTGTTAGTAAAGGAGAAACTCTCCACAAATGTTTTAGTGAGCAAAGCATATTGTGCACTCTCATCCTGCATGTAACTTGTTAGACCAGCCCTTTGAATCAAAGTCATAAAATCTTTAAGAATCCGTAGCTTGCAAGAAAGTTTGGCAAGGAAAGGTGGAGGGGTGTGCATCCCCTTCATCTCCCTCGTCACCAAATTGCAGAGTAATGAGATCCTCATTGTATGAGGGTCTAGTACCGGTAGATGACCTTGGAAGCCTTGCCCTTCTAGGTTCATCACTCTCAAATATATCACCAAATGTGTGGTGGTCCATGACTTCACTTTGCTGAATTTTTTTAACAACCATCAAACCAAGTGATTTCTAAGTTGATAAATGATGAGCAACTACTATAGGAACTTGCTAGAGGACTACACATGCATCAAAAAAAAGTTTTTAAGCATAGAACAAGCATGCAAGCTCAAACAACCTGTCACCTATAGCAGCAAAATACTCAATATACAATCTACTAATCACAAATCTAATTGGACAAGTGGAGGAGGCACATACCAAGGAGCAATCCCTCAAAAAATCAGCACTTGAGATGGGCTGAACAAGGAGATAGAAAATCGCGAGAAAGAACAGCAAGAACTCGAGCTTGATAAAGTTTTCTGGTGTTTTTCGGGAGAGAGAAAGAAGATGGCTTTGAGGAGGCAGCCAGGAGGGGCCCAGTTGGGCCAAACCCCCCTAGGCGCCACCCCCTGGTAGGCCACGCCTACCATGGGTGTGGTGGCCTAGGGTGGCCCCCTGGGTCACCTCTGGTGCCTCTCTGCCCCTTTTTTCGAGGAAAAATTTATTTTGAATTTTCTAGGATGTTTCGGAAAACTTTATTTTTGGCCAATTTCCAGGGTATGAAAATTGATTTTCTCGCAGAAACAGTTTTTTTAGGAGAAGCAAAAGAAAACCAAAAGCCAAACTACAGCAGCTCTAAGAAACTCAAACAAGCAAATAACTAGCAAAACTAAAGCCAAAGCAAAGACAAGGAAGGAGAAAAGTAAAAGAAAGCAAGTATAACCACAGTGAAAACATTATTTTGTTCATTAAAATCCTTTTGTTAACAAGGTTGATCAAGTCTTGTTACCAAAACAATCTTATATGAAACAAAACTTTGCATTCCACAAGGTGATTATGTTACCTCATACTTGATAGCAATGGTCCCAATCATAATAGTTTCAAAATTTTCTTGTGGAATGGGACAATATATTTCTCCAACCTTGATGCTCTCAATATTTTCAATGGAATTCAGGCAATAGCTTCTAACAACCTTCTTGGGGAAATAGACAGTGTGATCTTTGTCATTAATATTAAAAGTTACTTTTCCTTGATTGCAATTGATGACAGCACCTGCAGTATTAAGAAAAGGTCTCCCAAGAATAATAGACATATTATCATCTTCAGCATTTCAAGCACAACAAAATCATTTAAAACCATGCAATTATGAGCAACTTGAACAGGAACATCCTCACAAATACCAATACGAAGAGTAGTTGACTTATCAGCCATTTACAGAGATATATCAGTTGGTATCAACTTTTCTAGCTAGAGTCTCTTGTAGAGAGAAAAGGGCATAACACTAACTCCAGCTCCCAAATCACATAAAGCGGTTCTAACATAATTATTCTTAATAGAGCAAGGAATAGTTGGTATACCTGAATCACCAAGTTTCTTTGGAACCTTACCATTGAAGGAATAATTAGCAAGTAGAGTAGAAATTTCCTTATTAGGAATCTTCCTTTTGTTAGAGACAATATCCTTCATATACTTTGAATAAGGAGGCAATTTAATAGCATCAGTCAAAGGAATTTGCAAGAATAAGGGTTTCATCCACTCACAAAACTTGTTGTAGTGTTCTTCCTCCTTTGACTTGTGTTTCTTACCTGGAAAAGGCATAGGTTTCTGCACCCAAGGTTCTCTCTCTTTACCATGTTTATTAGTAATAAAATCTTCCTTTGTGTACCTAGTGTTATTAGTGTGCTTATTAGGTTCTTCCTCACCTCCTCCTTATCAGGAGACTCATTTTTATCATTACCACTCTCAGTTTCAGCAGATACAGATATACTATTAGGATCTATAGCAGGTTCAAGTGGTTCCTCAACTATCTTATGTTTCTTCTTCTTCCTCCTCTTACGAGGACTACCACTATCTTCACCTTGTTGGGAATTCTGCTCAATTCTTTTAAGGTGTCCTTCAGGATATAAAGGACCTTGGGTAGCTATACCACTCCTAGTTCTAATTCCATAAGCATGTTTATCTCCTCGAGCATTAACTAGCATATCCTTTTTTACCTTAGCAAGTTGATAAAGTTGGGTTTGAACCATTTGAAGGTGTTTACAAAGCATTTTAATATCATTAGAAGTTCTTTCCACAATATATTTCAACTCATGGATAGCTATAGAGTTTTCCAATAAATGATTCTGAACTTGTTTATTAAAATCACCTTGTTTAACAATAAAAATGTCAAGTTCCTCTAAGCGTTGATCAGGAGGCTTACCATAAGGAATATCACCTTCATCAAAGTGTTGGAGAGAGTGTACCTCAATAGTAGATGAGTGGGGAATTGGCTTACATAATTCTTTTATAGGAGGTAAATTCTTCACATCTTCAGCTCTAATACCTTTCTCCTTTAGACACTTCTTAGATTCTTTTATTACTTCATCATTTAATGCAATAACTCCCCTCTTCTTTGGTATTGGTGTTGGAACTGATTCAGGAACAACTGGTTCGGGAGTAATAGGCTTAGGTGAATTCAGCTCAGTTGAAGTCCAATCATCATAATTCTTTCTTATCTTGGTCATTAATTCTTTAGCATCTGTAGGAATCATTAATTCTTGCTTATCTTGGTCATTAATGCAATAACTCCCCTCTTCTTTGGTATTGGTGTTGGAATTGATTCAGGAACAACTGGTTCGGGAGTAATAGGCTCAGGTGAATTCAGCTAAGTTGAAGTCCAATCATCATAATTCTTGCTTATCTTGGTCATTAATTCTTCAGCATCTGTAGGAGTCCTTTTCCTGAAAACACAATCAGCAAAGCTATCTAGGTATGTCCTAGAATCATTAGTTAGTCCATTATAATAAATATCAAGAAGCTCATTATTAGGTAATGGACATCCAGGATGTGCATGAATCAAGGCACAGAACCTTGTCCATGACTCAGGCAATTTCTCTTCTTCTCCATGTTTAAAATCAAAAAGTCTCTACAAAGCAGCATGTCTAGCACTGGGAGGAAAATATTTCTGGAAGAAAGAAGCAATCAGGGCTATCAATAGAACCAAGAGGTAATCTATTAAACCAAGCCCTAGCTTCTCCTTTTAGTGAAAAAGGGAAGATCTTAGTAACAAAGCACTTGCGCATCTTAAAATCATCAGAGAACAAAGAACTCATAGTAGAAAGCTCATTCATATGAGCCACAACACTCTCATTTTAAGTCCCACAAAAAGGTTCTTTCTCAACAATATCGAAATAAGACAAATCAAGAGAGAAATCATAATCTTCATCTTTAATATCTATGGGAGAGGTGGCAAACTTAGGATCAGAGGACAGTTTAGGCATAATAGTATGTCTAGCAAGGAGACTCTTTATAGCACTAGTACCATGTGTGTTTCGGCACTCTTCAACAAATTCATCAGTAAACTCAATGTAACCATCATTAATATCATAACTCTCACTAGTCTCAGGTGAGCTAACAGGTGTAATAGTGTCTTCACTAGGAGTTTCGGTATTTCCTAGACTAGCCATAATAGCATCTAGAAAAGTACCTAGTGAACCACTTGCATCAAACATAGTAAAAGTAACATCATGAGCATCAAAAGCAGTTTTAGACTCAGTAGGAGTAGCAGTGTGTGTACCATGTGTATGTGGTGGTGGTGTGACAAGCTTACTTATAACAGACGGTGAATCAAGAGCTACAAAGGTGTTTAGGACTGTACCTCTTCTTGTAGTGGATGGGAAAATAGGGAACTTGCCATCACGAGACTTACCCATGATGAACAGAGTAACAGTGAACAATAGTAGATCCAAGTGAACTTACAAATAAAGCTATGCTCCCCGGCAACGCCGCCAGAAAATAGTCTTGATGACCCACAAGTGTAGGGGATCGCAACAGTCTTCGCGGGTAGTATTACGCAATTTATTGATTCGACACTAGGGGAACGAAAGAATACTTACAAGCCTTAACAACTGAGTTGTCAGTTCAGCTACACCTAGAAATAGTTCTTTCTCACAGAAGTTTATCAGTAGCAACAACAAAGCAACAACAACAATAGAACAAGAGCAATAGTAACGGTAACATTAAACAATGGGATTCGAGTACGGTAGACATAGGGATGGATGGACGGGTGTTGCATGGACGAGTCTAAACATGTAACTTCGAGATCTAGGGCAATGCAGATAAATAAGAATAAGCATCCAAGTACTAAACAATCCTAGGCATGTGCTCCATATATAGTCATACGTGCTCGCAAATGAGAATTTGCACAACATCTTCTATCCAGCCAGCTCGTGGCAGCGGGGCCTCTAGGGAACTATTGGCAATTAAGGTGCTCCTTTTAATAGAGCACCGAAGCAAAGCATTAACACTCCATGAACACATGTGATCCTCACACCACAGCCATACCCTCCGGTTGTCCCAATTATTTTCACTTTGGGGCCTTTGGATCCGGACAATTATATGTGTACACAATTTGCAGATAAGATCACAAAAAATACTATCATAATGATTCTATAATAAGTTCAGATCTGAGATCATGGCACTCGGGCCCTAGTGACAAGCATTAAGCACAACAAGTTGCAACAAAGTCAAATAGCACTAATAGAGATACTAGGCACTATGCTCTAACAGATCTTATTCGATTACATGACAGAACTCATCCAATCCCTGCCATCCCCAAGCCTACAGCGAGGGATTACTCACTCATGGATGAGGGAAACATCGGTGATTGATGGAGATGCATTGGTGATGATGATGGCGGTGATCCTCTCCAAATTCCCCGTCCCGGTAGGGTGCCAGAACGGAGATTCTGGATTCGAATCTTGGTTTCTGGTGGAGGCGGCGGAGCAGAACTCTTTCTGGAAAACTATCGACCCCCCTCGGTTTTTAGGTCGAAAGGCAACTTATAGGTGCAGACGAAGGCCGAGGGGGTGCCTGGGGTGGCTGCACCCCCTTTAGGCGCGGGGTCAGGTGGGCCGCACCCGGGGTTGGTGTGGGCCCCCCAGGCCTCCTCTCTGTCTCCCCTTCTGGCTCCGTGGATCTTCTGGTGAAAAATACTTTTTGGCATATTTTCCGGGATTTTTCGTGATAGTTGATTTTCTACACAAAAACAAGACACCAACGTAATTCTGCTGAAAACATCGTCAGCCTGTGTTAGTTGTATCCAAATCACACAAGTTTAGAGAAGAAACAATAGCAAAGTGTTCGAGAAAGTAGATACGTTTTGGACGTATCACTCACCATGAGCACTTTTTGTAGGTATGGATTCTACCCACTTAGTAACATAATCAATAGCAACAAGAATATGAGTATAACCTTTTGAAGGAGGAAAATGATCCATAAAGTCAAAACCCCAATAGTCAAATGGTTTAATAACAAGAGAATAATTCATAGGCATTTCATTGTGTCTAGAAATATTACCAACTCTTTGACATTCATCACATAATAAAATAAACTTTCTTGCATCTTTGAAAAGAGTAGGCCAATAGAAACCTGATTGTAAAACCTTTTGTTCGGTTCTATCTCCGGCATGATGTCCTCCATAGGCACTACCATGACATTTTCTCAATATCGCTTGTTGTTCATATTCTGGAACACATCTTCGCATAATACCATCCACTCCTTATTTATATAAATGTGGGTCATCCTAAAAATAATGCCTCAAATCATAAAAGAATTTCCTTCTTTGCTAGGCTATAAAGGTTGGAGGCAAATACTTGGAAATAACAAAGTTAGCATAATCAACATACCAAGGACTCTCTCGCGATCTTACCTTTATTGCAGCCAACTGTTCATTTGGGAAACTATTATTAACAGGCATAGGATCAAAAGAAATGTTTTCCAATCGAGACAAATTATCAGCAACTGGATTTGCAGCACCTTTCCTATCTACAATATGTAGATCAAACTCTTGTAAAAGCAACACCCATCTAATAAGCCTAGGCTTATCATCTTTCATTGTCACAAGGTATTTAATTGCAGCATGATCAGTGAATAGTAACTTTTGAATTAATAATATAAGGTCTAAACTTATCACAAGAAAAGACTATAGCTAAGAATTCTTTTTCAGTAGTAGCATAATTCTTTTGAGTAGCATCAAGAGTCTTACTAGCATAATGTATAACATTCAACTTTTTATCTATTCGTTGTCCAAGAACAGCACCTACAGCAAAATCACTAGCATCACACATAATTTCAAAGGGTAAATTCCAATCAGGTGGTTGGACAATAGGATCAATAGTTAAATATTTCTTTAGAGTTTCAAAAGCTTCCTTACAATCATCATCAAAAACAAAAGGTACATATTTTTGGAGAAGATTAGTAAGAAGTTTTGATATCTTGGAGAAATCTTTAATAAACCTTCTATAGAAACCAGCATGACTGATACGTTCAATTTGCATCACCATTCTATATCATAATTTACCTCTATTCATTTTAATATTTCATATTAAGAGGTGTTACTTATGTCTTTTCATTTGTTTTTGCATGTTGGATGATTCTTGCATGATGAACTGCCGGAGTCAGGATTCTGATGGAAAAAGAGGCGTTTTGATGCAATTTTGTGAAGATCGGAAAAATACCAGAAAAACTACAGGAAACCCTATTTTCCTAGAAGACGAAGAATGCCAGAAGGGGAGGCGGAGATGGGCCACTAGGGGCCCACACCCCTAGGTGCGGGCCACCCCTAGGTCGCGCCTATAGGGGGTGTGGCCCACCTGGCCCACCTCTGGCTCTGCCCTGTCGCCTATATCTTCTCCTCGAAACCATAATACACGGGGAGCGACCAGAGAAAGATTCTGTCACCTCTGCGGGGTGGAAAACACCGAGAGAGAAAGAGCTCTCCGACAGACAGATTTCTACCGAGGAAATTCCTTCCCGGAGAGGTGATATTGTCGCCATCAACACCACCATCAAGCTAGACTTCATCGGGATCATCATCATCATCCACACCATCATCTCCACCAGCACCATCATCATCACTCCATCCCGCTATAACAATTGTGTTGAATCTTGCATAGTTCTTAGGGGAAACTTTCCCGATGCTGATTACTATTGTAGTTGATGCTTGTGAGTGGAACCATTGGATTATTTTTTATGTTCAGATTGTTATTCATCACCATATCATATTTGATCTTGGTCCATATGATGTCTCATGAGTAGTTTGTTTAGTTCTTGAGGACATGGGAGAGTTCATGTTGTTAGTAGTGGATTTGTGTTGAGATATTATTCAATGGTTTAGTATTTAAGTTGTGGTCCTATTCTTCTAGTGGTGTCATGTGAACGTTGACTACATGATACTTCACCATTTATGGTCCTAGGGGAATGCATTGTGTATTTGGATACTAATTGTGGGGTTGCCGGAGTGACAGAAACTTCAACCCCCGTTAGGAAACCATTGCACACGGGAGTGTAGGATCTCAGAGTTTAAGGTTGTGGTTAGGTTTATATCTTAATTGCTTTCTTGTAGTTGCGGATGCTTGCAAGGGGTTTAATCACAAGTATGTATTAGTCCAAGTAAGGTTGGTACATTAGCACAGGTTTGCCCACACAACACTTACAAAACCAAAGAAGACTACTCAGCTATTTGAAGCGAAAGCACTTGACAGAATTCCCATGTGTCCTCGAGAACGTTTGGTCCTTATAAGTATTTCCACCGTCTTGTCCTTTGCTAAGAAAGGATTGGGACACTTGCTGCAATTGTTCGTTGTCTTTATTACTTGCCCTTTATTTCTTTGCTTTATCAGAAAACCCCTAAAAATTAGTTTGCTAAGTATTTACAGAGATTTCCTGCTCCATACCACTAGTTAACACCTTCTGCTCCTCGTTGGGATCGACACTCCTATTTATAGAAAGTACTACGATACACCCCCTATACTTGTGGGTCATCAATGACCAAGGATACTACGAATACCTTTAACATCCCCAGGACAGGGAATTTTCTCAATTGCTTCAACTTTGGCTCTGTCAACTTCAATACCTCCTTCAGAAATTTTATGTCCAAGGACAATTCCTTCATTAACCATGAAGTGACATTTCTCCCAATTAAGAACAAGATTAGTTTCTTCGCATCTCTGCAAAACTTTATCAAGGTTGTGCAGACAATTATCAAAAGAAGTTCCATAGACGGAAAAATCGTCCATGATTACTTCCACAATTTCCTCACAAAAACCATGAAATATAGCAGACATGCATCTTTGAAAAGTAGCAGGAGCATTACACAAACCAAAAGGCATACGCTTATAAGCATAAGTTCCATAAGGACACGTAAAAGTGGTTTTCTCTTGATCTTGTTGTTTAACAACAATTTGAGAGAATCCAGAATAACCATCAAGAAAACAGAAATGAGTCTTCTTAGACAACCTTTCTAACATTTGATCAATAAAAGGTAACGAATAATGATATTTCTTAGTAACTTTGTTAACCTTTATGAAATCAATGCACATCCTATAACCAACTACTACTCTTTGAGGAATAATCTCATTATTTTCATTAGGCACAACAGTGATTCCTCCTTTCTTTGGGACACAGTGAACAAGGCTAACCCATTTACTATCAGCAATAGGGTAAATAATACCAGCATCAAGGAGTTTTAGTACCTCATTTCTTACCACTTCCTTCATCTTAGGATTTAAACGACATTGATGTTCAACAACTGGTTTTGCATCAGGTTCTATATTAATAGCATGTTGACATATAGTAGGAGAAATCCCTTTTAAATCATCAAGAGTATAACCCATAGCTCCACGGTGTTTCTTCAATACTTTCAGTAATCTTTCCTCTTCCTTTCATGAAAGTTTAGAACTAATAATAACAGGATATATTTTCTTATCATCAATGTAAGCATATTTAAGATCATTAGGTAAAGGTTTCAGATCGAAAACCGGATCCTTTTTAGGTGGTAATGTGGTACCCAGATCTTCCACAGGTAGATTATGCTTAAGCATCTTGGGTTGACGAAGGAGAATCTCGTCAATCTCATTTCTTTCTTCCATGAAGATCTCACTTTCATGGTCTTCCATATATTGATGCAAGGCATTGTTTGGAGCAAGAGAAATAGAAGCAAGTTGTTCAACTCTAAAATCCTCATTAGGCAATTCATTTTTATAAGGAGCTTTAGCAAATTTGGAAAAATTAAACTCATAAGATTCTCCATAAAATTTAGTCAAAATTTTCTCATTCTTACAATCTATAATAGCTCAAGTTTTCAAGAAAGGTCTACCAAAAATGATAGGACAAGTTTTACTAGCAGTTGAACCAAGTACTAGAAAATCAGCAGGATATTTAATCTTACCACAAAGAACTTTCACATCTCTTACAATACCAATTGGAGAGATGGTCTCTCTATTAGCAAGGTGAATAACCACATAAATGTCTTCAAGTTCACAGGGACCAATTTCATGCATAATTTCCTTCTAAAGATCATAAGGAATAGCACTTAAACTTGCACCAATATCACATAAACCATAATAGAAATGATCACCAATTCTAACAGAAAGCATAGGGACACTAGATTTCCTAGTTCTACTAGGATGTGAAACAATATTAGAAGCATCTTTACAAAAGATAATGTGTCCATCTTCTACATTTTTAGTGACAAGGTCTTTCACAATTTCTACCGCAGGTTCAAAATTTATTTGTTTATCAGGTTCTACAGCTCTATTTGTACTTTTGTTAACCACACTAGCTATCATATAATGTTCCTTTACCTTAGCAGGAAAAGGTATTTTCTCAATATAAGGTTCAGGAAAAATGCGATCAACAGTACAAACTTCAATATTTCTAGCAGGTACACAATTAACAATATCTTTATATGGTGCATGATACTTGTTCCACTCCTTTTTGGAAATTTCAATATAAGAGGCAAAGGCCTTAAAACAATTTGCAAGAACTTGAGAATCAAGACCATACTCAGTACTTATATTAAGAAAGTCAATAATTCCCATAAAAGATTTAATGCATTCATAATTATAATTTATACCTGACTTTTTTCCTTTATAATTCTCCCATGCTTTAGTATTTTATTGAATACGGTCGAGAAGATCCCATTTAGTTTCTTATTTCATACGTGTAAATGATCCAGCACGAGAAGCATCCAATAAATCCTTATCATGAAGACAAAGCCTTGCATAAAAGTTATTAATAATAATATTTTTTGGGAGCTCATGAATAGGACATTTGAGCATTAGTAACTTCAATCTTCTCTAAGTTGAGTTGTACTCTCTCCATCACGAGGCCAAAAGTTATATATTTGATTTTGATCTCTATGAATCTCACTAGGAGGATAGAATTTAGAATAAAAGAGAGGTACAATTTCCTCCCATTTAAGAGATTGGCCATTCTTTAGCAGCTTATACCATTCCTCGGCTCTACCTTTAAATGATAAAGATAATAACTTTTTCTTAACTTGATCCATTATAATACCTGCACACTTGAACAACCCGCATAATTCATGTATAAAAAGCAAATGATCACCAGGATGGACAGTTCCATCTCCAAAATAGCAATTCTCCATAACACGATCAACAATTTTTGTAGGTATTTTAAAAGGATCTAATTCAGCAGGTGGTGGTTCATCTAATACCTTAGCAGTGGTAGTATCTTTCCAGAATAGGAAACTAAGTGAATTATCCATATTGAAATAAAATAACAAACAGAAATAAACAATACTCATAGTAGAAATTTCCTTTACCAGTTCCACTCTTCAATAGCGCTTCACTCCCCGGCAACGGCTCCAGAAAATAGTCTTGATGACCCACAAGTATAGGGGGTGTGTCGTAGTACTTTTGATAAATAAGAGTGTCGAACCCAGCGAGGATCCGAAGGTGTTGACAAGTGGTTTGGATCAAGGATTCACTGTAATTACTTAGCAAACTGATTTTTAGGGGTTTTTGATAATGCAGATAAATAAAGTGTGAGTAAATAAAAGACAATAATAATAATTGCAGCAAGTGGCCCAATCCTTTCTTCAGCAAAGGACAAGACGGTTGTATTACTTAAGATGACCAAACATTCTCAAGGACACATGGAAATATTGTCAAGTGCTTTCGCTTCATGTAGTTGATTAATCTTATTTGGTTGGACAAGTGTTGTGTGGGTGAACCTATGCTAATGTATCGACCTTACTTGGACTAATACATACTTGTGATTATACCCCCTGTAAGCATCCGCAACTATAAGAAAATAATTAAGATAAAAACCTAACCACAACATTAAACTCTAAGATCCTACACTCCCTTATGCAATGGTTTCCTAACGGTGTTTCGGTTTCTGCCACTCCGGCAACCCCGCAATTAGTAGCCAAATACACAATGCATTCCCCTAGGCCCATAAAGGTGAAGTATCATGTAGTTGACGTTCACATGACACCACTAGAAGAATAGCACCACAACTTAAATATCAAACCGTTAAATATTTCTCAACACAATTCCACTACTAACAACATGACTTCTCCCATGTCCTCAAGAACTAAACAAACTACTCACGAGACATCATATGGATCAAGATCAGAGATGGAATAATGATAAGTAACAATCTGATCATGAAAAATAATCCAATGGTTCCACTCAATAGCATCAACTACAATAAGCAATCAACATCAGGAAAGTTTCCCCTAAGAACTATGCAAGATTCAACCCAATTGTTACAGCGGGATGGAGTGGTGGTTATGGTGCTGGTGGAGATGATGGTGAAGATGATGATGATCCCCATGAAGTCTAGCTTGATGACGGTGTTGATGGCGACGATTGTGACCCACAAGTATAGGGGGTGTATCGTAGTACTTTCGATAAATAGGAGTGTCGATCCCAACAAGGAGCAGAAGGTGCTGAACAATGGTATGGAGCAGGAAATTCCTGTGAATACTTAGCAAACGGATTTTTAGTGGTTTTCTGACAAGGCAACAAAACAAGGAGGAATTAACAAGAGTAACGAACAAACGGATCAAGTGGCCCAATCCTTTCTTAGCAAAGGACAAGCCGGTGGAAATACTTATAAGGACCAAACGTTCTCGAGGACACATGGGAATTATGTCAAGTGCTTTCGCTTCAAATAGCTGAGTACTCTTCTTTGGTGTTTGTAAGTGTTGTGTGGGTGAACCTGTGCTAACATACCGCTCTTCCTAGGACTAATACATACTTGTGATTAACCCCCTACAAACATCTATAACTACAGGAAAGTAATTAAGATATAAATCTAACCACAACCTTAAACTCTGAGATCCTACACTCCCTTGTGCAAAGGTGTCCTGACGGGGGTTCAGGTTTCTGTCACTCCGGCAACCCCACGATTAGTAGCCAAATACACAATGCATTCCCCTAGGCCCATAAATGGTGAAGTGTCATGTAGTCGACGTTCACATGACACCACTAGAAGAATAGCACCACAACTTAAATACTAAACTATTGAATAATAACTCATCACAGATTCACTACTAACAACATGACTTCTCCCATGTCCTCAAGAACTAGACGAACTACTCACAAGGCATCATATGGATCAATATCAAAGATGATATGATAATGGATAACAATCTGAACATAAAAAATAATCCAATGGTTGCACTCACAAGCATCAACTACAATAGTAATCAACACCGGGAAAGTTTCCCCTAAGAACTAAAGCAATATCCAACACAATTGTTATAGCAGGACGGAGTGGTGATGATGGTGCTGGTGGATATGATCGTGTGGATTATGATGATGATGATCCCGATGAAGCCTAGCTTGATGACGGTGTTGATGGCGACGGTATCCCCTCTCTGGGAAGGAATTTCCCCAACAGAAATCTGTCTGCCAGAGAGATCTTTCTCTCTCGGTGTTTTCCGCCCCCCCTGAGGCGGCGAAAATCTATCTATGGTCGCTCTCCTGGTATTATGGTTCCATAGGAAAGATATAGGCGAAGGCGCGGAGTCGGAGGCCGGGCAGGTAGGCCACACCTACCCTAGGCGCGGGGTTAGGTGGGCCCGTGCCTAGGGGGTGTGGGCCCCCTGAGGCCCTTCTTCGTCCCTCCTTCTGGCTCCCTCATTCTTCTGGAGAAATAATATGTTTCCATATTTTATGGTATTTTTCTGATCTTTGCGAAATTGCACCAAAACGCCTTCTTTTCCATCAAAATCCAGACTCTGGCAGTCCATCCTCCAGGAATCATCCAACATGCATAAACAGATAAAAAATCCATAAGTAATACCTCATAATAAGACAAACATCAATGAATAGAGGTAAATTATGATATAGAAAGGTGATGCAAATTGGGCGTATCAATGATCTCCCCTCTTCGGGAAGGAATTTCCCCGACAGATTTCTACCTACCGGAGAGCTCTTTCTCTCTCTGTAGTTTCCGCCCCGCAGAGGCGGCGAAATCTTTCTGTGGTAGCCCCCGAGTCTTAGGGTTTCGGGAGGATTATATACGCCAAAGGGCGATGCCAGAGGTGGGCCAGGGTGGCCACACCACCTGGTGGCACGACCCAGGGGGACCTGCGCCAGGGGGTGGTGTGGGCTCCCTGTGGCCCATCTCCACTCCTCCTTCTGGCTTCCTTCGTCTTCTGGAAAAAATAGGAATTTCCGTATATTTTCTGGGATTTTTTCTGATCTTCGCGAGTATTGCATCTGGACAACGCTTTTTCCATCAGAATCCTAACTCTGGCGGTTCATCCTCCAAAAGTCATCAAACATGCAAAATAGATGAAATAACATAAGTATCATCTCTTAATATGAAATATCAATGAATAACAGTAAATTATGATATAAAATAGTGATGTAAAATGTACGTATCAGCGGTATGGGTGGGGAGAGCTGGCTGCTAGCGAGGAGAGGAAAAAGCCCAGGTGGGCTGGTTGTTGTGGCTGGGCTTCGATCAGGTGAGGCTCAGGTGGGATACTCTCTCTCTCTCTCTCATTATTCTGTTTTATTTTGTTTTCTCTCTTTGTTTGTTTCCAAAACATGCAACACTTAAAATACGAAGAAGCAAGAAAATAGAGGTGAGAGAGGTTAGGTGGGGTTTGAAAGTTTGGATTTGTTTTCCTATGTTGGAATTCCAAACCCATAAACCACCTTTATAATTCCAAAAGAATATATAGAGGGATAGGATAGCATTATGCATGAGTCATGAATGGAGGCATGATGTAGTGGTAAAAACCACTCTACTCACCTAGCATTTGAATTAGGCCAAGAATTAAAACCATTCAAATTCACTCATGACTATCTCATTAATTGGGCATATTTGAGTTAAGAAGGCCAAGAGTAATGTGTATTTTCCACTATAGTTTGGTATAACCTTTTTTAAGACAAATAGACCCTTAAATATAATAAACTCATGGGATATAATAGAATTCCTTCCACTCCTATATAGCATGCAAAGTTAGCCATGTAGGCTCCCATAATAGATATTGTGGAAACAATATGAACCCATGTATGGAAGCGTGTAGATCAATAAGGGACCCATTCCCAAATGATCTAGAGTTAAATACCAAAGGAAAACATTTGCTCATATTCAAAAGGGGATGATGGAAAGGATGGTTGTAACCAAAGGAGGTGACAGAGTGGGTGGTGGAAGTTATATGGGGACAAGGAAAAGTGGTGTAAGAATAAAAGATATGCCCTCAACCCAACTTGGGCATCAAGCAATTTATCAAGAACCAACTACAATATATCAAGATGCAAATACAATTATTAACACTGCATATGAAGAAAAAACAATAAAAGAGTGTTTTAATATGATGCTCAAATGCAAGGTGGCATGGGTACATGAGCATGATATTATGCAATGCAATAATGATATGTATGAAGTAGCAATATATAGAATAGACAAGTAGCATTACAATTGTTAGACAATTGGGATGCTACAACCATTCTGGCGACGTCCTCGTACAACTTCCTGTTGATATCAGCGATGTTGGTAGCGTGTTCAAGTATCTCCAAACGCTTTTTCTCTAAGGCATCAATGGTAAGATCCGTGACCATGTTCATGGGTGTGATGAGGAATTATCTAGATACTTCCTTGACCACTGGGGTTACCATGTTAGCGTCAATGGGTGGTGGTGGTGACATGTTCCCTCTTGTGTCGACCAGGGTTACGTTTCGACTCTCTTTGTGGTAGTTGATGCATGTAAAATGCATACATAAACTTTGTAGTTTGTTAACATGTTTATCCACATATTTGCATCATATATAATGTTATATCCATGTTTTACACTGATTTTTGGGGATTTACCAATGATCCCCTTTATTTTGGCTATAACTCGGAAGGGTAGAAAAACCCTGTTTTCAATGTTTTTGATGTTTCAATACCTATACGAAGTCAAATGGACCTGAGCTTTTGGAGATGCCAATATTTATCCACGAAAGCATCTGGAGCACAAGAAACTCACCTGGAGGGCTAGGAGGCCCAAAAGAGACTGGGTGGCGCTCTCGGCCCAAGTGAGCACGCCACCTACCCTATTTTGCTCCTTGGTCGTCCGATCGCGTTGATTCTTTCGCCCACATAGTTCTCTTAACCTAAAAACCCCTATATAAGGATCCCCCGGAGAGTCCTCGACATGAAGCACACCAAAAATGAAAACACCACCAAACAGAGTTAGATCCAACGAAGATTGGAGGGGGAATCTCCGCCGGAGCCGCCTCCGGGGAGATCTCCACCCTCTCCAACATCTTTAGCATCATCACCATGATGAAAAGGGAGGAGTCCACCTCCTGAATATTGGTTTGTGGCAGTAGATTGATCTATTTGTCTCTTGTTCTTCATAGATCTAGTACCATATGAGCCGCCCAACATGATTATGGTCATATATGTAATTTCTATGTGGTGGATCTTTATTATATGATTTGATATATAAGATTGGAACCTATTTTGTGTAAGATATATTGGTAGGTGCATATCATATACCCCATTCTTAATTGCTTGTTTTGATCCAACTTGTATGCAAGAACTTGTATGGGGAGAAGTGTGTATTAGATAAAGTAGCATGGTGGTAATGATTGAATTGTGATAACAATATTCAAGATCTACTTTGTTTTTTACCTTTATTTTGCTGCCTCACTAGGGATAAAGTGAAATCATGTACTATAATTATCATATGACAGTAAGATAATCTTGTTATATCAAGGTAGCGTATTTGTATTTCAAACACCATGTTATATTACTTAAAGCTATACTCTGATTTGTTCTTAATCTAAGATTGCATAAAGTTTTCCTTTCTTGAGGAGTATAAGTGGGATGTATTTCATCTCTATCTTAGAACGTGATGCCCATATAAATACTTATCATACATATATAAAAGTTTCATGAATATTTATCATTAATGAATTGTTTTATGATCACTACAACTTAAAAATAGAGTAGACAAGTCAACCCATGAACCCCAGTCCAATTTTAAACACCTTTCCATTGCAACTACTACCTTTTATATTTTCTATAATTTATTATTTAGAAAATACAAAAATACTTTCCCTACTTGCAATCACTCATAAAAAACCCAAAACAACCCTACTATCTTCCATACCATATAACTTGCATTACTTTACTTTGTTTATTTTAGTTGACCTTATTTATATTTCATATTACTAATATGAAACCTTGTGTCCTACAACCACTTGGTGGAGTTGGGGACACAAGACAAATTATTTACTTTACATATTGCTTAAAGAGGAGAAGACGAATAAAACTTCCACAACCAATTCCCGAAGAGTTCGATATAAACCCTCGATTCACCCTTGTGGGATAAATAAGCTTGCTACAACACTCTGTACTTGGAGTCCTAATGAAAAGTGGCCACGATTGTTGCCATAAGTAGTATCCGCCCAATCTCAACTGGAGGCGTTCGTTGCTGCAGTTTCCATAGTGTCAGTCAATAAGACTTCCTCGATGTTCGTTTATACATATCATGTCGCATATCTCATTAAGACAGCCGATGAAGCCTTCTAGCCCCTCATGTAAAAAGGTAATGAGGCACACATTCCCCTTTTGATTCCAATGAGTTTGAGAACCTTAGACCAGCCTCTTATCATATGGGTATCATCATTCATGCCTTGAAATAAGCTAAGATGCTGAAAAGTGGTCTTAGAGGAGCATACGAGTGGTAAATCCTTTGAGAGATATCGGTTGAGGTGAACATTGTTGTAACTAGATAAAAAGTACTGTATGAGAAGAATAGTATTATTTGTTGGCTAGAGTTCAACATGCATAAAAAAATTAAAAATTCTTGAAAAAAACAAAATAAAAATCCACACCACACGTGCATCACGCCTTCTTCCTCTGTGCGACATCGTATTCCATGAGAAGGCGAGGCCACATGAGCTCGTGGCGGCTCGTCGAAGAGAATCTCGAAGAGGCTATACACAACAACGGTAGGAGAAAGCTCACAGAAGGAGGAACTAGGGGCCCCCTCCCGCCCGACCAAGCCGTGTGAAACCTCCATTGGACGAGATCCTCCATATGTTGGGGGCCCGGTGCGCGGTAAGCTTGAGGAGGTTGTCCAGCGTATGGAAGTCGACACACTCGTGGACAAAATCTTGCCGGCCGAGCGAAATCTGGTCGCTCTGGAAATTCGGCGCGATTTCTAGAGCTCGCGGAAGGGGGTACCAGGATGAGCCGTGTGGTTGGGGCGCGTTCATGTCGATAGCAAGGCAGGCCACCGCTGCTGCCTGGGTGCTGTGGGCGATGAGCGGACTGTCGTCATCCTGCAAGCCGTTGCATTGAGGCAGCTAGATCTGGGCGCCTGCGCTAACTCGACGACCATGACCCAGCTGCTGGATGCATCACGCCAACATTGCGTTACAGAGCATGCGATGACTTAGGGCATCTCCATCTTGCCGACCCAAAACGTCTGTTTCTGTCCGTTTGGATCGGACCGCGAGGGGATTTGAGTCGTGGTCTGGCCTGTTTGGCCAACCGTGTCTAGCGTCGTGACCCATCTGTTCGCGGTTGGCCAACAGAACAATATGTGCATAACGTGGCATACATGGGAGGACACACCCTCGGTTCCCCATGTCCGCGCCCGACGCATCAGCAACACAAATTTGGTGGACCGATGGGTCGAGCCGGACGTGTCGGTTCGCATGGGTCGTGCCGCTGGAGAGGCCGTGCACGCCTCGCACATTCGAGCAGACGCGTCCGGACTTGTTCGGACGGGTTGGATCGTGTCGGTGGAGATGTCCTTGGGAAATAAAGAGGAGCAGGAAGAAAGTGGGTGGGTGACGCTGAGCAGTGGGCCCAACCGGTTAGTTCGACTAAAAGGCCCAACATGTGTGTCTCTTGTCTTTAAATATAAAATCAGGATCGAGAGGAGGCTTTCTGCAAAAAAAGGCAGTATTGAAGACTAGTTAAAGAAGTGTCACGTCAGCAAATACAACGCTATATATGCTCTGACGACCACATGTGCAACACCAAGTCATATTCGGCAACCGTAAATCATGTATAGCGATATACAATAACCATGATGCGCAACGAGCTCAAGTTTGGTGACCATCAATTGTATTTTACTTCACCTATGGAGATATCTTGAGGAAGAAGAAGAGCATATTTTTTTGTACGGCTCGGTCTAGAAATCTGTAGGGGTTCGTAGCATGGAAAATAAAAAAATTCTACCGCATGCACACAAACAAGTCAGGATCTATCTACTAGATTGTAGCAACGAGTCAATAGAAGCACTCACCCTCGAAGATTCCAAAGTGGTTAACGAGAGCAGATTCTCGTGGGTGATGTAGTCGTACACTTGCCGATCTCAAGATCGCGTAGACGATCCTTCCCACAAGCATTCGGCGATGCTTCATGATCGGTCACACATTCGGATTTTCGATGAAGACCTTCCTCTCCTTGTTCCAAAGACGACCGAATTGGCACGACGGCATGGTGTCGAAGTAGGAAGATCATGAGGCTTCCGCCTAAGTGGTGCGAGTTATGGTGGATTAGGGTTTCCGGAGATCTAGGGTTTAGAAGTCCGGGAGGAGGCAGGTGTCGAGGCGGCTAGGGCGGTGACGAACAAGCGGCGCGAGGGCGGCCTGGCGGCAGCATGCGGCGGCGACGGCTCGTGTGCGGGGAGAGGGGCTAGGGCTTGTGTGCTTTGGGGCAGCCCTCCCCCTCTATTTATGAGAGGGGGCAGCCTTGGGAGGGGTGGGTTTGAATCCAAACCCAAACCCAAGTTGGATTGAGAGAAGGACTTGTTTCTTCTCCCACTAGGAAACCATTGTTCCACTTTGACTTTTCAAACTCCCGTTTGACTTTCAATTTAGAGCTTTAATTCTCTATTACAAATGCACACACCATGTGACCTAGGATATGATCCAATAATTCCACTTACCCATGACACATGCATGGACCATTCTCCTTCCGGACCGGTGAACCTTCTAGACCCTTCTAGAACCTCTCCCATGAAAACATCGGAAACTTACCCGAACTCCGAGATAGGACTTTCCTTATATGAATCTTATTCTCCGGACCATTCCGGATCTCCTTGTGATATCCCGGATCCCATCCGAGACTCCGAACAACATTCGGTATCCCTACTAACATTCCATATCTACTAAACAACATCGAATCCTTAAGTGTGTCTCCCTACGGTTCGTGAATTATGCGGACATGACCAAGACACTTCTCCGATCAATAACCAATAGAGGAATCTGGAAATTCATATGGCTCCCACATATTTCTACGATTACTTTGCGATCGAATGAACCACTTACATACGATACCAATTTCCCTTTGTCTCATGATAGTTTACTTATCCGAGGTTTTGATCGTCGGTATCTCTGCATACCCAGTTCAACCTCGTTACTGATAAGTACTCTTTTCTCGTTCCCGTGATATGTGATCCCTTGTGATCCAGTCACATGCTTGTAAGCCAATTGGATGACATTCCACCGAGAGGGCCCAGAGTATATCTATCCGTCATATGGATGGACAAATCCCACTCTTGATCCACATGCCTCAACCCATACTTTCCGAACACTCAATGCCACCTTTATAGCCACCCAGTTACGGTGTGGTGTTTGATGTCATAAAAGCATCCTTCCGGTGATGGTGATTTAACATGATCTCATGGTCGAAGGAATTAGGTTACTATGTATCAGAAAGCTAATAGCAAACAAACTATTGAAATGACTTGATCTTAATGCTATGCTTATCTATAGGAGTATGTCCATCATACCATTCTCCTAATGATATGATATTGTTATTAATAACATCTCAATGTTCATGATCGAGAAACCACGATCATCTATTAATCAACAAGCTAGTATTATAAAGAGGCTTTATCAGGGACTCTAATTTAGTTTACAAATCACACAAGTATTAATGTTTCCGGTTAATACTATTATAGCATGAATGTAAACATTTATCATAAACACAAAGATATAATAATAACCACTTTTATTATTGCCTCTAGGGCATATCTCCAACAGTCTCCCACTTGCACTAGAGTCAACTAATCTAGATTACATGGTAATATACCGAACACCCATGGCGGTTTGGTGCTGGTCATGTTTTGCCCTCGAGAGAGGTTTAGTCAACGGATCCGCCACATTCAGATCCGTGTGTACTTTTCAAATCTTTATATCACCATCTTGGACATGCTCTCGAATAGCGTGAAAACGTAGCTTGATGTGCTTCGGCTTCTTGTGTGACCTTGGTTATTGCGCATTGGCTATGGCGCCCATGTTATCACAGTAGATAGACATTGGGTCCAGCGCACTTGAAACCACACCGAGCTCTATAATGAACTCCTTCATCCATATCGCCTCTTGTGAAGCCTCCGAAGCTGATATGTATTCCGATTCAGTTGAAGATCTCGCCATAACACTTTGCTTTGCACTCCTCCAGCTAACTGCTGCACCATTCAAAGTAAATACGCATCCAGATTGAGATTTAGAATCATCCGGATCGGTGTTCCAACTAGCATCGGTGTAACCATTAACAATGAGCTGTTCCTTCATAAGAAAGAACCATATCCTTAGTTCTTCTCAAGTACTTAAGGATGTTTTTGACCACTGTCCAATGATCCACTCCTGGATCACTTTGATATCTGCTAGTCAAACAAACAACATATGCAATGAAGGGTCTAGTACATAGCATGGCATACATAAGAGATCCTATGGTTGAGGCATAGGGAGTCTTACTCATCCTTTCTCTATCTTCTGCCGTTGTTGGACTTTGAGTTTTACTCAAGGTCGTATTGGGCAACATGGGCAAGAACCCCTTCTTGCTATCTTCCATTCCAAACCTCTTTAGAACTTTTTCCAAATATGTACTTTGTGACAATGATATTAGGCGTCTCGATCTATCTCTATAAATCTTTATGCCTAATATGTAAGCTGCTTTGTCAAGATCTTTCATTGAAAAACTATTATTCGAATAATCCTTGACACTATTAAGAAGGTCTACATCATTCTCAATCAACAATATGTCATCTACATATAGTATTAAGAATGCTACAGAGCTCCCACTCACTTTCTTATAAATACAAGCTTCTCCATAAGTTTGTATAAAACCAAAACTTTTGATTACCTTATCAAAATGTTGATTCCAACTTCGGGATGCTTGCTTCAATCCATATATGGACCGTTGAAGTTTGCATACCTTGTTAGCATCTTTAGGATCGACAAAACCTTTGGGTTGCATCATATACAACTCTTCATCAATGTCTCCATTGAGGAACGCCGTTTTGACATCCATCTGCCATATCTCATAATCATAATATGCAGAGATTGCTAACATAATCCTCACAGACTTTAGCTTCGCTATTGGTGAGAAAGTCTCATCGTAGTCAACTCCTTGAATTTGTCGAAACCCTTTTGCTACAAGTCAAGCTTTATAGACAGTAACATTACCATCAGCATCTGTTTTCTTCTTGAAAATCCATTTATTCTCGATAGCCTTCCGGCCATCCGGTAAGTCCACCAAAGTCCATACTTGGTTTTCGTACATGGATCCAATCTCGGATTTCATGGCTTCTTGCCATTTATTGGAATCTGGGCTCATCATCGCTTCCTCATATGTCGCAGGGTCATCGGTGTTATCAACCAACATGACACTCATAACGGGATCATACCAATTAGGAGTGGTACGAGTTCTCGTTGACCTGCGAGGTTCCGTAGTAACTTCAACCGAAGTTTCATGATCAACATCATTAGCTTACTCTCTTATTGGTCTCAGTCGCCATAGGAACTACTTTCGGTGCTACGCTACTCGCAAGTTCGAGAGAAGGTTCAACAACCTCGTCGAGTTCTACTTTCCTTCCAGTCACTTCTTTCGAGAGAAACTCCTTATCTAAAAAGGATACATTCTTGGCAACGAAGATTTTGCCCTCGGATCTATGATAGAAGGTATACCCAATAGTTTCCTTCGGGTATCCTATGAAGACGCATTTTTCCGCTTTGGGTTCAAGCTTGTCTGGCTGTAACTTCTTTATATAAGCTTCACAACCCCAAACTTTAAGGAACGACAATTTAGGTTTCTTCCCAAACCACAATTCATAAGGTGTCGTTTCAACGGATTTAGATGGTGCCGTATTTAAAGTGAATGCGGCTGTTTCTAATGCATAACCCCAAAACGATAGCGGTAAATCTGTAAGTGACATCATAGAACGAACCATATCTAAGAGAGTTCGATTACGACGTTCGGACACACCATTATGCTGTGGTGTTTCCGGCGGTGTCAATTGTGAAAGTATTCCACATTTTTTCAAATGCTCGCCAAACTCGTAACTTAGATATTCACCTCCACGATTAGATCGTAGAAATTTAATCTTCTTGTTACGTTGATTCTCTACCTCACTTTGAAATTCCTTAAACTTCTCGAAAGTTTCGGACTTATGTTTCATGAAATAGATATACCCATATCTACTTAAGTCATCCGTGAAGGTAAGAACATAACGATAACCACCGCGCGATGCTACACTCATTGGTCCACATATATCAGTATATATGATTTCCAACAAGTCCGTAGCTCGCTCCATCATACTAGAAAATGGAGTCTTAGTCATTTTACCCATTAGACATGTTTCGCATCTTTCAAGTGATTCGAAATCAAGTGATTCAAGAAGTCCATCAGAATGGAGTTTCTTCATACGCTTCACTCCAATATGACCAAGACGACAGTGTCACATATAGGTCGAGTTATCGCTTAATTTCAAACGTTTAGCTTCAATGTTATTAATGTGTGTATTTCCACAATCGAGATTCAATAAGAATAGACCATCTATCAAAGGTGCATGTGCATAAAACATATTACTCATATAAATCGAACAACAATTATTCTCGGACTTAAACAAGTAATCGTCTCGCAATAAACATGATCCAGATATAATGTCCATGCTCAACGCAGACACCAAATAACAATTATTTAAGTATAAAACTAATCCCGGTGGTAGATGAAGAGGTAGCGTGCCGACCGCGATCACATCAACCTTTGATCCATTTCCAACACGCATCGTCACCTCATTCTTCGCTAGCATCCGTTTATTCTGCAGTACCTGTTTTGAGTTACAAATATGAGCAACCGAACCAGTATCAAATACCCAGGCACTACTACGAGTACTAGTGAGATACACATCAATAACATGTATATCGGATATACCTTTCTTCTTGATGTTGTCGTTCTTCAAATCCGCTAAGTATTTAGGGCAATTCCACTTTCCAGTGACCTTCTCCCTTGCAGTAAAAACACTCAGTATCAGGCTTAGGCTCAGCCTTGGTCTTCTTCCCCGGCGCGGTAACTTTCTTACCGCCCTTCTTGAAGTTTCCCTTTTTTATTAGACTTGCCTTGATTCTTGAATTTGGTGGTCTTATTGACCAACAACACTTGGTGCTCTTTCTTGATCTCTACTTCTATAGATTTCAACATGGAGAAGAGTTCTGGCAACGACTTGTACATGTTTTGCATATTGTAGTTCATCACAAAGTTCTTGTAACTTGGTGGTAGTGATTGGAGGACACGGTGAATCCCGAAAGCATTAGGAATCACTATTCCCAAGCTTTGAAGCTTTCTTGCGTGCCCAGACATCTTAAGCACGTGCTCACTGACGGAGCTGCCCTCTTCCATCTTGCAGTTAAAGAACTTTTCAGAAGCCTCATAACTCTCAACTGTCGCGTGAGCCTCAAATATCATTTTGAGTTCACGGACAATATCATGTGGGTCATGGTTCTCAAACCTTTTCTGAAGCTTCGATTCCAAACCATACAAGATAGCACACTGAACTGTGGAGTACTGATTCTTCCGAGCGAGGAAAACATTCTTTACCTCATCAAGATGCTTGATGGCAGCAGGTCACCCAGCGGTGCATCCAACACATAGGTCAAATTACCAGCATTGAGGACAATCCTCAAATTGCGGAACCAATCCACGAAGTTGTTTCCATTGTTTTTCAACTTTTCTTTCTCTAGGAACGCATTAAAATTGATGGTAGGGTCCGCCATTGATCTACAACATATTTGCAATAGTTTAGACTAAGTTTATGACAAATTGAGTTCTAATTAATAGTTAAATTAATCTAGGTGAACTCTCACTCAAAACAATATCCCTAAAATTGTTTTAGTGATCACATGAACCAAATCGACCACATCAAGACCGATCATCACGAGAGTTGATGTAGCTTCAATGGTGAACAATCAACATGTTCATCATATCTACTATATGACTCATGCTCTACCTTTCGGTGATCCGTGTTTCGAGACCATGTCTGTACATGCTAGGCTCGTCAAGATCAAACCTTAGCTTCCGCATGAGAAAATCTGGCTTGCTCACGTTGTATACACTCGCAAAATCTAACACACCCGATCATCACGTGGTGCTTCGAAACAACGAGCTTTAGCAACGGTGCTTACTAATGATGAACACTTTAAAACTTGAAATTGTGTGCATGAGGGATCATCTTATAATGCTACCGTCGCATACTAAGCAATACAAGATGCATAAAGGATTAACATCACATGCAATTCATAATTTGTGATATGATATGGCCTTTCTTCTTGTGCTTCCGATCTCCATCTTCAAGCACGAACATGATCTCCATCATCACCGGTATGACGTCAAGGTCAATGGCGTCGTTTTATGGTTGTCGTCCACCAGCTTCAACTATTACAACTACTTTGAATAGACACACAGGTCTCAACAGAATTTAAAAGACAACCATATGGCTCCTGCCGGTTCCCAACTTACAATAAGGAACATTGCATACATCGTATATAATCACAATCATGGCCATATCACATCACAGCACACCCCTGCAAAACAAAGTTAGACGCCTCTAATTTTCTTTGCATATTTTACGTGGTTTGGGGCTTTCAATAAGTATCGTTCTAACTTACGAACAAGAACCACAACGTTGATGTTTGAACTATCAAGTGCCCGTTGTAAATTGAATCTATACTATGATGGGAGAGACAGACACCCGCAAAGCCACTTATGCAATAAAAGTTGCATGTCGAGCGTGGAGCAAGTCTCATGAACTCCGGATGGCACCCGTCGGTTTCGCACCCCCCATACCCGCCCCCGCCACCTCTTCCTGCCCCGCCACCCGCCTCCATACCCGCCGTCGGGTCCGTTTCCCCACCAGACCCGCGGGTTTACGGGGACCCGACGGGGGCTGCGAGAGAGGAGGATAGCGGCGGCGACCGACCATGCTATGCGGCTGCCGACAGAGGGACGTCGAGGACGAGGACATGCTCATGGAGGCGAGCGGTGCCACAGTGAGATCGCCCGGCGGCTGCCGCTCGATGCAGGTTGAGGAGACGGGAACGAGCGTTGGGATTCCGGCGTAGCTAGGATCTGGCAAGGCCGGGCTGGAGAGAGCAATGGGCGACGACACGCGCAGGAGAGAGAGGGCGCTGCAGGTGAGAAGACGGCGGCGCGTTGCAGGTCCCATGGACGAGGACGAAGGGATGAGGGAGTGGGGTCAATTTGGGATCAGCGGTCGCGTGCGTGCGTGGGTTGTGTCTCTGTGCGTGCATGGGTGGGTTATGGCATGTAAACCAGCACGATCGATGTAGGCACCGGGAGTAGGTGTGTGCTTGTGCGTGGCTGCGTGCTTATTTTGGTACAGGGTAGGTGGCACAATAGGCTAATGACATGTGGGGTCTTCATTCATAGCCCGGGTATGCGGGTCTGCGGGTATGGGTTTGGCACCCCCATACCCGCCCCCTCTAGACCCGGCGGGTCTAATTTTTTACCGCTAAGCAGCCCCATGGGTTTTTTTCTTTACCAAACCCTCCCCGTTTAAGGCGGGTACCCGCCGAGTATGCGGGTTTCGGGGCCCCATTGCCATCCGGATCATGAACGATGTCATGTAAGGTTAGCCCGGGCCGCTTCATCCCATCATACCGCAAGATGCAAAGTACACAAAAAGCAATTGATAATAAAAGCACCACCGCCCATAATGACCATTGTGTTCTACTCGTGCAACAGATCTACATATAGACACGGCTCTGATACCACTGTAGGGGTTTGTAGCATGGAAAACAAAAAATTTCTACCACATGCACACAAACAAGTCAAGATCTATCTACTAGATTGTAGCAATGAGTCGATAGAAGCACTCACCCTCGAAGATTCCAAAGTGGTTAATGAGAGCAAATTCTCGTGGGTGATGTAGTCGTACACTTGCCGATCTCAAGATCGCGTAGATGATCCTTCCGGCGCTGCGTTCCGGCAGTGCTTCCGCAGTCGGTCACACGTTTGGTACTCGATGAAGACCTTCCTCTCCCTTGTTCCAGCAGGCGGTGGAGGTTGTAGTTCTCCCCTCGCGAATCCGGCAGCACGACGGCGTGGTGTCGGAAGTAGAGGGAAGATCCCGTAGGGCTTCGCCTAAGCCGGTGCGAGTTATGGTGGATTAGGGTTTCCTGGAGATCTAGGGTTTAGAAGTCCTGGAGGAGGAGGAGGTGTCGGCGGCGGCTAGGGCGGCGGGCCGAATGACGGGCAAGCATGGGCGGGCGGAGGCGTCGGCGTCGGCAGCGGCTCGTGTCTTAAAGGGAGAGGGCTTGTGTGTTTTGGGGCAGCCCTCCCCCTCTATTTATGATAGGGGGGCAGCCTTGGGAGGGGTGGGTTTGAATCCAAACCCAAACCCAAGTTGGATTGAGAGAAGGACTTGTTTCTTCTCCCACTAGAAAACCATTGTTCTAGTTTGACTTTTCAAACTCCCGTTTGACTTTCAATTTAGAGCTTTAATTCTCTATTACAAATGCACACACCATATGACCTAGGATATGATCCAATCATTCCACTTACCCATGACACATTCATGGACCATTCTCCTTCCGGACCGGTGAACCTTCTAGACCCTTCTAGAACCTCTGTGATGAAAACATCAGAAACTTTCCCGAACTCCGAGATAGGACTTTCCTTATATGAATCTTATTCTCCGGACCATTCCGGATCTCCTTGTGATATCCCGGATCCCATCCGATACTCCGAACAACATTCGGTATCCCTACTAACATTCCATATCTACTAAACAACATCGAATCCTTAAGTGTGTCTCCCTACGGTTCGTGAATTATGCGGACATGACCAAGACACTTCTCCGATCAATAACCAATAGAGAAATCTGGAAATTCATATGGCTCCCACATATTTCTACGATTACTTTGCGATCGAATGAACCACTTACATACGATACCAATTTCCCTTTGTCTCACGATAGTTTACTTATCCGAGGTTTTGATCGTCGGTATCTCTGCATACCTAGTTCAACCTCGTTACCGATAAGTACTCTTTTATCGTTCCCGTGATATGTGATCCCTTGTGAGCCAGTCACATGCTTGCAAGACAACTAGATGACATTCCACCGAGAGGGCCTAGAGTATATATATATCCGTCATATGAATGGACAAATCCCACTCTTGATCCATGTGCCTCAACCCATACTTTCCGAACACTCAATGCCACCTTTATAGCCACCCAGTTACGGTGTGGTGTTTGATGTCATCAAAGCATCCTTCCGGTGATGGTGATTTAACATGATCTCATGGTCGAAGGAATTAGGTTACTATGTATTAGAAAGCTTATAGTAAACGAACTATTGAAATGACTTGATCTTAATGCTATGCTTATCTATAGGAGTATGTACATAATACCATTCTCCTAATGATATGATATTGTTATTAATAACATCTCAATGTTCATGATCGAGAAACCATGAACATGTATTAATCAACAAGCTAGTATTATAAAGAGGCTTTATCAGGGACTCTAATTTAGTTTACAAATCACATAAGTATTAATGTTTCCGGTTAATACTATTATAGCATGAATATAAACATTTATCATAAACACAAAGATATAATAATAACCATTTTTATTATTCCCTCTAGGGCATATCTCCAACAAAATCATGCTTCCCGCACGGTGGGTTCTTGTCCTCTGCCTCTGTTAACTTTTTTTTAAAAGATTCTATTTCTAAAAAGGAAAGCCACTGGGTGGAACTGACAAAAAAATAACAGAAAAAAGTGGTTAACCTAGTCGTGTCCATAAAATAAGGAAAATGATACTACTCCCCCGGGGGATCGCGAGCTCGCGTCCCTCGGCTCCTTCGTCCGCCACGTGTCCAGGACGTGCATAGTGGAACCGACCGCTGACTTATCTTTTTGATTTGCTGCGATGAGTCGTCTTCTCTATCCATCTCCGCCGCTGGAACGAACCCGCCGCTAGCAAGGTCCTCCTGCACACCTCTCAATCTCCGCCGGCTGCCCCACCTCCACACCTGGCCACCCTCCTTGTGTTCACCACCGCCTCCATGGGAACCCTTGCCTCCCCTACATCTCTTGATCCCCCACAGATCCGGCGCCCCCGGGGGATGGGAGGAGCTGCTGCTGCCGGCACCGGTGGTGTTGCTGCCCACGACGCCACATCTCCCCTCGGCTCCCCCAGACCCATCCTCCATCAGATCCTGCATGCCGGCGTTGAGGTGTAGCATGCTGCCGACCTCCTCCGCATCTGCAAGAGCTTTCGGCTTTGCATCTTTGACCGGTGCCCACGGTGCAACGTCGTCGACGGACACAAGGTCGATTGTCGGCGAGCCCATGCATGCCACCAGAGTTAGATGTTGTGATCCGCTGCTGGCATAGGCGGATCCACCACCCCTATAGCCCGGGTGGCCGCCCAGGCTTGCCGGCCGTACGACGCCTTGTATCCAATGTTTTTTACACAATTTTGTTGAAAAAATAGGATCATATACATGTCTGCCCAGACTTTTAGAAATTTCTGGGTCCGCCATTGGCTGCTGGTGTCACGTTTTGCTACGTGCGGCTGATGACGCTGCTATAAGCGGTGTCAGGTTTTGCTACTTACGTCCGACAACGATGCTATGAGATCTCCGGTGGCGCTACCTGCGACATCAAATTTTGCTACCTAAAATAATAGCATGTTTTTCTTGCTGCAGAAGTTTTGTTGTTTTGCTATAATAGTATACATGTTCTGCTACAAGATCTCCGGCGAGGTCTCCGGTGAAATCAGATCTGCTACAATCGAACATTTCATTTGCTACCATCGTTTTATAGTTTTGTTACAATGGCGCAAAGTTTTTGCTACATCTGCTATCTAGTTTTGCTACAATAGCACAAATCTTCTGCTATGGTGTCTCCGATGAGGTCTGCCGGCGAAAGTCTCCGGCCAAGTCTATTTTGCTACATTAGAACAAACATTTTGCTACAAAGTGTCTGGCGAGGTTTCAGGCGAAACTCCAGCAAAATCTGTCTTTTAATTTTTGTCTTGTGAGTGAACCGTTTTCTGCTATATTGTAGCATAAGCGGGACTTTCTGTAGCAAAGACGGGATTTTGATCTAAAAAGAGGACACGTGGTTGGCTGGGAATCGGGGATAGAAAATTCAAATCCCCAGGGACGCGTAGGTCTGTCCATAAAACAAAACCCTTCATATATTTTTTGTGAATTAACAATATCACACAATGGTTTGTATTTTTTACATTTCATTTTAGTTTCTTGGTTTTGCATCTCGAGCACATGGAGGCGCACGGCCCTGCCCTGGATCGGTCGAATCGAACCAGACCAGAGCACGAGGGAGCGGTTCACGGCTTCACGCTGACCCGGCCCCCTTCTCTCGCCTCTCTCTTTCTGCGGCAGCGGCACGACTCCTCTTGGACTCTCTCTTCTTCTCCCCCTCACTCCGCCCCCCTCGCTCGCTGTTCCTCCTCGCCCTCGTCTTCCCGCCCAGCCAAGCTCTCGCCATTTCCCCAAAGGTAAATCTCTCCTCTCCGTACTTTGGTAGTAATGCTTGCTGCGATTTCGTCCGTGATTCGCGCCCGCACCATGGATGCGGCGGTCGCGAGCTTGACCTCGAGGTTCTAGGGTTCCCTCCCCCCAGCCGCGCGCGCCTGAGCCGGGCTCCGCTAGGGTTTCCGGCCCCACGGCTGCGCGCCCCTTCTCCTCGCCGGCGACTGCTCGGTGATTTCCACGGGGAGACTTGCTTTCACTCGCGCGCCCGCCACGGCCCTAAACCCTAGCCCACTAGTTCAGGAGTTCACTGCACTTCTCGGGCAAGGGTTCCTGGGGTAACCAATCACGCGGGTCTGGTGCGCACTAGGATGCGCTCTTCAGTGTTAGCCGTTGCTTTCTAACTGCACGGGCTATTTGTTTGTCCGCGGAGCTGCCTCGTGTCGCTAGCCTGCCATTTCGTTTGTTAGATTGGAAGTAAACCCTGCACTGGTCTAACCGGTCTGTGCACCATTACTTGCGATGGTTTTGTTCAGCTTCTGATTTCTGAGATGCAGACCAACCACCCCTTGCTCGGTCGGACCAGAGAAGAACTTGGAAACATTTATTACCTTAATTATCGCTGTAGATTCGCACGTTGCAAGCCTGTAGAGTTCCGCACTTAAGTAAGGTGCGTTCTTCAGTTTCAGCTGTTGCTTCCTTAACCGAACGGGTTACTTCTCGACAGTCTTGTATTGCTAGCCGACGTTTGGTTTGGTAAATTTGGTCTGTTTATACTTGGAAGCAAGCGTGCCCTGTCTACCTGGTCTGTGCAGCATTACTTGCGATGGTTTGGTTCAGCTTTTGATTTCTGAGATGCAGACAGACCACCCCTCTCTCTGAGTCGGACCAGAAAAGAACTTGGGAAACCTTAGTTATGTTTTGCCTAAAAACCAGGCCGCTGTATATCTCACATTGATCTTGTTCATGGTTGCAATTTTGAACCAAAACAACACCCTGTTACAGCAGTTTGTTGCATTTGCCGCCAGCCTTTAGAGTTCTGGTTCACCCTCGTACGCCTCACATTGTTCATGGTTGCATTTTTTAACCAAGCCACCACCCTAGTGTGGTACTTCCACACATTTGCCGCAAGCCTGTAGAGTTTCTGGTCACTCTGTTCCGCTATTCACAACTGCTCTTCCTATGCTTGCAGAATTTAATGGTGGTGTGAACTCTCCCTGTCGTAACAATGTATATAAAGAAGGTAACTGTGCTAGCTTCGGGATAACTCGCCTGTGGTTTTGATCATATCACCGCTTCCTCTTGACATACAAGCTGTCAATACAGGTTGTAATTGAAGGCTTCAAAAGCTACAGGGAGGAGACCTCAACAGATCCTTTCAGCCCCAAAGTTAACGTAGTTGGTAATCTATTCTTCTCCTTGTAATGACCTTGGCTATAGGGTGCTGGAATTCCTGCCTCTCGCTTGCTAGCTGGTGCATGGCTAACTTAAGGTGTTCTCACTATCAGCCTATCAAACAACGACCTCCATCCCTCTGGGGCCTGCACCAGATAATCCTTATGTATTGCCTAATTGCAGACATTGATGATCAACACTAGGTGTTTTTAGCAATGTTCTCTGAATTTGCATAGACATTGCATACAATTTCGAATATGAAATGTGTTTTTGCGTTGACGTCTTTTTGTTAAATCCTTTTACTCTATTGTCGCTTCATTATTGCCATATTGGCTTGGATGCTAGTGATTTCCAATAATTCCTGATGACATATTGGTTAAGTATTTAAATATCAAATTTATTGTAAGTATCCTGGAAGTCCACTTTAGAGTTCATCGCCATGGTTTTTAAGGCGTCCGTCTTAGGATGCTTAGGTGTAAGGCTCCCTGGCAGCGCCTTGGAAATTTGTCTGCTTTAGGCACTTAGGCATCCGCCTTAGGTGCTTAGGCCTTAAAAACCATGTTCATCGCATAGTTTTGTGCTTGTAATGTACTAACATATGGATTTAACCACTTGTTACAGTTGGCGCAAATGGATCGGGCAAATCAAACTTTTTCCATGGTAATATTTTAAAACATGTGATTCTGCTGAGTTACTATTCTTTCTTATGCTTATTAACCCCTGTATACTACTTTCATCCTAATTTGTTCATGCTAAATGCTCCAGCTATACGCTTTGTCCTGAGTGACATGTT
Source organism: Avena longiglumis (assembly GCA_030063025.1). Taxonomy (NCBI): domain Eukaryota; kingdom Viridiplantae; phylum Streptophyta; class Magnoliopsida; order Poales; family Poaceae; genus Avena; species Avena longiglumis. Next base: position 557,605,516 of record CP125974.1, read on the forward strand.
TCAGAACCTGCGCAGTGAGGATAGGGGAGCTCTTCTCCATGTATGCCTCCTCTTTCTTTGATCAATCTGAATAATTGAAATCAGTAACTGGTGCTTGATAGTACTGACCATTTACAGGAAGGTGCTGGACACTCAGTTGTATCTGCTTTTGTCGAGATAGTGTTTGATAATTCAGACAACCGTATTCCAGTAAGCTCTTTAGTTTATTCAGTGTTAGTTTATTTGATTAAAGTTATCTACTTGAGTCTCAAACTCCATGTTTCACTGGCAAAAGTATCAGTACCTACACCATCCTATTATTGCGTGCATATCATTATGAAATGCTACTTTGCTCTACTTGTACAGTACATCCAGAGTAACACAACAACACCTAATTTTGCAGCAAGTCCTCTAAGTTATTAAATGTTGCTGTAGGTTGATAAAGAAGAGGTGCGCTTGCGAAGGACGGTTGCTTCAAAGAAGGATGAATACTACTTGGATGGAAAACATGTCAGGTATGTTGGCTTATGCCCTAAATAGTAAAATAGTGTTGTGTCTCGTTGCTTGCTCAGGTCCTCCTTTTATTGCTATTATGTTCAGTAAAACTGAAGTCATGAATCTGCTGGAGAGTGCTGGTTTCTCTCGCTCTAATCCGTACTATGTTGTCCAGCAGGGAAAGGTAATAAATATTCATCTGATTGTTCCCATGATTTGTTCAGATATAATATTAACATCTTTTTCATGTGTAGATTGCATCCCTAACTCTAATGAAAGATTCTGAACGTCTGGATCTTCTCAAAGAGATTGGTGGTACACGTGTTTATGAAGATAGACGCCGGGAAAGCTTGAAGATAATGCAAGAAACAGGCAAGTTTAAATCACCAAAAGTATATAGGAGTAATGTTTCTAAGTGGCCTGCTGAGATGTTCATTAACTTCATTAACAGCTAATAAAAGGAAGCAGATTGATCAAGTTGTCCGCTACCTAGAGGACAGACTGAGAGAACTTGATGAAGAGAAGGAAGAACTAAAGAAGTACCAGCAGCTGGACAAACAGAGAAGATCTCTTGAGTATACTATATTGGACCACGAACTAAATGATGCTAGAAATGAATTAGCTTCGGTAAGTCTGCCCTTTTTATTATTTATGTTTATGTTGAATAATATTTTGTTCTATCAGGCAAGTTCTAATAGTTGGCTAATGAGTGAATGCCTTGAGCATAGTTTTGATGAACAAATCATTAATATTTCCCACTTAGATGGTCATCTGAGTATCTTTTGATTGTCTTCCACTCTGATGGAAGAACCTCATGATGCTTGTTGCTCCCTCAACGAGACCCCAAAAAACATAGTGTAGAATTTATTTCTGAAAGCAATGTCCTGTTCTGCATCTGCCTTTTATGCCACTAAGCGTACTGCTTTAACGCTGTGTAATTTGATTTTCAAGAGAGCATGAAATGCACTATTTCTAAAATATTTGTTTCATTATTTAATTGGTGAAAGCAGTGTGGTAAGTTTGTTTCTATTTCTTGAGCAGATACCTCTTTTCTTATTGATTGTTGTAGCCAGAAGAAACCTAAAGTTAAGTGATAAGTAAATATTTGCAGTGTTTGATTCCAACAAAGAATTGTCTGTGGATGCTATCCTCTGTTTCCTTTGCCGAAGGTTACCGATATTTTCTTAAGTAGCATGCATATAGGACAGTAAGATGCTTCACCATACATAGATTCTTGTAACATTCTCTTGCTATGCCACATGCTATGCTATATGACCTTGCATGTTAACTCCATGGGTTCTAGCCACTGTGCAAGGCTTTATCAACATAATAATGTATTCTAGACAAATCCATCTAATAGAATTGATCCTGCTGTATCCTATAATGCTTATTCTATTTGCTTCATTTGATTTGTTTCTTGTTAGATGGATGATAATCGAAGAAAAATTTCTGAACGGATGTCGAATGCGGACAATGAAGTGGTAGATTTACGTGAGAAGGTCAAGAGTTTTGATAAAGAAATAAAAGTCTCTACTAAAGGGATAAATGAAACCAAGTCTGAAAAGGAAGATGCAGAGAAGAAGCGTACTGAGGCACTAAAGGTAGTCTCTCAGATTGAACTTGATCTGAGAGATATAAAAGACAGAATTTCGAGTGAAAAACGAGCAAAGGTACTCCATGTTTGAGATTTTCTCATGTTTTTTAGTAATTTTGTTTTGTTGCCGTACATAAAAGATTCTATTGTTAGGATGAAGCCGTGAGGGATTTGCATAGCATGAAGAAAGAAAGTGAGAAGTCAAAGTCTGAATTGGCTGAAATTAGTAGGGTGCACGCAGCCAAATTGAAAGAAGAGGAAGATATATCAAAAAGGTAAAATATAATACTCCCTCCGATCAAAATTAATTGTCGCAAATTTAGGCAATCTGTCTAGGTTCAGTGAACCTGCGACAACTAATTTGGATCAGAGGTATTATATAATATTTACTTGTTGATAGATATCTGTGTTGACATATTCATTTTGTGGATATAGCATAATGGACCGCGAGAAGCGGCTGAGTATATTGTACCAAAAGCAGGGGAGGGCAACTCAATTTAAGAATGAGGCTGCCAGGGATGAATGGCTTCGGAAAGAAATCCATGATCTTGAGCGTGTACTTTTGTCAAATAGAAAGCAGGTATTATACTTGAAATTTCAGTCTGGAACTTTGTTTTGATGTGCCACTCTACTCATTACTTGGGTTCTCTTGAACATGCACTATTCCGCACATTATAGTATGTATCACCTGTCTTCAACATGGTACTTTGACCATCAATTTCTGATGAAATAGCATGGTACTTTGACCATCAATTTCTGATGAAATAACATGGTACTTTGACCATCAATTTCTGATGAAATATGTTTCCCCATATAAAAATAATTATACCCCTCTGTCCCAATTTTGGTGGCGTATATGTTTTTCGAGATTTAAGTCTGACCACTAATTTGACTAACAAAATATGGATTATATGTTATGAAAGTTATATCGTTAAGTTCTTATTTGAATGAAGTTTCTAATGGTATTATTTTTATCACAAATAACACATGTATTATTGGTCAAGTTTATGGTCGAAGTTAGAGCATGCAAAACGATGGTGCCACATGCACTGGACGGAGGGAGTAAATTATAAAAATACATTTCACGATAAATTTACTAAACTAAATTTGATTTTGAATGATATTACTTTTTAAATTTATAGCGGTCAAAATTAGAAATAACTAACTGCTGAAATTCTAAAATGAATTACATTTTGGTTTTGTATCGGAGTTAGTAGTTTGATCCATTTCATATTATGTTATGTTGTACACAACTTTAGTGACGCGCGTCAAGATATGACATTTCTATTTTTAGATTTCACGCTTCCATTTTTGATTCGTAGCTGATGTGTCTGCTACATTTTTTATTTTATGACAGGAAAGCTTACTTCAAGGCGAAATTCAGAAGCTTAAAGATGAAATTAATAACTTGACGAACTACATTGAGTCTCGAAAAAGTGAATCAAGCAAGTTAGAGTCTGCTCTCGCAAACAAGCAAAAGGATCATAATGACTTTATAAAGCAGAAAAATGCACTTCAAGATGAAAGAAAGTATGCACATTTCTTAGCATTCATAACCTTGTCATTTGATTGAAGGTAGCTTTACACTTTATATACGTAATGTCACAGATCATTTTGGAAGGAGGAAAATAGCGTGACAGCTGAAATCAATGCGCTAAAGGGAGATCTTGTCAAGGCTCAGAAGAGTTTGGACCATGCAACACCTGGGGTATGGAAGTTTCAGTGTCTACATGTTCTTTTGTTAATATTACTGACCGCTACTGATTTATTACTTCCCAAGGATATCCATACTTCTTCCTATGTACATATTTGCATGTTGCATCCTGGATATGCATCTACGAATGATTACTTGACTCGGTACTGCATTGTGACAAAAAGGTGATAGTCATTGGTTTGAGTGTGCATTGCTTGGTTGTTTTGATGAAATGTTTTCTTGATTTTTCCTGCTTGGCCCGATTCTTGGGGTTGTGATATACTGATAGGTGTTCGCTCTGATGAGGCATTCTTAGTGATGCTGGTTCATGCCAGCCAGAAAAATATGAACAAAGACCTCCGATTGTGGAATACAAAATTAACAATACTATCTGTTGCGATTTCTGGTGACTGTTCACACTTTCTCTGACCTTAATAACATTGAATTTATAATGATAATTGTGTCTTGTGTATGACTTGTGCAATCAATCGATATGTTTCATGATCCTATCTTTTACCTGAAATGTTATGCAATTATAATGGTTATATATTGTAAGAATATCATATATATACCTGGCTGAATATTAGGTAGAATAGCATAAATATAACCACCAGTTGGAACTAAAAATATGGACCATGGGTATGGTTACATACTTTTAGTGTGATGCATCAACCCTTTGAAATCATTTGACTAAGAGTCAGAGGTTGCAGTCTGAGTTTTGCAGTTGAGGATGTTTTAAGTCGGTAATAGTCGAGGGAACTAGTGAACATACTCCTATTTTAATTAGTTCTAAAAACCAGTGGTCAAACTGTGTGCTGGGAAGTGTAAACTGTGTTGATGTCCAGAATGCCAAAAGGAGCATATGTAATATTTTGATAAAATATGTCTGACCGGAGTAATAAAAGCGCCCATTTCCAAAAAAAAAGTCTGACCGGTGACCTGACTGACGACTCAAAATTTGCATGTAAAGAAAGCACACCTTAAATTTTGTATGACACGCTTGACACCCTGCAACTTTAGCACATGCCCAATCACATGTTAGCAAAATCACATGCAATTGTGATCAGCATTTAAGGTCTTGGTGTGGCCTCTCCTCACTGTTAGTATGAAACTGTGGTAACATAAGGGGCAGACTAATTCAATGAATTGGAGGGTAGAGCAACAAGGATAGTAAATAGAATAGTTGGCGTGCATTTGTATATACTTATAATAATTTTGAAGGTAACTTGTTATTGGTTTACACCTTTCATATCTGACTTTTGCTCATTGTCATACGTAACAACAGTCATGGCTTTTATAGTATATAGTAGCCAAACCTGCTTTTGCAATTGCTAACCTTCTAAATATTAAGCGGTGTCTCTCGGGAGGGGCTAGACCTTGTTTGGCAAACCTACTTGGCAGGGGCTAGACCTGCAATTCAGTGAAGAAGAGAAGGCACTCTTCTTTGCTTCCACCACTATGGAGCTAGGGAACGGCTTGATGGCCAAATTCTGGGAAGATCGATGGATACATGGCCGATACGTCAGTGAGATTGCCCCACTGCTGTACGCATGCATCCCCAAATGCAAGCGCAAACAGTGGACGGTGGCCGACGGGCTGACGAACCCACCCTTGTCGACTGGTGGTCAACAGCCAAGCAGAGTATGCCAAAACCTTTGCAGAGAGGACTTGCATCCGTGACACTTCTGGTGCCTTGGTTAATTTGGAAGCACCGAAACGACTGCGTCTTCAACAGAGCTCGCCCTTCTACCAGCGACCTGATCAGAAACATCAAAGAGGAAGCAGCGTCATGGATTTTAGCGGGTGCCAAGGGCCTTAGGGATGTTTGGCCGACCACTTGGGATGTGCCTTAGGGATGTTTGGCTGACCACTTGGGATGTGCACTAGGGCGCGTTTGCGTGTAATAAAGTGCGTCTACCTCTTAGGAGGCGTATATCAAACCCTTTCTTTTCAATGAAAGAAAACGCAAAGAATTCCTGGAAAAAAAATTAAGCGGTGTCTCTCATACTATAGCATTCCTTTTCTGTTTATGGACTGCTTAAAGCTATCTTTGAATGGTGCTAATTTTGATTTCTTCATCAGGATATAAGGAGAGGCCTCAATTCTGTTAGCAGAATCATCAGGGACCATAATATAACCGGTGTTTTTGGTCCAGTGTTAGAACTGGTTGACTGCGAAGAGAAGTTTTTTACAGCTGTTGAGGTCACTGCTGCAAATAGGTCTTGGGCTGTCCGTTTGTCTTGATTCCTTTCCCCCATTTATTTCACCTTTTTTTATTGTTGAATAATCCATTCTTTTCTGATGTTAATAGCTTGTTCCATGTGGTGGTTGAAAATGATGATATATCAACAAAGATAATTCAGGTATTGACGCGAGAAAAAGGTGGACGAGTGACTTTCATACCACTGAATAGAGTGCACGCTCCGAATGTCAATGTGCCACAGAGTTCTGATTTTGTTCCACTGTTGAAGAAGTTGAAGTTCCGTGCTGATCATCGTCGTGCTTTTGAACAGGTGTCGTTCAAACTTTTCTGATATTTTCCTTGAAATTGCTGTCTACATCTTTATTGGGCATTTGGGCTACCATGGCCGATTTAGTTCAGGCTCTGTTCTGATCAATCTTACCCTTCATCTGCATTACCAGATACCAGTGCTGCATTTTTTGTTATCATCTCTTCGTACTGTTGCATGTATTCGTCTCACCTTTATATGCTTGGTGTGTTGACACCCAGAAAAATCACTCCGAGTTACTAGTGCCATGGCAAATTATCTAATAGCATATAAATATCCTTCTTTGGTGCTGTATGAGAATTCACTAGTTTCTGTTTGGGTTTCATATCTAGCCTACCCCAACTTGCTTGAGATAAAAGGCTTGGTTGTTGTTGTTGTTGTTGGTGGTGGTGGTGCTGTATGAGATTATCAGTTCATGTATGTACCTACAACAGAAGGTTTCATTCTAATTTGTCTTCAGCTGCCAGTTGGATGCAATGTTGGAGACTTGTGAAGTAGTTACTAGAATAAGGTGTTCAGCTGTATAGATAAGATACCTTTGTCCTCTCTTTCTCATGTTCCCATCCATACATGTTTAACCTTCTAGCGCACTTTTATAGAGGGTTTCTGCCATTTGTATGTACTTATTTGGGGACCCTTTCTCATCCAGATCATGTAGCCTCCATTCTCCAAGGCACCTAAGCTAGTTTTTTTCAATAATTTTTGTTCAACATGTTAGTTTTTTACCCTCGCACACCTTTTCTTGGCTAACTTTGAAATTCTGTTAGGTTTTTGGTAGGACAGTTATATGCCGAGACCTGGAAACTGCGACCAGAGTTGCACGCAGCAATAGTCTAGATTGCATCACACTTGATGGTAGTCCTCAGCTTTGCTCTTGGGCTGTCGTTATCATTATCATTTGAATATATAGATTGACATTGGGATTATCCTCAGGTGATCAAGTAGCGAGAAAAGGTGGCATGACAGGAGGTTTCTATGACTCTAGACGCTCAAGACTGAAGTTTGTCAAAATAATCAGAGACAATAAAACAGAAATTGAGAAAAAAACGGCACATCTAGAGAATGTGGGAAAAAAGCTAAAAGATATCCTGCTTTAGTTTAGAGATTTACTCCCTCCGTTTGGAAATATAAGATGTTTTAGATTTGTGAATGAGATGTATCTAGATATCTTTTAGTGTCTAGATTCGTTTGAACCTATACACTAAAAGATGTCTAGATACATCTCCTTCACAAACCTAAAACATCTTATATTTCTAAACGGAGGGAGTATATGTTATCCTTGCACGAGGCTAGTGCATGCCCTCATGTTTTGTCCTTTTTACCAACAGTTGCTAAATAGTAAATATGCATCTGCTAGTTCTTCTTGCCACAGGCCCGTGGACAGTTGGTTTAGCTTTTACATTCTACACTTAAATCTGCTAGATGTTTACTGTTATCTGCAAGAGAAGAATTGTACATCCAAATTTTTCTTTCTTAACTTCTCATACATATAGATAAAAAAGTTACGGATTTGATTACCAAACATCAGCAAATGGATGCTGAACGCGATCATGCCAAGTCAGAGTTGGATCAGTTTAAAGTTGATATTACCAGTGCAATGAAGCAGAAAGGAACACTTGAAAAAGCCCTTGCAAAGAAGGTACTTAATTCCATCTTTTTTCATTGCTTATGGTAAACTCCTCCTGTAACTATGCAAATTCTGAGCTGTTTATGTACTCTTGCTGTAATTGTGTCTGGAATGTGGTCTTAACAGTTTCTACCTTGCAGGAAAAATCACTCGACAATATCCGCAATCAAATTGAGCAAATCCAGTCTGGCATCGCAATGAAAAATGATGAGATGGGAACTGAACTGATTGACCAGTTAACTTTAGAAGAAAGAGATCTTCTTTCGCGGTTGAATCCTGAAATCACAGGCTTGAAGGAAAAGTTCCTCTTGTGTAAAAACAGTCGCATTGAGGTTGTCGAAGCAAAATTTTGTGGTCATGCTTGTGTTTCCCAAGATGCTATTATTAGCCCTAACTAAAGTTCAAACTGTGATTGTTTATGTAGATTGAAACAAGAAAGGAAGAACTGGAGACCAATTTATCAACCAATCTTATGAGGCGTCAGAAAGAGCTGGAGGCAATCATTTCATCTGCAGATTCTAAAACCTTGCCTGGTGAAGTCGAATCAAAAGAGCAAGAATTGAAACAGTCCAAGAGGACTCTTGATGAGGCGACTACAGTACTGAAGGGTATAGAAGCATCAATTAACTTATCTCTCTCTTTTGTGTTATACTAGTTGGAGATGTCCCTTAACTCTTATATGATCCTCTGACAGCTAATGTTGATGCTATTAATAACTTTACAAAAAAGATGGAGCAACTGAAACGACAAAGGGATGATCTGAAGGTAAATTATATAGCTATTATGCTTTTCTGGGTTTGAACTTATACAAGTACTCCCTCCGTTTAGAAATATAAGATGTTTTAGGTTTGTGAAGGAGATGTATCTAGACACCTTTTAGTGTCTAGATTCATTTGAACCTATATACTAAAAGGCGTCTAGATACATCTCCTTCACAAAACTAAAACATCTTATATTTCTATACGGAGGGAGTACTGTTTACTATGATGTTTAACGTGTACATTTAAACACAGGCTCTTGAAGCTAAGTTGGAGCAGACTGTGCAAGATGGGGCGAAGGACTTGGAGCAGTTGATGAACAGTAGGACCGTGCATCTAGCCAAGCAAGATGAGTGTATGAAGAAAATCCGAGATTTGGGCTCATTGCCGGCTGATGCATTTGAAACGTATGTTTCCATTTTTTCTTAAGCTGCTGTCTGATTCAGTTGCACAATACTACCTTTTTCTCTAGGATTCATATCCTCTAATGATACTCAGCAGGTGCTTCAATAATGTGTTAGCTTATTATTTCTGGCCAATAATAGGTACAAGAGAAAAAACAAGAAGCAGCTACAGAAGCTGCTTTATGACTGCAATGAGCAGTTGAAGCAGTTTAGTCATGTCAATCAAAAGGCTCTTGACCAGTATGTGAACTTCACTGAACAACGTGAACAACTACAGAGAAGACGGGCTGAGCTTGATGCTGGTGATGAGGCAAGCTTCGCTCAGTACATCTTGTTTCCCTTTTGATAATTCTAAGCCTAAAATCTCATAAAATTTTCTGATTGGTATTGCAGAAAATTAGAGAATTGATATCAGTTTTAGACCAGAGGAAGGATGAATCAATTGAACGCACATTTAAAGGAGTTGCAAGGCACTTCCGTGAAGTGTTCGCTGAATTAGTGCAAGGTGGTACTGGGTACTTGGTTATGATGAAGAAAAAGGTTTCCTTTTCCTTGCTTTACCCACCGACCGTGTTTCTCTTGCACTTTTAGCCTTGTTCATTATGTACACTTAGTTGTGGTACATACAAATCAGCCTGACAATGCCAGTTAATTTATTTGTATGCGGCTCTTTGAATTTTACAAATCTGCATAAATATTTTTTTTAATCTTTTGGTATTTTCCTGAAACTCACTGTTTTTACATGCACATGTGTTTTCTTATAGGTAAGTTCTCGTCTTACTTCTTAACTCCAATTTCTGTAGGATGGTGATGCTGTCGATGATGACAATGATGAGGACGGGCCTCGTGAGCCTGATCCTGAAGGAAGAATAGAGAAGTACATTGGTGTGAAAGTCAAGGCATGTGTTCTTTGCAGAGGTCTTTTATGTATTCATGCATATATGATAATTCTAAATCCAAGTTATTGAACTCTTGCTGAATTATGTTAGTGATGACACCATGTTCGATCTTTCCTCAGAATTGTTAAAAAGCTGTCTGTCTGGAGAATCATGCTTTTAATCATGTTTCAGGTTTCCTTCACTGGCAAGGGAGAAACTCAGTCCATGAAACAGTTGTCAGGGGGACAGAAGACGGTGGTGGCATTAACACTGATTTTCGCTATCCAACGATGTGACCCAGCTCCATTCTACCTGTTCGATGAGATTGACGCTGCTCTGGATCCTCAGTACAGGACGGCTGTCGGGAGTATCCTTTAGTATTTCTATCTCTTGAAATGTTTATCCTTGCCATCGAAGAGTCTTCATATGCTTTTTTTTTCAAACGAATTAGATCCTCAATACTATCATGTCATACATCTCATGGTCTAGTGTCTGTCTAGCTGGGTGCATGCCCAGCAATGCCTCTGTGTCCACTAAGCATACAACTGCTGTTGAGAACATGAATCTTATTGCTGCTTGCTTTCCTTAAGTCCTGTTCTAGGCGTGGTCCGACATCTTGCTGACTCGACAGACACCCAGTTCATAGCGACAACATTCCGGCCGGAGATACTGAAGGTCGCGGACAAGATCTACGGCGTGACTCACAAGAACAGAGTGAGCTACATCAACGTGGTGACAAAGGAGCAGGCCATGGACTTCATCGAGCATGACCAGACGCACAATGCCAGCTGAGGCTGACAGAGGCTGCCAATTCGGTATGCCGATCGAGTGCTCCTCTACACTTTCATTTAGTCTTGGCAATCTCTCATTGACCTGTCGTCATATGCAGTGGCTTCTGCTGGAAGACGATGTTAACACAGGAAAGATGTCGCTGTTCCTCTATGCCTGGACATCATAGGCCAAGTTAAATGTAGCTGTGTATATTTAGCTAAGTTAGCATTGGAATTGGTAACTTGTTCAGAGTATGCTTAGGGAACATGTGGCGTGTTCGATGGGAGATTTTCATATTTTCATTCAGTGGTTTGTATCCTACCGATGTAAAGTGCCCCAACATCTGGTTGATCCTATCTGTTCCATTGGCTGGAACATGCTGACAATAACCTGATAATGTACTTGTGTGTAGTTCGGTTTGTTTAGTTTTTTTTGGACATGTGGGTTATATAGTAGTTGGAACTAAATGCAACACATTTCTTGAATTGGCAGTGTTGTGAAAACACTTCGAAACATGATGAGTGCTGGAATTCGATTGGAAAGTATGAGCAAAGCAGATTATTGGCTGGCCCTAGGGTTGCAGATGCGGGGCCCGCTTCGGCCCGCAAAATGGGATAGTTAGTACAAATTGTACTACATGCATAGATTGGAACCGGTCTATAAATTATACTATGTTGACATGAGCTGACATGATTTTGTGCCCGCATACCTGCCCTGCCTGCAGCCCTAGCTGGCCCATCTAACACTACCAGTTTCAGTATAGCAGAGCATGATCTGGTCATTCAGTTTCAGTTTAGGAGATGCATAATTGAAAGGTGGTGTTCTCTGGAACACGAAGAATCCCATCTATATTTTGGTTGGAGCTAGCTATTGGCTATTGAGTAGAATCGTGTGTACTTTGTGATATCATCGGCTACCTATACCATTCTAAATCGTGCATGGAGTCCTTAAAAATACAAATTGAATTCTTTCCTGATAGCTGGTTTGTAGCCCCGTTTAGACTTCAGACTAACAGATCAAGAGCTGAGTCAGATCTCGGCATGACTAGCAAATCATGCGACTTCTTACTGTAATATACTCTACTCCGTAGTTGTTAATGTGTGACTTCCTGTTATTCAGTTTTGAGTACCACTATTCATAAGAAACTGGACATGACAGTATTTTTTGATACGAAGACCACATCAAACACGTGACCTTGATTCTGTTAATGTTACTCATGTACAAAATTACCTGGTCCTGTTATTGGTACTTAACAACGTGTTTCCATGGTGCTTGTTTCAAAAACTAGCCACTCAGAAATGATTCTCACAAAAGAAAAGGAAAACATAAAGCATCAGAGAGTGTTTTTTTTAGGTGTGCATCAGAGAGTGTTAATTCCACGTTAAAGCTTATAAAGTGAAAGGTAGGCTGTGCAAGATCATGGTGGATCAGCAATCAGAAATCACTGGTAACGATTACAATGATGCACATAAAGTGAATTCTGAGGTCTAATAACTCTACCGCACATGTAGCCATAGTCCACATCAAAAGAGAATGGTTTTGATTCTTCCACTCTACCAACTTTGGGCAGTGTTTTCTCGTTCAGGATAACAACAAATAGCTGGAATTTCCTGCTTGGAAAGTTGAGTGTCTAGAACACAGTTGTTCCTTAAGCATCTCGCGAACTTTCCTTTATTGATTTGTGTGATGTGATGCATCCATCCCCTTTCTGTGAACATGATGTTCACATTTGAGAGAATTTAAGTCAGTAGCATGATAAGTTCACTTGTTGGTTGGCTGCCGATCGAACTTGGCATAAACCCAGAATAGGCTATGTGTGCACATTCCTTTAAACATAACTATCATAGCACGTAATTCCTCAATAGTAAATATACTATTCTGATCTTGATCTTTTGCCAGCGTGATGCACTTGAGAACAAATTTGCTACTGTATTAATGTCAATGTAATGTAATCTTTCTCATGTTCTACTAAAGTGCTATGAGATAAGTTGGTTACTCATAGGTTAGAAGATACACCCGGTTTTGTGTTTCGGAGTCTGGATCTAGTCACCAAATCTGCTCATCTCCTTTTCTGGTGAGAACTGAGAGCTCACAAAACACACACACACACAGAATGGCCTGATCCATGGATGGAAATACTAATCTATGGAACAAAGCTCTAGCTTTGAGCTCTGAAAAGTTGGACTATAGCTTGTTCAGCTAATGACATTTTAATTCTTCAAGCCTGTAGGCCCATAGATGCTCTAGCTCTGAACTCATTTTCCAATGTCGACGGCGTGGCTCGCTCTCTGCTCTGACCCCGAGGTCACACCAGATGCTCTCTAGCTTCTTCTGACAGTGACAATCCCGCAGCGGCCGCTCCAGCAGCAATGACATTGGTTTCCTCAATCTGTCCGGGAGAGGCCGGCCGATGGTGAACCCATCTCTCCGTTCTACTCAATAGTTACAGTGGACTTGGACTCCGGAAATGCTTGTGGGACAATTCGAATGCCGCCGAAAGCTGGTTTTCTATCATTGGGTAGTCTCAACAAGTGTTGGCTGTCAGTTTGTGTTCTTGAGGATTATGCTAGTGAAGAGTGGACCTTAGAGCACACTGCCAGCGTTTTGGAACCGCTTGGAAGGCCATGTCGTGACTCGTGAGCCCTATGAATCCTATAAGCTTGTTGCAATCCATCCAGAATGTACCTTCATTTTTTTTCAAGGTGGCACACTACAGGAAGAGGCACTTGTGTCATATGATACAGACAACAAGAAACGGCATGTTATCTGCACTCTTGAAAAATACTCTAGGCCGTGCATTCCCTGTTTTGTGGAATGGCGATTCTCAAGTCAGATGGCTGGCCCGCGTACCACCATGAAAATCAGCTGATGTACGTGTTGGGTCAGATCTTCCAGTTTCTCTGAGTGCGTGAATCGGGCTGAGACCCGTTTTAACACCCTCAGAATCGGACCTATGCAAGTTTGAGCAAAATTCGCTAAACCCGCATAGAAACGATTCAAAGGTGCCCACCAGGCACTTTCGTGCGGGTGGAAAACGAAGTAATAACATTACACAACAGTCCTCGATGGGACCCACAGAACAGATATATATACAACAGCGACTCAAAGAGTCAAGAATACAGATATTATATACAGAGATCCAAATCACCTTGAAAATGATGGAGCGTCCGACTACGGACAAGATGCAAATGGGGCTAAGAGCCCTGAAGAATAACCAATGGCGTCCATAATCCTGCCCAGGCCAAGCCGGAAGGGTAACCCTGCTAACGACGTCGATCTCAAAACCTGCTTAAACAAAGGGGTGCCGACAAAGGCGGAGGAAAAAGAAGGAGCGTCGATCTTGAGACCAAGACACAGCGAGGCTAGAATTCGGCGGTCCTCGCCTACATAGGTATGGTGGATGGCGGCAGACGGCATGCACTAAACAACCTATAGAGACTCGATACAATGGCGGTTATCGGAGAGGGGTAAGAATGACCTATCCGGATCCAACACAAGCTAACACCAAACAAACCCATCCTGGTGTTTCCCCCTCGAGACCAATCGAGGAAGTCAACCGAGGAACTCACGCAGTTGGCAGTTTTATTTATTCAGTTATAGTTGCGGTACTTTACTAGTCAGGTTTAGATATTCATCCTGATAAAGTAAGCAGTGGGCACTTTTAGTTCACCATTCCGTCATAGTTGCAACAATTACTAATCAGATACAGATAGCATGAGATGGCCCAAAACCCAGCAGTTGTTGGTACTTTTATTCAGCCATTCCGTTGTAGTTGCAATACTTACTAGTCAGGTACAATGGTCGCAAGCGACAACTCAAACAAGCAATTGTGGGCAGTATTATTTAGCCATTCCGTTATGGTGAAGCTGATTACTAGTCATTATAAAGTCAAATTTATAGCAATAAACTTTAGTTATGCTTGTCTATGATCGAGATACTGTGCTCCAAGTCGTCCATATTCGCGGACACGGCTTTCAGAAAGTTTCACCGGGTGCACCAATAGCAACACACGCTCGATCAACCTCGGAAAAACCAAATCAAAACCCAACGAGGCTTTCACGGTCGAACAATCACAGATTCGAATTATTTCAGGCCACCCCATTGAGTAGACCCAAGAACGAGCTAGCCGACTCGAGACGGACTCAAGGTTTGCGCTGGCTGGTAAACGACCGGGAACCCGAAAGTGTGGCTGGGCTTGTCGATACCGCAAAACACTCCGCTTACCTAAAAAGTACAGTGCTCCTCGCACAATTTAAATAGAAAGTAGCATGGCATAAGCAGGATCGTAAATAAAACCTCAAACTAGTTTGTGGCCCCAAGAAATAAGATGAATCAAGCTCGCTCAGGGGTCCCATATACCTCCCGGATGTGGATAGCGCGATAAATCAAGAAACAGTATCAAGTACTCGGGGTCTTACGGGACACAAGTGGGCTCGAAACCAAATATTTTCTATCACCCACCGATGCCTCTGCTTATTTCAATTTTAGTTGTTAAACAGAAATTAAAGTGACGATAAGTAAAACTAGAATCATCTCCAACAGCAACATGCGGCAATACATCATCAATTGTGGCATTTGACGACACGCAACAGCACTTGAGCAAGCAACTACGACGCGCAAGTCCAACTATCTACCAAACAACAGGTAATAGGGTGTGTCCAAGGCAATATAGGGCTGCACGGTATATCACAGGTACGGAAGCTAAAGCATCGCAACACAGATAGCAATAGATCAACAGGAGGGAATAAAGACTATAAAAGTAAGTGTTGCCTGCCAAAACCCACCGGCGAGCAGCGACGAGCAACACGGAGAGCCGGGAGGCTCCCAGGACTGCTGGTGGGCCCTGGTCCCTCGGGCGACGGCCCGCAAAAGCTCCGGCACACGTCCTGGCTTGGTTCGAGATGCCACCGACCTATACCTGGTCGAAGGTGAAGGATTGTCCGATTGATTTCGCATGGTAAACAAGTATCGTAAAATTCGAGCCGTAATCGGCTCCTGGTTTCTCAGAATCGGCTCCTAAAGCCGATTGCCCCATGGTTCTGCGTTAGATTTATGATAACATGGGGTTTTGCTTGATCACTACAAGTTAAATCGATCTACAACAGTCTAATGTTTTCACCACGTAATCGGAACGTCCCTACGCGTGATTGAGCCCTGCACGCATACAAAGATGAAGAATATTAACCCTAGAGGAGGCCTAATAACCAACGTAAAGCCAATTACCGGAACATCTTCTCTAGAACGAATAAGCCACGTCCTTATGCATTACTGGATCGTTCAACCCGTTTGTAAGGCCTGATTACGTAGATATTAAACTAAACCTTGGTGAACAAGACACAACTATAACAGATCGAATCAACTAAATAAAGATCAAGCAAGGTGCTACCCTTGCACTTTGGGAAAAGGTGCAAGGGTAGCGAGATAGCTAGAGGTAGCATAACTTCGACGATAGTAACGAAAAAGCACCGATGCTAGCCTCAAACAATCTATGATAATGGTATTACTCGCCATCAACAACGCTCAAGACGAGTAAAACCAGGTAACGCATAAGTAGATACTGCCTAGATCGCGAGATGCGATCTAGGCAGCATGGCACTTACCCGAAAGAAACCCTAGAAACAAGGGGTGGCGATGCGCCGAGATTGTGTTTGTTGTGAACGTGGTTGTCCTTCTTTTTCGATAACCTTAGGTACATATTTATAGTCCGGAGACCCTCTACTTTTGGAATAACTCTACAACTCTATCTCTACCTAAACATAACGGAATCTAAACAAACACGAAACCTACTATGATACAAGATACACGGGCAATTTAGCCCAAATCCACGCACTAGGCCGATCCAACAACACGTTGAATATATGTATCTTCCAAGCCCATCTTGATCACGGCCCATCTCCGTCTTTGGCCAAAATACGGTGATAACATGCCCCTCGGTTTTGGCAATGATAATTCCAAAACCATTCTGTGTTTTTCTTCTTCTCCTTTTTTTTATATCGGGTCGGCCGATGAATGCGTGGCGAATAATCGCCACGCTACCCTTCATCATGATGCCTGTCTTCTCAACTCCTGCGAAGGCATGATTTGACGATTTTGGCGGTAATCTGGGAACCGCTATGGCATTGAACCGTCTCTCCACTATTCCCTTATTTAAATTCGCTTTCAGTTCACAATCCCCATCTTCCTCTCCGGTTGCTGAAAACCCTCTTCCTTCGCCGAAAAACCTCTTTCTTGCCATGGCCTCCTCGCTTCCTCCGTGTGTCTTCCCACGCCCAACTCGATTAGCGACCGAGAGCCGACGCGAGCACTACCACGGCGGCAGATAAGATTTTCGCCACGATGGTGGGACGAAGGGATCGATTTCGCCGTCAGTCGAGGACGATGCGCCCGATCGACGGTGAAGAGAGCCTCGATTCCTCGTTGACGGGAACCGGAGGCAAGAGCGATGACGACGGTCGTGGACGGCGTCGAGTCCTCCGACGAGGAGGAGGAATCGAGGAGGACACCTCCTCCGACGAGTATCCGCCGACGAAGCGCTTCCGCCGGGTCCAAACAAGACATCAAGATGACGAGGAGGACGAAGAGGTCCCCTGGTTTCTTCAAAGAAAAGCCGAGGATGATGCGCAGATACGAAGACAAATAAGAGGACGGCGGCGACGGCAATGATCTCGCCTTTAGATTAGGAACCGATGGCGACAATGAGTAGTAGGCTCCCTTTGTAATCAATCGTCCTTTGTAAGCAATCATCTTTTGAATGAATGAAAATCTATTTCAAGATTGCCTTGTTCGCCTCGATCTTGTCGATAGCCACGATAGGTCGATGTCCTAGAAGTCGATGATCGCATCGGCTCTCAACATACCGCACGCATACGATTAAACAAGTCAAATCGCAGAAGATGACTATCCATCGGCTTCTCCCAAAAACGTTGATGTGGTCAAACTTTGGTCGCATCTTTAGGCACATTAAAACGGCCACTTCTTGATTTCAAACGATGACCTGCGACCTTTCTCAAAACGGGCGACCCAAATCTCCAATTGCCCATCGAAAAACGTGCCCTGCACAAACGACCAGTGACAAGCAAAGATGAAGATGACGAAGCTGAGATTGCCGAGGTGGATCGTGTCCATGCTGGCGCCCTCCACGCCCTCGAAGCATTTCTTCAGCAGCTTGTATGCGCGAACTGGCACCTGTTTGTAACACGTGTGAACTTCTAGAGTCGATGACCATGCATCGGCTATATATTTTTTTTTTATTCGGCCGATTTTCAGCATCGACCCCCATATTTTTACTGTCCATCGTCTCACGTGCCTTTACTTAGCCGATTTCATGTATCGGCCCCTCAAGTTCTATTGTCCAACATCCCACATGCTTGGGAAATATTTCTTGAGATGTTGACCATTGACCGCCACTGGGAACTTTACGCCATCCAACTGCTCGAGCATGTATGCGTTTCCTCTTAAAACTTGGTCGACCCTGTACGGACCGTGCCAATTTGGAGACCATTTACCATATGTTGCATCCTTAGTCCCCAAGGGCAACAGCTTCCCATACCGATCACCAACGTGGAACTCCTTTGGCTTCACTTTCTTGTTGTATGCACGAGCTACTTTGGCCTTGTTCCTTTGATTTTCTCCGGACCATAGCCTGAGCTCGGTTAAATCCTCCACCGCCACTCATCGTGGTTGCGTATTCTTGATTGTTAGATCGTCACGAAAAGTGACGTCTCGATCCAAATTGCATTTCCCGGTAGGACGGCTTCTTGTCCATATACTAGATGGAATGGTGAGGTTTTTATTGCTCCATGGCATGACATGCGATAAGCCCATAACGCCTCGACAAAACCTCGTACAACGCCTTGGGTGCTCATCGACTTTTCTCTTGATCAGCTTGATGAGGCTCGTTGACGCTTCACTTGCCCATTTGCTTGAGCATAGTATGGAGATGATCTAATCGACTTGATCCCCATGTCCTCGCAGAATTTTCTAAACTCGAGAGATAAAGACCGAACCTCCATCGGTCGTGATAGTTTGGGGAATCCCGAATCTATGGATGACATGTTCTTTCACAAAATTGATAACATCCTTCGAGTTCACTGACTTCATCGGGACAGCCTCCACCCATTTAGTGAAGTAGTCAGTGATAGCCAGAATCCACATGTGGCCTTTGCTTGATGGAGGATTGATTTTGCCGATCATGTCCATGCCCCAACCTCGGAATGGCCAAGGCTTGATGATGGGGTTCATTGCTGATGCGGGTACCATCTGGATTTTTCCAAATTTCTGACATGCTTGACACCCTTTGTAGTAGTTGAAATAGTCCTCAAGCATGGTGGGCCAATAAAACCCTGATCGCCTGATCAACCATTTCATCTTATGAGCCGATTGGTGAGTTCCACAGGCGCCTTCGTGTACCTCGTGTAAGAGCCGGTTGGCCTCGGCTGTCCCCAGGCATTTGAGCAATAGCCCTTCCAGAGTCCTGTAAAACATGTCATCCCCAATAAGCACGTACTTCATGGCTTTGTACCTTATCCGTTTAGGTGCCCCGGAATCCTTCAAGTAATTGAAGATATCGGCTCTCGATCGTCGCTTCGAGGCGTGCACGAACGTCGGCTCCTTCTACCACGTCCTTGTATCCTGAAGCCATCTGCGCAAGATCGTTCGCCTCGGTATTCTCGCGATCGTGGGATCCAAGTGAAGTTTATGTCTGGGAATTGCGTCATCAGCTGGCGGTGCAGCCATAATGGGAAGAGGGACTCGCTCTCACTTGTAGTCCTCCGTGAGCTGGGAAATCACCAACTTGGAGTCTCCAAAATTTCCACTCGCTCCGGCCGAGGAGTAACTCCATCCCTTGCATATCGCCTCGTGCTCGGCTACATTGTTGGTGCGAGAGGTAGACAATCGATGGAGAAGGAAAATGTTGCCCCAGGCGACACAAGTAAAATGCCGATGCAGCCATCGTCACAAACTGATCCGTCGAAAAACATAGCCCACGCTCTTATGGACAAGGCGGCTATGTTAGTGTTGATCCTTTCAGCGATAAGGTCGGCGTCATCCCTTAATCGCTTTCGCGGGTTGATACCGGATGTCAAACTCTGATAATGCAAACATCCATTTGCCCAGTCGGCCTTTTAACATAGGAGCCGACAGCATGTGCTTTATGACGTCTAATTTGCATATGATGATGATCTCTGCTGATAGCAAAATGTGGCGCAACTTGGTGCAGGTGAAAAACAGGCAGAGGCACAACTTATCGATATCAGGTTACCTTGTCTCTGCGTCCAGCATCCTCCTGCTTATGTAAAAGACGACTCGCTCCAGCCCATCATAAACTTGCACCACTACCGAGGCGATGGACGTGTCAGCCACTGACAAGTAAATGTAGAACGGCCTGTCAGGCTGAGGTGGAATTAACACTGGCGGCTTTGTTAGATATTCTTTGATCTCGTCAAAGGCTCGTTGTTGTTCTCCCCCCCCCAGCGGAATTCCTCGTCATATTTGATTTTTACTAGTCCCATGAACGGCTCAATCCTTCCTGACAAATTGGAGATGAATCGTCTGACAAAGTTGATCTTGCCGATAAGGGACTGCAGTTCTTTCTTCGTGGTGGGTGGCTTCATTGTTCAGACCGCCTCCCGACTTTTCAGCCGATCTCAATTCGCGTTCATGGACCAAAAACCCAAGAACCGACCGCCGTCACCCGAAGCACACTTCTTTGGATTCATCCGTAGGCGAATTTTCTTGTTCGGTCCGGGACGTGCGAGATCGTCCAAGTGTCCGTCTTGAAGCGGACTTGACCACCACGTCATCGATGTAGATTTCCACCGGTTGCCGATCGGATCATGGAAAATATAATTCATGGCCCTTTGGTACGTGGCGCGGCATTTTTCAGTCCAAACGTCATGACTACATATTCAAATAACCCACGAACACGGGACTCGAATGCGTCTTGTGTATGTCTTCGGAGCCATGAAGATCTGGTTGTAACCGGCATTGCCGTCCATGAAGCTCAAAATTTTATGACCAGTCACGCATTGATTAATGTTTCGCCACCGCATCGGATACTCATCCTTTGGGGTAGCTCTGTTGAGATCTCGAAAATCTATAGCAACACGCCATTGGCCACCCTTCTTCTCTGGTGCGATACTAGAAATCCACTCGGCATATACCGCATGGCCCGATCAACTTGGCTGTCAACATTTTCTCGACCTCTTTCTTGACTTCTTCCGAATTTCGCCTTCATTTGTCGTGCTCGCTGCTGAAACGAAATCCTTTTTGAGCGGAGTCGATTCTCGATGATGCTCTGTCCAACCTGCATCTCTGTGTAGTCCCAGCGGCGATGGATATTGTTTCAACAGGGCTATCATCGGGTCCCGCAGACTTGGTTCTAACTTTCTGCTGATAAATGTTGGTCGTGGCTTATCCCCAGGACCAATGTCGATCTCTTCTAGCTCATCAGCTGATGTAAACCCATACCCAAGCTTTCCGTCACCTGTCAGGTCGATGCTAAACACAGGGCAAGCAGTAGGTGAGGACAACAAAAATAATTTGGGCCGATCGCCTGAATCGGCCCCCTTTTTGCTTGCATCTGTCAAGGACGGTTTACACCTTATTATTTTACAGTGGCAGAGCATCTCTGCCTTTCGACTACATGAGCTGCTGTCGATGATCGCTGCTTTTTTATTTTTGTGGCGATCGCAGGATCGGCCGTACCCTGATGATCGTGGGCTTTTCTACTCTGTAAGGCGATGGATAAGACCAGCCTCACCCCGTTTTGTAGCTTCAATACGCCGCAGCCGTCTAGATTGATTCGAGAGATCGGCTCTTGGTCTTACTTCCCGAGCACGTTCATGCCAGCTATGGAGATCTCGATAGAATCGTCTGCGTGGATGACCTCCACCGTCTCCATCCCATGGATCGCATCGATGCATTGTGGACGGATGCAGCAATTAGCGTGAATCCAATCCTTCCTAGCAAGGCGGTAGTGCTCTTGCTGTCCCACGACGAAGAATGACGTGGTACGGTTTTCCTGCCCATCGGGTCCACGTTCAAGACGCCTTGCGTTCCGAAGACCGACCGTTGAAGTCGCTTAACGTGGCGTTGGTTTTGATCGGATCTGCGGTGGAGCGTCCCAAACGTCGTAGCATGGAGTATGGCATGATATTGATTGCCGCTCGGTGTCCACCAACATCTTGGCGACAGGTTGCCCATTGATGTAACCTCGCAGTGCAGTGGCTTTCAAATGTTTGTAACCCTTCTCACGTGGCTTCTCAAAGATAACCGCCGTGGACCGCAGTCAAACGTGCCGCGGTAGCTCGTCGGTTCTGGCGCGCGAATTCACGGGAGTACAAACACCATGTTTGTGCCGGCCGATGTCTTTGCATCGGCTTTTACCGTTTAGCGCCACTCTTTCCTTGTCGGCGGTCTTCCGCTTCCAAAGTTTGCCTCACTTTGACGGCGGATCAGGCCGTGCTTTCTTAAAGCGCGGAGAATCTGCGCTTGACTTCCTCAAGTTACGTAGCCGCTGCACTCTACGCTTCTGGGTGTGTCTGAGTCCGTCGGGACACCACCTTGGACGGTGATACCTGTCTTCGCCTTTGTCATTTTTTGGCTTCTCGAGGTTTTCTGCTCAAGCGGACTCCCTGTGACGGCTCTGGGGTGGAAGAGGCCCTAGACGTTTGAATACTGACACTGGCCTCGTGTCCTCCTTCTTGGCGCATTCCGGCAGCTTGTCGATCGAGGCAATCGTCTCATTCCGCCCTTCAAGCAATACTTGAAGAAAGGACAATCCCAATGCCTGTCTGCGCCTTCCTTCTCTTTCGACGGTCCCCTAGCAAGGTGCTCATATCTTTCGTCGTCTCTATCGCGCCAGCGACGTTGGTCATACTGGCGCTCATACTTGTTAAGGAGATGCGTGGAATGTGGCTTCTGATATCGCACTCTCCTCACTTGTTCCTCTAAGTACCTTTGTCATTGTGGCTGGGCGTCGCGTGGACTAGCCTCTCTCTTTCTTTGCCCCGAGAGCGACCACCTTCACCTTGTATGCGTGTCATGGTGGTACCCGGACCGCCATATTAACGCCGAGCGAGAAATCCAGCTTACGCCTCGCGAGCTTCGAGTTCTACCATGTTGACGCCGGAAATGGGTTTGTGTCCACTTTCATGGCGAATCGCCCGAGGATCGACGGCCTTGTTCTATCGCCATTTGGATTTGGCGGTGAGCTCTTTGCACTCATTGGTGGTATGGGTGAGCAGTGATGCCACTTGCAGACGGCCTCCCGTTCATTTCTGAGCGTAGGGATTTTGTGGCCTTCGGTAACCTCGCTTGCTTCTCCTTCAAGACAAATCAAATATCTGCTCAGCTTTGCTCACATCAAGTCGAACCCTTTCGCGGGCCCTTCTTTGTTTCACCCATTTGCAGGCCAGGATCTGCCCCGAGCCCATTCAGCTACGGCCACCTCCGGTCCTGTAGGATCTTCTTCTTCGCATCGACCAGGCCTATCGACGCTTGAATTTGTCTTGGTACAACTCGGTGGCGCTGTTCATACATCGCCGGTTCGGGCCATGTCGCCAATGAGTTGTACTCACTTGAAAGCCAGATCCTTGATGGGTGAGAGACCCAACACTGCCAGTTCGACCGCTTCCTTCTCGATTAAGCAGCCGAGTAACATCGGTTCTTGGCGATCTGAAGCTGGATGTACTCGGCTCATTTCTCCTCGCTGCGCACTGCGCCAGTGCAATGCCAGCCTCGGTAGCCTCCGAATGGTCTTGGATGTGGAACTGTTCTTCCGATTGCTTCGGTATGAATTGAATCGGTGGTAGTGAGGTGTACCACCCAAAGGCTGGTCTGTCGAGATTGCGCAAAAATCTTACGCCAGATCGATCCGATGCGAAATCATGCCTAGTTGTGCGGTATCGGCTTATGTGCTCGATCGAGCTCGACCCTTGACCACTGAACCTTGAGAACTCGGGGAGCTTATACTTGGGTGGCGGTGAATTAGATCAAACTCGTTGGGGTACGGCTTTGAATAGCCGATTGTCCTTCTCTTCGGCACAAAGCCGAACTGGTCCCTCAGGATGGTACCGATTTGCTCCACTGTTTGAGCCGTAGGGGCTAGATTCTCATGACTTGTTCCAGTGGCATACTTGGCTAGCCATGCCTGTTTGTCAGCGTCCATCCCAGCCATCGCTGCTCCAGACACGCCTGCCCCTGAAGATCCTGCCCCAAGAGCTCCTGCCGCAGAAACCCCTGCGGTTGCAATCTGTTTGGTGCGTGTCAGGTTATTGCAGTCCGGCACGTAGGCGCATATATATCCGTGTGGGATCTCCTTAGGTGGCTCAAACAGGAATTGGCAATCGCCTGGGTCGCCTCCAGCCTTGTAGACGACGTAAGCCGCTGCTCCTGGCGGCTCGAGCAGTGCGAGCGGAGCTGTGGCACAGTGCAGCGGTCTTTCTCCCTGGTGAGTCCCTAAAGTAGGTCCCACGGAGAATCGATGCTTCATGATCTCTGAACTACGAACCGCGACCGCTCAGCGTTCACGGGCTCTCGAATGGCGGTGCAGAGAATGAGCCACCATGTAGTTGACTTCCATCGTAGAGCTCAGTGCGCTCCTCGAAGGAAGAGAGATCCACCTCATTGAGGCGTCCTCGGGGAACCCCTTCCACGATGCCATGCTTACGGGTCCTCTCAAAAGAGCCGATGAGGTCTTCCTCGAAGAGCCTTGATCTCGTCGTGCTTGGCCTTGTGCTCGTCGGTAGATCGTCGTAAGTGACGTCTGCATTCTCCATTGCGGTCGGATGTCGATGTAGACGTTGTTGAAGGTCCCACGAAGCGTGCGAGAATGTGTTGCCTGCCAAAACCCACCGGCGAGCAGCGACGAGCAACACGGAGATCCGGAGGCTCCAGGGGCTGGTGGGCCACGGTCCCTCGGCAACGGCCCGCAAAGCTCGCTGCGTCACGCCCGCTTGGTTCGAGGATGCCACCTGACCTATACCGTCGGGAAGGTGAAGGATTGCTCGATTGATTTCCGCATGGTAAACAAGTATCGTAAAATTCGAGCCGTAATCGGCTCCCGAGGTTTCCCTGTAAATCGGCTCCTAAAGCCGATTGCCCCATGGTTCTGCGTTAGATTTATGATAACATGGGGTTTTGCTTGATCACTACAAGTTAAATCGATCTACGATAGTCTAATGTTTTCACCACGTAACTGGAACGTCCTACGCGTGATTGAGCCTGATACGTACACTAGATGAAGAATATTAACCCTAGAGGCCTAATAACCAACGTAAAGCCAATTACCGGAACATCTTCTCTAGAACGAATAAGCCACGTCCTTATGCATTACTGGATCGTTCAACCCGTTTGTAAGGCCTGATTACGTAGATATTAAACTAAACCTTGGTGAACAAGGCACAACTATAACAGATCGAATCAACTAAATAAAGATCAAGCAAGGTGCTACCCTTGCACTTTGGGAAAAGGTGCAAGGGTAGCGAGATAGCTAGAGGTAGCATAACCCGGCGATAGTAACGAAAAGCACCGATGCTAGCCTCAAACAATCTATGATAATGGTATTACTCGCCATCAACAACGCTTGATGCGAGTAAAACCAGTAACGATAAGTGATATCGCCTAGATCGCGAGATGCGATCTAGGCAGCATGGCACTTACCCGAAAGAAACCCTAGAAACAAGGGGTGGCGATGCGCCGAGATTGTGTTTGTTGTGAACGTGGTTGTCCTTCTTTTTCGATAACCTTAGGTACATATTTATAGTCCGGAGACTCTCTACTTTTGGAATAACTCTACAACTCTATCTCTACCTAAACATAACGGAATCTAAACAAACACGAAACCTACTATGATACAAGATACACGGGCAATTTAGCCCAAATCCACGCACTAGGCCGATCCAACAACACGTTGAATATATGTATCTTCCAAGCCCATCTTGATCACGGCCCATCTCCGTCTTTGGCCAAAATACGGTGATAACAGTAAGATAGGTAGAAAGGGAGAGATGCTCGCCTGAAAACATTGTCGAAGGGTTCATCCGAAGATCGGGGCGAAGCTCACATCAACTCAACGGCCTTATCCGCGAAGAAGCAAAACACTAGAATAAACACCGGATGCAATATTTAATAAAACGGCAGAAGATCGGCATGATGCATGTATGATGGATGACATGGCAAAGGTGCGGTGCAATTAGGTCAGATTAAGCGGAACCGGGGTCCCGACAATTAATTAGATGGTTCATGTTGTTTAGATACCCCGCAATTTAAATGTTGTTTAACAAGCCCGAATATATCACCGGTTCGCTACACAAGTTTAAATGAGGCCAATATGAGACTAGATTTGACCGCATATGGGCCCCATATTTAATTATTAGGTGAATCGGCATCAGGCCCCCAAACCACATGACAAGGATGCATGCATGAACAATTAATATGCTTCAAGTTGTATTGTATTATAAAATAGGGTTCGGGAAAAGATTCACACATTAGGGTTTGATGATCTTGGGGGTTCCGGGGGTTCGAGGTTCGGTCTCGGGGCTCAGGGTTCGACGGAAGCGGTCTCGGCAGGAACATTCTCGAACAACGGGGCATATCTTGTCGCATCCGGGTTCTCGGCGGGCTCGATGTCCGGAAAGGCGTACTTGGTTCGGTGTCGGGGGCGCATCGGATTCTTCCGGGTCGAGGTCGTTCTTGTCGTCACGAGGGCCCTATCGGGTCTGTGGTTCGGGTCGGACTTGACGTCCGGGATGAAGTGCTTGATGTCCTTCGGTTCCATGTCGACGACCTTGGTGTTCTCGATGAAGAACTCGGTGTTCCGCGGTGAAGTACTCGGCGTCCTCGAGGGAGTACTTCACGCATCTATGGATCGGTCCTCGGGGTCGAAGAACTTGGCGCGCCAGGGTTCAGTCTTCGGCAGGGTCGGTCTTCGAACTCCGGGATCGGTCTTCGGTCCGCGAAGGAGATCTTGAGGTTTTCCCGTGACGCAGGTCTTGGCGTGTCGATGGATCGGTATTCGGAGTTTGAGAACATCCTCTTCGGCTTCTGACTTCTCGTGTCGTTGACGGACTTGGTTTCGACACAAGGGGTTTGCGGTTTGAGGTGGCCCTTGCCGACACACGAAGCTCGGGATACATCCGCACTCCCTCCACCCATAATCTTCGTGTTTAGCTGAGCAACACTCCACACTGCTGCACGTTTGCCTTAAACAAAAACTGATGAAGAGGTATACCACGTTTGCATCACATGTGTGCGATAACGAAAGACGCAGCATAAACAGCGAGACGCCAGGAGTAGGGTCAGGGCGAGTTACGGCCGGCATGGAGGAAAACCAGCGGGCTCGGGAATGGCTGCCGGGGCAATCTGAACTCGGAGGAGGAGCAGGGTGACGGCCGACGACACGCAGAGGGTAGCCTGCGCGGGCTCTGGTGGCGAGGCGGCGCGGATGTCCGGAGCAAGGCGGCACCAGGGCGTGTCCGCGGGGAGATGGGTGGCGGGAGAAGGAGGCGGGGGAGACGATGCGGCCAGCCAAAGGCGACGCCTTGCTTGAGCTTCGCGAGCCGACGAGCTCGGACCACGGTGGCGCCAGTCGTGGCGCGGCGGATGAGGGTGGAGGCGAGGCCGGGGTGAGACGGAGACCGCGTGGGGCGGCCAGCGGGATTGGTGAGCTCGGCGAGGAGCTCGCGAGGTCTGGGCCGAGAGCGGCCTGAGGCGGCGCCCGCGGCGGGTCGGCCATGCGGAGGAAGGCAGGACCTGGCGGAGGCGTGCTAGGCGAAGGGGTGGCGAGGTCGCCGGCCGGCGGCGGCTTGCTGGGAAGGGACACAGGCGGTGGAGAGGCGGAGCGGGGGCGCGTCTGGGGCCAGCGGCGGCGAGGAGAGCGACGGGGAGAGGAAAGCGCGAGGAAGGGGTGGGTTCGGGGCGATGGGGCGAGGTGGTTGTCGGTGGGGTGGGGCCTGGGGAAGGGGTGTGGGACAGAGAGGACCGTGCCGCGTGCGTGGGTTCGGGCCGCTGCTCGCAGGCGTGTCGAGCAGTGTGCGTGTATGCTGCTGCGTGTGAGTACACGGGGTGGTTGAGGCGTGCGTGGGTGTGTGTTTGTGTGGTGTGTGGGGCCAGGGGGGGAGCTGTGAGGGAGAGAGGTGTGGGGGAGGTTTAGGTGGCAGAAGCTGATTGGATAGGGAGGAAGGTTAGGTGAGGTGGCAGGATGCTATTGGAGGGAGTGAGGTGGAGGGAAGGGTTGGGTAGTTTTCTGGGTAGCTGTAGGAACAAGGGGTGGGCCGATCTGAAATATGGGGGTGGTCGTTCGGGTCGATTCGGCCCGTTCGACTGCCCCCGCTAAAATAATAAATATTTTTATTTATTTCGAATAAATCTTTTGCAACCCGATAACAGACAAAACAAAATAGTCCGGCGACCCGGGTTTTGGCGTTTGAATAAAGATGGGGCGTTTTTAGAAAACAACACGGGCTTTGCAAACATAGTTTTATGCAAACAATGCATGATGATGACGATGCAATGCACAAATTCAACGCGATTTTCTAGTAGTGGAATTGCGGGATGCCACACCCGTTGAACCTAAGTTTTTGTTGTCTGTCATTGTTCCTCCTATCTAATATATTTCACATGCATTGTTCCTCCTGCATGGTCCGAAAAAAAAGATCTTCTAGTTTCTGGCTGTGGGTTAGAGAAGTTTTTCATCTACTTGAGTACTCCCTCCGGTCTATATTAACGGTCTCAACTTTTTCTATGTACGAATACATATATTCTAAATAGGTCTAAATATACTTACCTTAGATATATATGAATCTAGATAAAATTGAGGCCATTAATATGGACCGGAGGGAGTACAACAATTTGGTTACCATCTGTTGGTTGTTCGCTGAGAATTTGGAAGCCAGAAGAGATTAAATGGACATAAAGAGATGAAACTGCAGAATGGTTCCAGACATATGTAATGCTCCACTGTTTCACATTTACCCGCACGAGGAGTTAACAAGTGACCACAACAACTGGTATGCAAACCAAAGAGATTAAGTTACGCAAAGCAGAGAGAGAGTAAGTGACTAGGTTCAGTCACTCATATGACTAAATTACGCATTGAAGGATAGCTTACAGTATTGAAAGCCACGAGAAAAGGAATGCATCTGAAGACAGACCAACTGATGCTAACCATATTGGAGTAGTCAAGCAGATGAAGGGCCTCACTAATCAGCAACCATAGACTAGAAAGATGTGACCCAACCCAACAGCTGATTTCCTTGATGGCACTGGAGCCACGCCACGCCGACTTGGGAAAAAAATGAAGCCACTCCAACATCTACTGAGCACTATCTGACGGCCGTTCCTCGAAACACGGAATGTAGGGCCAAAAAGTGAGCCTATCGTATTCTTCAAGAGTGTAGATAACATGTAGTTTCCGGTTGTCCATATCATATGACATAAGTTTCTTGTCCAGTCCGTCCCCACCAATAAGGAAAACCAAGTTAGATTCTGGATGGATTGCGACCAAGCTATAGAATTCACCAGGGTTTCTGTAAGGCCTTCTTCCTAACAGTTCCAAAATGCTCCTTAAGATCCACTGTCCACTAGCATAATCCTCGAGAACCCAAACTGATAGCCGGTAATCAGTACGATACATTTGCAAACCGTATATGCGGCCCTGAGACTGCCCGATGAAAGAAAAGAACGCTTTATGTGGCGCCCGAATTGTCCTCCAAGTCTTCGCGTCCATGTCCACCGTAACCACCCAGCCTGTGATCTTGAGAAGTCGGTTCCCCTCCGAGTCAAATGTCTCCTCCCCACAGTCATATATAGGCAGTGAAATGCAGAGTGCCATTGAAGAAGTAGTCTGAAGTCTGATTCACCACCGGACACCACGATCCGGGGACCCCATCCGCTCTCCGCACAGGTCCATTCTCCGGTGTCCGATGAGTAGACCTGCACTTGTTGTGTGTGGTAGAGATCATGGACGAAGAAGAACACCGCAAAGCGGCGGCGGTCGTCGACACACAGGTAGATGGTGCGGTTTTTAGAGCCAGCTTGAGCTGCGGGCACGGGCAGCGCTGCCCAGATCTGCTCGGTCGCGGGGTTGCAGACGAGGTATACCTGGCGTTGCGTGGTCCGGTCCCGGTCCCGGTCCCAGCCGCCGCAGAGGAGGATGCCGCCGCAGCAGCTCAGGAGCGTGATTCGGTCGTAGCCGTGCAGGAAGCGGAGAGCCGGGTCGACCATCGGCCGGCTTCTCCCGGAGAGATTGAAGAAACGGATGCCAGGGCGGCTGGGGTGCTGGCAGAAGAAGCCTGAGATTGCCTGGGGCGACCTCTTCCGGACGGCCGGGTCGGAGCAGAGCGCGAGCCACGACCTGGACACGCACTTGAAGCGGCACAGAGATCGGTAGGGCACCCGCGACAGGATCTCGGGGAGGAGGTCGCTCGGGACGCTCGCCCACACCGCCTGCCCCTCCTCCTCGTCCTTCTTCCTCTTCTCCATCGCGTGCCCGGCGGGCCGGCCGGCCTGCTGCTGCAGATTTTAGAGGTAGCTCGTTTAGCTAGGGTTGGGAATTGGGATCGATGTCGTTGTTCAAGTAGTATATGTGTATGTAACGTTTTGTATGTCAGGTGTCTGTAACGGTAACCCGATAACCATATGACCTAGTCTCTAGGAGAGTTATTAGATCGTTGCCCGATCTTAGTGCCACACGATCACGTGATCGTCCTCTTATAACATATAGTACTGTATATATTGTACCATCGATGGTGAATAGAAGTGCAGAGAATTCAGTTAATCGATTTGGTATCAGAGCCTCTCTTTCTCACCCTCCTCTTCGATCTCATGGCGAATGATTCCGCTGCCGGCTCCCACTCCTCTCCCTCCGTGACTAGTGATCTCTCTGAGTCTCTCTCCGGCCTCCTCGCCAACACCACCATTCAGCTCGCCCCCTCTCCTCTCTCCACGGGCGGCGTCGACATCACCAGGTATATCAAATTTAAACTCGATGCAGCAGCCGGAAAACTGCAACAAGTGGCGCAATCTCTTCCTCTTTGTACTCTCCAAGTACAATGTCCGCGAGCACGTCGAGGAGGAAACCTCGCCCCATCTCGCCATCGAGGCATGGCAATCCGCGGACGTCGACATCATCCTGTGGATCTACACCACCATCTCCGATGAGCTTCAAGATGTCATCCTGGTGGCGGACATCACCGCATACATCGCGTGGCAGGCCCTGAGCCACTTCTTCACCGAGAACACCGAAGGCCATGAGATCCACCTCTCCAAGAAATTTGAGAACGTCTCCTAGGGGGACATGACGGTGGTGGCCTACTGCCGCAAGATCAAGTTGCTCGCCGACTAGCTGGCGGATGTTGGCGGTAGGCAGCAGCAACAGGCCTTCAACCACGACAGCCATAACCCGGGCTACACCGGCAACGGCGGCGGCTTCAACGGTGGCGGCGATCGTGGACATGGATGCGGCCGCGGACGTGGAGATGGAGGGTGCGGCGGCTACAATCCGGGCTATGGGCATCAACACTATGGTCAGCAGCATGGGTATGGTGGTGCCCCTCCTGGATATCCCCCGTCTCGGATGCACTGGATCCCCCCGAACGCCACCGGTGTCCTTGGCCCTCACCCAGGCCAACACTCCCAGGCATACCCCCTCATGTACTCGATGCCGCCACTGGTGGAAAAAGGGCCTCTAGTCCCGGTCCGCAACGGGCTCTAGTCCCGGTTTTGGGCCTGGGACTGCGAAAACGGGACTAGAGGCCCCCCTCTAGTCTCGGCTCGCAACGGCCCGCGACTGATAACAACCACGTGGCTGTTTCAGCGTCGCGGGGGGCGGAAACCCTCCAGTCCCGGGCTGTAACACCACCCGGGACTAAAAGGTTTCCTGCCGCGGCAGAGAAACACCACATTTCTCTGTCGCGGCAGAGATTGTGTATTTCCTTTTTTTTGCCATTTTGTTCCTTTTTCGTTTTGTGTTTCACTATAACAAACATATATTTCAGTATACATATTATACGCTACTACATACACACTACACGTCGATGCATTTATATAATTAATCGATCCCTTGCAAGCATACATATAATCAATCATATCAAAAGGAAGAAATGTTTTGAAATTACATGGTCATTGATGAATATATATATATATATATCATATGAGCTACATGGATATGACTAAGGCAAATCGAGTTCCACGTCATCCGCATAATGCTCTCCATGTACATCAAGGACTTCCTTCATCATAAATCCCGCCAGCTCCTCTTGAATTGCTCTTATGCTGTCGGCTCTAGTTTCTCCCGCAAATCATAAATATAATGTGAGTCAACTTTCCGCTCCTTTGGTCAACTCTCGGATGTACTCGCATGACGTAGTATCCACATAAATGAGTTTCCGTGGCTTTGTAAACTCTTCGCCATTTTATAAGTTAGCTCCTCTTTGAATGGACTGGTATTTTCTGCAAACGTGTCCAACACCTGCTCGGCAAAGAAAATGAACAAAGGAGTTATTAGTTACTTGATATCAAGAAATGAATGAAAGAGGACGATATAATGCGATAATGATTGAAATTACTTATGGAGCATTGCTTTCATGTCGCTCCACTTCTCTTGGTCCCAACTTAATGAGTCATGGACTTCAACTAGGGAGTTGTCAACTTGAATGTTTAGCAAGATCCAGTGAAATCTGCGGACGTTTACATAAGCATACATGCATATATAGCTCATCGAGTAAGCAAAAATAAAATATGTACAAGATATAAACACTCACTTGAAGTTGTAAGGAAATAGTATTTCCTTAACAAGATTATTCTCGGTTAAGAACCTGGACAGGTCTTACTCCACGTCTTTGGGGTGATTATTTAACGTATATTCATTAATGATATATGGGTCAATGAACCCAACGTCGTATCTTCTAGCTCTTTTGCATTCAAGCATCTTTATTCTGCAGAATATAATATCATCATACAAAAGGATAGTGGATCTTTCGGCACAAATTGCATCCTGATGGAACTCTCGCTCGGTACAAAGCAAGATGGGTGGTACGTGGCTTCACTCAACAACCCGGAGTTGATTATGGAGAGACATTCAACCCCGTGGTCAAACCATCTTCAATTCGAGTGTTGTTGTCCCTTGATACCTCTCATGGTTGGGAGATCCATCAATTGGACGTCAAGAATGCCTTTTTACATGGTACTTTCCAAGAAACCGTTTATTGCCAACAACCATCTAGTTTTTCTGACTCCACTCTTCTGAACCATGTGTGCCTTCTCAAGAAATCTTTAAATGGTTTGAAATAAGACCCTCGCACTTGGTTTCATCGATTTACCTCCTTCCTTCTCTCTTTCTCGGCTTTGTGGCTTCAAAATTTGATTCCTCTTTTTTCATTTGCCGTCGAGACTCCACCATTGCCTACCTTCTCCTATACGTGGATGACATTGTTCACTACAAGGAATCTGGCTATATATGACCCTCCATTTTCGTCACAGAATCGTCATAGTAGTCCGTTTATGACGATTCTATGACGATTTTGAGATCGTCGAAAGCTGGGCGTCGCAAATGAACTATAACGACGTTTTCGATAAAATCGTCATAACCGTCTATGACGATATTGGATCGTCATAACGTCTATGACGATCCAATATCGTCACGGGCTATCTAGTCTGGCCAAGTCAGATCCTACGTGGCTGATCCTACGTGGCAAAATTATGACGAAATTAAATCGTCTTAAATCAAAATCAGCCCAGTCCATTTCTTGGTTCCACATGGGCTCGGCCCAACTATTCTGTATTGTTTTTCTTTGCATTGGTATTTTATATGGACAGATAATTACTTTGGGCCTTCTTATTTGGGCTGGTACTTTCGGCCATTATACAGACCATTATATTATGGGCTGTTCCGTTTAGACAATGTGAGTCCAAATTGTCAGAACTGTTACACAGTGGGTCCCAGTAATAAGATTTTTCTAGACAGTGGGTGCCATTAATAACAAATCACACTAGATTAATAGCAAAAATGTACCAATAAGGAGAAAATACATGAAAATCTTCAAACAACATCACACCAAAGATGAGTTTATTACAATATTCTGATGGAGCACATGAAATTCCACTCAAATTAAAATTACAACTAGTTTAGAAATCAAATCTTCGATGGCCTAGTACCTACAAATCAACAACTAAAGTTCACAACAAGTATACAAACTAGCTACAATTTGATCCTCTCGAACTTATGCATGCTTCCAGATCGACTGCGGCTCCTATAAACAATAGGGTATCCGCAATGTCCCAACAAAATAATTACAAACGAGAATAAAAAGGCGGATAAATGGAATGCAAGTAGTTCACGTTTAGCGTAAATAAGTGCAATTTTCATTGTTTAAGCATAACATCTTCAACGAGGAGAGTGCAACAATTAAATGTGATATTGCAAACACCGACATTAAGAGAAATAGAAAAGGCGTACACCAAATATCAAGTATTTACAGGATAAATGGTAGTACAAGAATGAAGCATATTTTATACATCAACATATTTGAATTACAAGAACCAAGCAAGTTGGGGGTCAGTAACCATGGAGTGTTTATCAATGCTGGGGCATTAAACTTGCAAATAAAAACATTTGTGCATAGAGCCACTTTCATTGCACCCTGTGTTTTCAATGATTCAACTACAACATGCAGAGAGATATCACTGTCTATTTCAAGTACCAGCAAGCAAATATGTAATTACCACAAGCCAGGTGTTAGGCTGTAAGTGGGAACGCCCACACAGCCCACCAAGTGATTGCTTGTACCTTTTAAATTAAAGGGAAAGAGAACATGAGAAACTAGCTACTGATTGAGAAAGAGAAATACATGAACATGCATCAGTACACACTACAAAGATCAAGCTCAAGAATGGGTTTACAAAATAAACTAGAAAGTTTAGAATATTAGAATAGGATTGTTAAAAATCCTAATACAGTAGAAAATAGACAGTAGTACACACTATAGAGCCTGATGCAGGCTGCTCCTCATGGACATTGTCAGACGACACTGCTCCTCGAGGAGCTCACCGAACAGTGGAATGCAGCTCTACTAAACAACTGATCTAGTGGACTAACTACAATTGTGTGGCTAAGACAACACAATCTATGTGGCCAACAGTACTAACCATGGATCAAAGTGAAATAACAGTACTACTAAACAGAGCACAAAATCTATGTGGCTAAGATAATACAAGGCCTACTAGACATATAATCCTAGGCAAAACATGACAAAGTATAATCAAAGAGAACCATACATGGAACAGGGGACTTATCTACACCATGTATATTGTGAAGAATATGGTTAGACCGTGAAGATTTGAAGACCTAGCCAACAGATGAAGACCTAATCAAATAGAACCACAACAACCGGGCGCGACATCACCTCCCTGAGATTCGTTGTGATCTGATAAAAATCACAGTAGTCCATCATTTGGGATCTGATAAAAATCAAAGATTTAGCAAGCTAGCACAACTTTGTTATGAATAAAACAGACCCTTGTGTTCAGTAAAGCCAACTACCTAGAATTTGGATGGTAGTTGTACCCTAGTTCCAACGAGAGATAGCCTATATTGTGCTCTTTTGTCAGACTTATATTGAGGGAGTATTCACTTAACAGTTATTAGCACTATAAGGCAAGAAGAGCATTTCAGCATCCTTCAACATACATAAACAGAAACAAATTCTATATACCAATTTGCTCAGCACACGCCAGTTCTATTGTTGCTACAATAAAAGAAGGAACAAAGTAATCAAGAGAGTGTTAATGAGCATGCCTGCTGGTTTTCTATAACTGACAAGTAAATTTAATCATTGTCTCATCAAATTAGTCCTTTTAACTTAAATTTAATCATCTTCTTAAGCAACATTGCTAGACAAATACAATTCACTTATTTACGGACCAAGGGGTACCATGCATACATACAAACTGCTAGATATGGATATGGACTGTATCCATCAAGAACGGACGGGTGCTCATGTAGTAACTTTCTTTCATGCATCTATATTTCCTCACTAGGTCACTAACATAGAACCAAAAAGGGATGCCTGTCAAATTACGGAAGACATGCCAGACACAAGTACGTACAAGGATATCTGGGTAGCTAGCTTGCTTCAATTTTCTACACACAGTCCTGGAAGCACAAGGACAGAAATGGGAGCAAATCGATCACAGACTTGACTGTATTGATCTATCCTATGTTGACTTCAGAGAAGAGAGAGTAATCGAGGCGGACCAGACAATTCTTAGTCTTGTGCTTTTTAAGCTGCAGCTACAAAAGACTAACAGAGAACTCCATACAAAAGACTAACAGTGAGATTATCTGGATGATAATAGATGATGATGTGGATGACCTGCATGCTTAGATAGACAAACATAAAAAACTCTTAATGGGGTTCTACTTTAATAAGATATAGATAGCACATAAAAACATATCCCCTCAAGAATGATTCCTTTCATATTGCATTGGTTAGAGAACAATGTTACCAGAAGTGAGAAACACTGCCTCTGCTTCTAAACATAAGTAAATTTGGCTCTGTGCTCTATACAAAATAAAAGGAAATACAAGTTTAACATGAAAAATATTCACTAATTATACATATGCTCTTATTATTTACTTATAACCATGATATAAGAGCTAGGAGAATAACACATCTGGTTTTACTGACTTATTATAGCCATGATATCAGCTAGGAGACTTACCAAGACAAGCAAATCCAGCAGCCGAAGAGGCCAAACCGGCAGCGGTTGGGAAGTTATTGTATGATGCTATGTGCACATGCAAATTCTCCCGGTCCTATTTCTTGATCTTGATCCCTTTTTTCTCGTCCTCAACATTACAAGCCCGCTTCCTGATCTCCCTCAGGCAGCTCCGAAATATCCCACCAGACAACTCGATCTCCTGCTCAATTCCAAACCAAATAGATGATTAACTCATAAATACCATCCTAAAATATAACAAGTTTCCATGTTATGTTACATCCAATTGTCCATAATAATAGCTTGACTGTAATCAACTAGATGTTAGTGCAGAAAAAATTAGAAACAGAAAGGTCCCTTCTGGTTTTTGTTAAAAGGGAAAAATTCACTTCAGCAGGTCTCTGTCTCCATTTCACTTCCATGAACTATGTACGCTTTGCAGCTCTACCTCACTACAGACCTACAAATCCAATTTCTAATCCACATATGCAAGCAATTCATCAGCAACCACCACACTCGCGTATACAAGAAACACATTGGAGTGAATTAAGTTTTCCACTGACCCGTATAGGCAATACCAACTATTATAATCCCGGTTATATGTCAGCACCACATGAACCAATGAACCATAGAAAGCACATGTTAATTACCGCTTCTCATACATGTAGACTAACTACATGTTAAAGGAGGCAAATAAGGCATCAATCTGAATATATTGAAGCAACAACACGAGTTAGGGAGGAGAAATAAAAGTTCACTGAAACATGTCTATGGAGTAGCCACCAAAGGATTTGGATCCCTTTCACATACGCAGATCTAAGAGAGAAAAAGAGCAGGCCTTGGCATGGGGAATAATTACCGAGACGGAGATCAGATCTCGTTGATCGGGTTGATGCAACCCTTTATTCCCCGCTTCTGGATCTGCGTGCAAGTCAGGTACCTGACTCCTATGGTGGACAACTCGAGCAAGTACAAGGTAACCGTAGAGGATACATCGACCATGGGAGCCCCTACATTGACAGACCAAGTCAGACGGCAGCTGCACAACACAATGGTGGGCTGGGTGGAGGAGATTTCAGGGATGCACGATTTGCCAGTCGGACGGCCCTGGAGCAGCAAGCAGGAAGAAGCTCCTCTGAGGCCCAAACCCCAACCCTGCGCGGCGCCAATGGAGATCGATCAAACCGACTTCACCACCCCACCTGCCATTAGTAAACTAAACAAAATAAATATCCCACCCCATAAAGGATTCACGAGACGGGGAGGGGATTTGCTCACACGCACCTGGGTTAGTGACAGCGGCGTCCGAGCGAGTGGAGGAGCGCAGGGCACGGGCTTGCTCGACGGAGCCTCACGAGGTTGGGCAGGGATCAAGTCGGAGGCACCGCGCTAACTAGGGGTCAAGATTGAGTGAGGAGAGGCGGGGGAGGTAGATCTCCTTCCCTCTCCACTCCCCCTGGCAGAGAGGTGAGGGCGGTGGTGGCCGGAGGTGGGGAGACGCTGGGCTGCGGCGGGTGACGGGGTGGCTGCAGCAGGAAATGTAGGGTGGCGGCGGCGGAGAGAACAATACAGTGGGAGGCGGCGGGGATAGAACTAGGGTTCTTCGGTGGGACTGGGTGCGTGACTGGGCGCGAGGAGTGTGGCAAACCGAAATATTTCTGTGACTGCGCGCGATGACTCGATGCCAGGTCATCGATCCATGGCAACTTTCCAAACATCACTATCTCAACCGTCCATCAGGTTCATATCCAACGGCCGATATTGTCCTCTCTTATATCTTGTTGGTTATGACGATTTTATGTATTGAAACTATGACGTTTTTAAGCCAAATCGTCTTAATTTTTCAGGGTTTTGACTCTCGCAAACGGCCTATGATCATCTGGTGTGAAATCGTCATAAATCTATGACGATTTTATCTACGGTCACTATCAAAAGGTCATAGGTTGACACATTTCTTGTAGTTAATGGCCAACACCACCACCCTGCTCTGCTCCATTATTTCCTCCCTACAACATGAGTTTTCTATGACTGACCTTGGCGAGCTACATCACTTCCTTGACATCAATGCCCACCGAAACAACTCTGGCCTTTTTCTTTTGCAGCAACAATACACCCTCGAAATTCTAGACCACGCCAACATGACCCAATACAACCCCATCTCCACTCCTATTGACACCGGTCCAAACTCTGTGCTCGTGATGGTGTTCCCTTCTTCGACCCATCTCTATAACGTAGCCTCGCTGGAGCCCTTCAATATCTCACATTAACCCGGCCGGATAACTCATATGGCGTCCAACAGATATGTCTATTCATGCACACCCCCATGACAACCCACTTTCAATTGATTAAACGAGTTATTTGCTATCTCTAGGGGACATCTCACTTAGGATTACATCTCTCCCTCTCTCCCTCTCATTAACTCATTGCCTACAGTGACGTGGGTTGGGCAGGATGCCCAGATACACGCAAGTCAACCTCTGTTTTTTGCGTCTTTCTCGGCTCCAACCTTGTCTCTTGGTCCTCAAAATGCCAAGCCACCATCTCTCGCTCTAGCGCAGAAGCTGAGTATCAAGCTATTGCAAATTGTATTGCCGAATCTTGTTGGATGAGGCAGCTTCTCTCTGAACTTTTCAGACCACCCTCCAAAGCCACCATAGTATATTGTGACAATGTCTCGGCCATGTATCTTTCCACCAATCCGGTCCAACATCAGCATATAAAATATGTTGAGATAGATCTTCATTTTGTTCGGGATCGAGTGGCTCTTGGGGAAGCAAAAGTTCTACATGTTCCCACCACGTCACAGTTTGATGATCTGTTCACAAATGGGCTGCCATCGTTGGTCTTCGCTGATTTTGATCCAGCGAGAACATCTTGGGTTCAGACCGCGGGGATGTTAAAGTATATGTGTATGTAATGTTTTGTATGTCACGTGTCTGTAATAGTGCCACACGGTCATGTGATCGTCCCCTTGTAACACAGTATATATTGTACCATCGATGATGAATAGAAGTGCAGAGAATTTAGTTAATCAACCGTTGTACTCCACATTCCCGGTGCAATTTCTCGGGCCGATGGTTAGAAACGAGAGAGGAGGGTAGCAAACCTCAAGCGCAATGAGAATGGCGGCTACCAACGGGACGACGGCCAGCCAGCGGCGCGTACGGCGACGGCTTAGGCGAGCGTACCGTACGGGGAATTTTTATTCTTAGCCTTGTTTGGTTAATCCACTTTCCTAGTGGATTGGAGTGGTTTGGAAGTGACTGAGAGGGATTTTGACTTAGATAAAATTTATTGTCCCTCAGTCTCTGCCAATCCCGTTCAAATTTCATGAAACCGAACAAGGCGTGTGCACACATAAATCCAATCCAATTCTAGGGCACGCGGATGTGTATCTCCAAACAATATCTCCATATGTTTACAATTTTGTCCTTGGTGACACAACTTTGTCTAGTTACAAACTTGGAAGATCACTTTTTATCCATATGGCATTTTGCATCAATTTGCTTTTTAAAAAAAAATCTCGAGCTATTTTGCACTAAAGGGGCAGAAATGTGGCAGCTGTGTCGAACTGGCCCACACGGGTCAAACATACCAAGTGTAGCGTGTCAGTCCGCCCAACAAATGCTAAATGCCGCCTAACGCGGCGTCACTCGCACACGCCGCTTCTTCCCTACACGCCTGTTGCTTCTCGGGTTGGGCCCAATAGTGTTGTTGCGGGGATAGGGTAGCCGAAGGTGAGGAAGACGGCGACACTCAGAGGAGATGAGGACGCAACCAACCTCACCGAAAACGAGGATGACACGACTGGTCGCGGCGTCACCGACGAAGGTAAGGAAGCAAACTTATGGCTTAGGGTGCGGGTTCAGGGGGCTTGGAGGGATGACTGAGACAAGGAGGAAAACTTAGGGCTTATGATGCGGGTTCGAGGGGCTTAGAGGGATGGCCGGCCGTTCGGGACCTTGCCGGAGACGGGGACGACGCGGTTGGTCGGTAATGTATCTAGACACCTGTTAGTGTGTAGATTCGTAGTGAATCTCTCTGAACCTACACACTAAAATACGTCTAGATACATTATCTTCGTAAAGCTAAAAAATCTTATATGCTGTTCCGTAAAAAGGAGATCCTCGCTGGCTTGGCGTCAAGCATTGGGGATTTCTTGGCTCTAGATATGAGCGACGGTGAGTTTGTTCGACCACGTGTATGGCTGAACGTGACGAAGCCTTTAACTCGCTTCGTTACCATCAAGCTAGAAGGTGAACCAGTGGTGGTTATGAAGGTGATCCCGAGGCCACCTCCTTGCCGCGAGACTGCCCCTGCAGGGGGCCGTGCCACCGGGCGTTCTGGCCGTGGCGGTCGTGGTGGAGGTAGAGGGAGGGGTACTGAGCCCCCTGCGGCTGAAAATCGTAAGCGCTCTTCAGCTGATGCTAAGCTGACGGAAGTGAGCCTGACAAAAATTTCTCAAGACCCAAGTGAGCCTCCTCTCAGGCTTAAATGGAAGGCAAGTGGGGTGATAGGAGCGGCTGAACACAGCGGAGCTAAAAAAAAGCTGGATTTTGACACCGAGCATGTGGGTGTTAAAGCGTACGAGCCGAAGGAGGGTACCCCGTCGCCGCCACCGTCGGCGAGGGAATAGAAGCAGCCAAAGAAGCTGGAAAATACATCGAGGAAGGAAAAGAGATCTGAAGGGGCGGGCTCCAGCATGGAGCACCGCCAGGAGCAATGAGTATCGTCCTTCTAAACTGTCGTGGGCTCGGCAATGCCGCTACAGTTCGTGAGCTTCGTGATTTCACGAAGGAATTTGCCCCTACTATCCTGTGCATTGTTGAGACTCAGGTGCACAAGTCCATGGTAGAATCTCTAGTGGAAACTTTGGGTTATGACAATGTTTTCGCTGTAAGCAGTACATGCCACAGTGGCGGTCTGGCGATTTTCTGGAACAATTCAATAAAAATCGATGTTTTACCTTACTCTCAGTATCGCATTGAGCGTGGTCGTGTTTCAAGTTGTCCTCCCCTCTCCCATGGCTGTGCATTGGGGATTTTAATTAGGTACTCGTAAGGGAGGACCACGATGGTGTCAACGATAGAAGCAACTCTTAGATCTAGGCTTTCCGAGACACGGTCGATGCATGTGAACTCATGGACCTGGGATACAATGGTACGCCATGGACCTTTGAGAAGAAAGTCACAGGCGGCTCGTTCTGTAGGGTGCGTCTTGATCGAGCCTTGGCCTCATCATCTTGGACCAAGCGCTTCCCGATGGCTACGGTTTAGCACCTGACTACGGCGTAGTCTATGACCACTGTCCGATCATACTCTTCCAAGAACCACGGGAGCCGTCGGTGCCACAGCCTTTTATCTTCAGGTACGAGGCTATGTGGGAACCACATGATGGTTTTTCATCGTTAGTGGAACAAGCGTGGAAAGCAGAGGCTTCCTCATCCATGCCTAACCTGGTGGAGAAGTTAAAGGGCCTCTCCGCTTCCCTGACCGGGTGGGGCCGCGAGACCTTCGGGCATGTGCGTCGAGAACTGAAGCTTCTGAAAGGGGAGCTTACTCATCTTAGAGCTCTCCCTAACAGAGTGGTCCCCGACCACCGAGAGCTCAAAGTAGTGGAGCGGGTGGTGGAGCTGCAACATCGCGAGGAGACAATGTGGCAGAAGAGGTCGCGAATACAGTGGTTCGCAGAAGGGGGCCGCAACACAAAGTTTTTTCATCTCCATGGGAACAAGAGGAAGAAGAGAAACCGAATATCCCGCTTACGTCGTCCTGATGGCTCGTATACTGAGGACTGCACCGAGCTGCACAGGATGGCGTAGGAGTTTTATAGCATTCTTTATACATCGGAACCTACCGACGGTATGGATGAGGTCCTGAGATCGGTCCCTGTGTCCGTAACCCAGGAGATGAACGAGAAGTTGATCGCTCCTTTTCAGGACCGTGAAGTAAAGGATGCCCACTTTCAGATGTATCCACTCAAGGCTCCAGGGACGGACGGGTTCCCCGCCCAGTTCTTTCAGAAGCACTGGGATCTTTGTAGTGCTGACGTGACCCGGGCGGTGCTACGGATTCTGCGTGGGGAGGACAACCCGGAAGGTATAAACAAGACTTATCGTACTAATTCCGAAAGTGGCTTCACCGGAGGAGTTAGGTCAGTTCCATCCCATTAGCCTATGCAATGTCATTTATAAAATTGAATCAAAAGTTCTGGCAAACAGCCTTAAGATTTTTCTGCCATAAATCATCTCTGAGGAACAGTCAGCCTTTGTCCCAGCGAGGCTGATCACCGATAACATTATCGCACCATACAAATGCCTCCAATTCATGAAGATAAACAGTGCAAATAAGCATCAGCACTATGCTCTGAAGCTAGACATGCAGAAAGCTTATGATAGAATGGAATGGTCATGCTTAAGGGAAATCATGCTTCAGATGGGCTTTCACCAAAGGTGGGTGATACGTCGTAAATGTATCTATAATTTTTGATGTTCCATGCTTGTTTAGTATCAACTTTGCTATGCTTTTTCTACACTTTGAGGTATTTTTATACATTTTCTGGGACTAACCTATTAACAAGATGTCGCAGTGCCACTTGCCTATTTTCTGTTGTTTTTGGTTTCAGAAAAGCTAGTAAGGAAATATTCTCGGAATTGGACGGGACAAAAGCCAAAGTCAATATTTCACCGAGGAGAACACAGAGTCCAGAGGAGAGACGGAGGGGCGCCACAGGGCGGATGCACCCCTAGGCGCGGGCACACCCTAGGCCATGCCAAGGCAGGGTGTGGGCCCCCTGGATGCCCTCCTGCCTCGCCTCTTCGCCTATAAAAGCCCCCCGATGCCAAAACCCTAAGCAACCCGATCAGCTCTCTACAAAACAGTCTGTATCCGCCGCCACCATCGTCCCTAGATCAAGGGGATCTGAAGCTCTTCCCGGCACCCTTCCACAGGGGAGAGATCATCTCGGAGGCCTTCTTCATCACAATGCCAGCCTCCAGTATGATGCATGAGTAGTTCACCCTTGGACTATGGGTTCATACAGTAGCTAGATGGTGGTTTCTCCTCCTTTGTGTTATCATGTTTAGATCTTGTGAGCTCCATTCATGATCAAGATCATCTATTTGTAATCATACATGTTGTGTTTGTGGAGATCCGATGGATATTGAGATACCATGTCAGATTGATTATTGATTTTATCATGTCTTATTGATTATTGATTCTATCATGTCTATGTTGTTTGTGATCTTGCAAGCTATCTTTTGCTAGTAGCTATCTTGGCCAAGTAGATGCTACTGACTCTAAGAGGGAGTATTTATGCTCGATAGTGGGTTCATGCCTCTAGTAATCTGGGAAAGTGACAGGAATCTCTAAGGTTGTAGATGTGATGTTGCTACTAGGGAGAAAACAACAATATTTTGTTCATGGAACAATTGTATTGTTTACTTTACACACATTTCTTAATGCAATTATCCGT
The DNA here is from genome assembly GCA_030063025.1 of Avena longiglumis. Taxonomy (NCBI): domain Eukaryota; kingdom Viridiplantae; phylum Streptophyta; class Magnoliopsida; order Poales; family Poaceae; genus Avena; species Avena longiglumis. The sequence goes on from CP125974.1 coordinate 557,649,417, forward strand.
TGCTTGTAACTTAATACTAGAGGGGGTTCAGATGATAACCTGAAGGTGGATTATTAGTCATAGATGCAGTTGGATGGCGGTCTATGTATATTGTTGTAATGCCCAATCAAATCTCATAGGGATCATGATGTCTAGTATTTGCATTGTTATGCCTTGCTCAGTCCTATCAATTGCCCGGCTGTAATTTGTTCACCCAGCATGTTATTTATCTTAAGGAGAACACCTCTAGTGAACTGTGGACCCCGTTCCAATATTTACCATTGTTACATCATCTACTGTTACCATTTACTTTCTTCAAGCAACCATTACCTTCCACATTGTACGTTTAATCCTTTGTTTTCAGCAAACAAGTGAGATTGACAACCTCACTGTAAGTTGGCAAAGTCTTGAGTTCGTGTTGTGCAGGATTCCAAGTTATTACCAACACCTTGGAGTTGTTTCCTTGCTCCTACTGGTTCGATAACCTTGGTTTCATAACTGAGGGAAGACTTGCTGTTGTGCTCATCACACCTTGATCTTGGGGTCTCCCAACAAAGCTCTACAATTGACTAAGCCACGTCAAGATTTTTCTGGTGCCGTTTGCCGGGGAGTTAAGGACAGCTTCACAAGGGGAGTCCTTCACAACCATTCTCTTTACTTTGTTTTTATTTTGCTTAGTTTCTTTTTCTTTGTTTTGCTTGTTTATTTTTATCAAAAGTTCCAAAAAAATAGTTTTGTTTGGTTTGCTTTTTCTTATCAAAAATACAAAAAATTAGTTCCTACTCTAGTTGCTGCCGCTGTTGGCTTGCTTCACTTTTGCAAAAATGAACTCTACTGATAACACCAAGTTGTGTGACTTCACTAGCACAAACAACAATTATTTCCTGAGTACACCTATTGCTCTACCTGCTCTTATGCTACCTTTTATGAAATTAAACCGGCTTTGTTGAATCTTGTTATAAAAGAGCAATTTTCTGGTGCTAGTTCTGCTACTGCTGCCCACCTTAATAACTTTGTTGAACTTTGTGAGATGCAAAAATATAAGGATGTAGATGGATATATTATTAAGCTCAAATCCTTTCCTTTATCCTTGAGAGGAAAAGCTAAAGAATGGTTATGCCTAGAAATAGTATTGATTCTTGGATTAAATGCAAAGATGATTTTATTGGAAAATATTATCCTCCTGCTAAGATTATATCTATGAGAAGTGAAATAATGAAGTTTAAACAACTTGATAATGAACATGTTGCTCAAGCTTGGGAAAGAATGAAATCTTTGGTAAAGAATTGTCTCACTCATAGACTGACTGCTTGGATGATTATCCAGACTTTTTATGCAGAACTAAATTTCTCTTCAAGAAATATGTTGGATTCTGCTGCGGGAGGTACCTTTATGACCATTACTTTGGGTGCTGCAACAAATCTCCTTGATAATATGATGGTTAATTATTCTTAATGGCATACTAAGAGAGCTCCACATTGGTAAGAAGGTAAATTATGTTGAAGAAACCTCCTTCTTGAGTGATAAAATTGATATTATCATGTCTATGCTTGTTAATGGAAAAGCTCATATTGATTCTAATAATGTTCCCTTAGCCTATTTGGTTGCTCAAGAAGAGTAAGTTGATGTGAACTTCATTAGAAATAACAATTTCAACAACAATGCCTATAGGAATAATTTTGATAATAATAATTATAGGCCTTATACTCCCGATAATGGTAATGCTTATGGAAATTCATACAACAACAATAGAAGTGCTCCCTCTGAACTTGAAGTCATGATTAAAGACTTTATTAGTAAACAAACTACTTTCAATAAAACTGTGAAGGAAAAGCTTTTGAATGTTAAGAAAAATATTTCATATTTGTATGAAGCACAATCCTCCTTGATTAATAAAATGGCTGCCAAACCTGAAATTTTGGAAAGTACCTTTGCTGCTACTCATGCCATACAAGTTACTATTGATGAAAATGTTAGACTGTTAGCTAAATTGCATGCTAAGTGGGAAAGAGAAGAGGAAATTTCTAGAAACAATAGTATTTGTACTATTACTACCACCAATGTTGATGCTAGCAAACCACAAGAAGCCCCCATTCCTTCTACAACAATGCCTAAACCCAATAAGAATGCTGAAATTTTTTGAAATATGGAAAACAATAAGTCTACTACCTGTGATGCTAAGTTTGATTTTTATATTGATGGTTGCAATATTTCTGAAGTGATTATGTTCCTACGAAAGCTTGCTAGAAGTCCTAATGCTAGTGCTATGAATATGGCTTTTACAAAACACATTACAGATGTTCTCATTAAAATTAAGGAAGAAAAATCGAAACATAAAGCTTCTATTCCTAGGAAAGTAGAAGATAGTTGGGAACCCATCATCAATATTCAAGTGAATGACTTTGATCTCAAATCTTCATGTGACCTTGGTTCTAGTGTCTCTATTATTCCTAGAAAGATTTATGAAATGCTTGATTTGCCACCTTTGGAAGATTGCTATTTAGATGTCCCACTTGATGATAATGCTAAAAATAAACTCATAGGGAGTATTTAATGATGTTATTATTATGGTTAACAATGCCTATGTCCCTGTTGATTTCTATGTTTTGGATGTTGAATGCAATGCTTCTTGTCCTATTACTTTGGGAAGATCTTTTCTTATAACTGTTGGTGCCATCATTGATATGAAAGAAGGCACCATTAAATATCAATTCCCATTCATGAAAGGTATTGAACACTTCCCTATGAGGAGAGAGAAGTTACCTTTTGCTCCTCCTTTTAAAGCAAAATTTGATCTTAATGCTTCTCCATTTGAAAATACTTGATTCTTGCTTCTTGTGCCTAACTTAAAGGCGTTAAAGAAAAGTACTTCTTGGGAGATAACCCAATATTTTTATTGAGTCTTAGAAGTTATTACTTATATAATAACCTCTCCTTATCCTTTTTGTTTGATTTTTGTGCCAAGAATAACCTCTAATGAGAGAGAAGTAAGATTTGGGGAAGTTGTTGTCTCGAAACAGATTTTTTTGCTTCACTGTATGTCGGATTGAGCTTTAATTTTCTGAGTAAATGCCCCAGGTTGTTATCTAACTTTTGTTTGTTCAACACTTTTCTATTTGAGCAACAGAAGGTCTTCGAAAAAATCGGTTTTTACCTGCTGGTCTGTTTTGACAGATTTCTGCCATTATTTGCATTTGCCTCTTTATCGGTTTCTTTTTGAGTTCTTCTTGATCACTTAAGCTTTTTAAAGGAATGGATACATTAGCTTGTGTTTTTAATGAAAGTTTTGCTGTGTTGAAACTAAACCCAAAGGTTTATCATATTGAATGCACTAATGTTGCTAATGAAGATTGTGTGAAGTTTTGTAGAAGGAAATTTTCAGGTGTAAGGGAAGAATGTATGATGAGATGAAGAATGGACAAAATCTCAAACTTGGGTATGCCACCCCATGTCACCCCAAGAAATATTGAAGAGGTACAAGCGTCAAAGTTTGGGTATGCCCAAGGCATCCCCTTCCTCATCAATAAAAATCTTGGGCATCCCCTTCCTCATCAATAAAAATCTCAGGTCTCTTTCTAGACACTTTGTTTTTATTGTTTCATGCACTATTGTGTTGTTCTTGGAGCGTCTTAGTTTTCGTTTTTGGTTTTTGTTTGATTAGTTTGCTTGAATAAAGTAGTTGGACCCCCGCTTTCGCTGTGTTGTTTCAAATAAGTTGATTGGTGTCGGAAAAGAGTAGAAAGTTTCATGCTTTAGTGGTACAAAGGGAGCTTTATTTACTGTGGCCTAGACTTTATCATGTCATGCTAGATTTTGTTTTGACCTTATTCTTAGTGATTATTGCTATAGCATAACTTGTTCCAAACAATTGAGATTGCTTAATGTGCCCAGAAAGAATCATGCGCTGTTTTAGCATACAAAATCATAATATTGTGGTATTCTCCTTTGATGCTTTGTTTGGGTTGAATTGGCACATGCTCACACCATGTTATGACTATGAACCAGTCACCTTATCCTCTACGATCATTTAGTTTTTGACTTGTGATACCATTTTATGCTTGGATTAATAATGTTTTGTCGCTCTGCATGATTATCGCCATTATTGCTCTCTTAGTTGGTCGCTCCAAGTCTTTTGCTAGCCTCCACTTTCCTTGATTAATCTCCACTCATGCATCCAACTCCCAAGAAACCAAGTTATTCCAAAGAATCCACTATAAATTCCTATGCATGGTGTGTTACACCATTCCAAGTATATTCTTGTTTTATCTATCTTCCAAATTAAACTTGTTATGTGAAAGTTAGTGATTAAAGCTCTCACAAACTTGAAGGCACACTTTATTTTTCTTGCCCCTAATAAACTTAAACCATTGTGTCATCTATGTTGTATATGCTTGCACTTATAAGTTGGGAATTAGTAGAACCGTGCTATCACGGGGAACACTTTCAACACCTGGAAATATCTACCAAGTTGATATCATTCTCTTTTGTTTATGGATGTCGGTGGTGTGAAATAAAAGGGGAGCTTGTAAGTTCATGGAGTTATGTATGTGTGTTAGATAAACGCATGTCCCGCTAGCCTAAGCCATGTCCAATCATGGTGGAAACTTACAACATAACCATAGTGAGCAAACCATGAAGCATTCTCAAAAAAATTATAGAAAAAAAGAGAGAGAAAAAAATGCACCATGCTCATGATAAATAAAAGGATTGCTGATATGCTCACTGTCTGTTGCCTTGTCATTTTGATATGGGATAGCTCCTGCGTCATGGGGCAAGGGGTACCCCATTGGCGGTTCTCTATGATACACATATACTTACAATGACAAGAACTTACCGGTAACTAAAGTTGAGTAGCATGAGGAACGACCCTCATACTCAAGGGACATGAGATTGCCAACTTATGATTTTTCAAGCATATACTCCATACTTTGTTCACTTTAACCTTAATCACTTCAAGATGCTTATGATAGGGGAAATGAAAGATGAAAGCTAACAAGTACCATAATTTTTGGAAGCTCTTTATGAAACTTGAATTCCCTGCTTCCCTGTGAAGGGCCTTTCTTCTTACTTTTATATTGAGTCTCCACCTTCTTTCTTTATGCACCAACTAGGAGAGCATAGTTGTCATTCTTAGTTCTATGTGCATTGTCCCAAAACTTATTGATTGATTCATAATGTTGATATTGCTTGTTCTTGAACTATTTGTATCTAGTCACCCTTATGAACTTTGAAGGTGTCCTATGCATTTATGTTTTGCTACTCCATGAGGGACAAGCTGAATGCCACTATGCTATGTTTTCTATATGTGAAACAAACAAACGTCTTTCAATGCATTATTATTCATGATCGTTGTTTGTATCCTTTCATGTTGCAACATAGTTGCTTTGTCTTATTGTTAGAACTTAATCTTTCATGCTCATGTTTAGAGTACTTTGATCCCAACTTTCAATGCTTGCAAATGGTTTGATCAAGATTGTGAAGGTGCATGTCACCTCAAAAATTATTATTTTTCATCACTTACCTACTCGAGGACGAGCAGGAGTTAAGCTTGGGGATGCTTGATACGTCGTAAACGTATCTATAATTTTTTATGTTCATTGCTTGTTTAGTATCAACTTTGTTATGCTTTGTCTACACTTTGAGGTATTTTTATACATTTTATAGTACTAACCTATTAACAAGATGTTGTAGTGTCAGTTGCCTGTTTTCTGCTGTTTTTGGTTTCAGAAAAGCTAGAAAGGAAATATTCTCGGAATTGGACGGTACAAAATCCAAAGTCAATATTTCACCGAGGATAACACGGAGTCTAGAGGAGAGACGGAGGGGCGCCACAGTGCGGCCGCACCCCCCAGGCGTGAGCCCACGCTAGGCCGCGCCAGGGCAGGGTGTGGGCCCCTGTACTCCCTCCTGCCTCGCCTCTTCGCCTATAAAATCCCCCGATGCCAAAACCCTAAACAACCCGATCAGATCTCCACAAAATAGTCTGTAGCCGCCGCCACCATCGTCCCTAGATCGGGGGGGATCTGAAGCTCTTCCCGACACCCTGCCATAGGGGAGAGATCATCTCCAAGGCCTTCTTTATCACCATGCCAGCCTTCAGTATGATGCATGAGTAGTTCACCCTTGGACTATGGGACAATACAGTAGCTATATGGTTGTTTCTCCTCCTTTGAGGTATCATGTTTAGATCTTGTGAGCTCCATTCATGATCAAGATCATCTATTTGTAATTATACATGTTGTGTTTGTGGGGATCCAATGGATATTGAGATACTATGTTAGATTGATTATTGATTCTATCATGTCTTATTGATTATTGATTCTATCATGTCTATGTTGTTTGTGATCTTGCATGCTCTCTGTTGCTAGTAGCTATCTTGGCCAAGTAGATGCTAGTGACTCCAAGAGGGAGTATTTATGCTTGATAGTGGGTTCCTGCCTCTAGTAATCTGGGGAAGCGACATGAATCTCTAAGGTTATAGATGTGTTGTTGCTACTAGGGATAAAACAACAATCTTTTGTTCATGGAACAATTGTATTGTTTACTTTACATACATTGCTAAATGCAATTATCCGTTCCTTGTAACTTAATACTGGAGGGGGTTCGGATGATAACCTGAAGGTGGATTATTAGTCATAGATGCAGTTGGATGGCGGTCTATATATATTGTTGTAATGCCCAATCAAATCTCATAGGGATCATGATGTCTAGTATTTGCATTGTTATGCCTTGATCAGTCCTGTCAATTGCCCCACTGTAATTTGTTCACCCAACATGTTATTTATCTTAAGGAGAACACCTCTAGTGAACTATGGACCCCGGTCCAATCTTTACCATTGTTACATCATCTACTGTTACCATTTACTTTCTGCAAGCAACCATTACCTTCCACACTATACGTTTAATCCTTTGTTTTCAGCAAACCAGTGAGATTGACAACCTCACTGTAAGTTGGGGCAAAGTCTTGAGTTTGTGTTTTGCCCAATCCTTTCTTTGCAAAGGACAAGTCGGTTGTAATACTTATGAGGACCAAACTTTGTCGAGGACACATGGGAATACTGTTAAGTGCTTTCGCTTCATATAGTTGATTAATCTTCTTTGGTTTGATAAGTGTTGTGTGGGTGAACCTATGCTAATGTACCGACCTTACTTGGACTAATACATACTTGTGATTAAACCCCTTGCAAGCATCCGCAACTGCAAGAAAGTAATTAAGATAAAAACCTAACCACAATATTAAACTCTGAGATCCTACACTCCCTTGTGGAAAGGTTTCCTAATGGGGGTTCAGGTTTCTGTCACTCCGGCAACCCCATAATTAGTAGCCAAATACACAATGCATTCCCCTAGGCCCATAAATGGTGAAGTATCATGTATTCGACGTTCACATGACACCACTAGAAGAATAGCACCACAACTTTATCACATCCCAAAATTTTCCAAATTTTTAAATGTGAAAAATAAATAAACAAATAAATAATTGTTGAAATTTAGGGTGAAAAAAAACTTTTTATTTCTAAATGGAAACATCAAAACCCATCTTGAACAAACTTTGAATAAAAGGGAATCCAACTAAATTCAAACTAAGTGAAATGCATTCTTCATAAATGCATCTTGAAATTTAAACACTTGGAGAATAAACCAAAACTCTAAAACCCTAATGGAAGAAAATCATTTCCAAGACTACTCTAAGACCATGGATTTGATCCATATAAAAATTTAGCAACAAGCATTTATAAATGATCAAGAATGACAAATATAAATATTATAAAACCATAGAAATTGGTTTCACACAATTTGGAACCATGGATAAAAACTTATGAACTTAATAAGTTGAAAGGAAATAATTTCCAATGCTAATAAAGCTCATATCTAAAATCCATACCAAATTGTGAACAAATGAATCCCAAAGGGATTTAAAAAGATAATCCAAATCCAAATAAAATAAAAGGATAAATAATATTCAATTAAGATTATATGGCATTAACCAAATTCCATTCTATTAAATAAAGACAAAATCCCTAATAGAAATGATTAATTAAATCATGGGAAAATAATAATTGGAAGGAATAAAAGTTCTTTAATTAACTAAAATGGAATCAAAGAAATCATCTAAATAAAATTTATGGAATTAAAACCATATTTGATTTCATTGGAATAAAGACAATTGCCCAAACTAAATGATTAATAATCATATTGAATTATTTAACACCCTATTAAATAAATAAAACCTACTGAAAAGGTTTAGTAAAAATTAGAATTCAAATAAAGAGTTTGAAAATATATTTAATCTTATTTGAATAAAGGCAAGTGCTTATTTTAATAAAGAATAAAACCATAAAAAGAATAAAGAAATTATTCTAAAAATGGCCTTAAAAATACATGTTTAAACAGTATAGAAAGTACTGAAATGTTTTGAAAATATTTGATAAATAAATCTAATTCAAATAAGAGTTTGAATTTGAAAACAGAAAATCAAAATGGAAAAAGAAAAAGAAAATAGAGAAGGAAAAAAATAAAACAAGCCAGCCTAGCCAGCAAAGCCCAACTAACAGCCTAGCTAGCCCATTTATTTCTCCCCGCAGAAAAACGGTTCACACCGCAAACTCAACCCGCAAAGTCGCTGACTACGTGACCCCACCATACCTCTCTCTCTCTCGCTGCCGCGAGACCCCACCGCCAGCTCACCTTCGTCTTCACCCGCGCAAAGACCACGCCCGCAGTTTCCTGCTGTTGATTGCTGGCATGAATTCGCGTCAATGACGCAGCCTTTACTCCCTGCGACCACGCTCGATAAGACGCCTCCCTTCCCTCTACCTTTCCCCTCAGACCCCACTTCCCCTCCACCACCAGGCTGCCTCGAATTGACTTTGCACCGTCGCGGCCCCGACACCCTTCCGGCGACGATTCCAGCCAGACACCGTCGCCCCTTGCCTTCCAAACCCCACGAGCGTGTTCCCCAACGTCCCCCGCATCTTCCAGCACCTTCCCCTTGCCCGCTCATGCCCTAGAAGTTCGACAGCAACGGCGCCTCCTCGCCACCGCCGTCTGCAACATCTCCGGTGAGTTCTATCACATGAACTAGTGCGTGCCTCGACCAGATACTCATGCCATCTTGTTCGCCTGTGTCTTATGAACCTCCAGGTGCTCGCCAACTACTCGCGCGTGAACTACAGCCTCGTCTTCGACCACGACAGAGAGCACCCGATGCCGTCTCGAACTCCGGCGAGAGATTGCCGACAACCCCGTGCGCCCCCTGCTCTCCTACGACCACCTTGAGCATCACCACCACCTAGAGAACCTGGTAAGCCCCTCCATTCCTATTCTTGCTTCCTAGATTCACCGAACCACCGCCACCAGACACGCCGCCGCCACTCGCCGCCTCCAGCGCCGCCAATCTATGGTTGGTGAGTTGTGAACCGTTGGATGATGATCCAGTGGATACGATAGATTCATTAACCGAAGAGGTATCATGTGCTATGAGCCGTGCGATGCACATTAGATCTGACGCTCCACATTAGCTGATCCTTGCGAACCGGTACCAACGAATCAGAACATGACGTGTGGCTAGCCTTCGATTTAAAAACCAGATTTTGTTCTATGGAATAATCAAACTTGCAAAATATTAACTTTTGATCCACACGCCCAAATTTTATAAATTTTATATAAATGGAATCAGCAAAACAAATACTTTCCAACCATGTACTTTGTTTAGTAAATTGCTTCTATTAAATTGGTTGTTTTTACAGAAACTTGTGTAGGCATAATTTGAATATAAAAATTATTCTAGAAATATTTTTAAAGTAAAATATTTGGTAAATGGATTGTTTTGAACCTACTGACCATAGAAACCAACTTTTGGATTAAAAACATATTTTGTGAAGCTAAAGAATAAATCTTTGGATTAAAGCATTTCTAGTTAAATAAGAATATTGAATATGTTTTAAAAATGCTTTTTGAGTAAAACCTTTGGAAAATGATTTGAATTAAACTCTCTGACCCTAAACACCATGTTTTGGATCTAAAAATGTATTTAAATAACCCTAGAGAATTATTACCTTGCTCAAAGGCATTTCCAACAAAATAAAATGTTGCTTTGATATAAAAATGGTTTATAGGTAAAACCTTTTGCAAATGGTTTTAATAATAAACACTTGACCTTAAAACACTAACATTTGTGTTTATAAATATATTTGTCAAACACTAGAAATTATTACCTTGATTAAACCATTTCTAGCAAAACAAAAATGACTTAAAGTGGCCATTTTCACTAACTTAATATCAAATGGTTTTGCCACTTTTATAAATGACCAATAGATGTTTTAGAATGGTTATAACCTATTAGAAACCATTTTTCCAAATAAAACAATCTTTGGCATGCTTGCATGCATTGCTTTGTTTTTAATATTCTATGTGATGAATTGCTTGAATGGTACATTGAATTTGTGCCTTGATTGATTGAATTGCAGTGAACCTTGAAGAATGTGACTATTGAAAGATCAAGGAGTGAACTTCTATTCTCTACCAAAAAGGCAAGTGGTGCTTCATACTTTTGTCCCAATATTTTGACTATGCATTAGAAATATTTTGTATAGGGCTTGCATGATAATTTTGCTAAGTATCTATATGCTATGCTTGGGAAATCCTAGTAGTTGTAGAAGTGTTAGAATTTTTCTCTAAGTTAAGATACTTGCTATTGCCATGCTTAGCCTAGCTAGTAGCAACCAAGGGTGGATTATATACACATGCTATGGAAAATATTTCTAAGTCTTTGACTTATGTTTTGCTTAATAAAACAACTAAGTGAATGAAACACCTAGGTGGAATGGTGGTAGGGTGTCAAGTGGGATCCCGCCTAAATCCCACTTCTAGTTCATTTCTCAAACTCTAGTGCAAATTTTGAGCAAAATTTTGCACTAGATTTTGAGAAATGAACTAGAAGTGGGATTTAGGCGGGATCCCACCTGACAGCCTAAATGGTGGATTGGTTTATGTTGAGTGGTTACACAAGGCCCATTTCTATGGTTTACCTTGTGTATCTCACTTGTGGAATGCCATCCAGGAACAAAGACGTTTGAGATGTCAAATGTTGAGAAGCTTCAAGTGCAGCCACTTGGCATTATGGGCTCTTCCTGGATCATATAGGTTGCAATAACTTAGACAAATGGACAGTTGGTGGTAGGGGATGATAGGTTGGAACGCATCCATTCTGGTCTAAGGGAAGGCTTCTGAAAGATCTTGTCTCGATGCATGTCGAGTCTTGTGGGGAAAGTACACCACCTCTCGAGAGTGTAAAAACTAAGTACTTAGTCGTGTCCCCGGCAATGGACAATTTGAGCATCAAGACATGGAAGCTATCAAGAATCTCCTCATACCAATTTCTAAGTTAAAAACTTGTGGTTGAACAAGGGTTAAAGTATCACCAATTTCTATTGGTAGATGCCTTGGGTGATTTTGACAAACAAAAACTTAGTGTTTTTAAATGATAAGGAAAATCTATTTTGAGCAAAGCAAGACTAAGCTCCACTTAGCCAAATGCTACCATAGTATCACTTGCCAATACAAATCAAATGTATTGACCCTTGTGGCTGTAACTTATTATGTTGCAGGTTTGTTTGATGTTAGTGAAGTATGTTGATTAGGATTACAAGTCTACAACCAACATGATTGCCTGTGGCACTTTGAAGATGAAGGACTCCATGCTATAGTTATTTCTTTTGAATTGTAATGAGATAGCCAAATGAGCTATGTAAGATGTAATGAATTATTTTATTCCTGGTTATAAAGTTGTATTATGACCTTTGTTTCTTGATATTACATCTTAACTGTGGATGCTAGCTATTGATCGAGGGACTAGCATTGTAAACACAGGGATCTCTACCTTATTAAAGGTTGGGACATCTACAAACTTAAATATCAAACCATTGAATAATACCTCAACACAATTCTACTACTAGCAACATGACTTCTCCCATGTCCTCAAGAACTAAAAGAACTACTCACGAGACATCATATGGATCAAGATCAGAGATGATATAATGATGAATAACAATCTGAACATAGATAATAATTCAATGGTTCCACTCACAAGCATCAACTACAAAAGTAATTAACACCGGGAAAGTTTCCTCTAAGAACTATGCAAGATTCAACACAATTATTACAATGGGATGGAGGGGTGATGATGGTGCTGGTGGAGATGGTGGTGATGATGATGATGACCCCGATGAAGTCTAGCTTGATGACAGTATTTATGGCGATGATCTCCCCTCTCCGGGAAGGAATTTCCCCGACAAAAATCTGCCTGCCAGAGAGCTCTTTCTCCCTTTGTAGTTTCCGCCCCACAGAGGCGGCGGAATCTTCCAATGAACTCTCCCCGTGTATTAGGGTTTCGAGGAGAAGATATAGGCAAAAGGGTGAAGCAAGAGGTGGGCCAGGGTGGCGACACTCCCTAGTGGCGTGGCCCAGGGTGGCCCACGCAAGGGGGGTGTGGGCCCCCTGTGGCCCTTCTCAGCCTCCCCTTTGGCTTCCTTCTTCTTCTGAAAAATAGGATTTTCCATGTATTTTATGGAATTTTCTCATCTTCGCGAAATATTGCATGTGGACACCGCTTTTTCCATCAAAATCCTGAATCCGGCGGTTCATCCTCCATAAGTCATCCAACATGCAAAAATAGATGGAACAACGTAAGTAACACCTCTTAATATGAAATATATTAATGAATAGCAGTAAATTATGATATAGAATAGTGATGCAAAATGGACGTATCAACTCCCCTCAAGCTTAGACCTTGTTTGTCCCCAAGAGAAAACTGAGCTCAGTAAACATGACCACAGGTTTATGGAGTGAAATGTTGATAAAAAGAATACAGATAAGAAGCATCACACTTACCAATACACAACTCATAATAGAAAGCAACTCACCATTATATAACTTAACTTGCAATGAGTATGGGAGTCACAATAAAGATGCATAAAGACAAATCATAATTGGTAACAAACTTTGTTCTTGGTCAGAGAACAGTTGACAAATCATACTTAGTTTTCAAGCAAAGCTTTTGCAATGAAGTTTATAAAAGGAGTCCTTTTGCTCAAACATAAAAGTCTTTTCATAATGATTGCTTTCAAAGTAATACTCATTTAGATAAGAACAATGTGTAAAACAAGGAAGATAAGAAACATGATTGAATAAATCATCATATGAATGATTGAAACACAACAACTCAAATGCTTGCTGGAAATAGAAAGGAATAGGTTTACTGACTCAACTTAGAAGTAAAAGAAAGGTCCCTTCGTAGAGGGAAGCAGGGATTTCAAGTTTCATAAAGAGCTTTCAAAATATTATGGTACTTACTTGCTTTGAGCTCTCATTGCCACTATCATAAGCATCTTAAGGTGATTAAGGTTAAAGTGAACAAAGATGGAGTATATGCTTGACAAAATATAAGTTGGCAATCTCATGTCCCTTGAGTACGAGGGTTGTTCCTCATGCTACTCAGCTTTAGTTACCAGTAAGTTCTTGTCATTGTAAGTATATGTGTATCATAGAGAACCGACAACAGGGTACCCCTTGCCCCATGAAACAGGAGCTATCCCATATCAAAATGACAAGGCAGCAAACAATGAGCATCTCAGCGATCCTTTTATTTACCATGAGAATGGTGCATATTTTTTCTCTGCTCTTTTTTTCTATATATATTTTTCTAAGTATGCTTCATAGATTGCTCACTATGGTGATGTTGCAAGTTTCCACCATGATTAGGCATGGCTTAGGCTAGCCGCCCAAGCGTTTCTCTAACACATATACATAACTCCATGGACTTACAAGATCCCATTTTATTTCACACCGCCGACATCCGCAAACAAAAGATCATGATATCAACGAGGTGGATATTTACAGGTGTTGAAAGTGTTCCCCGTGACAGCATGGTTCTGCTAATTCCCAACTTATAAGTGCAAGCATATACAACATAGATGACACAATGGTTCAAGTTTATTAAGGACAGTAAAAATAAGGTGTGCCGTCAAGTTCGCGAGAGCTTTATTAATTAGTTTTCACATAACAAAAGACTTTTTAATTTTAAGATAGATGAAACTCGAGAATTTACTTGGAATAGCAATAGTGCTAATAGGTAGATATGGTGGACACAAATGACAAGGGTTTAAGTTTAAAGGATTGGATGCACGATAAGTATTCCCTCTCAGTACAAGTTTTTGGCTAGCAAGGCTGGGTAGCAAGCAAAAGAGTTGAAGGAAACAAGCAAACATACAAGTGATAAAGTCAAACATGCAATCTTCCTTGAAAACACAAAAGATCTTAAATAAATAATACTAAGCTTATGAGCCAATCAAGAAAGAAGGAAAATAATATAAAACACATGTAAGTGCTTTTATCTTTTCCTTTCAAACCTCAAAAAGTGCTGCTACTGACCAGAGCCTGGTTTGACAAAACCAATTTAGATTTACTTCATGCTCCCAAAGTGATACCGATACTAATCAACAAGATAAATCATATAATAGAGATTACAAACTAAAACAAGAAGTGCAAAAAGTAAATGAAGAAACTTGTAACACCCTCCGAATCGGACCTATGCAAGTTTCAGCGAAACCCGCCAAACCCGCATAGAAACGATTCAAAGGTGCCCACCAGGCACTTTCGTGCGGGTGGAAAACGAAGTAATAACATTACACAACAGTCCTCGATGGGACCCACAGAACAGATATATATAACAGCGACTCCATGAGTCAAGAATACAGATATACGGTACAAAGATCCGAATCACCTTGAAAAGATGGAGCGTCTGACTACGGACAAGATGCAAATGGGGCTAAGAGCCTTGAAGAATAACCAATGGCGTCCATAACCCTGCCCAGGCCAAGCCGGAAGGGTAACCCTGCTAACGACGTCGATCTCAAAACCTGCTTAAACAAAAAAGGGGTGCCGACAAAGGGCAAAGGAAAAAGAGGAGCGTCAGTAATGAGGCCAGTACACGGCGAGGCTAGAATTCGGCGGTCCTCGCCTACATAGGTATGGTGGACTGAAGCGGCAGCATGCACTAAACAACCTATAGAGACTCGAAACAACTGGCGGCTATCAGAGAGGGGTAAGAAAGACCTATTCGGAACCAACCTGATACTATCAACAAACAACCCATCCTGGCGTTTCCCCCTCGAGACCAAACGAGGAAGTCAACCGAGGAACTCACGCAGTTGGCAGTTTTATTTATTCAGTTATCGTTGCAGCAATTACTAGTCAGATATAGATAGTCATCCTGATAAAGTAAGCAGTGGGCACTTTTAGTTAACCATTCCGTTATAGTTGCAGCAATTACTAATCAGATACAGGTAGCATGATATAAACCCAAAACCCAGCAGTTGTTGGTACTTTTATTCAGCCATTCCGTTGTAGTTGCAATACTTACTAGTCAGGTACAATGGTCGCAAGCGACACTCCAAACAAGCAATTGCGGGCAGTATTAATTAGCCATTCCATTATAGTGAAGCTGATTACTAGTCATTATAAAGTCAATTTTATAGCAATAAACTTTAGTTATGCTTGTCTATGGTCGAGATACTGTGCTCCAAGTCGTCCATATCCGCGGACACGGCTTTCAGAAAGTTTTACCCGGCCGGGGTGCACCAATAGCAACACACGCTCGATCAACCTCGGAAAAACCAAATCAACACCCAACGAGGCTTTCACGACTGAACAATCACAGGATTCAGAAATATTTCAGGGGGCCACCCTTGAGTACACCATAACAAAGTAAGCAAGCTCAGACGGACTCAAGGTTTGCGCTGGTCAGAACGACAAAGAAATCCCCAAACGGGACTGTCGATACCGCGAAAACACTCCGCTTACCTAAATGCGATAAGGTGCTCCTCGCACAATTTAAATCTGAAGTAGCATGGCATAAGTACAGGATAGTAAATAAAACCTCAAACTAGTTTGTGGCCCCAAGAAATAAGATCAATCAAGCTCGGCTCGGGGTCCCATATACCTCCCGGATGTGGATAGCGCGATAAATCAAGGAACAGGTACCAAGTACTCGGGGTCCTACGGGACACAAGTGGGCGCTCGGAAACCAAATATTATCTATCACCCACCGATGCCTCTGCTTATTTCAATTTTAGTTGTTAAACAGGAATTAAAGTGTACGATAAGTAAAACTATGATCATCTCCAACATCAACATGCGGCAATACATCAACAACTGTGGCACTGGACGACACGCAACAACACTTGAGCAAGCGACTACGACGCGCAAGTCCATCTATCTACCAAACAACATGTAATAGGATGTGTCCAAGGCAATATAAGGCTGCAAGGGATATCACAAATACGGAAACTAAAGCATCGCAACACAGATAGCAAATAGATCAACATGAGGGAATAAAGACTATAAAAGTAAGATAGGTAGAAAGGGGGAGATGCTCGCCTGAAAACATTGTCGAAGGTTCAACCGAAGATCGGGTCGACACTCGCATCAACTCAACGGCCTTATCCGCGAAGAAGAAAAACACTAGAATAAACACCGGATGCAATATTTAATACAACGGCAGAAGATCGGCATGATGCATGTATGATGTATGACAGGGCAAAGGTGCGGTGCGATTAGGTCATATTAAGTGGAACCGGGGTCCCGACAAATAATTAAATGGTTCATATTATTTATCTACCCCGCAAATTAAATGTTGTTTGGACATGGCAAAAATGGTACCGGTTCACTACACAAATTTAAATGAGGCCGATATGAGACTAGATTTGCCCGCATATGGGCCCCATATTTAATTATTAGGTGAATCGGCATAAGGCCCCCAAACCACATGATAAGATGCATGCGAGTATGACAATTAATATGCGACAAGTTGTATTATGTTATAAAATAGGGTTTCGGGAAAGGGTGCACACTTTAGAGGGTTCTCGACGGACTTGAGGTTCCGGGGGGTTCGGGGTCGGTCTCGGGGTCCAGGGTTCGACGGATCGGTCTCGACGGGATCGTCCTCGAGCAACGGGGCAGATCTTGTAGTGCTTCAGGTTCGGGTGCGGTTCTCGGCGAACAGGTCGGTTCCCTGTCGGAGGTCTTGGCGCTTCGGATCGTCTTCGGCTCGGGGCCTCAGGGTCTCGGGACTCGCTTCCGTGTGGTAGATCTTGGGTTACCAGCGTCATCGGGTTCCACCTCGCACATAGGTCGACGAAGCACGTGACGACGCAGACCTTGGCGACAAAAGGGCAGCGGGGCTCTTGGGGGTTCGGGACGTCGGGATCCATGAAGAACTTGGTGTTCCATCTTGATCGACTCGAGGAAGGAGACGTAGCAGCGAAGCGTGCATAGCATCAGGCGTACTTGTCCGCATCCGAGAGGTAGCTGACGTGGTGTCCAAAACACCACCACTTAACACCAAAAACACACACGAATTGTTGTCGACAGCTGGAGGGTAGCAGTAGGACTTCACGGGAACGAAAACACCAACAACAGGCAGGCAGCCTGGTGCCGACAGGGAGATCGTCAGCAGAAGGAGCGACGACGCTGGCTTCAGCAGCGGCTCAAGCTCGCAGAGAGGCAACGAGGATGAGCAGGGGCTCGGCTCCAGGACGAAGATGGGGTCGGGGTCGAGCGGGCACGGCGGGGAGGCGGTTGCGGAGGGCGCAGAGCGGTGGTGAGGTAGGGAGGCAGGGCGGCGCGCGGCGAGGGCGGGCTCTGGCGGCGGGGAGCGAGGCAGGGAAGGGGAGGAGAAGGTGGCGACGGGCGGCGCTGGGAGGACGGCCGGGCGAGCCGGGCGCGGAGAGGGAGCTGGCGGTGAGGGCGGAGGCCAGCCGGCAAGGTCGGGAGGGGTTCATGTGGAGGCGGCGAGCTGGCGGGCGGCCGTCACATGGAGGAGGGGTCTGGCGGAGCTCACTTGGCAGCGGCGCGGAGGAGATGGGTGGCCGGTGGCGGGAAGGAGGGCGCGGTGAGAGAGAGGGAGGAGGCGGAGCGGGCGAGGGGCGAGGCCTCGGCCGGGCGCAGAGAGCAGGGGAGGAAGAAAAGCGAGCGGGGGTGGTCGTGCGCGTGGGGGCTGGTAGTGGTGGGCCATGCGGGGCGTGCGTGAGTGGGGGGGTGGGGATGGCTGCGCGCGCGGTGTGTGGTGTTTGGTGTTGTGTGTGTGCGTTCAGGGGTGGGGCTGCTGGGAGGTGGGCCACAGGGGAGAGAGGAGAGAGAGGGCTGGGTGAGGTGTCAGCATCTGAGTGGTGGGAGTGGAGGAGAGGTGAGGTGGCGCCAGGGTTGGGTGAGGTGGCCAAAGGTGTGGGTAGATTATCTGTAGCCTTAGGATTTTGGTTGGACTGACATTTACAGGCGGCTCGTTCGGGTCGCCTGCTCGACTACCCCACTTAAAATAATTAAATGATTTATTTATTTCAAACAAACTTCTGCAAACCTATAGCAGACAAAACAAAATATTCTGGAGACCCGGTTTTGGTGTTTGAATAAAGATGGGGCGTTTGTAAAACAAATTAGGTTTTTCCGCAAATAGTTTTATATAAGCAAATGCAAGATGATGACGATGCTCAAATGCAATGTGGCATGATGACATGAGCATGCGGTCATGATGATGCAATGCACAAAAACAACGCGATTTTCTAGTAGTGGTTTTGCGGGATGCCACAAAACTTCTCATTAATATTCCATAAAGGCACTCACACCAAGGGATACATAGATAACCAACTAAAGGAGAGATACTTCCACAATGCAAGCCATCCTATATGATAACTTCTCTATTCAAGATATGACTCTACTAAAAAGGTAAAAAGATGAAAAATAATGATGTGATACCGCGTCACTCCCCCAAGCTTGGAACAAACCAAGGGGATGCCAAAACCTGATGACGAATTTCTCCTTCGGTGGTGGTGGTGTTCCCTTGTTAAGCTTTTCAAACAGTTTCCTCAAATCCTCAATCTCGAAGGTTAGAGTATGAATCAACTCTGAATTATTCTCAATGCGGTTCATGATCATGTCGGACCGAGAATCCCAGTCCTTGTGATTCTTTCCCCACTCTTCCTCCTTAGAGTGTTCTTTCCCTGCATGGTTAGAACGGGGCATATCCCAACTAGAGGGCAACTTCCCTTTGGGCAACTTTTGGAATTGCTGCTCATGTATAAGAGTATGGAAGGGGTTCTTGGTGCGTGGAGGAAGTGACCGTGGAGCGAGGCAATGATGCGGAGTTTTACCTCATGTAGACATCTATGGCCGTCCTCCTGAGCTTGATAGGATTTGCCACCACTCCAATGCTCGCAATGGTGGTGCGGGTGTCCGGACACTTGTCTTCCTCCACTTCTTCTTCATCCTCAACCAAGACCTCCACGTCCTGCTTGGGGTCTTGAAGATCATCTTCCACGGGCTTCTTTCCCTTGTCGTTGGCGGAGACCATGATGCCTCTAAACTTGAGAATATTTCCTGACAGAAATAGATCAAAACGAAAACACGAAGAGAACACGATATACGAAGCTCGGGGGGTCCGGGTGATTATATATTACGAAGTTTTACGACATAAGGAAGGTACTAGGCAAAAACGGGACAGAGACGGACTCCGGGGTAGTCTCACCACCTGGTGGTGTGGCTAGGCTGGGCCCGCGCCACTGGGTGGTGTGGTCCACCCGGACTCCGTTTCCTTCCCTTTTCCGTCTTGTAACCTTTCATATGGAATAAAAACTGCAAAAATATAAAAAGAAAAGTTTTTCATGAACCTTCTATTTTCAGCACTTTTACCTATTCGAAGACGGACTCTGCATGTTCCGGAGTTTGGTTTCTAATAAATTCCTCCGAAGTCATCATTTCAATAATGTCAACATCTTCATTATAAGAATCTCCAGGAATATAATGTTTGAGCCTTCAACCATTCTTCATTTGTGTAGTGTTGTCCCTCAAAGAAGAAATCTCTTTCAAACAAAACTTCACACAATCCTCATTAGCAACATTAGTGTAAGAAAAGACAATAAACCTTTGGGTTCAAATTTCAACTGAAATCCATCAAAAGAAAAGCTACTGTAGCAACTCATTTCAAAAGTCCAAAAATAATTTGAAAGGAAATCGATTTAAGAGGCAAATGCAAATGATGGCAGAAATCTGTTAAAACATACCAGTTGCTGTCCTGGGACAGATTTTTTCGAAACTCTTCTATTTCTCAAATCAAAAAGTGAAAAACTTACGAAAGTGGATAACAACATGGGGCACAAGCACAGAAAATTACAGCTCCATCCGATGTGCTGAGATTTTTCACGAATTTATACAATGCAACACAAAAATCTGTCCCAGGACAACAACTTCTCACAACTCACCAACTTCTCAAAAGAGACTGATCTTGACACAAAAAACAAACAAAAAGGAAGATAAGAAGCGGTTATTACAGAGGTAATAATTTCCAAGACTCAAAAAAACAAAGACGGAAAGCAAACTAAAATGGGTTGTCTCCCAAAAGCTCTTTCTTTATAGCCATTAAGATGGGCATGATAATTTCAATGATGCTCTCATAGGAGATGTGAATTTGAAGTGAAAGAGAGCATCAAGAAGAAAATATCCAACACATTTGAGTCTAACCCACTTCCTATGCAAGGGAGTTTTGTAATAAAACAAATTATTGAAACAAAAGGCTACTAGCATAGGAAGACAAAACAAGTGCAACTTCAAAGCTTTCAACATAAAACGGGGAAACGTAATATTATTGAGATGCATAAAACCATGTTTCCCTCTCTTATAATAACTTTCAGTAGAAATCTGAATAAAGTTAACAATACAACCGCCACAAGAAACATTCTTATCATTAGAATGAGCATACTTAAAATCATCAAAAAGAGGTCCAAGGTCATAAATTGGATCAATAGAAGCAAGTTGTTCAATCCTAAAATCCTCATTAGGCATATCATTTTCATAAGGAGCTTTAGCAAATTTGGAAAAGTTAAACTCATAAGATTCTCCATCAAACTTATTTAAAATGTTCTCCTTCTTACAATCTATAATAGCTCCACAAGTGTTCAAGAAATGTCTACCAAAAATGATAGGACAAGTTTTACTAGCTGCTGAACCAAGCACTAGAAAATCAGCAGGATATTTAATCTTATCACAAAGAACTTTCACATCTCTTACAATACCAATAGGGAAAATGGTTTCTTTATTAGCAAGGTGAATAACCACATCAATGTCCTCAAGTTCACAAGGACCAATTTCATGCATAATTTCTCTGTAAAGCTCATAAGGAATAACACTAGAACTAGCACCAATATCACATAAACCATAATAGAAATGATCACCAATTCTAACATAAAGCACAGAGACACTAGCTTTCCTAGTTTTACTAGGATGAGAGACAATATTAGAAGCATATTCACAAAATATAATGTGCCCATCTTCTACATTTTTAGTGACAAGGTCTTTCACAATGGATACTACAAGTTCAATATTTATTTGTTCATCAAGTTCTACAGCTTGTACTTTTGCTAACCACATTAGCTATAATAGAATGTTCCTTTACCTTAGCAGGAAAAGGTATTTTCTCAATATAAGATTCATGCAAAATAGGGTCAACAGTACAAACTTCAGTGTTTCTAGCAGGAACATGATTAACAACATCTTTATACGGTGCATGGTACTTGTTCCACTTCTTTTGGGGAATTTTAATATAAGAGGCAAAAGCCTAAAAACAATTGGCAATACTTTGAGAATCAAGACCATACTCACTACTAATATTATGAAAGTCGTTAGTCCCTATAAAATATTTAATGCATCCATAATCATAATTTATACCTGACTTTCTTCCTTTGTCATTCTCCCATGCTTCAGTATTTTCTTGAATACGGTATAGAAGATCCCATTTAGATTCTTCCTTCATACATGTGAATGATCCTGCACAAGAAGCATCTAATAAATCTTTATCATGAAGAAAAAGTCTTGCATAAAAGTTATTGATAATAATATTATTAGGGAGCTCATGAATAGGACATTTAAGCATTAGTAACTTCAATCTCCCCCAAGCTTGGGCTGTACTCTCTCCATGAATAGGCCAAAAGTTATATATTTGATTCCGGTCTTTATGAATCTCACTGGGAGAATAGAATTTAGAATAAAAGAGAGGTACAATTTCCTCCCATTTCATAGATTGTCCATTCTTCAGCAGCTTATACCATTCTTCAGCTCTTCCTTTCAATGATATAGAGAGTAAACATTTCTTGACTTGTTCCGTTGTGATACCTGCACACTTAAACAACTAGCATAATTCATGGATAAAAAGCAAGTGATCACCAGGATGAACAGTTCCATCCCCAAAATAATAATTATCCATAACACGATCAACAATTCTTGTAGGTATCTTAAAAGGATCTATCTCAGCAGGTGGTGGTTCATCTACTACCCTACCAGTGGTAGTAGCTTTCCCAAATAGGAAACCAAGTGGGTTATCCATATTGGAAACAAAGTAACAAACAAAAATAAAAAGTAATACTCACAGCATAAATTCCCTTTACTAGTTCCACTCTTCAATAGCGCTTCACTCCCTGACAACGACGCCAGAAAATAGTCTTGATGACCCACAAGTATAGGTTGTGTATCGTAGTGCTTTTTATAAATAGGAGTGTCGATCCCAACGAGGAGCAAAAGGTGTTTACTAGTGGTTTGGAGCAGGAGTTCTCTGTAAATACCTAGCAAACTGATTTTTAGGTTTTTTTGATAATGCAAGGAAATAAAGTGCAAGTAAACAAAGACAACAAATAATTGCAGCAAGTGGCCCAATCCTTTCTTAGCAAAGGACAAGCCGGTTGTAATACCTATGAGGACCAAACGTTGTCGAGGACACATGGGAATACTGTCAAGTGTTTTCGCTTCATATAGTTGATTAATCTTCTTTGGTTTGATAAGTGTTGTGTGGGTGAACCTATGCTAATGTACCGACCTTACTTGGACTAATACATACTTGTGATTAAACCCCTTGCAAGCATCCGCAACTGCAAGAAAGTAATTAAGATAAAAACCTAACCACAATATTAAACTCTGAGATCCTACACTCCCTTGTGGAAAGGTTTCCTAATGGGGGTTCAGGTTTTTGTCACTCCGACAACCCTATAATTAGTAGCCAAATACACAATGCATTCCCCTAGGCCCATAAATGGTGAAGTATCATGTATTCGACGTTCACATGATACCACTAGAAGAATAGCACCACAACTTAAATATCAAACCATTGAATAATACCTCAACACAATTCTACTATTGACAACATGACTTCTCCCATGTCCTCAAGAACTAAAAGAACTACTCACGAGACATCATATGGATCAAGATCAGAGATGATATAATGATGAATAACAATCTAAACATAGACAATAATACAATGGTTCCACTCACAAGCATCAACTACAAAAGTAATTAACACCAGAAAAGTTTCCCCTAATAACTATGTAAGATTCAACACAATTGTTACAACGGGATGGAGTGGTGATGATGGTGCTGTTGGAGATGGTGGTGAGGATGATGATGATGATGATCCCGATGAAGTCTAGCTTGATGACGGTGTTGATGGCGACGATCTCCCCTCTCCGGGAAGGAATTTCCCCGGCAGAAATCTGCCTGCCGGAGAACTCTTTCTCTCTTTGTAGTTTCCGCCCCGCAGAGGCGGCGAAATCTTTTTGTGGTCGCTCCCCGTGTATTAGGGTTTCGAGGAGAAGATGTAGGCGAAAGGGCGAAGCAAGAGGTGGGCCTGGGGGGCCACACCCCTGGTGGCGCGGCCTAGGGTGGCCCACGCAGGGGGGGGGGGGTGGGCCCCTTGTGGCCCATCTCAGCCTCCCCTTATGGCTTCCTTCGTCTTCTGGAAAAATAGGATTTTCCATGTATTTTATGGAATTTTCTGATCTTCACGAAATATTGCATATGGACACCGTTTTTCCATCAGAATCCTGACTCCGGCGGTTCATCCTCCAAAAGTCATCCAACATGCAAAAGTAGATGAAACAACATAAGTAACACCTCTTAATATTAAATATATCAATAAATAGCAGTAAATTATGATATAGAATAGTGATGCAAAATGGACGTATCAGGCCTTTAAATACCTAAAGGATCGGATATGGAAGAAGATCTAGGGCTGGCTCGAGAAATTACTAGCGTCGGGAGGAAAGGAGGTATTGATCAAGGCGGTGGCCTTGCCTATACCTGTCTTCTCGATGTATTGTTTCAAATTACCAAGGGGATGTGCGAGGCGATCAATTCAATGGTGCGCAACTTCTGGTGGGGCTGTAAAGATGACAAGCGCAAGACCTGCTGGGTGTCATGGGAGATTATGTGCTCACCTAAGTTTGCTGGCGGTATGGGATTCAGAGGTGTGGAGTTATTCAACATGGCAATGCTTGCACGTCAGGCATGGCGGATTCTCCAAAACCTTGACGCTCCGAGCTCTATAATTCTAAGAGTAGTTTACTTCCCTTAGACAAGCTTCCTAGAGGCACCACTAGGCGCGTCTCCTTCACAGGTTTGGCGAGCTATCGTTGAGGGCCAGGATGCAATGAAGCAGAGCTTGATCAGGAGGATCGGAACTGGAGAGGGCACCCACCCGTGGAATGATAACTGGCTGCCACGTGATCACATGCTTAGGCCGCTCGCCTGCTTGGCACAAAACCAGCCAGGGGCTGAGATTCTGTCTGCGGTGGCCGCGTTTATTGATCCCATGTCTGCGACCTGGAACGTTCAGGCTTTGCAGCAATGGTTTCTCCCCATGGACGTCGAGGTTGTTTGCTCGATTCCGCTGAGCACAAGGAGGTTAACAGACAGCTGGGCATGGCACTACGAAAAACTGGCATTCTTTCGGTAAGGTGAGTGTATCAGATGTTGATCGAGACAAAGCGACGACGGGAGGCATGGCTTGATGGCCGCTCGTCGGGTTCGAACTCAGAAAGGGAAAAGGCGTCTTGGAAACGCCTCTGGTCTGTGCAAGTCCCATCCAAACTCCAGGTCTTTCTTTGGCGTCTGGCATAGCAGTCTCTCCCGACGGCGGACGTCCGCTGCCACAAGAAAATGGCCGAGTCGAGCACATGTACCATCTGTGGAGGAGTGGACTCGTGGAGGCATTCCCTCGTTGATTGCTCGGTGGCTAGGAGCGTCTGGGTGTTGGCGGAGGAAGAGGTCACTGAGAACCTGTGCTCGATCGAGGATCCGTCTGCTAAGCGGTGGTTGTTCACAATGATGGAATCGATGTCCCGCGATGATTTTGCGCATGTGGTAGTGACTGTAGGGTTCGCAGCATAGAAAACAAAAATTTTCCTACGATGTGAACTATATACCAAGATCTATTTATACTAGATACAAACAACGGGCGGATGTATATCCGTAGAGAACATACCCTTGAAGACCGACAAAGCTTAACGAGTCCAAACTCGTGGTTGATGTAGACGATCTCTTGCCGATCTCAAGATCGAGAGGAAGTCCTAGCGCCGCAAATCAGCAGCGCATCCGTGCTCGCACACACGTTCGAGGCACCGAGCAACCTCCGCCTCCTCGCTCTAGCGATGCAGCGGAAGCACAACTCTTTCTTGCCGAATAGCCACCGGGAACATGTATCTCGCTAGTCCGAGACCATGGGGATAAATTCTAGAGGGGGAGAGAGATCCTTCACGAGGAGGTGTGAGTGAGAAGTGAGAGGAGGGGCTCCTTTTATAGGAGGAGGGGACCCCAAGGGGTGGCAGCGCATGGGGCTGCCCTTGCCCTCCCTCTTCATGTGGGTGGACACTCCACTCACAAAACTCCTCCAAATTCCCTCCACTCAAAAGTCCACTCAAAATCCCATTAAATTTCCACCAAATTTAATGCAAGCTCTCATTAAATAAAACTCTTTTATTTTATTCAGAATTTTGTCAATTACTTTAATGACAAACATTCACAAATAACCTTGCTAGAATTCTATTTCACATGCATAACCACTTTATGCAATTTCACCGAAAACCTTTTTGGTATCTAGTGAAATAAATTCCTGCGCTTGTTTATTCTTTCGGCATGAAACATTTGCTCCAATTGGATGTCGGTGTCTCTTAAGTGTGTCACCCTACGGTTCGTGAATAATGCGGACATGATCGAGACCCTCTCGGATCAATAATCGAGCGGGATCTGGAGACCCATACCGACTCCACACATTCAACGATGACTTTCTTGTGATCGTCGGAACCTTTACGCTAGTATCTTAATCCCTTTGTCTCACGATATATTACATGTCCGAGATTCGATCATCGGTATCTCCATACCTAGTTTGATCTCGTTCTGACATGCACTCTTTTCTCGTTCTTGTGATATAACATTCTAGTGATCAAATCACTTGCTTGCAAGCTAATCAATGTGATATCACCGAGAGGGCCCAGTATATCTATCCGTCATCGGGATGAACAAATTCCACTCTTGATCCATGAGCCTCAACATAACACTTTATTAGTTACGAACCCATCTTTATAATCACCCATTACGGTGTGACGTTTGATGTTATCAAGAAACTCTTAGGTGTTAGTGATTGACATGATCTCATGGTCTAAGGATTAGGATCACTTCGTAAGTTGTTATAGCAATATAAACTCAATGACTTTGATCGTAATGCTATACTTGGATGAATGTTCATCACATCATTACACTAATGTTGTGATCCCATTATTAACAACATCCAATGTCCATGATCGAAACCTTGATCATCTTGTTAATCAACGAGCTAGTTTATGAGAGAGGCTTAACTAGGAACTTTCTGCTTGTTTATTAAACACACATGTATTAACGTTTCCGTATTAATACAATTATAGCATGCAAAATAAACATCTATCATATACTTGGAATACACATAATAAACAATTTATTATTGCCTCTCGGGGCATATTCCTTGATCTCCCACTTGCACTAGAGACAATAATCTAGTTACATAGTGATATATCTAACACCCATTGAGTTCTGGTGTTGATCATGTTTTGCTCTAGGAGAGTTTTAGTCAACGGATCGCTACATTGAGATCCGTATGTACTTCTAAATCTTTATATCTCCATCCTTGACATGCTCATGGATGGAGTGAAACCGGCGCTTAATATGCTTGGAATGCTTGTGAGACCTTGGCTCTTTGGCATTGGCAATGGCACCATTGTTGTCACAATAGATCACCATTGGGTCCAACGTTTGCCACAACTCCTAGTTCGGATATGAACTCCTTCATCCAAAGCGCTTCTGAGCCGCTCAAGCAAAGAACATATTCGCCTCCGTTGTTGATCCGCTACCACAGGTTGTTTGGAGCTCCTCCAACTAACCTCTCCGCCATTCATGAGAAATACGTATCCGGATTGAGACTTAGAGTCATCCGGATCGGTGTCAAAGCTAAGCGTCGACATAACACTTAGCGACGAGCTCTTCTTCACCTCCGTATACAAGAAACATATCCTTAGTTCTTCGTAAGTACTTAAGGATATTCTTGACCGCTATCGATGTTAGAACCGGATCCGATTGGTACCTACTAGTCAAACTAATAGCGTGTGCCACATCCGGTCTTGTACATAGCATGGCGTACATTATAGAGCCTATGGTCAAGCATAGGGACTTTGTCCATTATCTCTCTTTCTTCCATTGGCCGGACTTTGAGTCTTACTCAATGTCTTGCCTTGCAACATAGGTAAGAACCCTTCTTACTTCCGTCCATTTTAAACTTCTTTAAAATCTTATCA
Organism: Avena longiglumis; assembly: GCA_030063025.1. NCBI lineage: Eukaryota > Viridiplantae > Streptophyta > Magnoliopsida > Poales > Poaceae > Avena > Avena longiglumis. The sequence continues at coordinate 557,677,088 of CP125974.1, forward strand.
AGGTATGTACTTTATGATAGCCCTATTAGGCGCCTAGATCTATCTCTATAGATCTTTATGCCTAATATGTATGATGCTTCACCTAGGTCCTTCATTGAAAATTTCTTTGTTTAGATAACTTTTAACACTGTTTAAAGTTCTATATCATTCCGATCAATAATATGTCATCCACATATAATATCGAAATGCCACATTGCTCCCACTCACTTTCTTGTAAATACAAGCTTCTCCATAAGTTTGGACAAATCCAAACTCTTTGATCACCTCATCAAAGCGGAGATTCCAACTTCGTGATGCTTGCTTCAATCCATAGATGGATCGCTGAAGCTTGCACACCTTGTTAGCATCCTTAGGATCGACAAAACCCTTTGGTTGTATCATATACAACTCTTCTTCAATATTACCATTGAAAGCGGTTTTGACATCCATCGCCATATTTCATAATCGAAATATGCAGCAATTGCTAACATAATCCTAACGACTTTAGCATCGCTACGGAGAGAAAGTCTCATCGTAGTCAAATCCTTGAATTTGTCGAAACCCCTTTGCGACAAGTCGAGCTTTATAGATGGTCACATTACCATCGACATCGTTTTCCTTTTGAAAATCCATTTGTTCTCCACGGCCTTTGATTGGTGAGGTAATTCCACCAAGTTCCAAACTTGATTTTCATACATGGATTCCATCTCGGATTTCATGGCTTCTAACCATTTGTTGGAATCCGGGCTCATCATCGCTTCTTCATACGTCGCATGGTCATTATTTTCATCAACCGTGAAATTGATGACAGGATTTCCGTATAGCTCGGGGCTGCCAGCGTCTGTTTGACTGCGAGGTTCGGTAGTATTCTCTTCGAGTTTCATGATCATTATCATTAGTTCCCTCTTCAGGTGGAGCCAACTCCGAACAACTTCCGGCTGCGCTACTCGCCATACTTTGAAGAGAAGGTTCCAACCTCTTCGAGTTCTACCTTCCGACTACTCACACCTTTCGCGAGAAACTCTTTCTCTAGAAAGGATCCATTCTTGGCAACAAAAACCTTGCCCTCGGATGCGTGATAGAAGGAATACCCAATAGTTTCTTTAGGGTATCCTATGAAGACGCATTTTTCCGCTTTGGGTTCGAGTTTATCCGGTTGAAGTTTCTTCACATAAACATCGCAACCCCAAACTTTAAGAAATGATGACTTAGGTTTGTTTCCAAACCACAATTCATACAGTGTCTTTTCAACGGATTTAGATGGTGCCCGATTTAAAGTGAATGCGCAGTTTCTAGTGCATAACCCCAAAAGACAATGGCAAGTCCGTCGAGACATCATAGATCGAACCATATCTAATAAAATACGATTACGACGTTCAGACACACCATTTCATTTGGTGTTCCTACAGGTGTGAGTTGTGAAACAATTCCACACTCTTTCATGTGAGTGCTAAACTCGTAACTTAGATACTCACCTCCGGTCGGACCGTAGAAATTTGATCTTTCTATTACGATGATTTTCCACTTCATTAAAATTCCTTGAACTTTTCAAAGGTTTCGACTTGTGTTTCATCAAGTAGATATAACCGTATCTACTCAAATCATCCGTGAAAGTAACAAAATAACGATATCCACCTCAAGGCCGACACACTCATTGGACCACATACATCGAATGTATGATTTCCAATAAATCATCGCCTGCTCCATTGAACCGGAAAACGACGTTCTAGTCATCTTGCCCATAAGGCATGGCTCACATGTATCAAATGATTCATAATCAAGTGATTCCAAAAGTCCATATGAATGGAGTTTCTTCATGCGTTTAATGCCAATATGACCTGAGCAGCGATTACCACATATATGCGGATATATCATCATTAAGTTTAATCCTTTTAGCATCAACATTATGAATATGTGTAACATTATCATCGAGACCCAACAGAAATAAACCATTCATCATTGGTGCATGACCATAAAAGATTTCATTCATATAAATGGAACAACCATTGTTCTCAGATTTGAATGAATAACCACTTTGCATCAAACATGATCCAGATACAATGTTCATGCTCGGTGCGAGCACCGGATAACATTATTTAAGTTTATGACTAATCCGATGGTAAGTGGAGAGGTAGCGTTAAACGGCGATCACATCAACGTTTGATTCATTGCCGACACGCATCTTGACCTCACCCTTGCTAGCGATCGCTTTGTTCGCATGCCCACGATTCGAGTTACAAATAGCAACCGAACCGGTATCAAATACCCGGTGCTACTGCGAGCACTAGTCAAGTACACATCAATAACATGTATATCATATATACCTTTGTTTGCCTTATAGGCCTTCTTGTCTCGCCAGATACTTGGGGCGATTCGCTTCGATGGATCCCCTTACAATAGTAGCACTCGGTATCGGACTTAGGTCCAACTCGGGGTTTCTTTTCGGTAGCGCAACAGTGCTTGCCGCCCTTACTTCCCTTCCGCTTTCCTTCTTGTCTTTCTTGAAACCAGTGTTCCTATTGATCATCAACACTTGATGTTCCTTTTGATCTCCACTGCAGCTTTTAAGCATTGACATAAGCTCGGGAGAGACTTCTTCATGCCTTGCATATTATAGTTCATCACGAAGCTCTTATAGCTAGGTGGCGAGACCGCAGAACGATGGATGCCTAAGTCAATGGGAATCGTTATTCCAAGGACACAAGCTTATCGGCGAATCGACATCTTGAGTACATGCTCACTAACGGAGTCAGGTTTCTTCCATCATGCATAAAGAACTTTTACGAAGCATTGTAGCTCTCTACAAAGCATGTGTGTCGAAAATCATTTTCAACTCACCCATTGTATCAAATGCATTGCCGCTTTCAAACGCTTTGAGTTCGGCTCTAGCCCATACAATATGCCGCAATGAACTAAGTTGTGGTCCTCCCGACGAGTCGATAGACATTCTTCTCCTCGTCGGGGCATCGTCAAAGGTGGGGGCCTAACGACGCTTCTAGCACATATTGCTTTTGTGCAGCAGAGAGAGAATCCTCAAATTCATGGCCCATTCAAGAAAGTTGCTACCGTTCGTTGCTAGTTTCTCTTTCTCCATGAACGCATTGAAATTAAAAGCAGGTGGTGCCATCTACAACAGAATTTGTAAAGTTTAGACTAAGTGTATGATAGATTGAGTTCAACTAATCTATATTACGAATGAACTCCCACTCAAAAGCGACATCCCTCATGTCCTTTTGGTGATTACATGAACCAAATCCACTACACCAAGTCCGATCATCACGTGAGTCGGTATAGCTTCAAAGGCGAGCATCAAATGGGCATCATATCAACTATATGACTCATGCTAAACCTTTCGGTCTGTGTTCCGAGGCCATGTTTGTACATGCTAGGCTCGTCAAGTTAGAACCTTAGTATTTGCGTGTAATCGCTTTTACACCCGAAGTATGGTCGTGGATCCAAGAACACCCGATCATCACGTGATGTCTTGGAGCGACGAAAACATAATCGGTGCATACTAAAGGAAGAACACATTCTTATCTTGATATTTAAATGAGGGATCATCTTATTATGCTTAACAAAGCGCTAAACAAGCAATATAAGATGCAATCAAACATCATATGTTTATTAGTGAAATTATATGGTTCCCGCAGATGATCTCTATCATGTGCATCGTGGTATGATCACTATCATACCTATATGTGTAAATCCACGCCTATGGATTTTACACGCTATGTATGTTGTAAGAGTATCATCTCATACTTCTACTTACAACACTACCATATCATAACACTAGCCCAAAGAACAATCTAAACTAGACGCCTCTAATTTATCCATTGCAAGTTTTACGTGGCTTAGGGCTTTCGAGATAGAACCGTTCTTACCTACGAACATGAACCTAACGAGGATAATCAAATTGTTGACAACTCGCTTGCAAAATAGATATTGACTATAGTAGGAGAGACAGACACCGCTAGCCACTTATGCAAACTAGTTGCATGTCAAGCGTGGAACAGTCTCATGTGCGAGGACATGTAAAGTTTGTCCGGCCGCTTCATCCCACTATGCCATCAATATCCAAAATCACAAGAAAGGAGCAACAACATGATCATCATCGCCACATACTCATATGTGTACTACCGTGTAAAGTATCTACGCATAGATCTGGCTCTGATACCACTGAAGGGTTCGCAATATAGAAAACAAAAATTTTCCTACGATGTGAACTATATACCAAGATCTATTTATACTAGATACAAACAACGGGCGGATGTATATCCGTAGAGAACATACCCTTGAAGACCGACAAAGCTTAACGAGTCCAAACTCGTGGTTGATGTAGACGATCTCTTGCCGATCTCAAGATCGAGAGGAAGTCCTAGCGCAAATCAGCAGATCCGTCGCACACACGCTCGAGGCACCGAGCAACCTCCGCCTCCTCGCCCAGCGATGCAGCGAAGCACAACTCTTTCTTGCCGAATAGCCACCGGGAACATGTATCTCGCTAGTCCGAGACCATGGGGATAAATTCTAGAGGGGAGAGAGATCCTTCACGAGGAGGTGTGAGTGAGAAGTGAGAGGAGGGCTCCTTTTATAGGAGGGGGGAACCCCAAGGGGTGGCAGCGCATGGGGCTGCCCTTGCCCTCCCTCTTCATGTGGGTGGACACTCCACTCACAAAACTCCTCCAAATTCCTCCACTCAAAAGTCCACTCAAAATCCCATTAAATTTCCACCAAATTTAATGCAAGCTCTCATTAAATAAAACTCTTTTATTTTATTCAGAATTTTGTCAATTACTTTAATGACAAACATTCACAATAACCCTTGCTAGAATTCTATTTCACATGCATAACCACTTTATGCAATTTCACCCAAAACCTGCTTTGGGTATCTAGTGAAATAAATTCTCGCTTGTTTATTCTTTCGGCATGAAACATTTGCTCCAATTGGATGTCGGTGTCTCTTAAGTGTGTCACCCTACGGTTCGTGAATAATGCGGACATGATCGAGACCCTCTCGGATCAATAATCGAAGCGGGATCCGGAGACCCATACCGACTCCACACATTCAACGATGACTTTCTTGTGATCGCGGAACCTTTTACGCTAGTATCTTAATCCCTTTGTCTCACGATATATTACATGTCCGAGATTCGATCATCGGTATCTCCATACCTAGTTTGATCTCGTTCGACATGCACTCTTTTCTCGTTCTGTGATATAACATTCTAGTGATCAAATCACTTGCTTGCAAGCTAATCAATGTGATATCACCGAGAGGGCCCAGAGTATATCTATCCGTCATCGGATAAACAAATTCCACTCTCGATCCATGAGCCTCAACATAACACTTTATTAGTTCGAACCCATCTTTATAATCACCTGTTATGGTGTGACGTTTGATGTTATCAAGAAACTCTTCCTGTTAGTGATTGACATGATCTCATGGTCTAAGGATTAGGATCACTGTAAGTTGTTATAGCAATATAAACTCAATGACTTTGATCGTAATGCTATACTTCGGATGAATGTTCATCACATCATTACACTAATGTTGTGATCCCATTATTAACAACATCCAATGTCCATGATCAGGAAACCTTGATCATCTTGTTAATCAACGAGCTAGTTTATGAGAGAGGCTTAACTAGGAACTTTCTGTTTGTTTATTAAACACACATGTATTAACGTTTCCGTATTAATACAATTATAGCATGCAAAATAAACATCTATCATATACTTGGAATACACATAATAAACAATTTATTATTGCCTCTCAGGGCATATTCCCTTCAGTGACTCTTTGGGCCATATGGTACGCAAGACGGAAGATTATTCATGAAGAAGTGTTCCAAAGTCCGTTGTCGACTCACCTCTTCATCGAAAACTAGCTCCGGGACCTCTCTATAGTCCCTTCTGAGAGGAAACATGAGGGTGTCGGGGCGAAACCTGCACATCCAAGGTGGCTTCCGCCCCAGGCTGGGTGTGTCAAGCTCAATGTTGTTGCAACAATGGCAAAGACATTGATGAACGACGTTGTGGGCGTTGTGTGCAGGAGCGCGACCGGGGAGTTCATGGGCGCCTCTGCCATGACCATCCCGGGCATCACCGACCCAGCTGTGATGGAAGCACTGGCATGCCGTGAAGCGATGGCGCTGGCCAAGGATCTGAACCTCCAAAGCATAATGGTGGCAACTGATTGTCTCTCGGTGATTACAACCATGGAGAACCATGATGCGGGAAGTTTCAGTAAAGTACTCGATGAGGTGAAGGATGATGCGAGACTCTTATCAGAAGTATCTTTCATGCATGAAAATCGGGCATCAAAACTCTGATGCCCATAGATTGGCACGATTTTCTGTTTCTAGCACAGTTGGACGTCAGATTTGGCTCATTCAGTCCCCTGATGGTCTTTGTATCAAGTACAATGTTAATGAGTAATAAAGTGCCATGATTTTCAAAAAAACTAAAATATCTTATATTATAACCCAATTTCTAATAATTTCCTGGGCACTGTTTGGTCTTAGAAAGTGCTCGCCCGGCTCGACCGTCCGATCAGGATCCTGCACACCCTTACACAAAAAGAAGATCCTGCACACCCACTGCGAAGGGCACACACGCGAGCGGCGCTTTCAGACACCTCACCGACAAAAAATCCCCATTCATCCTCTCCTTCACCAAAAGAGCTCTCTCCTCCGCCTCACCTCCTTCCAATCTCCGTCGGCGACTCACCTACCCGGCCCCGGCGTGCCCAACCTCCGCCGGCGACTCACCTGCCCTGCCCCGATGGAGGCGGCACTCGACGCCGACTTCCCTCAGGCGGATCTCGACCGCGACGGCCAGATCAACGGCCAGGAGGCCATCGCTTTCTTCAAGGACTTCGGTCTCCCTCAGCATGTCCTAGCTCAGGTACATCCAGATTCGCTCGATTTGGGAGAAACATCTGAGATTTGGGATGCATATTTTTGAGCTACGAATTGGTGAGCTATCATGTGGATGTAATTTTTGTAATGGGATTGTACATTTCTACTTTTCTTTTCCTCAATTCTGGATATAGTTTTGTAATTGGATGTAAGAGTACCAATTATTTCTCTAATTTTGGCTGTATTTTTTGCAACTAGATGTACTTTTTCTACTTTTTTACATCCAGAAATGATGAAAGGCTCGAGTTGTATTTTTTTCATCAATTCTAGATTAGATGTAATTTTTGTCACTTTTCTACATCCGGATTGTTGAATGGATCAAGGTGTCAAACACTAGTATGTTTTGTGATCCCAGTTTTGGTGCATCTGGATGCAATTTTTTCTTTTTTCTACATCTATGGCTGCTATTTTTTACATCCTCGATTGGAATTTTTTCTGTATGTAATTTTGTATAGTTAAACTTTAATTTTTTACATGTCAATACTTCTTATGAACCGGAGGAGGAAGAAAAAGCAGTGGGCGGGCCAGGTTTTTATCTCTACTTATTTAATGGGGTGCATGCTGTGGTGTATGGCTACATGTGAGCGTATGTCCTAATACCAACTTGAGGAATAAAAAAGCGGTGGCCAGACTTTTGTGTCCGCGTATTTAAAAAGGTGAATGGCTACATGTGAGCATAGGTGATTTGACTTTCTACTTTAAGAAAAAAAACACTATACCATTTGCCACTTTAGAAAAGTTTTGGGTTCGAACTGGAGAAACACTGCAAGACAATATGGAGCCCGGACACAACGTCGAGAAGGATGTATTCACCACCGTCTGATTGTGCCGTGGCTGGGTCTGAAAACTGGAAACTCGGTCATCACGGCACGGCCCGCCTCTTAAACAGGCCTATGCATGCCGGGCCGTGCCATGCCAGGCACCCGAATCTGTGTCCCGTGCCGGGCTAGCCCATTGGTCACTTACTCTGCTCTCACACTTTCTAAAAAAAAACTTACTCTGCTCTCAGGAGAAAAGGGAAACGCACTCTGCTCCGTGTCTCCAAATTTCCCCCAGCCCTCGCTTTCGGCAGCTCGCCACCGCCGCCGCCGCACCGGTCGTCGCCGGCATTCCCGTCGCCCTCGAGGTTTGAGGTTTTCTCCCCTCTCCCTTCTTGTCCTTCTTCCCTATGAAAGGAAGTGGAGAGCAGCACATCTCAAACCCTAGCTAAACGAACTGCCTCAACAATTTGCAGCAGCAGGCCGGCCGGCCGGGTACGGGATGGGAAAGAGGAAGAAGGCGGACGAGCAGCCGCCGCCACCGCCTCCGCCGTCGGCGAGCGTACCCAGCGACCTCCTCCCCGAGATCCTGTCGCGGGTGCCCTACCGGTCGCTCTGCCGCTTCAAGTGCGTGTCCAAGGCGTGGCTCGCGCTCTGCTCCGACCCCGCCGTCCGCAGAAGGTCGCCGCAGACGCTCTCCGGCTTCTTCTGCCACTCCTTCCGCGACAACGCCAGCTCGCGCCTCGATTTCATCAACCTGTCCGGGAGAGGCCGGCCGCTGGTCGACCCCTCTCTCCGTTTCGTGCGCGGCTACAAGGAGGTCACGCCCCTGCACTGCTGCGCCGGCATCCTCATCTGCTACTGCTGGAAAGTGGACATGGACGAAGTGGAATATGTGGTGTGCAACCCCGCGACCGAGGAAATCTGGGCCGTTCTGACCGCGCCTCGGAATGCACTGATGAAGAACCTCAACACCGCCCGTCTGTGTTTCGACCCTGCCGTTCCTGGCCGCTTCAAGGTGTTCGTGTTCATACACAGTTTTGACAGGATCATCAGCGTGGAGGTGTACTCCTCGGAAACAGGACAATGGACTTCAATGCAGAGCCAGTGGAGTCCCGGCACTATGGTTGATGACCGGGATTCAAGATGTGTCTTCTTTGATGGCGCCCTGCATTTTGCTACCGTTCTGTACATGCTGAACCAGGACGGGGAGCTGATACACTGGATGGTTACCATGGACACCGAGGGGAAAACTTGGAGGAGAATTGCAATGCCACAGGACATTGGCTCTTCTGGTTTCATTGGGCAGTCGCAGGGACGCCTATGCGCTACGCATATGGGCCACGGAAATGGTTACCAGCTGTCAGTTTGGGTTCTTGAGGATTATGCTAGTGGAAAGTGGACCTTGAAGCATACTGCCAGCGTTTTGGAACTGCTAGGAAGGCCTCGCCACAAACCTGGTGAATTCTACATGTTGGTTGCGATCCATCCAGAATGTAATGTGATTTTCCTTGAAGGCGGGGTGGGACCAGAAAAAGCACTTATGTCGTACGATATGGATAACAAGAAACTGCAAGTTATCTGTTCTCTTAGAGAATCCCAGGCATGGAGGTTTCAGCCTTACATTCCCTGTTTTGTGGAAAGGCCGTCAGATGCTTCACATTTGGTAAGTCGGCATGACTCCAGTGCCTTGTGAAATTCAGATGTTGGCTATGGTCCAGATTATCCCAGTTTTGGGCAGTGGATTGGAGAAGTCATACATCTAGCCCGATTTGGTTTTTTTGTCTGTTGGTATTCAGGATGAACAGTGTTGGAATTATCAGCTAGCCTGGGATAATTTGTAAGCTACCCTTCCATGTGTAATGTCTAGTTATATGAATGAACCTAGTCAGTTAATCTCTTTGCCTTAAGTACTAATTGTTGTGGTCACTTGCTAGCTCCTCATGTGGCTAAATATGAGACACTGGGTATTATGTATGTTTGAACTTATTAGCTCTTTATATTCATTTATTTAGCAAGTACCTTTACCGCGCAACTTGTTATCCATCGTAGCTAAATATTGATGTCCCCCTGAATTGATTTATCTGAAAGCAGTATTCTCATATGTTTCAATGGTTATCTCTTTTGTAGTAAGTTAATACCTTGGAATCTTGGATCAACTCATCTAATTGTTGTATATGTAGACAGGGATTCCTGAAGTTAAATCTGCATGTATAGTGTGTGTGCTAAACCAAATAATTATAAATTTTTTTCTACGGGAGGTTATATTTTAGTTGTTTCTAGGGTAAGAGAATTGCACAACTGCACAAATTATCCACTGATATTTTTTGTAGTAAATACTGGTTATGTAATGCCATGAAGGTTTGCCGTTCATCACCCCATAGTCTGTTTATCCTTGTTTAGAGTAAACTGTCCCTGACCATTATAGTTTTGCCTTGAGTTCCTGACTAACTAGACTGTGCCTTCATCTTATTAATCCAGGTTGTTGCCCAACTGAATCCATTTCTGAAGCATCCTAAGATGTTTTTTCTATCCATATTTTAACTTACAGAATTTTCTCATCCACTGTAACATTCTAAATTGTGCATTAAGTTCTCAAATACGCAAATCGACTTCTTTTTGGATACTGTTCAATGGTTTGTAGCTTCGTTTAGACTGCTAAAGATAAACAGAAACAAATCAAAGCAAAATAAATCAAATATGGATATGACTAATAAATCATTCAACTTCTTAGTGTAATGTAAACTAGTTGTTAATGTGTTAGTGTTATTTCAGTTTTGACACCGCTTTTCATTAGAAGCTGAACATGACAGTATATTTTGAAAGAAGACCACATCAAACATGTTTGATTAATCCTGTTAATGTTACGTATGTACAAAGTTACCTGGTCCTGTTATTGTTACAAAAGGTAACATATTTTCCATGGTGTTCATTTCAAAAAATAGCCGCACAGAAATGATTCTCATAAAAGAAAAGGAAAACATGAAGCATTGGAGTGTTAATTCCATGTTAAAGCTTAAAGGGAAATATAGGCCGTGCAAGATCATGGTGAATCAGCAATCAGAAATCACTGGCAACGATTACAATGACGCACATACAGTGAATTCTGAGGATTCCCTATGAAAGAATTGTGTTTCCTTGCCAAATATTAGCTGTTTGATCTTTTCCTTCATAGACCTGACTTTCCCTGTCCTTTGACATCCATCCCTTGACATTCTAACACTCTAATAACTCTACCGCACCTGTAGCTATAGGCCACATCAAAAGAGATAATGTTTTGATTCTTCCACTCTACCAACTTTGGGCGTGTTTTTGCGTTCAGGATTTCAGAATAACAGATATCTAGAATTTCCTGCCTGGAAAGTTGAGTGTCTAGAACACGTTTTTTCAGCATCTTGGGAACTTTCCTTTATTGATTTGAGTGATGTGATGCATCCATCCCCTTGCTGCAAACATGATGTTATTTGAGAGAATTTAAGTCGGTAGCATGATAACTTCACTTGTTGGTTGGATGCTGAACTTGGCATAAATCCAGAAATGGGCTATGTGTGTACATTCCTTTAAACATAACGGCAATAACACGTAATATACTATTCTGATCTCGATGTTTTTCCAATGTGATGCACTTAAGAGCAAATTTGCTATTAATATCAAGGTAAGGTAATCTTTCACATGTTCTACTACAGTGCTATGAGGTAATTTGGTTACTCATAGGTTCGGACTTACATCCAGTTTTGTGTTTCTGTGTCTGGGTCTAGCCACCATAATTTGCACTTCTCCTTTTCTGGTGAGAACTGAGAGCTCACACAACATGCGCATACAGAATGGCCTGATCAATGGATGAAAATACTAATCTATGGGACAAAGCTCTAGCTTTGATCTCTGAAGAGTTGGACTATTGTTTGTAGTTTATTCAGGTAATGACATTTTAATTCTTCGAGCCTGTAGGCCCAAAGATGCTCTAGCTTTGAACTCATTTCCAATGTAATTCATGGATTATGTTGTTCCATCTCTGAATCTTAAGAGAGATAGACAATGTCATCTGTTTTCAATTACCTAAGTTTGATCATAGGATATTCTGCAGCACGCTGTCCGTAACTTCATTTTGTAGCTGTAATATTTTTCTCTTCGAGTGTACCTTTCAAAAGCCTAAATTGAACATAGAATCAAACATGTACATAACAAAAAAGACAGCAAATAAATAAAATAAAGTTAATGTATGTCAACAACCAATAGTACAAAGGGAAGTATATGTTACTTTAATTTCAAGAGAAATCAACCAATACAATAGTGAGTCTGCAGAAATGCAGAATGCCCCAGTTACTTTAGAAAGCATAATTCTGCTGGTAATGGTGTCTACAATCTTCCATTTTACAACATTCTTTATCATATTCTGGAAGTTGACTTCTGTCAAGCATCAAGCTTTGATGTGGACTTGTTACAGTGAGTAATCTTTACCAAGTGGTTTGGCCTTAGTGGGAGCTGAACTGAGAGATGTACCTAACTGCATGTTCAATCAGAAACTTGCTTGCTTGGCAAATATATCAGTGTTACAGTGTAAGTAGACTACATGTATATTGTCACTGCTATTGTATATCCTCCCCTTGGCAGGAGTAGTGTTGGAGTTAGCTTGTTGATTTCCAAAGCTGAATGAAGCCTGAAGTAGATAATGTTTAAAGAAGACTATTTTTGTACTGCCCTCATATCTTCCGTAACTGTATACTTTTGAAAACGACAAATCCGATATTCTTTACATGCACCTTTTTTGAGAATGTTTTTTGACTTTCTAGAAACCTCACCTTTTGTAGCAGCATGTGCATAAGGTGAGGAAAAATATGCAAGTGAGGAATATGCGGGCTTCTAGTACCAAGGCAGAGCACAAACATAGCCTAGTAGCCTACAATTTCCAGTGTAAGAAAGGCTAGATCAGGTAGCTGATGAATCTGTCTCTCGAAATAGCTTCATATACCTCGATGCAGCTCTAAAGTTCCAATGTTAGAAAGGGACAAAAAACGCATATATATCACATATTTTAGCTTGAGCTGTCCCCCCCCCCCCCCCACATTGCCCATCCCAATCATTAGAAAATGCAAAGGGGAATGGTATATGATTCCTGCTGTATGTAGTGGGTTAGCACACCAGAAAAACCAGATGCAAATCTTTGCATCACTCTGGTATCAAATTACTGAAATTTTGTTGAGGTCAATTTATGCTTGTATTTTTTAACACCACTTGAATTTCCACCGTCGAGAAGGGATCAACTGCACTCCATTGCTGAAAGCAACTAGGCATATTTTGCGAAGGTTCCCACTTTTGCTGCCAAGCAAACCTAGAGTAGAAGACAGTTATGAGGAAGCTCACACCAATGTACACAAATAGGATTGTTCTTGTTTTGTTCAGTAAAATTTATTTCTGTCGTCAAATAATGTAAGCATGACTGAGTTTGTCATTTTACGACAAAAAATACTGAAGCTTAGGTTCATTCCAGCGTTATATTTTAACCATTTGCCCCATCGAAAGTAAGAAGCAACCATATGATCTGTATGCTACTATAACTACTTCATATTAAGCACTTATGCTGGTGTACTTCTATCTCAAGAATATGTACCTTCATCAAGAGTGCACCACGTTTGTGCTGCAAGTTGACTTGCATTTCAGCCCGATATGGTTCCCTCATCCATGCTGATTTGGTATCGGCACTTGATAGGTACTCCTGGCAATATAATAATTCTTTCTTGACACTATAGCCTGATGGTATACCGAAACAAGTTGCGGTATACAATTCTTCCCGCACTGAAATTCCACCATCGGAAATTATTTTCTGGAAGTCCATGGATTGATGATACTTGAGGTAAGAGGTTCCGCAAGAAAGCTTCATGTCTAGGAAATAAATTCGCTTACGCTTTATATTCGTTGTCATTTATTTAACTTTGTAGCATCGGAGTCACGCCAATTCGTGCAGAAGAAGGCAGTGGGCATTAGTACTCCATGCAACGAGCAGAGAAATGTTTGGTTGGCTGAAAAATGAGATCAAAGGGAGAGGAAGCAACATTTGTATATTTTGGTTCCTTCTCCACTGCCAAAGATGCATCTTATCAACCTGTGTGCGAGATGCACCCTTAACCAAATGGTAGGTTTCACCATCATCGTCTCTATGTCTAGGCTGTAAGTATTGTTCCGAATTCTTTCTTCTAGAGCAATACCCATCAAAATCTTTTTGTCCTGCTAATCCCAAGAGCTTTCCAGGTTCCAGATTCTCTTGTCATGACAGCTTCAGTGAGCACAGTGTCGAAAAACCACTGTTGTGTGATTGATGCAGATTCAAGGATTCTTCGACATATATTCCCTTCTTCAAGGCTTCAGGCTTCCACTATAAATGTAGGCAAATGGGGATGTGGACTTCATACACTTCCTTACATCCGAGATAATACTAGTACTAGAGCTCATAAGCATAAGTACCTAGTGCTCTTGTTGCAGAGACAACAGAAGCCGTGAGTACCTAGTGCTCTTGTTGCAGAGACAACAGAAGCCATGAGCTATTACGGAAGCAGCTCTTCTGGTAATTTTCATCTTCTCCATAGATATGACCATGCTCTAATGCACCATGGACAGAAAGATCAATGCTGAGATCATCGCATATGGCCATTCAGGTGGCAGGGGTGGCCGTCGAGTCGAGTATGGGAGGAGCTATGTGGTGAGACCAAAGGGACGGCACCTAGCCACCATTGTGTGGCTCCATGGCCTAGGTGACAATGGTGCAAGGTATTACTTCTATCTTAAACTTTGCCTACTCAGTTGATGCCCATCTAATGCTAGCTAAACATGCCACCCATCTGGTTTTGATCCTTGGATCGACCTGACACACCCCGCTTCTCTTAACTGAATACCAGAATTCCTAGCCAAATTTGATAAATCATAAATGATGGCACTTTTCATGCAACATGCATGCTATGTGTTGTGTAAATGTGATAGGGATGCAAGAAATCACATACGTCGACCAAAGAGGATCTGAGATAAGATCACCGTGATGTTGATGCGGAACGCTTTATTCCCTTGCATCTTTTTTTCTTGAAATGATTGAAGTGGCCTCCTTTTCTCATGCATATATTCCTAGTATTGCATTACTCCAAGTAAATAATTTCCTTGTCCTACATCACACCTAGCAATCATCTCAAGGATATATCAATATGCTCTCACTTCTCTTCATGCAGTAAGTGGAGAGGAATGTCAAATACTTACTTGATGTGGGCTAATGATATATAAATATCGCGCAAGTGTAGGTAGCTCATGGAAGATCCCTAATTTCCTATCCCATGTCTGGGCAAAGCTGTAAAGGATGCCATAATTTATGATTAGGCAGTAGAAGAGAGCATTAGCTTCTGGGGCAAAGCAGCTAAAAAGTAAGCCTTAGGCTTACCTCTGAAAAATAAAATACAGTAATACCTAGAAGGATCTAGGTATCTTTCTAACAAGTAGGACAATAACAAGAGCCCAGCCGAAAATGACTCAAACCTGGGGGGTAGGAGTGTAATTTAGGCAGCACGTGCAGTTTACATAATCTGTTGCAAGGCTGGAAAGGAATATCTTCACCAGTTGCTGCTGCTGCTGCTGCTGCTGCTGTAATGCTATTCCTGATGCAGTGTTCTAACTTCTTTTGTCCATTCTGCAATTTTCAGCTGGTCCCAGCTCCTGGATTCTCTTCCTTTGCCCAATGTAAGCATCGATGCTTTGTACTTGAAGCACTCTTATTGCCCAACTTAGACATAATATTCTCAACACTTCTAAATTACACTATAACCAAAGTGCAGTAGTGTAGCCTGTCTTGTTCAGTAGCTTGGGAAGATCGTTTCTCCTGCAACCAAGTTTATTCACCTTGAGGTTTACTGCTCATGTAGATCAAGTGGATATGCCCCACCGCAGCAACCCGGCCTGTCGCTGCTTTCGGCGGATTCCCCTGCACTGCATGTGGGTTTCTTCTTCCTTGCAACTTTGTTGCATATTTTGAGGCCCGATTTGGTACCTGGGAACTTCCCTTGAATGCTACGGGAACTGGACTGAGCTTTGTTTTCGTGAAATTTATGTGTGGTCCACACAAGCCGTGAAATTCATGTGAACAAAGTTATTAATTCTGAAAACAGGCTAAACAGCACTTTCGTGGCACTGAAACAGGGTTTGACGTGGACGACACTTCGGTGGATGGCCACGATGACATAGAGGGGCTGGATGCTTCAGCTGCACACATAGCAAACCTACTGTCTTCTGAGCCGTCTGATGGTACTAACCTCAGGATCAACCGTGCCATTGCATGGACAACTCAGCAGTTGCGTCTAACTTGATTATTCACCCCGTCCAATGATCCTGTGGATGCAGTTAAGCTTGGGATTGGCGGTTTCAGCATGGGTGCAGCTGCTGCACTGCACTCGGCAGCATGCTATGCTCATGGCAAATTCAGCAACGGCATTCTGTACCCGATCACGCTCAGCGCAGTCATCAGCCTGAGTGGCTGGCTCCCTTGCTCAAGGTGGTCCAACTCTGCCCACGCACTTATCTGGCACGTTTATTACTCTTAATCTTGTAACAAACCCTAATGGTCTTGGTAATTTGATGCATCAGGACCCTGAGGGGCAAGATGGAGAGCTCACACATGGCAGCAAGAAGAGCTCTCTCCCTGCCCATCCTGCTCTGCCATGGCAGAGGTAACAAACAAACAAACAAACAAGGCTGCTGATTGAAGTAGAGTAAACTCGAAAATATGAATTGCACTGCTTTTTACTGAATTGTGTCATGTTCTCTTGCAGCGGATGAGGTCGTGTCATACAAGAACGGTGAGCGGTCAACTGAGTTTCTGCGGTCATCAGGGTTCTCATACCTGGCTTTCAAGTCCTACAATGGGTATGCATCTTGTATCCAAACTAGGTCTCCTCTTTACTATCTTTCTCCCCAGAATCCCAGATTATATGAACATTGAACAAGGATTCATCTCCCACAATGCAGGTTGGGGCATTACACTATCCCCGAAGAAATGGACGATGTCTGCCGGTGGCTCAGCTTGAGGCTCGGCGTCGACCGGTCTCGCTAAATGGAACACCACCTCTGGGTGCACGCGATGGCTTTCCCAGTGGCATATATCATAGAGTGTAAAACTATAGAGGGGGTGAATGGAGGTTTGGTAGCTTGTAACACTACATGCCCTGATGTAGGTATTGGTGCTGTGTATCAGAATATGTAATGTAGTGCTTGTTTTGTAATGCCGTAATAACATGACCGAGGCAGGTTGTGTGTATAATCATATCCATACTAATACTACCAGTGCTCTCATCATTGCAGAATTTTGTGTGTTTCAAATATGATCAGAATCCTCCTAAGAAGAAAACCTTTTGCAAAACCATATAACAGATGCTGGCAACTATGCTATATGGCCTGAACTACTATATCAGTTTGATCAAGAACATAGATCCACTGAAGCCCCTGAAACTACGACAGTTTGATCAACATGTATGTCCATTGAAGCTAACTGACATTGCTGAGTTGCGGCGCTAAGGACCGAAGTATCATTACAAGGAGTCATGAACCCAGTCATGTTTACAATCGCATATTCGATAGACAGGAAGTGGCATATTGAACAGAGAAAAGGCGTCGTGTTCGAGGCAGTAAGGCGTCATGCTCTGAACTGAAGACTGTCATCAACATCACTGAACAGAATTAAGGTGACATGCTCTGAACTGAAGACTGTGATCATCATCACTGCACAGAAGGTGACATGCTCTGAACTGAAGACTACTGTCATCATCAATCACTGCAGAAGAGGAGCAGAACACCATGGTTACATTACATATATACTCCTGAACCGAATATGGCAAAACACGTACGTACTGGATCCACAACATCATCAAATCTCATGAGGAATGTAGGGAGAGCTCACCAGGGAGAGCTGGTTTCGTGGTCGTTTGTTCGAGCCGGAGTCCCTGTTGTCCCTAGGTGGTGAGGCCTGCACTGCTTTGTCGGGTTCATTGTTTACACTGTCCTCACTTCCCTGCTGTTGTTCATCGTGTGTGTCACCTGCAAGGAAAACATTGATCAGACGAGTACGATCATACATACAAGGAAAACAGTAAGCCGAGAATGTGGTCGGTGCACTCACCGCCACCGAGCCCTTCGCTGTTAGCACAATTTAGGCACTTGCACTTGGCGTTGCACCTGCGGTGTTGCTTTAGAACAAGAGCCAGCTAGCCTCGGTCAGGAGGATCAGAGAAGAAGCATGTCTAGTTTTTTCAGAAAAAATGTATAGATGCAGCAAGAACAATGCATGTAGAAGTCACACCGCTAAGCAAGAACATTGCCGGGAGTCAGAACATTTGGTCTTCTTGCATGTGCACCTGCTGACCTGCGCGCAACAGTCGGAACAACCGCGGGAGTCAGAACAGTATGGTGTTCAATGAATGTGGTGTGCTTCAAGTAAGAAGACGCACCGGATAGGCGACGGGACCCTTCTTGGTGTTCTGGCAGTCATAGCACCTGCAGGCGCTAGAGCACGGCAAACTCGCCTTGACACAACTGCAAAGGCTGCACATAACGTATTACCAAGCAAACAGGGTCAGATCTCACTAGGCGGTTTAGCCTGCCAATTAACAAGTCTGTTGGATGGGGATCAGGTCCAGATCACTCGAAGTGTCTGTGCATATTACCCTGTGCGGCAACGGGATTTGGAGCAGGAGCACCTCCTCTGCTCAGCGCCTGACCCTGACATTCTGAACACTGATGAGGAGGTATCGCTGCAATGCACAAGATTGTCAAATGAATGGTAGTCTGCAGATATCACACTTCGAATTTCCATCCATATATGCACAGTTGTAACTACCAACAAAGGAACAGAAAGCAACTGCTAGAACTCGATTGGGGAAGACAATCACGGCACAGCAGTAGAGATAGGATTTTGCTGGGAAGACAAAATCAGTACATCAGCAGATTAACTAGGTGGACATGAATGCATCATCTGCTAATCATGAATGCACCAACGCAGTAGCCTACTACAGCTCGACAATATACCCAGCGATGGATGAACGAGCGCTATTTGCAGGCACGGAACGACCTAGGTACGAGACGCACGCACGAATCCACCCGTATGCCTGAACAAGTAAAAATTCCTCAGCCTACGCAGCGATGGATGAGCAATACATGCTTGTTCGTCGATCGATCTAAGTAGGCCAGAAACTGGGGACAAACCGAACCGAACTCGCGAACATCGAACCCTACTCGATCCGCCGCAGATGGTTCTCGTTCTCGCTGCTCTGGTTGGTTGGCGTGCGCGCGTGGCGACCGAGAAGGCTGAGAAGGGGAGGGGAGGGGATGCGTGCTTACTTACGGAGGCGACGTAGTAGGAGGCGGGGGAGGCGGTGGCTTCGTATACCTCTTCAGGTGTTCGCCGGAGAGGAGGAAGGAGGGGGGCGTCCCGTCTGCGTCTGCCTGCGCGCGTCAGAGCGAGCGAGAGAAATGTTAGCCGCCTCGCCGCGAAACCCTAGAGGAGGGAGGGAGGAAGCGGGAGAGAGCAGGATCGAGGCGGCGGGGACTAACCGAGGAGGGAGCAACCGCCGACGTCGCGCGCCGGTGCCGGCAGCGGCAGTTGCGGTGGTGTTTCACCCCCGCGAGACCCGAGTCCTCCCTCCGCGACGCGAAGCGCAAGGAGCGTGGTCGGGTCTATATGAAGGGGGGCGTGGCTGGCTGGCTCAGCCCGTGGAGGCCCGGGTTCGGAAGGCTAGCGGGGGAAGGAGGCCCAGTTTGTTAGGACCTTGCTATTCTCTCTCTATCCATTATACTCACGACGAATTCAGTACAAATTGTAGCAATACAAGAGTTTTTGAATTTGCTTGGGATACAAGATGAACATGAGTTAAGGAAGGGAGCAATTGAGGGTGCCGGTTGCTAAATCACTATGATCCAAGCTAGGATGTCTTGACCGTGTCTCGATGACGTACTTTTTTTTTTAAGGGAAAGCCAACATGGCTATACTATTTATTTTGGCATAATAGATACGATATAATAGAAACTAAGGCCAGTGGCCTCATCACCAACCTAATTAAGACGGAGGTCTTCCCCATTAGATGTGACAATTTTGACCTTTGGAATGTCATCTTTGCCTTTCCGGCAAAGATCACTACGTTCCCAGGAAAATACTTGGATATGCCACTGCACTTCAGGCGACTCCGTAAAGTAGATCTACGGCCCCTCATTGAAAAGATTACAGGAAAGCTTCCTGGGTGAAAAGGGAAGTTTCTTGCTCGACCTGGAAGAATTGCCCTTGCCAAGTCCGTCCCCATGGCCATCGCAATCTACCATACTACAGTCATTCCCTTATCCAAATGGGCTAGAGATAAGATTACTCGTATTGCAAGGAACTTCGTCTGGGCCGGCGACGAAGGCGAGCACGCGGCAATAGGAAGAGCTTTAGTTAGCTGGACGACGCTCTGT
The DNA here is from genome assembly GCA_030063025.1 of Avena longiglumis. Taxonomy (NCBI): domain Eukaryota; kingdom Viridiplantae; phylum Streptophyta; class Magnoliopsida; order Poales; family Poaceae; genus Avena; species Avena longiglumis. Next base: position 557,697,210 of record CP125974.1, read on the forward strand.
AGACCGAAAGATCTGGGCGGGCTTAGGATGCCTCACCTGCAACGGACAGGACGGTCCCTCAGACTCCGATGGCTTGGCTACGATGGGTGACCCCAACGCACTGGGCGGGTTCTAAGCTCCCAGCGATGCCGACATGGATCTCTTGAGCTTCACGAAAATCTCCCTAGGAGATGGTGAGACGGCCTCATTCGGCATGACTTGGTCTCAACATGGCCCCATACGCCTTTGGGCGTCGGACCTTTCAAGATTGCTTGAGAAAACCGAGCGTGGCCAAAGAACTAGGCGACGGAAGCGGATCGCGTCATTTCTAGCCTGACCACTCGGTGCATCTTGCCCAGTTCATCAAAGTTTGGGGCGTGGTTGCGAGCACTTGATTGACTCGGGACAAAAAGATGGGATAGTTTGGACTTTGACGGATGGAAACTATAGTGCTACCTGCGTACCTTGCGCAATTCCGGCGATCACCCCAAGTTCATTGCCCAAAAGTTGTGGACTGCCCATGCCGAACCCAAATGCAAGATTTTGGTTGGTGGCCATGCATGGAAAGCTCCTTACGGTGATAACTTAGCCGCTAGGGGTGGGCACGACCCTATCTGCGCTCTTTGCCTTAGCGCCGAGACGGCCGATCACCTGCAAAGATTGTCCTTTTACTACAAAGATGCGGAACCTCACCCAAAGTTCGGGACAACGCTGCAGGGGTGTTTCATGGCCACGACTTTCATTCCCTCACAGAATGGTGGGACAATCTGATTGTCGGAATACCATCGAACGCAAAAAGAACTTTAAGTGGTCGACTCTTATATGTCCTCTGAACGCTTGGAAGAGAGAAACCGTGAATCTTCACCGACGGCAATCGACTTATTTCGAGGTGGCTGAGATCGCTAGGGAGGATATCGAACGCGGGCTTTTGTGGCCTTGGCCTGCCATTCCCATGAACTGATTAGGCGTTTTTTGGGTTTTTGTTCTACGGTGTTTTTCCGCATGTTTTCACCTTAACCAAAACATGCTCCCATGTACCGTGTGTTTCGTTTTCCCTCTATCTATTTGAAAAGGCAGAGCTCCTGCCAGTTGCTCCAAAAAATAATAGAAACTAAGAAATCAGGGGATCCTTTGGCCAAACAGTCGACATAGATCCCTCTGAATGTTTAGCTAAGCTATCTGCCGCTACATTGGCTTCCCTAGGGCAATGCATAAAAAGGGCCGAAACAAAACTACTCCTCCATCCCAAAATAGATGTAATTTTGACAAATCTGAGACATCTATTTTGGGACGGAGGGAATATGACAAAGAGACAAGCATTCCTCATATATTGTTGTTGCAGGTCCATATGAGCTACCACCATTTTGCATCACGCCGATCACATCTTGGCAGTCCGAGTTGACTTCCAGCCTATTGCATCCAGTCTGATCCGCCAGGATCAAATCATCTCGAAGCGCTCGAGCCTCCGCCGTGTATGCATCAGAGACATACGGTATGCCACAACTACTGGCAGCCAAGAAAAAACCCTTTGCGTCGCGTAGGATTGCACCTATACTTCTTGTACCTGAATCGAGGTTAAACCCTGCATCCACATTAAGCTTAACGAATTTTTTGCTTGGCCACATCCATCCATGCTTGATAATACCTTGGTGCTTCTTCTTCGCCCGTGAATAATTCGTTGCCAGGACTGCGATAGACTGCGCTGAACGTACAAGGGACTGTAGCATTTCCCCTCTTGTCGCTTGCCTCCCTTCCCACCATATGTACCAGATACATGTAGCCAGCAGGTCATTCCAATCAATTTCACCATGTTTTGAAGCTATCGCTGATCTGTCTCGATGACGTACTTAAGTAGTAGAGGGCCATCGGATTCAACCACTCCTTTCTGATGCACTTGCACCCGGGCTTGCGCACCAATCACCGGTACAGAGAAAAGAGAGAGGCGGCGGCTACAACCCATCTAGGGGTTCCTTCCTTCCGCCGACGAGGTCACCGGTCCGTTGCGTCTCCAGCGGTCTTAGGGCTTTGGAGGCGTGGCGGACCACGACCTCTCACCGGCGGGGGTCTCATTGTTTCTTTTAGACAATTTTCAGTGTCTTTTTCAGGACGTTGAGACGACGGATGACGTTGCTAGAAGCACTGGGCTGACCAAATTGACAGAGATAAACAAGCTAGACAAGGGTGTTTTGCATGGTGTTCAACTCCCCACGTTTTCTGATTCTCTTCTATTTATTCTCGGTTACAAACTAAACAACCAAAAAACTGGACCGAGTTATACCGTGATGCCATCCCATCACCCCTCAAGCCACACTTATCAGGAGCAGAGACCAATTCCTACTAAACGTGTCATCCCACGTTTGAACTATTCTAGACTAAGGCAACAGAAAAAAGAACTCTACAAAAACTCGGTGACAGGCTTAAGTAGCTACGTCCTAAAATCAGAATAAGGTCCATCCCGTTCTATCCTCGCTCTAGTGGTGTCTCTAGCATCGGCGGAGGGCGCGTGAAGTCGTGTGTCCGACGGATCCCATAGGATCCGGTCGTTTTTCGTATTCATTGGTGTGGTGTGGTTTAAGGTCAGTATCTTTTGATCTATGTTTATCATCTTTGACGATGGTTATTGTTTTGGTGCGCTGGTCTTTTAGGGCTTTAGCACGACGACTTTCTGTCCATCTACGACAACAAGCTCTACTAGGACAAACTTTGCTAGGCTCTGATGATGGAGGGGCGAGGATGGTGGCGTGCCTTCGTCTCGTGCTAGTGTTTGTAGTGGCCACTAGGTGGTCCAATGACCTATTTATAATTTTTATTACTTTTAAGACTCTTTGTAATGTTGTTGATTTTTATTAATAGACCGGTGAAATTTAAAAAAAAACTCCATTCTCCACTACGATAACGTAGAATTACTGGTTGAGGGAGGCAGCAAGCTGGTTTGTTGCAGATTGACCCAGGTCGCCATTGCAGATCAATGACAACGTTCTGCAGATCGGTGACCTTAGCGTTCAGATCCGTCCTCCACACGAGGAACCCTCGAGCTTAAGGGTTATTGCCACCGCCGCACGATGCAGACTATGATCGATTTCGCGATCGACGTGGTGACCGCATTGAAGCCTGCCTTCATGGATAGATCCATTTTGGCGAGAAGCAAATCACAAGCCGCTCGGTCCTATTGCTGCTTGCACGTCTCCATTTTTGACGAGGACATCCACAAAATTAGGAAAAATATGGTGTATGGTGACTTTTGTTACAAAGTGTTAGGACCTTGATATTCTCTCTATCAGTATTTCTCATGAATTCAGTACAAACTGTAGCGATAGTTTTTGAGTTTGCTTGGGGTACATGATGAACATGACATAAGGGAGTAGTTGAGGATGTCGGTTTAAATCGCAGTGATCCAAGCCAGGATGACTGAAGTGTGTCTCTGCTATACTTAATATATAAGTGGAGCGCAAGGTTGCGCACAACTGCGTCAACCAATCCTCTCCGACGAACTCGTGATTGGTCTTGGTCTATCTCTTAGGCCTTGTCATGGGCTGGCCTAGAGTAGACGAGGCCAGGGTTGTTGGGCTACTAACACAGTTTGAGTGAGTTGGTCCATAGAAGGCCCAACCCGCTGAGCCTCGGCAGTCGACACTCTGCGCATGGGCAGTTATTGTGAAATGCTATATGCCACCTGCGGACGACGCGGATGGCAAGCGTCGCACAGGACGCAAGCCCTTTGTTTTACTTTTACTTTTACTTTTTATCTGTTTTATTTTTTTGTTTTCGTTTTCTTACTTTTTAGAAAAATCATTATTTTTTAGAAATGTTCATAATTTTGAAAAAAATATTATATTTTTTCGAATTTTGGTTCATAATTTTTGAAATTGGTTCATGATTTTTGAAATTTTCTTTATGATTTTCTAATTTTGGTTCATGAATTTTTGAATTTTGCTTCATCATTTTTTAAATTGGTTTATGATTTTTGAAATTTTCTTCATAATTTTTAATTTTGTTCTATGAATTTTTGAATTTTGTTCCATAATTTTCAAAAAATAGACTTTTGAAATTTTCTTCATGATTTTCTAATTCTAGTTCATATTTTTCGAATTTATGTTCATGATATTTGAAAAATCTTCACGAATATGCAAAAATGTTTACAATTACTTAAATTATTACTATATAATTGTTTAGAGTTTAAAAAATGCAAAACAAAAAAATTAAAAATAAAAGGAGAATGCGTCATCTAGGCCGGCCTAGTTGTCTGTGCTATTCAGGTAGCCGATTTGGATGTGTCAGCTTGAAGCGGCATATAAGCATTGCCCCAGTTATCCAATCCACTTGGACATAGAGATATCTCACCGTCGTCGTCTCGCTCGCCTTGGGCTTCGGTCACTACCACTTCCGCTGCCAACGTTGACTTTCCTCACTCCCTCGATTCAAACTATATCGTCTAGCGCTTAATCTTCTCCTCACGTGTCAGGATCCCGATGAATCTCTAACGGTAAATCGATGAACAAGGAGGAAATAGGAGCACTCGGGGCTTAGCACACGCCTCAATGCATATTTAGTCCCTTAGTAATTTGTATTTCCAAAAATTAAGCGGTGCAAACTTCATAGACAGTACACACCTAAATGCATATTCAGTCCCTTTGATCAACCACCAAAGCTTGTGTAAGATGAACTTAATACTTGGATCCCAAACATGAGAGGTTCTGCTCATTGGTAATTGAATTTTCAATACACGGTACACATCTCTGCCATATATCTTCCTTCTTCAACTAATTTTCTAGCACTCAGAGACCTGGTGGCCTTGGAGTTGGTTGAGCTTGAGAAGATGCATCACCTAAAGAAGATTGACCTCCTCCATCGCTACTTGGACATGCTCCATCATGCTTACTTTAATTAGCTTGAGGAGATGGTTTGCCTGTTATCAAGCAAAGTTTAATTAGCTAAAAGGTTTAATTGTGTGTCATCACTACATATGTAGTTTCTTTATCTCATGATTGTTTTTCCTTAATGCAAGATCTGGTCTAAGAGGCCTGAGCAGCTAGTATATTTGTGTCCTTGTAGTTTACAGTTACTACAGGTGAGAGTGGCCATCCTGGAAGATTCTTTTGGCTTTGGTACTTCAAATTTGCCTTTCCTTTTTTTTCTTGCATTCTTCCCTTCTGGTGATCTTTAAAACCTGGTGACTGGTGTCTTCAGTGTTAGTTTTGGTCCATCCATGTTGTTGTGACATGGGATAGAATACTGGCCTATAGCATTTCAAGAAGAAAGGTTTCTTGTAGAATTCAGACACATAATCTTCTAGATATTCACCAGATTGGTATATGGCAATAATAGCATGATTGCATGGCAATTCAGATCCCACTTCCTACAAGAACAACTTCTATTTTGTATATTGAGCTTATAAGTGTGCTCTCTACTTTGCACTTGCCACAGTCCATCATCTGCCCTTTTAGGCACATAATTCCTTGCATATTTCTTGTTCAATTCAAGTTTTTATGCATAAAACGGTGTGATATCTCAAGATGATGTTTGTCCTCCTTCCCTATTTTCATCAAACCTCACCATATGTTTGTCATAAATCCCTACAAGCATTGTCATGATGGGTTTGTGTGTCTCATCTAGGATATATATGTTGAATACTTTACTCAAATTGTTGTTGACCAGATCTGTCTTGCAGTTTGTATCAAAGGCCCACCTTGCCCATGTGTGCACATGAATTTTAGATAACCAATTCCAAGCAAGCTCACATTGTGAAAGGGCATGTATGCCCCCATGTGTTGGTTTGGTAATTAATGACAATCCCTATGGACTAATGTGTAAATTGAGTTTCACTTGTAGGTTTGTCCATTGGCATCGCTTGGGCCATGTGTTGGTCTCAAGGTTGGAATCATGAAGAAAGAAGGAGCTTGAAGGTCGATCAAGACATGTTCAAAGAGTTGCATCAAGATGGATCAACCTCAAGTAAGGATGAAGAAGGACGAGCTCAAGATGCGCCATCTCTAGAAGATCTCATGCTTGAAGCTTGCCATCCTCGTGCTCATGGAATGATGAAGACAAGCTCAAAGAAGAGGTTTCCCCATGGAATATGGGGGAGCATTTTGCAAGTCTTCATCAAGCAAGAGCGAGCAAGAGCAAACAAGAAAGGTGTTCCCACTATAGAAGAACAAGACGGTCTACATCAAGTTTAAGTGGGACGCTCAAGGCAAAGGTATGTTGATAGGGCTTCTCTTTTGCCGGTCTCGTGTTGTTAGTTGGGAGACCGGGTTTAGGATAGATAGCCGTACTATAAAGAGGGGCTCTCAAGCGGGTGTCTCATTTGCTTCGTTCGGAGAGAGCTCAAACCTTTGCATTCATAGCATCATCTTTCTTGGTTGCTATTTGGTTCTTGTCCATGAGAGGATCTAGAGCTTGTGGTCATCATCATAACAAGCTCTAGTTCATCATCTAAGGATTTCACTTGCATATCTTATTGCGGTTTTTGATCTTGCGAGTTTTCCGGCTCCACACCTTGGGGGATACTTCACATATATATTTATGATATTTTCTCCCAAGGTGATACCCAATATTTCGTCGTTATCTTTCCAACAAAATTGGTTTCATCCCATTTGGAGTTCGGATGCAAAAGTTATTGCGTTTCTGGTTTTCTGGTTTCTGGAATTTCTCTGACCGGAAGTTCCGGCTTCCCACCGGAAGTTCCGCTAGGGCATCTTTTGCCGAAAGTTCCGATGGAAGTTCGGTCTTCTTCGCTCACGCCGGTAACCTTCATTTTGAAGCATTCTATTTGGAACTTTGTCGGAACTTGCTCGGAAGTTCACCAAACTTCCGATGCTTTGACCGGAACTTCCGGCTATGCTTCGAGCAGGCGTCAACGGTCGATGACCGTTGGAGCCTGAGTGGAACTTCGCCCCGAGCCGTAAGTTCCGCCATGTTTCGTTTTTCGTTTCTCGCTCCATGATTTCGTCGTTGGATGGGTGCCACGGAACTTCCGGCCTCCCGGAAGTTCCGGCCAGTGTCGCGAATGCCCATAACGGCGGATCGGGAGCCCTTTAAAGGCTCCTCTTCCCCTTCGTGGGTACTAGCTTTTCTTCTTGGTTCTTGGCTTTCTCTCTCTCCTCCATTGTCAACCTTGAAGAAGCTTTCCCTCTCCCTTTCCCCTCCTATGATTCTTGCATATTTTTGAGGGATTTGAGAGAGGAGATCTAGATCTACAATCCCCCCAAGTCAAATCCCTTCTTTGTGAAGGAATCATTGGGATCTAGATCTTGGAGAGTTGTGTGTTCTCCTCTTGTGTTCTTCCTCCCTTATTCCCCCAATAGCTTTTGTAGCTTTGTTGGAATTTGGGAGAGAAGGACTTGCCCTTGCATTTGGTGCATATGTTTGAGTTCTACTCTTGTGTTCTTCCTCCCTTATTCCCCCAATAGCTTTTGTAGCTTTGTTGGAATTTAGGGGAGAAGGACTTGCCCTTGCATTTGGTGCATAGGTTTGAGTTCTCCTCGGAGATTCGGCGAGTTCAAGCTTGTGAGCTTGTTTCTCTTGGGTTCCTTGGAACCCTAGACGGTTGTGTGGTTGGATTGTTGACCTTTTGTGGTCTTGTTGACCTTTTGTGGTCTTGTAGCCTTTTGTGGCATTGTTGGCCTTTTGTGGCATTATTGGCCTTTTGTGGCTTTGTTGTTGGGAGCCTCCAATTGAGTTGTGGAGTTAGCCCCAATCTTGTACGGGTTCGGTGACCGCCCTCAAGCGTCCCATAGTGGAGCAAGTGCCCGCCTTTTGTGGTGCACACTTGGGAGAATAGGGTGAGCCTTTTGTGGCATCGGTGAGTTGCGTGCTTCCGCATCCGGGGTGAGGCCTTGTGTGGCGTTGGGTGAGAATCGAGCCACCACACCTCGAGGTGAGCCATTTGTGGCGTTCGGAGAGCATTGCGCCATCGCACCTCTCCAACGGAGACGTAAATTCTTTGGAAGTGAACTTCGGGAAACAAATCTTCGTCTCCGCGTCCATCGGTTATCTCTCAACCGAACCCTTTACTTATGCACTTTACATTGTGATAGCCATCGTGCTTGAAGTATTTATACTTTGCTATCACCTTGTTGCTTGTATTGCTTAGCATAGGTTGTTTGGTGCCCTAGGTGAACTTAGTGGCTAGGTTTTGTGCTCAATAAATTAAACGTTAGTTTTATTCCGCATTTACTTGAGCCTAAACCGTAATAATTTTAAAAGCCTATTCACCCCCCCTCTAGGCGACTTCCTTTGTACTTTCAATTGGTATCAGAGCGAGGTCTCTCGCTTTTAGGCTTCACCGCCTCGAGAGTAAATATGTCTCCTAGGGGTTTAGTGCACTCTCACACATTTACATTTGATGGCACACATTATGATGTTTGGCGTACTCGCATGCTTAGTCATTTCCGGGCCATTGACCCTATCATTGAGAGTATTCTAGATATGGGCTTGTCTTCTCCTAAGGATCCCCAAAATCTATCTTTGGAGGAGAAGACAAACTCTTATCTCGAAGCTCAAGCATCTAATGTGCTTGTTAATGTTGTGAGCCTTGTAGTTCTTTCCTCAATCATGCCTTTTCGGAATGCTCATGATATTTGGACCAAGCTTCAAGAAAAATATGATGTGTCCAAGCTTGATGAGGATGATTGTGTTCCATCCACCTCCGGCCGCGATGAGTTCTCATCTTCTTCCACTTCACCAACATGTGAGTTGTCACAAGGTAATGATATGGTGAGTGGTGATAGAACTTGCAATGTAGATAGTGAGATTTCCATTTATGATTCTTTGTCTCTATCTCATTGCAATGTTGTATCTTTGGGCATGAACACTTGTAGGACCATATGTGATTTACATCCTAGTGTTGATTGCCCTTGCATATCATGTATAAATCCCTTGAATATGTCTCATGATGATATGCTTGCTTTGCCTTGTTGCCATGATGAATGTGCTTCTATTTCCTCTAGTTCTTGTGTTGCTAACCATGTAGAGGAAAGTGAAGATTGTGTGGGCCAAGGCAAGGTTGTCACTAGAGATTCATGTGTTCCCTCATCATCATCCTCTTCCAATGTTCACTTGTGCCTCATGGCTAAGGGTTCAAAGGTAACCTCTCCTTTGGACTCCAATATATCTCATGATGATGTGAATGTTGATCATATAGAAGTAGATGATGATGTTGCTTCCTTAAAAGAGAAGGGGGGCTAGTCCTTCGTGCTCTTCATCCTAATAAAAATGCTTGCTCTACTTTCATTGAAATATTGACCTATGCTATAGAAAGTAGGCAACTTATTGATGAGCATGAGGATACTATTGACAAAATGGGTAGTCTTGAGCGTGAGTATGCTAATGACATTGCAAACCTAAATGAAGCTCTTGAAGTGGAACAAACCATGAAGGAATCTCTTTAGGAGACCTTTGCTCTAGAGCTATCTAGAGTGAAGAAATCTCATGATAGAGATCTTGAGGTGGCACGTTCCCTTCAAATTAAAAATGATAAACTTGAAGTTGCTTATGCTAAACTCCTTGAGGATTTTGAGCACCTCAACAATGGCTCTAGGGTCATTAAGGGTGATCTCATTAAACTCACCGAGTCACATGAGCAACTTGAAGCTTCTTATTCTAAAGAGCTTTCCAAGTTGACCTCACCTCTTGCCTTAAATGATGATGCGTGTGCTACTAACTCTATTTCTTGTGAAGCATCTATCTTGAAGGAGAATGTTGAGCTAAAGGCTCAACTTGCTTTGCTAACTAGAAACTATGGGAAATTAGAAGAAAGTCATGCCAAGCTCTCAAGCTCGCATGAGGATCTTCTAGTCTCCCATGGTAGGCTAAGGTTAGCTCATGAGGCCATTGTGTCAAAGGTAACATCTAGTGGGCCTCATGTGGACATTAGCACTACATCTACTCCTAATGCTATATTGCCATGTGCTAGTCCTTGTAATTCATCCTCTCACAACCATGCTAAATCTTGTGATGAATTGCATCATTTTCCTTGTTGCTCTAACAATGAAGCTTCTACTTCCTTTAGTATTGTTGTTGATACTAACCATGTAGAGGAAGTCAAAGAGCTCAAGGCTCAAGTCACTTCTTTGAAGAATGACTTGAAAAGGTGTCATGAAGGGAAGACCACACTTTCACATTGATTCTTCATTTCTTCCATTCCATTATGAAAACCATGCTTTGTGTAAGAATAAATAGCATTGTCCATGCATTTCTTCAGGTTTTATCCTCTGAAGCCCGATGTCTGAAAATTGGCATAAATGTGCCTAAGACAAAATCTTTGGGGACAGTTTGGGAACACCGTTGACACAACTTTGATTAGCCCCTTCTTCCCGTCAGAAATTATGGTGTAGTGGCCAAACTATCCTTCTTCTCCACCTACGGTTGTTCAAGAAACCACTGCCAATTTGCAGTATCTTCCTTAGCAACAATAGCCCATGCAATAGGATAGATGTTGTTGTTGCCATCTCTTCCAGTACCTACTAAAATTTGAGCTCCTTTTGTGAGTTTGACGAAACAGTCATCTAAGCCAATGAAGGGCCTACAGCCTTCAAGAAAGCCCAACCTTGTAGCATTAACACAAAAAAGGCCATGAAATCTTGGCTTGTCACTGATAAATATTTGCTGGCCTTTTCTAATTGCTTCTTGATCTTCCTCTGTTGGGCACCTCTCAGTGGTGAGTACACCTTGAAACTGAATTTTTATCTATAACAGTTTGCAAATAGTGTCCAATTCTGTGGTACTGCCCCTTGTGATCCCACATCACCTTTTCCCTTGCTTTATTATTTGCCCTATAGGCCATTCTCTTTGGCACTTCAACACCAAAATCCTTTTTTGCTTTTTCAACTATGGTTTTAATTCCTGTGTTTGGATCAGACATGAAGTTGTCAACATATACATTGCTCAGGAACTTACTAGTAACTCTGTTGCTTGATGGTTCAGTTGGAAAATAGTGCTCCAAATGCATTTCCTTTACACAAAAAGAACTCTCATGCATGATTTTGGAAGCTAACATAAAGAACTCACAGTTTTACTTCTCCTTCTTCTATGGCTTACAACAAACAATAATTCTATCATCCCATTTCTGTGGTAATGAAAATTCCCAACTTGAGCTATGTGCAGTTGACACCGTGCCTGCCTAAACTGATAAACATCCTTCAAGCAAAGCTTCATCCTGAACTACTGCTCATGATTTTACCTAGTTTCATCATACCACACCCTTTTTGGTTGCTTCTTTGCTATATTTTTCTCCCTTTTTCCAGCACAAATGGTAGAGGCTCACTGACGAGGGTTTGCCTCGTCAATGCCCATTGTTATGGACTTGGGTTTTGGAGAAGATGGGGATGCTGGAGATCGCGAGACGGTTAATAGACATGCATCAAGGGGACACGAGGTTTACCCAGTTTCAGGCCCCCAGAGGAAAAACCCTACTCCTGCTTGTTTGTTCTTGATTACGAGAAAACCGAAGGTTACAGGGGTGCGCAGCTGCAATCTGGTGTGAGGTGTGTGTATGAGATAGGCCAGGTCCCGGGGGTAGGTCGAGTCGGTTACAAGTTAGGACTTCTCCCTTGAATAATCTATCTACAACCTAGTCGTGTCCTCCAAGGAGTCGAACGTGTACTGGGCTTGGGCCACCCGAAATCTTCTTGGGCAGCAAGTCTTCACGTGGGCCTTTCCTGGGCTTGACCGGGTATACCAATATAAGGCACCCGTAGGATATATCCATGTCACTCACATCCATCATCCTCTTCTTCTCCTAAGAAACTTAAGTGCTCATCATCATCAGGATAAGAAGGAGCCCAGTATTGCTTAGGTGGTATTTCATCTTCACAACGTGATCTTGTAGTAGGTCCCTTCCTCTTCACTTTCTTATTCACTTGCTTCTCTATAAAAAGATATCATCTGCCTCTATCTCATCCTCATACAGTTGCTCATCAGCCGTCCTCTTCATCTTAGCTCCTATTCTTTTGTTCATGTCCTCTATTTCCTTCCTCCTCATCTCCTCTGCATGCACCGGGTCAAACTTGCATGGAAACAACCAACTATCATTGCCATCAGATGCTTATCCCTCATTTTCATATTCTTCTCCATCTTCTTCTTACTCTACTGATAGCAAATTATCATTAGTTTGTGTGCACAAAGGCTGAAAGTATACATTGTTTTGAGTCTCAGATAGTTTATGACCCCGCTCTTCCTCCTCTAGATCACATTACATGTGAATTGGATAAGATTTTGCATATAATTTATGTCTTCTTGCTCTTCATAGGAGACATATAATAGCTTGTTTACTCGTATGTCTTATCATAGTTAAAACCAGTTTTTTAACCTTTCATACTTTCTGACCATCTCTTCCACCTTAACATTGCTACTGACTATTTCTAGCCCATTCGGTCCCTCCCCTTCTTCTTTTACATAGTACATCACACTGATCATAACGTTCCTTCTCCATCAGTCCCAAAAAATTCAGAAACCTTATATCTGATCTTAACCTTATATCTGAAATCTCTGAAATAAAGTAAAGATAATGTCAATTGGCTTACATGCCGTCCGAGATATAGTGGATGATCGGGTCTTCGCTTAATTGGCTAGCTGTAGCCGATTGGGATGAAGAAGGTTCCTCCACAGCGCACGACATCCTGCTCCGGCTCCGGCGAGAGATCCATGGACTCGCAGTCTTCATAAGAGTCCAAATCGATGCCCCCCATATTGAATCCGGTGCCAAAGAGCACCTGCACGAAACGACGTTTGCCGCCTCCACTGCGACCTCCTTCGTCGCCTCCACTCGCCATTGCTATCATGGCAGCGGCAAAGTAACACAAAGATGCCACTCTCCACTGAGCACCAAGGGGATAGAGTCTGTCCTAACGACCATGCCCTCACGGCCGTTCGCTCTGTCCGTCAAGCCCATGCCACGTAGGCACTGACAGCGCGGCCCACCTATCAGGAACGCTGTTAAACGACTAAACACATCAGCGACTAAACACGACTAATATGGGTCGAAGGAATAGTTTTTTTTACAAGAATGACGCAAATATGGTAGTTTCTTCATTTTCTCTCCATACAGAGAGACAGCTCGCCGTCATCGTCTCCCTCTCCTCGGGCTCCGGTCGCTGCCACTCCGGTTGCCGACGGTGACTTTCCTTGCTCCCCCGATTCAATCTATATCGTCCAGCGCTAAATCTGCTCCTCACGCCCAGGAAATCGCTGCGGTTTGGCGCACATTCGCGGCAGGGGCCATGGCGGCGCGCGGCGGCCGGGCATTGCGCTAGGTTATTTCTACACTGCTATGTCCAGACTATTCCGTTCAGATGCTCTGTTTCTAGTGGCGCTCTCTGTGGAAACTGCACCTGTACTAGATATATCTTGACATCAGTCAGGCTGCACATAACTGAACCTTCAGAGAAAAAAATGCTGATTCCAACTGTACCTACAGGGTGACCATGCCTTCTGTGGCCTTTGAATGTAGCGCCGTCACATCTTCTAGAGCGAATCCCATGCGCTACAAGTGCCACTTGTCGTCGTCGTCGGAGCCAACCGCACTGCAGAAAAAGATGCGAGACCCCAGTCGATCGATTCCGTATCGAAAATTTGTTTTGCCCCAGTCATCCTTCAGAGTACAAGTTTTCAAGCAACTGTCCTATGACGGCATATGGATGAAAGCCATTGTTCTCCTGACCTGTTCCGTTTTTCAAGCACACACAACCATCAACCAAAAATAGGCCGTGACTGAGCAAGTGCGAGATCATCAACCGTCAAGTCGGCAAGGTGATGATTTATTTCACTGGTTTGCCAGAGAAGGAAATCGAAAGAAGACGCAAGATTGGTGCCGCAAACAAGGGGAAGGCTCCCTGGACTAAAGGAAGGAAATTAACCAAAGGTATCACCATGTTCTTACATACCTCCTTTTCGAAAAAATGTTACCTCGAATTTAGTTGTACATTACAGTGATGGTACACAAGTAGTATGTAGTTACAGTAGAATGAAGAGAAGTACATTTTCTTTTAGAGCAAAAGCAGGTCAGCAAGCAACGGACAATCGAGGCGCTGAGAGATCCCAAGGTGATGCCATGTAAGAAACCGCTTTTGAATGCACTCAAGAGTTACTACTTGCTTATGGATTGCTAACTTCCTGGAAAATTGAAGTCATTTTTTCTCCTTTTCGCTTTGTGATCCCAGGTTAGGAAGAAAATGGGGCATCGTCAATTGCATAGGTATATCACCAATGCACATCTCTGATATTTTAAGGTGAATGTATAAACAGTACATACATATCTAGCTTTGAAAATTCTGTTTGAAACAAGTTTTGGTGGTCATATTTCAGACAAGTGACCAAAGATAAAATAAGTGCTGCACAGAGAAAGATATGGGAGAGGCGAATAGTTTCTGTCAGATCAAGGCAGATGATCTTTCGGATATGGTAAAATAGTATCGCTGAAGTAGCGAAAGAAGGTGACTATGTTCAAGATAAGCTGGATTGGGATAGCTATTATGAAAAGATAAAGTCTGAGATGATAGCAGTGTTCCTATGGAACAAAGAGAAGGAACGGGTAACCAAGAAGCTTAAAAGAGCAGTGACAAAAATCATTGCCAAGAAGCTTCGAGCAGCATAGAAAATGGAATTACAAATTAGAAGAAGAAAAAAAGGCAAACCCTGAGAAGCTAGTGCTACAGAGTCAGATGCCCAGCCGAGGCAGGTGGTGGCATCCACAAGGTCAAATAAGCTTAAAGAGAGGATAACCAAGGTAATCGGCATTTCCTATGTTTTGTTGCATTCACAGCGCTTGATTGAGCCTATATGTTTACACATTTACATCCTAATACATAACTGGTTAAGCCTAAAGCTTGTAGGCTTATATTACATTTTTTTCCCTAAAGCTATTACCCTTTTTGCTTGCAGTACTCCCCCTTACAGATATGCTTATATGACATAATCTGAATTTTCTTGTCAGAAAAAGATTTTCATCAGTGTCATACTCATTTAAATCACTTCTGTTTTATGAGAATGCCCCAAAACGTAGATTCCATTCATCGGTCTGTCTTGCTCTTTGCACCAATTGAGATAATGCTATAGGCTATGCAGTGTTTGTTGTAACTCCTGGTCGGTTGATGGCTTCGTTAGTTCAAAGCCGGGCTCATTTCGAGCCTTCCGTCTAAAGTATTATACTCATTCACTTACATTACATTAATTCGAAGCTCTCATTCTGTCTTCATGATCGAAGTGGCATGGCCGCAAGGAGCTCGAGATAGTGATAAGTTCGCGGGTGAGTAAAGATGGAGGGCCACGGAAGCCGGCAGCCGTGAGGCGGAGGGGCAAGCCGAGGTGGACCTGATGAAGGAGCCTGCTGTTCCCTCAGGCCGGCTGACGGAGCTCCACTCGCCTTGCAATGATGGGCTCCCATGCACTGGCACCTGAACTTGATCTGCACCTGAAACAGATTCTGAACTTGTGCATTGTCGTTTTTTTTGTACTCATTCTTTGTTATTGTAGGAATGTGGAGTCTACTTGTAGGAATATGTAAGGGTGGTGCTTGTTTTGTAATGCCCTAGTAACGCAGCTGAGGCAGGTTGTCCGTACAAATCATTGCAGTGATTTTTGTGTTTCAAATGTGATCAGAATCCTCCTAAAACGTAAGAAGAAAACCTTTGCAAGACAATATAACGGATGCTGACAACTATTCTTATAGGCTTATACGTTCTGAACTACCATATCAGTTTGATCAAGAACCAGGTTCACTGAACCCCCTGAAACTACGACAGTTTGATCAACATGTATGTCCACTGAAGCCACCTGAAGCTAACTGACATTGCGGACTTGCGGCGCCGAGAACCGGAGTATGGTTACAAGGAGCTGTGATCACTCAGTTGTGTTTACAATAGCATATTCGACAGACATAGGAAGTGGCATATTTGAACAGAGAATGGGCGTCGTGTTTGTTCAAGGTGTGGTAAGGTGACATGCTCTGAACCGAAGACTGTCATCAACATCACTGCACAGAAGAAGGTGGCATGCTCTGAACCGAAGACTAGGATTATCACTGCACAGAAGGTGACATGCCCTGAACTGAAGACTGTCATCATCAATCACTGCAGAAGAGGAACAGAACACCAGGGTTACATATACTCCTGAACCGAATATGGCAGGACACAACATCATCCATCTCGTGAGGAATGTAGTGAGAACTCACCAGCTGGTTCGTGGTCGTTTGTTAGAGCTGGAGCCCCTGTTGTCCCCTGTTTGCTTTATCCACACTTCCCTGCGCTGGTTTAGTGTTTGTCTCACCTGCTTTATATATAGTTTATACACGAGTATGATCATACATACAAGGAAAAGAGTAAGCGGAGAATGTGGTCGGCGCACTCACTCTCTCTGCGCCCTTTGGGATTAGCACAATCTTGGCACTTGCACTTGGCGGTGCAACTGACCTCGTTCTTCAGAACAAGAACCAGCAAGCCTCAGTCAGGAGGATCAGAGAAGAAGCATATCTAGTTTTTAAGAAACAATACAATATATAGATGGACAAGAATAATCTATCTATGTAAGAAAGACCATGCATGTAGAAGTCACACCGAACAGCAAGAACAACGGTTGGTGGCGCATCCAATCCTGCAGCTGCACCCATTGACCTAAGCGCAACAATTGGAACAACCGCGGGAGTCAGAACAGCATGGTGTTCAATGAATGTGGTGTGCTTCAAGTAAGAAGAAGCACATATATGTTACCGGCCTAGTGACGGCACCCGTCTTCTTCTTCCAGTACGCCTTGTATCGGGATTCGACGACGTCCTTATTGTCCTCGGTGTTCTGGCAGCCATTGCAGCTGCAGCCCTCAGAGCAAAACGAATTCTCCCTGAGACATCTGCAAAGGCTGCACATAACGTATTACCAAACAACATGGTCAGATCTCACCGGGCAGTTTAGCCTGCCAGTTAACAAGTCTGTTGGATGGGGATCAGGTCCAGATCACTCGACGTGTCTGTGCATATTACCCATTGAGGCAATGGGAGACGTAGCAGGAGCACCCTGACATTCTGAACACTGATGAGGAGGTATCGCTGCAATGCACAAGATTGGGACATGTTCAAATGAATGAAGTTTGCAGATATCATACTTCGAAATTCCATCCATGCACAGTTTGTTGTAAATACCATCAAAGGAACAGAAAGCAACTACTAGAACTCGATTGGGGAAGACAATCAGAGCCCAGCAGTAAAGTAGGATTTTGCTCGGAAGACAAAATCAGTACATCAACAGATTAACTAGGTGGACATGATTCATGAATGCATCATCTGATAAACATGAATGTACCAACGCAGTAGCCCGCTACAACTCGAAAATGTGCCCAGAGATGGATGAACGAGCGCAATTTGCAGCCACACACACAACCTAGGTAGGCGAGGCACGCACGAATCCACCCATGCCTGAACAAGTCAGCCTACGCAGCGATGGATGAGCAATACACGCAGAGTACGCACGCCTTGTTCGTATATCTATGTAACGAGACCAGAAACTCGGGACAAACCCACCAAAACTCGCGAACATCGATCCCAATTCGATCCGCCGCAGATGGCGTGCGCGCATGGCGACCGAGGAGGCTGAGTAGGGGAGGGGAGAGGATGTGTGCTTACTTACTCAAACTTACGGAGGCGACGCAGTAGGAGTCTGCGCCGGCTGATTCTTCGTAGAACTCGCCGGAGTTCGCCGGAGCGGAGGAAGGAGGAGGGCGTCTGCGTCTGCCTGCGCGTCCGAGCGAGCGAGGGAAATGTTAGCCGCCTTGCCGCGAAACCCTAGAGGAGGGGGGGAGGAAGCAGGAGGAAGCGGAGGGATAGCAGGAGAGAGGCGGCGGAGACTAACCGAGGAGGGAGCAGCCGCCGACGTCGGTCGCCGGTGCCGGCAGCGGCAGTTGCGGTGGTCTGTCACCCGCGAGACGCGAGTCCTCCTTCCTCCGCGCAAGCAGCGTGGTGGTCGGGTCTATATGGGGGCGGAGGCGTGGTTGGCTGGGTCCTGTGGAGGCCCAGATATGAATTACGTGCGCCAGGACGGGACACGGCCCAGTCCGAGCGTTCTGTTGCTTGAAGAGGAGGTAAGAAAGGGAGAAGTGAGTGAGGGAACACACGGAAGGGATGGAAGAGAAAGGAAAAGTAAAATGATATTCTCTTTTATTTATATTAGTTGAATTTATCTAGATTTGGATGGATTTAGACATTATTTAGTGTATAGGTTTATTTAAATTTTGACAAATTTAAGTCAATTAATATCGGTCGGAGGTAGTAGTATTTTCCCGGAAGATTGCACGCGACGTGTCCCCTGCGTCGATCGCTCAATGCGTGTCAGTTGGAACCGAAACGACGTCCTCTTATGGGTCCCACGCACGACACCTCTTTCCTTTTTATCTCTTTCTTCTCCATTCGTTTTCAATGTCATGTCATGGACTGCACCACACGCACGCCATGGTTGTGCAGTTCCGCTCGTGCTACGCCTGCTCCCCCCACCCAGCTAGTCCCCGCTCTCGCCGTTGTCTCCTCGCGCTCGCGGTGGACCCCAAGCAGCCGCCCGCGCCGCTAGCGCGTCACCGATGCTCCCATCTCCATAGCGTGAGCTCGTCTTGCGACCGACCTTGAGCTCGCCCTGCCGCCGGCCTTGAGCACGCCCGGAGAGGCCTCTCTCTCTCTCTCTCTCTCTCTCTCTCTCTCTCTCTCTCTCTCTCTCTCTCTCCTACCTCCGACGAGGACCGGTGTTTCAAGGTGGCGCATCCCGTGTCATGAACCGGCACACACTGCCGCCGAACCTGCGGAGCAGCGACGGCCATTGCTACCATAGGCATCGACGATTGCTACCAGAGGTGGCGGCCGTTGCTACAATCGGCGGTGACCATTGCTACCACAGGCATCGACGGTTGCTATCGACGGGCGGGCACTACTACTGCATGTGTTGACCTTGCTACCTTCGGCGAGAGGCCCTGCTACACATGGCGACCAACCCTACTACATATGGCTTCTATTGTTGCTACCTACGGCGAGCGGCGCTGCTACATGGCATTTTTTCTTACAAGTTTTTGCTCCGGCGATGTCTCCGGCTAAGTTGGTTTTTGCTATATTAGCATAGTTTTTGCTACATCTGTTTTCTGATTTTGCTACAATAGCGCAAACTTACCAACAAATTGCAACTTATTTTTCGGAAGCTCACTCGAAAAGAACTCTAAGGTTAAGTGTGCTTGGCCTAGAGCAATTCTAGGATGGGTGACCGACCGGGAAGTAGGTACTGGGCGCGCATGAGTGAGAAAAAAGTGCGTAGAAAAGACTAGTGTTGGTCTGTGGGGACCAGTCTAAATATCATATTAAGCTACGAGGAGTGACACCCCCCGGGCCTAGTGGATGGGGTGTTATAGTAAGCCTTTCGTTAGCAGATCCGCAAACATATCCTCTGTCCTTAAATGCTCGAGTCTTATAGTGTGATTCTGGATCATGTCTTTCAAACATAATACTTTATCTCTATTGGTTTAAAGCATTACTCGGCTTGTTGTTGTGAGCATAAAATACGGCGGGCTCGTTGTCACAATACATCTTTAGTGGCTTGCAAATGCAATCTACCACTTTTAAGTTGGGTATAAATTTCTTTAACCGTATTGCCTATCCCGTGGCCTCATAACTTGCTATAAATTCTGCATATATCGTGGATGATGCAACTATTGACTTTTTGGATCTTCTCCACGAAATAGCCACTCCTGTAGGAGTGAAGACGTATCATGTCGTGGACTTTCTATCGTCTTTGTCTCCCATAAAATTAGCATCTTAATGCCCTCTTATCTCTAGGGAATCAGACCTTCTATATGTTAGCATGAGATCTTTTGTGCCTTGTGCATAACACAAAGCTTTCTTTACCATTTTCCAGTGCTCTTTGTCTGGATCTCTTGATATCTATCGAGTACCCTGGTGATAAAAGCTAAGTCAATGCGAGTGCACACTTGTGCATACGTAAGCTTCCAACGGTCGAAGCATATGGTACTGACTTCATTTGATCAATCTCATATTGATTTTTGGGACATTGAAATTTCCCAAAATTTTTGCCCTTGACTATAGGAGCGGGTGTGGTATTTGTGGCATCCCGCCAAAACCACTACTAGAAAATCGCTTGGTATTTTTGTTTTGTGCATCATCATGCATCTCATTGACTAAAACTATTTTGTTAAAACCTACTTTTGCTTTCTACAAAGATCCCTCTCTATTTCAAAATAATTCCCGGACCCTTCCGGATATTTTATTTGTCTAAAAATAAATTGCACAAGTCTTTTAAACAATACAAAAACTTATATTATTTTTAGGGGGCAGCCGAACCGGGCCGATCCGACCCAGTCGGCCACCCCCCAGTACAAAATCAGCCTACCCAAAATCCTTTTCTACCCCAACCTAACCTACCCAGCCCCCCTCCACCTCACCCAATAATGGCAGTGCCGCCACCTCATCACCTCCCTTCCCCCTAACCTATCCCAGGCCGCCACCTCATCCTACCCCATTCCCCACCCGCCACCTCTCTCCCTCCACCTCATCCCTCCACCCTCTCTCCCTCCACCTCATCCCTCCACCCTCTCTCCCTCCACCCACCTCAACTGCTGGCCCCACCTACCCTCACACACGCAACACACACAGCACGCACACCACACCACGCCCCGCCTGCCCTTGGGTCCCACCTGCCGCTCCGGACCCACCACCGGCCTCGATCCTTCCCCACCTACCCCTCATCCTCCCTGCCGACACCGCGTCTCTGCTCTCCTCCCTCCCCGCGTCTCGCTCCTCAGCCCCGGCCACTTGCCAGGCCTCCTCCCGTCCTCCGTCCGCCGCCATCGGTGCCCCTCCAGCGACCTCACCGTCGCTCCTCTTCCTCGCCAACCTCTCGGCTGCCGCGTCTCCCTCCTCCCGCCGTCGGCCGTCTCTCCGCCTCGCCAGGAGCGCCCGCCGAGCCCGCCTCTCCTCCTCCAGGCAGCCTGGCTCGCCTTCCCCTCCGTCGGCCGCCTCTCTGCATCAAGCCCGCCGGACCGCCGCCCTCCTCCGTTCCGTCCCCGCACCCCCGAGCCCCGCCTCCTACAACCACCGCCGCCACGGGGTCCCCTCCCGGCGCCTCGCCCGCCGCCGTGCGGCCCCGCCTCTTCGGCCGTCCTCTGCGCCAGCGCGTCACCGTCCTTGGCCATCTCCCCGCCCGGTGCTCTCCTCCCCAGACACCTGCCCGCGGCCACATCTTGCCGTCGCCTCCGCTCGCGAGCAGGGCCGCCGCGCCCTCCCTCTGGAGCTAGCCATGCCGACCCCTCCTCGTGGCCCTCCTCCCCGCCTCATGCGCAGCCTGCAGGCCGCCACCTCGCCTGCGTTCTTTGCCTCCCATGGGCGAGTCCTACGCTATGCTGAGTCCCCTGCGAGCCCTGGCGCGCGCGCGTCCGCTTGCCGGTTGTGCCACCCTACACAATGCAAGCTCGACCTCCGTCTTCGTCACGTGTACCTCATCGCCACCATCGGTTTGCCCATGTACCATTTCCTGGAGGTGTTTGGTGTTGCCGATGGGCCGTTTTTCTGTTTAGAGGTAATGGTGTGATGTGTAACCTGTGGTGGATATGGTGTGTGGTGGAGTGTGGTAACATGGAGGATGCGACTACTCTAGCGCCGTATAAGCCGACACCGTCTTCTTTCGAGGAACCGTGCGCTCGCGCATCCGGAAAGGCCTCCGACATGGACCCACGTTCGCCACCGACAAGGAACCAATGATTGTCGGCATCCAAGATCTTCCTCACGGCACGCCCAAGACCTTCGTCCTGGATTCCAAGCCCTTTCCCGACGTTCGGAGCCCCGAACCCCGTCGAGCCCCTTGGAACCTCAAGATCTTCACCACTCGAAGTGTTCCGCCAAGATCGCCATCGACAATGGAACCAAGACCGAAACCCGGTGACCCGGACCCGAAGATCACATGTGCGACAAGTACTCCTTCCCGGATGCGATGCTCGAGAACACGGACGGTAAGGACACCGACGCAGAACGCCAAGTTCTTCTTCCCGGACGCCAAGACCGACCCGATACGCGGGCATGACAAGATCGACACCGACCAGGTCAAATCCAATGCGCCCCGACGCCAAGCCAAGTCCTTCTTCCCGGATGCGACAAGATCTACTACGTTGTCCGAGAATGTTTCTGCCGAGACCGATCCCGTCGAACCCTGAGACCGAACCCCGAACCCCTCGGAGCCCAAGTTCGCCGAACCCTAAAGTGATTCCCTATCCGAGACCCCATTATTTTATAATATGACATTACCAACTGATGCATATAAATTGTTCATGCATGCATACTTGTCTGTGGTTTGGGGGCATTATGCCAATTCATCTCATAATTAAAAATGGAGTCTATATGCGGGATAGCTTTGTCTTATTCCGGACTCCATTTAAATTGGTGTAGCGAACCGATGCCATGCTCCGCCCTGTTAACCCCACATTTAATATGCGGGGTAGATAAACAACTTGAACCACTTAAATATTTGTCGGGACCTCGGTTCCGCTTAATATGGCCTAAATGCATCGCATCTTTGCCATGTCATACATCATACATGCATCATGCCCGATCTTCTGTCATAGTATTAAATAGTGCATCCGGTGTTTCTTCTAGTGCTTTGCTTCTTCACGGATTAGGCCGATGAGTTGATGTGAGTGTCGACCCGATCTTCGGATGAACCTTCGGCAATGTTTTCAGGCGAGCATCTCCCCCTTTCTACCTATCTTACTTTTATAGTATTTATTCCCTCCTGTTGATCTAGTGCTATCTGTGTTGCGATGCTCTAGTTTTCGTACCCGTGTTATCCCTTGCAGCCTTATATTGCCTTGGACACCTCCTATTACCTGTTGTTTGGTAGATAGTTGAACCTGCGCGTTGTAGTCGCTTGCTCAAGTGCTGTTGCGTGTCGTCAAGTACCACAGTGGTTGGAGTCTTGCCGCATGTTTAATGTTGGAGATGATCATGGCTTTAATTATTGTTTAATAACTAAAATTGAAGTAGGTAAATGCAGAGGCACCGGTGGGTGATAGATAATATTTGGTTTCCGACCGCTCACTGGTGTCTCGTAGGACCCCGAGTTCTTGACACCTGTTCCGAGATCGAGCGCGCTAACCACATGTGGGATGTATGGTCACCCCCATCGATTTAGTACCTGATTCCAAGTACTATACTGGGGGCCACAAGTAGTTTGGGGCTTTATTACCATTCTGTACTTATGCCATGCTTTACTGCTTTATTTAAGATTGTGCGAGGAGCACCTGTACTATTTTGGAAGCGGAGTGTTTTCGCGGTATCGACAAGCCCGAGAGTTTCGGGTTCCCAGTCGTTTACAGCCACTGACGCAAACCCTGAGTCCGTCTCGGAGCCCGGCCGACTTCGTTGCGGGTGTACTTAGTGGGGTGGCCCCCCGTACTTGCTTTGGGTGCAAACATCGTCCGAAACCCGTCGACATACCTGGTTGGGTGTATGTTTTGTGATCTTGTACCTACCGATCCGACAACAAGGGTGTAGGTGCGTGTGGAAACTTTGGTGCACCTGCGGTTAAATCTTTTCGAGAAGCCGTGTCCGCGGTTATGGACGACTTGGAGCACAGGTCTCGATCATAGACAACTATAACTAAAGTTTACTGTTATAATTTGACTTGTATCTGATATGACTAGTAATCAGCTTCACTGCAACGGAATGGCTAAATAAAAGTACCAACAACTGCTGGGTTTTGGGATACCTCATGCTAATTGTATCTGACTAGTAAGTGTTGCAACTACAACGGAATGGTTAACTAAAACTGCCCACTGCTTATTTTACCAGAATGACTATCTATATTTGACTAGTAAATTGCCGCAACTATAACTGAATAAATAAAACTGCCAACTGTGTGAGTTCCTCGGTTGACTTCCTCGTTTGGTCTCGAGGGGAAATACCAGGATGGGTTTGTTTGGTGTTAGATTCAGGTTGGATCCGAATAGATCTTTCTTATCCCTCTCTGATAGCCGACAGTTATATCGAGTCTCTATATGTTGTTTAGTGCATGCTGCGCTGCCGCTGCAGTCCACCATACCTATGTAGGCGAGGACCGCCGAATTCTAGCCTCGCCGTGTACTGGCCTCAGTACTGACGCTCCTCTTTTTCCTTTGCCCTTTGTCGGCACCCCTTTTGTTTTAGCAGGTTTCGACGTCGTTAGCAGGGTTACCCTTCCGGCTTGGCCTGGGCAGGGTTATGGACGCCATTGGTTATTCCTCAGGGCTCTTAGCCCCATTTGCATCTTGTCCGTAGTCGGACGCTCTAACATTTTCAAGGTGATTTGGATCTTTGTATATTATCTCTGTATTCTTGACTCATTGAGTCACTGTTATATATATATATATATCTATGTATATTATCTTTGTATATTATCTCTGTATTTTTGACTCATCTGTTCTGTGGGTCCCATCGAGGACTGTTGTGTAATGTTATTACTTCGTTTTCCACCCGCACGAATGTGCCTGGTGGGCACCTTTGAATCGTTTCTATGCGGGTTTGGCGGGAAGCGCTGAAACTTGCATAGGGCTGATTCTGAGGGTGTTACAGTATTGCACGCATGCATACTATATTTTTTTAGGATCTTCTCTAGGTATGCCTTTTGTGACAGTCCAAGAACCCCATTTGCTCTATCTCGGTAAATTTCTATTCTCAAAACATATGAACCTTCACCAATATCTTTCATATCAAAGTTTGAGGACAAGAACTTCTTTGTTTTTAGTAGTATACCGACGTTGCTGGTAGCAAGAAAGATATCATCCACATACATAATTAGGAAAATATATCTCCCACTTTTGAACTTTGCGTAAACGCAGTTGTCTTCAACATTCTCTTTAAATCCAAATTTCTTAATGGTCTCAATAAACTTTAGATACCACTATCTGAAGCTTGCTTTAATCCATAAGTGGATTTCCTTAGGCGGCATCCCATGATTTCCTTTCCTTCCATGACAAAACCCTTAGACTGTTTCATGTAGACTCTTTCTTCTAAATCCCCGTTTAGAAATATCGTCTTTACATCCATTTGATGCAGTTCTAAATCAAAATGTACAACTAGTGCCATTATGATTCTAAAGGAATCCTTACATGAGACAGGAGAAAATATCTCATTGTAATCTACTCCTTCTCTTTGTGTGAATCCTTTTGCCACAAGTCATGCTTTTTATTTCTCCACATTCCCTTTAGAGTCATACTTTGTTTTGTAAACCCACTTACAACCTACTGTTTTGGCTCCTTTGCGAATTTCCTCTAAGTCCCAAACTTCATTGGAACTCATCGACCTCATCTCATCTTCCATGACCTCTAGCCACTTCGATGAGTGAGGGATACTCATGGCTTCTTCAAATGAAGTGGGATCATTCTACATTTGAACTCTTTCTGTGTTATAAACTTTATAATCTTTAGAAATTGCTGACTTTCTAACTCTTTGAGACCTTCTAGGGACCTCAGGAGCTAGCTCATCATTTGTCCCAACATGTGGCGTATCTTCTAGAGGTGGTTGTTGCTGTTCCCTTTCATGCTCAAAGTGGATCCGGTCGGCTCCTGATGGACAGGTTCCGGATCCTCACTCGTTGTTGTCATGGGTGGAGTCGCAACAGGTGCTTGCACCACAACCTCTAGGGTTGTCGATGTAGGAACAACAGGTAGAGAGAAGAATGGCTCCTGAATCATCAGATTGGGTGCATGCACCCTCTTCTCCTCAAGAACAATTTTCCGAGCTACCATGCTCCCCCTCATCGTTTCATCCTTTAAGAAGACAACATGTCTCATTTATATAAACTTTGTGTATCTGTCTGGACAGTAGAAACGAAAAACTTTTGAATTTTCAGGATAGCCAATGAAATGGCAACTGACTATTTTAGGATCAAGCTTTGCAATATTTGGATTGAAAACTTTAGCCTCAGCTGGGCTCCCCCACACCCTTACGTGTTGTAGCATGGGAACTCTTCCTGTCCATAGCTTATACGGTGTTTTGGGCACCGACTTACTTGGTAATCTATTGTGAATACGAATAGAGATTTTTAACGCCTCCATCCACAATCCGAATGGCAATATAGAGTAACTCATCATGCTGGGCACCATATCCATAAGGGTACGATTGCACCTTTCATCTACTCCATTTTGCTGAGCCTCGCCTGGCATAGAATACTGGGCCACTCTGCAAGTCTCCTGTAAGAACCTTGCAAAGGGTCTAGGGACTTGGCCATATGCGGTGTTTCGACCGTAGTACTCCCCTCCACGGTGATACCTTACTATGTTTATTGTTTTACTGTGTTGGTTCTCAACTTCGACTTTGAATATCTTAAATTTATCCAATGATTTATCTTTCTTTAATTGGATAAATATAACCATAACGGAAGTAATCATCCGTGAATGTTATGAATGAGTCATAACCATCCACACTTTTTACTAGAAACGGTCCACAAATGTCAGTGTAAATAATTTCTAGTGTTTAGGTGCTTTGATTTGCACTCTTTTTGATTTGCTTTACATACTTTCCTTTAACGCAATCGATGCATTGCTCTATGTCGAAGAACTCTAATGGAGGAAGAATATAGTTTTTAACTAGTCTTTCTATTCTTCCCCTCGAAATATGGCCTAAACGACAGTGCCATAATTTTGATGAGTCTTGAGTTCTCTTTCTTTTCTTTGGATCTTTATCTGATGGGGAAACATGCTCTTTCACTTTACACACAGAATTAACTTTTTCTCGAGTGGATAATAAATAAAGCTCATTGTGAAGGAAAGCAACACCCACACAATCTTTACTACAATAAATGGCACACTGGCCATGTCCAAAACGACATTCATAGTTTAAATTGTCCAAACGCGACACACTTATTAAATTTATATACAAAGAAGGAACATAGAGAACATCCGTAAGCAAGATCATTGATCCATCAGCAAGCTCCAAGGAGATGTCACCAATGGCCTCAATGTCCGCTTGGAATCCATTTGCGACTTCAACGCATCCTTCGTTTATTTTCGTATTCCTCGTCAAATGGAATCCCTGTAAATTTTTTTGCAACATGAACATTGCCCCTGAGTCAATCCACCAAGTAGATTTTGAAAACTATGTATACATGGATTCATTTACAAATTAAACAATACTGTTACCTTTCCTTGTCATTGGTTCCTTTAGAAAGACAATAATCTTTCTTAAAATGCCCTTTCTTGCCGCAGTGGAGACAAGCATCTCTGTTCACTAGGAGGACATGCCTATGATGAGGCTGATAGTGCATGGGAGCTTTACCATGTGGCTTAGAAGGGGATCCATGGTTGCTTTGAGTGAAGTTCCTTTTCTTGTTGTCCTTCACTAGGTTCAATGAACCACCATTTTTGGGCTTTGAGCCTCTCCTCTTCTTGGGCACACATGGCGATGGTCATTTCTATGTCCCACTTTTCTAGGACCACATTGTAATTGACAACATGTTGAGGCAGTGATGCCATGACCAAGTGGACAAGCAGAGCAGGCTTTAGTTCTAGATCAGCATCCATGTGCTTCAGTTTGGCAGCCATGTTTCTCATCCGGAGGATGTGCTCCCTGATGCCGTGTCCATCGTCGATATACTTTTCTGTCCCCAGCTACTTCAACAGCTGGGTTGCATATGTCTTTGAATAGTCAGTGAAGTGGCTATTTATCTTTTCCAAGTACCCCACAACGGAAGTACACTCTACGATGTAGCCAACTATGGCTTGCTCGATCGTGTTATTTATAAATGTCATGCACAATCTGCCACTTTCTATTCTCTATTGTGTAGGACAGCTCCAACCGAGCATAGTCCTTTTTTATTTCTCTTCCATGTCACATCATCATCTGTAGCATCTCGGATTGACTCTATTGGTTTGGTCTCAAGGACCTAATCCACCTCAGCACATATGAAGACCAAATCCACCTTCTTTCTCCACTCGGAGTAATTGTCACCTCTTAGTGTGGGGACATCCTTGATGCATATTATCAATTAATACCCTCTGAAAACAGAAGTGAGAATAGTAAAAATTACATGTATTAATTCAACGTTGGTCAAAATTAAGACATACAAATATTTATGCAAATAATTCTACATCACCGTTAGGCAGAACAAAATCAAAAGCATATAACTTTAAATACTTTAATAACTAGACACTAATCATAATCATGTTATTTACAACGTTGGTCAGAAAAATAACATGAATATACACTAGAATAAAACTTTAATATGCTCCCAAAAATTTAATACCCTCTTTGTCATACTCTCTTTGTCTTTATTAAATTTTAAAAGATCCCTTTTAACTATTTGCAACGGAAGACATGAATTAAATTCATCAACATTCCATTGTTTACAGAAACTTTACTATTACTTTTGTATTTTCTAGAAAAAAAATCGTTGGATAATTTTGTATAGAAAAAACTGTGCAAAATTTCATAAAAAACTGAATTAAAACAGTTTAAAAACTTCTGTAAAACAATAAAACAGAAACATGCAGCACTATGCTCGCGCACGCGGACCACGACCTGTCGCGGCCTCTTTCTTGTCTAATGTGCGCGCGTGTTACCCTCTATGCACAGCCGCGGCCCGCTTGGCCCTGCGCCAGTCGATCGCAGATGTTCGATCTAGCCCGACCTATATCCGACGGCTGCGCGCCTCTCTCACTGGAACAAAACCAGCTGCGACGCTTGCTCCTGTAACCCTAACCCATTACCCCCCTCCACACCCTGCGACAGGGTCGCTCTCTGGCGGCGCTCACTATGCGACGCAAGGTGGCCGCGCCACCCGACTGACCGCCGACAACGAGCCCCTCCCGCATTGCAGCAAGACCCTTCTCCCCCTTTATGCACTGTCCAGTACACACCCCCCACTCCGCGCAACCATGGCGAGGCAGAGAGAACCGAGGAACGGTGGCTCCCCCCGGTGGCTCCTTGCTGATGTGCGCCTTCACCCGAGGGTGGGTGCGACGCCATCAAGTGGCTGCGGTAGGGAAAACGGGCGACCGATGACCTTTCTTTATGTAATCTATGTGTTCAATTTCGGGGATTTCTCTATCTTTTGGGGTTCTTTGGTTATGTTTCTGATCGGGATCGGGGTCTAGGGCCTTTCTTTGCTTTTGCTTTTCTTTGCCCCATATGGGATTGGTCCTTCTTCCCTATGCCTCGACTTGTGTGGCATCCCGCAAAACCACTACTAGAAAATCGCGTTGATTTTGTGCATTGCATCATCATGACCGCATGCTCATGTCATCATGCCACATTGCATTTGAGCATCGTCATCATCTTGCATTTGCTTGCATAAAACTATTTCGGAAAAACCTGTTTGTGTTTTCTAAACGCCCCGTCTTTGTTCAAACGGAAAACACGGGTCACCGGATTATTTTGTTTTGTTTGCTATCGGGTTGCAAAAGTCTGTTTGAAACAAATAAAATATTTAATTATTTTGTGGGCGGTCGAGCGGTAGAATCGACCCATCGACCACCCCGATATTAAAACGGTCCACCTAATCAGCCCTCTAAATCCTAGTCCCACCAAATCCATTCCTACCCACCTCTCACATTCGCCACCTCACCCCTCTCCCCAATTCCTACCCACTCCGCCACCTCAGCAATCCTTGATCCAGCCCCTAAAACCTTCTATACCAAATAACCTACCCAGTTCTATTCTACCCCAACCCTCCACCTCACCTGCACCAATCGGTGCCTGCCACCTCATCCTCTCTCTCCTCCCAACCACTCTCCCGCTGCCACCTCACCCCCCCCACACCCCCCTCCCCCCCACCTCACACACCGACCCACCCACACGCCACGCACCCACACCCTGGTCAACCGCCCCGCTTTGGACCCACGTCCCCACAGCCACTCCCCACCCCGGTCCCGCACTGCCCACTGGACCCGGTCCACCCAGCCTCCCCACGTCGTCCCCTCCTCGGCCTCCCACCTCTCTCCCGACGCCTGCACCTTCCTCCTCCTCGCCTCCTCTCCTCGCCGGCTCGTCCGTCTCAGGCCAACCCCCGCGCGACCCGCCCCGACCTCTCCCGCTCAGCTCCTCCTCTCCCAGACCCTCCCTCGCTCGCTTCATCCGCCTTGCCATCACCCCCTCGCCGCCTCGAGCCTCCTCCCTCTGCGTGTCGCGGCCGCCTCCCGCCACCCGCCTGGCCCGCCAGCCTCCTCCCCTCCTCCACCGGCCGCTTCTCCCCATCGCCGTCGGCCCCGTCCTCAGCCGACGACCGCCTCGCGCCGGCCCGTCGTCGCCGCCCGCCAGCGCCCGCCCCGTTCGCCCCTCCATCGCAAGGCCCCCACCGCCTCTCGAAGCTCACCCGCAGAGACTCCTCCGACCTCCCTCCTCAACCCCGGTCGCGGACTCTCCAACCTCGCCTCCGTCGCCCGCCTCTGCCTGCGCCAGCCTCTCCTGCCTTCCTCGGCCGCTGCCTCCTCGCTCACTGCCCCCGGCCCGCGTCGGCCACGCACCCTCCCGCCGGCCACGTCCTCTGTCCCGCCGTCGAGGGCCGCGAGCAGCCCGACCCCGTCCCCTCCGAGCCCGAGCAGTGCCGCTTCGAACCTCCCTGGACCAAGCTCGCCCAGCCTGCTGCCCATGCGGCGTCGGCCAGCTGGACCCAAGGCGTCGACCGGCGACACCAGCGTCCTCACCTCTAGCCACGTGTGTTTTGTGTGTTGTGCGATGTTCTCCAAAACGCCCGAGTCCAATACAAGATCGGCACCGGCAAACCCGAAGATAGCTAGAAGAACCATCGACAAGATCTGCTGCCGGGACACCAAGATCCCCCGAATCCGATGACCGAGAACCCGGATGCCAAGATCCACGACTCGGAGATGCCAGAAACACCAAGTTCGTCGAGACCCTGAAGACCCGTTCCCGGAGGCGAAGTCCGGACCCGATGACCGCCAAGATCGCCACGAGAACGACAAGTACTTCATCCTGAATGCCAAGACCGACTCGATGGCGCGGACCCGACAAGGTCTTCGCGACGACAAGATCGACACCGACTCAGGGGAAATCCGATGCGCCCCCGACGCCAACCAAGTCCGGCTATCCGGTTGCGACAAGACCTTCCTCCCGTACCGAACCCGATCTCGTCGAGTTGTTCCCCGTCAAACCCTGAGACCGAACCCCGAACCCCGGAACCCCAAGATCGTCGAACCCTAAAGTGTGAACCCCTTCCCGGAACCCTATTTTATAATATAATACAACTTGTTGCATATTAAGTGGTTCATCTCGCATGCATATTATGTGGATTGGGGGCCTTATGCCGATTCACCTTATAATTAAATATGGGGCCCATATGCGGGCAAATCTAGCCTTATATTGGCCTCATTTAAATTTGTGTAGCGAACCGGTGCTATCTTTTGCCATGCTAAAACAACATTTAATTTGCGGGGTAGATAAACAACTTGAACCATCTAACTAATTGTCGGGACCCCGGTTCCGCTTAATCTTGCCTAATTGCATCGCACCTTTGACATGTCATGCATCATACATGCATCATGCTGATCTTCTGCCGTTGTATTAAATATTGCATCCGGTGTTTATTCTAGTGTTTTGCTTCTTCGCGGATAAGGTCGTTGAGTTGATGTGAGCTTCGCCCGATCTTCGGTTGAACCTTCGGCAATGTTTTCAGGCGAGCATCTCCCCCTTTCTACCTATCTTATTTTTATAGTATTTATTCCCTCCTGTTGATCTATTGCTATCTGTGTTGCGATGCTCTAGTTTTCGTACCCGTGGTATCCCTTGCAGCCTTATATTGCCTTGGACACCTCCTATTACCTGTTGTTTGGTAGATAGTTGGACTTGCGCGTCGTAGTCGTTTGCTCAAGTGCTGTTGCGTGTCGTCAAGTACCACAGTTGTTGGAGTATTGCCGCATGTTTGATGTTGGAGATGATCATGGTTTTACTTATCGTTCACTTTAATTCCTGTTTAACAACTAAAATTGAAGTAAGTAAGCAGAGGCACAGGTGGGCAATAGATGTTATTTGGTTGTTAACAGTCCACTTGTGTCCCGTAGGACCCCGAGTACTTGATACCTGTTCCTTGATTTATCGCGCTATCCACATCCGGGAGGATTATGGGACCCCCCTGAGCCAGAGCTTGATTCATTCTTATTTCTTGGGGCCACAAACTAGTTTGAGGTTTTATTTATGATCCTGTACTTATGCCATGCTACTGCTTTATTTAAATTGTGCGATGGATAGCACCTGTCTTGTTTAGGTAAGCGGAGTGTTTTCGTATCGACACCCGAGTTTTCGGGTTCCCGATCGTTCTGACCATTGACGCAAACCTTGAGTCCGTCTAGCTAGCTTACTTCGTTGGGTCTACTCAATGGGGTGCCCCTGAAATATTTCGAATCCTGTGATTGCTTTGTCGTGAAGGCCTCGTTGGGTTTTGATTTGGTTTTCCGAGGTTGATCGAGTGTGTGTTGCTATTTGTGCACCCGGCGGGTTAAAACTTTCAAAGCCGTGTCCGCGGTTATGGACGACTTGGAGCACAGTATCTCGATCATAGACAACTATAACTAAAGTAGTGCTATAAATTTGACTTTATAATGACTAGTAATCAGCTTCACTATAATGGAATGGCTAACTAAAACTGCCCACAATTGCTTGTTTGGTTTGTCGCTTGCGACAATTGTATCTGACTAGTAAGTACTGCAACTACAACGGAATGGCTAAATAAAAGTACCAACAACTGCTGGGTTTTGGGTTATCTCATGTTAATTGTATCTGACTAGTAAGTGATGCCACTACAACGGAATGATTAACTAAAACGGCCCACTGCTTATTTTATCAGGATGATTATCTACATCTGACTAGTAATAGCTACAACGATAACTGAATAAATAAAACTGCCAACGGTGTGAGTTCCTCGGTTGACTTCCTCGTTTGGTCTCGAGGGGGAAACACCGGGATGGGTTTGTTTGGTGGTAGCATCAGGTTGGTTCCGAATAGGTCTTTCTTATCCCTCTCTGATAGTCGCCAGTTGTATCGAGTCTCTATAGGTTGTATAGTGCATGTTGCCGCTGCCGCTTCAGTCCACCATACCTATGTAGGCGAGGACCGCCGAATTCTAGCCTCGTCGTGTACTGGCCTCGATCTGACGCCTCTTTTCCTTTGCCCTTTGTCGGCACCCCTTTTGTTTAAGCGGTTTTGAGATCGAAGTCGTTAGCGTGGTTACCCTTCCGGCTTGGCACAGGCAGGTTATGGACGCCATTGGTTATTCTTGTGGCTCTTAGTCCCATTTGCATCTTGTCCGTGGCCGGACGCTGTATCGTTTTCAAGGTGATTTGGATCTTTGTATATTATATTCGTATTCTTGACTCGTTGAGTCGCTGTTGTATATATCATTACGTGGGTCCCATCGAGGACTGTTGTGTAATGTTATTACTTCGTTTTCCACCATGCGAAAGTGCCTGGTGGGCACCTTTGAATCGTTTCTATGCGGGTTTGGCGGGAAACGCTGAAACTTGCATAGGTCCGATTCTGAGGGTGTTACAGAGTGGTATCAGAGCTCAGCAGTTGCGATACCCCACAAGTCCAGCCTGTAGGATAACCCAGCTAACGGCCGAAGTAGAGTGTCAAAACTATTTTTGCAAAATCGGTTGGATAGTTCTGGCTAGGTCTGATTTTACTCCTTACCCCTCTGTTGCTCTCCTCTCACCTCTGCGTGTTTTGAATCCGCTCTCTTCTCTCTCTTCGAGTCCAGGATTTCTCGTGGTTGGGTTCCGTCGTACCTTCAGGGTTTCGCTTCTTCCTTGGTAACGGTGTTGCTACATCTGGTCTTCATGTTATCCGAGGAATCCTTCGTCTGTGGTACCATTCTTTGTTCCTTGTTTGTGCCTTCCGGTGTTTTCCGACGCGACGAAGTCTTCTACATCAGATCTGATGAGAATGTCCATCCCTCCTTTGTTCCGACCCTCGTTTGTCGAGATCTCCAGTCTGATCCCGAGAATGGTTGCACGCTTTTCTACTGATGTGCAGAGTAATAGTTTGGGTGCGTGATGGATTGGCCCCCATGCCGACTACTCACTCTATTCGCTTGTGTACATTGAAGTGGATGAGAATGCAATGGTTCTCTCGTTCTATCGAAGCTAGAGGTGGCTTTATTTGTTGATACCTCTATCATCGACCTTTTGTTCCCGGAGTGTTCTCTCGACGATCACGGACAACGACCTCTTGTTAGTGGTGTCGCGAGGATCTACGCGATGCGAGAAGATTCAGATCGCCGCCCTTCTTCCCGGTACCATGAGGCGGATCTCGGGGCGAGATCCATTGTTAGTGGTGTCGAATTGTGGCATCCATAAAACCACTACTAGAAAATCGCGTTGATTTTGTGCATTGCATCATCATGACCGCATGCTCATGTCATCATGCCACATTGCATTTGAGCATCGTCATCATCTTGCATTTGCTTGCATAAAACTATTTCGAAGAACACTTTGTGTTTTCTAAACGCCCAGTCTTTGTTCAAACGGAAAACCCGGGTCACCGGATTATTTTGTTTTGTTTGCTATCGGGTTGCAAAAGTCTGTTTGAAACAAATAAAATATTTAATTATTTTTGTGGGGGCAGTCGAACGGGCCGAATCGACCCAGTCGACCACCCCCAGTATTATTAAAACGGTCCACCTAATCAGCCCCCTCTAAATCCTAGTCCCACCAAATCCATTCCTACCCACCTCTCACAGCTCGCCACCTCACCCTCTCCCCCAATTCCTACCCACTCCGCCACCTCAGCAATCCTTGATCCAGCCCCCCCCCTAAAACCTTCTATACCAAATAACCTACCCAGTCCTATTCTACCCCAACCCTCCACCTCACCTGCACCAATCGGTGCCTGCCACCTCATTCTCTCTCTCCTCCCAACCACTCTCCCGCTGCCACCTCACCTCCCAAACACCCATCTCCCCTCCACCTCACACACCGACCCACCCAGCCCACACGCCACGCACCCACACCCTGGTCAACCGCCCCACCTCCCGCCTGGACCCGCGCGTCCCCACAGCCACTCCCCACCCCGGTCCCGCACCCCTGGCCCACCTGGACCCGGTCCACCCCAGCCTCCCCACGCGTCGTCCCCCTCCTCTGGCCTCCCACCTCTCTCCCCCGACGCCCGCAGCCTTCCTCTCCTCCCGCTCCCTCCTCTCCTCATGGCTCGTCGTCTCGGGCCAACCCAGCGACCCGCCTCCGCTCAGCTCCTCCTCTCCCAGACCCTCCCTCGCTCGCTTCCGTCCGGCCATCTCCATCACCCCACCCTCGCCCGCCTCAGAGCCTCCTCACTCCTGCGTGTCGCCGCCTCAGGCCACCCGCCTGGCCAGCGCCTCAGCTCCCTCCTCCCTCCTTCCGCTGGCATGCCGTCGATCCTGGACAGCCTCGCGCGGCCCGTCGTCGCCGCCCGGTGACAGCCCGCCGTTCGCCCGCCATGCAAGGCCCCACCGCCTCTCTTGAGATCGCCCAGAGACTCCTCGACCTCCCTCCTCAACCCCGGTCCGGGCCTCCTCTCACCTCGCCTCCGCCCGCCCTCTGCCAGCGCCCTCTCCTGGGTTCCTCTGCCGTCTCGCTCCATCCCCGTGGGCCCCGACTGGCGTCGCACCCTCCGCGGCCACGTCCTGCCTTGCCGTCGAGGGGCGCGAGCAGCCGACCCGTCCCGAGCCCGAGCGCTGCTCGAACCTCCTGGCCCAAGCTCCGTCCAGCCTGCCGTGCCCGGCGTCGACCTCGGACCCCACGGCCATGGCGCCCTCTTCCACCTCCGGGCCCTCGCGTCCCGGCGGCCCAGCAGCGAGCAGCTGGACCCCGGCGTCCCGACCGGCGACACCAGCGTCCTCACCTCTAGCCACGTGTGTTTTGTGTGTTGTGCGATGTTCTCCAAAACGCCCGAGTCCAATACAAGATCGGCACCGGCAAACCCGAATATAGCTAGAAGAACCATCGACAAGATCTGCTGCCGGGACACCAAGATCCCCCGAATCCGATGACCGAGAACTCGGATGCCAAGATCCACGACTCGGAGATGCCGGAAACACCAAGTTCGTCGGGACCCTGAAGACCCGTTCTCGGAGGCGAAGTCCGGACCCGATGACCGCCAAGATTGCCACGAGAACGACAAGTACTTCATCCTGAATGCCAAGACCGACTCGATGGCGCGGACCCGACAAGGTCTTCGCGACGACAAGATCGACACCGACTCAGGGGAAATCCGATGCGCCCCCGACGCCAACCAAGTCCGGCTATCCGGTTGCGACAAGACCTTCCTCCCGTACCGAACCCGATCTCGTCGAGCCGTTCCCCGTCGAACCCTGAGACCGAACCCCGAACCCCGGAACCCCAAGATCATCGAACCCTAAAGTGTGAACCCCTTCCCGGAACCCTATTTTATAATATAATACAACTTGTTGCATATTAAGTGGTTCATCTCGCATGCATATTATGTGGATTGGGGGCCTTATGCCGATTCACCTTATAATTAAATATGGGGCCCATATGCGGGCAAATCTAGTCTTATATTGGCCTCATTTAAATTTGTGTAGCGAACCGGTGCTATCTTTTGCCATGCTAAAACAACATTTAATTTGCGGGGTAGATAAACAACTTGAACCATCTAACTAACTAGATCATGAAGACGCGCGTTGCCGCGCCCGCCCATATTTAAAGAAAAGATAGATATTGTATAGAAACATATGGATAGTTCCACCTTTAGTGAATCAAGAATTAATACATGTGAATGTTTTGTCTTGTTTTTTTTTTGCGAAAAAGGAGCTGATATTTAGAACAAGGTCCTTACATAAAAGTCCACACCAAAGAAAAAATTACACAAAAGTCCCTATGGACTGCCGAAGACGATGACCAAGACGTATCGCCGGCGCGTTGCCGCTACTCCTCCGCTTGAACCTTGGATCGGGAGGATCTCCCCTGCTGTCGGGAAGTAGATGAAGCTCATCCCCGGAGCACCTCCATCCTGCGCCATCGAAGCCAGCGCCCTGTTCAGCAACCTCAGCATCTTCAAGATCTACACCAGGATCAGCCGTCTCGGACACCGGCGAGGAATTATTGGTGCGCCACACAGCTTCAAGAAGCCGCAAGCACGACCAGGGCTTTAAAACGGATCGAGAGGTTTGTGTCAACGGCTAAGCTAGAACAACCGGCTTTCGCTAAACGTTCCACGGGATGCAGATTCCAGTACCTTTGGTTACATGTTTTTTTCATGTTGCTGGCTGAAGACAATGGCATGTTATGATGTTTGGTAACCATCGTTTATGTTCTTTAATTGGTACAGCAACCAATCTATTGGCAAAGTGAAAAAAAAATAGGGCTTTGGTTGGCTATTTATAAAGAATGTAAGGCTCACACTTCAAGGAGAAACAATGGATACGTAAGAACATATGGACAAAGCGGATGGTACAAATACATAAGAAAATCTCAATGGGTGTACACATGGCAGATTGGACACATCATCATTGTTTAATACATAGCCTTGGTGAAATATAAAATAGATTCATTAAAATTGGACAACCACTTATAACCAGTCCCATGTCACACTTCAGTCGGATGCATGAGCCTAAATTATTTGCGGTGATATTTCATTTTACTTACTTTGTTTGGATGTAACGGTTAACTAAAATGGTAAAAACAACACTGTATTCGAGCATACATTAAAAATGCAGAAATAAAGATCCACAAAATCTGAGCAAGCTAGCTTATAAAGTCATACTATATTTTCTGAACCATTGCTATCAGCAGACTTACATGGGTGGTACTCCCTCCGTTAGGGATTATAAGGCCTATGAGCTTTTTTAAAATGTTAGGAATTACAAGTTTTTTCTCTTTTATTACCATCTCTCATCCAATGCATGGTCTTCTTTTTCTTTCTCTTCTCTCATGCATGTATAACTATTGGTGCATGTAGGAATCAAGAGGATAAGCTATTGCTTTTCTTAATCCTATCAAAATGGTCCATAGGCCTTATAATCCCTAACAGAGGAAGTACTCTATGGACACCTGAATACAACGACTACATGGATATTTATTGGGCCTGTAATTTAGAGTGCCAATTAATATTGGCCGGCGGGAGTATAAGAAAGCCATGCAAATGAAGGAATTTCAATGATCGATGAGTGCAAATCTTGGATGCACCGAGCAATTACAAGAGAAAGACGCATGAATAAAACATGCATAGGATTACATCAGTTGTACCTTTTTTTTCATTAAAGAGACATTGACACACAACATGTCAATAAGAAAATTTGGAATAACTTCACAAAATGGGCAGAGGAGCGGAAACCAAGAATCGCATTCATGGTGTGTAAAGCCTGCATTTGTTCTCAAATTGGGTAGACATGACAACCGATAACTGCATAGGCATCATCTGAATAACAAGCACACAATTTGCTTATCCTACCAGTCATCAATAATCACCGTATAATTGAAAGCTCGGTTCATGCATCCGTACTCAACAAGACACACTTTCAGATGCATTGTTCCAACTCGTGCGGCACCATCGCATTTAACAGGAGTAGAGCACCAGAATGGGACGCACCTGCCATCCGCATGCAGAAAACGGCCGGCCCACTAGTCGCCGCCTGGTGCGCCATGCCCCGCCGCCACCATTGTGGCCTTCTTCTCCGCTACCATGACAACTGACAAAGATGGACTCTAGTACCAGGCGAATTAATAAGGGCGAGTAATCTGGCAGGACCTGTCGAACAGGTCGCTGCAGTGATATACATCCCTGGAGCATGGAAGAAGCATTGTCGGCCTGTCGCACTTCTTATTTAGGGGTGTTGGGCAGAAGCTTACCGGCAGGAGTTACCGGAGCATCATGGCGGCCTGATGGAAGTGTGACCGCCCGCCGTCGCCATCCCTAGTCCTAGACGCTGGAAGTTGAGTGTCGCCGGATGGGTCGCTATCGAGTGGAGATCATGGCCGCCAGATGTGTCTCCTGAAACAAATAACAGCAATCTCAGTAGATGGAGTAAGAAGGGCAACTGGCAAATGCGAAATTACCCCAAGTGAAGAGCGTGAGGAAAAATGGAGGTCGACGTCGCATCTTATATGAGGAACTGGGAGAGGAGATGTGCAGGCATGAAACGGTCGTCCATCGCCACCATCGGAGAGAAACGGAACGGAAGACGACTCGTCTTCTACGGCATTAATCGCATTATAATGGTGGCGGCGCCAGGATGGCCTTCCTCTGCGATCGCTCCGCTTTCCCTAATGGACGACAGTTGCAAGGAAAGTTAACGAGCAGGAACTAAGCTGACCAAACCGCATAGGCCCATCCAAAATTTGTTGCGCTTTTTATGTGGTTTTGGCCCGGTTAACTGGAAGGCGTCCAAGTCAGTTTCCGGAGAAGCAGCCCAGCTACGTTTGCAGGGCCGTGACACTAGCTGGATACGGTCAAAAAAAAAATGAAGCAGCGCCGTTCAACATGACGACTGGATGATCTACGACGTTCAAGACCATGATCGGACGGCTAGGAACGTCAAATCGCTGTGAGAGAGTCCTGGTGGTTCTATTTTACTGTTACTTAATTGTCGGGACCCCGGTTCCGCTTAATCTTGCCTAATTGCATCGCACCTTTGCCATGTCATGCATCATACATGCATCATGCTGATCTTCTGCCGTTGTATTAAATATTGCATCCGGTGTTTATTCTAGTGTTTTGCTTCTTCGCGGATAAGGTCGTCGAGTTGATGTGAGCTTCGCCCGATCTTCGGTTGAACCTTTGACAATGTTTTCAGGCGAGCATCTCCCCCTTTCTACCTATCTTACTTTTATAGTATTTATTCCCTCCTGTTGATCTATTGCTATCTGTGTTGCGATGCTCTAGTTTTCGTACTCGTGGTATCCCTTGCAGCCTTATATTGCCTTGGACACCTCCTATTACCTGTTGTTTGGTAGATAGTTGGACTTGCGCGTCGTAGTCGCTTGCTCAAGTGCTGTTGCGTGTCGTCAAGTACCACAGTTGTTGGAGTATTGCCGCATGTTTGATGTTGGAGATGATCATGGTTTTACTTATCGTTCACTTTAATTCCTGTTTAACAACTAAAATTGAAGTAAGTAAGCAGAGGCACAGGTGGGCAATAGATGTTATTTGGTTGTTAACAGTCCACTTGTGTCTCGTAGGACCCCGAGTACTTGATACCTGTTCCTTGATTTATCGCGCTATCCACATCCGGGAGGATTATGGGACCCCGAGCCGTAGCTTGATTCATTCTTATTTCTTGGGGCACAAACTAGTTTGAGGTTTTATTTATGATCCTGTACTTATGCCATGCTTTATTTAAATTGTGCGATGGATAGCACACTTTGTCTTGTTTAGGTAAGCGGAGTGTTTTCATGATATCGACACCCCGAGTTTTGGGTTCCCGATCGTTCTGACCATTGACGCAAACCTTGAGTCCGTCTCGAGCTAGCTTACTTCTTGGGTCTACTCAATGGGTGGCCCCTCAAATATTCTGAATCCTGTGATTGCTTTGTCGTGAAGGCCTCGTTGGGTTTTGATTTGGTTTTCCGAGGTTGATCGAGTGTGTTGCTATTTGTGCACCCCCGGGTTAAAACTTTCAAAGCCGTGTCCATGTTATGGACGACTTGGAGCACAGTATCTCGATCATAGACAACTATAACTAAAGTAGTGCTATAAATTTGACTTTATAATGACTAGTAATCAGCGGCAGTATAATGGAATGGGTAACTAAAACTGCGCAGAAGTGCTTGTTTGGTTTGTCGCGACAATTGTATCTCGACTAGTAATCGCAACTTCTAACGGAATGGCTAAATAAAAGTACCAACAACTGCTGGGTTTTGGGTTATCTCATGTTAATTGTATCTGACTAGTAAGTGATGCCACTACAACGGAATGATTAACTAAAACGGCCCACTGCTTATTTTATCAGGATGATTATCTACATCTGACTAGTAATAGCTACAACGATAACTGAATAAATAAAACTGCCAACGGTGTGAGTTCCTCGGTTGACTTCCTCGTTTGGTCTCGAGCGGGAAACACCAGGATGGGTTTGTTTGGTGGTAGCATCAGGTTGGTTCCGAATAGGTCTTTCTTATCCCTCTCTGATAGTCGCCAGTTGTATCGAGTCTCTATAGGTTGTATAGTGCATGCTGCCGCTGCCGCTTCAGTCCACCATACCTATGTAGGCGAGGACCGCCGAATTCTAGCCTCGCCGTGTCGCCTCGATCGACGCTCCTCTTTTCCTTTGCCCTTTGTCGGCACCCCTTTTGTTTAAGCAGGTTTTGAGATCGACGTCGTTAGCGTGGTTACCCTTCCCGCTTGGCACAGGCGGTTATGGACGCCATTGGTTATTCTTCAGGGCTCTTAGTCCCATTTGCATCTTGTCCGTAGCCGGACGCTGTATCGTTTTCAAGGTGATTTGGATCTTTGTATATTATATCTGTATTCTTGACTCGTTGAGTTGCTATTGTGTATATCTGTTCTGTGGGTCCCATCGAGGACTGTTGTGTAATGTTATTACTTCGTTTTCCACCCGCACGAAAGTGCCTGGTGGGCACCTTTGAATCGTTTCTATGCGGGTTTGGCGGGAAACGCTGAAACTTGCATAGGTCCGATTCTGAGGGTGTTATAGCTTGCTGATGCGCATAGGGATCGAGGGGGACGGCGCGACCGGGTGGGCGACACACTTTAGGGTTAGGGTTTTACTCTTTATACCGAAACGATTGACAGAGCCAATGGCTCTGATACCATTGTTGGATCTGGTAGCTCTCGGTAGAGGCCATAATACTAGGGTTTGGATCTTGACAGAGAGAGGAAGAAGGATACCTTCGTCGGTGCTCGACGTGCT
Organism: Avena longiglumis; assembly: GCA_030063025.1. NCBI lineage: Eukaryota > Viridiplantae > Streptophyta > Magnoliopsida > Poales > Poaceae > Avena > Avena longiglumis. Next base: position 557,739,002 of record CP125974.1, read on the forward strand.
CGAGCTGGTGGCCATGGGGTCGACGGCGAGAGCGGGGAGGGCGAGGGCTAAGCGGTGGCAGTGGGGTGCTTCCCGTGGCTGGCGCTAGGAACCCTAGATTGAAAGGGATGTAGGTGGGGGGAGTCAGGAAGATCAGCCTAACATATCTGCGCCCCCGATATCAGCGCAGCTTTCAGCCCGAGTGGCTGGCTCCCTTGCTCCTAGAGCTAATGATCTTGGCACTATGATGAATTCATAGGGATATAGAAGTGGGACAATTGGGACAAGTGGAATATCACTTTTAGACTACTAGACTAACTCAAAACTAAGTGGGACAAGTGGGATAAGCTAGATTTAACATATCCCGCTTATCCCACTTATCCCACCTAAATTAGAGTTAGTCTTGTAGTCTAAAAGTGATATCCCACTTGTTCCACCTCTGCATCCCTATGAATTCAGGACCCTGACGGGCAAGATGGAGAGCTCACACATGGCAGAGCTATCTCTTTGCCGGTCCTGCTCAAATCTGATGATTCAAATAGAACAAACTCAGAAGATGAATTGCATTGCTTGGTTACTAAATTGTGTGTGACGTACTCTTGCAGAGGATGAAGTCAGTGTCCTACAAGAACGGTGAGCGGTCGAACTGAGTTTCTGCGGTCATCATGGTTCTCGTACCTGACTTTCAAGTCCTACAACAGGTACGCATCTTGTATCTAAACTAGGCCCTCGTTACTTTCTTTCTCTCCAGATTATATGAACATTCAACAAGGGTTCATCTTCCATGATGCATATTGGCTAGCCGCGTCATGCAACTAAAGTTAATATAACAGAGTCGTGAATGCCAAACATTGGACTCATTATCATTGCACACATGATTAATAACTTTAGTACATGAGTCTGACAAAGACAAGCGGAACAGACCTCCACACTTATAACCCTTTCTAACAAATTGTAAATATTTAGAAATTACAACTTTATTGGACTCAAAAACCAACTTAAAGCCATCTCGACATAAAAGCGATCCGCTGACGAGATTCTTATTGATGGAGGGAACGTGCTGCACATTCTTCAGCTGTATGGTCTTCCCCGAAGTAAACTTCAGATTTACCGTACCAACACCATGAACAGAAGCACGTGAGACATTTCCCATCAGCACGGAAGAGGTCCTTGAGACCTGATAAGAGGAAAACATGGAGATATCAGAACACACATGTGTATTAGCACCCGTGTCTATCCACCGATCAGGAGAATGACATACTAAAAGGATAGTAGGTAAAATACCGTACCCAACATCCTTCATCTCAGTATCGCTAATAATAACATTAGCGAACTTGCTGTTGTTCCCATGTTGACGCTTGTCAAAGCGATTAGGGTAGCTAGGAGCCCAATGATCAGGATCACCACAGACGTGGCAAGAGCGTTTCCTCTTATCATTTTTCTTCTTGAAGTTGGTTGAGTGCGTGGCCTTGTTCTTGCCATCGAACTTTCCCTTTCCTTCAGTTTTGTTCTTATTCTTAAACTTGTGGGATTGGAAGTTTTTCCTCTGCACTAAATTGGTAGTAGAACCTCCCTCAAGTCCTCGAGCAGTTTTGTCCTTTGCTCTCGCCTTCTCTTCCACATGAAGAGACCCAATGAGATCCGTAACGGAAAACTCTTGTCTCTTATGTTTCAGAGAAGTAGCAAAGTTCCTCCACGAAGGAGGAAGCTTGGCAATAATGCCACTAGCCACAAAGGTAAGGAACACTTGAACTGCTCAAGTTCTTTGGCAAGTGATTGTATCTCATGAGCTTGCTCAACGACAGAGCACTCATCAACCATCCTGTAGTCATAGAATTGCTCCATGACATACAGCTCAGTGCCAGCGTCCGAGACCCCAAACTTGGCCTCGAGCGCTTCCCACGCGTCCTTGCCATTATCAAATGACATACAAGGGTCAACAATGTTGTCCCCAAGAACACTGAACAAAGTCGCCATAAACATGGTATCGCTTTCTTAAAGTTCGCTTCCTGCTCAGCAGAAAGATCTCCTTCAGGCTTGCCAAGAGTGGCGCTATAGCAGTTTAGGTTTTCAAACCAGAGGACTGCTCTCTTGCGCCATCTCTTATAGTGCATGCCATCAAAAGGAGGCGGCCTAGTAGCCGCGGCTACACCAGTGGAATTCAATTGCCTATAATCAGGTTTTTGGATTGTTGGAAATATAAGCAATAATCCATATGATTTAATCCGAATAATAAACTGATAAAACATGATCATACAAACGGTACTAAAACCAATTATGCAGATCAACGAAGTATCTAGATGAACAGATTACATCTAAAGGAGATAAACCTATCACATCTACACCAAACGCTAGAACAGAGAACTCTAGCATAATCCAAAAAAGACAGTTGAGTATCACGTACAGAGTAGGCTGAATAGCAGCCACAGCGGTCGCAACAGCGTCGCCCATGTTGAGGTTGTCGAAGAGATTGGTGACGTCCGGAAAGAAGTCGTCGTCAGGGAACTCGTCGTCGGAGGACGTCGTAGTTGCCGAGTCAAACCAGCGCTCCCCAAAACTCGACGCCTCACCCGCATGTGTTCACGAGAGGCGGGGTTCCGGAGGCCTACTGTCCAGATCTGCGGTGCACGCCGCAAGCCGGGATGAGGAAGACGAAAGCGGCGGCGCAAGGTTCTGGAGGGTAGGCTCGTGTGTGGATTGATTCACCGATTAGGTTTAGCGCATGTAACACCCTCAGAATCGGACCTATGCAAGTTTGAGCAAAATTCGCCAAAACCCGCATAGAAACGATTCAAAGGTGCCCACCAGGCACTTTCGTGCGGGTGGAAAACGAAGTAATAACATTACACAACAGTCCTCGATGGGACCCACAGAACAGATATATATAACAGCAACTCAAGGAGTCAAGAATACAGATATAATATATAAAGATCCAAATCACCTTGAAAATGGCAGAGCGTCCGACTACGGACAAGATGCAAATGGGGCTAAGAGCCCTGAAGAATAACCAATGGCGTCCATAACCCGGCCCAGGCCAGGCCGGAAGGGTAACCCTGCTAACGGCGTCGATCTCAAAACCTGCTTAAACAAAAGGGGTGCCGACAAAGGGCAAAGGAAAAAGAGGAGCGTCGATCGAGGCCGATGCAGCGAGGCTAGAATTCGGCGGTCCTCGCCTACATAGGTATGGTGGACTGGCAGCGGCAGCGTGCACTAAACAACCTATAGAGACTCGATCCAACTGGCGGCAATCAGAGAGGGGTAAGAAGGACCTATTCGGAACCAACCTGAAGCTAACACCAAACAAAACCCATCCTGGTGTTTCCCCCTCGACACCGATCGAGGAAGTCAACCGAGGAACTCACACAGTTGGCAGTTTTATTTATTCGGTTATCGTTGCAGCAATTACTAGTCAGGTTAAAGATAGTCGTCCTGATAAAATAAGCAGTGGGCACTTTTAGTTAACCATTCCGTTGTAGTTGCAACAATTACTAATCAGATACATATAGCATGAGATAAACCCAAAACCCAGCAGTTGTTGGTACTTTTATTCAGCCATTCCGTTGTAGTTGCATTACTTACTAGTCAGGTACAATGGTCGCAAGCGACACTCCAAAACAAGCAATTGTGGGCAGTATTAATTAGACATTCCGTTATAGTGAAGCTGATTACTAGTCATTATAAAGTCAAATTTATAACGGTAAACTTTAGTTATGCTTGTCTATGGTCGAGATACTGTGCTCCAAGTCGTCCATAACCGCGGACACGGCTTTCAGAAAGTTTTAACCCGGCCGGGGTGCACAAATAGCAACACACACACGATCAACCTCGGAAAAACCAAATCAAAACCCAACGAGGTCTTCACGACAGAGCAATCACAAGATTCAGAAATATTTCAGGGGGCCACCCCTTTGAGTAGATCCCGCAACGGAGTAAGCAAGCTCCGAGACGGCCTCAAGGTTGCGCCAATGGCTGTAAGCGACTGGGAACCCGAAAGTGTGGCTGGGCTTGTCGATACCGCGTAATCACTCCGCTTACCTAAACAGTACAGTGTGCTCCTCGCACAAACGTAAATAAAGCAGTAAAGCATGGCATAAGTACAGGATCGTAATAAAACCTCAAACTAGTTGTGGCCCCAAGAAATAAGACGGAATCAAGCTCTGGCTAAGGGGGGTCCCATATACCTCCCGGATGTGGATAGCGCGATAAATCAAGGAACAGGTATCAAGTACTCGGGGTCCTACGGGACACAAGTGGGCGTTCGGAAACCAAATATTATCTATCACCCACCGATGCCTCTGCTTATTTCAATTTTAGTTGTTAAACAGGAATTAAAGTGAGCGAAAAGTAAACTACGATCATCTCCAACATCAATCATGCGGCAAGGCTCCAACAACTGTGGCAATATAACGACACACAACAGCACTTGAGCAAGCGACTACGACATGCAAGTCCAACTATCTACCAAACAACAGGTAATAGGATGTGTCCAAGGCAGTATAGGGCTGCACGGTATATCACAGGTACGGAAACTAAAGCATCGCAACACAGATAGCAATAGATCAACAGGAGGGGAGTAAATACTATAAAAGTAAGATAGGTAGAAAGGGGGAGATGCTCGCCTGAAAACATTGTCGAAGGGTTCAACCGAAGATCGGGGCGAAGCTCACATCAACTCAACGGCCTTATCCGCGAAGAAGCAAAACACTAGAATAAACACCGGATGCAATATTTAATACAACGGCAGAAGATCGGCATGATGCATGTATGATGCATGGCATGGCAAAAGGCGATGCAATTAGGTCATATTAAGCGGAACCGGGGTCCCGACAATTAGTTAGGTGGTTCATGTTATTTAGGAAACCCCCCGCAATTTAAATGTTGTTATAACAAGGCAAGATAAGATACTGGTTCGCTACACAGGTTTAGATGAGGCCGATATGAGACTAGATTTGCCCGCATATGGGCCCCATATTTAGTTATTAGGTGAATCGGCATAAGGCCCCCAACCCATATGACATGCATGCGGAAATGACAGTTTATATGCAACAGTTATATAGGTGACATTATAAATTAGGGTTCTCGGGTAAGGGTTCACACATTAGGGTCTCTCGACGAACTTGGGGGTTCCGGGGTTCGGGGTCGGGTTTCGGGGTCCAGGGTTCGACGGTCTCGGCGGGATCGTTCTCGGATATCTGGGGTCGATCTTGACGCACGGTGTCCGCGAAGTAGATCTTGTGGTTCCGTGTCGATGACCTCGGCATCCGGGAGGCAGGACTTGGTTCGGCATCGGGGGCGCAACGGATTCTCCCCGGTCGATGTCGATCTTGTCGGGTCCCACGGGGTCGATCTTGCCGTTGCGAGGATCTTGTCGGGCTCGCGCCATCAAGCCGGTGTTAACATTAGGGAGCGTTCTCGTGGCAAATCTTGGCGTCCTGGGGATGATCCTGTCGTATCCGCGGTCGTCGGTTCGTGCCGATGGTCATGGCGTCCGGGATGACGATCTTGGCGCGCCTAGGGTTCGGAGACATCGAATCCATGAGGGGGGGTACTTGTTGCTCTGCCTTTTGTCGCCGTCGTACTTCATCCGTCCGGCCGATCTTGTCGTCGATAAGTTCTGGATTTTCTTGGGGTGCGCTGCGCATCCTTGAACCGCTGCCACCACCAACATACAGCTCTTGGGCAGCCCCTCAATGCAAAAATATGCAGAGGCAAGACCACCCAGCGGCGTCGGCTCAAGGGGCACGCCGGAGGACAACCCACAGGAGACCGGGCCGGCGGGGGAGAGGGTACCGCGAACGGGGCAGAGGAGGGTGGTCGGGAGAGGCACGGGCCGGCGGGGGAGAGGGTGGGGTCGCGTCGGGCAGGAGGTTGCGGGCGGTTGGCCGGAGAGGCGGGTTCTGGCGGCGGGCTCGGCCCAGGCTGGCTGAGGCGGCAGCTGCCGGAGGAGGCCAGAAGAGGAGGGCGAGGCAGTGGTCATGTGCGCCGGAGGTCGAGGCGGTGGCCACAGCCTGAGGAAGAGGCGGGTGGAAGGGGTGGTGGCGTCGGGGAAGGTCTGAGGCGGGGTGAGTGGGCCTGAGGTGGTTGGTGGCGACCAGGGGATGGGGAGGCGGAGGAGGCCGTCGGAGGCGAGCTTCACAAGTGAGGTGCGAGACGGAGGTGACCAGGGGCCACGGGCTCATGAGGTGTGGCGGAGGAGCAAGGCGGGAAGGAAGAGAGCGAGGCGGGTTGGCGGCGTCTTGAGGTGGTCCAGGGACGCACTGTGGGGTTGGAGGCAAGCGGTGGCGGAGGCGGGTGAGCTACTGGGGAGGAGGGAGGCGAGACGGGGGCTGCGCTGAGGAAGAAAGGGGGCGGGGTTCGAGGTGGTCGCGTGGGGCTGCGGGCAGGTGGCGAGGTGGCAGGGGAGGTGGGATCTGGGGAGGCAGCGTGTGTGGTGTGTGTTGTCCAGGTGGAGAGAGAGGGGGTGAGAGAGAGGGGTGGGCTGGGACAAGTGTCAGCCCACGGTTGGTGGGGGTTTGGGGAGTGCTGATGTGGCGAGAGATGATAGGAGGGAGCGAGGTGGCCAGGGGTGTGGGTAGGATAGTTGGGTAGCTATAGGATTTAGGTAGGGCTGGCAGGGTGGACCGATTGTTTTATACGGGGGTGGTCGTTCGGGTCGGGTTGGCCCGTTCGACTGCCCCCACTAATTAATTAAATAATTTATTTAATTAAAACCGGGCGTTTGCAAAATATTGCCAGACGAAATAAAATATTCCGGAGACCCGGATTGATTTGAATAAAGACGGGGCGAGTAATATAGAAAACCAAAATAGGGTTTTTAGCAAAAATGGTTTTAACGAAAAGGATGCATGCTGATGATATGATGATGCGCAGAGACAAGCCATGCGATAAAGATGATGCAATGCACCAAAAACAACGCGATTTTCTAGTAGTGGTTTTGCGGGATGCCACAGCGCAGACGCTTATATAATGCAGGTTAGAAAGATCGTGGGCTTAGCCCACGTCCGAGTCGGTAACAGTCACGTCCATAAAAACTGGAAACAGCTGTAATTAACGCGTCCGTTAATGATTCATAATCAGTTTTCCCAACCAGCAAAATAAAGCTAGGCTCGGCGAGATTTCCGCAACCCGCGGCGCGCGCACGTCGTGACGAGGCGAGACGGGCGTCGGAGGAGGAGTGCGCGAGGGCTACTCTTCTTGTCACACCTTAGTGAGTGGTATAACACTCTACTATATAAGGTGGTCCAACTCCCCTTCAACTAGCAATATGGGACTAAACTTTAGCACTACGACGACGACAACTCCCCTTCTACTATATAAGGAGGAAGCGGGGGAGAGCAGGATCGAGGCAGCGGGGACTAACCAAGGAGGGAGTAGCCATCGACGACGTCGGTCGCCGGTGCCGGCAGCGGCATTTGCGATGGTCTGTCACCCGCGAGACGCGAGTCCTCCTTCCTCCGCGCAAGCAGCATGGTGGTCGGGTCTATATGGGGGCGGAGGGCGTGGCTGGCTGGCTCCTGAGACGAGCCCGTGGAGGCCTGGGTTCGGAAGACTGGCGGGGGAGCGCGGCCCAGTTCAAGCGAACAGGCCCACGCGAGGCCCAACCAGTCGTCCAAGAGCCGCGGCACTCCGCGCACGCACATGGCAGTTATCCAATGGAAAACGCTTCCTATAACCCGGGGGATTTCTCGCTCCGCGTCCTCCGCCACTAGCGCACGACACGTGTCCCCCAGGCCCACTACCACCGGCAACCACTGTCCTCTTATCCCTTTCCTGCATAATTCCCCTTCCAACATTTTCGTTTCTTCCTCCTCCCATCGTATCTCCCCATGTCTTTTTCCACCGCCCACACAGATGCCCGCCCAGGCATGCACCTTCCACCGCGCCACCACCATTCACACAAGCTGCCGCGCTCAATGCCGCCACGCCGCTGCTACAAGAAAAATCCAGTGGCACCATCGGTTGTCGTCCACTGTAAAGGCGGCTGCTCCTCTTCGCCGCAGGAAGATTCGGTCGCCGCCCGTGCGTCTGTCGCAAAAAGGTTTGCTTTCACCTCCGCTGTCGCAAAGAAGGCCTCGCCGGCTCATGCTACCACGGCTGCCTACGAGCGGGGTAGAAGCTGCGGCTGCCCATGGCGCGTGACGCTGCGCAGTGGTCTGGCGGCCGCTATCCACGGCGGCTCTACCACTCAATGACATGGCGGTGCTCGAGCAAAGGCGCCTTGCTACCCATGATGGCGCTACTGCAATGACGGCTATGCTACCTACGACACATGGCAGAGCTTCGAGCGAAAAGGCAATGCTGCTACATGCGGCGCACGCTTCTGCTACAAGCATCAGGTGGCGCCGCTACATGCGGTGTGCGGCTATTCTACCTATGGCACGCGAAGCTGCTTCGAGCGGCTTGTCTTCCCCGGCTACAGATTTGCTACCAACGGTCGGGGGTTTGCTACATGCGGCTGGTGTTGGTGCTACAAGCAGGCATCACATTTGCTACATGCGGCCGGTGGTGGCACTAGGAGATCTCCGACGGTGCTACTGTGGCGCTGGATTTTGCTACAATCTTTTTGCTACAAAAGTTTTATTGCTTCGCAACATCAATATATAGATTTAGATCTCCGGCGAGGTCTTTGACGATGTTGGATTTGCTACAATAAACTATTTTATTTGCTACAACTGTTTTATCGTTTTGCTATATTAGCGCAAAGCTTTTGCTACATGGTCTCCGACGAAGTCTTCAGGTGAAAGTCTCCGGCGAGGTCTCTGGTTAGGTCGGGTTTGCTACATTAGCACAACATTTTTGCTACACGGTCGCTGGCGAGGTCTCCGGCGAAATCTCCGACGAGGTCCAGCCTGTTTTTCTATTTTCTAGACTGAACCAGTAGCAAAAGCGAGGCAAATATAACAAAAACGGGACAAATATAGCAAAAGCGGGATTTTGAATCTAAACGGAGGACACGTGTTGACTGAGGACCCGAAGATAAAAAGCAGGTATCCCGGGGGACGCATAGGTCTGCCCTTATCCAATCCAGTCGGACACAGAGACAGCTCGCCGTCGTCGTCTCCCTTGCCTCAGGCTCCGGTCGCTGCCGACGGTGAGTTCCCCACTCCCTCTCTCCCCCTATTCAATTTATATCTTCCAGCGCTGAATCCCTTCCTGACGCAGTGACGCCCCAGGGAATCGGCGCGGTGGCGCACATTCGCGGCAGGAGCCATGGCGGCGGCGGCCGGTCCAGACACTTCAATCTCTCGCTTTTTTCATTTATTTCAGACTATTCAGTCCAGATGCTCTGTTTCCAGTGGCGCTCTATGTGGACACTGCACTTGTGTATTAGATATCTTGACATCAGTCAGGCTTCAGATAACTGGATCCTTTCAAGTGAAAAGAATACTGAATCCAACTGTACATACAGGGGTGACTATGGCTTCGGTGGCCTTTGAATGTGGCGCCTTCACATCTTCCAGAGTGAAGCCCGTGTGCTACAGGTGCCGCGTGTCGTCGTCAGAGCCAACTGCACTGCAGAAAAAGATCCGAGAACCCAATCGATTGATTCGGCATTGAGAGTTTGATTTGCACCGGTCATCCTTCAGCATACAAGTTTGCAGACAACTGTTCGATGACGGCATGGATGAACTCCCATTTTCAACTGAAAACTGAAAAGAGTAGCCTGATGGAGCAATTGCAAGATCATCAACCCTTAAGTCAGGAAGGTGATTGTTATTTCACTGGTTTGTCGGAGAAGGAAATCGAAAGAAGACGCAAGATTGGTGCCGCAGACAAGGGGAAGGCTCCCTGTACAAAAGGAAGGAAATATGACCAACCCATGCTCTTGCATACCTTGGTAATTTAGTTGTACATTATAACCAGGTAGACAATTACAGTACAGTGATGAGTAATACATTCTCTTGTAGAGCACAACCAGCTCATCAAGCAAGCAACGCACTATTGAGGCTCTGAGAGGTGCCAAGGTGATGTCATGTAAGAAACCGCTTTTGCATTAGCTGAAGAGTTGCTACTTGGTTATGGATTGTGAACTGTCCTGGAAAATTAGAGTCATTTTGTTCCTTTTCGTTTTCTAATCCCAGGCTAGGAAGAAAATGGGGCATCGCCAATTGCATAGGTATATCATAAATGCATATCTCTGTTATTTTAAGGTGAATGTATAAACAGTACATGTCTAGCTTTGAAAATTCTGTTTGAAACAATTTATGGATGGTCATATTTCAGACAAGCGAGCAAAGACAAAATAAGTGCTGCACTGAGAAAGATACACGAGAGACGAATAGATTCTGTCAAGTCAAGACAGTTGACCCTTCGGATGTGGTCAAATGATATCGCTGAAGCAGTGAAAGAAGGTGACCATGTGCAAGATAAGCTGGATTGGGACAGTTATGACAACATAAAGTCTGAGATGATATCTGTGTTCCTATGGAACAAAGAGAAGGAACGGGTAACCACCAAGAAGCTTAAAAGAGCAGTGACAAAAATCATTGCTAAGAAGCTTCGAGCAGCAGAGAAAAGGAAAGTACAGACTGGAAGAAGAAAAAAAAGGCAAAGCTTGAGAAGCTACTGCTACAAAAGTCAGATGCTCAGCCGAGGCGGGTGGTAGCATCTACAAGATCAAAGCTTAAAGAGAGGCTAACCAAGGTAATGTCATTTCCTGTATTTGGTTGCAGCGGATAGTGCTTGACTGAGCCTATATGTGTAGGCATTTACATCAAAATACCTTACTGATTGAGCCTAAAGCTTGTAGGCTTATTAACTATTGCTTGCAGTTGCAGTACTCCCCATTCAAGGATAATGGTTAGTGAACTAATCTGAATTCATTTATCAGACAATGGTTTAATGGTTGGTCTTTATCGTTGCACCAATCGAAACATGATGCTATATGCAATACAGTTTATTTCCTTGTCCACTTTCATTGTGCCCTGACACTAACTCCGACTTCTTAGCCTGTCTTCATGGTCCAAGTGGCAGTCTCAAAAAGAAACTCACGATCATGATAAGTTCGCTGGTGAGGAAAGGCGGAGGGCCACGGAAGTTGACGTACATGAGGCGGAGGGCGGTGGAAAGGCGAGCCACGGTGGACCTGGTGAAGGAGCCCGTGGGGAGGCTGAAGGAGCTCCACTTGCCTTGCAAGGATGGGTTCCCATGCGCCGACACCTGACCTGACTTACTGAGATCGGTCCTCAGGGTAGCATGCCTCAGGTTGGGGCACTATACTATCGTGGAAGAAATGGACGGCGTCTGCAAGTGGCTCAGCTCGAGGCTTGGTGTTGACTGGTCTCGCTAAATGAAACAGCACCTCCGTGTGCACGCGATGGCTTTCCCAATAGCATATACTAGCAAAAAGTGTAAACCTAATTAGGGGGTGAATGCAGGTTTGGTAGCTTGTAACACTACATGCTCTGAGGTAGTATTGGTGATATATAACTGGTATTGGGTGAGTGCATCAGAATATGTAATGTAGTGCTTGTTTTGTAATGTCGTAATAACGCGACCAAGACAAAATCTCCGAACTATTGCTTGCATAAATATGAGAGAAAACCTTTGCAAAAAGTATATACTGATAAGGATGATAACCTTTCCAGGCAGTATGTATGATTGTATGTGAACCGATATGGCAACTAGCTTCTGAATGAGAGCTAGGTTCACTGAAACTACATCAGTTTGATCAACATCTATGTCCACTGAAGCCACCTGAGGCTAGCTAACATTGTCATTGCAGCGCCGAGGTCTCAAGGATCATCACAATGAGTCAGAAACCCATCCATGTAAATTGTAAGAAGAAAACCTTTGCAAGACCATATAACAGATACGTTCTGAACTACTATATCAGTTTGATCAAGAACTTGGTTCACTGAAGCCCCTGAAACTATGATGGTTCGATCAACATGTATGTCCACTGAAGCCACCTGAAGCTAACGGACATTACTGAGTTGCGGTGCCGAGGACCGAAGTATCGTTACAAGGAGTCATGAACCCAGTCATGTTTACAATTGCATATTCGATAGACAGGAAGTGGCGTGTTTGAACAGAGAAAAGGCGTCTTGTTCGAGGTGGTAAGGCATCATGCTCTGAACTGAAGACTGTCATCAACATACTGAACAGAATTAAGGTGACATGCTCTGAACTGAAGACTGTGATCATCATCACTGCACAGAAGGTGACATGCTCTGAACTGAAGACTACTGTCATCATCAATCACTGCAGAAGAGGAACAGAAAACCAGGGTTACATTACATATACTCCTGAACAGAATATGGCAGGACACGTATGTACTGGATCCACAACATCATCGATCTCGTGAGGAATGTAGTGAGAACTCACCAGCTGGTTCGTGGTCGTTTGTTCGAGCTGGAGCCCCTGTTGTCCCCAGGTGATGAGGTCTTCACTGCTTTGCCGGGTGCGTTGCTTGCTTTATCCTCACTTCCCTGCGCTGGTTTAGTGTTTGTCTCACCTGCTTTATAGTTTATACACGAGTATGATCATACATACAAGGAAAAGAGTAAGCGGAGAATGTGGTCGGCGCACTCACTCTCTCTGCTCCCTTTAGGATTATCACAATCTTGGCACTTGCACTTGGAGGTGCACCTGACCCCGTTCTTCAGAACAAGAACCAGCTAGCCTCAGTCAGGAGGATCAGAGAAGAAGCATATCTAGTTTTGTAAGAAACAATATATAGATGGACAAGAATAATCTTCTATGTAAGAAAGACCATGCATGTAAAAGTCACACCGAACAGCAAGAACAACGGGGGGTGGCGCATCCAGTCTTGCAGTTGCACCCATTGACCTAAGAGCGCAACAATTGTAACAACCGCAGGAGTCAGAACAGCATGGCGTTTAATGAATGTGTGGTGTGCTTCAAGTAAGCAGAAGCATACCTTCTTAACGACGGGCTCCTTATTCTTCAAGTACCTCTGGTATCGCCAGTCAACCTCGTCCTTATTGTCCTCGGTGTTCTTGCAGCCTTTGCACTTGCAGTTCTCAGAGCAAGGCAACCTCTCCTTGAAACATTTGCAATAGCTGCACATAAGGTTTTGCCAAGCAAACAGGGTCAGATGTCACTGGACAATTTAGCCTGCGAACAAGTCTATTGGATGGGGATCAGGTCCAGATCACTCGACGTGTCTGTGCATATTACGCTACGAGGCAACTGGTTTTTTCACAGATGCACCCTGACATTCTGAACACCGATGAGGAGGTATCGCTGCACTGCAATGCACAAGATGACACAGGTTAAAATGAATGAATTAAGTTTGCAGATATCATACTTTGAATTTCCATCCATCCAGCCAAAGTTGCGAATGCACAAGATTGGGACAGGTTCAAATGAATGAAGTTTGCAGATATCATACTTCGAAATTCCATCCATGCACAGTTGTAAATACCAACAAAGGAACAGAAAGAAACTACAAGAACTCGATTGGGGAAGACAATCACAGCACAGCAGTAGAACCTGTCCCAATATCATCTGGTAAACATGAATGCTCGGAAGACAAAACTAGTACAGCAACAGATTTAACTAGGTGGACATGAATACAGCAACGCAGTAGCCTACTACAACTCGACAATCTACCCAGCGATGGATGGACGAGCGCAATTTGCAGACACAGAACGACGCACGCACGAACCCACCCGTATGCCTGAACAAATAAAAATTCCTCAGCCTACGCAGCGATGGATGAGAAATACGTTCGTCGATCGATCTAACCATGCCAGAGACTCGGGAAAAACTCGTGAACATCAACCCTAATTCGAACGGCCGCAGATGTTTCTCGCTGCTCCGGTTGGAGCGGCGTGCGCGCGTGGCGACCGAGGAGGCCGAGAAGGGGAGGGGCGGGGATGCGTGCTTACTTACTCAAACTTATCGAGGATACGTAGTAGGAGGCGGCGTAGTAGACCTCGTCAGAGTTCGCCGGAGAGGAGGAAGGAGGAGGGCGTCCCGTCTGTGTCTGCCTGCGCGCGTCAGAGCGAGCGAGGGAAATGTTAGTCGCCTCGCCGCGAAACCCTAGAGGAGGGCGGGAGGAAGAGGGGGAGAGCAGGATCGAGGCTTCGGGGACTAACCGAGGAGGAAGCAGCCGCCGACGTCGCTCGCCGGTGCCGGCAGCGGCAGTTGCGGTGGTCTGTCAGTTGTCACCCGCGAGACGCGAGTCCTTCTCCATCCGCGACGCTGGCTGGCTGGCTGGCTGGCTGGCTGGCTATATGAAGGAGGCGTGGCTGGAGCCCGTGGAGGCCCGGGTTAGGAGGACTGACAGGGGAACGAGGCCCAGTTCGAACGAACAGGCCCATGCGAGGTCCAACCCGTCGTCCAAGAGCCGCGGCACTCCGCGCACGCACAGGACAGTTATCCAATCCACTCGGACACAGAGACAGCTCGCCGTCGTCGGCTCCCTCGCCTCAGGCTCCGGTCGCTGCCGACGGTGAGTTCCTAACTCCCCGATTCAATCTATATCGTCCAGCGCTGAATCTCCTCCTCACGCCCCAGGAAATAGCTGCTGTTTGGCGCACATTCGCGGCAGGGGCCATGGCGGCGGCGGCCGGGCATTGCGCTAGGTTATACTCCAGACACTTCAGTCTCTCGCTGTTTTGATTTATTTCCATACTGCTATGTCCAGAATATTCCTTCCAGATGCTCTGTTTCCAGTGGTGCTCTCTGTGGACACTGCACTTGTACTAGTTATCTTGAGTGACATCTGTCAGGCTTCAGATAACTGAATCCTTTCCAGTGAAGAAAATGCTGAACCCAACTGTACATACAGGGTGACTATGCCTTCTGTGGCCTTCGAATATGGCGCTCTCACATCTTCCAGAGTGAATGTGTGCTACAAGCGCGTGTCGTCGTCGGAGCCAACCGCTCTGCAAAAAAAGATCCGAGAGTCCAATCGATCGATTCACTATCGAGAATATGTTTTGCACCGGTCGTCCTTCAGAGTGCAAGTTTGCGGACAATTGTATGGCACCGGTATGGATGAGAACCATCCTTCTTCTGATAAGAGTGACTTGATGGAGCAAGTGCGGGATCGTCAACCATCAATTCAGGAAGGTGACGCTTACCTCACTGGTTTGCCGGAAAAGGAAATCGAAAGAAGACGCAAGATTGGCATTGCAAACAAGGGGAAGGCTCCCTGGACAAAAGGAAGGAAATTAAGTGAAGGTATGACCATGCTCTTTTGTGCCTCAGCAACTTGTTGTATATTAAGATGAGGTGCACAAGCAGTATGCCATTACAGAATCATGATGAGCAAATACATTCTCTTGTATTATAGAGCACAAGCAGCTCATCAAGCAACGCACTACCGAGGCTCTGAGAGACCCCAAGGTGATGTCATGTAAGAAACAGCTTTTGCATGCGGTGAAGAGTTACTACTTGGTTATTATGGATTGTTAACTGTCCTGGAAAATTGAAGTCACTTTTTTCCTCTTTGTTTTCTAATTCCAGGTTAGAAAGAAAATGGGACATCGTCAATTGCATAGGTATTATCATAATTCTAAATGCATATCTCTGTTATTTTAAGGTGAATGTATAAACAGTAAATACATATAGTTTTGAAAGTTCTGTTTGAAACAAGTTCTGGTTGGTTATATTTCAGACAAGAGAGTAAAGATAAAATAAGTGCTGCGCAGAGAAAGATATGGGAGAGGCGAATAGTTTCCGTCAAGTCAAGACAGATGATCCTTCGGATATGGTCAAATAGTATCGCTGAAGCAGCGAAAGAAGGTGGCCATGTGCAAGATAAGCTGGATTGGGACAGCTATGAAAAGATAAAGTCTGAGATGATATCTGTGTTCCTATGGAACAAAGAGAAGGAACGGGTAACCAAGAAGCTTAAAAGAGAAGTGACAAAAATCATTGCCAAGAAGCTTCGAGCAGCAGAGAAGAAGGAACTGAAGACTAGAAGAACAAAGAAGGTGAAACCTGAGAAGCTGGTGCTACGAAAGCCAGATAATCAGCTGAGGCAGGTGGTAGCATCTACAAGATCAAAGCTTAAAGAGAGGCTGACCAAGGTAATGGACTTTTCCTATATTTGGTTGCAGTGCATAGCGCCTGACTGAGCCTATATCTATAGACATGTACATCCTAATGCCTAACTGATTTAGCCTAAAGCTTGTAGGCTTATTACCTTTTTGTTCATGGTAGTTCCTGCTTACAGTTTTATACTCCTTTTTTGTTTGTGGTAGTTCCTGCTTACAGATAAATCAGTTAGGCATTACAGATATGCTTGAATGCCCCAAAACATAGATTCCATTCGTCAGTCTTGCTCCTTGTTGCACCAATTGAGATAAAGCTATACGCTACGCAGTTTTATACTCATTCACTTACATGACATTAATTGGAAGCTCTCATTCTGTCTTCATGATCGAAGTGGCACGGTCGCAAGAAGGAACTCGAGATCGTGATAAGTTCGCGGGTCAGGAAAGGTGGAGGGCCACGGAAGCCGGCAGCCATGAGGCGGAGGCCGGTAGAGGGTCGAGCCGAGGTGGACCTGGTGAAGGATCCCGTGGTTCCGTCTGGCCGGCTGAAGGAGTTCCACTCGCCTTGCAAGGATGGGCTCCCACGCGCCGACACCTGACCTGGACTGTTTGCGCCTTGCAAAGATTGGTGTCTTGTCTCTGTGGATGGATGATCAAGCGATGATGCGAAACAGATTGTGGACTTGCGCATTGTCGTTTTTTTTTTTTTTGTACTCATTCTTTGTTATTGTAGGAATGTGGCTTGTTGACTAGCGAGTCTATTTGTTTTCCAGTACAGTTTCGCAACATTTTTTTGCTGCTTCGGCGATACATTGAAGTTTTTGGTGTCTTTCTTCTGGCCTCTGTGGATAGTTAAGTGGCAGACTCTGGAATTGGAAGATTTGTGGATGTATGTGGTCTGTTGACTTGTGACACTTGGAATATCTGTTTTCATGTACAGTTCAGTAACTTTTTTTTGTTTTCCCTGCGCAAGCATCATCACAATTAAGCATCCGATTCCCCGTGGTGTTGACTGTTGAGGTGATACGGTGACCTACTTGTGGGAGAGAAGAAAGAGAGATGGTGAGAGGAGAGACTGCTGTCACGTTTCTTCAGACTTTGGCTTTTCTTCAGTTACAGCTCTGTCCAACTTGGCACCCGGGCTACACTCACTCGCGGCACCTCACTCGCCGCTTTCCTCCGCTGGTGGCGCCCAAGTACTTTACGTCTTGTCCACCTACTCACGCCCACGCATGCCGATATCGACGCCGCCCCGACTCGCCGCCGTCCTCGACCTCCCGCCCGGCTAGACCTGGACCACCACCCCGACGACCCCGCCTTCCCCAACCTCTGCTCCTCCGTACTCCGATCATCTCCCACCACCGGAGTCGCCGGCCTCCCGTCGTCCCCGACGGCCAGTCCGCCCCTGCTCCCGAAGCAAGAGCAGGCGTGCTGCGGCCTACTGCGCAATCCCCAGCCTAGGTCTCGCTCGCGGCGTCTCCCCACCCCCTAGCTTCCTTTCCGCCATATCATCATTCGCTAATCGACTTCATCAAGTGCCTCCCCAACTCTGATTACTCACGAATTTCGTTTCGTTCGTGGCCGCTGTTTTCGATCTGCAGGGTTCGTTCGTTCGTTCGTTCATTTGCGGGCTGTCCTCCTCTGCGAGAGAAATCTGAGCATCCGCCGCATGTCGATGCAAATGGACGTGGACGGGCAACCGAGCGAAGGGCAGGAGGAGACTGATGATCTGGTACTGCATCCCTTCTGTTTCGTTGTTGTGCTAAAACCTAAGTACTCTCTGGTGGTTTTTCTCGAACAAGCACTTACTGCCGGTGTTACTAGACGAATTGATGGAACGAAAATGATATCCCTCTTCCGTATGTAGATTTACATGCATTGATCTGTCCGCTTTAGCTTCGAGCAAGCAATGATAATGCTCTTATAGTCTTATGGTTGCATACCTCTTCTCATTTGGCACGGAAAACTCTCGGTTTAGTTTGGTGGCTATGACATGTGAAATAAGCACCGCCTGCATCAGAGTGATGAACCTTTTGAATTCTGGAAAATGTTCTCCATTTCCAAGCTGGAAATGGTTTCTGGGATACGAGAAAACTTAGATCCACACCAATTTTGACAGCCAAGCAGACAATAACAAAGTATACTCAGTTAGTAGTAGTTATATCTTATATGCGTCTGCCATTACAAAAAGGGGATATCTCCTTTTTGTACATCTAGTTCTTGTTTCCTAGCATAGTTGTATTTCCTGCTTTAATCATCTGCCCAAACTGTTATTCACAGGAGAATTATATGTCTGAGAATGAAATCTGCGGCATTTGTAGAGATGTGGTCATCGATAGAGGAGTTTTGGATGGTTGCCAACACTGGTAGGGCTCAACCACGGTTCTATAGCTATCCAGCATTTCTGAACTTGTTCGATCATTTCCCTTCCGTTTGTGCATAACTCCATATTCACCATTAAGGTCTCGAGTGTCAAATCGTGCAGCTAGGATACCTTTTTAGCTTACAACCTATATAATTTTAGTTTTGTGTAAGTATGCTGTCTAAATCTGTGAAATGTCATTGCATATAGCTGTTACATGCCATCCAAGTAATCCTCATTTGATAGTTTTCTTCTCTAGTCCATCGTTACTTGCTTATTTCTTCCTAATGCTTTGCCTCACCCATGCCATTTTAGTTCATATTTTTCAATTCCAAGTTTTACTTTGACATGGCCATCGCTGACTAGATTCTGAGCCACAAATGTTGTGTCTAGTACTGCTCACTCTAATATCTTCAGAACTGGCTTTTGTATATAAGGAAGTTTAGAATATATGATTTGTAGTGACATAAGCACTCGTATTGTATTAATTTTTATCGATTTGTATTAGGCCCATATGCCCACAGTAGTGTATACATGTATCCGTAGCAAGTGAGAAGAGTGAGAAGAATCCAGAGATTCCCCTCCAACCTTCAATTTCACTGAGTGCTGTGTGATTTGTTTAAAACTCTAATATTATAAATAAATAACCTGATTTCATATAACAGGTTTTGCTATACATGCATAGACAACTGGTCTGCCATCACAAATCGCTGCCCCCTCTGCAAAGTTGAATTTCAGCATATAACATGCACTCCAGTAAGTAAACCATATCCTCAGTGCTGGCAATCTTCCTTGGAAAAAAAATCACCCCTTGGAAATTCAATGGAAAAAACTTGGCTTGGTGCTTCAAGAGGTAGAACTGCATTGGAATATAATAGTTTATTTTATTGAAGGTATATGATAGTACTGGAGCTGGTATTGAAGATAATCCCCCTTTAGCAAGGTAAGGTCACAAGGACTTTGTACTGTCATTTTGAACATATCTTAGTTCAAACTGTTTATTTTGTTTACTCTGTAGTTCCTCTGTTACCTCATGAGGTAGATATTATATTCTTGCTGCCATCTTTTGGGACCTTTCATCTTGTGAGTTTGTATCCATTATCAGCATTACTAGATAAATACTCTTATCCATTAAATCATAGTGCTACTACTAAAAGCCCTTCCTTGGTCAAATATTCTAGCC
This sequence comes from Avena longiglumis, assembly GCA_030063025.1. Classification (NCBI taxonomy): domain Eukaryota; kingdom Viridiplantae; phylum Streptophyta; class Magnoliopsida; order Poales; family Poaceae; genus Avena; species Avena longiglumis. Next base: position 557,758,500 of record CP125974.1, read on the forward strand.
ATAGGCTGGCGCTTGAGTAACCTGGCCATGTTAGGAAGAAAATGTTGCTGGTGTACTTTTATATGCTTATGTGTAATGAGTTTTTTACCTGTGAATTTATGCCATATCATTTGGTCCATGAATATCATGATTGTGAATTTCTTCTTTTAATCCGATGCATGAAGAAATAAAAATAAAGGCTATTCTCATTACTTCTATTTGTTCTATTTGTTGTGCAGTGATGATGATGATTGGTATGTGCAAGGAGAAAGCAACACACTTTCTTTCCCATCGTTCTATATCGATGCAGAAGTAACAATATTCATATAGCCCTCATGATTTCATTTTGAAACCAACATATTCACTGTCTCCAGAAGTTGATCTGTGGCTTGCTATTTTTTTCCAATTTCCAGGCAGTAGTTTGTTTGGATGGTGGTGATTGCATGATTCGGAGTGGACTTGTGTCAGCTGAGGATGATTCAACTCTAGATACATCAATTGCTTGTGATTCCTGTGATCTATGGTATGTGTCACTGTATTATTATCCTGCATGTCCATTACTAGTTGAGTCTTTGTAACCAGTTCTGTTTTCTAATTACTTTGATCCTTAAGCCAGGTATCATGCTATATGTGTGGGCTTTAATCCAGAAATTACATCTGAAGATTCATGGTTGTGCCCAAGGTAATTTTATACTTTGTAACTTTCTGACTCTCCACTTTGATCACTCTTTGCTGGTAGGAGTATCTGTATTTTTCTTTGGGTTTGTGATAATGGAATGATCTCATTTTATAGGTGCGTATATACGGAAGCGAAAAACAAGTCAGATGTTACCCTGAAGCAAAGCATCAGTGAGAACTCTGATAGAACATCTACTGATGCATCATTTTCTGGGAGGGTATCGATATCTGTTGCAGATGAGGGTGAAACTGCTCTTGTTGTCTCAATGGTTGGTGTAAACTCTGAAAGTAAGGATGGTTTATTAGAGGGTAATTCCGGTAGATCATGCAATAAGTCACCGGAAATTAATCTTGTTGGCGTGGTTTCTTCTGAGCCAACACGAGGATCATCAGAACTTTCGCCAATACATGAGTCGGCATGTATCATATTTGGCACTGAGGATGGTAACATTTCAAATGAACAATTGGAAGTACCGCATCATGTGCCATCTGATTCATTATTATGTGGAAGTAAGGAGTCTGAAAGTACAGGAGAGGAGACTGCGCTTCCTAGGAACAGTATTGAAAGCTCTCCTGTCATCAAATCTGCACAACTTTCTTCAGCAGGTAAGTCGGATAATTTGTATATACCAGCACAATAATTGAAAGCCTCATGCTCATGTGAGATTAATATGCTTCAATATGCGCCAACTTGTCATCCAATCATCGTGATATTTTCAGTATGCTATCTGCTGTTTCGTTGTATCTTTAGAAGTTTGTTGATTTCTTTTGTAGTAGAAATTTGTTTTTGATAGCTTAGTTTACATGGATATCAATGATTATTACAACTAGCAGAGTGCTCGTGCGTTGCTACGGAAAAAAAAGGCATGACATGTTACAATCAAGAAGACATCTTAACGACAACATTGCAAATTTCCAGGCCAGCTGTCACGGGCTATGCCGCTTCACAATCCATGCACCCTTATCCAATTAGAAATGAAAGCGATTTCTAATAGCATTGCAAAGAATTACTACTTGAACCGTCAACCGTCAAGTTTTGACTGTATGAGACGATCGTTTGTGTCCATGCAAACTACACAAAAAATTACTACTTCAACCCAGGAAACAGCTTTCTGAATGGCACACGATGTCTTTACATACTTTCGTTCCATTACAAGAGATCTGTATATCAATCACTAATGACTATCTCAGCTCCTAGTCCAGTTCTAGTCTCTCCATCGAAAAGCCTATGTATTCCTGATTACGACCTAACGAGCAGGAGGGAAAGTGCAGCTGCAGTTTGACACTGTGGTAGCCTGGTAGGCCACCACGGCTGGCATGGCGACGGCACGCGCGCCCTTGGCGCCAAGCAGATGTTGACGCCGCTCCCTGCCCAAACATCTGATGGTCAAATAAGCAGCCTACCACGGCTAGCAGAGGATGGCATCAAAGCTGCTGCCGCTGTAAATTGCCGGCGCAAGTGTCCTCATGCGCTCCCGGGAAAGCGACCGCCTGCAGGTTCTTGATGGAGAGCACATATCCACTGTCGCCTGTCGGCCATGGCCCAACTCGAAAAGGTGTGTGCTATTTTGCCTGCGCAGGCGGATCTGAAGGAAAGGTTGTCCTGTTCTTGGACGGAGGAGTCAGGAGCGAGTCCTTGGGCTTCTAATGCCAACGGAAGACCGTTGATGCAGAGGACCAGTATTAGGCCACGATCATGCTCGGGAAGCTCACAAAATCCCCGATCTAAGGTCCAATCGGGACATCTCAGATTGTAGCCAGCGATGCCCCGGAACGATTCCTCGCGACCCTGCCCTGCAACGATTCCTCGCGGCCAACGCTGCGGCAAGATCGGTCCATGATGGGGCCGCGATCCAATCTTCTCGTACGCACGCGTACGGCACGGCCGGGAGGCAGGTCAGGTCACCTCTGGCAGGATGCGGTCAGTGGTGGAGGATCTCGGGTGGGTGGCTGGTGGTGGAGAGCTCCAGGCGCGGGCGAACGTCGTGCTTCATCGCTTCCCTCGGCGGTGGCAGGGGGTAATATGTATTAACAGCCAGGGGCAAAACGGTCTAACTAAAAATCGGAACCAAAAAACTGGAAGGACTAACCTACCTCTATGTAAATTAGTAGATAGATTGTGGTAGCAATGAAAAGTAACTCTTATCACTTGCCAAACTGGCATTATACTGCATTCTTTTCCATTCAAGGGGTCATGTGGTCATCACATTGTGCATCCAACATAACATCTTCCCTTCTTACAAATGCAGCTAGTAAGTTGACAAGATCTGCTGACATTGATATGATCAACACTGATACAGTTCAGCAGGTGAAAAGTGACCAGGACAACCAGTTGCCACCCATGTAAGAATCTTTCGCTTCACACTCACTTGCAAGAACTGCTGATTGTTACACACTCACGTGAGAGTTGCATAGATCTACACAAATTCATTTTAATAATTGTTGGGTTTTTTCTCCAGGCAGGATAGACATAATACCAGTGACATGGAATCAGAAAATGAAATTAGGCATCCTACGAAGAAGGCAAGATTGGAAGTGCCAGATCAGGAGGTGCATCTCATTGCAAACTCTCGTGTTTCTTCAACTGACGGCCACACTACTTCTATTGCAGCCAAAGCTGTTGTCAGTGATACGTCAAATATTGTCACACAGGATAAATATGTCCCTGATATAATGAGTATAGTTGAAGGAGATAGCTACATGAGAGATCCTGGCAGGGAGCTGGCAAAGCCTGTAGGCAGAAGAGCAGGAGATAAGCCTGGTCTTAGAATGAAGAAAATTTTCCACAAGGAAGGAAAAGAATCATCTGTTGTAGTTCAAAAGCTACAACAAGAGATAAGAGAAGTAGTTAGAGATAATGGTATTGGTATACTCGAGAAGGATAATGCTTTTGACGAAAAACTTCTGACTGCATTCCGTGCAGCAATTGGGAAGTCGATGGATGGACCAGACAAAAGACCCAACTCTTCGCTCTTAAGGAAGTCGTTGCTTCAAAAGGGAAAGATACGTGAGAATCTGACCAAAAAGTTGTATGCAACACCCACAGGAAGGAGGCGAAATGCATGGCACCGTGATAGGGAAGTTGACTTCTGGAAACATCGCTGTTCCCCAGGGATAAATCCTGAAAAGATAGAGACACTGCAATCAGTACTTCAGCTACTCAAGAAATCCTCTGACACTGGCACGCGCGAAGAAAGTGCTGAAGAGAAGAAAGCTTTTTTGTCCAGATTATATCTGGCTGATGCATCAGTTGTTCCAAGGAAGGGTGATATAAAACCTCTCTCTGCCCTTGAAGGATGCCCACCATTGGATAAAAATAGCCAAATAAAAGTTCACGATGGTAAATCAACAATAAAAATCAATTCGACCAACAGCACTGGAAAAGTATCGAGTTCTTCGACCCTGAATAAAGAAGCATCAAGCAGAAGAGAAAACAAAAATGGTCAGCCAGCACAGAATCAACAAAACCAATCTGCTGGTGATATCAAGCTTGACAAAAGAAAATGGGCTCTTGAGGTCCTGGCAAGAAAAAATGCCAGCTCTATTGCCAAAGATCAAGTGGAAGGCACTGATGATCTCAGCAGGAACTACCCTCTATTAGTATGTGTTAGCTTATAAAAAATAACAATCCAAAAGAAGCTTATTGACAACTCTATAAACACTAACTTGTTTTGTTTCGTAGGCAAAACTTCCTGTGGATATGAGGCCACAACTCACAACCGGCCGCCATAATAAAGTTCCTATGTCGGTTAGACAGGTAATCATTGATTGAGTCCTTTGTGCTTAACGTTGCTGGCTTCATCATTTGCTCCTACTTGGTTCGATTTCAAATAAATTCTGATTGCAAATTGCAAGTGCTGTCCAATGATCAAACTGTCAACAAAACTTGTGTATTTCAGGCACAACTTTACCGCATTGCTGAGCATTATCTGCAGAGAGCAAATTTGGATGTTATTCGCAGATGTGCAGATACTGAATTGGCTATTGCTGATGCTGTCAATGTAGAAAATAATATTTACGGGAAGTCCAGTAGCAAATCAGTTTATGTGAATCTTTGCTCTCAGGCTACTCGCCAGTCTACCGAGGCCAAACCCGAGAATGATCCTTCAACTTTAGCCGAAAAGACTGAATTTACCAGTGATTCGATATCACAGCAGATTAGAACTGAAAGTACCAGCATTAGTAGCAGTGATGTGGAAGAAACTATTAGCAGAGCAGGCCTTTTGGATCTTCCTGCTACTGCCGGACAAGCTGATAACAGTGAACTAGGTGGTGTACCTGAGCAAAATGCGAGTGAAAATACTGTTAGTTTCAACAGTGTGGAAGAAGCACTAAAGAGAGCAGGCCTCTTTGATTCCCCTCCTAACAGTCCTGAGAGAAAAATTAACACAGCTGAAGGTAATTCCAGTACAGTTTCAGTTCGTCCAACTTCTGCAGAACAGAAGTATTCAAGTGCAGTGGATACTTCTTTGGTGAATTTGGACTCTGAACCGAGCAAAAGTTCTGATTCTAGGGTGAGGGATGCATCCCCACTTAAAGACAATGATGATTCATCAGTGCAGGTTCTGGATGAAGCAAATTGTCAAGGCCTCAATACAGTGGTGTCCTGTGAGCAACCAAAATGTGATTCTGAGGAGGATCAGAAATCGATACCCAGTGGAGAACCTACAGATGCAACAACAGCAAATAAAACTTGTTCAATGAACTTGGCGGATGCTGAAAGATGTAATGTGCTGCAGGAAGAAACAAGTCAAACAGACAAGGGAACTGTACTTCCTGATGGAGGTACCACCGGGCATGTGGAGAAGTTGAAAGAAATGGATGTAGCAGTAAACGACTCACATACTCAATCTCACCATGGGAATAATTCGCCGAAGGAAGGTGAAGCAACCAGCCAGCCAATGAAACTGGAGTCAAGCAAAGAGAAATCTCGCAGCGATAGTCAAGAGTCGAACAGTAAACGTTCCAAGGGAGACAAGTCATCCACCCACCCAGCACCTGATCCAGGCAATAACAGCAAAGCGTCGAATTCATCTAGTTCTGTGTATAAGAAGGTATGGGCTGTAACACACTTTATGTTCCACTGGACATGTATTTCTAGATCTTCATCCCTTCGCAAAACCACTGAGATTCTGAATATTTCGAGTAGGATTCTGAACATTTGAAGACTCTGAATATTTGTAACCACTAAAGATTCTGAATGTTTGTTTGTTTGTAGGTTGAAATGTTTGTGAAAGAGAACATCAGGCCGCTCTGCAAGAGCGGTGTGATCACCGTGGAACAGTACAGGTGGGCTGTTGTCAAGACAGCGGAGAAGGTCATGAAGCACCACGCCGATGCTAAGAATGCAAACTTCCTGATCAAGGAGGGCGACAAGGTGAAGAAGCTCGCTCTGCAGTATGTCGAGGCGGCTCAGCAGCAGATCAATTGATTGATTGACCACCTGGCTATGGCTGGAATGTAATGAGAACGCAGCAGTTGCTGTGGTTGTGCAATCCGTGAACCACACTCACACACATATGGTCAGACTGGCCATTTCAAAAGAGCATTTAACTCTACAACATTCGTCATGGATCGCAAAGTAGATATCCCTTAGAGTGAGCTTATGTACTTAGAGATGCTCTTAGACTCGAGCTGTCCGTTGATCTAACGGGGCAAAAAGGGACGAAGTTGGGATAGACCATTGCAAAGTAAGGGCTGCAGTTGTTAAGGAAGTTGGTTGGTTACAGGGAATCCTGAGCTCTGCAGTATTTCCATAGAGCTTTTTACTTTTTACCACTTGGGTTATGGATCGGTCTTTGCCAACTTTATCCCTGGGAGCTTATGTACACTTGCATTCAAGCTGTGGAGTGAGTGGGTGATTGAAAAGGGACGAAGTTGGGATATACCATTGCAAAGTTGAGATTGTTATGGAAGTTGAGTGCGTAGGTTTTCTCTCGTGTTACCTGAAGCAACAATTTATGGCTAGTAGTGTACACGCATCAGATGTGTTGCTCTTATACCAGGTTAATGAAACTTAACGATCTTTTTTGGGGAACCCTACTCAGTTTGTTCTTTACTTTGGACATGGCCTGGCGAATCCGAGGCTGGAGGGAGACATATTGGCATTCCAGGATATAGGGCTTCTTTGCTGATCTTTTGACCGGTGTTCACTTTTTTCATATTAAATTTCTCCATTTTTAATGTGCTGATGCGTTTGTCATTTTTTCGCACTCTTTTGCATTTCCTTCCTTCAAGAAAAGCAGCCAGGTTCAATCTGAAACACAGCAGTCAGTACCTGCGCCTAAGGTAGGGCCCAGCGACTCGCTTGAAGTTGAAGCCCAGCCCAGCTCAACGCGGGCCGAACTGCCAACCAGCCACGGTCTCTCCCTCCACCCCACTCACTAACACGAGAGCCCATTTCCACTCCCTCCTCCCCCACTCTCGCCAGACGGCGGCGCATCCACGCCCCACGGCCAGCGATCGGCGGGGCACGGGCACGGGCACGGGCACGGCCGACGGGAGACGAGCGGAGCAAGGGCGACGACCGGACTAACTGGTGAGCTGACCCTCGCATAACCTGCCACCCCCACCAGATCCACTCGCGTCTTTTTCTTCTTCCGAGTCGCTGCACGGGGACACTTCGACAGGTCGCCGCCGGCAACGATGAGCCGGATAGGCGCGGCGAACTAGGGGCCGCCTGGTTGCAGGATGCCAGCGTCTCTGGTACCGCTACTGGTTGGAAATGGTGAATTGGTGTTTGGTACCCAATTAGCGTGGACGAGTGGCGATGAACGTGGGTGGGCAGGTGCCAGCGCGAACTAGCTTGCGCCATTAGGGTTATGTTAACGCTGGCAATGCTGTGATTCTTAGAGCTGTCGTTTATCGAGCGCATACATGGATCGTTGTGATGTGGTGATATCGAGCGGCTAATCTAATTGAGATCTTAAACCGTCAGACTGAAGTGAAATGTGCCTTATGGTTTAGAGCACAGTCCATTTCATGTACAGACCATTTTGGAACCAACAGCTTGTTGTATTAGCCTGTTTTAAGACCATGGTGGTTCTGCCTTCACCAGGTCACACTAGCTGTTTGACCGTGATCGTATGGTGTCGTGGCTATGTTAGCTAGCGCTGGTGCTGTTTGTTTTTCAGCGTTTGTTCTATTTTAGTTTTTTATTCTAAGAAAAGGTCTGGAACTATAATGTCCTTTAACTTTCCGAGGACTGCCCGTGTTACCAGCTTCGTTCAGTATGAACGTAATCGAAAAAAGCATGCTCATTGTATTTCTAGCTTTCCTGTTTGCCCTTCCGAAGCGAGTTGTCTCTGTGTTATCTGCCCATTCGCTTAGTTCATGTAGTTTGTTTCTTACAACAAAGGTTTCTGTTGCTGCTACAGAATAATCTTATTTTGGCCGTGTGCATCATATTTGTCTTGCGAAACATACTTTCTTTCCTGTACTCACTCACATGGGAACCATGGTGTTTAACATGTTGTCATGCATGTCTTTCTAGGTTGACCTGTTACCTGTGTACACTCGGCTGGACGAATTGGCCGTTCTTAGGATGAGGTCTTCTAAGACTAATGGGAGCATTCAGAAGGCAGGGAGAGTTGACCATGTCCAGGGAGAAGGAGCAAACTGGGTTCTTGTTGCAGGAGGAGTTCTGCTGAGCACTCTTTCAGTCAGACTCGGGTGCAAACTCAAGCAAATGTTCGATATGAAGAAACAAAACAGTAGTACCTCTAAAGGTCTGATCTCTGATGCTCCATCTGCAATTGTAACCCTTACTGCTGTCATGTGCGCTGTCTGCTGAGTGCTGACTCTTAATTCGCAGCCAAAAGAAGATCTGGAGCATGTGAACTGCACTCCAATCTGTACCGTTTTAATGACCAAACCAATTGCTACTGTTGTGTTTCAGGTACTTTTTACTGCAGCTTAGTTTATCTTCTGTTGCGGAGTAATCATCACATTACAGCAAAATTTGCAGCCTACAGTGTTGAACTTTATCAGCTCACATCAAATTTAGTAACACAGTTAATGTTGGTTGTCATATGCAGGAATTGCAGATGGTGGAGTGGAAATCAAGCAAGCACCGGCAAGACCTTTATCAAAATCAGAAGAATCCTCCCTTCCTCTTGCAAAGATACCAGGGCCAGAATCAAGCAAAGAGAACAGTGGCATCATGTGGACATCATCACCTGACCGGCTCGAGGATCCTCGTAGGCCATTCCAGTACTCAAACAGTTCAGGCTCTCCCTGTGTTTCAGAATCAGGATCTGACATTTACAGCAAGCGAGAGGTCATACAGAAGCTGAGACAGCACCTCAAGAGACGTGACGAGATGATCATGGAGATGCAAGCACAGATAGCTGATCTTAAGAATTCTCTCAGCATCCAGGAGACGCAGACCTCCAATTTGCAGTCTCAGCTGGATGGTGCTAACCGAGATCTGTTCGAATCGGAGAGAGAGATTCAGCAGCTAAGGAAGATCATTGCGGATCACTGTGTCGCAGAAGCACTCTCCCATGACAAGCCTTTGCAAGCTGGACACTGGCAATCAGATGCCACCAATGGGCACGCTAACGGATATGCTGATAGTAGTAGTATCGATGACCCTGAGCTGCATTGTATTGGTATCGAGAAGAGAAACAGCGAGGTAGAGAGGGTGGAAATGCTCAAGAGGGAGGTTGGTGAGCTGAAGGAAGTTATAGAAGGGAAGGACTTCCTGCTCCAGAGCTACAAGGAGCAGAAGGTGGAACTCTGCTCAAAGATGAGAGAATTGCAGGAAAGGCTCTCAGCACAAGTGCCCAACATCTTGTAGTATCTACTCAACAGCCTTGCTATAAGGTGCAAAAGGCACAGATATATTTCAACATTGGCAAAGGGATTTGCAGGAAAGCTTTCATCACAAATGCCGAATATCTTGCTAGGGTCTTCACGGAATGTTACGTTGATTCGTTTTCTTCATTTTTAGTTTTTGCCCTTTGGTTGCTTGGTGTTAAAAAAAGGGCTTAGTCTTTTCAGTTGCTAGGCCTAGGTAGATCAGGATCATAAACTTGGATGCTTGAAGTGTTGTACAGTTTTTTCGGAGTTTTCGCTCGTGTAACGTGCCTCCTCTTTTGAGCTCATCAGTGGTTTAGATTATAATTTCACTTTGAATATGTGAATGGTGACATGTCTGAAGTTTGCTTTGCTAGACCAAAATCTGCCATGCATGGCTTGTTTCTTTTTTGTTTCCGTTGTCTTCGTTTTGCGAAGAGAGATCACTCCAGAAATTCAACTTGATTGATGGATTGAGCAGCCTATCTATTACTAATGGGCCCTATGCATATGGTCCTCACAACTGTAACACTCCATTCTGTGTACCATGGAGTTCCATCTGTTCAGATTCCAGACAAAGCTGTAATTGTTCAATCTGTCTGGTTCTTTGCTTCATTGTTAAGTTCTCCAGTAACCCGTTCTTCTTAAATGTAATAATGTTTCCCTCATTCCTGTGGTCACCTTGATTATGTTTCCTGTTTTGCCACTGCCCTGAAGGAAACGAAAAACTGCTATGCAATCATTTGTTGTGGACTATGCAATGGAGCACATGACCAAAACATGTCACTTCACTTGATGAATCCTTGTGTGGTGGCAGGGGCAGAAGCTGCAGCTACCAGTTCTGATGAGCACCAAGAGGAGTGGGCAAGCAGAGAAGATGATGGCAAGGCTGGACCTCACTCTCCTCCGTCATCATGGGAAGGCCAAGATGCCCATGTTGCTACTGCCAGTGTGTGCAGCCAGCTTCTTCTTCACTTGGATCATCAGATGGTCAACTCCTGCAAGTCAGTCCTTCAACTTGGTTCACGGCACATCAGCTCAGGTGAGGCCATCCATGCATTGATTGAGAGATTGACCTTCGGCTGCAACTAGGGCAGGCAAGCATCCATATTTTCTCAGTATAGCTTACATCTGCCTTAAGAGTTTTATTTGATTTTATCTGAAATGGAATGCCATGTGTGCGATGCAGGACTGGCAAGATTCACAAGTGTGAGATGGGTAGCAACAGACAGAACAGGAGACTGGATAAGCTACATAGGAGGAGGAGGAGGAGGACCGTTTCTTCTCCTGACACAGGTCCAACCGCATCATCAACATCCTCGGCCGATCATGGCCGTCGGCCTGGTCTCCGACGGTCCAGATCGCCAGAACACCGCCGTTTCCACGGCCCCACACACACATTGAGCTGGAAAAGAAGCAGGTAAGGTAGCCGGCCAGCAGCAGTGCCCTCACGGCCAGGGCACAGGGAGACGGGATGATTGATCCATCCAACGGACAGATCGTACGCCGGACGGTCAGCCAGCCAGCCAGCCATCCATTTGTCACAGGTCGCGTTGTTGCAGCTTAATTGAAGAACAGGACAGGGACAGGGGGATGCATGAGATAGATGGCGCCCTCACATGCATGCATGCATATGCATGGGTGGTGCACGCTGCTGCCTGCTAGAGACATGAGAATGTGAGGCGGGGGGGTGGGGAAATAATGCATATGGGCTTGGAGTTTTGGACAGTGCTCCTCCAGCAGGGCCACTGTGCTGGAGAATCGTTTGCTTCTGCGCCGCGGGACATTGACCATGCTATAGTCTCCAGTTTTATTCAGTCTATGGATGCACTGTAGCAACACTCTCAGCATGTACCTACACCTACCTGTGTTCTTGCAATTGATATCCTAGTAGCTGATCAACCGAAGCAACAACTGACCAATGCAGGAGCAACAAATGACCAATGCAGATTAACACAGTAGAAGTGCTATTTATGTGAGCTGCTAGCTTCCTCCAGATTACCAGGTACATATTCACATGATCTCCTCCATCCAATTCAACTGGTAGATGTTGCTGTGCATGTACAATTTGGAGCTAAAACATCACTGTCCATGTATGCATGCATCCACATATCTACATAAGTTTCAGCACAGCTGCTGTGCCGCAGCAGGCCAGCAGCATCATGAGTAGTAGTTTTGAGTGAGTGTCTGTCTGCCAGGGATAAAGAAGTAGGGATGGGCAAAGATGGAAGAGGGGTGGATAGGGGGGGTAGGGGATCCCATGAAAAGGGAAAGGCCCCCTTGTCTTCTTCCTCTTCTTCTCCTCTCTTGACCATATCCATATCGTCTCTTTTTCATCTCTCTTCAATTAACCTCTCTTCTCTTGCTGACCACTACTGCAGTTTCAAGCTTCAATGACAAGCAGTGGTGATGAAGAAACGCTGGGAGAAAACATGCATGTTCAGCGAGCACGTGCAGTGGTGGGGAGCCCCACTCACGTGCCGCTGGCCATTGCTTGCTTGCTTGCATAATTAACCTTCAACTCTCAGTGCTCCAACACATGACTGGCCGCAAAGCAACCTAGCTACCTGTCCACGAATTGAATCTGAATTCAAGGCGACGTGATGCTATACGAAATGGCGTTGCTCTAGTAGAAAACAAAAGTAAAAGAAATTGACGTGTTGCTCTGTTTTTCTACAGTAGCAGTTTGGGTCACTCAAAAGGTTTCTTGATGAAATTTCGTAACCTCTTTATATTCCCCCAAGATTAGTTACATGATTCTCTTGCTCTTCTGGTTGGGTTTTGTTTTGTTTCTTCTCTGCCGTCCATTGTTGGTTTCTGTGTTGCCACCGAGCACTGCACTGTCTTGTTTGTTCCCCCTTGTACATTACCGACTCTCTCTTTTTTTTCTTGAGGGAAATCTGGAGGAAAAGAAAGCACACAGAAAAGTAGAGAAAAGAACATGTCATGTCGACCGTTCTTAGATCTAGGAAAAGCCAAGCTTCCAACTTTCAGTGAGTCACTTTACAATGCACATGTCAAGAAGACAGGCCAATGGAGTAGTTGCCCCGATACAGCATTTTATTCTAGTGCTTGCAAGTCATGTCAATATGATTGTATAGCCCATGTCTTTCCATGATAGGTACTCCTACTACATACATATGAGATGCTCCAGTGAAAAGTTGCAATGGTAATTAGCACAGATCTGTTTGCTCTTTTAAGCTGCTGGTCTGCTAATTTTATACTACTATATTATTCAGTTTAGTTTCTACTGGTCATCTACTGCAAGAGCAAGACAGGCGCTCCTATCGCAGCAAATATAGAGTATAAAATCTAGTAGTAACTGAGCAAGGACTGAACCCTGCACATGCATGCAGCTTTTAATCTGATCCTGATGGAGCCAATGATCTTGCTGGTGTTCCATTGGATCCCCTTCCCTTGCACAGTCCTTGAGGCCCAATCATCTGACAGTGACAACAAATCAAAGGATAACCATAGCAGAAATCCTTGTTTTGTGATCTTGAGGGCTCACAGCATGGTAGATTAAGAACCAATTGACCCTTCATCTTGAGGCAACCGGCCATGTTAGTTTTATAGTATCATATACTTATATGATGGTGCTGGTGTCATCTGTGGTCAGCATGCATGCAGGGGTGGCTATATACAATATGGGTTGTTGGCAGGAGCATCACAGGTTACAAAGTACTACACCAGGTCTTGAGTTGGAAGCAATGTGGATGTGCATGCTGCTAATTATTTAATTGTTTACATGCCTGTGGTGGTGGCTCCCAAAGCTGTGAAGCATCTGAGAGAGGGGAATAAGTAATGGTGGCATCACAAGTGGAGAGTGATCTGCATTAAGTAGGACAGGTGTGCATTCATCTGCTTTTCTCCACTCTTTAGGATTGTTCCCCCAATACTCACATTTATGTTTTGGGTGTCAAGCTCACATGCTTCTTCTGCAGCCACTAATCCAATAACTTGCCTCCCATGCCATTGCATGACAGCTCCTCCTCCTCCTGGTGGGGTGTATCTTGGGGCTAGATTTTTCCAGGACTAAAACACAAACAGCCTGGCAAGTTTTTGTTTGGGAGCACTGAGCAGGACAACTCAATCATTTTTTTTCTTCCTCTTACCTGCTCTAAATCTAAATAGGATAAACATTTCCATGTTTGGTTTAGACTGCAAGCACTGAATTAGTTCTGAACCTGCTGCAATATTCAGGTTAAGTCATCATTTGTCTCCATCAACTGCTGAATTTTCCTTTCGCCGTGTCAAAAACTCCAGGTGCTAAAGCCTCATAAGTGGACAGGACTCAGAAGGAGAAAAGGAGCTCCATCTTTCAGTGCCAGAAAATAAAAGGTACGCGTAGCATAAATAGGACCAAAGCTTGATCCTTCATCCACTCAGACTGAACAAGCCTGGACATAAAAAGTCTACGAAAATGAAGTTTCACTCTCTGCACTTGAGTTCTCACTGTGCTCTCCAATCACAGTAAATAACTATCCACTCACATCCCAGATTAATCTGTTTTTTTTTATAGTACACACATATATACCACGTTTGATCACTTGCTAATAATCAAGCAGGGCTTGCTCCAACAGTGCGAAGGAATGTGTGGATCTCATCATCAGCCGAGTGGCAAAGTGACCTGGCACTTGGCATCGCTCACTCACATGGCCTCCTCCTCTGCTAACTAATCCCGGATCAAATCTCATTGTTTAAGCGCTGCAAATCTTGTAAACATGGCTGCCTCGCGACACAATGCCGGTACGTTGCTTGCGCCCGGTCTAATCTCCCTTTAATCCATCCTACTACAGTAGTTAATTTCTTCATGGGGCGCCTTGCATGCAAGGTTTAGCGAGTAGTTAATGACAAGCATCAGAGACGGTTTGGTTAGGTGGATGCATCCACACACATGTACGTAGATGCACATGCCAGTTGAGCCTGGCTGATTGGGCCGGGATTAAGACCGGTCAAATCATGATCAAATCATTCTGAGACTGAGAGAGGGGCTCAACGTGTTAACTGGTAGTTGCTAGGAGATCTGGTGCAGAGGACAAACAAACAAACGCGTCCAGTCCAGACCAGGAGGCCACATCCACTGTCTCTGATCAACAGTCAACAAGACCACTGTTGAACACTCGCTGAGCACTGTGCGTGTACATGCAAGTCATGGGGGTGGAGTACATGTACAGATAGTTAATTTTTAACAGAGTAGTATTTAACAATCATTCATCTGTGCCTGCGCTCTGCACTGCAGATGCATGTAAGAGAGAAAAAAAATGATACTAGTAGGGTTTTTTTTTGTGATGTTATTATTGATTCCTCTAGATCCCCAAATCTGAAAGCAGTTGTTGTTTTCCTGTTGATTAATCTTTTTAGGAGTTTGTGATCTGTTATAGCTACTTAACTATCCCTGCCTTGCTAGCTCACTGCAGGAAGAGTCCAAGCTGATTAGGAGGCTCCCACCGGTGCTGCGTAATGAGGATTAAGCTAGCTAAGGGCGTGAGCTGGCGGTGTAAGAACCGACCAAATCGGGAGAATTTTTAGGCTGGCGACGACGAAAAACATGTACACATGCTTGGGGCGAGAGGGACAGCCACAGCTGCTGCTGCGTGCAGCCTGTGAATACTGTGGTGCTGCCGTACACACAGCAAGTTGTACATGGGTAGTTGTTGTTAGCTCAAGGAGAATATGCGTAGATTCTTTTTTTTGTCGAGAAAATAAATTTGAGAATGTTTTGCAGAGAGAATATACTTTCGATGCTAAAATGTCCTTCGTCAGTTGTTTGATTCCTACCGGTTTTTTTCTTATGCACAACAAATTCTTGGAGATGGTACTTCTATTAATTTCTTCCATCGGTAGGATGTTGCGGCGTAACGGCATTTTGTTCTCTAGCGAAAATACAAGGGCATGTACAATGAGAGAACATCAGGCTTTTCTTAAATTTGCTGTGTTGGTTTTTTACTTAGTCGTACTCTCTTCGTTTGGAAATATAAGATGTTTTAAATTAATGATGATACTAGTGTATGTAGATACCTTTTAGTGTGTAGGTTCAAATATATCTACTTTATAAACCTATAAAACATCTTATATTTCTAAACAACAGAGGGGAGTAGAAGAGAAAATTTAGAAAGAGAATATTGGTTTTTCTTAGCGAAGAGTCTAAGACGCGTTTGAGGAGCTTTAAAATAAATAAGAGAATGCTATTTCTAACATCCATTGTACCATATGTCGTCCTTTATTAACATGATATTTACTAAAGTTGATTAATTCTCATAAATAGGTAGGGATAATAATAACTCAATAAAAGATGACAATTGTATGACTTATTTTTAACGTCTTTGCTAGATGATGTGGAATGATTATTGTATACGTCCAAGCATGGCATGACGGATTATGGATTGACCTAGACAGAAGTTGGCACACTACAATGTTGCCACACGACAATGTGACATCTGGCTATTGCCCTCCACCGTCGCTTAGAAGATCGAACGGTTCATAACTTGTCTTCCTTGGTGAGTTACTCATCTTCCCTTGTGTGGCTACTCATCACCACCATTGGAGGAAGAAAAGTCTCGTCCTGCTTTATAACGTAGCCATACAGTTAAAATGATACAAAATTGATGATGGAACTCTCTAGATGTACATATATCAAAGATAAACAAAATGTACAGACATACCCAAAAAAAACATCCGAGACTACTAACTAGATGTGCCACCACACTACTTCAAAAAATCACTGAAATCGTCGCAGACACCGGAGGACAATTTATAAAGAAGAAAATCAGAGAAGGAAAAAAAGATAAAATCAAAGTAAAAAGTAAATCTACCGGCCAGCGTGAAACGAACGGTCAGTAACATGCGTGTTAGACAAGTCGGTACGTGACCTAGCTACGACGATGTCTAGAGCTTGCCTGCTTGCTCTACCTAAACCTACCTACTTCCTCTGTTTCATAATGTAAAATTATAGCAAGCTAAAACAGCTTGTTAAAAAAACTTATATTATGTAATGAAGGGAGTTCTATCTAATGCGCGATTATTGTTAGCTACAAAGTGCTCGTAATTCGTACTATGTGTACATGTATACATTACGTGGAACATGACATACTCCCTTCGTTCCAAAATATAAACGAAAACAACTTATCAAAACATGTCATATTTAAAAATGGAAGAATACACATTGGGCAGATGTACGGCCCCTACAAACAACTGGGTCAGCCGTCCAACCTTACTAATGCGCTAGGCCCTGTATTATATCACTTTGTAAAATGATTTTGTCCAAAAAAAAAACATCATCTTAGACATGTTTGGTCAGCCTTCTCAAAGTTCATAGGCCAGACACTCGAAATATACACTCCCTCTATTCACAACTGGCTCGCATCCTAGCTTTAGTCAAAGTCAAACTTTGTTAACTTTGACTATCTGCTATCTAGAAAAAAAATATTAACATCAATATCATAAACTCAATTGTATTAGAATCGGCATAAACTATATTTTTCATATTATATATATTGAGAATTATGGATGTTGACATTTTTCCATATATTATTAATGAAACTTTACAAAGTTTGACTTTGTTTTAAACCAAGAACACGGTGTAATCGTGAATGGAGGGTGTAGGGTACACCGTGAATTAATCCGGGTGCGTGGTAGGAAGAAGGCAAACACATCTTTCACACGTACGTGCGCGTAGAGGCAAGATATTGATTCGCCCATTTTTGGGCACGGGCATATATACAGGAGTTGTACCTAGCTGGCTAGCTAGTGTACGTACGTACTGTATACGTTCGATCTATTCGTCCCCATTTTTACGTACGTACGTACATCAATATTCAGCAGTCACGCATGGATGCCTAGTACGCGTACCCTACTCTATTCTCGCAAGCTAGCCATACGCGTACGCTACGCCCACGAGTTAACACGCACGTGCACGCCGTATATACAGTACAGAGAGCGTTTTATTGCCATGTCGAGCTGAGATGGATCCGCGCGTACGTCGTCCCGCGCCAGCTACGATCCAAAAAAAAGAGATGGGTGCATACGCTCTCCTTACCAAAACCACACAATTTTTTAAATTGTTAAAAATAAATTTGGTATATGTGCACATCTTCACATTCTACGTGTTAGTGTTACCTGAAAAAAGTGTTCCACACAACATTTCGCGAAAACCCAGTATTCTTTGCGGGCTGCGTAAAAAGGACAAAAAAGAATGTCTCGTGATAATCCTTATTTTAACACTGAATTTTGCATGTCTTACCTACATGACATGAAAATTCAATTTAGTGTGAAACGACTATGTGCGCAAGTAGAATATGAGACGTTTTAGAATGTGAAAATGTACAAACGACTATTTCTTTTTCCGAAACAAGACCTCCTCACAGGCCAAATGAAAGAAAATAAACTCCTCCCTCAACCTAGGGATTGCTCTGACAAAGAAACAACCCCTCAACATACACCATACGAAAGTAGGCAACTGGGCAATTGAACAAAATGTGGTCAACATCTTCCAAAACACCACTAGAGACACATAACTAACATCTAGGCCATTTTGTGTTCATTAGCTGACAGGCATACTAAATCCGCCCTCTAAAGCAGAGCCACATAAAGTTCTTCTATTTCATTTTTCAAAGGGCAATTGGCTCCCCATGTATCTGTCATTCTAAAGTCCCTAAGGCCAGGATTCAAAATAAACCGATAAAGAGATTTTGTGGTAAACTTCCCAATTTGTAAATCCATTTACCCAATAGGCATGCTCTGTTGGTTTGCGTAGCATATTCCTCACCCTGGTGTCTCATGCCAGCAAGCTCTTTTGGTTTGCGTAGCATATTCCTTACCCTGGGAGTTTTTTCAACATTTCACCATACTTACAAAATAAAGGCAACATATGCCACCCAAAAAAGGGAACACCGCGTCCATGTGAAGATCTGAAATTGACTAAGAGAAATAAGAAGAAAGAAAGAAAGAAGATTATAGTCATCACCTCATACGTTGGTCTATGGATCAG
This sequence comes from Avena longiglumis, assembly GCA_030063025.1. Classification (NCBI taxonomy): domain Eukaryota; kingdom Viridiplantae; phylum Streptophyta; class Magnoliopsida; order Poales; family Poaceae; genus Avena; species Avena longiglumis. The sequence continues at coordinate 557,776,945 of CP125974.1, forward strand.
CACCAGCGACGCACGACCGCTCGATCGATCCAAAGAGAACGCTATCCATCCATCCATCCATCCATTCCATGCATGCATGCGCGTGCAGGCAGACGTGGAGGCTAAGTCGCCACGTAGACATCCAGCTGCTTCCCCTCATCATCAATTTTTTTTAATAAAAAACCCAGCTGCTATATAGGGTGGTCCGTGATCACACCTGCTCTCGAGGATGATACTCCTAGTACTCCTGCGTATCGGGGTCAGAAACGGAACGGGAGCAGATTTACCGGATGTATACATGGAAAGCCAGCTACGCCGGACAGCGCTCGCACGGACGCTCCCGGCGGTCGTCGTCGGTCACCGGCGACACGTGTACTCGGGCGAGAGCAGTAGTAGCCAGTAGGTACCACATCGTGGCGAATCGGAAGGAAATTAAGACGGAAACGGAGGGAATCCCGCAGGGGGGAGAAATATATATCACGCCACGCGCGCGCCTGGGAACATTCGGCCGGGATTATTATCACTACTTGCGGCAAATGGCAACACGCGGGGCGGGATTTCCTCGTGCAGAAAAAAGGGCAGTTAGACGACTGTGTTGGCTAGGCTGGACCGGAACGGCCGGAGGAATCAGCGGGATGTGTTGCCTCCCTGCGAAATCGCCAGCCAGCCAGCGGAAATAGGAGGAGGGCGGAAATGGCAACGCGCGCGGCGGCAGGGGAGGGGAGGGATTTCCTGGATCGAGCAAGAAAAGGTAATACCGCTGTTTTCTTTTCTTGCGTTGGCTGGACTGCTGGACCAGAGGAATCACCGGGATGTGTTTCCTCACCTGCGAAATCGACTCCCCCTCCCTACTGCCCAGCGTGGCACCACCCAGCCAGCTCCACCGCCACGCCAGATACACGATTATCTTCTTGTCTTTAATTTTTTCACGAAATCCAACCATTATCTTATTTGTTATAAAATTATGATAAGAAATGGTGAACCAAAAAAATGACACAGTACAGCTTTGGAATAATACTGTGTGAAGATTCTCGGTGCGGAGTCACGTTCATCCGAGATTTGATGGGTACCAAAAAAAACCCTAAGCACTTGTATGAATATTTGCGTCCGTAAAGGAGTGTTATAGGATCTGGATTAATTCGTATTCCTTGACATAAGACATGGTATTGGTGATCGTTTGTTCGAACTTCAGTTTTTTTTTTCCTTCTTTTCGTACCTCGACTCTACGGGTTGAATGCAAAATTTCACATCGTCGTAGTAGAACGTTCCCAAACATGCTACTACTAGTACCATGTTTCTCGTCGTATTTTGGCTGCGAGGCCAGCCAGAGACCACCGGTTCGGATTGCCATAAACGATTCTTATTTGCTAGTACAGAATTATGCTAACAAATGGTGAAGCAAATAATGCGGTAAGGTGGTCTTTTATAAGCATGTGCAACTTTTCAGTGTGGACGCACGTTAGAGGGGAAAAAACTAAGGATGTGTTTGTTTGAGCTTATGAAGTGAAATGTAATAGAATGGTCCACATATAAGAGACGTCTCGGTGTTTGGTTGAGAAATGGAATGAAATAATATGGTTCCTTATAAAAAGAATATTCTTTCTAAATCCAGAACGTAGCCATTCCTTAAAATCTCTATTCATGTATGCTGAAGGAAAATGATACCGTTCACCCGGGGGATCGAACGATTCAATCCCCCGGGTAGCTGCTCTACGCGTATCGTGGTGGGCCCAGACGAAACCGTTCTTTTCGATTTTTTCCTCGACATCTTCTGCACGCGCACTGCTACTAATGTCTTGGCCGTGAGCCGCCGCCGCCACTGCCGCTGCCTACCTGGCTGCACGCCGCCGCCGTCATGGCCACGCGCGGCCGTCACCATGGACCTCTCCGACGAGCACGTGCGCGCGCGCCTACCTGGTTGCACGCCACCGCCGTCTTGGCCACGAGCGGCCGTCGCCCTGCACCTCTCCAGCGAGCACGTGCGCGCTGCCGTATCTAGTCAATCCTGGCCGTGTCTTTGTCAGATTCAGCGGCTACGAGGTCTTCAACAACGTTTTCTCCGACGATGTCTCTGATGAAGTTGTTTTTGCTACATTAGAAAAAAAAATTGCTACAAGGTCGCCGACGAGGTTTACTCTCCGGCAAGATCTAGTCTGTTTGTTCTATTTTTGGGTCGAACCGTTTTCTGCTACATGTAGCAAAAACGGGACTAGTTATAGCAAGAGCGGAACTAGTTATAGCAAAAACGGGATGGATTGACTCGAAGAAGATCTGACCATAGATCTAAGCAGATCCGATGGCTGAGACCCCGGGGATGGAATGTTTCCATCCCGGGGGACGCCTAATCTACCCTATTCCATTCTTCCAAAAAGAATTGCTATAAACGATTATCTTATTTGCCAGTAGAAAATTATGCTAAGAAATGATGAAGCAAATAATGGGGTGAGATGGTCTTCTATAAGCATGTGAAACTTTTCAGTGTGAACTTGTGGTTTTTTTTTCCTTTCCGTACCTCAGTTCTACGTTGAACGTGAAGTTTCACATCTTCGTAGAACATCCCCAAACATATACTCATATTTTTCGTCACAAGTTCAGCTTCTCATCAGTTTTCATTATATGGTACGTAGTAATATTACCATGGTTTCCATTCGATATTTTGTCGTGCACACGGTCGGTCAATCCTTGTTACCACGTGGATGGATAGAACCAGAAAAGGTCAAAGAAATAAAAAAATCATGTGTTTGACCGAACGGACGAAATCAGAAAAGGAAGTGAGATAAAAAAATATGAATGTAATTGATTTTTCCAGAAAGGAAATACAGCTGTCTGGTTTATATACTACGTACGAGATTAATATAAATAAATTAGCCCCCTGAATAAGCCGACGGCACCCACCCCCCTCCATTCCTCTCCGTCTCCTTCTCCTCCTTCTATTCCTTTCCTCCCACCTCACTTCATCTCCTCCCCCTCCCTTCTCCATGACTCCTTGACTTTGCTTGGACTCGCACGCATACACCACGCACGCGTCCCCGGCCCGGGCTCAGTCGTTCGTGCCTGCTCCCGCACTTGCATGCCTGCCTGCTGCTTGCCTAGTGAGCGGAGAGTGGTGAGCGCGCGATGTCATCGTCGTCGTCCGAGGTCGACCGGCTGCGGCTGCGCGCCGCGGCGCTGACGCTGGAGAAAGGAGCGGGGGCCGACAGGGACAAGCCGGACTCCAAGCGGGACGTGTTCGCGGATCTCGGCTCGCCCGTCTCGCCGCTGCGGATGCGCGCCACGCCCTCCTCGTCCTCCTCCTCCGCCGGCTCCGCCAAGTCGCCCGCGCTCTGCAATGCCGCGGTGGCGAGGGGCGGTGGCGGTGCTGCTGGGAGGGGGAGCAGCCACTCGGGGGAGATGCTGCCTGAGACGGCCTGCAGCAGCAACAACAACCCGCCGCGCCCGCCCGGCCACCGCCGCTCCGGATCTGGCCCGCTCATCTTCTCCGGCGGGAGCGGAAGCTCGGCAGGAGGCGGCGGGGGCGGGAGCACCGCCACCAGCTCGCCGCTCGCCAATGCGCTCCCCGCCGGCAACATCTGCAGGACCGGCCACCGGGTCGCGGCCGCCGCGCCCAGGCCGAGCGCACGCCCGGACGTGCTCGGATCCGGCACCGTCTACTACGGCCACGGCAGCATCATTCGGGGCGGTATGGCGCCCGCGAGAACCAGCATTGACGCCTCCTCCCGCTCTCAGGCGGCGAGCTTCACGGCGCCGGGAGCAGAGAGCCTGCAGGAGGTCACCCGGGCAGGGAACGAGTTCTACAAGAAAGGCCGTTACGGCGACGCGCTGCGCCACTACGACCGGGCACTGGCGCTCTGCCCGGACAGCGCCCCGTGCCGCGGCAACCGCGCCGCCGCGCTCGCCGGGCTCGGCCGCCTCGCCGAGGCCCTCCGCGAGTGCGAGGAGGCCGTCCGCCTCGACCCCTCCAGCGGCCGCGCCCACGCCCGCCTTGCCGCGCTCTGCCTCCGGTGAGATTCCTTGGCTTGTCCGTGCATTCCCTGCTACATTGCACTGGAATCCCCAATGAAATTGATCATCGCATTGGAATTCCACAGATCTTGTTCTTGCTTTGCTTGTTACTGTTGCACGTGTGCCACTTGCTTGCTGACAGATAGATCATGGGATCGTTAGCATTTTTATTTTATTTGATCTTCCAGCTACCCAGCTACAGGTATATCATCATAATATAAATTCTCAGATTAATTGTGTGCTGAAAAAAAGATGGAGATATCTGTATCTTTGGTTGGTTTATTTTAGTGAATTACTGTGTTCTTAATATGCTTCCCAAACCTGCATTCTGTATTAATGACGCTAAAACTTGTACTGGTTCGTTTTAGTGAAATTAATGTGTTCCGAGTATGCTTGGCAAAATGTGGTTCAAATGTGGTGCTTATCTGCATTGTGTATCTAGACTGTCAGCACACGCTTTTGCGGATTCACCGTTACAATGGGGTAATTGTTCGCTTGAATTGTGACTGGAAATGACATGTTGGTGGTCACATTGCAGGTTTGGGATGGTTGAGAAGGCTAGGAGGCAGCTTACGCTGGCCCAGAACGCGAATCAGTCCGACCCTGCTGAGTGGCAGACTCTGCATGAGGTGGAGAGCCATCTGAGGAAATGCATAGACGCAAGGAGGGTCGGAGATTGGAAGAGCGCGCTGAGGGAAGCAGACGCCACCATTGTCAACGGAGCAGACTCATCTCAGTTGGTAATTAACCCTTCTGGTCTTACAGATTGTGATATTTTTTTCTCAGTCTAAAAATATATTGTCGTTTTGCGGTCAGCTTTATATAGTTCAGTCACTCACAATCCGGTCATTTCTCCTGCAGCTCCTTGCACTGAGGTCTGAATCACTTCTCCGGCTTAACAAGCTAGAGGAGGCAGATTCCACAATAACAAGTTTGCTAAAATTGAACAGAGCATCTCTATCTTCAGTGTCCACAAAATTGTCGGGCATGGCAGCTGATGCATATGTGCATGTTGTCCAAGCCCAGGTCAACATGGCATTTGGAAGGTATGATTCTAAAGCACGTAGAGGGGCTATGATCATTTTCCTTTTTTGGTACCAGCATTGAAGTCCACTTCTGCAGGTTTGATGCAGCTGTTGGCATGGCGGAGACGGCTAGACTTATTGATCCTGCAAATGCAGAGGTTGGATTGATTCTGAATAACATGAAGTTAGTAGCACGGGCTCGAGGTCAGGGGAATGACCTATATATGACAGGAAAGTTTGCTGAGGCATCTATAGCCTATGGCGAAGGGCTCAAATATGAGCCCTCAAATCCAGTATTGTATTGCAATCGAGCAGCTTGTTGGTCAAAGTTAGGTCGGTGGGCAAAATCTGTTGAGGATTGCAATGAGGCGCTGAGAATCCAACCTAGCTACACAAAAGCTCTCCTAAGGCGGGCAGCATCCTATGCAAAGGTAAGTAGTTTACATGTATTCGAGATGATTCTGAATATTCACCTAGTATGCTATTTACATCTCCCTGTTCACACTTTATTAGCTTGAACGTTGGGCTGATTGTGTACGAGACTATGAGGTGCTTCGCAAGGTGTTTCCTGGCGACAAGGATGTTGCAGAGTCCCTGTTCCATGCCCAAGTCGCATTAAAGACAACCCGTGGCGAGGAGGTATCAAATATGAAGTTTGGTGGAGAGGTTGAGATAGTTACCAGCATAGAGCAAGTCCGAGCTGCTATAGATTCACCTGGTAAATTTCCTGTACAATTTTTTTTCTCTCAGCTGTTATAATTTTCCACCTTAGCTATGCTAGCATTCCTGATAATTGGGGCACGCAATGTTCTTGTTCATTTACCCTCACGCATTGCACCAGTTCTACACTTCATCAATTTTTTTTTGCATATACTTATTTGTATTCAGTTCACAAGATGGTCTGACTAATTTAACTGGATACTTTCAGGGGTAACTGTTCTGTACTTCATGGCAACAATGAATCAACAGTGCACACAGATTACACCATCAGTGGATGCTCTTTGTTCTGAGTGCCCTTCGGTGAATTTTCTGAAGGTAATGAACCAAACATATTTCTATATCAACTGCTGAATTTAGAGACATCTTACAAAAGCTTCCAAGTTGCTAATGAATCCCCTGCATATGCATACTTGCAGGTAAACGTTGATGAAAGCCCTATGATAGCGAAGGCAGAGAATGTGTGCATAGTCCCGACCTTCAAGATATACAAGGACGGTGCACGAGTGAAGGAGATCATCTGCCCTAGCTTACACGTTTTACGATATTCAGTGAGGCACTACGCTGTCTCCAATTCTTGAGGAGGTCATTACTAGTGGCACCCATATTCCTTGATGCATAGAGTCCCTGGTCGCTTGCCAACATTTTTACCGACAAATTCATTCTATAGAATCAGCCCCCCCACAGCACCTCAGCAGCCTCCATTGAGCATGTTCAACTAAGTTCTGTATATCAAAGAGTTTGCTATCACCTATACTTACTTTCCCCATCCTGTTGCTAGTCCTGAGTCCTGACCGTTCATTTCGGCCAAAATTTACGCTATTCTTGGTCATTTAGGCTCCTCCATTTCCTGCCATCACTACCCATCACTGCATCAACTTTGAGCAATTCTTTCATCACCTGCACTCTGCTCTCTGCCACCACATACATTCTGCTTCGCCCCGTCGACAGACCGCTCCTTGTGGAAAATAAAGCTTCTGATAAACTTTAGACTGCATGCTATTGTTAGAGAGAGGAGAGATGGAAGAGAGAAAAAGAAGCCAGCCGGCTTCTTTCAATACGTGTACATAAACCATATAGACAAAAGCATTTGAAAACCCATTGGATGATTGATTGTTCTGCTGAATAATGAACGGTCTGCGCCGCTTTCGGTGTCGGACTAGCTAGTTTCCATTTATAGAGGGAGGAGATCATGAGTTCAGAAAGATCAATGATGTAATTTGGTAGGGATATGTCATTTTCATGTCTTCTTGGGGGTCCTGTGGCGCTGATGTGACACATATACATGCTGACATTTCTTTCTATGAATAAATATAGCCCGACATTCTTTCCTGTTTTGTACCCCATGCTTGAATTGAGTTGCTTTCCGATTGTTGCAAAGACTCCATTTGTCTGGCCCTGAACCTGAACACCAGGTCCATTTGGTATTACCCACTACAGTCTGCAGGTCTGTTAATTTGTTTCTGAGCAGTATTTGCTTGCAAAAAGGAAGTGTCGATGTAATCTGAGCATCACTGTGCTTAAGCTGAAATGCAGATTGCTGGAGTCCGTTTGGGTCAGAGTTCTATTTTCTTTTTCTTTTTTGTGGACAAAATATCGGCAGCAAGGTCTGACAAAATCTGCCGGTTTTCAGGCTATGCTACAAATATATTTGGTAATGCCCACTGACGTTTAGTGGATAAACTGAAATTCGCTGAAATTTAGGCTCTTTAGAATGAACGTTTTGTTTTGCCAGGAAAATTTTCCACAGATTTTCCTCAGGGTTCTGGCATAGATTTGGGCTCGGCTCATCGGGAGCATCACCCTGACTTGCCAGGATAGTGACTTTTAGATATCACCGGCTTTTGACTGTTTCTGAGGCTGCTCACCACACTTGTCATCAGGGCAACAAGGCTGCACTGAGGTTTTAGTCTGGGATCACGGCTGCCATACTCTTTTCCTAGGAGCAAGTGATAGAGAAGACTTTTCATCTGTGTATTGAAGAAGGTTCGGGACAATAATTATAAACTGGTACTCTCTCCGATCAGTAATATCCGATCAATAATAAGTATAGCTGATTGTACTAAATTAGTATAGCGATGGGTTGTGTCCGCTTTGTGAGACGCTGGAGACTTACGCCCACATTATGTTCACGTGTTTCGCTCAGTTTGTATAAAATTTTATCCGGAAAGACCTTGGACCTGCCTGGCAGGCCAGGAATCTCGGTGAATTTCTGGAAACCGTATCGGAAGAATGCGCCACCTCTTCTGTATAATGTTTGTGGCCATTATTTGGACTCTATGGAATATTCGTAATAAGTTGGTGATCGAGAAGATCTTCCCTAGACGCGCTTCTGACTCTATTTCTGCTCCTCTTGCCTATCTCCAGCAGTGGCTCCCGTTGTCTAGGCAACGCGACCGGGGTTGGGTGGATAGCATTCTTCGGGCGTTGAGGATATCGACGCAGCGCTTCGCAGTCCCTGCTAGTCTCTCTTTGGAGGGACCTCTCTAGGGGTTGTGCTACCACTACGTCTCCGGTGTTCCTTTTCTTTTTTGGTTTGGGTGTTGTTGCCCCAGCGGACCTTATTTTTATTTCATCTTTGGCGCCTTGGTGCCGGTGGCAATGTTTAACTCTGTACTTGGTTGTGGCTTTATTTATAAAGCGGGGCGGAAGCCTCTTTCGAGGAGAAGTGAATACTTATTTGCAGGTCCTTACATGTTATTGAGGCTGTGACTATTTGTTGTGACTGCTTTCATGTTCTTACCTATCAATTATCCAGTACTTATGGTATTTTATCTCTTTGGATTGAAAATAATGCAGGCTATAATGCTTTGTCCATTTCTGGAATGGACCATGCTGGCATAGCTACATAGGTTTGGATAAGTGTTAAATTCCAATTCACAGAACATGAAGTGCTAGGAACCAAGCTCCCAAATTCTTTTTCTGCAAAATTTAAATTTTGATCTGTTGCTTGCAGCTTGGTATTATTAGCATGAGTTCAAAATTGACATATACTCGGACACTATGTTCATTAGCGATTGTTATCTTATGGATCTTCTCTTATTATTTTTACTATAGCAATTTAGTGGTGGAAGAGTGCTAGAGAGAAAGGCATGATATATGGTGTGAGAAATTTCTATCTGAGCTAAGCACTTGATTTTTAACCCATTGCATTTTGTCTCACTCTAAGGAGGAGACTTTGTTTCTTAGCAAAATATTCTATCTATTTTCATATAATCTATTACTCCCTTCGTTCCATTTTAGTCTACATCCTAGAAAAATTTAGACAAATTGGTACTGCATTTATTAGTGCTGTTTAGAAATGTGAACAACCAATCCAATATACAATGAAAGTAATGGCATCCAATAGAGAGAGAGCATGACCTCTTTTTTGTATTTTTATTGACTAAAGCTAGAATATATATTAATCATGGAACTTAAATGTGTTCTACAATGTAGACTAAAAGTTAACACATGGAGTACTTGATATTTGGTATTCATTTCAAATCATTTGATCTTATAACTATGGATTCATCTATATTAATGCATGATTTAAATTGTTTAGAGTTTCTTAGAAATTTGTACTATTCATGTAAATTTAAATTCTATATTTTGTGTTGTCGTATATTTTACTACTAGAAAATACCCAATCCGTGGCGCACCGATTTTTCCCATCCGTGGCACACTACTGGTGCCCTACTAAACTTGCGTGACTACTAAGTCCTTAGCCATCACGCACATGGGATGCTCCACGCATAATTGCAATAGTGGTAGCGCACAACCAAATGCGCCACAACTACAAAATATCAGGTGCGCCACACCTAAGACTTTTGGAAACAAAAAAATTATTACAATGCACATTTACACAAAACACCCTAAAAAGAACGGGAAAAGGCATCGAGGATATGTCATCTGGTCGTGTTGCTGGTGTCGTCGCCTAGTCACGGGCAGGTGGTCGTGGCTGCGACCTACCACCGCATGGGAGGTGCGGGAGGCCGTGGCCACGCCAGTGAACGTCGTCGCCTTGTCGGAGCCATCGTCCCCGTGCCATAGGAGGGGAGGACCAGGTGCTTAGGAAGAGAGAGAGGAGGCCATGCATGGCTGGTGGCATCAGGAAAGACGGGAGGAGCTCGCGTCGGAGTCGAGAGGGGCTCGGGATCGAGGAAGAAGGGGAGGTAGTGACGCCCCACTCGTCCTATTGTCGTCTTCCTCGATGGACATCAACGACCGTAGATGCAATCGGCGTCGTGCCTCCTATTTTCCTCTCTGTTCTCCACCCAAATCCACCATGGTCACCTTCGTGCACGCCTTCGCGCCACCGTTCCAGTAGCCGCCCGAAGAAGCTGGTCGCAACAGAAGGACCACCGCCCTCTACCGTGTCGAACAGGCCACGCCAGGAGGAGCCAGACGACGGGGAGTAGGGGACTTGGAGAAGCGCTCCCTGGCGTCTCCATAGACGGGGAGGCGCGGTCCTTGGCAAGTGGGAGCCGAAGGAAGAAGGCGAGCGGGAGAGGCGGCCAATGGCTAGATCGAGAGGAGGAAGGAGGGGTCAGGGGGTGGTTGGCGGCGATGGGGAATAGGGCAGGGGCGTGCGTGGGTTATGTGTGTGTCGTGGGTGGTGTCTGTTTGGCGTCAGGTTAGGTGGGGTACGTGGGGTGAGTGTGTGACCGTACATGTGTATGTGTGGCACATTATTTGGTGCCCCACTACTATCCTTATAGGCGTGGCGCATTCCAGCTGGTGCATTACCGGTACAAAGATAGTCGTGGCGCACCCGTGTGTAATGCGCTACGGGTAAGTGGGGTACGACCCTAGCTTGGTAGCCTGGCCCACGCGTAGTGGTGGCGCACCTTTGTCTGATGCGCCACGGGTATGTGACTTACCCGTGGGGCACTACCCAGCCGTGTGCCACAACTATTTTACCCGTGGGGCACTACTACCATGTGTGCCACAGATGTCTGGATTACCTATAGCTGTTTTTCTAGTAGTGTTTGTCGAAATTCTTACCATTTTAATTGTAGAAAAGGATGGGTGCATCAAAACTCACCATCATGGTCTAGTGGGGATTAGAAGAAGTTACTAAGGTCATATCAATGTCCATGAAAAAACCCTTAATTGTGAGGGATCAGAGTGGCTTGCTCATGATCATCGTAGTGGCTATTAGGGATGTAAACGTTAGATAGCTTGTCGATGAACATCTTATTTTGGAGATCTTCACATACATGCACAAGAAGGAAGATATAGATTCATCTTGATCATAAATAGTACAAATACTAATGGTGGATCTACACTTCCCGAGAACACTTTAGCCCTATTGCACTTTCAGTACTTCTTACATTGTGTTTGTCTCTCTACTTGCATCCTTTATGTTAAGCATTACTCTTTTGCAACAAAATACAATTCTCTTCAAACACTCCTACTTGGAATCAAATGCAACTTTCAAGTATCCTTTGGTAAAGGGTAACACAAGGCATCATATCATCACCAAATAGCTCTTCGTGGTTTGATACTATTACTTTTAAAACTAGCTATAATAACCTGTGCACTTCCAGACATCAGTGCTTATAGTATGCAAGAGAATTGGATAGCTCGGCAGCCTGGTAATTTCAACAACCAACAAGGTTTGGGTCAGAAACCTCCTATCTAGACTAACATGGGAAGTCAGTTCAAGGTCAACGGATACATATTCTTCTTTTGCCAATAATCAATACCATCATCTTATAATCTTCAGGGAATGTTTAGAGTACCAGAGAGGTGTTGGCTGCTGAAAGTGGTTATCAACCAGAGATAGTGATGGAGGTAAACCAGAGATATGTGTGGTGATTCCAGAAATATTGTTAAGGACTATAAGGCTATCTTGTACTGCATAAACTATGGAACCCATAATGCCCATATGTCTAGAAAACGTGGGATTGTTACCATGCCAAAGAGGGTAGTGCATCTAGTGGGATGTGCTCAGGATGACTTCCATGAAGGGGTTCCATTACAGAAAACAAAAAATTTACTACGCATAACACACTAGTTGCCCAAGGATCTATCTATAGTGATGCAATAACGGAGGAAGACTGTAACAATGTACCCTTGAAGACCGAGATAGAGTTATGCTAATGCAGGAGCGTGGATGATGTAGTCGTACCCGTCCGACCTCAAGGTCATGAATCTCCTCACACGCCACCCCTTGTCCAGGTCCTTGCACGATGGTCAAATCGCTACTATTGGTAGCTCCCCCCCCCCCCGAGTTATCACACACATACGATGCAATACAATGACTCCCAAACTTTGATCCCTATCGAGGTTGCGAAAGTAGTACTCCTGACTGGAATCCCTGCAGCATAGCGGTGTGCCATAGAGTTGTTGACTTTGCGTGTACAGTCCTTTCTTGGGATCGTGCCACCACAAAGGCAACTAGACGGAGGCGGATTTAATCTCTAAGGGAATTGTCTTAGAGAATATTTTGTGTGTGTATTCCCACCTATGGGCACCTCTTTATATAGGCGGAGGGAGGCATACCATCCCCGAAGGGTGTCTCATGTGGGACTAATAAAAGACAAAGGAAAACAGGGGCCAGCCGGCTGGGCTGAGATGGGGCAGCCAGGTGGGACGGCCCTGCTTGTGGCCAAGCAAGCCAGCAGTCGACGGCAACAACCTGGAGACCCGGGTGGGCCGGTGTGCGGGCCCGCGGCCCAGCTGCGTAGGCAGTATGCAGCGGCAGCAGCTAGCACGACCGGGTGGGCTGGCTCTCCCCATCGCATCCACCAGTAGCGGCCGGCCTTCCTTGCGACCAACAACCTATGCAGCAACCTTTGGCTCGCTACTTTGGGCGGTCAAAATGGCCCAGCAGCGTCTGACTCTTGTTCTTGTCCTTTTTAGTGGCTTCCTCCTAGGCCAATTTCCTTCGGGGTTTTGGCCTAATGAGGAAGTTGTCCTATAAGTTTTAACTTAAATATTTATTTAGTATATATTAATTCATAATTAACATATAATAAATGCATATTATAAATTTTCATTTATCCGAAACACCTTTTGATCTTCTTATTTTTCGAACAACTTTGGATCTCTCCGGAACGATTCCGTTTTTCTCTATCGTCTGTGATTCCATCTTACAGGAAGATCTCTAAGCGGTGTAGTGTCCTTAAGCGTGTTTCCCTACAGTTTGAGAATGTCACATACATGATCGAGACGATATCCGCTCAATGCCCAATAGCAGGACCAGGATTCCCATATTGATCCCTATGCACACCATGAATCACCTTCGTGTAGAACCATCAACGTTGTGTCCTATTCCTTTTGTCTCTGCGATAATTGTATTATCCAAGATTTGATCGACGACATCACCATGTCGGGTTCAACCTCGTTACCGATAATTTCTACTTTACTCGTTCTGATAAGTGATATCCCCGTGACCTAGGCACATGTTGCGCAACTCATGGAAATAACTTCTCCGAGTGGGTCCAGAGTATCTTCTGTCACGCAGATGGAAAAATTAGGCTCTTGACACATACGCCTCTACCTTCTCCTTTGATGTACCTAAACACACCTTTATGATCATCGTTTCACCGAGTGACGATTGATGCGAACAAGGCATTCTCGGGTGACAATGATTAAATATGGTCTCACAGTCTAAGAAACAAGTCACTATGTTTCCTAATTATCACAACTTGAACTTTATGACATGATCATGTTGCAACAATCATTGGTGGGAAATGTCCATCACATCATCCTAGATGATATGACTTTATTGTCTATTGGATTTAATAGCACCATGATACGGAAACTTTTATCATTAGCTGCCCAATGAACTAGTTGAATAGAGGCTAGTAGGATCCTGGGTTTGTTTATATACCATACATGTATCAATGTTTCCGCTTGATACAATTATAGCATGATATAAAACTATTATGAACTAATGAGATATGATAATAAACCCCTTTATTATTTGCCTCTAGGGCATATCTCCTTCACTCCATTTGCTGGTAGAAGGAGAGTTGACAATAACTTAGCTCAAAACGTCTTTGGTGTGATTAGAATCATTTCTAGCAATATGAATTGTGAAGAGTTGACCTCAACTTTCAATAGGCAGTTCCCATGGGTGCTTAGTGGAAGGTGTATGACTCGCAATAATATGTTATTAGTTGATTTAATTTCAAAGAGCATACTAGATAAGATGCACAATTATGATTACTTATGCTTAAAGGGTAGTTCCACTATAATCAAAGTCTCACCTTGGTATCCTACATCTCTCCTTCAAAATCTATATTGTCTAGGTGAGAGCCTTTGGGGCACCTGAACCTCTCCTACACAAGGAGGGTTTTGACGAGATAGGATCAGTTCTTGGTACAGTTCAAGATGTTGACATGGAAGCATATAGGAAGAACAAGTTGATAAGTATCAAAGTGGGGGTTAGGGACCCTGGTAAAATTCCAAATGTTTATGTTATTACTGACTATCCACTACTAGGAACACCCTCATCCATGGCACATGGGTATTGCCCTTCTGTGGCGCATATCAGATGCGCCACTGATACGTCGCCACTAAAATAAACTTATGTGGCGCATTTCAAAATGCGCCACAGAAGTCCTCAAACTTCCGTGGAGCATATTGGCAATATGCGCCACAGAACTCTCCTTTTGAATTTAAAAAAAGGCGGGCTAGATCCTGCCCAAAGTTTAAAATCGCAAACTTTTGTGGCGCATATTGCGATATGCGCCATGGATTTTTTTTCAAATTTAAAAAAAGCGGCCTAGATCTGGCCGGAGTGGGAGGAGGGTGGAGGAGGAGGGTAGCCGGAGTAGGAGGCCTCCTATGTAGGAGCAGTAGGAGAAGGGGTCGCAGGAGTAGGAGGCTACCGGTGTAGGTGGAGTAGGAGGAGGCTTCGTCTAGGAGAAGGAGGAGGGGTCGCTGGAGTAGGAGAAGGAGAAGGAGGCCGTCGATGGAGGAGGGTTCGCTGGAGTAGGATGAGGAGAGTAGTAGGAGGCGGTGGAGGAGGTGTCTCCGGAGGTGGTGGAGGCCATGGCCGGAGTAGGAAGAGGAGTTGGCCAGAGAGTGGATAAGGAGGAGGATAAGGGGAGGGAGAGAAGAAGTGGAGGAGAGGAGTAAAGGGTAGAAGTATAAAAGAGAGGGAGAGGGCGTTGTGCAAATTCAAATTTCGAATCCCAAGACTTCTATGGCGCATATGGGAGAAATGCACCACAGAAGTTTCTCCCCCTTTTTTATTTTTTTAAGGAAAAATCTTCTTTCTGCCATAATTTTTTACTCTTTACGAATTTGGGGAATCTTCAAATTCCATAATGGCCTTTGAACGTTAAATTCGAGTAGGAAATTTTGAGACGATCGTTTTGATGGGTAAAACTTTTTTTCCAACATCATATGCAAAAGTTATGGTCGTTTTACTGTGTTATGGCCTTTTTTGCAAAATACATAGAAATTCATGTTTTTCAATTTTCCATACAACTATACCCCAAAATATAACTACATCTCAAAGGAATTATTTTTTTGATTTTTTTATCATTTTCGTTTATTTTTTATAAAAGTTAAAAGGCGATCCACAAGGGGGGTGGGATTTGTTTTTCCTACTCGACTTCTATGGCGGATATATCTATATGCACCATAGAATCATTACTTTTATGGCACATATGGTCATATGCGCCATAGAATGTTGTTCAGAGTGCGGTCAATGAGATTCCATTGTAGGGCCCACCCGGGCTTTCTGGTCATATATGCCACAGAAGTTTCAATCCTGTGCCACAGAACAGTGAAGGATTCTGTGGCGCATTTGTTGTAATGCGTCACTGTTGTTTTTCTGTGGCGCATGGCAGAACATATGCACCACAAAAGTCTTATCAATCTATAGTTGTTTTCCTAGTAGTGATCCCCACATCTACCATATCAAATTTGAGTTGGAGAAGGTGGTGGAACATGGAGGGCCTATTGTGAGTAGACCGGTGGTTAATGTGGAAGACAGTGCAACAAGCCCTAGAAAGAAGCATAGGACAAATAGGAAATAAACATCCCAATGATGGCAGGATGCAAAGTAATGGCGTTGTTGCATGCAAACCTAGTGGGGAGCAAAAAAGAAGAAGGTACCCGCGAGCTAATCACAAGTTTACCGAGTCAGACCGAGTTTCAAAATTGAACTTGTTCTGTAACGAGCCGAGCCGAGCTATCTCGTTAGGTGAACAAGATTTATCGAGTCGAGTCGAGACTGCTTGATTTGATTCGAATTCTAGCCCTAATCCAGAGTGGATACTCTAGGGAAACACGTTCGGAGACTCTGTCCTGCTTTGTAGCCCAGTCCCCTAAAAGGTACTGGTATTTTCTTAGAGATTCCGACATCATCGACTGAGACTCCGACCTTATAAACGGAGACTCGGGTTCAGGCTAGAGAATTTGAGGAAACTATAGGCAGCAGTCTGATTTATGGGGGACATATAAATAGCCCCCTTATTCTACCTTGGGAGTTGTGGATTCCACTCTTTCTCCTCCATTACTCACAAGCTCAAAACTACAAGATTTCTCTCTCCCTATCCACAAGAACTTGATGCCCTTTGGCCCTTGGGGAATCAAGGGAAAATACCTACATCTACATTTCCACCGAAGGAATTTAATTCCCCCCACTTTCCATTGAGGAATTTGTTACTCTTGGCTTCTTTGGAACCCTAGACGAAATAGGTTGCCCATAGAGTGTGTTAAAAAGATACTCCCGGCTTGTGTTGGGAGACTCCAATTGAGCTATGGAGATTGCCTCCAACAAGTTTGTAAAGCTTCTGGTTTTCCACCTTAAAGGCCACCGCATATTGGATCGTGTGCCCGCCTTTGTGGTGCGCATACGGGAGAAGCAAGTGAGTCTTTATGGCGTTGGTGGCCTTATGTGGCGACACAACTCTCCAACAAAGACATACTTATTTTAACAAGGAAGGAGCTTCAGGAATACATCATCGTGTCTCCATTGCGGTTACTTATTTCCTCTTCTCTTGTATTGTTATGTATCTTGATTGCTTGTCATTTAGGAAAATTCACTTAGTTGCATATCTAGAAAACTTATGTTTGTGTCAAGCCTAATTTGAAAAGGAACTAAAAATTGGTTAGCGCATAGTCATCATCCCCTCTAGTCGCCATATTTGTACTTTCCCTTGTGATGGGGTGTACGGAATGGGTTCTATAAACAATTAAGTTTGTCAAGGCCACCTATTAGGTCTCCTAGGTTGGCCATGCAGAACGACCCTAAAATGGAAATTTTATTTTAATGGGAATTTTCACATAAGTTTTGCGAGAATACATTGTTCTGTTTCTATTTCCGCTTCCACCAAAATCATTTATGTTTTTGCTCTGCAAAATTTCATTGCCATTTTTTTGCTGAGAAGTCGAAATGTTTCCGCTCCATTTCCATCCCTATCCAATCCCCAATTAGGCCTTAACCTTCTTCTCAGATGATCGAGGTGAACCATCGCGAACCATCTACCCTGAAAATAAGATACGAGTTAAACTAAACTAAATAAATGAAAATTCATATGATTAGTCACTTACTAGAGAGTATGGTAGACGTGAGATTGTGCAAATAAGTGCCTTGAGCACCATTTGATGCGAAGAAACTGACGTGAAACACTTCAACTCTTATTTCAAAGGTTGTGCCAAATCTTTCTTCGTGAGAGGCAATATGCGTGCACCATGTCACACACCTTACTACTATTGTTTACTCCTACACAGTCTTACCAAAATAAATTCCCTATTTTACAAATATAGAATGAAATAACATTAATAAAGATAAAATAAATATATCATTGTATACACATAATAAACCACATAAAGTTGTGATAGGAAAATATCATTGCACACATAAGAAAATATATAAACAGCCACATAAAGTTGTGATAGAAATAGATCATTGTACATGGATCATCATAACACTAACAAAAAATCACTACTTGTAGATGAACACTATTGTACTTATGTGAATCCGCATTGATCTATGTCATCATAAACATACATACCAAAATGTTTCATAATGGATTGATGTCCATAATGTACATAAATGTATCATGGTTAATTTTTCTTATATATCAAAACAGATAAATTCGATAATAAATGTAAAATATATTTTATCTCATTCACTTCTAATATATTATAGACGAATCCCTCGGATTTGTGAGGGGCACCCTACTAGTTAGCTTTATATCAATACTAGTACATACTACTGATGTTGGATGGGGTTTATCTAGACCCTACCTGCCCATGGCCATACATATGTTGAGTGAAAGTACAAGGACAAACTACTTATCAACATCTCAGACAATCTAGAATTCTCTGTTTTACGCCTAAACCTGATTGTCTTCCATTCTTGAAACCTATCTCAAGTTGTTATTTCTTAGATATGTACAATAAAAAAATACTCAAAGGTATCTTGTAGATATGCACACATATAGAAACAAAATATAATACACTAAGGGGCGCAAAGTAATGTATATTAATGTAGTTCTTTTGGTTAGCTTGGATTCAATTTAAATCAATTGTAAAATTATTTTGGCAAAGAAGAGAAACTATGATACGTCGGAAACGTATCTATAACATTTGATGTTCCATGCTTGTTTAGTATCTACTTCGTTTTTCTTTGTCTATATTTTGAGGTGCTTTTTACATGTTTTCTGGTACTAACCTATTAACAAGTTGCCACGATGCGTGCTTTTTTTTCTGTTTTGGTTCTAGAAAAGCTAGTAAGGAAATATTCTCGAAATTGGACGGGACAAACGTCAAAGTCAATAACTTTCCGTGGGGAACAAGAAGTCTAGAGGGATACGGAGAGGCGTGCCAGGGCGGCCACACCCCCCTAGGCGCGTCCAGGGGTGGGGCCGCGCCTAGGCAGGATGTGGCCCCCCTGGACACCTCCTCGGCCTCCCCCTTCGCTTATAAGAAGCCCCCGATGCCTAAACCCTAATTACCCGATCAATATCCCACGAAACCTTATGTAGCCACCGCCACCGTCGTCCCTATATCGGGGGGATCTGAAGTTCTTCCCGGCACCCTGCCAGAGGGGAGATCATCCCGGAGGCCTTCTCTCCGGTATGATATGTGAGTAGTTCCACCTTGGACTATGGGTCCATGTAGTAGCTAGATGGTTGTATCTCCTCCTTGTGCTTTCATGTATAGATCTTGTGAGCTCCGTTCATGATCAAGATCTAATCTATTTGTAATCATGCATGTTGTGTTTGCGGGGATCCGGTGGATATTGAGATTATTATGTTGGTTTGATTAATGGTTTTGTCTTTATGATTCTATCATGTCTGTGTTGTTTGTGATCTTGCATGCTCTCCGTTGTTAGTAGCTATCTTGGCCAAGTAGTTGCTAGTGACTCCAAGAGGGGGTATTTATGCTCGATAGTTGGTTCAAGCCTCTAGTTTCCAAGGGAAGTGACAGAAATCTCTTCGGTTGTAGATGTGATGTTGCTACTAGGGAGAAAACAATGGTCTCTTGTTCATGGAACATGTGGACTGTTTACCTTACACACTTTGCTTAAAGAAGTTGTCTGTTGCTTGCAACTTAATACTGGAGGGGGTTCGGATGATAACCTGAAGGTGGACTTCTAGTCGTGCGATTGGATGGCGGTCTATGTATCTTGTTGTATTGCCCAATCGAATCTCATAGGATCTTTCTGACTAGTAATTGCATTGTTATGCCTTGCTCAGTTCCTGTCAATTGTCCTGCTGTAATTTTTTACCCTTCATGCCATGTTGTTTATCTAAGGAGAGCACCTCTAGTGAACTACGGACCTCTGTCCAATCTTTACCATTGATACATCTTCCACTGTTACTTGTTTACTTGCTGCAAAACACCATTACCTTCCACACCATACGTTTAATCCTTTGTTACAGCAAACCGGTGAGCTTGACAACCTCACTGACTCGTTGGGACAAAGTCTTGAGTTTGTGTTGTGCAGGTCTCCACGTTGTTTGCAACACATGTGTGACGTTTCCTTCCTCCTTCTGGTTCGATAACCTCGGTCTCAACTGAGGGAAAACTTGTTGTTGTGCTCTTCACACCCTGCGCTTAGGGTTACCAACAAAATGCCACGTCGAGCACCATCAAGTCTTTCTGGCGTCGTTGCCGGGGAGGCTAAGGACGTCTTCACTAGGGGAGTCCTTCACTTCCTTTCTATTTACTTTGTTTTTAGTTTGCTTTGTTTCATTTGCTTGGTTTTGTTTGCCTCTTTTCAAAAAAACCCCAAAAAATTTAGTCTAGTTTGGCTTGCTTGCTTTATTCAAAAACACAAAAAAATAGTTCCTGCTCTAGCTGTTGCTGCTGTTTTTGGCTTGCCCACCTTTGCCAAAATGAACTCTGCTGAGAACACCAAGTTGTGTGACTTCACTAGCACCAACAACAATGATTTCCTAAGCACTCCTATTGCTCCACCTACTCCTGATGCTACCTTTTATGAAATTAAGCCTGCTTTGTTGAATCTTGTGATGAGAGAGCAATTTTCTGGTGCAAGTTCTGATGATCCTGCTGCCCATCTTAATAGCTTTGTTGAACTTTGTGAGATGCAAAAGTATAAGGATGTAGATGGAGATATTATTAAGCTCAAGCTTTTTCCTTTTTCCTTGAGAGGAAAAGCTAAAGAATGGTTGTTATCTTTGCCTAAAAATAGTATTGATTCTTGGACTAAGTGCAAAGATGCTTTTATTGGAAATTACTATCCTCCTTCTAAGATTATATCTATGAGAAGTGACATTATGAAATTTAAACAACTTGATAATGAACATGTTGCTCTAGCTTGGGAAAGAATGAATTCTTTGGTTAAGAATTGTCCCATCATGGACTCACTGCTTGGATGATTATTCAGACTTTCTATGCAGGTTTGAACTTCTCCTCAAGAAATCTGTTGGATTCAGCTGCTGGAGGTACCTTCATGGGCCTCACTTTGGGTCTGCAACTAGGCTCCTTGATAATATGATGGTTAACTACTCTGAATGGCATGTTGAGAGAGCTCCACATGTTAAGAAGGTAAATTATGTTGAGGAAACTTCCTCTTTGAGTGATAAGATTGATGTTATTATGGCTATGCTTGTTAATGGGAAAGCTTCTTTAGATCCTAATAGTGTTCCCTTAGCCTCTTTGGTTGCTCAAGAAGAGCAAGTTGATGTGAACTTCATTAGAAACAACAATTTCAACAACAATGCCTATAGGAATAATTTTGGTGGTAACAACAATTATACGCCTTATCCTCCTAATAATGGCAATTCCTATGGAAACTCCTACCACAATGCTAGAAGTGCCCCCTCTGAACTTGAAGTCATGCTCAAAGACTTTATTAGTAAACAAATTGCTTTCAACAAGACTATGGAGGAGAAACTCTTAACTGTTGAAAAGAATATATCCTCTTTGTCTGAAGCACAGTCTTCCTTTATTAATAAAATGGCTGCTAAACCTGAAACTATGGAAAGTACCTTTGCTGCCACTCATGCCATACAAGTTACTATTGATGAAAATTTTAGGATGTTAGCTCAAATTCATGCTAGGTGGGAAAGGGAAGCTGAAATTGATAGAAACAATAGTGTGTGCACATCACCACTAAACCACAAGTAGTCCATGTTCCTCCTCCTACTATGCCTAAGCCTATTGAGCCTACTAATAGTGATGCTAAGTTTGATTTTGATATTGATGGTTGCAATATTTATGAAGTGATTATGTTCCTACAAAAGCTTGCTAGAAGTCCTGATGCTAGTGATATGCATGTTTCTTTCACCAAACACATTACATATGCTCTTGTGAAAATTAAGGAAGAGAAGATAAAACACAAAGCTTCTATTCCTAGAAAAGTAGAAGATAGTTGGGAACCCATTGTTAATATGCAAGTGAATGACTTTGATCTTAAAGCTTCATGTGATCTTGGTTCTAGTGTCTCTATTATGCCTAGGAAGATTTATGAAATGCTTGATTTGCCACCATTGGAAGATTGTTATTTGGATGTCCCACTTCATGATAATGCTAAGAAGAAACTCATGGGGAGTATTAATGATGTTCTCATTATGGTTAACAATGCTTATGTACCTGTTGATTTCTATGTTTTGGATGTTGAATACAATGCTTCTTGTCCTATTACTTTGGGAAGACCTTTTCTTAGAACAGTTGGTGCCATCATTGATATGAAAGAAGGCACCATTAAATATCATTTTCCATTCAAGAAAGGTATTGAACACTTCTCTATGAGGAGAGAAAAGTTGTTTTTTTCTCCTCCTTTGAAAGCAAGGTTTGAGGTAATGCTTCCTCATTTAAAAATACTTGATTCTTCTTGCTTCTTGTGCCTAACTTAAAGGCGTTAAAGAAAAGTACTTGTTGGGAGATAACCCAAGAGTTTCCTTGAGTGTTGGAAGTTATTACTTCAGTAATAACCTCTTCTTATCCTTTTTTATTGCTTTTTGTGCCAAGAATGACCTCTAATGAGAGGGAAGTAAGATTTGGGGAGTTGTTGTGCCGAAACATATTTCTGTCCTCCACCAAAAAAATTCGTGAGGAGTCTCTGTAACTCGGATTGAGCTGAAAATTTATGAATAAATCCCCCAGTATGTTAGATAACTTTAGTTAGTTCAACACGTTTTGATTTGAGCAACATAAGATTTTCTAAAAAATCGGTTTCTACCTGCTGGTCTGTTTTGACAGATTTCTGCCATTATTTGCATTTGCTTCTTATTGATTCCTTTTTGAGTTCTCTTTTAGGGAATTGAGCTTTTTGAAGGAGTTACTACAGGATCTTGTGTTTTTAGTAAAAAGCCTTGCTGTTCCAAAGCTTTGCCAGAGGTCTAATATCTTTTGAATACACTAATGTTGCTAATGAAGATTGTGTGAAGTTTTGTATGAAGGAAAAATTTCAGGTGTAGAGAGAGAATGATGCAATGAGATGAAGAATGGACAAAATATCAAGCTTGGGGATGCCACCCCGGTGTCACCCCAAGAAATATCCAAGAGGTACAAGCATCAAAGCTTGGGGATTCCCAAGGCATCCCCTTCTTCATCAATAAAAAGCTCAGGTCTGTTTAGACACTTCGTTTTTATTGTTTTATGCATAGTTGTGTTGTTCTTGGAGCGTCTTAGTTCTTGTTTGATTTGCTTAGGTTGTTTAGTTTGATTGAATAAAGTAGTTTGGACCCCCGTTCTCGCTGTGTTGTTTGCAAATAAGTTGCTTGGTGTTGGAAAGGAGTAGTAAGTTCTTGTTTGTAAGTGCAAGAGGAGCTTGCATTAACTGTGACTTAGACTTTAGCATGACATGCTAGGTGTTTTTTTGACCTTATGCTTAGTGATTATTGTTGTAGCATGGCTTGCTCCAAGTCATTGGGATTGGTTAGTGTTCCTTGAAGAAATTATGCGTTGTTTTAGCATGCAAAAGCATAGTATTGTGGTATTCTCCTTTGATGCTTTGCTTGGGTTGACTTGGCACATGCTTACACCATGTTATGACTCTCACAAGTCACCATTAGCCTCTATGATCATTTAGTCCTTGACTTGTAGTACCACTCTATGCCTTGATTAGTAATGCTTTGTTGCTCTGCATGATTATGGCCATTATTGCTCTCTTATTTGGTTGCTCCTAGTCTTTTGCTAGCCTCCACTTGTATGAGTAAGATCTACTCATGCTTCCAACTCCCAAGAAACCAAGTTATTCCAAAGTGTCCACTATAAACTCCTATGCATGGTGTGTTACACCATTCCAAGTATATTCTTGTTTTCAGTTATCTTCCAATTAAAAACTATTTTGTTATGTGAAAACTTAGTGATTAAAGCCCTCACAAACTTGATGGCACACTTTATATTCTTTGCCCCTAATAAAATTGAACCATTGTGTCATCTATGTTGTATATGCTTGCACTTATACGTTGGAATTAGCAGAACCATGCTGTCACGGGGAACATTTTCAACATTGCACTTGTAATTTGTACTCAATTGATATCATGCTCTTTTGTCTATGGATGTCACTGGTGTGAAATAAAAAGGGAACTTGTAAGTCCAGGGAGTTTGTATTCTGTGTTAGAGAAACACCTGGCCGCGAGCCTAAGCCATGCCTAATCATGGTGGAAACTTGTAGCATCACCATAGTGAGCTATCTATGAAGCATCCTCAATAAAAAGCTATACATATAGTAAATAAAAAGATCATTGAGATGCTCATTGTCTGCTTGCCGTGTCATTTTGGTTATGGGAAAGCTCATGTACCATGTGCAAGGGGTACCCCGTTGGCGGTTCTCTATGATATGCAAATACTTATAATGAGAAGAACTTACCGGTGACTGAAGTTGAGTAGCATGAGGTGTGGACCTTGTATTCAAGGGACTTGAGATTGCCAACTTATACTTTGTCAATCATATACTCCATCTTTGTTCACTTTAACCTTAATCACTTCAAGATGCTTATGATAGGGGCAATGAGGGCTGAAAGCTAACAAGTACCATAATTTTTGGAAGCTCTTTTTGAAACTTGAAATCCCTGCTTCCTTTATAAAAGGCCTTTCTTCCACCACTATTGAGTCTCCACCTTCTACCTTTAGGCACCATTAAGAGAGCATAGTTGTCATTCTGTGTGAAGTGTCCCAAAGCTTATTGATTGATGCATATTGTGATATTACTTGTTCTTGTGCTATTTGTTTCTAGTCACCTTTGTGAACTTTGAAGGTGTCCTATGCATCTATTTGCTACTTTATGAGGGACAAACTGATTGCCACTATGTTATGTTTTCTGTATGTGAAACAAACAAACGTTTTTCAATGCATGTTATTCATGATCTTTGTTTGTAGCCTGTCATGTTGCATGCATAGTTGCTTTGTCTTACTGTTAGAACTCCATCTTTCATGATCATGTTTAGAGTTCTTTGATCCCATCTTTCAATGCTTGCAAATGGTTTGATCTTTATTGTGAGGATGCATGTCACCTCAAAAATTATTCTTTTTATCACTTACCTACTCGAGGACGAGCGGGAGTTAAGCTTGGGGATGCTTGATACGTCAGAAATGTATCTATAATTTTTGACGTTCCATGGTTGTTTAGTATCTACTTTTCTTTTCTTTTTCTACACTTTGAGGTGCTTTTTACATGTTTTTTGTACTAACCTATTAACAAGTTGCCACAATGCCAGTTGCCTGTTTTCTGCTGTTTTTGGTTCCCGAAAAGCTAGTAAGGAAATATTCTCGGAATTGGACGGAACAAACATCAAAGTCAATAACTTTCCGTGGGGAACAAGAAGTCCAGAGGGGAGACTGAGAAGTGTGCCAGGGCGGCCACACTCGCTAGGCGCGGCCAGGGGTGGGCCCGCGCCTAGGCAGGGTGTGGGCCCCCTGGCCACCTCCTCGGCCTCCCCCTTCGCCTATAAGAAGCCCCTGATGCCTAAACCCTAAGTACCCGATCAATATTCCACGAAACCTTCTGTAGCCGCCGCCACCGTCGTCCCTAGATCGGGGGATCTAAAGTTCTTCCCGGCACCCTGCCGGAGGGGAGATCATCCCGGAGGCCTTCTCTCCGGTATGATGCGTGAGTAGTTACACCTTGTACTATGGGTCCATGTAGTAGCTAGATGGTTGTATCTCCTCCTTGTGCTTTCAAGTATAGATCTTGTGAGCTCCGTTCATGATCAAGATCTAATCTATTTGTAATCATGCATGTTGTGTTTGCGGGGATCCGGTGGATATTGAGATTATTATGTTGGTTTGATTAATGGTTTTGTCTTTATGATTCTATCATGTCTGTGTTGTTTGTGATCTTGCATGCTCTCCGTTGTTAGTAGCTATCTTGGCCAAGTAGTTGCTAGTGACTCCAAGAGGGGGTATTTATGCTCGATAGTTGGTTCAAGCCTCTAGTTTCCAAGGGAAGTGACAGAAATCTCTTCGGTTGTAGATGTGCTGTTGGTACTAGGGAGAAAACAATGGTCTCTTGTTCATGGAACATGTGGACTGTTTACCTTACACACTTTGCTTAAAGAAGTTGTCTGTTGCTTGCAACTTAATACTAGAGGGGGTTCGGATGATAACCTGAAGGTGGACTTCTAGTCGTAGATGCAGTTGGATGGCGGTCTATGTATCTTGTTGTATTGCCCAATCGAATCTCATAGGATCTTTCTGACTAGTAATTGCATTGTTATGCCTTGCTCAGTTCCTGTCAATTGTCCTGCTGTAATTTTTTACCCTTCATGCCATGTTGTTTATCTAAGGAGAGCACCTCTAGTGAACTATGGACCTCTGTCCAATCTTTACCATTGATACATCTTCCACTGTTACTTGTTTACTTGCTGCAAAACACCATTACCTTCCACACCATACGTTTAATCCTTTGTTACAGCAAACCGGTGAGCTTGACAACCTCACTGATTCGTTGGGACAAAGTCTTGAGTTTGTGTTGTGCAGGTCTCCACGTTGTTTGCAACACATGTGTGACGTTTCCTTCCTCCTTCTGGTTCGATAACCTCGGTCTCAACTAAGGGAAAACTTGCTGATGTGCTCTTCATACCCTGCGCTTGGGGTTACCAACAAAGTGCCACGTCGAGCACCATCAAACTATACATTCTTTGACAAAATATTGTCTCAATTTATCACACGAACGTGTATTTATAGTAGTGAATAACACAACTATATATCAAGTGTGTATATTAATGTATCAAATTGTAATCTCGCAATTGTTGGGGGCAAAGGACTAGAGAATTGTGTTTGACATAATGATTGTCCATGTTACCTAGAATCTTCACTTCTTCAGTCTTTGAGATGCTTTTATCATACAAATAGGGAACTTGAGGCTATGAGCTATCAACTTAAACTCTTCATCATACCAAATATATAGTCCAACTTTGGACATATTATTAGCTATCCTTTTTATACTACAAATATTATAATAATATAGTATATGAATGATGTGTCAACATAAACACCATACATTTAGATGTAAGGTATGTTACAATAAAGAAAAAAGTTTACTATAAAGTAGGTAACCATGACTACAATGCTATCATTGTGCTGCCGCTCAACCATGACAATTACATCACTGCAGAAACAAATAATGATCTGCCTATATAACAACACTTCATGCGCATAGGGAGATTCGAACTGATGCTGAACAATGACAATTTTTTTATTAGCAATTGGGAAGATTATAACACACTGTCTTTTGTTAGAGATGAAGCTATGTATAGCACTTGTTAGATTGATGATGGGCTAGAAGTAACCTTGATATGTGAAGCATGATAATATCTGAATATATGTCTTACACCATAGAGTAGAAAATGTTTATGTTTATGAATTTTCCGCTGGACTATCAAACTGTATTGGGTGGAGATAGTCATAGCCTTGTTCTTAAAACTCTGATCTGGCATAACCCTACTTCTAGCCATTCCTGTCTGCTAGTTAAGACCTGGATTATGAGTAACTCTCTTGTTCCAAAAAAACTTTATGATGCGCGAAAGAGCATTTCCCTCCCTATGTGTTTTTGTGTAGATGACAAGCCCATTAGCAGACTAATCATCTGTACAAGCCATATAGGTATAGTCTACAAGAGCACAAGTCAGTTCGAGACCCATAAAAACAAGAATTTCATTGAAGAGCAATACCATTCTTGGACTGGCCATGTCTATATTTTATGTAGTATAATAAATGTAATGCAAAGATATCCATGAAATTATTGTCAATGCTGATGATCCCCCACCTAATAATGGGAATCTACATGCCATTTGTGAGCCTCACGTTACCGTTAAACATCTTCTCAATGGTGTCTTCAATTGTTTTGTAGCACAATGTTATCTTTGGACAAGGACTGTAAAGGAACTATTTCTAATGCCAACATTCCATCTGTGATGTTTATAAGTTGATGAAGGGTTTGTGACCCGACCCTATTCCCCTCCCTACCCCTCCTACTCCCGACCTCATGCGGCCACGCTGGGACACACCGTGCGGAAATCATCAACACATACCTTGACCTCCCCCACACCCTCTCTCTTCCTCTCGTCGCCACTAGGATCATCTCCGAGCAAGGCCTCTATGGCGCGACGACTGACATCGCCGGTCGTCCAGGCTATTGAGGTGATGACGGATATGGTCTCGGCTACTCTGGCGGTGGTAGGTGGGCAACATCGGCTAGGAAACGTCGGTAGGTGCAGCCTCATGCGGAGGTTGCTAGCAAGAGGAGGAGGCAACAGAGCTGAAGTAGGCGGGCTCAATCTAGGCCCAATGGGTCTATCAGGCTATAGTCATCCCACACATCTGCACATGTTGCCTCTCGTCATATTCGGTGGCGTCTCGTCAAGGCACTCGTGGTCTTGCCCCGCATCACGAGGATTCCTGGGGCGACAGACCTGGGTATGGAAGTGGCAGTCTCCTCTTCCGCCGAAGGTGGTCGACCCGCTTGAGTCCAATTTTGACTGATCTCGAGACCCGACAGCTAGTCCCTGCTGCAATTTCGGGATGCATAGTTGCTAATGAAAAAAAGCTATAAATATGGTCATGGCAGGCGATGGCGGCGTTTATATGAAGGAATAACCATGCTTTGGTCTACCCACTCATGTCGCTCCAAGGGAAATCCTAGATTTTGGTCTTCTAGATCGAACGATGGCGGAGCCTCTCTCTCTCTCTCTCTAGGCAAGAGGTGGAGTAGTGTTGCATCTACCACATTAACGACATCAGGAATCGTTTGTGTGGTGCAACAGGGATTTGGTGATGGACATGTGTATTGACATAGAGCGAGGGCACCGTTTGGCATCATGGAGGCATCAACGGTAGGTCTGGCGAGGGTTCTGTGGATCTTAACCCTGAAGATTGCTTGGTGGTTCACGACGGTGATAGCTTATGTAGCGTGTGCATGAGGTGCTCACTAAGAGTCCGCTAGACTGGATGAGCGCTCATGTTTCACCTGGAGGGAGTCTCGTGGTATGTGATATGTCGACACATCAGGAATCGATTGTGTGGTGCAAAGGGGAGTTGGTGATGGACGTGTGTATTGATGGACTCGCGCAGAGCGAGGGCACCCTGAAGATTGCTTGGCTATTCACGGCGATGATAGCTTATGTAGCGTGTGCATGAGGTGCTCACTAAGAGTCCGCTAGACCGGATGAGCGCTCCCATTTCACCTGGAGGGAGTCTCGTGGTATGTTATATGTCCCCGGATCCAAGTTGGTGGGGACAGGGGTTTCGTGTTTTCAGGGCATAATTCCCTGTTAACATTATCTTCACCCATTGCTGGGTTTGTAGGTGTTGCATGGTGGCTTCGGGTTTTTTTAGAGGTGGCTTCAGGTTTTCTGATGTATACTCCTTGTCTGACTTTTGTTGCATATGAAATAATAAATAAGTTTGTATGCATCTTATTGATGCAGAGGCTGGGTCTCATTCTCCATTTAGAAAAAAAATGTGATGTTTCTCCCAAATAGAGGTCATGTTCACTATCAAACTATGCATAGGGTAGGCAGAGCGGCATTTCTAGCATGAACGGGAGGTCTGTGCATGCCTCCACCATTGTCTGCTCTATGATTTATTCAAGATTAGCACAAAAATGAATCTTTACATGCAGCCTACCCCACCCCTAGTACTCTCTCTCTCATTGTTTAATATATGGATTTAATTTCTAGTCTTAAATTTGAAAGAGACATATTTATCAATAAAAATATTCAATGAACAATCCGTTTGAATATGTGGATTTATTTTGATAATATCTTTTAAACAAGCATAAAAAAGGTTTATTTAAGAAAAATCAAAATCTTAGTTTTGGGACACATTGAAATATGACGACACGAAATAAAACTAGATACAAAAAAAGTGTGGATCCGAAATGAACTCTGATACAATTTTCCAAAAAATTTAAACTCTGATGAATCAGGTTTGAAATGAAGTGAACCAAATTGTTTTGCAGAAATTTTTCACCAAGTTTCATCAAATTTCACAAAGTTTCATAAGTCAATTTTCCAAATATGTCTAAAAATATTCAATATTGGACTTATTTTGAAGTTCTATTCACTTGGATCTCAAATATTCAAACATTTTATAAATTCAACTTCTGATTCAGATGATAAATTAGTTTTTAGTTTAAAACTAGATGTAATAGTGTGAAAGAAGAGAGAATCTAACTATATTAAATAAAAGGAAGAGAGAGAAGGTAGTGCATGCACTTGATATCACTATGCTAGACTTGTATTTTTGGTAGGATAGGGAGTAAGGTGTGTCATTCTGTGATGGTGTGCATCCTCCTATAAGAGTCATTCAGATAGTCTTCTATCTTCTTGGAATAACACGGTCTCATACAACAGTTCTCGCTCCTTTGATATTTTGAAGATTGGGAATACATAAACTGTAGGGAATAGCTCCTCGAGTGCTCTGGCGGTTATTGGAGATGAGCATGAACCAACTGAGGAAATCCTTTCAGCTTTTTTAATTACCGAAATCTAGAGGGAAAAGCTCCTAAGTGTTGTCTATGTGTACCACACCCTGTATGGCCCCGCGTGCTTGGCGCCTATCGTTATAATCATTCAATTGTTTATGTACACCTTCTTTGATTAGTAGGTTTCATAAAATGATTGTTTTTGTACACCTTCTTTGATTCGTAGGTTTCAGAAAATGAACAAAGAAGAAAATAGTAAGGGCGTGTTTGGCACGCCGGGATCAGGCGCTGGGGCAAATTCTCTCCCTTATTTGGTTCCCCGCATTGACATTGTTTAGCACTTGGGAAAAATTGAGGCTCTGTTGTTTGGAGGGTTGTATTAGGCCGGGAGAAAGAAATAAGCATGTTTGGTTTCAGCTATGGCATGTGCTCTGGTAACCTCTTCCCTAGATGGTGAGATTATCACACCTAACATATATGTCTTCGCCACAACTAACACACAACAAAGTACATAAGTTCATAGCAACATCACGACATAAGTTCACAACAATCGAACATACAACAAAGTAGGTGGCAAATATCACAGGTCGATCATGGCAAGTACTGGATCATGCTGCAGGCACTTCTTCATGACTTCAGTCATAGTGTAGTCGAAGATGGTGACCTTGAACATGTAACCCTTCAGCATCTTGAAGGTCAAGAAGAACCCAATCTTCACCTGGTGAGAAATGGAAAAGCCAGGGCACCCCTGGTCAAGGCAGATCCTGCCGCTGACATCCCAGAGCTTCACCATCCAGCTGCATCCAGTGTTCGTCTTTGATACGTCCAAAACGTATCTACTTTCCCGAACACTTTTGCTATTGTTTCTCCTCTAAACTTGTGTGATTTGGATACAACTAACATGGACTGACGCTGTTTTCAGCAGAATTACCTTGGTGTCTAGTTTTTGTGCAGAAAATCAACTATTAGAAAAAATCCCGGAAAATATGCAAAAAATTATATTTCGCCAAAAGATCCACGGAGCCAGAAGACGGAACGGAGTGGAGGCCTAGGGGCCCACAACCCTTCTAGACGCGAGTGGGCCCAGCCCGCGCCTAGGGGGTGCGGCCACCCCAGGCACCCCCTCGGGCTCCCTCTGCACCTATAAGTTACCCCTTGACCTAAAACCCGAGGGGGGTTCGACGTTTTTCTAGAAACAGTTTTGTTGCGCTGCCACCACCAGAAGCCGCAATTCGGGTCCAAAAACTCCGTTCTGGCACCCTACCGGGACAGGGAATTTGGGGAGGATCATCGCCATCGTCATCACCAACGCCTCTCCATCAACCATCGATGTTTCCCTCATCCATGAGTGAGTAATCCCCCGTTGTAGGCTATGGGGATGGTAGGGATTGGATGAGTTCTATCTTGTAATTGAATAAGATTGTTAGGGCATAGTGCCTAATATCTCTATTAGTGCTATTTGACTGTTGCAACTTGTTGTGCTTAATGCTTGTCACTAGGGCCCGAGTGGTAGTATTGTTTGTGATCTTATCTGCAATGTGTGTACACATATCATTGTTCGGATCCAAAGGCCCCGAAGTGACAGAAATTGGGACAACCAGAGGGGATGGATATGGTGTGAGGATCACATGTGTTCATGGAGTGTTAATGCTTTGCTCCGGTGCTCTTTAAAAGGAGCACCTTAATTGACAGTAGTTCCCTAGAGGCCCCGCTGCCACGGGCTGGCTGGACAGAAGATGTTGTGCAAGTTCTCATTGCGAACACGCATGACTATATATCGAGCACATGCCTAGGATTATTTAGTAATTGGATGCTTGTTCTTATTTATCTGTAATTCCCTAGATCTTGAAGTTACATGTTTATACTCGTCCATGCAACGTCCGTCCATCCATCCCTATGTCTACCGCATCAATCCCATTTTCACTGCCATCGTTATTATTGTTTTCTTTCTGTCATTGCTACTACAAATTGTTGCTACCGATAAACTTCTGTGATCAAGAACTATTTCCAGGTGCAGCTGAATTGACAACTCAGTTATTAAGGCTTGCAAGTATTCTTTGGCTCCCCTTGTGTCGAATCAATAAATTGGGTAATACTACTCTCGAAGACTGTTGCGATCCCCTATACTTGTGGGTCATCAAGACTATTTTCTGGCGCCGTTGCCGGAGAGCATAGCTTTATTTGTAAGTTCACTTGGATCTACTATTGTTCACTGCTACTCCGTTCAACATGGGTAAGTCTCGTGATGGAAAGTTTACTATTTTACCATCCACTACAAGAAGAGGTACATTCCTAAACACCTCTGCTACTCTTGATTCACCGTCTGTTATAAGTAAGCTTGTTACACCACCACCACATACTCATGCTACACACACTGCTACTACTGCTGAGTCTGAAACTGCTTTTGATGCTCATGATGTTACTTCTAATGTGCTTGATGTGAGTGGTTCATTTGGTCCTTTCCTAAATGCTACTATGGCTAGTCTAGGAAATGCTGAAACTCCTAGTGAAGACACTATTACACCTGTTAGCTCACCTAAGTCTAAAGAGAGTTATGATATTAATGATGGTTACATTGAGTTCACTAATGAATTTGTTGAAGAGTGTTGAAACACACACATGGTACTAGTGCTATTAAGAGTCTCCTTGCTAGACGTACTATTATTCCTAAATTGTCCTATGATCCTAAGTTTGCCACCTCTCCCATAGATATTAAAGATAAAGATTATGATTTCTCTCTTGATTTATCCTATTTATACATTGTTGAGAAAGAACCTTTTTGTGGGACTAAAAATGAGAGTGTTGTGGCTCATATGAATGAGCTTTCTACTATGAGTGTTTTATTCTCTGATGATTTTAAGATGCGCAAGTACTTTGTTACAAAGATCTTCCCTTTTTCACTAAAAGGAGAAGCTAGGGCTTGGTTTAATAGATTGCCTCCTGGTTCCATTGATAGCCCTAATTGTTCGATTGCTTCTTTCTTCCAAAAATATTTTCCTCCTAGTGCTAGACATGCTGCTTTGCAGAGACTTTTTGACTTTAAACAGGGAGAAGAAGAGAAATTGCCTGAGTCATGGACAAGGTTTTGTGCCTTGATTCATGCACATCCTGGATGTCCATTACCTAAGAATGAGCTTCTTGATATTTATTATAGTGGACTAACTGATGATTTTAGGACATACCTAGATAGCTTTGCTGATTATGTTTTCAGGAAAAGAACTCCTACAGATGCTGAAAAATTAATGGCTAAGATAAGCAAGAATTATGATGATTGGATTTCAGCTGAGCTAAATACACCTAAGCCTATTACTCCTGAACCAGTTGTGCCTGAACTAGATCCAATACCAACACCAAAGAAGAGGGGAATTATTGCATTAAATGATGAAGTGATGAAAGAAGCTAAGAAATGTCTTAAGGAGAAAGGTATTAGAGCTGAAGATGTGAAGAATCTACCTCCTATAGAAGAATTATGTAAGCCAATTCCCCACTCATCCACTA
Organism: Avena longiglumis; assembly: GCA_030063025.1. Lineage (NCBI taxonomy): Eukaryota > Viridiplantae > Streptophyta > Magnoliopsida > Poales > Poaceae > Avena > Avena longiglumis. The sequence goes on from CP125974.1 coordinate 557,810,461, forward strand.
TTGAGGTACACTCTCTCCACTTTAATGAAGGTGATATTCCCTATGGTAAGCCACCTGATCAATGCTTAGAGGAAGTTGGCACATTTATTGTTAAGCAAGGTAACTTTAAGAGACAAGTTCAGAATCATTTATTAGAAAATTCTAGAGCTATTAAAGAGTTGAAAGATATTGTGGAAAGAACTTCTAATGATATTAAAATGCTTTGTAAACACTTTAAAATGGTCCAAACCCAACTTGATCAACTTGCTAAGGTACAAAAGGATATGCTAGTTAATGCCTCAGGCACTGTTCAAAAACTAGGCCGAATCAGCGATTAATAGGCCGATTAATCGCTACTAGGGACCTGACTGTATCGATTACCACTAATCGTTTGTATTAATCGTTTAGCCCGATTAATAGGTCTGACACTCCGATTACTAGGTATGTTCCTGATTAACCACTACACTTGGTCAAAAAGGGTGTAAAATTATCAACACATATCGCCCATCCATCTGCTAGCCCGCCCCAATGAAATAGGTTTTGCGAAGCTCCCGCACGATCCCTGCCTCCAGGAGCTTGATTTTCGCCATCACCAACCAGTTTCTTATCATTGTTGGCCAGTTCCTCGTAGTTGCCGATCAAACCTCAGATACAAGAGCTCGAGCATCTTGAGGATCTTATCCGGGAGCTTAAGGCTGCCTTTAATAGGATAGATGGTTGAGTTGCAAGAGGATTCATACGTGTTTTAGGTGCTAATTTTTGTAGGCTGCGCCGATTAATAGCCGACCGATTAAATCAGTTAATCGTCCGAATTCCGATTAGTCGCTACTCCCAAGCCAACCGAGCAGTTAACGATTACCGATTTCCTTACCATTGGCCTCAGGAGATAAACATGCTTATGGAATTAGAACTAGGAGTGGTATAACTACTCAAGATTATTTATATCCTGAAGGACACCCTAAAAGGATTGCGCAGGATTCTCAACAAGGTGAAAGTAGTGGTAGTCCTTATAAGAGAAAGAAAAAGAAACATACAATAGTTGAGGAACCACTTGAACCTGCTGTAGATCCTAATAGTATATCTGTCTCTGATGCTGAAACTGAGAGTGGTAATGATAAGAATGATGCTCCTGATAAGGAGGAAGTTGAGGAAGAACCAGAGAAGCACACTAACAATACTAGGTACACTAAGGAAGATTTTATTACTAAGAAACATGGTAGTGAGAGAGAACCTTGGGTGCCAAAACCTATGCATTTTCCAGGTAAGAAACACAAGTCAAAGGAGGAAGAACATTACAACAAGTTTTGTGAGTGGATGAAACCTTTATTTTTGAAAATTCCTTTGGCTGATGCTATTAAATTGCCTCCTTATTCAAAGTATATGAAGGATATTCCTAATGAGGAGATTTCTACTTTGCTTGCTAATTATTCCTTCAATGGTAAGGTTTCAAAGAAACTTGGTGATCCAGGTATATCGACTATTCCTTGCTCTATTAAGAATAATTATGTTAGAACTGCTTTATTTGATTTGGGAGCTGGAGTTAGTGTTATGCCTTTTTCTCTCTTCAAGAGACTCCAGCTAGAAAAGTTGATACCAACTGATATATCTTTGCAAATGGCTGATAAGTCAACTACTATTCTTGTTGATATATGTGAGGATGTTCCTGTTCAAGTGGCTCATAATTGCTTGGTTCTGACTGATTTTGTTGTGCTTGAAATGCGTGAAGATGATAATATGTCTATTATTCTTGGGAGACCTTTTCTTAATACTGCAGGTGCTGTTATTAATTGTAATCAAGGAAAAGTAACATTCAATATTAATGACAAAGTGCATACTGTTTATTTCCCCAAGAAGGTTGCTAGAAGCTATTGCCTGAATTCCATTGAAAATATTGAGAGCATCAAGGTTGGAGAAATATATTGTCCCATTCCACAAGAAAATTTTGAAACTATTATGATTGGGACCATTGCTATCAAGTATGAGGTAACATAATCACCTTGTGGATTGCAAATTTTTGTTTCATATAAGAATTGTTTGGTAACAAGACTTGATCAACCTTGTTAACAAAAGGATTTTAATGAATAAAATAATGTTTTCCCTATGGTTATAGTTGCTTTCTTTTACCTTTTTCCTTCCTAGTCTTTGCCTTTTTACTAGCTTTAGTTTTGTTAGTTGTTTGCTTGTTAGAGTGTCTTAGAGCTTCTGTAGTTTGGTTTTTGGTTTGCTTTTGCTTCTTCTAAAAAAACTGTTTCCGCGAGAAAATCAATTTTCATACCCTGAAAATTAGCCAAAAATAAAGTTTCCCAAAAAATTCAAAATAAATTTTTCCTCGAAAAAAGGGGCAGAGGGACACCTAGAGTGACCCAGGGGGCCACCCCAGGCACCCACACCCATGGTGGGCGCGGCACCCCTACAGGTGGCGCCTAGGTGGGGTGTGGCCCACCTGGGCCCCTCCAAAGTGTCTCCTCCCAGCCATCTTCTTTCTCTCTCCCAAAAAACACCAGAAAACTTTCTCAAGCCCGAGTTCCTGATGTACTTGCTCACGAATTTCGATCTCCTTGCTCAGCCCATCTTTGCTGTTGATTTTTGGAGGGATTGCTCCTTGGTATGTGCCTCCTCCACTTGTCCAATTAGATTTGTGATTGGTAGATTGTATCTTGAGTATTTTGCTGCTATAGGTGACAGGTTGTGTGAGCTTGCATGCTTGTTCTATGATTATATATTTCATTTTTATGCATGTGTAGCCCTCTAGCAAGTTCCTATAGTAGTTTCTCATCATTTATCAACTTGGAAATCACTTGGTTTGATGTTTTTCTAAATTTTTTAGAAAAGAGTGGTCATGGACAACCACATATTTGGAGAAATATTTGAGGGTGATGCACCTAGGAGGGCAAGGCCTTCAAGATCATCCTCTCGAGCCAGACCCTCTTACAATGAGGATCTCATTACTCCACGATTCGGCGACAAGGGAGACGAGGGGGATGCTCACCCTTCCACATTTCCTTGCCCAACCTTTTTGCGGGCTGCTGGGATTCTTGATGATTTTACAACCTTGGTTTAGAGGGCTGGACTAACAAGCCTTATGCAGGATGAGAGCGTGCAATATGCTACGCTCACTAAAACATTTGTGGAGAGTTTTTCCTTTACTAACAACATGTTCAAGCCAGATGTTTCTTTCAAAATTTATGGCAGGTCTTATAATATGACATTGAAGAAATTTTGTGAGGCCCTGGGACTTGGTATAGCTGGGTCAGCAAAGAAGATTCCAGCTCAACCCGCTGATTTGTTGGAGCTCTACCGCGGGATAACCAATGATGATGACCGTAGAGCTCAACGGGGAAAGATAAGAAATATTCAACTCCCAACCATCAGGTACTTTGCTTACTGTATTTCCACTAGTTTATTGGTAGGGAGAACACTAGTAATATTTCCAACTATCATTTGACATTCTTAGCTACTGCGCTCAACAATAAAACTAAGTATAATCTTGGTTCTCTCATTGCTCGTCGCTTAACTGCTAAGGGACCCATTTATGGGGGAATTATTGCTACACGTGTTGTTACTGCCTTGGAACTTGATGTTGATCCAAATGATACAGTTTTGGCCCCTCAGAGGCTTGACTTTCTGCCATGAAGGCACATCACTTTGTCACCACTAACTCTACCCTTTATAACTTGGTTTATAGAATGTTGTTTATTGACGGGGAAGAGAGAGAGATCCCGCTCCCCAAACCACTTTGTTCAGTATTTCTCAGGGACCTTTGTCGCGCTCCAAGGAGGAGATGGATGACAAGCTACGTGTTCTTGGTTTCCATGAACACTATCAGGGGGAAGCGCCCTCATACGACCCCTCTGTATACTACATGGGGGAGTCCTCGAGCTCGTACCAGGACGAGGGAGCCTCCTTGTCGTACTACGGAGGTGCACCTACTTGGGCACCATGGGATTGAGCCCCACTTAGGCCAAAAGCCTAAGCTTTGGGGGAGGTATACCGACATCACACTCATCTATATATCATGTTTGGTCGGTTCTTTGTTTATCCATTGTTTTGCTTTCTTTTTGGTTTTTATTTCTGCTTTCTCAAAACACAAAAATACCAAAAATATTTTCGTTGTTTCTCTTGGTTTGTTTCTTTGATTTGGTTTGCCTTAAAAGAAAAATCCAAAAAGATTTTGCTTTGTTTGGTTTGTTTAGTTTGTTTTTGCTTTGTTGGCTTGTTTGAAAAATCGAAAACACCAAAAACATTTGTTGTTCTTCTTTGGTTTTGTGAGTTCCTTGCAGGGTTCAGCCATCCTCAGTGGATTTTGGTTTCATGTTATTCTTCAAGTCACACAAGTGAAGGGCAATAATGAATATTAAGACAACTTGAGGCATGGTAACCAAAGTTGAGTAGCATGCGGAGCGGCCCTCATACTCAAGGGACATGGGATTTCCAGTTTATGGTCTGTCAAGCATATAACTCAGATTGGACCTTACTTTCACCTTAACCATATGAAGATGCCTATGATGGGGGCAATGAGAGCTCAAAGCTATCTTCATGTGAACTTCAGAGGTGCCTTGGAATTTATATTGTGCTCTACAAACAAAGGCAAGCGAGATACCACTCTATCATACCTTACTATAAGCATTGCAATGTTGCTTATGTTTATGTTCCATGCTACTTATTATTATTGAGTTGGTTTCTCTTTATAGCTTGCAATGACTATTGAGTAGACTTGGTTGATTATTTCTTATTATGAATGGTTTAAGTATCTACTCCTGTGCTGAGAATATATACATCATATGAAGCAAATGTGGTCGTGAAAGTTCCTTTATCGCACTCAGTTTTCAACTGAATTGCTTGAGGACAAGCAATAAGCTAAGCTTGGGGGAGTTGATACGTCCAAAACGTATCTACTTTCCCGAACACTTTTGTTATTGTTTGTCCTCTAAACTTGTGTGATTTGGATACAACTAACATGGACTGACGCTGTTTTCAGCAGAATTACCTTGGTGTCTAGATTTTGTGCAGAAAATCAACTATCAGGAAAAATCTCGGAAAATATGCCAAAAATTATATTTCGCCAGAAGATCCATGGAGCCAGAAGACGAAACGGAGTGGAGGCCTAGGAGGCCCACACCCCTGCCAGGCGTGGGTGGGCCTAGCCCGCGCCTAGGGGGTGTGGCCACCCCAGGCACCCCCTCGGGCCCCCTCTACGCCTATAAGTTATCCCTTGACCTAAAAACTGAGGGGGGTTCGACGTTTTTCCAGAAAGAGTTCCGTTGCGCCGCCACCACCAGAAGCCGCGATTCGGATCCAGAAACTCCGTTCTGGCACCCTGCTGGCACGGGGAATTTGGGGAGGATCATCGCCATCGTCATCACCAACGCCTCTCCATCAACCATCGATGTTTCCCTCATCCATGAGTGAGTAATCCCCCGCTGTAGGCTATGGGGATGGTAGGGATTGGATGAGTTCTATCTTGTAATCGAATAAGATTGTTAGGGCATAGTGCCTAATATCTCTATTAGTGCTATTTGACTGTTGCAACTTGTTGTGCTTAATGCTTGTCACTAGGGATCAAGTGCCATGATCTCAGATCTGAACTTATTATTGAATCATTATGATAGTATTGTTTGTGATCTTATTTGCAATGTGTGTACACATATCATTGTCCGGATCCAAAGGCCCCGAAGTGAATAGAATTGGGACAACCAGAGGGGATGGATGTGGTGTGAGGATCACATGTGTTCATGGAGTGTTAATACTTTGCTCTGGTGCTCTATTAAAAGGAGCACCTTAATTGCCAGTAGTTCCCTAGAGGCCCCGCTGTCACGGGCTGGCTAGACAGAAGATGTTGTGCAAGTTCTCATTGCGAGCACGCATGACTATATATGGAGCACATGCCTAGGATTATTTAGTACTTGGATGCTTGTTCTTATTTATCTGCAATTCCCTAGATCTTGAAGTTACATGTTTATACTCGTCCATGCAACGCCCGTCCATCCATCCCTATGTCTACCGCACTCGAATCCCATTGTTTACTGCTATTGTTACTATTGCTCCTGTTTTGTTGCTATTGTTGCTTTGCTGTTGCTACTACAAACTGTTGCTACTGATAAACTTCTGTGAGCTAGAACTATTTCCAGGTGCAGCTGAATTGACAACTCAGTTTTTAAGGCTTGCAAGTATTCTTTGGCTCCCCTTGTGTCGAATCAATAAATTGGGTAATACTACCCTCGAAGACTGTTGCGATCCCCTATACTTGTGGGTCATCAGTCTTCAGCACGATCGTCCTTAGCACATTGCCGAGGAAAGGCCTGAAGCCATCTGGGATTGGCAGCAGATCAAACCCAGGTGCCAAGATCACCTTGGCAAAATGGGTTGGACCTACCTGGTCGTGGAAGTGCCCTAGCTTGAGAGGCCTGCCCCTCGCCCTCTTGTTGCTGCCCTCACCTCCATCGTTCACCCTCTTGGAGCCACTACCCTCAGCAGCATCCATGGAACACTGCAACAAGAATCAGCACATGTGATCAGACATGAACAATGAACATAAGACATGTGATCAGACATGAACAATCGTCAGAACACATGGCCTCATATGCAATGGCACAACAAGCAAAGGGATTCTCCTCATGAGCAACAGAAATGAACAATGAATTTGGTTAGCACACAAATTTTTTCATGAAGTGGATCCCCTTGCATGGCATTGTGCTACTTAGTAATCATCGGCCAAAGGAAGCAAAAACGATGCCCAGCTTCAGAATAACTAGGACAAACAAGGTAGAGTTGGTGCTACAGGAAACTACATGGCATGCACTGCCAATATTTTGTGCATACCATCCGGTTCCTATAGCACCAGCTCTATGACCGTATTGTACTAGGTGTCATCACAAGCTGTGTTCATGAAATAAACATCAATTGCCTCATAGCACAGAGAATTGAAACCATGAAACGGTGATACTACGGAACCAAGTTCCATTGCCTACATTAGATGACAGAACCATGTCGAAAGCATCAGTGCTTACAGTAGCTTGCGGTGCGTATCTAATCATCGACAGTCACATAAAGTGTGCCTCATATTAGGCATTGTGTGTCCAAGATCAATCATAACAGGCATGCTACGAATGCAACCTATTGGGATCTTGGCCACATAATGCAAATTAATCATCGGCTGAAGAAGGAGATCATGAAGAGTGTTATGCAAAGTAATAAAGGCCTCATATATTAGGTGCACACAAACACCGGGGAGAGGACTCTGTACTACCTAGTACAATGCACAACATAGTTTGTCATGAAAGATTGAAGGTAGTACAGAATCACCCCCCTCCCCACCCCACCGCTGTGTCATCAGGTGCCAGTTTTAATCATCAGCCAAGTAAAAAGAAGATGAACAATGCAAAATCCACAATTTCCCAATCGCAGAACCCTAATCACCACATCTGCGGGAATCTAGGCACTAACAAGCACATATGGAACCAATGCATCGCTAGATCTAGTGCTTACAAAGGCACAACAAGCAAAGAAAAGACCCTAACACATCAAATCGACCAAAACTAGCATAAATCTTCACAAATCTACCATGCATGTCACTCATACTAGTAGATTGAGTCGCTAACAGTTAGATCTAAGCTGCTAAAACCTTAGAGGTGATGGTTCGAGGCCTTATCGCCATTGTTACAGCTATGGAGCTTCAGGTATGTCGGCGAAGAAGAAGCAGTCGCAGTCGTTGACCCCCGTGCAGCCACGAAGAAGAAGCGGTGCTCGCCTAGATCTACAGTCGTCCGCTGCCCTCGCGGTGGTCTTCGATCTGCCGGCGGGAGAGGAACCACCGACGATGAGACAGGAGGAGGGGCCGGTTGCGAATGGGGGAGAGAGAGCGGTGAGGGGATTTATGGCGCGCGTTCTCGATGCGTCGTGGCGTCTCCCGCCTTTTTCGCCGCTGTAGTCGCGTGCGTGTTTTTGGCTCCCCAGGGCATGTCCCCCGGGAAGACCCGATTTTGGCGTTCCTAGCGGGCCATGATTCGGGGTGCTTTAAGACCCGTGCTATGCAAGCTCGACCCAACGTGCAAGTCTCCAAACGTCCTTATTTCTGCCGGCCCGCTGCAGGAAACGGGCATGCGACCCACCAAACACGCCCTAAGATTGGAATGTTATTTCTACATGAAAAGGACAAGGTTCTTTGAAACATAATTGAGTAGATGGAAAACTTCCTTTGACATGGAGTAAACATGTCTACTCCCTCCGTCCAGAAATAACTGATTTGGGTTTGTCTAGATATTATATCTAGACATATTTTAATATATAGATACATTGAAATATAGACAAATCCAAGTCAACTATTTGTGGACGGAGAGAATATAATATTCAAGCCGCTAATCAAGGTACAATTATGACCGACTCTATGATTTCAAGGTTTAAACAAACAGCCTACATAAAAGAAATACGTAAAAATAAAATTCACAAAAACAATTGAAATCATTGAATCAAAGAAGCGCTGAGATGCGTGAAAGAAAAAAATGCAAAATCTTTACTGAACATGCGGTAAACTGCAGAATAAAACAAAATAGGTTGCTTCACTTTGAATAAACTGTTAGAGTGTATAAGTAGATTGCTAAACCCTATTCATGAAATCGGTCTTTTAAAATAGCTTTTTAGTGCATAAAGTTTGACATTTGAACTTATAAAAAGACAGAACAAATAGTATCGGAGTACAATTGCTAACAAAAATAAACCAATCTCTCATCTGAACTTAGGAAAAGTGCAGAAAAGATAGCCGTACATCAAAATAAGGGAAAAGAATACGATTGCTAATGCATTGAGGATTAATGGAAACTAGCATTGCCATGATATAATATAAGTAGACCCAGAACACAGATTCTGATAAACTCAAGCAAGACTCATCTTAACCAAAATAGTTGCAGTTGCAGCTTCAAACCATTACAAAAAACGTGATACGTCGGTCCATATATCAATAGAAACTCGACTCAATCCTAAACCAGGCAACGAAAAAGTCTTTATCTTGCACTACTGGGTGCATCATCATCAAGGAAAATAACGATCATTCCTAAGCGACTGATAAGCTAGTAGCAGAAGACCACGTCAGAGACGCCCTCCTTGTCCTGCTTCCACGAGACGGCCACCTCCAGCTTCCCGCCATGATCTCCCCATTCAAATGCTTCCTCCACCCCATCCACCACGACCTTCTCGGGCCTCGCCGACGAGTACACCACCAGCCTCCCCGCCCCCTTCGCCCTCACCCTCACGTCGCCATTCCCCTCGACGTCCACGACGGTGCCGCCGCAGTTCAGCATCTCCACCACCCCGACGGGCGCGAACCTGGTGCCGCCAGCCAGCGCGATCACCGGCGCGAAGGTGAAGATCTCGTACGAGGACGGCTGCAGAGTGAAGCTGATGGGATCGGACTCGGGGGTCATCAGGACCAGATCCCCGGAGTGGTGCTTGTACACCGCGTACTCCGCCGCGCTGCCCATGGACGCCGTGTCATCCCTCTGCGCCCACTCGACGTCGCCGGGATGGACGGCGCCCGAGATGGGCTTGTAGCAGTGCGCGTAACCACGCATGCGCCGCTCCGTCGAGTCCCATCCTGCTCCCTGGCAGTTGAAGGCCCCTATCACACCGCCAAACTGCATGCAAAACTTACTTGATTAGTGTGTTGTTTTTTAGTTTCTGGTGTTTTCCAGCGAAATGACATGCATGGCATTGGAAAAATTTTATAGTTACTTGAATGGCATTGGAAATGACATGCATGCAAAACTTACTTGATTAGCACTTTTTTATAGTTTCTGGTGAATTCCAGCGAAATGACATGCATGGTATAATAAACATTGGAAATTTTAGGAATTCAGAAAATTCAGAGAATGTAACAATAAATAAAAGAGTCAGTTCAGAGTGCTTATGCCTAGACCGTTGCCGGCCTATTTCATCCTAATCTTAAATTTTCAAACAGCACAAGCATGTGTATTACTTATAGTTTCTGAATTCCAGCAATATGAAATGCATGGTATAATAAACATGGAGAATTTCATGGCAAAATTTGACGATTAAAATCTACAAATTCAATATACAGAGAACACAAGCATAGAAACGAGTTTGAACACTGAAAGTTAATTACATGGAAATTTTAGTTTCAGAAAATTCAGGAATGGAAGAATAAACGAGTCAGTTCAGAGTGCTTCTGCCTATTTCATCCTAATATTAAATTTTCAAACAGCAGAAGCATGTGTAAATATTATTATCTGCCCAAACTCCAAACAGAAGGAACCAACATACACAGCTAATCTGCTCGCTCCCTGAATTCATCTTGACATGGAAGTAAACATTGAAATGACATGCATGGTATAATAAACATTGAAATTTTAGGACAATGTAACAATAAATAAACGAGTCAGTTCAGAGTGCTTCTGCTGCCTAGAAAAAAGTCAGAGAATGTCATGGCAAAATTATCATGGTAGTTTAAGTTTCAGAGAATTCAGAGATGCAACAATATAACGAATTGCACAATGCGATGATGGTATATTAACATCTTATCATAGTATCATGGCATAATTGACATGGGCTTTTTTATTTCAGAGAATTCAGAGATACAAAAATATCAAATATTCATCTACAAGACTAACAGCTAGAAAATGAGATAGCAAACTGAATTTGTCATGGCAAAATTTGACTATTTAAAATCTACAAATTCAGTATACAGAGATCAAGACAAGCATAGAAACGAGTTTGGGCACTGAAAGTTAACTAGTACATGTTCTGAAATTGAAAATAAACTTGTGTACCTTGTTGAGGTTCCACAGCTTGAGGACGGTTTCCTGATCGAAGAGAGGGTTCTTGAAGAGGCAGTCTCTGGTGGGTAGGGCGTAGTGGAGGCACAGCGGCAGGGTGCCATCGGGGAAGACGAGGGTCCTTAGCAAGTCGAAGTTATGGCCGCCGAGGGAGTCGCTGACGTAGATAGGGCTGCCGGAGACGGCACGGGAGGCGGCGTGGAAGGCGGCGCAGACATGGTCGGACTGGAACATGTCCCAGTCAGGGCGCACGAACTGGCCCATCCACATGCTGTTGTAGGAGCAGTTCACCATGTGCACGCCCTGAAGCCAGTAGACGCCCATGGGGTCGCCGTTGGGGTCGTCGAACCAGAAGTCGTCACCGGCGCGCGCCATGGAGACCTGACGAGTCCCGAGGAAGAAGAAGTCGTTGCACTGCTGCATGCTCGCGATGATGCCTGTGCCGCGGAAGTTGGCGGTGATGGAGTCCGAGAGGCCGGCGTAGTAGGCCTTGGCAAGCTCCACGCGGCCGCCATGGTCGCGGCACACGTACTCCAGGGTGTTGAAGACGTCCACCTTGACCCCGGTGACACCGACGCCGGCGAGGTATGAGTGCATTGCATCGTAGAGCTTGCCGGCGTGGTGCGGCTGCACGAACCCAATGCCGCCCTCGACAATGCGGTCTACGGCGAGGTCGTCCATGGTGCCCACCAGGCCGGGAGAGAGGCGCGCCGGCTCGACGACCGTGTCTAGGGCCGTCGCGCCGGGGCGCACGCCACCCCATGCGCCACACAGCGCCTGCCATACGTACACGTCGTCCAGCGCCGGGAACCTCTGCCTCAGGTCCTTGAGAAACGCCTTCAGCCCCACCTCGCCGCCATTGTCGCCGCCGCCGTCTCCGCGGAGATTGTCGAGGGCGTGCGCGCTCTTGGCAAGGAGCTCCTGCAGCTCTCCCTGCAGCTGGTGAAGTTTGGCGTCGAAGCCAGACAGGTCAGTGGCGCCACCCTCTGCCATCGCCTTCTTCTTGTTCTTGATCATGCCCTCGATCTCGCAGGCTTTGCGCACGATGGTCTTGGGCAGGGTTTTGTCGTAGAAGACCTCCGGCGGGGAGCGGAGCAGGTCGCCCTCCCTGTAGCGGCGGAAGCGCTCGCACTCGTCGAAGCGGTGGAGACGCGCGGTCATCTGGTCGCCGCCGAGAACGAGACCGGGCGTGTCGGCGTGCGCAGGATCCTCGTCCCGGTTCACGCTCTGCCAGCCGTCGTCGATGACGATGAAGCGAGCGGGCACTCCGGCGTCCGCGAACTCGGACACGCCTTGCCAGACGCCGGCGGGGTCGACGGTGAGGTAGAACGCGTCCCAGGTGCACCACCCGAAGCGCTCCGCCATGGGCGGCAGGGCCTTCTCCTCAATCAGCTTGAAGGTGCCGAGGTGGACACGCGCGGCAAGGTAGGCCTCGCGCATGACGACGTAGGGATCGGTGCCCGCGTGGACGTAGGCGATGCGGCGGAAGTCCGATCCGGTAACGGCCGGCGAGCCGCTCTCGGCGCAGAGCACGACGCCGTCGTCCTCGTCGCCAGCGCCGTAGGTGGGGAAGATGGCGGAACGGAAGCTGCCTTGCACGAGGGGGAGCACGAGGACGCATCCGCCGGGGCCGAGCTCGGGGGCATCGAGGAGCATCCACTGCGTCTCCGGCTGCAGGTCGCGGCCCCACTGGCCGGCGCGCATGGTGCTCCACCACGTCTTGAACCGGAACACGCTCAGGAACTTACGGTCCAGGAGCTGGCCGAGACGGCACAGTGCACGGTCGGTGGCGGCCGGGGCGGTGAAGCCGAGGAAGGCGCCACGGCCAGCGGCGGCCGTGGCCTGGTCGAGCAGGTGTTGCGGCGCGTCGGAGGACGACGGGTCGAACTCGAACGGGGAAAGCGTGACGTTGGACGCGACACCAGAGAGGAGGTCGGCGCCGGCCACGGCAAGGTTGCCGTCGCGCAGGGAGAAGGAGAGGTCTGCCATTGGCGAAAGGTGTAGCTCAAGATCGAGGATGCTTGATGGAGAATCGATCTACAATCGTGGGGGGTTTATATATACATTGAGGTGTGATTATTTGGAAACATATACCGCCGCAATCGGCCCCGGTCGTATCATATTCCTTCCGCACAGAATCACGATTACATGCTGATTTATTACTCTACATTCCTTCCATATATGCTGATTCTAGTCTAGTTTGCAAAAAGAAAGACATCGTGCCAGCGTTCGGGTATCGTCCTTGACTGGGCAGGATCTACATCTCTTGTACCATTGCCCAAGTAATTTGGTTTTTTTAGCTTTGGTGACCGACGTGACGTTGCTTGATCAATTATTCTTGTTCTCTGATCAACTTTATGATTCTCCGATTAATTGATCGGGCATTGTCGGTCACCAAAGCGCAGATTAATCTCCCGAAATTTCAGGAAAGGAAGATTTCCTAAGTTTGTATTTTCAAACTTGTGCGGCAAGAATTATTGATAGCCAAATTTGGCGCTTGCAGCTGAATCGTCGATACATTGTTTTTTTCTTTCTAAATTACTCCCTGCAAATTGCTTTGTCGACAAGTTTTATTTCTTTCTGTATATATTTTTACTTTCCTTCTAAGAATCGATACGATTTTTGGTGGAACCGCGTCGTGACATAGGGTCTACTCGGTGTACAAATTACATGTGTGCGTGCATCTATCATCTCATCTCTACATTAAGATTCTCCCCTTGCACGCCATATTCATCTCGCTTTTGCTATATGTATGTATAACTTTTAACCACGTGTCAATGTGCCATGATCAACTATCATTTTGCACATGTCGAACTTGCAACTGCTACTACAAAATTAGACCAATTTATGTGCATTTGATTAGAGGGGATGATTTTTACAAAAAAAAAAGATTAGAGGGGGTGATGAGCCGCCTAAGAGCATCTCTCACATACGATGTAAAATAAATCTAGTCCTAAAAAATGATTTATAGGACCTATTGGTGATGATGCATGCATGATAAAGATGATGATGTACATTTTGGAGTAGGTAGGACGAAAACTTATGCCAAGACCTTCGAGTAGGTACGAACATGCATTAATGAAATTAGTTGTGTGTGCCAGATGACAAAATTGACTATGCCTAAAATTTTGTTGTGTTGTGATCCAACAGCGATGATGACCTCGAGGGTTACATGAGTTGCCAACGGCTTGACGAAACATTGATTCATTTTTGTTTCGGCAATTTTCTGGCACTAAATATGTCCTATTTTTAGCAAAGTTCGTGGCAAAATTTTGTATTACCTCGATGTTCTAATTCTCTTGCTTATATTATGTAGGCGATCATGAATGGAAGGAGTGGCATCCGCAGTGGCTGACATGATTCGAAATGCAAACAAGGGTGCTTTATCAACCCCTTTTCCGGCCATTTGAAGGCGCACCTACTCATGCGTGGTTTCATGGATGGCTATACTCGGTAAAGTGAAGATGATGAGAACGTCATTAGGGTAGAAAATGAGGAAGTGAAGACAAGAATGACGAGGGTCCAGAAGAAGGAGAGGCTCTCGGACATGAAGAAGAGGATGAACATGGAGAAGACGTGGACACGCAAGCTCCATTGTTGACTTTACTCGTGCAGGACCCTCATGTTTAAGACTTGATTCGCAAGAAGACGACTAACGCCAAAGCCACTTCTAGAGAGGAATCCAAGTTGGTGCATATTTATGAAGGGAATATGCCTGAGAGGCAATAATAAAGTGGTTATTATCTTATTCCTTGTTTATGATAAATGTTTATTTCTCATGCTATAATTATATTAATTGGAAACGGTTAATACATGTGTGCTTAATAAATAAATAAGAGTTCCTAGTTATGCCTCTCATATAACAAGATGATCAAGGTTTACTGATCATGGACATTGGATGTTGTTAATAACGAGGTCACAACATTGGTGGAATGATGTGATGAAAATTCTTCCAAAGTATAGTAATACGATCAAAGTCATTATGTTTAAATTACTATAACATCATACAAAGTAACTTTAGTCCTTAGACCATGATATCATGTCAATCACTAACACCGGAAGAGTAGCTTGATAACATCAAACTTCACACCATAATAGAGTGACTATAAAGGTGGGTTCAGATACTCTGATAGTGTAATGTAGAGGGTCATGGATCAAGAGTAAGATTTGTCCATCCAAATGACGGAGAGATATACTCTGGGCCCTCTCGGTGATATCACATTGATATAGCTTGCAAGAAAGTGATGTGTAACACCCCGGCCTCTCTGAACCGTTGGCTGTCACTCCTGGCAGCTCAATAGGATCTCTAGACTAACCCCACAGACCAACACTAGTCTTTTCTGTGCACTTTGTCCTCACTCGTGCGCACCCGGTACCCACTTCTCCGTCGGTCACCCATCCTCAAATTTCTCTAGACCAAGCACGCTTAACCTTAGAGTTCTTTTCAGATGAGCTTCTGGAAAAGAAGTTGCAACTTGTTGGTATGGGTATGCTATCAATCCTATTAAGCCATGCTCTAGGGTCTCACATACACCCACCCTTAGAAGGTCGACGCCCTCATCGATCAACCACAAGACAGGAACGTCCGCTCTTGGCATACGTCTGTGTGTCCAGTGTCGGCACATGTGCCATGTTGTGTCCACTCCGGGCCACACGTGCCATGCTCCACGTGTCCGCCACTGACCCGCACATGCCCGTGTAACCTCAAAGGTCGGCTCTGATACCACTTGTAACACTCCGGCCTCTCCGGACCAGCATATGTCACTCCTGGGAGCTCAATAGGATCTCTAGACTAACCCCACTGACCAACACTAGTATTTTATGCGCAGTTTGTCCTCACTTGTGCGCATCCGGTACCCACTTCTCGGTCGGTCACCCATCCTCAAATTTCTATAGGCCAAGCACGCTTAATGTTAGAGTTCTTTTCAGATGAGCTTTCGGAAAATAAGTTGCAACTTGTTGGTATGGGTATACTATCAATCCTATTAAGCCATGCGCCAGGGTCTCACATGATGGGGATCACTAGAATGTTATCACGGGAACAAAAAAAGAGTACATGTCGGTAACGAGATCAAACTAGGTATGTAGATACCGATGATCGAATCTCGGACATGTAAAATATCGCGAGACAAAGGGATTTAGTCACAAGAAGTCATCATTGAATGTGTGAGAGTTAGTACGGTTCTCTAGGTCACATTGCTGATTATTGATCGAAGAGGGGTCTCAATCATGTCTGCATTATTCACAAACCATAGGGTGACACACTTAAGGGATACGACACCATTTGGAGCAAATAAGATGCCAGAGAAAGAATATCAAAGCGCTGGAATTATTTCAATAGAAACCGGAATTGTTTCGGGTGAAATTGCTGAAATTGGTTCTGCATGTGAAATTGAAATGTTGCAAGGGGTTTTATGTGAATGTTTGTTAATTAATGTAATTAACAAAATTCTGAATAAAATAAATAAATTAGTTTTATTAAATGATAGATTGCATTAAATTTGGTGGAAATTTAATGGATGTGAGTGAAACTTTGAGTGGAGGTGTGTTTATGTGAGTGGAGCTTCCACCCACATGAATGAAGGAGAGGTGGGGGCACCCACTATGGCCGGCAGCCATGCCCCTTGGATAGCCCCCTCCCCTATATAAGGAGCACCTCCTCCTCCACTCTCACACCTTCTCATGAAGGATCTCTCTCCCCCTCTAGAATATTCCCCATGGTCTCGGCTTAGTGAGATACATGTTCCCGGTGGCTTTTTCTAGAGCAAGGATTTGCTTCTTTCACTGCTTTGCTGGAGCGAGGACTCGGAGGTTGTAGGGATATCGGACATGTGTGCGATCACGAATATACCACTGCTTTGCGGTGTTGGACTTGTTGGTGTTGGACCTGCTGGACTTCATCACGATCTTGAGATCGACAAGTGAATGACTATATCATCCACGAGAACCAATCTCGTAACGCTTTGTCGATCTTCGAGGGTAAGTTCTCTATGGATGTATATCCACCCATTGCTTGTATCTACATAGATAGATCTTGGTGCTCAGTTGTTCATATCGTAGGAAATTTTTTGTTTTCTATGCTGTGAATCCAACAGTGGTATCAGATCCAGATATATGCGTAGATGCTTTGCACGGGTAGTACACATATGGTTATGTGGGAGCTGATGGTCACATTATTGCTTCTTATGTGTATTTTGGATATTGGTAGCATAGTGGGATGAATCGGCCCGGACAGACTTTACATGTCCTCGCACATGAGACATGTTCCACGCTTGACATGCAAATAGTCTTGCATAAGTGACTTGCGGGTGCGTGTCTATCCTACTATAGTCAATATCTGATTTATAACGAGTTTGTCAATAATTTGATTATCATCGTTGTGGTTCCATGTTCGTATGTATGTGAAAGGATAAAGATGTCTCCTAGAGAGGGGTGAATAGGCAATTTCAAAACTATTACAATTTTGTCTTTATAGAATGCGGAATTAAACTAACGTTTATTTTACAAGCACAAAACCTAAATACACTAGGCTCAACTAAGTGCACCAACGAAAAGTTAAGGTAAGCAAGATAGCACAAGTTAAATATACCACAAGTGATAGGCAAGATATAAGTACTTCAAGCTTGATGGCTATCACAAGGAAAGTAAGCTCGGGTATAGAGATAACCGAGGAATGTGGAGATGAAGATGTATTCCCGTGTTCCCTTAAAAATAAGATACGTCACGTTGGAGAGGTGTGGGATTCCACGAAGGATTTCCCAACGCCATGAAGGCTCATCTTCTTCTCCGAGTCTATCCCACGAAGGAATAGGCCCTTTCCTTATGGCTAGCTTTTCCTCCACTCTGAAGATGGCAAGCTCCACAACCACTTCACAAGCTCCACGAAGGAGAAACTCGGGTCTCTTCACAATCTTCCACGAAGAGGACACCGCGGCACCAACTACCAAGCCAACTAGGAGGTCACCCTCCAAGAGTAACAAGCTCACGGTCTTTCACTCAAACAAATCGTAATGGAGAGCTCAACACTTATGCAAGAATACAAAGCAAGAACACCAAGGATGCTCAAATCCTTCACTCTCAAATCTCACCAAAGCAACAAGTGCTAGGGAGGAATTAGAGAGGAAGAACAATGGTGGAAATCAACAAATGACTCCAAGATCTAGATCCAATGGGTTCCCCTCACTTAGAGGAATTGATTGGTGGAGATTGTAGATCTAGATCTCCTCTTCCAAAGTCTTCAAAAAGATGCAAGAATCATGGGAGGGAAAATGGAGGAATAAAGCTCAAGAGGTTCAACAGTGGAGGTCAATTTTGTGGTAAAAAACACCCAAAATCGTTGGGGGGAGAACCCCCTTTTATAGGGAAAAGCAAATATGACCGTTAGGAGAAAACTACGCGAATCCCGGTTTAAATACGGTTGGACATGGACCGGGACCGGAAAACTCGGTCCCAGGCCGGTGGATATGTCTTGGTTATAGATGAAGAAGTGGTATGTCATGTATAGAGGAAAGGTCCCGGGAGTCTACACCAAATGATCGGACTGTCATGGGCGAGTGAACAGTTTCGGCGATATCAGCCACAAAGCGTTTAAGAGTAAAAAAGAAGTGGAAGATAGTTACTATAACATCCTAGCATTTAGGAACCAACGAAGGGTAGATTTAGGAATATGTGCAATTGCATGCATTCATCTGTAAAAATGTGGGTAAGTTTTTTGCCAAATAAAAACTTAAAGTGATCAAAGTTTCTTTCACTCTTTAAGTTTAGGAATAGCCTTGGAGGATAATTGTTATAAACTTTGACATGATCTTTATGGATTAATATGTTTTGGGGAAAGTAATTTGAATTCAAACTTGAGATTTGGATTTATATTTTTAAAAGGATTAGGATTATGTGTGAGAATATTATTTAATTAAGAAATAATATTTAGTAACTCAAACTTTAAATAATATAACATAATTGAGTAAATGAATATCTATTTCATATATTTATTCAATGAATAAGTTACAAAATGTAACTTATGAAGATAATAAAGGAATAATATATAGTAACCAGAAACTCTATGTAAGATTGACAATTAATTAAATGAATATACATTTCATTTAATCAATTCATCAATAAGTTACAAAATGAAAATTACAACACTAATAAAGAATCTTTACAAGAGTAAAATTACATCCTTATTTATCTAGTACATTTTATTTACAAAAGAGTAAAATAAATATTATAAGTGGACTATTCTATAAAGAAAAAGAAAACCTAATCTAAAATCTTGAATCTTCGAGTCTTGTACCTACAAAACAAAGAACAAACAAAAAAGAAAGAAAATAAAGGTTAAGATATTTCTTTTACTCTCAGTAGTGACCGTGAGATGCACTGTTCCACTTTACATCATTGAGTAAATCTTTAGGGGCAAGTTTCACCAATATGAAAGAGTTAAATCTTTCATAATTCTTAAGCCATAAGTCAAATGATTCCAATCAGTAAGAGGGAAAGTTTCACCAGGCAAATAAGTAGTAAACAGATAAAAAGGTAACTTCCTTTCCAGAGCATATCCACAAGGGTGTAGAATCCATACAAGCAGCTTACACACCTAAATGTATGGTGTGTGCTGTCAACACAGCTGCAGCAGCCCACACCAGCAAAACAACTCAACACAGCCGTGGGCAAGCACCACCACATCATTTCTTTGCTCATACACATCAAGCACCAGCAGTCTAGCCACAACCAAACCAAACCAGAGCAAATCAACCACACATTTGATCAACCCAGTACTCACCAAGATGGTGACTTAAGGAGGGGGTGGATCAGGTGGATAGCAAGGTCAAGGCCAAGCTACCAGGAACCAAAAGGTGGATAGCAAGATCAAGGACAAGTTCCAGAAACTGGAAGCACTAGGAACAGCAACAACAGAAGGACCAGATCAAGTCAGCCAGATCAGGCCACAAGATCAACAAGTTACAACCACAACAACCCACTGTTGTGGTGAGTTATATAAAACCATCACATGATCTGTTTATCATATTAATATAAAAGATTCATGTGTTGTTTTATATCTAACTTCTCAGTATTCATCCAAGTGGGATGAATCCATCCTAGAAGATTTTTGAATAATAAAGTCATAGCTACAAGATAACCATACAAGTAAAACCAGGATCTCAGACCAACATCATTGATCCTGGATACAAAAGCCAAATCTTATGCTCCAATATAGTCAAAGTCAAGATTATGAAATCTGGGCACATCTCTTAAAATAGTAGCACCTCAGAATCCATAAATCTTATGGATCCATGCAAAACCATTAGCACACCCATTATTTTCCCAACTATGACTCAAGAATTAGCAGCTGGTATTACTACCAGAACATTTCTATCAGGGAAAACCATTAGGAAACTAGTTCCTATGCTTCAGACCAACATCATAGGCAGGGTGATTAAAATAAGCTTTCATGTTATCCTTGCCAGTACTAATTTCAAGCACTGACAGGAAAAGGCTCAGTAATAGGACCCACTACTTGTGTGCCATTCTGTGATGGTATCATAAGGACAAGTCCTAATAAGCCAACCATAATCATTACTTAGCTTTCACAAATAAGAAAGGGGGAAGCCGCTAAATATCATTTTCCTGGAATCAAATGCCAGGAATCAGCATCAAGCTCATTTATACATCTACAGAACATCACTAATCTGTAATGATTAAATTCAGTCTATATATCAGCATATAAGCCAACAATTATAGATGAAGTAAACAATCACTGACAGAACTACTGTCAATACTAACATTTTGACAGTAGAAAGCTCTCAGGTCAACAACATTCACAATTAATGATTCCATAGAATCACTATCATTTGAATCATATCAAATTACCACTGGAATAAGTCTAATAAGCCACTAGCATCACCAAAGCCAACTATAAGCAGTAATCAACATCAAACAGTCATTCATCATGCTCAAGGATCATCATCACTAGATCCAAATCATCATATATATTATCAACAGAGGGATATGAACCCTAATCAGGATAAGAACCCTAATCGGGATATGAACCCTAATCAGAACATGGACACTAGGCAGGGGTAACCACTAGAAACACACTGGACAGAGTGGCAGAATATAGAGAACGAGTGGGAAGAGGAAGCAAACTTACTAGGGGTTGTTGCTGTGGATGAGAGGAGGAAGCAGAGGGTGTCGACGAGCACGTTGACACGGGGAGCACCCCAAGGGGCGCTGTAACCCGCACCACGCTGAGGCGGAGGCCACAACCACACTTGAGGGCTAGCAACACCACCACAAAGACCACAGAGTAGCGGCGGCAAAGATCAAAGACCACCCCAAACCCTAGGTTTCGGACGAGCCCAGCCACAGTGAGGCCCTGTGTCCAAATCGAGATGGACTGGAAGGAGGAGAAGGGTCAACAACCACACCATGCATCACGGCGGTGGCCGGGGAGGACCACGGCAGCGTGGATCGGCCGGTAGTGGCATCAGCGACCACGGGGTGGAGAGAGAAGAAGGAGAGAAGGGGATGAGAGAGATGGACAGGGGTGTGGGCCGAGAGGGCCAACCCTTCGGGGATCCTTTTGGTTCTACCCACTTGGGCCAAAATGTCCCAATAAGCCCAACAAGGCCAGCCCAATCACCCAAGGATAATATAAATAATTAAGAAAAGACCAAAATGCCCCTGAATTTAAATAAATTCTAGAAAATCAACTAAAAATCCAAAAAATATAAATAAAATATTTTTGGATTCAAAATAAAATCTATCTAAATAAATTAAAAAATAAAATTTCAGGCATATAGTTTTATTTAAGAATTTTATAATATATATATTACTTGTGGAATTTTATAAAATTAATGAAAGATGATAAAAATAAATAAAATCACTTTAATTCTATATTAATATTATAGTATTTTATAAAAATACTAAATAAATATTTAATATCATTTTTATTTAAATGATAATTCTTAAAGGAATTATTAAATAAATAAAAATTCAAATAAAATGAAATAAAATAAAAGAATACAATATTCAATAAATATTAAAAAAAATTATAAATTCTTTATTACTAAAAAGAATTTTTGTAATCTAAATAATGGGGGAGAATGTACAAAAATAAATAATGCATTACATTACTTTGCATAATCATTTTGCTTCTTTAAATATTGTCATTACCGGGCAATAATGATGTTTTGTAGACATAGAAGCTCAAGGTCCAGTGCAAGCATCTGAATTCACTACCTTGCAATCACAAGGCAAGTTCATCACTTGCTCATGTCCTTTGAAGAGTCTTTATCAAAGTATCTGCAAATTGTGTGTTATCATCTATATTCCAGAGAAAGAAAATATTATTTTCTCAAAATAAATAAAACTTAGATATCATCCTAAGTGATGATATAATGAAGCAATAGAACTTAGGTTTCTATCTGCAACAATAATGGTAACGTAGGGATTAATAACCCATGACATCAGTGATTCTAGCATCGTATATTACGCGTTAACCATGAGATTTGGAATGAGACGGAGAGTCAGTTGTATCCTTTTCCTCTCGTATGGAGGTAAGACGACCTTAACGTGACGTTGTGATTCCTTGTGCGGATCCAACATATGGGTGGGCACCCTTATGCCCCACACTTTTGGTGTCTAGATTATCTATGAATGGTGTTTAGGGATATAGTCCATTTAAATGGTATTCGTCCGGGCATCACCAGGTCATAGAGTCTTCGGGAACTCATCAGGGTTTTAGCCTTCCCAAAAGGGGGCTTAACGGAGGTGAGCCGGCCCCGAAGGATCGTGCAGACATATGAGGTCGCGGAGAGGGCAGTGATTGGCTTGGACCAACTACTGGGCCCCACATCATGGAATTGTGGACAGGAAAGTACGCCTGGTTGTGCAATAAGGAAGTTGATCTCTCATGGGTAAAGTAATGCACCTCTGCAGAGTGTAAGAATCAGACTTGTTACTCCTGCTCCGGAAGGAGCTACGAACACGGCAGGAAAGGAACTCCATGAAAGTTCTGGTCAACCTGTGAAGGCTGATGGTCATAGATTTTCATAATAAAATCAATCTTTGAAGAAAGATTTACAAAAACTGCATAGTGCTAAGGACTTATAGTCTGAGGTGGTAGATAGAGCATCAAACTTCCCACCTTGCATATAATGAACTTGCTAGGTAACGCTATTACTCACCCTTTCCTTTGAATCCTTGCTTAGACTCTGAGGATCCCGAAGAGACTCCAACGTATGCAACTGAGAGCCAAGAGGAGGTCTTCTATGAAGAGCCCAATTTGTATGGAGACGTAGAAGGGGAGGACTATGATATCGTCTATGGAGGAGAGTACCAAGAGTCAGAATAATTACTATAGTTCTAGGATCCACTTGAGCCGAGCAACATGAACAATATGTAGCAATAAGTTGTTGAGCTCAATTTGGAGTTTACGTTTTCACTTTGAAACTTCCGCTGAAACACTTATATTTTGGTTTGTAAGTTGAATCTTTTGGAAGTCTTGAACTTCTGGTATTGTAATAATAATAATGTGTGTATGTTTGTAATATGGACCCACAATGTTTCTGTTGTACCACTCTGAGGGATGTGATATTTATGGAACGATGTTCTGTGGATGTCATATCAACGACTATAGTGTACTACACATGCAGTGGTATGCTGGGTCACCACAGTTGGTATCAGAGCAAATTGCTTTGACCTTAGGTTGGAAACCTAGTAAAGGGTATTACATGTAGGAGTGTGTAGCAACGAAAAAGAATTCTCTAAAATAAATATAATGGGTATTTGAATGAGAATATTCTGTTATATGTTTTAGTGTGATAATTCTTTGTTGTGATGCAATATATTATTGGTTACTAATAAAAATATTTTTCTCATATACAGAGTTATGGCACCAAAGTTTCCAAAACAGACTTTGGTAAGGAAAGAGGAGACTCTTGATGATTATCAAGGATCATTCACAGACCAACTTCGTCAACTCTTAAAGATTTTTAGTTGTCCAACTAGAATTTCGTGAACACCATAACCTATCGTGATGGTTGTATGTTATCCAAGTATCGTGTGAGTATCCAACTCCCAGAGGAGCTTGGATTATATCATGATCTACCTATAGGTGAAGGTAGGAGTCACTTAGCAGCATATCATGTTGTTGTTGTGGAGGCGATAGCTAATATCCGGGAGCATAAAGCCAAGGAGTTAGAAGTTAGCACATTTTCTGTGATTCCTCATGATTCTATAGACTCAGAACCTGTACCGGATCATCTTAGTTTGGTTAAGAAGCATCTTAAGTTAGCTTCCAAGTTTATGGATAGATATCGAACACTTGTTGCATCTTTTTATAAGACACATCAAGTTATTGTCGAAGATAAAAATGACATGTTAGAGGATCTAACTAATCCGGAAAGGAGGAAACAGTTAGCATTCCAGTTGGAGAAGGAAGCAAGTAGTAGTACAAGATCAATCTTTAAGGATATACCTATAGATCCTGAATCTTTTACACCATATAGTTATACACAAAGGCATGAACCTATATATGATCCTACTTTAGATATGAGGTATGCAGTACCACAGGGTTCAGAGGATGGTTCTGACTCAGAACTTCCTATTGAGAATTCTGATGGCTGGAGAATGGGATCATCTGAAGGATCCCAGGAACACCAGATGTCCATAGATAGTTCTGACAAAAATGTTGGACAATCTAGCTGGATGGGTGCAATAATTAACCCTAGTAACAGTAGTAGAAATACCATATTCATAGATAATCAGGATGAAGAAGAAGATCCTGAGGAGAGAGTGTTTGAATCACCAACACCTTCTCAAAACCCAAGGAATATACATTATCATGTGTTTAACTATCTTGCCGAACAAAGCACCTGGGGAGCAACAGAATCTGCTTATTCTGTTGACGACTCAAGGAATGAAGCTCAGGAGATGCAAGTGGGTGAAAATGTTGAACATATTTCTGAAGACTTTTCAGCTGAGCTGGAGGGAGTCAATGCGCTCAGGTTGAGTAATGACTCAAGTCCTGACACTTCAGATGCTGAGTATGTTCCTTCTGGAAGGCCATTTGTTCCACAAACTGTGCGACGAACGTCACGTCATCACAGTTGGACATCAGGCATGTATGATGAGCGTAGTTATTACTAAAAGCAGGCGGCTTGGTAAGAAGTATCGAGTACTATGTATTGTAATCCAAGAAAATAAAGTAGTTGGATAAATAAGGTAGTGTTATGATTATACTTATATGGTATATGTTGTAATGACTTTGTATTAGTAAGATGTTACAATATATAATATGTGAAATGCATATTTAGATTTTCATTGTGTGACTAGTTCTGTGCGTAAAGTCGAGCTCAGAACACATGTGCATGATGTAACTATGAGTATTCGCTTTATGTTGCCGAACTAGGAGGTCATGGATACGGGTGTAGAGACCGAATCTGAACAGCAACGGATGGAACGTGAGGCCAAGGAGAAGGCCGATGCAGAGGCAGGAAATCAGGGAACATTACCACCACCACCACCACCACCAATGAGGCCGTTAATGGAGCAGAACTTTATGCGGTGTATGCAAATTATGCAAGAGACCCAGAACAAGTTTATGGAAGAGTTGCTGGGACGAGCTGGGAATCAGAGAGCACCTGAAGGTGGAGGAGTGAGTCTTTCTGACTTCCAGAATGTAAGTCCGTTACCGTTTGCATTAGCTCCTGAACCAATGGATGTAGAAGATTGGCTAGCAGATACAGAAAGAAAGCTGAAGACTGTAGGTTGTAATGATGAGGAGAAATTGAGGTATGCAACTCATCTTCTGACAGGACCTGCAGCATCATGGTGGAAAAATCAGTTAGCCATGCAACAACCAGGAAGGGAGTACACTTGGGAAGAGTTCAAACATAGATTCCGTGAATATCATGTTCCGGAGAGTGTTATGGAGTTGAAGCGGAGAGAATTTGAGGAGCTGCAGCAGGGATATACTAGTGTTATGAAGTATATTCGGGAGTTTAGTCAACTGTCTCGTTATGCAGAGGAAGAAGTTAATACGGAAGAAAAGAGGAAGAAGTGTTTCCTGCGAGGGTTAAATCCATTTGTGAGGATGCAGTTAAGGTTGGCTAATAAGCAAACTTATGAGCAGTTGCTGGATGCAGCGATCACTTTCGAAGATGACTACAAGAATGTCCAAGAGGTTAGAAGGAAGAGAGCTAAGAAGGAAACCAAGAGGATACAAGCAAGTAAACCCAAGCCCAATCTGGAATTCAAACCAAGGAATAGACCATATAACAGCAACAATTCCAACCGGAGTGTAAATCCAAACATAAAGAATATTATATGCCACAATTGCAAACTCCCAGGGCATATGAGCAGGGATTGCCCGAAACCAGTAATTGTGTGCCATGCTTGTGGTCAGAGAGGTCACATAAAGCCAAATTGTCCAAGCAAACCACACGGAGGTTGGCCGGTTAGAGATGGAAGGCAAGCTAGCGGAGGCTATGGGCAGCCAAGTAAAGGAGTAAATAATGTCAAGAACAACAATGGCAAGAGGAACAGACCTACCGGGAAGCTGAATTGTGCAACCCTAGAGGAGGTGGATAACTCGGAGCATGCAGTGATAGGTATGCTCAATATCCTTACCAATCCCGGCAAAGTTCTATTTGATACTGGTGTAACTACTTCATTCATTTCTGAAGAATTCTGTGATAAATTCGGGATTAGAAGGGCAACATTAGAAAACCTTATGACTGTAGTTATGGCAGGGGGAAATGTGACTGTACGCCACATTAAACAAGATTAGATTACCTTTATGTGATTCCTTTGAAGGGAATTGCAGTAGTGTTGGGGATGGACTGGATGACTGAACATGGGGCTCAGATAAATTGTGAGGAGAAAACTGTCTCAATAAAAACTCCAAGTGGAGCAAGAATAGTGTATCAAGTAGATAGGCACAATCATATCATGGTGGATCTTCAGTTGAACTCAATGAAGGAGGTCATGTTGGAAGATATTCCTGTAGTAAATGAGTTCCAAGATGTTTTTCCAGCAGAGCTACCTGGAATGCCACCAGATCGGGAAATAGAGTTCACTATTGATCTAATTCTAGGTACATCACCAATATCTCAAGCACCATACAAGATGGGACCAAAAGAATTAAAAGAACTCAAGGAGCAAATTGATGAGTTAGCCAGGAAAGGATTTATTCAGGAAAGTGTATCCCCATGGGGAACACCGGTGATCTTTGTGGATAAAATGGATGGTGGAAGAAGGATGTGTGGGGATTACAGAAATCTGAACAATGTTACCATAAAGAATAAGTATCCCTTACCAAGAATTCAAGATCTGTTTGATCAAGTAAAAGGATCTGGAGTGCTTTCTAAGATTGATCTAAGATCTGGATACCATCAGATAAAAATCAAACCAGAGGATGTGCCAAAGACAACATTTGTCTCAAGATATGGACACCATGAGTATCTGGTAGTACCATTTGGTTTGACCAATGCACCAGCAATATTCATGAATCTGATGAACAAAATCTTCATGCCATATTTGGATAAGTTCGTAATAGTCTTCATTAATGATATTCTGATCTATTCCAAGGATAAAGAAGAGCATGCAGATCATTTGAGAATAGCATTGCAGACCCTAAGGGAACATAAACTTTATACTAACTTCAGTAAGTGTGAATTCTGGTTAGATGAGGTATAATTCCTCAGTCATGTGATCAGTAAAGATGGAATTGCTGTAAATCCATCCAAAGTTCAATCAGTACTAGAATGGACTGCACCAACCAATGTGAAATAAATTCGAGGTTTCTTGGGGATGGCTGGTTATTACGGGAGGTTCATTGAAGGTTTCTCTAAAATAGCTGGATCAATGACTAAATTATTAAGGAAGAATACTCCATTCAATTGGGATGAGAAGTGTGAAGCAAGTTTCCAGGAATTGAAGACCAGGTTAACTACAGCTCCAATTCTAGCAGTTCCAGAAACAGGGAAAAGCTTTATAGTATACTGTGATGCATCTAAAGAAGGTCTGGGTTGTGTGTTAATGCAATATCAGAAAGTGATTGATTATGGATCACGACAACTGAAACACATGAATTCAACTATCCAACTCATGGTTTAGAATTAGCAGCAGTAGTCTTTGCACTGAAAGGATGGAGGCATTTTCTTTATGGAGCCAGATGTGAGTTATACACTGACGGAGATTCGTGATGTCATACTCAGAGAAGCACATGAAACACCATATTCTATACATCCAGGAAGTACTAAGATGTACATGGATCTGAAAGAATTATTCTGGTGGAATAACATGAAAAGAGACATTGCTAAATATGTATCAGAATGCCATACTTGCCAAAGGGTGAAGGCTGAACATCAAAGTCTAGCAGGACCATTGCAACCTTTGGAAATTCCCGAATGGATGTGGGAGGAAATAGGTATGGATTTCATCACAGGATTGCCCATGACACCTAAATGGAAGGATATGATATGGGTGATTGTGGATAGACTCACTAAAAGTGCACATTTTATTCCGGTAAATTAGAAGGATAATGCCTAGAAGTCAGTATAAGTTTACATCAAAGAAATAGTAAGTAAGCACGGAGTGCCCAAAAAGATCGTAACTGATAGGGGATCGGTGTTTACTTCAGAGTTTCGGAAGCAATTACATGAATCACTTGGTTCAAAGTTAGATTTTAGCACAGCTTATCATCCAGAGACAGGGGGTCAAACGAAAAGAACCAATCAGATACTGGAGGACATGTTAAGGGATTGTGCATTAGATTTTGGAGGTTCATGGGAAGATCATCTACCATTAGCAGAATTTTCCTACAATAATAGCTATCAGAGTAGTCTGAAGGCAGCTCCATATCAGGTTCTATATGGAAGGAAATATAGATCACCAATATGTTGGTATGAGCCTGGAAGTAGCAAAGAATTTGCGTCGGACTATATCAAGGAAAAACAAGATATAATTGATAAGATCAAGGATAGACTGAAAATAGCTCAAAGTAGGCAGAAAAGTTATGCTGATCAAAATCGAAGATCATGGCATCCTGAAGTGGGAGCCATGGTATATTTGAAGGTAAGCCCAATGAAAGGAGTTTAAAGGTTCGAAGTTAAAGGAAAATTGAGTCCAAGATATATCGGGCCATTTAAGATACTGAGTCAGAACAGGACTATAGCTTATGCTTTAGAGTTACCCTCAAGATTGACTCAAGTTCATAATGTTTTCCATGTGTCACAACTTCGGAAATGTCTTAAAGTTCCTGATGATGCAATCACACATCAAGAGATAGAATTACACGCAGACTTGACCTATGTTGAAAAACCCTGTAATATTTTGGAAGAAAACTGGAAAAGGTTGAGGAACAGGGCAATCAAGTATTGCAAGGTACAGTGGGCACATCAACCCGAAAGGGAAGCCACCTCGGAGAAAGAGGATGATTTAAGAAAAGCCTATCTAGAACTGTTCAGGTACACTTCACTAAACTTCGGGAAGAAGTTTAATTTAAGGGGGGAAGTCTGTAACATCCCAGCATTTAGGAACCAATGAAGGGTAGATTCAGGAATATGTGCAATTGCATGCATTCATCTGTAAAAATGTGGGTAAATTTTTCGCCAAATAAAAACTTAAAGTGATCAAAGTTTCTTTCACTCTTTAATTTTAGGAATAGCCTTGGAGGATGATTGTTATAAACTTTGACATGATCTTTATGGATTAATATGTTTTGGGGAAAGGAATTTGAATTCAAACTTGAGAATTGGATTTATATTTTTAAAAGGATTAGGATTATGTGTGAGAATATTATTTAATTAATAAATAATATTTAGTAACTCAAACTTTAAATAATATAACATAATTGAGTAAATGAATATCTATTTCATATATTTATTCAATGAATAAGTTACAAAATGTAACTTATGAAGATAATAAAGGAACAATATATAGTAACCAAAAACTTTATATAAGATTGACAATTAAATAAATGGATATACATTTCATTTAATCATTTCATCAATAAGTTACAAAATGAAAATTACAACACTAATAAAGAATCTTAACAAGAGTAAAATTACATCCTTATTTATCTAGTACATTTTATTTACAAAAGAGTAAAATAAATATTACAAGTGGACTATTCTATAAAGAAAAGAAAACCTAATCTAAATCTTGAATTTTCAAGTCTTGTACCTACAAAACAAAGAACAAACAAAAAAGAAAGAAAATAAAGGTTAAGATATTTCTTTTACTCTCAGTAGTGGCAGTGAGATGCACTGTTCCACTTTACATCATTGAGTAAATCTTTAGGGGCAAGTTTCACCAATATGAAAGAGTTAAATCTTTCATAATTCTTAAGCCATAAGTCAAATGATTCCAATCAGTATGAGGGAAAGTTTCACCAGGCAGATAAGTAGTAAACAGATAAAAAGGTAACTTCCTTTCCAGAGCATATCCACAAGGGTGTAGCAGCCATACAAGCAGCTTACACACCTAAATGCATGGTGTGTGCTGTCAACACAGCTGCAGCAGCCCACACAAGCAAAACAACTCAACACAGCCGTGGGCAAGCACCACCACATCATTTCCTTGCTCATACACATCAAGCATCAGCAGTCTAGCCACAACCAAACCAAACCAGAGCAAATCAACCACACATTTGATCAACCTAGTACTCACTAAGATGGTGACTTAAGGAGGGGGTGGATCAGGTGGATAGCAAGTTCAAGGCCAAGCTACCAGGAACCAGAAGGTGAATAGCAAGATCAACGACAAGTTACAGAAGCTGCAAGAAGTAGGAACAGCAACAGGAGAAGGACCAGATCAAGCCAGCCAGATCAGGCCGCAAGATCAACAAGTTACAACCACAACAACCCACTGTTGTGGTGAGTTATATAAAACTATCACATGATTTGTTTATCATATCAATATAAAAGATTCATGTGTTGTTTTATATCTAACTTCTCAGTATTCATCCAAGTGGGATGAATCCATCCTAGAAGATTTTTGAATAATAAAGTCATATCTACAAGATAACCATACAAGTAAAACCAGGATCTCAGACCAACATCATTGATCCTGGATACAAAAGCCAAATCTTATACTCCAATATAGTCAAAGTCAAGATTATGAAATCTGGGCACATCTCTTAAAAGAGTAGCACCTCAGAATCCATAAATCTTATGGATCCATGCAAAACCATTAGAACACCCATTATTTTCCCAACTATGACTCAAGAATTATCAGCTGGTATTACTATCAGAACATTTCTATCAGGGACAACCATTAGGAAACTAGTTCCTATGCCTTAGACCAACATCATAGGCAGGGTGATTAAAAGAAGCTTTCACCTTATCCTTGACAATACTAATTTTAAGCACTGACAGAGCTAAGATCAGTAATAGGACCCAACTACTTGTGTGCCATTCTATGATGGAATCACAAAGATTTCACAAATAAGAAAGGGGCAAGCCACTAAATATCATTTTCCTGGAATCAAATGCCAGGAATCAGCATCAAGCTCATTTATACATCTACAGAACATCACTAATCTGTAATGATTAAATTCAGTCTGTATATCAGCATACAAGCTAACAATTACAGATGCAGTAAACAATCACTGGCAGAACTACTATCAATACTAACATTTTGACAGTAGAAATCTCTCAGGTTAACAACATTCACAAGTAATGATTCCATAGAAGCACTATCATTTGAATCATATCAAATTACCACTGGAATAAGTCTGATAAGCCACTAGCATCACCAAAGCCAACTATAAGCAGTAATCAACATCAAACAGTCATTCATCATGCTCAAGGATCATCATCACTAGATCCAAATCATCATATATATTATCAACAGAGGGATATGAACCCTAATCAGGATAAGAACCCTAATCAGGATATGAACCCTAATCAGAACATGGACACTAGGCAGGGGTAACCACTAGAAACACACCGGACAGAGTGGCGGAATATAGAGCACGAGTGGGAAGAGGAAGCAAACTTACTAGGGGTTGTTGTTGTGGACGAGAAGACGAAGCAGAGGGTGTCGACGAGCATGGCGGAACGGGGAGCACCCCAAGGGGGTGCTGCAACCCGCACCACGCCGAGGCGGCAGCCACAACCACACTTGAGGGCTAGCAACACCACCACAGCACCACAGAGCGTGGCGGCAAAGACAAAGACCACCCCAAACCCTAGGTTTGGGATCGGGCCGGCAGCCACAGCGAGGCCCTGTGTACAAATCGAGATGGACTGGAAGGAGGAGCAGGGTCAGCAACCACACCATGCATCACAGCGGCGGCCGGGGAGGACCACGACGACGTGGATCGGCCGTCAGTGGCATCAGCGACCACGGGGTCGAGAGAGAAGAAGGAGAGAAGGGGACGAGAGAGATGGACAGGGGTGTGGGCTGAGAGGGCCAACCCTTTTGGGAGCCTTTTGGTTCTGCCCACTTGGGCCAGAATGGCCCAATAAGCCCAACAAGGCCATCCCAATCACCCAAGGAAAATTTTAATAATTAAGAAAAGACCAAAATGCCCCTGAATTTAAATAAATTCTAGAAAATCAAATAAAAATCCAAAAATTATAAATAAAATATTATTGGATTCACAATAATTCAATCTATCTAAATAAATTAAGAAATAAAGCATATAATTTTAATTAAGAATTTTATAATATATATTCCTTATGGAATTTTATAAAATTAATGAAAGATGATAAAAATAAATAAAAATCACTTTCATTCTATATTAATATTGTAGTATTTTAGAAAAATACTAAATAAATATTTAATATCATTTTTATTTAAATGATAATTCTTAAAGGAATTATTAAATAAATAAAAATTCAAATAAAATGAAATAAAATAAAAGAATACAATATTCAATAAATATTAAAAAAATATTTATAAATTCTTTATTACTAAAAATATTTTTTGTAATCTAAATAATGGGGGAGAATGTACAAAAATAAATAATGCATTACATTACTTTGCATAATCATTTTGCTTCTTTAAATATTGTCCTTACCGGGCAATAATGATGTTTTGTAGACATAGAAGCTCAAAGTCCAGTGCAAGCATCCGACTTCACTACCTTGCAATCACAAGTCAAGTTCATCACTTGCTCATGTCCTTTGAAGAGTCTTTATCAAAGTATCTGCAAATTGTGTGTTATCATATATATTCTAGAGAAAGAAAAATATTATTTTCTCAAAATAAATAAAACTTAGATATCATCCTAAGTGATGATATAATGAAGCAATAGGACTTAGGTTTCTATCTGCAACAATAATGGTAACATAGGGATTAATAACCCATGATGTCAGTGATTCTAGCGCCGTATATTACGCGTTAACCATGAGATTTGGAATGGGACGGAGAAGTCAGCTGTATCCTTTTCCTCTCGTATGGAGGCAAGACGACCTTAACGTGACGTTGTGATTCCTTGTGCGGATCCAACATATGGGTGGGCACCCTTACGCCCCACACTTTTGGTGTCTATATTATCTATGAATGGTGTTTAGGGATATAGTCCATTTAAATGGTACTCGTCCGGGCATCACCAGGTCATAGAGTCTTCGGGAACTCATCAGGGTTTTAGCCTGCCCGAAAGGGGGCTTAACGGAAGTGAGCCAGCCCCGAAGGATCGTGCAGACATGTGAGGTCATGGAGAGGGCAGTGATTGGCTTGGACCAACTACTGGGCCCCACATCATGGAATTGTGGACGAGAAAGTACGCCCGGTTGTGCAACAAGGAAGTTGATACCTCATGGGCAAAATAACGCACCTCTGCAGAGTGTAAGAACTGTAACTTGTTACTTCCTGTTCCGGGAAGGAGCTACGAACGCGGCAGGAAAGGAACTCCATGAAAGTTTTGGTCAACCTGTGAAGGCTGATGGTCATAGATTTTCATAATAAAATCAATCTTTGAAGAAAGATTTACAAAACTGCATAGTGCCAAGGACTTATAGTCTGAGGTGGTAGATAGAGCATCAAACTTCCCACCTTGCATATAATGAACTTGCTAGGTAACGCTGTTACTCACCCTTTCCTTTGAATCCTTGCTTAGACTCTGAGAATCCCGAAGAGACTCCAATGTATGCAACTGAGAGCCAAGAGGAGGTCTTCTATGAAGAGCCCAATTTGTATGGAGCCATAGAAGGGGAGGACTACGATATCGTCTACGGAGAAGAGTACCAAGAGTCGAAATAATTACTATAGTTCTATGAGCCACTTGAGCCGAGCAACATGAACAATATATAGCAACTAGTTGATACCCCGCGCGTTGTCGCGGGAATGAAAGATGTTTTTTATATATGCAAAAGTTAGCCTAAATGGGTTGCATTTAATTTGCAACTAAATAAGCTCGGACATGCATGGTCACACAGATTATAGGGGGAGACAGATGACATAAGACATTCTACATGTATGCAGCTTGTAAAACATTAAATTAAGATATTTTAGATAGTTTTGAGGGATTTAACCTTATCAAATAGTTCTTAATTTTAAAGTTTGAATATAATGTGCATAAAATTGACATAACTCCATACTCATATAGCTCTTGGATTCTCTCGGCTCACTCAATATCCACCTTTATGAAATATAGAAGACTTGATACATTAGCTCAATACAGCAAAATCCGCATGAATATAATGAGAATAGTTTGCGGGAGCAACAAAAGATGATCAACATGCTGCATTTGCATGTAAGTGACTTGATCGATCAGGAGCATAACAGAAGGAGTAATGCTACACTTACGAAAAAAATTGGTACGGAAATTTCTTATGGACAGCAACAAACCGCCAAGCAGTCGAGCGTGGCCCTTTTTCAAGGAGGATATCAAAACTCAGCCAATCAATTCACTACATGTCAGTCCGTAGAAGTTTTCGTGAGCAAAACCATCCGTAGGTCTAGGATTAGACGATGAATATATTGTACTACCTCCATCCCAAGGCTTAAGGGCTATATTTTTTTTGAAAAGTCATACTATGTCATGTTTGACCAAGTTTTTACCAAAAATTGTTAATATGCAAAATACATAATCAATATCATTAGATAGATAATGAAATATATTTTCATATGATGTCTACAAAATATCATGTTTATTGATAGTTTTTCATAAAAGTTTGATCAAAGTTCAGTTGGTTTGACTTTTCAAAAGAAATATAGGCCTTAAGCTTTGAGACAGAGGGAGTAGTTGCTTGCATGACGTGCAACTGACTCGAGCATTGATGTAAAAAAATCCATGTACCAAATTGAATGTTCCAGTATACATTCTGCTTTTGCAATACAGAAACAAAAATTAAGCATATGAAAGGAAATCACCAATTCCATGTTGTAGCTGGTCCACTGACTACAATCAATTTTCTCTTATACCAATCAATCATAGATATAGTGGGAATCACATAGAAATCTGAAGGTTACTCCATCGATGTGTATGTCTCATAGAAAGAGATCTTGTAGTGAAAGGAAGGCACGGATTACATCATCCAGTATTCCAGTTGTTTGGCAGTATTCCGTTCCCCCGGTTCAAATCAGTCATCGCATCAAAGGTGTAACATATGGATCTGATTTACAAATATGTAGATATCTATTGAGGATTTGATGATAGTATCTTGGCGGAAGTGGAACCATGACACCTGCCCTAGTTCGAGTAGAAAAGATACAACGTCAATGATAGAGGAAAATATTAGGATTCAAAGCTGAGATAAAAAAAAGTTTAGGAGAATAAATATGGGACTACCATCGACCAACAAAATGGTCGCAGGTTGCTCGGTTTCTCAAAATAAGTGCAGTCGATGCATCCAACGAACAAAACGGAGGAACCGAACTTACCTCCGACAGATGATATATCATAGGCTTCCTCGGATCACCTATCTATTTGTTGCAGCTCCAGCCGATGCTTCGCATCGCCAATCGCACGCACTACCGATTTGGTCAACAGCAAATAATCGGCGAGGCCGCCCAGTGCAATAGATGAGGCTGCTCTGGTCGGTGGCACGGCAGAGCGAAGCGGCCCTGTGTTGAGAGAGACATGAGGTCATGTGAGAGGATAACTGAGATTATACTACTTTTTTAGGACATGGAATACGGGGAAGGTAGGGGAGATGAGGAGGCCAAAAATTTGACACTGACTAATGCATTGGGGATGCGAGCGGCCAGATGATTGATTCGTTTGGAAGCTGGACAAACGCCAAATGGAAGGGGCACTGGATAAACGGAAGACGATTCGTATGGGAGCTGAACAGAACAAAATTGCGCACACTAAACCTAATGGATAGACCTGGAACCGTATGATAAGAGGATTGGGCCAGTTCTATGATGGATAACCACAACCATACATTTGCAATCTGACGGATAGAAATAATTGGAGTGACGTGGCTACACCATGTTTCAGCTTGCAAACATTAAATGCTTTTTAGTGGGGATGAACTTTATAGATATTATAGATAAGTTGTTGAGCTCAATTTGGAGTTTACATTTTCACTTTGAAACTTCCGCTGAAACACTTATATTTTGGTTTGTAAGTTGAATCTTTTAAAAGTATTAAACTTCTGATATTGTAGTAATAATAATGTGTGTATGTTTGTAATATGGACCCGCAATGTTTCTGTTATACCACTCTAAGGGATGTGATATTTACGGAACGGTCTTTTATGAATGTCATATCAACGACTATAGTGTACTACACATGCAGTGGTATGTTGGGTCACCGCAGTTACTTGAAGTTCTTGCTAGCAAAAGAGAGGAGGAAGAACGAGATGGAAAACTTCATATTCCATATCCTGCTCATCGTGATTCTATTTCTATTGTATGTGATCATAGTTTAGATAATGAACTAACTACTCCCTTCTTAAGATGCGTCTCTAGACGATGAAACCTCTAGCTAGCTACTCGATCAAAATTTGTATTAATTTGATCACTTCTCTATTTCGGGATTATGTTAAAAACTAATTAATACTTTTTACTATTTGCAAACTATATCCGAAGCTTGTATTAATTTGATCACCTCTCTATTTCGATTTTAATTTTAAAAACTAATTAGCACTTTCTACTCCCTCCGTCTCAAAATAGATGTCGCGGTTTAGCAAAATTTGGATGAATCTACCTACTAAATAGTGTTTAGATTCATCCAAATTTTAACAAATCCGCGACATCTATTTATTCATCCAAATTTTGAAAAACCCATGACATCTATTTTGAGACAAAGGGAGTACTATTTGCAAACTATATGTAGATTCTAATGTCTAAGTAATTTCTACTGTTTGCAAACTATTTGTAAAAACACGCTGTCATGTCAGCCAAATACACTAACACAAAATAAAAAGAAAAATCCAGAATACAACTGAATGTGGTTCGTGCACTAAATATTTATGGCGGGATACGCCACCAGCGTGCCCAAAAAACCCAAAACCTGGGGAACCAAACACTGGGGTTTGTTGCTGCCTCATGCACCCAAAAATCCAGAACATGACCAAAATCCTGCATGCGTCCGCGGTAAGCAACCTAGCTCGTGGTAATGCAGGGTGTGCACGACGTACCACCAGATCGGGAACAGAACCAGGAATTGAGCCTGCAGGCTGCAGCCGATGCCACCTCAACATGTTATCAGCATCCAGTAGCAAGCTGCACAGACACGGAGGACTGTGGCTACACATGTACTCCCTCCGTTTTAAAATATAAGATGTTTTAGCTTTGTGAAGCAAATATACTTAGACTTGTTTTAGTAGGTAGGTTCATTCAACTTTGGGATGAATCAACACATTAAAATAAGTCTATATTCATTTTCTTCACAAACCCAAAACATCTTATATTTTGAAACGGAGGGAGTAATACAGTACAAAACTAGAAACTGCAGGTCTGTATAAAAGAGTGCAGACATCCACGCTTACATCCTCTTTACTCTCTGTCCTTGCAAACCGGAAAGAACAACAGCCAGTCTAGGCCACAATAACGACAGCAGCCAGTCTAGGCTACAACAACAATGACAACCGAGGATAAAACGGGCTACAACACTGAGAGCAAGACACACACACTTAAAATTGGCCGTTCACACCCGTTGGAAAGCCACGGTGCACACCTGAGACCCCTCAACTCCGCCAAACATGATGGTAGGATACGTCTGGACATGATCCAAGTACCGGAAGACCTGGTTCAAACCGCTGTCCGCGTCCTCCTTGACAGACTTCTGCGCACTGAAGTCTTCTACTTCTTGCAGAAGCTCATTCTTCGTGTGATTGCATGATGTTATGACCTGAAGACACAAGCATAAGTTTCAGCTCTAGGGGACGGTGGCATAAGAGTTTCAGAGAGTTTGCACGAGAAAGTACTGACCACAAGACCACCAGGTTCAACCAAGTTAGATACAGATTCCCAGTACAGCACTCTGAAGTAAACAGCACCATCAAGAAAACAATGTTAACTCAGCGTGGTACTAATAACTGAATGATACTTAAGTTATCTTTAATATAGACTTGAACCGTATAGCCCATTAGACAATTCTGTATGTGCATACACATAATCATGCAAGTGGACAAAAAAACGATTAGGCATGTGTACCTTTTTGCACGCCCGTCGGGATGCAACCCGATGGCATCCAGTGTCCCTTTATCTGTAATGATTTTAAATTTCCTGTCTAACTTCGTCTCAAGTACATCATCAACCTGACAGAGACAGAAATATGAGTCATTACGGTTATCAAAACACGATTACTGTAAATACTTAATAACTATTTGATAACGTTCCATTCTCAGCTGTTGTTATTAGTATCCCTCAACCCAATATGTGAGGTAAAATGCAACAAACTCAAGGAAAAGTCAAAAGGTAGAAATGGCAGCCATTGTGAAGGAATGGTACACAGCTGCACTAAATTGGCTGTGCAAAGCAAGTCTAGTTATCAGGAATAGCAATAACGATTCAAGATTAACAAAGAGTTCACCTATTTCAAATAATTATGCATCCATGGCAAGGAAAAAGTCAAATATCTTTAGACTTTACAAAGTGAAGTTTTGAATATGCATGCAAATTACCACTAGATTGTTGATTTATTGATATACAGTAAAGTTGATTAATTCAGGGTAACTAATCTTCTTTTATGTGGAATATTTGGGCTGAACATATTTTCTTTCTAAGAAACTGCACTTTTTGTTGATATTATCGACCACCAATGAGATATTTTAGATACTTTGATAAACACAGTCTATATTCCCTTGTTTATAATCTACCTTGCTATTATACTTCCAGAGATATTAGAAAAATAAGTAAATGAAATCGACCTGGGTAAACAAGATATGTAGATTTTAATTAAGTGTTGGAGCCTTCCTATAAAGGTGCAAAGATACTTCTCTTTTAGTTAAGACTCGTCGAGACTAGTGAAAGTAACTATTGTTATAATATACCCTTGCCTTTTGAGGCCGCTGGACATTTAAGAAAACGTTTAGTCCCAATTAAGAAGCTTAGAATATAATAACAAAGTGCAGATTTCCTGCCAAAATATAGGTTGACAAGTGAAGTTTGATTGGTTGTAGTATGGAGAGGACAGAGAAACCTCCATTTGAATATAGTATGCTAACCAAGAAACTTATAGCAGTGAACCCATCACGAGCAGCAAGGTTTCTTGCAAGTTCAATGGCTCCTTCACTGTAATCAGTTCCTGTTAAATCTGTGAATCTGAAAAACAGAATATCACTTCAGTGCAGTCATATGATCTTTGAAAGAATAAGTGCAAGTTTCGCATTGTAGTGGCTTTCAAAACATAACTATTTTCACTTCATTGGAAACAGAAATATTTACTATTGGCAACAAAAATTCCGAAAGCAGTGAATTCAGTTCTTAGAAAGTTAGAAGGACATTCTTGCAATAAGCAATGACAAACTATAACCTTGATTTAAAAAGGTGTCATTGTGATGTTCTGCACACACAATTGAAGCTAAAT
This sequence comes from Avena longiglumis, assembly GCA_030063025.1. Taxonomy (NCBI): domain Eukaryota; kingdom Viridiplantae; phylum Streptophyta; class Magnoliopsida; order Poales; family Poaceae; genus Avena; species Avena longiglumis. The sequence goes on from CP125974.1 coordinate 557,850,157, forward strand.
TAATTGTTCAAACAAACTATGCAACATGATGACATCGCTTTTCAACGTGATACTAGATGAACTAGCATAATTAGTTTAATATACCTTTATTGTGTGCAATGTAAATAAACAACAAAACATTTAAAGTTACTCATTGTGTAGTACCCCTGCTTGGCAAGTGCTTGCAGAAGAAGGCCGTTCCCAGTTCCAAGATCAAGGATAGGGTAGTTCAAGAACTCTTTATCATCAACTTCACAATTATTGTTGTCTTTAGCTGATGAAGTGCCTCCTTGGATAAAGTTTGCACATAATTTTTTTGTCCAAATAGCGACAGTATCCATTACATCTGCACCGAACCTACCAAAATAGAAACGTTCTGCTCAGTCCTCGCAACAAATAATGAAGAACTTGAGGCATTCATTATACTCCTCACGGAATAACAATGGAAAGCTTAAAAAATAAATGAGGCATTCAGTAATTTCCTGCAAAAAAAACTTTGAGTATTATACCAATTGTCATGTACTACGTGAGTACGGTTTCTCGGTGTGCGCGCGTGCGTGTACTCCAGATTCTGAATTTGAGGTGCTAAATATGAGAAAGCGAGCATGTGTGTTGAATGGCTCATTTGCAATTTTCTAATGCGTGAACTAGGTGACATGAAAGAACTTTTTGAAACAATCTGGTGTATAAGTGTCCCAAAAATAAAGATAACAATATGCAATCTACACCCTTCAAATAAAGAACTACAATGATTTTTATATCATGAGACCACTAAGTGTTAGTAATTATGGGTTTTGCTGCAACAATCGATATTACATCATACAACATTTTTTACGTGATTCAATGTTTTTATTGTACAAAAAAAGATAGAACGTAATCACCATATCTCCCCAGCATGTCCATGTTCCTGAAAATTTGCTAGATCTTCCGAATAAGACGCATCCCAATAACTTTGCAGCCCTAACATTGAACCTTCAGTCTCGATAGGATCTTGGTCATCTTTGTCAGAACTACTATGACACAAAAACAAATTAGAATAATAGTCACAAAACTACTAAAATATATATATATAAGTATGGAAACGATGAGAAAAATAAACTACACAAGTGTTTTTTTTTTCATCTGTACAATATCCAGGTTGTATTACAATTATGTTGTTTAGATATTAAACCTATTCACTACAAATTAGCACGGGGTGAATAAACTATTACATTTTACTGCCAGAATGCAATATTATAATATTTTGTACTTTGTACTCTCTCTGTTTCATAATATAAGATGTTTTAGCTTTGTAAAAGAAGTGTATCTAGACCTCTTTTAGTGTGTAGGTTCACTCCTAATCACTCCGAACCTACACACTAAAAGAGGTCTAGATACACTTCTTTCACAAAGGTAAAACATCTTATATTATGAAACGGAGGGAGTACAACGGGTTAGAGTAATAGTCTGACAAACTTCTCTTTGTGCCCAACTTTTTGTACAATGTCTTCTCATGGTTATTGTTAAACCATCATACTTGTATTTGTAGCTTGTGTCCATGCTTACTTCTTGTATGTCTTGCTATGGTTACATGGGAGGGAAGGACACATTTATTTATACAGAAGGGCACATTTAGTTATATAGTTATACGAAATTGTCGAAATGCCGCAAGCAAGCCATACACCTAAACTCTAAAAAAAATCTGTACAAATATCTTATATCTAGATTTATTTACCATTTTCCACGCGAAATGATAACAATCTATTCCAGAACATTCATGGCAAATATCTAAACCTCCTACAGATTTCTGGAAGCCTTCTAGGAGTTTCTTACTTTGCCATGAAGAATGTCACCAATGGAAAATATCTTGATCTGCTTGTGAGATAATATCTTTTAGAACGTTAAGTATGCATCGCACATCTATCAACCAGTGCGGCAGCTAAATGAGCAATCTCTCTATCATATTCATATCAAACATTATTGTTCCTGCTGAAATGACTAGATCTGCATCCCAAACTCGTTATAGCTGATTTGTAGAAACTGGAAGAGCGGGAACATGTTACCAGTAATCGGAGGCGGCGGAGGGGAAGTTCGCGGCGGCAGCCGCCGCGGCGAGCACGTCGGCAGCGTCAGCGTAGCGCTGGTCGTCGTCGAGCGTACTCCCGTAATCGCTCCGCACGGACCACGAGTCTGCCGCCACCGACCTCTCGTCGTCCGAGGCCATATCCAGGCCACCGCTGGCTACGCCGCCTGCCGTGACTCCGGCGCCGGCGACGGGGACCGGCAGCTGGGGACGAGGCGGGGTACCGTGCGGGTGCGGCAGCTCGGGCTCCTCGGGCGTCAGCCTGATTCCAGCCATTCGGATCGGGAGGGAGATCGCGGCGTGGGGAACCGTGGAACTGGAAGCACAGGGTGCCAGCCGTGAAGGTTGCCGCCGCCAAGCTCCTCCTCTGGTCGGGACCGAGCTCCTATGTAAAAACGGGACAGACGCAAAGGTAGACAGAACGAGATGGGCTCGATCCAGGTCAAAGAGGAGGGTAAATTCGTCATTGCACGTGGGCCCGGCCTGTCGGTGGTCAAATACTGTCTGCTCTCGTGAATAGGCATTTTTCAAATTTTACGTTTGGCAAAATTTAGTCCAAGTATATAGGAGGATTAGCTGATAGAAATTGGTATCATCAGAAAGTAGTTTTCGATATAAATCGTTTTTCAAATTTTTGGTCAAAGATTCATCTCGAATAATGCACTGACCTTATTCATGGGAACATATAAAGTACTCCCTCTGTCCTAAAATAAATGACCGGTTCAAGTCACTTATTTCAGGATAGAGGGAGTAGTTTGAAACAAACCTGAGGCAAATAATGAACTACTAGATGCAGTAAATGTTCCATTTTCGATGAGTGAATGAATGGTGAATGGTTTTTTTAGAGCATTTCCTTTCATCTCTAACAATGAGAAGTGCTCTGAAAGCAAGACAAATTTTAGGAGGAGCTAGCACAGATTGATCATATAAACACAAATGTTATGATGATTCTTAGGGTCTTAGCCTCTGGAAAATAGTATTGCTTTCTTGCAATTAATTTGAACGGTATTGGATTCAAAATCCTTAGCTAAAACTCATATACTGACATGACATGGACTGACATAGATTTTAAGTCTTTAACTGGTCTCATGAAAAAGGTTTATAGCGCGGATACGTGTGTTTTCATTCACTTTGCGTGCATATAGTAGTAGTTCTACAACAGAAAAATTGATTTGAATCACATTTTAGCACCCAACTCATCCTGACAAGATGAGCCCACCTACACGGCCTTCTCTTTTCTCTCTTTTTCTAGCGGTCCGCTTGTGGCATGCCTCCTCCAAACTCTGAATTTGTTCCATTTTCGATGAGTGAATGAATGGTGAGTGGTTTATTAGAGACTTTCCTTTCAGCTCTAACAATGAAAAGTACTCTGAAAGCAAGACAAAATTTACAAGGATCTAGCACAAATTGATCAGATAAACCAGATGTTATGATGATTCTTAGGGTCTTAGCCTCTGGAAAACAATGTCGGTTTCTTGCACGTGGGCCCGGCCTGTCAGGGGTCAAATCATCTACTCTGCGCTCTCGTGATAAGGCATTTTTTTCAAATTTTACATTTGGCAAAATTTAGCCCAAGTATATACGAGGATTAGCTGATAGAAATTGATATCATCAGAAAGTAGTTTTCGATATGTATCGTTTCTCAAATTTTTGGTCAAAGATTCGTCTCGAATAATGCACGCGCCTTATTCATGGGAAATATGAAGTAGTTTGAAACAATCCCGAGGCAAATAATGAACTACCAGGTGCAGGAAATGTTCCATTTTCGATGAGTGAATGAATGGTGAGTGGTTTATTAGAGCATTTCCTTTCAGCTCTAACAATGAAAAGTGCTCTGAAAGCAAGACAAAATTTAGAAGGATCTATAGCACAGATTGATCAGATAAACAAATGTTATGATGATTCTTAGGGTCTTAACCTCTGGAAAACCAGTCGCTTGCAATTAATTTGTGCGGTATTGGATTCAAAATCCTTAGCTAAAACTCATATCCTGACATGACATGAACTGACATAGATTTTAAGTTTTTAACTGGTCTCATGAAAAAGGTTTATAGCACGAATACGTGTTCAGTGTGTTTTCCTTCACTTTACATGCATATAGTAGTTCTACAACAGATTTTTGTTTTGAATCACATTTTAGCACCCAACTCATCCTGAGTTCCTGACAAGATGGGCCCACCTATGCGGCCTTCCCTTTTCTCTCCTTTTCCAACTGTCCGCTTGTGGCATGCCTCCTCCAAAACTCTGAATTTGTTATCATCTGGATCCTCTGTTATCACCAGTAGTGACCTATAATCCTAAGTTGTTGACGCCCTTCAAAATCATCTAAGTGTGGCGCCAATGTCCTTCAAAAACCCTTGAAACACACCTAAAAACTAGCACTAGGAATCTAAAACTGATGTTTTCCACTAGGTACAGGTACACTGCCGCCTCCTATACAGCTAGAACAAAATCCTATCTTGGTAGATATCTAGGGAATCGATGATCTTCTGTAAGAGCAGCTTCCGGTGTAGCCGGTACCTGTGTATTCAGCAGCAGAAGTTCTACAGTTAGCAAGCAGTGCTTATAACAGATAAAATTTGGTGATACACAGGCTCGCAGAAGGAGGAACTTCGTGGGGCAATGTAAATAATTGTGATGTACTAGCTGGTTGACGTACTTGATTGCGATTTCGCGTGTTTTCCTGAGAGGCTCGTCGGAATCTGGAACATGCATTAAAAAATCTAGTTTTCAGTTTCAGCCACCGATAAAAGCTGAATAACTAGCAGGGATGAAGAAGCATGTTACCTAAAATCTGCTCGTCTTGTTGGATCGTGGTCGAGAAAGACTCCAACATCTTTCGGCATTCCTCTTGCAATGCCTGAGCGGATTTTCTTTCAACGCTTGGTATGGGAGGAAGGTCACCATCTGACCATGTGGGCAACGTTCTTGCTGCTGCCACCACTCCTCCATCGACAAAGGTACTTTCTCCCGAGGTCAATGCAGCTGCAAGTGGGATGATACAAATCAAAATGTTGTGGCTCAGGACACCTTTGCAAAATGACGCATAAGAACATTTTGTGCTTCCTACCATTGTGGTACAGCTCATCATGCAAACCGGCTATGTTGAAGACTGATAAGAAGGAATCCAGATGAATCTTGGCAGGGCTCGAGAAGTTTATAAGCTCCCAAGGATTCTACAGAATTTGTTGTGTACATAAAGGCCATGTAAGTTCAAAAAATTATGCACCCTAGAGGTACTGTAATAATTCCAGGTAGTGGCAGAACAACATGTCTGAATGCTAGAGTTGTTTCCTTAGTCTTGACAAGTGGGGAAGTAAACTTCAGTGCAAAATATGCATGCAAGGAAATAGAACTTGAACTCAAAGGCATGGATTACCGTTGGTGATGAGAAGCCATATCTTTGCATCAAGGTGCTGTTTACCGCACTCATATAATCGAGGGTCATCTGTACATGGTCCAGATATACAGAATGCATTAAGGAAATTGATTTCAAACTTTTAGTAGCGGGAGTAGCACACATTTTTGCTGAGTCAGACAGGACAAGATCATGCAAAAAGCTAGGAGTGAACGAAATATTGTAATACTAATTAGCTCGGACATTATTTAAAAAACTCAACCTACAGGTACTAGGAACCTGTGGCATTTTTGTTTAGAAGAACTAGCGAGCACCGTGAGGAGAGAGGCGAAGCTCGAACCCGGGTGGCCTGCGAGCATAGAAGCAGCTAGCCAGCTGGGTGATGCTCAGTTCTCAACTCCACTAGGCACTAGCACATGATTAATAATGCAAAAAATGGGACTACAAATGCTTCTGCCAGCAATTGACGATGAAACACAAGCATTGCCCCTTCCAAGTGTTATAGGTCATCTTTTCTATCTACAGGACACAAGGAATCAAGTATAGCCCCTCTGGAAAGCAAAATAGTAAATGGTCTACAGCCGAGGTGCATCTGCAGCTTGTGTAATAACATTGCACACAAGGAAGTTAAGTACAGCCTACTCTTTACATGGTACCTCATCTCCTTTTTTTACAGCACGTCCAGCCTTAATCATAACTTCAAGCATACGATCTTTGAAACGCCAATGCAGGAAACAGTTAGCATCAGGTGAGTGATTCAGCATATCTGGAGCAAAAAGAGAAATCGTAAGGCATGTTTGAAGCTTTGAATCTCAGATGTTCATAATCCAAAGACTAGAACATGCTAACTGCAAGAAGTCAAAATGATGAAGTTTCAACTTTTGTGAACATGAGCTCAAACCAATTCATATGCTAGAACGATATAGCAACAAACAAACAATCATAACAGTATTCAACAATACAAAGCAGTATAGAGTAAGTATTTACTGAAAGAGTTGTGATTTTAGACCGAAAGTAAGTAAATAGGAGTAAAAAAGAATACAACAACAATAAAACAAGTACCAGCATAAGGAGCTAGGATATTTGCGTCTTGCATGAAGGCTCCCATTCTCAATTTTAGGTTGAAAGAGCGAGACTGAGCAATACTCAACGCCCAGAGAAATCTCTCATGGTCAGGTGCAAGACGCTTTAGCTTTAGAGGAATTGCTTTCTGCTGGACAATTACCCATCAAGCTAGTGTTAGAGGTATCCAAGCTAGCAAAATAGATAAAATAGCACAAAAGTGTACCCAATGTTTCTGCCAAAAATCAACTGCTCGCATCTGGTGTTTTAGCATTTCTGAGGACAGATCTTGGTCTTCCAGTTCCATCAGATCCTCCTGCAAGCCAGGCAGGTTATTCAAACTTAGGATCAGGTATGAGAAGCTTCTATCTTAAAAGAAAGGCAAAGCGCGAGTTTTGTTTTAGTTGGCTAGAGAATACCTTCGGTGCCAGAAGCAAGCTCGTGCATTCATCACCACTAGGCAAAAAATCACCATATAGCTGCCAAAAGTTGCCTTCTACGTCAAATGCATAGAGAAGAAGGCAGGCTACTCTTAGATCCCAGTCTGTCTGCAAGAGAACATAAATTAAGTATTGAAGCTTTAACACTCAAATGAACGACGAAAACAGGATTCATCAAGTATTGATAATGATGTCATTGCCTCTTCTACACTTTAACAGTGAGAATGATTTTCACAGGCATATAGATGGAATGTGCAGTAAAATTGCTCTGGAATCCCAATATACAGTGCTCTTCAACACCAATGCTGTATAAATTAAAACGCTGTCAAAACTATGGAAACAAATAACCACAACTTCAACACCTCGGAACCTCAGAAGTCAGAACTAGAGAGTACTGGACTCTTTCCAAGGTGTTTCACATATTCAAGCTAATAAAAATTATTTGATGCTAGGACCCCACAAACGCTTACAAACTTATTAGTATAACAAAGCTTCTGATCAAATACACAAGAAATCAGGGGGAAACAATAGTTTTATTTCCGTTTCAGAACATAACAGCTCATTCATTTACCTCAGGATTTGTTGACTCGATGATATCAAATATAGGATGTCCTATTGGGATAATGTCAGGAAAAAACATCCAAGGATGTTTCTTAGTTATAGTCAACATGAGCTCCAACGGAATTTCCATTATCACCTGGTGCAACAAAAGGAATTAAAATTTCTGTCAATAAAATTATATATTATTGAGCAATTAAACTTATTACTATTCAAATAGCAACAGCATGCACGGCTACACCATTACATGTGGCGTTCCCGTGACAATAATTTTTTTGGGGTTAAATACATCAATGTAAAATGTACCAAAATAAATAATAACAATCATTAATGAGTGATAGGTGTAGTTACTTTAAATCTTGACCATTGGTCACTGGATTGAATGGACAATCCAGTTGGTAGTAACAAACAAGGACCAACTTAACGAAGAAAGTGCAATATCAGGAAAACTGGAACTAGCATCAACATTTTGAAAAGCACCAGTGGCTGGTAGAAATGTCCAGTTCCCACATGTCATTCAGAGACCGGTTTCTGTATTTCAGAACAGCCAGCACTGAAGTGGCATGGTTCAAATATTGCATATAAACAAACAGTTATATATAGCCGCCATTAAGCTGAAGGAATGCAGTCATCAAGGTGCGGTTGTGAAGTTCTAAGACGCTACGTTTGATAAAGAATGCGTGTAGCATGACTAATTTATCCTTTACTCTATTTCTCAGTGATCGGTAACGACATCAGTACGCAATCTTCAGGTCGACAAGACAATCACATGCTCCGGTGAGCACCGTGTACTCTAAGCTCTAGCCAACACAGTAGATGTAAGCACCGGGTTGGAAAGACGAAGAGCAGCAATCAGAGGTAGGCCCGATGAAGGGCATGAAATGGCGGTCGCTCACCCTGGCTCTTCGGAGCGGCTCGACGTCCCGGGAGGCGTAGACCCCCATCCCGTCGGCCCCCTCGAGGAACTCGATCCCGTACGCCCGCATCATCCGCGCGTACCCGATCCTGTAGAAGTCCGGGTCCGCCGCCTCCATCTGCACAGCACAGCACACATTCCGCGCGCGCAGCAGCAGCAGCAGCAGCAGAGATATCTCCGTCAGCATTCAGCGACGCGGCCGAGAGAAATTCAGAGCGAGCAGCACAGTGTCAGGGGGGGGAGAAGTGAGGAGGCACGTACCTCGTCGGGGTAGGGCTCGTCCTCGTGCGGAGGGTCGAGGAGCCTGAGCGGAGGCGCGTCGTACGCTTCCACGGCGGCCTCGTCCACCGGCGGCGGCGGCGGGGGCTCACGGAGGCGCGGGCGGCCGGCGCAGGGAGGGTGCAAGCGGATAGGGCGGTGGTTGGAGGCTAGGCGGCGGGGCGGGAAGGTGGGGGGCGGGAGGGGGAGCGGGGAGGGGATGAGGAGAGGGGAGGCGACGGGGGTCGCCATGGGAAGAGCGGGGAGGAGTGTCAGCGGGAGTGCGTGAAGATGTTATCTGTTAAAATTGGGTGTCCGTTACTGCTAGCTGCTTCCGCCTTCGCTACGGGGAAACGTAAATACTTTGAGGTATTCATCAGCATCTTTTATTCTTGCCTGTTCAAAGCTTCAAACTTCGGAGTGTTCGTGCTTGACGTGCGAAATGTTTTTTCTTGTGAACGTCCGAAACTTGTAGCTACTGTACTATACTTCTGGTCCATAATATTTAGACTAGATACATATTAATCTAGACAAAGTTAAAAAACATTAAGAAAAATGATACGTATCCTCCGGGGATAACGCATTGCGATCCCTCGGGTAGTTCTCTCGCCGCGTTAAACCTGAGTGGGACCCAACCTTCTTTATCTATTCACATCGTTGCCTTTTCCCTTTCCTCTCCCTGTTTTCATTCCCGCACCGACCCGCACTAGTAGAAATCCTGACGGGCGGCCACACGCACTGCTCCGCCTGAACTAGGGGCTCGCACTAGTAGAAATCCTGACGGCGGCCACAGGCACAGCCACGACTCCCGCTCAAGGCGTCATCCTTTCGTCCTTGACACCTACAACTGCTACAAGGAGAATGACGACGTTGCCCCCTACGACGGCCGGCTTTGCTCTCTGCGACGGCTTGTCTTGCTACTAGCACCGGCTGGTCTTGCTACTGGCACCGGCTGGCCTTGGTACCGACGGCGGCCGGCCTTGCTCCCTAATGTGGCCAGTCTTGCTACCGACGGTTGTCGGGTTTGCTACCTCATGTGGTTGGCGTTGCTATCGACGGTGGCTGGCCTTGCTGTCGACGGCGGCTGGCCTTGCTCCCTGATGTGGTCCGTCTTGCTAACGACGGTTGTCGGGTTTGCTACCTCATGTGGCTGGCCTTGCTCCCTGATGTGGCCCGTCTTGCTACTGACGGTTGTCGGGTTTGCTACCTCATGTGGCTAGCCTTGCTACAGACGGCGGGCGGCCTTGCTATCGATGGTGGCGGGGCCTTGCTCCCTGCTGTGGCAGGTCTTGCTGTCGACGCCGGCCGGCCTTGCTACCAATGGCTTTTAGGTTTGCTCTCTGCGGTGGCTAGCCTTGCTACCTACGGCGCCCAGCGTTGCTCTCTGCGGAGAACGACTTCACTCCATCCAGTGGCAGATGTTGCTCCCTGAGAAGAGGGCCTTCGTGTTGGAGATATGCCCTAGAGGCAATAATAAATATAGTTATTATTATATCTTTGTGTTTATGATAAATGTTTACATTCATGCTATAATAGTATCAACAAGGAAACATTAATACTTGTGTGATTTGTAAACTTAATTTGAAGTCCCTAGTAAAGCCTCTATATAATACTAGCTTGTTGGTTAATAGATGATTGTGGTTTCCCTATCATGAACATTGAGATGTTCTTAACAACACGAGCATATCGTTAGGAGAATGATATGGTGGACATACTCCTATAGATAAGCATAGCATAAAGATCAAGTCATTTTAATAGTTCAATTGCTATATGCTTTCTGATACATAGTAACCTAATTCCTTCGACCATGAGATCATGCACATCACCTTTACCGGATGGATGCTTTGATGACATCAAACACCACCGTGAATCGGGTGGCTATAAAGGTGGCATTGAGTGTTCGGAAAGTATTGGTTGAAACACATGGATCAAGACGGATTTGTCCATCCATATGACGGATAATATACTCTGGGCCTCTCGGTGAAATGTCATCCAATTAGCTTGCAAGCATGTGGTAGCTCACAAGGGATCACATATCACGGAATGAGAAAAGAGTACTTATCGGTGAGGTTGAACTAGGTATGCAGAGATACCGACGATCATAACCTCGGATAAGTAAACTATCGTGAGACAAAGGGAAATTGGTATCGTATGTAAGTGGTTCATTCGATCACAAAGTAATCATAGAAATATGTGGGAGCCATATGAATTTCGATTCCTCTATTGGTTATTGATCGAAGTGTCTCGATCATGTCGCATAATTCACGAACCGTAGGGAGACACATAAGGATTCGACGTTGTTTGAGTAGTTATGGAATGATGAGAAAGAGTCGAATGTTGTTCAAGTCTCGAATGGGATTCGGGATATCACGAGGAGATCCGGAATGGTCCGGAGAATAAGATTCATATAAGGAAAGTCCGTTTGAGTTGGAGAATGATTACGGTGTTTTCATCGGGAATGTTCTAGAAGGTTCGTAATGTCCCAGCACTCGGAGGAAGGGTACATGAATGTGTTATATCAAGTTGGTATGATTGCATCATGTACTAAGTGTCATCGCTGAACAAAATAGAGAATTAAATCAAATCCTTGTTTGAAAAGTCAAACGCCAAGTTTGAAAGCCAAACGACTATTTTTGGGAAGTGGAAAAGGAGGAGGAAACCGAGTTGGGAGAGTCCTCCTCCACCGGGCGCACCACCAAGCCGAGTTGGGGAGGACTCCTCCCCTTGGCCCTCCACCTATAAAAGGAGGGGCAGGGCTCCCCTCCTAGACACACAAGTTCCTACCTCTAAACCCTAGTACCAAGCCGCCGCCTCCATAGCCGCCGCCGGCCCTAGGGCAAACCGCCGCCGCCGCCGCCTAGCTGAACCCTAGCCGCTGTCTCGCCCCTCCTTGACGTGTCTAAACCCTATATCGTCGAGGGACTCTCTCATACTCCACCATACTCGCTCCGGCTTAAGGCGAAGCCCTGCGAGATCTTCCCTCTACTTCCGGGACCACGCCGTTGTGCTGCCGGAATCGCGAGGAGAGTGCTACAACCTCCGCTGCCTGCTGGAACAAGGGAGAGGAAGGTCTTCGTCGAGTACCGAACGTGTGACCGACTGCGGGAGCGCTGCCGGAACGCAGCGCCGGAAGGATCGTCTACACGATCTTGAGATCGGGAAGAGTACGACTACATCACCCATGAGAATCCGCTCTCGTTAAACACTTTGGAATCTTCGATGGTGAGTTATTCTATCGACTCGTTGCTACAATCTAGTAGATAGATCTTGGCTTGTTTGTTTGTATGCGGTAGAAAATTTTTGTTTTCCATGCTACGAAACCCTACACTTCGCTCCATGCATAGGCCAACTTTGCTTCCTGTGACTCATGGCCTTGCTACAGATGCGGCCAGTTTTGCTCCATGCGGCGGAGGGCGTCGTTGTTTGCTGCAAGCTACTGTCATGACGCTGCATCAACGACGCCGTATCGGGATTCTCCAAAAACATCCATGGCTCATGGAGGAGTAACGCCGATGGTGGGGGAAGACTGAAAAGATAGTGGTGATGAGGGATGGCAGATCCGAGGAGGGATGTTGGATCAGGGGCACCACGACAGGTTCTTTCGGCGACGATGCACCGGGTTCTACGGCGATGGCTGTGGATCATAGAGGAACTGACGCCAGTGTGCACGGGGTGGAGGGAGAGAGAGAGTGCGATTAGGAGGGATGTGCAGCTCCGGGTGCCATGGGAGAGCGCGATGTGCACGAAGCACGATGTGCGGGCAGGAAGCATTCAGGAAACGTTTTCCTTGGTTGACTTTTGATCCAACGGTGGTGCCAATCTAAATCGGATGGCCTGGGAGGCGGGGGACGCTCAGCACGATCCAAACATTAATATAAATTAAATGAAGTATATTATTATATCAACTCAAACATTACATGCCGTAAAGAACGGTTGTTTCACAGTTTTAGGGAAGTTTCACGGCGGGGGCTCACCCGGTTCTTGTGTAAGGCAGGCACCTCGGCGGCGAGGGTAGGCCTATGACGGAATGGCGGAGCTAATGGCAACCATGATCGAATGAAAATAAAGAAGAAAAGGCCAAAACGAAAAAAAATATTGCCCCACCGATAAGTGGGTCCAATGTGGCAGAAATATTTTTCATTTTTTTGTGTGGGCATAAATATTTTCCGGTAGTGGTTTCTTCGTATCTATAATCAAAAAAATGTTAAAATATCATAAAACCGTACGAGAAAATATGGTAAACTGATAAAGTTTTTCTTTTTGCTATGAAAATAGTCTGTTTCATTCTGCAACTCAAAGGCAAACGCGAAAGCGACAGCAATCCCGATGCAACAGCACAAAACACCCGCAAAAAAAGTTGAAATGTTTGAACACATATATTGATGTATTTCTTGTGTGCAATAGAAGTAGTTTTGCTCTTCGGAAGGGGGGAATGATTTCAAAAGTAAAGCCATGGTATTCGCAGAAAAAAAAAAGCATGATCATGAAAAGATAAGGCTTGGCCTTTCTGCTCAGCACGAAGGGGCCGGCCCAAAACCAATTGCAGCTGATACACTGAAGCTTGGGCTTCTATCCAGCCTGGACCATTCCATTCCACAGCTCACGCAACGCAGGATCAGTGGTGGGAACGGCAGCAGCTAGCGAAAGATAGTACCACCTCGGAAGCTGAGAGGCGTGGACACCAGCTTAAATAGCGGAATGCACAGCTCCTCAGCACGACCTTACTTGAACAGGATCTGTTCTATAGGATCGTACCGCTGCATCCTTTACTAATAAGGAGGCAAGCACTTAAGCCTGGTTGATGAAGTCTGACCAGTGGGCCAGAGCGTGATTAACGGCTCGGATCACACCTGTGGTGTGGCCTATGGCTGTAGATGATCGTTCCTGGTCTGCCTCTGGGCTTACCAGGGTGGCTCACTGGTTGTCTGACAGGTCCCCATCTTTTTTTGCGTGTTTTGCCGTTGTAAATTTCTGAAACTTACAAACCTTCTTGCGACAACAAACATGATGGTTTTTGTTTCTTCAGTCCAGTTTTTAGTAGACATTTCTGGCCAGTATAGCTGCTGCGAGCTATCTGTCGTTCCTAGATATAAGACATACCATCTCTGACAGTTCAAATTAAACCGTCAAAAACGCCATGTACTCTATTAAGGAACAGACAACAAATATGGTTGTGAATGCTTGTCGGTATGCTCTCATTTCTTTTCCGTTCAAGAATGAAATAAACTTCGATCATTTGTCAAAATATATGACGATTCTCATACTATACAAGAGAAAAACAAAAGAATGGCAGCAGCATTGCGGAAACCATTTGTATTGCAAAAGGCTTTACATGGACATCCTGTAGCCCTTGCCAGATTCAGTAAACATGGGCACATCCCTTCTTTTTTATTTGCTGGAATTCTAAACATGGAACAGAGAAAGTACACGAGGAATGCGCTTCTAAACCAGAGAGAATTGTTAAAAACATGAATTTGGTAAACTTGGTCCGCAGGAGACACGGTATTATCATGTGTTGCCCTGCAATTCCGTGTCCAACGAGCCAACGCCCACAATATGACATCATATATACACAAACGGGTTTTATTTTATTTCGAGCTGCAGGATGATCCAAGAGGACTACAGACTTAACTAACACAAACGGTGAACTCTCAAAAACTTAAAACGTCAGCTGAAACTACTAGTACCCAGAAATACTTTTGAAAATAACAAACAGGGTTCAGAAACATTTGATTCGTTTGACTCTCGTACATCAGACAAAATCCTTCTTTTTTTCACCTTTTTCTTTCTAATAAAAATCCTATCACCCATAGGAAATTGAGGAACTCGGAGAGCCGCTATCCTGCCTTTCTCAGTTATACCAACCTCGGTCCCTTTCTTCTTCATCTTCAGTTAACAAAAAGAACTCTTGCTGAGCCAGCTGTTAGTCAACAACTGAACCATCCCATTGAAGCAGATGATCCGTATCATATCGGCTCAACCGATGCAGTAATCAGTGAGGGACCCTTGGCGAGGCCGACCATGCGTCAGCAGTGCTTGCTGTTGCCGTTGGCATGGTAGGTTCCATTTGCTGAACCATTGGCTTGCTTCTTCAGGTGACCATTCTCGCATACCAGGGATGTGGACGAGCCGTTGCCGAGCATCTGTTTAGCCACGACAGTGCGCTCATTGCAGCCGTCTCTCAGCACCTGGTCCAGTTGCCCGCACGACGCGGCGATTAGTCCTGCAGGCAGTGTGCAACAGTTGAGCAGACTGTCAGTGGGCTTCTCAGCAGAGCAAAGTAGAGGCTAAAATAAGTGTCAGATAGCTTACCAACAAATAGAGGTGAAGGTTTCGAGGGTGTTGACTTGAACTCTGGATGGAATTGGACGCCAACGAAGAATCGGTGCTTGGGTATTTCAATGATCTAGAAAAAATATCAACTATAGTGGTCAATAAACCAGCATGGTGAAGCACAGGTAAGGTAAGATTCTTGGTTCTGTACTGTACCTCCATTCTCTTTCCGGTCTCATCTTTGCCAACAAACTGAAGTCCGGCATTTTCAAATGCTGGCACCATATCAGGATTCACCTGTGGACATGTTTTTTAAAACAATACAACAAATGTGGTAAGAAAGGGATCAAAGACCATGTTAACAAATCCAAAGCATTTATACATCGGAATGGCTGGGGAGAGATTATTACAGACCTCATATCTGTGCCGGTGCCTCTCATCTACGAACTTGACATCACCATAGCTAAGTGGACAAAAGAAGGCTCGTGAGTAGGCAAGCAGTAGTGCCAAACACAGATAACAATAACAGACAACATGTAGATGTGTGCCAAGATAATGTGGTGCACTCACAGCTTGGCAGATGTGCAGTCAGTAACCTCGAAAAATGTTCTCCTTGATCCAAGGCGCATGGTCCCACCCATATGTGTTGTGGAACCCTAAAAGAAATAACATCGGATTGTAGGAAACCATATGTGAGCTAAGAAGGATCTAGTTTCTAATAAAACTAAATACGATATGCTTGATAGAGAAAAGAAGCAGCATGTCCACAGACAAATAATTGTCCATGTAAGTTGGTGCTGGTTACGAATGGAGGCGGTGTGTCACATGTGTGTGAGTTTGCTCTTCTGTATTGAGCTTGAAGATTACCTCTGGCATAAAAATAACACATGGGGTCTTTGTATTGGGATTAAATTCTGCGCTGTCCGCATCAGGGAAGTTCATAACATGACGCGCAAAGTCTACAACAGCGAGCTGCATGCCAAGGCATATGCCAAGATAGGGGACATTGTTTTCACGGGCATACTTAGCAGCCATCATTTTCCCTTTAACACCTCTGTCTCCAAAGCCACCAGGCACTAAAACACCATCTGCGCCCTGCAAAACGAAAAAAAAAACTTTAGGCAAGTACAAAATTGGAAATTTGGCAATATTTCAGGGCATAAACTCCTGACCTTCAATAAACTCCATGCTGTGTTGTAAGCATCAGGTGCCTATAAATTTAACCACAGACAGGTAAGGAGAGAGTACAGATTAAGGACTAAAGATACTACATACTAGGAGCTGTTCAAACCTCCTTGGCAGTTGAATCCTCAAGATCAGTGGAAGCAACCCAATCTACAACAAGTTTTTTGCGGCAAGCGACAGAAGCATGCAAAAGAGCCTACAAAAAATATAAAATTTAAAATGTTGCACAATATGGAGAGAGATTTAACAAGACTGAAACAATGACCACAATGATCATCTCACCTTTAACACAGAAAGGTACGAATCTGACAGACCAGTGTACTTTCCAACCATAGCAATCCTAACCTGAAATGACAGTACAATACAACTGGGCATATGTAAAGGTTCCAGATGGATAAAACAATTGTGAAGGTGAAATAGAACCAACTTTATCCTGTAGAGTGTCATATAAAGTAGCTCTTGCCACCCATTCATCTAACTTCGGCTCCCGAGCAACGCTGCAAACATTAGAAACAAGTACTTAGAATACCATATACCAGCATGGCATCTTTGGAAGAAATTGTCGATAAGGCACACAGAGACAAACCTTTCAAGATTAAGAACTTTAAGAATAGCATCGTGTGCTTTTTGGTCCTGAAAGGGAGATGAAAATATCATATAGTGCACGGGGCAAAAGGTATACTGGTGCATACATATTACATAGTGAGATGTGCTATTACCCGTAACAGCAAAGGAATATGCCAAATATTTGAAACATCATATAGAGTGAAAATATTAGTGGCCTGCAACAAAAAGAATTCAATATTAACAAGAGTAGCTGTGGATGCACATTAACTGTTGCAGAAAAGGACAATTTCAGTACCGGCACATGACAAAACTGAGAGAGTTTCTCTTTCACGTTTTCCTCCAGCTCCTGTCACCAATAAGCATGGAAAGAAGTTAATAAATCAAAAGAGGTTTAGAACACATGGTAAAGTTAGATGGGTTCACTGGTTAACCTTCGTACTGCGACAAGCTAACATATTTGGCGTGAGACCGAGTCCTCTCAAACCACGAACACTGTGTTGAGTTGGCTTAGTTTTCTACAAAATCATGAAACGGTAACAAAATATATTAAATATGATGAACAGTTACACTTAGTTACGGCAACAGATTACATAGTAGCAGAGTGAAGACTAGCTTTATGAATTGACTGAGAAGTTTACTTACCTGCTCACCGACAACATTCAATACTGGAACAAGGCTGACGTGTACCAAACAGAAATTACCAGCACCTGGTGAATGAACAGCAAGGAAATATTGTTACTGGTATCACCATGGAGATGAAATCTAAAATTATGATGTAGTCATGCAAGTTCTTACCAACACGATAGGAGAATTGACCTAGAGCTTCGATAAAAGGCATGGATTCAATATCCCCTGCAGCATATCATTAGGTTACAAGAATATTAGAACTTCGAATTTAACTGGATGCAAAGAACAAGACTTCTAAAATGAACAAAATGTTAAACAGTTATGTCTTAACCACCTATAGTGCCACCCAGTTCTATCACACAGACATCGGCAGGTCCCTCCTTGCCATCAACAGGAATCGCAGCAACACGCTCAATCCAATCTTGTATGGCATTTGTAATGTGTGGGACAACCTTAAAATTACAATTGATCGAATAGATTAGAATGTGGGATATGTGTAACTAAAGTTAACAATTTCAAGTAAGAGGCAAAGATGAGTCTGGAGTAAGTGGCTTGTACCTGCACAGTCTTTCCCAGGTATTCTCCCTTTCTCTCCTTCTCAAGAACAGACTGTGATCAACCATCAAACCGCAATAAGTTAAGCACATAGGAAAGAACAGACTATTTTGCAACTATTACAGATATATTTGCAGAGGAACATGATGTGCCATTATTCAGTTTTCCACATACCCATGTGCTTAGATATAAGTTACTTGTGAATTTGTTATACCTATGGATGAGAAAACAAGACGTGTTTTTTAACTCTAGGGTGGTACAAGACATCAACATCAAAATGTACAAAGCATTAAATTATGTTTGATGGTTATGTAACATGAAAGTGGATAAGAAGCTAACAAAGCCTTTGTATGACCAAGTCATATTGTAAACATTAATAAATTGAAGTGATGTTAAAGTACAGGCAGCGTGTCAGCCGTACATTATCTAAGCCTGCTAGAATTCAACATAGCCCTCAACAAGGAGATGGCAATTTGCACACCTGGTAGATCTTTCCAGTAGTTATGTTATTATCGCGAGTCAGTTTAATGTCAAGAAATCTCTCATAGTTCCCAAGATCCAAGTCCACCTGCAACAACAGAAGATGACATAACATCAGATGAACAGATATGTGCTACTATGCAGACATTTGATGACTTGGTCGCATTCTATACCTCGCCACCATCATCTAGCACAAACACTTCACCATGTTCAAAAGGAGACATAGTTCCAGCATCAGTGTTAAGGTAAGGATCTGCACATTTGAGTGATACAATCAGAACATGCCAACCTTGCAAGGACAACAGCAATAGCTAGCATTGTACGGCACAAAAACTACTCAACAAGACGAAAAGAGCATTCATAACAATTTAATACAAATAAAATACTCACAAGAAGCCAAGCCAAAGAAGGGTGTAGCTAACTAGAAAATTATTACTATTAGTGGATAAAAGCTGCTGCAAGTGTATCCAACGTGTACCCTACGTGTATCACCAATGGTTGGATGGAATGATAGATATCTAAACCAGGCATCCGTGGCGCTGCGACATCGATAATCCCTCCAAACATACGAGACCTCTGGTACAGAAACAAGAAAGGGAGGGATAACCTAGTTGTAGTTCTTTAGACTTATCCTGGCCATCTGTCCCCTTGAGATTGAACAGCATGGAAGACAAAAAAATTAGCCTGACAGAGCGTGACAAACTTCTTCACAATCATTGATTCTTTCCTCTCGACCTGGTCCATATCAGCTTTTGATCCATTGACAAATCACAAAGACGCGAAGATAAAAGTTTCAGGGGCGCCAAGACCATTGCTAGGTGAAACCTCGCTACTGTTCATGTCTCTGTACTTTCAAAATCTTGAGGCCGCGCAAGCAGCACCCAATGCAGAGCTTCTAAACGAGAAGTAAAATAGGCGCCCGCTGCCTGAAATTACTGCTGGTAAACGACGAAATCTCCTCGAAGATCGAAGTATTTTCATCAATCACGGGCACACAAGACGACTCTTCTACGAATCAAGAAAAGGGGGAAAGAAATCTAAAGAACGTATCGAGCCGCCGCCGCCATTATCCAATCTCTCTCGCGGCCGTGATGGGGGCTAGGGGGAACGGGCCACGTACCGATCTTGATGGAGGTAATGCGGAGGCCGCACGCCTTGAGCACGACGCCGATGCTGCTGGCCGTCACCCCCTTCCCGAGGCCGCTCACCACGCCGCCGGTCACCAGCACGTACTTCATCTTCACCGAATCTCCTCGGCCGCCTAATCCTCCTCCTCCGCTGCCCCGCCCCCTCGCCGCGATTCGTCCGGCTCCGGCCCCTGCGCGCGAGGGCGTGTGTATGTGTGTGTGTCTGGGGTTCAGCCGTCGCGGTGGGGAGGGGAGGGGGGAAACGGCGCAGGGGATAGAGACGAGGAGGGCTTTCGGATATTTATACCCTCCCGCAAAACCTTTCTCCGTATCCCTTTTGTATTTGTCCCACATTTGGAAAGTAACCTATGCTCCTTTCAGTGTTTCATTATGTACATTCTCTTTTGAAACTTTTTATGTTTCACTCAATTTTTTGAAAATTCTACTCTTGTTATCCTTCTATTATTTATTGTGCAAATGGAACATATTTTTCTAGTATATTTACTTTTGTTGAACTTGTGTCTATGTCTAGTGTAGCAGTGTGTGCACAAGGTTCTTGGCGAAACAATTAAAACTAGAAAAAAAAGCTACGAAGATCTGAAATTAGGCAAACTACTAGGTGCAATGCAACCTAGATTTATCATACCTCTTTAGGATACCACTTTCATGAGACACGCAAATGGTTCAAGCAAATGATAAATTGAACATAATATCCTGCATATTTGTTTATTTGAAATTCTAAAATAATTTAGAATGTCACCTAAAGTTTCAGGTATAAAAGTATAACATGTTATGGTTAGAGAAATTTGGTCTTATCGATTTATGGAAATGCGTTGTTCACGAGCCCTCCTCCAATCCTCTTTGTCTAACTGCGTGGAAAAACATTTGTACGCCAAAAGAGGATGGACGATTAGGCCGTCAATCATGGGCTCATCCTCTCTGCGGCATGGCGTATTGCAGAGAAGGCCAACAACATTCTATACCTGATTCTTAAATCCACTTTGCAGATGGATTGATATGGCGGCCCAAGAACAACATCCCTAAATCTTATTTCTGGACTTCCATCCTCGAAGTTTTACCCCTTTGAAGTCCAACGCTTATCAAATTACCAAAGAAAACATCTCCGTTTGGAGTACCCCCGTGTTGCTCTGCTTGGATGTCTATGTACGCCGATCTTATCATCCAACCCAAGGTTTCATCTATCCAGCTCTGGTTTGTGATCTTTGGCTTCTGAATCAAAAGGCATGGAACATGTCCTAATTGATAACCACTTCCTTCAGAATATTGCTCGAGCCTTAAACAACGCTCCCATTCTTCCAACAGATGAGGAGGACGATATCTTGTGTTGGAACTGACTCCGAATGGTAAATCCAACTCAAAATCCACGTATAAAACTTGTTTGCGAACTCTGTCTTCTGCAAGACTTTCAACATCAAAACAATTGATGAATCCAATAGAATAGTGCTTAAAGATGTATTGGAAATAAAAAACCATGATCCCAAGGATTAAGACCTTTATTTGGAGACTTCATGAGTTAGAGCAGCAACTTATTCCCCTCATATGAGTCGTAGATGAATACCATTTGTATTTTACTTCCACTTTCTCTAGAGCAACATGGTTTCAGTCTCCCTAGCATATTGACTCTGACATTTTTGTTTAAAATGGTGACTGCCAGGCCACTACAATACTCAATTTAATGAGGATCAACAATCAATTCTCAAATATTCTCACCATTTCCACATTTCTTTGGTGTCTTTGGAAGTGTGGAAATAAAAAGTTGATCAATAATAAACAAGTCTAGCCTCATCAGGTGGCCATCAGAATGAGGTTTCTAGAGGAAGTCACTCACTCAGCTGTTCCACCAACGAATCAAGCAGGTTTGATTCAGACACCCCAAGGACAATCAGTGTCCTCTGATTTTTTGTCCGCAGAGAGAAATGTTGATGTGGTGTGGAAGAAGGGAAGGTCAGGGCATCCATCCACTACTGACGTGGGTGTTTACCTGCACTTCCAGGATCAGAGCCATGATTCAAATGTTATGGAAAAAAATGGAAAATATTCATTCAACTCTTGAAGTTGAGTCATATTCTCTCCTTCTAATAGCAATGCTTGCAAGGAAATTAAAATTCTAGGAATAAATCTTTTTTCACAAATTCCAGCAACTTGGCAAAAACGGTGGTAGCTAAAGATGGAAATGATCATGTTGTTCTGTAGGAAATAAGAAGGATGACAATACACTGTAGGTATCTCATGGTGCCTCTTCATGCTAAGATCTATCATGTTAGCAGGTCGACGGAGCAGCACATTGTTGAGCACACCAGGAAAAAAGATGTACAAGATTCAAGCCTTCTTGTTCTTGTAGGAACAACGCCCATCACGACTTGGAGTCCAATTATTGTTGTGAAGGATCAACTGCAACTTCCTAGGCTTGTAATCACTAATGAAAAATGTTTCAAACGGAAAAATTGGGTGCTTTTCCCCCCTCCTTCTCAAAAAAAGGTAACCACTATGTCTTGGGTTGATTTCATATCCCTGCAGTCAAACACACTTATTTGAGGAAACACGAGACACGCGTGAGGTGGCGTCTCTAAATCCATATAGGGTTCCACCCCCTCGCCGGTGACGTTGTCGGTCTGCTATGCCTCCATTGTCCTTAGGGCCTTGAGGTGTGGCGGATCAAGGCCTCTCGTGGTTAGAGGGTTCTCCTTCTTTGGTCCTTTTCAGTGTCTTTTTTCAGAATTGTGAGATGACGGCTACATCTCGAAATCAGAGTAAGGTCCTTTCCACCCTATCCTTTCTTCAGTGATACGTCTAGTGTCTACGGAGGGCGCTTAGAGTCGTGTGCCTGACGAATCTTATAGGATCCAGTCTTTTTGTATTCGTTGGTGTGATTTGAAGTCGGCCTCTTTCATGTGCCTATGGCTTATTTTCATCCAAACTTAACAACCCGGTCAATTCATTCACCCACTGTTCATTTCATCCATATCAATGTACGTGTGGTGCATACATTTGGAAGCTTGAATCTACAAATTTTTTATTGGGTTCCATACCTCTAATAAGGTTTACCAAACCCTTTGTACCAATATCCCAATAGCATAAATAATTTCTTGGTAATTATAGAGTTTTTTCGGTGTATGACTAATATGCTCAAGAGTATCCACCTCTTGAATCAACATGTCTCATTTGTCGCATCACCGATAAAGACCACATAAATAAGAGAAAGCGGGTATTTTCTCGAGATACCAATACGACCATCTAGAGGATCCGGGGACACAAGATAAGCTATATAAGGTTGTTCTTTATCTTTTTGTTTTGGAAGAAAGTTACATTTCCTTGGTAAACATCTGAAAAACAATGTGAGTTCATGCAATATAGAAGGAGAAAAAAAAGGTCATCCTCAAAAAAATCAAGCAAGTAGACACAACGGGCTGGCCCATACGCTGCTCGCAGTCATGAGTGCTAGGCAGCCCTGGTCTCCGTCGAACCCTAGTGACATGTATGTGTGCAGCCCACCCAAGAACACCGGCCCACATTTGGCTCCTGGCTCCTGAGCCAGCGCGCGGCGCACCTCGTCCGACAACTCGGATCCGCACTCCGAGGCATTCCACTCCACATCGCTGACATTCATGACCCACAGGGTGGCCAGCCCCACGCGCCAGTAACTATGATCCTTGCGCCGCCGGTCGCCCATTCCCCAGGTGGGTCTCCCCCACCGGAACCACGTACGCATACACTAAAATAAAAACCGAAATAAAAGGATTAAAAGGAAGGAAAGAAAAGAGGCACATGAGCAGCGCAGGCCGTAGCGCAACGCTGCTTCTCCTCTTCTCCATCTCATCTCATCATCTCCCAGCCGAGCCCAGGCTCCATCCCATTCCCACACACCACGACACTCCGCTCCGATCACTCCACACCTCCTCGTGCCGGTCCCGTCCCGTCCCGTCCAGCTCACGCCCACCGCCCCACCCCCGACGCAGATCCGATCTGTCCCGCCACGCCCCGGCCGCCGCCCGATCGGATCCCGAAGGTGAGCTGAGATCGAGCTCGACTCCCCTGCCCCCATTGCCCGAGATCGCCGGATTCGGGTTCGAATCTGAGCCCCCTGCGCGTGCTTTGCTGCTTCCAGGGTTTTGTGTGGGGTTGGCTCATGGTTCACGATGGCGCAGTGAAGGACCAGCAGGAGAGCCCGACTAGCCCGCCGCCATCCGCGACAGAAGCAGCCGCAGAGGTGGTGGCAGTGGAGGCGGCGGAGGCGAGAGCGGGGGAGCGGGACGGGGAGGGGGCTGTTGAGGCGGGGACGTCGAGGCCCGGGAGCGACAAGAGGCTCGGCGTAAGGCACCCCGTCAAGTACCGCAGGTTTCGGGCCAAGGGGAAGACGATGGCGGAGCCTGGACCTGGAGGGGTCACGCCCGCGCAGTTGGTGGAGGTGGAGATGGAAGGAGAGGATGGGGAGGTCGAGGAGGAGGCCTCCTCGCCGGAGAGGGAGGTGCTGGCCGGCGTCGTGGAGGTGGAGATGGAGGTGGAGGAGGGGGCTGACATGGAGGTGTCACCTACGGCGGCTGTGGCGATAGTGGAGTCGCAGTTGGACGCTCAGTCAACCAAGGAGGAGGAGGAGGAGGGGGAGGTGTCGTCGCCGGTGCTGGCGGAAGCGGGGAGGAGTCTAGGAGCCACAGCTGTACCCGCGGCTGCCATACCAGCTCTGGAGGTGCCCAAGGATCAGGACCAGGAGAAGGAGAAGAAGGAGAAAGAGAGGCAAAGGGAGAGGGAGAGGGCCGACGAGGTCGGCTACATGAGCGGCGGGTGCAAGAGGTAATACCAATCCCCTCCTTTGGATGCTCGGTTGTATTGGCGCGCAATACCGTTGGTTTATTTGATTCAAGTACACTTTACTACCATTTAGCTTGTATCCCGATACATTTAATGTAGTATGTCGGTGCGCTAGAGCTGATAGCATAATTGCATTACCATATGTGTGTGTGTGACGTCGAATGCAGCTTCTAGTCAGTCAATGCTGCATTCAGGATCTTAATCAAACAGAGTTCGGTGTTCAACTTGGTGGTTAGTTTGTGGGGTCATGAAGGTGTGTTTGGTTACCATTCAGCTAACTCTACCAATTTTGGCATTGCCATGGCTCTTCAGTCACACTATGCATTTTTTTTGCCCATAATTTGTCAAATTTGGCAGGTTGGTTGGGCCACAAAGCAAGCACACCTTAGATTTTGCGAGCCAAAAGGTCATTGAAGTTCATGCGCTGTTTCTTGCTTGTCTCATGCAAATGTTCTATAGTGAACATACATGATCCACTAAATGCTGGTAAACGACAATTTAGTTCAGTAATAAAGGCAGAGGGCATAGCTTGGAAATACATCTAGATTCATTCAGTAATAAAGGAGCGGGAGTAGCTTGGAAATACATCTGCATGCCTCCCTTCGGCTAGAATATTATAATAGTCTCCCTATTTAGAATTCTTTTGTAGTTCCAGACCTTTGGCGGACCAGGGCATCAACTTTATGGAACCAACATAAACTCAAAATCTCACCGTCTCACGTGTGATTTTGCGAATTGACGGTAGTGTCCAGTGAACCCGTTGCATAATACATACACATGACGTGGTTAAAGAGTAGCGGAGGATGACTTCTAGACAAAGAGTAATGGAAAGCATAATATTGCTGAAAAGCATAATGCTATATCTTACAATGTTCCATTAACTGGTGGTTGCTCACCATAGCAATGCCATGTTTTGAATATGTAGAACACATCACTTCTTTTGATAGAAACTTGAGAGGAGAACAGTACAAATGGAAGCGCAATACCATATTGTAAAATCTGTTTATCAGGTGAGAATGATATCTACTCTGAAACCACTCTTTGGTCAAACAAACAATAGACTTCAGAATAATGTTATAACTGGAGTTTGGCAAGTTATTCTCCAAAAAAAGAAATAAGATCTCACATGGGAAAGGATGTCTTGACAAGGAACTTTTGATGTTAATAGAACATTTCTTCATCATCAGATGTTAAGATGTTTTTGCATTATCTAGATAGAATATCAGCAAGTCTTCATCATTAAGTGGGTCAACTACCCAACTCAGTATTGTTTTCTTCAACCAAACCAACTTTGCTTGGAATCATTGTGGGATCAGCAATGCATATCACCTTTTTAGAGTAACATGGCTAGTCCATCACATTTACTTCATTTAATTGGCGGCTTCCCTGCATGTTGCTCCCAGTCTCACATCCACCGCCCTCTCTCGTGGCATTGATCTGTCCCACATTATTGATGAGTAGTTTAGGGTTTGGTTGCTGGAACTGCGAGTTGACAGTTTAATGTATGACCCAAAAGTAGATTTGAAGCAACTCAGGTTTAGGAATAGTCTATGGTTTTGTCAAATGTACTTTATATAACGTAGGAAATTGGACCTTCATAAATGTTGAGCTGATTGATAGGCATAGTTTATTTTCTTAAAATTCTGTATTTTTATTTCTTTATAAACATTCTCTGTTTAGTATTGCAATTTCCAAGATCCTGATATTATTATTTAACTATTATTTGATTAATTTTGGATAGTTTGTAAAAAAAGCAAATGACATTTCTGTGATCCAAGTGGGAGATAGCCACGTTTATTAGATCTGGAGCTTCTAGCTCAAATACATGCATCTAATTTTGATGACATATACAGATTATTTTTCATACTTCAGTTAGACAGACATTTTGGATGCATACATGTGATATCAGGGTTTCTGAATTTTATTTTACTTTCCTTATACATGAATTATAAGCTCTACTAAATTTTAACAACAGGCATTTTGGAATTATGACTGATTTGCAGTGATGATGGAAATTTGAGTTGTGGATTTTCAAGTTTTAGAGGAAAAAGGGCAAGCATGGAAGACTTCTTTGACATAAAATCATCTAAAATTGACGATAAACAAATAAATCTCTTCGGAATATTTGATGGTTGGTGATTCTTTCTTGTTGACTACTTATCTTTTCTCAGCGGTTCTCTATCTAAACAATTTGTTTTCCTGTAGGTCACGGGGGTTCACGTGCTGCTGAGTATTTGAAGGAGCACTTGTTTGAGAACCTCGTTAAACATCCAGAATTCATGTCAGATACAAAATTAGCAATAAGTATGATTCTTTTTCCATAGAAGTAATAAGTATGATTTTGTTAATTCCATTTCCAAGATACCCTTAATATTTATTGTGGTGGACTATCTAATTAGTTTTTTGCCACTAATAGGTGAAACATATAAAAAGACTGATTCAGAATTCTTGGACTCTGAAATCAACACTCATAGAGATGATGGGTCAACTGCATCTACAGCAGTTTTGGTTGGGAATCATCTTTATGTGGCAAATGTTGGTGACTCTCGGGCTGTAATATCCAAGTCAGGCAAAGGTGATTGCTTCTTTCTGGGAATTATATTGTTCATTTGTTAGCCTGTGCACAGCAAAGCCTAGCATGGTAACTGGATAATAATAATGGAAATCAGGACACTTTCTTGTCATTTGAGTTTAGTTATGGTGTTGATGACATCTACTATTTATTGTTGAATACTCTTCCGACTCTTCTGATCATCTGGAGTTTAAATATGTTATGAATACAATTTAATAGTTGATGTAAAATGTTGTAATCTGATTAATTTCCATCAGATTTAGGATAAATATGCAGAGCACATGTCTCTTCTTCACTTGGAACTTGTGCTCACTCATCATCATCTTTTATTATCGAATAGATTGCTGCCATGCACTCTGCTATTATTTTGATGATACAAGACATTTGTCACTGCTTGCTGCATTGTTGGTAAAATATTGTTCTTGTTCACAGCTATTGCACTCTCTGATGATCACAAGCCGAACAGAAGTGATGAGAGGAAACGAATTGAGAGTGCTGGTGGGATTGTTATGTGGGCTGGTAAGTCAGGCATCCATCACACAGAGCACCACGTGACTAAATTACATATTCTCATGTTTCAACTTTCAACACAAGTTGTAGTTTGTATCTTTAGTAGAAGTAACATGTGCATGGGGGCTGCGGGGTTGCAAATTCTGATAGTAGCAAATGGGCTTTTGCAGGAACATGGAGGGTAGGTGGTGTACTTGCAATGTCTCGTGCATTTGGCAACCGCTTGCTGAAGCAGTTTGTTGTCGCAGAACCGGAGATACAGGTAACTTGCGCTTGTAAACTTGTGTTTGTTTTGAGCCAAAACACATAGATTGGTGTTTCACTGCTTATATGTCAAACTATCAATGCTCTTGTGTGACCCTTCATTAATTTGTCAGGAACAAGAAATAGATGATGAACTGGAGTTTCTGATTTTGGCCAGTGATGGGCTGTGGGATGTGGTTCCGAATGAGGTTAGTTTGCTACTCTGTTTTGAGGTAGCTTTTGTTCACAGGGTCGACCAGAGTAGCTTAGTTGAATTTATACCACATAATTAGCGGCATGGTGATTGGTGAACAATACACAGTAGGAACTTGTGATGATTTGTCATCTAAGTGTTTGTGTTGTACATTGCACCACCTATGAACTAAATAGTAGTGCAGCTATGATTTTCTACTAGTAGAATAATTGATGTATCTCCTACCCTTTTTTGGCAACTATTGAATGTTTTTCAACTGCTGGCAACGCTAGGGATTTACATCCAATAGATATATAGGCAGATTTTCTTGCACTTGTCATTAACGTCGACGATCCATAATACATCATTTGTCGAAAATCTCACTGCCATACTTCTGTTGTCCACACAGGATGCCGTCTCGCTAGTCAAGATGGAGGAGGAACCCGAGGCGGCGGCCCGGAAGCTGACGGAGACCGCCTTCGCCCGTGGGAGCGGCGACAACATCACCTGCGTCGTCGTGAAGTTCCAGCACGACAAGTCGGGCGGAGACTCCCCCTCGCCTTCCGGCGACAAGAGCTGATCATATTTCTTGGCCCGTTATACATGTTGTTGGCCGTCGAGGGCCCCTTATCTGTAGATCTACAGGCCTCCAGTCCATATGTATCAGGAATGTAGCAGCATGGTTATTATACATTCATAGTAAATGATTCTCGAAATTTGTTGTTGGTGAATACAAAAATGGTTATCGGACTGGGTTAGTTTCAACTTTCAACTGGAGATAGCTGAGAGCAATAACATGGGTGGCGAAGGTTCTGAAAGGCAGCAGTTGTGCTCCTGGTCAATGCTGCTCATAGTGTGTGCAACCCACAGAAGCTCCTAATTTCCCCGCGGCTAGCCTGCAGCAGATCAGGTGGTTCTACCTGTGTGCGATCTCTGTTTTGCAGTGTTCGGTTCTAGTGGTGCTGGCCAGGCATCTACCATTTGTGGCAGTCACTACGTTGCATTCTCTAACAGTCTCGGAATTAGAGGCTTGACTAACAGGGTACAGACAGCGGTCCCACTCCAGTCACGCCGCTGTCAAGGCTCGAGCGCAAGAACCAAAGCAGTTTAAACAAAGGCTCGATCAGCCGCGATGGCTGCCCGGTGGGTGGTACATGAGCTTGATCCATGGCGATGGCCTGGAGCTCGAGGATGTCCTCATCCAAGGTTCTACTCCTCTGCATATCAACATTTGCCTGTCACTCTCACTCATACATCAGCTATTCAGCTCAGCGTGCACCTGCAAAAGTTGAAGCTTTGTATGTGCAGGTGAGAATGGAACCATCAATGGTCAAGGCAGGTTCTGAAACATCCATTGCAGTTGCAGGTAATGCGAGATGGACAGATTCTCTACATCTCCTCTGCATATGTCATTTGCCAGATTAACGAACGTGTACATGCACAGACTGAAGCTTCTCGTGTGCAGATGAGAATGGCACGATCGACGGCCAAGGCAGCGCGTGGTAGAACATGTGGAAGAAACGCACGCTCGCCGTCATGAGGCCGGCCGCATCTGCCAGCAGGAGCTGATGTACCTTCACCGACGTCATCATCTCCGACGCCGGCTTCAGAGGCTCGCTCTTCTGGAACTGGAACATCCATCCCGTTTCTTGCAGGTGATATGAACAGATTCTTTGTCAGTCGATGTTGCGTTACGCGCGCCTAAATCTAAATCCTGGGTTCCTCTGCCTCTGCCTCCTGTGTGTGTGTGTAGCAATTCGTTGGCTGGCTCCACATGATCTTGATCCCCCACACACTGACGGAAGGAACTTATGCGGGCAAACAAGCGTTCATGTCGTTTTCTGAATCATCAGTGCAAACAAGATGGTATTTCTGATTCCTGAAGATAAATACGTAGTATACTTGACTTAGACTACGCTTCAGATTCAAGCAGAGATGTCTGCATTGAGGACAGCTACTACATTTCGGCAGGAGAAATGTCTGAAGAGCGGGAGCAGCTTAGTAGTATGTCATCGCTTTCTGGCGCAATCCTAGCTAGCGGCTATCAGTGGCGATGCACTTGATGTGCAACCACTGCCATGAGCAGAGTCGTCTGGGACGAGCGAGCTTCTCTGCAATTTTGATGTGATGTGAGTCTCTTATTATAGCCAAGGAGTAAATGCTGTTATTAGTCTCTCCTCATTTATCGAAATCCTATTCTTCTTGCAGAAATAATCAAATTCTTGTAGTACACTTCTCGAAAAAAAATTTAAACTTCTCGATTTTTTTTTTGTAGTACTGGTTAACAGGAGAATGTAACTGAAGAATATGTAGGATCATCCTAAACCCTGTTGTAACATCTGGTAATTTAAACCCAGGGTAGGGTAGGCAGCTCCTTTCTTCATGGCATGGAGATCTCACCACTGCAGTTAAACCCAGGGTCGGACTGATCGCACACTCTCTGCAGCAGATAACCCAAACCATTGTACTACTCTCTGCAGATAGAAAGCAAATCGATCCGATTCTCGGCATCAGCATTCACCAGTAGTTAGTCGTTACAGGAGCACTTGCCGTCCACGAAATGGTGGAACCTCGCGGCATCCCGGAGGATGATCTGCCGCTCGCACACCGCAGAGACGTCATCGTCTCCGAAGCAGTCTTCTCTTCAGGGACTGGCAGTTCCGTTGTGAAACATACAGTACATCTCAGGCATATATCTCATCGACTATCCGCACATTGGCACTGGGCCCCGTTTTCTGCACATCTCACTCTTATTACTTCAGTCAATGTTGAACTACGTACACGCGTCCGAAGAATCTACTCACTCCGTTTGAAAATATAAGATGTTTTAGATTTATGAATGAGATTTTTTTCGATAAAGGACACATTTATTACTTAGAAAGTAACTTACACCCGGCCTCTGCATAACTAGATGCACACAGCCGTCATCAATCCACACGGTCCAACATAAAAGAAAAGATACAGACGAATTACATATGAAGCTGAGCAAATGCAATAGCGCCTAGGGTGCATAGGGCAAGTCTATCCGAAGATTATGCTGCCATCCATGTCTGGTAAAAAGATTCCGTGCCGTATCCTCCAGCCTCGTACACACCTCTATGAAGAGATCGCGATATTCCGCACGATGCAAAGTCGACCAAGCACGAAGGGTATGAGTACACCTGTAACGAACCTGCAGAACAGAACAGTTTATATCACTAAAAACCTTATTATTTCTACATAGCCATAGCGACCATATAATTGCGCATGGTGGATACAAGCCTGAATCTGCTTGGGTGATTGACCATATAGATCGGGCAAAACTATATTAGAAAATTAGGTGTTTGATTGTCTCATCATGGTGACAGAACACACACCCATAATTTCCATGCCAATTTCGCTTAATAAGGTTATCTTTTGTAAGGATAATCCCACGACGAAGATACCAAACAAAGATTTTGTTTTTAAGTGGTATCTTAATCTTTCAGATCATCCTATTATCTACAAAGAGCTAACAGAAAAGAACCCGTTCTTAGTTAGGTTCCAACGAAATTCATCGGCTCTTCCGACAATTGTACATGTGCCAGACGCTGTAGCAACATGATCCAAGAGTCAAGTCTAGAATCAATTAAATCCCTTCGTTATATTTGGCGGGAATGATTCGAGCACCGTGGCACCGTTTCCTCCTTATAACGGACAATGGAATATAACGAAGGATATTGTTCTTGAAGGGTAGCATTATCTAGTCACTTATGAATGAGATGTATCTAGACACCTTTTAGTGTTTAGATTCCTCACTGATGCTTTGTTTCAGGGTAACATCTACTCTCCAAAATAAATGACTTGTATTTATCTAGATTCACATGTATCAATCTATACACTAAAACGAATCTAGGCAAACATCATTGAACGAGTTATTTTTAATCTAGCAACTAAGTAGTGATAATCTGAAAGTATGCATGTGATAGGAGTATTAGGATTTAGTTTTGAAGAGTCCGTTGCGGTAAGTTAGTGGTGAGAACGGATTGTTGATCGGATCGACCGTTTGAGAAATAAAACCTTTTCAAATTTCAAAATCAAAGAAATTTATGAGGTAGTCTTGCATGCATACACATAGAGCTGTCGCACAAGTCTGAATATATATATTATATATTAAAAGCACAAAGAGAAGTTTGACATTAACCGCAAACCAAACAACTCTGCATTCATCGGTTGCTACCTGGTAAGTCCATCGTCCAACAGGGCGTGTACGCAAAGGAAATCTCCAGATTAGAATAATCATGCTCCATTATTCCCAAGTATCAAACCTTTGAGCTATTGAAATAATAAGCAAATGTTGCTCTTCTACGATCATCATGAAAAAGGGCAATCTCTTTGTAAGGATGGAACCCCAGGCACCAAAAAAGATCAGCCGAGGAGGCATTGGGGTTGCACTTTTTTGGCCAATCCACGGTGGCAACAGCATTTTCATCACAAGAGTCCCATTCGAAACCATCTTTGGATAGCGCCTCGTTGTATTCATATGCTACTTTGAGGTTGACGTCATTTTTCAACAACAATTCCTTCTGATCAAGCGACTGTGAGATCCATGCTCCATTTTTGTCAACATTTTTACAAGGATATATCCTCCACGCTGTCTCAAAATTGATTTCATTTTCTAAAACCCAGTCTATCACACCACGTGATTCGGAAAGAAACCAAACCTGAAATGTGGATCGCCCATCGACATCCAATACACAATAGACCCCTTCCATTGATTTTCCTATACGAAATAGTGACCCAATGCCTCCTTTTGGCAAGTTAATTACTTGGTACTTATCATTCCACAAGTTTATTCTGCAAAAAACAAAATTAACACCGAAGTTTAATTACCAAATGATATTAGTAATTAGAATAGCACTAGTAATTTTTCCCTCCGTCCCAAAATCGATGTCGAATTTGCAACATCTATTTTACGAGAAAGTATAATAATAAGTGCAAGTAATGATAATAATATATATACCTCAAAAGAAAGTCAACTCGTCTATGCCTAGAAGGAACATAGAGTGACCCCTTCCAGTAAGCGGAGTAGTACAAACGCCAAATGTGATTTCACATCGTCGATTATTCCTGCAGCATCTCCTTGTCGTGTAAATGACCTCTCCTTCCAACAATTTGTCTTTGAGGAGAAAACATACATGACATATGACGAAGGTGGCCACTCAGCACTGCACGCCACGTTGTCACTGAAATACGAGGGATGAAGACCACCTCATAATGTGGTGAGACGGTAGGGTCATAGACGAGGTAGCGGTTACGGTACACCCTCCATCCGATATTATGTTGCGCATAATTTTATATGCAAGTT
Organism: Avena longiglumis; assembly: GCA_030063025.1. Classification (NCBI taxonomy): domain Eukaryota; kingdom Viridiplantae; phylum Streptophyta; class Magnoliopsida; order Poales; family Poaceae; genus Avena; species Avena longiglumis. The sequence goes on from CP125974.1 coordinate 557,883,275, forward strand.
AAATTGTGTAAAGTTTGATAAAAAATATACAAAATAATATAAATATGTATGATATAAAATGTATATATTATGAAAATATATTTCAATATAATCCTAATGATATTAATTTAGCATAGTATAAGGTTATAGTTGTATCAAACTACTTGGTTAAACATTGTACAATTTAACTATGATAAAATCTTATATGCAACCTAAATTAGGACGGAGGGAGTAGCAGCGTCTGCACTTTGTCCCCCATGGGCACGCACATGACAACGCGCCGGGGGGACAACAACGCCCACAGACTGGTGGCCGGATTGGCCACCTTGTAGTAGTTAACCAAAATACTAGATAAGGGCTATTTGCCCTTCCACTCCTGAATTCATGAAACCTACTAGATAAATGTTATCTGCTCTAAAATAAGTGACAACAACAAGATCATTACTATCACTTGTCACTTGGACACTGATCCACCTGGTTGGTATCTGTTCGTCATCCATATCCATTTATGGCGGGAGTATATAATGTCCCCGAACAATTTGTGTGTTTGCTTTGAGAGCAGTGTGCATAAGGTAGATAAATGCATTGTATGAGTCTGCGAAATCCAGGGCCACGATATGGGGAAGAGCTGCAGGAACAGAGTAGACATGGCTCAAAGAAGGAAGCACAAAAGCAACCGCAATTAGAATGCCAGAGTGTCTAGAGATTAACACCTTGATTCCCATGGTTATAGCAATGATAGCACCTGCATAGATTACATGAACAACTTAGTCGGTAACGAGGGGGGGGGGGGGGCAATTGCCCCCCTTGACCCCAGTGAAGCTCTCTTTAAACACGGGTCACATGTTGTTGTGTTGCCCTAGGGCCCTCAAAATCCCTGGAGCGGCCCCTGTGTGGCTGTCGAGTGACCATTTCTTTGTCCAGATCTTATCCCAATGCTTACTTAGCTCAAGCATTTCTTTTTCCAGATCTTTTTTTTGCGAATCTTATTTTTCTAGATCTGATCCAAATGAGCTGGAGCATTTCTTTTTCCAGATATATTTAGGGATTACTCACCTGCCATTATAAGCTGTAAATTATTTCCTATTGGCACTTTACTTAATGTCAAAGTGACACGAATCCAAATGCCTTTTAGCAGACGCTGGTGATGGGGAAAATGTTTTCTTCTTGCAATATTAAATAAATATTGCATTGAGCATAGCTCTCTTTTCCCTAACATGTGTTAAAAAGCTTGGATGAAAATATAATTTAACGGTCATTGTGCATATATATTGTAATGTGCTGATATGCAAGCTGTTGTTCAGGTATAGTAGTAACAATACCTCCTATATCTTAATGCACTGTGAATTATATTTAAATCGTATCGCAGCCTTGCTCACTATTTTTCACTAAATAAGATTTCTGCCATGTACTTAAATGAGTTATATTTTCTAGATTATTACACCTCCCACTATCTAAACCATGAAACATGCCTTGAGATATGTGCAGTCTCTCACACTACATTTCTGATAGGTTGAGAGAAAGTGTACAGATCTCAGGAATTTCGTGCATGTTGTACTACTAGGAGAAGCTGAGCCAAAGTTGGAAGGTGAACTGTCTGAGGAACAACTTAGTGAGTAACAAATTTCTAGGTCAAATCAGAACTAGCAATGGTTTTATTTATAGAAAATGGAAACTTTCATTTATAGTTGTTCATGACAATAAGAAATAACATTATTTGACCCTTCAACAAATCAGGATCCTCCCTTCTCATCAGGGGGTGGTTAAGACAAATGCAAGAATAAGTATTGTTCAAGAGCTAATATTCCTGTTGAAACAGAGATATAATGTTTGTATAACTGCTAACATTTGGTAGATTCAATGCATGTGAATTCTACATCCTAATTAATATGCTGCGACTCAAAAACTTTGGTAGCAGATATGGAAGTTGCAATCATGCAAGAGCCATCTAAGGGCAGAACATAATCCAACATGAAGTAAAACAGTGGCAATAAATCTATATAGTCCATAAAATTTTGTGAAATGACGACAATGGTGCAAAAAACTAGTTCTTGGAAAAATATTATTCTGTAATAGAAATATTACTGTAATGCAACAGTTATTAAATGATCCATATACTTTATAGAGCCATGGTTTTTGAAATCTCAGCAAAGATATCCTAAACTACCTATTTCTATTGATCGAGCAAATTATATACCATTATATTTATTTTTATCAATTTCTTCTTGTGTTCATATGTATGTTTGTGTCGTTAGTTCCAATAATGAGTACTCACAACATTGTAAAGACATATAAGGGACGGTGTTGCTGCACATTTGGAGAGGCCAGATAAATGTTAGAGTATTTTCCGAAAAATAGGAGTCAAAATAGAGTCATTGTAGGCTACATCTTGGACCATCTATATTTTCTATAATAGAATTATTCTACATTTTTGGGTCTCAAAAGTAATACACTAATATGAGTACACAAGTAAAATTATGGGCTGGGCCCCTTCATCATAGGGTCCGAGGCGAGTGCCCCTCTTCCCCGCCCTATGTCCGGCTCTGAGCCACGTTCTCGCCCGTTGCTAGCCTGCTGCATACGTTGCCACTCTTTTGCTCCCCCACTGCAACTAGACCCCCGAGGCCAGCGGGCGGGGCCAAGTAGGTCAGGGTGTGGGGTGGCAATGCGGACACTTCCTTTCCATTACTATCCTCTTTTGTTACCTTCTATCTTTGACTTTTTTTGAACGTGTGATGATCTCGCTGGTTGTCGGTGGTGTTGGCCTCTTTCTTTTCCTCGCGCTGATTTTGGCAACTGCCATCGCATTTTTGCAACTACATCTAGTGAACCAAGGCATCGAACTATTTTTTTGGTTCTTTTCTCTTTGTATTGGCATGTGTATTCCCTCCGATTCTTCAAAATAAGATGTTTTAGCATTTTTCTAAAACACATGTATCCTAATGTTGTCTTTTAGCATGTAATATGTTCACTCATTTTGCTTCGAACTGCACACTAAAAGTTACATGCGTTTCAAAAAAAGCTAAAAGATCTTATAATAATTTGGAACTGAGGGAGTACTAGAAAAAGTGATGATTTTCTTAATTCAGATATTGCACAATTCAACTCGATTGAAAAGTTTGATTTCTCTTAACTGTTTGTTGATTACAAAGACAGCTATTACTGGAATATATAAATTTTAACAGTAGTACAATAAATTGTTTCTGGAATAAATTCTCTTAAGCTCTGTTATAATAACAAGAACCTTATTGGTAGGTGACTTCAAACCAATGTATAGCCAGTGCCGAATTTATGCCCTTATGTATGCATGTATGTATCGAGGAAAATCAGAGTTTCCAATACCGTACGCTCCAGATTGGTCAGAAGTTCTCAATTCAGACATATAACTGAAATTTTGGTTCCCTGCCTAGAAATAATAACAGGTGAGAGAGACAACATTGTGCAGGCAATGATAACACCATTAGCTAGAAATAAATATTGTCTACTTGTGTAACGGTTTCTAGGGAGTACGATTCAGCTTGATTTCCATGTACGCAAAGTCACAAACCTTATGGCACCGAGGAGGCAATCAGTTCATTAACAGTAACTTGACAATTATCGGTGTTGTTTAGCCCTCGAACATAATAACAGAAGCAAACTGGAAGTGTCGAGCAGGTATTCACGCATGCAGTTGGGCGAAACATAGATTTATACTAGTATTGATTAAGCTTGTGGCTGGAGCAGCAGGTCCTAAAATTCAAACTGGGATACAATGCCTAAAGACGGATACTGGGGCCTGCTACATTTCGACAGTGGACGACCTGGTGGTTTCTATCCAAAGGTTCGGATGGGATTGGGTATGGCAGCTTTACATTTGGAAGCAAGACCTCTGGCAGCCTGGAGAATGTCCTTGTCGACCACCTGAACCTCTTCGGGGTGAGCGTCGGAATCCATGTCAAGACCAACTCAGGAAGGGGAAGATTTATCAGGAGCATCACTGTCTGTCTCCCATGTAACCTTTGAATGTATATCGGTGCAGTCGCCGGCAATGTCAGAGTCCACCTGAATTATACTTCTACAACCAGAGTGCAGTTCCCATGGTCGACAGTGTGACGATACAAAATAATGTATGGGGCCAAACCATCCGGCAAGCTGGGCTGTTAAGGGGCATCATGATTTCATGAATTGGGGGCAAATATGCTCTGAATCTCTTATTATACCACATACATGGAGAGCGATCGCACTCTCTCTGTCACTAGAAAGCAAATCCATCTGATTCTCGGCATCATCATTCACCAGTAGTCGTTACAGGAGCACTTGCCGTCCACGAAATGGTGGAACCTCGCGGCATCCCGGAGGATGATCTGCCGCTCGCACACCGCAGAGACGTGCTTCGCCACCTCGTGGCAGTCGCTGCACATCCTGGTGTTCTTGATCACCCTGACGGGCGTCCGGCTCGCGCCCGACCGGATCAGCCCGTAGGTGACGGCGAGCTTCTCGGTGTGGCACAGCAGCAGCTTCTCCTTCTCCTCCTCCGGGACGTCGTAGGCGACGCAGCCCGTGTCCGGCACGTACCCCGCCGCCCTGATCCGGCTCACCAGACGGCTCATCTCCTCGTATATCTCCGCGGTCTCCGGGTGCGGGCTCCCGTCGACCTCGAAGACGTGGATGCTCTGATCCACCTGCGTCCAGCTCCACCCCGGCCTGCTCTTCACCCCTCTCGCCTTCATCGCGTACTTGAGGCTCTCGGCTTCGTCGTACATCTGGGCGTGCTCGTACAGGCTCATCATCGCCAGGTAGTTGGCCGAGTTGTAGGGCTCCAGTCTGAACAGGTTCCTGGCGGCCTCCTCTGCGAGCTCGAGGTTGCCGTGGATGGAGCAGCCCGTGAGGATGGCGCCCCACGAGCTTGCTCCAAGGTCGACCGGCGATCTCGAGATGAAGGCCATCGCCTCGTCCAGGTACCCGGTCCTCGCCAGCAGGTCCACCATGCACGCGTAGTTCTCGGCCGTCGGCGTCACGCCGTACTTGCTCTCCATGCCGTCGAAGTACTCCCAGGCCTCGGCGATCAGGCCCATGGATCTGCAGGCGGTGAGCAGGGCCGTGAAGGTGATGCTGTCCGGCTTCAGCCCCGACCTCCACAGGTCGTGGAACAGGGATATCGCCTCGTGAGCCTGCCCGTGCACGGCGAGCCCGGTGAGCATCGCGTTGCAGCAGACAAGGTTCTTGCTCTCGATCCTCCCGAACACCCTCTTGGCGCTCGTCAGGCTTCCTGCTTTGGAGTACATGTCGACCAGCGCCGTTCCGACGACCGTCTCGCCGGCGTAGGATCTCCGCAGCGCGAAGCAGTGCAGCTCCTTGCCTTTCTTCAGGAGGGCGAGCCCGGCGCAGGCACGGAGTAAGACCAGCGTGGTGACCAGGCTGGGCTCGACGTCGTCGCTCTGCATCTCGGCGAAGAGGGTGAAGGCGTCCTCGTACTCGCCGTTGTGGCAGCTCCCGGAGAGGAGGGATGTCCAGGAGACCGCGTTGGGGGTGAGGCCGGCAGCCTTGATCTGCCGGAGCAGCAGCATCGCCTGCGAGCTGAGGCCGTTCATGGCGTACCCGGTGATCAGCCCGTTCCAGGTGGTCACGTTCGGGTCGAGCCGGTTCCTCTTCATCGTCTCCACCAGTTGCAATGCTGTATCGAACTCGCCGGCGTTGGCGTAGCCCGCGACGAGCGAGTTCCAGGTGGCCAGGTTCCGGTGCTCCAATCCGTCGAACACCTTCTGCGCGCAGTCGAGGCGGCCGCACTTGGCGTACATGTCCACCAGCGCGGTCCCGGTGTACGCGTCCGGCACGAGACTGTGCCGCAGGAAGAAGCCGTGGATCTCCGTGCCGTGGCCGAGAGCCCCCACGTTGGCCACCGACTTGAGGAGGCTGGACACGGTGGTGGCGTCAGGCAAGAGGCCCTGCTCCAGCAGCCTCCGCACGACGGCGAGCGCCTCCCGGTCGCGGCCGTGCCGCGCGCAGCCGGAGAGCACGGTGTTCCATGTGGCCAGGGTGGGCTCGGTCGTCCCTGTCCTCGCCATGCGCTCCGCGAGCTCCATGGCGTCGTCGACCAGCCCGAGCCGGACGCAGCACGCAATCACAGCGTTCCACGCGACGGCGGATGCTCCATCCGCCTGGAGTAGCACCGCCGTCGCCGCCGCCACGTCCGCGCCCTCGGCGTACATGCCGGCGAGGAACCCGGGCACGAGCGGGTGCGCGTCGACGAGCCCGGCCTTGAGCGCGTGCGCGTGCACGGCCCGCCCCTCCCGGCGGCGGTGGCCGGCGCGGCCGCACGCGTGGAGCACCCGCGCGCACGCGTACCCGTCGGCGGCCACCCCGCGCGCCTGCATCTCCCGGAACGCCGCGATCGCGCCGCCCCAGTCCTCCGCCTCGGCCAGCATCGCCACCTGCTTGTTCCACAGCACGGCGTCCTTCGCCTCCGCGTCCCCCTCCGCCAGCAGGCGGCGGCTCGAGGCCGCGCGGCCGAGGCGGGCGAGGAGGTCCGCGAGCGCGCACGCCACGTGGGGCTCGCGCGTCGCGTGGCCCGCCCGGACGGCCAGCGAGTGCAGCTGCGGCGCGAGCCTCCGCGCCGCGACGATGTCGGTCTTATCTGAAGGATATGATGACGCATCATCCTCGCCGTGGATGAGGTCGCCGCATTGGCGCAGCAGGGAGACCAGGAACCGCGCATCCCGGAACGAGGAGGAGCCGTCGCCAGCACGTAGCGCCGCGGAGAGGGGCGGTTCGGCTCGGAGTTGCGACGGCGAGGGGGCGCGCGAGGATCTCGCGTTGTGGTGGCGGTGGTGGGGAGTGGGGAGCGCGGGGAGGGAGATGGCTTGCGCCATTGGAGCTGGCGGAGGAACGGGGCGGGTAAGGAAGAAATGAAATTGTTACGGATAATGGAAAAAGACAGTGACGGGGTACTGGGTGAGGCGCTTGCGTTTCGAACTTTAGTCGTTGTGTGAGATGGGCCGGGCTGCAGATCAGAACGTCCAACTAATATAGCCCCACTGTTCGTTAATACTCCATCCCGATTCTAAAAAAAAAACTAATACTCTATCCGTTTTAAAATATAGTAAAATGTTTTAGGTTTATGAAGAATAATGTATCAGACAACTTTTAGTGTATAGATTCAGAGTGAACCTCTTTGAACCTACACACTAAAAGGTGTCTAGAACTCTAGATACATTATCTTCACGAAGATAAAATATCTTATATTACAAAACGGAGGGAGCATAAAACATTTGAATCTAAAAAACTAATATAAACCATTTTAGTTATTTTAAGTGGACTAGATTTATTGTAAGATGAGTGAATCTACACACTAAAATTGTAAAAAGAAATCTACACACTAAAATATGTCTACATACATGTTAAAGAAAATCTTAAATGTTTATATTAGTGAACGGATGGAGTAAGATTTATTTTAGAACCTCTACAAAGAGATTTTGAAAATCTAGAAATAAAGGTTCCATTTCTAGCAAAAGAAAAAAGTTCCATTTCTACATTGTGAGATAGTTGTCCGCTGCCATTGGGATCTAAAGGATGAGCTATGAGCAGGAAGAGGAAGAAGGAGGGAAGGAGAAAATGAGGGGATGTGAGTAGACAAAGGTAGTGGAATGGAATAATGTTTATGATGGCTATAGTTGTCGGTTCAACGACTTCCGACTAACGCACTCCAGAATTAAATGAATGTATGACTGGTCTACCATCTCACTAGAGCTCGATGTAGATGACCAATGTTTGGTTTCAGCGACGCAATGGTGCATTACGATGCTAAATGGGAAGGCGAGCGGAAATGCCAAATGAGAGGGAAGACGGAAGTGGAGAATAATCACACAACATTGGGCGACGGTGAATAAAGTTACCATAGGGGAAATATTGTTCGTCGTTTGCTAGAAGACTAGGGCGCGGCCCCCTAACCCCCTTTCCAAAAGTTTCAATAATTTCTCAAATAACATAATGTCGCCCTAACAAAAGTTAATTAAAACTGTTCAATAGCTCACACGCCTAATACTTGCAGAACTATTTAAAACCTAATTGAAAGATTGACTAGGATATATGAAAATTTTAATAATAGATGGATGTGCAATCCTACTAATTTACACGACTTACTCGTTGGGTTCTGTTTTGGTCATCTAATTCTGAAAGTAGGTGTATCATGCATGTCTTTTATTAGAAATTTAATGTCAACAAAGTTGCTAAATATGATGTAATTATTTGATATGTTTCAAAAAATATCACGTTTGCACTTCAATGCTTCTCCTAAGCCTCTTTAAGAGAAGAACCTAGAGATCAACATTGAGAATCGGTGGCAAGATGATTTTCTTAACACTTTTTGATTGCCATGCATGTGCATGTTTTGATGCATAATAATTTTTTTACAAACTTTACTCCGTGGCAGGGCGGAGCAAGAAAATTTGCTGATGGACTCACCTGGGATTTGGTCGTGAACTAACTAGAGTAGTCTTCAATCTTAGACCATGTCAAAACAACACCATACCACTCAAAGACATCATAAGCAATCAAAATATGATAACATGTATAATTTTTGATTAAAACAAAAGGGAGAAGACATACCAGATGATAAGGCGGAGCTTAGGACATTTTGCTGATGGGGTCACTCAAGAATTGGGCATGAACTAACTATAGAATCATCTCAAAAAACTTGTAACTTTATGGGCGGCTTGAGTTTTCTTGGAAAAAGTGGAAAAAATGACTAGTTAGTTTCACGAGTTTTAGACAAGTAGTACAGTAAAGTAAATATAAAGGCTCCATTTGAAATCTTTAATCTTCTTAAAAATATCGAACACTTCATAATTACTAATGGTAGAAAACATGTCTTTCTTCACAAAGAAGATTTGAGAACCAATCATGAAGTGACCACCCATTTTAAACAAAGGTGGAAGAGAGTTAAAGGAGCGAGAAGATTTAGGCATGTCAATATTTTAAGTGACGACATCAACATTTTTGTTGTTTTTGCCGTGCACCATGGTGCCATTCCACCCGGTTGGCAGCTCTGCCATCTCAATCCGGTTGTTCATGAGTTAGATTATGGAAAGAAACAAAGGAGGTGGTACATTTTCCTTGCTAATTTACGATTATCTTACATGATTCTACTTTTAGAATTATGACTACCTAACACGATTGCAAAGTAAAGCACAACACTAGTAGTTCATGATTGTCGGGCAACAGAATGCACAAACATATGTTGCACTGCTAGATGACGATTTGTATATGCCAAACCAGTGTGATGTGCTCCGCCAGAGGAAGACGACTTGAGCTCGATAGCCCTATCATCATCCACTTGTTGACGATGAGCAGCACTAGAGGAGAAACTTCACCATACCTTACAATATGGATCGTAAAAAAGTTCGAAACACATTTTTTGAGTTGGTGGTCCATGGCCCCACTTGGCCCTAACGAAGATCTGCCAGTAAGCACTAGTTGGTGGTCCATGTGCACTATTTTGAGAAATAAGACATGAAAACGACCACAAAAAACGAAAACGACGAGTTTTTGGTCAGGTCCTCAAACATGTATCGGGTACTATGGTCATTATAAATCGCCCTGGAACCCCAAAACCATGGGGAATAACTCATGAAAACATCCAGAAAACACAAAAAAATATGAGTTTTTGGTCATAAGTCTCAAACATGTAAATCGACCTAGAGCCCCAAAACTGTGGGCAATAGCTCACAAAAATGGCCATAAAACGCAAAAAGACGAGTTTTTGGTCATACCTCTCAAACATGTATATCACCCTGAAACCCTAAAACTATGGGGAATAGCTCATGAAAATGGCCATAAAAGGCAAAAAGGAAAAGTTTTTCGTCATAACTCTAAAACATGTAAAACGCCCTAAAACCCCAAAAATGTGAGCAATAGATCATGATAACGGCTATATAATGCAAAAAAAGATGAGTTTTTTGTCATAACTCTTAAACGTGTAAACAACCTTGGAACCCCAAAATTGTGGGCAATGGCTCATGAAAACAGCCATAAAACGCGAAAACGATGAGTTTTTGGTCATGCCCTCAAACATGTATCATTTTTAATATATTTTTAAAACGCCCTAGAACCCCAAACTATAGGCAACAACTCAAGAAAATGGCCATAACACGCGAAAACGATGAGTTTTTGGTCATAATTCTCAAACACGTATCTGGTCTTACGGATCATGCACATCCCACTAGAACATCAAAACTAGGGGCAATAGCTCATGAAAACGGCCATAAAACAAAAAACTATGAGTTTTTGGTCATGCCTCAAACATGTATCGGGTATTATGTTCATTGTAAATCGCGCTGAAACCCCAAAACTGTGGGGAAAATTCAAACCTCTATAACTTTTGATTGGTAACTCCGATCGACCCGATTCCAATTGCGTTGAAAAAAGGACGACATGAGCTACCCTATGAAAGGTGAAAATATTGGTTATCACCAAGTGAGAAAGTATCATGTATTATAATGTGAGATGGCTCACTTGGTGAGAAACCGAAAAAGCCACCAAGATCAAAATCGCAACAAGATGCAAATGTAAGATCCCTTTGATGACCAAGCGCTTGTTATGGAGATTACCACAAGCTCTATATCCTCACATGTATAATACCAAATAACAACCAAATACGATGATGCAAGTATGCAAAGGTTTGAGCTCTCTCCGAATGATATGATCGACTGACTCATTCGAGAGCCCCTCTTGATAGTATGGTTATCTATCCTAAACTCGGTCTCTCACACACATGAGACCAGCAAAAGGAAAAACCTATCAAGACTATACCTTTGCCTTGAGTATTCCACTTGAACTCGATGTAGACGAACTTGACCTTCTCAAGATGGAACGCCTATCTTGATTCCTCATCATCGATCCATGATAGCCGAGAATGTCAAGCAACAAACATGAGATATACTCTAGATGGCGCATTTTGAGCTTGCACAACACATCTTCTTCACATTTCATCGACTTTAAAGCCAACACATGCTCCAAGCGATGCCAATGGACAAATCCTACAAGTATAACTTAATACACACATTAGTCTATAAAGTTTGTCATTAATTACCAAAACCAAACATGGGGGCCCACATGTTCTTTCAACATCTTTCCTATAAATAGAATGTGTCAAGATGACCCGACCTCCTAGTCCCAAGGAATCGCCAATTTTTTGTTACATCCCAGCAGTTTAATGTGCCCAAAATATTTTGCTTCCATCGTCGCCGGTGTTTGGCGGGCGAACCGACCGTTGCGCTGACATCACATCGATGTCATGTCATGACTTTCTGTTGGGATACCTTACAAAAGGGGTATTTAATTTCTGGGGCCAACGATAGCATCTTTTTTTTCTTCGAGGTAACAAAAACTGCACGTTTCATCCTGCATTGCAACAAAACCATTTTTTGTCCATCATAGTGACAGTGCTCTTCTTGAAAAAAAATTGGAATCCTGATCGTATATTCGAGAACTATAAAAAATATTAGAAAATTGAGATATTTGAAAATGTAAGGAAAAAAGATGAGCCACAAAATAGTAATGTTTTTTTATTCTCAACATCTAGTAGGATATTTGTTAGAATTGTATGTTGTAAAATTCTCCATGGGTCTATTGAAAGATACTAAACAAAACAACATTAATAAATACAAACACACTATATCATATCTAGGTTCTATGGATTATTCCATGATGAATTTGATTTTATTACTATTTTATGGCTTCCTTTATTTTAGGTGGAATTAGGTTCAACGATGTATTTCAAACTAAGTCTAATGATAACAAAAAGAATTACGTTATTCAAATTTCTCATAACTGCATTTGCAATAATAGTTTGGACTAAATAATTATTATTTAAGGTCATGTGAATAAATGTTAGATTCAATATAAAACAGTATACATGATTAATCATCTATTTTATAATTAAAGTTTGGACTTATGGACAAAATAATCTATAATATGGTAAAAATGTTTGGTATAAATAAGTGATAGACTGCGATATCGAGGTAAAAATTTGCTCGTATATCATTGAAAAGTGTCATGTATAAAGGTTATCATTGCCTCCACGATTATGATTTAATATGTTAGCATTGCATTCTTAACACCTGACTGGTCAAATATAGTAGACCCATAGCTTGCCAGGACATTTGCCGCTTATTTTGCACCTTTCCTTCCTAAAAGGTCCTCTTGCATAAATAGACCAAGATCTAAAGATTTACTGGGTCTTTCAGTGAGGTCGTGATAGTTACTGGTAAAACCAAGTGGGATGTAGCCCGCAATTGGGAACATATTAACAGCATCATCCATGCAGTATAAAGTTTCTACTGAATTCATGAAACCTACTAGATAAATGTTATCTGCTCTGAAATAAGTGACAGCAACAAGATCATTACTATCACATGTCACTTGGACACTGATCCACCTGGTTGGTATCTGTTCGTCATCCATATCAATTTGTGGTGGGAGTATATAATTTCCCTCAACAATTTTTGTGTTTGCTTCTAGAGCAGTGTGCATAAGGTCAAAAACGCATTGTATGAGTCTCCGAAATCCAGGGCCGCGATACCGGTAAGATCTGCAGGAATAGAGTGGACATGGCTCGAAGCAGAAAGCACAAAAGCAACCGCAATTACAATGCCCAAGCGTCTACAGATTAACACGTTGATGCCCATGGTTATAGCAATGATAGCAGCTGCATAGACTATAAGAATAACTTAGTGAGTAACAAGTTTCTAGGGCAAATCAGAAGTAGCAATGGTGTTATTTACAGAAAATGGAAACTTCCATTTATAGCTGTTCAAGACAAATGCAAGAAATAAGTATTGTTCAAGAACCAATATTCCTATTGAAACAGAGAAATAAGGTTTGTATATTCAGTGCTTGTGAATTCTACATCCTAATTAATACGCTGCGACTCAAAAACTTTGGTGGAAGATATGGAAGTTGCAATCATGCAAGAGTCATCTAAGGGCAGAACATAAGCCAACATGAAGTAAAATAGTGGCAATAAATCTATACCGTCCATAAAATTGTGTGAAATGACGACAATGGTGCAAAAAACTAGTTCTTGGAAATATGAAAAGCATATCATTGTACAAACTTGTGAAAAAATAGGAAGGGCATATGGTCACACCCCAACTGACATGTAAACAGAACTATACTCATGCACATAGTATTAAAAATTCAAACAGACATGAGTAGACACTCTTCTAGTCAAATATTTTGTTTAACTGAAAAAACTTACTGAGAGCGCACACATTCAGATGAACTGGGAATTATGAGAAGTGTAATCAATGGAATGGAGCATGGTTGTTTCAATCTCTCATTAATGTATGTGATTAGTTGGCATAGCAAGTAGCCATGGGGGGACCTACCATCCCCCAGCCCGGGCAACCGTCCAGGCTTGCTGATGGCACAAAGCTTGTGTTTTATAGGTTTCTATATGGATTGTGTCAAAAAAATCGCAACTTAAGCTGGTTCTCCCAGGTTTCCGTAAGTTTCTGGGTCCGCCACTGCAAGTAGCACTTCATTTTTAGTTGTTCAGGGCCATCCCAAATAGCATTACTTGATCCTTCAGGTAATCAGGGTGCATGCATCACTTAGATTTTACATACTATTTCTATTAGCCTGACATTTCTATTCGAAGTTGAGATAAATGCAAGAAGAAGTATTGTTCAAGAGCTAATATTATGTAGCAATCATGAACCATACTGATTTGTATAGCTACTAAAATTTGGTAGATTCCATGCATAAGAATCTTACATGCTAATATGCTACTACAAATGTTGCAATCATGCAAGACTAATCATTGAAGCATGAGTTTCTCGATAAACCATAAAATATACACAAAGCATAAGCCATCCCTTGCATTTTAGAGGCCCGAGGTTAGACCAAAACCTCATTATATTCTATAAAATTGTGAGAGATGTTATCCCATAAATGAAAACACACCAATGCAAGTCATGTAGCACAACATATCAGGATATAAAATTGTGAGAGATGTTATCCCATAAAGGGACCATAATGCGTGAAATGGTATGACATCAAAATCTGCTGCAATTGCGAATGCTTCAGAATAAAAACACAACATATAAGGATATGATCATGAAAACTTATTTTTAGGAAAAGTCAATATATGATAATGAACATGTAGCACAAGTTGTGACACTTGGTACAATAATGTGATTAAATCTTCGAGCCTAAATATTTCAAAACAACAGGAAAAACCAAACATGAGTTGAGAAAGACTGATTGGAGCCTCTAAAATGGACATTTATTTTTGAATAATGTATACCATGAGAACTATACCAAGTATCGTTAATCACCACCAGATAAGGTATATGAGTCAATTTACAACGGTTAGGATAGAAAACATGGCTAACATTTCATAGTGTTGCCCTATGCTATTATTAATTTAAAGAATCATAATAAACGGCTAAGATAAACAATGTACCTGCAAAGGGAATAAGTACGACTTTAGCTAGCCCAACCAGTGGCAAGATTCCAGCAATTCCTCGATGAAGTGGACCCATGGATCCTGGCATGATGACATAAGCAAAATGCAAGGCTTTTCCATTATCAATAGGGTATTCACTGTAAATAAAAAAGAGCAGGACCTCAATCTTAGTCTGATATGCAGTTGACGAAATAACCGAATGTACCTCCCTACCTGTTTAGAAATACTGCATGTGTTCTCAGATAGTTCACCTTCCAACTTTGGCTCAGCTTCTCCTAGTAGTACAACATGCACGAAAATCTGTACACTTCCTCTCAACATATCAGAAATGTAGTGTGAGAGACTGCACATATCTCAAGGCATGTTTCATGGTTTAGATAGTGGGAGGTGTAATAATCTAGAAAATATAACTCATTTAAGTACATGGCATTAAGCTTATTTAGTGAAAAATGGTAAGCAAGGCTGCAATACATATTTAAATATAATTCACAGTGCATTAAAATTTAGGAGGTATTGTTACTACTATACCTGAACAGCAGCTTGCATATCAGCAAAACAAAGTTTGACCTCACATATGTGAGAAACTGCTTCAAATTTGCTTACGTTAAAACTTTTCAGTTCTTCAATTAAGCCAACATTTTGTTCAACGCTTATCATTTTGAGCTTCTTGATAACTGCAACGGTGCGCTTAATAATGGAATCAGGTGTTTTCAACTGACTTGCATCTAAAAATGAACAACTGACCGTGTCATAATTATGTATTACAAGTAGATTAAAAATATGTATATTTCAAGACCGAGCTGAGTAATACATCAATAATTGTCTCTCAAACAAGAATAGTACTTAATACAGAAAATAAAATAAACAAACACAAACATAATGAACATAGTTCCAGCAGGCAAACACATTTAAGCTGTTTGTACAGACACATAAACCTTTTTTGCACATAGTATATAGGAACCATCTCATCTACCTAGCAAGCTCTACAACATCAAAAGATGAGCTCCATTTAGATGGAGTGTAGACATCAATATGTGCACTCAACTGCATATCAGACTGTACCTGGTTGAATATTATCATACTCAACTGCATATGTAACGCATTTTTAGATGCAATGACGAAATTTAGGCTCAGTTTTCCATGGTTGAACATTATCATACTCATAACAGCCACTGTAAACTAAAGAATCAATCGTGAACTGCACTAAATATCATAAATTACTAAAGAAAAAATGCAAGTACCAGGCCTATCATCAGGGTTTATATTTTTGTGGTGGAGACCAGAGTTTGCATCGATAATATTCTTGCATTCTTCCATATGGGCCACCTGCAGATAATTGATATTTATTTCTAACAAATCAAGAAGTTTGGAAGCAAAAAAATATTACAGTATATATATGCACAATGACCCGCTAAGTTCTATTTTAATCCAAGTTTTTTAACACGTGTTAGGGAAAATAGAGCTATGTTCAATGCAATATTTATTTAATGTTGCAAGAAGAAAACATTTCCCCATCACACGTTTGCTAAAAATGCATTTGGATTTGTGTCACTGTGACATGAAGTAAAGTGGTATTAGGAAATATTTTTCTTATAATGTTGGGTGAGTAATCCTTAAATAGATATGGAAAAAGAAATGCTTAAGAAAGCATTGGGATCAGACCTGGACAAAGAAATGGTACTAGTATGAAATTACTTTGAAACTGTCCCAAAAAAAATTGTTCTGTAGGTTCCAAGAAACATGATTTTATCAGATGCATCTACCAGACATGATGTGACAGATCGTGCCCTGCACCGCCAGATCATATATCTACTACTACTACTACTACTACTATCGCTCCTGCAGCTATCGCATCGCTTCTCCTCCCTTGTAATACCCCACTACCACTACCATCGGCACACTGCCAATTGTCGCCACTACTAGGAAACGGCCTATCAGTGGCGCACCATTTTGGGACTTCTGTGACGCATATGGGATACGCCACTGTTATCTTGCCACTAAATTGCAGTTCTGTGGCGCATATTGAAATGCGCCACAAAAGTCTGAAAAACTTCTGTGGCGCATATTGCCAAAATGCGCCACAGAAGTCCCGAATCAGATCTCAAACTTCTGTGGCGCATTTGGCCAATATGCGCCACAAATGTTTTTTTCAAATTTAAAAAAAACGGCCAGATCTGGCCGGAGGTGGTGCTCGCCGGAGGTGGGGGTCGCCGATGGAGGAGAGAAGGAGGTCGCCGGTGGAGGAGAGGAGGAGGCCATCGGAGGAGGAGGAGGAGGCCACCGGAGGAGGAGGAGAAGGTCGCCGGAGGAGGAGCTCGCCGGGGTGGAGGAGGAGGGAGGTAGGAGGAGGGAGGTAGGAGGAGGAGGAGCTCACCGGGGTGGATGAGGGAAGAGCTAACCGGAGTGGAGGAGGGAGGAGCTCATCGGGGTGGTGAGGAGGAGGAGAAGCTCAACGGGGTGGAGGAGGAGGAGGAGGATCTCACCGGGGTGGAGGAGGAGGAGGAGGAGAAGGAGAAGGTGAGGAGAATGAGAGAAGAAGGTGAGAAGGGGAAAGGTGGAGGAGTAGAAGAGTATAAGAGAGGGAGAAGGGGCGGGATTCAAATTTCGAAATTTGGCCAAGACTTATGTGGCGCATATGGAAGAAATGCGCCACAGAAGTTTGTCCTCCTTTTTTATTTTTTGCAAAAAAAACGATCTTTTGGCCATAACTTTTTACTCTTTCCGAATTTTGAAAATCTAAATAACCGCTAAATGACCGTATATTATACGTATTTTTCTGATATCGTATGCAAAAGTTACGGCCGTTTTACCGTGCCATAAACTTTTTTTGCATAAAAAGTTGAAATGCATGTTTGTTAATTTTCCTACAAACTAGACCATATTACCTATCACTATGTGAAAGGATTTTATTTTTTAAAGTGTTTTTCATTTTTTTAAGGCTAAAAAGGCAATCCTCGGGGGTAGAATCTGTTTTTCTTACTCCAACTTCTGTGGCGCATGCCTCTATATGCGTCACAGAAGATAAACTTCTATGGCACGTATGGTCATATGCGTCACAGAATATTGGTCAGAGTACAATCAATGATATTTCGTGATAGGGTCCACCGAGCTTTCTGTGGCGCGTACGTCCATATGCGCCACAGAAGTTTATGCGCCACAGAAGTTCCTATATGCGTCACAGAAGTGTGAAGACTTCTATGACACATTTGCTGAAATGCATCACTGGACAACTTTTGTGGCGCATGGTCAGAACCATGCACCACAGAAGATTTGTCTATCTATAGCTAGTTTCCTAGTAGTATGCTACTGCTACTACTACTATTACTACACGACATGACGGACATGCATGCATTTACATGCATATGTATGTATATGTACGTACGGTCGACAGAAACGTGGTCGACTATGCATTTACATACCCGCTCATTGTTCACGCGCTTCGCCGGCACCGACATAAGAAGGATGATCAGTACCAACACCACCACCACCAGCGCCCCCAAAGCCTCTCCATCATCATCGTTGCCAGCGGCAGAGGGGAGGAAGGAAGGGTTTTTTCAACTAATCTCGCAAGGCAACTAACTAAGCTTTGCTAAGACACATTGTTCTGTAGCTGTAGCCGACAACAGCAAGGAAGAAGGGTTTTTCAACTAAGCTCGCGAGGCAGATTTTTCAACCGCGTTGGAGTTGGACACTCGATCAGCCACGTTCTCGCCCGTTGCTAGCCTGTTGCATATGTAAAAAGGTGAGAGGGACGTTTTCCCATTTACAAAATGTCGCAAGACCGCGCCCTACATCTCACATGGGAAGTGGACTTACTCAATTGGATTTTCTTTGTTTTACATTGCCACTCTTCAGCTCCCCAACTCCAACCGGACCCCGATGCCAGCGGGGCCACGTAGGGGACATGGTGTGGGGCGGCAATGCGGACACTTCCTTTCCATTACTATCCTCTTCTGTTACTTGCTACCTTTGACTTTTTTTCAACGTGTGATCTCGCTGGTGTTGGCCTCTTTCTTTTCCTCGCGCTCATTGTGACAACTGTCATCACATTTTTGCAACTACATCCAAGGCATCAAACTATTTTTTGGTTCTTTTCTCTTTGTACTGGCATGTGTATTCTTTGTGTTTCTTCAATATAATATGTTTTAGCATTTTTATAAAACACATGTATCTAAATGTTGTCTTTTAGCATGTACGTTCACTCATTTTGCTCCAAACTACACCACTAAAGTATAAAATGTAAATTTTACTCCCAACATCTAGTAGGATATTTGTTAGAATTGCACGTTGTAAAATTCTCCATGGATCTATTGGAAGATACTAAAAAGAACCGCATTAATAAATATAAACACACTATAGCATATCTAGGTGCTACGGATTATTCCATGATGAATACGATTTTATTACTCTTTTATGGCTTCCTTTAGTTTAGGTGGAATTAAGTTCAACGATATATTTCAAACTAAGTCTAATAGATAACACAATTGTTTATGAAAAATGATACAAATTTCTCATAACTGCATTTGCAATAATAGAATTTGGACTAAATAATTATTATTTAAGGTCATATGAATAAATGTTAGATTCAATATGAAACATTATACATGATTATTCATCTATTATCTAATTAAAGTTTGGATTTATGGACAAAATAATCTATAATATGGTAAAAATGTTTGGTATAAATAAGTGATAGACTGTGATGTCGAGGTAAAAATTTGCTCGTATATCTACACTAATATAAAAAGAGCCAGAGCAGCAGATCCGAACAATCGCAACCCTCTAATCTTCTAAACTACCGGCTCAGGTTAGCACTAAAACATGGTTAGACGTCTAACCATCCGTGCCAAATCCACCAGCCCGCAATTATATAAAAATAAAGGCCGCCCCTCGCACAGTAACGCCCTCCACGCCGACGCCGCAGTTTGCAAGCCACCACGATGCACGCATCCGGCCGCGCTGCCCTGGCCGCTGACACATCGACGTTCCTCACGCCGCTCCGTCCGACGGTTTGGGACGCCGCCACGCCTTCGCACTAACGCCACCGCTCCTCACGCCGCTCTTCCCGCTGGATCCCGCCTCTGCCGCCGCCGCCATAGATGCCGCTCTGTCCGTCTAACAAGTGACGACCATGACCGGGTGAGTACCGCCGAGACCCCATTCAAATCCTCACGATATTTGCTGTTTCGATCTATCCCAGGTTATGATTTGTGTCTTCACGTGGTCTACATGACGGAACAATAGAGTCAGATCGTGTGAAACTATGTCCTCACGTCTTTGGAATTGCAGATTGTTGCTTATAGGTAGATTGTCATACACGGCCTACCAGATGCAATCTATTAATATGGCATACCAGGGAAAAAAATAAATCAAGGGAAACTCAATTCTATATTGGTGCATGAGGAAAGTGGTGCTGGCAATCCCCGAAGATTCATATGAGATATCTTGCACGCTTTGGCGAGCGATCTGGAATTGAAACGCGAAAGTGTAGAGAAACAAGTTCTAGAGGCAAGATCATTTAACCTTTTCTTTTATTTGCTTAATAATTGTAGGGCTCTCAAATGAAAACATATGCATTGGCGATTTTCTTATAGCCAATAATATTCTAGTCAAACACAGTTTTTGAAGCCTTTGGTAACGCAAAAACTTTGAGGAACAATAAGTCGATGTAATTGTTTCCTCAATTGATTTATATTTCTTCTACTTAAGATGAACTGTCCGTTCCCCTTTTCGAGATATCCCTAGCTGGTTGTTTTGGCATTCTCATTGGTTTGTAATTTATAGCGAAGTCCCTTTGGCAAGTTTTTGGAAATGAAAGTTGACAAGACTGGACGAATCGATCAGCTGTACCACCTGAGGTTGGTGTTCATAGGGTTTAGGGTTACTACTTGACTATCTTCATGTTGGAATATTAGTCAATGTAGTCTAAGAGGTCCATCCCTTACAATGGATTACTATAAGTTGCAAATGTATAATTTGGCTGATGCTAGATCTTTTCCTTACTGTATGAATCAAGCTATACCGTGGTCAAAGAAGTAGTTGATGCATAAGAGTATTATAAGAAACAAGGAGGGCCATGGAAATAGTTGGAACCAATGAGGAAGAACAACTTTATGTCACTGTTATACTAAATCTATGGAGAATACTAACTTCAAGAAACATTATTGAGTTTACAGGAAGTTAAATTCAGGGTTGTAGCAATAATACTTTGTAATGGAAATATAAATATTGCCAAGGGAACATAACTTGATTCATCCGTGGTTAGGGATGATAACTCTAGGTTCACCACACTGCGACATGGCTATGGGAGTGAGTTTCATTTTTCTCCTTCCAAAGGTCATTTTGTACCTTTAATTTCTACATTTTTTGTGTGACCATAGATCAAAATGCTGACTGCTGAAGTTTCTAGCACATGTCATTACAATAATTTGGAGAAGACACTGATTACACGACTAATAGTTACCCTTGAAGAATTTTCTTGAAGGTTAATAGGGAACATTTTATGTAAAGTATGAAACAATGTTTATATTAGTGATAGATGCCAGAATAAGAGCGAGGATGATTGCAGAAAAGCTCTCACAAGCTTGAGAATATGTTTTTCATTTGGTGGATTCTTAAATTTTCTTCACGAATTTATATGGCTTCATTGCACTCATATATATTGTATAATTTTTTCGAGAAAGGAATTTTTTGACTACGAAGAAAGAAAATTTGCATTTCGACATTGTTTTTGGAGACAGATTGGGATGTATGGTATGAAATGTAAGATATTCTGTGCATGCCAGACTGATGTACATATACTATGGGTGAACAGACTGTCCTCCATAGAGCTAACAAAGGGGAAGATGAGGACATGACCATCCATATCACTCTACCAACATAAGAGGACAAAGGGTGTTACAATGCGTTGATCTTTCCTTCATATATTCTTTGTAACATATGTCTCTGTTCTCACCCTCCTGTTGGCTCGCCTGTGATCCATTTATCCAATTTTGGGGATCATTATTCTTGAAGGTAGATGCATCACACTAAGAATCCATGATAAGAATGTAGACGCCTAAATCAACGGGGACAAAGAATTTTAAGCCTTACTGTTGTGAGTATGGCATAAATGGTGGGGTGTTTCCTTATGCTCTATTTGACCGACTCTCCCCATGTTAATGTCCACAATATGTTTTGTTAATCTATTCATGAAACCTATTGTCTTGAAAGTAAAAAAGAATACACGTGCAATGCACGTGCCCAATTACTAGTAATTGAAATGTGTCATGTATAAATTCCCCTTTCGTCAATAACTAGGGCTCGACAGGTGGAATGTCAGTCGTTGTCGTCCCCACTGCCTGAAACACAGATGTCGGCGTTGTGGATGGAGTGGAAGAGGTAAGGAGTGGCGATAATTTTAGGGTGATACTGATACCCGAGGATGCAGCCCCCGCGGTCTATGTGTAGTGCCACCCTTAGTAGCTGGATGAACATATCGAGCTTGACTGGGATAATGAAAACTCGTAATGGATTGACCATGCCATCAATGAATTCAGAAACAAAATGACAAAATGCACTGAATTTTGTGAAGGGTGAGAAAAAAATGCATGCCTTTGGGAAAGAAGAACTTAAGAACAAAATTCCATAGTATTCTTTGTTGTCAGTTTGTGGTATGCGTCTGTTTGTTCTTCCTTCGTCGGAGACTCTTATTTGTATTCAAGTGTCAATGTATGCATGACCGTATTGAACGAGACTTTATAGTAAGCGCCATTGCCATGAAAACGAGCGTAGAGGCGGGAAACAACCAAAAATGCCCTTAACTATGATGTTAGGAGACGAGCCATGTTGTGGAGGATATTTAGTGGCTGCCAAGGGGTCTCGCCATGATGATCCATGTTAAGAATATAAATATGTCGTCTATCGTCTATCGTCTTTTTATTAGTTTGGACTTTTGGAATAATTGGCTAGGAAAACAATTCAATATGATACCGGAGCTACGGGTCTTGAGTTCAAATCCTAGCTGACGCATTATTAAAAATAAATATATGCATACACCGGAATCCATGTCATAGACCCGTGATGGAAAAAAAGGCCACCAGTCTACATCTTTCCATCAGTTTAAACTTTTGGAATAATTGGCTAGGCCGATAATTCAATAATCCAATGTGGCACAAATTATCGGCGCACCTAGACCGAACCATGTGGGTCGGAGCCAACACGGGAGTGGCGGACAGATTTCTAGGCCAATATCGATGCCGACAGCGTTTGGCCTACGGCACGTGCCGTTTTCTGCCCGGCACCCTGAAAGCCCATTGAGGGTTGCTTTGGGCGACGCCGATGGGATGCTATCTGACCTTCTAGTTCACCTAAGGAGGTCTGCCCTCGAGTATTAATCTCTTCCGCAGTTATTTACACTACCAGAGACGTGTTGACCTGGTAGGATCGCAGATTGCATGAGAAGAAGTGAAGAAGAACGTATTAACATCAGAAAATGACAAATATGACAACGTAATCTGTTCATAGTTTGTGTACGATACAATGTGCCAACACGTTCTGTTTAACAAATGGTGGTTGCAAAACTCTATGAAAAAGGAAGACATTACATCTGAAGACGTCCATGGCGAGAAAAAACCCAGGTCACATTCTTGTCCGAAGCACGCGGCCCTCACGGTCACGGCTGAGCCACCCTCCTGCACGCCGCCGCGGAGCTTTTTAGAGTAATCAAGCAACATCGGCAAGAGTAGTACCAACATCAGTTTTCTAGAGAAGAGAAATGAACAGCCTAGTCGACGTCGCTCGGGAGCCGAGAGTACGAATCATCATTGTCGAAGACGCAACAGTTAGGATTGAGATCACTAACAAGTGTCACTTCCCGGTTAAGCCCACGGGCCACGGAGATAACCGGTGTGTGGCGGTTCCTTTCCCCGCTTCCGGCGCTTCTCGGTGACGCGGAGCATGCATGGGGGCGCCATTGCTGTCATATATAGATGCCGAGGCCACGATGAGCAGCGTGGACGATTCTCTCGGTGATGCGACGGACATGGACGCTTCTAGGGTCGCACGGGTCGACGATGATCATATTTTTTTTCGACGAGCTCGGCCTTATATATACTCAACCAACGCAGAGTCAGCGAAGTCGCGTTCTTCCTGATGACTGCAGGGCACTATTATCTCTGGCCCGGTCGTAGCAGCTGCATATATGTTGCTGCCATCACCGTGATGCTCGAGGTGATCGCAGTTGCCGCACCGGCCTTCAGTGGGTCGTAGTACCACCATAGGACGAAGTGCCGCGGGTTGGTGGATTGTGAAAGCAAGACAGGCTTGGTGCAGACTCGGACATGATCTGTTAGATGCACGTATTTGGTCAAGCAATAACCCTACACCTATCGGAAACTCTCCTACAAAATGATTTTACGGACTGGCATGGAGCCTTGTGTTTGGGCTGAATTTTTTTCCTCCCTTAAATTGTGGAGCACGTAGTGATCTGCTCAGTCTTGAGTTGGTTGTCAGGCGAACGTTCAAACCGAACATGACTAGCTCGCGCACCCGAGATGGGTTAGCTAGCCTAAGATGATGGTGCCAACTTTAAGAGCGTGCGCACGAGGGGTTCTCCCTAGTTTTAGTCAGTGATCCAACGAAGCTTGTGGTGTTCGTTTTGGCCGGTGAGCCGATGATGGTCGTGGCCGGGAACTTAACTAGGCTCTGTTTGTCCCCCCTACCATTGAGCTAGTTGGCGGTGCGTTGTCACATTCATTTTAAGGCTTTTGTCAATCTTTGTTGAGTAAATGAAATAAAGCCATATGTATCACTTTTTTATGTATATATCATTTTGATATAGAGGTCGGCTGTTTCCCTTTTCAAATAAAAAGGTACCCCCTCCGATCTAAATTAATTGACTTAGATTCGGATGTATCTTGATATGATTTAGTGCTAGATACATTCGAATCTAAACAAACTTGAATCGATTAATTTGGATCGGAGGGAGTATTATATACATGCAAGGAAAGCTTTGTATTATGTGTATGCTCGCTAAGTTGCATAAATCCAGGGCATGACGCTCAGTCGTCGTTGCATCGAAATTAAGTTGCTCGTGAACTGAAACATTTTTTTCTCCCGTGGTATATATGGAATTATCTCTGAATAGCTTGTCAGATTTTGTTTACAACAGTGCCTTATATATTGTAAACTCGTTTGGATTTTATGTCTTATAATAGTAACAAATATAAATGTAGTCGATTGTAGTGAATAAAAATAATCATGATTAGCACTTGGTAGTTTGGTATGTATATAGATGGTGACGTGTTTTGTTCAGCGCCACAACCCATAAGCGGAGCACACAAACAAAAAATGTAGTATCTATTAATTTTAGTGGAAAACTAGTAAGACAAGATATTGCCACTCGGATTTATCCCCACCAAAAAACACTAGAGTATGTTATTAATTAACTAGACAAAGAGAAGTTTGGCATTAACCTACGTAAAACCGAACACGGATCAATACAAACTTTTCATGCATCAGTTGTTGCTTCCTGGTAATTCCATTTTCCAGCAGGGCGTGTATGCAAAAGAAATGTCCACGTCAGAATACTTGTGCTCCATTATTCCCAGGTATCGAACCTTTGAGATCTTGAAGTAATAAGCGAATGTTGCGCTTCTGTGATCATCATGAAAAAGTGCAATTTCTTTGTAAGGATGGAATCCTAAGCAATAAAAACGATGAGGTGGACAATCTGGGTTGCGCTCTTTCGGCCACTGCACGGTGGTAGTAGCATTTTCCTCGTCAGAGTCCCACTCAAAATCATCTTTGGAAAGTGCCTCGCCGTATTCATGTACAACTTTATTGCTGACGTCATTTTTCAACAACAGCTCCTTCTGATCATCCGACTGCGATATCCATGGTCCATTCTCGACATGTTCATCTGAAACTTGATGGTTGGCGTCATTTCTCAACAACAATTCCTTGTGATCAAGAAGCGACATACTTTGATAAGGATATATTCTCCATGCAGTGTCAAAGTTGATCTCATTGTTTAAAACCCAGTCTACCACTCCACATGATTCGAAAAGAAACCAGATCTGAAAAGTGGATCGCCCATCGACATCTAGTACACAATAGACCCCTTTCTTTGATTTTCCTATCCGATCTAGTGATCCTTTGCCTTCTTTTGGCAGCTTAATTACTTGGTACTTATCATTGCATAGACTGATTCTACAAAAAAAAGAAGAAGCAAATTACAGTATCAAAGATTAATAATTAGTTTAATTTCCCGAGTACGTAATAATAATAGTACTTGCATTGTAGGCTTTGCGCGTGTGTGTGTAAGTGTGAGTAATATATAATACCTCAAAAGAAAACCATGCCTAGAAGGAACATAGAGTGACCCTTGCCAGAGAGCAGAGTAGTACAAAAATCCATCAGATTTGGGATGTGATTTCACGTCGGCGATGGTCGTCGTTCCTGCAGCATCTCCTTGCCGTATAAACGACCTCTCCGTCCAAGAGTTTGTGTTTGAGGAGAAAACGTGCATGGAATAGGGCGAAGGTGGCCACTCCGCATTGCACGCCGCGTCGGTTGGTAGCAGATGAAGAGGAACACGAGGGATATACATCACCTCATAGTGTGGCGAGACAGAAGGATCGTAGACGATGTAGCGGTTATTTCTGCAGCGTCCACAGGATGTGACGACGGTCCTGGAGCACGCGCACGACAGCAGGGGCAACGACGCCCACTGCCGCGTCGCCGGATTGACCACCGCCCGGACCCCGTCGTCAAAAACCAAGATGAGGCCGTTGCAGTAATCCGTCATCTCTCCCACTACCTCCCCGTAGCCTGGACGGTCGTCGATGTAGTCAAGTCTGCTGGTGATGTATCGCGTCGTGGAGCGGCGCGCGAAGAGCTTCGGAGCTTCCATCTTGTCTATGTTGTAGATGACGGCGTCGAGCGAGAGCGGGAGCAGGTCTGCCCGAAGCAGACGGTGGTGGTCGACGATAGCCCGCCAGGACTTGCAGACGCAGCGGGAGGCGGCGAGGGCGCGGGGATGGAGGTGCCGGAGTATGTCCACCAGCATGTCGATGTGCTCCAAGTCCATGCTCTCGTCGTCCTCCACCCGGGCGGCCGACCGTGGGTTTGTTTGTGAGGAGACGTATATATAGAGTATATGGATTTAATTTGCGATCGAGATCCCAATCGAGGAGAGGAGATCGATCAGCTAGTACGGAATCGATCTATCGATCCCTATATATGTATGATGCATGCATATATTGATCCAGGCTAGTTAGGACTCTTTTCGATTTGTACACGCGAAACTAAACTAAAGCTGCCTTTGTTAAGTCACACGTATGTAACAACGTTTTCCTGTCACGTTTGTATTGTAGAGAGAGAGGATATGTAGAGTTTGTTACAGAGAAGTTTCCTAAACTTATGTAAACGATCTAATCCAGACTATAGGGATTAGATCGATCTCCCTCTCTCTCGGAACAGATGTAACCTCTCGATGTTTATCCCTGCCGTGCCGATCAATCGGTGGATATATTAACATGAAACCAAGCGCAAGACAAAGCGACTTGTTAACCCCAAAACCTCACATGGTATCAAAGCCACTCTTCCAAAGAAATTGCATCTAAACTATGAGTCTTTCATCCTCTTCCTCCTCCGCTCCCCTAGCCATGAATCTCCCAAGCCAAGGCACCGCCGAGAAGCTCACGCGGGAAAATTTCCTGCTATGGGAGACGCAGGTTCTGCCTGCAGTCCGTGGCGCTCGCGTCATGGGTTTCCTTGATGGAACCAACAAGGCGCCACCGAAGAAAATCACCGTCGAGAAGGCCAATGGGAAGGGCACTGCCGAGGAGGAGAACCCAGCCTATGAAGCCTGGGTCCAAACCGATCAGCAGGTATTGTCATATCTGTTGAATTCTCTCTCTAAAGAGATTATCGTTTCTTGCATCGGGATGAGGTCGTCTGCCGCTGTTTGGATGGCGATCACAACAATGTTTGCTGCCCAATCCCGCACCCGCATCGCCAACCTTCGGGTCAAGCTCGCCAACACCAGGAAGGAAGGCAAGACCACACCGCAGTACTTCGCTGCGGTCAAGGCCATCGCGGACGAGCTCGCATCAGCGGGCCGCACGATCGAGGAGGACGAACCGATGGAGTACCTCCTCGCCGGACTCGACGACCCCTACAATCCCCTCTTCGCCGCCATCGGGGTCAACCCCAACAACAAGCTCACCGTGGGCGAACTATACGCTCAGGTGATGGCGTATGACCAGCATATGGAGCTGCTCAACATCAACACCAACGTCGGCAGCAACTCCTTCGCCAATGCAGCTGCTCGTGGACGTGGCGGCCGCCGCGGTGGCTATGGTCGCGGTGGAGGTGGTCGTGGCTATGGCCGCGGTGGAGGCGGCCGCGGCGGCTACGGCCGTGGTCAAGGACGGCCACACCAAGGAGGCGGCAATGGTCGTCGCGGAGGAGGCAATGGCAAGGGCAAAGATGAACGCATCACTTGCCAAATCTGCGGCAAACCAGGCCATCCCGCCTGGAAGTGTTGGCATCGCTACTCCGACGATGAAGAAGAGGAGGAAGAGAAGAACGCCAACACTGCCTCATACGGAGTCGACACCAACTGGTATGGTGACTCTGGCTCCACCGATCACCTCACCGGCGAGCTCGACAAGAGAACGCCAACACTGCCTCATACGGAGTCGACACCAACTGGGATGGTGACTCTGGCTCCACCGATCACCTCACCGGCGAGCTCGACAAGAGAACGCCAACACTGCCTCATACGGAGTCGACACCAACTGGTATGGTGACTCTGGCTCCACCGATCACCTCACCGGCGAGCTCGACAAGAGAACGCCAACACTGCCTCATACGGAGTCGACACCAACTGGTATGGTGACTCTGGCTCCACCGATCACCTCACCGGCGAGCTCGACAAGCTCACCATGAAGGAAAAATACAACGGTCGCGAGAAGATCCATGCGGCAAATGGGGAAGGTATGAGTATTAGTCATGTTGGTCATGCTTTTGTTGATTCCCCATCCAAACAATTACATCTTCGCAATGTCCTTCACGTCCCTCACACCACAAAGAATCTTATTTCTATTCATCGCTTTACTAGAGACAATGATGTCTTTGTTGAATTTCATGCTTGGCATTTTTATGTGAAGGACACGGCCACGAAGAAAATTCTGCTTAAAGGCAGATGCTGGAAAGGCCTCTATCCATTGGTGTCATCCCCATCAAGTCTGAATAAACAAGCTCTTAGCGCCATCAAGCCTTCAGCTTCACGGTGGCATGATCGTTTAGGCCATCCCTCTTTTAAGATTGTTCAACGTATTCTTAGACATTATGAGCTT
The DNA here is from genome assembly GCA_030063025.1 of Avena longiglumis. Classification (NCBI taxonomy): domain Eukaryota; kingdom Viridiplantae; phylum Streptophyta; class Magnoliopsida; order Poales; family Poaceae; genus Avena; species Avena longiglumis. Next base: position 557,912,045 of record CP125974.1, read on the forward strand.
CCATGTTCCAATAGTTCTAGTGTTGAGTCCATTTGTGATCCATGTCAAAAAGCAAAGAGTCATCAACTTCCTTATATTCGATCTACTAGTATCTCAACATCACCCTTGCAACTTGTTTTCTCCGACGTGTGGGGAAAGGCTCCCACCTCTGTCGGTCGTTTTGAGTACTATGTAAGCTTTATAGATGATTTTAGCAAATTTTCATGGATCTACCTCATCAAAAAGAAATCAGACGTCTTCCAAGTTTTTCAAAATTTTCAAAATCTTGTTGAACGAAAGTTTGATAGAAAAATCATTGCAATGCAAACAGATTGGGGTGGTGAATATGAAAAACTAAACCCTTTCTTTCAAAAGATGGGTATTTCTCATCATGTATCCTGTCCTCATGCCCAGCAACAAAATGGTTCGGCAGAACGAAAACATAGGCACATAGTAGAAGTTGGTCTAGCCCTTCTTGCAAATGCGTCTATGCCACTAAAATTTTGGGATGAAGCATTCTTGACTGCCACACATCTCATAAACATGCTCCCTTCACCAGTCATAAATAATGAAACGCCCATGGAACGTCTTCTCCATGAACCACCGGATTACTCCTCCCTTCGAGTTTTTGGATGTGCTTGCTGGCCTAACCTTCGTCCATACAACACTCGCAAACTTGCCTTTCGCTCCCAACAATGTGTGTTCATTGGTTACAGTAACATGCATAAGGGTGTCAAGTGTCTAGATGTTGCTACCGGGCGAGTCTACATATCCAGAGATGTAGTATTCGATGAGTTTGTGTTTCCTTTTGCTAAACTTCATCCCAACGCCGGTGCTCTTCTTCGTCAAGAAATCCTTCTTCTCCCCGAGTCTCTCCAAAGCACCTCGTCCTTAGATCAAGGGGGGCAACAAAGCAATGATCTAACACCTAATACTCCTACCAGTTCTGTGCCTTTGCATGCTTTCCAGGTACCGTACCCAGGTGCAGAAGAAAATTTGGAGCAAAACGACATCCAAACGAGTGAAAACAACCTTCAGAATGATCAAACACAAGATACAAGCAGCATCACGGAAACCGGAGCTGATTCTCCTGGGATCGCGAGCGAATCCGTCTCGGGATCGCCCTCCGCGTCAGGCTCTGGAAGCGCGCGGTCCCCGCACCAATCATATGATGCCATGTCACCTGCCTCTTCTGCATCCGAAAGGGCAAGCGACGTCGCGCGTGACTCCGTCGTCACGTCTCGCCAAGGACACGCGCCGACCGCACGGAACCCAGGTGTCGCGTCAAGCCAAGCACGTGGACCAGGCGGCGCCATCCCCACGCGCGCACGCTCCGTCGTTCCGCGGAACACGACACCGAGCTGGCCAGGTGGGCCAATCAGTGCGGCTCCCGCCCCCGACCGTCTGGTGTCTCGCCCAGGGCGCGAGGATCAAGGAGCATCGGCTGCAGCACCTGGGCAGATCACTGGATCTTCTGTGGCAACGGATCAGCAACCTCTCCTACACAGCACAAGATCTGCAACAGGTAAAAGAAAAGAAAAGGTATACAGAGATGGCACGGTACGGTATGGTCTGTCTTGTTCATCTAATGAACCTGAAAACTTGCAAGTAGCATTAAAGAATAAAGATTGGAAAGATGCTATGGATGATGAGTACAAGGCCTTAGTTGACAATAAAACTTGGCACTTAGTACCTCACAAGCAAGGCATAAATCTTATAGACTATAAATGGGTTTATAGAATTAAGAGAAAAGCAGACGGAACCATTGATAGATATAAAGCTAGGTTAGTAGCAAAAGGTTTTAAACAACGATATGGCATAGATTATGAGGATACTTTTAGTCCTGTTGTTAAATCTTCTACTATTAGACTTGTCCTAGCTGTTTCAGTATCCAGAGGATGGAGTCTAAGACAACTAGATATAAAGAACGCGTTTCTCCATGGCGTTATGGAAGAGGAAGTTTATATGAAGCAACCACCTGGCTATGAAGATCCTCATGCACCCTTCCATGTGTGCAAACTCGACAAATCATTATATGGTCTCAAGCAAGCACCAAGAGCATGGTTTGCAAGGTTAAGTTCAAAGCTTCAAGATCTTGGCTTTGTGGCGTCCAAGGCTGATACATCATTATTTATTTACAACAAGTCAGGTATCACCATGTTTGTACTAGTATATGTGGATGATATTATTGTCACTAGTTCTTCCAACAAGGCTATCACTGCTCTTCTCCAAGATTTGGGTGAAGCCTTTGCTCTAAAAGATCTAGGTGACCTGCATTATTTCTTGGGTATTGAAGTTAAAAAATGTAATGATGGTATTTTACTAACCCAAGGGAAATATGCTTTGGACTTGTTAACTAGAGTTGGTATGAAAAGTTGCTCATCATGTCCAACACCACTTTCAGCTTCAGAAAAATTGTCAGCCACAGAAGGAGACATTCTTGGACCAGAAGATAGTACAAGGTACAGGAGCATTGTTGGGGCACTTCAGTACTTAACTCTCACAAGACCAGATATTGCTTTTTCAGTCAACAAGGTATGTCAATTTCTACATGCACCAATGTAACACCCTCAGAATCGGACCTATGCAAGTTTGGGCAAAATTCACCAAACCCGCATAGAAACGATTCAAAGGTGCCCACCAGGCACTTTCGTGCGGGTGGAAAACGAAGTAATAACATTACACAACAGTCCTCGATGGGACCCACGTAATGATATACATATAAGCGACTCCATGAGTCAAGAATACGAGATATAATATACAAAGATCCAAATCACCTTGAAAAGCGATAGAGCGTCCGCCACGGACAAGATGCAAATGGGGCTAAGAGCCCCGAAGAATAACCAATGGCGTCCATAACCTGCCTGTGCCAAGCCGGAAGGGTAACCCGCTAACGGCGTCGATCTCAAAACCGCTTAAACAAAGGGGTGCCGACAAAGGGCAAAGGAAAAAAGAGGCGTCGATCGAGGCCAAGACACGGCGAGGCTAGAATTCGGCGGTCCTCGCCTACATAGGTATGGTGGACTGAAGCGGCAGCGGCAGCATGCACTAAACAACCTATAGAGACTCGATACAACTGGCGGCAAACAGAGAGGGGTAAGATAGACCTATCCGGATCCAACCTGAAGCTAACCTCAAACAAACCCATCCTGGTGTTTCCCCCTCGAGACCAACGAGGAAGTCAACCGAGGAACTCACACAGTTGGCAGTTTTACTGATTCAGTTATTGTTGCAACAGTTACTAGTCAGGTTTAAATAATCGTCCTGATAAAGTAAGCAGTGGGCACTTTTAGTTAACCATTCCGTGATAGTGGCAACACTTACTAGTCAGATACAATTAGCATGAGATAACCCTTAAACCCAGCAGTTGTTGTTACTTTTATTCAGCCATTCCGTTGTAGTTGCAATACTTACTAGTCAGATACAATTGTCACAAGCGACAACCAAGCAAGCAATTGTGGGCAGTATTAATTAGCCATTCCATTATAGTGAAGCTAATTACTAGTCATTATAAGTCAAATTTATAGCAGTAAACTTTAGTTATGCTTGTCTATGATCGAGATACTGTGCTCCAAGTCGTCCATATCCATGACACGGCTTTGAAAGTTTTACCCGGCCGGTGCACCAATAGCAACACGCCGATCAACCTCGGAAAACCAAATCAAAACCCAACGAGGCTTTCACGTGAACAATCACAGATTCAGAAATATTTCAGGGGCCACCCTTGTAGTATACCCATAGCAAGTAAGCAAGCTTGAGACGGACCCAAGGTTTGTGGGGCGATGGCAACAAGAGTCCCCAAACGGGACTGTCGATACCACGTAATGGTCACAATTCCTAACAAGATAAGTGCTCCTCGCACAATTTAAATACGAAAGTAGCATGGCATAAGTACAGGATAGTAAAAAACCTCAAACTAGTTGTGGCCCCAAGAAATAAGACGGAATCAAGCTCGCTCGGGGATCCCATACTCCCGAATGTGGATAGCGCGATAAAACAAGGAATGTATCAAGTACTCGGGATCTTACGGGACACAAGTGGGCGCTCGAAACCAAATATTATCTATCACCCACCGATGCCTCGCTTATTCAATTTTAGTTGTTAAACAGAAATTAAAGTGAGCGATAAGTAAAACTAGAATCATCTCCAACATCAACATGCGGCAATACATCGGCAATCGTGGCATATGACGACACATCAAGACTTGAGCAAGCAACTACGACGCAAGTCCAACTATCTACCAAACAACAGGTAATAGGGTGTGTCCAAGGCAATATAGGGCTGCACGGTATATCACGGCACGAAAACTAAAGCATCGCAATACGTATAGCAATAGAACAACAGAGGGAATAAAGACTATAAAAGTAAGATAGGTAGAAAGGGAGATGCTCTTTGAAAACATTGTCGAAGGTTCATCCAAGATCGGGCTGCTCACATCAACTCAACGGCCTTATCCGCGAAGAACCAAAACACTAGAAGAAACACCGGATGCGATATTTAATACTACAGCAGAAGATCGGCATGATGCATGTATGATGTATGGCATGGCAAGGTGCGATGCAATTAGGTCAGATTAAGCGGAACCGGGGTCCCGACAATTAATTAGATGGTGCATGTTACTTAGATACCCCGCAATTTAAATGTTGTTTAACAAGGCAGAATATATCACTGGGTTCGCTACACCAATTTAAATGAGGCCAATATGAGACTAGATTTGCCCGCATATGGGCCCCATATTTAATTATTAGGTGAATCGGCGTAAGGCCCCCAAACCACAGATATGCATGCAAGGATGACAATTCAATATGCAACAAGTTGTTATTATGTTATAAAAATAGGGTTCCGGGAAAGGGTTCACACATTAGGGGTCTCGACGAACCTGGGGTTCCGGGGTTCGGGGTTCGACAGGGTCCAGGGTCCGGTCTCGGGGTCCAGGGTTCGGCGAGGTCGTTCTCGGACTTAGGGGTAGGTCTTGGCGCATCCGGGTGCGGGACTTGGGGTCATGTCGACGGTCATGGCGTTCGGGGGGGAAGTTCTCGGTGTCCGGGTGAAGCACTCGGCGTTCTACGGTTCCACGTCGACGGCCTTGGTTTCCTCGATGGAGAACTTGGTGTGTCCGTGTCGGGGTTCTCGGCTTCGGTCGCCGGGCGTCAGTCTTCGGGATCGGGTCCGGGAAGAAGACCTTGGCATCGGATGGTCCTTGTCGGAGTTCTTGTCGCGCCGGGGTCTTCGGATCGGGCTCCGGGATCGGTCTTCGGTCGAAGTTTCCGGAAGCAGATCTTGGTGCTTGTTGTCCGCGAGGGAGTCCCTGGGGTCCAGGATGGAGATCTTGTCGGTGGCCTTACAACACGGTGTAGATCTTGGCGGCCCTGTCGAGGTACTTGAGTGCCAGTGCCGGACTTGGGTTCAGGCGACGTGGTCTTCATATCGACATTGATCAACGTGTGCCACGGGATGACGCAGAGTGGGCGGGGACACTGACGCCGACAAGGTGAGGCCCGGAGCGCCGCAGGGCAGCGGGACGGCCGAGGCGAAGCGGTGACCGGCGGCTGCGGGATGCGCGGGGTCGGGGACGGGCTGGTGGCGGGGAAGGGGCCTGGCGGTGGCGCTTGAGGAGGCTGTGGCGGCGACAGGCCGGGACGGTGGCGGACTCGAGCGGGTGGAGGCGAGCTCGGACAGAGGACGGGCAGCACGCTGGGAGCCGCCGGCAGAGAGGACTCCATGGGAGGCGGCGGGGAAGGGCGACCAGAGGCGGGAGAGGCGAGGCTGAAGCCATGGCGGAGGCGCAGATGCGGGCGGCGGCGGTGGATCAAGCGGGTCGCAAGGACGGAGGCGGAGGTCGGGGCCAGCGACGGGTGCTCGGGCGGGGCGAGGCATGGGGCGGGTGCTCGGGCCGGGAGAGGAGGTCCCAAGCGCGAGCTGGAGGGCAGCTCGAGCAGACGCGAGGGCTTGGGGCGCAGCGGGAAGAAAGGCGGCTCGTGGCGGGCGGCGCCACGACGGAGGCGGGCGAAGCTCCCAGGCGTGAGGCGAGGCCGGCATGAGGTCGGAGGGCCCAGGTGGGAGGAGGAGGGCGCGGTCGCCGGAGCGGGAAGGTCATTGCGAGCTCATGCGCGGAGGCGGAGTGAGGTCGGCGCGCCAAGGCCAGAGAGAGGAGAGCGGTGTGAGGAGGGAGGAGAGGAGGAAGAAGATAGCAGGCGGGTCGGGTCTGGCGCAGGCAGTGGGGTTGGTGGGCCCCAGTGGTGGACCGTGGTCGAGGCGGGGGTGGCGTGGGGGGTTCCGCTGCGGGTGGAGGTGGAATCCGGGGTAGGCAGGGAGTGGGGTTTGCTTGTGGGGCCCAGCGGCAGGGACGCGTGGGTGGCCTGGGTGCGTGCTGCTGTGTGCGTGTAGTGTGGCAAGGTGTGTGGGGCTGGTTGGGTGATTGGGAGAGAGGGAGAGAGAGAGGCCATGTGGCAGCACATGGTTGGTTGGGGATAGAGAGAGGGTGAGGTGGCGGCCTAGGATAGGTGGGGGTGATGTGGAGGGGAGGGTTGGGTAGGTTTCTGGGTAACTGCAGGTTTTGTCTGGGTGTTTAGGTGGACCGTTTATTATTTCCTGGGGTGGTCGATCGGGTCAATCGGCCCGTTCGACTGCCCCTATTAAAATAATTTAAATTTTTATTTATTCTAAACGGGCCGTTTGCAATCCGATAGCAACAAACAAAATACTCCGGAGACCCGGGTTTTGATGTTTGAAAATAAAGAGGGGCGTTTAGAAAACAACACGGGCTTTGCAAACATGGTTTTAGCAAACAATGCATGATGATGACGATGCAATGCACAAATTCAACGCGATTTTCTAGTAGTGGTGTTTGCGGGATGCCACAATTCGACACCACTAACAACGGATCTCGCCCTCGAGATCCGCCTCATGGTACCGGAAGGAAGGTCGGCGATCTGATCCTTCTCGCTTCGTGTAGATCCTCGCGACACCACTAACAAGGGGTCGTTGTCCGTGATCGCCGAGAGAGCACTCCGGAAAACAAAAGGTCGAAGGTAGAGGCATCAACAAATAAAGCCACCTCTAGCTTCCGATGGATGGAGTAACACTGCTGGATCCACTGATTCGTTGTACAAGAGCGAATGATAAGAGTAGTCGGATGGTGATCAGTCCATCGCGCACCCAAACCATTACTCTGCACACGAATAGGCGGATTAAGCAACTAACTCTCGGATTCAGACTGAAGATCTCGACAAGCGAGGTTCAGAACAACGGAGTGATGCAGACTCTGCATCGGATCTGACGTAGATGATGTCGTCACGTCGGAAAACACCGGAAGGCACAATCAAGGAACCAAGAATGGTAACACCGTAGACGGATTTCAGCAGGCAGCTTGAACACCGGATGGTAGAACACCGTTATCAGAGGAGGAAGCGAAAACCTGAAGGTACGACGGAAAACCCGACCACGAGAAATCCTGGACTCGAAGAAAGAGAAGAGAGCGGATTCAAAACACGTCGAGGTAAGAGGGGATCAGCAGAGGGGTAAGGAGTAAAATCAGACCTATTCAGAACTATCCAACCGAGTTTTCAAAAATAGTTTTGACACTCTACTTCGGCCGTTAGCTAGGTTATCCTCTGAGGCTGGACTTGTGGGTATCGCATCGCTGAGCTCGATACCACTCAGAATCATGCTGTCAAAACTCACCGGGCAAGATTTGACGAACAACACGAAGAGCCGGGAGGCTCCCAGAGCGGCTGGTGGGCCCTAGTCCCTCGGTCGACGGCCCGCAAATCTTCCGGCACGCACGCGTCCTGTCTTGGTTCGAGGGCGTGCCACCTGACCTATACCTGGTCAGGGAGGTGATGGATTGTTCCGATTGGTTTCCTGCACGGTAAACAAGTATACGTAAAATTCGAGCCGTGATCGGCTCCCAGGTTTCCCTGTAAATCGGCTTTCAGAGCCGATTATCCCCATGGTTCTGCACTGTATCTATGATAACATGGGGTTTTGCTTAATTACTACAAGTTAAATCGATCTACGATAGTTTGGTGTTTTCACCACGCAACCGGAACATCCCACGCGTAGTTGAGCCTAATAGATACGAAAAATAGTAGAAAACCGATCCTAGAGAAGGCCTAAAAACCAACATAACGTCAATTCCCGGAACGTCCCCTCTAAGATCAATAAACCATACCTTACGACACGGATCGTTCAACCCGTTTGTGAGGCCTAACCACGTAGATATTAAACTAAACCTTGATGAACAAGGCACAACTATAACAGATCAAATCGACTAAGCAGAAATCAAGCAAGATGCCACCTTCACACCCGGGAGAAGGTGCAAAGACGGCGAGATAGCTAGAGGTAGCATAAATAAGCAATCATAGTAAAAGTATCGATGCTAGCTCTAACAAATCTGTGGTAAAGGTGTTACTCGCCATCAACAAGGCTTAGTACGAGTAACACCGGACAACGCATAAGTAAATACTGCCTAGATCGCAAGATGCGATCTAGGCAGCATGGCACTTACCCGAGAAAAAACCCTAGAAACAAGGGGTGGCGATGCGCCGAGATTGTGTTTGTTGTGAACGTGATTGTCCTCCTTTCTCAATAACCCTAGGTACATATTTATAGTCCGGAGACTCTCTACTTTTGGAATAACTCTACAACTCTATCTTTACCTAAACATAAACGGAACCTAAACAAACACGAATCCTACTATGATACAAGATACACGGGCAATTCAGCCCAAATCTACGCATTAGGCCGATCGAACAACACCTTGAAAATATGTATCTTCTAAGCCCATCTTGATCACGGCCCATCTCCATCTTAGGCCAAAATATGGCGATAACACATGCCCCCCTGGTTTTGGCAATGATAATTCCAAAACCACTCTGTGTGTTTTTTCTTCTCCTGGGTTTTCCTCCCCCCTTTTTTTTCTCTATCGGGCTACGCTGCACGCGTAACGCAGCGTGAGATAAATCACACCACCCCTTCATCATGATGCCTGTCTTCTCAACTCCTCCGCAAAGGCATGATTTGACGATTTTGGCAGGTAACTGGGAAACTGCTATGGCATTGAACCGCTTCTTCACTATTCCTCTTTATTTAAATCCGCTGAGTTCAGTCCCCATCTTCCTCCCGTAGCCAGAAAACCCTCTTTCTCTGCCGGAAAAAACCCTTCTCTGCCATGGCCTCCTCTGCTTCCTCCGGCCTGTCCTCCCACGCCTCCAATAGCATTAGTGACCGTGAGCCGACTCCGGAGCACCCACGGCTACATATAGTACCTTCGCCCCACAATGGTGGGACGTCAGGGACTGGGACTTTGCCGTCTGGTCTGAGGACGATGCGTCCCTGACAGACGGTGAAGAGAACCTTCAGTTCCTGGTTGACGGGGAGCTGGAGGCGAAAAGTAGTGACGACTTTGGTCGTGGGGCGCGTCGAGTCTTCAGACGAAGAGGAAGAATCGGAGGATGATTCGTCCTCCGATGAGTATCCGCCGATGAAGCGTTTCCGCGCCGGGTCAAGCGGAGATACTGAAGATGATGATGAAGACGATGAAGCGCCTACTGGCTTCTTCAGCAGCAGCAGCGGAAACGACGCTGGTAGCAGCGCCGAAGACAGCGAAGGAGACGGCGGCGACGACAGCGGCGACGATCTCGCCCTTTAAATTAGGAATTAGCAACAATTGTAGCAGTAGTAGCCGGACCCCCTTTTGTAATCAATCCGTCTCCCAATGAATGAAAATCTGTTCCCTCAAAGATGCTAATTTTGTCGTCCCGATTTTGCCGATGTTGAAAATAAATCGATGCCCCAAAAGCCGATAGCAACGCATCGGCTTTTACCTTATCATGTTTTCACAGTCAACCAAACCACAACTCAAAAGCCGATGCATATCAACTTTCCCCAAATTGTTGACAAGGTCAACCCAGCCGTATATTTAGGCAAAACCAAACGGTCACTTCCAAGTTTCAAACGGTAACCTGCGACTCTCTTCAAAAAGGGCGGCCTAGATCCCCAACTGCCTACCGACCAGATCGAGCTCATAGCAACAAGAACCCTCAATCCTTACTCCTCACAGATCCATCTCCGCCGGCGAACCAGATGGCAGAATCGTCCACCACCAATCCGGAGGTCTCCGGTCTGAAGGTACGCTTACCCTTCGTACTTTTAACACAATGTTAAAACTTGATGGCGAACACTTGAATTAATGCCTTTATTTCGCCATTAAATCTTCTAGGTTTCAGACATTCTGCTGCCGCATCCTTCTCTCCCAAATTCCCTCTGTCTTGGCCCTCGTACAGATTCTAATCCTGCCCATCTAATCTCTTGCGAGGCCAATAGAATCCCCTTCGTAAGCCAGGACCTAGATCTGAACTCTTGGGCCGACTGCTTGCGAGCCTGGCCTAACCCCCCTGAAATTTGGGTCTCTTGGTTCAGTAGAGTAGCTAGAACTTACCAACCCCAATGGGAAATTTTGGGAATAGCCGATGCCTTGCATCTATCATTGTCTCCTCTTGAGAAACACGAGAATCTTCTCAAAACCATCGGCTACTTCTGGTCTGACGCCCTGAATTGTTTCATATTCGGCCATGTCCCTATGTCGCCAACCTTGCTAGACGTGGTGATGATTACTGGTCTGGACGTTACATCACCCAGCCCCTCTGCTTTCAAACTGACCACAGTCCCTTACAAACTATCTTCCAAAACAGATTGCACAAGCTGGGGCGCTTATATCCAACGTCATATGAAAACCAAGGGCCCTGTTTCAGAGAAAGAACACACAGCCTTTCTCAACTTCTGGCTAGAGCATTTCATCTTCTGTGGCCCTTCCCTGGCTCCCACTAAGAACTATCTTTCCCTAGCCTACGAACTGGCCAAAGGCAACCAGCTTGGCATCGGCAAACTGTTCCTTGGAGAGGTCTATCGATACCTCCAGTTGATGTCCGTTGTCGTTCTCGTGCATAGCAATCGAGCAGTGGACCTTGGTGGTTCATCCAGCAGGGCTCGATTGTACTTCCAAAACCGCATCCCGCACTTCCTTCGCAAGTTGCACTTTCCCCGACGTTAAAGGGAGGCAAATCCGATGCACCAGCTATGGCCAAGCTTTGTATCGATTGCCAGGTAGTAAACTGACCCCTCAAGAGGCGTCAAAATGGTTCAGCATCTTCTTCCAAGGCCTAGACAACCCCAACTTCTTCCCTTATATGGAAGAAGCAGAACATTTTGAGAATCCACTCTCCTTCAGGCTGGACAATTTTGCCGATGACACTGGCACTCGGCAACTCTTTTCCACCGTTATTCGCCCCTGTTTCCTTCCAGTCGGCATGAGCACATCCAACCGGATAATCAAACCTGGGTACGAATTCTACCAGCCAGTCGTAGTGGCTCGTCAATTCGGTCTTGGACAAGTAGCTCCCTACTTCTTTCTTCATCAACTCACGGAGTGTAGAGCCGATCTGCCCGATCCTCTCACCAGTCAGAGGTGCTACTCTTTCTTTGATGCTCTGACCATCCCAATTCCCACCGACCTCACCTTTGCCTCATCAACCGATGGCTTTGAAGACTGGTGGTCGATGTGGAAGACTCACGTCTTTAGGAGAGCCCTGGGACCGTTGCTGAAACAGCTCGACGCTGACTATGACATCCCCGTGGACCAGGTACTTCCACTTGCAAATTTTCTTGATGCAGCCTGCAATTGATCCTTTTATTAACTCACTCTTTCTCTTCGCAGCAACAAGATGGCCCTGAGCCTACTCACAGCGATGGCTCCCCTTTCGAATTCTTCCCGCCAGCTCCTATGGTTCTCTTCTGCAAAGACTCGCCACCTCTGAAAAAGGTCATAATGCAGAAACAGCCGATAACCCCACGATCGGCTTCCAAGAAACCAGCAACTCCTAAGTCAGCTGCCCCTCGAGTTCCGACTAAAACCAGGACGATGGTGAGGAAGGTAGCTGCCAGAAAAACCTTGAGGCGCCGGAGCCCTTCCCTGCATACGCATGTAAGCTTAACTTTAGGTTTTAGTCGATCCTTGTTGCTTCTTTTATTCTTGCAGCCACACCCACGCTTACTGACTCTCCTCCTTTGCAGGCTTCTGTTGAAGACTCTTCCAGCGAGAATACCCAGACCAATCGAGGGGAGTTAGGTCCCACGGATTCTGAGAGGACCATCACACCGAACCAGCCGGACTCACCACCATCGGCTTCCAAGAAGAGGTTGGCCCCTGAAACTGCTGCCCCCCGAGCGTCAGTCGAAGGGGGGCCATCTGCGGGTCCCAAAAGAGCTCGCAAAGAACTGCAAGCCTCTTCGTCAAGCCAGGAGGTTCTGAAAAATCCTCATCTTCTATGCTCCTGCCCCTTACCCCCTTTTCGATATTGATAAATTACCCTTTATACAGGCAACTGACGCTTCTAGTGGGAAGGCCGGGGCCGTGCTGACGCCGGATCTGGGGAACCCCGAAGGTGTAGATGGAACGGCTGCCAATCTGGAGCCTCCAATGACCACACACGAGCCGATGGTCTCTTCATCGGCTATCTCCTTGATAGGAGAGGTACGTTTACATCCGTGTCCGTTCTCGCATGTTTAGACGCGTACTGACGCTTTTCTGGCTGCCAGGGTTGCGATCTTTCAGGTTTGCTGTCGTTCGACCCTGAATCCATCGAACCTACTCCCTCTGTCGACCACACTGAACCACGAGCCAGGATTGCTCCCCCTCAATTCCAGCGCCTGAAAAACTTGCTGTCTTCCCCGCTTGAGGAGTTGATCGAGGGTTCTGAGGAAGTGAAGGGCGTTCTTGCCGAAATTCAGGATCATCTTCCAGGCATATTACAAGTGAAGCTTTGGTCGGTTGCAAATCTGTCCCTTTTCGGGCCACGGGTGAAACTAGCCCGTGAAAGGATCCACCTGCGCCATGCCCAACTCCCGCTGAAAGCCGATATTGCAGAAAGATGTCAGCAGCTTAATGAGAAAAAGGCATCTCTGGATGCTAGAACTGACACTTCTGTCAGCATTGCCGAGCTCGCATCCTTGAAAAAGGAGCTGGAAGATCTTGAGGAGAAGGCCCGGGTGACTAAACAGCTCATCCGTGACAAGGAAGAATCCATAGCCCGTTCCCAAGACGAAGCGGAAGGCCTCAAAGCTCAACTGAAGACCGATCTGGCGGGCATACGCGCCCTAAGCAAACAGCTAGTGTCGGGCAAGGATGAAGATGACGAAGCCGAGATCGCCGAGGTGGATCGTATCCGAGCTGACGCCTTCCACGCCTTCGATGCCTTCTTCAGTAGCTCATATGTGTAAACTGGCACTTGTTTGTAACTGTGTGTGTGGACCACTAAAGCCGATGACCGTGCATTGGCTGCCGATTTTTTATATCGGCCCCTACATTTTTGTTGTTCAATATCTCCCGTGCTTTTGTGCCTTATCCATTTAGGTGCCCCCCGAGCCGAATCTTTCAAGTAATTTGAAGATATCGGCTCTCAAGTCGTCTGATTCCAGGAACTGTACCTGGACGTCGGCACATCCCCAGGGCCGATGTCGATCTCTCCTAGCTCATCGGCGGATGTAAACCCATACCCTAGCTTTCCGTCACCTGTCAAATCGACGCTAAACACAGGGCAAACGATGGGTGAGGACAACAAAAATAATTTGGGCCGATCGCCTGAATCGGCCCCCTTCTTGCTTGCATCTGTCAAGGACGGTTTACACCTTATTATTTTACAGTGGCAGAGTACCTCGCTGCTACGACTACATGAACTGCTTGTCGCATGATCGCTGCTTTTTATTTTTTGTGGCCGATCGCAGGGATCGGCCGTACCACGGATGATCGTGGGCTTTTCTACTCTGTAAGGCCAGTGGATAAGACCAGCCTCACCCCGTTTTTTGTAGCTTCAATGCGTTCGCAGCCGTCTAGATTGATTCCAGAGATCGGCTCTTGGTCTTCCGCTTCCCAGATGTTCATGCCAGCAGTGGAAACCTCGATAGAATAAATCGCATGGATGACCTCCACTTCATCCCGTCCCCATTAGACCGGTGCATCGTGGATGGAATGCAGCGATTAGCGTGGATCCAATCCCTTCCTAGCAAGACGGCGTGGTACTTTTTGCTGTTCACGAAAAATGACGTGGGTATGGTTTTCCTGCCCACGGTCGGATCCACGTTAACGCCTTTGCGTTTCAAGACCGCCGTTGAAGTCGCAATGTGACGTTGGTTTTGATCAGTCCGCAGCGTCCCAAACGTCGTAGTATGGAGTATGGCATGATATTGATCGCTCGGTGTCCACTAACATCTTGCTGACGGGTTGTCCATTGATGTAGCCCCGTAGGTACAGAGCTTTCAGATGTTTGTAACCCTTCTCACGTGGCTTCTCAAAGATAACCGGCCGTGGGCGCGATCCGCTTACCACCGGTAGCATATTGGTTTGTGGCGCGAGAACTCTCGGGAGCACGAACACCATAAAGTTTGTGCCGATGCCTGTGCATCGGCTTTTATTAACTTGGGTCGCCACTCTTTCCTTGTCGCGCGGCCCTCCGTCTCCGTGGTCTGCCTTACTCTGATGGCCAGATCAGGCCGTGCTTTCTTTAGCGCGTGGAGATACTGCGCTTCAGCCTCTTCTAAGTTACGCAGCCGCTGCACTCTACGCTTCTGGGTGTGTCTGAGTCCATCGGGGCACCACCTTGGACGGTGAAACCTGTCTCCTTCTTCGTCATCCCTGGGCCTCCCAAAGCCCTTTGCTCGAGCGGACTCCTTAGGACGGCTCTGAGGTTGGAGAGGTCCTAGACGTTCGAACACTGATATTGGCCTCGTGCCCTTCTTTTGTTGTCCACATTCGGGTTGTCGGTAGGCAATCGGCTCATTCCCACGTCCCAAAGAATGCTTGAAAAGGGCAATCCCAATGTTTGTGCTCCTTCCTTCTCTTTGGGTGGTCTCTGGCGAGGTGCCCATGTCCTTCATTGCCTCCACCTTTGGCGCCGTTGATCATGCTGACGCTCATACTTATTAAGGAGATGCGTGGAATGTGGCTTCTGATACCGCACCCTCCTCACCTGTTCCTCTGATAAGTATCTCCCGTCATCGTGGCTGGGCCGGTCGCGTGGACCAGCCTTCTCTCTTGCTTTGCCCCGAGGGTGATCGCCTGCTTCCTTGTACGTGTCATGGTGGTGCCCAGACCCAACCATGTTGACACCGAACGAAAAGTCCAGTTGACGTCTCGCGGAGCGACTGAGCTCTATCATGTTGACACCGGGGAACGGGTTCGTGTCCACCTTCATGGCGAACTGGCCGAGGATCAGACGGCCTTGTTCTATAGCCATCTGGATTTGGCGGCGAAGCTCCTTGCACTCGTTGGTGGGGTGAGTGAACGAATGATGCCACTTGCAGTATGGTCTCCCGTTCATCTCCTGAGCCGTAGGGATTTTGTGGCCTTCGGCAACCTCACCGCTTCTCCTTCAGCAGAGATCGAATATCTGCTCAGCTTTGCTCACATCAAGTCGAACCTCTCGCAGCCCTTCTTGTTTCACCCATTTACAGGCCACATGATCGCCCCGAGCCCATTCAGCCACGGCCACCTCCTGGTCTGCGTAGGATCTTCCTCTTCGCATCGACCGGGATTATCGGACGTCTGAATTTGTCTTGGTACAACTCGTGGTGGCGCTGCTCATACATCGGTTCGGGCCATGTGTGCCAATGAGTTGTATTCTACCGAATGCCACGTCCTTGATGGGTGCGAGAGGCCTGATATCGCCAGCTCGATTGCTTCCTTCTCGCTAAACGAGCCGAGTAACATCTTCTTGATGGTCTGAAGCCGGATGTATTCGCTGATTTCTCCTTCGTCGTACTTGCGCCAGTCGCAATGCCAGCCTCGGTAGCCTCCGAATGGTATTGGATGTGGAACTGTTCTTCTAGTTGCTTCAGTGCGAATTGAATCGGGTGGCGGTGAGGTGTACCACCCAAAGGCTGGTCCTGTTAGAGATTGTGCAAAAATCTCACGCATTTGATCCGATGTCAAATCATACCTAGTGTGCTGTATCGCTTACGTGCTCGATCGAGCTTGACCCCTCGACCCGAATCTTGAGAACTCGGGGAGCTTATATTTGGGCGGTAGTGGAATCAGGTCAAACTCGTTGGGGTACGGTTTTGAGTAGCCGATTAGCGCCTTTTTCGGCCGAACCGATCTCTCAAGATGGCGGTGATTTGGTCCACGCTTGAGCTGCGAGGCTAGACTCTCATGGCTTGTTCCAGTGGCATACTTGGCTAGCCACGCTGTTTGTCGGCGTCCATCCTGCATATCGTTGCTCGAGAACGCTGCTCAAGATCCTGCAGAGGTAGGAACCCCGCGCGGACACTCCTGCGGTTGCGATCTCGCTAGTGCGCGCTGTTGTTGTTGCGCACGAGGCACATATGTACCCATGCGGGATCTCCTTGGGTGGCTCGAACAGGAACTGGCAATCACCTGGATCGCCTCCGGCCTTGTAGACAATGTATGCCGCTGATCCTGGCGGCTCTGGAGCCGCGAGTGTGAATGGAAGTTGCGGCCTGGTGTGGAGCGGTCGTTCTCCTTGGTGGGTTCCTAAAGTGGGCCCCGACGGAGAGTACTGATGTTTCATGATTTCCTGGACCACGCGAACCGCGACCCGCTCGAAAGCGTTCACCAGGCTCTCAGAGTGGCGGTGTAGAGAATGAGCCACCATGTAGTTGACCTCCTGTCGTAGAGCCCTGGAGCGTTCCTCCGAAGGAACCGACAGATCCACTTCATCGAGAGCACCCTCGGGGGAGAATCCCTTCCACCTGACGCCACGCGTACGGGTCCTCTCGAAAGAGCCGATGAGGTCGGCTTCGAAGAGTTCTTTGATCTGGTCATACTTCGCTTTGTGCTCAGCAGGAAGCTCGTCGTACGTGACCGGCCTGTTCTCCATCGCAGCGTCGGACATTGATGTAGATGTTGTTGAAGGTCCCACCGCGTGCGCGTAATGTGTTGCTGTCAAAACTCACCGGGCAGGCGATTTAACAACACGAAGAGGGAGGCTCCTCAGAGCTGGTGGGCCCTAGTCCCTCGGTCGACGGCCCGCAAATCTTCCGGCACGCACGCGTCCTGTCTTGGTTCGAGGGCGTGCCACCTGACCTATACCTGGTCAGGGAGGTGATGGATTGTTCCGATTGGTTTCCTGCACGGTAAACAAGTATACGTAAAATTCGAGCCGTGATCGGCCTGTGTTTCTCAGAATCGGCTTTCAGAGCCGATTATCCCCATGGTTCTGCACTGTATCTATGATAACATGGGGTTTTGCTTAATTACTACAAGTTAAATCGATCTACGATAGTTTGGTGTTTTCACCACGCAACCGGAACATCCCACGCGTAGTTGAGCCTAATAGATACGAAAAATAGTAGAAACCGATCCTAGAGAAGGCCTAAAACCAACATAACGTCAATTCCTAACGTCCCTCTAAGATCAATAAACCATACCTTACGACACGGATCGTTCAACCCGTTTGTGAGGCCTAACCACGTAGATATTAAACTAAACCTTGATGAACAAGGCACAACTATAACAGATCAAATCGACTAAGCAGAAATCAAGCAAGATGCCACCTTCACACCCGGGAGAAGGTGCAAAGACGGCGATATAGCTAGAGGTAGCATAAATAAGCAATCATAGTAAAAGTATCGATGCTAGCTCTAACAAATCTGTGGTAAAGGTGTTACTCGCCATCAACAAGGCTTAGTACGAGTAACACCGACAACGATAGAATATCGCCTAGATCGCAAGATGCGATCTAGGCAAGATGGCACTTACCCGAGAAAACCCTAGAAACAAGGGTGGCGATACCGAGATTGTGTTTGTTGTGAACGCGATTGTCCTCTTTTCTCAATAACCCTAGGTACATATTTATAGTCCGGAGACTCTCTACTTTTGGAATAACTCTACAACTCTATCTTTACCTAAACATAAACGGAACCTAAACAAACACGAATCCTACTATGATACAAGATACACGGGCAATTCAGCCCAAATCTACGCATTAGGCCGATCCAACAACACCTTGAAAATATGTATCTTCTAAGCCCATCTTGATCACGGCCCATCTCCATCTTAGGCCAAAATATGGCGATAACAGTAACACCCTCAGAATCGGACCTATGCAAGTTTGGGAAAAATTCACCAAACCCGCATAGAAACGATTCAAAGGTTCCCACCAGGCACTTTCGTGCGGGTGGAAAACGAAGTAATAACATTACACAACAGTCCTCGATGGGACCCACAGAACAGATATACATATAAGCGACTCCATGAGTCAAGAATACAGATATAATATACAAAGATCCAAATCACCTTGAAAACGATAGAGCGTCCGGCTACGGACAAGATGCAAATGGGGCTAAGAGCCCTGAAGAATAACCAATGGCGTCCATAACCCTGCCAAGCCGGAAGGGTAACCCCGCTAACGGCGTCGATCTCAAAACCTGCTTAAACAAAAGGGGTGCCGAAAGGGCAAAGGAAAAGAGGAGCGTCAAGATCGAGGCCAAGACACGGCGAGGCTAGAATTGGCGGTCCTCGCCTACATAGGTATGGTGGATCAAGCGGCAAAGATGCACTAAACAACCTATAGAGACTCGATACAATGGCGGCAAATGAGAGGGGTAAGATAGACCTATCCGGATCCAACCAAGCTAACCTCAAACAAACCCATCCTGGTGTTTCCTCGAGACCAACGAGGAAGTCAACCGAGGAACTCACAGTTGGCGCTTTTATCGATTCGATTATTGTTGCAATAGCATTAGTCGAGGTTTAAATAATCGTCACGATAAAGTAAGCGATGGGCACTTTTAGTTAACCATTCCGTGATAGTGGCAACACTTACTAGTCGATACAATTAGCATGAGATAACCCTTAAACCCAGCAGCTTGTTGTTACTTTTATTCAGCCATTCCGCTAGAAGTTGCAATACTTACTAGTCGATACAATTGTCGCAAGCGACAACCAAGCAAGCAATTGTGGGCGTATTAATTAGCCATTCCATTATAGTGAAGCTAATTACTAGTCATTATAAGTCAAATTTATAGCAAGAACTTTAGTTATGCTTGTCTATGATCGAGATATCGTGCTCCAAGTCGTCCATATCCGCGGACACGGCTTTCGTAAAGTTTTACCCGGCCGGTGCACCAATAGCAACACACGCCGATCAACCTCTAAAACCAAATCAAAACCCAACGAGGCTTTCACGATCGAACAATCACAGATTCAGAAATATTTGGGGCCACCCTTGTAGTATACCAACGGCGTAAGCAAGCTTCGAGACGGACCCAAGGTTTGTGGGGGTCATGGAACGACAAAGGTCCCCAAACGGGACTGTCGATACCACGTAAACGGGTCACAATTCCTAACAAGATGGTGCTCCTCGCACAATTTAAATACAGAAAGTAGCATGGCATAAGTACAGGATAGTAAAAAAACCTCAAACTAGTTGTGGCCCCAAGAAATAAGACGGAATCAAGCTCTGGCTCAGGGGGATCCCATACTCCCCGAATGTGGATAGCGCGATAAAACAAGGAACAGGTATCAAGTACTCGGGATCTTACGGGACACAAGTGGGCGTTCGGAAACCAAATATTATCTATCACCCACCGATGCCTCTGCTTATTCAATTTTAGTTGTTAAACAGAAATTAAAGTGAACAGTAAGTAAAACTAGAATCATCTCCAACATCAACATGCGGCAATACATCGGCAACTGTGGCATATGACGACACACATCAGCACTTGAGCAAGCAACTACGACGCGCAAGTCCAACTATCTACCAAACAACAGGTAATAGGGTGTGTCCAAGGCAATATAGGGTTGCACGGTATATCACGGGCACGAAAACTAAAGCATCGCAACACAGATAGCAATAGAACAACAGGAGGGAATAAATACTATAAAAGTAAGATAGGTAGAAAGGGGGAGATGCTCGCCTGAAAACATTGTCGAAGGTTCATCCGAAGATCGGGGCGAAGCTCACATCAACTCAACGGCCTTATCCGCGAAGAACCAAAACACTAGAAGAAACACCGGATGCGATATTTAATACTACAGCAGAAGATCGGCATGATGCATGTATGATGTATGGCATGGCAAGGTGCGATGCAATTAGGTCAGATTAAGCGGAACCGGGGTCCCGACAATTAATTAGATGGTGCATGTTACTTAGATACCCCGCAATTTAAATGTTGTTTAACAAGGCAGAATATATCACTGGGTTCGCTACACCAATTTAAATGAGGCCAATATGAGACTAGATTTGCCCGCATATGGGCCCCATATTTAATTATTAGGTGAATCGCGAAGGCCCCAAACCACAGATATGCATGCAAGGATGACAATTCAATATGCAACAAGTTGTTATTATGTTATAAAAATAGGGTTCCGGGAAAGGGTTCACACATTAGGGGTCTCGACGAACCTGGGGTTCCGGGGTTCGGGGTTCGACAGGGTCCAGGGTCCGGTCTCGGGGTCCAGGGTTCGGCGAGGTCGTTCTCGGACTTAGGGGTAGGTCTTGGCGCATCCGGGTGCGGGGCTTGGGGTCATGTCGGCGGTCATGGCGTTCGGGGAGTTCTCGTGTCCGTGAAGCACTCGGCGTTCTACTTCCACGCCGACGGCCTTGGTTTCCTCGATGGAGAACTTGGTGTCCGTGTCGGGTTCTCGGCTTCGCCGCGCCGCCTTCGATCGGGTCCGAAGAAGACCTTGGCATCGGATGGTCCTTGTCGGAGTTCTTGTCGCGCCGGGGTCTTCGGATCGGGCTCCGGGATCGGTCTTCGGTCGAAGTTTCCGGAAGCAGATCTTGGTGCTTGTTGTCCGCGAGGGAGTCCCTGGGGTCCAGGATGGAGATCTTGTCGGTGGCCTTACAACACGGTGTAGATCTTGGCGGCCCTGTCGAGGTACTTGAGTGCCAGTGCCGGACTTGGGTTCAGGCGACGTGGTCTTCATATCGACATTGATCAACGTGTGCCACGGGATGACGCAGAGTGGGCGGGGACACTGACGACAAGGTGAGGCCTTGAGCGCCGCAGGCGCTGGACGGCCGAGGCGGCGTGACCGCGGCTGCGGAATGCGCTGGGTCGGGACGGCTGGTGGCGGGAAGGCCTGGCGGTGGCGCTTGGAGGAGGCCAGGCGGCGGCAAGGCCGGACGGGCGTGGCGGCCGGACTCGAGCGGGAGGGAGCTCGGGACAGAGAGGACGGGCCACGCTGGGAGCCGACCATGGCAGAGGACTCTGGAGGCGGCGACGGGAAGGCGACCAGGAGGCGGAGAGGCGAGGCCAAGCCGGAGGCTTGAGGTGCGGGCGGACGGGTGCTCGGGCGGAGAGGTCGGGGCGACGGACGCAGGCATGGGGGCGAGGGTGCTCGGGGCGGCCGGGGAGAGGAGGTCCGGCGCGAGCTCGGCGCGGAGGGGCAGCTCAGGCAGACGCGGAGGGCTTGGGGGCGCAGCGGTGCAGGGGAAAGGCGGCCTGACGTGGCGGGGCGGCGACGCGCCGACGGAGGCGGGGCAGAAGCTCCGGCGGCGAGGCGGGCGGCGAGGTCGGAGGGGCCCATGGGTGGGAGGAGAGGGGCAGGCGCGGTCCGGAGCGGGAAGGTCAGGGCGAGCTCAAGGCGAGGCGGGCGAGGTCGGGCGCGGCCAGGCCAGAGAGAGAGGAGAGCGGCTGCTGGTGTGAGAGGAGGGACGCAGAGGAGGAAGAAGATAGCAGGGCTGGGTCGGGTCTGGCAAAGGGGATGTGGGGTTGGGCCTCAGCCAAGCGGTGGACCGTGTCCGTGGCTGGCGTGGGGGTTCCGCTGCGGGTGGAGGTGGAATCCGGGGTAGGCAGGGAGTGGGGTTTGCTTGTGGGGCCCAGTGGCAGGGACGCGTGGGTGGCCTGGGTGCGTGCTGCTGTGTGCGTGTAGTGTGGCAAGGTGTGGGGCTGGTTGGGTGATTGGGAGAGAGAGAGAGAGGCCATGTGGCAGACATGGTTGGTTGGGGATAGAGAGAGGGTGGTGGCGCCTAGGATAGGTGGGGGTGATGTGGAGGGAGGGTTGGGTAGGTTTCGGTAATCGCAGGTTTTGTCCAGGTGTTTAGGTGGACCGTTATTATTTCTGGGGTGGTCGATCGGTCAATCGCCTGCGACCGCCTATTAAAATAATTTAAATTTTTATTTATTCTAAACGCCGCTTTAATCCGATAGCAACAAACAAAATACTCCGGAGACCCGGGTTTTGATGTTTGAAAATAAAGAGGGGCGTTTAGAAAACAACACGGGCTTTGCAAACATGGTTTTAGCAAACAATGCATGATGATGACGATGCAATGCACAAATTCAACGCGATTTTCTAGTAGTGGTGTTTGCGGGATGCCACAACCAACCACTGTTCATTGGACAGCTGTAAAAAGGATACTAAGGTATATCCAAGGAACCAGTAACATTGGATTGACTTTCAAAAAATCCTCCTCCACACTTGTAAGTGCTTTCTCAGATGCTGATTGGGCAGGATGTGTAGTTGATAGAAGATCTACAGGAGGTTTTGCAGTTTATTTTGGCCCTAATTTGATTTCTTGGAGTGCTAGAAAACAGGCAACTGTATCGAGGTCAAGTACAGAAGCTGAGTACAAGGCTCTAGCGAATGCTACTGCTGAAATCATTTGGATTGAGTCTTTACTTGGAGAACTTGATGTCCAAAGGAAACAAACATCATGTTTATGGTGTGACAATATGGGAGCTACATATCTCTCAGCCAATCCAATTTTTCATGCAAGAACAAAACATATTGAGATAGATTTCTATTTCGTAAGAGAAAGAGTTGCAAACAAACTACTTGAGATCAGATTTATCCCATCTAAGGATCAGGTGGCAGATGGTTTCACAAAAGCCTTACCGGTTCGGCAACTTGAAGAGTTCAAGCACAATCTCAACCTCAAGACGGTTGTGATTGAGGAGGGGTGTTAAGTCACGTATGTAACAACGTTTTCCTGTCACGTTTGTATTGTAGAGAGAGGATATGTAGAGTTTGTTATAGGGAAGTTTTCTAAACTTATGTAAACGATCTAATCCAGACTATAAGGATTAGATCGATCTCTCTCTCTCGGAACAGATGTAACCTCTTGATGTTTATCCCTGTCGTGCCGATCAATCGGTGGATATATTAACATGAAACCAAGCGCGAGACAAAGCGACTTGTTAACTCCAAAACCTCACAGCCTCCGCTAAGCAAAACAATATCAACTACAGTACGTACTCAATCAAACCGACTCGAATTAAAATTAAATTACTAGTAGCATTAATTTAACTAACTAAATAAACTAATTAAGCATTGGCCCCGTCTTGGCCGCCGGAGACCACATCCTAGCTGAAGGTTTCGCTCTTGGACGCCCGCGGCCGCCAAGACAGCGGTCTTAGCCTTTGTAGCCGGCCTCCGGTGGTGGCGCGCTAGGGTCTCCACCTCCCTCAGTCTGGCTGCCGTTGCGCTTGCGCGGTTGCGCGCCGCTCTCGCCTCCCGGTTGGGCTGCCGCCACCACCGCAGCACGCAAGGCCGCCGCATCCTCCAGCACCTCCCCGCTTGACCACCGCACGCATATTCGCCAGGTCCTTCCGTTGGGCAACGACGTTTTTGGCTAAGGCCACGACCTCCGCCAGCACCTCCCGCTTGACCTCGTCCGCCAGCTCACCATGTTTTGCGACGACCTTGGACAAGACACTGCCCAAGGTAGCGGCCCCCGCCGTCTCCTGCGCATCCTGCCGCTGCCGCTCCTCCTCCATCATGGCTTCAGCAGCGAGTCGGGCGGTCTTCTCGGCCGCCAACGATTGTTGCGCTTCCTGTTCGTTGCGGGTCTCAATGGTCGCCACCTCCTCAGCCTCCAGTCGTAGCCCCTCGGCGGGTTCCCGACCGGCGGCCTCCCTGGCCTTGAAGGCCGTGTACAGCTCGCGTACATACTTCTCCAGGACATAGTGTGTGGCGTCAGTGTTATCGACTTCGCCCTTCGCCGACTCCGCCTTGGCATGCACCTGCTTGGCCTCCTCCTCCGCGTCCGCCTCGGCCTGCACCACCAACTCCACCTCGCTCGACACCAACTCTCACATGTCCCTGTTTCCCTCCAAAGTTTCACCAGTGCCCGGTGGGGTATGCAACGGGGAAGAAGGTGGATACGCGGCGAGGGAGAACTTGCTGAGGTCGACCCAGGTCACAGGGAGGTTGTCCATGGAGAGGGAGGGAGGGAGGGAATAGAGAGGGATTGGTGCCGGTGCTTCGTCTCGGCGGCCGGCCCCTATTTATATTCGCGGGGCTCGGCGGGAATGGTGAGCAGGATCGGGCGGGAAATTGTGCGGCCTAGGCGAGAAAGGCGGGAGCAGCGGATGGGAACTGGAGTTCTGACGGGACAATCTGAAGGGAATATGCCCTGAGAGGCAATAATAAAGTGTTTATTATGTGTATTCCAAGTATATGATAGATGTTTATTTTGCATGCTATAATTGTATTAATACGAAAACGTTAATACATGTGTGTTTAATAAACAAACAGAAAGTTCCTAGTTATGCCTCTCTCATAAACTAGCTCGTTGATTAACAAGATGATCAAGGTTTCCTGATCATGGACATTGGATGTTGTTAATAACGGGATCACAACATTAGTGTAATGATGTGATGAACATTCATCCGAAGTATAGCATTACGATCAAAGTCATTGAGTTTATATTGCTATAACAACTTACGAAGTGATCCTAGTCCTTAGACCATGAGATCATGTCAATCACTAACACCTAAGAGTTTCTTGATAACATCAAACGTCACACCGTAACAGGTGATTATAAAGATGGATTCGTAACTAACAAAGTGTTATGTTGAGGCTCATGGATCAAGAGTGGAATTTGTTCATCCCGATGACGGATAGATATACTGGGCCCTCTCGGTGATATCACATTGATTAGCTTGCAAGCAAGTGATTTGATCACTAGAATGTTATATCACAGGAACGAGAAAAGAGTGCATGTCGGTAACGAGATTAAACTAGGTATGGAGATACCGATGATCGAATCTCGGACATGTAATATATCGTGAAACAAAGGGATTAAGATACTAACGTAAAAGGTTCCGACGATCACAAGAAAGTCATCGTTGAATGTGTGGGAGTCAGTATGGGTCTCCAGATCCCGCTTCTGATTATTGATCTGAGAGGGGTCTCGATCATGTCCGCATTATTCACGAACCGTAGGGTGACACACTTAAGAGACGCCGACATCCAATTGGAGCAAATGTTTCATGCCGAAAGAATGAACAAGCGCAGGAATTTATTTCACTAGATACCGAAACAGGTTTTCGGGTGAAATTGCATAAAGTGGTTATGCATGTGAAATAGAATTCTAGCAAGGGGTTATTTGTGAATGTTTGTCATTAAAGTAATTGACAAAATTCTGAATAAAATAAAAGAGTTTTATTTAATGAGAGTTTGCATTAAATTTGGTGGAAATTTAATGGGAATTTGAGTGGACCTTGAGTGGAGGGAATTTGGAGGAGTTTTGTGAGTGGAGTGTCCACCCACATGAAGAGGGAGGGCAAGGGCAGCCCCCATGCCGGCCACCCCTTGGGGTTCCCCCTCCTCCTATAAAAGGAGCCCTCCTCTCACTTCTCACTCACACCTCGTGAAGGATCTCTCTCCTCTAGAATTTATCCCCATGGTCTCGGACTAGCGAGATACATGTTCCCGGTGGCCATTCGGCAAGAAAGAGTTGTGCTTCCGCATCGCTGGAGTGAGGAGGCGGAGGTTGCTCGGTGCCTCGAACGTGTGCGAGCACGGATGCGCTGATTTGCGGCGCTAGGACTTCCTCTCGATCTTGAGATCGGCAAGAGATCGTCTACATCAACCACGAGTTGAACTCGTTAAGCTTTGTCGGTCTTCAAGGGTATGTTCTCTACGGATATACATCCGCCTTGTTTGTATCTAGTATATATAGATCTTGGTATATAGTTCACATCGTAGGAAAATTTTTGTTTTCTATGCGAACCCTACAAAGGGTATCGAGCCGGATCTATGTAGATACTTTACACGTAGTACACATATGAGTATGTGGGCGATGATGATCATGTTGTTGCTCCTTTGTTGTGATTTTGGATATTGGTGGCATAGTGGGATGAAGCGGCCCAGACAAACTTTACATGTCCTCGCACATGAGACCTGTTCCACGCTTGACATGCAACTAGTTTGCATAAGTGGCTAGCGGGTGTCTGTCTCTCCTACTATAGTCAATATCTATTTTGCAAGCGAGTTGTCAACAATTTGATTATCCTCGTTGTGGTTCATGTTCGTAGGTAAGAACGGTTCTATCTCGAAAGCCCTAAGCCACGTAAAACTTGCAATGGATAAATTAGAGGCGTCTAGTTTAGATTGTTGCTGGGCTAGTGTTATGATATGGTAGTGTTGTAAGTAGAAGTATGAGATGATACTCTTACAACACATAGTGTGTAAAATCCATAGACCTTGGATTTACACATATAGGTATGATAGTGATCATACCACGATGCACATGATAGAGATCATCTGCGGGAACCATATAATTTCACTAATAAACATATGATGTTTGATTACATCTTATATTGCTTGTTTAGCACTTTGTTAAGCATAATAAGATGATCCCTCATTTAAATATCAAGATAAGAATGTGTTCTTCCTTTAGTATGCACCGATTATGTTTTCGTCGCTCCAAGACATCACGTGATGATCGGGTGTTCTTGGATCCACGACCATATTTCGGGTGTAAAAGCTACACACGCAAATACTAAGGTTCTAACTTGGCGAGCCTAGCATGTATGCACATGGCCTCGGAACACGATCAAAGGTTAAGCATGAGTCATATAGTTGATATGATGCCCATTTGATGCTCGCCTTTGAAGCTATACCGACTCACGTGATGATCGGACTTGGTGTAGTGGATTTGGTTCATGTAATCACCAAAAGGACACGAGGGATGTCGCTTTTGAGTGGGAGTTCATTCGTAATATAGATTAGTTGAACTCGATCTATCATACACTTAGTCTAAACTTTACAAATTCTGTTGTAGATGGCACCACCGCTTTTAATTTCAATGTGTTCATGGAGAAAGAGAAACTAGCAACGAACGGTAGCAACTTTACCGAATGGGCCATGAATTTGAGGATTCTCCTCTCTGTGCACAAAAGCAATATGTGCTAGAAGCGCCGTTAGGCCCCCACCTTTGATGATTCCCCGACGAGGAGAAGAATGTCTATCGACTCATCGAGGACCACAACTTAGTTCATTGCGGCATATTGTATGGGCTAGAGCCGAACTTCAAAGCGTTTCAAACGGCAATGCATTTGATACAATGGGTGAGTTGAAAATGATTTTCGACACACATGTCAGAGAGAGCTACAATGCTCGTAAAAGTTCTTTAGTCATGATGGAAGAGCACAGCTGTTAGTTAGCATGTACTCAAGATGTCGGGTTACGCCGATAAGCTTGTGTCCTTGGGAATAACGATTCCATTGACTTAGGCATCCATCGTGTTCTGCAGCTCGCCACCTAGCTATAAGAGCTTCGATGAACTATAATATGCAAGGCATGAAGAAGTCTCCCCGAGCTTCACAATGCTTAAAACCGCAGTGGAGATCAAAAGGAACATCAAGTGTTGATGATCAATAGGAACACCGGTTTCAAGAAAGACAAGAAGGAAAACGTAAGGAAGTAAGGCGGCAAGCCTGCTTCCGCTACGAAAAGAAACCCCGAGTTGGACCTAAGTCCGATATCGAGTGCTACTATTGTAAGGGGATCGCCATCGAAGCGAATCGCCCAAGTATCCGGCATAAGAAGGCCGGCAAGGCAAACAAAGATATATATGATATACATGTTATTGATGTGTACTTGACTAGTGCTCGCAGAGCACCGGGTATTTGATACCGTTCGCTTGCTAATATTTGTAACTCGAATCGGGTCATGCGACAAGCGACCGCTAGCAAGGGTGAGGTCAAGATGTGTGTCGAATGGATCAAACGTTCATGTGATCGCCGTTTAACGCTGCCTCTCCACTTACCGTCGGGATTAGTCATAAACTTAAATAAATGTTATCCGGTGCCCGACCGAGCATGAACATTGTATCTGGATCATGTTTGATGCAAAGTGGTTATTCATTTAAATCTGAGAACAATGGTTGTTCCATTTATATGAATGAAATCTTTTATGGTCATGCACCGATGATGAATGGTTTATTTCGTTAGATCTCAATGATAATGTTACACATATTCATAATGTTGATGCTAAAAGGATTAAACTTAATGATGATATATCCGCATATATGTGGTAATCGCCGTCTAGGTCATATTGGCATTAAACGCATGAAGAAGCTCCATTCGATGGACTTTGGAATCACTTGATTATGAATCATTTGATACATGTGAGCCATGCCTTATGGGCAAGATGACTAGAACGCCGCTTTTCGGTTCAATGGAACAGGCGACATGATTTATTGGAAATCATACATTCGATGTATGTGGTCCAATGAGTGTGTTTGCCGAGGTGGATATCGTTATTTTGTTACTTTCACGGATGATTTGAGTAGATACGGTTATATCTACTTGATGAAACACAAGTCCGAAACCTTTGAAAAGTTCAAGGAATTTCGTAATGAAGTGGAAAATCATCGTAATAGAAAGATCAAATTTCTACGGTCCGACCGTGGAGGTGAGTATCTAAGTTACGAGTTTAGCACTCACATGAAAGAGTGTGGAATTGTTTCACAACTCACACCGCCGAACACCACAAATGAAATGGTGTGTCGGAACGTCAGAATCGTATTTTATTAGATATGGTTCGATCTATGATGTCTCGACGGACTTGCCGTTGTCATTTTGGGGTTATGCACTAGAAACCGCTGCATTCACTTTAAATCGGGCACCATCTAATTCCGTTGAAAAGACATCAGATGAATTGTGGTTTGGAAACAAACCTAAGTCATCATTTCTTAAAGTTTGGGGATGCGATGTTTATGTGAAGAAACTTCAACCGGATAAACTCGAACCCAAAGCGGAAAAATGCGTCTTCATAGGATACCCTAAAGAAACTATTGGGTATTCCTTCTATCACGCATCCGAGGGCAAGGTTTTGTGTTAAGAATGGATCCTTTCTAGAGAAAGAGTTTCTCGCGAAAGGTGTGAGTAGTCGGAAGGTAGAACTCGTGAGGTTGTGGAACCTTCTCTTCAAAGTATGGCGAGTAGCGCAATACGGAAGTTGTTCCGAGTTGGCTCCACCGTTGAAGAGGGAACTAATGATAATGATCATGAAACTCGAAAGAGAGTACTACCGAACCTCGCAGTCAACAGACGCTGCTCCCCGAGTCAAGACGGAAATCTGTCATAAATTTCATGGTTGATGAAAATAATGACCTGCGACGTATGAAGAAGCGATGATGAGCCCGGATTCCAACAAATGGTTAGAAGCCATGAACCGAGATGGAATCCATGTATGAAAATCAAGTTTGGAACTTGGTGGAATTACCTCACGACCGAAAGGCCGTGGAGAACAAATGGATTTTCAAAAGGAAAACTGATCGATGGTAATGTGACCATCTATAAAGCTCGACTTGTCGCAAAGGGGTTTCGACAAATTCAAGGAGTTGACTATGAGACTTTCTCTCCCGTAGCGATGCTAAAGTCGATTAGGATTATGTTAGCAATTGCTGCATATTTCGATTATGAAATATGGCGATGGATGTCAAAACCGCTTCTCAATGGTAATATTGAAGAAGAGTTGTATATGATACAACCAAAGGGTTTTGTCGATCCTAAGGATGCTAACAAGGTGTGCAAGCTTCAGCGATCCATCTATGGATTGAAGCAAGCATCACGGTTGGAATCTCCGCTTTGATGAGGTGATCAAAGAGTTTGGATTTGTCCAAACTTATGGAGAAGCTTGTATTTACAAGAAAGTGAGTGAGCAATGTGGCATTTCGATATTATATGTGGATGACATATTATTGATCGGAATGATATAGAACTTTTAAACAGTGTTAAAAGTTATCTAAACAAAGAAATTTTCAATGAAGGACCTAGGTGAAGGCCATACATATTAGGCATAAAGATCTATAGAGATAGATCTAGGCGCCTAATAGGGCTATCGCAGTACATACCTTGATAAGATTTTAAAGAAGTTTAAAATGGACGGAAGTAAGAAGGGTTCTTACCTATGTTGCAAGGCAAGACATTGAGTAAGACTCAAAGTCCGGCCCGGAAGAAAGAGAGATAATGGACAAAGTCCCTATGCTTCAGCCATAGGCTCTATAATGTACGCCATGCTATGTACAAGACCGGATGTGGCACACGCTATTAGTTTGACTAGTAGGTACCAATCGGATCCGTGTGAACATCGGATAGCGGTCAAGAATATCCTTAAGTACTTACGAAGAACTAAGGATATGTTTCTTATACGGAGGTGAAGAAGAGCTCGTCGCTAAGTGTTATGTCGACGCTTAGCTTTGACACCGATCCGGATGACTCTAAGTCTCAATCCGGATACGTATTTCTCATGAATGGCGGAGTTAGTTGGAGGAGCTCCAAACAACCTGTGGTAGCGGATCAACAACGGAGGTCAATATGTTGTCGCTTGAAGCGGCTCGAAGCGCTTTGATGAAGGAGTTCATATCCGAACTAGGAGTTGTGGCAAGCGCGTTGGACCCAATGGTGATCTATTGTGACAACAATGGTGCCATTGCCAATGCCAAAGAGCCAAGGTCTCACAAGCATTCCAAGCATATTAAGCGCCGGTTTCACTCCATCCGCGAGCATGTCAAGGATGGAGATATAAAGATTTGTAAAGTACATAAGGATCTCAATGTAGAAGATCCGTTGACTAAAACTCTCCCTAGAGCAAAACATGATCAACACCAGAACTCAATGGGTGTTAGATATATCACTATGTAACTAGATTATTGTCTCTAGTGCAAGTGGGAGATCAAGGAATATGCCCGAGAGGCAATAATAAAGTGTTTATTATGTGTATTCCAAGTATATGATAGATGTTTATTTTGCATGCTATAATTGTATTAATACGGAAACGTTAATACATGTGTGTTTAATAAACAAACAGAAAGTTCCTAGTTATGCCTCTCTCATAAACTAGCTCGTTGATTAACAAGATGATCAAGGTTTCCTGATCATGGACATTGGATGTTGTTAATAACGGGATCACAACATTAGTGTAATGATGTGATGAACATTCATCCAAGTATAGCATTACGATCAAAGTCATTGAGTTTATATTGCTATAACAACTTACGAAGTGATCCTAGTCCTTAGACCATGAGATCATGTCAATCACTAACACCTAAGAGTTTCTTGATAACATCAAACGTCACACCGTAATGGTGATTATAAAGATGGATTCGTAACTAACAAAGTGTTATGTTGAGGCTCATGGATCAAGAGTGGAATTTGTTCATCCCGATGACGGATAGATATACTCTGGGCCCTCTCGGTGATATCACATTGATTAGCTTGCAAGCAAGTGATTTGATCACTAGAATGTTATATCACAGAACGAGAAAAGAGTGCATGTCGAATTAGATTAAACTAGGTATGGATATACCGATGATCGAATCTCGGACATGTAATATATCGTGAAACAAAGGGATTAAGATACTAACGTAAAAGGTTCCGACGATCACAAGAAAGTCATCGTTGAATGTGGGAGTCGAGATGGGTCTCCAGATCCCGCTCGATTATTGATCCGAGAGGGTCTCGATCATGTCCGCATTATTCACGAACCGTAGGGTGACACACTTAAGAGACACCGACATCCAATTGGAGCAAATGTTTCATGCCGAAAGAATGAACAAGCGCAGGAATTTATTTCACTAGATACCGAAACAGGTTTTCAGGTGAAATTACATAAAGTGGTTATGCATGTGAAATAGAATTCTAGAAAGGGGTTATTTGTGAATGTTTGTCATTAAAGTAATTGACAAAATTCTGAATAAAATAAAAGAGTTTTATTTAATGAGAGTTTGCATTAAATTTGGTGGAAATTTAATGGGATTTTTGAGTGGACTTTTGAGTGGAGGGAATTTGGAGGAGTTTTGTGAGTGGAGTGTCCACCCACATGAAGAGGAGGGCAGGGGCAGCCCCATGCGCTGCCACCCCCTTGGGGTTCCCCTCCTCCTATAAAAGGATCCCTCCTCTCACTTCTCACTCACACCTCCTCGTGAAGGATCTCTCTCCCTCTAGAATTTATCCCCATGGTCTCGACTAGCGAGATACATGTTCCCGGTGGCTATTCGGCAAGAAAGAGTTGTGCTTCCGCTGCATCGCTGAGCGAGGAGGCGGAGGTTGCTCGGTGCCTCGAACGTGTGCGAAAGCACGGATGCGCTGATTTGCGGCGCTAGGACTTCCTCTCGATCTTGAGATCGGCAAGAGATCGTCTACATCAACCACGAGTTGAACTCGTTAAGCTTTGTCGGTCTTCAAGGGTATGTTCTCTACGGATATACATCCGCCCGTTGTTTGTATCTAGTATATATAGATCTTGGTATATAGTTCACATCGTAGGAAAATTTTTGTTTTCTATGCTGCGAACCCTACACAATCGTCGGCCACCATTAGCGCTGATACTCCTGTCAGTTCGAGCTTGATGGCTCCCGGCGGACGAGGGATCCGCATATGGGGTAGCCGGTTGGGGGCACAAGCCACAAAAACTAGGCTGAGGCCGGACGGCCTGTCCTCCACCCCTGCAAACGGACCGATTCAGAGGAAACTGATGTTCGAAATGCAGTGGCCCATTGGAGTTAGCCTCAGAGCCTGGACATAAGTAGAAAAAAAAGCAACAACGATGACCACTTGACGCCGTTTTCTAGGTATGCTAAGGGTCCAACTTAGGGTGTCAAATGGGATCCCACTAAAGTTCCACCTTTAGTTCATTTGCTAAAGTCTAGTTCAAATTTCAAACAAAAATTTACACTAGCTTTTGCCAAATGAACTAAAGGTGGGAATTTGGTGGGATCCCACTTGACACCCTAGTCCAACTGTCGGCTTAAGGCTCCAGGTGACAGTCTGGCCGTCGGCTTACTGTTCCACCGCTTTCGAGGTATTCGATGGGCTGTGTTGGGCGCTGGTATATGCCGACGGCAAGGTTCTATATAGAAGGAAGCCGCCGGCACATGTGCCACATGGCGCAATCTGGCACCTCCAAGTGCGCCTTGTGAAGAGGTATGCCCTAGTTCTCTGATTTTCTTGATTGTTTCTGTCGCCATCCCTATAGTAAAATTAGCCCTGGGCTTCCAGCTGCTCCCATATGCATATATATATATTTCTGAATTTATTTTCCACACACAAATGATCAAATCCATCACATAGTTGAAAACAAATGATCACAAAACAATCAATACATGTCACCCCCCCTAGCCCTGATAGGTTCACATAGTCATCGATACATGTCACAAAGCACGAAATAGTTCACATATAATGCATATCCAACACGAGAACAAGTTTGTTTTACAAACCATGGCAAGTTCAATAAAGGACGTGTTCAATACAAGCCAGTCAACAACAGACATGTAGCACTGGTACAACATGAAGTCCACCAACGACAGCATCATCACTACAAAATCAAGAAGAACCCTTTAGCATGCCAATTGGTCTAAGTCTAAGTTTTTGAATGGCAAAATGTCACTATAGGTTGAACCAGCGAGTCACGGGGTGAGCGATGGAGCGAGGAAGAAGCACTAGGACTACGAGCACTAGAACAAAGCGGGGTGATCGGGGCGACTTAGGGGGCGAGCAGAAGCACAACCACTAGTAGCGCCACCAAAGAAAGTGTTGGAATGAGCCGACTCCTACATGTTTGAGCAAGAGATATCAAGTATAAATCTCTATGTGTACAAAAGAAAATGATAATTAGTGATTGAGTAGTTTGGCAAAGGACTAACCGGAGTCCCTATGGCAGCATGCAACGGGAATTTTTCCTTTGTTGGCATCCTTGGTAGCGGTGGTTCCTGTGGTGGAGGAGGTCCCAACGGTTGAATCAGAACACCAGTGTGCGCAAAGGACATAAATGAAGGATTTAGTTCCCTGGAGGATATAATACTAATGGTTATTATTAAATTTCATGTTAAGTATTTATGTTTATCGTCCTATGCTAAAACTGCTATGTGTGTCTTGATTGTGAAAATCAAAGTAATAAAACTAATAGACAGGTGTAGAAACATGAACACCAAGTTTTTCTAGTTATGCCTCTAGGACTAGCTCACGTGTTGTGCGATGATCCAATTGTCTAATCATGGGTATGTCTATTATATTAATAAATGATACCAAAAACTGTGGAGTACATTGTTGGCAAGTATAAAGGTACCGAACAAATCCACTAAATGATTTACTATGAGATGCAATGCAATCATCATTATCTTAAGCATAACAAAGTTGCATGTAATATAAAGAAGCCATCATGGACGTTCATGTCCCGTTGTTGGTTATTGGTCTAAAGGAGTTTTTCAGAGTCATATATGGATATTATCGAACCCAACCGGGTCACATGATTAAGGCCTTACAGTAATTTTGTATACAGTATGTGGTTGAGAGTCGTCCGAAATAAGTTACGGAGAGACTAAAATAGGTTCAGAATTATCGAAACAGTTTTAAGAGAAAACGGAATCGTTCTGGTGACATAAACAAAACTAGGATGATAGTTCCGAAGTCATCCAAAGTATTTTTAGATTCATAGGAATGGTTTCGGAGTTGGTTTCATATCATAAGAATTCGAAATCGTTTTAGAAAATATATAGTTGCAAATATATTCAATGTACCATTCTTTATTCGAAAGTAAATCGGAGAAAGGAAAACGTTCCATATATAGATTACATAAATGTAGAAGTTAATTTGTGGGGATTTGGAAAGGTAAATTTAAAAAGTTAATTTAGGAAAGTCACGTATCTTCTAATTTAGGTATGGGGATATATCATATTAATTGTGAAGATATCATATCTTCTGTGGAAGAACTAGTAGAAAAAAGGCATTCCGTCTAGATCATTAGACCCGGTCGTATTTGGGCGCGCACTAATTTAGCATTAGTTAGTTCCGATTTCAAAGGCTAGTGCCGTCGCAGGGGTACAACCAGCTCTAGTCCCAGATTAAACGGGACCTTTAGTCCCGATTCAAGACACCAACCAGGACTAAAGGGTTTGCGGCAGGCTCGGGCTGGCGTCAGTTGATTTAGTCTCGGTTAGTGTATCCAACCAGGACTAAAGATGGACATTTGGTCCCGGTTGGTGTCTCTTCAACCAAGACTAATGTCCTTCCTATATCACCTTCCTCTCTGTCCCGAGGCATACTCCATTTTCAAGCTACTTTCTCCTCTCTGTTTTCTCTCTAAGCTTGAGTTCATCTCCATTTTTTTACACGATTTGTCAAGATTTTGCGGCGCCCCATTTATCCAAGGGTTCTAAAAGGTTAGCAACTTCATACTTTTGTCTTTCATTGCTAGTTTAGCTCATTTCATGCTCTAAAAGTAGAGGGATTCGTGTGTTTAGTTTGGGAGTAATTTTTGCCATAACAACATTTGGTCACTTCTCTATTCATGATGTTTTGTAATAGTTTTTGATATACTTATATAATGCAGATTTTGCCACTCCTCCCTGAGCTTGAGTTTATCCCCATTTTTTCACACGATTTATCAAGATTTGGTGATGCCCCATCTATCCAAGGGTTAAAAAAGGTTAGCAACTCCATCCTTTCATCTATCATTGCTAGTTTAGCTTATTTCATGCTCTAGAAGTAGAGAGATTTGTAACCACTGCATCTTCAAATTCCGTATGGATATAAACAAATAATATCATCATTATGCATAAACATATATATGTAGCATAACAAACAATAATACTAATCACAAAATTGTAAAAAAGAAGGTTAATTCAAGAAAGCTTCATAAGAAGACACACTAGCAAAAAAAATACCCGATTTGATGGTGCAGTTGGCAAAATTCCTGAAGGAAGGGAGGCATTTTAGGAGTACTCTTCTCCTCAAGATCCTTCTTTATCCATATTGTGTGCAAATGTTGTAGGCGGTTTTGACGAACTGGTTGTTTGTAAACATGGTACAGTTCGGATAGAATTGTAAGTTGGGTTTTCTCGTCATGAACGTCTTCATTATTGTTGCTCTGTTTGTTGTAATCGCTGTTCAATTTGTTGGAGTTGAGTATGGTTCTGATTCCTCTGTTTCTCGATGTCATGAAGGTGCGGGAGGAGCTCCGGGCATTGCTGGTGCGCAGCCTGCGGTTCATTGAGACTTTGAGAGGGCGTCGCCGGACAGTGCGCCCAGGGCACCACTGCCGCCATAGTCGGGCGGCGTGGAGAGCTGGCGTTCCTCAACCTGTCACACCTCCCGATATTCACCGACATTAAGATCGATGTCGCAGAAGGGCACCCGCTCTAGTCCTCGACGCCGGCGGCATCGGCTCTCGTTGTCGCAGAACGTCGTGCAGTTCCTCCCTCCGCGTCGATTGAACGGCGCGCGAGTCATGCAGGGAAGCGGATACTTCGGGCCCCGGGTCATCGACGCCATGACATAGGCCTTCGATGTCTCCACGACCATCGTGGTTACTGGCTAACGTACGCCACCGCCGACGAACTATTCCATCCCGGGGAACTGTTTTGGTATGTGCAGTGTACCGGAAGCAAGCACGACTGTCCAGCGCTCGCCGACGACGTGCGGCGGCCGGAGAAGATCGTCAAGGAATGAGCGTTCCACCGGAAGCTGGCGCAGGCCAACTGTCCGTAGTAAAATTTGCCATGTCCGTTCAGCTTCTGATTGCTCTGCTTCTACACGACGAGCCAGAGCCACGCCAGGAAATGGGACGCCGGCGTACGCCAGGCACAACACAACGCAAACGTGGCAATACCTTCAGACCAAAAACAAGTTCAGGCGATCAAATATGGGGCTAATCAGCTCAGCTAGCTTGAGGGTGAAAAGTAATTTACAGAGATGAAAACCGTACGCTATCAATACCAAGTTACCAGTACGACTCGCAAAGCAATAACATACTACGGTAGTACTACAATTTATTCCATCTTTTCCCGAATCCACGATCTACTACGGAGTAGCAAGTTTGCTCTGTTTCCCTGTACGTCCAACGGCGGCCGGCCTAGCTCGTCGACCGTCATCAGTCAGCCCAGCTCGGCGGGCGGCGCCGCCGACCTCCAGACGAGCGGCACGCGGCCCTCGCGGTCCCGGCTGAGCCACTCCTGCGCGCCGCCGCGGAGCTTCTCGAGCCGCGGCGCGTCGCTCTGGTGCATCGCGAACACTTTGACCACGTTGAACAGCGCGCCCACCACCCACAGCACGCTCCCGCACAGGCACATCGTCCGCCTCTCGAAGACGAACTGCCCGCCGTGGTGCCGGGGGTGGTGGTGGAGGACGACGGCTCGGCGGTTTAGGACGGCGGCGACCAGGAAGAGGAGGCTGCCGAGGAGGACGGGGACCTGCACGCTGGACTGCAGCAGCTGCGCGCGGCCGTCGGCGCGCTCGTACATCTGGCACGAGTTGAGCATGGAGCCGAGAAGCCAGAGGAGCGACCCGGCCAGCAGCAAGTCCGCCGCGTGCCGCTCGCGCCCGTGGCCGTGCATTCCACCGTCTCCCTGTTCCTTCCATCAGCAAACAGACAGGCAGAGAAGTGAGCGACCGGCACTGGATGGCCTTGTGTGTATGTTTAACTGTTTGCAAACGATGGGAGGGAGCGTCGCCGACAGACACGAACCTGGGCGAGCAGGAAGGCCAGGCCGACGACGGCGAGGACGCAGCCGGCGGCGTGCAGCGCGGGCACGAGGAACTCGACGAGGCCGAGCTGGGGGTCGAACCGGACGAGCCCCACGCGGCAGTCCACGCCGGCGAGGTGCGCACCCAGGTCGTGCGCGTTCACGGCCGCCAAGATCACGAGCGCTGCGGCGGCCACCCCGAGCCCCGCTGCCCTGCCGCCGCCGCCGTCGGACGAAGACGCGCATAGCGCCGCGAACCCCGCGGACAGGAGCAAGGTCGCGAACACGTAGGTCCCGGCGTTGATGTACTCCCACCTCCGCACGGACAGCGCAGGGCCGTACAGGCGCGCCTCCCTCGCCGTCGCCAGCTTCACCATGACCGGCGCCCCAGATCGAAGGCCAGCAGAGTTCCGAGCTCTGTCAGCGCGTCTCGTCGGGCGCAGCGAATGCGACGCTAGTTGTTTAGAAACTGCTTTGGTCCAGAGTCAATGCGGTGGGACTTGGTGGTCATGGATGTACGCAGGCAGGCCGAGTTTGGAATGGAGCGTGCGTGGCGCCGTGCATGGGTGTCCGCGTCTAGACGAACAGGTGGTGTGCTGATCCGGTCCAGGTGGACGTTTCGAGGAGCGGGAAACGGAGACCAAAACACTTGGCTGCGACGCTGCACGTGCCTATCCTCTTTTTTTTTTTTTTTGCGACACCTGCCCTGTTTGTTTCCGCCGCACAATTTGCTCCGATCTTCAGTTAGTCGTAGAAGCACTGATTTTACATAGGGTGGCCTCCTCCGTTTTTCCCAGATTTTGTTAGAATGCTCTGTTTTGCAGTGAAACCCGCTCTGTTTATGAATCGAACCTGCTCTGTTTTTCTCTTTTTGGGAGGAAAAGCCTAGTGGCACTTTATTAATTATAGAATAAAGTTATATCGTTTATAAAATGAACCCCGGAGGGTCGCCATCCCAGATTTACAACTTCATTAGAATCATAAGAAAATTAGAATGATACGGAAAGAAGTCTATATAATCCCCCTAACTATTGACTTTGGGACGCTAACCCTTCTTAAGATTGGATTGGGGCACTTAACCCCCTAAGTATCAAATACCACGCAAATGACACCCTTGGATGGCTGATGGCGGTATTGGGGGGTGGTTTTGCTGACGTGAAGGGTGTCACTCAGGGAGGACAAGCCCGGGTGGCAAAAATGGTCCGTCTTCCCTAGAAAAAAGGAAAATCGAGTCAATTCCCCTTCGCCCTGGCGGTAGCGACGAGCAAGGCGCATCCGATAGCGACGAAGTCACTGGACTTGTTAGGGAGTCGCCTCGAGGCTGCACATGCTAACCATGCACCGACAGCGAGCGATTCCGCTAGCGCCTACGCCACAGGCTCCCCTGCAGGAGCTTTGCACAGAGAAGCAACCACGCTTCGTCTCATCAGTTGGTTCGTCATAGCCAGAAACGAGGGGCAGCTAACCAATACTGGAAAGCGAGACGATGCGTTGGTGTTGGTCGTCGTGGAGATGCGCATACAAAACCATAAGGGCATCGCTTCATACTGAATGGAAGAACTGAGTATGCTAATATCACGTGCGCACCTTTTCATCTTGATGGGAAGAAGCAAATCATACATGTAAAATCAAATCGAATTGACATATGCTAAAAGGTTCTTGTCATGTGCCCCCTAGACACATACACGGTGGGTGCGTCATGGCCGGATGCGCGAGGACGTGGCCCCTAGGTGCCCCGGCTTGAGATCGTCTGCAGTGTTCGCGACGATGCCCATGGCATCTATATAGCAGTCACCCTGGCACAACATCGACTCCGCCGCTATCGGTGGAAGCTCGGGCACGTGCACCTCCTTTCCAGGTACGTCATCGACTCTTGGCATTATCGGCGGGAGCTCGGGGACGTGCACCTCCCCTTCCAGGCACAACATCGACTCCGGCGCTATCGGCGGGAGCTCGGGCACATGCACCTCCCCTTTCACCTCGTCGAACTCCACGATGACCACCTCGTGCAGAACGGGCAGGTACATCATGAGTGCGACCATGGCGCTGGTGTACGAGCATGAGCGTGAGCATGGCGCCGGTGTACGAGCCTGAGCGCGAGCATGAGTGCTCTGTTTGTGTAGCTGCAACAGTTCTATAGCGGGCATTCCGAGTCCATGACGATGACCCTCACGGTGTCCACGAGTAGCGTCGGACTGTGCCGGTGGCGAGGGAAGCGAGACATGTGAGTGTCGGGCGGTAGGATCCATGCTGGCAACAAGCATGCTAGCCAGGTGGAAGTTTTGACCGGATGGATATACAGGCCACTGC
The DNA here is from genome assembly GCA_030063025.1 of Avena longiglumis. NCBI lineage: Eukaryota > Viridiplantae > Streptophyta > Magnoliopsida > Poales > Poaceae > Avena > Avena longiglumis. The sequence continues at coordinate 557,952,049 of CP125974.1, forward strand.
TGGTAGGGGAAATCGCCATGACCGCCCATGACCTCGAACAGTGGCACTCGTGACTGTGAGCAAGAACAGCCATAATTAACGCTAATCTCCACCGTGGCAAAAACCACTCTCACGTGGACCAAAACAGCTAGCAAAACTGCCATCAGCCATCCAAGGGGGTCATTTGCCTGGTATTTGATACTTAGGGAGGTTAAGTGCTCCAATTTATATTTAAGAGGGGATAGTGTCATAAAGTTGATAGTTAGAGGGGTTATGTGGACTTCTTTCGAATCATACGCATGTTTAGCTAATAGATGTGCCACTTCATTCGTCTTCCTTGGATATTATTGAAACTTCACCAAATCCATCATACTCGTTTTTAAAAAATATTCCGCCATTGCCGAATAAGGGCTCTAAACTTCTATCTCTGCGTTACACGCTTGGATCAGTTCATTAAGAACATAGTCCATTGGATGTGCCTTACCAGCCTTAGCTTTACCATGATGATCCCTCAACACAGCACCCACAACCTCTGCTCCATTCACATGAAATGATGCATCAATATTTAAGTTGTACGTATCATTTGGCGGCTTCGACCATGCGATATTTTTGGGCTTTGCATCCTGCTTCGTTGCACCTTAGTTAGCTGAAAATGCATTAATCGGAAAAGGTGAGCTACTCGGAGAAGCAACCACAGCCACATTAACCTTCTCTCTTCTTTGCCACCAAATGTACCAACAGACCACAACTATTGATTCCTTCAAACACAAATGATTTTGGATAGGCGATTCCTCCTTAGAATTACATATGAGAAATTCCAACACCATCCGGATATGTCTACTAACAAGGCATGATTATTAGTATCCTTCAAAACCAGACTTTTCCATACCCCTCGTGCCCTAGCACATGTGAAGAGAAGGTGATTGATATCCTCCACTCCAAGTTGGCATATTGGACATCGAGGGGGCACTTTAATATGACCTGATGCCAAGATAGCCATCCCAGGCACAAGTCCATGTAAAGCTCTCCATAGAATTTTTTAATTTTTCTATGAATCCCAAGTTTCCATAAGATCTTCCATATAGCATTCGAAGTCGATGAGCCATGTCCGTCACTCCTTCTGGTTTTTGATCCATACTGATGTTGTCATTCAATATGATAAGCCAACTTAACCGATAAGGTGTACGACACTGTCATATGCTAGGCAACGAAATCATCTGAGAGATGTTCATTGAGTGGAATTTTTAGAATACTTTTAGCATCCACTTGAAGAAAGATCGTCCTACTTAGATCATCATCCCACGTATTAGTGTACGGGTTAATGAGCTCGTCTACGGTCTGCAGAACAACATGAACACATGATGATAAGACCTTGCGAGTCGGACTGATAGGTATCCCATCCCAGATGTTAAACTTCTCTCCTGATCCAATTCACCATATGTGTCCACGTTTAAATGTTTGCAATCTAGACACAATACTCTGCCAAGTAAATGAGGACCCTTTCATAGGTCCTGCTTTAAGTAGTTTTCCATGTGGATAATATTTAGCTCTTAAAACCCGAGCTCAAAGAGACTCGGGATTAGACAACAATCTCCATGTATGATTTGACAACATAGCTAGATTGAAAGAGTGTAAATCACGGAACCCCATACCTCTCGCATTCTCGTTCATCTGCTTCTTAATAAGTATATTCTGCGATGTTGTTGGCTTGTTGGCTGTTGATATTAGACTGCCTGATATCATGGATTTAGGTAATCATTGTGATTTGGACTCTGTCATTTTGAATTTGGTGATCAATGTGATCTGGACTGTCATTTGGCTTAATTGATTATGCATGTATTAGTCATGACAATATACGTGCTATACCTATCAATTTTTTTATTTTTTTTGCAAAGCATGCTATTAGTCTACTATAACTTGTGTAGCATGTTCTCTCAAAAAAATAACTTGCATAACGTCTGGAGAAGGACCCCACTAAAAGAAATAGCGCGTTATTTTTTTTTGTTTGTCTTAACACGCCAACCTTACTTTCCGTTGATGTTTTTCACTTTTCATAGGATGCAAATGACTGTCTTAGAAGTTGAGAAGTGTCGAGCCATAGAGTATTGGGTAATGCGCACCTCTCTCAGACCAATATGTAAGGAGGCAGTTCGTGTCTCATATATCCGTATGTTAAAATTACATCATCGGAGAGGTACACATCAAATTGGTGCAACTTCAGTTGAATATACAGTATATTGCATATATAAACCCATGAACACAGCTGCATATATACATATCTGAAACAGGGGATTAGTGATTCCTATGTCGCCATGAATATATATACACAACATAAATCCGAATAGAGAATTGGTAGTATGTATGTGCGCGATCGAGATGGACACAATTGGTTTCATCACATGTATCTTCGTAGGTAGTCGACCCGTGTGGGGTGCTTGAGCTTCATGAGCGCCTTGAGCTCGTACTTGCGCACCATCTCCCTCGAGATCCTCAGATTGCCGGCGATCTCGCTCAGTGTGCGCCTCCCCCTTCCGTCCAGCCCGAACCTCTGCCGGATCACCACGCTCTCCTTTGGCTTCAGAGAATCAAGCTGCATCACAAGAACATTCATCGTTAATGGTGACCGTATTATCAATCAACCAAACACATTAACTCTTCTTGTTGTGGTGCTTACGAGGTCGTCGATGGCGAGGCGGAGGAGGCGGTTGTGCTTGTGGGTGTCGACCCCGATGGCGTCGCCGTCGGTGACCTCGTTGATGAGCTCCTCCTGCGTGACACGGTTCCGGGAGTGGAGCGAGTAGGTGGGCCTGGTCATCCGCACCACGTCGCGGTACCTCGCCGGAGACAGCCCCACTTTCTTCATCGTCTCCTCGTCCGTCGGCGCCCTCCCGAGCTCGAAGGCCAGCTCCTCCCTCGCCCTATTGATCTCCTGCCTCTCCTGCACGACGCAATCAACTGAGTCAAATTTCCTGGAACTGACGAGCAGAACGTGCATTGCTGTCGCTGAAGGTTGACCGAGCTGGGACACATGAGGCGTTACCGATTCCATGGCGAAGGGGAACCGGGTGAAGCTGGAGAGCGTCATGGCGCGGACGACGGAGTGGCGGATCCAGAAGAGCGCGTAGGTGGAGATGCGGAAGCCGCGCTTGGGCTCGAAGCGGTCGATGGCCGTGATGAGCCCGTTGGCGCCGGCCTGGCATAGGTCGGCGAACCGCTCGTCGCCGGTCATGTCCGGGTAGTACTTGTTGATCGCGTACAGGACCAGACGAAGGTTATGCTGGAGGCAAGCAATGGCATCAGCAATTCAGTACTATACACGCGCTAAGCTCTGGCACGCGTCGAGTTCGTCAGAAGTTCATACTTCAAAGTTCAGAGTTCGGATCATTGGTACAGCAGAACAGAGTACCAGACTAATGTTAGTATTGTTTAGGTACCTTGATGAGCTTGTTCCTGGCAGCCCGGCCGACCTCGCGGCACCGCCGCAGCCGCTGCACGGGCATGTTCATGGCCTCGGCGACCTCGACGTCCGTCGGCTCTCTCTCCAGTTCGCTCTGAAGGTTCTCGTGCACCTCCAAAATCGCCTGGAACATGTTCAGTCAGGGCCTCAGCTCAACTAGTTTTTGGAGCAAATCAAGAGGAAATTAAAGTTGACTTGGATCGTTCAAGAAGGCAAGTGATTGATTACCTTCATGGGCTGCACGATCTTGAAGAGCCGGGCGCTCTGCGCGGCGGAGAGCACGGGCGGGATCTTCATCCGCCTCCAGTCGAGGCTGCCCATGTCCGTCGACACGGCGTGCTCCCTCAGCAGCGCCTCCTCGAACCCGCGCTCCTCGCCCACCTCCTCCTTAGCCGCGGCCTCCCTCATCTCCACCCTCTTCCCCAGGTCCATCCGCCGCCGGCGCATGCTCCGCACCACCACCGTCGTCCTCGTCGGTGTGGTCGTCGTCGTCCCCGCCGCCGCCTTCTTCCTCCCCTTCCGCTTCTTCTTCGTCGCCTTCTTGCTCTGCTCGTCCTCCTCCACCAGGGCCGGGCTCCGCTTGTACAGCGTCTCCAGCGCGGCGGCCACCTCGTTGTAGTCCGTGCTGATCACGCCCGCCTCCTCCGACGGCGCCGGCGGAGGAGGGAGCTTGGCCACGGCCGTGCTCTGCTTCGAGGCGAGCGCTTTGGCGGCCGGGGCTCGGCGCTTTGGCGACTTTGCCCCGCCGGCGATGGCGAGCACCGTGGGCCTGTACCGCCGGCGCTGGCCACCCGCCGAGAGCGGCCGGCTGGGCGTGGTCACCGTGGACGTCATCGGCGATGATCGGGTGGGATCGCGATCGGAAGAACCGTCTAGAGACTCTGAGCTCAGCTGGGCGCGTTCGTGTGGAAGCAGTGCGACGCGATGCTGGCCGCGGTCTCCTTCGCTCGGCGCCATATATGGCCAGGCGAGAAGCCGGACACGTACGTCGGCGGTTGGCCGAGCAACGGCCGCCACGAGCCGGCGAGGGGCGATCACACGGACGGGAGGTGGCCAGGCCGACGTATCGGACGGCAACGGAGGCGGAGGCGTGGAGCGGGAGCCGCGCGGGAGGTGGTGCGTGGATGAGGCGGGCGCCACGTGGGCGGGTGCCATAAGCTCCGTGTTATTCCGAGGGACCACGCGCAGTCGTGAATCCAGGCCCCACGCTGCAGCGGGACGTGGAGGTGTCTCGTGCAGAGCAGAACGAGTGCTGTGAGGAAAACAGAGTGGGCCGTGGCCAAAACCCAAAATCTTTGTTCCGAAACGGTGGGCAAAACACGTCGAAATTTGAGCGCCACAAAAGCCTGTTTTCGATTGACGTGGTGTTTGACTTCAACTTGTCCAAGCTCACCTTGGAAACACTTGTCTGTTTTCTTATTGGCAGAGTGGAAAAACTTGTCAAATGTGAGTGTTGTGTGCCAAACTGTAGTGTGTCAAGTGGGATCCCTATTTTTAGTTTATTTGCCAAAATCTAGTTTAGATTTTGAGTAAAATTTAAAACTAGAATCTGACAAATGAACTAGAGGTTGAATTTTGGCGGGATTCTACATGACACCTTATCAAACTGCCTTACTGGTTATGATCAAATGCCTTTATATGAGCCGTACTAGATTGACTATAGAAAATCTTTCTTTTTTTACAGAGACTATGGAAAATCTTACGATAGAGTAAGCCTAGATTTTCCTTGGGAAGTGGTTCTCAAAAGAAAATAATAATAACTTTCAAGTTTTATTTTAGAAATGAAAACAAAGTAACCCCCTCTCCCTCCCGCTCTCATGTCGTCCCTAGGGTGCCACCAGGTCAAAACCCTTGTGCCGCCACAAAAGCTGGTGTGGCGTCTGTGGGGTTCGTCTACGTGTGGACGGTGCTCCCTGGTCAAGTGGTGGCGGCAGACTCCTCCACGGTCGACGGCACACCCTGCTACGTCTTGGAGGATGGTGGAGGATAGTGTTGTGGGTCTGGTCTCCTTCCCAGATCCGTCACCTGCGCGGAACAGTGCGCTGAAGTACTAAAAATATCTAGCACTTGTAAATTTTAGACGGGCACAACATATCTATTTGTCTTCTGTTTGGGTCTCGAAGTCCCACCAAGAATCCAAATCCTTTTATGGATTCTCTCCCAGAATAAGATCATGACTAGGGAAAATATTAGGAAAAGAAGAATGTCCGAACCACTAGAATGTGATCTTTGTAAGGACATTGGGTCTGTTGGCAATTTATTCGGTGGTTGCATAGTACCTAGTAGATTGATTTGGTAGGATGTCTTTGAGGTTTTTGATAATAATGTCAGCGACTTTGAACCTATTGCTTCTAAATGGATATGCAACAAATGCTTCTTACATTTCTATGTTGTCTCTGCTGCCATCTTATGAGTAGTGTGGAATAACATAGTGTTTAATATAGAATAACTTTGACTAATATGAAATAAGTGTGGAACATGATTCTAATGTACTCCCTCTGTTTCAAAATATAAGATGTTTTAGGTTTGTGAAGAGAATGTATCTAGACTTATTTTAATATATAGATACACTCATGTTTGGAATGAATCTAGACACTAAAATAAGTCTAGATACATTCGTTTCACAAACCTAAAACATCTTATATTTTGAAACGGAGGGAGTATATGAGAAACTGGAAGATTCCGATCCTTTCGAAAGTTTGGAGGGAGGAAAGATGGGTCAGTTCGTGGATAGGATGATGCAGAAATTCAAGACCCCCTGGCGCTACCAGGCTCAAATGCAACAACTTGAGATGGATCTCTTTATGGATTTCGTCTACTGAAGGCGCTGCTCATAGTGTCCAATATTCAGTGGCATACGTCAAGGACCACCCGTAGGAAGATTCATCAATCCATGTGGTGATACGAGAAATGGTGAAAAATTCTCCCAAAGCAGATGTTGCTAGAGGTGTTTATATGTTGTCGTTCTGGACATATTGGTAGTTTGGCTGCTAGCAGTGCATGCGGGCTTTCCGCTGCTCGTAAATAACAGTATATGGTCAGGAACATGCTCTATTATTGGAGTTGGATCTGGGAAGCAATTAGTAGCTACTACTACTTTGTTCCTAAATGTAAGGCGTTTTGGAAGTTTAAATTGAACTCCAAAAATATCTTATATTTACGAACATTATATAACAAACAATATTCTCTCAACTAAAAAATATCTCCATCATAGGACAAATTGTTTTCCTGAGGCCTGCTTATATTCTCTCCCACACATCCAAAAACCGACCTGAATTGTTTAAAAAAAAGTTGAGTGAAAGGGGTGAGAGAAGGTGAGAGATAGATCCATTGTGTTATTTGGGTAGTGAGGCGATAACGACATCGTGAAGTTGTAATAAGGTCATCATATCCATGTCCCCCTTCCAACGGTGGTCCTAACGCAGGCAGAGGGATTGTGGAGTTGTCTTCTCGACGGATCTCCTAGGATCCGAACGATGCTCAAATATGTTTTTCTTGTTGGAGTTATAGCCTTTCGATCGATATTTATAAATGTCGTGGTTACTTCTCGGGTACGCTGGTCCTTTGGGCCTTTAGCACGCTGGCTTCTCGACTATTTTATAAAAAAAGTTTTCCGACTCTAGGGAGGGTTGATGAGTGCAGCATGCCTTCAGCTTGCTCCACCTTGTAGTCGTAGCTAGGTACTACAAGGATTTCATTGTATTTTTTGTTACTTTTGAGGATCTTTGTACTAATGTTGCTTATTATTAATAGATTAAAAAATATTTTCGGCAGTTAAAGTAGGGGACTTGAGGAAACTATCCAAACTCTCGATTAAACCATTTAAAACAGCTAAAATCCCCACAAGCATATGTACGAGTTTAATTTTTCTTCAACATGGATATGTGAGTACAACCTAACTTATCCGTCGATTTTTCATCCAACCTAGCCGACCTGAGCCATAAGCCCTAGCGATTGAAGGTTGCCCGCACCATGGCGTCGATTATAAATTGTTCATACTAAAACTTCCAAGTAGTTTATTTTATATTACACTTAGCAAAATTAACCCCATATAATTGTTCCCATTTTTTTATACGATGCCACTTGTTATACAATTCAACCTTCGTTCATTGTAAATATCATCTAGGATACATTCAAATAGTATCGCACAATGACAGTCTTGTTAATTGTACACTTTGATATGCTCTCTCTTAAATGAACATTCATTGAACCTAAATCCTCAAGAACCCACAAAAAAGAGATGAAATCACATGCCTCTACATATCACTTTGTGACACTTGGATGAATTATAGTTATATTTATGTGTTCCTCTACTCTTCGCGAACAATATCCGGCTCTATATTCGATTGTTAGACATAAAGGGGATACAATTTCCATGGTGTTGGAAGACTATCCTCCTAATGTGTCTTTCATAAGAAGTCTCATCGGTCCTAGACTGATATCTTGGAATGATCTACTATTACGATTATCCAGGATACAATTATCGGATGGTGTTGATGTGTTCAAATGGAAATTACTAGAAAGTGGTCAATTTTCTGTTGGTTCACTATATAAAGCCTTGATCCAACCTGATATCCCGGTTGATGTTAATGATAATAATAAATTTTGGAATATGAAAATACCCCTTAAGACGAAGATATTCGCTTGGTATTTACGGAAAGGGGTAATTCTAACAAAAGATAATCTTGTGAAGAGGAATTGGCATGAAAGTACACAATGTGTTTTTTGTCATCAAGATGAGACAATTCGCCATTTATTCTTCCATTGTAAATTTGCTCGCTCTATATGGTCATTCATCCAAATAGCTTCTGGTTTATCTCTGCCATGTTCTGTAACCAATGTTTTTGGTAATTGGTTGTATGGAATTGTTGATAAGTACAGAACTTTGTTTAGGGTGGGGGCGCTTGACATTATATGGTCGCTATGGCTATGTAGAAATGACAAGATTTTTAATAATATTGTGTCTTCTCCTCTACAGGTTATCTATCGGGCCACGGCTATCCTCCGTTCATGGAAGATTCTCCAACGTTTCGAGTTCCGCGACTTATTTATGGAGGGATGTAGGCGATTGGAGGACACGGCGAGGGATATTTTTTCCCAACATGGATGGTCACGTGATTTGAGGATTGATCTGTCTTAGATTCTAGTCATTTATTTTCATAGTGCCTTTGAGTAATATTTGTATACTTTTTACCTTAGCTCTGTCGGTCGTGTGGCTGTGTGCATCTTGGTTATGCAGAGGCCGGGTGTAAACATTATCTTTAATAAATGCGCCCTTTTCCCAAAAAAAATATGTGTTCCTGTCTTGTTTTTTATAGTATCCTTCGGTATTTTTCGGTAAAGTGCTCGAAAGTGTTGTATAACAAATATCTAGTTATATGTTAATTTCTAGTGTAGGATTATCTATTATTCACATAAGCAAACATAAAATTCTAAAGTAGGCTCCTACTCCATATTAGGCCAGAATAAAGAAACGAGCTCCTTCTCCTTCCTCCTACCGCCGGGCAGCAAGCAATAAGCGGACCAGCGCTGGCCGGTGGAGATCGAGAGGAGAGAGACGGAAACGGTTCGTGATCAAACGAGTTCTGCCGTGGCCTTGTTGCACGGTCTTTGGTTTCTACTGTACTTGTCGGCAGCAACCCTGTGCCGAACGTAATCCGGACGGACCTGACCCAGAGCTGGACCCCGAGGGAGCATGGGCCTACGGCCGGATAACGGAGATCGAGACCAAGAAGCACGAGCTCTTCTACCTGATCGCTGACATGATCAAGAGATACCCAGGTCGCAAGTACGCCAAGATCAACAATGAGCTCACCCACACTCTTTTCCCACACATCGTGCCTAATCCCGATGACCCCATCTGGTACTATCACCATCCCAAACAGTTACATATGCACATTAAGTTGATTTCTCTAGTCACGTGGAGTACTAACTATTTATGATCTATGATCTATTTCTTTGTAGGCTCTACTGCCGAATGAAGGAAAGAACCAATAATAGCTTGGTATATGGAATTCCTACAATGATGGGAGCTTGGATGTATCTGGATTGGGATGGATGGAGAGACATGTTCATCGACCTTCTCAGTCGGACTTAAAGCGTTAGTCAAGTTATCTAGCACAATGTCGTTATGCCATGATTGCGAGGGGAGTAGGTTTCTTAAAAGTGCACTTTGTTTTGGCTAAAGGTAAGCCTGTGAGCCCTTATTCATGCTATTACAGTGGTATATAAGACATAACTAGGCTCACTTGGAGTCTGACTAAACTAGTGTTTTCCTTCGGCAAGACTTTGTTGATAGTTAACGCAGATAAATGTGGTCTCACCTCTTCTTTCCTGTTGACTCTTCTTCGGCCTTCATATTTCTACGAAAGTCGAAAGTAATGTGGAAGGTATCATCCAGTTATTCATTCAAGGGTTTATGTAACGAAGTTCATCTTGGTTATTACTCCGTCGACGGTGTTGTGCCGATATGTTTGGAAGGTCAGCCGGTTACAGATAAAAATAAAGAAATTACCTGGATTTGAAGCTTTATGTATACTAAAGAATGCTCCATATATTGTTGTTTGTTACTCCACTTATAAATTAATAATTCTGTCTGCCTAGTTTCCCTTTCTGGTGTCATCGCTCCTCCTCAAAAGTAAGAATGGGCATAAAATGGGTAAACTTGTGCCCGGAAAAGGTCAATATTATTATATCATCATTTCGTAAGTTCTAATGGGCTGAAAAATTACCCAAAAAAAAACAACTCAACGGAATATAGTACAATATCAAACAATATTATTATTAAGTTTGAACTCGGGGAAGACTTTGATATAGCTCATCTCTAATTAGCCATATGAAAAACTACCATTTCAATTATATAATTGTTCTCTTGTCCTTGTTAACGTTATTGCCGAGTACCAGAAATAAAAACTAATTTTGCTATAGTTTTTCCTAGCAGCCCCCCGCAGTCTCAAGTTCGCTAGCTAGTTCCCATGAAGAAAGCTTAGTGGTTGTTTAGTTGGTCCATAACATGGAGGCACACGAGACCACTCTAATGCATTATGTTGATATTGCCACATTTATTAAGAGCAAGATGACGAACTGGTGGGTCTTCACGGGGCGGCTGCAATAGAGGTTAGCTGAGGGGGCTTAATTTTCTGTTTGCATCATTATTGACCCATGGGTTGCAGCTTAGATATAAATCTAATGACCCTTTAGGAACCAAAACAACCTTACTCCTAACTAGTTAGCTCATCTGAAGTAAAATTTAATGATTATAGATTGTACATACATAAAGTTTTCATTTATATTCAGTAATCTATTTTATATTACACTAGGCAAAATTAACCACATATAATTTTTGCTTAAATTTATGATACAATGTTGTTGTACAGTTCATTGTTCATTCATTGCAAATACCATCTATGATACACTCAAATAGTATCTCAGAATGATAGATAGTTGTATTCTTTGAGAAGTTGTCTCTTAAATTAACATTCATTAAAATGTAGTTTTCATGTTTCAAAAGAAATGTAGTTTATCAAGAATTTAGAGAAAAGAGCCAAAATCATGTGCCTCCACATATCACTTTGTGACAATCAGATGAGTTATAGTTTATATGTATGTGTCCATGCTTAGTTTTTGCTAGTATCCTTCGATTTTTATGGTAAAGTGATCCAAAGTTTCATATAAAAAATATCTAGGTATATATTTTAATTTCCAGATTGTAGGATTATCTATCATTCCCGTAACCGAATAGGAACGTCAAATCGAAGCTCCTTTGTGAAGGGCATATGGTCATATTCAACGAGGACCCCCCACCCACCCACACACAAAAATAGAACCAAACTTTAAAGAGGGTGAACCTACGGACGTGTTTGGTTTAGAAAAGGTAATGGTAATGCAAATGTAATCAAATGACAGGGTGTATCAGCGGTGTAATGAACAAATTGCACTTTTGTTTGGTTCAGTTATGTAACGTAAAGAGCTCACGAGCCACGACCAGGTAGAACAGGCCATCAGGCGAGCCGGGCGGAGTGGATTTGGCGATCCGCGACCAAGCGCCGTATCGTTATAGGATAAGGTCCCGCTTGGTTTACTGGATTTTAGCTAAAACCGGGTGTAAATAATACGGACCAATCGAGGCCCCGCTAAAACATGGGCATACTCCGTAACACTCGGATCTGACTGGTATATTAAAAGATGAAACAAGCGGGGCCTTACGCACATTATCGATTCCTCCGTCCATCATGTTTTAATCGCAAGCTCTATTGCGGATCCTTACATGTATCACTTTATTCATTCATCAATGTGTATTCATATGATGACTATAAAGAAATAGCTATTTTCTTTAAAAAAATATATTTTTCAAAATCGATTTTTTTTTCAAATGGTATTTCAATGGTTTACCTTTTGTGGTCAAACAAATGGTGCACCTTGAATGAGTGTGCACCTTGTTAACGACTAGTATGGATGGTGTATTCTTGTTGGATGGGAGTGAGAGAGACATGAGTCAGAGGCAAAGAAAGGGCATGAGCCCAACAATATTTTCAGATTCAGTCAACTACATGATCGCTGAATAGCTTGAACTTCCCGGCGTCGAGCACGAGCTTCCGCACGGAGGCGACAGCGCCTATAACCCCTACGCAAGTAAACACGACAATGATTGCCACGTTGGCTACGTACACCAGGGACCTCCTCGGCGGCGCCAGCGCCACGTTGTACATGACGACGGGGAGCACGAAGTCGAGCGGGATGAACCCGACGGCCCCCACCACGCCCACGATGTCACCGAAGAAGGGCAGCGCCGCCGCCACGAGCGCGCACGCCGCCACGTACCCGGTCCGCAGCGCCAGGCGCGGCACGAGGTTCCGCCGCGAGAACCTGCCGTGCGCCGCGTCCGCCGACCGCTTCTCCATGATCTCGTACGCCACCTGCGAGTACACCAGCGCGATGGCCAGCAGCTGGAGGAGCACCAGCACCACCGAGAGGCCGAGCAGCCACGTCGGCGCCAGCGACGGCCCCTCGTCTGGCATCAGGCTCTGCAGGGCGTTGGACTGCGCCGCGTTGCCGAAGGCCCAGTAGCCGGAGACGGCCGACAGGTAGAACGTGAAGAAGGCCACGGCGTAGCACATCACCAGCGCCTTCACCATCTTCCCGGCCGCCGGCGGGGCCAGCGTGGCCTGGATCTCCGGTAGGATGCCGTTGCCGAACACGGTGGCTAGGATGGAGACGGAGAGGAAGATGTCGAAGGTCCTCTCGGACTTTGATGGGCTCAGCGAGTAATCCTTCACTGGAGCATTGCTCAACATGCCTATAAACGAAAAACACAGAATTGAGATCGCCAAGACATCTTATACTGTATTTGAAAACAGAGGTACTCGTTGGTGTTTATTTGTTGGGTGTACCTGCCCGGATGCAAGCGCCGGAGACGAGGATGGTGTAGCCCAAGCTGAGGAAGAGGGAGCCGAGGTTGATGTAGCGCAGCGAGTGGAAGGACGGCATCTGCGAGAAGAGAGCCAGCACGACGGCCACGATCATGATGAAATGGTACAGCTTCAGGGGCCCATCCGGCGCCAAGCTGGAGTACATGATCTGCAGAATGTTAGACGTCTCGGTGAACATCTTGTTTCTCTAAAGCATTTTCTTCCAGTTTTTGACACACGATCTGTCCAACTACAATCTTGGCACATGTCCCATGTTTGGCACAAATTACAAATATGGATGCCAAATAAAGTTCATAGGGGTTTCTTTTCTAGGGAAATTACCGAAATACAGATAGGAGTTTCTGAAAATTAATCTATATGTCTTTATGTGTTGTACCTGTAGGCAGTTGCCGGCGATGAGGATGCTGCCGATGGTGATCCCGGCGTTGATCATAGTCTGCACGGTGACCACCAGGTAGAACACCCATCCAGATCCTGCCAAAAGAAAAGCACATGTGGTAGTAGTACTCATTAATCACGCTGCCAATTAATCGGTTCAGATTAATTAGTAGCACATTAATGATGCGGAAGCAGAGGAACTAAGTAGTACCGAGGACGTCGGCGGCGAGCTCCCGGAAGCGGATGTGGCGGCGGCCGGCGGCCTCGCGGTGGTCGAGCACCCTGGACATGAGGTAGTAGGTGTAGAAGGTGACTGCGGCGACGGCGGTGAGCGCCGCGAGGCCCAGCCCCCACCCCATGCCACGGAGCGCGTACGGCAGCGTCAGCACCGTGGGGCCCACCATGGCCGTCGTGAGGTGGAACCCCGCGTGCCACCACGTGCCCTTGGACTCCAGCACGAAGGCCGCGCCCGCGTCGCCCGCCTCCTCCGCCGCCATCCGTTTGCCGTCGCCGGTGGAGCGCACGGGATGCCCTGTCTCCGGCGAGACGAGGAACGGGGTCCCTCCGGTGTGGGTGTGGGCTTGGCCAGCCATGGGATCGATTCCTGATTCCTGCCTGATCGTTGTCGATCAGCTTTGCACCGTGCGTGTATGTGTATGTAGGGTATGGATGGGGTGCAATTAAGAGCGCGATTAATGGCCGAGAGGAATCTAGAAGTACTCCTACTAGGAATCTCGTGTTCTTTTTTGGACTACTACTAGCAGCCTGACAGATCAAAGTCAACTCGACAAAGCCTCTTCTAGCTTTTCAATGAGAAACAAACAAGAAGGTCGAACGAAATTTCTGACACGTTGAGCCCACACTGCACAGGTTGCTAGCTGGGGGTGCGTGCCACACGACACAACTCAGCTCACCTCGTCTGCCGCTTATCCTTTCGATGGCAACCGATGTCTGACGTATAAGGATGGGCGTTCGGCCATGACCCAAAATTCAGTCTCACTATAGGAATAGGTGAAGGCACCGATCGCCTGACGCTATGCCGATAGCCAAACATCGCAGCCATCAATGTAGATCGCGATTAGACCGGTCCTTTCCAACAGTTGTCGGTGTAGGATAACTGTCGGCATAGGCCACTCTATGGAACGAAAGCTTATTTCGAGAGGGTGTATAGCTACCGAGAAACAACTCGTGTCTATCTCCATGAGTCGAGTGCGTACATATCCACACATATCCAAGGTCGCCTTTTCTTCTTTCTGAGATCATGCTGCAGACGACGGTTGTCGGTTTGTGCGGCACTCAGCAGTCAGTACCGGTGTATTTTCTATTTGAATATTTGTTTTGAAAAAGGAAGACTTTTGAATTCATTTTTCTATGTATTTTAGCCTGGAAGATAGAGCAGGTCAGCTTTCACTGCATGCTATTAGACATGTAGGTATACTGTATGGTGTAGTACACCAACCGTATACTATCCGGACTCTATATCACGCCATGTTAGAGGCTTTTCCTCACAGATATAACACGTAACCGGTGCCCTCCGTGGGACAACATCGTTCCATCGTAGTAATTCTACTTGGTATCGAGAGCTACTCCTCTCCCTTCTAGCTAGCCGCCGCCGGGATTCCCTCGACGTGCCGCCAAGGATTCCGGTCGCCTCGTGCGTCCTTCATGATCAAGATCTTCATCGTCGCCAGGGGTGCCAATTCCCTGAGTCGATTCCGCCAAAAACCCTACCCACGGCAACCACCCAGATCCATTTCTTTTGTGTGTGTTTTTTTCATCGCCGCTTGTTCTCTAGGATCCTATCTTCTGATAGCCACCACAAACCCTTCCTCTTTGTTCAGGATTTGATCGTATTGATCGCCACCACCAGGACCCTCCCAACAACCCTTCCCTCTCCTTTGTTAGCTCGGATTCATGCCGACCAGCTCGTCTCCTGCAGTGTCGGGTTTCCTTGGTGCGCCCTCGGCTATTAAGCTCACTAGGGAAAACTTCTTGTACTGGCAGGCCTCTTGTCCTTCCTACCCTTCGTACCGCCCGTGTCATGGCCCTCCTTTAGGGGACCGATCGTGCGCCGTCTGAGGAGCTGGAGGCCCTAGATGAGAACAAAAATAAGGTGTCTATTCCCAATCCCGAGTATGATACGTGGACTATGAAGGATCAACAAGTTTCAATTCTCTCTCTCTCTCAGTACGTGTTGTCCCATATTTTTGGTCTTCATCATGCTGCTGATGTCTGGAGTGCGCTGCATGCCATGTACTCCACCCAATCCAAGTCCCGAGTTTTCACCCTCTGTGGTGCTCTTACAAACACAAAAAAAGCTTGACATGACTGCCCAACAATCTTGTATGGTCATTTAGCTGGCCTAAGATGAAACTTCAAATTAAAACTGCGTTTGTCATTTTCCTGGCCTAAGATGAAACTTCAAATTAAAAACTTCGTGCAATCCTGTATGGTCCGTCAACAGGCCAAGCCAGAGCGTGTCACGTACCCAGGGCTGTTGGAACCGCTACCTACACCTGATGGAGCATGGAAAATGGTGACCATGTACTTTGTGGATGGTTTACCATCTTCTGGCCATGCAAACTGCATTATGATCTTCGTGGATAAATTTACACGGTATGCACATTTCATCCCACTGCATCATCCCTTTAATGTTGTCACAGTTGCCACATCACCTAGACAAGTGGAAACGGTGCGGGTCCTAGCTCCTCGCGCGCGTCGCCTCTCTACCGCCGCCTCTCTGGCGATTTCCGCTCCATGCCCGCCTTCCTCCCTGCCGTCAACGTGATGGCGTCGGCTCAGCTCGGGAACGCCGTAGGTGGTTTCGTGTTGGACGTTTGCCCTGCCGCGGAGGACGCCCCCGAGCTCGCGCCGGCCTTCTCCGCCATTACTCCTGGTGGAGTTCCACGTCCAGTGTCCATGGAGCTGGGATCTTGCCCATTGTTCTTCCACCTACTGCTCCGTGGTGGTGCCGGCGAGGTGGGCTACTTCCGCATTCCTCGGGCGCTGGCCGGCGTCGATGTCCACGGGCCGCGCGGGATGCCCCACCTAAACTTGGACACCGGCACGATCGGCATCATCCACGACATCATCGACGCCCACGGAGTCGCGGCCGCTGTCTCCGTATAGGTGCTCGCTCTTGCGGTCGTCTGCTCCAACCCTCTGCGGTACGTGCATGCTAGCTTTGGTGCTTCTCCCGCCGTGCCCGTGGTGCCTCCTGTGCAGACGATGGGTCCTCCCGTGCAGCAGGCGGCTACCGTGACTGCTACTTTGCCTATGCTGGGTGCCAAGCGCCACCCCCCCCCCCGACTCATGCCAGTGTCCGCATCCGCACGCAGGCTCGACCGTGTAGTCCGCCTCAAAGCGTCAAGAACTGAAGGCGCCTCGTCGTCGTTGGCTCCCCGCCCACCTCCGTTCACTCCCGACGAACTGTTTGCAATGGCGGAGGAGTGCCAGCTGCCCGAGGAGGACGTCCGCAGCCAAGCGGGCGCGACAAGGGTGCACGCCGGTGCCCCATGATGACCCTCGCCCTTCAGGCCGCGCTCGTCGTGCCTCTGCTACTAGCCTCTAGCTGCTTTTCTATCAGGTTGCCCAAGTTAATGCTCTCTAGTCTGTCGTACTTCTGCTGTGGGCGTGTCCGTGTCCGAATCGGATGGCTTCACTTGTATAGTGCGTGTGTAGATCAGAAATGTCTTTCTAGAATACATGCTAGATAGCGTGCATGCATGCACCATTCAATTTCTTTGATATGCTTTAAGATTTGGATAGAAAGGAATCTTTGCATGTATATGGTACCCCACACACTCTTTCTCAACTGACATCTTGTACTCTCTCTTTCATCCATTAGTCCATCATTTTTATTTTCATGTCTAAATTTCACAAGGCTGTATATATCAGAATAATTATCCAAATAACATTCTGTTTGCATCTATGTATTTATTTTGGTAAGATCTTTTAAACAAGCCCAAAATTAATAAAATTTAAAAACCTAAATTTCAAAACATAATAAAGCGTTATGATTAATAATGAAATCCAATAAAACTTGTTGATCCTGTTTGTCGTCAACATAATTTATAGTTAGAACTCAAAGTTAATTACAAATTTTTTTCTAACTCTAGTTAACCAAGTTTGAAATGCGGTGAAATAAATTATTTCCACAAATATTTTTTTCAGGTTTCATAATGTTTTTCAAAGTTTTATTATGTTTTAGAATTTGATTTTCACATATTGTCAAAATATATTCAATATTGGTCTTGTTATAAAACTCTCTATAGTAGTAATCCAAATATTCAAACCGTTTTTAAATTGGACTTTTAGTTTACGAGCTATAACAATTTCAAGTTTATGAGTTAAATCCAAAAAGTAAGAAAGAGAAGAGAATGAAAGGACACAAGCTATATAAAAAATGATAGAAGAGAGAAGGTGGGGCATGCACGCTATATACCATGCACAACTAGAATCGCTGCTTTGGTGTGTAGCTGCTTTTGCTTCTGGGTGTCCCTACATCACTTTGTACAGCGTGTGTTCTGCTGCTAGTAGTATTAGTCTTAGTCCCTCTAGTCGCTAAACGTGTGCTTTATGTCTCTGAACCCCAGCGTCAGCTACTCATCGGCTCGTGGAACATTCGGGGTTTGAACGACCCTAACAAGTGTACGGACGTAAAATGAACTGTCGGCTCGGCTCACCGTCATTTGCCTCCGAGTCCAAGCTCGGCAGTATCCCTAAAAGCTGCGGACGTTTCTCCCGAGCTTCACGCATTCTCCTTCATCCCGGTCGGTGCGTCGCGGGTGTGATCATGGCTGGGACCCTCGCGTGATGACTCATGTTGGCGGCTACTGGAATTCTCCTTGACTTCGTCTTTCGAGCTTGCCACGGACGGTTTGCGCTTTGCGGTCACAAATGTGTATGCGCCATGTGACCGTGCTCGCCGTGAGGCCTTCCTCGTTGAGCTGCGCTCCCTCGCCAACCTCGGTGACATCCCCTGGCTGATTATGGGGGATTTCAACATCGCTCGGTTTGCGAAGGATCGGAATAATGACAACTTTGATGCTCGTTCCGCGGAGGAATTAAATGATCTCATTGATGACCTGGAGCTTCAAGAACTTCCCTTACTGGACCCACGGTATACTTGGACCAATGGGCGCGATGTGCCCACTCTTGTGCGGCTGGATCGAGCTCTAATTAATCTTGTTTGGGGAGAAAAACTCTTCAACTCATCACTTGTCTCCATGCTGCGCACCACCTCGGATCATGTGTCGCTGCTTCTCAGTGCCTCTTCCCGCGCCCCCGTGGCCCAGATTTTTCGTTTCGAACGGTCGTGGGCCATGTCGCCTGAATACAGGGCCATGATCTCATCTGTCTGGGCTCGCCCCTAGAACCGTCGCCTTGGGTGTGCAACCACTCGCCTATCTCGATCCCTGAAATGGGCCCACGCGGCCTCGAAGAAATGGGCACGTCACAGGAAGCGGCCAGCTGAGCTAATCTCTAATTGTCGGCGGGTGATCGAGCTCCTTGATCTTGTGGAGGAATTCCGCGTGCTATATGTTCCCGAGCACATGCTTCGGGGCATGGTTCGGGATCGCCTCTCCGCTGCGTACAAAAGTCTGAACTTTTATTGGAGGCGGCGGTTCACATACAAGCTATGTCGCCTTGGTGAAGACAACGCAAAATTCTTCCACACATGCGCCTCGGCGCGTCTTCGCGGCAACCAGATCAAAGTGCTGCATGATGGTGACAGGGTGCTCTTCAACCACTCTGACAAAGCAGACGTCTTGCACCGCTTATACTCTGAGCTCTTGGGGACCTCTACCCCTCCTGTCTGGGGGGTCGATCTCAGTCATGTTCTACCTAGAGTCCCTGGCCTCGACGCTCTCGACGCCCCTTTCACGGAGGAGGAGGCTCGGGACGCCATTTTTGCTATGAGGCTTGACAGTAGCCTCGGCCCCGATGGCTTTGGTCCTGCATTCAACCGCGCTTTCTGGAGTGTGGTGCACGAAGACGTCCTGAGTTTCTTGAGAGACTTCCATGCGGGTACGCCCCCCCTCGATGGTGTGAATCGTGCCTTTATTGCCCTCCTTCCTAAGAAGGCGGACGTGCTCACGGCGGACGGTTTTCGCCCCATCTCGCTCCAGAACTATCTTATGAAGCTAGTCACGCGCATCCTCACCACTCGACTGCAGTCCTTCATTGAGTTGCTCGTCGCCTTCGAGCAATCCGGCTTCATCAAGGGAGGACCCTCACGCATAACTTCTTATCGCCATGGACCTTGTTCGAGTTGCCACGTCCATAAGGTGTCGGCCGTCGTCTAAACCGGATTTCAAGAAGGCTTTTGATTACATCGATTGGGAAGCATGGGCCGATTCTCCGCCCGTGGCTTTGGCGCCCGGTTTCCGTGGTTGGGTTGTCGCAATCGCCCACCGAGAAGGCGGGTGGTTACGAATGGAGTCTTGGGCCGGATCGGTCTTGGGAATGGGTTGCGCCAGGTGACCCGTTGTCCCATACCGATTCTGGCGTGGGAGAGCTCCTCCGTTGCTTATTGGTTGAGGATGTGGGTGGGGAGTGTCTGCTGCACCCCCTTGTGGACGACCTTCCGTGCCCCGTGGTCCAATATGCCGACGACACGCTAATTATCCTTCTCGCGGACGCCCACCAGATGTGGCGTTTGCGCGCCGTCCTAGACGCTTTCTCTCTCGCCACATGCCTATGCATTAACTACCACAAGAGCACCTTCGTCCCAATTCATGTGCCGCCCGCTGACACCGCGGGCCTCGCCAGCATCCTTGGATGTCCCATCTCCGTCTTTCCCTAGACATACCTCGGGCTTCCTCTCTCGGACCAGAAGCTACCTGCGGCTACCCTGGAGTTCCTCTCCACGAGGATCTCAAACCAGATCCTGTGGTGGCGCATGCATCTGCCAAATGGGTGGTCGATTAACCTCGCCACGGCCCTCTCGCAATCCCTTTGCTTGCCATACATCTTTGCCATTGCCAAAGGCACCCTCGCGAAGATGGACAGGCCTAGACACGCCATGCTTTGGAAGGCTGCTGCCTCATGCTCTGGCGGCGAATGTCAGGTAGCGTGGGACTTGGTCTGTCGGTTGCGGTCCGAGGGTGGTCTCGGTGTTGTCGACTTCGCTCTCCAAAACACATGTCTGCTGCTCAAGAACCTCCATGCGCTTTTCTCTGGTCATGATACCCCTGGACGCGCTAGGTCCCTTGGAGCTACCTGTGTGAGGATCCACATCCTTCTACGCCTTCGTGGCGAGGCCTTGAGTCCTTGATCCCCCTGTACCGCTCCATCACACGGGTGGTCCCAGGGTACGGGGTGTTGACCTCTCTCTGGTTTGACTCTTGGACGCCACTTGGCCCGCTTGCCGATGCCCTCCCAGCCGCCTTCTCTCATTGTCTTACGCCTACGTTGTCGCTGGCAGATACCGTCAGCAATGGCGCCATCCATATTCCTCTGACCATGAAGTCACCTCGAGGAAGGCCGAGCTGGCTTTCCTGACTCCTTAGTGCCCTTCACTCTCCAGCTCCCCGACAAGAAGTCACTCTTTGCCCATGGCAAGTTCCGTGTTGGGGACTTGTATCGTCTTCTGCGCTCCTCGGGGTGCATAGTCTTGCATCAGAGGTCAACTGGAAAACTTTGCGCCCGAGTCAAGGTATTCTTTTGGATTCTGCGCCGGTCGCACTAGGACGCTACGCCTTTGTTCCATCTGGGGTGTGTCGCCTCCCTTTTGTCCTTCTGTCGAGCACTCAAGACACAGCGCGATCTGTCGTCGCAAAGGTGCCCTCGTCGCCTATGGATGCGCCTTGCAAGCGACCTGCGTTTGCCCCTCGACACGGATGTCGTTGGCTTACTTGGCATGCTCTCGGATCGCCTCCCCCGTATGCATGCCTCATTTCTACCTGCAGTTACTCGCCATCCTATGGTCGGTCTGGAAATCGCGCAACCGCATGGTGTTTGATAGAGCTTCCTCCACCACCGATCAAATCGCCTCCCTAGTCGTGGAACATCTGCAGCTCTGGGTCGTCCGAGCTCCCCGACGGGTAGACCTTGATCCTCTTCGGGCTTGGTGGGATAGCTTAGGGTAGCCCCCACCACCATCATCCCTCCCCCTACTATGTACCTCTTTGGAGTGGTATGCCACATCCGCGCCGCCACGGTCTCGTGTCGGCGCCACCATGTAAATTTGTCCTTTTATGAAAATGAAAATCGCGTTCAGGTGGGCTATCGCCCCCCGTTGCACTCTTCAAAAAAAAATTACATAGTCTACCCAGAGTGATGATATCAGATCGTGATCCCATCTTCACTAGCCGTTTCTGGCAAGAACTGTTTGGCAAATTAGGAAATGATCTGCGCATAGTTATATTGAGAACCAGTTTGTCTCGTACTTGTTGGGTGATTAATAAATTAAATGCAGTTATTCCCTCTAAAAAGAAAACTTCCCGTGAGAGCCATGCGCGCAGATCTCCGCACGCACGAACGGCCGCGCCCTAGAACGGTTCTTTCTTCTGGAGCAATAGGCAGCTCCAAGAACGCAGTTTTTCTACATAGTCGTGGGGGTGCCGGGCTTATCTCCACCACTCATTGCCTATCTGAGGGCCGTGATGGACATTTCACACAAACATCCCTTACTTGTATACCTTCTTCACCATATAGGATCCAAAGTGGACATGCACATCTCCTGTGCACCGCCCACTGATTCTGTCCTTATCCATTCTTCTATGCATCATTCTTCCCGTCAACCTCGCGTGGCCCCGACCCTGTCCTCGTCGCCGTCCACCGCTGCTGCCGTCCAATCCATAGGCCTCCGTCGCCGGATCGAGTCTCCACGAGTCAAGCCATCATTGGATTCCATCGTCTCCAAGCTCGGAGCGCCGCGTATAGCAGGCCGTCTCTCCGGATCTTGCTTCTCCCCAGCGTCATCAACGCCCGCCAGGCTCCTCCTCCATGTCAGATTCGTGCTTATGTCCATCCTGAGCCCGGCGTTGGAGCCAGCGCCTAGAAGTCCAAGATCCTGGCAGAGTTGAGTTGGCAGTGGCGTTGCCATCTTGGTGCTGTTCTCCTGATTTTTTATGTAAATCTGGATCATAGCTCTTCCCCTTTGCCACACGTTGGAGATGATCTTGGATTTTCTAGTCTTTGTTTTGTACATTTCCTCTTGTTTTTGTAACAGATCTAACTACGGGATTAAAAACCTATTTTGTAGCATTTTTTTGCTAATGTTCAGAAACATTCAATTTCTTTTGCGAATTGTCGAAATCAATTTTCTTCGTGCAATTTGCGAATTGTCTATTCAGAACTTCTTCGTTCCAATTTTCTTCCTATGATTCTTGATTGATGCAATTTCCCACTAGATCCGTTTTTCCCTCATTTTTTCTCGCGTGGCTGAGTAATTCTGTATTAACTGCCCAGATGCAGTTCTGTATAGTCTCTCTCTTAAAAAAATGGTTCCGTAGAGTGAACGAAAATTACTTCTGTAGCTGGCTAATTCTATACTAATTCTCTAGTATGTACTAATTATTTACTAACTCAAACATGACTCGATTCCTGTGATCTAGATCCATTAGCTCATATCGAATTTGTAATAACTAGTGCGTGAATAACCCACACGTAGAAGGTCCCTTTTGAAAATATTGAGGGCTGTGCAAATGAAAGATCATTATAACTCCAAGGTTCTCCATGTAAAAATGTGCACGAATCTCAAACAAAAGCATGGCAGAGATAAGCCCGGGACACCCTCATATATGTAGAGTTGCATTTTCGCAGCTCCAAGTTCTTCGTCCTTTATTGTCTTTCTCTTTCACATGTTTTGATAGATTCTTGTACATAGTTACTCCCTCCGTTCGGAAATAAGAATTTGTCTAGATTCGTACGTTTTCTAGTGTATATAAATGGAGATAAATCCACGGCACTTTTCTCTGAACGGGTAGAATAACACATTTTGATTTTATTCTAGTAGTAGGCACCATATATACTTTCTGAGGAGCCGTTCACTAGTACTAGTTAATTACTGATTTCCTGAAATAGTGGATCAAGAATCAACAGGTCAATTGACAAATTCCACCGGCACTGCACAGTGCACAGTTAACGACGCAGAGAACATGGGCAACTCACGTTTACTGCTTGTTGATGCCATGTCTAAGGCTTCGTGGTGTCTACTCTACGGCAAACCATCATCAATCTCAAAAGACACATCTTTAAGAGGACGGAGATCCACAGTCGATGGACTATATTAAGGACTAGTACAAGTGAGGTAAGCTAGCCTAAGATGGACAGCGCAGGCAGCACTGAGGAGCCGAGCTGTGCGGGGGTCGAGGAGGCCGCGCCGTTCACAGGGAAGAAGAGTACGGAGGCGGCATCCTCCGTGGTGGATGTCAGGCGATGGAGCTCGGTGGCGAACGTCGTGGTGGTGGTCCTGATCATGACGGTGCCGCTTGTCATCCTCATCCTCAGTGGCCGCCGCCTCGACGCGCCGGCGGTATGGATCAATTCCGCCGTGGCCGGCTTAGGAGCAGCACAACACCAACGAGGTATTTTTCGATTTTCGCTCGCTCACTGTTTGAAGCATACTATTAGCAGCAAGGCAGTTTGCACGGCTTTCCTGCTAAAACTCTGCTCCACGCCATTATTACAGAACCCAAGAGAGACATGCTTCTGGGCGGTCTGCTGCTTCCCGGATTCGACGAGCAGTCCTGCGCCAGCCGGTACCAGTCCGTGTACTACCGCAGGAACATGACGCGCTCGCCGACGCCGTACCTCCTCGAGCGCCTGAGGGAGCAGGAGGCGCTGCAGCGGCGCTGCGGCCCGGGCACCGAGCCATACGCGAGAGCTTCGGAGCGGCTGAAATCCGGGCAGAAATATTCAGTAATGGACGACGCCGTCGACGGCGGCTGCGGCTACCTCGTGCTGCTGTCGTACCGGGGCCTGGGCAACCGCGTGCTCGCCACGGTCTCCGCCTTCCTCTACGCGACGCTCACCAGCCGCGTGCTGCTCGTCGACCGGGGCAAGACGTTCGCCGACCTCTTCTGCGAGCCGTTCCAGGGGGCGACGTGGCTGCTGCCTCTCGACTTCCCGCTGGAGGGCTACAAGGACCTCTGGGAGGGCGCGGCGGAGAGCTACGGGAACGTGACGCTGCGCAACGACACCGGGCCGGCGTCCGAGCACCGCTTCGTGTACGTCCACCTCGACCATGCCGCGGATCCGGCGAACAGGCTCGCGTACTGCGACGACCACCGCCGGTCGTTCCTCGGCCGGGTGCAGTGGGTGGTGTTGAGGACGGACTCCTACATGCCGCCCAGCCTGTTCCTCAACCCGGCGTACCAGGAGGAGCTCGCCCGGATGTTCCCCAGGCAGGACTCCGTGTTCTACCTCATCTCCCGGTACCTCCTCCACCCGACCAACGACGTCTGGGGCAGGGTGACGCGGTTCTACGGCTCCTACCTCAAGAACGCCGACGAGACGCTGGGCATTCAGGTCAGGGTCTTCGACGCCGCAACGCCGCCACAGAACGTCCTGGACCAGATCCTCGCGTGCACGTCGCAGGAGCGTCTTCTTCCGGGGGTGGCGGCGAGCGCTGCTGGAGAAGCGCCGCCGCTTCCAACGACGGCAGATGCACGACCCAAGAAGGCCGTGCTCATCACGGGCCTGAACGGGTGGTACCACGACAGGATCCGAGACATGTACTGGCGATCGCCGAGCATGAGCAACGAGGTGGTGAGCGTGCACCAGCCGAGCCACGAGGAGGTCCAGCATTTCTTCCGGACGATGCATGACAAGAAGGCGCTGGCGGAGATGTACCTGCTGAGCATGACCGGCAAGATCGTCACCAGCGGCTGGTCGACGTTCGGGTACGTCGGCAGCGCGCTCGGCGGGCTCACGCCGTACATCATGACGAAGCCTGAGAGGAAGCAGGAGAAGGTGCCCGATCCCCCGTGCAGACGGGCCATGTCCATGGAGCCGTGCAACCATGGGCCAGCGTACTTCGAATGCACGAGGAAGGAGATCCACAAGATCATCGACACTGGCAAGCTGGTTCCCCATGTTCGTGCTTGCGAAGACATGTCTTGGGGACTCAAACTCACTGAGCCCATCGAGGAGAAGGTGTAGAATTTTGGTAGTACACGGGTTGCTTGAACCCCCTGCTGATCCCCACTAATCTATTCCCCGCAATCAGAGCTACCATATGCCACTGGGTTAAACCTCTTGACTCCTAGTAAATTTTTACTGCATAATGCAAGCACAATCAGCTCAACTGTTTTCACAAGTTCAAAGTGCTTCTGTTCCTAAAAGATTAATCACGGATCATATACTATTAAAAATAAGAAGTGAGAGGAAGGATATTGTGCGGTAAAACTAGTATACATAAGGCTTATGACCGTTTTGAGTGGATTTTTTGAAGAGGATGTTATCTCGCCTCGGTTTTCAAAGAGAGTTCATTGATCTTTTGATGGCTTGTGTTAGGTTGGTGAAGTACAAGATTCGGATGAGTTTATTCCTACTAGGGGCTCCGTCAAGGTGACCCCTTTTCACCGTATTTATTCCTTATTTGTGGAGAAGAGTTATCTAGTGCTTTGGCTCATGAAGAGGAGGTTTGTGGCATTGAAGATGTTAGGGTGTGCAGAAGTACACCACCAGTCTCTTATTTAATAGACATGTAGATAGGGTAACATGTATGATTCTTTGCTTGTTGACAAGCACCACATAGATAGGGATTTATTTCAGATGAATAATCAAGGTTATTTTTCCTAAAAACTTGTTGAACAATAAAATAGGATGGATGCCCTAGACGATGATGTCATGTGGACGAAGAAGGCTTGATGGTGATGAAGACTTGCTTATGAAACCCGATGGAGATGGGAAAGAAAGGATATAGACCATCATGACACGAAACTCTAAACATGATTTGCTTTGTGGCCTGAACTTTGATAAAAAGAAGGCATGAAACTCAACAAAAGCATTATTATCATTGGCAAGTTTGTGACTAGATAAAAGACTTCTAGATGCACTATGAACTTGTAAGCTATTGCGGAGTTGTAAGGAACTATGAGGGGAATGCAATGGAAATTAACAATATGCTTAATTGCCATACCTGCGACATTGGCATTGTAAACTTGATCACGCCCATTGTAATTATCTTGAGTGCACAGCTTGTTTAATTCACCAGTAAGATGATCTATGGCACCATAATCCATATACCATTTTGTATCAACACCATATGCACATTTGTCTTCAGTGTGTGACCGTATTTCTTGCATATTTGACATGTGACATCCACAAAAGGAGTGGAGAGTACGACCACGACCTCCATCGGGCATGCCACACTGATGGTTCTCTAACCGCCACCATCACCATTTCCGCGGTACCGGCCACCAGCATCACGGTGATGATACCATCCACCACCATCATGACAATACTGACCTCCGCCATCACGACCACGATCACGGTACTGTCCACCGCCATCACGACGGTATTGTCATGAATCCTGGTGCCTATTCTCATGGGGATTTGCATCACAGTAATTGTTATAGGAAGGGAGGTGAGAGGCATTGTTTTCCTAGGATTGAAACGACCCATTGTTCTCGGCCAACATATTCCGATAGTAATCAAAAGCTTGCAGTTGAGCACACATATCGTTGAGTGTGGTGGAGGGCACGACTTTCATGGAGGCAACAAGCGGGGTGTATTCACCATCAAAACTTCCAAGAAAACATCCTTTTTACTCATCATGATCAACTGTCTTCCCTGCAACAGTGAGTTCGGATACAAACCCTTTCATCTTAGAGATGTATTGGGTGGTTGTCATGTCGAGTTTCTTGGTATTAGAGAGAGCACCACACATCATATTGACCTAGGCACGAGACTGTGGGGAAAACATGTCCTCCAATGTCGCCCGTATCTCATCGACTTGAGAAAATATCCCAACATGGTATGATCACGGGCAAGGTAGATCATGGTCGGGGTTTGGAACGGTGGTTATCTTTTTGTTTGGATCCTCAACCTCTAGGATTTTTTCTATGGCGGGGTTGGATCCATCTAGTAGCACCATGACCTACACACTCCGGAGAACCAGAAGAACCCGAGTCTTCCAGAACAATTGATTGTCACGGGACAACTTCTCTGTGGCAGGTGCTCCTAGGGCAACCGTCGGACTTGCTATGACATTAGAGGGGAAAGTCACTGGGTGGAGAGGGAGGGAAACGATCGTGAATCATAGTCGGAGTTGGTTGTTTGGTTCCTTACATAGCGATCGCCGTCGGCGATTTTTTGTATACATCAGATATTAAGCTAGATGTCGAGAGGAAGATGCTTAGGGCGTGTTTGGTTGGCCTGATTGCCGTTTCTCGCACCGGGCCGGAAGAAATAAGCCTGTTTGGTGTCTCGCAGCGTGCCGCGGATTTGGCCCACACGGGTCTTAAAGCACCTCTCATCCTAGCTCCGGAGGAATGCCAAAATCGAGCGTTTCCACCGAGATAGGCCCTGGCGAGCGCAAGGGAAGGAACGACGTGCGCGAGGAGGCAGCAGGGAGATGGCGGGAGCTGAAATAATCTGTTAGGGTTGATCCCTTAGGGTGGCCCGATCTTTCATGAATCCCGTGGAAATCGAGGAGGAAGTGAGTGGGAGGAGGAGAGGGATGAAATCCACGAACTCACACGCGAAGAACTCGATGAACACACACACACACACACACACACACACACACACACACACGAAAACACGATACAAGCCGATAGCTCACGTCGGTGGCGACCGGTCCAACACAATCCTAGGATCGGCGTCGGGTAAGACACTCTCCCACGGCCAACAACGGGGGTGAGAGGCTTGATGAGATCTTGACTACTTGGAGAGGAGACACCGAACTCCAAGGACTTGTACAACTTGAACGCACGAGGCAAAATTCAAGAGGCGGGGGATAATTGGTGCTCCTTGTCAAGGAGCATGAGACT
Organism: Avena longiglumis; assembly: GCA_030063025.1. NCBI lineage: Eukaryota > Viridiplantae > Streptophyta > Magnoliopsida > Poales > Poaceae > Avena > Avena longiglumis. The sequence continues at coordinate 557,980,239 of CP125974.1, forward strand.
AGCAATTGATAGATCCTCAAGGGGTGTCTTCAATTACAATTATCCAAGTATAGGGTTTACAATAGAGGGGTGGGGATATATATAGGCTAGCCACATAAACATGGGTAGTTTGGGGATAAAACTGGAAGTTGGGGCGAATCTGGGGGTTTCATGGGCCAGGCCCAAAAGGCCTTTACATGCATGTTGACGCGCAGGTCGGAGACTCCGATGGGGTGGTCCGGAGACTCCGGTCAGGGCCGGAGACTCCGGTCCATCTTTGGTCCATCTCCGGTCTCGTCTCCGGAGGGGCATACAGACTATCCCCGGGTTGGTTTCTAGGGTTGGTACGGAGGTCGTCCGGAGACTTCGGTGTGCAGGGCTGGAGACTCCGGTGTAGGCCGGAGATTCCGGTGTGATGAGCTCCAGCAGCGGATTCTCCTGGTCCTGCTCCTTGTACTTCTTCCTTAGGGGCTTGGGGAGGTACTGTTGCTTCATAGCTGAGGAAACATAGCGTAGTTGCATGAAGTAGCAAGCCATCCAAAGGCATATCAAAGTCACACGAGGAAAGGAGCGAGTTAACCTTAGCTTGTAGGAGCTTGGCTCGGGCGCGAGTCATTGGTCCACTTAGGGTAGTACGTACACCGTGTTTATGCAATGCCACTGCATTTTGGGCCAGCAACTGAAGGTTATCATCCAGGCAGCTGCTATAGTCGTTGTGATTGAGGCATGGATATTCCTGATCTATAGAAGAGCGACTGGTAGGAATAACAGGCCGGCCGTAAAGTATGGTCCCCTGATGTAGTGCGACAGAGAGAGGATGGAAAATCTGAACTACATCTACAACAACGATGTGGAGGCTATCGCCATGCTCAGGATGAGAAGAGCCCCATTTAACCATCTTGTGCAGACTTTCGGGTCTAGGGTGCTTCTCAAGAACAACATCAACTGCTGTATCGAAGAACATGTGGCTCTGTTTCTTCATGTTCTAGGCCATAACCAGAGATTCTGAGTGATCCACAATACATGGAGGAGATCAACCGAGACAATTTACCGGTATTTCCATCAGGTGGTGTATGATGTTGTACAACTTAGAGAGGAGATGATCAAGCCACCATCTAGTCAAATCACCGCGAAGATACAGAGCAACGGCCGATGGTTCCCCTTTTTAAAGGTGAGCAACTCTATCATGTTCTTCTTTATATGATTGTATTGGACATCCGGCTAACATTCTTGTAATGCTAGGATTGTATTGGAGCAATTGATGATACTCATGTGATGGTGTTATCACCATATTTTGGCCGAAGACGGAGATGGGCCGTGATCAAGATGGGCTTGGAAGATACATATATTCAACGTGTTGTTGGATCGGCCTAGTGCGTAGATTTGGGCTGCATTGCCCGTGTATCTTGTATCATAGTAGGTTTCGTGTTTGTTTAGATTCCGTTTATGTTTAGGTAAAGATAGGGTTGTAGAGTTATTCCAAAAGTAGAGAGTCTCCGGACTATAAATATGTACCTAGGGTTATTGAAAGAAAACAACAACCACGTTCACAACAAACACAATCTCGGCGCATCGCCATCCCTTGTTCTTAGGGTTTCTTTCGGGTAAGTGCCATGCTGCCTAGATCGCATCTCGCGATCTAGGCAGTATCTACTTATTACCGGTTTTACTCGTCTTGAAGCGTTGTTGATGGCGAGTAATACCATTATCATAGATTGTTTGAGGCTAGCATCGGTACTTTTCATTACTATCGTCGTTATGCTACCTCTAGCTATCTCGCTACCCTTGCACCTTTTCCCAAAGTGCAAGGGTAGCACCTGCTTGATCTTTATTTAGTCGATTCGATCTGTTATAGTTGTGCCTTGTTCGTCAAGGTTTAGTTTAATATCTGCGTAATCGTGCCTTACAAACGGGTTGAACGATCCAAGAATGCATAAAGACGTGGCTTATTCGCTCTAGAAGGGATGTTCCGTAATTGGCTTTACGTTGGTTATTAGGCCTCTCTAGGGTTAATATTCTTCATCTTTGTATGCATCGTGCTCAATCACCGTAGGATGTTCGATTCGTGGTGAAAACGTTAGACTATCGAGATCGATTTAACTTGTAGTGATCAAGCAAAACCCCATGTTATCATAAATCTAACGCAGAACCATGGGGCAATCGGCTTTAGGAGCCGATTTACGGAAACCGGAGCCGATTACGGCTCGAATTTTACGATACTTGTCTATCATGCAGAAATCAATCGAGCAATCCTTCACCTTCCCGACGGTATAGGTCGTGGCACGCCTCGAACCAAGCCGGGACGTGTGCGAGCTTTTATGGCCGTCGCGAGGGACCGAGGCCCACCTGCCCGGAGCCTCCGGCCTCCGTGTTGCCGATCGGCCGTCGCCGGTGGGTTTTGGCAGCAACACATTCGCACGCCGGTGGGACCTTCAACAACGCTACATCAACACCCGACAAGCGATGGAGAATGCATCACCACTTACGACGATGCGCCTAACGAGCACAAGGCCAAATACGACGAGATCAAGGCCTCTTCGAGGAAGACCTCATCACTCTTTGAGAGGACCCGACGCATGGCATCGGTGGAAAGGGTTCTCCGAGGGCTCTTAATGAGGTGGATCATGCATTTCCTTCGGAGGAGCGCACTGCAGCCCTACGACGAGGTCAACTACATGGTGGCTCATTCTTTGCACCGCCATTCCGAGAGCACAGTGAACGCTTTCGAGCGGTCGCGATGCGCGTAGTTCAGAGATCATGAAACATCAAGATTTCACCGTCGGGACCTACTTTGGGGACTCACCAGGAGAAAGACCGCCCAAACAAAGCACAGCCCGTTCGCACTTGCGCTTCCGTAACCGCCAGAGCAGCGGCCACGCCGTCTACAAGGTGGAGGCGACCAGCGAAAAGCAATTCTGTTTGAGCCACCTAAGGAGATCCCACACGGATATATATGCGCCACGTCGGATCGCAATAACGACACGCACCAAACAAAGTTGCAACCAAGGAGTTTCAAGGCCAGAGTGCTTGGGACAGATCTTCGAGGCGGTGTCGGAGCACGATGGTCGGGATGACGCCGACAAACAAAGCGTGGCTAGCCAAGTATGCCATCGGGACAAGTCATGAGAATTTATCCCCACGGCTCAAACAAAGGAGCAAATCGGTACCATCTCGAGGACGGTTCGGCTGCGTCAAGAGAAGGACAATCGGCTATTCAAAGCCGCATCCAACGAAGTTTGATCTAATTCCACCGCCACCTAAGTATAAGCTCCCGAGTTCTCAAGGTTCATGGTCAAGGGTCAAGCTCGATCGAGCACATAAGCCGATACCGCACAACTAGGGATGATTTCGCATCGGATCTTGGCGTAAGATTCTTTGCGCAATCTCCGACAGACCACCTTTGGGTGGTACACCTACTACCACCGATTCAATTCATACCGAAGCAACTAGAAGAGCGTTCCACATCCAAGACCATTCGAGGCTACCGAGGTGGCATTGCGCACTGCACAAAAGTGCGGCGAGCGAGAAATCAGAGAGTACATCCAACGCCAGATCGCCAAGAACCGATGTTACTCGGCTCGTTTAATCGAGAAGGAAGCGGTCGAGTGCCGTGTTGGGTCTCTCGACCCATCAAGGACTGGCGTTCGGTAGAGTACAACTCATTGGCGCATATGGCCCGGCGGCGATGTATGAGCAAAGCGCCACCGAGTTGTACCAAGACAAATTCAAACGTCCGATAAGCCTAGTCGATGAAGAAGAAGATCCTACGCAGGACCGTGGAGGTGAATGGGTTCGGGGCGATCCTGGCCTACAAATGGGTAAAGCGGCAAGGGTGCGAAAGGGTTCGACTTGATGTGAGCAAAGCCGAGCGGATATTCGATCTGCTGAAGGAGAAGCGGTGAGGTTACCCAAGGCCACAAAATCCCTACGGCCAGAAATGAACGGAGACCATACGCAAGTGGCATCATTCGCTCGCCACACCACCAACGAGTGCAAGAGCTTCACGCCAAATCCAAATGGCGATAGAACAAGGCCGTCGATCCTTGGGCGATTCGCCATGAAAGTGGACACAAACCCATTTCCCGTCAACATGGTAGAACTCGATCATCATGAGGCGTAAGTCGGATTTCTCGTTAAGCGTTAATATGGCGGGATCGGGTACCACCAGACACGCATAAAGAGGACGGTGGTCGCCTCGAGCAAGAAAGAAAGGAGGCGATCCATGCGACCCGCCCCACAATGACAAAGCGGACTTAACAGGAACAAGTGAGGAGAGTGCGATATCGAAGCCACATTCTACGCATCTCCTTAACAAGTATGAACGCCAAGAGGACTACGCAGAGACGACGAAGGATATGAGCACTTTGCTAGGGGGTCAAAAAAGAAGGAAGGCGCAGGGCATTGGGATTGTCCTTTCTTCGTATTGCTGGCTTGGCGAGGAATGAGCCGATTGCTACAATCGACAACGCCTGAATGCGGCCAAGAAAAGGAAGACACGAGGCAAGTGTCGATTCAAACGTCTAGGGCCTCTTCAGCCTGTGGTCCACAGGAGTCCGCTCGAGCAGAACACCTCGAGAAGCCAAAGGATGACAAGAACGAAGACAGGTATCACCGTCCAAGGTGGTGCCCCGACGGACTGAGACACACCCAGAAGCGTAGAGTCACGGCTGCGTAACTTAGAGGAAGTCAAGCGCAGATTCCACGCTTTGAAGAAAGCACTACCGATCTGCCGTCAAAGTGAGGCAGTGTGGAAACGGAAGACCGCCGACCAGGAAAGAGTGGCGCTAAACCGATAAAAGCCGATGCAAAGACATCGGCCGGCACAAACATGGTGTTCGTACTCCGTAATTCGCGCGCAAGAACCGATGAGCTACCCGTGGCACTTGATCGCCCACCACGGTTATCTTTGAGAAGCCACGTGAGAAGGGTTACAAACATCCGAAAGCCACTGCACTGTGAGGTTACATCAATGGGCAACTCGTCGAAGATGTTGGTGGACACCGAGCGGCGATCAACATCATGCCATACTCTATGCTACGACGTTTGGGGACGCCCACTGCAGATCGATCAAAACCAACGTCACGTTGAGCGACTTCAACGGTCGGTCTTGAACGCAAGGCGTCTTGAGCGTGTACTTGACGATGGCGGGAAAACCGTACCCACGTCATTCTTCGTCGCGGCACAGAAGAGCACTTACTGTCTTGCTAGGAAGGGATTGGATTCACGCTAATTGCGCATCCCGTCCACAATGCATCGATGCGATCGATGGGATGGAGACAAAGTGGAGGTCATCCACGCAGACGATTCTATCGAGATCTCCATAGCCGGCATGAGCGTCGGGAAGCGAAGACCAAGAGCCGATCTCGGAATCAATCTAGGCACGGCGTATTGAAGCTACAAAAACGGGTGAGGCTGGTCTTATCCATCGGCCTTACAGAGTATAAAAGCCCACGATCACCGGGTACTACCGATCCTGCGATCGGCCAAAAAATAAAAAGCGATCATCATACAAGCAACTCATGTAGTCGTAGCGAGAGATGCTCGCCATGTAAAATAATGAGGTGTAAACCGTCCTTGACCGATGCAAAAGGGGCGATCAAGCGATCGCCCAAATTATTTTGTTGTCCTCACCCACCGCTTGCCCGTGTTTAGCGTCGATTTGACAGTGACTAAAGCTAGGGTACGGGTTTACATCGGTGATGAGCTAGAAGAGATCGACATTGGTCCCGGGGATAAGCCACGACCAACATTTATCGCCAGAAGTTAGAGCCGAATGCGGGCCCGATGATAGCCTGTTGAAACAATATCCAGATCGCTTTGGGACTACAGAGATGCCAGGTTGGACAGAGCATCATCGAGCATAGAATCCCGCTAAAAGGATTTCGCCGCCAAAGATCGGACACGACAAATGAAGGCGAAATTCGGAAGAAGTCAAGAAAGAGGTCGAGAAAATGTTATGACCAAGTTGATCGGACCATGCGGTATCTTTGAATGGATTTCTAGTATTGTACCAGAGAAGAAGGAGGCCAATGGCGTGTTGCTATAGATTTTCGAGATCTCAACAGAGCTACCCCAAAGGATGAATATCCGGCGTGTGGCGAAACATTAATCAATGCAAATGGTCATAAAATTTTGAGCTTCATGGACGGCAATGCCGTACAACCGCATCTTCATGGCTCGAAGACATACACAAGATCGCATTGAGTCCGTGGTCCGTGGGGTTATTTGAATACGTAGTCATGACGTTTGGATCGAAAATGTCGGCCACGCACGAGGGCCATGAATTATATTTTCCATGATCCGATCGGAAAAGGGTTGAAATCTACATCGATGACGTGGTGGTCAAGTCCGCTTCGCCAGACGGACACTTGGACGATCTGCAGCGTCTGGACCGAACAAGAAAATTCGCCTACGGATGAATCCAAAGAAGTGTGCTTTCGGGGTGACGGTCGGTTCTTGGGTTTTTAGTCCATGAACGGAATTGAGATCGGCTGAAAAGTCGAGGAAGCGATTGGACAATGAAGCCACCACCACGAAGAAAGAACTACGCCCTTATCGGCAAGATCAACTTCGCCGAAGGTTCATCTCCAATCTGTCGGGAAGGATTGAGCCGTTCATGGGACTAGTAAAAATCAAACTGACGAGGAGTTCATTGGGGCGTAACAACAACGAGCCTTTGACGAGATCAAAGAATATCGACAAAGCCGCCAAGATTAATTCCACCTCGGCTGTTGTGCCGTTCTACATTTACTTGTCGATGGTCGACACGCCCATCGCCTCGGTAGTGGTGCAAGTTTATGATGGGTTGGGCGAGTCGTCTTTTACATAAGCGGGAGGATACCGGACGGTAAACAAGGTACCTGATATCGATAAGTTGTGCCTCTGCTGTTTTCACCGCACCAAGTTGCGCCACATTTTGCTATCGCCAGAGATCATCATCATATGCGCATCGACGTCATAAAGCACATCTTGTCGGCTCCTATGTTAAAAGGCCGATTGGGCAAATGGATGTTTGCATTGTCGAGTTTGACATCCGTATCAACCCGCGATTAAGGGAAAGCGGCCGATCTTATCATTGAAAGGATCAACACTAACATAGCCGACCGTCCATAGGCGTGGGCTATGTTTTTCGACGGATCGGTTGTGACGATGGTGCGGCATCGGCATTTTACTCGTGTCGCCTTGGGCAACATTTTCTTTCTCCATCGATTGTCTACCTCGCACCAACAATGTAGCCGAAACGAGGCGATATGCAAGGGATGGAGTTACTCCTCGGCCGGAGGCGAGCGGTGGAAATTTTGGAGACTCCAAGTTGGTGATTTCCCGCTCACGGAGGACTACAAGTGCGAGAGCGAGTCCCTCTTCCCATTATGGTCAGACCGCCTTGGTGATGACGCAATTCCGACGTCAACTTCACTTGGATCCCACGAGCGCAGAATACCGAGGCGAACGATCTTGCGCAGATGGCTTCGGGATACAAGGATGTGGTAGAAGGAGCCGACGTTCGTACGCCTCACAAGCGGACGATCGAGCCGATATCTTCAATTACTTGAAAGATTCGGCTGGGGCACCTAAAGCGGATAAGGTACAAAGCCATGAAGTACGTGCTTATTGGGGATGACATGTTTTACAGGACTGGAAGGACTATTGCTCAAATGCACGGGACACCGAGGCCAATCGGCTCCTACACGAGATACACGGCGCTGTGGAACTCACCAATCGGCTCATAAGATGAAATGGTTGATCGGCGATCGAGGTTTTATTGGCCCACCATGCTTGAGGACTGCTTCAACTACTACAAAGGGTGTCAAGCATGTCGAAATTTGGAAAAATCCAGATGGTACCAGCGTCGAATGAACCCCATCATCAAGCCTTGGCCATTCCTAGGTTGGGGCATGGACATGATCGGCAAAATTAATCCTCCATCGAGTAAAGGCCACATGTGGATTCTGGCCATTACTGACTACTTCACTAAATGGGTGGAGGCTGTCCCGATGAAGTCAGTAAACTTGAAGGATGTTATCAATTTTGTGAAAGAACATGTCATCTATAGATTCGGGATTCCCCAAACTATCACGACCGATGGAGGTTCGGTCTTTATTTCTCAGGAGTTTAGAAAATTCTGCGAGGACATGGGGATCAGTGATTCGATCATCTCCATACTATGCTCAAGCAAATGGGCAAGTCGAGGCGTCAATCGAGCCTCATCAAGTTGATCAAGAGAAAAGTCGATGAGCACCCAAGGCGTTGTACGAGGTTTTGTCGAGGCGTTATGGGCTTATCGTATGTCATGCCATGGAGCAATAAAAACCTCATACCATCTAGTATATGGACAAGAAGCCGTCTACCAGGAATTGCAATTTGGATCAAGACGCCGTCACTTTTCGGACGATCTAACAATGAAGAATACGCAACCACGATGAGTGTGGCGATTAGAGGATTTAACCGAGCTCGGGGCTATGGTCACTCGAGAAAATCAAAGAGAACAAGGCCAAAGTAGCTCGTGCATACAACAAGAAAGTGAAGCCAAAGGAGTTCCACGTTGGTGATCGGTATGGGAAGCTGTGTTGCCCTTGGGGACTAAGGATCGACATATGGTAAATGGTCTCCAAATTGGCACGGTCCGCAAATGCAGTCGACCAAGTTTTAAGAGGAAAGCATACATGCTCGGCGGTTGGATGGAGTAAAATTCGATGGCGTCAACGGACAACATCTCAAGAAATATTTCCCAAGCATGTGGAGCGATGGACGGTAAAATGGAGGCGATACATGAAATCGGCTAGGTAAAGGCACGAGGCAGAAAGCGATGAGCAGTACAAAATATGGGGGCGATCTTGAACATCGGCGAGTAAAAAACCATATATAGCGATGCGGTCATCGACTCTAGAGGTTCACATGTTACAAAAGGGCCACCTCGGCGATTTCACTTAGTCATCTTCATCTTTGCTTATCACTAGTTGTTTGTGCGGGCACGTTTTGATGGCAATTGGAGATTTGGGTCGCCGTGTTGAGGAAGGTCGCAGTCATCATTTGAAACCAAGAAGTGGCCGTTGTAATGTGTCTAAGGATGCGACCAAGGTTGACCACATCAGCAGTTTTTGGGAAAAGCCGATGGGTAGTCATCGGCTCATGCGATTGGACTTGTTTGACTGTATGCGTGCAGTATGTTGAAAGCCGATACAGTGTCATCGACTTCTGAAGCATCGACCTATTTCGGGCGTCGCCAAAATTGAAGCAAAGAGGATCAATATTTGGGAAACAGATTTTCATTCTTTCAAAAGATCATTGCTTACAGACGATCGATTACAAAGGGCCTACTCGCTACGGCTATTACTCGATTCCTAATCTAAGCCGAGGTCGTCGTCGCATGTCGTCGCCGTCCTCTTCATTGTCTTATTCTTCTGCGGCATCGTCCTCGCTGCTTCTTGGAGAAACCAGAGGACCTCTTCGTCCTCGTCGTCATCTTGATGTCTTATTTGGACCCGGCCTTGAGCGCTCGTCGGCGGATACTGTCGGAAGGTGTCCTCCTCGATTCCTCCTCCTCGTCGGAAGAGTCGGCCGTCCCGACCGAGCGTCGTCGCTCTTCGCCTCCCGTCGACGAGGCAGAGGCTCTCTCTTCGTCGATCGGGCGCATCATCCTCGACCAGACGGCGAAATCCGATCCCTTCGTCCCACCATCGTGGCGAAAATCTTATCTGCCGTGGTGAGTGCTCTGGCGTCGGCTCTCGATCGTGATCGAGTTAGGCGTGGGAGGACATATCTGGGAGGAAGCGAGAGGAGGCCATGGCGAAAGAGGTTTTCCGGTGAAGGAAGAGGGTTTTTGGCAACCGGAGGAAGATGGGGATTGTGAGCTGAGGTGATTTAAATAAGGGAATAGTGGATGACGGTTCAATACCATAGCGGTTTCCCAGTTACCGCCAATATCGTCAAATCACGCGTTGCGCAGAGTTGAAGGCAGGCATCATGATGAAGGGTAGCGTGGCGGTCTTTGTTACACGCGATACATCTCTGTGACCGATAAAAAAAAGAGGAGAAGAAGAGGAAAAAACACACAGTGGTTTTGGAATTATCATTGCCAAAACCGGGGGCATGTGTTATCACCATATTTTGGCGAAGGCGGAGATGGGCGTGATCAAGATAGGCTTGGAAGATACATATATTCAACGTGTTGTTGGATCGGCCTAGTCGTGAATTTGGGTGCATTGCCGTGTATCTTGTATCATAGTAGGTTTCGTGTTTGTTTAGATTCCGTTTATGTTTAGGTAAAGATAGGGTTGTAGAGTTATTCCAAAAGTAGAGAGTCTCTGACTATAAATATGTACCTAGGGTTATTGAAAGAAACAACAACCACGTTCACAACAAACACAATCTCGGCGCGCCGCCACCCTTGTTCTTAGGGTTTCTTTCGGGTAAGTGCCATCTTTTGATCGCATCTCGCGATCTGGCGATATCTATTCGTTACACTTTTTTACTTCTTGAAGCGTTGTTGATGGCGAGTAATACCATTATCATAGATTGTTTGAGGCGCTAGCATCATTACTTTTCATTACTATCGTTTATGCTGCTACTACTATCTCGCTACCCTTGCACCTTTTCCCAAAGTGCAAGGTGCTATGATCTTTATTTAGTCGATTCGATCTTATATAGTTGTGCCTTGTTAAGTCAAGGTTTAGTTTAATATCTGCGTGTCGGGCCTTACAAGCGGGTTGAACGATCCGATAATGCATAAAGGCGTGGCTTATTATTCTAGAGGATGTTCGGTAATTGGCTTTACGTTGGTTATTATGCCTCCTCTAGGGTTAATATTCTTCATCTTTATGCGTACCGAGCTCAATCACGCGTAGGATGTTCGATTACGTGGTGAAAGCGTTAGACTATCGTAGATCGATTTAACTTGTAGTGATCAAGCAAAACCCCATGTTATCATAAATCTAACGCAGAACCATGGGGCAATCGGCTTTAGGAGCCGATTCTGGAAAACAGGAGCCGATTACGGCTCGAATTTTACGATACTTGTCTATCATGCGAAATCAATGAGCAATCGCCGCCTTCGACCGGTATAGGTCGGTGTACGCCTCGAACCAAGCGGGGCGTGTCTTGCGGAGCTTTTCGGCCGTCGCCAGGGACGAGCCCGCGGCGATCTGAGGAGCCTCCGGCTCTCCGTGTTGCGATCATTGCTCATGGGTGGGTTTTGGCGAACGAGATGGCTAGAGTGCCGAAATATGAGCAGGCTTCATATATGGGGATGAAGCACTACCCCGGTCAGGATGTTCTTGACGCCATTGATTTCGACATGAAGTTCACATATGTGCTTGCCGGGTGGGAAGGATCTACCCACGATGCGACGATTATGGCAGAAAGCCTTAGCAGACCTAATGGCATGAAGCTCCCTGACGGTAAATTCTACCTTGCAGATGCCAGGTATGCCTATCGGCCTGGAAATCTACCACCCTTCAGATCAACAAGGTACCATCTCAACGAGTTCTCTGCTAAGAACTACCCAATGACTCTGGAAGAACTTTTCAATCTTAGGCACTCTAGCCTTAGAGTCATGGTTGAGAGGGTCTTCGCTGCTCTGAAGAACGGGTTTAAGATCCTTGATCAGAAGCATTTCCACTCTTTCCCCACCCAAGTCAAGATTGTTCTTTCCTGTTGCATTTTGCACAACTGGATCATGCGATTTGGCGTCGATGAGTACTTTCCGGAGGAGAAAGATGTAGTTCCTGACGACAATGACACTGACAGTGATAATGACGTTACCCATAACGATTGTGCTGCTTGGAAGAGCAGAATACAACCATGGGCTCTCGACATGTGTGTGACAAGAGGAAACTACATGATCTGAAGAAGATGGTTTGTTGATGAAGTGCCGCCCTTGTGTTCCATGAACAACCCCTGATGTGGGTGTAAAACATTCGTTCATAGTAGCTAGGTAATATTGTGGTGAACTATCATTTGCTAGTAGCTAGATAACATTATCGTGAACTCATATTTGCTAGTAGTTAGGATGGTAATTTGGTACTACGAGTTTCATTTGCCGCTTTCTTAAAACTGCTAGTTCATTTTGTTTCTTATGTGTTGTTACGTGGTAACAACACTAGCTGTGAGAAGTGATGAGCACATCACTATGTCATAAGCAACCAAATATGCAGGAATTTGCATCAAATGACACAAAATCAGTTATCTTGACAATCAAACAACTTACCAAAATTGCAAGAAGACTAGATATAAAAACCAAACAAACTGTCAAACTTGACTCAAGCTCAATCTCCACCCATAATCCCGAACAACCGAACACGCCCTTGGATACCATGCTCCTTCTATAAGGAGCTCTTCTCGGCAGGACCCCACACAGGGGTTGCGTTGGCACAGGACTTCTGGCCCCTTGGGGCCAGAGTCTCAACTGACGAGAATGCGGAGCTCACCCTCCCATTCCTGCCGGATGAGGTAGAGCGGGCAGTGAAGGCCTTGAAGGCCAACTCCTCCACGGGCCCTGATGGCCTCCCGGTAGCGTTCTTCCAGGCTTTCTAGAAGGAACTCCAGCTGGTTATCATGCCTATGTTCCAGGAATTCTACATGGGGACTCTGGTGATCGGGCGCCTGAACCTGGGTGTAATCACCTTGATCCCTAAAGTTGCAGGGGCCTCGGACATCCGCCAGTTCAGACCCATCACAGTACTCAATGTGATTCTTAGGATCTTCACGAAAGTCTGCGCCTCACGCCTTGCCCCGGTCATGGAAGCCACCCACCGCGATGTCGGTTTGCCTTCCTAAGGCGATTCATACATGATGGGATCTTGGCCCTCCATGAGATTATCCACGAGATCAAATCCAAAAGGCTGAAAGGCATCTTCTTGAAGCTTGACTTCCAGAAGGCCTATGACCGCCTGGATTGGCGCTTTCTTCGTCAGGTCCTCATTAGACGAGGATTTGATGATCGCCTGATCACCTGGTTAATGCAATTTGTGATGTCCGGGAGCAACGCAATTAACATCAACGGCGAGATCGGGCCTTATTTCCGACCCTCATGTGGCGTTAGGCAAGGGGATCCCCTATCCCCCTCCTCTTCAACGCGGCGGTGGATGCCCTCGCGGAAATGCTTGAAAAAGCCAAGGGTGCGGGCCACATCTCCGGAGTGGTTGGTCACCTCATCCCGGGAGGGGGAATCACTTAGCTCCAGTACGCAGACGATACCATGATCATGATTGAAGGCTCAACCCTGGATATTGCGAACCTCAAGTTCCTCCTTCTCTGCTTCCAGGAAATGTCGGGGCTTCGTATCAACTTCGAAAAGAGTGAGATCATCGCACTAGGGTTCCCCCCGGACGAGCAGCAGAGGATAGCTGACAACTTTAATTGTCGGCTTGCCTCATTCTCCATTACCTATTTGGGGATGCTGGTTCACGACACTAGGATCCTCATCAGGGACCTGGATCCGCTCGTGAACCGGGTACGCTCTCGGTCCGGACCTTGGTGTGGGCGATTCACGTAGAAGGGTAGCAAGACCGTCTTGATTGACTCTTGTCTATCTAGCCTACCCATGTACATGATGGGCATGTACCTCCTGCCTGAGGGGATACATGGGGCTTTTGACAAGGAGCTATCGCGGTTCTTTTGGCAGGACTCCGTTGGGCGCCAGAAGTACCACATGGTTAAGTGGGCTGACATTTGCGTCCCCAAGGATTTTGGGGGCATAGTTATCATCGCTTCCCGACAGTTCAATGAGGCCCTAATGCTTAGATGGGTGTGGCGGATCCTTCGCGATGATGGGGGCCTCTGGCTCAAGCTGATTAAGGCCAAGTACCTGCGGGGCCGACCACTCCTAGATTGCGACCGGCGGGATGGCTCCCAGTTTTGGCACTCCGTCCAGGAGATCAAGCACGGGATCCGGCTAGGGGCCAGGATATCTATTGGGAACGGGGAAGGGACCATGTTCTGGATGGATGCCTGGCTCGGCGGACGCCCCCTTCGGGAGGTATACCTGAACCTCTTCGCTATCTGTTCCGATCCTACGGTTCGTGTATCCAACGCGGCTCATGAGGGTACATGGAACATCTCATTCCGCCGTACCTTCGGCCCGGAGGAAACTGAAGCCTGGAGGGAACTTAGAGCGGAACTCCCGGCCTCCTTGGCGGATGAGCCCAACAGGGTGTCGTGGAGGCTCGCCCCGTCCGGGTCCTTCTCGGTGAGCTCGGCTTACCGAGCCCTGTTTGGCCACGTCGTGCTCCCATGGACCAAACCCCTTTGGAAGGCTCCCCTTTCGCTGAAGACGAAAATCTTTGTGTGGCAACTGCTCCGCGATAGGCTCCCTTCGGGAGTGGAGGTGTCCAAGCGACATGGGCCAGGGGACGGGCTTTGTCCACTATGTGGGGTTCCAGAAATGGGTGCCCACATAATGTTCACCTGCCTTGCGGCTAGGTTTCTCTGGAGCTTCATCAGAGATGCATTGGGCCCGGACTGGCAGGCCCATGATCTCGGTGAATTCCTCGAAACCCAAGCAAACCAAGCAGGAAAGGGCCGCCTTTTTGGTGTTCTTCTTGTTGTCTTAGTCACTATGGAATATCCGAATAAGATGGTTATTGAGAAGATTATTCGGCGTGCCTCGACTCGATTTTCACTTTCGGCCTCCTGACTCTGGTACCCGTTGTGTAGGCAATGGGACAAAGCGCGAGCTTGGCGACTCTCAGCGTCTCTTGGCGTATTTCACATGTCGGTAGCCTCTCTGTTTTTCGGTGTGTCTTCGTGTGGCGAGATGGTCGCTTTTTTCGTCTTTGTTGGGCCGTCTTGTGTTGTGGCCCAGCATGTGTTGAATTTGTGGTTGGAACCTTGTAACTTGCTGTGGACGATTGCTTTATTTATAAAGCGGGGCGAAAGCCTATTTCGAGAAACCGATAGCCTCGTTCCAGGATTTGGGTACTGTGTTATATCGATACCGGGAGAGCCCCAGATTTGTACCGTATCCAAGTGGTATACTATACCATAATGGATGGGTATACAATACAAATACATTACAAAGTCTAACAAGGGCTGCCTCTCCCGGGCTCGGCTCCTCTACAGTTCTATTCATACTGTACGTGTGTTGTAGTGCATATAATCCACCCTCCATTCCAAACGGATGGCTATCTTTTTTTCCCTTAATTTTCTGCTAGTAATTGGAAACTAACTCCTAATATGGTGGAGCCATGGAGGAAAAAATCTCCTAATCCTGTAGGCTTGGCGCCATATCTCACGCACATAACAGACTTTTTGGCGCCACACATCAATCTCTTTGACTCGCCCTTGATCATCGACCTTCCTCCCGCTGGGCCACCTTTTTTCCTCCCGCTCATCTTTCTCAGAGCTAAAATTTGTTATACAAAGTTTCTAGATCCTGCAGATGATCCTCCATTGGTCCTCCATCTCCTGGCTACGATAAAGAAGAAGTCAATCCCAATGTAAGTGACTGACTGTGTTAATTATTCTCACTGCAGCAAAAGACATGTGGATTGACTTTGATTTGTTACCAGTGATGAAAAAATTACAAATAGACTTCATCTCACCAGCAGTCTAGTTGTAAAAGAAGGGGGAAAAGGAGGTCTAATGGCATCTGAAACTAACTCCACCAACAAAGATCCAAACAGGTTTGATCAATTTCGTTCAGATCTTAGGATACAACATCCTCTGCTCCTGGTGTGTAATAAATAGATAACTACGCCTAAATTTTATGCTATTTTTTTACAGGGAAAATATGATTCCAACTTGGATGCCTCAGATCGGCATGAAATTTAATTCTACAACAGAGGCATGGAACTTCTGGACCTTTTATGGAGGCCATATTGGATTTGATGTAAGGGTAAACTATGAAAACAAGAGCAAAACTGATGGAGTAGTCACTTCTGCGAGATATGTTTGTTCTAACGAGGGCTATCGAGCAAGAGACAAGCGAGATCATAATACAAAGCGTCCGCGTGCAGAAACAAGAACCGGCTGTAAAGTTCGGATGGGAATCACTATAGACCGAGAGGTAGGAAATTATGAAGTACATGAGTTAGTTGTCGAACACAACCATGTCTTGCAGTTGCCTGAAACATGCCACTTGATGCCATCCCAGCGGAAGATTTCAAGTTTGCAAGCTTTTGAGATCGAAACAGCAGATGATTCAGGAATTGTTTCAAAAACAGCACATGAGTTGGCTAGTCGGCAGGTCGGTGGGACAACAAACCTTGGATACACACGTCGTGATCACAAGAATTATCTGCGAACCAAGCGTCAAAGGGAGATGATGTATGGTGAAGCCGGAACCATGCTTAAGTACTTTCAAGATAGAAAGTCAGAGAACCCTGCATTTCAACATGATGTACAACTAGACTGCGACGAAAAAATTACAAATATCTTCTGGGCTGATGCTAAGATGATCATTGACTATGCTCATTTCGGTGATGTTGTCACCTTCGACACTACATTTGGGACAAACAAAGAATCTGAGCCCTTTGGTGTATTTGTTGGCCTCGACCATTTTCGAAAGCGGTAATTTTTGGGGCTGCACTTTTATATGATGAAACATTTGATTCCTTTAAATGGTTGTTCAACACCTTCTTATCTGCATATCAAAAAGCAACCTAGAACTATCTTTCTTGATCAAGATATTGCAATGGGAAAGGCAATTCAAGCGGTATTCTGAAGCATGGCATGGACTATGCAATTTTCACATAATGCAAAATGCCATGAAACACTTACCTCAAAAAAAAGAAGGATGAGGATGGCCCAAATGTTCTTGAATTCGGTGCTTGCATGTACAAGTATGAGAATGAGGAAGCCTTTGAAGAAGCTTTCAACGCCATCGAGAGCAAGGTGGATAAACAAACTTGGTTGGACAGCATATATAAAGTAAAAGAGAAATGGGCAAGATGTTTCATGAGGAATGCTTACACTCTAGGGATGAGAAGCACCCAATTAAGTGAGAGCTTGAATAGTGACTTGAAAAACCATCTGAAATCTGATCTTGACATTCTTCGTTTTTTCAAGCATCTAGAGAGGGTTGTGCAAGGAAAGCGAGACAATGAGCTAAATGAGGAATATGAGTCTAGAAAAAAATTACCTAGAGTTAGAATAAGGACTCCTGCAATAATACAAGCAAGCAAAGTTTACACACCACGCATATTTGAAGATTTTCAGAATGAATATGAAAGATCCATCTCAGCATACATCAAGCCCTCGGAAGAAAAAAATGTATATAATGTTGCCATTGCAAGTATTGATCCAGAAAGCATGTATGAAGAAGAGACCAAAGTTCTAGTTGATCATGGAGAGCAACAAGTTGTATGCAGTTGTGGGCAATTTGAGCGAGTTGGTATATTGTGCAGTCATGCTTTGAAAGCCCTTGATGTAATGAATATTAAGTATCTTCCGAGCCATTATATTTTGAAGCGGTGGACTCGAGATGCACGAAGCGACACTATTCAGGACAGCCATGGAAATATTGTTTTGGAAGACCCAAGAATGGAAGACAGGTTGCGCCTGAAGTTTTTCATTCATAAGTTCCATGGCATAGCTTCCAAAGCACTCGTATCTGAAGAATGCAGCAAACTAGTAGATGATGCCTTGGAGAGTCTTAGCAAGCAAGTTGAAGAAAAAGCTTCTACTAATACATGCAGAAGTGAAGCTACATGTGAAGAACCAGATAGTAGTTTATAGACTGCGTGCCTAAAGAAGAAGGAAATTCAAAACAAAAATTCAAGAAGAAATAAATCATGGATTAAGAAGCAGCGCCCTAATAAAAAGAGAAAGAAGAAAGCTGAATTCGTACCCGAAAATCAATTTTGTTCCGTAAATCTCTTACACTATGTAAACACACTATATATTATTTACTAATGACAATATAGGTTAATAGTTCTTGTGTTTTGACTGCTTAGAGAGAAGAGAAGGACATGTCGGCAGCACAACAACAAGGAAATACAGAGCAACCGGCTGGAATAAATGAGAATAGTTTGCAAGAGTACGGGTGGATGACTCGTTTACTGATGGTATTCCACTTAACATGTCTAAGCATTCACTGTTAAGCAATATGAATCTTGTTGTGTAATCAGTTATATCTTCCTTCCTACGCAGGGGCAAGATGACGACAATTTGGACTTGCAGAACTATATGAATTTTCCTAGGATATGACATAGGTGATAGAAAATGAGACAACAACCATGTGTGTTATAAGCATTTTGTCTTGCTAGATGGAAGTTTTTGGATTCTTGAGACAGACTATATATGTAATTCGTTTTGTTTTGGTGACATATTTCCTAGACTGAAAGCGAGAACTCGTATATTGAGTGTGTGAGACTGAAAGTGAGATCTAATGTGCAGTACTAAACTATGTGCTTATTCTAAAGATACAAATGCTCATTTTATATTTGCATGTACGGGGCAAGCTGCTAGGCGGTCAGCGACATCGGCCTCGTCGACGGAGCGGCAGCCGGTGCTGGCCTTGTATTTGTAGCAATCAAAATGCTATGGAATATTACTACGGACTAAAATTCTAGTTTCCTGATCTCACGATGCTACTTCATGCATACTTTTTTTGTAGACAAATCATACAACATCAAGACCATAAACTGTACAACGCCTAGTTCACATTCTGGAGACACACACGCTTGGGGAAAATAAAGAAGCTCACAAAGTAATGAGACAGAAATTAACCTGTATCTTGTCTCAAGTTGAAGCGCAACTGACTCAGCTCCCTTGCAGACGGACGGAGCCACCGCCTATAGCCTGCCGGACTGCTGCATCGAGCTACAAGCTGCCGCGCTCGAGCTGGTAGAGCTGCCTGTGCCACCACGGGATCCGTCGCCTCCAGGTACGCGCTGCCGTGCTTGAGCCGGTACAGGTAGCTGCAACACACGGAACCGCATCCTTCAGGTCCGGGCCTCTGCCCCAAGCCAGTCGAAGTAGCTGCGCTGCTCATGGATCCACCGCCTCCAGGTCCGGCTTGCCATGCCAAGCCGGTGGCCAGCTTCAGAGAACGGGTGATTTCCTCACGAGAGAGAAAGCGGGTTAGGAGGAACCGGGGAGGGGGAAAGGGGATGGTGTCAGGATCCTGAAGAACCTGATAAGCCAAGTTTTGTATCAGGCCCTGACAGGCGGCAGCGGCGAAGGGCATCACACAAGTTTTATCCCCTCCGCCATTGCTCTTGTCTCGCTGCAGCTCTGAGTTCTGAGAACATAAGAGACTAGCAGAGCAGCGTTTTGTATTCTTAATTATTATTATTATTTGCTAAGAAAGACTGTCCACGAGTAAATAAAGCAGAACCGTTGATTCAATTGGACGGCAGATTTCTCCAGCTACAGCACGCGTGCAGTTATACTACAACTGTAGAGGAGCCGAGCCCGCCTCTCCCGTGTGGTCCGCCATGCATGGATCTTTTGCTTTTCATTAGCTTCTGCAACGACGGCGACTCGTCACTGGTTGATGTGCGTGTACAATGATCGAGCTCAATGCCGCGAGACGAAGAGCAAGCTGGGAATACTGAAAGAGATTCAGAGGTGCCATTTCGTCATAATAATGTTCAAAGAGGAGAATACACAAGGCTGCCGCTGACCGCTGAAACTGACCACCGTGGCACCTGTCTGTGACCAGCCTGGTTCGACACTGAAACGGATGAGCGCCGTATACACACTAACACACACATGCCTGAACTCACGCAATGTCACCCTGCATCATCTCAGAAAGAAAATCTGAAGAATTCTTTGCCTTTGGCAGTTCTACTGTCTACACAGGAATCCACTTCCAGGCAACGTGCCCATATTGCAAGCTTGTATATTAAAATTTACTGAACCATTTCATCATGATAAAAAAAAACAATAGTGACAAATTCCTGCATGACATGTCTGTCAGCTTGACTCAAGTACAAGGACTGGTCTTCAGCTTCGACCATTTCATCATGATAAAAGAAAATAGTGACTAGATCGATTCAATTATTTCAGCTTCCCTCCGGCCCATGTGCCGACAACATGGAAGTGTTGTACTAGCACTTGTAATGAACCAGGGCTGCGTTTCACAAAAAGGTGGACACACACACATCAGCCACCTAGCAACAGGTGGTTTAGGAGTAGATATTTACAGTTCTACTACAAGGTAGAAAGATTCTACCAGTACATTACAAGCCCACAGAGATATGCATTCCGGTGCTACCTATGCTGGGTAGTAGATGATAAACAGCACAGTAGGAGGAACTTGGAGCTGCCCAATTGCCCTCCAAATGAGCAGGAGATATATCCAACAAACATTTCAAGTAATGGAATGGAATCTGTGGAAACAGGTTGGATGAGTAGGACTGGAAGCATCAATGAAATGGTGGCCTCAATTTCTTGAACATCCAACGAACATTCATGCTGCTGCAGTGTTGCACATCCAGGCTATAACAAGTGGTATGATTTAAGAGGATTCTTCCATAGCAGAGTCCAAAGATTTAACTCGCATATGCAGCTTATAGGTGGGGTAGGGTAGGGAGGGGAGTACCAAAGCAAGCAGACATCATCACAGAGAAGAGTGCTAACTTGTCTCTTCAGGGATGTGCATGCCAAAACCACGTTTCATCTTCTCGATTCTGATATTTCAAAATTGAAATGGTTAGTATCGGAAAAAAAATACATGGTGATCATTATAAAGCTTAGATACATTGTGCTCAGAGTTGAGACAAACGGAGGCTAAAAGCAATAAAGACTTCTAACAGAAACTTGCATGTCCCATATGACAGACCAAGGTGATGATCTTCCATAAACTCGTAAAAGTAATTTCCTTCCGTGTAGAAAAGAAACAACAGATGAACAAAAATTGATTTGAAATAGACACAGCAAGATCAAAAACTTAATTTCTTTTTGAGAGTAAAGAGAGTTTCAAAGGACTAATGTCAGGGCAATTTTATCTAAGGCTGGCATTAAATAATCTAGAAACCTGAAACTATTTGGGCACAATTGTTTCACAAGTTTTACTTCATAATGAGTTGAAGATCCGTTTTTATATGAAGATGAAAAACATTGAGTATACATAGACAACACTCTTCCCCGAGGTGATGCAGTCTGTAATAAAGGAACTTACGTAGGAGCAAGCTTTCCAAGGTTGCGTAATTTCTGGCCAGTTGTATCATCGACTACATTTCCTGAGATGTCAACAGTATATGATTTTCCAGTGAAACGTTGAAGGCCTCTCTTTACAAGCAAATCAAAATCCTTCTGATGAAGTTCTCTGCCGTTTACAAGGACACCAGTACTCCCACCGGCACAATTTTTGGGCATTGAATAGCTGAATTCTTTTATAAATGGCTGCAAAATGAAACACCGGTCATGGAATGCAAAGATAAAGTTTTAGGGAAGGCATTCCATGGAAAAGTCTCATCTTACAGGGATGATGCCGCTGCACTCATGCCCCATGACACCCCAAAATCCAGCACGTTGGTCATACCTGAATTACCAAATAGACAAAAGAACTGCTTAATAGACTGATCAAAGGATTTAACAGCAGCTAGCAAGTGTGCGAAAAATCAAATGATTTCATGATAGTAATTCCTTTTATGTTTACATGCAATCACTGCGAAGGTGACAACAAAGGGTGATATACTAACTTTTTAATATGGAAAGTCAGGCGAATTTAGAAGTTAGGACAGCCATCCAAGTTGTTTTGAGCTAATAGCATTTAGTGGAGAAATAATCAAAGAAAACAAAGCATTGGTTAATAAGAATCTTCAAAGTCTATCATAGATTGTACAAACTATTAATGTGATCATCTCAACCGGAAGTGGCCGATTTGGCTGACACAAAGCAATATTTCCCTTCTTCCTTTAGTAGATTATAATCAAGGCGAGATTAACATCATGTACATAGTTATGCAATGAAACCAGGCATGATCATTTTATCACCGTGGGGCAGTACTAGTTCATTATGATTCCCACTGTTAAAGTAGACTTCTTCTGAAGGATAATACACATCAATTTTTGTGTCTCTTTATTGTACCAGGCATCAATTTAGATAAGAAAGGTATGCTCAGCGCAGATGATGCTAACATAAACGATGACAAATGCCAACAGGTCATGCAGCATAGGCTGCAAATACAACAAAAGTTCAGAATTGGAATGAGAGAAAGTGACTTACCAATATGAACCAGGGCCAACAGGACCAGCTTTTTTCTCTGCCTTTCGAAGAGCACGTTCAGAGATTGGATGACCATTGATGAAAACCTTGACACTGTCCATAGACTGATTGAATAAAGAAAGATCCTTGAAACCTTTCTTCAATAAACCACCCAAAAACGACGAATCCCCACTCTTACCAGCTGAAGATTGAATTTCATCTAGCCCAGCCTCAGAAGAAACATGAGAGCTAGTATGTGTTCGCTCATTGACTGAAGACTCGTTTCTGGCTACTCTCTTGGCATTTTCACAATTGGAGGACAGTGACTTAGCACAATCATCTTCTATGCTCTCTTCTTCACATGTCTTAGTTATGCTATCAACTCTAAGGACATCGTTATACCCTTCTTTGTTGTATTTGATGTATCTCTTACTAACCCCTTGAACTGCAAAGTTGTTTTCATCTTGTTTGCTCTTATCTTCATACTTTTTGCTCACAGCTTCATCTTCGAAGCTGCTGGTATCACCACTATAGGCCTTCTGCATGTTTGCGTTACCCATGTGACCGTCATGATGGCCAGCATTACTTTGTTTGAATATCTGTTCATATGCTTTGTTAACAGCCTCTTCACCACATCCATCCTTAAGACTTTCTTTGCTCTTTTGTTCACATTTTGTATCAATCCGCTCACCTCTGACATCATAGTCTCCTTTGCTATTCAAGCCATATCTCTTGCTCTTGATTTGATCTCTCCCACCGTAATCATTTTGTCGATTGGAAAAGGGATCAACAAGTTTGTCCTCTACAATTGGGGCTTGTGGACTGATCTTACGAAGCGCTGAAGCTTCCACTTGACTGTCTGCATCTCCTTGACATAATATATCTTTCGGGCTATCTGCAAATCTAGACCTGCGGGTAGATGCTGGTTTTAACTGACTGCTCTTGTTTGCCGCGCCCTCTTTGTCTGTGCTACAATAACTGGCAGTAGAAGACCGCGATAGATTGTCTGAAAAATCCTGTTTCTGTCTCTGGCTGTAGAAACTAGAACTGTCATCATCCTGCTCCGGATACCACCGAGAACTTTGGCGAGTCCGACGATTGGAGCTCCTCACACTTCTCGGTACAGTGAAAGACGACGACGGGATCAGAGGGTGAACTTTCACTCCGTTAAGCTTGAAAGTAACAACCTCTGAGCAGGAACCACACTGAACCTGATTCTGCTTCGGTGATGTGCACTTCCCAGGAGGCAGCTGCAGGAGGTGGTTACATGAGCTGCACACGACGAAAGGCGCGCCGCCCTTCACCGGCCGACAGAAACTCTCCCCCTTCTTCCTGAAATACTCCACCCTCCTCTTCGACATCGAGAGGTGCGAGTACAAGGATGAGGCCACGGACCTCCGGTCGTACTCCGACGATATCGACGAGGACCTGTCGAAGGACCTCTGCTGCCCCGCGAAGAACCTCGCCATCAGAATGCTCTCCTCCTGGGGCGCCACGGCACGCTGGCCCTGGACGCACTGCGCGCACTGGCACGAGCTCTGGTGCCGGCTCCCCTGCCCAAGCCCACCACCGTACCCGTAACCCTCCCACTGCCCCTCGGGGCGCTGCTGCGGCTGCCGGAACCTCCCGCTCGGCTGCCTCCCGTACCTGTCGTCGCAGACGGACCGCTGCAGATGGTCGTACGAGCCCGGCGGCCCGTACCGGCCGGCGTGGCGCGAGCGGCCGTACTCCGGCGGCGGCGGAGGAGGAGGATCGGCGTGCGAGGGGCGCATGGAGAGCGCGCGCCGGCCCATGCGGTGCGAGGGCGGCGGCGGCCCCGCGATCTCGCAGGACCGGGTGATCTGGTCCCGTATCTCGTCGAGCTTCCGGAGCAGCTCCGCGGGGTCCTGCCGCTTCAGCGCGGCCCAGTCTACCGCGCCTCCCCGGTCGCCTCCGCATTGCCCGTACTCCCCAGGCTCGGGTGCCCTGGCCCTCCGCCTGTACTTCATCTCCTTCTGCTCGCTCCCCATGGCGCCGGATTCTCCCCCCTTTAATTTGGTGGACTGTAACAGGTGTAAATCAATGCGTGAATTCGGGGGGTGGATCGAGGTGGATCAAAGTATTCTAAGGGTTGAGGATTAGTAGTGAGGCTTTCCGATGCCAGGGAGCGGAGTAGGAGGCGGCAGTTACCTGGACGCGGGGAGCCCGCGGCGGCGTCACAGAAGGTACGGCGCCGTAAATCAGCGGCGCCTCCGGTTCTCCGTAAGAGCTTCGCGGCGGCGCCTTTGGTTCAGTGGAGCGTCGAGCGGTCCGCCATTGGAGAGAGAGCGGCGTGGCAGTGTGGTGGTGGCGGGCGGAGTGGTGGCCGCGGCGAGGAAGACGAGGAGGGGGTCAAGTAGAAGAGTGGCTATGTACTGCTCCTGGTATCACTTCTGAGGGACTATCTGGTAATACCTACAATTCTACAGGGGCTTTGAGCGTCATAGTCCGGCGAAGTTCGGCGGAACCGCGGGATTCGGTTTGGGTGACCTGGCTGGGACAATGACGCCTGGGGCCCAGTTGTAGCACGGATGTGTCCAGCTGGGATGAACTGGACTGGCTTGACTAATGCTACGCGCATTCAGATTTAGGAGCAGTTTTTTTTGTCAAAACAGTAACATGGTAGTAGCTGGGCACAAGAAAAATATAAGGACAATGTTATCTTATTAATTATTTGGGAATTTTGATCTTGACATTGGGCATTTGAACCCACTAAATCCATCTGATTGCGCAAGTTTGGTTTCTTCATATTCACTCACCTTTCATGTAAATCGCCGTCACTCGAAACATTGTA
The DNA here is from genome assembly GCA_030063025.1 of Avena longiglumis. Classification (NCBI taxonomy): domain Eukaryota; kingdom Viridiplantae; phylum Streptophyta; class Magnoliopsida; order Poales; family Poaceae; genus Avena; species Avena longiglumis. Next base: position 558,005,122 of record CP125974.1, read on the forward strand.
CGAGTTCTATGTGAATTACTTTACCTTCAAGAGATGACCCCAAAAAATCACACATTCCACCATTCCACTTGGACCACACGAAGAAGCTAGAAAAGCAACATATTAGGATGTGATCATGACATGAAACGTAGTTGCATTCGTCATGTTTTGCAAGAAACAATGTAAGCTAACCATCTTTTTGTTGTTGCGATTGTTGGTGGCATATTAATGTTAGCTCTAGCTTCAATAATACTACTAGCTACCACTACTTACCAATCACTAGTGTGCCTAGAAGTATAATGCTTTCGCCAAAAGAAGCAGTAGTATAACAGAAGCAATGATTTTTTGTCAACGACAATATAAAGCGGGCTAACTATATATACGGCTTTGTGTTCTTCATATTCACATGTCTTTCGAGCAAATAACATAAATCATTGTCTTTTAGTTTTCTATAAATCCGATCGTGACCCTCATGATATGGCTTGGAAAATACCGCGCATCTTTCAGCCGGACCATAGAAAAGAGCTCGAAAGCGAAATATCATGGCCTGACCACGACTCCGTTGCATACTTGCGTTCGTCATGTTTGGCAAGAACAATGCGGTTTTTCTTGGCGACAAAACTCTCAAAATCATTTGCGCCTTTAGTTATGTCTTAGCTAGTCCCTATTGTTGGGGACGTATTGTATTATAGTTTTGCTCCGAGTTAGCTTCAATGATGCTACTACTAGCTACCACTAAGCACCAATGAGTTGTGTGTGAGTATTATATGCAGGCAATGATGATGATGGTTTCGCGGCAGGAAAGTAGTCGTGTAATGTAAGCAATCATGTTTGTCAACGACAAAAGAAAGCAGACGAATATATGGGACCTAAACGCGCATGCATGCATGTGGTCCGTCTCTACTTCGGCTTAATATAATTGGCCGTGTCAGGGTAATCCCATCTTTATTCGATCGATGTCTCTGCATGGAACAGACTAAACAAGCCACAGGGATGTTCGCTACAGGACGGTTTAGTCGTCTTCAGGCACAACCGACGAGAGCACCTAGACATGCGAACTGTGTGCATAAATAATATTATTACCGCTAACGATGCTAATAGAAAACTAAAAAAATATGAAAAAACAAATAAAAATATCAAGAAACTGGCTAGCTAGTGAAATGTGAAATGGATGGAACATCTCTGTCTGAAACCAGCGAAGCATACCTAGAGCATCTATCTCTAGGAGCATCTAACTCCTAGAGCATCTATCTCTAGCAAAATATCTATCGGCGGAGCTGGATATTCGTATCCCATATGAGAATATGATTTGGAAGAACTGAAAGCTGAAACAAGAACTAGAAATATTTTTTAAAACACACCGAAGCTATGAAATTTCTTGAACTAACATTCATCGTAAACCCTCATTCAACATACACAAGCGGAATATTTACATTTGCAAGAGTAGACAGAAGGGCGGAACTTAACTAGTTCTACTAACCCTAGATCGGCGGCGCACAGCCTCGTCATCGCCCGAGCCGGGATCCATGGGCGGATCGGGTGGGAGAGTTGTGCATGCGGCGGAGGGCTTGGGGATTAAAACCCTAAAATCCTCGTCCGACATAGGTGTATAGCAATGGTGCAGTCCGATATCGGGTGCCCTGGATAATTTTATCTAGATTAGGCTTTAAATTTCAAGTATTTCTTCGGAACCGTAAGAGTTTTTCTGTTTCGGGCCATTACGAGAGGTCTGCCAGAGATGCTCTTGCTTCGGGGAAAGAAACAAACAGGAAGCTGGTGAGCTGATTAATCAACAGATGAGATAATCTAAGTGGCAAGTGCTCCACTGTTAGCACCTAACACTGGTCCAACCACAGACAGGAGGTCCAGAGAAAGAAAGAGTAGTGAGGCAGACGAGAGATGCCAATTGCCACATGAGATTCTCTCTCCAACCCCAAAGTCGACCTTTATTAGCTCTGCTCCTTTACCACAACGAAGGATGGATATATTGCACACCGAACGCTGCAGATCTCACATGGCCGATCGATGCTCCAGTCAACACAACACGTACGGCGTGGGATCGGGGTAGCTGGCCGCTGATGTGCAGCATGTTCAGAGGAGGCTCAGGACTGAATGTCTGAAATTTTTTGAATAGAAACATGTGACCTGTAGCTACTACTACTGTACTGGCACAATGAAACAATGAGTCCGTAATTAAAAAAAAGAGCAGGACTAATAACTGATTTAGTGGTGGGATCGGAGTAGCTGGCACTGCTGTGCCGTGCATGTTGTCTGATGATTCGAGTAAAAACAGGTGACACCGGCGAACTACTACTACTGCTAGTAATTAGAGTGGAGTTAAATCCATCGTTAGTCATTGAACTTGCTTAGAAATCGTTACGGTCACTGAAGACGTGTCGGAGCGTCACATACGGTCACCGCTGGCGTTGTAGAGATGTATTTGACCACGTGACGAGCTGAGGACCCACTGTCAGCCTCTAGTTGTGTTTCATTTGCAAAAATATCCCTTAAAATCTACTTTCTTATCCCAGACAAAAGACTAAAGGTTTGGGCTAGTGGTTAGACTGAGCAATGGGACCACCTGTCCTCACCCACGCAACCTCTCGGATCTCCTCACTCCTCTCCTCCTCCACCGTCTCATACCGCCGCCTCACTGGCCTCGATCACGCCGCCCACTGTCTCGATCACACCGCCCAGCCTCGACCTCCGCCGCCTCACTGCCCTGACCGTCACGCCTCAGCCATCCGACCTCCACGACCTCATTGCCGTCACCGCGACCATCTCGTTCTGACCGTACACCTAACTGCTCCCGATCACGCTGCCGAAACGTTCTAGTCGAGATCAAAGTCAGCACCGCCACGACCTTGGAGGAATCGCCGGGGTGCATGCAGCAGAGGCAGGATGGGAGCTTCAGCAAGGCGGAGATGGGGCACGCGCGCGGCGTGAGCGCACGACGGCGTGGAGATGGGAGGCGCGCGACGACGTGGGTAGGTGAGCGACGGAGGCGTGAGGCTGAGCGTTCACCGGCTTGCTCCATCGCGTCATCGGCGCGGCCCTGGCGCCATTCCTACATGGCCGAGCTCGCTGGTGCCGGAGATCGTCGGGCGCGCGATGGTGTGGGTAGGTGGGAGCACACGGAGGCGTGAGTGGAGCGCTTCGGCATGCTCCATCGTCATCGGCCGGAGGTGTCGCCATTGGTCTGTTTCTTCCGCCGCCGCCAACAATTTCCTCGATCGCATCTGGGCGCGCCTGTACCGCTGCAGTATCATAGATCATCCCAACCTCGCGACAGTGTGCTCCATAAGCGGCGGCATCGGGTTTCTGTCGGGATAGGGAATAAGCAGATGGGGCCGGCGTGGGGAGGTGTGGGACGACTCGTCTGCGTGGGGGTGGGGTCCACACGCCGGTGTGTTCCATCGGAGGCGGCGCTGGATGTTTTCGGGACCATGGGGTGGAAAGGGATGACAGTTTTGCAAAAAAGCCCTTGTATAAGTGGTTATTCTTTATCTATATATTAAGTTACCTGAGAGTGGGCCTTCTGTTCGCCACGTCATCAAATACATCTCTACGGTGCGAGCGGTGACCGCGAGTGACGCTCCGACACATCTTCAAAGGACCGTGAACTCAGATTTGTTAACGATCAGTATTGACTTTGCTAAGCAAGTTCAATGACTAACGATGGATTTAACTCATTAGAGTGTATGACCAAGATACTCACCGGCGAACTACTACTATTAGTAGTACTGCTTGCTTGGCGCAGCCTCGTAATTAGATGAGGATAATCTTTTGCTACTATACCTTATTAAACATTGAAGAATGAAACCACAATAAAAAGAGCGCTCATGTGTTGTACTATCTCAAAGGAGGGAGCGTGGGGCTCCTGCTGGGCCGGCCTAGGCAGCTTCTCCTCCTCAAGTTCTTTCTCTTCTCTTTTTCATTTTTTTTATTTTTATTTGTTCTTTAAAAAACGTCCAGATCTAAAAAAAATATTTTAATTTTAAAATTATTTGAATTTAAAAATATTCAAAATAAAAAATAATTCAGAATGTTTAGATTTTGAAAATATTGAGATTTGAAAATATTCAAATATAAAAATGTACAAATTTGAAAACTGTTCAAATTTTAACGTGTTTACATTATTAAAAATCCAAAAAGAAAAATAAACTGAAAAACAAAAAATAAAAATAAACAAAAAAAAAAGTAAAACCAAAAAGAATCAGCCAAACTGGCCAGAAAAACAAAAATCCTGGGAAAATCGGCCCGGAACTTTCCAAAACCTTCATAAATCCGGAAATAACCAACTTACCGAGCCTACTAGGCTGGCCCACGAAGGAAATTCTCATGAGCTTCAATATGGTACGTGATGCAACGAGTTTTTTTTTAGGGCAAAACACACTTTATTTATTGATTAATAATGTTTACATGGATAACATTCTCTAAAGGAGTATGAGCCAGCCACATGTGGCGACCAACATCTAGGCCTAAAGCATGTTTTGCGAGGCAATGTGTCTCCATATTTGACACTCTTCTTTCAAAAATGAAAGAGCAGGAACCAAATTTTTTTGCCGTTGCTCCAATTTCTTTTATGATACTTTCATTCCTTCCACCAATGCCTTTCTGTATATCCTCAATAACTCCTTTGTAATCAGAAGAAACGACCACTTTCTGACAGTACAAATCAGAGGCTAAAGCTAAAGCTTCTCTACAGGCCAATGTCTCCAAGATTGTTGGATCTGTAATTCCAGGGCAGACCATTACCGATGATCCCAGATACATCCCAGTTTCACTTCTACAAACAGCACTAAAAGATCCAATGCCTGAATTCATGGATACTGCCTCATCCACTTTAATTTTCACATGGTCCACGGGGGGTGGAGTCCAAGAACGGCTCACACCTGCTTGATTCACTGCTTGCTGTTGGCGATCGTCTTTAGGTTTTGAATTATTAAGCTCAGAGACGAACCGTTGCACAAATAAGTGTGTGGACATTGGCGACTGAAATTCCTCCTCATGTATAGCCTTCCGACGAGCATACCATATCGCCCATAGAGTTACTACAAGGGACACAAACTCCGAATGAGACATAGAATCAATCATTGTGAATATCCATCTTTTCGCATCCGGTTCATTTGTCATATTCATATGCTCTACCATTTCCTCATCCGCTAATGCCCAGATGCACCTGGCCATATGACAATCTAACAGAGAATGCCTCCATGAATCCTCCCTACCACAAATCTTGCAAGACTTGTAGTAGCCATATTTCTGTGGTGCAACAGATCAGCGGAAGGTAGGGATTGTTGAGCAAGCCTCCACAAGAAAACCTTAACTTTTGACGGGACTTGAATTGACCATATTTTTGTCCAGGTCTTCTCATATGCTTCAGTGTTTGATGGTCCAGCGTTTCCTTCAAGCCATGCCTCCCTTCTGTACTTAGTTTGACCAAGCATCCTATAAGCAGATCGTACTGAAAACAACCCATTCTTCTCATAATTCCATGACCAAAAATCCTCAACCAGACGAGTACATAGAGGTATAGTACAAATGTCATGAACATCCATTGGGAGAAAGAATCTTTCCAACTTAGCACGGTTCCATGTAGCTGATGTGTGATCAATGAGCTCGCTAACCCAGTAAGGCAGGACTTCTAGTGGATCTGTACTAGGTAGACAAACCACCGGCCTCAAATTGTGATCCCTAGGAATCCATTGACAATTCCAGACCTCCGTAGTCTTGCCATCGCCAATTCTTTTTATCAAGCCCTGCTTTAAAACCTCCCTACCATCAAGGATTGATCTCCATATTGCCGAGGGTGAGCTCCCGAGTTCGGCCTCAAGGAAATCTGAATTTGGAAAGTACCGAGACTTAAGTAACCTTCCACTCAGCGAGTTAGGTTCCTTTAGAATGCGCCAGGCCTGCCTTGTCAACAACGCAAGATTGAAAAGCTCAATGTCTCTAAAACCAAGACCTCCCATGAACTTGAGCCTTACCATTACCTCCCAGGACACCCAGCTAGTTTTCCTTTCTCCCTGTTTACTGCCCCACCAAAATTTCCGGATCAGAGAGTTGATATGTTCACATAGCCCACGAGGAAGTTTTAAAACAGGACATGGAATATACGGGAATTGCATGTGCCACCGATTTAATCAACACTTCTTTACCTCCCATGGACAATAGTTTTTCCATCCAGCCTCTCACTTTGTTCCAAATTCTAACCTTCAAAAATTTAAAGGCCCCATTCTTGGAGTTACCAACATCAGAAGGCATTCCCAAATATTTGTCGAAAAGAGATTCATTTGGAACATTGAGAATTCCTTTAATGTCCTCTCTCAGAGCCTCTGGACATCCTTTGCTAAAGAATGCCAATGATTTTGAATGATTTATGCATTGGCTAGATGCCTTACAGTAGCTATTCAAAATAGAAATAATCTCCCTCGCTCCATCACCATTGGCCTTGACGAACAGCAGGCTGTCATCTGCAAAAAGCAAGTGACTAATCGGCGGAGCCGTTTGATCCACTGTAATTCCACTGAGGTTCGATGACTGGCTTTTAATTTTTAACAGGCACGAAAGGCCCTCTGCTGCCAACAAGAACAAGTATGGAGAGATTGGATCTCCCTGCCGAATACCCCTTGTAGGTTTAAATTCCTCTAGTCTTGCACCATTGAGAAGTACAGAAAACTTGACGGAACTTACTAAACTCATAACCATATTAACCCACGCTGGTGCAAAACCCAACTTGGTCATTATAGCTCTCAAGTAGCTCCACTCCACTCTGTCATAAGCTTTCATCATATCCAGCTTTAGAGCACAATATCTATTTTTCACTTTATTCCGCTTCATAAAATGTAAGCACTCATAAGAAGATATGATATTGTCAGTGATTAACCTTCCAGGGACAAAAGCCGATTGCTCTTCAGAAATAATTCCCGGAAGAATAACCTTCAATCTATTCGCCACAATCTTCGATGCAATTTTGTACAGCACATTACATAAACTTTATAGGCCGAAACTGTGTGAGATTAGAAGGATCAAGTACCTTTGGAATTAAGACCAGATTAGTCTCATTAATGATATCAGCACTTTCCTCTCCACGTAGGATCTTGAGGACAATATCTGTTTGTTGGAGATATGCCCTAGAGGCAATAATAAATATAGTTATTATTATATCTTTGTGTTTATGATAAATGTTTACATTCATGCTATAACAATATTAACAAGGAAACATTAATACTTGTGTGATTTGTAGACTAAAATAAGAGTCCCTAGTAAAGCCTCTATATAATACTAGCTTGTTGGTTAATAGATGATTGTGGTTTCCCTATCATGAACATTGAGATGTTATTAACAACAAGATCATGTCGTTAGGAGAATGATATGGTGGACATACTCCTATAGATAAGCGTAGCATAAAAATCAAGTCATTTTAATAGTTCAATTGCTATATGCTTTCTGACACATAGTAATCTAATTCCTTCGACCATGAGATCATGCATATCACCTTTACCGGATGGATGCTTTGATGACATCAAACACCACACCGTAACTGGGTGGCTATAAAGGTGGCATTGAGTGTTCGGAAAGTATTGGTTGAAACACATGGATCAAGAGTGGGATTTGTCCATCCATATGACGGATAGATATACTCTGGGCCCTCTCGGTGAAATGTCATCCAATTAACTTGCAAGCATATGACTGGATCACACGGGATCACATATCACGGGAACGAGAAAAGAGTACTTATCATTAACGAGGCTGAACTAGGTATGCAGAGATACCGACGATCATAACCTCGGATAAGTAAACTATCGTGAGACAAAGGGAAATTGATATCGTATGTAAGTGGTTCATTCGATCGCAAAGTAATCGTAGACATATGTGGAAGCCATATGAATTTCCAGATTCCTCTATTGGTTATTTTTCGGAGAAGTGTCTCGATCATGTCCGCATAATTCACGAACCGTAGGGAGACACACTTAAGGATTCAACGTTGTTTGAGTAGTTATGGAATGATGAGAAAGAGTCGGAATGTTGTTCGGAGTCTCGAATGGGATTCGGGATATCATGAGGAGATCCGGAATGGTCCGGAGAATAAGATTCGTATAAGGAAAGTCCCGTTTCGGAGTTGGAGAATGGTTCCGGTGTTTTCATCGGGAATGTTCTAGAAGGTTCCGGAATGTCCGACACTCCGGAGGGGAAGGGTACATGAATGTGTTGTATCAAGTTGGTATGATTGCATTATGTACTCGGTGTCATCGCTGAACAAAATAGAGGGATTAATCAAATCCTAGTTTGAAAAGTCAAACGCCTAGTTTGAAAGTCAAACCGCTATTTTTGGGAAGTGGAGAAAGAGGAGGAAACCGAGTTGGGGAGGAGTCCCTCCTCCACCGCTGGCCCACCTCCAAGCCGAGTTTGGGAGGGACTCCCCTACCCTTGGTCGGTCGGCCCCTCCACCTATATAAGGAGGGGCAGGGTTCCCCTCCTAGACACACAAGATCTCCGCCTCCAAACCCTAAGCCGTCGGCGCCGCCACCTGCTGCCGCCGCCCTAGGTCAAGCCGTCGCCGCCTAGCAACCCTAGCCGCCGTCCAAGCTTCCTCCTCGGCGTGTCTAAACCCTAGATCATCGAGGGACTCTCTCATACTCCACCATACTCGCTCCGGCTTAAGGCGAAGCCCTGCGAGATCTCTCCTCTACTACTGCATCGTTGTCTTGCCGAATCGCGAGGAGAGTGCTACAACCTCCATTTTCCTTGGAACAAGGGAGAGGAAGGTCTTCGTCGAGTACCGAACGTGTGACCGACTGCGGGAGCGCTGCCGAAACGCAGCGCCGGAAGGATCGTCTACGCGATCTTGAGATTGGGAAGAGTACGACTACATCACCCACGAGAATCCGCTCTCTTTAAACACTTTGGAATCTTCGAGGGTGAGTTATTCTATCGACTCGTTGCTACAATCTAGTAGATAGATCTTGGCTTGTTTGTTTGTATGCGGTAGAAAATTTTTGTTTTCCATGCTACGAAACCCTATCGTGGTATTAGAGCCGTGTCTATATGTAGATCTGTTGCACGAGTAGAACACAATGGTCATTGTGGGCGTTGATGCTTTTATTGTCGATTGCTTCTTGTGTACTTTGCATCTTGCGGTATGTTGGGATGAAGCGGCCCGGGCTAACCTTACATGAAATCGTTCATGAGACTTGCTCCACGCTTGACATGCAACTTGTATTGCATAAGTGGCTTTGCGGGTGCCTGTTTCTCCTAGCATAGTTAAGATTTAATTTACAACGGGTGATTAACAATGCTAGTATCAATGTTGTGGTTCTTGTTCGTAAGTTAGAACGACCCTTATTGAAAGCCCCAAACCACGTAAAATATGCAAAGAAAATAGAGGCGTCTAACTTTGTTTTGCAGGGGTGTGTTGTGATGTGATATGGCCATGATTGTGATTATATTTGATGTATGCAATGTTCCTTATTGTAAGTTGGCAACCGGCAGGAGCCATATGGTTGTCTTTAATTTATGTTAAGACCCGTGTGTCTATTCAAAGTAGTTGTAATAGTTGAAGCCGGTGGACGATAACCATGTAGAAGCGTCATTGACCTTGATGCAATGCCGGTGATGATGGAGATCATGTTTGTGCTAGAAGATGGAGATCGGAAGCACAAAGAAGAAAGGCCATATCATATCACATATTATGAATTGCATGTGATGTTAATCCTTTATGCATCTTGTATTGCTTAGTGATTTACTTATAGCATTATAAGATGATCCCTCATGCACATGAATTTAAAGTCATAAAGTGTTCACCCTTAGTTAGCACCGTTGCTAAAGCTTATTGTTTCGAAGCACCACGTGATGATCGGGTGTGTTAGGTTCCGCAAGTGTATACAACGTGAGCAAGCCAGATTTGCTCATGCGGAAACTAAGGTTTGATCTTAACGATCCTAGCATGTACAGACATGATCTGGAACACGGATCACCGAAAGGTAAAGCATGAATCATATAGTAGATATGATGAGCATGTCGATTGTTCACCATTGAAACTATATCAACTCTCGTGATGATCGGTGTTGATGTGGTGGATTTGGTTCGTGTGATCACTAAAACAATCTGAGGGATATTGTTTTGAGTGGGAGTTCACCTAGATTAATTTTATTATTAATATGAACTCAATTTGTCATAAACTTAGTCTAAACTATTGCAAATATGTTGTAGATCAATGGCAGCCCCTACCATCAATTTTAATGCGTTCCTAGAGAAAGAAAAGTTGAAAAACAATGGAAGCAACTTCGCGGATTGGTTCCGCAATTTGAGGATTGTCCTCACAGCTGGTAATTTGACCTATGTCTTTGGATGCACATTGGGTGACCCACTGCGGTGATGCTACCGATGAAGTAAAGAATGTTTACCTCACTCGAAGACTCAAGACTCACGCTGTTGTGCTATCTTGTATGGTTTAGAATCGGAGCTTCAGAAAAGGTTTGAGAATTCAGACCCATATGATATTGTCGAGGATCTCAAATTGATCTTTGAGATTCTTGCGGCAATTGAAAGCTATGAGGCTTCTGAAAAGTTCTTTAACTGCAAGATGGAAGAGGGCAGCTCCGTCAGTGAGCATGTGCTTAAGATGTCTGGGCACGCAAACAAACCTTAAAGCTTAGGTATAGTGATTCCTAATGCTTTGGGGATTTACCGCGTCCTTCAATCACTACCACCAAGTTACAAGAACTTTGTGATGAACTACAACATGCAAAACATGAACAAGACGTTGCCAGAACTCTTTGCCATGTTGAAATCTGCAGAAGTGGAGATCAAGAAAGAGCACCAAGTGTTGTTGGTCAATAAGACCACCAAATTCAAGAAAGGCAAGTCTAAGCAGAAGGGACACTTCAAGAAGGGTGGTAAGAAAGTTACCACGCCAACGAGAAGACCAAGGCTGGACCTAAGCCTGATACTGAGTTCTTTTACTGCAAGGGAGAAGGTCAATGGAAGCGGAATTGCCCAAAGTACTTGGCGGATTTGAAGAACGACAACATCAAGAAGAAAGGTATATCTGATATACATGTTATTGATGTGTATCTCACTAGTAATCGTAGTAGTGCCTGGGTATTTGATACTCGTTCAGTTGCTCATATTTGTAACTCAAAACAGGTGCTGCAGAATAAACGGAAGCTAGCGAAGAACGAGGTGACGATGCGCGTGGGAAACGGATCAAAGGTTGATTTGATCGCGGTCGGCACGCTACCCCTTCATCTACCATCGGGATTAGTTTTATACTTAAATAATTGTTATTTGGTGCATGCGTTAAGCATGAACATTATATCAGGATCTTGTTTATTGCGAAACGGTTACTTGTTTAAGTCCGAGAATAATGGTTGTTCGATTCATATGAGTAATATGTTTTATGCACATGCACCTTTGATATCCATGCTACGAAACCCTACACTGTTACCTCCCCTCCACAGATATCCCAATGCCTTTGAAAGAAATGAGCCGGGTAACCATCCGGGCCCGGGGCCTTTGTCGGAAACATTTGAAATAATGCTTCCTTTACTTCCTTCTGCGTATATGGTTCAGTCAGCCTCAGATTCATCTCGGCATCCACCCTTACCGGTACCGTGTTAATCACCTCATCAACACCACTTGTCCCCTCGGATGTAAACAAGTCACGGTAGAAAGAAACCGCAATCTCCTCCATCTCCTTCACATCTTCTGTCATCGTACCATCCACTCTAGACAGCTTTTTTATTTTATTTTTCCTACGACGCATACTAGCTCTTTGGTGGAAAAAATTAGTATTTTTGTCACCTTCTGATAGCCATTATATTCTTGACCTTTGACGCCACATAATCTTCTCCATGTGATATAGTTCCACCAGTGTGTCATTGATCTTGATCTCTGCATGTGATGGCCCTATTCTCTGAGGAGCATTCCGTAAGATTTCCAGCTCGCCTTTAAGCTTTTGGATTTCCTTCCGCACATTCCCAATTTTACGGCCACTCCATTCAGTCAAAGAGGTCGATAGTTCTTTCAGTTTACTCGACAGCGCCCCAGCTGTCTGGGCTTCAGCAATTCCAGCCCATTGACTTCCCAAGTCATCACGAAAATCAGCGTGTCGTTCCCACAACACCTCGTACTTGAAGCCAGATTTTTGTTGTTGTCGCATAACATATGGTTCGAGCTGAAGTAAGATTGGGCAATGATCAGACGTTGCCGCTGTCTTATGATAAAGAGTAGCGTTTGGATACAAACAACTCCATTCCGTATTGGCAAGGGCCCGATCCAGTCGTACTCTACTGTACGCACCCCCAGCCACCTTCTTCTCAAACGTCCAGCTTCTGCCAATATATCCCAAATCAATTAGTCCACATATATCAACGGCATCTCTGAATCCATTAATTTGTGCCCTACTTCTCTATCCCACTCCCATATGCTCATCAAGCCTTAAGACCTCATTAAAATCTCCCAGGACAACCCAGGGCAGAGAATTGACAGAGACTAGGGACCTCATCATATCCCATGTTTTCCATCGGTCCGAAGTTTTAGCTTCCCCATAGACATAAGTCATGCGCCGGTCCTCCTTTCCTGGAATAGAAATAACAGCATCTATGTGATATTCCGAGTATCCAATAACATCAAGATTTATTCCTTCATTCCAGTAAATACATAAACCACCACTACGCCCAGTACTCCCTAAAGCATATGCATGATCAAAACCCAAAGTTCCCGCTAAATTTTCAACTCTTGTCTTGGCAATTTTGGTTTCCACAATACAAAACACCATAGGGGCAAACTGCCTCGCTAAATCACGAAGCTTACGAACCAGTCCTAAAAGACTCATTTGGCTTGGCGGTGCCCCCCATGGGAGCCCGCCATTTTTTGTTATACCATCTGAGCTTTCCTCGTCCTCCGTCTTCTTTCTTTTCGGGTCGCGGTATGGTACAGGGCTTGGTGGAGCTGACGGTTCAAACTGTATTCGCCTTGCAGCCACATTACTTGTATTGTCCAAGGTAGTCATAGATCCATCTAGACCAGACATCATTGATTTTCCAGCTGGAACCAGTGCATGCTCGAAGTCTGAGCTTGATCCCTGCAGCTTCATGTCGTCTGCAACTCTTTTCCTATCAGCTTCAGTAACATCATCTGACATAACCATATCATCCTCTAGTCCTTGTGATCCAGGGGCATTAGTAGAGCGACCCCGGCCCCTCCCCATAGATGATCTGCCTCCACCTCGAGCACCGCCTCTACCCCTTCCAGGGAGAGCGCCCGGCCTCCACACCCAATCTGCTCGTAGGTTTTTGAAAACCAGGGTTTGGGGAGGATGAATCCCATCCCCATGATCCTTATATTCATGACCAAGAAATCCACACACCTGGCACCAATTCGGTAATTTCTCATATTTGATAAAAAAGAACTCCCGCTTGCTTGCACGAACCAATGACACAAAGCTCTTGAGAGGTTTTCTCACATCCATCTTCACCCTGACACGGTAAAAATTCCCTTCAAAATCGTTGGAGATCCCCTCCGACGTGATGAACTCACCCACTTTGGAAGCCAGCGATTTGATCATCGGGGCATAACCAATCGGGAGGTCATGTATCTGGATCCATATATCAAACTTGAATAACTCAATCAACGATGGTTTTGTGAAACCATCATACTCCTCAATCAGAACTGGGTTCCCCCGAAACTTCCATGGTCCACCTTGCATCACCCGTTCCCAATCTCCTAAGCACGAGAACTGGAACAAGTGCAAGTTACTTTCCAGCGCCTTCGTCTTGACGATTTGGGCCAGGTCCCATGAAGATCTCATATTTTTGTAAAACCAAAAGCTAGAATATTCCCCATCGGTGAATGCCCTAGCAATGGCCAACTAGCGCGTCTCATCTGGCGGAGGTCCCTCCTCCTCGAAGACAACGTCATCGAGATCCTCTTCCGAGATCCCCATCTGCTGCAACATCGCAGCGATTCCTCATCATCTCCATGCAACGAATCCTCATGTATACCCTCCATGGAACACGATCCCAAGATCTCCCCACCGTAGCCGCAAAGCTCCCGAGGGCGATCGGAAAAAAAGTGACAGCTCAACGCCGACGGAAAATCGCCGCGAGAGACAGAAACCCTAACTCGAGGGGAAACAAGCTACGTGATGCAACAAGTGTCCGTTAGAAAATGAGAACGAGGAAGATGAAGTGTGGGTCGTTGGCGATGCATTGGGCCCATACCATAGAGTCCCAATCTTACCCAATTATTTTTGCGGCTTCTCTGAGAAGCTATCCTACCCCTAGCTTCCTGAGGAAGCCGGTTCAAAAATATTACGAGGCTTCCAAAGTGGTCAAGGATAAACTAATTTAGAAGCCTCATAAAATTTTGGAACCGGTTTTCCCAGAAAGCTGGGGGTAGGACAACTTCTCAGAGAAGCCGCCAAAAGAACCGAGTCTTCTTCTTCTTTGATATGGAGAGGGGCCGGTCTCCAATTCAACCTAACTCCTCCTGTGTTCTAAAAAAAACTAACTCCTGTTGTCAACAACGCCCATGACAAATTGTAAGCTTGTGTGGGATGTGACTATACTTGCTCTAAAGCACCCGATACTATCAAAACTTCGAAGTTAAGCGTGTTTGGCGAGAGTAGTATTAGAATGGGTGAACTCCTGGCAAGCCCTTGTATTGCATCTCTAAAAAATAAATTTGAACCTTGTATCAATGCTCTCCAAAACCCAAACACTAACAAATTAAGTGCACGCGTCTGGACGTGGTGGAAGGGGGTGAGATGTGGTGGTCTGAGGTGGCATGTTCGTCCTTCCCTGGCCAGCCATGGCGGCGAGGGGGAAGGGAGACATATGATGCTTCTTGCTCATTCTTCTCAAGATGGCGTGCTTGGGTGTCCCTCGTCTGGTTGTTGCGTGCTCCTCTGCTTCTCCTGGACGGCCTCGATGGTAAGGGGGGAGATTGGGGCCATACAAATGAGGATTAGCAGTTACCGCGGCGATGGTGTGAGCGCGCCGCTAGTTTGGAAGATCTCGTCAATTTTTGGAGCTCCATGGGGGATTTCCTCATCTATGAGCTTCGGCCGCTGCTGGATCAATAAGCATGTTTTGTGGGTTCTTTTCTGGACCGTTCTTCTTTGCCTGCCTCCTTCCACCCATGGCAGGAGTGGAGATCTCGACGGCGGGCCGACTAGCACTGACGGCGCTGGTAAAGAACCTTCTGCTGCAATATTCTTTTGCTCCCCGTTTCTTCTTCTTCCTCTAGCAGTCGCAGTGGTTGCGGAAAATGGAGGCAAAGACTGGGTGAGTAGCAGGGTCGGGCAGCAGTGGAGTTGGGAAGCAAGTTTCTTGAGCAACACCTCGGCGGCGGGTCACAGCCGTCTGACATCCAAGTCCATTGCTTCGACTGCTTGGCGTATCCAGAAGCCGGTGAAGGGGTTCCGGCCTTTACTCAACCGCCTTGGTGAGGCCCCTCTCGAGGTTTAGCTGCCGCATTTCTCGTTTGCGTAATAAGAGCAAGTGGTTTTCGTCCCCACTTCTGAGCATGACGACGGTGTAGCTGACTTGCCGCTCAGTGGTGGAGCAAGAGAAGGACCGGATTGTTTCTTTATATCTTTCTGTGAGTTTTTTCTACATATACCAGGGACCTATGTGTTGTTTCTTATTTTATAGGGTCCTTTGTAACAATATGCACATCCATCCACGGCTCGGATGTACTACCTCCGTTTCAATGCTTAAGACACACACGCTTTCCTAAGCAAAGTTTGACCGAAAGAATTGAGTAACAAAATTTTAATTATATTATACATAATTAGTACCGTTGGATTCGTATTAAAAAATACTTCTCAGTGATACTAGTTTTATACTAAAACTCTTTATGTATTTAAAGTAATTCTTGATCAAAGAAAAAACACGCAAAACGAGAACGCCTTAAACCTTGAAACGAAGGGAGTAACAATTTAGATTGTGTCGGCAGGGAGGAAGTCATGCATGTCATATCCATCCATCCATCCATCAGCGACACTTGATCATTGAGATCAAAGTGAGTGGCAATTACTACTAGCAGCTAGCTTGTCCCTCTACGTAAGGCCCATGCATGCCCGTGTGATGTGAGCGGTCGATGAAACGAGAGCAATGAACAAGTGTTGTGTCGATGGTGTGAAGTGTGGACGATTCCAGATTGAGCATGACGGCCTTGGCCTTGGCCAGGATATAACGATCTTGTATCCTTTTTTCCGTTACGTACGCACCATCACAATTAATTAATGGCGTACGTTGATCTATCGATCAGGGTTAGTTTGACCTCCTGCTTGCTCCATGCATGCTTTTGAAGTGCGCCACATTTCACTACAGGACGCGCGTGCTACGCCGAGGGCAAAAAGCCGTCGGCGTAGCCTAAAATGCCCTCGGCGTATGCTACGCCGACGGCTGTCCTCGGCGTAGCCTCCTCGGCAAAGGGCTCCCTCGGCGGAGCACATAGAGGCCGTCGGCGTATCAAAATGCCGTCGGCGTATGCTACGCCGAGGGCAATGCCGTCGGCGTAGCGGCCGTCGGCATAGCTTGTCGACCGGTTGCAAAAATATTTTTTAAAAAAACTTAAATCTTTTATTTTTTTTTTTTACTTAATTTTGAATCTTTGAACTGTTTGACTCGTTAATCTCTCACTTTGAACATTTTTAACACTAATTACACTTAATACTTAATTAAATTGCGTCTTGGTGAACTTCCGGAAGGTCACCCATTCTAATACTACTCCAGCTCCAGCACGCTTAACTTCCTCGTTCCTTCAGAATCTGTTTCCGCAAAGTAATTCATACATTGTTGTTAATACTATGATACCAATCCTATTAACCCTTATATCAACATGTCACATGTTTGTATTTTTTGAAATTACAAACAATTATTTAAATAAACATTAATGAATAAGTAAAAATATTATTGAATTCAAATAAAAATATAATAATTTTACTTTTTTGTATTTTTCTATTTAATATGGAATAATTAATATCTTTAAATCTATAAATCGGAATTTAACAAATAATATGTCTAAATTGATCAGAAAAATGAGAGGAATCCAAATATGATATCCATATCAACTAATCACAAACCCTCCGTTTTTTAATTATCTATTTGGTGGTTGCTTTAGAAAATTCTCTTTTTGCGCTCGGATAATGAAAAATGGCTTTTTGGTGCGATGAAAAGGAAAACTTGCATTCCTCCTGCAACATTGTTCGCCATCCCATGATGCATGTGTATGCACAATATGGGAACATTATCACAAACTATGCCTCGATTCTAGCCATAACATTGGTCATTTGACCCGAAAGCTAAGAAACCTCGAATGAGATAGGTCATTTTGTGAAGGTTTTTTTGAGACATAATCAATATATCAAGTTTAATATTTTTCCTTATAACTATGTCACATAATATGACACCACGCGAAGGTTTCGCATTGTTTCGATCGTTTTTGAATTTTTTATGCCCCTTTTAAATTATCGTCAAACTTTGTCGA
This sequence comes from Avena longiglumis, assembly GCA_030063025.1. Lineage (NCBI taxonomy): Eukaryota > Viridiplantae > Streptophyta > Magnoliopsida > Poales > Poaceae > Avena > Avena longiglumis. Next base: position 558,022,603 of record CP125974.1, read on the forward strand.
ACGGCGGGCATGAAGATTCTTAGCTCAGGGCCGAGCCTCGCTAAACTTGCATTGGATCTTTGATAAAATAGCATATTGTGAACCTAAAAATGATTTTTGTAAAAAAACATGAGCATCGGATCATGTACCGTAGTTCATATCGACCCACTTTCTTAGATTCTAGGAATTTGTCTTTTCACCGTAGGTGGACGGAAAGGTTTGATTCCCTATTGGGACATTGTCTATATAAGGTGGTATAGTATTTTTGTAAAATGTGGTGGTACCATTTTTAATTAGCCATTTGGTGGTTGCTTTACAAAATCGTCCGTGTTTTGTGCTCGAAAATGGGAAATGGCTTTTTAGTGCGAAAAGGAAAACTTTCTCCTGCAACATTGTTCGCCATCCCATGATGCATGTGTATGCACAATATGGGCACATTATCACAAACTATGTCTTGATTCTAGCCATAACATTGGTCATTTGACCCGAAAGCCAAGAAACCTCGAATGAGATAGGTCATTTTGTGAAGGTTTTTTTGAGACATAATCAATATACCAAGTTTGATATTTTTCCTTCTAACTATGTCACATAATATAACACCACGCGAAGGTTTCGCATTGTTTCGATCATTTTTGAATTTTTTATGCCCATTTTAAACTATATATAATTTCTTATGTTTTACTTAATTTTTATTTATAAATGTGTAATATTTGAGTGTAGATAGATAGGTCTTATTTTTATGCAAATTTTGATATATTATTTGTATTTTTCCGAATTAGAATGATTTAGTTATGATTTTTCCAAGTTTAATGAGATAAAATAAAAAATAGCTACGCCGAGGGCAGCCGTCGGCGTATGCTACGCCGAGGGCAGCCGTCGGCGTAGCATAGGATATGCCGAGGGCAATTCTACGCCGACGGCTGCTTGGCGGAGCTGGCCTAGACGATGGCTACGCCGATGGCCCCGATGTTTGGCCGTCGGCGTAGCGACTAGCCGTCGGCGTAGCTTCCCATTCCTGTAGTGTTTGTTACTTATTAGGAGGAGAGTGTTGTTTCGTCGTCCTCTGATCATGCATGTTAGGCCAATAATTAAGTTGATGTTGTGCTAGGCTTGGTGGGGAAGAGAGAGCTGACGTACGGTAAATCTCTGCAAGTGTCATAGGTGCACTATTCGCTTGGTGTGAGGAAATAGCGGTTAACACCATGTATTGTGGCTTTTGTTGCATAGAACCACAACATTGCTTTGTTTTTGCTAAGAACACCAACCTTTCCCGTAATCATTTGCATAGAACACAAAAATCCTCGTCGTCGGCGCCACCTCCGGATCCGCTCGTGAACGCCTCAGCCTCCACCCCCTCGGTGCGTCGGGCCAAGTTCACCGCGTGACACCGGACCTTAAACGATTAATTGGTTGTTAAAGATGTTAATGATGTATTTGGTGTTCTATGCAAGTGATTACCGGAAAAGTTGGTGTTCTTTGCAAAAACAAAGCCGTGCAAAAAGAGCACCAACATGTGGTGTTAACTGCTATTTCCTCGCTTGGTGTCAAAAGCTTGAGGATCTTATTGATGACAGACGTCTATCGATCTCCGTTGTCGACTTGTCGGTCGGTCGGTCGTCATGAGGTTGACGAGAGTGTAGTGGAAATCTCCGTCGTCGTCTTACCCAAGCAGGAGTACTACTAACCTTTCTGCTTGGGCTGACGCTGATGTCTGAGCAATCAGCGGCTTGCTTTATATTGTCCTGCTCCTATAGTCAGTGGTGACTCATCAGTGTGGTTCGTTAATACTACTACTGTAGTTGTTGGTACATACTAGTAAGTATAGTACGTGGCGTGGTACGGTCGAGCACTTTTTCTAATTAATCCACCAACAAGAACCCGTTGAGCCAACAGCAGCAGCGTTTGGAGCCACACCACCTACTTGGTGCTTGCTCCTCGAGGCAGGAAGAGGAATACCAACAGAGAGATAGTAGCAGATGATAACAACAAGGCGAGCGTCTGAAGCATGGCATCGTGTACTGTACAGCAAGCCCCATCAGGTGGCTCCAATAATGCCTACATACTTCAGAAAGCAGAGCCATGTTCAGATCATAAGAAGCAACCCACCCCCCACCCCATCAAGTTCAAGTTCCAAGTTCCAAGTTCCAAGTAGGTTGTGTGGCTAATGCAGTGCGCTGCGTCACTATTTGCGTCTATGCAGGTCATCCGAGGGATGGGTCGCTGTGAGTGTCCTCCGCTGTCTAAGAGAGATGGGAATTCGACGACCTGCATTAGGAAGCTAGCTGCGCTGTTCCAGAACAAGAGCTCGTCCATAGCGTCTACTTGAGCCTGCAACCCATGCCTAGACCTCCTGTACGACGTCGTCCATAGCGCATAGTTTAATGCCAGCCAGCCAGCTGAAAATCTTGCATTTCAGAGGGCCAAAAGATCTCCATATTTTCTCCCTGACTCAACATGTTATAAGTGGAACGTGCTGACTATACTCCTGACGCTGAACCTATCCAAGAAAACTTGGCTGGATCGTGTTCGTGTCTCAAGACATTGTTTAACTGAACCCACAACCTGACCTGACGCACTGGGTGCAAGCCTCCGCTGACAGTGTTCCTTGCAAATCAGATAGCCATTTATCCTCCTCTAATCATTGCATCGGCCAGGCGACCCTCCTGATGTTCTTGCGTCATGTTGCCACTAAACCATATATAGCTCAGGGGCAATCTCCCCTACTGTCCTCCATTGATCCTTCCAAAACAAAAAACTTCCCTGCCATTACCCATCTCAAAGGTAGCTGCAGCCCCCATGGCAGTAATTTGATAGGGAATCAAGCCAGTTCACAGCCCCCTGTTGGATAGATCTCAACGTGACTGGGCCCAACGGCCCAGCACGCCCCCCTAACTGCGCCCTGATCGGGGGCGCCCATCCTTATCTAGGTTGGTGGGCCCCTGTCGCCAGCGCTATATAAAGTGGTGGGGAGACCGGCAGCACGACCTACGAGGTTAGCCGTGCCCTAGCCGCCCCACCTACAAGCCAATCCGATCTAGGCTAGCGCTGCGCCGACGGGAAGCTCCACCGCCTTCACCCCAGCCACACGCTCACCACACTCACCCCTTTCACCCATGGCCCACGACGGAGGTTCTAGCTCCGGCACCAGCTCGGGGATTCCCTCTGGCTCGTGTTTGTCGAGCCAGGGAGCAGGTAGAGTCCATCTCGGTTCTTTCTCTCTCTCTCTCTGTTCTCGATCTAAAGGTAATGTATGGTGCTACTGTTAAATCTAGACTAGATCCGTGGTAAAGTCATTTTAACATTGGTATCAGAGCAAGGTTTTAGTTGCTAGATTTTACAGTGCTTATTATAGAAAGTAAAAAGGTTCAAAAGAAAGGATTAGATCCAAAGTGCGCCTGCCATCTGGTCACGCCGTTCCTCTCGATCTAGATGGGCATCCATTATGGAGACATCTAGAAGAAGAACACACCCTTCGGGGCAAAGCAAAACCCAAGATCTAAAGTCCCAAAAGTTTCCGAACGCACCCCATAGATCCCCAAAGAAAAGACAATCAAAAAAGTCTCCGCCCCACACCTAGGCCACTTGACGACGGTGCACCCGCCCTCGGGTGGATGCACACATCGGCAAGGAGCAAGGTGGGGGGCGCCGCCGCAGTTTTCATTATGGACCAAGTAGCAAAAAAAAGGCGGAAGGCTCACGCCCTCTTGACGGTGGTGCGCCCACCCCCTGGTGGACGCCACGGCAAAGCGAGAAACAAGGCTCACCGGAGCAAGCTTGAGGGAGGGGCTCGAGAGGCGGCCGCCTCGCCTCGTCAGCGGCGCAGGGACGGTGGCGGCCTCCGCCTCGGAGGCTCGGCCTCCTCGTCTCGAGCTTCCGCCATGCAGAGAGGAGAGGAGGGGCGGCGCGCCGCCGCCTCACCTCGTCCCTAAGCGCGGCTCGCCGGTCTTGAGAAGGAGGCGGCGCCGCGCCCTCGCCTCGGCCCTAGCGCGGCTCGCGCGCCCGGTCTTGAGAGAGAGAGAGGCGCGCGGTGCCGCCTCGCCTCAACCTCACGCGGAGCAACCGAGCTCGGTGCCGCAGCCCGCCGACGCTGGGTCGCCGACCGAGGCATGAGCCGCCACGGTCGACGGGACGCGGGGCCAGCGACGCGATGCAGCGGTGCCTGTGATGCAGCGGTGACCACGCGGGCCACGCGGGAGATGGACGGGGCTGGGGGAAAAATGATTAGGGTTTGTGTGGGGGTCGGCGGGTGGGGGTTTTATACCCCCGAACAGTGCGTGTGATCGTCGGATCCAGGGTTGAGGGGATGAACGTCCAGGATCGAGCGTTCGGGGGAGCGGGCCACTGGGCTGCTGCCTTGCGGGCCGGGCGGCTGCGGCATCGTGGGCAGCGTTGGGCTGGCGCTGCATGGCGGCCAGCGGGCGTCTTGAGGCCGCCCGAGGAGAGGGCGGTTTCTGCTTTTTTTCAGAGCTGTTTTTTATTGTTTTTGCTTAGTTTTAAGCAATGTTTGGTAGAGTTTTCTCTAGTTATTTTTATTTTAAGTATATTGTGACTAGAGAATGTTACAAAGGCAGTATTTTTTCCTGCAAAGTACGAAAGTTTCCGCTGCAAATAGTGTTTTTTTACATTGAAATGTATGGTTTAAAATTGCTCCAAATGCAATAAAAGTTGATTAAATCTTGACATAAAGATGTGATTAAAGTGATTATGCCTCATGCTATTAATTGACCAACGTTATTAATAATTATGACCATAATCTTTTTCCTATTAAGTATTAAAGGTGCTTTAAATTTATTTCTGCCCAACGGTGATGTAATTTTAAATAGCATGAAACGATTGCATGCTTAATTTATACCAACGTTGAATTAACGCATACAATTGTTTTACTTGGTGATCTCACATCTTTTGTGATTTTCAGGAGGTCTCAACCTCATGGCATGTTTGAAGGACATCCCGCTCCTTCGGGGGGACAACTACTCCGAATGGAGGAAGAAAGTTGACTTGGCGTTCGTATGCGCCGAAGTGGATTGGGTGGTTGAGACCAAGCAACGGTCAAACCAGCCGACCAGTCGGGCGAAGAAAGTCTTGACTTTGAGAAAAGGAAGAGGGACCATGCTCCATTGTAGGGCTTACTCTATCGATAACCAGAATGGGTGAACGCCAACAAGAAGTGTCGGCATTCAGAAGAACACAATTGAGAACGCTATCGTGGGCTCAATTGGAGAGTCTTCTGGTGGCAGTATCTCGCCAAGATAAAGAGCCGAGTTCTTGGCTCTTCAAAGATATCGACCAATTAAAGCAGGTGATTCTTGAAAAGTATACGGAGGACCCCACGGGATAAGAGAGCACATCTTGAGGATGTCAAACATGGCAGCAAAGCTCAAGCCAATGGATGAGGACCTCGAGTTAAAGCCAAGGCACTCTTGGTGCACCTTGTGATGGCCTCACTTCCACACCTTTTGAAAACTTTGTGATAAACTATAATATGTCCCCGAAAAGTGGGACATAGAAAAGACCATTGGGATGTGCTCCTGTGAAGAGGAAAGGTGAAAGCCCTTCACTAGTTCTCGAACTTCGTGAAGGACAACAGAAGAGATGCGGCAACCATGGTGGCTCACCCTACAAGCCCCATGGCAAGGTTCCAATGCAAGACACCAGACCGATCACCAGTCCACCCCTGGGGAGAAGGATCAGTGCCATCACTGCAAAAAGCCGGGCCACTACAAGAAAGACTGCCCGATTTGGCTAAAGTACATCATGGCCAAAAATGGTAAAGATATTGTTTCTTTTGTTAATGAATCTTTGTATGAAAAGTTTACTAGATCCACTTGGTGGATTGATTCTGGAGCAACCGTTCATGTTGCCAACTCTTTACAGGGGTTCCATTCGACAAGGACCACGCCAAGAAGAGAAAGACACATTGAAGTGGCGAATGGAATAGAAGCAGAAGTGGAGGCCATTGGTGACGTCCCTCCGAGTCGGTGATGGCTCTTTGCTTATGCTCAAAGATGTGCTTTTCGTTCCTTCATTACATAGGAATTTAATAAGTGTTTCCTGTTTGGACAAAGATTCTTACGAATGTTATTTTGGTAATGGCAAGTGTGCCATCTGGTTGAAAGACAAATGTGTGGGTGTTGCTACATTATTTGATAAGTTATATTTGTTATCCCTGCATGAGAAAGTTTTTTCTGTGTGTGATGTGAATGAAAAAGTTTCCTTGTCGAACAAAGAACAAAAGAAAAGAAAGCGAACTCTTGACTCATCGAAACTATGGCACTGTAGACTAGGCCATATTTCGAGGGGAAGAATAGAAAACCTCGTTAAAAATGACATTCTTCCTCCGTTAGAGTTCTCGACATAGAACAATGCATAGATTGCATTAAAGGAAAGTATGTCAAGCAGTTAAAAGGGTGCAAACCAAGCATAGCTACACTAGAAATATTCCACGGATATTTGTGGACCGTTCCGGTGAAAAGTGTGGATGGCTATGATTCATTCATAACGTTCACGGATGATCACTCCCGGTATGGTTATATTTATCCAATCAAAGAAAGATCCAAGCGTTGGATAAATTTAAAATTTTCAAAGTCAAGTAGAAAATCAAGACGATAAAAGAATCAAAATAGTTCGGTCCGATCGTGGGGGAGTACTACGGTCGGCATACTCCATATGGTCATACGGGACCCTTTGCACGGTTCTGCAAGAAAATGGAATAGTTGCCCATTATTCTATGCCGGGCGAACCTCAAAGAAACTGGAGAAAAGGCGCAACCGTACCCTTATGGATATGGTGCGCAGCATGATGAGCTATTCCACCCTTCCATTGGGATTGTGGATGGAGGCGCTTAAAACCGCCATTCACATTCTCAACAGAGTACCAAGTAGTTCGGTGCCCAAAACACCGTATGAATTATGGACAGGCAGAGTCTCCTCTCTGCACCACTTAAGGGTCTGGGGGAGCCCAGCTGAGGCAAAAGTTTTCAATCCAAACATTGCAAAGTCAGACCCCAAAATAGTATCTTGCCATTTTATTGGCTATCCAGATAAGTCCAAAGGCTATCGTTTCTACTGTCCCGACAGATACACAAAGTTTGTAGAAACGAGACATGCAGTCTTCTTGGAGGACGAATTGATGAGGGGGAGCACAGTCGCTAGAAAAATTGATCTTGAGGAGAAGAGGGTGCACGCACCTAATCCGATGATTCAGGAGCCATTTTTTTCGCTACCTGTTGTGCCACCATTCACAACCCCTGAGGTTGCGGTACCGGCACCTGTTGTGACTCCACACGTGACAACAATGGGCGAAAGTTCGAACTCCCATCCGCCGAGCCACCCACCTTTGTTGAGCACGAAAGGGAGCCAGAACAGCCACCTACTATAAATGTGCCTGAACCCGAGGCAAGAAATGAGCAAGAGTCTGAAGAACTCAGACGGTCTAAAAGAGAACGAAGACCAGCCATTTCCAAAGAAATCTACAAAGTTTACAATGTAGTTCATATGGAGGGCGATCCTACCACATATGAAGAAACCATGAGTAGACCTCACTCAGCCAAGTGGGTGGAGGCAATGGAAGATGAAATGAAATCGATGAGTTCCAACAATGTTTGGGACTTAGAGGAAATTCCCAAAGGAGCCAAAACAGTAGGATGCAAGTGGGTCTACAAAACAAAGTATGACTCCAATGGGAATGTAGAAAAGTACAAAGCTAGACTCGTGGCAAAAGGCTTTACGCAAAGAGAAGGTGTAGATTACAATGAGACTTTCTCTCCGGTCTCATGTAAGGACTCCTTCAGAATCATCATGGCACTAGTTGCACATTTTGATTTAGAGTTACATCAAATGGATGTCAAGACGGCATTTCTAAATGGAGATTTAGAAGAGAATGTTTACATGAAACAACCCAAGGGTTTTTTCATGGAGGGGAAGGAACATATGGGATGCCGCCTAAAGAAATCCATTTATGGGTTAAAGCAAGCCTCTAGGCAGTGGTATTTAAAGTTTAATGATACCATTAAAAGATTTGGATTCAAAGAAAATGTTGAGGACAATTGCATTTATGCAAAGTTCAAAAGTGGGAAATATATTTTCCTAATTCTATATGTGGATGACATTCGCTTGCTAGCGGTGATGTTAGTCTACTACTAGAAACAAAGAAATTCTTGTCATCAAACTTTGACATGAAAGACCTTGGTGAAGCATCTTATGTTTTGGGCATAGAAATACACCGAGACGTAAAGAATGGAGTGTTAGGACTGTCATGAAGCGTATTGTGAAAAGATTTTAAAGAAATACAATATACATGCGAGTAATTCAACACCGCTCCCATAGTCAAGGCGATAGTTTTGGGAAATCCCAATGTCCAAAGAATCAATATGAGATCGATCAAATGAAATCGTACCATATGCTTCTGTTGGAAGCTTACGGTATGCACAAGTGTGCACTCGCATACGACTTAGCATTTATCACCGGGTACTCGGTAGATATCAAGAGAATCCAGCATAGAAACCTTTGGAAGATGGTAAAGAAAGCTTTGCGCTATGTGTAAGGCACAAAAGGCCTCATGCTAACATACAGAAGATCTGATTCTCTAGAGATAAAAGGGTATTCAGATGCAGATTTTGCGGGAGATAAAGACGACCGAAAGTCCACGACAGGGTATGTCTTTACTCTCGCAGGAGGTGCTATTTCGTGGAGAAGCGCCAAACAGTCGATAGTTGCATCATCTACGATGTATGCAGAATTTGTAGCATGTTATGAGGCCATGGGACAGGCGTTATTGTTAAAGAAATTCTTACCCGACTTGAAAGTGGTTGACTGCATCAGCAGGCCACTAAAGATGTACTGTGACAACGAGCCCGCAGTATTCTATGCTCACAACAACAAGTCGAGTAATGCTTCAAAGTCTATAGATATAAAGTATTATGTTGTGAAGGACAAAGTCTAGGATCAAACTATAAGTCTCGAGCATATAAGGACAAAGGATATGCTTGCGGATCCGCTAACGAAAGGCTTACCACCCAATGTGTTCAAGGAGCACATAGCCGGCATGGGTTTAACGGGAAGCCTATGATTCCTGGACTATAGAGGCCCAAAAGGTAACAGGATTTATTTCAAAAACATGAAGGTATATAGTGGCTGTCTGATTCTATCGACAATTGAGCTGAGACGATGAAACATGCTCTATGTGTCATTCTGTGATGAAATAAGTAAAGAACATGGTTAAAAGTAAAGTCGAGATCTAGGGGGAGAATGTTGGATAGATCTCAACGTGACTGGGCCCAACGGCCCAGCACGCCCCCCTAACTGCGCCCTGATCGGGGGCGCCCATCCTTATCTAGGTTGGTGGGCCCCTGTCGCCAGCGCTATATAAAGTGGTGGGGAGACCGGCAGCACGACCTACGAGGTTAGTCGTGCCCTAGCCGCCCCACCTACAAGCCAATCCGATCTAGGCTAGCGCTGCGCCGACGGGAAGCTCCACCGCCGTCACCCCAGCCACACGCTCACCACACTCACCCCTTTCACCCATGGCCCACGACGGAGGTTCTAGCTCCGGCACCAGCTCGGGGATTCCCTCTGGCTCGTGTTTGTCGAGCCAGGGAGCAGGTAGAGTCCATCTCGGTTCTTTCTCTCTCTCTCTGTTCTCGATCTAAAGGTAATGTATGGTGCTACTGTTAAATCTAGACTAGATCCGTGGTAAAGTCATTTTAACACCCCCAAGACTGAACCAACTCTCGCCTCATCTGCCACATCTCCTCTCATCAAAGTCGCAGTCGTTTTGCTGTAATTAATTCACCCTGAAGCCCGATGCAGTCCCAAACAGCCTGACAATTTCCTTGATCGCCAGCATCTCATGATCCTCTGCTAATAGCTCTGACAAAAAGCACCACATCATCTGCATACACAGACACGCACTGCAAGGCCGAAATGCCTGCGAGATTCCGAAAGAGTTGTTCCTCCACTGCCCTCATAATGACCCTTGTCAAAAAATCTCCATGCCCAACACATACAACATTGGTGAGATGGGATCGACCTGCCTGACACCACGGACATACTGAATTCACTCTCCTGCTACTCCATTCACCCTAATCTTGGCTGATCCATTTGAGAAAACCCATGTGCCGCAGAACCTCAAACAGAAATGCCCAAGAAATCGAATCAAAAGCACGAGTTTTTCATTCCAGAAACATCAAGTCAAGTAATTTGCCAGAAAAAAAAGACTAATATATGGCTTCCCATCAGTTTGGACCATAATATGCAGAGCATACCAAATTCCTTACCGCAGTAACCAAGCATCTCGCCAAGGTCCTGGATTTTAGCCTGTAAGTGGGCATGCCCACCAACTGCCCACTCGCGTCTGTTTGATTAATGCAGGGCTATAGCTTTTGTCCATTTAATTCTTTCAGATTAAGTGGCATCCATTTGCCCACTTATATGCCCACCAACTGTGCTGCAAAAATGTTTGCCCATTTTTGTTCCCATGAACTGCATTACAAAAACTGTAGTCCGTCTGCCTACTTGTGCCTTCGAACTGGACTACAAAAACCACGCATGTTGGGGAATTCCAACCACTATAATCGTTTGGGAGTGCAGTATTTTTAGAAGTCTAGATGTATTTTCTTCATAAATCTAAAACATCTTATATTTTGAAACGGAGGGAGTAGTACATTCTACACAGGATTAGTACATGCAAAATGCATCTCTAATTTCTTCAATCATGAAAAAACTAATACAAACATCAAGAATCATGATTACTAACATCAGAATTAATCTTGCAAAACAAATAATTTGTTGAAGTTTCTTGTTTGTTCGTGGAATTTCTGAAGTTGCATTGCACAGAATTTCTCCGTCGTTTTTCATCCAAACATGACAGATTGATCTCTGTTGAAACTTCAAGAACGGCATGTACCTGGTTATGTTTAGAATCAAAAAATACAGTGTTATATAGATGCACAATATAAGTGTAGAAGAAACATTAGGTTAACTATGAGTAATACGACAAGATGCAAGCATGCAAGTGTTATATATTTATCGAAAAATGCCCAGTAACTCACTAAACGACTGCCTCCAAATGACTTTAGATTAATTTATAGCCTCAGGTCTATCACTAACAGCCTCAGCTCTATCCCTATCTCAGCCTCAACACTGTCGGTACAGGAGCCTAAATGCAATCTTCGAGCTTTTCTTGGATGATCGAAGTGACATGGGACCTCTCTACCATCCCGCAGCTCCTCAGGGGCCTCGCTGGTAACTTGCTGCTCCCACGAACATCGCCAGACCGCTGCAGCTCCCCACAGGCCTCGCCAGACTTCTGCGTCTCTCCACATTGTTTCAGACAAAGTAAGATAAAATGTTCAGTATTCGGAATGGTACAAGTAGCATAAAATGGCTAAGTAGGATAATCTGCCGCTACTAAACAGTCAGCAGACAATGTGTCTTTCCACCTATTGGTTTGCAAATAGTTGGCATCCGAAAGAGCTAACAGTAAAGTTACATTGGATGCAGATGTTGTTGGATGTATAAGTGATCTGCAGTGATCTATAAGTTGTTGTGATCAATCTAAGTCAAATTAAAGATGATTAAGGGACTGTTTAATAATAGCCATTGGATGCCCTGATCAGGGGCATCCTGACCATCCATCTTTTGTGTGTGGTTCCCCTGGTGCAGGTCCTATATAAAGGGGCCCTAGGGTTTGAGATGAAAACCTAAGACAGTTTCTATCTCTCTCACTCTCTTCCCTGCTCACTGATCAAGCTAGGACTGAAAGAACCAGGAAGAACCACTCACTGCTAGAGATCAAGTTCAGGAGTGGAAGCACATAAAGAGGAGGCCATGGCTGGACCTCCAGATCAAGGTACACACCCCTGATCCTCATCTTGTGGCTCAAATCTTGAGCTAGATGATCCTCATAGGATCTAACAGTGGTATCATAGCTTCTAGCTGCAAGGTTGTGCCCTAATTATGCTAAGTTCTTGTGTTCAAGACCTAGTTTTGTTGCTGGAATTTTGATTCATGGTCAAGTTCTTGCTCAAAACTAGATAAGGTTGATGTTTTAGCCCCAGTTTTTTCTAAGTTTAAGCCCTAATGGATGAATCAGCAGGTGCTAGGGTTTTTATTATGTAACTCTGATTTGGGGATTTCAATACTTATGCAGTTCCTAAGTGAAATCCCCAATTTGACTAAAGAACCCTAACCCTAGTTCATCGAATCGATGAACCCTAACCCTAATTTCCTCAATTACTCAAGAACCCTAAACCTAATTCCTAAATCAGACGAACACTAACCCTAATTTCTTGGATCAAGGAACCCTAATCCTAATTTGATGATCTAAAGAGAGGAAGTGGACACATACCTTATGGGCCTCGTCGTCGTCGCTGGACACGGCGGCGCCGGAGCCACCCACTCAGTTGGGCGGACCTGCTCGGGCTCGTAGCCAGCGGTCTCACCGTCCACTACACCGGTTGGTGGTCAAGCCCTCTCATGCCCTTGTGGCCGTTGGAGCTCATCATTGTCTTTGGAGTACGTATCATCATCGTTAATCGCCACGGGCCTTCGCCTTCATGGTGTGGCGCAAAGGGCACCGGCAAGCACCGCTCGACGGAGCCGCGCGCTGACTGCACGCGAATCCGGCGAGAGGCGCCTACTGGCACCGTTCTCCTTCTCCACTGCGGCCGCCTCCGTCGTTCACCCTCACTCGCTCGCAGGTCGGGAGGCAGAGAGGTAGACGGGGAGGGGGAAATGAGAGGGCTAGGGCACGGGGGGCGTCGTCGCGCGTCGGTTTTGTTCCGACCCGGCGCGCCCTCGTCCGTTGGATCACATCCGACGGCCAGCAGCGGTGGCTGCTTAACGGGCCTCTCGGGGCTGCTAAGTGGGGTAAGGAGGCAATTTGGGCCGGTTTGCCCGATCGAAGTTGTTCTTTTCAGCCATAAAAGGGGAGATTAGAGATTAATTTTTAGGTGCTAATTTGAATAAGTTATGGGACTATGTTTTGGCATATCTTTTATGTCAATTATGTAACATGGTTGTATGACTTTTTGTCATGCAATTATGTTTTATACCTAAGTAAGTTTAATGTGTTTTATTATGATTAGTTAATTCTTTCTGTTGTGATTATTATATTTGGTTGATTCTTTTGTGGTTTTATCCAAATAAATTGTAACAATAATGTTTTGCTGCAAAATAAAGTTTGTAAGTCCTCAAATTAAGCATGGCTTATGTTAATCATTCTGGCCAAAGCTGATTGATGGGAATTTTTACCATGAAATTTTATTTGTTTGGTTCACCTCTGGCCAAAGGTGACGTGTTCCAGATTAATAAAAGAATTCTATATGATTAGAGGATCTAATTAAGTGTGGCTTATATCTGTCATTCTGGCCAAAGCTGATTAGCAGATATTTTGATCACAAAATTTTGTTGATCATGTCTATTTCTGGCCAAAGCTGATGTAGACTAGATTGATGAAAGGAGTATAAAATTATGATGCTTATTCAAAGCATTTGTTTTCTTTTGCAGCATCTAATGCCTCTCAAATTGTCGGTATCATAAATGGCATAAAACAATTGACTGATAGCAATTTTGGTACTTGGAAGGAGAAGCTTGAGATCACTTTAACTTTGCTGAATATAGATTATGCCCTTCTTAAGGATCCTCCTATAGCACCCGCTGAAGGTGATGAGAATTATGATACCCTTGAAAAGGGCTTATGATGATGAGAAAACTAAGTGGGAGGATTTAAATCGTAAGTGCCTCATGATTATTAAGGGCTCCATTACTCAAAGTATGAGGGGAGCAGTTCCAGACTCTCGGACTACCAAGGGTTACCTTAGAAAGATTGAGGACCAGTTTAAGGGATCATCCAAAATTTATGACAACCCTCATTAGAAGGCTTATTGATGAAAGGTATGATCCAACTGGGAGTCTAAGAGAACATATCATGAGGAAAATTAACATGGCCACTAAACTTAAGACAATGGAAATGGAAATCTCTGAAGGTTTCCTTGTCCATTTTATTATGTCATCCTTGCCCACGGAGTTCTCTCCGTTCACCATCAATTCTAATGCGATGGATTATAAATGGGGCATGGATGAAATGATGGCTAGATGTGTACAAGAGGAGGAAAGGCTTAAAGCTGGACGAGTTGATCATGTCAATCAGTTCAAGCATTCTCAGAAGAAGAAAAAGTTTATAAAGCCTAAGCCTGCTCAGTTTAAAGATAAAGGGCAATCTTCTAAGTTTTTTCAGCAAAAGAACCCTAACAGAGCTCCTAATGCAGATGCACCCCCTAATGTTGATGGTAAAGATCCTAATGGATGTCGCTTTTGTGGAAAAAGCGGACATGTCCAGAGGGATTGTATTGGGTTCATGAAATGACTCAATAATAAAGGTACTAATGTTATAACTTTTGTTGACGAATCCCTTTATGTTGATTATGCCACCAATACATGGTGGGTTGATTCAGGTGCAACAATTCATGTTGCAAACTCCTTACGGGGATTCGATACGAAGAGGACCCTAAGAAGAGGGGAAAGAACCATTAGAGTTGCTAATGGTGTTGAGGCTGAGGCTGAGGCTATTGGAGAGTTCTCACTTATGCTCCATAGCGGCTTTATGCTTCGTTTACGTAATGTACTTTATGTACCCTCTATGAGACGAAACCTTGTGTGTGTCTCATGCTTAGATGATGATGGTTTTCACTGTGACTTTGGGGACAAGAGATGTATAATTATGTTTGACAATAAGAATGTTGGTCTTACCTTCCGACAAGACAAACTTTATCTTGTTTCCTTAAGTGATTCCATAAGTGAAGTCAATGCTTCCTCTAATATAAATGTTAGTACCAAGCGTAAGCGCGATGATGATGAGACTTCTTCGAAACTATGGCACTATCGTCTGGGCCATATTTCGAGGGGGAGAATCGAGCGTCTCATTAAGGAGCAAGTTCTTCATCCTTTAAATTTCTCAGATGTGGATCTGGATCATTGTATTGATTGCATCAAAGGGAAATATGCTAAGAGAATTAAGAAAGGTGCAAATCGAAGAACGGGAGTTTTGGAAATTGTTCATACGAATATTTGTGGTCCGTTTAATGTGAAATCGGTGGATGGTTTTGATTCCTTCATAGCATTCACTGATGACTTCTCCCGATTTGGAAACATCTATCCTATCAAAGAAAGATCTAAGGCATTAGAAAAGTTCAAGATATTTAAAGTTGAAGTTGAGAATCAAGTTGGTCAAAAGATCAAAGTTGTAAGGTCTGACCGTGGTGGTGAGTACTACGGAAGGCACGCTTCTTATGGCCAAATTCCTGGACCTTTTGCTAAGTTCCTACAGGAAAATGGTATTGTTGCTCAGTATTCAGCACCAGGCGAACCTCAACAAGATGGAGTCGATGAAAGGCGAAATCGTACTCTTATGGATATGGTAAGGAGTATGTTAGGTCACTCCACTTTGCCGCTTGGTTTATGGATAGAAGCTCTAAAGACAGCTGCACATATTCTTAATAAGGTCCCCATTAAATCGGTGCCAAAAACACCGTATGAGTTATGGACTGGGAGAAAACCTACCCTGAATTATTTGCATGTGTGGGGCTGCCCTGATGAGGCAAGAGTTTTCAATCCAATTATGGGAAAGTTAGACTCCAAGACTATCAGCTGCCATTTCATTGGTTACCCTGACAAATCTAAGGCATATCGTTTCTATTGCCCAAAGCAATTCACTAAGTTTGTTGAAACAAGACACGCTATGTTCTTGGAAAGTGATATGTTGAGGGGGAGTATGACTCCCAGGGAAAAAAACCTTAGAGGAGAAACGGGAATATGTCCCGGTACCTATGATACAAGAACCAATGTTTCCTGTTCATGTTGAGGTTACACCTCCAGTTGAAAGAACTGCTAATCCTACCCCTGCTGAGATACCTGTGACTCCGTCAGAGTCCACATCTAATGATACTTCTGCGGAAGATGTTCAGCAGCCTGAAGTTGTGATTGAGGTACCAAATAATGCACCTCTCAGAAGGTCAAAGCGGGCTAGGAAGTCTGTTATTCCTGATGATTATGTGACTTATATGAGTGAGGATATAAATGAGTCGATGTTGGATGATGATCCTGCATCGTTTAAGGAAGCCATACAAAGTGATCATTCATCAGAATGAATTGATGCTATGAAATATGAAATGAAGTCCATGAGCATTAATGATGTATGGGACTTAGTAGAGATTCCTAAAGGAGCCAAAACTGTGGGCAACAGATGGGTCTATAAGACCAAACATGACTCCAAGGGTGATATCGAAAGGTTCAAAGCAAGGCTTGTGGCTAAGGGCTTCACTCAAAGAGAAGATATTGATTATAATGAGACTTTTTCACCTGTCTCTTATAAGGACTCATTCAGAATTATTATGGCACTTGTGGCTCATTATGATCTAGAGTTGCATCAGATGGATGTCAAAATGGCATTTCTGAATGGTGAATTACATGAGGATGTTTACATGGCTCAACCGGAAGGTTTTGTTATGGAAGGAAAAGAAAATTTAGGATGTCGTGTTAAGAAATCCATTTATGGATTAAAGCAAGCCTCAAGGCAATGGTTCTTCAAGTTTGATCAAGTCATAAAGAATTTTGGTTTCAAGGAGAATGAATTGGACAATTGCATTTATGTGAAGTTCAGGGGGAGCAATTTTGTCTTCCTGATACTATATGTTGATGACATACTCTTAGCCAGTAGCGATAAGAATATGCTACTGGAAACTAAAAAGTTTCTCTCTTCAAAGTTCGACATGAAAGATCTTGGTGAAGCCGCTTATGTATTAGGCATTCAAAATCACCGAGATAGATCCAGAGGAATCTTGGGGCTATCACAAAGAGCGTATATTGAGAAGGTACTCAGGAAGTTTAATATGCATAAGTGCTCAGCCTCGCCTGCTCCTATTGTCAAGGGCGATAAGTTTGGGACTTTTCAGTGCCCAAGTAATGATTATGAATCTGCGCAGATGAAGTTAGTTCCTTATGCTTCAATCATTGGAAGTATGATGTATGCACAAGTGTGCACTCGCCCTGATTTAGCATTCATAACCGGGATGCTTGGCAGATATCAGTCTAATCCAGGGTTGGATCACTGGAAGGCTGCTAATAAAGCTTTGCGTTATTTGCAAGGCACTAAAGGCCTCATGCTCACATATAAGAGAACTGATAACCTCGAGGTGGTGGTTTATTCAGATGCTGATTTTGCAGGGTGTGTTGACACTAAGAAATCCACATCGGGTTATATTTTCACCCTAGCAGAAGGTGCTATTTCTTGGAAAAGCACCAAGCAAAGTGTTACTGCATCGTCAACAATGCAGGCAGAGTTTGTGGCATGTTATGAGGCAACCGGGCAGGCAGTATGGCTGAAGAATTTCATTCCGGGCTTAAGGGTGATTGACAGTATATCTGAGCCACTCACTCTTTTTTGCGATAATCAACCCGCAGTGATCTATTCGAGTAAAAACAAGTCAAGTGGTGCTGCCAAACACATTGACATTAAGTATCTTGTTGTGAAAAATAGAATCCAGGATCAAACAATAAGTATTAAGCATATAAGGACTAACACAATGTTAGCGGATCCACTTACGATAGGCTTGCCACCCAGTGTGTTCAAAGAGCATGTTGCTAGCATGGGATTGGCAGAAAGCTTTTGATCTTGGAATTGGGACCGTTATGACACCATCTCCCCATAAACTAAGAAGGGTTCTTCTCTTCGATGGAATGATGTACTATAGTCAATTAGTTCAATGGTACTTAATTGACCATTGCAATTTATTATCTCTGTATAAGTTTCAACAAAGAGCTAAGCTCATAAATTTGTAATAAATATAAGTTTTTGGAGCTCCTAAGTTAAAGAAGCTTTGTTTTGAAATAAAGTGGTATATTGTAGTAACTGGGTCCTGCGGTACTCTATGGCCGTTGTAATTCTATTGTCTTATATGTTGTTTTGTTGAAAAATGAGTTTATAAGTTTATCCTTACGATCAAGGGGGAGAATGTTGGATGTATAAGTGATCTGCAGTGATCTATAGGTTGTTGTGATCAATCTAAGTCAAATTAAAGATGATTAAGGGACTGTTTAATAACAGCCATTGGATGCCCTGATCAGGGGCATCCTGACCATCCATCTTTTGTGTGTGGTTCCCCTGGTGCAGGTCCTATATAAAGGGGCCCTAGGGTTTGAGAAGAAAACCCAAGATAGTTTCTATCTCTCTCACTCTCTCCCCTGCTCACTGATCAAGCAAGGACTGAAAGCACCAGGAAGAACCACTCACTGCTGGAGATCAAGTTCAGGAGTGGAAGCACATAAAGAGGAGGCCATGGCTTGACCTCCAGATCAAGGTACACACCCCTGGTCCTCATCTTGTGGCTCAAATCTTGAGCTAGATGATCCTCATAGGATCTAACAGATGCTACTACATAGTCTGCTGCTGTTAACCATGACATGAACACGAGATCCCTCAAAAAAAGGACATGAACACAAGAAACGATAGATGCAAGCATCATTGAATTATAATTTACAAACGTTTATTTCCTTGTAATCTAGATGAGGACCAGTGAAGTTCGAGATACACGCATTTCAAGATAAATTTTGACCAAAAGAATTGAGCAACAATATCTCAATTATATAGCAGTACATATTTGTTATTATTAGATTAATATTGAAAAATACTTTCTAATGGTCCCAATTCTATATCAAATATTCCTTATAGACATAATTTTTTGGTCAAAGACAAACCTTAAAAAGTTCATGTGCGCTTTGGAGAAAGTATGTTTCTATTCTCTTTTTAGATATTACAACGATGGATCAACAATTCAGCAGCATGACTCACAGGATTGTGTCTCTAGCCACGGTGCGTTGAACTAAAATATTGGATGGATGAACCAAGCGACTTTTCAAAACACATGAGGTGAGTACATCCTTTGTACGTTTGGTCTTCTATGATCTTTTCCACCAAAATAAGGGTAGAGTGTTTGCAAAAGGTGGAGCTAGAGATGGTGACTCCGGATGTCTTTAATGTGAGTTTTATTTGTTATCCATTTGTGTTTCTGTTTATACACAGTTTATTCAACCAAGTCAAGTCTCTTTTGCTTAAAAAAGGGTAAAACGTCCCCCACTCCTCAAACCTGGTTCTACCTGGTCGAGTCCCTAGCTAAAAAGGGAACTCGTACAACAAAACCTGATGCTAAGCTACAGACAGAGAAGTACCGGGAAATCTTTTAAGAAAAAGGACAGAAAGAAAGATCATGCCTCATGTCTGCAAGAGCTCATGTTAATCAAATGTCACCTGAATCTAGCTTCAGGTAAGAATATGTCACTGCCAAATACGAAAATAGAAATAGCAACACTACTGCTACAGTTAACTGACAGTATAGAAGGAAGAACACTAGCTGAACCTGACAATGGTTTTGCTTGCCAGACAGCCATCCAAATGCAGTATGCCTTGTGTTACTGGAAAATGGAAATATTCTCAAACAAAAACTGTATCGTATTGTTATTAGAACAGATCAGTGCCACCAATTTCCTTGTCGAACAATTAATATTACACTCCAAATTTGGCAAGTCTGATCAAAGAGATTTGCTAATTTAAGAGTCAATTTCCAATAAAATTGGACATCATATATTTCCTCAAGGCGAACAACTAAGAACAGGGATGATACCTTCTGGGAGTTCTTGATATCCTCTCCTTGTTGGGTTCTGGAGGATCCTAGAAGAGGGCGAGCTGAGGAGGAAAGAAGGTGGCCAGCGAGGGAGCAGGCGGGCGAGCGAGCGAGCGAGAGAGGCGACGGAGCAGAGATGCAGGGTGCGGGGATAGAGATGACGGGGACCTTGGGTTTGGTCGGGAATAAGAACATCCCCACTCGTTGCGCGTTCCCAGGCCAAAATCCGGACTTTCTTTGGTCGGACGAAACTCGGTTTCGGCCTGGAAATACCGAGTTTCCCACTCGCGTTCTCAAGCCGAGTTCCCAGGCGAAGAGAAAACGACGACATATTCGAATTTTAATCGTTCCCTCCGGCGAGAGCTCGGCCAAAAGGTGTTCGACAGAACTACGCCCAACAAGTCCGACGACAAATTATTACAGAACAGGGTAAAAAGGCTCGGCCATCAGTCATCGATGGGGATGGACTCCTGCGGCGGGGTTAGACGTCTCGTCCGACTGGTTGGAGGAGGTGGAAGCGGAGCTCGGCGTAGCAGTGACGTTCGACGCAGGGGCGGTCGGTGTAGTGTTAGGCATGATCTCGGCTATGTCCTCCTGGAGAATGGCATTGCGGCGCACCATGTACCAGACCTTGACCGACGAACTCATCGTCGACGTGACCTCGCCGCCCATCAAGAACTGGAGATCCGTGTTCCTCTTCTTGGCGACTTAGTTGGCCTTGAGGAGGGCCACCTTTTGCCCTTGGGTCTCGATCAGCTGCGCCCACCTCTTGTCTCTCTTCTTGGCCATCTTCTTGGCGTGCACCCTTGTCTCGGCGATGCACTTCTCGATTGAAGCCCGCAGACGCTCGGCGGGAGGTCCGACGGCTTTGAGCATCTTCGCCTTCTTCTGGCTGATCTCCGGCCTTCCTTCGCCGGCATCAGGGGGAGGGGCCTCCGGGTTGAACATGCCATCCTTGGTCTTGGCGAGGCTCAGGCGAGTGTCTCGCCATTTTTCGCAGTGCTCTATCTCGTGGAACACATGGTGAAACTTGAACTTCGCCTTCATGTCCTCCCGATACAAAGCGAGTGCACGAAGAAGCTGCAAAATGGATGACAAAGTGTGTCAAGATATGCTTAAACTTGTCATAACTTCGGCTAGTGTTCGCGAATACCTTGTTGTCCATGTTTTCCCCGTTGGCTTGTGTGCGTTCCATCTCTTCCATGCAGTTGTGCCACTTGCTGCACGCATGCTAGATGTGCCCCCAATGGTTGGTCATGGCCTTCTCCCCTCGATCCATATGGATTTTGCTATACTTCGGGTCGCAAAGGCTACGCTCGTCGAACGCTAGCTTCACGCGCCTCCAATAGTTGTCGGAGTTTTGGTTTGCACCGGTGATGAAATCCATACTGTTTTCCAGGCTTCGGCGAGGCAGAGGTCCTCAGGCACCGTCCACTTAATCTGCGCTTCGGATGCCGACGTGCCTGGCTTCTTCTTGCCCTTCGCCAGAAGCACGGCATCATCCTCGGAGTCCTCGGCCTGCGTCTGTTCAACCTGCGTCCCCTCGGCGTCGAGGTCGGCAAAATCCTGAGACTCGATGCCGTGTTCGGCATCGGCCCGGGACTGTTCTTGCGTGAAGAAGGAGGGGGTGGTGGCTGATCCTTGGGCGATCATGTCCTCCATGTATGTCTCGGCCGACATGCCGGCCAGAAGGCCGGCCGGCACTCCGCCTAACATGTTGCGCGCGTCGGCCTCACCGTAGGTTGCTTGCGACGAGCTTCCGCCAAAAGGCAGTGGGCCGCGACGCATCGCCGTCGAAGGGCCTGCGTAAGGCGGAAAGGTGGAGTAGGGTATGTTGATGTCGACGTTGAAGGCCGAAGGAGGGCGCGACGCGAGGCAGGGGAAGACCACGTTCGGGTTGAACCCGCCGTCGAACTTGGGGGACGAGGAGTACCTCTGCCGAGCATTCGCTCTCTTAAGCCGCCGTGAGATCGGCGAGTCGGTTGGCGAGCCGCGGCTTCCCACGGTGTGTGTGTGTGTGTGTGTGTGTGTGTGGGGGCCACATATCGCCACGCGCCGCCATGTTCGCCGCCCTTCATCGTCGCTTTGCTCTTCCGCTTCTTCTTTTTCTTTCTTTTTTTAAGCCCTTCTCTTTTTTCTTCCGCTTATTAAATCGCATGATCTTCCGCTCTGCAACAGCCGCCATCGGCTGGACATGCCATCCGGCTTCGTCGTCGGTGCTTTCGGCTTCCTCGCCTTCTTCTCCTCCGAAACCTCGCTGAGATTCGATCTAGGTTTGACGAAACTCTTGGGCGGCATGGCGGGCGGGAGCTCGACGAAGTGGCAGGAGTGGGGTGGGGTGGGGGAATGGGGAATAAAGGCGGGAGGGAGCAAGAAAAAGGGCGGGACTTCGGCCTTTTCTCGCCGACAGAGCTGACCCACGTCCGTTTTCGCTTCATCTGGCGTTTCCAGGACGTTCCTGGGATCATGGGAATGGACTGGGAAGTCCGGACCAAAATTCGCTCGAATCCGGACAAAAAGTTATTCCTGGGAACGCGACTGGGTTGAATTTTGGCGTCCGGATCTAATTTCGAAATCCGAATCTAATTTTGGCGTCCTGATCGGTGTTCTGGGAATAATAGTGGAGATCTATAAGGAAAGGACATTTTTGCAAAACAGCCACGCGGCGCCGGCGCGAAGACAATCGCAGCCGTCGAAACCCCCACCCCGACGGGCTATATTATGCCACCACAGGCCCAGTAAACCCTAGCTCCGTTCACCCCGCCCCCGAAAACCTAGCGCCAAGCTTCCTGCCGCGGCGGCCGCCTCCACCTCGCGCCCGCGCCCTCAAGCAGACCAACCCACCGAGGAACATGGTACGTCCCCGAGCCTCCTCCTGCTTCTCCCGATTCCCTCATCTTCTCCGTACGGTTCGCCGCTGCGGATCGAATCGAGCCCCGTCACGCCGGACGGTTCGCCGCCGCGGATCGAATGATGCCTTGCAGTCAAGTCAATAAAGCAAGCACGAATTGTCAACCTCCCTATGCCAACCAGCGCCTCACGCCGGACTCTCACTGCATGAATGGGGTGAGGTCCTGGACCTCGCCCTCCTGTTGATCATCCCTGCAGCCCAAGGTCCAAACAAGGTCCCCTTAGCTCTCTAGGACGTGACAGGTGCTTCCGCTCAAATACCTCATTTCAAACAGAGAAGAGGCTGGCGCCTGGCGGCCATCAAGTGTTATTAGCCTAAAGAGAGAGCCATCAAGTTTTAAACTAGAAAGATGATGCTGGTGTCTCAAGTCTGAACCATTTCAATCTCAATGGAACAATCTTAGTTAATAATATTCACATATAGCATCACAACTCAGGCTGACGGCGCCACAAACCCAAGCCCACATATCAGCTTATGCGGGCGCCCGCAGCAGAGGAGAGAAATAAGTAGGATTTTCCGGCAGCCTGCATAGTCCTGCATACTCGAATCAGGCTGTAAGTACTGGTGGTTTGCGTCCTTTTGTTTCCTCCTGACAGGTGGCGGTGGGAGGGGCGCTCACGCTCTCCTCGCCCTCTCACCCTCTTGTCCCTTGACCACCTGAACCTGTATAGTATTTCGTTATCTCAGTTCAGATTGGCAATTCAATGACTCCATGGAATCTACATATATAATGTCATTTGCGTTGAAGGCAAAAATAATTCAGTGTCCTGCTGTCACCTACGCGACACCAGCTCGTGTTCTGCTCTCCCATTCTATATCTCTGCGAGCCTGCAGCTAGTTAGCAATTGCTTTTCTTCTCTGATTAGCGTGTATCTTATGCGGGTTTGCGGCAGCCGCTAATAGTATGTGGGCTGCCTGCGTAGACCCACATAAGTTAAGCGGCATATGCGGCAATACGCGGGACGCCCGCAGGTTGACCCACTTACATCCTGAATCACAACCCAACAAGAATCTCAATACAGCATTCTATACTCAACCCAAATATATTATGCAATGAGCATATGCTCTCCTTTTTCTGTTGACTAGCTGCCAACAGGAAGTGACATTAGTCACAATAAAGGTTGTTCAATTTAGTAAAATGGTTCAGTTGGGATGTTAATAAGAAAACTCAAAGCAAGAGATCAAACTAATCTAAACATGGAAACATAAAACATGATAAGTAAATAAGCAGGTATTGCATGGTAAACAAAATGACTTACAAGGTCTCGCCGATCTCACTTTCAAAAATCTGCACCCACCTAGAACTCAAGTGGTACTTTGCAGATCCACCCTATGTACATGCATAGAGTAAGTAATTGACACTATTTACATGCCCGGAATAATCATTACTTTTATTTATTTGTTGGTTTGCAGAGTCAGGAGACGGTGAACCCCAAGGCTTACCCGCTGGCGGACTCGCAGCTGACGATGACGATCCTCGACCTCGTCCAGCAGGCCTCCAACTACAAGCAGCTCAAGAAGGGCGCCAACGAAGGTGATTAATCCTTAGCAACTCGCATATTCTTTTGTTGTTTTCTATTGATTTCGCCTCCTCTGATTCGAATTTGTTTGTCTGTGTGTGCTCAGCGACTAAGACCCTTAACAGGGGAATCTCGGAGTTTGTGGTGATGGCAGCTGACACGGAGCCGCTCGAGATCCTCCTCCACCTCCCGTTGCTCGCCGAGGACAAGGTATAAATTCTGTCCATATATGCTTGCTCGTATTAATAGAATTTTTTGTATGATGTAGCTTGTGATGTGAGCACCGTATTACTGGAAATTTGTATGCTGTAGCTTGCGTGACATGGTTTGGGAATTGAGATTTGGTATGATGTGTTAAAAAATAGTTCAACTTGTAATTTGGTATGATGTGTTAAAAAATACCAGAAGTTTCAGATATGACATTGGTGACCACCAGTCTAAGTATATTTGAAGTGGGAGTTTGCTAACTCTGGTAACAGCTGGGAATTTTGATATGTTTTTGATTGTGAATGAGTGTGCTGCTCTGTTCTTAAACAGGAATAACTTTGTTATTTGAAAAGGGTGTGTCTTAACATGTAAATCACTGCAATTTTCTTCTTTAGTGATTTGGTGCATCCTGTTCTGTTGGTAGTTTAATTATCGAGTCAGAGTTCATTGATTCTTTACATTCCTTGTTCAGTTTACTTGTTGATAGTTGGATACCCAGCCTTTGGAATCACACCTTGCAAATCACACACAAAGCAGTCGAGCTATTGAGCTTCTGTGAAGAATTGAGTTGTCATTTGTCAGTCGAACTTGCTTTGTTCTGCTGCATCAACTTCCATGGCTGCTCAAGCTTGTTCCATTGATTTAATCGTTGGCATCTTAGTTGTTGCTCATTTATAAGTAATGTTTATTTGCTTTTGTGACATGGACAAGGAAACTTACCGAGCTCAATTTCTTTATGATGCAGAACGTGCCATATGTTTTCGTCCCTTCAAAGCAAGCCCTTGGGCGTGCTTGTGGAGTGACTAGGCCTGTCATTGCCTGTTCAGTGACTAGCAACGAGGGTAGCCAGCTGAAGCTGCCGATTCAGAATCTCAAGGTGATCCCATTGCTGCCACATTTCGTGACATCTTCTGAACTGCAATATAACTGTGTCACATAGTAGTGTTTACAACTCTTGGTAAACTAATTCTGTTCAAAATTTAACGAATGACAGGATGCCATCGAGAAGCTTCTCATATGAGGATTCATCAAGACCTTTCAGTGTGATGGGCCTCAGTGCGACACAGTTTTCAGAGGCTTGGACTGGTGATGGTGTCTTGTCTACTAGGTCTTTGTGTTTTTTTCAGCTATGTTCTACAAGACAATTATGCTAAATTGTTCTGCCATTATGTTGTCATCTTATATTTGTGACTTGTGTAATTCGTAAGACACATGTATTATGGCAGTTGGAATTTCTCCACAGACTCCCAACAGATGTAATAGCTTATGCTTTATGGTATGAGAACTGGGAGTTATCTGTTTCGTGATATATTGTTTTGTCAATTATCTTTTCGTTTGCTGTTAGTTGGTCTATTAGAGATTATCTACAGCTCCACTTTAGTCTTCTGGATGAATTTGTGCACTGACTGAATTAGTCTTCTGTTTGTGATTGAAGTTCATTCTTGTGATGTCCCTTGTCATATAAACTGTAACCTGTTACTCGTAGACTTTGTGTGACTAAATGATCCGGTATATAATGAAGGTTGAGTATGAATGTATGATAATACTGATATATTAAACCAACAGATTTATGTATCGTTTGATCCATCTATCGCCTCGAAGGAACTGTTGTGGCAGCAAATTGTGGTTCTCAGAATTTCTCAAGTGGCTTCACTCTCTAAGTCTCCACTCTGTAGTATTTTCTTTCATTGCTGCTGTGTAACTTCTGCTGTAATGCATTCTAATTTCCTTTCTGTGCTTTACACAAGTTAGAAAAGGAGAAATTTGAAAATTGAAGACGGATCAGCAAGTTAGGATGTCAGACATGATAAAGCGAAAGGACCTACATGACATCTCACATTTTGATGCTGACTGATCAAATGTGGTTGTTCTCTAGGACTGTTTTTGTGAAAACTTTTCCAGACAGTTTGATGTGAGGTAGATTCAAGGATTTGCATGATCAATCACCTTTATGTACGTGCTATTTTAACATTTGGCGTTCTGGCATTATTCCCTCTAGCATTTTTCTCTTTGTTTTGGCTGTCCTCAGTGTTATACACCATGACAGGATTGGTTAAATATATGAAATGTTCCTATGTTTCCTGTAATCTTCTTTATCAGGTAGTCCATTTTTTTTACTTAACTGAGAAGTGCAAAAAGAATGCTTATTGGTAACAACTAGTTTTTCCAAAAACTGCCTGTTTTTCATCAATAGACAGTAATATTGTTCACCTCGAGACAGTAACTGAAGGAAGTCCATTAACTTGATCAACTCATGCAACAGCATATCATTCTAAGCAACTATACATGTTGTAGTTGTCAGAAAACACAAACAGCTAGTCTTTTCATTACTATTACGATAATAAACCAAAACCTGCTTACACAATTCAACTGTAAATCTAGAAATGTTTACATATTTATGCAACTCAAGGTGAACAACATATGTAAAGTCGCTCTAAAAAGAGTTTGTCCTATAACAGTCATGTATCTACGAGTCTTTCACCCTATGTTGTGAGCAACAAATACATGAGGCCTTTCAAATATCCAACAATTTCGGATCCACCGAGCTTTGAAATTCCAGAGACCATGTCAACGAAAGTTTTTGGGAAATGTATGGGACAACCAAGCACATATTTGGATACACTATGTTCATAGTCGGTGTACCCAGTTTCATGTATCGCAAGCCTAGTATTTTCATAATATTACTCCCTCCATTTTAAAATATAAGATATTTTAGCTTTGTGAAGTGAATGTATCTAGATTCTTTTAGTGTTTAGGTTCATTTGCTTCAACAAAGCTATAACATATTACATTTTGAAACAGAGAAAGTGCTTTGGAGACAACAACATAAAACTGCCCATGAGACAGTGCAGGCTACCTAAAGATAGGCAGGTTGATGTACTTGTTAGTACCGGCAGGTGATATTTAATTTGCGTTTTTCCCATTAAATTAAAAGGTCAAACGCTTTTATCAGTTTACAGTTGATGCTGATCCGTAGTTAGTCGGACGAATCGATTGTATAAGAAGAATAGATCTTATGCTTCGTCGATGGTCCCATGGTCTAGTGGTTAGGACACAAGACTCTGAATCTTGTAACCCGAGTTCAAGTCTCGGTGGGACCTATTTTTTCCTCTCATTCTTTTTTTTGCTTGCTCTTCTTCTTTCCTCTGAACACATGCCGCTTGAATTAAAACTTCATTCGATCCTCTCATTCTTTTTTCTGGCTTGCTCTTCTTCTTTCCTCTGAACACATGGCGCTTGAACTGAAACTTCATTCGGTCGAGAGTTGCTTTTCATCAATCGACAGTAATAAAATTCACCTCAAGACAGTAACTGAATCAGGAATTCCATTAACACGATCAACTCATGTAACAACACATCATTCTATTACTATTACGATAATAAACTAAAACATTCTTACAAAGTTCAACTGTAAAACCAGAAATGTTTGCATATTTATGCAACTCAATGTGAAACAACACAAGTAAAGTCACTCTAACAAGAGCTTGTCCTATAACAGTCATGTATCCCCCTATGTTGTGAGCAGCAGATACACGAGGCCTTTCAAATATCCAACAATTTCGGATCCACCGAGCTTTGAAATTCCAAAGACCCTGTCAACAAAAGTTATTGGAACCTGTATAGGACAACCAGAGTTTAATTTTCAAAGCCGAGATATTAACCATTCCTTATTCAAATGAGAATAGCTCAATGTGAGATGGCTTACCTCTTCAATATGATAACCTTTCCTGGTAGCCCTCACAATCATTTCCATTTGGAATACATAGCCCTTGCTGACGCACGAGGATATTACATCTTCCAAAACACTCCGCTTATATAGCCTAGGAAATCAGCAGCATTAAAGGACAATAATTATAAGGATCTAACTTTATTCATGTAAAACAAGACACACCTAAATGATCCTGTCAAATCAGAAGCCCCAGGACGCAGCAATGTCTGTGCTAGTACATTTGCTCCCCTGCTAGTCAATTTGCGCATAAGATTCCAGCCATGGACACCACCATTGTTAACATAACGGGTACCCGTGACAATATCAGCACCGGTTTCCTTTTGTTTCCTGGTCAAGGAAAGAACATGGTTAAAAAGATACATGTTCTTCTAAGTACTTATTTTCAGTGGGCTTGCAAAGGCTCCGCTATACTAGACTTCACTGAAGTAGTTTTAGTTACTGCATCCACCAACACACACAAAACAACTTACAATCATCACTAAAGTGTGCTTCAGGCCTTGACCAAACCCGTCAGGAGCAATTCTATCAAGTGGAAGTGGGAAAGCTCACAAATCTAATCTGCGCGGTTGGTCGGTCTACGAAATTCAATTCCGGGCTGCTACCACCTTTGAGCCAGCAAAAGATCTGGAAGGCCCTGGCAGAGCCAAAGTGCAAGATTTTCTCCTGGTTGGTGTTCAATATGCGGATTCTCAGGGTGGATGTGCAAGGGATAAGGCATTGTCTTTTCTAGAGTCCCGTCCGCCAGCTCTGCCTCGAAGCTCCGGAAGCAGCACTCCGCATGTGAATGGAATGCTCCTTCCGCTTGCAGGTTCGGCACCTGATGGATGGCTAGCTTCTGGCTTTCACTCAGGTCAATAAGCGGCGGGAAGGAATTCTAGCCACAACCATGAAAAAGATTCATTGGAAGATAATTGACCAGATTCTTTATGTGATTTGCAATGTATGGAACAGGCACAACAGGCAACACCCACGTATACTACACATCAAGTAGTTTCGGTTATTGCATTCAACAACACAAAATAGCTTTCAATGTTCACTGAAGTACATATCTATGCCCTGGATAGCAAAGGTTGAGCTAACAAGAGCAAAGCGATTATTCAAAGGAGGTATCAGAAAACGATTTTTCCATTTAAGTGACCAATCAAATAGAACAGTAGACAAACAATTTGTAAATCTGCACTCAGTATTTACAAAGCATAAAGTGGGCCACAGTTTGCGCCTGCACCAGCCTCTAAAAAATATCTGCAGAAAATGGCTCAGAGAAAAACCTTTCGCCGAATCATATCGCATCACACTACTACCATCCCGGAACAAAGCCAAGAGGATCTCGACCATTCGTGTCTGGGAGGCAGCTGTAAGATCAGCCTTCCAATTTCTCCTCACTGCCATACAATTACAATCTAAATTTAGAAACAAAGCATACAAGAACACACGTCGATAAAGGATCCAATAAAGAAAGAAGTTGTAGCAAGATCGAGCAATTGAGTGGAGGTGCCCATCCCTTGGATGGACCCTTTGTGCGACCACATCCTGGGCAAGTACTAACTGGCATCCAGGAAGATGAGGGGGATGAAAAGAAATGAATTATAAGGTGAGAAGTGGATTCACTCAGTGTACATACTAAGCGCTTCCGTCCACCTTGGTGATATTCTTGATCTGTGGAGTTTGCCCTGCAGGACTGACTATAGAGGAAGTGGGAAAGCTCACATATCAAATATGTGTGGCTGGTCAGCCCGGCAAATATGTGGAAGGCCTGGGCAAAACCAATGTGCAATTTTTTTCTACTGGTTGGTGTTACATAAGCGGATTTTCTCACATAGGATGCCCTAGGGATAAGGCGTCGGCCACAGTCCCATCTACCAGCTTTGCCTCAGAGCTCCAGAAGCAGCACTCACATGTGCGTAGAACGCTTTCTCACCGTGCAGGTTCTGCACCTGCTGGGCAGCTGGCTTTTATTCCGTCAATGACTGGTGGGAGGGGATTCTGGTCATGACTGTGAAAGAGAGTCACCGGAAGAAAAGCTGCCATATCCTTAATGTGATTTAGAATGTGTGGAAGGAGCACAACAAGTGCATTCAACGCTACTAGATTAACTTGCAAAGTGGCAGTCTCCCTGGGTGTGGAAGACGTCAACCATCAGATTTTTAGTTTAGTTCAGTGTCAGGAGTAGTTCGCCTGTGGACCCTCGAGCTCCTTTGTCTTGTTCATTTTTCAAAAACAAGCACCTGTTGCGATTATGTTTTTCATTTCTGCAAATATAATAGGCAGTGCTCCTGTCACGCCCCAAAAGTAAAATAAAAACGAAGCATAAAAATCCAATCATTCTTGCCGGATAAATTTAAGTGCATCTTTGGATATATAATTCTCACCTAATGAAGCTTGGCAAATACTTTGGCTGTTCAGAATAGAAAAAGGATTCAGTAACTAAGAGGAAAATAAATATTCTGAATAGCTAAACTATGACAAATAATAGAGAGAAGAAAGTACGTAGAGTCATACATGATGAGATAAATCTGCATCCATTATGACAACAAAGTCCCCTGAGGCATGCTTTAATCCATGTATATATGCAGTACCTGAATTTTTCAGTTGTTCGTTAACACAAACAGCAAGTACAAAATTCACTATACGTACAAATGGGCAGCTAATCTCACCAAGTCCTAGCTTCCTTGGTCTAGCTCTCAATAGCTGGCATTATATCAGGTAAAAGACACCGCAGTAAGTCATAAATAACCAATACCCGCACCGCATGTGTAAATAAACTCGTACAACAGCATGGTTGTGAAATTACTTACAACACGGTCTTCACCATATACTTGCTGCAACTGCTTTACAATGTCTTGAGTTCCATCTGGGCTTCCATCATCCACAATAATGATTTCAAACTTGGCGTCCCTACGTTGGTATCAGTTAAATTTTAGCAGAACAAATGCAAAAACATTTTCCATATAATACACCAATACTATGCTAACAAGATGATAAGAGTGTACAGCAGCAACAGAAAACAGGTTGTAATGCCGACCAAATATTATGAATAAACAGTAGCAACTGAAAACATGTTGGAGATTACAAAGAAGTGCTGCATGATGGCTGCTTTCTAGAATAACCATTACATACAATGTATTAATACATAAACTGCCAACACTTGCAAGCCGGCCCTATAGAAAATTAGGTCCTCTGATCTCAAAATAAGATGGCCTACTCCTATCAACCAGTTGACAAAGATCCTATGGTGATATGATGATAACTTCTCACAAGATCAAGTAGCAATTCCGAACTCCCTACTGAAAGGTGTGCCCGTGATCGTATCTCATGGTCTGAATCGAACGCAATTACTAGGTGACTTCACAGGATCTCTACAGCTGCACTACATGAGGTGGGAATTGCAGAATCTCAAGCAACTAAGCAGTGACTTGCTCACATAAAAAAAGCAGGAGTGGATGGGGGAGGAGTGGCAGGGGGGGTTACGGGAGGTGCTTGAAGATGAGGTAGACGATGATGGCGACGTTGAGGCGCTCGTTGTAGGTGGGCACGATGATGCTGTACTCCGGCTTGCCGCCGCCCGCCTCCCCTCCCGTCTCCATCACCGCCGCAGTCGCGGATCGACCGAGCAAGAGCAGGAGAAGCGCAGCAGATCTCCTCTTCTCGGTGCGTGTCTCTCGCGAGCGCCGCTGCAGCTGCCGTTGGGCAGAACGAAGATGGGAGCCGGCGAGGCCGCCGATCTTGCCTCCGCCGGTGTCAAACTGGAGGTTTTTTTTTTTTTTGAGAAGGTGTCAAACTGGAGGTGCTCCGAGAAGTTGGACTCGGATCGGATGGGCTGCGTGTCCTGGCAGAAAGAGTACAGGCCCGTTTTCGTGTGGGCTTCTGTGGATGAAGCTTTCTTTGCATGAACCTGAGCTTTGTTGCGCTACTAAAAAAACACTACATACTCCTTTTTATGTGACTAGCAAAAGTGCTCGTGCGTTGCACCGGAAAGGCCAATCCAATTCGCATGGAGAATTTTATCTCCCTCACAATACCAATCTTGAGTTGGACTTTTTCTTATCTTGACAAACCTATTCACACCCGGCTCAAACCCAAGGGCACACACACAGTAAATAAGTCTCAGTTCCCTCTTTTTGTTCGTGGAAATACGATTTTCGTCAAAAGACAAGAAAAAGAATGAGGCGATAAGAAAAGATATTATAGCTCACCAACATGGAACCATAACCATCAGCTACTTTGCACCCTCCCTTAGAAAACGCGACTCCTGATCCTTGAAAAACCTAATCAGAGATCGAAGGTTTACTACTCATTGCAAATCAATCCTACATAAGAATCCTACATAAGAGTGGCTGTAGGGGTTCCCTCACAGTAAAAGCTTCAAAAAATATCCTACATAGGAGTCTAAAATCAAGAGAAAACTTACTCTACAATTTTTCTTTCCCGGTCATACTGGATTTATCAATGACAAGAAACGACGACTAATTAAAATACCGTCATCTGGAGCCTAAAAGGTGGTTTTTTGTTTATGTTTCGTTTTTGTTAGGATCAACTGCAGGCGCTAATTAAGTAAGCAAATTCAGCCGAAGCAGAATCTCAGAAACATTGAGTGTAGGTACAAACAGTAGGAACGCGAGCTAGGCTTTGATCTGGGGATGTGTATTTGGGACGCGGCGCTGCGCCTGCTGTGTTGCGTTGCGCCTGCTGTTCTGCTCAAACCCAGGCTCCTCGTTGGCTACCTGCGAGCCTATGGCTACCTTCTACATCTCCACCCCGTCGACCCAGTCGCTCCCTTCTTCCCCAAGGCGTTGCGCCGCGCGCCTCCTCCGCCTGCCCGCTTGTCCAATCATGAAGCACAGCGGGACGCGACGGCCACCTCTGCTACATCCCGGTCCAATGCTGAACCCCGACGGAGTCCAATGGAGCCGGTATTCTCCTCCGTCCCGCTTGCCCACCGGTAGCGGACCCTCGTCACTTGCCCCACCCGTCATCCCGGACGCCCCATTCTTCCCCACCGCGCAAGGCCTCCTCCGCTGCTTTGCCCGTCCGTAGCGGATGCTCCTCCACCTGATATCCTCCGCCTGCCCGCCGATATGAACGCAACTGCTGCGATTTTCTTCTATACGACTGTAGGACCACACAAACGTGCAGGATGCAATCTCCTGGTGGTTTCCAGTTTTTAGCGAGCAGACGCCGAACGTCCGATTTTCTTTTGGAAAACGATACGGATCCTTTGGGAAAAAACAGACGCCGAATGTCCGGTTTTCTTTTGGAAAACGATACGGATCCTTTGGGAAAAAATCAGCTTTCTGTTTTTTTTACTTAGCGGTGGCATAGGGTAATATGTGGTTTTGTGGTTTTTTTTTACTTAGCGGTGGCATAGGGTAATATATGGTTTTGTGGGAGGGTAAACCTGTCCAGAAAAGTGTAGGTACTATAAGAAACACTCCTTCCTTTATTATTAGGTATAGATATAGATTTCCCTGTAATAATAAATTTTATCGCTACCGTCTTCAAATGCTAGGCACTCCTTATGTGATTTCCTTCCCTAAAAATTCATGTCATCATTATGCCATTTTCGTGTCGATAAATAGTTATATAGTCTCTTTTGTGCACTTGTGCTTTTTTGCACGCTTGGCTGCAAGCCTGCAACTCACTACCGTACAGATTAATCAAATCTTTTGCACTAAGAGAAACATAAGCGTTTTCATGGGCAGTTAAGGTTGCCAGACGCCGGGAAGTCACTTACTCTTCATCATTATATAACTCACTTCATTCTAAATTCTTGTTGTGGTTTTATTTCAAATTTAAACTAAACCAGCGACAAAAATTATGGAACAGAGAAAGTATATATAGTAACATTTTGAGGGGCATCGACGTTTTATCAAATCATCTGACTAGTGTACGGTTGTTTTCCGGTTAGAGAAAAGAACTTGTTTTCCCAAGCTTTTGGGTCCTCCCATGAAACTGCCCTGCTTTTTTTAGAAATAGCTACACTCTCTCCGATTCATATTAATCATCACTGGATTGGATGTATCTAGTATTAAAATATATTTAGAAAAATCTATTTCCGTGACAAGTAATATGGATCGGAGGGAGTAGAAGGTTTGCAAGGAACAACTATTATACAGCAGTTAGATTGTTTTGAGACAGAAATAGAACTACTGAGGTATTTACTCCACTTCTACAACAACCTAACAGTTGTATCCTATATGTTGCAGTCATCGCTAGATGGTCTAAATTTTTTAGACTCTTTGCACTTCGATCTACAGTTGTAACTTTTCGGTTAGCTATGGAGTGTAAATGCAAGTTTATCATGTAACACGTCTTTATGTTCTCATCCATATATGATATAGAATGTATTTTCTTCCTGTGTTTGTCTTTTTTTTATATATTTTTTCTTTGCTTATCTTGCGTATAATCTTCGCATAGTCTTGGTGTGGCCGTCGTCCAGTCACTTACTCTTTTGCAAATGAGTTTATTTTGTGTACGATTATTACCTTTAGCATCGTTTCTCTGCCTTTTGGATTCTAATGCTTGGCCGTGTTGTTCATGTTTTATGTCAATAGTTCTACTCAACTGATCTTCATTGGTGTTGTACCTTATATAATTATATAAATACTATTGGACTTATCGTCTTGGACGAAAAGTTTTCTTGCGTTTTGTGACAGCTGACATGTTCGAGTTACTAGTAGATATACATGTCTCTGCTTTTCTGTATCACATAGTGTATTAGCCTGCTTTGCTATCGTTATTTTTTTAGACTCCGGCCCGCTTTGTATCATTAATCTAACAGATGCGTGATGGTGTATGAGAAGCGTAGAGCGTTGAGATAATATAATAATATGTTTATGATGTCATATGTTGAGCGTTTCACCAGCATCACCGCTTTGTTTTGTCTTGGTCTTTAACTGACTATGCCCTCTGGTGCTAACTGGGTCGTTCCATATTTGCGCACTATTTACCCATTCTTTATTCGTTTGTTCTAACGAATTTGCTTACAATACAACAGCACGTCTTCCAACTTTGTCATAGACGGCCTACTTAGCTCCTACATTAATCAACGTTCTCTTTTACCGCCGCGCCCCGAGAGACGCAAAGAGGAGTCTAGTATCTATAATATCATTCATGTATATGCATGGGAGAAGCTCCAAAATAGATGATCAAAGATAATCCATCTTTTATTCATCCCTCATAACCACAATCAGGAACGGATACAGGGGGACGAGCAGGGGCTACACCCCCCTATGCTCATGATTTTATTAAGGATATTAGCCTTCTAGCTCCTTCTTTAGTGTAGTTCAACTTAGCTTAGCCCCCCTCATACGACTCTCACACACTATTTAGTATAACCTTGCCCCCCTTGATCTGAGTTCCTTGCTCTGTCCCTAACCACAATAGTAATCTTAGGCAAGCGACCCATGATTCCTTACTATTAAGAGATGCCCCATGGATATGGATTTGGATATATAAGTCCCCTATTATTACCCCCTTAAACACATGAGTAATTATCCAATGCAATAAGTCACTTAGCACCTTCACACCATCACATGCCCAAGGGTAGTTTCCTTCCTTGTCCCAAAGGAAAATATTGTGTGGTCGACTTCACACAACATCAAGAAAGGAAAGTAATACATATTTATGAACAAACTTATGAATTATCTTTATGATTGGCAAATACTCATGCAAATCCACA
Organism: Avena longiglumis; assembly: GCA_030063025.1. Lineage (NCBI taxonomy): Eukaryota > Viridiplantae > Streptophyta > Magnoliopsida > Poales > Poaceae > Avena > Avena longiglumis. The sequence goes on from CP125974.1 coordinate 558,058,300, forward strand.
ACAAAGTCTAGGAAATACAACAAGATGATTGTAATGGAGATGAGAGGATCGATGGTGACGGTGGAGTTGTAGGGGTTGATGAAGATGGTGATGGAGATGATGCTCAAGCCTTCAAGGATCTTCGTAGCGGTGAGGATCGAAGTCCCAATGCAAATTGCTCCTCCAGATCCCTTCCAGAGGTGAAGCCTCTCCGAACTATGGTGTCTCTAAATGTCGGATCTCAGATCCGTCTGCATGGGGTGAAAGTATTTGAAGAGACGGCTCCGACGTGGTCGTTAAAGCTTATGATTGACGTGAATGCAAAGGGATTTGCTTCCCTTTCTTCCCAAGTGCAAGGATATTTATTAATGTGGCTTTAATGGTTTCCAAATAGAATATGTATGCCCATAGTTGAGTTCTCCAATTGATTTATTCATCCACACCTTCAATTCCGAGATCCTAGTGAAATAAGCATAAAAGGGACGCGCGAGCTCGGTAAAATTCCAAAATCCTTTCACTACTCATGTAGAAACATAAGATAAACATGCTGCAAAAATGCACTCATCAACTTGCAAAAAAGAGATGTATCGATTTCTCGACAAGGTAAACTATCTTAGGAGGTTTATCTTAAACTTGTCGAGTAAATTTGATGCGTTCAGGCAGATTCTTCGGCTCAAGAAAGATGGCGAGTTTGTGTGGGGGGCAAGACAGCAAGAAGCTTTTGAGAAGATTAAATTTTTCCTGATTACTCCTTTGTTTTTAAGAGCACTTGTGAGAGAAAAACCTTTCGGGCTATACATTGCTGCTGGATATGGAGTACTTGGAGCTGTCTTGACCCAGGAAGCTGAATGTATCCAATTTCGTACCTCAGTCCGCGACTAATAGAAGCCGAATCAAGGTACTCCCTCTGTTCGGAACTATAAGACGTTTTAGCTTTGTGAATCGAATGTATCTAGACGTCCTTTAGTGTATAGGTTCGTAGAGGTTCGGAGTGAACCTATATCCTAAAAGGTGTCTAGATACATTCGTTTCACAAAGCTAGAATGTCTTATATTTTCGAACGGAGGGAGTACAATTATAACGAGTCACTATATTATGCTTGCACAAAACTACATCATTATCTTTTATCAAGCCGATGTGTAGTGGCATGCCAAACCGATGTGATCAAACACATGATACGAAAGCCGATTCTCATTGGACGAATCGGTAAGTGGCCTATGGATTGATCAAATATGATTTGGCTTATGAATCTATCAAATCATTAAAAGACCATATCATGGACAACTTCATAGTAGAGCATCAGATCAGTGAGGAGTCTAGCACGGACTTAAACATTTTTTCAACAATGCCTTGGAAGTTGTATTTTGATGGCTCGGCACTAGAGTTGTTTGCGTATCTCCTCAAGGTGCAATATTGGGCCCGGGGCGATCCGGCCCTGGCGGCGAGTTGGCCAGCATCGGGATTGGATCGATGCTGCTGTGCAATAACATCTTCCACATTTTGAAAGCCCCTCCGATCCGTTCTGTTTATGATCTTCAACTGTGGTTATGCAAACTTTGGCTTCTTTCATCATGTGGTGGATGGAGATCCCTGATTCTAGCTATTGGTCAATTCTGCATGATGCCTCTGAACTGGAAAATTTTGATCGATGGAGCCAAGATAGTATCATTAATTGTTACAACTATATGCACTACTACTACTATTATGTTCACACACAAAGAATCACCCAGTCAAGGGCAGACCAATAGATCCACATGAGCAGATTTCTCCCACTTGCTTTGGTTGCATTGGATCATTTTCTATGGATGGTACTAGCTAGTACTTCTGAAGAAGATACCGCCCCCTTGCTGTTTGGTTGTGTCACCCAAGGTGGACGACAACACCTCCCTCGTTGATCCTCAGTTTCTTTTTCCTCTTTTTTTTTTGGGCGAAACGTTGATCCACAAATTTAACAGAGGGGGCCTTTTGAGGGCGGGGTACGGAGCACAAAAGAGGCCGGCCCCTGAAGATTGCAATTGCAGCAAGTTCGAGCCCGGGTTTTCGCCGGACAAACCACTGTCGTCGTTTGACTCCAGTTGTTCTATGTAAAACTTGGCCATCTAGAATTTGTTCTGTGCAGCTTAGCACTGCTGGCTCTGTGAAAAAAAATCACAAGACAGGTTTTATCGGGAAAAAAAAAATCAAAAGACAGGTAAATACTAAGGTTTCTCTCTTCTTTTAATAGTACCTTTTGCTGCAACTCTAGCCGGCAATTTACATAAATTCTAGCCAGCACCAGGATAATAATAAGAAAGAAAGCGTTATTCAAAGAGACTAAAACAGACGTTCTGTCTTTCAGGAGACTAAAAGAAAAGAAAAAGAAAGAAGGTAATTACATGCTACCAGCAGAGTTTCTTGCTTCTGTCATAGCCCATAGGCGGTACTGAAGTAGCTCTGGGTGACGTTCCTGTTCAGTATCTGCAGCACCTTGCTGTTGGCCGGGTTCACGAACCGAGGCGTCTTGAACTGGCTCACCGCGCCGCCCAGGCTCAGGAAGTGAACCAGGATCTCCCTGAAGGTTCCCTTCCTGAGGATCCGGAGCTCGAGGGGGCCAATGGTCTTGATCTTCCTTGAGCCCATGTAGCCCGCGTCGACGAAGGCTAGATCCAAGGCGTTCGCGCAGCCGCTTAAGACCTCGTTGTTGGTTTCGGAGCTCAGCTCCCAGAACACCACGTAGCGGGCCGGATCACTCGACTTTTCCACGTAGCTTGTGAAATCCACTATCTCCAGCTTCTCCCCTTCCAGGAGCTTCGCTGCCTCCTCAACAGCTATCTGCAGGTCCTTCTCGGTGTTCTTGTCGATGTTTATGCTCAGCACTAGGCTTCTGCGGCAGATGAACTCGAGCTTGGGTGTTGAGTTGTGGAAGCTGGCTATCTTCACGACGTCTCCTAGCCTGTACCGATATAGCCCTACAACAACAATAGACAAAATTGAGTTGTAACAGGGTACTAGTATTTAGAGATAATGAATTATTACACTTGAGGTTTATAATTCCCTGAATAAGTATGTCTCAAGTTACATGCGACAGATAAGTACTAGCTGAAATAATTAAAGATAGCGATGTGATTGGTGAGTCTGGTACCTCCAATATATAGAAAGATTAGGCAACACTGTCTACCTTATAAAGTTTGATACTAATCCTAATCCTAATCCTAAATTCCTAACGAGTGCAGCAACGGGCGGACCATAAAACATTTGCAAAAGTTACTCAACCATGGTGCTTAATATACAACCTTGATGTGTACACAGCCGTGTGCTTCTCGGTTTGGTGTAGTACAAACATTCCAGCTTGCAGCGTAGATGACTAAGCAATTTGTAATTTCATTTGAAGGTATAATATACCAGGAGAACTACTAGGTACTTCTGATAATTGTTACAACATGAGGTATCATCTGACCCAGTTGACAACATCTAAAGCAGAGTGATGAAAATTTAAATGGTTGTCCTAAGCTATGTTTACTCCACCATTAATCTAAAGATGAGAACAAACAGCTAAGAGTAAGAATGTACCTGCGAAGGTAGTTAGCACAACTTCATAGATTTTGCCGACCTCGACTTCAGTTAAGCCAACCGGCTCTGACTCTATGTAATGAATAGAGGCACTGTTCTCTGTCTCCTCCCCTGTTGGTTTCTCCAAAGGAATGAACTCAAAATAACCAGTATGCGGCAGAATAGCATATGTCACCTGTTCAGGTGGCAGTGTCGGGTCTATGTTAGAGCCAACCCATCCTTCAGATGCACCGTAGTCAGCACTAATCAGTGGTAATTGCCCAGCATAGTGCCTTAACTTCTTCAGATACGGTTCCATCGACCCTGTCATGATGCCATACACGTATTTTGCATTTGGCCACAGTGCAGGGATCACACCATACCAGTTGCTCAAACCCATACACTTTTTGTAGATTGAGTCAGCAAGCTCAGGGTTCGGTGTCAGAATTTTTGAAACAGCTTCGCGGATTGATGGTGCTGTGATTTTCGCTGAGAGAACACCATCTCTTATATCAGCACAAAGGTCCTCCCAAACTTCCTCCAATGTTTGAAATGCATGCACTAGGCTGTGAGCAAATGTTGAGAACACAGAGTGGACTTCGTCCGAGTATATCAACCCGCAGAGCAAGTGACAATATAAGGACTGGTGGAAGTCAGGGCCAAAGATTACTTCGTCAGGGCTGCAGCCCTGAGACTGGATACCCTTCATACCTTCCTTATAGCGTGGACTCCGGTAAAGGTTTGTTGTTGCAGTTGTAGCAAGGATACCACCTTCTGTTGAAACTTGCTTGCTTCCATAGACAAACTGCAAGGCTTTTCCTTTGCCGATAGGGTATTCACTGTAATTACAAAACATAAAATTATTCTAAAAATCTGAGATAGGTTTACTAAATTCAGAAACCAAGCAACACTTCAATGACAAGCATCACACAATGTATAAACAACATAAATTTGTGCTGAACTTGATTAGCAAGGTTAGTTCTAAAATCATACTAGCAGTTATACTTGAGCATACTAATAAAATGGAGCTCCTTACCGGTTCCTAAATGCGTAAGAAGTACGGAACACTTGAAGTGTGTTCTCAAGCAATTCATCATTAAATGGAAGGAACTTAGGCTTTCCCTGCGTTGTACCAGAACTGCATAAAGGATCATAAAACATGTTACAGTCATCTACTTTCAAACAACAACACAATACACTTGAAGCTAGTAAGTACCTGAGGGAGAGAGAGGTGATGGGCTTCCCAGTGAGCACTGGCACACTATCACCATCAGCAACCCTCTTGATGAAAGGTTCGACATCGCTGTGCACACACAGCGGGATGCATGATTTGTAGCTCTCGGCATCAGTCCTCCCGTCAAGGCCAAAGCGCGTGAGGTATTCAGCATCGGCATTGGCCTCGAGGATCTTTTTCAGTGTCTCCTGCTGCACGCGCCCAGCATCACGCGTTAACATCTCGAACTCATTGATAATCTCTTCACAACTACAGATCGTCATTTCGTACTGGCAGAATCCTGGCTCTACCACACCTAGATTGAAGGAGAAATCACAGTAAATATCCATGAAACAAGGAGGCAAATATGTGAGCCAATTATAGGAGAAGAGCTCAATGACATCGCTGCACTGCAATTTAGAATCAAAGTGGCAGAGAGTTCAAAGAGAGAGGCGTCAAAAGATTATGCGGTTTCTAACCACCAACTGAGCTGGAAACCAAGAACCGACAGAGCAGTCGGTTTGGCATCAGAATGGTAAGAAAAAATTGAAGAACGCAGAACTTTACCACCGACAGAATATCTGACTAGCATGCAATAATCGTTCGACGAACACCACAAGATTGCACGCAGAAATGACGAACACGAAAACAAGGGAATGGTCTAGGGGGAATATAACAACGGTATCACCGTATACCTACTAAAGCTACCAAACCATGAAAAATTAGGCCACTTTACAAACCATCCTTGGATACGTCGACAGAAAGAAGAAGCTAAGATTTTACTTTCCGACACAAGCATTTAGTACCAATGAAATACCAAATCAGAATCCCAGCAAAGGAGGGAATCGATGCTCACTTTCTGGAGCAGAGATACCACTAGCCCAGGGATTGCAACATAAAGACAAATATATATGAATGAAAAAGGTGCACGCCCATTTTTTCCTTTGTTTCCCGGGGACTGATTACAGCCCCGGCATTTCCTGGTACTTTCAGTGTGTAGACTGGCGGTTTATTTTTAATGAGAAAATCGGTGGGGAGGCCATTGTTTAGAAGAAAACACTTACAGTACATGTTCTAAAAGATACACATATCCTGACAAGATATGCCATCAGCAGGCTGCTTAATTAGCGCAGGGGACAGTTCTATTTAAGAACAGGAACTAAATATTTACCAATAAAAAGTACCAGAAAACAGTCCCGTTTAAGAACGGGAACTAAATAGTAAGTACACCATCATTAGCATTTCATAGCGCAGGGGCAAACCCTCCCAAATATGATCCCTTTTTTTGGGGGGGCAAATGCAGTGAGCCTAGCACTCTAGCAGTGCCCTTGCAGCACATGTTCCATGATGCACGTCTCTAGCTACGAATAGCAAGTCATGTAGAGATGTTTGTTTCCTCGAAATATATATTTGATGAATTGTTCGTTCAGGTAGGGTCCTTAACACTGACAGAAAACATACACACATAAAAAAGAGAGCAGGAAAGACAGAGGAAGATGGAGTAGCGTAGGCGTTCCCGGAGGGACTAGACAAAGAACCCACGAGGGACGAAAGAGGGGAGTAAATGTGACGCGACCTGACCTAGTAACACCCCCAGAAAAGGAAGCGAATCGGGAGGCCGCGTGGCCACCTGATGCCGGTGATAGAATCCGCGACTCTCCTAGTAGAACTCTTGGTCGCCGGAGTATGAACGGGTTCCGGTACGAGAAGGAGGAGGCCGTCAAAATTGGAGGAAAGAGGGAAAAAAGGAATATGTGCAGCGTGAATCGCGAGCCACGGGGCCGCGAATCAGGGGAGGGGCAGAGGGGGTCAACCGGCGACACGGGCGGGCGGACGCGGAGACCCTGAGCTTGCTTGCTCGCTCGTTGACCTCGAGGGGAATCTCGGAAGCTTCTTAAGATCGTCTAGAGCAGAGGACGCAGCGGAACGACTTTCAGTCGAGATTAAAGATTCATCATTTTTCAGTGGAAGAACAAGAAGATAGTATGATGATGGGCTGATGGCATACAAAAGGAGGCAGAGATTTGAGTAGTCGTCTCGTAAGTGATAAATCCCGATCGGAATCGAACCTTGGGAGGATGCAGTAAGTATATTCGTATTCGCGGGAGACATTTTTTTTTACCCCGGACGGAACGAGTATATCCTCCCCGGCGGAAAAGCAGAGCCTACAGACAGAGAGGCCAGTGCAAGAAACGGACCAACAAATTCCCCAACAGAATCCCTCTAGGAAGAAGAGGTGGAGAACAGAAGACGACCCTGGGAGAAGAAGAAGAGCACCAATTCCCCAACAGCAAAACCGGACGCGAGAGAGGGGAGAGAGGAGAGGGGAGGGTGAGTGACTGACCTGACCTGACCTGAGCTGACCTGACCGGTGTTGATCCGAGGAGCAGGGCTGTGGAAAGCGACCTCTGCGCCGCCGCTGCTGCTGCCGGCCGGAGGCAGAGGAAGGCGACGAGGACGAGGAAGCTCCACTAGACGACGGACGGACGGAGGGACCGGCGCCCGGGACCAAGCAAGCCAACCAACCCAACCGAGGGAGGGAGGGAGGGAGGGTGGAGTCGATAGATTAGTCCAAGGGGCAAGCGGGTTCACCGAGGATGATGATGACCCGAAGCGGAACCAAATGATGGTGCTGCGACGGAGGATGTGCTGCTGCCCCCTTTTGTAGGCACGGCCCACCGTCCGTCCGTCCGTCCAGGCTTGCGCCGGGGTAGGGGGGGAGAAGCGTCTCCGTCGATCTCCTCCCTCGTGCCGGCCTCCTTGTCTTTTTCTATTACAGTCTCCTCTTCCTTCCCCCACTCCATTTTTTTCTTTCGGTTTATTCGGGATGCGACCGTACACGTGTGTTCGGCGCGGCTGACAAGTGTGCGCCGCGTCAGTCTCGCTCCCTTTGATCTGCATCAGCACTGCCTGTTTTTATTTTATTTTTTAGGGCTGCTGGAGATTTTATCTTTTTTTTTGTATATCTCTAGGATGTTGGGCTGCTGGAGATTTAATGGAAATAAGTGTGCATATCTTTTCTACATATCCTCGAGATATTGGGCTGTAGGAGATTTAATCTAATTAACTGTGTATATCTTTTTCCCTAAAAAAATGTGTATATCTTTTTTTATATCCATAGGATATTGGGCTGCTGGAGATCTCTAATGGAAATAAGTGTGTTTTTTGTGTAGTACTATATGTTCTCGGAGGTAATACCATAAAACCACTGTTTTTGTGCTAATTTTTTGAAAAACCAACACTTCACATTTTCATAGCATAATGTGACCACTATTCTGCAAATTTTCTACAATTCACACTAAATTCAAATTGAACATGAATTGGCACCGTTTTTGACTAGTGGGACCCAATTGTCAAGGCCTATTTGCTGAGGTGGACAGAGTTCTAGTTGTTAGCTCAAATAAAAAAAAGTCAAAGTACACCAAAAGAAAAAAAAATCAAAGAAAAGGGCGAGGTCCTCTCCTTCAGTGCGTCGTCGATGCCTCCTCCCGTGTTGTCGTCCAGCGCTTTTAGGATGTCTGTTTTGTTTATATCTCTAGGATGTTGGGCTGCTGGAGATGTAATGGAAATAAGTGTGCATATCTTTTTTGTACTACATATCCTCGGGATATTGGGCTGCTGGAGATTTAATCTAATTAACTGTGCATATCTTTTTTTATATATCCATAGGATATTGGGCTGCTGGAGATTTAATGGAAATAAGTGTGCTATGTGTACTATATATTCTCGGAGTTAATACCATAAAACCACTGTTTCTGTGCTAAATTTTTGAAAAACCAACACTTCACATTTTCATAGCAAAATGTGACCACTATTCTACAATTTTTCTACAATTCACACTAAATTCAAATTAAACTTGAATTGACACCGTTTTTGACTACTGGGACCCGATTGTCAAGGCCTATGTGCTGAGGTGGACAGAGTTCCACTTGTTAGCTCAATTAAAAAATAAATCAAAATACACTAAAAGAAAACAAATCAAAGAAAGGGCGAGGTCCTCTCCTCCAATGCGTCGCCGCTGCCTCCTCCCGTGCTGTCGTCCCACGCTTATAGTCGCCGTGCTCAGATGCTCATGCCCCCTGCTGCTCGCGAGAGCCTCGCAATTTGCTGTCATGGCCCCTTGTTGTGCCCTAGGCATATTGGGATGTCGTCGCCCCTTGTTCCTATTTGAATTGCAACATGCTCAATAAATAAAATCGAAAGCATAACCCAACCCAGCATTCTCACATGGAAATATGAGCACCGAAATTTGACTCCCAACAAAAATAGTCATGTTTTGGATTTTCAGCACCACCGATGAGCACGGTGTTTCCTGGACAAGGAATAACGATCTAAACATGACCATGGATGACCATGATGTTTGTAATTTAGAGGGTACCAATGATAACCATAGAGGCAAGTTCCCGAAATTACAAGGACAAATTTCAAAAGCGTGCATATGAAATCTCCAACGATAGTCAGAGATTTGAGTACAAACGTAAATAGTCATGCCTTGTAGTAATTTAGAGGGTAAGAGTGGCAAGCATAGATGTAAGCTCCCAAAATTGAGAAATAATAATTGTTCTGTATGTGACTGTTCGGAAAAACGTACATGCATGTGAAATTTCGTCGAACTGATTTTGAGGATAGGATCCTTAATTCACAAATGATTATAGTACTTTTTGTTGCCAAAGGTCCACATGAGATGAGAGTGTGTCTCTCCCTACACATGTGCACAATTTTTTTTCTTAAGATGGCCGTGACATTGGTCAGCATGCATGCATGATGCGTGTGCCTACTGTGTCGGGCTCACCATATCTGCGTGAACAGGAGCAGTTGGGTAGTCTGCATGGCCAGGGCATTCCAGTTCGAGTTCGAGTTCGAGATCGATCTCTGGTAATCGTGCACGTGTATCGGACTCCGCGTTACGCAATGCGAGGGCAGCGCAGGGCACTGTGGCGTGCGACCTGCATGCGACCTGGTTTTCTCCAACTTTTTCCCGTGACCTAGATACACTAGTATACCAATCGTGAAGTAGTACTATTCCCCTGTGTGCTACAGTGCTTTTATGGGGGGGTGACCAGGACCGCCTATTTTTGTTGACGATGCTCCCGCTCCGTTTCATCGCAGGCAGGGCTGCCACACTGTTCGGTGCTAGCTTTCCCTTTATGTGTGTAGCTTTGGGTAATAGGCGCTTCTGGCCCGTGCCCCCATGGAGAGTGTAGCCATAGATTGGGGCGTTCAAAGTTCCAATGAATTGAGACTCATATTTACATTATATACTCCCTCCGTTTAGAAATATAAAATGTTTTAGGTTAATGAAGCTAATATATCTATGTACACTTTTTAGTGTATAGGTTCAAATGAATCTACACATTAAAAAATGTCTAGATACATCTACGTACTCTACAAAACTAAAACATCTTATATTTCTAAACGGAGAGAGTACCACGGAGTATTTCATACTGAAACTTCGGAACGAAGGGCGTACATGCGAATCCTTGAGGTGAACACTAAACCCTAAACTCCACTTTTTGATCCATTGGGCTTTTGCAAAAATAATTGATCTTCTTTAATTCCTAAGTTTGTCCGTTTGATTCATGTGGATGAAATCCTTGGATTTTTTTCAAAGGATTCATTTGCACTGAATCCTTTTGCTATATTTCCATTTTTTTTTCTCTTGGTGGCATGGTTTTTTTAATCCTATAATTCATGCGGACAACGTGTGGTGTATTTTACATCTTCTTGCACCTGCCTATCGTGGCCACTATCATTTCACTAGTGGCTTCTTATCGTGATTCGGACCACTTGGGTGAGGTTTCCTCTCTTTGCTCCGTCTCCATCACCGTTGAGCTCGTTAATGGTGGCCTAGCCTTGCCAAAAATGTTACTATAGGGTCGTTTCATAGCTCGTTCGATCGTGGCACCCTTGAAAGGTCACGTACGGTTTAATTCAGGTAAAATGTAAGTTGGAATCTAGTGGCGTCCTCTTTATTTTCGTCATGTCCACCTAGAAAAGAGACGGCCATTAATTTGGGCTGGAGATTCCACAATATGCTTATTAGCTATTTCGGCAGTTTATTCGAAAAAGTCACCCCCAAATCGCGATGATCATGTACTCCCTCCGTCCAAAAATAGATGTCTTAACTTTTTCAAATTTTGGATGAATCTATATACTAAATGGTGTCTAAATTCATCCAAATTTTAACAAATTTAAGACATCTATTTTAGGACAGAGGGAGTACTATGCATGGAGAAGCCCATTTCGCCACCCTTGTCCTTAAATTGACAAGCTGATCATACCATCTTGGTACTCACAACGTACGTCAGGGGGTCTCTCCACTTGTTGTGGTACACTGCTTGTTTTCCCCCTTTACGCCCAACCACTACACTTCCTTGCTCCTTACTACTTGTGTACGTACGGTTACTCTCAAACTGCAGATATGGGATATACCTGCATATAGAGCCATTCAGGCCAACTTTTCGTTTTCCCTTTCGAGAAATATACTATTTGTAACTTTCCTTGCCCTCTTTGGGTCTACATGGCAGCTGAGCCTTTCTTTCTCTCTCCAAAAATACAGTGGATTCCATTTGTCCCTATTGCCGTGGGCCAAAACAAACCTCCACTATCGATCGGCACTGCTCACCCACTTTGCAAATGTGCACGATGTGTGTGCCGTGTCGTGTGTGTTCTACTAGTAGATGTTCAGTGCTTAGTGGGTCGAGATGAGTGCGAACTAAAATGTTCATGCTTCTGAGTCCCACCATCTACTAGAAGCGTGTTCATTCATGTATTTGCAAATTAGTGGGAGTTCTGAATTCTTTCTTATAAATTCATTCTTACTAATCTATTGATAATTAGTAACAATAGTATAAATAATCTAAAAACTAATAAAATTATAAATAGGTTCTTGCACCACCTAGCGATGACTACGATTACTCATGTGAGCCGAACACGCGCCCGCCACATTTGCCCCTTTCCCTCACTAGAACTGCGCAGACCTTGTCGTATTAGACCTTGTTGTAGTGGCGAGGGCCTAGAGGACGGAGTAGGAGCAGCAGAGGTCAGGGATATCAGCACCACAACTGAGCGGGATGGAAACTTCCTAACCGTCATTCAGTAAGCCTCGCGGGCCTAGCCAGACCCAGATCAGGTGCGCAAAGCCGCCGCCATCGCGCCGCAATATGCCGGCTGATTGAGCCACCACCACCCAGTAGTTTTTGGCTCAGAGCCTACACCTCCAGGTAGCATCTTCGATGCCAACAGAACTGACAGCACGCCATGGCCTAGATGAGGCCTAGATTTTGTCCGGCGGGTGCACTTCTACTTGCATGCGCCGCTACCAGGCCACGTCTTCGCTCTGTAGAGAGCACGCCATGGCCTAGATGAGGCCTAGATTTTGTCCGGCGGGTGCACTTCTACTTGCATGCGCCGCTACCAGGCCACGTCTTCGCTCTGTAGAGAGCACGCCATGGCCTAGATGAGGCCTAAGTTTTGTCCGGCGGGTGCACTTCTACTTGCATGCGCCGCTACCAGGCCACGTCTTCGCTCTGTAGAGAGCACGCCATGGCCTAGATGAGGCCTAGGTTTTGTCCGTGGTGCACTTCTACTTGCATGCGCCGCTACTGTGCCACGCCTTCGCCTCAGAGAAACACGCCATGGCCTAGATGAGGCCTAGGTTTTGTCCGTGGTGCACTTCTACTTGCATGCGCCGCTACTGTGCCACGTCTTCGCTCAGAGAACCGCCATGGCCTAGATGAGGCCTAGATTTTGTCCGGCGGGTGCACTTCTACTTGCATGCGCCGCTACCAGGCCACGTCTTCGCTCTGTAGAGAGCACGCCATGGCCTAGATGAGGCCTAGGTTTTGTCCGGCGGGTGCACTTCTACTTGCATGCGCCGCTACCAGGCCACGTCTTCGCTCTGAGAAACACGCCATGGCCTAGATGAGGCCTAGGTTTTGTCCGTGGTGCACTTCTACTTGCATGCGCCGCTACTGTGCCACGCTCGCCTCAGAGAAACGCCATGGCCTAGATGAGGCCTAGGTTTTGTCCGGCGGGTGCACTTCTACTTGCCTGCGCCGCTACCAGGCCACGTCTTCGCTCTGTAGAGAGCACGCCATGGCCTAGATGAGGCCTAGGTTTTGTCCGGCGGGTGCACTTCTACTTGCATGCGCCGCTACCAGGCCACGTCTTCGCTCTGTAGAGAGCACGCCATGGCCTAGATGAGGCCTAGGTTTTGTCCGGCGGGTGCACTTCTACTTGCATGCGCCGCTACCAGGCCACGTCTTCGCTCTGTAGAGAGCCAACCAATGTCGAGGAGCACCCCACCCACCGTGTCAGGTCGCCGCTGGATGTACACGGCGCCTAGATCCGACCCTCCTGCGTGTGCTTGACCGAGAGAGGAAAACGGATGGCCGACGGGCATTTTGGGCAGTTGTTTGATTTTTCTTGAACTTACTTATGCATCCAAATTCTCTGAACAAATATCTTATTTTCACGTGCCCTTTACCGGCACTAGATGCGCGATCAAAATGGAGATAGAGCGGGAAAGGACCTCGTACTTATTTTAATATGTCATCGCCGCCTCACTGTCCCAAGAAAACACGCCGGGCCGGCGGGGGAAGGTTCGGTATTCACGGTGAATAATGCGATGGATCCATGGCGCGCCCGGGCGGCGTGGGTGTCTTTTTTGGCTGGCTGGATGGTTGGTTGTTTCTGGCTGGTGCGGATCCCGGTCGATCATCCACGACCCCTAGTACTAGTATTTGGCACTACAGTACTAGCTGGGACTCGATGCGACGCGAGGCTGGTCCGCCGCACTCGGCACGTTACGTGGATGGACCTCGCGCAGAGCAGGCGAGGCTGAATATGCCACGTTCGCCGAGCCGCGATCGGGTCGCTGCCATTTCTGTCACTGCCTCGTCTTCTCGCACGTCCCGCTGGCTCATCATCCGGCCTCTCTCCACTGTCATCGTAGCCTACCTACGCCAGGCCCACCTGCAGAGCCACTCACTGACTGCCCGTCCGCCCGTCCACCTCTGTACTAGAACAAATTAAAATTATTAGGGGAATAATCAACACACAAGATACTGTATGATCGATCGAGATGGTGAGACTGCTGGCCTGGACATCATGCGTGAGAACCCATGATTGCTTGACCGCGAGCTTTGTACTTATAATGGATTTTGGAGGGCCTCTGGCTTGAATTATTAGCGCGAGCGAGCAATCAAGGCTCCTATAGGTTCCTCAGTGAAAAGATAACCGAAACACGTGCTGTGTTCTTTTCTTTCAAGTTCTTGCGTGTTCAGTGACGACCATGCGGAAGTGAAATCGGTCCCCTTTTTTCCCCCGGTAGCTAGGTGTTCTCACCTCGTACTAGTAACTTACACGGGGTAAATTGCTTAAGGAAGGAAGAGTCGTACGTGTTGCTTGGTGCAAACTTGTTAGCAACAATATTATTTTGCGACTCTCCCGCACCCTTGAAATGTAGTAGTACAATATTTATGTGGTGGTGGTTTCGGGCAATTTAGTAATTTAGAGGGTAACAAATATGATTACACTTTTTGTTGCAAGGCACACATGAGAGTATGTCTCTCCCTACATCATATGCACAATTTTTCTCTTTTACGATGGCCATGTAACATTCACAAGAAATTTGGCCGTTCGGCTCCCAACCACAACGGTCAGCATGCATGGCGTGTGTGCCTACTGTGTCGGGCTCAGCAAGTCTGCGTGAACAGGAGCAGTTCGGTCATTGCACGAGCCACCGGTCTATCTCATCTCGCGTCCGCATGGCCAGGGCAGTACTCCAGTTCAAGATCGCTGTGGCGTGCACGTGTGCTGGACTCCGTGCACGAGGGCCAGGACCTGGTTTTCTCTCAAACTTTTTTCCCGTGAACTAGATATAGTAATATATCTACCGTGGAGTGATATTCCTGTGCTACAGTGCTTTTATGGGGGCGACCAGGACCGCCTGTTTTTGTTGACGATGTTCCTTTTTTCCGTTTCATCGCAGGCAGGGCAGCTACGTACACTGTTCAGTGCTTTCTTTTTCTGTATTTTCATTTTCATTTGCTTCCTGTGTGTAGCTTTGGGTAGGCTTTTGGTCCGTGTGACTCCGTGGAGAGTGTGTGCTCATCGATAGGGATGTTCAAACCGCAAAGTTCTGATGAAATTATGTACTCGCCCCGACCGATATTAGTTGACTTGGATTTGTTTAGATTTAAATAAATCTAGACACTATTTAGTATGTAGGTTCATCCAAATTTTGGCAAATCCACGTCAACTAATATGGGTCGCATGGAGTACTTACATGTATTGTCATGTTGGAACTTTCGAACGCAAGGGTGTATCCGAGAGGGTGGAGGCCACGTCACACTCCAAGCATGGCTAGAATCTAGGTTTTTAAGGAACATTTCCTTCCTTGGTCTTGATTCACGAGAACAATGGAATCCTCAGAATTTTTCCCAAGGAAAAAATCGTTCACGCCCTGTTTGCTAAAGAGAATTATCCATCCTCCCAAAAATCTTGCCGCAATTCCTTTGTTTACTAGTGGTATCAAACAAGTTTCCATCATCCTAATTCATGCGGCTTTTCAATCAGGCATGATTCACAGGGACATGCCACTTCAACCTTGTGTTTCCTATTACTATGTATTTGGCAATTATACAATTCAAAGTGGCCCTAATTAAATACAATGTAAACAACAATGACTCGATGCCAAATACAATTCAAAGATGTACACTCTACGCTTTTGCCCTGCCTATCGTCGCCACTATCATTTTGCTAGTGGCTTCGTATCGCACTTGAGCGAGGTTTCCTCTTTTCGCCGTACCTCCATCACAGATGAGCGCATCAGCGCCAAAATATTTATTATAGGGACAAAGCTATAGCATTGTATCATTGCTTGTTTAATCAAATAAGAAAGAGAAAGTTCTTGGAATGTAGTCACAGTTTGTTTTTCTTGTTATTTTGTTTGAGCGTGAACTTTTCTTGTTGTGTCCACCTAGAAAAGAGACGGCTATTTTCACCGGAAATTTCACTGTATTCTTATTAGCTCTTTCAGGTTGAAGAAACCTATTTTAACACACTTCTCCATAAATTGACAAGTTGATGATACCATCTTGGTGCACACAAACGTCAGGGTCTCTCCACATGTTGTGGTACTTGTCTTGCCCTTTACACCCAACCACCACGGTTGCTTGCTCCTGATACTTGTCTACGGTTACTTTCAAACTCCAGATCTAGTATATACCTGCATATATAGACCATTCATGCCAACTTTTTGTTTCCTTGAGAGAAAGATCGAACTATTTTTGTTTTAAAAAAATAAACTATTTGTATTACCTCTTGTGCCCTCTTTTCGTATATATATGACAGCTCAGCCTTTCATTTTCCAACAATACAATGGCTTCGATTTGTCCCTCTCGTGGGGCTAACCACCACCATCGATCACCACTGCTTACCCGGAGCGACTTTCTAAGTGCGTTCTATTAGTAGATCTTCATAGTAGTGCTTTTAATTACTAGTGGATTGTGATGAGTAGTACCAACTAAAATATCCATGCTTTTGTGTTCCACCATCTACTAGAAGAGTGTATATTTGTCCATGTCCATGTATGTTCCAAAAATATGGTTTTTATTGTTAATTAACACAGAAGAAGATAGTCGTCTTCAAGATACAGGAAACCATCCTTAGGGTGATCCTTTATCCCCCATGCTATTTAATATTGTGGTAAACCAAAGTGGTAAATACAGGAAAGAAAGAGATAGACTCGTTGCGATTATCGATAGGCTTGATATTAAGGCTGAGAAAACTGACTTGTCGGCAGCTGAGAGACACTTACTCCAATTCGCTAATGATCAGGTCTCAAAGTTGAGGCGTGATGAGGAGACCAAGTGGGCTCAACGGGCAGAAGTTAAACATATCTAGGAAGGAGGAAATAATACTAAGTATTTTCACCTAATAGCTAATGGAAAACATCGGAAGAAAAAGATTTTTCAGCTTGAACAAGATGAGGGCACTATTGTGGGAGATGAAAACTTGAAAATCTATATTTCCGAATATTATAAGAAACTATTTGCTGACACGGACCCAAATAGTTTTTTATTAATGGAGGAGAGGAACGGGGACATTCCTCAGGTATCTACTTTGGAGAATACAATTCTTACGTCGGTGTTCTCGAAAAAGGAAGTGCTTGACGCAATCTCTTCCATGGAACACAATAAGGCTCCGGGCCCTGATGGATTCCCTGCGGAATTTTATCAGACTTTTTGGGAAGTGATAAAAAACGACTTGATGGCTTTATTTGCACAGTTGCAAACAGCCGAGTTACCTCTTTATAAACTAAATTTTGGGGTTATCACTCTCCTACCTAAGAAAGAAAATGCGGTTCAGATCCAGCAATATAGACCGATCTGCCTTTTAAATGTAAGCTTCAAATTTTTTACTAAAGTGGCCACGAATCGAATCTCTATGATAGCTCACAAGGTGATTCAACCAACTCAAACAGCATTTTTGCCTAGAAGGCATATTTTGGAGGGCATAGTTATTTTACATGAAACCATCCATGAGCTTCATTCGAAAAAGCTAGATGGAGTGCTTTTCAAAATAGATTTTGAGAAAGCATAAGATAAGGTAAAATGGCCCTTTTTACTTCAATCTCTTCGTTGGAAGGGTTTTGATCCTTTATGGTGCAAGTGGATCGAAAATTTCATTCAAGGGGGAAGTGTTGGAATTAGAGTGAATGATGACATCGGTCATTTTTTTCAAACAAGAAAGGGGGTACGACAGGGTGATCCTTTATCCCCATGCTATTTAATATTGTGGCAGATATGCTGGCCATCCTCATAGCTAGAGCTAAGGAAGATGGACAGGTTGGTGGTTTAATACCACATCTAGTTGAGGGAGGGATTTCCATCCTTCAATACGCAGATGACATAATTCTTTTCTTGGAACATGATCTTATGAAGGCTGTAAACATGAAGCTGATACTTTGCATTTTTGAGCAACTTTCGGGACTTAAAATCAATTTCCACAAAAGTGAGGTCTATTGTTTTGGGAAGGCAAAAGAATATGAACATGAGTATAGAGATATATTCGGGTGCGACTCAGCTTCTTTGCCTTTCAAGTATCTTGGGATACCTATTCACTATAGAAGGCTTAGGAATTCTGAGTGGAATCCTGTCGAGAATCGTTTTGAAGGAAAGTTAGGATGTTGGCAGGGTAAACTTTTGTCATATGGAGATAGATTAGTGCTAATTAACTCTGTATTAACAAGTATGCCCATGTTCATGTTATCTTTTCTGGAAATACCTAAAGGTGTTAGAAAACGATTAGACTTCTATCGTTCAAGATTTTTTTGGCAAAGTGATGAACATAAGAAAAAATATAGATTAACTAAGTGGAATATAATTTGTCGCCCCAAGGATCAGGGTGGATTGGGCATTGAGGTGTTAGAAGTTAAAAATAAATGTCTTTTGAGCAAATGGTTATATAAATTACTTTCAGAGCATGGGGTATGGCACAGGTAGAAGCTAAACCGATGGATTCCCCATTTTGGAAAGGACTAATGAAGGTAAAGGATGGATTCTTTACCAGAGGGTTCTTCAAAGTTGGGAGTGGGGTAATAACTCGATTTTGGGAAGATGTTTGGTTAGGGGAGACGTCCCTTTTCCAACAGTATCCTTCGCTCTACAATATTGTGCATAGGAAAAATGTATCTGTTCATGATGTCTTATCTCACAATCCTCTTAACATAGGCTTTAGGAGGAATTTGACTGGGACAAAATGGGATGCATGGTTGCATCTATGTCAGAGATTGATGCAGGTTATTTTGACTTGTGAGCCAGATGTGTTTAGGTGAAAGCTATCCACGGATGGGGTTTTCACTGTCAAATCTTTGTATGAGGATATGATGAATGATCATCAGAGTCTCCCTACAAAAAATTTATGGAAGCTTAAACTACCCCTAAAGATTAAGATCTTTATGTGGTTCTTACATAAAAAGGTTTTGTTAACTAAAGATAATTTAGTTAAAAGGAATTGGAAAGAATACAAAAAATGTTGTTTTTGTGATGGGGAAGAAACAATTGAACACCTTTTTATTGAATGCCCCTGTGCTAGAATTATATGGCGAATTGTTTATTTTACATACAATCTTCCACCTCCGACCAATGTTACTAATATGTTTGGAAATTGGTTAAATGGGATGGATAGGGCTAACAAAGCTCGAATACGTATAGGGGTATCGGCTTTATTTTGGTCTATTTGGAAGAGTCGCGATGCTATTATTTTTAACAGGGTGCGAGTTCCTTCTTTTTTGCAGGTTATAATATCAGCATCCCAATGAATCCAGCTTTGGGCTTTTTTGCTCCTGGAGCAGCACCGAGATTTGATGGTTTCTGGATGCAGCCGTCTGGTGATGGTTGCTCAGGATATCTTCTACCAGGCTACGTGACGTCCTTCTAGTAGACTGAGACATGTTTAGCGTTTGTATGCTCTGCATACTCAGACTTTTTTGTCTCTTCAGATGGTTGGTGTTTGTATCAACCCTCTTTGATCTTTGATCTGTATTTGGCATTTTAAGACTTTAAGACTTTGAATAATAAAAGGGCTGTGTGCATCCTAGGATGCAGAGGCCGGGGTACATCCCCATTTCGAAAAAAAAAGAGGAAAAAGGATTATTTATGGTCTGTAAGTTTGTACTACTCAGCTTTACTCTAATTTACGCTAACTTGTGGAATTTCTCCTTAACTTGCAAACGATCCCTTTTCTTTGTAGTACCAAACTATATTCCACTTTTATGTGTGCCTGCAAATCCTTGGTACGTAGTATAATTTTATTTAACAATGTCGCCAAGTCACAAATATATCGTAATTAGCTAGGGGTAATACATTGATCCTTTGATCAGAGAAATTTGGGCATTTGTTTCCCAACTAAAAGAGGCATCGGCGCACATGCATAGACGCGTGACCCGTACCTACACGGCCACTTGGACGATGCCCTCCTCTCTCCCGTCGGGTCGATCGGTCCATATGTCCAAAACTTTCCGGTTCGAGAGATGATCGATGCATGTGTCGTGCACGTGTGTATCGGACTCCCCATACATAATGCCGAGGGCAGGGGACACTACTGCGGCGTGTGATATGTGAGTTAGCTATATTTTTCATATTTTTTTCGCAAACTAGTTACTACTCTACATGTGTGCATCAAAAAAGAATACTGTAGTAGATATACTCGTACCGTTCGGTTTTAGTCTACGTTGCTGTTAAAAGTAGGAAGAGACAAAGTGAAAAGAACAGTTGTTTCATTGATGATTGGATCAACATATTTGTACACGGGAGAGTCGGTTCCGGGGAAGTCGGTTCCAGGAGGCGGCGCTCCAGAAATTCCAACCGTCCGACGGTTCCATAATTGTATGAATACAGGAGCGGGGATTAACCCCTTAATTAACTATGTTTAATTAATTCTAACACTCTCCCTAATCACCGCTTCATTGTAAGATCCATCATCTTGATTCAAGTCTTCTCCAAAAACCCTGTGGGAAAAATATGAGGAGTGGTGTAGGATATGCTGTTAAAACTCCTTCAAACCCATTGAGAAAATAAGGAGAAAATGACACAGCATATAATGATTATTGCCTCTATTAACTCGACATGAAGTAAATCCATAGAATATAGAGATCAATAAATATGTCGTTTATACCTTCCTAAAAACCCCGGTGGGGAAAACGGATAGTATGACATATAATCTTATGTTGATATTACCTCATTAAAAACCTTAATGATAACCTGAATAGTAAACTCATCAAGGGAAAAAGAGTATAATATGATGCTTTGAACATGCATAATTCAGGAAGATACTCCCCCTGATTCTTGCAAATCTCGAAGCCGTCGCATACCGATTTCATGAATATATTTCTGGAATGTTGAAGTTGGTAGAGACTTCGTAAACAAGTCGGCGAGATTATCGCATGATTTGACTTGCAAGATGTTTATTTCCCCACTCTTTTGGAGTTCATGAGGATAAAACAACTTTGGGGCAATATGCTTAGTGATATTGCTCTTGATGTATCTTGTTTGCATCTGTGCAACACAAGCCACATTATCCTCATAGATAATGGTAGGTGATTCGATAGAACCAATTCCACATGACTGTTGTATGTGGTTTATCATTCTGCGAAGCCACACACATTCGCGTGATGCCTCATATAATGCAATTATTTCAGAATGATTGGTAGAAGTGGCAACCAGAGTCTGTTTCGAAGACTTCCATGATATAGCAGTTCCACCATGTAGGAACACAAAACCGGTCTGCGATCTGGCATTATGGGGATCAGATAAGTATCCAGCATCAGTGTATCCGATCATACTGGAGTCCAGATTTCTCTGAAACTGAAAGTATAGGCCAAGATCCTTTGTGCCTTGGAGATATCGAAAGACATTCTTGACTCCCGACCAATGGCGTTTGGTGGGAGTTGAGCTATGTCTAGCAAGTAGATTCACTGCAAATGCGAGGTCAGGTATCGTACAATTTGCAAAATACATGAGCGCACCAATGGCACTGAGATATGGAACTGTTGGAGATATGCCCAAGAGGCAATAATAAAGTGGTTATTATCATATCTTCACACTTGTGATAAATATTTACATACCATGCTATAATTGTATTAACCGGAAACATTAATACTTGTGTGATTTGTAAACTAAAATAAGAGTCCCTAGTAAAGCCTCTTGTTAAACTAGCTTGTTGGTTAATATATGATCATGGTTTCCTGATCATGAACATAGAGATGTTATTAACAACAGGATCATATCATTAGGAGAATGATGTGATGGACATACTCCTATAAATAAGCGTAGCATAAAGATCAAGTCATTTCAATAGTTCAATCGCTATATGCTTTCTGATACATAGTAACCTAATTCCTTCGACCATGAGATCATGCATATCACCTTTGCCGGATGGATGCTTTGATGACATCAAACACCACACCGGAACGGGGTGGCTATAAAGGTGGCATTGAGTGTTCGGAAAGTATTGGTTGAAACACATGGATCAAGAGTGGGATTTGTCCATCCATATGACGGATAGATATACTCTGGGCCCTCTCGGTGGAATGTCATCCAATTAGCTTGCAAGCATGTGACTGGGTCACAAGGGATCACATATCACGGGAACGAGAAAAGAGTACTTATCGGTAACGAGGTTGAACTAGGTATGCAGAGATACCGACGATCATAACCTCGTATAAGTAAACTATCGTGAGACAAAGGGAAATTGGTATCGTATGTAAGTGGTTCATTCGATCGCAAAGTAATCGTAGAAATATGTGGGAGCCATATGAATTTCCAGATTCCTCTATTTGTTATTGTTCGGAGAAGTGTCTCGATCATGTCCGCATAATTCACGAACCGTAGGGAGACACACTTAAGGATTCGACGTTGTTTGAGTAGTTATGGTATTATGAGAAAGAGACCGAATGTTGTTCGGAGTCTTGGATGGGATCCGGGATATCACGAGGTGATCCGGAATGGTCCGGAGAATAAGATTCATATAAGGAAAGTCCCATTTCGGAGTTCGGGAATGATTCCGTGTTTTCATCGAATGTTCTAGAAGGTTCGGATTGTCCCAAGCACTCCGGGGGAGGGTACATGAATGTGTCATTGAATGATTGCATCATGTACTAAGTGTTCTTGCTGTTCCAAAACTTGAAAGTCAAACTGCCAGTTTGAAAGTCAAATGGCTAAAACAGGAAACTGTGGGAAACAGGAAACTGTGGGAAAATAAGCAAGATGAGTTTGAAACCAACTTGGAGGAGGAGTTCCTCTCCTCCAAGCCGGCGCCCAGCCCTAGGCCGAGTTGGGGAGGGACTCCCCTCCCTCCCTGGCGCGCCTAGCCCCTCCACCTATAAAAGGAGGCGGGGCCTCCTCCTGAGACACACAAGTTTCTACCTCTAATCTCCGGTTTAGAGCCGTTTGGTTTAGAGCTTCTAATTGCTTTAACCTCGGTTTAGAGCCTTCTAATTGGTGTGTCTAATCTCTAGACCACTAATAGCCCTCTCTCATAATCCACCATACTCGCTTGGCTTAAGCGGCCTGCGGATTTCCTCTACTTCCTGGTACCACTGCGTTGTGTTGCCGGAATCGCGAGAGTGCTACAACCTCCCATTTCTTTGGAACAAGGAGAGGAAGGTCTTCGAGTACCGAACGTGTGACCGATCAAGGAAGCGCTTTTGAACGCAGCACCGGAAGGATCGTCCACACGATCTTGAGATCGGAAGAGTCGACTACATCACCCGAGAATCCGCTCTCGTTAAACACTTTGGAATCTTCGAGGGTAAGTTATTCCATCAACTCGTTGCTACAATCTAGTAGATAGATCTTGGCTTGTTTGTTTGTATGCGATAGAAAATTTTTGTTTTCCATGCTACGAACCCCTCTGATGTATCGAGCCGTGTCTATATGTAGATCTGTTGCGAGTAGAACACAATGGTCATTGTGGGCGTTGATGCTTTTATTGTCGATTGCTTTTGTGTACTTTGCATCTTGCGGTATGTTGGGATGAAGCGGCCGGGCTAACCTTACATGACATCGTTCATGAGACTTGCTCCACGCTTGACATGCAACTTGTATTGCATAAGTGGCTTTATGGTGCCTGTTTCTCCTAGCATAGTTAAGATTCAATTTACAACGGGTGATTGACAATACTAGTATCAATGTTGTGGTTCTTGTTCGTAAGTTAGAACGACACTTATTGAAAGCCCCAAACCACGTAAAACATGCAAAGAAAATTAGAGGCGTCTAACTTTGTTTTGCAGGGGTGTGCTGTGATGTGATATGGCCATGATTGTGATTATATATGATGTATGCAATGTTCCTTATTGTAAGTTGGCAACCGGCAGGAGCCATATGGTTGTCTTTAAATTCTGTTAAGATCCGTGTGTCTATTCAAAGTAGTTGTAATAGTTGAAGCCGGTGGACGACAACCATGGAGAAGCATCATTGACCTTGATGAAATGTCGGTGATGATGGAGATCATGTTCGTGCTAGAAGATGGAGATCGGAAGCACAAAGAAGAAATGCCATATCATATCACATATTATGAATTGCATGTGATGTTAGTCCTTTATGCATCTTGTATTGCTTAGTAGACGACGGTAGCATTATAAGATGATCCCTCATGCACATGAATTTCAAGTCATAAAGTGTTCACCCTTAGTTAGCACCGTTGCTAAAGCTTGTTGTTTCGAAGCACCACGTGATGATCGGGTGTGTTAGATTCTGCAAGTGTATACAACGTGAGCAAGCCAGATTTGCTCATGCGGAAACTAAGGTTTGATCTTGACGAGCCTAGCATGTACAGACATGGCCTCAGGAACACGGATTACCGAAAGGTAGAGCATGAGTCATATAGTAGATATGATGAACATGTTGATTGTTCGCCATTGAAGCTATATCAACTCTCGTGATGATCGGTTTTGATGTGGTGGATTTGGTTCGTGTGATCACTAAAACAATGTGAGGGATATTATTTTGAGTGGGAGTTCACCTAGATTAATTGAATTATTAATTAGAACTCAATTTATCATAAACTAAATCAAAGTGAATTTGCATAGTTGTTGTAGTCATTGGCATCTGTTTACCACCTTGCGCTTAGTTATAATTGAGATGATAGAACT
The DNA here is from genome assembly GCA_030063025.1 of Avena longiglumis. Lineage (NCBI taxonomy): Eukaryota > Viridiplantae > Streptophyta > Magnoliopsida > Poales > Poaceae > Avena > Avena longiglumis. The sequence continues at coordinate 558,082,680 of CP125974.1, forward strand.
ATAGAATTCTGGTTAGTTACTTTACGAACTGGTATCGTATTGTTTTGAAGTGTTAATCTAAAGTTTAAAAGTCCTATTGCAAACTTTCAGTAAGTTCCGGTTACTCCATGAAGTTTAATAATTAGTATTAAATCAAGAGTAACAATTCCAAGTGTTAGTGTATGAGTATCATGTTTGTCTCCATAAGTCTTGATATTCAAAGGATTGTCTTAAATATCAAGGTTATCTAGGATCTGAAAGAGTTGTTTCAGAAACCATGATGTGTGGAAGATATTGTGATATCTGAAACGAAGTTTTGGTTGCAACATGATAGAGTATAATATGGCTAAAAGTCATATTCTCATATTTAATGAGAATTTGCAAAAGGTTGGAGACACTTGTTGTCCTAATCCTCCAAAAGGTTTTGGATAGCAACATTATACTCATAATTCATCGTTATAAGCTAAAAGTAGCTTGATCATGGACGATTCCATGATAAGGGTGAATATTTGATGTAGGTAAAATGTTTACTACACCAAGAGATTACTAAATAAAGGAATTTGAAAGAACACCAAACATTTGATGATGGTGATCTACTTCAAAGTGCAAGTCCAAAGACATTGGTATTTAACTATACATGTTTTGGACTATGTGTCATATGTATGACTCCACTATTGATGTTGATAGATTCTTTCAAACAGAAAAGGAAATATTGAAAGAAAATCTCATAAGTATATGGCAGAAAGGAAAAGACTAGAATTGTTCAGCTTAAGTATATAGATGATATACATGTTATGGCTATATTCTTTGCTTATTAAAACAATGTGGTTCTCAAGTATTTGATACTGAATTTGTTGGTGTGAATCGTCATACGAAACAACACAATTCATGAACTACAATGGCCTAAGTAACTAGCAAAAGAATATGTGATGATGTTCATCAAGAACAAATAAAGGGTTATTGTGTTGCTCGTTAAACATCAAAGCTTGCCTTCAAGATTTGTTTTATCAGGTATTATGAGAACAAAAGGGTTGTTCAAATAATTGCCGTAATCCATAAAAGATGGATGATTCACAAATCTCGTTGGAGAAATCACATCCATAAAACTGGTGCTAAAAATGTCGAAAGACAAATTGATTGAAAGATCACTTAGGAAGTGACATCGCCGTTTAAATTATATTGGAAAGAAAACATGAAGAAAATCCATATGGATGGAATTTTGGAGTCTATTTGATTTTGATCAAATGACGCTTGTGAAACTTTCCTAGTGATAATTAAAACTTCGTTCATAGGCAAAAAGGGAACGAATGACTAGCTTATTGGAACTTGTACATATTGTTGTACGAAATCCATTATGTGTAGTCAAGAGCGATGGATTTCAACTTCATATGCTTTCTCCAAAAATTTGAGTGAATATATGAATATTTAATTAATAAGGATGAAGTGTGAAATATTTGAAAAGTTCAAAGATTTTCAAGATGAAGTGCAAAATCATTGTAATAAGAATATAAATAGTTTATGATAAGATCATAAAGGAAGATATTTGAGTTACAAGTTTAGCATAATACCTAAGATTAAAGGAATCGTTCCGTGGATTTGCATTTTCCCGAAACACCATAAGAGTATGGAGCGTTCGAGATATGTAATTAAACCTTGTTTGACATGGTAAGATCGAAGGTGTAATTCATAAAACTGCCATTATATTTTAAAGATTAAAAGCTTTAGAGATTACCGTTTTTCCACTGAAAATAGCTTCAGCATAATACGTTGAAATGACACCATATAAGGTTATGGTTTGGGATAAAACCCAAGTTGTACTTTCTTAAACATTGGTATGCTATGCATAAGAAAGATGTGTGCAACCAAAGTCGGATGAACCTGTCTTTGTATAAACTGTTAAGTATTCCTCCATAAACACCGGAGACAAAAGTGTTTGTTGCTTAGAACGTTAAGTTTCTTTGAGAAGGAATTTTTTCGTGAAAAGTTAAGTGGGACGACAATAGAACTTTGATAAGGTTAAAAGAACCTTAGCTATATGTGCGAAGTTAGCGCTTGAAAAGTGTTTGAGGCAGCAACAATGCTCATGGCTCACGTGCCTCAAAGGTTGTGGTCACGGAGATCTAAGTTCCTATTGAAACAAGTAGATCGGGTAAACAATCAAATACCAAGATTTGAGGTTGAATCATTATTTGAGAATAATAAACCGACTACATGCAAAGAAGCGATGATGGGCCGACTCGTCAAATGGCTTGAAGCCATAAAATCCGTGATAGTTCCATACGAGAAATCAAGTTTTGAACTTGAAGGACCCTCGAGAAAGGTGTAAGACCTTACGATGTGTTTGGATCTATAAAGAAATAGACATGGATGTTTCAGATCTATGAAATAGTCGACATGTTGGGAAAGAGTTCACAAAATGTTCAAAGGTTGACTATGACAAGATTTGATCTTTCATAGTGATATTTAGTCTAGACGGATTAGTGTAGCAACCACTACATATAATTTTGTTATATGGTAGTTGAATAAACAAAACAAATTCTTCTAATAGAAGGTTACCTAGGACGTGTGCATGACACGGTCCAAAGGGTTTTTGTTAAATTTCAAGGATGCTAAAACATATGCAAACTTCAATGGTTGAAGTAAGCATAGCGGAGTTGGAATCTTCACTATGATGAAATTGTTAAAAGAGTTTTAATTCATCAGAGACAATGAAGATGCTTGCGTTTGCAAGAAATTAAGTGGGAGCGCTAAGACATGTTTCTAATACATTATGTGGAAGACATATTGTTGATTGGAAATGATGTATATTTTATTAACACATATTAAGAATTTCATCTCGATGAAAGACTTAGGCAAAACCTAAATATTTGGCATCAATAGATGTTAATATGGTTGTGCCAGAAGTACATAGACGAGATATTGAATGAGTTCAATATAGAAACTACAAGAGAGGTTCTTGTCGCACAGAAAGGATTGAATAAGTTCAATGTTGATGATATATTCAAGTGCATTGACATTTGGTAAAGTGAAACTAATAATCAAGTATAGATTGATACTTGATGTATGAAATCACAAAGAGTATTTATATCAATCATACTGTGATATGTACAAATTCAGATATGTCCTATGCTCTAAATGTTGTGAGCATATACCAGAATAATTCGTAAGATGATCATTGGACAATAGTAAGGATATTCTTATGATCTTTTGGAAGAACTAAGAGTATAATATTTGTAGAAGTGACAAATAGATGGTTAGTTCATTGTAAAAGTACTACATTGATACTAGTTTTGTCACAAAGTACAAATTAAGTTTATCTCAATCTAAACTAAAGGTGGCACAATATAATGGAAAGTGAGTTCCATAATGGATTTGGATGAGTTCCAAAGTTAAGACATTGTGACAGATACTACAACAAAAGGCTAAGTATATGACTGCTATAATAGCAGCTAAAGAGGGCATTTGTGTCAAGTAGTTTGTTATCAAACTAGGTGTAGTTCACAGCGGGATAATACTATGAAGATATATTGTACGACAATATTATCAACATGTTTTTGAAGGGTTCGCAGCATAGAAAACAAAAAATTTCCTACGATGTGAACTATATACCAAGATCTATTTATACTAGATACAAACAACGGGCGGATGTATATCCGTAGAGAACATACCCTTGAAGACCGACAAAGCTTAACGAGTTCAACTCGTGGTTGATGTAGACGATCTCTTGCCGATCTCAAGATCGAGAGGAAGTCCTAGCGCCGCAAATCAGCAGCGCATCCGTGCTCGCACACACGTTCGAGGCACCGAGCAACCTCCGCCTCCTCGCTCCAGCGATGCAGCGGAAGCACAACTCTTTCTTGCCGAATAGCCACCGGAACATGTATCTCGCTAGTCCGAGACCATGGGGATAAATTCTAGAGGAGGGAGAGATCCTTCACGAGGAGGTGTGAGTGAGAAGTGAGAGGAGGGCTCCTTTTATAGGAGAGGGGGCAACCCAAGGGGCATGGCCACGCCATGGAGGGTGCCCCCACCTCTCCTCATTCATGTGGGTGGACACTCCACTCACAAAATGGCCTTCAAAATTCTCCACTCAAAACCCACTCAAAATCCCATTAAATTTAATGCAAACTCTCATTAAATAAAACTCTTTTATTTTATTCAGAATTTTGTCAATTACTTTAATGACAAACATTCACAAATAACCCTTGCTAGAATTCTATTTCACATGCATAACCACTTTATGCAATTTCACCCAAAACTTTTTTGTATCTAGTGAAATAAATTCCTGCTTGTTTATTCTTTCGGCATGAAACATTTGCTCCAATTGGATGTCGGTGTCTCTTAAGTGTGTCACCCTACGGTTCGTGAATAATGCGGACATGATCGAGACCCCTCTCGGATCAATAATCGAGCGGGATCTGGAGACCCATCGACTCCCACACATTCAACGATGACTTTCTTGTGATCGCCGTAACCTTTACGCTAGTATCTTAATCCCTTTGTCTCACGATATATTACATGTCCGAGATTCGATCATCCGTATCTCCATACCTAGTTTGATCTCGCATCGACATGCACTCTTTTCTCGTTCTGTGATATAACATTCTAGTGATCAAATCACTTGCTTGCAAGCTAATCAATGTGATATCACCGAGGGCCCAGTATATCTATCCGTCATCGGGATGAACAAATTCCACTCTCGATCCATGAGCCTCAACATAACACTTTATTAGTTCTGAACCCATCTTTATAATCACCACATTACGGAGTGACGTTTGATGTTATCAAGAAACTCTTAGGTGTTAGTGATTGACATGATCTCATGGTCTAAGGATTAGGATCACTTCGTAAGTTGTTATAGCAATATAAACTCAATGACTTTGATCGTAATGCTATACTTGGATGAATGTTCATCACATCATTACACTAATGTTGTGATCCGTTATTAACAACATCCAATGTCCATGATCGAAACCTTGATCATCTTGTTAATCAACGAGCTAGTTTATGAGAGGCTTAACTAGGAACTTTACATTTGTTTATTAAACACACATGTATTAACGCTTCCATTAATACAATTATAGCATGCAAAATAAACATCTATCATATACTTGGAATACACATAATAAACAATTTATTATTGCCTCTCGGGGCATATTCCTTGATCTCCCACTTGCACTAGAGACAATAATCTAGTTACATAGTGATATATCTAACACCCATTGAGTTCGGTGTTGATCATGTTTTGCTCTAGGGAGAGTTTTAGTCAACGGATCTGCTACATTGAGATCCGTATGTACTTTAAATCTTTATATCTCCATCCTTGACATGCTCATGCGATGGAGTGAAACCGCGCTTAATATGCTTGGAATGCTTGTGAGACCTTGGCTCTTTGGCATTGGCAATGGCACCATTGTTGTCACAATAGATCACCATTGGGTCCAACGCTTTGCCACAACTCCTAGTTCGGATATGAACTCCTTCATCCAAAGCGCTTCTGAGCTTGAGCAAAGCAACATATTCGCCTCGTTGTTGATCCGCTACCACAGGTTGTTTGGAGCTCCTCCAACTAACGCTCCGCCATTCATGAGAAATACGTATCCGGATTGAGACTTAGAGTCATCCGGATCGGTGTCAAAGCGTCGACATAACACTTAGCGACGAGCTCTTCTTCACCTCGTATACAAGAAACATATCCTTAGTTCTTCTTAAGTACTTAAGGATATTCTTGACCGCTATCCGATGTTCGAACACGGATCCGATTGGTACCTACTAGTCAAACTAATAGCGTGCCACATCCGTCTTGTACATAGCATGGCGTACATTATAGAGCCTATGGTCAAGCATAGGGACTTTGTCCATTATCTCTCTTTCTTCCGAAGCGGACTTTGAGTCTTACTCAATGTCTTGCCTTGCAACATAGGTAAGAACCCCTTCTTACTTCCGTCCATTTTAAACTTCTTTAAAATCTTATCAAGGTATGTACTTTGCGATAGCCCTATTAGGCGCCTAGATCTATCTCTATAGATCTTTATGCCTAATATGTATGACGCTCACCTAGGTCCTTCATTGAAAATTTCTTTTTAGATAACTTTTAACTGTTTAAAATTCTATATCATTTCCGATCAATAATATGTCATCCACATATAATATCGAAATGCCACATTGCTCCCACTCACTTTCTTGTAAATACAAGCTTCTCCATAAGTTTGGACAAATCCAAACTCTTTGATCACCTCATCAAAGCGGAGATTCCAACGTGATGCTTGCTTCAATCCATAAATGGATCTGAAGCTTGCACACCTTGTTAGCATCCTTAGGATCGACAAAACCCTTTGGTTGTATCATATACAACTCTTCTTCAATATTACCATTGAGAAACGCGGTTTTGACATCCATCCGCCATATTTCATAATCGAAATATGCAGCAATTGCTAACATAATCCTAATCGACTTTAGCATCGCTACGGAGAGAAAGTCTCATCGTAGTCAACTCCTTGAATTTGTCGAAACCCCTTTGCGACAAGTCGAGCTTTATAGATGGTCACATTACCATCAAGACGCTTTTCCTTTTGAAAATCCATTTGTTCTCCACGGCCTTTCGGTCGTGAGGTAATTCCACCAAGTTCCAAACTTGATTTTCATACATGGATTCCATCTCGGATTTCATGGCTTCTAACCATTTGTTGGAATCCGGGCTCATCATCGCTTCTTCATACGTCGCAGGGTCATTATTTTCATCAACCATGAAATTTATGACAGGATTTCCGTATAGCTCGGGAGCTGCACGCGTCCTGTTTGACCTGCGAGGTTCGGTAGTACTCTCTTTCGGAGTTTCATGATCATTATCATTAGTTCCCTCTTCAACAGGTGGAGCCAACTCCGGAACAACTTCCGGTGCTGCGCTACTCGCCATACTTTGAAGAGAAGGTTCCACAACCTCTTCGAGTTCTACCTTCCGACTACTCACACCTTTCGCGAGAAACTCTTTCTCTAGAAAGGATCCATTCTTGGCAACAAAAACCTTGCCCTCGGATCTGTGATAGAAGGAATACCCAATAGTTTCTTTAGGGTATCCTATGAAGACGCATTTTTCCGCTTTGGGTTCGAGTTTATCCGGTTGAAGTTTCTTCACATAAACATCGCATCCCCAAACTTTAAGAAATGATGACTTAGGTTTGTTTCCAAACCACAATTCATACGGTGTCTTTTCAACGGATTTAGATGGTGCCGATTTAAAGTGAATGCAGCGGTTTCTAGTGCATAACCCCAAAATGACAACGGCAAGTCGTCGGAGACATCATAGATCGAACCATATCTAATAAAGTACGATTCTGACGTTCCGACACACCATTTCGTGTGGTGTTCCTAGGTGGGAGTTGTGAAACAATTCCACACTCTTTCATGTGAGTTCTAAACTCGTAACTTAGATACTCACCTCCACGGTCGCATCCGTAGAAATTTGATCTTTCTATTACGATGATTTTCCACTTCATTCGAAATTCCTTGAACTTTTCAAAGGTTTCAGACTTGTGTTTCATCAAGTAGATATAACCATATCTACTCAAATCATCCGTGAAAGTAACAAAATAACGATATCCACCTCGGCGACACACTCATTGGACCACATACATCGAATGTATGATTTCCAATAAATCATCCCGTTCCATTGAACCGGAAAACGGCGTTCTAGTCATCTTGCCCATAAGGCATGGCTCACATGTATCAAATGATTCATAATCAAGTGATTCTAAAAGTTCATCTGAATGGAGTTTCTTCATGCGTTTAATGCCAATATGACCTAGACGGCAGTGCCACATATATGCGGATATATCATCATTAAGTTTAATCCTTTTAGCATCAACATTATGAATATGTGTAACATTATCATCGAGATCTAACAGAAATAAACCATTCATCATCGGTGCATGACCATAAAAGATTTCATTCATATAAATGGAACAACCATTGTTCTCAGATTTAAATGAATAACCACTTTGCATCAAACATGATCCGGATACAATGTTCATGCTCGGTCGGGCACCAGATAACATTTATTTAAGTTTATGACTAATCCCGACGGTAAGTGGAGAGGCAGCGTTAAACGGCGATCACATCAACGTTTGATCCATTGCCGACACGCATCTTGACCTCACCCCTTGCTAGCGGTCGCTGTTCCAGCCCCGATTCGAGTTACAAATATTAGCAACGAACCGTATCAAATACCCGGTGCTCTGCGAGCACTAGTCAAGTACACATCAATAACATGTATATCATATATACCTTTGTTTGCCTTGCCGCCTTCTTGTCGCGGATACTTGGGGCGATTGCGCTTCGATGGATCCCCTTACAATAATAGCACTCGGTATCAGACTTGGGTCCAACTCGGGGTTTCTTTTCAGGCGCGGCAACAGGCTTGCCGCCCTTACTTCCCTTCCGTTTTCCCTTCTTGTCTTTCTTGAAACCAGTGTTCCTATTGATCATCAACACTTTATGTTCCTTTTGATCTCCACTTCAGCTTTTAAGCATTGTGAAGCTCGGGAGAGACTTCTTCATGCCTTGCATATTATAGTTCATCACGAAGCTCTTATAGCTAGGTGGCGAGACCGCGAACACGATGGATGCCTAAGTCAATGGGAATCGTTATTCCCAAGGACACAAGCTTATCGGCGTAACCGACATCTTGAGTACATGCTCACTAAGCTGTGCTCTTCCATCATGCACTAAAGAACTTTTACAAGCATTGTAGCTCTCTACAACAAAGATGTGTGTCGAAAATCATTTTCAACTCACCCATTGTATCAAATGCATTGCCGTTTTAAACGCTTTGAAGTTCGGCTCTAGCCCATACAATATGCCGCAATGAACTAAGTTGTGGTCCTCCGACGAGTCGATAGACATTCTTCTCCTCGTCGGGGCATCGTCAAAGGTGGGGGAACTAGCGCTTCTAGCACATATTGCTTTTGTGCAGAGAGGAGAATCCTCAAATTCATGGCCCATTCAAGAAAGTTGCTACCGTTCGTTGCTAGTTTCTCTTTCTCCATGAACGCATTGAAATTAAAAGCGGTGGTGCCATCTACAACATAATTTGTAAAGTTTAGACTAAGTGTATGATAGATTGAGTTCAACTAATCTATATTACGAATGAACTCCCACTCAAAAGCGACATCCCTCGTGTCCTTTTGGTGATTACATGAACCAAATCCACTACACCAAGTCCGATCATCACGTGAGTCGGTATAGCTTCAAAGGCGAGCATCAAATGGGCATCATATCAACTATATGACTCATGCTTAACCTTTCGGTTACGTGTTCCGAGGCCATGTCTGTACATGCTAGGCTCGCCAAGTTAGAACCTTAGTATTTGCGTGTGTAAGCTTTTACACCAGTATGGTCGAGGATCCAAGAACACCCGATCATCACGTGATGTCTTGGAGCGACGAAAACATAATCGGTGCATACTAAAGGAAGAACACATTCTTATCTTGATATTTAAATGAGGGATCATCTTATTATGCTTAACAAAGCGCTAAACAAGCAAAATAAGATGTAATCAAACATCATATGTTTATTAGTGAAATCATATGGTTCCCGCAGATGATCTCAATCATGTGCATCGTGGTATGATCACTATCATACCTATATGTGTAAATCCACAGTCTATGGATTTTACACGCTATGTGTGTTGTAAGAGTATCATCTCATACTTCTACTTACAACACTACCATATCATAACACTAGCCCAGCAACAATCTAAACTAGACGCCTCTAATTTATCCATTGCAAGTTTTACGTGGCTTAGGGCTTTCGAGATAGAACCGTTCTTACCTACGAACATGAACCACAACGAGGATAATCAAATTGTTGACAACTCGCTTGCAAAATAGATATTGACTATAGTAGGAGAGCAGACACCCGCTAGCCACTTATGCAAACTAGTTGCATGTCAAGCGTGGAACAGGTCTCGTAATGCGAGGACATGTAAAGTTTGTCGGGACGCTTCATCCCACTATGCCACCAATATCCAAAATCACAAGAAAGGAGCAACAACATGATCATCATCGCCCACATACTCATATGTGTACTACCCGTGTAAAGTATCTACGCATAGATCCGGCTCTGGAACTATATACCAAGATCTATTTATACTAGATACAAACAACGGGCGGATGTATATCCGTAGAGAACATACCCTTGAAGACCGACAAAGCTTAACGAGTTCAACTCGTGGTTGATGTAGACGATCTCTTGCCGATCTCAAGATCGAGAGGAAGTCCTAGCGCCGCAAATCAGCAGCGCATCCGTGCTCGCACACACGTTCGAGGCACCGAGCAACCTCCGCCTCCTCGCTCCAGCGATGCAGCGGAAGCACAACTCTTTCTTGCCGAATAGCCACCGGGAACATGTATCTCGCTAGTCCGAGACCATGGGGGATAAATTCTAGAGGGGGAGAGAGATCCTTCACGAGGAGGTGTGAGTGAGAAGTGAGAGGAGGGGCTCCTTTTATAGGAGAGGGGGGCAACCCAAGGGGGCATGGCCGCCGGACATGGAGGGTGACCCCACCTCTCCCTCATTCATGTGGGTGGACACTCCACTCACAAAATGGCCCTTCAAAATTCTCCACTCAAAAACCCACTCAAAAATCCCATTAAATTTCCACCAAATTTAACGCAAACTCTCATTAAATAAAACTCTTTTATTTTATTCAGAATTTTGTCAATTACTTTAATGACAAACATTCACAAATAACCCCTTGCTAGAATTCTATTTCACATGCATAACCACTTTATGCAATTTCACCCGAAAACTTGTTTCGGTATCTAGTGAAATAAATTCCTGCGCTTGTTTATTCTTTCGGCATGAAACATTTGCTCCAATTGGATGTCGGTGTCTCTTAAGTGTGTCACCCTACGGTTCGTGAATAATGCGGACATGATCGAGACCCTCTCGGATCAATAATCGTAAGCGGGATCCGAGACCCATCTTGACTCCCACACATTCAACGATGACTTTCTTGTGATCGTCGGAACCTTTTACGCTAGTATCTTAATCCCTTTGTCTCACGATATATTACATGTCCGAGATTCGATCATCCGTATCTCCATACCTAGTTTGATCTCGTTACCGACATGCACTCTTTTCTCGTTCTGTGATATAACATTCTAGTGATCAAATCACTTGCTTGCAAGCTAATCAATGTGATATCACCGAGAGGGCCCAGTATATCTATCCGTCATCGGGATGAACAAATTCCACTCTCGATCCATGAGCCTCAACATAACACTTTATTAGTTCTGAACCCATCTTTATAATCACCCTGTTACGGTGTGACGTTTGATGTTATCAAGAAACTCTTCCGGTGTTAGTGATTGACATGATCTCATGGTCTAAGGATTAGGATCACTTCGTAAGTTGTTATAGCAATATAAACTCAATGACTTTGATCGTAATGCTATACTTCGGATGAATGTTCATCAAATTATTACACTAATGTTGTGATCCCGTTATTAACAACATCCAATGTCCATGATCAGGAAACCTTGATCATCTTGTTAATCAACGAGCTAGTTTATGAGAGAGGCTTAACTAGGAACTTTCTGTTTGTTTATTAAACACACATGTATTAACGTTTCCGTATTAATACAATTATAGCATGCAAAATAAACATCTATCATATACTTGGAATACACATAATAAACAATTTATTATTGCCTCTCAGGGCATATTCCCTTCAGTTTTAACCCCAAAGAACTAAAGGACACACCAAAGGACCAAATTTGTACGAAGCCATCTCATTAGAGAATGAGTAATGCGTAGGGACGCAAAGACATGCAATTACACACGGACCTGGAAGTGTCAGATCCGGAGATCAGTTGACCACTAGCAATCGTGTACATACAACACCGGAAAGCCATAGGTGTTGAATACACAAAGGTTTGAAACTAGATTATTGACTCTAGTGCAAGTGGGAGACTGTTGGAGATATGCCCAAGAGGCAATAATAAAGTGGTTATTATCATATCTTCACACTTGTGATAAATGTTTAGATACCATGCTATAATTGTATTAACCGGAAACATTAATACTTGTGTGATTTGTAAACTAAAATAAGAGTCCCTAGTAAAGCCTCTTGTTAAACTAGCTTGTTGGTTAATATATGATCATGGTTTCCTGATCATGAACATAGAGATGTTATTAACAACAGGATCGTATCATTAGGAGAATGATGTGATGGACATACTCCTATAAATAAGCATAGCATAAAGATCAAGTCATTTTAATAGTTCAATTGCTATATGCTTTCTGATACATAGTAACCTAATTCCTTCGACCATGAGATCATGCATATCACCTTTGCCGGATGGATGCTTTGATGACATCAAACACCACACCGTAACTGGGTGGCTATAAAGGTGGCATTGAGTGTTCGGAAAGTATTGGTTGAAACACATGGATCAAGAGTGGGATTTGTCCATCCATATGACGGATAGATATACTCTGGGCCCTCTCGGTGGAATGTCATCCAATTAGCTTGCAAGCATGTGACTGGGTCACAAGGGATCACATATCACGGGAACGAGAAAAGAGTACTTATCGGTAACGAGGTTGAACTAGGTATGCAGAGATACCGACGATCATAACCTCGGATAAGTAAACTATCGTGAGACAAAGGGAAATTGGTATCGTATGTAAGTGGTTCATTCGATCACAAAGTAATCGTAGAAATATGTGGGAGCCATATGAATTTCCAGATTCCTCTATTGGTTATTGTTCGGAGAAGTGTCTCGATCATGTCCGCATAATTCACGAACCGTAGGGAGACACACTTAAGGATTCGACGTTGTTTGAGTAGTTATGGTATTATGAGAAAGAGACCGAATGTTGTTGGTCTCGGATGGGATCCGGATATCACGAGGTGATCCGAATGGTCCGGAGAATAAGATTCATATAAGGAAAGTCCCGTTTGAGTTCGGGAATGATTCCGTGTTTTCATCAGAATGTTCTAAAAGGTTCCGGATTGTCCGGCACTCCGGGGGGGAGGGTACATGAATGTGTCATTGAATGATTGCATCATGTACTAAGTGTTCTTGATGTTCCAAAACTTGAAAGTCAAACTGCCAGTTTGAAAGTCAAATGGCTAAACCAGGAAACTGTGGAAAACAGGAAACTGTGGGAACAGAAAGCTGGAAACAAGCAAGAGGAGTTTGAAACCAACTTGGAGGAGGAGTTCCTCTCCAAGCCGGGCCCCAGCCCTAGGCCGAGTTGGGAGGGACTCCTCCCTCCTGGCGCCTAGCCCTCCACCTATAAAAGGAGGGCAGGCCTCCTTGAGACACACAAGTTTCTACCTCTAATCTCCGGTTTAGAGCCGCGTTTGGTTTAGAGCTTCTATTTGCTTTAGCCTGCGGTTTAGAGCCTTCTAATTGATGTGTCTAATCTCTAGACCACTAATAGCCCTCTCTCATAATCCACCATACTCGCTCCGGCTTAAGCGAAGCCTGCGGATTTCCCTCTACTTAGGTACCGCCGTTGTCTTAGGAATCGCGAGGAGAGTGCTACAACCTCCATTTTCTTGGAACAAGGGAGAGGAAGGTCTTCGTCGAGTACCGAGCGTGTGACCGATGGAAGCGCTAACGCAGCCTTGGAAGGATCGTCCACACGATCTTGAGATCGGAAAGAGTACGACTACATCACCCACGAGAATCCGCTCTCGTTAAACACTTTGGAATCTTCGAGGGTAAGTTATTCCATCAACTCGTTGCTACAATCTAGTAGATAGATCTTGGCTTGTTTGTTTGTATGCGATAGAAATTTTTTGTTTTCCATGCTACGAACCCCTACAGGAACCTCGGGTCCCAATATCTCTTCTCCATCATCCCTAGGCCTGAACGGATCTTTCTCTACTTCTAGAGAATGAACCACCATAGGAGTTTTAGATGGATAGGATTTGTCCATATTGAATTTCTCCAATATTTTCTGGATATAGGCAGCTTGGTGTACCATTATTCCTGAGGGAAGGTGCTCGAGTTGAAGACCCAAGCAAAATTTGGTTTGACTCAAATCCTTCATCTCAAATTCTGTCTTTAGATGATTGCGTGCTTCATCAATATCTTGTGTGTTGCCAATGATGTTGAGATCATCGACATACACTGAAATGATGCAAAATCCTGAAGAGGACTTCTTGATGAAGACACATGGACAGTCATCATTGTTGGAGTAACCCTTCTGAAGAAGGAACTCACTAAGTCGGTTGTACCACATCCGTCCCGACTGTTTCAAGCCGTATAAATACTTGTTTAGTTTTACACAGTACATGTTGCGTTTAGCGCTTGCATTCGGGACAGAGATTCCATCAGGAACCTTCATATATATGTCCGAATCTAGTGACCCGTAAAGATATGCGGTCACGACATCCATCAACTACATAGATAGACGATTTTGCACTACCAAAGATATAAGATATCGGAAAGTGATACCACTCATTACTGGAGAATATGTCTCATTGAAATCAATGCCGGATCTCTGCGTGAAACCCTGTGCTACGAGCCTCGCTTTATATCTCATCACCTCATTGTTCTCATTCCGTTTTCGGAGGAAAACCCATTTGAATCCCACAGGGAAAACATTGGGAGGTGTTGGTATTGCTTCTGTGAATACCTTCCTTTTATTGAGCGAAGCAAGTTCTGCTTGTATTGCTTCCTTACATTTAGGCCAGTCGGAGCGTTTCTCACACTCAACGATAGTCCTTGGATCATGATCATTGAGAAGGGTATCAGCAATTGTAGCAGAAAAATAAGTGTCGACAATCGTAGACTTACGGTTGAATGATTCTCCAGAATCGGTATAGTTGGTGGATATCTCATGCACCCTTGATGACTCTTCGTGATTTCCCAATACGCGTGAGTCTAGGTGTTCCGATGTTCCAGCCAGTGTGTGTAAGCTGGAGCTGGGTTGTGGAGGTTGCCCTTCCACTGGGTGTATACTACCCATAAGGTGTTCGTCAACGTTGAGCTGACTTGCATTTACTGATTTGGAGGATTTTTTCCTCTCTCTCCTTTGTTGCTTAGAAGCGTGTTCGTGGTCGAGGCCGTACTACCCCTCTTTTTAGGATCAGGGAGTTGAGTGGTTTTTGTTGGTACCTCCACTCTTTCGGGCGCATTTCTGGCCGGTTTCCAGGATTTAGTAACACCTTTTAGATCCGTAAATGAATCTGGCAGATTATTTGCAAGATGTTGCAAATTTATGATTTTTCGAACTTGGAGTTCGGTCTCTTGGGTACGTGGATCAGAGGTTGAAATAGCGATAGCATTCCAATCAATTTCCGGGTATTCTTTCTGGTACTTGAAATCTCCCCCTAATGCCGGAAAATGTTCCTCATCAAATATGCAATCAGCGTGACAGGCTGTGAATAGATCCCGATGGGGGTTCGGTACTTAATAATCGACGGCGATTTGTACCCACATAGATCCCTAGTTTTACGTGTGGGCCCATGGATGTCCATTGTGGTGGTGAGATCGGGATGTATGTAGCACATCCGAACTTACGCAGATGGGAAATGCTGGGAGGATTTCCACGCACAATTGCAAAGGGAAATCTTGTGATATGCGAGAGTCGCAATTGGATTAGGTCAGCAGCGTGTAAAACCGCGTGACCCCAACACGAAGTTGGCAAGCTGCAATTCATTAACAAAGGTCTTGCAATGAATTTGATCCTCTTTATTAGGGACTCAGCCAAACCATTTTAAGTGTGGACATATGGAACAGTGTGCTGAACTTCAATCCCCAAGGCCATGCAATAGTCATTGAAGGCGCGTGAAGAGAATTCTGCAGCATTGTCCATGCGAATTGATTTAATTCGACTTTCTGGATAGTGGGTATGTAACTTAATTACTCCCCTCATTATCTTGGCAAATGCATGATTTCATGTGAAAATAAGACACACATGTGACCATCGTGTAGATGCATCAATCAAAACCATGAAATACCTAAATGGTTCAGATAATGGTTGGATAGGACCACAAATATCACCTTGAATTCGCTCAAGGAACTGAAGTGGTTCAACTTGTATTTTGAGGTGCGAAGGCCTCAAAATTAGCTTTCCTGTGGCACATGATGTACACACAAAGTCTGATGACTGAGGGAATTTGGACTCAAATTATGACCAATGGAATTGCTAGTAATCTTCCTCATCATCCCGATGTCGGGATGGCCTAGGCGATCATGCCAAGTTTGAAATGCGTCAACATTCTGGAAGATTACCTTGTAAGCAACATGTTCTACGGGCTTGATGTACGTATAGTACAACCCCGACGACAGAGAAGGAATTTTTTCAAGTACTTACTTGCCATATCCGTTATCTTTTGTGAAGAGCAGATACTCTTCTTTGTTGTCTTCATGGGTTTCAATATGAAAACCATTCTTACGGATATCTCGATAACTGATTAAGGTACGTGAAGAATCGGGATACAACAAGGCATCCTCAATTGTCACTTGTGTACCGTTTGGGAGGGTAAATATGGCACGTCTAGTGCCAACAATTACCGTATCGCGTCCAACGATAGTCAAAATATCTCCATTCATCTTTTTTAGAGTCTGAAAATATTTTAACTCCCTCAGTATGGAGTTTGTGGTAGCACTGTCCACAAGGCATAATTCCTCTTCCATCATTTTATATATAAAAATGAAGAATTCTCAATAAGAAAACCTTATTTAGATACATAGAGTACAATCTTTATTATATCAAAGTGCTGATACAATATACATGACAACAATAATACTTATGTTATTATTACAACATCACACATGGACGTAAAATAAAGTGATCACTAAGGAGATAGTGGGACTAGTCGAAGTCTCCAAACACGTCGTTTGAGGCATACTCAATCATCATGTTCTCCGTGCTCATAGGATCCTCGCGCTGCTGGAGAGTCATGGTGTTGCTAGGTCCAGGAGGAGCATCTTGCGAACAACCAGCTCCATTGGTGCCATCTGGATGAAGGTTGAAGTTGGCTTCAAACCTTTTCCCTTGAGGTGCCTTGCATCCTTGGGATTGCTGGTAGAGTATTGCCAGATGCTTTGGGGTCTTGCACTTGTTAGTAGGATGCGTGTAGCATCCACACTTGTCACAAAGCCTAGTTTTGTCATACTTTGGCTTTGAGGTGCCTTTCCCACGGTCCGAGTTTCGAGGCTTCCTGTTCCGGTTACGCTTACGCTTACCCTTGAAGTTCGATTGGTTGCCGTTGAAGGCACCACCAAACTTTCTTCCGTTCGCGACATTCATATGAACTTCCGGCAAAGGTTGGGAACCAACCGGGCGCTGAGAGCCATTCTTAGCAAGAAGCTCATCATGCTTTTCAGCCTGAAGTAGGATATGAATAAGGTCTGAATAGACCTGGTAGTCACGAGCGCGGTATTGCTGCTGGAGGAGCCTTTCAGATGGGAACATAGTGGATAGAGTTTTTTCTATCTTTTCCGAATCTGTGGGTTCCTTCTCGCAAAAGCGCAGCTTGGAACTTATCTTATGAACCTCATGATTGTAATCCCTGACGGACTTAAAGTCCTGGAATCGAAGATGAGTCCAATCATGAAGTGCTTCGGGCAGGACAACTGCCTTTTGCTTTTCATACCTCGTCTTGAGGGCCTGAAACAAAGTAAATGGGAATTCCTCCTCCAAATACTCGTACTTAAGATCCGGGTGAATATGGTGCCTTATAATGTACAAGGCAGCATATTTCTGCTCTTCTCTCAGCGGTGCGGCTCCAGACGGAAGGGGGTCGTCCGGGTTCTGGATGGCACGCACTATCCCACGAGACGCAAGAGAGATCTTGATGTCCATGGCCCATGTAGGATAGTTGTGGCCATTAATCTCGAGTGAATCGAACTCTTTTCTAGCCATCGGTTACCTACATGGTAAACCAGAGAATATTAATCTACGTTCGGTAAATTAAATCTATCATGGTCATGTTGTAATGAACTATGCAAAATTAAATGATGACTTCAAGAAGTGGGCTCGAACTCATTAGTGTGAACTTCAAATTGTTAAGTATGACACATTGTAGATAATCTCCGAAGAATATTCGGAGTCCGTCTCACAGCACTAGAGAGTATAATCTGATGAAATCGGTAGATACTCATACTTCTAATGCCTTATGTCATGACTTAATAAAATGTTTGGAAGAGCACATTGTTAAGCAATCATAGTGTCAAATATGACAAAATGTAGGCTTTAAACAGTAGTGTGATAATCTGCAGTGCAGTAGATCTAGCCACTACCTTGTGTTACCGAAACATCAATTTAAAGAAATCACTTTGAATTTTGCATACCAATTCATGCTCGTATCGAGTCAAAATGACTCAATTAAGACGATGAATTGATCTATTTGCAAGAAATTGAAAATCTCAATTGCAAACAGTAAATGTAATAAATCTCAACATGTGTATACACGGAAATATATTACATTATATATTTTGGAATACACATAGTACTCGACAAATAAACAGTACTAAATAACTTGTGCTGGAATTTAACAGAATCTAAAACAGAAAGTCAAATACTGCTAAACTGCTGTACAAGTTTCAGAGAGAAGCTCCATACGACGCCTGAGGTGTCGAGTCGACTGCTGCTGCCCAACGGCAGCGGGCCGACAGCGGCACGCTGCATCGGCAGTGGGCGAACACCAAGGCGGCGCCCACGGTAGCCTCCTGCTCCATGGCGGCGGCCGAGATAGCGCCCTACCCCGTAGCGGCGATCGTCGAAGCGGCGTGGGGGACGGCGGTTGTGGCGCCGCCGACTACCAATTCCACGACGTCGGCGAGCGACGAAACGGCCACGACAGCGGCAAGGTGCACGGTGGCTACAGCATCGAAGACCATCTATTTCGAGACGTCGGCGAACGACGAAACGGCTGCAACGGCCGCTGTCTTAAAGCAGAGCGAGAGGATACCACGGGGCATGATTTATTCCTCCCCTTTTTTTGTCTGTGGATTCCTCGTTGGTCTTGTTCTTACTCCGGTTATCGTCGGAGTTTGCTCTCGCTGGGAGCGTGCTGATAACGTGTTAAAAGTAGGAACGAGAGACAAAGTGAAAAGAACAGTTGTTTCATTGATGATTGGATCAACATATTTATACACGGGAGAGTCGGTTCCGGGAGGCGGCGCTCCAGAAATTCCAACCGTCAGACGGTTCCATAATTGTATGAATACAGGAGCGGGGATTAACCCCTTAATTAACTATGTTTAATTAATTCTAACAGTTGCAAAAAGTAGATGACACTGACATTGAGTAGGCGCACATGCGTCAGTTGTGTGGGCTACCTACAGTGTGCTGTTGTGGAGCGACCAGACCACCGATCACCTACCATTTTAGTGGACCATGTCCCCTTCTTTCCGTTTTATCGCAGGCAGGCAGGCAGCTACAGTGACCCACGCTGCCTTTCCTTCTTCATAACTAAACCCTTGTTGCGAGTAGGTTTGGGCAGCTACCTATTGCGTAAATTCGGTGACATATATAGTAGGGATGCTCACAATTTCAACGACGAGAGAGGTGTGTGTTTGTATGCCCGATTGGAAATTTTGTAACCAATTAGTAGGTCTCGCACGTGGAAATCCATATGAGCGGCCAGGTCACGTTCCAACTTACTACAATGTGACGGACCAGACCATGTCCCAAATTCCAACAGGTAGTGGACACGGCGTCAGCGTCTCTCCCACTCGTTCTGGAAGTGGCTTCAGCGCAGCAGTGAGCTAGTGCCAGGAAAAACCGGCGTCGGCGGCGGTTGGGAGAGCATGCATGCAGAAGCTGTGTCACTGTGTGGGATTTCAACAAGTGGCCGTCGCTACATATTGGCCGGCCCACTAGCGCGCACACCAGTCTCTGCTTAGGCTGCGAAAGGTGTTTGTTGGGAAGATCGAAGGCATGCCCCCCGTACGTCGAGGTGATTGATACGAGTTTCTGTAGCGGAAGAAGGGGGCGTTCTAGGTGCTCCGCCGGCGGGGGGGAGGTCAATCTTGATGGTGTGTGGGTGCGGCGAGCGCGGAGGATTCCGATTGACCTCGCTCAAGATTGCCATGGATCCGTGGCGTTTCCGCGCACCTCCCCGGCCGATGGGGGAAGGTCAGTCGTCGTGGTGTGTGGGTGTGTGGGGTCTTTGCTTTGAGGCCATGTCGGGCCTCTAGATCAACTTTGATAAGAGTGAAGTGATGGTGTTGGGTTACTCCGATGCAGATTAGCGGAGGATCGCGGACAACCTAAAATGTCGGTTGGCGCTCTTCACCCTTAATTACCTTGGGATGCCTGTGAGGGACATCAGGATCATGATTAGGGAGTTGGAGCTCCTTATGGGTCCGGTTAAGACGAAATCCAAACCTTGGCAAGGACGGTATACCTCCAAAGGGAGTAAGACCATCCTTATCAACTCATGCCTTTCTAGCCTTCCCATGTATATGATGGGCTATACCTCCTCCAGTAAGGGGTCCATGCTAAATTCGATAAGGAGCTCTCCCGGTTCTTATGGATGGCCAATGATGGCTACCAAAAGTACCATATGGTAAAATGGGCTGACATTTCTTGTGTGTGTGTGTGGGGGGCTTAGGTATTATGTCCTCCCGTCATATGAATGTGGCGTTCCTGCTTAGATGGTTGTGGAGGATTCTGAAGGATGATGAAGGCC
This sequence comes from Avena longiglumis, assembly GCA_030063025.1. Lineage (NCBI taxonomy): Eukaryota > Viridiplantae > Streptophyta > Magnoliopsida > Poales > Poaceae > Avena > Avena longiglumis. The sequence goes on from CP125974.1 coordinate 558,103,324, forward strand.
TCTGGTTATAGCTAATAAAAGCTAAGTACCTCCAGGGACGACCGCTGCTGGCTTGTGAACGTCGGGAGGGATTTCAGTTTTGGAGAGCCATCAAGCCAGCGATATGGAAAGGGTTATCCATCTCCATAGGCGATGGGAGGGATACTCTATTCTGGCTAGACCCATGGCGCGGAGATCGCCCTTTGCGTCAGGAGGTTCCTGAGTTGTTTGCCATCTGCGCAGACCCCATGCTCCTAGTAGCAGAGGCTTGGCAGGACGGGGTTTGGCAGGTTGCATATCGGCGGAACCTTGGGGAGGCCGAGAGGGTATATTGTGGCTCAGGCCCCGTATACTCCTTCTTTGAGGCTGGCCCATTCGGGGACATTTTTGGTTAGTTCGGCATACAAGGCACTATTTAGTGGGCCCTCGATGCCGTGGGTCAATCCGCTCTGGAAGGCTCCCCTGCCCCTGAGGCTTAAATTTTTTGTTTGGCAGTTGTTGCGCGACCGGATACCCTCGGGTATGGAGGTGGCCAAGCGGCATGGCCCTGGCAACGGCCTATGCCCTCTGTGTGTGGTCCCGAAAACGGGCACGCATATTTTTTTCACTTGTCCTACTGCTCGCTTCCTATGGAACTTCATCCACGAGGACCCTGGGGCTACGTGGCAGGCCTTAGACCTGGGGGAGTTCTTGGAAGCCCGCCGGCTTGCTACTCCATCTGGCCGATAAGGGCTTATTCTGGTGGTAGCTGTGCTTTGTATCTATGTGTGTGCGCACCTGTGCCTGATCCAGGCTAGGTGGTGACTTTACGCGTTGTGTTGTGTTGGGTTGTACCAAATCTTACATGGATGCTGTTTTATTTATAAAGCCGAGCGTGAGCGTGTTTCGAGAAGACAGCAGGTGAATCCGATGGATATGGATCGGAAACCATGGCGCGCGCGGGTGGCGTGGGGTGTCTTTTCTGGTTGGTTGGTACCTATTCTAGCTAGTGCGGATCCCACCAGGCACGACCGTATTTGGCACGTTACGTGGACCGTAGCAGGCGAGGCTGACTGAGAAGCGCATCCACGTTCGCCGAGCCGCTATCGGAGCGCTCGGGCTGCGGCTGCTGCTGAGGATGGCTCTGGATTCTGGACCTGGGTCGCTCGCTGCCATTTCCGTCACTGCCTCCTCGCCTTTCCGCACGTCGCTGTACCGCTCTGTTTTTCCTGCATGCCCGGTCCGGCCCCCACTGGCCTCGTCGTACGCCAGCCCCACAGCAGAGCCGCCCGCTGGCCGACTGTCCGGCCCGTCCGGCAGCATGCACGCAGCGGTTCGAACGAAGCTAGTACTCCGTAGTTGGCTACGGTCAGCTAGCTTGGCTCACACCGGCCGGGATCGACCCATCGGCCGACCTTGTCGGTCCAAAAGATGGATAGATAGATGCAGCAGTCATGCAGGGCAAAATGGATCCAGCTGGGTTAGCTTGCAGATGATTTTAACTTGTCGTCTATGTGTACATGTATGCATCAGACCGGCCAGCCGGCTGTCGCCGTCACCGTCACCGTAGTCGTCGTCGTCGTCGTCGTCGTCGCCGCCGTCGCCGTGTGCCCGTGTCTAGATCAGGTCGCGGGAGCGGTTAGTTGGTGTTGTTAATGGTTGTGCACACGCGAAACAACAGTCAACAGTTGGGCGATCGCCACGAGGCATATGGCAAGCCGAAACCAATATACCAACTAACGCGAGCGACATAAAAAAAGGGCTAACCGAGTTAACTAAACTGATTAACTTAGCGTGTGACGCTCGTGCTCCAAAACCATGCAATATAGTACGACTACAGATACAGTACTACACTAAAATCGTCTGGAATTCATAGTACTACTCGTTTATTTGAGTAGCTTAATCGTTTATAGTAATCAACCGCTCGATAGTGCGTGCCAGCACTCAACCGCTCGCGCGTCACTCATGAAATAGACTTTCGCGCAGCTTTATAAATAAAGCAACCATCCATACAACACAACACACACATAATGAAAGTCACAAGCCTGGGCCTGGGAGGCAGCACAACCCTCCCAACACACACTGAGAAAGAACCAGCTACATGAAGCTAAGCGAGCGGGGCATCTAAAGCTGGAGAGGCTCAAGAGCGTGGCGGTGCGATGCGACGAGCCTCCTCGATCAGGCGCCGGAGGATGGCGTCCATTTGCTCCTTGTCTTGACGCCTACAAAGCGGGTACCACTGCTGCAAAAACGCAGGAGTTTGAAGATCGAGTCAGTGGCACGGGGGAGGAAGATTTTCTCAATCACCATTTTATTGTGAATTGTCCACAGGGTCCACATCATTGCCGCAAAAACGAGCCAAAAGAGACGGCGGCCCTTATTAGGTTCATTTGCATGGGATTGTAGGAACAGTCTAAGATCCTGGGCTTCCCAGTCGGGGCCCAGGGCTTCTCGAACCAAGTTCCATAGAAATCGTGTCGCGGGATGGGTGAACAATATGTGTGCTCCCGTTTCTGGGATCAAACATAGTGGACACAACCCGTCCCCCGGTCCCTGGCGGAGAGCCACCTCGGTCCCCGACGGAAGGCGATCGCGAAGCAGTTGCCACACGAAGATCTTCGTTTTCAGGGGTAGGGGGCTTCCAAAGATGCTTGGTCCAGGGCAGGACGGGCCCTCTAAATACGGCCCGGTATGCCGAGCTCACCGAGAAAGTCCCTAACGGGGTGAGCCTCCATGAGGCTGAATCTGCCTCCCCAGATAGGGAGGCCGGTAGCCGAGCCCGCAGGGAGAGCCATTCATACGCCTCAACAAGGTCAAAGGTCCGGAGGAAGGCCATCGTCCAGAACCCGTCCTGGGAAGCCGCCTCCACAGATTGGTCAGGGTTCACGCAAATCGCAAAGATGCGGGGGTAGGCCAACCTAAGCGGGTCCCCATCCAGCCAAGGATCCATCCAGAAGAGTATGCCCTCTCCATTTGCAATGTTGAAGGTCACTCCCCGTTGAATCTCTGTTTTGATGTCCTGAATGGACCGCCAAAATTGCGAGCCCTCCCGGCAGTCACATGCGAGTAGGGGCGGCCACAGAGGTATTTGGCTTCTAGCAGCTGTAGCCACAAGCCTCCATCCCCCGTCAAGATACGCCAAACCCATTTCAGCATGAGGGCCAGGTTGAATTGGCGAGATGCTAAAATGCCAACGCCCCCAGTTCCTTGGGGGTGCAGATGTCTGCCCATTTCACCATGTGATAATTCTGGCGGTCGTGTGCATCCTGCCAAAAGAAGCGGAACAGCTCCTTGTCGAAGGAACCGTGCATCCCTTCCAGGAGGAGATACAACCCCATGATATACATCGGTAAGCTGGACAGACAGACATCAATCAGGACCGTCTTGCTTCCTTTGGAAGTGAATCTACCACACCAAGGTTCGGACTTGGCCCGAACCCGGCCAACTAGGGGCTCTAGGTCTCTGATAAGTATCCTAGAAGCCCGGACCGACATCCCCAGGTAAGTGAGGGGGAAGGAGGTCAACCGATAATTGAGGTTGTCGGCTATCCTCTGCTGGTCCTCAGGCGAGAAGCCGAGAGCTATGGCCTCACTCTTATCGAAGTTGATCCTTAGGCCGGACATCTCCTGAAAGCAGAGTAGGAGAAACTTCATGTTGATAATGTCCCGGTCTGAACCCTTCACCATGATTATCGTGTAATCCGCATTACTGTAGGTGGGTGACAACCCCGTGGGGGATAAGGTGGCCAACCACACCAGAGATGTGACCGGCGGCCTTAACCTTCTCTAGGATTTCCGCCAACGCGTCTACCGCCGCGTTAAAGAGGAGGGGGGAGAGGGGGTCTCCTTGCGTCACTCGTACTTTCAGTCCGAACACATATGGCAACTACGTCAAAGACAAGTGCATACATACATCTGGTCAGAGCTGTGCTTTTTCAAATGACGGCCCGGGCATTTTACTATAAAGCGCACACCTAGCTAGTACAGTAATCGTTTTAAATTCGAACATTTGCTTAATGATTTGGATTCGCGCCGACCGGCCGGCGCCGTACAGGGCCAGGAAAGACAACATCTCACGCGCCAAGAAACACACGATCAAGACCGACGACCCTTGCCAAAACAAATCAACGCGCGCGTACTAAAAGGAATCAACATAGTATGATCAATGATCGAGATGATGACGACCGCTGGACATGTGAGCGGCTTGCTTGACCGGGCTTTGTCAATTCATCTCGTATATGAATCTTACGGAGGACTTTGAATTTTTAACGCAAGCAATCAAGGCTGGTGGCTTATGTGAAACAGATGATCGAAACACGCGTCGTCTGTGCATTTTTCAAATTACTGCGTGTTCGGTAACAACCCCATGGCCGTGTGGAGGTCGGTCCTCTATTCCCAGCAGGAGTTTTCCTAATGAATACACCTCCTGCAGAGTTGAAACACTTCTGCTTCGGTGCTGCTCCCTATCTAAATTTTAAACACAACAATGGCTGAGATTGTTCCATACCCCTTCATAACTAAGGGCATAATGGTCCTTAACAAATTAATAACGAATAATTAATTCCTATTTGTAGCCTATATAACCCATACGTATCCATATACGTATGTAATCTGTATATCGTGATGTGCCTGTCGCTTACGATTCATGGCGGCTCTATCCTTCTCGGCGGCGAGCGATGGCACACACTTGGCTGCCGGCGAGTAGTAATTGCCTCCCATAAGTAAGTATCGAGCTTCGCTGTCGTCATAGGTATGGATCAACATGAATTCAATCCTCTACTTGCGCGCATAATGGTTTAGAATTGAGCTAGCGGCGAATTCGGTGCAAGGTAGAAGGGGAGGGACGATCAAAGTGGAAACTGCGCCGCTGGCTTTGCCTTCGCATCTTGCGGCGGCCAAGTCCTCATCCTCGTCCTTACATGTGCCTATCAGGGCGCTTATGGCAAGAACAACGGATAGTTAGATCGATCCCTATATAGGAATACATGGATATAAACATCTATAATACTTCTTCCATACCGGTTTATTGGACTAACACGGAGTCCAAGAAATATGTTTGACTATAAATTTGACCAACAAATATGAATCATATGTCACAAAAATTATGTCACTGGAAAGAGATTTTAAATATCAATCCAATGATATAATTTTGATGGCATATAACTCATGTTTTATTAATAAATTTTATGGTTAATTTTTTCTTGAACTCCGTGTTAGCCCAATAAACCAGTATGGAGGTAGTACTGGTTTAAGTTTGGATCTAGACAACCAATAAAATTTATAGGGTATTAAAAATTAATTAATGATAAAAGATCAAATTACCCTTTTAAGTGTTTGGGAAGGGAGGAGCACTAAAGGAATAGGGGTACGGAACAATCTCAGCCGTTGTTGTGTTTTAAGATTTAGATAGGGAGGAGCACCGAAGCAGAAGTGGGTTGCAATAATATCTTATATTGTGGGACGGATGGAGTATATATAATATGGTTCAATAGTGTCAATATCATATGGATTGTGATGCTTCCAGCCTTGTTTATCATGATTGCGCGATAGGAGATCGGAGCCGGTCTTTGGTGACATTCGGTCAACAAATTTTGTTTTTATTGCTGCTCTTTTAGTTTACTTTGTCAGATCATTGATCTATTAATTTATAATTTTATATGATTCCAAGATGTAGTATTGTCCATATGGTTAGGGAGCTCTCACTAGTTCACATGGCCACCCGTGGTCCTTTCTATTCTTTTCATGGTGATATGTCAGTTCAGCCAACTCTCCTCTATACTATACAAGTAGGTATGTCTATCAATCCGTACTTGCAGCAACCACATTAATCGTAATCGTATGAATAGTCTAGTAAGCTAATTCTCATGTGGAACATGCTCTTGTGTTAAATAGTAATCATGATAAGTATCATGCATGCTCATGTCACATGCACCAGAACACTGCCACACAATAAAAAACTGCCGAACATAGCTAATCTCTGATTCCTCATAGGATACAGTAAATGTGGAAGATGAGGTCGATCCCGTGTCAGTGGCGTTTACTTTACTTTTAAGTCTTATCGTGTGCAGATGTTAATCACTTGGCACAACCATGAACTTTTCTTCAAGGACTTCATGTTTGGTCTTTGATGTGTGGCGCGCCTTTGTGTGAGCATGTCCCTCTCAATGATAAATGCAGTCTTTTCTATTTTTCTAGTATTAAACAAATTTAAAAGACAAAGGTATGTTAATCAGTGCATATTAACCTTTTGACGCATATCAGAGAGAAGGAAAAAGACACCTCTAAAGAAAGTTGACTACACATGACCGATAAAATCATTGAATCGCTTTGATAATCTAGTGGTTTGTCCAAGGAAAACATGATTGATCTACTCATGGGCTAAAAGGACACAAAACCCTAGCAAGACTTCATATATTGACTCCTTTCGAACATCACTGGTCTAATTTCGTTTGTGGTTCCGCCTCGCGACCCCACTACACGCGAGGACTCCTCTTCTGCCAGCTCTACTGGACGTGTCGACGTTGATTCCGTTTTACCGGAAAACAAATTATTTGCACAAAGAGGGTACAATTACTGGCACATGCCATTATTTGTGCCAAAAAACTTGGCAAGCAAAATAATCTTTAGGAAGAAAAAGAATAAGTATTTATGATGAGGTCGTCGCGGCCTCACTATCCCAAAGAGGACACTCGCAGACGTGAATAATCTTCAGGAAAAGATTTTATTATTTATGGTCAGTTAGTTTCTATTCAGCTTTCGTTTAATTTATGGAAGTTTCTAGTTTGCTTAACTCTATAATTTACAAATGTTACTACTCAGCTTTACCCCGGGAGTATTTTTCTTTCGTTAGCTTGCCGATAATCCGGCTTTCTTTCTACCATATTATATATTCCACTTGTATGGATGTTTGCCTAAGAATCGTTGGTATATAATTTTATTTAACAACTAGCATGGTGGCCCTCGCAAATGCGAGGGCATCAACTTTTGTACATAAAAAATGATAAATATTTATTCCCAATCTTATATATCTATTTGCTTCCTCCCAATTACCTCTTTCATTGAAGACTATAGGGCATTTGAAACATAGATATACATACAGTGGTAAGAAATAATAGAAAGCAATAGAACTTTTTAGGAGAAATGTAATAATACTATTATTTATGAGCAACCTATTTTCTAAAAAAATGTGGAGGGAACATCTTTAATTTTTCATCCCTTTTCTAGGATATGAAGCAGTAATTCATAGTTCGACAACTTATTTATTTATTAGTATTGTTTCTCTATTTCCCCTTGATAGATCCCCATGGTAATAATAATGAGCACTTTCATTCCTTCAACAAATAAAATGTCCGTTGATGTTTATCATCTCTACCCCGTGCAAGAGGTAATTGCACCCTTGTTCAAAAATAATTTCCTTAATTTGTTTCCATCATAATAAAGGAATTATAAGTTTAAAATTTAATAGATGATTTTTTTATGCATGATTACATATATAAATGTATGTATGCTATCACTAACTACCATTGTATACACTGAAGCAGCAGTAACATACAATCTACCCGTGTTTGCACAAAAAGAAAGGTACGCTAACATATTCTCTTCTGTATCCGACTTAGTTCCTCGCAAATGCACGTTCATTTTTTTTAAATTTGGTGAAAGTGAATAAAAATTGATTTTTCATAATATAGTCACATTATACATGAAACCTATATTTTTAAAAACAAAATCAAAGTGGGTTTATTGGTGAAATAAGATTGACCAAGTTTCTATAAAACTATAAGATTTTTTATGATATAATTTACTCTCATGTCCATATTAATTGATTCAACTTTGATACGCATGTATCTAGATACCAAAACACATCCTATCTAGACCACGTTGAGTCAATTAAATTTGGAGCATATTAATAGTAAAATAGGAGCCAAAATGGTCCTTATATTCACCAAATTAAATTGTTTCCTAATAAATATTATTCTTTGTAAACTGTTAGTAGGTAATCTTTTGGACATACATGTGTCATAAATAAAAAAATTATGTATTAAAGAATTATTAAAATCTTGTTAATTACATATATGATAAATACACATTCTAGTTTAGTTGGACTATAAAGTTACCCGTAGTTTAAAAATATTACTGGCACAAAAGAATCATGCACCGCATGTTTTCCCAAGCATATACATTGTGACAAACAATACTATTTTATTTCTACAATTATATTCAAAGCTTTTGTCAATAATGGTAATAATTATTTGGATTATCTTGCACAGGTTGAGTCTTCCTCGCATCTATTTCTGCGGTAGGTTCACGTCTTTAATTGCAATACAGTCGGTACATGTATGTGACATACCTTCTTTTAAAACAAACAATAATCATACTACATTTGTGCATAAGATAACTAAATAATCATACTACATTTGTGCACAAGATAACTGGTGTTAATAAAAGAAGTGTACCATGGTCATTGGCTAGCTTCTGCTCCAACTTCTAACATCGAGCAGAATTTGATACATGGCACCGCGGCTAACGACGTCATGTTTGCATGCTTAAACAACTACCCACGAATGAGTTCAATAGAAAGTTGGTGAGCCGAAGAATTCATGTGATACTTTGAGGGTGGCCTCTGCATCCATCAGTTGCATCAAACAACAATTGTTTCTTAGAAATAGATAGTTGCGGCAGACTAATTAGTAGGATTAGCCAACCTTGTTCTTCTGATTCTTGGACGGGCTTCACCAAGACACCAACATTGTACCGTGATGTCGCGCCGTCGAACCGTTTTTGTTAAACCGCTGGTGCATCAGCCGATTATCCATGGTTTGGACATTCCCTTTTTCTTTGGATGATAGTTGTATCCTATTAGACTTGTGTCTTCTCAGATGAATCCTGATACGAATGAAATAGACCATTACGGCTTTGAGAGACGACATGCGTCATCACTTATACACATATTTATTTCATTTTATCCTTCTATTGTGTGTCGCTTGTCCCCATCCTTTTGATTGTTTTTGTGTTCATGGATAGAAATTCCATCCACATGCATCTTAAATTATCGTGCATAATAAAAAATAGATAGTAATAACCTATTTATTAATCAACTACAAAGAGGACTAAACCTGAATGTTACACGACGTGGGTTGTGTTGGTGCCGGAAAACCATATGCCATGTCCAATGAATTTTGTCCCCCTCTCGTGACCAGAAGACTTCAATCAATAGCATGTTCCTTGTTGAGTCCTAAGCCATTCACTTACCCGTGAGTTTTTTCTCTTTTAGAGCTCTAATCGGTATTTAACTAAGTTCGGCCGGCCGGAACCTCTACATACGGTATTGCGACCCTTCGGTAGTTTCTAGTTTCCTTTTCAATTGACGTGTCACATGTACACGTTCAATGTTTTACGTAACACTTTTTATGTTTTAATCTTAACCGTTAAAATACAGATCAACATAGTATATTTTTTAGGCCTATGTAGATTAACCAGGTGCCTTAAAAAACATCTTTATATTGCTTTTAGTATATAATAGAAATAGATAGATGTCGGTAAGTCACTAGCTTAGTATATCTCGATCGTGATAGATACATTGACCCGTCTATATGTCAGAGAAATTTGTGCGTTGCTTTGTCGACCAGATGAGGTAACTGCATGCATGTATGGACGCATGCATGACCCGTACCTACACGACCGCTTCGATCGATCTCAGCATATATTGTTGTGTCGTGCACGTGTATCGGACTCCGCACCTAATAATGCGAGGGCAGGGGACACGGTGGCGTGTGAAGACTTGGCTATATTTTCTACATGTGTGCATCTAAACAAAGCCGTGTTGGATATATATTGTCCCTCCGTTCAATTTTACGTACTCTACATTTTGAAAAATAAATGGCGTTGAGTAGCAGCACATGCATGAAACCATGCTTCAGATCTAGTGTAGTATACCAAGAGTGTATGTGTGGGCTAGCTACAACAGTAGTGTTCTGGAGCGACCACCACCGATCGCCTACTATTTTTGTCGAACATGTCCCCTTTCCGTTTTATTGCAGGCAGCTATACAGTGACCCAAGATTACCTTCTTCATAACTAATAAACCTTTTTGTTTGGGCAGCTGGCTTTTAATTGACTGGATTGTGAACAGTGTGGTGACATATAGGGGTACGGTGCTCACAAATTCATCACTCGTCGCCCGCCTCATGGCTGGCCCTTGGCCTGGCAGGTGACGTTTTCGTTCGGTCGTCCTAAATGGTCTGTTTCTGTCCGTTTGGATCGGGTAACGGTTGATTTAGGACCGTAGTCCGGTCTGTCCGGCCAACCACGCCCAGCGGTGCGACTTATTTGTCCGCGCCTGGCTATCGCCAACGGTGACGTATTTCTAGTGGCTACCTACCGTCACGCCGTCTCCGCTTTTCTTTCCCACCGCTTCCTGCGAGATCTGGACGTTTTCTACAGCGTCCAGGCGTAGCCAGGCCACCGAGCTATCTACGAACAGATCCGCACCACCGACAGCACAAAAAACCACCATGCCTGGCCGCCGGCGTCGACCCGACGAGCTCCGTTGCAACCCCAACGCCGACAGAGAAGAGGGGGCCGAGCGACCGTGGTGGTTGCCGAACCCGCCGTTGCCACGTTTCTCCTTGTGAGGTGATGAACCACGTCTTTCTGCCGGAGCACCGCCGGCGCCTAGCGCTCAGAGAAGTGTGTGACGACCTCCGCGAAGCATTGCGGGCCAATTCCGATGACGCGTACCTGCGTGCCCGTCTTGGACAAGCCAAAGAAGAGCTGCAGACGCATGAAGCGATCTACCGCTCTCTCAGCGTAGAATGGGGCGTTGCCGACCCGTAGGCGGCACCTAGCTAGAATGGCCAATGTCGGCGCTGATGACGCAGGCTGCCGCCAGCCAGTCGTCCGTGCTGCGCGCCTGAATTGGTGCCGCTACGCGTTCGATCACACTCCGACCGAATGAGTCGGAACGGTGAAGATGCCCTGACCACACTCGCCAAAGGACGTAGCAATCTGGTCAGAGATGTGCTTTTTTCAAATGACGGCCCGGGCCTTATTGTAAAGCTACACCGATCGCTTTTAAAATTCGAGTGTTGCTCAATGATTTGGTTGAAGGACGACAGGCGCCGTACAGACCATGAGATGACGAGACAAGAAAAGACATCGATCTCACGCGCCAAGAAACACACGATCGAGACCGACGACCGTTGCCAAAACAAAGCGTGAGAAATTATGATTGATTGACCGCGAGCTTTGTCATTTCATATTATTGTATATGGGTTTTTGGAGGGAGCAAGCTTGATTTTTTTTTGCGAAACCAGTCCAAACACACACCCTCATGAATACGCACATATACTCACCCCTATAATCGCACGCATGCACATCCTAAAAGTGTAATGACTAGTTGATTGCATGGTTGTCGCACGCTGCGATCAGGATAGAGCAAGCTGTCAAGATGGAAGAGATCGCTGCTACAAGGTGCGCGTCGTTGATTGAGAGGCATGACATCAAGCTCGGCCTGATCAGGGCTAACGTTGTGACGAAGAAGAGGAGGGAGGAATTGGCGATCCTGATGGTCGATACAACGGGCATGGGAGACGAGGTGAAGCTGTGGTGCGTCGATCAGCGTGTCGCCATCCCGTCCATGAACAGAGTTTGACCGGCGACCTCAGCTCCCCCGACGACAATGACTCCAACAGTAGCTACCCCCCCCCACCCCCACCCGCGTCAACTGAGGATCCACGGGTGACAGCGACTCTGGTAGCATAGATGCACCCCTCGACTGAGGCTCCACCGGCTTCAGCTACTTCGCCATCGGCTACCCCAGAGGAGGTGCCTTCTACCCGGCGTCTGATCTCGCCTTTTCTCACCTTCTAACTTACTACATAGTAAATTGCTTAGAGTCGTGTGCTTGGTGCAAACTGATCAGCAATAATATTGTTTTGCGACTAAATGTACAATGTGGTGGTTTCCGGGCAGTTTTTTTCTTGGTAGAATCGCTTTCATCTTAGTTGCATCCATGCATTCATGGGGTACATTGATATCCTATTTGGTTCTATGACCACTGTCCAAAATATTTGTTGTAATGTCATCTTATATTGTGGAAACGGAGGAAGTATATATACTACTCTGCGTGGGTCGCGATACTAGCTTGTTGGCTTGTTTATCATGCTTGTGCGAACATCAGAGCCATCTTGGGTCACATGTTACATTTTATAGGCAATTTTTTTGGTCGCTGCTGTTTCAATTTATTTAATTTGGCAGATCATTGATCTATTGATTTAAAAAAAATTATAACTCCAAGATATTGTTTTCTCCATATGGTATGGCAGTTCTCACTAGTTCGTATGGCCAGCCGTGGTCCTTCCCCATTATTTTCAAGGTGATATGTCAGTTCAGCCAACTCTCTTCTATAATGTGGTAGATATCTCTATGAATGCGCACTTGCAACCACACTCACCAAATTGTACGAATAGTATAGTAAGCTAATTCCCATGTGGAATATGCTGTTTGTATTAAATAGTACTAATTACAATCACTGCGGCACAACCATGAACTTTTCTTGGACACTTCCTGTTTGGTCTTTGATGTGTGGCGCACATTTGTCTGAGCATAATGTCCCTCTCAATGATAAATGTGGTCTTTTCTAATTTTATTTATTAAACAAATTTGAAAGATAAAAGCATGTTAATCACTTGCAAAAGTGGGTTAATCTGTGCATAGGATCCGTTTGAAGCATGTCAGAGGGAGGGAGAAAGAAACCTTTGAAGAGGGGTTGGCTACACAAGAATGCTAAAATCATTGAATCCCTTTGACCTACTCATGCATCGCTTAGAAGAACCGTGGGTGAATCTCCCTACCAAAGTAATATACATCTACCAAAGAAAAAGTTCATATCCAGAGACAACCTAGACCCTGACATGGAAAAGATTTACAATATGTAGTTTAAGCATTTATTATTATTTGAGAAATTGATCGCGATCGATCAGACGTCGCGCGCGCGTCACTCGCACTTTCCGTCCGAACACATGCGGCACCTACGTACGTCAAAGACCAAAACATACATATATATCTGGTCAGAGATGTGCTTTTTCAAACGACGGCCCGGGCATTATTGTAAAGCTACACCGATCAGTTTTAAAATTCGACTATTGCTCAATGATTTGGTCGGTCGACGGCAGGAGCTTAGTTGTGGCCCCCAGTACAATACTTTGGAGAATTGCCGCATGTTGACGTTGGAGATGATCATGGTTTACTTATTGTTCACTTTAATTTCTGTTTAACAACTAAAATTGAATTAAGCAGAGACATCGGTGGGTGATAGGTAAGTTTTGGTTTCCGACCGCCCATCATATTGTTGTTTTTAAAGCTTGGTGTGTTTTAAACTAACAATCAAGTTCCTGTAGCATCCCAGTTGTCTAACCCCTGTAATGCTACATGTCATAATAATAAAATGGGCCACTTCCAACATATAATTGTTGCATCATCATCATATCATGCTCATACCATCATACCACCTTGCTTTTGAGCATCATATAAAACCCTTTCTTGTTTGGTTCTTATCTCATGTGCATGATTAATTGTATTTGCCTCTTGATATTGTATTTGGCTCTTGATACATTGTTACATGCCCAAGTTGAGTTGAGGGCATCTCTCTTGTTGACTCCACCACCTTTTCTTTCACCACCCTATAATTCCACCACCCAACTAATCTGAGCTTGGCTTTTGTTGATTTTCTCCCTAGCTCATGATTAGTTGGTTGGAACCACCCATCTTCTTTTGCTTGGCCTTGCCCACCTTTTGGGAATGCATATGAATAATGCCATATTAATCTTATTGTTTTCACAAGGATTAGTTGGGCATTAATCATCTTGCATGGGCCATGCAAGTGCCACCTTTTCCAGTTTTGGTTTATTTGGATTTCTAAATGGATCCCTCCTTCATTGCTTGATCTTGTTTTGTGAGTATAAAACTCTAGCTCTCTCCCTCTCTTTTCCCCCTTTAGCTAGATCACCACCCCCCCCATGCCCCATGCACATACATGTGCTCATGAGGCATGCTCCTCCCAGACCACCCTTGCTTGGTTTTTGCTTGTTCTTTGAATGGGACATGCATGATTCAAATCCACATCATCACCTTGGCCATCTCTCTCTTCCTTTTCCTCTTTTCTTGCTTGTTCTTGCTAAGTATAGTTTGTAGCATGCTTGTTTAAGCCTAAGTACCCCCTCCATCTTTCTTACCTCTTTTAGCAAAAAACCCTAATCCTACTCTTGCCATCTAACCTTCTAGCTAAACCTAAACCCTAAGCCATCTCCCCCTCTAATCTCCATCCCCCTAAAACAAACCCTAAACCACCCTCTTACCCCTAATCTACTTTCCCCTTAGCAAAACCCTAATACCCCTCCTCCTTTCTAGCTTAAGCACCCCACCCTAGCTAGCCTTTCTCTCTTCCATGCATGCCCCCCAAAGACCCACCTAGCTACCCCACGCCAGGACCCCTAACCCTAGCCTAGCCCGAGCATGCCCTCTCCCTCCCTTTCTTTCTCTCTGCCTCACTTTGCCCAGCCTGGCCCACCCTGCCTGCGTCTGACCCCTACCGCCACAGGTGCCCACTCGTGCACCTTGCCTTGGCAGCCGTGCGAGCACGTGAGGGATAAAGGTGGCCGAGGCCACCCCTATCCACACCGCCTCCTCCACGCCACCCCTTCCTCCCTCTCTGCCATGTTCCCCTCCCCACGCAACCTCTAGCCTCGCCAGATCTGGCCGCCCCCTCTGCCCCTTCTCCTGCCTCTCCGACCACCTAGCTGCGCCGGCCGCCGCCAGCACCCTGCCACCACGTTGCTCGGGACGTCAAGGACGACAAGGGAGTGGTCGAGAAGGGCGAGCGGGACCTCTGCAGCGGATCCGTACGGGCTAGCAAGGAGGAGGAGGACCGGAGCCACCAGGATCTGCCGCGCCACACCGGAAACCCTAGCCCCCAGTCCGCGAGCCGCGCCGTCGCTTTGCTCCAGCGCCACGCCGTCCACACCAAGACGCCCGGTGAGCACACGAACCTCGGACACCTCTCTCGCCCCGTCGCTTCGGGCCTTGGCGGACTTTCCGTCGAGCGGCCTGCATGCGCGGCGGCGTGTTCTGCTAGCTCCCGGGCGACCACCTTATCCGCCGCGCCCGCCTCCTGTCATCTAACCTTAGCCCCGCGCCCAGCGCCGCTAAGCGCGCCGGGCGCGGGTTCGAACCCTGCGTCGCGTGCGGCAGGCGTCTTATCTGGCGCTACGCTCTGTGACCCGTGGAAGAAAAAGCAGTGCACGCCGTCTTTTGCGAACCCCAGTTTTTGTTTTGCCAACCCGCGGTCCAGCCGGCGGCGTCGGTGGGAGTTTTCTAAAAGGGTCACGATGTTTTGTTTATTCAACCCAGCGGTCCATTTGTTCCGAACCTTGGCGTGTGGGCGAAGAACCCCCTGGCCCCACCCACATGCGACTCAGGTTGGGTTAGGCTGTGTAGAAAACGTTTCAGAGCTGTTTTAAATTCAAATTCTGTTAAATAATTTCAAAATTCAAATTCAAATTCAGTTTTCTATAACTTGTTCATACTAAATCCAAATTGGGCAAATAATATATGTTTAGATATCAGCAAGATGAGAGGATTCCAAATATACCATCCAATTTGACTTTTGCACAATTAAAATTCCAAGTTTATTTAAATTACCACCAATGCCACTGGATTTTCAATAATTCATAACTTTTGATTTAAAACTCCAAATTTAGCAAATGATGTGTCTAAAATGATCAGCTCGACGAGACCTTTCTGTTTATGCTATCCATGACTTCCATTGCAGCATGCATCATATAAAAATATAGTGAACAGCAATTGTTATGGCAACAAATATGATTCTAAAACCCAATTAAATGTTATTTTCTTGTCCTCCACACCTCACCATGCCATGCTACCTTTCTTGCCATGTAAATTGTGCATCATTCATCATGGCATGATTGTTTGTTTGACGCATTTAATTCATATGCTTGTGCTCTATATTCATGTTGGCCTTGTTTGTTTGGTTTTCTCGGATAGACCTTTGGCGGTTGTATCAAGAGAACCAGAGCACTACCAGATCCGTCCCTTGCTTCAAGCTGAGATACCAGGCAAGCACTTCCACATGCTTGCATACATCTGATACCTATTGCCTCTATCTTACTCTTGCATCATTGAGTCGCGATTGCATTAAATTGAATCCCAAGTATGCATAGCTTTTACTTTTAAACCCCACCAAGCTTGTTTCCTCCATCCCATGAGCCATTACTATAGGAGTTGTTTGAGCCATGCGAGTCGTAGAACAGCATGTGTAGGGTATGTGAGTGTCCGTTGGACAATGAGGTACCTAAACAACTTAACCTGAGTAGTTCTGGGATAACTAAAGAAAGTGGCACCGGTGGGCAACATCTGCTATTTGGTTTTTCCTGCTCACTTGTGTCCCGTAAGACCCCGAGTACTTGATTCCTGTTCCTTGATTTATCGCGCTATCCACATCCGGGAGGTATATGGGACCCCCCTGAGCCAGAGCTTGATTCCGTCTTATTTCTTGGGGCCACAAACTAGTTTGAGGTTTTATTTACTATCCTGTACTTATGCCATGCTACTTTTCTGTATTTAAATTGTGCGACAGATAGCACCTGTCTTTATTTAGGTAAGCGGAGTGATTACGGTATCGACACCCAGTTTTGGGTTCCCGATCGCTTCTGACCATTGACGCAAACCTTGAGTCCGTCTCGAAGCTTGCTTACTTCGTTGCGGGTCTACTCAATGGGGTGGCCCCCTGAAATATTTCTGAATTCTGTGATTGTTCAGTCGTGAAAGCCTCGTTGGGTTTTGATTTGGTTTTTCCGAGGTTGATCGAGCGTGTGTTGCTATTGGTGCACCCCGGCCGGGTAAAACTTTCTGAAAGCCGTGTCCGCGGATATGGACGACTTGGAGCACAGTTTCTTGGTCATAGACAAGCATAACTAAAGTACCGCCTTAATCTGACTAAACAATATGACTAGTAAATAGCGCAACGCTCATGGAATGGTTAATAAAATTGCCAACGGATGGGGGGTTGTTCGTCCGCTTCCTTGTTGGTAAGCAGGGAGGAGGATGGATCGGATGAGATTACCATTATAACTGTTGTACTTAATTTCACGGACATCCGTCTATCATTGGTTAGGCGGATGGTTAGCGTTTATCTGTAGAATTGTTAGGGTTTATCTTTCGCTGCAATTGCGTCACCCCATGTTGTGTCCCCTTTAGAGGCATTAAGACTTGCTGAGTACCCTTAGGGTCTCACACGATAAATTCTTGATTCAGATGAGCAGTACCTTCTCGGGACGGATCTTTGGGTGGAAGAAGCCGAAGATGTGGGCAGCGATCGTTCGGTGTAGAGATTCGAACGGGATCCATGAGACCTGTAGTTGGGATGTGCTTATTTCTCCGGCATCTTATGCCGATTTGCTTCTTATCCGTACTCGGATCTTGTTTGCCGCTTCCATGATACTACGATGTGTGTTGTATGAGGTTATCCTAAAATATAGATTTATCTAGGTCATTTGAATCTTGCCGTATGGCGTTGGTATATTTCCTTTCTTTCTAGATGGTGTGGCTCGATGTACTCTTGTATGGTGGCTTGCGTACATACCCACTTGTGTCGTAGTTGATCCCTTCGCCGACTACGCCGTCTGAGTCCCGTTGAGAGGGTAGTGGTTGGGACGTCTGAAAGGACTACCAGCGAGTGGCTTTTGGGGCCCCACCGTACTATTTCAACCACTATCACTCATCCAGGCTTGTATCTAGGAGCGTAGTTCACCGAGGTAGTTACAATTGGTATCAGAGCCATCCCGACCTTCAGGGTTTCAGCCAAACGGTCGTTGTCAGTCTAGCAAATATTTTGGTAGTTATGTATATTAGGGAAAAACAAACGCGAGAGTAGGACTGCTTCCACTTTTCTTCTTACCCACCCACCCACCCTTTTCTGGTAAGGAAGTGCAACGTTTTCAATCCTCTTCTCAAAGTTCAAACTAGGATTCACGTGTTCTGGGTTTCCGTAGTACCATAGGTTGTGTGTGTGTGTGTGTGTGTGTGTGTGTGTGTAATCCCTTGTCTATCTATTGCATCCAAGTTGTTATCTTATCTGCCTTTGGTTATCAACTGTTGGTACATTCCATACCGACAGGCTTTTGCAATCCGACGCAATCTATCTTCCTCTTGGTATCCGACGCTATCTTGTTTGGGGTGTTCGTCTCCGTAGTTACCAATCTTTAGGTTTCGTCGTGAGAAGAAGGGGTTAGGATATGTGTTCCACTTGTTCATGTGCGGAGTAATGATTTGAGTGCGGGATGGAGTCGCGACCATACCACTACTTGTATCATTCGCTTTTGTATATTGAATCGGTAGAGTCACTAATCTTGATTCGTTAAGTAATTTTGCGCATCTATTGGTATTTTTAATGCCGAAAGTTGTGGAAAATTTTTCTTTGATATGTTTGTGTACCACACTCCTTTTCAGTCGTGTGCGATATGCTTAATATCTTTGAGGTGCTATGAACTTTGTTGATATTTTTATATCATCTCAGTAAATTGTATCCTTTAATCATGGTTAATTCCATCTTGGTACTATTTTGGATTATTATCATCTTCCATTATAGTAATCTTGACTTGAGTTTTATATCAATGAGGATGGCTCCCCACCGGATGAAGAGGACATTCCTCCGAACTAGGCTCATTTGTCAAGCATAGCTAATGCTTTGGCGGCAATGCAAGAGAACCAATGACGCTTTGAGGAGAGCGTCGGAAGGAATGAGTTTGCTCCACTTCCTCCACCTCCCAAGCGTGGTGACATCAAGAGCTTCCTCAAGTTCAACCCTCGTCGATTCGATGTGTCGACCGACCTCTTGGCGCGGATGATTGGCTGCGAGATCTCAAGGTTGCTCGAGGCTAGCGATGTTCGAGCGAAGTGGGTCAAGTGTGCTACCCACCTTCTCAAAGGAGATGCGGCTCTTTGGTGGGAGAACTACTTGAAGGCAAGCTGCCTGGGTTCCGACCAACTTGGGAGAGGTTCACTGCAGCTTTCAAGCAGCTTTCTCTCGAGATTGTGATGGAAAGGATGAAGGAGGCCTTCCTCAACTGAAGCGGGAAATGATAACGCGTCAACACCTACATCGGAACTTCATGAACCTGTCTCGCTATGGTGGTGATGAGGTGTCGATGACAAGAAAAGCGAAAAGATTCGGGCAAGGGATCAATGCGTCGATCAAGTATGCAATCACGCATGCAAGACCGCAACCTTCCTGAACTACTGACACGGCACTACAAGAGGAGGCAAGCGGGCAAATGTTCGAGAGTCCAAGAAACATAACGAGGATGCATCAAGCTCTGCGATTATGGCAGCTCCTTCTAAGCGGCGTGTCCGGGTTCCTAACACCCCGTCGCTCCCGGCTCCACCAAGACCTGCGAGTTTCACGTCAAGGCCACCAACTTCACCATCGGCTCCGGGGCTACAACAACCCTTACCTGGGCGCTGGCGGAGTCCTCAGCTACTCGCTCCACGTCCGGTGGTGCACTTCACATGTGGAGATCCTGGACATCCCCACTGAAGCATCAATGAAGAACAAAGCTCTCCCTCAACCCCGCCAAGATCTGCAACAAGCTCTCCTTGTTCGTGCACCGCCTCGGGCTCTCAACATCAACACCAAGCCGGGTGCGGTTGTGCGTGCCACTAAATCAACGCCTCTCAAGTGAGCTCGCACTTTGGAGTTGTAATGGGTATGCTTTCGGTTAACTCAGTCCCTGCACGAGTTCTCTTTGATTCTGGTGCATCGCATTCTTTTGTCTCTGTAAAGTTTGCAAGTGAGAATGAGTTAGTCATGGATCCTCTTCCAAAGAAGTTAATGGTTCTTTCCCCTGGAGCAACAATGGCAGCTTCTAAAATCAGTCATGGGAACCAAGTTGAGATTGGTGGTTCTTCATTCTTGGCTTCTTTGATTGTTCTGGGCAACTCTGACATTGATGTCATCCTGGGCATGGATTGGTTGACAGCAAATGCAGCTGTGATTGATTGTGCTGAACACTCAGTGTCTCTGAAGATTCCTGAAGGCCATGTAGTCTTTTCTCCAAGTCTGACTCCTGCTGTCCAGCTCTTTTCCTTGGCAACTCTAAATGATGATGCTATGGAAGCTATTCAGAGGGTACCGATGGTCCTGAGTTCCGGATGTTTTCACGAAGAGTTGCGGGTATGCCTCCGGATCGCGAGGTTGAATTCGTGATTGAGCTTGAACTGGAGCTCCTATCTCCAAGAGGCCATACAAAATGGGTCCTTCCGAGTTGGTGAACTCAAATGACAACTTGATGAACAAGAGAAGTTGGGTTTCATTCAACACTGACACTTCTTCTTGGGGTAGCCCAACAATCTTTGTGAAGAAGCGTGGGAGAACCGATAGGCTATGTGTTGACTACCGGGCTCTAAATGCTAAAACCATCAAGAACAAATATCCTCTTCCTCGGATAAATGATCTATTTGATCGGTGGGGCTGTGGTGTTCTCTAAGCTGGACTTGAGAAGTGGTTATCACCAAATCAAAATTCGCAAAGAGGATGTGCCCAAGACAGCTTTCACCACTCGCTATGGCCTGTATGAGTACACGGTCATGTCTTTCGGTCTCACCAACGCACCTGCTACCTTCTCGAGGCTGATGAACTCCGTTTTCATGGAGTACCTTGATAAGTTTGTGGTGGTATATCTGGATGACATTCTGGTCTATTCCAAGTCCAAGGAGGAGCATGAAGAGCACCTGCGGTGTGTCTTAAACAAGCTCCGTGAGAACCGCTTGTATGCAAAGTTCTCAAAGTGTGAGTTTTGGCTGCCTGAAGTAACATACTTGGGTCATGTTATCTCTGCCAAGGGCATTGCAGTCAACCCGGAAACCGTAAAGACAATAGTTGAATGGCTTCCTCCTGTGAATGTCAAGGAAGTGCGGAGTTTCCTCGGCTTGGCTAGCTATTGCCGTCGCTTTGTGCAGAACTTCTCGAAGATAGCAAAGCCTCTTACCGATCTCCTCAAGAAAGGCAAGAAGTACCTGTGGACTCCTGCTTGCCAAGAAAGCTTTGAGACACTCAAAGAGAAGCTCACTTCCACACCAGTCTTGGTTCCTCCGGATACATCTAAGCCTTTCCAGATATTCTGCGACGCCTCTTTGCAAGGATTGGGTGCGGTCCTGATGCAAGAGAGACAGGTGGTTGCTTATGCCTCTCGTCAGTTAAAGACGCATGAGATCAACTATCCCACACATGACCTCGAGCTAGCAGCAGTTGTCTTTGCCTTGAAGCTATGGAGGCACTACTTGCTTGGTAACCGTTGTCAGATCTTCTCGGACCACAAGAGTTTGAAGTATATCTTCACTCAACCGGATCTCAACCTTCGGAAGAGGAGATGGATTGAAGCAATAAATGACTTTGATGTGACCATCAACTACACTCCAGGCAAAGCAAATGTCATGGCAGATGCGCTTAGCAGAAAAGCTTATGTCAACAACCTCATGGTGGAAGAGCAGCAGCCTCTCTTGTGCGAGGAATTCCGTCAGCTGAACCTGGAAATTGTGGAACAAGGGCATCTCCTGAACCTTCTGGCTACTCCTCTCTTGGAAGAACAGATTCGTTCTCGTCAGCTTGGTGATCCGCACACCAAAAAGCTCATAGCTAAGCTTGACCTTCCAATCTGAGTCCTTCCATGTTGATGATCAAGGCGCTCTTCTTTGAACACCGGATGTTTGTTCTAAACTACCGGTCGAGAGACCAAGTTCTCAAGGAGGCACATGAGTCGGTTCTTTCTATCCATCCTGGCAGCACAAAGATGTACATGGACTTGAAAACACAATCTTGGTGGCACAGGTTGAAAAGGTATTGTGCCAAGTATGTCTCAGAATGTGATGTCTGCCGCAGAGTCAAGGCTGTCCATCAGAAACCATTTGGTCTTCTACAGCCATTGAAACCTCCGGAATGGAAATGGGAGAAAGTAGAGATGGATTTCATCACTGGTTTTCCAAGGTCGCAAAAGGGCAACAATGCAATCTTTGTTGTCATCGACAGGCTTTCTAAAGTGGCACACTTCTTCCCAGTCAAAGAAACAATTTCTGGAATTCAGTTGGCGGAGCTCTATATCAACAGGATTGTCTCTTTGTATGGGGTTCCACTGGAAATCAGTTCAGATCGTGGGAGCATCTTCACCTCAAAGTTCTGGGAGAGTTTCCAAAAAGCTTTGGGTACAAAGTTGAACTTCAGCACTGCTTACCACCCTCAGTCGCAAGGACAAGTGGAGAGGATCAATCAGATTCTGGAGGATATGCTTCGAGCTTGCGTCATCTCGTTTGGCATGAAGTGGGAGGAATGCCTTCCATATGCTGAATTCTCCTACAACAACAGCTTCCAGAAGAATCTGAAGATGGCACCATTCGAGGCTCTCTATGGTCGCAAGTGCAGAACTCCGATTGGTTGGTCAGGTGCAGGAGAAAGAATCTGGTTTGGCCTGACATTGTGACTCGAGCAGAGGAGAAGGTGCATATCATTCGGAGAACTCAAGATTGCTCAAAGTTGTCGGAAGAGCAACTATGACAGAAGCACACGGATATGGTATATGCCCCTGGTGATCTCGTCTACCTTCGTGTCACTCCCATGAGAGGAACACACCGCTTCGGTATCAAAGGAAAGTTGGCTCCTAGATACATCGGTCCTTTCAAGATACGTGGTAGAAGAGGAGAAGTTGCTTATGCACTTGAGCTTCCGGAAAAACTCAAAGTCCATGATGTTTTCCACATCTCTCAGCTCAAGAAGTGCTTCAAAGATCCCGGCAGGACCGTGGACCATGAGCTAATCGACCTCCAAGAAGATCTGTCTTATCAAGAACACCCCACCAAAATCCTTGAGACCGCAGAACGAAGGACACGCAACAAGTCCATCAAGTTTTGCAAGGTGCAGTGTTCACACCATTCTGTTGATGAAGCAACATGGGAGCGTGAAGATGAACTCCGTGCCAACCATCCTTCTCTCTTTGTGTCTTCTTCTTCTTCTTCCTAGAATCTCGGGGCGAGATTCCTATTTAGTGGGGGAGAGTTGTAGCATCCCAGTTGTCTAACCCCTGTAATGCTACATGTCATAATAATAAAATGGGCCACTTCCAACATATAATTGTTGCATCATCATCATATCATGCTCATACCATCATACCACCTTGCTTTTGAGCATCATATAAAACCCTTTCTTGTTTGGTTCTTATCTCATGTGCATGATTAATTGTATTTGCCTCTTGATATTGTATTTGGCTCTTGATACATTGTTACATGCCCAAGTTGAGTTGAGGGCATCTCTCTTGTTGACTCCACCACCTTTTCTTTCACCACCCTATAATTCCACCACCCAACTAATCTGAGCTTGGCTTTTGTTGATTTTCTCCCTAGCTCATGATTAGTTGGTTGGAACCACCCATCTTCTTTTGCTTGGCCTTGCCCACCTTTTGGGAATGCATATGAATAATGCCATATTAATCTTATTGTTTTCACAAGGATTAGTTGGGCATTAATCATCTTGCATGGGCCATGCAAGTGCCACCTTTTCCAGTTTTGGTTTATTTGGATTTCTAAATGGATCCCTCCTTCATTGCTTGATCTTGTTTTGTGAGTATAAAACTCTAGCTCTCTCCCTCTCTTTTTCCCCTTTAGCTAGATCCCTACCCCCATGCCCCATGCACATACATGTGCTCATGAGGCATGCCCCTCCCAGACCACCCTTGCTTGGTTTTTGCTTGTTCTTTGAATGGGACATGCATGATTCAAATCCACATCATCACCTTGGCCATCTCTCTCTTCCTTTTCCTCTTTTCTTGCTTGTTCTTGCTAAGTATAGTTTGTAGCATGCTTGTTTAAGCCTAAGTACCCCCTCCATCTTTCTTACCTCTTTTAGCAAAAAACCCTAATCCTACTCTTGCCATCTAACCTTCTAGCTAAATCTAAACCCTAAGCCATCTCCCCCTCTAATCTCCATCCCCCTAAAACAAACCCTAAACCACCCTCTTACCCCTAATCTACTTTCCCCTTAGCAAAACCCTAATACCCCTCCTCCTTTCTAGCTTAAGCACCCCCACCCTAGCTAGCCCTTTCTCTCTTCCATGCATGCCCCACCCCAGCACCCACC
Organism: Avena longiglumis; assembly: GCA_030063025.1. NCBI lineage: Eukaryota > Viridiplantae > Streptophyta > Magnoliopsida > Poales > Poaceae > Avena > Avena longiglumis. The sequence continues at coordinate 558,127,474 of CP125974.1, forward strand.
TAGCTACCCCCACGCGACCAGGACCCCCTAACCCTAGCCTAGCCCGAGCATGCCCCTCTCCCCTCCCCTCTTTCTTTTCTCTCTGCCTCACCTGCCCAGCGCCCCAGGCCCACCTGCCTGCGTCCCTGACCTAGCTACCCCACCTGCCAGCCCCCCTGGTGCCCACGCTCGTGCCTGCCTTGCCCTGGCCTGGCCGTGCGAGCACGTGAGGGATAAAGGTGGCCGAGGCCACCCCTATCCACACCGCCTCCTCCACGCCACCCCTTCCTCCCTCTCTGCCATGTTCCCCTCCCCACGCAACCTCTAGCCTCGCCAGATCTGGCCCCGCCCCTCCTGCCTCCAGGCCACCTAGCTTGGCCGCCGCCACTGCCGCCACCACGTTGCTCAGGACGTCAAGGTCGACAAGGGAGTGGTCGAGAAGGGCGAGCGGGACCTCTGCAGCGGATCCGTACGGGCCAGCAAGGAGGAGGAGGACCGGAGCCACCAGGATCTGCCGCGCCACACCGGAAACCCTAGCCCCCAGTCCGCGAGCCGCGCCGCCGATCGCCTGCTCCCCGCGCCACGCCGTCCACACCAGCACGCCCGCGGTGAGCACACGAACCTCCCAGACACCCTCTCTCGCCCCGTCGCTTCCTGGACACGGCGGACTTTCCGTCGAACGGCCTCTGTGCGCCGGCGGCGAGCGTGTTCCTGCTAGCTCCCAGACGCGACCACCTTATCCAGCACGCGCCCGCCTCCCTGTCATCTAACCTTAGCCCGCCGCAGCGTGGCCGCTAGCGCCGGGCGCGGGTTCAACCCCTCTGCTAGCGGCGACGCTGCAGCGTCTGGCCTGGCGCTCTGCGCGCCGTGGAAGAAAAAGCGATTACCGCCGTCTTTTGCGAACCCCCCAGTTTTGTTTTGCCAACCCGCGGTCAGCCGAATACCGGCGTCAGTGGGAGTTTTCTAAAAAGGGTCCTGATGTTTTGTTTATTCAACCCGCGGTCCAGTTTGTTCCCAGGCACTGGCGTGTGGGCCAGAGAACCCCCCTGGCCCCACCTGTCTGCGACTCAGGTTGGGTTAGGCTGTGTAGAAAACGTTTCAGAGCTGTTTTAAATTCAAATTCTGTTAAATAATTTCAAAATTCAAATTCAAATTCAGTTTTCTATAACTTGTTCATACTAAATCCAAATTGGGCAAATAATATATGTTTAGATATCAGCAAGATGAGAGGATTCCAAATATACCATCCAATTTGACTTTTGCACAATTAAAATTCCAAGTTTATTTAAATTACCACCAATGCCACTGGATTTTCAATAATTCATAACTTTTGATTTAAAACTCCAAATTTAGCAAATGATGTGTCTAAAATGATCAGCTCGACGAGACCTTTCTGTTTATGCTATCCATGACTTCCATTGCAGCATGCATCATATAAAAATATAGTGAACAGCAATTGTTATGGCAACAAATATGATTCTAAAACCCAATTAAATGTTATTTTCTTGTCCTCCACACCTCACCATGCCATGCTACCTTTCTTGCCATGTAAATTGTGCATCATTCATCATGGCATGATTGTTTGTTTGACGCATTTAATTCATATGCTTGTGCTCTATATTCATGTTGGCCTTGTTTGTTTGGTTTTTCTCGGATAGACACTGAGCAGGGGTTGTATCAAGAGAACCAGGAGCACTACCCAGATCCGTCCCTTGCTTCAACTGAGATACCAGGCAAGCACTTCCACATGCTTGCATACATACAGTACCTATTGCCTCTATCTTACTCTTGCATCATTGAGTCGCGATTGCATTAAATTGAATCCCAAGTATGCATAGCTTTTACTTTTAAACCCCACCAAGCTTGTTTCCTCCATCCCATGAGCCATTACTATAGGAGTTGTTTGAGCCATGCGAGTCGTAGAACAGCATGTGTAGGGTATGTGAGTGTCCGTTGGACAATGAGGTACCTAAACAACTTAACCTGAGTAGTTCTGGGATAACTAAAGAAAGTGGCACCGGTGGGCAACATCTGCTATTTGGTTTTTCCTGCTCACTTGTGTCCCGTAAGACCCCGAGTACTTGATTCCTGTTCCTTGATTTATCGCGCTATCCACATCCGGGAGGTATATGGGACCCCCGAGCGAGCTTGATTCGTCTTATTTCTTGGGGCCACAAACTAGTTTGAGGTTTTATTTACTATCCTGTACTTATGCCATGCTACTTTTACGTATTTAAATTGTGCGACGGATAGCACCTTTGTCTTTTTAGGTAAGCGGAGTGATTACGCAGTATCGACACCCAGTTTTCGGGTTCCCGATCGCTTCTGACCATTGGCGCAAACCTTGAGTCCGTCTCAAGCTTGCTTACCGTTCTGGGTCTACTCAATGGGGTGGCCCCGAAATATTTCAATTGTGATTGTTCAGTCGTGAAAGCCTCGTTGGGTTTTGATTTGGTTTTTCCGAGGTTGATCGAGCGTGTGTTGCTATTGGTGCACCCCGGCCGGGTAAAACTTTCTGAAAGCCGTGTCCGCGGATATGGACGACTTGGAGCACAGTTTCTTGGTCATAGACAAGCATAACTAAAGTACCGCCTTAATCTGACTAAACAATATGACTAGTAAATAGCGCAACGCTCATGGAATGGTTAATAAAATTGCCAACGGATGGGGGTTGTTAAATCGCTTCCTTGTTGGTAGCGAGGAGGAGGATGGATCGGATGAGATTACCATTATAACTGTTGTACTTAATTTCACGGACATCCGTCTATCATTGGTTAGGCGGATGGTTAGCGTTTATCTGTAGAATTGTTAGGGTTTATCTTTCGCTGCAATTGCGTCACCCCAGGTTGTGTCCCCTTTAGAGGCATTAAGACTTCTTTGAGTACCCTTAGGGTCTCACACGATAAATTCTTGATTCGGATGAGGTACCTTCTCGGGACGGATCTTTGGGTGGAAGAAGCGAAGATGTGGGCAACGATCGTTCGGTGTAGAGATTCCGGAACGGGATCCATGAGACCTAGTTGGGATGTGCTTATTTCTCCTGGCATCTTATGCCGATTTGCTTCTTATCCGTACTCGGATCTTGTTTGCCGCTTCGCATGATACTCGATGTGTGTTGTATGAGGAGTTATCCTAAAATATAGATTTATCTAGGTCATTTGAATCTTGCCGTATGGCGTTGGTATATTTCCTTTCTTTCTAGATGGTGTGGCTCTGATGTACTCTTGTATGGTGGCTTGCGTACATACCCACTTGTGTATGTAGTTGATCCCTTCGCCTGCCGACTACGCCGCCTGACAGTCCGTTGAGAGGGTAGTGGTTGGGACGTCTGAAAGGACTACCAGTGAGTGGCTTTTGGGGCCCCATCGTACTATTTCAACCACTATCACTCATCCAGGCTTGTATCTAGGAGCGTAGTTCACCGAGGTAGTTACACATTAGAGGGGGCTCGACGAACTTGGGGTTCCGAGGGTTCCGGGGTCCGGGTCGGTCTCAGGGTTTAGGGTTCGACGGGGTCGTTCTCGGACTCAGGGGTAGGTCTTGGCGCATCCGGGGTCTTCGGGTCATGTTGTCGGTCGTCTCGTCCGGGTCGAAGCACTTGTCGCATTCGGGGTCTCGGTGGACTCGGTGTCCGGGGTGAAACACTTGGCGTTCCTTGTCCTGTCGAAGGCCTTGGCGGTATCGGGTTCAGACTCCGGATCCGGGCACGTTCTTAGCGCTCCGTCTTCAGTGTCGTTGGCGGACTCGGGCTCGCTACCGGGGTCCTTCGGATCCTTGAGGCGATCTTGGCGTCGGGGAATTCCCGATGTTCCGTGGAGAAGATCTTGGCGCTCTCGAGGTAGTCCCTGGTGTATCCGTGTCGACGTCCTTGACATCCGGGTCTTCGGTTCCATGTAGGAGGTCTCATCGAGGGTCTTCGGGTACTGGGTAGGATTAAGGGATGTAGGTGGCACCCTGCCAGCTTTCCCTCCCCCACGCAACCACCTGCCCCCTCTCTCTTCTTATCCTCCCCTCCCCCTCCTAGCCTTCCCCAGATCCACCCCAGGGCGCCCTGCCCTCTCCTACCTGCTTCTCCTTCGCCACCGTCTGATCCATCGTCAGCACCCTCGGCCTCCTCGCGGCTACCACCGTGCAGGCGAGGACATCCTGAGGTTGTCGAGGAAGACCGAGCCACTCCCGCATCATCCGATTCGCCACGGAGGAGACGCATCAGGAGCGCCAGGACCAGCGCACGCCGACGCAAACCCTAGCACCGCCGTCCGTCACCGCGCGCCACGACTGACCCGACCCGAGCCCACCGCCGAGCCCACGGTGAGTCCCTGGTTCCCCTAGACACGCCCTTACCCTTCGCCGCTTCCTGCCGGCGACGTGCGTTCCGTCGAGCGCACTGCGTGCGCCGGCGAGCGCGCGCCGTTTGCCCGCTTGCGCCTCGCAGGCCCTTTATCTAGCCACACCCCCCCTTGCCAACACCAGCCCCAGCCCGCCGTGTAGCTTGCCGCCAGCGCCGGGCGAGTTCAACTCTCTGCCACGCGCGACAGCTGCGTCTGGCGCTGCACGCTGCGCGACCCCGTGGAAGAAAAACAGTGCCCGCGTGGTACTTTGCGCAAAACCCCCTAGCTCCTTTTTGCCCCAACCCGCGGTTCCAAGGGGCCCTCTGTCTGTGTCTATGTAACTTTTGCAAAAAAGGCTCCTGTCGTTTGCTTGTATAAACCCGCGGTCCAGTTCTTTCCCAGACGCTGGCGTGTGGGCCAGAGAACCCCCTGGTCCCACCTGTCAGTGACTAAGAGCTGGGATAGGTTGAGTATTAAACGTCCAGAATCTGTTAGAATTCGAATTTAGTTTAAATATTTTCAAATTCAAATTTTTCCAATCAGATTTGAAATAACTTTTTCAATATAAACCCAAATATGACATATGAGATATGTTTGGATATCAGAAAAATGCCAGGAATTCAAATATACCATCCAATTTGACTTTTGCACAATTAAAATTCCAAGTTTAATTAAATTACAACTAATGCCACTAGAATTTAAATAATTCATAACTTTTGTTTTCTAATTCCAAATTAAGCAAATGATATGTCTAAAATGATCAGCTCGACGAGACCTTTCTGTTTATGCTATCCTTGACTTCAATTGCAGCATGCATCATATAAAAATATAATGAACAACAACTATTATGGCAACAAAATGTGACTAAAACCCAATTCAAATGTTATTTCTTGTCCTCCACACCTCACCCATGCCATGCTACTTATTGCCATGCAACTTGTGCATCATTCATCATGGCATGATTGTTTGACGCATTTAATTCCAATGCTTGTGCTCTATATTCATGTTGGCCTTGTTTGTTTGGTTTTCTCGGATGAACCTTGGCGGGGTTGTACCAAGAGCACCGTGAGCACTACCAGATCCGCCTCGCTTCAAGCGAGTTGAGGCAAGCACTTCCACATGCTTGCATACATACAGTACCTATTGCCTCTATCTTATTCTTGCATCATTGAGTCGCGATTGCATTAAATTGAATCCCAAGTATGCATAGCCTTTACTTTTAAACCCCACCAAGCTTGTTTCCTCCATCCCATGAGCCACTACGATAGGAGTTGTTTGAGCCATGCGAGTCGTAGAACCGCATGTGTAGGGTTTGTGAGAGTCTGATGAATAATGAGGTACCTAAACAACTTAACCTGAGTAGTTCTGGGATAACTAAAGAAAGTGGCACCGGTGAGCAACATCTGCTATTTGGTTCTTCCTGCTCACATGTGTCCCGTAAGACCCCGAGTACTTGATTCCTGTTCCTTGATTTATCGCGCTATCCACATCCGGGAGGTATATGGGACCCCCCTGGGCCAGAGCTTGATTCTGTCTTATTTCTTGGGGCCACAAACTAGTTTGAGGTTTTATTTACTATCCTGTACTTATGCCATGCTACCTTCTGTATTTAAATTGTGCGACAGATAGCACACTGTATTGTTTAGGTAAGCGGAGTGATTACGCGGTATCGACAGTCCCGATTGGGGATCTCTGCCGCTTCTGACCATTGGCGCAACCTTGAGTCCGTCTCGAGCTTGCTTACTCCGCGGGATCTACTCAAGGTGGCCCCTGAAATATTTCTGAATCTTGTGATTGTTCAGTCGTGAAAGCCTCGTTGGGTTTTGATTTGGTTTTTCCGAGGTTGATCGAGCGTGTGTTGCTATTGGTGCACCCCGGCCGGGTAAAACTTTCTGAAAGCCGTGTCCGCGGATATGGACGACTTGGAGCACAGTTTCTTGATCATAGACAAGCATAACTAAAGTACCGCTTTTAATCTGACTAAAGAAACTTTACTAGTAAATAGTGCAATGCTCATGGAATGTTTAATAAAATTGCCAACGGATGGGGGGTTGTTCGTCCGCTTCCTTGTTGGTAAGCAGGGAGGAGGATGGATCGGATGAGATTACCATTATAACTGATGTTCTTAATTCACGGACATCCGTCTATCATTGGTTAGGCGGATGGTTAGCGTTTATCTGTAGAATTGCTAGGGTTTATCTTTCGCTGCAATTGCGTCACCCCAGGTTGTGTCCCCTTTAGAGGCATTAAGTCTTGCTGAGTACCCTTAGGGTCTCACACGATAAATTCTTGATTCAGATGGACAGGTACCTCCTCAGGACATCTTGGGTGGAAGAAGCGAAGATGGGGCAACGATCGTCGGTGTAGAGATTCCGGAACGGGATCCGTGAGACCTGTAGTTGGGATGTGCTTATTTCTCGGCATCTTATGCCGATTTGCTTCTTATCCGTTTCGGATCTTGTTTGCCGCTTCGCATGATACTCGATGTGTGTTGTATGAGGAGTTATCCTAAAATATAGATTTATCTAGGTCATTTGAATCTTGCCGTATGGCGTTGGTATATTCCTTTCTTTCTAGATGGTGTGGCTCGATGTACTCTTGTATGGTGGCTTGCGTACATACCCACTTGTTTACGTAGTTGATCCTTCGCTTGCCGACTCACGCCGTCTGAGTCCCGTTGAGAGGGTAGTGGTTGGGACGTCTGAAAGGACTACCAAGGAGTGGCTTTTGGGGCCCCACCGTACTATTTCAACCACTATCACTCATCCAGGCTTGTATCTAGGAGCGTAGTTCACCGAGGTAGTTACAATTGGTATCAGAGCCATCCCGACCTTCAGGGTTTCAGCCAAACGGTCGTTGTCAGTCTAGCAAATATTTTGAGTAGTTATGTATATTAGGGAAAAACAAAACGCGAGAGTAGGACTGCTTCCATTTTTCTTCTTACCCTCCCCACCCACCCTTTTCTGGTAAGGAAGTGTAACGTTTTCAATTCTCTTCTCAAAGTTCAAACTAGGATTCACGTGTTCGGGGTTTCCGTAGTACCACAGGTTGTGTGTGTGTGTAATCCCTTGTCTATCTGTTGCATCCAAGTTGTTATCTTATCTGCCTTTGGTTATCAACTGTTGGTACATTACATACCGACAGGCTTTTGCAAACCGACGCAATCTATCTTCCTCTTGGTATCCGACGCTATCTTGTTTGGGGTGTTCGTTCCGTAGTTACCAATCTTTAGGTTTCGTCGTGAGAAGAAGGGGTTGGGATATGTGTTCCACTTGTTCATGTGCGGAGTAATGATTTGAGTGCGGGATGGAGTCGCGACCATACCACTACTTGTATCATTCGCTTTTGTATATTGAATCGGTAGAGTCACTAATCTTGATTCGTTAAGTAATTTTAGCATCTATTGGTATTTTAATGCGAAATTTGTGGAAAATTTTTCTTTGATATATTTTTGTACCACACTTTTTCCCGTGTGCGATATGCTTAATATCTTTTAGGTGCTATGAACTTTGTTGATATTTTAATATCATCTCAAGAATTGTATCCTTTAATCTTGGTTAATTCCATCTTGGTACTATTTTGGATTATTATCATTCTCCATTATAGTACTGACTTGAGTTTTATATCAATGACAGGATGTCTCCCCCACGCCGGACTGAAGAGGACATCCCTCCGGCCCAGGCTCGCGTTGTCAAGCATAGCTAATGCTTTGGCGGCAATGCAGAGAACCAACAGGCTTGAGGAGGCGTCAGAAGGAATGAGTTCGCTCCACTTCCTCCACCTCCCAAGCATGGTGACATCAAGAGCTTCCTCAAGTTCAACCCTCGTCAGTTTGATGTGTCTGACCGACCTCTTGACGCGGATGATTGGCTGCGCGAGATCTCAAGGTTGCTCGAGGCTGGCGATGTTCCGAGCAGGAGTGGGTAAAGTGTGCTACTCACCTTCTCAAAGGAGATCTTGGCTCTTTGGTGGGAAAACTACTTGAAGGCAAGCTGCTGGGTTCCAGCCAACTTGGGAGAGGTTCACTGCAGCTTTCAAAGAGTTTCTCTCGAGATTGTGATGGAAAGGATGAAGGAGGCTTTCCTCAACTGAAGCGGTGGAAATGATAACGTCAACACATATATCGGAACTTTATGAATCTGTCGCTATGGTGGTGATGAGGTATCGATGACAAGAAGAAGCGAAGAGATTCGAGCAAGGGCTCAATGCGTCGATCAAGTATGCAATCACGCATGCAAGACCGGCAACCTTCCTGAACTACAGACACAAAGACCTTTGCAAGAGGAGGCAAGCGGGCAAATGTTCGAGAGTCCAAGAAACATAACAGGATGCATCAAGCTCTGCGATTATGGCAGCTCCTTCTAAGCGGCGTGCGGGTTCCTAACACCCCACCGCTCTGGCTCCACCAAGACCTGCGAGTTTCACGTCAAGGCCACCAAACTTCACCATCGCTCCCGGGGCTACAACAACCCTTACCACAGGCGCTGGCGGAGTCCCCAGCTACTCTGCCACGTCCAGTGGTGCTCGCTTCACTGTGGAGATCCAGACATCAACACTGAACTGTCAATGAAGAACAAAGCTCTCCTCCACCCCCGCCAAGATCTGCAACAAGCTCTCCTTCGGTTCGTGCACCACCGCCTCGGGCTCTCAACATCAACACTAAGCCCGGGTCTGCGGTTGTTCGCGCCAACTGTGTCAACGCCTCTCAAGCTGAGCTCGCACCTGGAGTTGTAATGGGTATGCTTTCAGTTAACTCAGTCCCTGCACGAGTTCTCTTTGATTCGGGTGCATCGCATTCTTTTGTGTCGCACACGTTCGCAGACGAGAATGGGTTAGCGTTAGTTCCTCTCCAAAAGAATGGGTTAATGGCAGCTGCTCAAATCAGTCATGGCAACAAAGTTGACATTGGTGGTTCTTCCTTCTTGGCTTCTTTGATTGTTCTGGGCAACTCTGACATTGATGTCATCTTGGGCATGGATTGGTTGACAGCAAATGCAGCTGTGATTGATTGTGCTGAACGCTCAGTATCTCTGAATATTCCAGAAGGCCATATAGTCTTTTCTCCAAGTCTGACTCCTGCTGTCCAGCTCTATTCCTTGGCTGCTCTGAATGATGATGCTATGGAAGCTATTCAGAGGGTACCAGTGGTCTGTGAGTTCCCGGATGTCTTTCCTGAAGAGTTGCCAGGTATGCCTCCGGATCGCGAGGTTGAATTCGTGATTGAGCTTGAACCTGGAACGGCTCCTATCTCCAAGAGGCCATATAAAATGGGTCCTTCTGAGTTGGCTGAACTCAAACGACAACTTGATGAACAAGAGAAATTGGGTTTCATTCAACACAGCACTTCTTCTTGGGGTAGCCCAACAATCTTTGTGAAGAAGCGTGACAGAACCGATAGGCTATGTGTTGACTACCGGGCTCTAAATGCTAAAACCATCAAGAACAAGTATCCTCTCCCACGGATTAATGATCTTTTTGATCAGCTGGCAGGAGCTGTGGTGTTCTCTAAGCTGGACTTGAGAAGTGGTTATCACCAAATCAAAATTCGCAAAGAGGATGTGCCCAAGACAACTTTCACCACCCGCTATGGCCTGTATGAGTACACGGTCATGTCTTTCGGCCTCACCAACGCACCTGCTACCTTCTCGAGGCTGATGAACTCCGTTTTCATGGAGTACCTGGACAAGTTTGTGGTGGTATATCTGGATGACATTCTGGTCTATTCCAAGTCCAAGGAGGAGCATGAAGAGCACCTGCGGTGTGTTCTGAACAAGCTTCGTGAGAACCGCTTGTATGCAAAGTTCTCAAAGTGTGAGTTCTGGCTGCCTGAAGTAACATACTTGGGTCATGTTATCTCTGCCAAGGGCATTGCAGTCAACCGTGAAGACAATAGTTGAATGGCTTCCTCTGCTAATGTCAAGGAAGTGCGGAGTTTTCTCGGCTAGCTATTGCCGTCGCTTTGTGCAGAACTTCTCGAAGATAGCAAAGCCTCTTACCGATCTCCTCAAGAAAGGCAAGAAGTACTGTGGACTCACCTTGTCAAGAAAGTTTTGAGACACTCAAAGAGAAGCTCACTTCCACACAGTCTTGGTTCCTCCGGATACATCTAAGCCTTTCCAGATATTCTGCGGCCTCCTTGCAAGGATTGGGTGCGGTCCTTATGCAAGAAAGGCGGTGGTTGCTTATGCTTCTCGTCGATTGAAGACGCATGAGATCAACTATCCCACACATGACCTTGAGCTAGCAGCGATTGTCTTTGCCTTGAAGCTATGGAGGCACTACTTGCTTGGTAACCGTTGTGAGATCTTCTCGGACCACAAGAGTTTGAAGTATATCTTCACTCAACGGATCTCAACCTTGGCGGAGGAGATGGATCGAAGCAATCAATGACTTTGATGTGACCATCAACTACACTCTCGAGCAAAGCAAATGTCATGGCGGATGCGCTTAGCGTAAAAGCTTATGTCAACAACCTCATGGTGGAAGAGCGGCCTCTCTTGTGCGAGGAATTACATCGGTGAACAGAAATTGTGGAACAAGGGCATCTCCGAACCTTCGCTACTCCTCTCTTGGAAGAACAGATTCGCTCGTCGACTTGGTGATCCGCACACCAAAAGCTCATCGCTAAGCTTGACCTTCAGTATGAGTCCTTTCATGTTGATGATCAAGGCACGCTCTTCTTTGAACACGGATGTTTGTTCCAAACTATCCGGTCCGAGAGACCAAGTTCTCAAGGAGGCACATGAGTCGGTTCTTTCTATCCATCTGGCGGCACAAAGATGTACATGGACTTGAAAACACAATCTTGGTGGCACAGGTTGAAGCGGTATTGTGCTAAATGCGTCTCGAATGTGATGTCTGTCGCAGAAGTCAAGGCATCCATCAGAAACCATTTGGTCTTCTACAGCCATTGAAGCCTCCGGAATGGAAATGGGAGAAAGTTGATATGGACTTCATCACTGGCTTTCCAAGGTCGCAGAAGGGCAACAATGCAATTTTTGTTGTCATCGACAGGCTTTCTAAAGTGGCTCATTTCTTCCTAGTCAAAGAAACAATTTCTGGAATTCAGTTGGCTGAGCTCTATATCAACAGGATTGTCTCTTTGTATGGGGTTCCACTTGAAATCAGTTCAGACCGTGGGAGCATCTTCACCTCAAAGTTCTGGGAGAGTTTCCAAAAAGCTTTGGGAACAAAGTTGAACTTCAGCACTGCTTACCACCCTCAGTCGCAAGGACAAGTGGAGAGGATCAATCAGATTCTCGAGGACATGCTTAGAGCTTGCGTCATCTCGTTTGGCATGAAGTGGGAAGAATGCCTTCCATATGCTGAATTCTCCTACAACAACAGCTTCCAGAAGAGTCTGAAGATGGCACCATTCGAGGCTCTCTATGGACGCAAGTGCAGAACTCCCATTGGTTGGTCAGGTGCAGGAGAAAGAATCTGGTTTGGCCCTGACATTGTAACCCAAGCAGAGGAGAAGGTGCATATCATTCTGGAGAACCTGAAGATTGCTCAGAGTCGTCAGAAGAGCAACTATGACAGGAAGCACACAGATATGGTATATGCCCCTGGTGATCTCGTCTACCTTCGTGTCACTCCCATGAGAGGAACACACCGCTTCGGTATCAAAGGAAAGTTGGCTCCTAGATACATCGGTCCTTTCAAGATACGTGGTAGAAGAGGAGAAGTTGCTTATGCCTTTGGAGCTTAGGAAAAACTCAAAGTCCATGATGTTTTCCACATCTCTCAGCTCAAGAAGTGCTTCAAAGACCCGGCAAGACCGTGGATCATGAGCTAATCGACCTCCAAGAAGATCTGTCTTATCAAGAACACCCCACCAAAATCCTTGAGACCATGAGCGGAGGACTGCAACAAGTCCATCGGTTTTGCAAGGTGCGATGGTCACACCATTACATTGATGAAGCCACATGGGAGCGTGAAGATGAACTCCGTGCCAACCATCCTTCTCTCTTTGTATCTTCTTCTTCTTCCTAGAATCTCGGGGCGAGATTCCTGTTTAGTGGGGGAGAGTTGTAGCATCCCAGTTGTCTAACCCCTGTAATGCTACATGTTATAATAATAAAAAGGGCCACTTCCAACATATAATTGTTGCATCATCATCATATCATGCTCATGTCATCATGTCCCCTTGCATTTGAGCATCATATAAAACCCTTTCTTGTTTGGTTCTTATCTCATGTGCATGATTAATTGTATTTGCCTCTTGATATTGTATTTGGCTCTTGATACATTGTTATATGCCCAAGTTGAGTTGAGGGCATCTCTCTTGTTTACTCCACCACCTTTTCTTTCACCACCCTATATTCCACCATCCAACTATTCTGAGCTTGGCTTTTTGTTGATTTATCTCTGGCTCATGATTAGTTGGTTGGAACCCACCCATAATCTTTGCTTGGCCTTGCCCACCTTTTGGGAATGCATATGAATAATGCCTGGTTAATGTTTTGTTTTCACAAGGATTAGTTTGGCATTATTTATTTTGCATGGGCCATGCAAGTGCCATCTTTTCCTAGTATTTGGGTTTATTTGAATTCTTGTTGGATCATCTTCCTTTGTTTAAATCTTTTGTTGGCTTGGTAGTGTTCTTCATCATATCATCTACCTATCTTCTCCTCTTATCTAAACCCCATGCCCCATGCACACAAATGTGCTTATGTGGCATGCACAACACCAACCCCACCCTTCTCCCTACCTTTTTCTTTGATCTTGCTTGATCTTTGTTGGATCATGCATGGACCAAAGATACCACTCCATCATCTTGATCATCTCTCCCTGTCTTCCATCTTTTCTCTTTTCTTGATCTTTGTGCTTTGTGAGGCATGATCAAGTACCACCATCTCTTTCTCACCCCTCTTAGCAAACTCTAAAACCTATCCCAAGCCATCTCTCCTTTCTACCCTAAACAAACCCTAATCAATATCTACTCTAAACAAAAACCCCTAAGCTACCCCTTTCCTCTAAACCAAACCCTATCTACCCTCCCATCTAGCTTCCTTGCATGATCACCAAACCCTGCCCCACCCCCAGCACCTAGTTACCCCACACGACAAGACACCCCTCCCCCTAGCCCTAGCCCGAGCCGGCCCTCTCCCCTCCCCGTTTTACCTCTCCCTCTAGCCTCACATGCCCACGCTCCCAGACCCACCTAGCTGCTTCCCTGGCCACGAGCTGCCCCCAGGGCCACCTGCCAGCCTCACCCCCTCCTCCTAGTGCCTGCCTTGCCCTGGCCTGGCCATGCCGAGCACGTGAGGGAGGCCGAAAAGGTGGCACTAACAATCAAGTTCAATTTAATATTATTATGATTCAATTTAATACAGGAGACGAGACGAGACGAGAAAGACATCGTCCCACTGCACGCGCCAAGAAAACACACCATCGAGACCGACGACCGTTGCCAAAGCAAAGCGTGAGAGAACCGATGATTCGTTGATTGACCGCGAGCTTTGCCATTTCATGTTGTATATGGATTTATGGCTTGAATTTGTAGCGCAAGCAATCAAGGTTGATGCATGCATGGGTCCTCGGTGAAAAGAGACGACCGGAACACGTGTCGTGTTTTTTCTTTTTCAAATTCTTGCGCGTGTGTTCACTAACGACCATGTGGAGGGTCGGTCCATTTTTTTTCAAGGCAGGCGTTCTCACAATCTCACCTTGTAACTAATTATACATGGTAAATAGTTGCTTAACGAGGAACGAGTGGTGTTGCTTGGTGCAATCTTATCAGCAATAATATTGTTTTGCGACTCCCACTGACAAGAGAAATGTACAATGTGGTGGTTTCGGGCAGTGTTTTTGTTGGGTAGAATCGCTTTCATCTTAGTTCCATGCATGGTGGATGGGGTACTTTGATATCCTATTTTGTTCCATGACCGCTGTCAAAACAAATTGTTATAATATCATCTTATATTGTGGGAACGGCGGAAGTATATATGCTAGTACGATTTCATAGTATTGATGTGGATCGCGATACCAGCTTGTTGGCTTGTTTACCATGCTTGTGCGAAGATCAGAGCCATCTTGGGTCACACATCTTACATTTCTGTCGGCAGATTTGTTTTTGACGCTGCTCCTTTAGTTTATTTACTTTGTCAGACCGTTGATCTATTAATTTACATTTTTTTATGACTCCAAGATATTTTGTTGTCCATATGGTATGTCAGTTCTCACTAGTTCATATGGCCAGCCGTGGTCCTTTCGATTATTCTCATATGGTGATATGTCAATTCAGCCAACTCTCCCTCTGTATATGTCTATGAATCCGCACTTGCAACCGCACTAACATAATCGTATAAACAATATACTAGTAAGATAATTCCCATGTGGAATAGGTTCACTATGTCCATAGTAATTACGATCAATAGGTATCATGAATGCTCATGTCACATGCACCAGTAGGGTGTCAAGTGGGATCCCGCTAAAGTCCCACTTTCAGTTCAATTGTGTAGTTCATCAGAACACCCTATGAGGCTACTTATCAGTGGTGTTTGCACCCTATGCACCAGAACACTACCACAGTAAGAAAATGCCGAGAAATAGCTTGGAGTATATATGTGGAAGATGAGGGTTACTTGTCGGTGGTGTTTGCCTTTTCTTTTAAGTTGTATATCATGTGTAATGTTAATCCCCGGGTATAACCATGAACTTTTCTTCAAGGACACCGGGTTCGGTCCGTGATGCGTGGGGCACATTTGTTCATTAAATGTCACTCTCAATGATAAATGTCCTATTTTGTTCCATGATCGCTGTCAAAACAAATTGTTATAATATCATGTTATATTGTGGGAACGGAGGAAGTATATATACTAGTACGATTTCGTAGTATTGATGTGGATCACGATACCAGCTTGTTGGCTTGTTTATCATGCTTTTGCGAAGATCAGAGCCATCTTGGGTCACACATCTTACATTTCTATCAGCAGATTTTTTTTTTGACGCTGCTCTTTTAATTTATTTACCTTGTTAGATCGTTGATCTATTAATTTACAATTTTTTGTGACTCCAAGATATTTTTTTGTCCATATGATGTGGCAGTCCTCACTAGTTCATATGGCAACCTTGGTGCTTTCCATTATTCTCGTATGGTGATCTGTCAATTCAGCCAACTCTCTCTTTGTATATGTCTATGAATCCGCACTTGCAACCACACTAACCTAATCGTATAAAAAATATACTAGTAAGCTAATTCCCATGTGGAATATGTTCACTATGTTCATAGTAATTACGATCAATAGGTATCATGAATGCTCATGTCACATGCACCAGTAGGGTGTCAAGTGGGATCCCACCAAAGTCTCACATTAGTTCAATTGCCAAAATCTAGTTCACCAAAACACCCTATGAGGCTACTTATCAGTGGTTTTTGCACCCTATGCACCAAAACGCTACCACAGTAAGAAACTGCCGACAAGTAGCTTGGAGTATATGTGGAAGATGAGGGTTACTTGTCGGTGGTGTTTGCCTTTTTCTTTTAAGTTCTATATCATGTGTAATGTTAATCCCCCGGTATAACCATGAACTTTTCTTCAAGGACATCGGGTTCGGTCCGTGATGCGTGGGGCACATTTGTTCATTAAATGTCACTCTCAATGATAAATGTGGTCTTTTCTGTATTTTATTCATTCAATAAATGTAAAAGACAAAAGCGTGTTAATCAGCTGCTAAAAAGTGGGCTAGCTAATCAGTGCATAGCATCTTTTTGACGCATGTCATAGAGAGGGTGAAACTGTAGAGAGAGTTAGCTACTCCCTATGTTTTGAAAATATAAGATGTTTTAGTTTTGTGAAGCAAATATATTTAGACTTGTTTTAGTGTGTGGTTTCACTCAGATTTGGAATGACTCTAGACGCTAAAAGAAGTCTAAATATATTTTCTTCACAAACCTAAAACATCTTATATTTTAAAACGGAGGGAATAGTATATTATTATTCAGTGCATCCACAAAATAAAAGAAATTTGGTAATTCGGTAATCAGCCAGCGCGGCCTACCGTCCGTATGCATGAACAGTCCGGAGCAGTTGCACTTTGCCCGTGCGTCAGCCATTGCACTTAGGGGGTGTTTGTTTGGGCTTTTGGCGGCTTTCCACTAGAAAAAGCCAAAAAATCAAACCAAACGAATGTATCTTGATGAGCTTTGGCAGTGGTTGCGAGAATAGGCTATACCGGGAAGCACGTCCCGAGGTGCTTCCCGCGGCTTCCCGGGAGGCAACGAACCGGTTTTCCCAGAATTACAAGGCAAATGCCACCGGGAGATCACACATGACACAGCAGTACGTAAACTGGAAAAAAAAGTCAACCTCGTACCCCCACGCGACCCGTTCATCACTCCCGACCCGGACCTGGCGATTGCAGCCGCCGCCGCCAGGTTCCTCCCGCTGCCTTATCGCCTGTGGCGAGCTCCTCCGCCTACCCCGCCGCAGAGCTCCTCCTATTCCTCCCCGCCTCCATACCCCACCGACGCTGAGCTTGTTTCTTGCTGCCGGTTCTTGTTCGAGATCTACCGGAGCGAGGGACAAGGTCGCCGGAGTCCCGGAGCACCCAGCTCGTCCCGCGGCAGACATCCTCCCTGGCCAACGTCATCACGGGAATAGGTGAGGCCTCCTCCACTCGTTCATAGCCATTGTACTGCTTGTAGTATGTGCGTGCTCAACCACAATTTTTCAGGAGCAATGGTACTGCTTGTAAATTTTATAGCCATGGTACTGCTTGTAAATTTCATAGCCATGGTACGGCTTGTAACCATCTCTTCCTGTCTCTTCATCTACTCCGATAGCGTCTACTAGTATAAAAAATCAGTGTGGTCTTCCTGTCTCTTCATCTACTCTGATAGCGTCTACTAGTATAAAAAATCAGTGTGGTTCTTTGGTTTGACTGATTCCCATTGGTACTAGTATAAAAAATCAGTGTCGAGGTAAGAATGATTCGTCCCACACCATCGCATCTTTCCAACCACATGTTCTGGGACCAAACTTTCAACTTGTATTATCTCATCAAATACCAGCACATCCATCCAAAACGGCAGGACCATCCACTGTCCCGGACGAACACCTAACTTTGTCAAACAAATGCATCTAGACTTATTTTAGTATATAGGTTTACTCTAAGTGAACCTACGTACTAAAGTAAAGGATCTACATCACAATTCATCTAAATAGTGTACTGACCAAGCAGACCATACTGAACAAACTGAAAGATCTGGTTGCATTAGTGAAGATACAAGACAAGGTACAGATTGTTACATATGCTAACTTGTTAGCCTTTCTTGGAGACTACAGCTCCAGATCAAAGGTAATTGTTAGAGACGGTATATCTGCATTAACAGAACGGAGAATGAAACAACATCACTAAATCTAAATCTTAGACGCTTATACCTTCCTTCTCTTTCCTGTCGTCCTCAGCCACGAGCCGACGCTGTAACCGGATTTCAACCTCACCTTCTGTGTCGTCTCTTGGGGTCTCTTCATCTACTCTGATAGCGTGTACTAGTATAAAAAAAACAGTGTGGTTCTTTGGTTTGACTGATTCCCGTTGGATTGAGAGCTAGCAAACAGAGATCTTAATGCTCACCAAAGAATCCATCAGATTCCCAGGTTTATTTTTTTAGGCCAAATAATGCAAATGTTCTAATGCAAATGTTTATTTTGTTCTGATCGTTGGTATAGCAGAACTAGTCAAATGTTCTAATGCAAATGAGTGTTGCAAACCGTTGGTGGTAACATACTAGCTTATCAATACACTGTTCATTCATTAATTTTATTATTTGCTTTGATCGGAGAAAAAATATATGATTAGACCATGAACCTCGTAGATGAGATACGTTTCATAATTTTATATGTGACGAGACTTGCCCAGTTTATATTTTGGTTCAGGACAGCTATGGTACTACTTGTATTTTGGATCAGGCTAGCTATGGTACTACTTGTATTTTAGTTCAGGCTTGATGTGTTGATGTGCTAGAAATTTTGGTTCACATGATACTGCTATGGTCAGGCTTGATGTGTTGATGTTTACATGATGTGGCTTGCTATGGTATTGCTTGTATTGCTATGTTGTTTGGTGGAATAAAAAGCTATCTTTCGTAAATTTTTCTGTTATAGCTTGAGATTCATTTGCAATGTCGAAGGCGGTTTGGAATCCATACTACACTAGAGTTTTCTGTGATATTTGTATGGAGGAAGTGAACGGCAACAATAGGGAGGGGGGTGCTTAAGTAGGAAGGGTTACAAGAATCTTGGGGACAAATTTGCTGAGAAAACAGGGGATAGAAGAACGCAGAAGCAATTCAAGAACAAATGGGATTCTATGAAGAAGGATTACATGGGGTGGATGGAATTGCAAAATGCGACCGGGCTAGGTTGGGATCCTATAGAAAAAACTATGGATGCAGATGATGATTGGTGGAAGAATCATCTGGCTGTAAGTTATCATGTCTTTACTTGCATTTTCTTTTATATTGTTATTATGATCAATGGACTGATATCTTCGTAATATTTTTATTTTTAGATTCGTCCTGACCATGCAAAGTTTAGGAATGGTCCACCTGCCAACTTGGAACAACAGGATGTTATGTTTAGGAAATCTCATGTCACTGGAGAATCAGCTGCCATTGCAGGTGAGGAAGAAGAAACTGGCAATGAAGCTCCAATAATGCTTGATGATGATACCTGCGGGCAAGCTAGCATAAAGAAAACAGGGAAGCGCAAGCATGTAGAGAAGGATTTTTTTCTCGGCTTACAACAATGCATTGAACACAATTGTTTCAAGGCACACCGAGGGCAGTTCTTGCAGCAAAGGTGATGAGGTCCCAACTATGAAGGAATTTTTAGGGATGGTTCGAGATTGTGGAGTGCTTGAAGGAACTGATATCATGTACACTGCGGGCAAGCTTGCTATGAACAAGGATCAAAGAGAGGTGTTTGCAGCATTTGCAACAACTGAGGGCAGGCTCGATTGGCTCCAAAGGACACACGATGAGATGAACAAGTAGTGTGTGCACCATTTATTTATTATCATTGCAGAACTTGTGTGTCACATGAATTATTCCTTTCCTTTTTATTTGGTCGGGACTATTTGTGATGATTGTAAAACTATTACTTATTATTCGATTCCTGTACCACTATGGATATGTTGTGGTGATAATATTTGTTCATTGATGCATGTCTAGTAAATTGTTGTGGTGATAATATTTGTTGATTGATGCGTGTCTAGTAAATTATTGTGTGAAGCATTTGTTAATTGATGCGTGTCTAGTAAATTATTGTGTTAAGCATTTGTTGATCGTGTTAAGCATTTGTTGATTGATGCGTGTCTAGTAAATTGATGTGTGAAGCATTTTGACATGTTATAATCTTCTCTTTGCAGATGGATGATGGTGACAATGATCGTGAGTACGAACTAGAAAGGACACGGCAGTTGCTCGGAGTGGCTCATGATCTTGCCGTGTTGGGATACTATGGTAATCTCTATAGCCAGAAGTACTTGAATAAAGAACGTAGGAGGATTCCGGAGCAAACTGGGCTTGAATGGGTGAATGAACAACTTGGAAATAGAAAAAGATGCTACAAAATGTTTAGAATGTACCCAGACGTGTTTCATGAATTGCATAACCTTCTAGTTTTTAGATATGGGTTGGTGTCAACTATAGACATGTCATCTGTTGAATGCCTAGCCATGTTTCTATGGATGGTTGGAGGACCACAGTCATTTAGCCAAGTTGAGAACCATTTTAGTCGTTCAACCGAAACAATTCATATGAAGTTTCACATGGTTTTGAATTGCTTGAACAAGTTGGGTAAGGATAACATAAAGCCAGTAGATCGAAATTTCAAGGATGTGCATCCAAGACTTCAAGATGCACGCTTTTGGCCTCATTGCGAAGATGCCATTGGCGCTATAGATGGGTCACACATTCCAGTTGAAGTACCTGCAGAAGAGACGGTTAACCATACAGGAAGGCATGGTTACATATCACAGAATATTCTGGCGATATGTGATTTCGATTTGAGATTCACCTTTGTTGTTGCTGGATGGCCTGGTTCGGCGCATGATACACGCATCCTACAACGCGCCATTGAGAAGTATCCAATACAGTTTCCGACCCCTCCTGGTGGTAATTTTCTATATCTTTGTCTACATGATACACACATAGTTACAAATGCATTGTCATTGATGTTTGATTTTTTTCGTTCATGTGTAGATACATATTACCTTGTTGATTCTGGTTATCCAAATAGAAAAGGGTTTTTAGCTCCTTACAAGCAGAACACATACCATATACCAGATTTTCGTCGAGAAGGGAGACCAACAAATAGGGAAGAGATTTTCAACTATTTGCACTCATCGCTCCGGAATGCTATCGAGCGTGTCTTCGGTATATTAAAAAACAAGTGGCGCATATTGAAGTATATTCCTTCTTACGGTCTGGTTACTCAGAAAAGAATTATTCTGGCTTGCATAGCGCTTCACAATTTCATTAGAGACTCCAACTTACGCGACAAGCAGTTTGATCGGTGTGATGCAGATGAGGACTACATTCCTAAGGTCCAAAGGCAATCAGTAACATCTTCCAGTGATACTGCTCCGAGTGGACTACACACAGTAGAGATGAACTCAACGCGTGATCGCATCGCTACTGCATTATACAATGCTAGAAGAAGATGATCAGTTTGTTCGGTGTGGATGTTTTTATGTTTATTATGTGACTATCTTTATTTGTTTAATGGTTGGATATGTATTTTGGACAAACCAATATGTGACATATGATATGTAATAATAACATATGTGTTTATGCACTTCAATAGTAAAGTTTACGTGTTATATTAATTACAGGGACATTACAGACAATTCCTTAGCATACAATGAGCAAGTTGCCAAACAAACTCGGAAGTAGAACTTTTCCTGACAAACTTTTCCCTTGCAAGACAGACACCACAAATACCAGCCACAGCCCAAACAAACAGGCCCTTAGGCTGTTGGGCGAGCGATTGACATGATGCCAGGTCTGGTGGCACTCAACGTTTGCCTACTACTACGGGTTCCAGGTGAAAGCCTGGCTGGGGCGAGATAGCAGATCAGGGTTCGGGCGTGATCCAGACCCATTGAGGGCTTGTTCGTTTAATCCACTCCACAAATGAAATCGAGTGGATTCAAGAGGATTTATAGGGATTTTGACTAGTATGGGATTAATTCCTCTTCAAACCACCTCAATCCACTCCAATCCATAGCAAAACGAACAAGGCCTGATCGGGATCCAGTGGGTGGGACCATGGCGCGGCTGGCTTTCTCCATGCCTGGTTTTTTCCGATCGAGTTCGATATGCGAATAATTAATCCCCGTCAGCCTCAACCGTATTTGCAACCGGTACCAGATGGGCCAGGTGAGTGGAGCACCATACGTGGTGGACTGCAGGCCAGGCCTCTGCTTGCAGTTGCTCCTGCGGATACACGCGGCCGATCCCATCCCTGTCTGTCGCGGCAGCTGCCATATTTCCGCCCATCGCTGTACCGCTCCATCTTCCGTATATGCCAATTTGGCTAAAAATGACCTCTATTAAAAAGAAATTCACGAAATGATTTCTGGCCCGAACTAATTAACGGAACTAACTTTTTTTTGCAACGCCATCGTCGCAGACGCCGCATCCTGAAGTGCAACTTGTAGCGCCACACACCGGTCAGCGTGGCCTCGCCATGGCCACGTGGGCCCTGGTTCCATAAGTGCGGCGCCACAGCTCATGGCGTCGCACTGTATAGTGCAACGTCATTGCGGGTGGCACCGCACTTTAGAACTAGTACCAGCGCGTGCGGCCGCCCCATCCCCGACCCTCATTCTCTCCCAGACCACCAACACAGCAGGTTTCTATGAGGCTAGGGTCCCCCCCCCCCACACACACACACACTTGATCCTCCTCACAAAATCTGCCAGATCTAGGATTTCTTCCAAGAATCATGCTCCCAATACCCTCCCCTGGGTATCCTCTCAATTCCATCCACAAATTTCTTACTTTTTGTCCCTTATTTGCATTTTTTTGGAGAAACCCTAGATTGTATGGGATAGTGAAATTAATATGAATCATTGCTATGTTTACTTGATCTTTAGGTTTAGAAATACTTGTAAGATGGATAGTGAACTCCTATTTTCTATGGGATAGTGAAACCCTAGGTTCTATGGGATATTTTGAAATATTTGTTAGTGTGGAAATTATAGGTAGAGTAGGATGTCATGTTTGTAAAGTTAGAACTATAGGTGGGAATGGAAATTAAAGGTAGAGTAAGATGGAATGTTTTTTCATGTGAGAATAATTATAGGTAGAATGGAAATTATTGTTTCTATTGTTTACAAGTATGACATGTGAGATTTATTGTTTCTATTGTTCTTATTGTTTCTTTGTGCCACTAGAATGGATCTACACAATCCTCACTATGATGTTCAACACCGTGTCTACAAGTTGTCGGAGAAGAGAGAGGTACTAGAAACTAACATGTTAGTTCATATTGTTCCGGTTTGTTGAGATGGAAATCTAACATTGGCCATTATATGTTTGTAGGAGCTTCTACCCCTTCGACTTAGGTACCACGAGGTCTCATCCAACAAGATGCCTTATGATAAGCGATACACTCCGTACATCCAACATCTAGGACTCCTCCCCTTTATCCACATGGTCACTCGGTCGACATCGAACTTCAAACCCGCTGCAATAACCACGCTTGTCGACCGGTGGAGGCCAGAGACACACACTTTTCGCCTTAGGACCGGTGAGACTACGGTCACTTTGCAGGACATGAGCATGATCCTGGCACTCCCAATCAAGGGAAACCTTGTGTGCATAAACACGGATTCAGACGGGTGGTGTGAGTAGATGGACAGCCTTATAGGAAAGATTCCACCCGAGGTTGTAGACAAGAATGGGGAAAGATTGAGGGTCGCTGTCGGGGTACTTTTTGTTGGATCATCCAGAATTTCAAGACCTTCCCTGAGGATGCTGATGAGGAGACGATCATGGCATACACTCGTGTGTATGTGTGGGACATAATCACGAAGACTCTCTTTCCAGACAGTAGTGGGAATCGTGCTTAGTGGCATTGGCTTAAGGTGATCACTGTTTTTGACACTAAGTTCAGTTGGGGTTCGACAGCGTTGCCCTGTTTGTACCGTCAGGTAATCACTTCTTTAAAATGTTTTCCATATCTGCATTACCTCCAAAAATATTGTTCTTACTAAACGGTCTATCACTTAATGTCGCCAGGTGGAGATGGATCTGTGTTCCTGTCGATGGGGGAGATAAGTGAGGGTCGGTTCGGGGCTTGTAACTACCTCGGTGAATTACACTCCTAGTTACAAGCCTGGATGAGTGGAAATGGTTAAAATAGTACGGTGGGGCCCAAATGTCACTCACAGGTAGACCTTCGGTCGTCCCAACCATTTCCACACATCGGGACAAGAACGGGCGGCGTAATCGGCAGGCGAAGGGATCAACTACATACACAAATGTGTATATATGCAAGCCACCATACAACAGTACATCAGAGCCATTCCATCTAAAAAGAAAGGAAATATAGCAACGCCATACGGCAAGATTCAAATGTCCTAGATAGATATAATAGTTTAGGATATCTCCTCATACATCAAACATCAGAGTATCAGGCAGAAGCGGCAAACAAGATGCGAGTACGGATAAGAAGCAAATCGGCATAAGATGCCCCTTAAAATAAACACATCCCGCCCACAGATCTCACGGATCCCCGTTCCCGGAATCTCTACACCGACTGATCGTTGCCCACATAGTCCGCCTCCTCCACTCAGTATCCCTCTTGTGGGTGTACTTGTCCATCTGAATCAAACAATTTATCGTGTGAGACCCTAGGGGTACTCAGCAAGTCTTTATGCCTCTAAAGGGGACACAACCTGGGGTGACGCAATTGCAGCAAAAGATAAACCCTAACAATTCTATAGATACTCGCTAACCATCCGTCTAACCAAAGATAGACGGATGTCCGTGAATTAATGACAACAGTTATACTTAATATCAGATCCATCCTCCTCCCCACTTACCAACGAGGAAGCGGACGAACAACCCCCCATCCGTTGGCAGTTTTATTATCCATTCCATGAGTGTTGCACTATTTACTAGTCAGTTACTTAGTCAAATTTAAAAGCTGTACTTTAGTTATGCTTGTCTATGATCAAGAAACTGTGCTCCAAGTCGTCCATAACCGCGGACACGGCTTTCAGAAAGTTTTACCCTGCAGGGGTGCAAAAATAGCAACACACACTCGATCAACCTCGGAAAAACCAAATCAAAACCCAACGAGGCTTTCACGACAAAGCAATCACATGATTCAGAAATATTTCAGGGGGCCACCCCATTAAGCTACCCGCAACGAAGTTAGCTGAATCCGAAACGGACTCAAGGTTTGCGCCAATGGTCAGAAACGATCGGGAACCCGAAAATGTGACTGGCTTGTCGATACAT
This sequence comes from Avena longiglumis, assembly GCA_030063025.1. NCBI lineage: Eukaryota > Viridiplantae > Streptophyta > Magnoliopsida > Poales > Poaceae > Avena > Avena longiglumis. Next base: position 558,152,269 of record CP125974.1, read on the forward strand.
GAAAACACTCCGCTTACCTAAATAAAGACAAAAGACATCGCACAATTTAAATGAAGCGAAAGCATGGCATAAGCAGGATAGTAAATAAAACCTCAAACTAGTTTGTGGCCCCAAGAAATAAGAATGAATCAAGCTCGCTGTGGGGTCCCATAAGCCTCCCGGATGTGGATAGAGCGAATATTCAAGGAACAGGAATCAAGTACTCGGGGTCCTACGGGACACAAGTGAGCATGAAAAACCATATAGCAGATATTGCTCACCGGTGCCACTTTTATTAGTTATCCCATTACTACTCAGGTTAAGTTGTTTAGGTACCTCGTTATCCATTAGACACTCACATACCCTACACATGCTGTTCTACGACTCGCATGGCTCAAACAACTCCTGTAGTAATGGCTCATGGGATGGAGGAACAAGCTTCGGTGGGGTTTAAAAGTAAAGGCTATGCAATACTTGGGGTTCAATTTAATGCAATCGTGACTCAATGATGCAAGAATAAGATAGAGGCAATATGTACTATATGTATGCAAGCATGTGGTAGTGCTTGCCTGGCAGCTCAGTTGAAGCGAGAGAAGGATCTGGGTAGTGCTCCTCGGTCTCTTGATATATCCCCTGCTCAGCGTCTATTCGAAGAAGATCCAAACAAACAAGGCCAACATTGATAAAGTGCTCAAGCATATGAGTTAAAATGCGACAAGCAAACAATCATGCCATGATGAATGATGCATGATTTGCATGGCAATAAAGTAGCATGGCATGGGTGAGGTGTAGAATACAAGAAATAAACATTTTATTGAGTCTTAGTCATATTTTATACTCAATTAAGTTTCTGTGTACATTATATTTATATGATGCATGCTGCAATTCAGAACATGGAATGCATAAACAGAAAGGTCTCGTCGAGCTGATCATTTTAGACATATCATTTGTTAAATTTGGAGTTATAAATCAAAAGTTATTAATTTATTAAGAAAAGGGCATTTTATGGTAATTTTAATCAACTTGAAAATTAAAGTGTCCAAAATATATTTTGGATGGCATATTTGAAATCCTCAAATTTTTCTGATCTAAAAACATATATCATGTGTATTATTTGGATTTGTATTTTAAAAGTTATTATAAATCTGATTTGAATTTGAATTGATTTAAATTTGAAAAGATTTGAATTAAAAACAGAAAACAGAAAAACTTTTTCTACTCAGGCTAACTTAGCCAAAAACGCTGACGGGTGGGACCAGGCTGACTAGGACACACAACGCGCAGAAAACTTTTCTTACCAGCACAGAGGCTATCCCCGAAGGCCGACAGGTGGGACCAGCGGCTTGCAGGCCCACGCCGCAGCGGGTGCACCGTGCAGAGCCACGTGGATCAGCTGAGGACCGCGGGTTGAGTGTTCGAAAAAGCGAGGGGGGGGGTTGCAAAAAGGTAGAGAGGCTGGCTGGTGGGGTCGAAGGGGCGCGGGTTGACGGAATAAAAAGGTGGGGGGTTTTACTGGAAAACGGTGCCGCGGTACTGTTTCTCTTCCTTTCTCTGCCTCGAGCGACAGAGCGGGCCTTGGCGGGTTCGATCCCTGGACACAGGGCTCGCGCGAAGCGGTGACCATCGCGTGGCTTAGGCTTGGTGCTAGGAAACGGCAGTACGCCAGATGAAGGTTTATCGCGGCAATGGAAACGCGAACGGGCGAGCCCAGAGAGTGCTCGGCGAAAGGATCTACGTGTCCGTGAAGCACGAGGCGAGATAGGTTGTCCGGGGACCAGGGCTCACCGGAGTGTGTCGGGGGTTGGTGCGACAAGGAAGCAATGGATCGTGGCGTTCTTGGCGCACCTGTGGTTAGGGTTTCGGGTCGGCGTCGTGGACGTGCAGGGGTCCTGGGCCTCCTCCTCCTCGACGGCGTGTACGGGGAGACGCAGAGGGTCCTCCTCGTCCTCCTCGATCACCCCCACGACGAGCTTGACGGCCGGAACGACGAGGACGGCGAGGTACCGGCGGTGGGCAGCGTCGGCCGTTGGTGGTCGGAGAGGAAGAAGGGAGGAGAGGGCAGGGCCCTGGGGCAGATCTGGGGAAGGCAGCGGCGCGGGAGAGGGGGTAGATAAGGACGGGGGAGGAGAGGGGTGCCGTGGTGAGGTGGTGGTGATAAAGGTGGCTTCGGCCACCTTTTTTCTCCTCCCATGTGCTCGAGTTGGAGGGGAGGCAGGCACGGGTGGGGCTTCCAGGTGGGGCCAGGGAGCATCCAAGGATGGGAGGCTCGATGTGGGGCACGCTTGGCAGAGAGAAGGAAAGGAGAGAGGAGAGGGGAGGCTCGGTCTAGGGTCGGGTGTAGCTCGGTTAGGAGCTAGGGTTGGCTAGGGGAGGGGTAGATGGGGTGGTTAGGGAGAGAGGGTGGCCAGGTGGGGCCTGCAAGGCAGAGAGAAGAGAGAGGAAGGGCGTGGCATGGAGCTAGGTTAGGAGGGGGCTCGGGTTAGGTTAGATGAACTAGGGTTTAGGAGAGAGGGGTATGGCTCGGGTTAGTGAGAGGTGAGGTGAGAGGGAGAGGGAGAGGGAGAGGGAGGTGACCATGAGCAAGCACAAGGGTTTTGGTTTAAGGCAAGACCAAACTAGATCAAACAAAACAAAAAGAAGGAAGATGAAGAGATGAGAGAGGGGTGGTTAGGATTGGCTTAGAGCTAGTGTTTGGATACTTGCATGTATCTAGCTAGCTCTTACAAGAATGGGTGGAAGAGGTGGTGATGAATGGAAAGGATTTTACATGACCATGCATATGTGAGAAGAGCTTGATGAACCCTAGGCAAAAAGAAATAAACCAAACAAGGTGTAAGATTTGAGAGAGAAGGGAGGAGCATCCAAGAGATATACACCACTCAAAAATTCATATGAAAACCCAAAGGACTAGAATGTGGTGGTGCTTGCATGGCCCATGCAAAATATTTAATGCTAGGTTTCATCTTGTCAAAACAAAATAAATATCCATAGCATTCATACATATGCATTCCCAAGAAGTGGAAATAAAGGCCAAGCAAAAGGATTTTTAGAATTGGACCCACCCTATCTCCCATGAGCTAGATTAAACACCAAAAGAAAAATAATTACAAGCTCATGGATAATGGGATGGTGGAATTGTAAGGTGGTGAAAGAAAGGTGGTGGAGTTGAATAAAAGATATGCCCCCAACTCAACTTGGGCATTTAAACAATATATCAAGAACCAAAACAATATCAAGAGGCAAATACAATTTATAATGCATATGAGAGAAGAACCAACACAAACAGGGTTTTATATGATGCTCAAATGCAAGGTGGAATGATGACATGAGCATGATATAATGATGATGCAACAATTATATGCAGGAAGTAGCCATTATATTACTAAACCCAGTAGCATTACAGTTGTTAGACAAATGGGATGCTACAACTCTCCCCCACTAAACAGGAATCTCGCCCCGAGATTCTAGGAAGAAGAAGAAGACTCAAAGAGGGTAGGATAGTTGGCACGGATTTCATCTTCACGCTCCCAAGTGGCTTCATCAACGGAATGGTGCGACCACTGCACCTTGCAGAACTTGATGGACTTGTTGCGAGTCCTTCTTTCTGCGGTCTCAAGGATTTTTGTGGGGTGTTCTTGATAAGACAGGTCTTCTTGGAGATTGATTAGCTCATGATCCACGGTTCTGCCGGGATCCTTGAAGCACTTCTTGAGTTGAGAGATGTGGACGACATCATGAACCTTGAGTTTTTCCGGGAGCTCAAGAGCATAAGCAACTTCTCCTCTTCTTCCACGAATTTTGAAAGGATCGATGTATCTAGGAGCCAGCTTTCCTTTGATACCAAAACGGTGCGTGCCTTTCATGAGAGTGACACGAAGGTAAACGAGATCACCAGGGACATACACCATGTCTGTGCTTCATCATAATTGCTCTTCCGGCGACTTTGAGCAATCTTGATTTTCAAGAATGATGTGCACCTTCTCCTCCGCTTGAGTTACAATGTCAGGCCAAACCATATTCTTTCTCCTGCCGACCAACCAATCGGAGTTCGCATTTGCGCCATAGAGAGCCTCAAATGGTGCCATCTTTAGACTTTTCGAAGTTGTTGTTGTAAGAGAATTCAGCATAAGGAAGACATTCTTCCCACTTCATGCCAAAGATATGACGCAAGCACGAAGCATATCCTCCGTAATCGATTGATCCTTTCAACTTGTCCTTGCGATCGAGGGTGGTAAGTTGTCTGAAGTTCAATTTTGTTCCCAAAGCATTTTGGAAACTTTCCCGAACTTGGAAGTGAATATGCTCCCACCTGGCCCGATCTCAAGCGGAACCCCATACGAGAGACAATTCTATTAATATAGAGCTCACCAATCGAATTCCGAAATTGTTTCCTTGACGGGAAGAAGTGAGCCACTTTAGAAAGTCATCAATGACAACAAAGATTGCATTGTTGCCCTTCGTGACCTTGGAAAACCAGTGATGAAGTCCATCTCTACTTTCTCCCATTTCCATTCAGGGGTTTCAATGGTTGTAGAAGACCGAAAGGTTTCGATGGACAGCTTTCACTCTGCGGCGCACATCACACTCGAGACATACTTGTCACAATATCGTTTCAATCCCGCCACCAATATTGTGTTTTCAAGTCCATGTACATCTTTGTGCCGCTGTGGTGGATAGAAAGAACAGAATCATGCGCCTCCTTGAGAACTTGCTCTCTCAAACCCGGGTAGTTCGGAACAAACATCCAGTGTTCAAAGAAAAGCGTGCCTTGATCATCGACGTGGAAGGACTCATACTTCGGAAGCTGAAGTTTGGAGATGATATTTTTGGTGTGCGGATCACCAAGCTGACGAGAGCGAACCTTTTCTTCCAAGAGAGGGGTTGCTAGAAGGTTCAGGAGATACCCTTGTTCCACAATTTCCAGGTTGAGCTGACGGAATTCCTCGCACAAGAGAGGCTGTTGTTCTTCCATCATGAGGTTATTGACATAAGCTTTGCGGCTGAGAGCATCGGCCATGACATTAGCTTTGCCCGGAGTGTAGTTGATGGTCAAATCAAAAGCATTGATTGCTTCAATCCATCTCCTCTGCCGAAGGTTGAGATCAGGCTGAGTGAAGATATACTTCAGACTCTTGTGATCAGAAAAGATTTCACAACGGTTGCCAAGCAAGTAGTGCCTCCATAGTTTCAAAGCAAAGACAACTGTTGCGAGCTCGAGGTCATGTGTAGGATAGTTGATCTCATGCGTCTTCAACTATCGAGAGGCATAAGCAACAACTTGTTTTTCTTGCATAAGGACCGCACCCAATCCTTGCAAAGAGGCGTCACAGAATATCTGGAAAGGCTTAGATGTATCCGGAGGAACCAAGACCGGTGTGGAAGTGAGCTTCTCTTTGAGTGTCTCAAAGCTTGCTTGACATGCAGGAGTCCAAAGGTATTTCTTGCCTTTCTTGAGGAGATCGGTAAGAGGCTTCTCTATCTTCGAAAAGTTACACTTGCGACGGCAATAACTAGCCAAACCAAGGAAACTCCGCACTTCTTTGACATTAACAGAGGAAGCCATTCAACAATTGTCTTTACAGCTTTCGGGTTGATGCAATGCCCTTGGTAGATGACGTGACCAAGATAGGTTACTTGAGGCAGCCAAAACTCACACTTGGAGAACTTTGCATACAAGCGGTTCTCACGAAGCTTGTTTAGGACACACCGAAGGTGTTCTTCATGTTCTTCCTTTGACTTGGAATAGACTAGGATGTCATCCAGATAGACCACAACGAACTTATCAAGATACTCCATGAAAACCGAGTTCATCAGCCTCGAAAAGGTAGCAGGTGCGTTGGTGAGACCGAAAGACATGACCGTGTACTCATACAGGCCATAGCGGGTGGTGAAAGCTGTTTTAGGAACATCTTCCTTGCGAATCTTGATTTGGTGATAACCACTTCTCAAGTCAAGCTTAGAGAACACCACAGCTCCAGCTAGCTGATCGAAGAGATCATTAATCCGCGGAAGGGGATATTTATTCTTGATGGTTTTAGCATTGAGAGCCCGATAGTCCACACAAAGTCTATCAGTCTTGTCTCGCTTTTTCACAAAGATTGTTGGGCTACCCCAAGAAGAGGTACTGTGTTGAATGAAACCCAACTTCTCTTGTTCATCAAGCTGACGTTTGAGTTCAGCCAACTCAGCAGGACCCATTTTATAAGGCCGCTTGGAGATAGGAGCCATTCCAGGTTCAAGCTCAATTACAAACTCAACCTCACGATCTGGAGGCATACCCGGCAACTCTTCAGGAAAAAACATCTGGGAACTCACAGACCACCGGAACACTCTGAATAGCTTCCATAGCATCATCATTCAGAGCCGCCAAAGAGAAAAGCTGGATAGCAGGAGTCAGACTTGGAGAAAAGACTATATGGCCTTCAGGAATCTTCAGAGAAACCGAGCGTTCAAAGACAATCAATCACAGCTGCATTTGTCGACAACCAATCCATGCCCAAGATGACATCAATGTCGAATTGCCTGAACAATTAAGGACGCCGAGAACGAAGAGCCACCAATCTCAATTTGATTGCCATGGCTGATTTTGAAGCTGCCATTGTTGCTCCAGAGAAAGGACCATTAACCGCTTAAGGATAGGATCCAACGCTAACCCATTCTCATTTGCAAACTTGTTAGAAACAAATGAATGCGATGCACCGAATCAAACAAAACTCGTGGGGACCGAGTTAACGGATAGCATACCCATCACAACTCCTGTGTGCATGCTCGACTTGAGCGGCGTTGACACGCTTAGCACGAGCAACAGAGACCCGGCTTGGTGTTGATGTTGAGAGCCCGAGGTGGTGCACGAACCATAGGAGAGCTTGTCAAGATCTTGGAGATGGTGGAGGAAGAGCTTTGTTTTTCATCGGACAGTTCGATCGATGCCCAAAGTGTCTCCGCAAGTGAAACAAGCACCGTGTGGACGTGGAGCAACGTAGCTGGGACTCCGCCAGCGCCTGTGGTAGTGGTGGTTGTAGCCCCAGGAGCAGCGGTGAGGAAGTTTGGTGGCCTTCCGCCAAGCTTGAAGGTCTTAGTGGAGCCGAGCGACGGTGGGGTGTTAGGAACCCAAACACGACCCTTAGAAGGAGCCGACATAGTCAAGAGCTTGCCTCATGGTTGTGTTTCTTTGACTCCTCAAACACTTGCTTACTTGCTTCTTCCTCAGACAGAGGTCTTTGAAGTTCCGGAAAAGACGTCGGCCTTGCATGTGTGATTGCATATTTAATCGATGCATTGAGCCCTTGCCGGAACCTCTTTTGCTTCTTCTTGTCATCGGAGATCTCATCGCCACCATAACGAGAAAGGTTCATGAAGTTCCTGATGTAGGTATTGACATTGTCATTTCCCTGCTTGAGGTTGAGAAACACTTCCTTCATCCTTTCCATGACAATTTCTGACAGATACTGCTCTTTGAAGGCTCCAGTGAACTATTCCCAAGTAGGCTGAAAACCAATGCAGTTTGCCTTTAGGTAATTCTCCCACCAGAGAGCTGCATCTCCCTTCAGAAGGTGAGTAGCACATTTTACCCATTCTTGCTCAGGAACATCAGCAGTCTCCATTAGCCTTGACATCTCACGCAACCAATCATCAGCATCAAGTAGTTGATCAGAAACATCAAATTGGCGTGGGTTGAACTTCAGGAAGCTTTTGATGTCTCCTCGCTTGGGAGGTGGAGGTAGCGGAGCAAACTCATTCCTCCGAACACTCTCTTCAAAACGCTGCTGGTTCTCACGCATTCGCCAAGGCATTGGCGATGTTTGACAACGCGGACCCCAGTTCGTGGTATGTCCTCATCGTAGCAGGCGTGGTGGTGCCATCCTGTGATTGATATAAAACACAAGTCAGTACTATAATGGAGAATAATATTAATTCAAAATAGTACCAAGATGGAATTAACCAAGATTAAAGGATACAATTTACTAAGATGATATTAAAATATCAACAAAGTTCAAAGCACCTAGAAGATATTAAGCATATCGCACACGACTGAAAAGGAGTGTGGTACACGGATATATCAAAGAAAAATTTTCCGCAAATTTCGGCATTAAAATACCAATAGATGCGCAAAATCAGTTAACGAATCAAGATTAGTGACTCTACCAATTCAATATACAAGAGCGAATGACAAGAGTAGTGGTATGGTCGCGACTCCATCCCGCACTCAAATCATTACTCCGCACATGAATAAGTGGAACACATATCCTAACCCCTTCTTCTCACAACGAACCTAAAGATTAGTAACTACGGAAACGAACACCCCAAACAAGATAACGTCGGATAACAAAGAGTATGACAGATCGCGGCGGTATACAACGAATCAGATAGATCGCGTCGGTTTGTAAAAGCCTGTCGGTATGGAATGTACCAACAATTGATAACCAAAAGGCCGATTGTGATAACAACTTGGATGCAACAGATAGACAAGGAATTACACACACACACACACACACACAACCTATGGTACTACGGAAACCCAGAACACGTGAATCCTAGTTTGAACTTTTAAGAAGAGGATTGAAAACGTTACACTTCCTTACCAGAAAAGGGTGGGTGGGTGGTTAAGAAGAAAAGTGGAAGCAGACCTACTCTCGCGTTTTGTTTTTCCCTAGTATACATAACTACCAAAAATATTTGCTAAACTGACAAGGACCATTTGGTTGAGACCCTGAAGGGCGGGATGGCTCTGATACCAATTGTAACTACCTCGGTGAATTACGCTCCTAGTTACAAGCCTGGATGAGCGGAAATGGTTGAAATAGTACGGTGGGGCCCAAATGCCACTCACAGGTAGACCTTTCGGCCGTCCCAACCATTTCCACACATCGGGACAAGAACGGGCAGCGTAATCGGCAGGCGAAGGGATCAACTACATACACAAATGAGTATGTATGCAAGCCACCATACAACAGTACATCAGAGCCATTCCATCTAAAAAGAAAGGAAATATAGCAACGCCATACGGCAAGATTCAAATGTCCTAGATAGATATAATAGTTTAGGATATCTCCTCATACATCAAACATCAGAGTATCGGGCGGAAGTGGCAAACAAGATCCGAGTACGGATAAGAAGCAAATCGGCATAAGATGCCCCTTAAAATAAACACATCCCGCCCATAGATCTCACGGATCCCCGTTCCCGGAATCTCTACACCGAATGATCGTTGCCCACATTGTCCGCCTCCTCCACCCAGTATCCCTCTTGTGGGTGTACCTGTCCATCTGAATCAAACAATTTATCGTGTGAGACCCTAGGGGTACTCAGCAAGTCTTTATGCCTCTAAAGGGGACACAACCTGGGGTGACGCAATTGCAGCAAAAGATAAACCCTAACAATTCTATAGATACTCGCTAACCATCCGTCTAACCAAAGATAGACGGATGTCCGTGAATTAATGACAACAGTTATAATAGTAATATCAACAGATCCATCCTCCTCCCCACTTACCAACGAGGAAGCGGACGAACAACCCCCCATCCGTTGGAAGTTTTATTATCCATTCCATGAGTTTTGCACTATTTACTAGTCAGTTACTTAGTCAAATTTAAAAGCTGTACTTTAGTTATGCTTGTCTATGATCAAGAAACTGTGCTCCAAGTCGTCCATAACCGCGGACACGGCTTTCAGAAAGTTTTACCCTGCAGGGGTGCACAAATAGTAACACACACTCGATCAACCTCGGAAAAACCAAATCAAAACCCAACGAGGCTTTCACGACAAAGCAATCACAGGATTCAGAAATATTTCAGGGGGCCACCCCATTAAGCTACCCGCAACGAAGTTAGCTGACCAAACGGACTCAAGGTTTGCGCCAATGGTCAGAAACGATCGAAACCCGAAAATGTGACTGGCTTGTCGATACCACGAAAACACTCCGCTTACCTAAGCAGTGCAGGTCAAGACATCGCACAATTTAAATGAAGCAAGAAAGCATGGCATAAGTACAGGATAGTAAATAAAACCTCAAACTAGTTTGTGGCCCCAAGAAATAAGAATGAATCAAGCTCGCCTGTCGGGGTCCCATAAGCCTCCGGATGTGGATAGCGCGAATATTCAAGGAACAGGAATCAAGTACTCGGGGTCCTCCAGGACACAAGTGAGCGGAAAAACCAAATAGCGATATTGCTCACCGTGCCACTTTCATTAGTTATCCCATTACTACTCAGGTTAAGTTGTTTAGGTACCTCGTTATCCATTAGACACTCACATACCCTACACATGCTGTTCTACGACTCGCATGGCTCAAACAACTCCTGTAGTAATGGCTCATGGGATGGAGGAACAAGCTTCGGTGGGGTTTAAAAGTAAAGGCTATGCAATACTTGGGGTTCAATTTAATGCAATCGTGACTCAATGATGCAAGAATAAGATAGAGGCAATAGGTACTATATGTATGCAAGCATGTGGTAGTGCTTGCCTGGCAGCTCAGTTGAAGCGAGAGAAGGATCTGGGTAGTGCTCCTAGGTCTCTTGATATATCCCCTGCTCAGCGTCTATTCGAAAAAGATCCAAACAAACAAGGCCAACATAAATAAAGTGCTCAAGCATATGAGTTAAAATGCGACAAGCAAACAATCATGCCATGATGAATGAAGAATGATTTGCATGGCAATAAAGTAGCATGGCATGGGTGAGGTGTAGAATACAAGAAATAAACATTTTATTGAGTCTTAGTCATATTTTATACTCAATAAATTGATGTGTACAATATATTTATATGATGCATGCTGCAATTCAGAACATGGAATGCATAAATAGAAAGGTCTCGTCGAGCTGATCATTTTAGACATATCATTTGTTAAATTTGGAGTTATAAATCAAAAGTTATTAATTTATTAAGAAAAGGGCATTTTATGGTAATTTTAATCAACTTGAAAATTAAATTGTCCAAAATATATTTTGGATGGCATATTTGAAATACTCACATTTTTCTGATCTAAAAACATATATCATTTGTATTATTTGGATTTGTATTTTAAAAGTTATTATAAATCTGATTTGAATTTGAATTGATTTAAATTTGAAAAGATTTGAATTAAAAACAGAAAACAGAAAAACTTTTTCTACTCAGGCTAACTTAGCCACATACGCTGACGGGTGGGACCAGGCTGACTAGGACACACAGCGCGCAGAAAACTTTTCTTACCAGCACAGAGGCTAGCCCCGGAGGCCGACAGGTGGGACCAGTGACAGGTGCCCACGCCAGTGGGTGCACCGTCAGAGCCACGTGGATCAGCCGAGGACCGCGTTGAGTGTTCAAAAGCGAGGGGGTTGCAAAAGGTAGAGAGGCTGGTGGGGTCGAAGGGCGGTTGACGGAATAAAAGGTGGGGTTTTATCGAAAACGGTGCCATGGTATCGCTTTCTTCCTTTCTCTGCCTCGAGCGACAGAGCGGTGCGTGGCGCGGGCGGGGATCGATCCTGGACACAGGGCTCATGTGGCGGTGACCACTATGGTGGCTTAGGCTTGGTGCTAGGAAACGACAGCGCGGCCAGATGAAGGTTTACTGCGGCACAACAGCGGAAACGCGAACGGCGAGCAGCGCGCCCAGAGAGTGCTCGACGAAAGGATCTACGTGTCCAGGAAGCACGAGGCCGAGAGAGGTTGTCCGGGGGGGCCAGGGGCTCACCGGGAGTGTGTCGGTGGGGTTGGTGCGGCAAGAAGTAGCGGATCGGCGTTCTTTGCGCACCTGTGGTTAGGGTTTCGGCGTCGTGGGACGTGCAGGGTCTGGGCCTCCTCCTCGACCTGGCACGGGCGACGCAGAGGGTCCTCCTCGTCCTCCTCGATCACCCCCACGACGAGCTTGACGGCCGGAACGACGAGGACGGCGAGGTAGCGGCGGCGTCGGCCGTTGATGGTCGGAGAGGAAGAAGGGAGGAGAGGGCAGGGCCCTGGGGCGGATCTAGGGAAGGCAGCGGCGAGGGAGAGGGGGTAGATAAGGACGGGGGAGGAGAGGGGTGCCGTGGGGAGGTGGTGGTGATAAAGGTGGCTTCGGCCACCTTTTTCCTCCTCCTCCCATGTGCTCGAGCTGGAGGGGAGGCAGGCACGGGTGGGGCTTCCAGGTGGGGCCAGGGAGCATCCAAGGATGGGAGGCTCGATGTGGGGCACGCTTGGCAGAGAGAAGGAAAGGAGAGAGGAGAGGGGAGGCTCGGGCTAGGGTCGGGTGTAGCTCGGTTAGGAGCTAGGGTTGGCTAGGGGAGGGGTAGATGGGGTGGTTAGGGAGAGAGGGTGGCCAGGTGGGGCCTGCAAGGCAGAGAGAAGAGAGAGGAAGGGTGTGGCATGGAGCTAGGTTAGGAGGGGGCTCGGGTTAGGTTAGATGAACTAGGGTTTAGGAGAGAGGGGGGTATGGCTCGGGTTAGTGAGAGGTGAGGTGAGAGGGAGAGGGAGAGGGAGAGGGAGGTGACCATGAGCAAGCACAAGGGTTTTGGTTTAAGGCAAGACCAAACTAGATCAAACAAAACAAAAAGAAGGAAGATGAAGAGATGAGAGAGGGGTGGTTAGGATTGGCTTAGAGCTAGTGTTTGGATACTTGCATGTATCTAGCTAGCTCTTCAAGAATGGGTGGAAGAGGTGGTGATGAATGGAAAGGATTTTACATGACCATGCATATGTGAGAAGATCTTGATGAACCCTAGGCAAAAAGAAATAAACCAAACAAGGTGTAAGATTTGAGAGAGAAGGGAGGAGCATCCAAGAGATATACACCACTCAAAAATTCATATGAAAACCCAAAGGACTAGACTGTGGTGGTGCTTGCATGGCCCATGCAAAATATTTAATGCTAGGTTTCATCTTGTCAAAACAAAATAAATATCCATAGCATTCATACATATGCATTCCCAAGAAGTGGAAATAAAGGCCAAGCAAAAGGATTTTTAGAATTGGACCCACCCTATCTCCCATGAGCTAGATTAAACACCAAAAGAAAAATAATTACAAGCTCATGGATAATGGGATGGTGGAATTGTAAGGTGGTGAAAGAAAGGTGGTGGAGTTGAATAAAAGATATGCCCCCAACTCAACTTGGGCATTTAAACAATATATCAAGAACCAAAACAATATCAAGAGGCAAATACAATTTATAATGCATATGAGAGAAGAACCAACACAAACGGGGTTTTATATGATGCTCAAATGCAAGGTGGCATGATGACATGAGCATGATATAATGATGATGCAACAATTATATGCAGGAAGTAGCCATTATATTACTAAACCCAGTAGCATTACAGTTGTTAGACAAATGGGATGCTACAGGGATGGGGCGAGCCGCGCATTGTAACATAGTTCTAAAGTACGGCGTTGCACTACATAGTCCGGCGCCATGAGATGTGGCTCCACACTTACGGAACCGGGGCCCACAAGGCCACGGCGAGCCACGCTAGCAGGTGCGCGGTGCCACTAGTCATGGCGTTGCACTTTAGGATGTGGGGCCAAAGACGATAACGTTGTAAAAAGAGTTAGTTTCGTAAATTAGTTCTGGCTAGAGTTCACTTCGTAAATTTCTTTTTAATAGGGGTTATTTCTGGTCAAATTGACTCTGTATGTAGTATCCTGCTGGCAAAACCCAAACCAGCGAAGCCCCCCAACACACACACAGTGGCACACCGATTGAAGACGAATCGATCAGTACGTTGTTGGCCGATTCAGGATCGGATCCGTATGAGATCGAGTGCACAACGATCATCAGGTTAGTTTGCATATTGTTTTCGCCTGCCCATCACCGTCATGGATGTCGTCTCTTGAGGCACGCGGTTTTCGGTAGTCCTCCTACTATTCTCCAGATGATCTCTCCAGATTGCTTCCGACGCGACATCTCGCTCGCGGTCGATTCAACAGGTCCGCTGAAAATTATACATACAAAATTCGTTTCAGCGATAAGGATAGGATAGGCAGAAACCAAAGGCAGCAAGAAGGACTCTTCCCCTTTCTTCTTCGTCCCACAACTCTCCTCTCCTCATCTCTCCACCTAGCTTCCTTCCTTCTCGGGGTCGTTCGGCCCCTCCCCCTCTCCTCTCCGGTGATGGCAGGCGTCGAGACTGGGTGAGGGACCCACCCCTGTGTAGTTTAGTCGTAGTTGATTTGTCCCTTGTGGCGTCTGAGGGTCGATTGTGTAGTCCAGAGAAGCGTGTCGAGCGCGTGCATCCCTACGAATAAGGCCCCCTTTGGGTGCTTCGAGCATATGGGCTTGGATCTCGCCTCTCTCGATGTGGTCCCTCTTCTCTCCACATCAATGCTCTCATGGGGAGAGCCGAAGGCGGCGGAAGAGAAGACCACCACTCACCCTTGTAATAAGATCTATGTTGCGCTGGTCTTCTGCTGCTATCTTCCTCGGCTACCTACTCCGGTTTGTGGCAGCAGTACGGATTTAGGTGTCCACTGCTTCTTCTTGCTGCAGCTGGAGATTTGCGGTTCTGGTGAGGAGAAGGTTTGTTCTTCTCGTCTTCCCCTCCTTTGCGGCCACAGTGGAGGTGGTCTAAGTGATGGGAAGGGAGTGACTGGCTCTCTCCTTCGTCGGTAGGAATTTGTTGCTGCGACTGGTGGAGTCCCTAAGCGACGGCGAGCTTGCGCCGCCGCTATGTATGGTCTAGGTAACCACTCTGCGCGGCAGTTCTGGACGATCCGCGACTTCAACCTCCAGGCTTCTATGCCAATGCGGAGGCCCCCCTGCAACTCCGTCTTGGCGCTCTCAGTCACGCCTCCGCCAAGTGGTTCTGTCCCCGGCGTGGGTGCTGGCCGCCATGGCGTTGAGAGCATCATCGTCCCAGTGGAGAAGGCCTCGGTTGTAATTTATTTTTTTCTTCTGAGGTCCTTTATGTAAATGACCAGGGCATGTGTGTTTCTCTACTTATCTCTGAGGCCCTATGTAATTCTGCCCACCGATTAATGCAGCACCGGACCCTTCTGGGTCCTTTTCTTGCTTCAAAAAAAGGCAGCAAGACAAAATTAGCCAACTAGTAGTTAATTGTCGAAGTAATTAATAAGTTAACTACTACTTTTAATCGATTAAGAGTAGTCTCATAAGTAGTACAGAGTATATATCTTGTTTAATCGTCACGGCCCAAGTTCTTTCACGCATGCGATGATCGTGCCACACAGGATGGATAAACAGACTATATCCATATATTTATGGAGAGATATAAAACAATTCAACCTATATTTGTTTAATATGTAGAAGTAGGATATAGTTTTCTCTACTTTAACCAGGCTTTGGTCCCGCTTTATAAATAAAACGACCATCCACAGCAAGATATAGGATGCAACATCCACGACAAGTATTCTTCTAGGACCACAGCACAACGTGACCCCAAAAAAAAACAAAAAGACACAATCGCCATGCGAGAACGCCTAAAATTGCAAAGCTAAACGGGATTAAGAGGGGAGCCACATGTGTCACCTCCAGGATATACTTTCCTTTTGCTAAGTTTTTTATCAGGTCGATAGTGCTACCAAATCACTCGCGATCAGACGCATCACCACGTCACTTGTACATTATGTCGGAATAGTACATATAGGCCATGTCGCAGGTCAAAGCACAACAATTTCTATGTTACTGGTAGCCAGCAAGCAACCAGCTAAACCCATCTAGGGCTCTCTCGCTGGCAACATCGTTGGTCCGCTCCATCTCCGGTGGCCTTAGGGCCTTGAAGGTGTGGCAGACCACGGCATCTCGTTGGCGGGAGGGTTTTTGTTTTTGTTTAGCGTTTTTTGGTGTCTTCTTTGAATGATGAGACGACGGCTACATCCTGAAGTCAGAATAAGGTCATCTCCGCCCTATCCTCGTTCCGGTGGTGCGACAAGCGTCGGCGGAGGACGTATGGAGTCGTGTGTCCGACAGATCTACTAGGATTCGATCATTTTCCGTATTTGTCGGTGTAATTTGAGGTCAGTCTCTTCTGATCTACGGTTGTCATCTTCGACGATGGTTGCTACTTTGGTATGTTGGTCCTATGGGGTCTTAGAACGACAATTTCCCGTCTGTCTACTACAACAAGCCCAACCACGACAAGCTTTACCTGGCTCCGATGACGGAGTGGCAAGGACGATTTTCGGCTCGTGCTAGTGTTTGTAGTCGTCGCTAAGTGGTCCAATAAACTATTCGTATTTTCTATTACTTTTAAACATCTTTATACTATTGTTGATAATTATTAATAGATCGATGGAATTAAAAAAACACAACAATTTCTGGTGGGAAAGAACGTGGCGTTTTTAAAATAACGTGCGCGGGGCCGTATTGTAATAATCCGAATATTGCCGGATGATTCAGAGGCACGATGACAGGTCGAGATGAGACAAAACACCGCTCCGCGCTCGATATCGTCCGACGACCGACCGTTGCGAAAAAAAGCCATAGGTACATGCATGTGGCACGAAGATGGCGATTGATTGACCGGGCTTCATCATTTCATACTGTGCTTGCTCTGTTCACTAATAGTATTATAGTATATACTGTAGCATACTTTAGCAAACTAAATTAATTTTCGAAAATGTTTCGTATCAGTGAATAGAAAAGGTATAATTTCTACGGAGAACTTTGATTTAACCTTCAATCGCGACCAATCAAGCATGCATGAGATGACCGGAACACATCTCATTTTTTTTCTTCAAATTCTTGGGTGTTCAGTAGCAACCATGACCGTGTGGAGGTTGGTCATTTTTTTCCCAATAGGCGTTCTCACGTGTAGTGGTGTTGCTTGGTGCAAAAGCAAAATTGTGGTTCTGACTTTCGAGCAATGAAGTGTCTAGAAGTGGTGGGCATGTGCAAGGAAAAAAACATTACAGTGATTTTATGGCAGAATCATTTTCATTTTAATAGTTGGGTTGGACCGTCGATAAATATATATCTTTTGCTATCCTATTTAGTGCCAATTTTTTTAAAATAATATATTTTTTAATCATTTGCATAAATAATACACGAAATAGATGTTTTGCAAATCTAGCGCGCCGTCTGCATTTCAAAAGCCGACCAAAGCTGGTCAGCTTTACAAAAGCCAAAAGGGACTAGTCTTCTTTTGAAAAGAAGACAAGAGCCCGGCCAGGCGGGACCGCTGTCATGTCGGTCGGCTTTTGAAAAGAAGACTAGTCCCTGTCGGTTTTTGAAAAGAAGACTAGTCCCTGTCGGTATTATTTATGAAAATAAATATAAAAATATATTATTTAAAAAATAGCCTATTTAACTGTATGACAGGGGTCAAGGTTGAAAATCGTGGAACCGTAAAATGTATGCTAAGGTTCTTTATTATTGGTATGAATAGAGTACATTCAACCCTTGTTTATCATGCTTGTACCTTGCCTGCGTGACAAGAGATCATAGTCGATTTTGGGGTCACATGTTTACATTCTCTAGCACGTTCATGGAATTCTAATTAAAAATTTATTGTTGTCGTTTCTCTACTAATTTACTTTGGCAGATCAGATCATTGATCTATTAGTTTATAATTCTATATGATTCCGAGATATACTGTTGTCTGTATGGTTTGGGAGCTGTCGCCGGTTCACATGGCTACCTGTAGCGCTTATTACCATTACACTAACCTTATCTATGAATACTATAGTAAGTGAATTCTCATGTGTATCATGCATTCGTGCTCATGAGTTAAGTAGTAAGTATATTGGTATATATCATGCATGCTCATGTCACATGCACCAGAAAACACACTACAGGGACTGGGAAGCTACGCCGACGGCCGGTAGCTACGCCGACGGCCAAACGTCGGGGCCGTCGGCGTAGCCATCGCTCGAAGCCAGCTAAGCCAGCCGGGCGTAAAATTGCCCTCGGCATATCTTATGCTACGCCGACGGCTGTCCTCGGCGTAGCATACGCCGACGGCTGCCCTCGGCGTAGCTATTTTTTATTTTATCTCATTAAACTTTGAAAAATCATAACTAAATCATTCTAATTCGGAAAAATACAAATAATATATCAAAATTTGCAGAAAAATAAGACCTATCTATCTACACTTAAATATTACACATTTATAAATAAAAATTAAGTAAAATATAAAACATTATATATAGTTTAAAACGGGCATAAAATATTCAAAAACGATCGAAACAATGCGAAACCTTCGCGTGGTGTTATATTATGTGACATAGTTAGAAGGAAAAATATTAAACTTGGTATATTAATTATGTCTCAAAGAAACCTTCACAAAATGAACTATCTCATTCGAGGTTTCTTGGCTTTCGGGTCAAATGACCAATGTTATGGCTAGAATCAAGACATAGTTTGTGATAATGTGCCCATATTATGCATACACATGCATCATGGGATGGCGAACAATGTTGCAGGAGGAAGTTTTCCTTTTCGTCGCACCAAAAAGCCATTTCCCATTTTCCGAGCATAAAAAACGGACGGTTTTGTGAAGCAACCACCAAATGGCTAATTCAAAATACTATCACCACATTTTACAAAAATAATATACCACCTTATATGGACAATGTCCCAACAGGGGGATCCGAAACCTTTCCGTCCACCTTTGGTGAAAAAGACAAATTTCTAGAATCGTGGGAAGTGGGTCAGATATGAACTACAGGTACATGATCCGATGCTCATGTTTTTTTACAAAAATCATTTTTAGGTTCACAATATGCTATTGATCAAAGATCTAATGAAAGTTTAGGGAGGCTCGGTCCCGAGCTAAGAATCTTTATGTCCGCCGTTCGACAAAGTTTAACGATAGTTTAAAACGGGCATAAAAAATTGAAAAATGATCGAAACAATACGAAACCTTCGCGTGGTGTCATATTATGTGACATATTTATAAGGAAAAATAGCAAACTTGATATATTGATTATGTCTCAAAAAACCCTTCACAAAATGACCTATCTCATTCGAGGTTTCTTGGCTTTCGGGTCAAATGATCAATGTTATGGCTAGAATCAAGGCATAGTTTGTGATAATATGCCCATATTGTGTATACACATACATCATGGGATGGCGAACAATGTTGCAGGAGGAAGTTTTCCTTTTCGTCGCACCAAAAAGCCATTTCCCATTTTCCGAGCATAAAAAACGGACGGTTTTGTGAAGCAACCACCAAATGGCTAATTCAAAATACTACCACCACATTTTACAAAAATACTATACCACCTTATATGGACAATGTCCCAACAGGGGGATCCGAAACCTTTCCGTCCACCTTTGGTGAAAAAGACAAATTCCTGCCGAATCGGCAGGAAGTGGGTCGATATGAACTACAGTACATGATCCGATGCTCATGTTTTTTACAAAAATCATTTTAGGTTCACAATATGTTATTTTATCAAAGATCTAATGAAAGTTTAGCGAGGCTCGCCCGAGCTAATAATCTTTATGTCCGCTCGACAAAGTTTAACGATAGTTTAAAACGGGCATAAAAATTGAAAATGATCGAAACAATGCGAAACCTTCGTGGTGTCATATTATGTGACATAGTTATAAGGAAAAATATCAAACTTGATATATTGATTATGTCTCAAAAACCCTTCACAAAATGACCTATCTCATTCGAGGTTTCTTGACTGCTTTCTGGTCAAATGACCAATGTTATGGCTAGAATCAAGGCATAGTTTGTGATAATATGCCCATATTGTGCATACACATGCATCATGGGATGACGAACAATGTTGCAGGAGGAAGTTTTCCTTTTCGTCGCACCAAAAAGCCATTTCCAATTTTCCGAGCATAAAAACAGACGGTTTGTGAAGCAACCACCAAATGGCTAATTCAAAATACTACCACCACATTTTACAAAAATACTATACCACCTTATATGGACAATGTCCCAACAGGGGATCCAAACCTTCCGTCCACCTTTGGTGAAAAGACAAATTCTGCCGAATCGGCAGAAGTGGTCGATATGAACTACAGGTACATGATCCGATGCTCATGTTTTTTTACAAAAATCATTTTTAGGTTCACAATATGCTATTTTATCAAAGATCCAATGCAAGTTTTCCTTTTCATCGCACCAAAAAGGCATTTTTCATTATCCGAGCGCAAAAAGGGAATTTTCTAAAACAACCACCAAATAGCTAATTCAAAAACGGAGGGTTTGTGATTAGTTGATATGGATATCATATTTGGATTCCTCTCATTTTTCTGATAAATTTAAACATATTATTTGTTGAATTTCGATTTACAGATTTAAAGATATTAATTATTCTATATTAAATAGAAAAATACAAAAAAATAAAATTATTATATTTTTATTTGAATTCAATAATATTTTTACTTATTCATTAATATTTACTTAAATAATTGTTTGTAATTTCAAAAAATACAAACATGTGACATGATGATATAAGAGTTAATAGGATTGATATCATAGTATTGACACCAATGTATGAATTACTTTGCGGAAACGTATTCTGAAGAAACGAGGATGTTAAGCGTGCTGAAGCTGGAGTAGTATTAGGATGGGTGACCTGCTGGGAAGTTTGACTAAGACTGAAATTTAATCAAATAGTAAGTATAATTAGTGTTAAAAATTTCAAAGTAGGAGATTAACAAGTGAAACAATTCAAAGAATAAAAAAAGTGAGAAAAAAAATAAAAAAAATTATTTTTCAAAAAAAAATAAAAAAAAAATATTTTTGCAACCAGTCGACAGGCTATGCCGACGGCCGCTACGCCGACGGCATTTTGATACGCCGACGGCTTGAGTGTGCTCCGCCGAGGGAGATCTTTGCCGAGGAGGCTACGCCGAGGGCAGCCCTCGGCGTACCATACGCCGAGGGCATTTTGGCCTACGCCGACGGCCTTTTGCCCTCGGCGTAGCGCGCTTGTCCCGTAGTGACACTGCCACGGGAAAACAATTATCGGTAAATCATGATTCGCATATGATAAAGTAGAACGTGGAAGATGCGCTCTCACATCTCGGTGCTGTTTCCTTTTACTTTTGAGAGCTACCATGTGCACTCTTAATCACTCACAACAACAATGAACTTTTCTTCAGGGACTTCTTGTTTGGTCTTTGATGCGTGGTGCGCATGTAATTTATGTGAGTGTACATGTCTCCATCTCAAGTCTCAAATGATACAACATGTGGTATTTTCTTATATTATTTTCTAGATATCTTTAGAAAGGTGTGTTAATCGGCTCGCCAAAAAAGCGTGTTAGTCAGTGCCTAGTGACAGTGTTATCTTTAAATCCTTTTCACGCATGTGAGAGAGGGGAGAGAGAAAGAACCCTCTAGAGGGTTGACTAGACAAGACTGATAGGATCATTGGATCCCTGTGATGTTCGGGTGGTTGGTTCAAGGGAAACATGATTGATCTACTTATGGCCCACATACAGGGCCCTAGTTAAGAGCATCGCTCCCTCTAATTACATTTCCAAGGACAACCTAACCCCTAACTCGGGGAAAAGAAAGCTGGTGTGCAGTGGGATCTTATCATTGCCAACCTAAAAGATTGCAATGGCATATTTTGAGTATATAGCTAGGCTTGTGCAGCTGTCCTTGCATTGCGGTGTTCCAAAGCAACTGATCAAGCCTGCTTCATTTTCAATAATCACTCGATCAAGGGTTGGAACTCCAACGGTAGTTGCGCAAAAATGTTGAAATCAGGCAACGTTCTGAGCTTTGAATAGTGTACCACTACAGATGCTACATCAACCGTGATGGACATGTTTAACTGACGATCGAGTAGGTTTGTTCAAGGAAAGCATGATTGATCTACTCATGGCCTATACATACATGGACCCTAGCCAACTGCATATCTCTCCTTAAGTGCATTTCTAGAAAGAACCTAACCCCTAACGCATGGAAAAGAAAGCTGATTTGCCGTTGAATCTTATCATTGCCAACCTGAAAGACTGCAATGGCATATTGTGGGTATATATATAGGCTTGCAAGCTACTATCTGTCTTTGCATTTGCACTGTTCGAAAGGAAAGCAACTGATCGAGCCTGCTTCACTTTGAAGGATTACTCTATATATGGAGGGGTTGGAACTCCAACAGGAGTTGGGGAAAAGTTGAAATCAAGCAACGTTTTGAGCTTTAATTTGAATGGTGTACCAGTACTACAGATGCCACATCAAGCGTGATGGGCATGTTTAACTTACGAGTAGGTATGTATGTGGACATGACATGCATGCTGGTACGCACATATAGACAAGAAGCTAGGCTAGCTGTTTCTCATGGCTAGAAAGAATAAGACTGTTATTCACATTGTGATTGATTCGTGATCTTGCAACATGGTCATTCATTTGGCAATAATTGCGGCCGGGCGCGGGCCATTTGTTGCATCTGCATGCTCCTGTGCCCACCTGCAACTCGGTCGTGATGATGGAATTAATGACGACCCTGTTTTTTAGCTGCCGTTCCAAAACGAAGACAAAAGGCCACGATCGAGGCGCTGCATGTTGCAGGTTAAATTAATCGCTGGATTGATGCTTGTAACGTCGTCGAGACAGCCCAGCAGAGCTGGCCGCGCGCCGACCAACGACCCCTGACCAGAAACAGAACAGAACTGAACAGTGCATGTTGGTTTGTTGGGCGCCGAGATCGACAGATGAACTGCCGCGCATTAAGCACACGTACACGTACAGGCCGAAGACTCTTGCATTTCTCAAGCATTCTCATGTCATGTGGATCACATGCTGGGGTATTGTATGCACTCTAGACTTTCTGCTGTCTATATACACGACAGATGAACTAGCTGTAGGAAATATTTCCTGTACGTGTTCGTACCACACACTAGACTTTCTGTCTATATACTTGCTTTTTTTTTTCATGCATGTATACAGACTAGTCGTATGTGATGTGACGCAATGCACCGGCCCATTTCGATTTTCGCGTGCTCATCTCACTCTCAAATTAAAAGCGTGGTCTGTTTCTAAAAATGATGATGATTGTGTAAAACGCCCACCTAGGTAGCATTCACGCGTGATCGTTTTTAATCCGACTATATACTGCTCGACGATGATTCAGACGCAGGATGCACGACAAGGCGCCGTACAGCTAGCGGCCAGGAGATCGACGAGAGACAAAAGACCCATCGATCGCGCTAGCTAGAGGTCATCACACGACCGACCGACCGTTGTGAAAACAAAAGCAGTGTGGATCGACATGATCGAGCATCATGGTGCTGGAGCTGGACGTGAGTACCGGTTGATCGACCGGCCGGGCTCGGTCGTCGGAGAGCTCTCGGTTTTCATCACGACCAATCAAGGCTGCATGCATGCAGGTGGTTGTTGGTCAAAGAGGTGACTGGAAAACACATAAGCTCGCCGTTTCTCAAATCATTGTGTGTTCAGCAATGACAGTATATGTAAGTAGGGGTATTTGTTTTTGCCGATTAATGGGTGTGTTCTTACTTGTAACTTTCTATTGTCTTCACAAAGTTTGAATTTGAAAACCCAGAATGTAGGATATTTTCGGACAGAGGGAGTACTACAGTAAGATATTAGTTCTAAAAGAAAATCTTGATGAAAGGATCTTTTTGGAATAGCGATGGCTTTAGAGACCCGGCAAAACACTCAATAGTTCATGAAACAATTAGAAAAAACAAACTAGATTTTTTTGCTATTCTTGAAACGGGAAGAGATAACTTTTCGGCATCTTTTTTAAGAAATCTTTCGGGGGGCCTTGATTTTGTTTGGTACTGCTTACCCCCCATTGGAAGATCTGGTGGCATTTTAGTAGGCCTAAATTCACAAACCTTGTCAGTTAGAAATATCGTGTCTGGAGAACGGTGTGTCAAGTTTCACTTATCTTCTAGATCCGATAATTTTAAATGGGCACCAGTTGCTGTTTACGGAGCTGCTCAAGATGCCCAGAAAGGAGAGTTCTTGGAAGAGCTGGTCCGTTTTTGCGAGAACGATGAGCTACCTATGTTAGTCGGAGGCGATTTTAACATTATTAGAAGACAAGAGGAAAAAAATAACAACAATTTTAACGCTAGATGGCCATTCATCTTTAATGCAATCATTGAGAGCCTTGACCTCAGAGAATTAGCTCTGTCAGGTAGGCAATTCACTTGGGCCAATAGAAAAGAAAACCCAACGTTTGAAAAGCTAGACAGAGTGCTAGCTAGCGTTTCGTGGGAGCAGAAATTTCCACTAGTTAGTGTGAGAGCTCTAACGAGGTCGAGCTCTGATCACACTCCTCTTCTTATTGACTCCGGCGAACAAGCTCACCGTGGCAATAAATCTCAATTTTCTTTTGAACTAGCCTGGCTGCGCCAAGAGGGATTTTATGAGATGATAGCGAGAGAGTGGGCTGTCATTTCTGAAGGAAAAAACCCAATGGAGCTCTGGCAGAATAAGGTCCGCCACCTTCGGAATTTTCTTAGGGGTTGGGCAAGAAATTTAAGTAGCATGTATAAGATTGAAAAGGAAAAGCTTTTGAATGTCATTGACTCACTTGACATTAAAGCGGAAACCGCGCCTCTTAGTATCTCCGAGAGAGAGGAACTTAGAGAGGCTAATGATAAAATCGCCAAACTCCGACGTGATGAAGAAACCAAATGGGCACAGCGTGCAAAAGTAAAACACATCCAAGAAGGAGGAAATAACACTAAGTACTTTCATCTGATTGCAAATGGCAAGCGTCGAAGAAAAAAGATTTTTCAACTTGAACAAGATGAAGGGACAATTATAGGTCAAGAAAACATCAAAAACTATATTACGGATTTTTATAAAAAGTTGTTTGGGGCATCGGCCCAGAATAGCTTTTCTTTAATTGAATCGGAAATTAGAGACATTCCACAACTTTCTGAAGAGGAAAATATTATTCTTACAGCCGACTTTACAGAAAAAGAGGTGTATGATGCAATTATGCAAATGGAAAAGAATAAAGCTCCGGGGCCAGATGGGTTTCCCGCTGAATTTTACCAAACGTTTTGGGAGATAATTAAATACGATCTGATGAATCTGTTTCAGAATTTTCATAAAGGTGAATTACCTTTGTTTCGGTTAAACTATGGTACTGTGATCCTACTACCTAAAAAGGAGAACGCAGTGCAGATTCAGCAATATAGGCCGATTTGTTTGCTTAATGTGAGCTTCAAAATTTTTACAAAGGTAGGAACAAATAGGATCACCGATGTGGCTCAAAAAGTTATTAAACCAACCCAAACAGCATTCATGCCAGGGCGCCATATTCTAGAAGGGGTGTTAATTCTGCACGAGACGATCCATGAACTTCATAGGAAGAAAATGGATGGGGTCTTATTGAAAACTAGTTGAATGTCCGTGCGTTGCTACGGTGCAAAATTTCACGTGTATAAATACATCAACAAGATATTCTAAAAAAAATCGTACGATCTGTTTAAAGTATATTTTAACAACGGATATAATTGACATTGTTTGTTTATTAAATAAGCACTTGACTATTTATTTATCAACCAATCTCAATGAATCTAGATACTAAAAGAAGTCTAGATACATTTGCTTTGAAAACCTAAACATTTTATATTTTAAAACGGATGGATTAATATATACTCCTCGATACTCCTTAGATATTGCCATACAATGTTAGAGATATTGTCTTCTGCTTCATTTTCATGATAGCAAATGTACTAAAATCTTCTTCGAATGTTAGAGATGTTGTCTTCTGTTTCATTTTCATGATACTTGAGAAAATGTACTAAAATCTTCTTCCGCAACTCGTTACCATTCTTCACGACAATACTTTCATTAGCATGTATGTTTCATATGTAAAAATATAAAAAGTGCAACGTAAAATACCACCCTGCATATTGGATGAACCAATTCTTTGTCATTCCATGAGATCATAATGTATAAAACAAAATAACCACACGCATTCACGTGGTTGGATGCCTCATCATTATGTTAAACAGTAAATTAGTAATTTATTTGTGTTTTTGTTTAGAGATTCACCCGTCTGGAATTTTTGGAATACCAACTGGTGATCCACGTGGCAGATAAATATATGAGCGTCCCATTCAGATTGTACTAATGCTAGTGCAACGCTTAGGTAGATAATTGCAAGTCGTGAGATCGAAGCAGTTTACTCTCCAAAGATAGCAACATAGGAAGAGAATCCAAAACATATACAAAAGAGACATACTTATCCATGGAGAACAAGTTAAAGTACCCCATGGAAGCATAAGGGAGCAAAACCTTCAAAGGGATAACCATTAGAAACACATATAACATGACACCGTTGGACAAGTTAGTTATCTTTAACAATTTGCATGAAAAGATTTTGTAGTCTATTCCAGGCCAATTATTGAACAATTTTGCCAGAAACTGAATATTTGGCATTACTCGTCACTTGTGACCTCATGTGAATTGACCATCGGTCGTCTGAGAATTTTTTCCGTTTAGAAATATAGTGATAACAATGAAAATAGTAGATTGTACTAACTTACACAAAAACACAGATCCATATAGTGCGCATCGGTCTCTTTGAGATTTTCCACTGCTCTATTTTTTATCGCAATCTATCAATACAATACAAGCAAAAAAAAATCATGTATAAAAACAGTCACAAGATATTCTAAGAATGCGTAAGATCCTACAGTGCTATTATATCAGTTTGTATCAATGCCATGTGAATCTCTTCAACGAAGTGGTTTTTCATTATGCACCAAAACTAAGTGTAGCACCTTAGCCCGTATGATCCACCGTCCATCTGCGTCTTAAGCTGTAAATGGGCACAGATTGTCCACGACGACCTGTCACCCATGCCCGCTTAGTCGTGTCGTGGACGCCCACCGGCAATCAGCGCTAATTAGTGGGCCATCACCCATGCCCGCTTAGTCGTGTCGTGGACGCCCACCGGCAATCAGCGTTAGTTAGTGGGTCGTCACCCATGCCCGCTTAATCGTGTCGTGGACGCCCACCGACAATCAATGTTAATTAATGGGCAGTGGCGGCTAACCCTCTTTCCAATTAAGCCCAATCAAACATTTTCGTCCTCTCACGATAACAGACAACTCCTCTTGATCTCGACGGCGGACTGACTGGCAGCAGGAGAAGTGAGGCAAAGTCCTTGTTGCCTAAGGTGTTAGGGGAAGATACGACAGCTAGTTGCAACTGTGCGGCGGACCATCCCTCCATGATTCGAAGCTTGCTGCTTGGTGCCCACCACCAGCACTCCCTTAGGCAGGAGCACCGCCACCATGGCCCATGGGTGTTGTCCGCAGAGGAGTAGACGGACGCGGGATCTGCTGATGCCGAGCCTACTGCTTGGCGTTTCTTGTACAGGTGGAGCAGGACACGACTTGGAGGTCAGCGGCGTGGACGACTGCTATCAGTTATGGGGCTAATGTTTGTGCCACACCTGTGTCATGTGTTCTTGGACTGTACTTCCCGCTTGAGCATCCAATTGTTAGTGGTGTGCCAATGAGGAGCATGGGGACGAGGAAACAAAGGAGAATAGCCTGGTGAGTTGCCGCTTGACAGCGAGCTAAGTAGCTACTGGTCGCTATTTGGCAGGTGCTAATCGGGCTGACGGACGCCGGCGGAACCAAGCAGAATCAAAATAGGCAAAAATGTCCACTTCCAGGCATATCTACATCCAACGGGCCAGTAGGGATCAGGCACGGTCAGACATCAGGGAAAATCTCTTTGCAGTGGCTTCGTGGGAAAGGGAGTGGAACGAGCTGCGCCGGTAACCACCGCCCCCACTCCAGCAGGCTCCTCCTACCCGCCCCGATTCGACGGGATCCTCCGCCCCCGCTTCAACGACATCATCCACTCCGCTCCGGTGGCTCCTTCTGTCCCCGCTTCGAAGAATGAATACCTGAGGCATACAGTATACAAGCAAGAAACGTCCAGATTTCACTACCATAGAATTTTCAGTAGCAACTACAAAAGAGCTAAACACATGCATTTAACAATCAAATTTTGCAACTCTTATACAGATTTTCAGTTAACATTAGATATTTTCAATTGCAGAAAACTGAACAAAAGTAAACAGACATTTCCTACATATTTTTCAGAACATGGACATTCACAGCTTGATTATGTCAAATTTCAGAGCAAACGATAAATCTACCTGGATCATGAGTGGGCGCCGCCGTGCAGAAGGGCGCACATATGTAGCTTCATAAGCTATCATTCTTGCCATATCGTTATCGTTGAAGTCGGTTCCCAGCCAGTGATTACCGTCCTCAAGTGCCTGTGTCATCATAGGCCTTGCCTGTAGGGAAAAAGGAACATAATCCAATTCAAATTGACGTAATAACGTCATACAAAGAAAAGAACAGGTTCCTGTGGAGAGGAGAGAAGTACATAGTATAGAAAAGTTCAAGATGGTGAACACTTCAAGAATAGATACAAAAAGTATATCAAATACAACGGCAATTTTAAATATTTGCGTAAAGCTCCTCAGAATGGCCTCATCTAGCACAGAAGATCTGTTTGTACCATCAAGCACCATCACACGAGCATTCTCTGCACAACCATAATAATTCTCATAAGATATTGTCTAGTACCTATGTGAGTTTGCTAAGTTGCACATGCATATGTATAACAACTCATTATTTTCAGATATAAGATATGTCAAGCAAATATCATGTGGGTAACAACATAGGCAAGCTTGGTTGACACAATATGTGGTTCCAATCTATGTCAAAATATAGAATGTCTCTTGTCCAGCTTAATCATTAGTTATAGAAGTGCAGCCAAGGTTACTTTTTATTTAAGTTTAGCTTCTCTTAAGTCCACAAGATTCTTTCCATATTTGATATTTTGACATAACAGATATTTTCTAAGTTGGTATTGGCATACTACTATAGCTTAAGTTTAGCATGACAGATAGCATACGAGCATGAGATATATCACCCCATGGAGTTCACATAAATAACAATGACCTAAAAAAGCAACATGAATAAAATGTGTGTTCACAGAAGTGGATTCTCAATCTATCATTCTTGTGTCAGAGAATTCCTACCAAAACATCTTGTCACCCAAGATACAAATTAGTCATATAGACAAATTGCTAATTCATCAATTTCCGCAAATATATAACTGTCGACCATGAGCATTTGATATTACACCAAAAATTCCGTCTATTGCGAAAAACAAACAAAAATGAAATCAAAATAATATTATACCAAAAATTCTGGCCATTGCAAATTCAGAATTTTGTATTACAAAATTTGCAGGTATCTCAAAATCTGGGAGAATTTACTTATCCACTTATTCCTACTACTGTACATATGACCCAATAACATGATTGATAACTCTTTTCCTTGAAAACCCGAAATACTCTACACACTCTAATATGCAAATGCAAATCATCACTACCATGACTAAATCTCTTACTCTATCATATGTAGGCCATAGGCATCAGCTTATATTAGGGAGCCCTAAACTCACCAAACTGAGAGGTAATATGCCTTAATAGATACACAAATATCTATTACCTCCTAAAGCAGTAGAAGGAAGCGGATCCGAGCATAAGGTTGTCAGAGAGGGTCCTAGCTATCTGTGTTGCTCACTTGACGTCCTCTAAATCCTATGCCCGATAATGCAAACCTTGGTTTAGTATCTGAAAAAAGAAGTGGCATGTTTACTCGTATGTTTGAAAAAAGGAGAAAAGAATCATAACTACAAAAAAAATACAACATCCTTCCAGTTGCGAGAACCAAATAATTGTTAAGATAATACCGGCTATCCAATTACATGAATAACTCTATGACAATATGTATATCAAAATAGCCAATATGAGCCATATGACAATATAGTTATCCAAAATATTTATGATTGACAACCAAAGACAAAATAGTTTAGGTGACAATGAACCACACATTCGTATCACGGCCTGTGGTGTGAAATGCAATCATGTACATAATTTTCCTTAACATGTATCGCTGGATAATTAGTACTCTTATAGTATGAAGGAAGCTGTGTCATTAGGGAAATATCATACTGATATGCTTCATTAAACTAACTTTCCATGCATCATAAACATATCCATTGTAAGAAACAATAACAAGCGAGTTAAAATTGGATTAAAATTTGACACTCAAATATCTTGCTGAAAGCAAACAATAGTCTTTAAGATCCAAGATGCAGCAGTATCTTAAGTTGCGGCAACGACGCAGACTGCTTTGCTCCACTAGTGCACACGTACCCCTCTAACACCGGTTTGGAGGACCCTCTAACAGCGGTTCCACAACCGCTGTTGAGGGTTCGGTGTTAGAGGGGGGGCCCCTTTAACACCGGTTCCTATACGAACCGGTGTTAAAGGGTGGCGCACGTGGGCTGCCGCAGTTCGAGTTTCTTTAACACCGGTTCGTATTCGAACCGGTGTTAAAGTTCTTCGCTGGCGTATTTAGGCTGCCCGTTACGGGAGGGGGGCGAGGGAAATCGATCGAGCCGTATACTTATAAATCGTCATCGGTACATACGAGTACATGAATAATTAAGCAACTATTATTATACACAAACATCGCCATCGGCACATACATCGCCATCGGCACATACATCGGCACATACATCTACATCGCCGAGGTGGATATCTAAAGAGTTCTCCGCCAGCGTGACGACCTCATCAAGTATGAACCCCGCCAATTCCTCTTGAATGGCTCGTATGCTCAAATGGTAGGAGTTGGTCCCGCATCCGCTCGATCTGAATATATATGAAGAATGGGCCAATATATATATAAGAATAAAACTCAACACAATTGATGGTAATAAAATAATGTTGTGGACTTTGTTTACTTACTCTAAGTTGTTCTAGTGCGGCTTGTCGCACATATCGTGTTGCGAATGAATTCGCAAACATAGTACCCACATAAGTTATTGCCGTGTCCTTGATGCGCGCACTTTACGAGAATAGAGAGTTCAATCAAAATAATAATCAATAAAGCATGATATAATGGAATTGGAAGCTAGCTAGTATTACTTACATTTTGGTCTACAAATTTTAGTTCTTGACCATTCACCCACGGCCCTGCGTGAACATTTTCCAAACCCCGTCCGACAAAGAAAATGGATAAAGGAGTAATTAATTACTTATTGTCACGAAAGTTGCCGATCTAGTGCGATAATATGATTGAAATTACCTCGAGCATCTCTCTAAAGTTTGCCCATAGCTCTTTTTCTTTTCGTAACGAGTCCATGACAAGGACTTTTCTGAGTCGGGTTGAATGACTAGCGAATAAAGTGGAACTCAAGACGCATAACTCATCATCGTTACACTTAACATCGAGTAAGTCGAAAGCAGAATGTGTACAAGAGAGAGGGTAACAGACTCACGAGAAGTTGTAAGGCAATAGTATTTCCTTTGGTTTGTTGTCTCAAGAAAGACTTTAGCAAGTAATCTTCTGTTGCCGGGTTTTTCTCTTACCACTTCTTCATGAACTCTATTTGGGTCAACGAACCCAATGTCAAAAGGGCCTCCTTTCCTGCATTCCATAACCTTTTTCCTGCATAATAGTATATACATATATGGTGAGCATATATATATACATGCAATTAATGAAGTGAATGAGTTGAGATAAAAATTACGAAATAGTACTTACACACAATAAAGGCTGATGGCAGCTTTGTCGAGTTCCTTCGATTGAATAGAAAATGCAAGTCTTGAATGTTGAAGTCGATCGCGTCGCCTCCGCACAAGAAAATCTCATCTCTTATATGCGCCGTGATCCATTCTTCTTTCTCGCCTTGCGAAATGAAGGTACCACTTGTGCAATTTTCGCATCTTTGTTGGTAGATTTTGAGCTCCTCTTTCTTGACTAGATTCTTCCCATACTTCCATGGCTGTATGGGGTTGACATCGCATTTGGGCAAGTTGTCTCCCATGACGTTCAAGTATGCAATGTAAGTCATCCCCATCTCATTGGCCTTTCTTTGTAGCTCGCCTCGTAATCATCTACCGGAGGAGCGTCCGTTTGTCAAACATTTGGAGCGGGCGCATGATTGGTTTTCCTCTCCGAGCATGGGAACTGTTTTGTGGGGTGCCTCACGATCGCTACTTTCACGCGCCTTGCATCCGCCTTCAAAATCTGGCGCGTAGTCCCAAGACAAGTGGGGTTTCGTTTCAAAAGATTTTGTAAAACTTCTCCACCACCGGATCTATTTTCTCCTTTGGCTCGGCCCGTCTAGGTGCAAAGAATTTCTTGACCTGTTCTCCCGAGATCCTATTGGTCTCCTCGTCGCTGCGATTCCACGGTAAAACCGGCAATGGCTTGGCGGAAGGCTGCGGACGTAGTTTTTGAACTCTTTGGCGACGGTTTCCTGCGGATTTCTTTGTGGCAAGCATCGATGCTCCTCGTGGCGTGCTCTTCCGCTACCGAGGAGATGGCTGAAGCACCGGAGATGGGACGGGTCGAGATGGCTGCCAGCAGAGATGGCCGACGGAGATGGCTGCCAGAGAGAGATGGCCGACGGGCGGAGATGGCTGCACAGAGATGGCCGACGGGCGAGATGGCTGCCAACAGAGATGGTCAAGCGGCTCAGCTGACGCCGGAGAGACGGCGGGGGTGCCAGTGACCTCCAATTTGGAAGCACAATGTGTTCCTTCTTCCAAAGAATGGTTGTTTTCACTGCAAATTTGAGTTGAGTTTCCCCTTCAACTGTAGCATGGTCAAGCTGTGCTTCCTCATATTCCTTCACAACCTCATCCACCCGACAATAGCATAGCCATCTGGAATCGGTCGGCGTGGTAAGTTCCACCAGCCAGGAGGTAAGGCATAGCCGATACCACCTTAATGGATAAGCCCATTAATCTCACATGCAGCTCAGCGTGTTCGCCTCCGTGATCTCATCAACGGGTATCGAGGACCCGTCATTTCAAGCGTTGGCGCACGTTCTCCGTGGAAGCCACACGCTTCCGCCAGAGTCCGGCTGCGGGCAGCTTCAATGCAGGCTCTTCATGCCGCTGAGATGGGCCGGTAGCTTGATGGTTTCATTGTGCATTCACTTGCGTCTGCGCGCCGCAAGTGCATGTTCTATCTGGTCATCCGATCAGACGCTTTTTCTTTTTCTGCGCCATCTGTAAGAGTCGCCCCGGCAAACCCATCCTTCCACGCCATACCCCCGTGCCTCGTGCATGTCCGAGTGTTCTTTTTACCGATGGCGCGTGTGAGCTGGTCATTCTCTCTGTCGGGATGGAAGGTCCCGGCGGATGTTTCCTCGTATGCCGTGATGAGTTCAAAGGACGGTTTGGCAAGGATGGTTGGGAAGATACACAATCCATTTGGGTCCAACCTTGCCCGATTCCGTAGAACCAAGTCTTTGCACGTAGGTCCCACCCATCTGTCTGGGTGTGATCCCTCTCAAGCAGGCCTTCTCAGCTTCCTCCCACTTAGGCCTCTCGAGATATGTAGCCACCGACCCCGCCCTCCGGTGATATTCCTTCTTGGGGCATTAAGCGTATTGGTTTCGACCTCTTTTAGCTATAGCACTTTTTTATATGTCTTAAATTCGGGCCGTGAGGTCTTATCTTCGCATAATATGCGTCGAAATTTGGAGTCTCGCCACTTTGACAAATTTGTTCAATTTTGTCTTCCGCCATGGAAAGCATCAGCCATCTTCTTTAGAGTCCACTCTTTGACCTTGTTCTTTATAACGGTTGTTTTCATCCTCCTCTGGCGGAAGGGTGAAATTTACCAACAACGAATTCCAAAGCGTTTCTTTGGATCTCACATCGACAAAGGTACCGCCGCCTTCTTTGGCTTATTCCAATTTTCAATTATGATTGGGATTTGGTCCCTAACAAGAACTCCAAATGACGTATAAATTGTTCTGCGGCCTTCTTGGGCTCCATCGCGGCCGCCATCAACACGGACCGCTTCGATCGTGAACTTTGCACGATCTTTCAACCGCCGCTCGCTACCGCTTGCTCTTTTTCGTAGAAGAAGATGGTTGGCTGGTCGATCCAGAGGGCTAAAAGAAGAAAGAAGCGTTAATTAATACATGTAGAAGAAGATTGTTGGTGGAAGTCACCGAGGCTTAATAAATGCATATACCTCCGGACTTTGTAACCATTAAATTGCGTTCACGAGTCTTCATCTTCTCCATGACTAGTACTTGAGTCGCCGTCATGTCCCTCCAAGTTCGGATATTGTGAGGTGTCCTCATCAATAATGTTCTCCATTATTTCTTCTTCTTCAAGGTTTCTACTAAGTGGATCCATAGTTTCTAAAACAATAATATTATCACACAAATATCAGTAATACATCTATTGAAATGCTCAAGCAAGGACGATGATATGACAGGTTAAAAGTATTGAAATGTAACCCTAATACATGCTTGGTCATTTCAAACCCTAATTCGGAGAAACCCCGGACTCATATGAGAGGGTACATTTACTTCTTCTAATTAACTTGTCATCAAAGTTGATTAACATAGCATGGTTATTATAATGCTATATTGACAACGAGAGGTGGCGACGCTAGGGCGAGAGCGGGGCCGGGGTGCGTGGGGTGCGTTCAACCAGACGACGTGATGGTCTACCTAAAATGGGCGACACACCCTCGACGCGTGTGTAGGCTCAATGAGGACATAGGAGGTCGTGGTCGACGGCATAATGGTGGCGGTGGTCGTCAAGTGGCACAAAATATACACATGCATATACAATACACATACAATACAAATCCTTTGAATCAAACATGCATAATTTCCTATAGGATTTCCTATAGGATTTAATCCTACAAATTTCCTATAGGATTTAATCCTACAAATTTCCTATACAAATCCTTTGAATCAAACATGCCCTTACTTATATCCCGCGGG
The DNA here is from genome assembly GCA_030063025.1 of Avena longiglumis. NCBI lineage: Eukaryota > Viridiplantae > Streptophyta > Magnoliopsida > Poales > Poaceae > Avena > Avena longiglumis. The sequence continues at coordinate 558,186,935 of CP125974.1, forward strand.
ATGGCGACGGCGAGGGCGACGACGAGGGAGGTGTGGGCGAGGGCGACGGCGAGGCACGGATGCGGCGGTCTCGCTGGGCGGCAAGAAGGGCGTTAGGCGTGGCCTATGAGCTCAAGCGGCGGCGAGACGCCCTGCACGGGAAGAGAGCGAGGTGGTCGATTAGGGTTTAGGCGTGGCCTATTATAATATCTTTGCTATAAGCTATTTTATTTTTACTCCACATGCTTCTAATTCACATGTGCAAGGATTAAGGCCTAGATCGCTTGAGTCGCGAGGCCCGAGGCGGTTCCAGAGGAGGGCGCGCCATGGTCGGGGCAGCGTGAGCTCTGCCAAAAGGCACGACCAAGGAAGACGGGCCTGGACTGGTGAGCTATGCATTCGAGGGGCCCAGCCCAAGAATTTTTTTCCTAATATCCCTTCATATTTGACAAATTTTGGGTAAAATAACGATATTTGGCCCATTTGCCCCCCAATAGTGGCCCAAAGTGTCTCCTTGGCCCATTTGCCCCCAATTGGTTGGCCCAAGAAGTCTTGCCACAGGAGGGAGGCCGAAGCAGGGGACGGCCACAGACGGCCGACGGTCATGCGACATGGCGGCCGCAGGCCGGGAAGGAGAGGGCAGGTCGGTTGAGGGCGGGTCCGCGTGCTTGACGGGCGAGGGCGCCAGCAGAGGGTGGAGGTGGCGAGCCCAAGCGACGGGACGGGGACGCGGCCGGCAGGGAGCCTGGGCGAGGTGGAGGCGGCTGAGGCGGCGCCGGGCGGGCGCGGACGGGCTGGCCGGAGGTGGAACGGGAAGCGACGCCGGGCGAAGCCATTGGGCGACGGGCGCAGGACGCCAGCGCTGGTCGGGCCGGTCGCGGGCGGTGGTGGATGCGGCGGAGCGGCGGGGTCGCGCGCAGCTCCGGCGGCGGGGTCGGGGCGGAGAGGGGCGGCGACGTGCAGAGTGCGGAGAGGGGCGGCGAACCTCGAGCGGCGGCGGCGAGACGGGCCGGGCGGCGATTTGACGGGGCGGGGCGGCGAGACGGCTGTTTGGGAAAAGGCGGCTTGGTCAAGGCCGACGATCCGGCTGCGTGGGAGGAATAAGGGAGGAGGTGAATAATATTCTCTTTAACACCGGTTCGTGGTCGAACCGGTGTTAAAGGGGGGGCTTTTGTGAGGCTTTTTAATTTCAGGGCTTTTTTAATTAATTGGGCTTTTTAATTCAAAATATGAATAATATATCATAATTTTCGTAAAAATAATATCTATCCATTCATGTAAATAATTTTATATTTACTTTACATGAAATTTTTAAAATAAATAAACACTTATTTCATGCATTAAAGGGGCTTTTAATTCAAAAATACGATATGAATTTAGAAAATTCATATCTTTTTCATTTCAACTCGTAAAAATATGAATAATATATCATAATTTTCAGAAAAATAATATCTATCCATTCATGTAAATGATTTTATATTTACTTTACATGAAATTTTTAAAATAAATAAACACTTATTTCATGCATTAAAGGGCTTTTTAATTCAAAAATATGATATGAATTTAGAAAATTCATATCTTTTCATTTAAACTCATAAAAATATGAATAATATATCATAATTTTCATAAAAATAATATCTATCCATTCATGTAAATGATTTTTATATTTACTTTACATGAAATTTTCTAAAATAAATAAACACTTATTTCATGCATTAAAGGTGCTTTTTTAAGATATATAAAAGAACTAAAAATTAAGATACATGGCCAGATTAAGTAACAATTGGCCGAACTGGAACTGAAAATTAAGATACATAAAAGAACTGAAAATCAAGATACATGGCCAGATTAAGTAACAATCGGCCGAACTTGTTTCGGAATGTTGGAGTGATTTAGTCATGCTCCGCCACACCGTAATACTCGCCATCAGAAGTCGTCAGACGCCGCCGCCATCGCTGCCGTCGGGGTCACCGTAATTGAACCTCTGGAGAGTAATGCGTGGCTGGACTTGAGGGTAGCGCGGGCTGGACTTGAGGGTAGCGCAGACGGGTTAGAGTCGGCGCAAGGTCATAGGCCATGACGCTCGGAGAGTCCGATCGCCACCATAGCCGGCGGCCGCCTGCTGAAGTTAGGAGGAGGTGGGCCCTCCCTCGTGCGAGCGCCTCTCATGCCGATCCACGAAGAAGGCTTCCCAAGTAGAGAAATAGTCGGGATGCCATCTCGGGATTCTCCGCTGCTCGGCGTGAGCTCAAGTAGTAGTGGTTCGTGATGGCCATCCAAGGCCACACCTAGAGGGACAGAGGAACTGCACACCTCCGACGCCAAGATCCAGCCGACGGGGACACGAGTGGCGGGCAGGGGTAGTTCGAGCGCAAAGCGCCCGCCTCCTGGGGGTTAGTGCTACGGTGGAAGCCATGGGAAAGAGTGATGAGGTTGCGATATGAGTCTAGAGATGTGCAATGACAATGGAGGCCAACCCCTACATATATATATAGTGAACTAGCGGAAGAACTGGAGGGAAGAATCAAGGGAAGAAAAATGGCGGGAAGAAAAATGGCGGGAAGAATCAAGGGAAGAAAAATGGCGGAAGAAAAATGGCGGGAAGAAAAATGGCGGAAAAATGGCGGATGAACCTTTAGTCCCGGTTGGAGACACCAACCGACTAAAGATGAACTTAGTCCCGGTTGGAGACACCAACCGACAAAACACGAGTCAAGACTAATAATAGAGGTGAGTGCATGTCGACATTATGTCGCATGGCGTGTACCTTGTCCGGATGGTGTCACCAACCGGGACTAAAGATGAATTTAGTCGGTTGGAGACACCAACCGACTAATAATAGGGGTGAGTGTCGACATTATTTTGTAAGTGTCAACACTATGTCGTTGCTTGTACTATAAATAGGCATCCTTGTGAGTCCAGTCCTCCGGCCGGTTTGAGGCGGGGACACCACTACGGCCGATTTCGTGGAGATGCCGACGAGCCAGTCCTCCCAAGCATCTCCGAAACTGGTCATAGAGGCACTCCTAATATGTGAAATTAGTTAGCTCCTCGTGTATTGATCTAGTTAGACAAGTTACAAAGCTGCAAGATGGTTTTCGAGCGAGGACACCACTACGGCCAGTTTCGTGGAGATGCCGACGAGCCCAGCCCTCGGCATCTCAGAAACCGGTCATAGAGGCACTCCCTAATATGTGACTGCTGCGTTTGGATCAGATCTTAATGGTAAGTACGATTCGACAACTTCTTCTCATACTCCGGTCCATCCACAAAACATGACTAACACTCAAGACATGTATTAAAAACATGAACTAGAGTTACATAATATGAGCATGAACTTCTTGGCATATGCCCTTCCTTATGATCGCTTCAACAGTAACCATGGAGCATCTTCTTTACTTAACGGAATGCTTGGGTCGGTTTCCACCGTGAAGGGCGGAATTTCATCAAACTTATTATAATCTTCCGACATGTCCATCTTGTCCTCGATTCCCACGATGTTTCTTTTCCCGAAAGAACTATGTGACGCTTTGGCTCATCATATGATGTATTCGTTTGCATATTTTTTCTTTTTTTTGGTCGGAGGACATGTCCTTCACATAGAAAACCCGAGCCACATCATTGGCTAGGACGAATGGTTCGCCTAAGTTCTTCATAAGATTGTTGAGATCCACCGTTGTCATTCCGCATTCTTGTCTACCTCAACCCCTCCTCCGTTAGCTTGACCCATTTGCATCGAAACAAGGGACCTTAAAATTAGGTCCATAGTCAAGTTCCCATATCTCCTCTATGAACCCATAATACGTGGTCTTTTGCCCATTGTCTTCTGCTGCATCAGCGGACACCACTGCTTTGGTTGGTGCTCTTTTATCTTGGCCTATCGTAAAATGTATTCCCATTTATCTCGTACCCTTGGAAAGTACATACAATCGAAGACGGTGTCGCCAACAAGTACAAATTGATCCCCAACAGTGGTGTTATTCGTGAGAAGTCTTTGCACCCAGCCAAAACTCGCCATGTGTTCACTTATAATCCATTCATCGACCGCCCTGGTGTTTGAGGCGTATTAAATTCTTGTGTTCATTGATATACGGGCAACCAAGATAGATCTTTGTAAAACCGTGTAGTGTGCTTGATTGAGAGAATGCCCGTCCCTACATATCATTGCTTTACATCCTAGGGTGCCTTTTCCACGCATCTCCCTCATGTCGTGATTCGGAACACCAATCGCCTTAAGGTCGTGAATAAAATCAACACGTAACTCAATGACCTCCTCATTACATAGCCCTTGGAGATGCTTCCTTCGCCTAGCACGGTTATGAACATATTTCTTTAAGACTCCATGTACCTCTCAAAGGGAACATATTGTGTAGAAATACAGACCGAGAATGGCAATCTCTTCTACTAGGTGAACCAGAGATGCGTCATAATATTGAAGAAGGATGGTGGGAACACCAACTCAAAGTCGACAAGACATTGGGCCACATCTGCTTGTAACCTGGTAGGCTTTGGATCGATTACCTTCGAGATATTGCATTGAGGAATGCACATAGCTTCACAATGGGTACTCGAACATTTTCGTAGAAGCCCCCTCAATGCAATAGGAAGCAATTGTGCATAATCACGTGGCAGTCATGAGACTTCGGGTTTTGGAATTTTTTTTCTGCCATATTTACTATTCCCTTTATATTCAACGAGAAGCGACGGGACCTTGATACCGCTTTACATTCAAAAAGATTTCCTTCTCGCTTTGGTAAGAGCGTAGGTGGCGGGAGTTAAGTGGCATCGTTTACCCTTCTCGTTCTCGGGATGCATAGGCTCTTCAGGGCCTTCGACGTTCTTTGGTCGTGCTTCCGGTGTATCTTTTGTCTTCCCATACACTCCTAGAAAGCCTAGCAGGTTCACGCAAACATTCTTCGCCACGTGCATCACGCGTCGATTGAAGAGCGGACCTCTAAGACTTTCCAATAGGGTAGGTCCCAAAATATAGATTGCTTCTTCCACATGGGCGTGTCCCAGCATCGTCATTCGAACAGATAGACCGCCAGACCTTTTCCAAAGATTACTTCTAGGTCCTCGACCATACCAAATACCTCCTCACCCAGACGGAGGAGGCTTCCTCCGGGTTCGCCAGACGCTTGAAATGCTTGCCTTTCTTTCATCGATGCAGTTCTAAGAAATCGGCGATACCCTAGGTACACAACCTTCTTACATTTATCCAAATATACACTTTCAAGATCATCTAAACAGTGTGCATGCATTGTATCCCTTGTTTATGCCTGAAATGTTACTAAGAGCGAGCCAATCATTGATGGTTACGAAAAGCAATGCTCAGAGGTCAAATGGCTCCCCTTTGTGCTCATCCCACATACGTACACCTGGTTTGGCCCACACCGTAAAAGTTCTTCAACTAATGGCCTTAGGTACACATCAATGTCGTTGCCGGGTTGCCTCGGGCCTTGGATGAGCACTGGCATCATAATGAACTTCCTCTTCATACACAACCAATGAGGAAGGTTATAGATACATAGGGTCACGAGCAGTGTGCTGCAGCTCTGCTCACCAAAAGGATTCATGCCGTCGTACTTAGACCAAACCTTAAGTTCCTTGCGCCACGTGCAAAGTCCGGTACTCTCGCCGACTTTTCTCCACTGTGACCCATCGGTGGGTGTCTCAACATCGCGTCTTTCTTACGGTCTTCCATGTGCCATCGCAACAACTTGGCATGCTCTTTATTTCTCAAGAGACGTTTTAACCGTGGTATTATAGGAGCATACCACATAACCTTGGCGGGAACCTTCTTCCTAGGGGCCTCGCCCTCAACATCGCCAGATCGTCTCGTCGATCTTATACCGCAGCATGCGGTATACGCATGCATCCAAATTCTCGTACTTCTCACACCGTAGAGGATGCAATCATTAATGCAGCATGTATCTTCCGCACGCCTAATCCTAGAGGCGCACAACCTTCTTTGCTTGGTATGTACCGTCAGCAACTCATTATTTCTTGGAAGAAGATTCTTCATTTTACCAACAACTTTGAAAATCTTGTCGGTCACACCATTCTCTGCCTTCCATTGCAGCAAATCCAATTGGCACCTAGCTTTTTGTGGCCATCTTCGCAAGTTGGATACAACAATGTTTTGTGATCCTTTAACATCTGCTCCAACTTCTCCTTCTCTGCTCGGTTTCACATTCTTCCTTTGCATCAAGAATGGCCCGACCAAGATCGTCATCACGGGCCCATCCGCTTCCCTCTTGATCTTCATTATCTACCCCGTTGCGGTATCATCATATTCAGGATACATATTATGATAGTTTTCATCATCCTCTTCTTCTTCGTTGTCTTCCATCACAACCCCTTTTCTCCGTGCTTGGTCCAACAATTATAGCCGGGCATGAAACCAGATCGAAGCGGTGGGCGTGAATGGTTCTCGTATTTGAGTAGTCTTTCTTGTTACGACGGTGAACACCGGACAACACATAAAACCATTGTGACCACGGTTTGCATTAGCCACAACGATGAAATTTTGGAGGCCCGTAATGTACTCGGAAGTGCGGCGGTCACCGTACATCCATTGCCGATTCATCTGCATTAATATGTAGTATATATCAAAAATAATAGGGAGATGACCATTTATATATATAGTACATCAATGACACATGAAACTATAGTTGCGACCTCGACCGAGACGGAAGAGCAACAAGAAAGCTTATTTTGAGCTCTCGGGCATTTCACCGAACACCTCTAGTGCATATGAAAAAACACAAACTAGCACTCTTCACACCCTCTTGCTAGGCTCCAAAATGTGAAAAAATGGAAGAGTGGGGTGTGTGTGGGCTGGGTGGTGTCTATATAGTTTCACCTTTAACACCGGTTCGTGCCACGAACCGGTGTTAAAGGTGGTGAACATCGGGTGGAGGACCTTTAACACGGTTCGTGGCACGAACCGGTGTTAAAGGGGGGGCTCCTTTAATGCCGCAGAGGCCACGCTGGTACGGCCCCCCCTTTAACACCGGTTCGTAGAAGAACCGGTGTTAAAGCCCATTTTCGGGATCAACAAAAGCCCGTGTTTCCACTAGTGCTCGCTCATGGGCCAGATTTTATTCCGCTTGATAATGCCTCACGTGATCAAGAAATAGACACTCAATTGAATTACGGGAAGAAATGTTACAAATGCAAGTTACCAGAGCACCTCTCCTTTTACCGTACTGTTCATTGTGATTATTGCAAGGCAGCTAATTATGCTATGGTGTATGTCCCATGTTAACGGCAACAAAACCTCAAATTATTATGTTTGGTTTGGGGGATGAGGAATTAGTTTTCGTTGATATGCCCCTCTCTGGCTCTTAGATGCCGAAGATGGAAAATTCTAGATTGGGTATACTGACGGTTTCTAAGGGCAATCTGTCAATAAAAGAGGTCATCACTCAACTGAAATGCATACTGACGGTTTCTAAGCTATAACATAGTCTGCTTAAAGAAAGAAGCTATAACACAAATGTTGTCGGTTCAAGTATATTTCTGTCTGATACACTATTATATATATATGAAATTCTCGTTAAAGAGATAGCACTGAGAATTAGACCACACAATTCATGTTTCTGGAAATAAGGGATATATTCATGTAACAATAGCTTCCCTTGTATCTACCTAAGCGTAAACAGAATTCATCATCTTCACCACAATGTTAAGTATTCAAGTAGAACTATATCAGCAAAATGAAAGACAACTAAAGAAAACAGATGACTTACAAAGTTGTAAAGATAAGAAAAACTCTCAGGGGATGATATGACATGAATCTTTTGCTCCTTAGTCCAACAGAAAAGAGTGAGTTTGCATCTTCAGTTTATTCTTAGAAGCCACCTGATTTGTTACAATTGGGAGAAATATGACACTAAAACAGCTTGTATGTCCCTGCAAGCATGCAAAAGACACACTTCCATCATAATTCAGACAAGTTCAACGATAAATGTACCTATTCAGAATGACTTGCAGAAAATTTGAGCAAGAAAGGTATACTATCGTTGCCTCTTCAGCTACATTATTAACTAATTCTATGATAGACAAATAACAATTAATCTATATTCTGTACTTCTTGTGGGGGCAAAGGTTTGGCTTTATTTGTCCTCAAAATTCTAGTATGTGGTTAAAAATAGCTAAAAAAGTTGTTTTATGGCTATCAGGAGATAAGTTCTTGTCTGCCTTCTGTTCTTGTACTTCATGTGCTTTAGAAGAGGAAGGCCATAAATATGTCTAACCATTAGTTTCTCGTACTTATCTGCAAATGTAAGCAATATACTATACTATGCAATATATGCATGCTTGAGAATGACATGCATGTATCCTGTCATCAGTTTAATTATCACCACCAGGCATTAGCAACAGAATATTTAAATGTTCATTATTAAGAGCAGCTTGATGCTAGGCGTGGAGCAAACTGAAACTGTACTAACCTGCCAAGAACAATTGGCTTGTCGTCTGAATCATGTGAAGAGAACATTCAAACATTAGGGAAATCATCAAAATACAAAACCTAGCTTTGATAGAAGGAGTTAATAATACCTGGATTGTTGAGAACTAAATGCTGCAATGTAGTAAATCTCGAACTGCAAGAAGATTCATGCACCTGCATCAAAAAAATTCGTGTGTTGAAGTTATTTGCCTTGAACCAAACAGTTAGCTTGCGGAAGAAAAAACCTTGATCGGGGTGATCCACACGAAAAACTCACCTTGCTTGAACTGGAGCTTGCGCTCGAGGGCGTGGGCGGACTGGAGGATGGCTACTGCCAGCTTCTTCCACAACACAAGGCGTTGAGGTGGTTGTCCTATGCACGAACTCCTGTCTTGCTGATGGGGGCGAGCAAGATGGATGGCACAGCCGCGTGACCACTTCCGGTGGCGTTAGATAAGTTCTGCGCTGGAGGTATCCCGGCGGCGGCAACAGCTGGTCCGTTCGCCGGATTCGAGGGAGCCGACGGGTAGGCTAGAGAAGAACAAGGGTGGAGAGAGGGGCTTTGAGGATTTGTACTGGTTGAGGTAATAATCACCACGACCTCCACGATTGGCAGTTTCCACGCACGGAGCTGACCGGCGGTTGCCATGGGCTGACCGGTGATTCAAGGCGGCACCGAGGGATTTGGTCGGCGTCACGTGGGGATTGCTGGTGGTGGCGATGGGGCGTCAGGTGTTGCTGGTGGTGGCGATGGGGCTCGGCTCGGCGGCGCAGCAGGAGGTGAGCAGGCGGCCTACGACTTGAGGGTCAGGGAATTGTGGATTTTTTTCTCCTCACGTTCGTGGCCTCCTGGAGACGATCGTGTCTTGTCCCGGTTTTTTCGGCATGACAGATTTGTTCTTGCGGGACAGAGTCGTCCGTGTGTTTGTTCCGGACGAGGAGATTTACGAAGGGGAGGCGGGACAACGTACCACCATATTGTCGTCTTTGCCTTTAATAAATAGTAGAGATAGATTTTGAAAAGGCATATGATAAAGTGAAATGGTCGTTCTTGCAACAAGTAATGTGTATGAAAGGTTTCGATTCTAAATGGTGTCGTTGAATAGATGAGTTTGTTCGTCGCGGAAGTGTTGGAATTAAAGTAAACGATGACATAGGTCATTATTTCCAAACTTTCAAAGGTTTAAGACAAGGAGATCCCCTATCTCCTATGCTTTTTAACCTTGTGGCGGATATGTTAGCAATTTTGATCGCTCGAGCGAAAGAGGATGGTCAGGTCGAGGGTCTTATTCCGCATTTAGTTGAAGGAGGGATATCCATATTGCAATACGCGGACGATACTATAATTTTTATGGAACACAATTTGGAAAAAGCTCTTAACATGAAGCTCGTCCTATGCATCTTCGAACAGCTATCAGGTCTTAAGATAAACTTCCACAAGAGTGAAGTATTTTGTTTTGGTAGGGCTAAAGAAGATCAGGAGCAATATATTAACTTGTTTGGGTGCGAGGCTGGGTCATTCCCGTTCAGATATTTGCGAATCCCTATCCATTTTCGCAAGCTCAAAAATGGTGAATGGAAACCTCTTGAAGATCGTTTCGAACGAAAACTTGCGAGTTGGGTTGGCAAGCTTTTGTCTTATGGGGATCGACTTGTGCTAATTAATTCAGTATTAACTAGCCTTCCGATGTTCATGTTATCCTTCTTTGAAATACCTAAAGGGGTACAGAAAAGATTGGATTATTTTCGCTCGAGTTTTTTTTGGCAAAGTGATGGACATAAGAGAAAGTATAGACTAACTCGGTGGAACATCATATGCCGACCTAAAGACCAAGGGGGACTCGGGGTGGAGGTACTTGACATTAAAAACAAATGCCTAATAAGCAAATGGTTGTCTAAGATATTAAATGAACAAGGAGTATGGCAAGAGCTCATACACAATAAATACCTCCACACTAGTTCGCTTCCTCAAGTCAAGGCAAAACCCTTAGACTCCCCTTTTTGGAAAGGTCTTATGAAAGTTAAAGATGAATTTTTTGACCGGGGCGCTTTCAAAATTGGAAACGGTGAGCAAACTCGGTTCTGGGAAGATACATGGCTGGGCAATACACCATTATCTCATCAATATCCTATCTTATATAATATTGTGCAGCGAAAACATGTCACTGTAGCAAATGTCTTAGCACACACGCCATTAAATATTGGTTTCAGACAAGCGCTAACAGGCAATAGAGGGGCAAGATGGCTTCATCTAGTGCATCGTTTGATGACCATCAACTTGACCGAACAACCAGATGTATTTGTTTGGAAGCTAACAATCTCTGGTTCTTTCACAGTAAAATCGCTATACCTTGACCACATGAATGATCATACTAGATACTTGCGAAAATACATATGGAAAATAAAAGTACCACTTAAAATAAGAATTTTTATGTGGTTCTTACAACGAAAAGTAATTCTCACGAAAGACAACTTGATAAAAAGAAATTGGCAAGGATGTAAGAAATGTTGTTTTTGTTCTCAGGATGAATCAATACAACACTTGTTTTTATCTTGTCTTCTTGCAAGAGTAGTATGGCGTATTGTACATATGGCTTTTAATTTAGCCCCTCCCACTAGTATTAATAATTTGTTTGGTAATTGGTTAAGGGGGGTACCTGAGAAAGATAAAGTACAAATTCGAGTTGGAGTATGTGCTCTTCTTTGGGCCATATGGAACATACGAAATGATTATATCTTTAACAAAGCAAAAAATACTTCTTTCATGCAGGTTATCCCACAGGCTACTCATTGGATCCGTTCATGGTCCTTCCTGCAATCTATGGAGCAGCGCGAGGCTACGGATGCTGGATGCAGCCGACTAGAGTCGGTGGCACGAGATTTATACAGCCGGTGTAACTGGCGTTTTGATTATAGGTTATCATATTGATGCAGAGCCACTTTATGTCATGTATCAACCATGTGCGATCCATGATGTAATCCGTTGTAATACTTTAACTATAATAAATTTAATAAAAAGGTCGTATGCATCTACCGATGCAGAGACCGGGCTAAGTCTCCATTTCTAAAAAGACAGTAAGATATTAGTCATGTTGTCAATGTCATGCATGCCCATGTCACATGCACCACACTACACGGACAAACATTACCGACAAATAATAAATCTTAATCCTTATAGGGTACTATAGTAGAATGTGGAAGATAAGCTCTCACATTTCAGTGATGTTCACTTTTACTTTCAAGTCATTAAGTGCTACCATGTGCAGTGTTAATCACTCCCCACAACCATGCACTTTTTATCCAGGGACTTCTTGTCCGGTCTTTGATGTGTGGCGCACATGCATGTAATTGATCTGATTGTGTGTCCCTCTCAAGTGAGTAGTATATCCATCAACGATACATGTGGTCTTTTCTAATTTATAGGTTTGAATGTGGAAGAAAAACGGTGTGTTTGTCACCAGCTAAAAAAGATCACTAATGAGTGCCTAGTGGCGTCTTATCTTTATATGCTTTTCACGCATGTGAGAGAGGGGAGAGAAAGAGGCCTCTCTAGAGAGTTGACTAGACATCAAGACTGATAAGATCGTTGGAACCCTTTGTTATTCTGGCGGTTCGTTCAAGGGAAACATGATTGATCTACTCATGCATTACGGGAGAAGCTGAATACGCCGACGGCCGGGTTCCGTCGGCGTAGGCCCTAAATGCCGTCGGCGTAGGCTGGCCCGACGGCTGTCGTCGGCGTACTGGCCCGTAAGCGTAGCCTTTTCTCCCGTCGGCGTAGAAAAGCCGTCGGCGTAGACCATATGGGGCCCACCTAGATGACTAACTGTTGGCTATGCCGACGGCTTCGGCCTAGATTTTTTCAATTTTTTTTTCAAAATATTTTTTTCAAATTTTTTTAACATTTTTGTATTGTTTAATTTGTTAATCTCACATGGACATTTTTAATTCTAAGTATACTTAGTGTCAAGTCAAATTGCACAATTAGTCAAACTTCCGAACCGTTCACCCATCCTAATACTACTCCAGCCCCAGCACGCTTAACTTCTTCGTTCCTTCCACATGTGCTTCCGACAAACAAACTAGAACTTGTTGTGAATATTATCATATCAAACCTATTAACCATTACACTATCATGTTAGACATATTTGATTTTTTACATTTCATATAATTTTTTGAGTAAACAACAATAAATAAGTAATAATAATCTTGAATTCAAATAAAAATAAAATAAATTTTATTTATTTTGCTTTTTTTATTTAAATTTGAATAATTCATATCTACAAATCCGTAAATCACAATTCGACAAATAATATATCCAAATCGATCAGAAAAATGAGAGGAATCCAAATATGACATCCCTATCATCTATTTAATTATATATCATAAATTTTAAATATTAGACCAACTGAAACTATGTCAATATTCATGAAACACCCCGCTTTTGGCACTCGAAAAATAAAAAATGGCTTTTTGGTGCGACGAAAAGGAAAACTTTCTCCTGCAACATTGTTCGCCATCCCATGATATACACGAGTGCATAGTATGGGCACATTAGCGCAAACTATATCGCGATTCTAGCAATAACATTGGTCATTTGACCTGAAATCCAGAAAACCTAAATCGAGGGGCATGATGATTCTTAGCTCGGGGACGAGTCTTACTAAACTTGCATTAGATCTCTGATGAAATGGCATATTTTGAATCTAAAAATGATTTTTACAAAAAATCATGAGCAATATATCATGTACCTGTAGTTCAAATCTAACTCATTTCCTGCCGATTCAGCAGGAATTTGTCTTTTTCACGAGGGGTGAACGGAAAGGTTTGAGATTCCTAGGTTGGGAAATTGTCCATTCAATATGGTCTAGTATTTTTGAAAAATGTGGTATTATCATTTTGAAACTTTCATTTGGTGGTTGCTTTACAAAAACACCCCGTTTTTTGTACTCGGAAAATGAAAAATGGTTTTTCGGTACGACGAAAAGGAAAACTTCCTCCTGCAACATTGTTCACCATCCCATGATACACATGTGTGCACAATATGGACACATTATCTCAAACTATACCACGATTATAGCAACAACATTGGTCATTTGACCTGAAATCCAGAAAACCTCGATTGAGATAGGCCATTTTGTGAAGTTTTTTTTAAGACTCAATGAATATACCAAGTCTGGTATTTTTCCATGGAACTATGTCATATAATATGACACCACGCGAAGGTTTTGCATTGTTTCGATCGTTTTTTAAATTTTTTATGCACATTTCAAACTATCATTAAACTTCCTAAATCGAGGGGCATGATGATTCTTAGCTCGGATACGAGTCTCACTAAACTTGCATTAGATCTCTGATGAAATAGCATATTGTGAACCTAAAAATGATTTTTACAAAAAATCATGAGCAATATATCATGTACCTGTAGTTCAAATCTAACTCATTTCCTACCGATTCAGCAGGAATTTGTCTTTTTCACGAGAGGTGAACGGAAAGGTTTGAGATTCCTAGGTTGGAAAATTGTCCATTCAATATGGTCTAGTATTTTTGAAAAATATGGTATTATCATTTTGAAACTTTATTTTGGTGGTTGCTTCACAAAACACCCCGTTTTTTGCCCTTGAAAAATGAAAAATATGTCATACGAAAGTATTTATATTTTTTATGTATTTGTTTGAATAAAAATATATAATATTTGAGTTTATATAGATATATCTTATTTTTCTGCAAATTTTGATATATTATATGTATTTTTTTGAATTTAAATGATTTAGTTATGATTTTTCTAAGATTAATATGGCAAAAAAAAGAAAAATAGCTACGCCGACGGCAAAACTGGGCCGACGGCCCCGACATTTTGCCGTCGGCGTATAAAAAGGCCGTCGGCCTATTTAGTTATTCCCCTAGTGATGGGTCATGGCCTACATAAAGGAACCCTACATGCATAAAGTATATTTCTGGTTCTAGAGACAACCTAATAGCCCCAAAGTCATGGAAAAGACAGCTGATGTGCCGTTGGATCTTACCATTGCCAACATGAAGATTGCAATGGCATACTGTGAGTATATAGCAGGCTTGTGTGCTAGTACTAGCTTGCCCTTTCATTGCAACGTTCAAAAGCTAATACTACTAGCTGCGCTTTCAAGGATTACTCGAACAAGGGTTGGAATGGCAACACTAGGGGGAAAGTTGAAATTAGGCGCAAAAAAAAAAATTGTGCTATGGATGGAAGTGCACGGGCCATGCATCAACCGAGATGGACATGATTAACTTACCGAAGGTAGGTAGGTATAGGTACGTGGACATGACATGCATGGTGGTAAGCACATACATACAGTGCTTTTTTTGACATCGGCGATTGATTATGATAATCTCTTCACTTACCCGGTACTCCTATTTGTTTTACACTACCTCGAGTCAATATTAATGGACTCAACTTTGTCTAGATACGAGTGCATCTAGTCTAAATATTTAACTAGATACATCTAAAATTAGATAAAATTAAGTTCATTAATATGAACCGGAGGGAGTATTAAAATCCTTCTGTCTAGCTAAATTTCCCTTTTTTATTTCATCTTCTATCTTAATCACCCAATTCCACTAACACCCGTTGCATTACTAGAAGGAACCATGGTAATCAGCATCCATTAGGTTTTGTTTGGTACTAGAGTTTGTGTGGGTATTAGATGGGTTAATCATTAAGGGGATTTGGGTGAAACCCCAACTTTTACCCAAACCCCTCTAATGCCCATAAAATCCAATTCCCAATCCACCGGGTAGGAGTAATATATTGGATTTTAAGAAAATTATACTAGAATTTGGGGAAAAGTTGACACTGAATTAGTACAATACAGAATTATCCTCTTTAATTCTCACAAAAACTCTAGAACCAAATAAGGCTTTAGGGGACCAATCATAGTAAGTTTCTCTAAAAAAATGTTTCTTGACCAGGCTTATGTACAAAAATTACCTTGCTACCTGCTGGTCCCCTATCTCTGGCATTATGTTTGTTTGTTTGGCATTCGACATACGGATCGACGGCATTAAGAGCATCTCCACTAGGATACCCAATGCATGACCAGCAACTGCGCCGGCAAACGCTATGAGGGTTTTGGTCCAAACCGTTGAAAGTTTTGTGGCATATTTCCATACTAACGTCACCCAAAATGGGCCCCAAATAAATCGCGTCGCCCCTCCATCCACCGCTCTATCATGCCATCCGTTCTCGTCCCTGCCAACGACCTCCATGCCGTCAAATTCTTCTGTGTATGCTCCATTGGCGGCGACGAAGTCGAATTCCTCCGTGATGAACCCCCCGTGGCAGTCATGACTGCGGTTCCGCACGCAATCCATGATTTGTTGCTCGGACACCGTGACCATGTCGCCCCTGTTGGCTATCCGTGTGGTGGTCTGGACCGCTGCGATGGCGGAGAACACCCAGCAGCTTCCGCACTGTTGCCATTGGTTTTTCACGAGGGCGATAGGGCCAACGGTGCTCATGGCCGTTGTGGAGTCCGGAGCGGTGCGTTGGCCACAGTGTGGTGTCGCCGACATGGCCATAGGCTTCCCAACCCAAGTTGTCGACATAAACAGCGTGGAACTCCTCGTTGGTGAGATGGGCGTAGGCTGCCAGGGCCAGGCGGTAGGTCACACGGGCGCGAGGGTTATGCTCGTCTATGAGCTGGAGGGTGTCGACGAAGACTTGGAAGCGACGGTCGTTGTGGAAGTCCCAGTGGCATCCCTGCGCGAGGCTTTGCTGCGTGAGCCTCGGCATCGATATAGCCAAGGGAGGAGGAAGATGGTTTGTTCAAGGGAGACATGATTGATCTACTCATTGGCCTACAAGGACCCGAAGAGCTAGCATCTCCCTCCCAAGTACATTTCCAGAGACAAACAAACCCCCCTAATAACCATGGAAAAAAGAGAAGTTGATGTGCCGTTGGTTCTTATCAATGCAAACCTAAGAGATTGCAACGGCAATATTCTACATATAGGCTCGTGTGCTACTACCTGTCCTTGCACCGAATTCCGATTTTTTTACAAATATGCCCCCCTGCAACAATGCATCGCCAGAACTGCCCTCCTCTCACTGCAAATGGCAAAAGTGCCCTGGCGGGAGGCTAGAAATGTGACGCGTGTCACATCCCGCCAGGGCCGGTGGCGGGACAGGCTTCCAGCCTTAGGCGGTGGCGGGAGGAGCCTTCCGCCTTAGGGATCAAGTGACGCGGGCCCCACCACGCTGGCTAGCGGATGTCCACTTCACGGCGGAAAAGAGGCGTTCTTTCCGCCGGGACTCGGCGGGATGCCCTTTCCGCCTCGGGACACGGGCGGACGCCGATGCAGCTTTTGGGGATGACGGCGGTGGCGGAACCTTTTGTGCCGCCTAGGTCAGTTTGCTTAGGCCGCCTGCAGCGATTCGACATGATTGTACAGTATGATTAGACTACACAGTAATGTCGAGACTCGAGACAGGCCAGCCGCGCGCCGACCAACGACCTGCTGTTTGTTTGTTTGCGGGGCGTCGATCCACAGACGATGTACAGGTCGGGGCGAGCCATCCTGTGTTGTCTGCATCTTTGCCTGATCGAGATGGCATTTTCATCATCTGAAATAAATATTTTCCGGATGCTTTCCCTGCTCTACACTGGTTTCTGTTGACGCAACTATGATATATCTTTTTCTTTCTTTCTTTCTTTCTTTCTTTCTTTCATGTTGTTGTTGCATCCGTGGCATGAGGCAGCAGATGAAGAAGGAGAAAGGAGAAGGCGCTCATTATCCTCGCCCGCACCGGCCTCGTCTGTAGGAGCCCGTTGGTTGACAGCATGCATACGTGGGCCAAACAAGAAGAACCAACCACATTTGCCTCCTCAAACAACTGAAGAACCCTGGGCAAGTTAGCAGGCTTATTATGGTCCTGGACCGTATGTAAACCCTGGGACACCGCACCGCGAGGCCCATCTCAGCCTACATTATATCATCATCATCTGAAAAATTTATGGTACTACTAGTGGCAGCAGCATGCCCTCAAAAAAAAAACAGAGTAGCAACAACAGTATAATAAGCAAAGAAAAACAAAAACTGAAAACCGTGGCCTCTCCTTGTCTGATCTTTGCTGGTTGTGCCGGAGTCGCGGAAGAAAGACGGCCGGCCGGTCCCGATAAATTTATCCTAAAGTCGCGGCTAAATCCTAATTTATCCACAGCGGCAGCGCTTTGTCTATATGATCGTTGTTGCGCCTGGATCGATCGGTCGCGATGCGGTCCATCAAAATTTTCATCAGACCAACACGATCGATCGGGCGATTTTTGTACACGGTTGCACTAGCAAATGATAATGATGGGCCCATGCGAGCAGGAAAGGCCAACTTACCAGTCCGCACCCCGCCATGGGAGGAGGAGTCTGATCTGATCTGAAGCTCCTGTCCACAGTTTTGGATCGTACATATCGGCCACACAACCAAACCATTATTCACCTTCACCCAGCACTTTTTGTGTGCTTGCCTGGTGATCATGGTCGAGCGGGCACCAAACGGCCCATGCGTTGATATTTCGATAAAGATAACCCTTTTGTCAAAGTTTAATGGAGTTTAACCCTCGACAAATAGAATTTCAAAATCTAACCCTTTTGAAACAAAAGTGCCACGTAGACGAGCACCCTAGCTCCATCGTGTCGGGTGGTTTAATTAACATAGTTTATATGTAATGCAATGACCGAGAAATTATCATTTATCAATAAGCCACTCGGGGCACCTCATTCAGGGTCGGCCCATAAGACGGGGCAAAGGGGCGCTCTCCCTAGGCACCAAGGAGTTAGGGTCCTGGTCTGAGACTTGTATGTGTATCTACATTTATTTTTACTCTTAAGACCCAAGAGAGTAAAATTATTTTAAAAAATATAGATTACCTAAGCTATAGTCTACTATGTCTCTACTTTGACTTCTCTTTCTCAAAAAAACACCCTAAAATATTGTATAGTAAATAGGGAAGCACAAGTTCCATTTAAAAATCCATAGAGATACATCATTTAGTTTTGATCGCAGAAAACAACATAACATCGCCCCATCAAATATCCTAACATTTGTGAATATTTTTTCTCGATGCCATCATTTTGGTGGCCTCTCCAAATATTCAGAACAATACCAGCCCCCCACGTGTTTCTACAAGGCTGTTAATATTCATTACTGAGAATAAAGATGGAAGCACATAACTATATCATTTCGCAAATAGCTTTCCTACAATTTCCGGCGGGTCTACTTGTCCCTATCATTCCTGTTAAGGCTATTTTATTCTATTATTATTTTAGTGCCTAATGTGTCCACGTACTCATATTTTGCACATGTATATGAATGTATAACACGTGTACACAAGGACCAATAGATAGGAATAAGTATTATGGTAAATATTTTACTTGATCAGTAAAAATGAGTAGTTTTGAATCTCTTCACCAAGATTCCAAAGATCATGGATTTTTCAACTGTATGGATTTTATTGTTATTTAGAGGCCTAACAATGCTAATTATGCTTAAAATTTGAGTAATACCAAAAAAATCAGCATAGATATTAAAGATATATTTAAGAATTTTTTTGAATTAGGGGGGCCATTGCCCCTTTCCTTGACTCGATGAAACTTTTTCACTTTAAATGATGGGTCTTTGGTGTCATGTTGTCCTATGGCCTTGAAAATCTATGGACCGGCCCTGACCTCATTCTTTCCCTTTCTTTCTCTCCCCCGCTCTCCCCGCTATAGGTAATTGAGAAGCTCTCACGAGGCTCTGGCATGTTGTTCCCGACCAGCTAAACCGACCAAACCGTCATTCCGCAAATAACTATATCATTCCGCAAATAGCTCTCCTCCAATTCCCGGCGGGTCTACTTGTCCCTATCATTCCTGTTAAGGCTATTTTATTCTCTTAATATTTTAGTGCCTAATGTGTCCGCGTACTCACAATTTGCACGTGTATATGAATTTGTTAATTTCATAATTTTATTCAGTGATTAATTCTAGAGGTACACATGTATACACGTGTACACAAGGAGCGATGGATAGGAATAAGTAAATCTAGGCATTGTCCGGTCTGAAACTGGCCAAACCGTGAGCCACACCCGCACCGTACCGGATCAGCGGTTTAATGCGGGTTCGCTTTCGTAAACCGCACAAATTGCAATTAAATCTCTTGATCTGGTTTGAGATGGGTTGGAGCCAGCTAAACCGACAAAAACGTCAAAGCACACAACTCCCGCACCGCATGGATCTCCCCGCGTTGGGCACGACAGAGGCGATGGCACGACGGTCAACGGAGTCTGAGGGCGCGACACCGAGGCTGTGGAGGACACGGGAGATCCTAGCAACAAGGGGTTGCTGGAGGATGGGGGAGCGACGGAAGCGGAAGGAGTTTGCTGCGGCCAGGGAGGAGAAGGATGAGTGCCCCGCGCTGCCGTGGCTGCGTTGAGGGCTTACGCCATCCTCTCAGCGTCTGCCCAATTCCGGAAGGAATTTTCGTCTGCGACGGCGTTGAGGATGAGGTTAGTCTACCCTGTTTCTTGATTCTTCTGTTTCCCTCGCTTGATTCTGAGGCCTAATTGACGTTTAGAAGAAATCCAGAACAAGTTCACTTGTTAGTTGTTGATGTTCCATATAACGAGTCGAAGCAGCCCTTCATCACTTCATGTCTAGTTACACAAATGCCAGATGCAAATCCACCTTCGTCAGATCGTCTACTGTTGGAGGGGCCCCAGTCTGATGATGGGCAAGAGAGAGACGAAGATGATGCCGATCAAGACTAAAAAAGGTGTTCCGTGGCTGCTGAAGTTTGTTCATTGAGGATTTGAGGGTGATGCTGGAGTTTCTTTTGGAATCAATACTAGTGATACTTTTGTGAGATGTTTGGAAGTGTCATGGAGTTTCCCCCTGGCTGGTAGGGGTTCCATTTTTTTATTTTCCCCTATTTGGCCTGTTAGAACCTCTTTTATCCCTCTCTTTCTTTGCACATGGATGCTTGACTTTTGTATTCCGTTATTTTTATGAGTAATGGAATTCGGTCCATGTGGGATCGCTTAAAAAACTTGGCAGAGTTACAAGCAGTGGCGGAGCTAGGGCCCGGCGACCCCGGGCAGTTGCCCGGGCTGCTCCGGCCACTCTCCACTAAATTATGCTATCACACGGTGATTAGTACCATGCTTTCCTGGGACAAACACGAGGCAACATCACACTCCATGAACCTTGCCCAGGCTCCTTGAGCGGGCTGGCTCCGCCACTCGTTACAAGCACCTTGTAGCTAGCTATAAGATCAGAAAGATTTTACATTCATCCATAGTTATATGTACTCAAGCTCTTAACTGGTCATATATGATCTTAATAATTCAGAGGAAGTTGTGTTTGAGTCTTCAGGAATGGATATATATGCTTACAATGCCAAAACAAAGTATCTGGAAACCGTAGGTGGAGGTGCCGATGGTAGATGTAAGAAACCCTGAAAAACGTAGCGTCCTTATCTGAAAAGCGTGCCCTCCTTATCTGATACTATTTGGTGGTCGCGCGCACCGGCCGTAGTCGCGGGAGAAAAGCCGAGAGCGACGACACGACACGCCACGCCACTTTGTCAATTTGGACAGGAACTACGTCCCAGCGCAACACAGATTTTATTTGTCGACGACGCGATCCGAATAAACCCCGCATCCACGCCTTTCTATCCCCCGCCCCGCATATTTATCCACAGCTTTGCAACGCCTGTGTGATGGGTCGATCGGGTCGTGGTGGTGGTGGTCCATGCGATGCATGGAACTTGTGAACGCGATCGCACGGGACGGGCAGCTTAACTGGCCCGACACGACCAGGAAAGGCCAAATCACCTGTCCACGTCCAATCAGGGATGACCGGAAGCTCCTGTCCACAGTTTTGGGTCGTGCAGACCGGCCACACAACCAACCACCCATTCTTCACCTTCACACAGCACTGTTTTTGTGCCTGCCTGCGCCTGGTGGCGACGATGGTCGATCGGGCACCAAACGGCCATGCCTTCCGAACCAAGCAATGCAACGACTGATCTGGTACATCGTCGAAATGATAGGGCCACACAAAATCCAGGATTTTATTTTTTCAGTTTTACATTATACTTTTTCTTTTTTTGCCTAGTCACCGTATGCCTTGTGTTGTGCATCTTTTTTTTTTATTTTGCATCGATCTCTTCTCTACTATCTAAAAAGAACGAAGATTTTCAGCCACTACGTCGCCCCTTCGTCGCATCGCTCCGTCGTCGCTCATTAATAGTCAAAACCGCACACAGGGCGTAATCCTCCAGGCCGCAGATCACGCCGCCAATCAATCCAAACGAAACACCCGTCAAGCGCGTATAGCAACCATTAAGAGCAAATTCCAATAATACAGTCGGCTTGCTGGCTATAAGGTTATTTATAGTCAGCTTATAGTCAAGTAGTACAATAAATACATTTAAAGAGTACTAATACTTTATAAGTGAATGACCCACTCACATACTCACAAAGTGCCTAGGAGCACGTGCAAGAGCTGGCTATTGCATGAGAGACCACCTCTCTTCTCTCACCTCTCTTCTCTCATCCAACTAAGCAAAACAATACTAGTTTAATTCTTATAGCCAGTGTTGAAATTTGATGAGTTTTGGACTCTTGGCCCATTAGACAAATTCTGAAATTCTCTTTGGCCCACTTGTATATGGCAGCATATGGTTGTGCTAGTGGTGCTAAAATTTAGTCCTACATTGCTAGTTGAAGGGGAGTTGGACCACCTTATATAGTAGAGTGTTGCACCACTCACTAAGGTGTGACAGGAAAAGTAGCCCTCGCGCACTCCTCCTCCGACGCTGCCCGCCTCGCCACACGGCAGCCATGCTGGTTATGGGAATCTCGTCGGCCGAGCTTTATTTTTGGTTGGGAAAATGATTATGAGTCATTAACAGACGCGTTAATTACAACCGCTTCGCTTTTATGGACGTGTTATCGACCGGACGGGCTAAGCCCACGATCTTCCTAACCTGCACTATATAAGCGTCCGGACTAAACCTAATCGGCACCGTATCAATCCACACACGCACCTACCTCCAGAACCTTGCGCCGCCGCTTTCGTCTTCCCCATCCCGGCTTGTGTGGCGTGCACCGTAGATCGGGACAGTAGGCCTCCGGAACCCCGCCTCTCGTGAACCTGTACGAGTGAGGGGCGATCAGGTTTTTGGGAAGCACTCAAGCGCGACTACTGGCAACCACGACGTCGTCCGACGACGAGTTTCCGAACGACGACCTCTTCGACAACCTCAACATGGGCGACGCTGCTGCAACCGCTGCGGCTGCTATTCAGCCTATATCATATGTGATCTCGGTTTCTTTCTTTAGGATTATGCTAGAGTTCTTTGTTCTAGCGTTTGGTGTAGATGTGATAGGTTTATCTCCTATAGATGTAATCTGTTCATCTACTTTGTTGATCTACATAATTGGTTTTAGTACCGTTATATGATCATGATTTATCAGTTTATTATTCAGATTAAATCATATGGATTATTGCTTATATTTTCAACATTCCAAAAACCTGATTATAGGCAACTGAATTCCACTGGTGTAACCGCGGCTACTAGGCCGCCTCCTTTTGATGGCATGCACTATAAGAGATGGCGTAAGAGAGCAGTTCTCTGGTTTGAAAACCTAAACTGCTATAGCGCCACTCTTGGCAAGCCTGAAGGAGATCTTTCTGCTGAGCGGGAAGCGAACTTTAGGAAAGCTGATACCATGTTTATGGCGGCTTTGTTCAGTGTTCTTGGGGACAACATTGTTGACCCTTATATGTCATTTGATAATGGAAAGGACGCGTGGGAAGCGCTCGAGGCCAAGTTTGGGGTCTCGGATGCTGGCACTGAGTTGTATGTGATGGAGCAATTCTGTGACTACAGGATGATTGATGAGCGCTCCGTCGTTGAGCAAGCTCATGAGATACAATCACTTGCCAAAGAACTTGAGGAGTTCAAGTGTTCCTTACCGGACAAATTTGTGGCTGGTGGCATTATTGCCAAGCTTCCTCCTTCGTGGAGGAACTTTGCTACTTCTCTAAAACATAAGAGACAAGAGTTTTCCGTTACGGATCTCATTGGGTCTCTTCATGTGAAAGAGAAGGTGAGAGCAAAGGACAAAACTGCTCGAGTACTTGAGGGAAGTTCTACTGCCAATTTAGTATAGAGGAAAAACTTCCAATCCCACAAGTTCGAGAATAAGAACAAAACTGAAGGAAAGGGAAAGTTTGATGGCAAGATCAAGGCCACACACTCAACCAACTTCAAGAAGAAAAATGATAAGAAGAAAGGCTCTTGCCACGTCTGTGATGATCCTGATCATTGGGCTCCTAGCTGTCCTAATCGCTTTGACAAGCGTCAGCATGGGAACAGCGGCAAGACCGCGAATGTTGTTATTAGCGATACTGATATGAAGGATGCTGGATATGGTATTTTACCTACTATCCTTTCAGTATGTCATTCTCCTGATTGGTGGATAGACACGGGTGCTAATACACATATATGTTCTGATATTTTCATGTTTTCCTCTTATCAGGTCTAAAGGACCTCTTCCGTGCTGATGGGAAACGGTTCACGTGCTTCTGTTCATGGTGTTGGTACGGTAAATCTGAAGTTTACTTCGGGAAAGATCGTACAGCTGAAGAATATGCAGCACGTTCCCTCCATCAATAAGAATCTCGTCAGCGGGTCGCTTTTTATGTCGAGATGGCTTTAAGTTGGTTTTTGAGTCCAATAAAGTTGTAATTTCTAAGTATGTACAATTTGTTGAAAAGGGTTATGAGTGTGGAGGTCTGTTCCGCTTGTCTTTATCAGACTCATGTACTAAAGTTATTAAGCATGTTTGCAATGATAATGAGTCCAATGTTTGGCATTCACGACTCTGTCATATTAACTTTGGTTGCATGACGCGGCTAGCCAATATGAGTTTAATTCCGAAATTTACCACTGTCAAAGGTTTTAAGTGCCAAGTTTGTGTGCAAGCAAAGCAACCCCGCAAGTCTCATACGGCTGTGGAACCGAGAAACTTAGCACCGCTAGAACTTATACATTCAGATCTTTGTGAGATGAATGGTGTGTTGACAAAAGGTGGAAAAATATACTTTATGATGTTGGTTGATGACTCCACTAGATACTGCTGTGTTTATCTCCTGAAATCTAAAAATGAAGCTTTGAACTACTTCAAAATCTATAAAGCTGAGGCAGAAAATCAGCTTGATCTTAAAATCAAGCGGCTAAGATCGGATCGTTGTGGAGAGTACTTTTCAAACGAATTTGATTTATTCTGTATGGAACACGGTATTATACATGAGAGGACGCATCCCTACTCACCTCAGTAAAATGGGGTGGCCGAAAGACAGAACCGCAGTCTAACTGATTTGGTTAACGCCATGTTAGATACACCGGGTCTTTCCAAGGAATGGTGGGGGGAGGCGCTAATGACTGCGTGTCATGTCCTAAATCGTGTTCCTGTAAAGGATAAAACCATGACTCCATTTGAGGAATGATAAATAAAAGGCTTAAACTCTCTTACTTACGAACTTGGGGTTGTTTGGCGAAAGTCAATATTCCAATACCCAAGAAGCGAAAGCTTGGACCAAAAACCGTTGATTGTGTTTTTCTGGGATATGCTTTTCATAGCATTGGCTATAGATTTTTTATAGTAAAATCTGAGGTATCCGACATGCATGTTCGTACAATTATGGAGTCGAATGATGCGACTTTCTTTGAGGACATCTTTCCTATAAAAGGCATGTCTAGCTCATCAAATCAGGAGATGACTAGTTCATCTAGTCAGGAATTTTCTATAATTCCTGAACTCACTATGCCGATAGAACACTCTGATGATCCTGTGGAGGATGACAATGAAGCTTACCAAAGGAGCAAGAGACAAAGGACTGCAAAGTCATTTGGTGATGATTTCATTGTGTACCTTGTGGATGATACTCCCACTTCTATTTTAGAAGCCTATGCATCTCAAGATGCTGACTACTGGAAGGAAGCTGTCCGAAGCGAGATGGACTCCATCTTAGCTAATGGTACTTGGGAAATCACTGATCGTCCTTATGGGTATAAACCTGTAGGATGTAAATGGGTGTTCAAGAAAAAGCTTAGACCTGATGGTACTATTGAAAAGTACAAGACACGTCTTGTGGCTAAGGGTTATACCCAAAAGGAAGGTGAAGACTTCTTCGATACCTACTCACCTGTAGCCAGATTGACCACTATTTGAGTACTACTTTCCTTGGCTGCCTCACATGGTCTTCTCGTTCATCAAATGGACATTAAGACAGCTTTTCTAAATGAGAGCTAGATGAGGAAATTTATATGGAGCAGCCTGATGGATTTGTAGTAGATGGTCATGAAGGAAAGGTGTGTAAGTTAGTGAAGTCTTTATATGGTCTTAAGCAAGCTCCTAAATAGTGGCACGAGAAGTATGAAAGAACTTTAACTGCTGAAGGCTTTGTTGTAAACGAAGCTGACAAATGTGTGTACTATCGCCATGGTGGGGGCGATGGAGTTATTATGTGTCTCTATGTCGATGGCATATTGATATTTGGAACCAACCTCGCTGTTATCGAGGAGGTCAAACAATTCCTATCTCGCTGCTTTGAGATGAAGGACTTGGGAGTGGCTGATATAATTTTAAACATCAAGCTACTAAAGGATGATAATGGTGGGATTACACTGCTTCAGTATCACTATGTGGAAAAGATATTGAGTCGCTTTGGTTATAGCGATTGCAATTCTTCTCCAACGCCTTATGATCCGAGTGTGCTACTTTGAAAGAATCGAAGGAATGCTAAATATCAATTGAGATATTCTCAAATTATTGGCTCGCTCATGTATCTAGCCAGCGCTACTAGACCTGACATCTCCTTTGTTGTAAGCAAACTGAGTCGATTTGTGTCAAATCCTGAAGATGATCATTGGCATGCTCTTGGAAGAGTTTTGCGCTATTTGAAAGGCCCTGCGAGTTATGGTATTCACTATTCTGGGTATCCTCGAGTACTTGAAGGTTATAGTGATTCAAACTGGATATCTGATGCTGATGAGATTAAGGCCACAAGTGGTTATTTGTTTACACTTGGTGGTGGCGTTGTTTCCTAGAAGTCTTGCAAGCAGACCATCTTAACGAGGTCAACAATGGAAGTAGAACTCACAGCATTAGACACGGCCAATGTTGAAGCAGAGTGGCTTCGTGAGCTCTTGATGGACTTACCTGTGGTTGAAAAACCAATACCCGCCATCCCGATGAACTGTGATAATCAAATTGTGATCGTCAAAGTAAACAGTTCTAAGGATAATATGAAGTCTTCAAGGCATGTGAAGAGGAGATTGAAATCTGTCAGGAAACTGAGAAACTCCGGAGTTATTGCGTTGGATTATATCCAAACATCTAAAAACCTGACAGATCCCTTCACAAAGGGTTTATCACGCAATGTGATAGATAATGCATCGAGGGAGATGGGTTTGAGACCCACGCTATGAGTTGATCCCAGTGGCAACCCACTCTATGTGATCAGAGATCCCGTGAATTAAACTGGGAGACAAGCTGTTGGTCAGCTGAGAGGAGAGTATTTCCATATTATATTTACATCTCCACAAAGATGCAATACTCTGTTAATCTGCATGGCAGGTTGATATTTATCTTAATGTGTTCCAAGTGGCTTTTTATAAGCGGAGATGTTGTCCTGCAGAACATCTCTTGAGGAACACACATATATGAGTCTGACTGTCAAACGTCGCAGTCCGTGAGAGTTGGGTGCTCTCTAATAAACTCATGAAAGAAACTGGAGTATGACACATAAGCTCCAAACCGCGGGGAAGCCGACGGTAGCCCTGTATCGGTCTAGATTTTGTGTGAAACTAGCGCACAGAAAACTTGTAGTTCAAGGCATAATCCACTATTCAAGTTGCTAGCTAGTGTGGCATGAAGTTTAACCTGGAAGTTCAACTTAACAATCTCCACTACACACCGGTATATAAAACAATGTTTTGGAAGGAAAATGATGTGATGTGCCAATGAGACTTTGTGGGGGATTGTTGGAATTTGATGAGTTTTGGGCTGTTGGCCCAATAGACAAATTCTGAAATTCTCTTTGACCCACTTGTATATGGCAGCATATGGCTGTGCTAGTGGTGCTAAAGTTTAGTCCCACATTGCTAGTTGAAGGGGAGTTGGACCACCTTATATAGTAGAGTGTTGCACCACTCACTAACCTGTGACAAGAAGAGTAGCCCTCGTGCACTCCCCGACGCCTCGCCGCCTGCGTCACGCTGCTGTCCGGATTATGGAATCTCATGCCGAGATTTATTTTGCTGGTTGGGAAAACTGATTATGAGTCATTAACGGACGCGTTAATTACATCCATTTCCAGTTTTTATGGACGTGGCTGTTACGGACTCGGACGTGAGCCCACGATCTTCCTAACCTGCACTATATAAGCGTCCGGGCTAAACCTAATCGGCACCGTATCAATCCACACACGCGCCTACCTACAGAACCTTGCGCCGCCGCTTTCGTCTTCCCCATTTCGGCTTGTGCGGCGTGCACCGCAGATCGGGACAGTAGGCCTCCGGAACCCCGCCTCTCATGAACCTGTACGGGTGAGGGGCGATCAGTTTTTTGGGGAGCGCTCAAGCGCGATGTTGGAGATATGCCCAAGAGGCAATAATAAAGTGGTTATTATCATATCTTCATACTTATGATAAATGTTTACATACCATGCTATAATTGTATTAACAAGAAACATTAATACTTGTGTGATTTGTAAACATAAAAGAGTCCCTAGTAAAGCCTCTTGTTAAACTAGCTTGTTGGTTAATATATGATCATGGTTTCCTGATCATGAACATAGAGATGTTATTGACAACAGGGTCATATCATTAGGAGAATGATGTGATGGAATACTCCTATAGATAAGCATAGCATAAAGATCAAGTCATTTCAATAGTTCAATTGCTATAAGCTTTCTGATACATAGTAACCTAATTCCTTCGACCATGAGATCATGTTAATCACCATCACCGGAAGGATGCTTTAATGACATCATACACCACACCGTAACTGGGTGGCTATAAAGGTGGCATTGAGTGTTCAGAAAGTATGTGTTGAGGCACATGGATCAAGAGTGGAATTTGTCCATCCATATGACGGATAGATATACTCTGGGCCCTCTCGGTGGAATGTCATCCAATTAGCTTGCAAGCATGTGACTGGCTCACAAGGGATCACATACCACGGGAACGAGAAAAGAGTACTTATCGGTAACGAGGTTGAACTAGGTATGCAGAGATACCGACAATCAAAACCTCGGATAAGTAAACTATCGTGAGACAAAGGGAAATTGGTATCGTATGTAAGTGGTTCATTCGATCGCAAAGTAATAGTAGAAATATGTGGGAGCCATATGAATTTCCAGATTCCTCTATTGGTTATTGATCGGAGAAGTATCTCGATCATGTCCGCATAATTCACGAACCGTAGGGAGACACACTTAAGGATTCGACGTTGTTTGAGTAGTTATGGTATGATGAGAAAGAGACCGAATGTTGTTCAGAGTCTCGGATGGGATCCGGGATATCACGAGGAGATCCGGAATGGTACGGAGAATAATATTCATATAAGGAAAGTCCGTTTGAGCTCGGAATAATTAGGTGTTTTCATCGGGAATGTTCTAGAAGGTTCCTAATGTCCCAAGACTCGGAGGAAGGGGTACATGAATGTGTCATTGCAAGTTGGAATGATTGCATCATGTACTAAGTGTCATCTCTGTTCCAAATAAAGGATTAATCGAATCCTAATTTGAAAAGTCAAATAGCTAAATTGAAAAGTCAAACGGCTAAATTTGGAAAGTGGAAAAGAGGAGGAGGAGGTGAAACCGAGTTGGGGAGGGAGTCCTCCTCCCCAAGCCGGCGCACCACCCAAGCCGAGTTGGGGAGGGACTCCACTCCCTCCCCTTGGCCGGCCGGCCCCTCCACCTATATAAGGAGGGGCAGGGCTCCCTCCTAGCACACACAAGTTGCCTCCCTCTAAACCTAAACCCTAGCCACAGCCTAGGGATTTCTCCCAAGCCGCCGATTTAGAGCTTCTAATTGCCCTAGCCGCTGGTTTAGCCACTTCTAATTGGTGTGTCTAAACCCTAGATCACCAAGGCTCTCTCATAGTCCACCATACTCGCTCCGGCTTAAGGCGAAGCCCTGCGAGATCTCCCCTCTACTTCCGGTACCACGCCGTCAGTCTTGGGAATCGCGAGGAGAGTGCTACAACCTCTGCATCTTTGGAACAAGGGAGAGGAAGGTCTTCGTCGAAAATCGAACGTGTGACCGATCATGGAGCGCTGCCGAACGCAAACGGAAGGATCGTCTCGCGATCTTGAGATCGGCAAGAGTACGACTACATCACCCACGAGAATCGCTCTCGTTAACCGCTTTGGAATCTTCGAGGGTGAGTTCCTCTATCGACTCGTTGCTACAATCTAGTAGATAGATCTTGGCTTGTTTGTTTGCATGCGGTAGAAATTTTTGTTTTCCGTACTCGAACCCCTAAAGGGTATCGTAGCTGTGTCTATATGTAGATCTGCTGCAGTAGAACACAATGGTCATTATGGGCGTTGATGCTTTTATTGTCGATTGCTTCTTGTGTACTTTGTATCTTGCGGTATGTTGGGATGAAGCGGCGGGCTAACCTTACATGACATCGCTCATGAGACTTGCTCCACGCTTGACATGCAACTTGTATTGCATAAGTGGCTTTATGGGTGCTGTTTCTAGCATAGTTAAGATCCAATTTACAACGGGTGATTAACAATACTAGTATCAATGTTGTGGTTCTTGTTCGTAAGTTAGAACGACACTTATTGAAAGCCCCAAACCACGTAAAATATGCAAAGAAAGTAGAGGCGTCTAACTTTGTTTTGCAGGGGTGTGCAGTGATGTGATATGGCCATGATTGTGATTATATATGATGTATGCAATGTTCCTTATTGTAAGTCGGCAACCGGCAGGAGCCATATGGTTGTCTTTAAATTCTGTTAAGACCCGCGTGTCTATTCAAAGTAGTTGTAATAGTTGAAGCTGGTGGAAGACAACCATGAAAAAGCGTCATTGACCTTGATGCAAAGCCGGTGATGATGGAGATCATGTTCGTGCCTGAAGATGGAGATCGGAAGCACAAGAAGAAAGGCCATATCATATCACCTATTATGAATTGCATGTGATGTTAATCCTTTTATGCATCTTGTATTGCTTAGTTCACGACGGTAGCATTATAAGATGATCCCTCAAGCACACAATTTCAAGTTTTAAAGTGTTCATCCTTAGTAAGCACTGTTGCTAAAGCTCGTTGTTTCGAAGCACCACGTGATGATCGGGTGTGTTAGATTCTGCGAGTGTATACAATGAGCAAGCGGTTGCTCATGCAGAAGCTAAGGTTGATCTTGACGAGCCTAGCATGTACAGACATGGTCTCGGAACACGGATCACTGAAAGGTAAAGCATGAGTCATATAGTAGATATGATGAACATGATGATTGTTCGCCATTGAAGCTACATCAAACTCTCGTGATGATCGGTTTTGATGTGGTGGATTTGGTTCGTGTGATCACTAAAACAATGTGAGGGATATTGTTTTGAGTGGGAGTTCAACGGCAATATGATTAAAAGTTGAACACTATTTATCATAAATTAAATCAAAGTGTATTTTCATAGTTGTTGTAGTCATTGGCATCCGTTTACCACCTTGCGCTTAGTCATAATTGAGATGATAGAACTATAGAATTCTGGTTAGTTACTTTACGAACTGGTATCGTATTGTTTTGAAGTGTTAATCTAAAGTTTAAAAGTCCTATTGCAAACTTTCAGTAAGTTCCGGTTACTCCATGAAATTTAATAATTGGTATTAAAACAAGAGTAACAATTCCAAGAGTTAGTGTATGAGTATCATGTTTGTTTCCATGATTCTTGATATTCAAAGGATTGTCTTAATATCAAGGTTATCTAGGATCTGAAAGAGTTGTTTTCAGAAACCATGATGTGTGGAAGCTATTATGATATCTGAAACGAAGTTTTGGTTGCAACACGATAGAGTATAATATGACAAAATTAATGTTCTTATATTTGATGAGAATTTGCAAAAGGTTGGAGACACTAGTTGTCCTAATCCTCCAAAAGGTTTTGGAGAGAAACATTATACTCGCAATTCACCGTTACAAGCTAAAAATAGTTTAATCATGGATAATACCATGATGAGGGTGAATATTTGATGTGGGTAAAATGTTTACTACATAAAGAGATTACTAAAGAAAGGAAATTGAAAGAACACCAAACATTTGATAATGGTGATCTACTTCAAAGTGCAAGTCCAAAGACATTGGTATATAACTATACACGCTTTGGGCTATGTGTCATATGTATGACTCCACTATTGATGTTGATAGATTCTTTCAAACAAAAAAAAAGGAAATACTGAAAGAGAATCTCATAAATATATGGCAGAAAAGAAAAGACTAGAATTGTTCAGTTTAAGTATATAGATGATATACATGTTATGGCTATATTCTTTGCTTATTAAACAATGTGGTTCTTAAGTATTTGATACTGAATTTGTTGGTGTGAATCGTCATACGAAACAACACAATTCATGAACTACAATGGCCTAAGTAACTAGCAAAAGAATATGTGATGATGTTCATCGAGAACAAATAAAGGGTTATTGTGTTGCTCGTTAAACATCAAAGTTTGCCTTCAAGATTTGTTTTATCAGGTATTATGAGAACAAAAGGGTTGTTCAAATAAATTTCCGTAATCCATAAAAGATGGATGATTCACAAATCTCGTTGGAGAAATCACATCCATAAAACTAGTGCTAAAGATGTCGAAAGACAAATTGATTGAAATATCACTTAGGAAGTGACATCGCCGTTTAAATTATATTTGAAAGAAAACATGAAGAAACTCCATGTGGATGGATTTTGGAGTCTTTTGATTTTGATCAAATGACGCTTGTGAAACTTTCCTAGAGATAATTAAAACTTCGTTCATAGGCCAAAAAGGAACGAATGACTAGCTTATTGGAACTTGTACATATTGTTGTATGAAGTCCATTATGTGTAGTCAAGAGCGATAGATTTCAACTTCACATGCTTTCTCCGAAAATTTGAGTGAATATATGAATATTTACTTAATAAGGATGAAGTATGAAATATTTGAAAAGTTCAAAGACTTTCAAGATGAAGTGCAAAATCATTGTAACTAGAATATAAATAGTTTATGATAAGATCATAAAGGAAGATATTTGAGTTACAAGTTTAGCATAATACCTAAGATTTAAGGAATCGTTCCGTGGATTTGCATTTTCCAAAACACCATAAGAGTATGGAGCGTTTGAGATATGTAATTAAACCTTGTTTGACATGGTAAGATCGAAGGTGTAATTCAGAAACTGTCGTTATATTTTAAAGATTAAAAGCTTTAGAGACTACCGTTTTTCCACTGAAAAGAGCTTCATCATAATCCATTGAAATGACACCATATAAAGTTATGGTTTGGGATAAAACCCAAGTAGTCCTTTCTTAAAACATTGGTATGCTATGCATAAGAAAGATGTGTGCAACCAAAGTCGGATGAACCTGTCTTTGTATAACTGTTAAGTATTCCTCCATAAACACCGGAGACAAAAGTGTTTGTTGCTTAGAACGTCAAGTTTCTTTGAGAAGGAATTTTTCGTGAAAAGTTAAGTGGGAGGACAATAGAACTTTGATAAGGTTAAAAGAACCTTAGCTATATGTGCAAAGTTGCACATCACCGAAAAGTGTTCCAGAGATAGCAACAATGCTCATGGCTCACGTACCTCAAAGGTTGTGGTCACGGAGATCCAAGTTCCTATTGAAACAAGTAGGTCGAATGAACAATCGAATACCAAGATTTGAGAGTTAAATCATTATTTGACAATAATGATCCGACTACATGCAAAGAAGCGATGATGAGACCTGACTCCGTCAAATGGCTTGAAGCCATAAAATCCGTGATAGTTCCATATACGAGAGATCAAGCTTTGAACTTGAAAGACCCTCAGGAAAGGTACAAGACCTTATAGTCGTATTTGGATCTATAAAGAAATAGACATGGATGTTTCACATCTATAAAATAGTCGACATGTTGGGAAAGAGTTCACAACAATGTTCAAAGGTTGTATATGACAAGATTTGATCTTTCATAGCGATATTTAGTCTAGACGGATTAATGTAGCAACCACTACATATAAATTTGTTATATGATAGTTGGATAAACAAAACAAATTCTTCTAATAGAAGGGTTACCTAGGACGTGTGCGTGACACGGTCCAAAGGGTTTTGTTAATTCAAAGGATGCTAAATGCATATGCAAACTTCAATAGTTGAAGTAAGCATTGCGGAGTTGGAATCTTCACTATGATGAAACTGTTAAAGGAGTTTAAATTCGTCGGAGACAATGAAGATGCTTGAATTTGCAAGAAATTAAGTGGGAGCGCTAAGACATGTTTCTAATACATTATGTGGAAGACATATTGTTGATTGGAAAAGATGTATATTTTATTAACACATATTAAGAATTTCATCCTGATAAAAGACTTAGGCAAAACCCAAATATTTGGCATCAATAGACACCAATATGGTTGTGCCAGAAGTACATAGATGAGATATTGAATGAGTTCAATATAGAAACTACAAGAAAGGTTCTTGTCGCACAGAAAGGATTGAATGAGTTCAATATTGATGATATATTCAAGTGTATTAACACTTGGTAAGTGAAACAAAGATTCAAGTATAGATTGATACTTGATGTATGAAATCACAAAGAGTATTTATATCAATCATACTGTGATATGTACAAATCCAGATATGTCCTATGCTCTAAATGTTATGAGCGTATACCAGAATGATTCATGAGATGATCATTAGACAATAGTAAGGATATTCTTATGATCTTTTGGAAGAACTAAGAGTATATTATTTGTAGAAGTGACAAATAGATGGTTAGTTCATTGTAAAAGTACTACATTGATACTAGTTTTGTCACAAAGTACAAATTAAGTTTATCTCAATCTAAACTAAGGGTGGCACAATGTAATGGAAATAAGGTTCCATAATGGATTTGGATGAGTTCCAAAGTTAAGACATTGTGACAGATACTACAACAAAAGGCTGAGTATATGACTGCTATTATAGCAGCTAAAGAGGGCATTTGTGTCAAGTAGTTTGTTATCAAACTAGGTGTAGTTTACAGCGGGATAATAGTATGAAGATATATTGTACGACAATATTATCAACATGTTTTAACCCCAAAGAACTAAAGGTCTCACCAAAGGACCACAATTATACAAAGCCATGTCATTAGAGAATGAGTGATGCGTAGAGACACAAAGACATGCAATTACACACGGACCTGGAAGTGTCAGATCCGGAGATCAGTTGACTACTAGCAATCGTGTACATATAACACCGGAAAGCCATAGGTGTTGAATACACAAAGGTTTGAAACTAGATTATTGACTCTAGTGCAAGTGGGATACTGTTGGAGATATGCCCAAGAGGCAATAATAAAGTGGTTATTATCATATCTTCATACTTATGATAAATGTTTACATACCATGCTATAATTGTATTAACAAGAAACATTAATACTTGTGTGATTTGTAAACATAAAAGAGTCCCTAGTAAAGCCTCTTGTTAAACTAGCTTGTTGGTTAATATATGATCATGGTTTCCTGATCATGAACATAGAGATGTTATTGACAACAGGGTCATATCATTAGGAGAATGATGTGATGGACATACTCCTATAGATAAGCGTAGCATAAAGATCAAGTCATTTCAATAGTTCAATTGCTATAAGCTTTCTGATACATAGTAACCTAATTCCTTCGACCATGAGATCATGTTAATCACCATCACCGGAAGGATGCTTTGATGACATCAAACACCACCGTGGCGGGTGGATATAAAGGTGGCATTGAGTGTTCGAAAAGTATGTGTTGAGGCACATGGATCAAGAGTGGAATTTGTCCATCCATATGACGGATAGATATACTCTGGGCCCTCTCGGTGGAATGCCATCCAATTAGCTTGCAAGCATGTGACTGGCTCACAAGGGATCACATACCACGGTAACGAGAAAAGAGTACTTATCGGTAACGAGGTTGAACTAGGTATGCAGAGATACCGACGATCAAAACCTCGGATAAGTAAACTATCGTGAGACAAAGGGAAATTGGTATCGTATGTAAGTGGTTCATTCGATCGCAAAGTAATCGTAGAAATACGTGGGAGCCATATGAATTTCCAGATTCCTCTATTGGTTATTGATCGGAGAAGTATCTCGATCATGTCCGCATAATTCACGAACCGTAGGGAGACACACATAAGGATTCGACGTTGTTTGAGTAGTTATGGTATGATGAGAAAGAGATCGAATGTTGTTCGGAGTCTCGGATGGGATCCGGGATATCACGAGAAGATCCGGAATGGTCCGGAGAATAATATTCATATAAGGAAAGTCGCGTTTCAGAGTTCGGGAATAATTCCGGTGTTTTCATCGGGAATGTTCTAGAAGGTTCCGGAATGTCCGGCACTCTGGAGGGGAAGGGGTACGTGAATGTGTCATTGCAAGTTGGAATGATTGCATCATGTACTAAGTGTCATCGCTGTTTCAAATAAAGGATTAATCGAATCCTAATTTGAAAAGTCAAATAGCTAAATTGAAAAGTCAAACGGCTAAATTTGGAAAGTGGAAAAGAGGAGGAGGAGGTGAAACCGAGTTGGGGAGGGAGTCCTCCTCCCAAGCTTGCACCACCCAAGCCGAGTTGGGGAGGACTCCACTCCTCCCTTGGCCGGCAGTCCCTCCACCTATATAAGGAGGCGGGGCTCCTCCCAGCACACACAAGTTGCCTCCTCTAAACCTAAACCCTAGCCACAGCTAGGGATTTCTCCCAAGCCGAGTTAGAGCTTCTAATTGCCCTAGCCGCTGGTTTATCCCTTCTAATTGGTGTGTCTAAACCCTAGATCACCAAGGCTCTCTCATAGTCCACCATACTCGCTCGCTTAAGGCGAAGCCTGAGATCTCCTCTACTTCCGGTACCACGCCGTCGTCTGCGGAATCGCGAGGAGAGTGCTACAACCTCTGGCTTTGGAACAAGGGAGAGGAAGGTCTTCGCGAGTACCGAACGTGACCGATTGCGGAGCGCTTAGGAACCTTGCCGGAAGGATCGTCTACGCGATCTTGAGATCGGCAAGAGTACGACTACATCACCCACGAGAATCTGCTCTCGTTAACCGCTTTGGAATCTTCGAGGATGAGTTCCTCTATCGACTCGTTGCTACAATCTAGTAGATAGATCTTGGCTTGTTTGTTTGCATGCGGTAGAAATTTTTTGTTTTCCATGCTACGAACCCCTACACGCGACTACTGACAACCACGACGTCGTCCGACGACGAGTTCCCGAACGACGACTTCTTCCCGGACGTGAGCGACCTCTTCGACAACCTCAACATGGGCGACGCTGCTGCAACCGCTACGGCTGCTATTCAGCCTACATCGTATGTGATCTCGATTTCTCTCTTTAGGATTATGCTAGAGTTCTTTGTTCTAGCGTTTGGTGTAGATGTGATAGCTTTATCTCCTATAGATGTAATCTGTTTATCTACTTTGTTGATCTGTATAATTGGTTTTAGTACCGTTTGTATAATCATGATTTATCAGTTTATTATTCAGATTAAATCATATAGATTATTGCTTATATTTTCAACAGCCAGCTGACTAGGACTTATTGTACTTGCTCTAAATGCGCTGATCTCGCCCACATAATTGCCAAGTTATTACAGAATGCAAACCATCTAAGGAGGCCCACGGTGGGAAAAACCCGGGCGAAGAAAACTAACACGCAACATGCAGATTTGTTTTCCTACTGCATGCAATCTACAACACGTTCGCATGGTATACGGTGAATAGCAATTAATGGGAGTAAATATGACACATTAATTGTCCAACATGCCTTATTCTAGCGCTAATTCAGGACAAATAGATTTTGGAGTTGAGATCTGTAAAACGGGACAGAGGGAGTAGGTGCATCCAAATCTAAATTCTAAATTCCTAGCATGCCACACATGAACGCCATGGCGGAGTGGAGCACTGGTCGAGCGAGAGCTTCGGGGGCACGTGCATGCGTGGCACTGCTCTTTCCTCTCCTCCTCCAGGGTTGGTGACTCGGGCATCAGCGTCAGCGTCGTACTCCCCTCGTGTAAGAAATCGAAGAGCCGGCAATACGGCGGCCACAACTCACGAAAAAAAAAGATTTTTTTTAGGGTGCACATCGGCTTGCTTCGGATATGGTTCTTCTCTTTCTCTTAGATGCAGGCAACATCGACGTACATGTGGGTTTCCCAACGCTATGGGCAGCATCGCTTGCTGGATTTTCTGGCTGGCGAGATGGTTTATTACTCAGTGTCGGAGTATCCACATCGCAGCACACGGAGACGTAGGAGCACCGTATAGCTGGCACATGAAGGTAAAGCTTAAGGAGCCTGCAGTTTCAGATGAGTAATATTTACATCTAAAATTTGACATGGCGATGTCAAACATAGATATTTAGGCCCGTCACCCGTGATTTATACATTGCTCCTACAGGTTCGAGAGGCAAATGGTTCAGAGATCAGTCATTTTCTTATCCTCTATAATATTGTTTATTGATGTTGAATTTTTACGCAATCATACATATTCTCGTCGTATCCCTGCAAGTCCACTTTTCAGGAGTTTCCCTGTATCACCATATCTGTACCCCCATGTCTGTACGAGAGGTAATTTGCTTCTAAATCTGGACTAGCGAGTTTATATGTTTCTAGAAATATAACATACCTACCTTACTTGATAGCCAGGCTTTATGAAGGAGGTCTTTTAATGATAAATGTTTTTTTTGTGTTGCCTGATGTTGTATAAGGAGAAATTGGGATTATCTAGCTGAAACAAGGGACCAATACTTGGAGAAGAGTGTAGACAAAAATTCAAGAAGACATAGCGCATATCAATGGAGATCATCGACTAGGAACGAACGGTGGGTCATGTGGCACATAGAGTTAGAGAAATGAGAAATAGTTGATTGAAGGATGATTTGAATCAATTGCAAGTCAAAATTACACCAAACCCATTTAAAAGTTAGAGAATGTAAACATATAATGATGAATTGACACCAAGTGGAGTTAGAATGATCATGGGGTGGAACAAGGATGCTTAAATATTGGAGTCAGAGGTCTTATTAAGATGGATCAGGATGAGAATAAACAATGTGTATCATAGACGTCTTGTGTGTTGCTAAGTTGCACCTAGAGATTAGGTAAATGGAAAAAAGTTGTCATGGTTTGTAACATTATAACAAACAACATGTACAACTTGTTCATACATGTGTTCATTGTGAAGAAACAAGTGTACGTATTCATTGCTATTTTGTAGCAGCGCACGAGATATCTTCCTAGGTGGAGCAAGATAATGCAACAAGTAGTGTTGATCATAATGACAAATTGAAGGTAGAGTTGATCAGAGATGGAAATACAATAGTTACATCATAAATCCTATACTACCAGTGGTTGATAATCTAGAATTAGAACATATCTATATAAAGGTAAGTTTACCCGAATAGTATAAAATCAGGGTGCTATAATAACTAGAAAAAATGGTAGTATAATTTGGTCTACAAATCTAGAGTTGGAAGCATTTGCATCTCGATGATTTCTGTAATTAATGAAAATCAAAATTGAGTACATACATGTTTATTTTTCTCTCAAGTGCATCTCTTCAACATATATTTATGCCCCGTTGCAACGCACGAGAACTTGTCCTATGTATATAAAGGTAAGTTTATCCAAATAGTATAAAATCAGGGTGCTATAATTGGAAAAAATGGTAGTATAATTTAGTTGTGACCATAATTTTTTGCGACAACGGAAACAATATTTTATTTTCTAAAAAAATTAAGGTATTTTCTTGTACTAAGATGAACACCCATATGGGTCTAAATCAGTTTTTCGTTTAACATGTGATGTTCAGATTACTTTCTCGCATCATGACCCATCATTAACGGGGGTACATGTGATTCCTACAATCTCACAGACGTAAGAGTTAGCGACTAGAGTCTAATTTACCTTGTACTAAAGCTCTAGATAGTAGGCACCAATAAGATATGCTGGGAAATGCTTCGTGAGGCTCAAACAATCCAAGATAGGATGGTGAAACTGGGGCAAGTGATAGTCTGCATAAACATTCTGCCCATGGATTTGTACTTTCATGATAACAATTTGTAGAGTAATATTTGGTATGATGGTGTCCACGTGGAAAAATACTTCTAGGTCTAAAATTCTAGAGTTGGAAGCATTTGCATCTCAATGATTTCTGTAATTAATGCAAATCAAAATTAAGTATACATATTTATTTTTTCTCAGCTACAGCTCTTCAACATATATTTATGCCCGTTGCAACGCACGGGCATTTGTCCTAGTTATTAGAAAAATACTAGCTCCATCAGCCTGAAGACTAGTAACAACGAAGCTAGGAGGGGAGTACATCCAGCAGTTTGAAGCCGTCAGTGTGAAAGCGTGCTTAGCACAAAGATGGGTTGGGGCATTAGCTGATCTTATTACATGTTGAACCACAAACGAACTAAAGAAAAAGGAAATCCCTTCGATTTCATGTAGAACAGGTGCTACGACAACGCGGGAACCATTGCGTGAGTCCCAGAGGTCCACAACCTCTTTTGCAGTCGATCTACATCACCACTCGCGTAAATCCTCGAAGCTTTGCGAAAATCACACCATCTCGTAACGCCAAAGCTTCAGCAATCATCCCCAAAATGTGCTAGGTATGGGTATTTTTGTAGTGCCTCTGAGCATGGAGTCGAGGCGAGAGAGGTTGCCGTAGTCGGTATGATCGACCGCGCACGCATGGGAAGAGGAGTTATAGGTGCGACGCATGCACGGTTCAACAAGGGTAGTAGCTTCATACACCGACACACCGATTGAGCTTTAATTGTAAAGATTTGATTCTATGATTTGCTTTCTTTTTTCGTAAAAATCCTGTGGTTGGAGCAATCCTCCTATTATTTGATATTACTTCCATCTTTGGACGCGCGCGGTAGTTGGCAACAGACGATTGGGGTTGCTAATTCTTCTAAGACTATCCCAATAGAGATAGGTATCATGCATTACATGCATGCAAAATGCTTATATATCACTGCAATTAGTAATAAAAGAGATTGTGTTGGTATCACAGGTAGATACGGTATCATAGCACGTAGAACTTAAAAAACTAATATGAAATAAATCTTGTACACAATTTTACATTGAGATTTTACAAACAATAAATACACTAAGACTATGGTACTACGGTACTCCCTCTGTTAGGGATTGTAAGGCCTATGGACCACTTTGATAGGATTAAGAAAAACAATAACTCACCCTCTTGATTACTACATGCACCAATAGTTATACATGCATGAGAGAAGAGAAAGAAAAATAAGACCATGCATTGGATAAGCGATGATAATAAATGAGAGAGGACTTATAATTTCTAACATTTTAAAAAAGCTCTTAGGCCTTATAATCCCTAACGGAGGGGGTACTACTATATGATACTATGCATTGTAAAGATGTTATCATATATACTAGTATTATATATGATGATATTACTATATGATATATATACTAGTCTAATATCTGCTAAACGTGTTTGAGAGCGATTTGATGATCCGGATATAGTTCCTAATGCAGAGCGAAGAAGATAGAGCTATGGGTGCTGTTATACAAAATAACCAAGGCGTTTTTGTCCCTGCTTTATCAAAATTTATACCGCATGTAGCTAAGGCTGATTCTTTGAAAGTCATTCAGTATTGTGCAGGTTAGGAGCGCATTTGGAATAAGACCACTGCCATTTATACCGAGATTTTTGCTACTAACGGAGCTATAGGGAATGTTGTTTCAGCCATTGTGGTAGAGATGCTAATAAAGTTGCTCATTCTATTGCTAGGGAGTGTTTTAATTCTAAAATTTCTTGTAATTGGATCGATGAGCCCTCTAGTTTTTTTTTTGCAAACACTTCTAGATGATGTAACAATTGTTTGATGGTCTACAATTATTTAATGATGTGCCAATTGTTTAATGAGATGGTTTGCATGCTTAATATATGTTGGTAGTAAATAAAAAAAAAGTTCTAGAAGGGATAAGAATAAGGAAGAGCATAGAGGGCCGGAGACGTGCGATGGGATCGGAGCCCAGCAGGCCGCGCGGGGAAAAGCAGCCGTGCTGATCAGATCAGCTCCCGTCGCAACGACGGATCTAGGTTTCCGTTAAGCCGCTCTCGCTTTCCGACCTGTCGCGCTCGCGCTAATACACTCCATTCGCTGGCCGACACGCGGGGCCCGGTTCGCCCATCTCGAGGCTGACGCCAGGTGAGGATAAGCATGGACGGCCCCGATCAATCCTCCCCAGGCCTCCCGCGAATTAGCAGTCCCACCTGAAACGCACCACGCACACGCGAGACCTGCACCGATTACACTGACGCGTGGGCGCTGCTTGTTGGCCGGGCCCGTCCGCAGTGGCGTCGAGGAGTTAGGTTAGCAGGGTGGGCGCTAATAGCGCAACGAGGCGCCGGGAATGGGTTAATAGCCACCACCACCTCCCCTGTCGCCCCCCACCACGCCTTCCCTTCCCTGCCGCACCCGCACGCACGCCCTCTCACACCCCGCCCCCGCCGCCGCCACCAAAACCCCCAGGACAACGAACCCGCTGCCGCCGCCTCCTCCTCCTCCTCGGCGCGGCTTGCGGGCGCGATCCGGGCCGGCGGCGAGAGGGGGGTTTAGTTAGCGCGCGGGCAGGGCAAGGGAGATGGCATCGGAGGACGTGGTGGGCAAGAGCAGGGGCGACACCGCCGTCAACACCATCGTTAACCTGGCGGAGGAGGCCAAGCTCGCGCGCGAGGGGGTCAAGGGGCCCGGGCACCAGGTCCTCACCGTCTGCAAGTCGCTCTTCGCCGGAGGCGTCGCCGGTGGACTGTGAGTCCCATCATCCCCCTCCGCTCTCCATTCCCTCTCCCCTCGTTATCTAGAGGTCGGAATTCTCCGTGCCCGTATCGCTCGCTGCGTGTCGCCCCCCAGATTCGGCTGAATTTTGCCGCGATTTCGTCTGTTTCTTATTAGATTGGTGTTTGCCGGCCCGTGCCGCCAATTCAGATTTCTCCGTGGACGTGATTGGGCTCAGTGATGAGCGCGCGAGCGATTATCCTTGGCATCCGGCATCACTCGATGCATAGGCATGGAGTTAGGTAGGGTGATCTGTGCCCGACGCTTAAACCCTTGCCGCGCGCCACTCAGATCTCGTCACCTAAACTGAACTCTTCGGTTGGCCCGTCTGGATTAGAATTCGCATCTGATGGGTTAATTTGGTCTATGATCTGAACCATTCCCTTGAGTATACATGCATGATCGCGATATGATCTGCAATACGTCACACTGATTCTGCTCTAAATTATTTTGAAGTAATCTAAATTGTTTTTGCTTGCATCAGTTTGCTGACACTTAAAAACCCTAGTACTAGACTGTGAAAACGTTCATTGTGGTTATAGTCGTTTTTCTCATGTTATTGTTGTATCTTCAGTCTCGAATTTGTATATTAAGATTCTATATGACTAGTATGCTGCACATTTGGTTCATTTAATTGGAGTTACTTCCTGGCTGGAGTTCAGGTGGGTGATCGCCCCCATTGATTCCTCCAAAAGAAAACTGTCGAGCTGGA
Source organism: Avena longiglumis (assembly GCA_030063025.1). Classification (NCBI taxonomy): domain Eukaryota; kingdom Viridiplantae; phylum Streptophyta; class Magnoliopsida; order Poales; family Poaceae; genus Avena; species Avena longiglumis. The sequence continues at coordinate 558,230,205 of CP125974.1, forward strand.
CATTTTGATGTACAAGTTTGGTTTGGCCAGTAGCTAAGCCCCAGCCCCCACCCACCATAAAATAAATCGATTCACCACAGAAATTAGCGTCCGGATCTTTTTTTGAGCACTTTATGCACCTGGATTTTAGTTACTTGTGTATTCTTTAATTAATGTGTTAATTATCAATGCATTCTTTACTGGCATATGCTTAATTATTAAGATTCTTCATGATGTCATGAAATCCCACTATCCCAAGGCTAAAGGTGAACCATTAAGAGTGCCTATCTGGGTTACTTGATGTAATGCTATATATTCTGTTGGTACAAGACTAAGGCTACTTGATCTTGTCTTCCTTGCTTGGTACTCTAGTTAGCAAAATGTTGTTATAGTTGGCTGAAGTCAAAGCTGAAATTACTATTTTTTTGCCTTCTGACATGTCAATTCATCACTAAATTTAAGGATCTACATTTATATGTTGATTTCTGTCATCATCTGTGGTCTGGTTATGTACTGGTGCATGCTGTATTTGATGTGTAATTATTTTTTATTCTTAAGTATTGTGATTCTCGTGATGTCACGGAATTTCATTAGTAAATGCTAAAGCAAGCCTCTGATTGCATACTCATGGCTACTTGATGCAATGTCATTGTATTTTAGTTGGTAGCATACTATGGCGAGTTGATCTTTTCGTCCTTTGGTAGTACTCTAGCAACCAAATATTATAGTCCCCTGAAGTCAAAGCTGGATTTATTCTTCTTTTATTTCTTTACTGACCTCACTGGAACATTGCTTACTTGATAGACACAAAATGTTATGAACTAAGGTCACTTAAGTACTTATGTTATGCTTAAGATCCTGAGAATATTTACCGATTCCTGGTGTCGTTGATATGGTAGCTATGTATACTTATGAGTTTCTTTCACTTTATTGTTTCTCACAGATCAAGGACTGCTGTTGCTCCACTTGAGCGATTGAAGATCCTGCTTCAGGTGAGTTTCTTATGTTCTTATTTTGCTTTTATCTTATAGTATGTTTTGTTTTTACTTTATTGCTAGGTTTGTCTTTGCCTAAGTTTTTCCTAAGTTGTTCTCTTTACCATGTAGTATGATATCAAGATTACCTGGCTAAATTAATAGTAATATTTCGTTTATTTCTTTCAATAGTTTCTTCTGTTATTTGTTATATCAATGAACATATATATGATACAATCTACGTATCCACCATGTCAGTGTATTTGCTACGGTCTCTATTACAAACCCAATCCATGGTTTATCTTATAGCTATATATAAGCATCTGTAGCAATTCTAGGACCATTTCTATCTTCTACTAGCCTCTCTCAGTACTGGATAATCAGGAATAATAACGCCAAAAGTAGGTCAGGTCGCACTTGTTACTTGAAACCAATACTTTTGTTACTAAAATTTTCTATGTGTACTTCGTATGAAAAGAGAAGGTTTTGGTTAAAAAAGTTGGGTTGGACCTCTGACTTACGTTGCCTTGCTTAACGCAGGTTCAAAATCCTCACAGTATCAAGTACAATGGTACAGTTCAAGGGCTGAAGTATATATGGAGAACCGAAGGCCTTCGTGGACTCTTTAAGGGCAATGGGACGAACTGTGCTAGGATCGTCCCAAATTCTGCTGTGAAGTTCTTCAGCTATGAACAAGCATCAAGGTGTGTTCTTGTTTGCAATTGTTCTTGCTTTACATAACTGTTCGTTGTGCTACCACCTAGTTATTTGTAGTTCGGCAGTTTGCAGAACTTTTTGTTTTTGATTAGACTGTTTTGACCTGAAATTGGTTAGAAGCATTTCAGTTTGACACACATATTGACATGCTCTTGTTTTAGTTAACAGTATTTAATGTGTTATTTCCTTTCTGTATTCTTTTTGCCAGGGGTGTTCTGTATCTTTACCGACAACAGACTGGGGATGGTATGTCTTGTTCGTTTCCCTTATTCTTATTACACAGATCAGTTCTCCTGAGTTCTGCATCTTCATCTTTTAGAAGTGGATATGTGATGTACTGTTATACTACACATGATTCTGGTGTCTGTAATGTCTACTATAACAGCTGAACCTGCCTTGCCATTTTTGTGAAGCCAGCTTTGCCACCTCATAGCCTGCCCATCAAATATTAAAAGTCATGAATCTGCCTTGCCATTTTTGTGAAGTTAGCTTTGCCACCTCATAGCATTTTTGTGAAGTTAGCCTGTCCTTCAACTACTACAAGTCATGAAACTGTTTTTTTTATCTAACCTTACAGGGACATGATTTCATCTAAATCCAACAACTGTATTTCCTTTGTTGCGAAAAAGTTACGAACTGGATGCAGCAAATGGAAGTATCAGTAAATCGTGAATTCTATGTCATAGTATGATAGTAGTATGTTTTTCCATATGTATAACATTCATTTCAGCTATGTGTTGCTTCCATGCCAACTCCTTTAATTATTTGAGGACTAAATGAAGCTTTTTGCTCACCAAACTGAACACGATGTTCCTTTTTATAATCCATAACTTGACACTCGCCAAATGTGGATAGAACAAAATCCCCCAGGATGAGCACCCTTGTTTTTGCGGTTACATACGGTCCAAGAGATTCGTTGTGCAATATCAGACTGAACTTATTCTGCTTCATGATAATTAAAGAATTCATGTTTTGGGGATTCTTGTCATGTATTTAAAGATATAAATGAACTCTGGATTCCACCTTTGTGACATGTTAATTATGTTGAACAGAGAATGCTCAGCTTAGTCCAGTCTTGCGCCTTGGAGCCGGAGCCTGTGCTGGCATCATAGCCATGTCTGCCACTTATCCCATGGATATGGTTAGGGGTAGGATTACTGTTCAGGTACTCCCTAATTTTCAAGCTTTCTGTCATTACAATATTCTGAATGTTGATAGTTGAATATGAGTTATCACATTGTTATATTTCATTCCCTACGCTATTTTAATGGAGAATAACATCACATCTGCAGACAGATAAGTCTCCTTACCAGTACCGTGGTATGTTCCATGCATTGGGCACAGTGTACCGTGAAGAAGGCTTCCGTGCTTTATACAGAGGGTGGCTTCCATCAGTGATTGGAGTTGTAGGTTCCTCTTCACTATTTATAATCTTTATTTATGTGATGTTCCCTGTCGATCGGTGCTTAACACTTTATACTTTGTTTTCATTGGCTTGCAGGTCCCTTATGTGGGCCTTAACTTTGCTGTATACGAGTCTCTGAAGGACTGGATCCTCCGTACAAATGCATTTGGACTTGCAGATAATAATGAGTTGCATGTAGTCACAAGGCTTGGATGTGGAGCTGTGGCTGGAACCATAGGGCAGACCGTGGCATACCCTCTTGATGTTGTCAGGAGAAGGATGCAGATGGTCGGTTGGAATCATGCTGCTTCTATTGTTACTGGAGAAGGAAAAGCGGCTCTCCAGTACAATGGTATGGTTGATGCATTTAGGAAAACTGTTCGCCACGAAGGATTTGGTGCTTTGTACAAGGGTCTTGTGCCCAACTCAGTGAAGGTAATGGTTCTAATGAAAAAAAAATGCAAGTGTATCTGAATACGGTTTGTTTCTAACTTGCTGCCCCTGCCTTGTCTCTTCAGGTTGTGCCTTCCATCGCCATTGCTTTTGTCACGTACGAGGCTGTGAAGGATGTTCTAGGAGTAGAGATGAGGATAGACTAAAGAAGTGGACTTAGTCGTCATGGCCGTTATCAACTTCTATTTTTGTAGGTGTTGAGAGTTGTTTTTTTGTTAGGCAGGGGAGTAGAAGGACAATAGGACCGAGGCTCCATTCAGCATAAGGCCCTCTCAGCCCTTGTCGATATATCCTACTACTGGTTCCAGATCCTAATTGTTTGCCGCACTCTCGGGGAAATAATAAGTTGGCTGTAAAGCATTAAGCATTTGCCTAACTCATAAAGTCTTATTCAGTGAGGAACCATGTATTGAGATTGAAACATAAGCTTGCATGCTGTGTGCTGCTAATAGTTGATTTTCATGATTTTTTTCTCACCTTTTTGTTCACTCCGTGATGCATGTCTAGTCTAGTTTGATGGCTGTTGCTGTTGTTATACTGACATGAAGCTCATGACACTAGTGCTGTCTGAACTTTCCCTTGGCCTGTTTTATTTGTTTTCAAACAGAGACACTAAAGATCAGATTGTTTACATCCACACTGATGAAATGCCAGTGAATATTAGTTGCTCTACTTCTGGAATTCATGTACATGTTTCCATATGAATATATTTGCCCTTACATAGTCCTCAGAATACAGCATTTGCGTTTCTAGGCTAATTCCGAGTCTGACGCGTTACCACCTTTGACACGACGTCGGGATTGTGGAATCACGGCGGCTTGCAGCTGCCCGTCGGACATTATCCTCGGAGTTCGTCGGATGACCTGCTGCTGTGGCGGCGGTTGCCGAACCACTCCCATCGACCTCGACTTCTGCGGCGGACCTGGACCTGCAGCCACGCCATTATCAGCAATCATCGGCCAGGTCCAAGGAGCGACGTACGTCGCTAGAGTCTCACTTGCCTGCTTTCGGGGTGGCCACCTTGCCTACCGGCCTGCGCGGCGAAGACGGCGCCATCCTGCCGCCGCCGCTCCGTGCCGACAGCGACCGTGACCATGTGATGGGTAGCGAGGCCGCCGCCTCGGAGATGTCCGGCAGTGTCGCGCCGCTGTGGACGCTCTCGTCGCCGCACAGCGAGTTCCCGTCGCTGCCGGAGTCGGAGATGTGCAGGATCGCCGGCGCCTTGCTCTTCTCCTTCTCCATCACCCTGTACGAGTACATCTCGAACGGCACGTCAGCCACGCGCGGCGCGCCCGCGCTGCTCTGCTGCCACGCCGGGAGCTTCCTCTGCAGCATCGCCTCGATGTCGAGATAGTCCACCGGCGGCGCCGGTGCCGGCGCATCAGTCTGCTCCGGGTTCAAGACGAGGAACCGCTTGACGTTGCGGAGGACGCGGCAGATGGAGCTGAACGCCGGCCGCTGCGCCGGGTCGGCGTGCCAGCAGCGCCTGGTGAGGCCCGTGAGGTACTTGGGCGCCTGGAACGGGAACAGCGGCCTCTCGCCCGCGCGGATGTTCTTGCTCGTGTTGTCCCCCTGCAGGTGGTTGTCCTCGAACGGGATCTTCCCGGTGATCAGCTCGAAGCAGATCATGCCGAAGCTGTACACGTCGGCCTTCTCGGTGCGCGTCGCCGCCGCCGCAGCACCCTCGTCGTTCTCCAGCACCTCCGGCGCGTACCAGATGCACGGGTTCACACCGCCACTGCCACCGGCATTGGCATTTGCGTTTGCGCTGCTGGCTGCTGCGTGCGACGCCTTCCGGCCTGTGCTGGCCGCGGAGGCGGCGGCGGAGCGACCGCCGAACCCGGCAACCTTGGCGTGCACGTACGCGTCGGCAGCGCTGTGCCGCTGCTTAACGAGCACGTTGGACGGGTTGAGGTCACCGTGGTATATATGCTTTGAGTGGAGGTGCTCCATGCCGCGCGCGATCTGCAGCATGGTGTCCACGACGACGACGAGCGGGAGCGGCGCACGAGGGGTCCTCTTGCTGCCACCGGTCACCTCCTTGACGTAGGACCCCAGGTCCTTGCTCATGACCTGGTCCATGACCAGGAACGCCTCCCGCTTCTCCTCGTCGTGGAAGCAGTACCGGCAGTGCGCCACGTTCGGGTGCGCCACGGAGGTGAGCAGCGCGATCTCTGCGGCGGTCGCGTCGTCGTCCGCCTCCACCCCGATGTAGTGCTTCACCGCGATGGCCTCTCCCATCCACTGCCCTTCCTTGAGGCTGCCCCCGAGGCGCCTCCGTATGTGGAAGTCGCCGCCGGTGAGGAGCGCGGACGCCGGGTGCAGCTTCCCGCGGGGCGCGGACAGGAGGTCGGCGAGGCGGTGCTCGTGCCGCGACAAGGGCTTGGACGAGCCCTGTTTCATTTCGTCGAGCAGGTGGGAGAGGAACCATCTGTCCTCCTTCCACGCCGTGTCCATCCGGGCGACGAGCTCCTGCGTGGCCAGGTATGCCATGCCGACCTTGCTTCGCCGGAACAGAGCCGGATCAAGGAGGTCTTTGTCGTAGTCCCGGGCGAAAAGCACCCGCTGCCGGGCGAGCTCGTCGGGGTCGAGCGACGCGGCGGCCTCCGCGACAGCCTCGACGGCCTCGAGCACGACGGCGACGGACCAGAGCAGGTTGTGCATGTGCAGCTCGACGCACTCGGCGCCGTGCGTGGCCACGGCCGCACGCCCCCACCAGTTGCTGTTGCCGCCGCCGCCGTGCGTGTCGCCGAGGCAGTGGCGGATGTAGTGCTCGGCGTCACGGACGGCGCGCTGGAGCTCGCGGAGCGGGGACTCGAGGGGCCTCCACCTGCCGACGAGGCGGTCGTCGAAGCGGAGGTGGGCGCGGATCTCGGCGGCGACGGCGTCGAAGGCGAGCGCGCATGCGTCGGCGAGGAGGCGGCATTGGCGCGGGTTGACGCGGAGCTCGTGGTGGAAGGCCATGAGGGCGGTGACGCCGCCGAGGGCCTCGCCCACCTGACGGAGCTGCTCCATGGACGGATGCTTAATTTGGAGCCCTCTCTTGCTTTTGCCCGGCTCATATGCAATGAGGAAAAAGATGGGTGAGCATGGATGGATACGAGCGCAACCATGCATGCAAAGATTCCTGGCTTAAGACCGAAGAGCACAATGCTTAAAACTGCGTAAGATCGAGCTCGAAAGCCTTAAGGCCGACCCTACTTGTTTCCACATTGGACGGCCCGGAGTGTCGAATATCTACACCCTTCTCCACGGACGAGCACTCTAACTCTAAGGTGACCTCAAAATAGGGAAACACACACGTCTACCTGGAAATGTACATAGTACAAAAAAAAATCCGTATCTAAAATGCAAATGACGTCTTATTCAAACCTCTAGCCCCATAAAAGTAAATAAAAGCACTCCCGATTATGTTTTTTCATCTACTTTGACAAATCTGCAACACTTATTTCCGAAAAAAAAAAGTATACTTATTAGCTCCGCTAGGAATGCACAAGATCTTATTTTTAAGATTGAAAGCACAGGATTATGTTAATGGAGAACAAAGAGCTTAAAGACCCTGACTCTCCCCTCACTCGGGATTTGCCCGGCGGTAGCAAGGGGAGGGGAGCGTTGAGGAGGAGGCTAGAGCAGGCGGTGTGGGCGCCCCCCCGTGTCGCCTAGGGTTGGTGACGCGTGGTGGGGAGTGGCCTCACGTCTCTTTCTCCCTCCCTCCTCCATGAATACTTGATTGACTAGGGACACTCTTCATGCCATGCGCATAGTGCATGTTTTTTATTTTATTTTATTTTTATATAGTCATACATATTAGTAACCGGTTTTGTTTGTCTCGCCATAACCGGAAACCAAACCAAAAAGTACGAAAACAAATATAGAATTGGAAGTCGGCAGAGACGAATACAAAGCAGTTACGAGACGGATAGAATGCGAAAACAGACATATGTCGAAATACAATATTCCCATAGTACGTTGGTCTGTACACCAAAAGAAAAATGTAAAGATGTAGACAATAAGACAAAGATAGATCAAAATTAAGAAAATCGACAATCCGAAAATAAGAAGCATAATTTTTTAAAAGTCAAATGATATAAATTTGACCAACTTTTTAGAAAAAAATTCAATAGTTACCATGCTAAATCATGCCGTTCGACAGTGAGTTTAATCAATCTTCAGGTATTGGGGAGGAGACCCTTGAGTTTGTTTTGGCTAAAATACAACTCTTGTAAATTTAGTAGGTAACCGAATTCTCGAGGAAGATATCTAGATAATTTATTACCATCGAGGTAGGAGAAAGTGAGTTTAATAACGTTCCCTATTTTTTTTGAATGGGACCTATGGGGTTGTTGCTAGTAGATAGATCTAATCTAAGTAGCTTCTTTAGGGAGCCTTGTCCACCAGGATGGGACCAAACAAGCAATTTGGCCGACAAGTCTAGCCCCACAAGACTCTCTAGCTGTCCTATTTGCTTTGGCATTTCACCAAAAAGTTGATTCTCCTGCAGGTTCAGGTGCACCCGCCGGTTTGGCAAGGAAGATGCTAAGGTGAAAGCGAACCCCTTATATGTTTATGCGCGAGTTGGATACTCATCAGTGCTACCAACACAGATAAGTTGAGGTTTTTGAGCTCCCCTCCCAGCCCCAACCTCCGTAGAGAGATCCCGGTGATCACCAGAGTGTCTAGCAAATGCCCTGCTTGTTCATGATTTATGCATAGGATGCCATGCCATCTACATGACCATGTAGTGTTTTCCCAAGATTGGAGCTAGGCCAGTTCGCTTTGGAGTGTGGCTTTCCAGGCAAGGAGAGCTCCTTCTTGTTCCTCTAGGGATGGTAGTACTGCCATGCCCGAGGGATACTAGGCTAGTAGTCTTGTGGATACTAGGTTGCCCGATCTACACAGATTCATGGGTTGCAAGGAGAAGGTGAAGAACAAGAAGAAGACACACACATGGAGATAAATAGAGAAGCAAAATCATAGAATCAATCCCGACAATAAACCGCCAATGGAGCAACCTGAGGAACTCAAAAGACAAGTCAACACTCGCTCTAATTAAAACGGCTTTCTTCTTACCAGTCAGTCCACCAATCCAACAAGATCCTAGCAAGGAAGAATAGCAACCAATAAAACACTAATTAATATTGGCACTACTAGAACCTTGATAGTGAAGATTGGCACATCATACTAAAATCCACATGGGAAAAGAGTAGCTATCTAAGGAAACCAAATCATCTCCAAGGGGGTTCCACACAAGGGGGAAATGAGGAAAGATCTCTCTAATTCATCATCTCAATCTGTGGTTACAATAGACGACGTGGCATATATATAGGCCAACCACTTAAACATGGGTAGTTTAGGCATAAAGGAAGTTCTGGACGACTTGGGGGGGCATTACATGGGCTAGGCCCATCAGGATTAAGTCACACGGTGTGCAACGAGGGCTGGAGTATCCAATGTAGTCGGGTTAGAGTATCCGGTTTGGGGCAGAGTCTTCGGTGTTTTCTATGGATTATATCTAGATCGGGTTGTGGGAGATACATACTAGGGTTTTTGGGGCCAAACTTGCCAAGACAAATACTTTGATGTTTCTAACAGAAGACAACGGTTTAGAAGTTCCAGTTTCTTCTTCCTTATCTTCCATGCTTCTTGCCGAAATGTCTTGGCTCCTTTTACATCCGTTGCATCTCCTTTGGCATCACGATTATGGGTGTATGCCTAGAAACACCATCGACACTTGTCTCAAGTAGCATTCCATTCATATGGGGATTAAGAAAGAACAAGAGATGGAAGGAATTCACTGTGGGTGTACTTGTTGGAGTAGCATGACTTACATATCTTAGTTCAATGGGTGGCATGGTGATTGCCATATGATAGGCTACATCATCTCCCTCATGCTTGAAAAAGAGTCATCCTCGACTCTAACTTCTCATCACCATATATATGAGGAGATATTCCCTTGGCCTTAAACTCGTATGAGTTTGGATCTCCAGGGTTAAAACCATGTTCATTTTTGTCGAAGAGCTTGTAGTCTTTCTCTTCTTCATATTGTAGTGCTATATCTTGTCGAAGGTTCCTTGGAGGTGGTTGCCACTCTTGATTACCTTGTAAAACCGAAAACAAAGAGAGTGAATTGTATGATGAATTGTTAGCACGGTTCACACTCAAATCACTTATCACATGTTTGGTGGCATTCGGCCTGGCACTCTTTGTTTTTTTACTCAACTTGGGCTTGTGTCTCTCACTCACTTGAAGGTGGTTCACTCTATCACCACTCATTGTTTTTCCACTCAACTTGGGCTTGTGGCTCTCACTCACTTGAAGGTGGTTCACTCTCTCACCACTTGTCTCACAAGGATCCTTCTCTTTTTATATCTTGGGTAAACTTCATGCATTGGCGGCAATGATTTGGCTTGGTGTCATAGGACGAAGAACAAATGTATTATTCTTCCACTTGAAGGAATAGTGGTTGGTTCGTCCATCATGTGTAACTCTATCAAATTTCCATGGTATTTCAAGAAGCATGTGACAAACTATCATTTGCACTACATGACATTCAAAAGTGTCTTCATATGGACCAATCTTTAAAGATACTTGGACTTTGTACTTTCTCTTGAAGGTTCCGTTGTCACTAAGACATAGGACATAATATGGATGAGGATTCTGCATATATTCCATCTTTAGTTGTTGAAAATTTATTCACTTGAAAAATTATTGGAATCTTACACCATCTAAGATTACATTGATAGGTTTTCCATTCAAACCAGCTCTAATTTGGAAAATATTGCACCTTTAGGCCTGTCCAATTTGGATCTTGGTGGTTAATACTCTTTTTTGAAGGTTGAACATGAGGCAAAAAACCCAACTACAATTTATTGGTGGTTAATACGCTTGTGACTACGAGCGTTGGATTTGTGCCGGGCTGGCAAGCTCTTCTTTATCACTTTCTTCTTGTTGAAGTAGGTGAGTTTTGGGTCATATCTCTCCAACATGTGTCGGGTGTTAAGGTCATTATAAATCGCCCTGGAACCCCAAAACTGTGGGCAATAGCTCATGAAAACGGCCATAAAACGCGAAAACGATGATTTTCTGGCATATCTCTTAAACATGCAAGGGTTCTTACGAGGCATGCAAATCTGCCTAAAAGCCAAAAAATGTGGGTAATAACTCATGAAAACGACCATAAAACGCAAAAATGACAATTTTCTGGTCATATATCTCAAACATGTAAGGGTTCTTACGAGGCATGCAAGTCCGCTTGGAACCCAAAAATGTGAGTAATAACTCATGAAAACGACCATAAATCACGAAAACGACGAGTTTTTGGTCATAACTCTCAAACATATGTCGGGTCTTAAGGTCGTAAATCGCCCTGGAACCCCAAAACTGTGGGCAACTCATGAAAACGGCCATAAAACGCAAAAACGACGAGTTTCTGGTCATGTCTCTCAAACATGTAAGGGTTCTTACGAGGCATGCAAATCCGTCTAGAACCCCAAAACTATGGGCAATAGCACCTGAAAACAGCCATAAAACACGAAAACTTTGAGTTTTTAGTCATATATCTTAAACATGTAACGTGTCTTACTGGCCTTGCAAATCCAACCAGAACCCAAAAATTGTGGGAAATAACTCATAAAAATGGCCATAAACACGAAAACGATAAGTTTTTGGTCATAACTCTCAAACATATTTCGGGTCTTAAGGTCGTTGTAAATCGCCCTTGAACCCCAAAACTATGGGCAATAGCTCATGAAAACGGCCATAAAACGCCAAAACGACGAGTTTCTGGTCATATCTCTCAAACATGTAAGGGTTATTACAAGGCATTCAAATCCACCTTGAACCCCAAAACCGTGGGCAACAACTCATGAGAACAGCCATAAAACACGAAAACTACGAGTTTTCAGTCATATATTTTAAACATGTAACGGGTTTTACTGGCCTTGCAAATCCAACTGGAACCCAAAAACTATGGGAAATAACTCATAAAAATGGCCATAAACACGAAAACGATGAGTTTTTGGTCATCACTCTCAAACATGTGTTGGGTCATAAGGTCGTTGAAAATCGCCCTGGAACCCAAAAACTATGGGCAATAGCTCATGAAAACGGCCATAAAACACGAAAACTACGAGTTTTTAGTCATATATCTCAAACATGTAACGGGTCTTACTGGCCTTGCAAATCCAACCAGAACCCAAAAACTGTGGGAAATAACACATAAAAAATGGCTATAAACACGAAAATGATGAGTTTTTGGTCATCACTCTCAAACATGTGTTGGGTCATAAGGTCATTGAAAGTCGCCCTGGAACCCCAAAACCGTGGGTAATAGCTCATGAAAACGGCCATAAAACGTGAAAACGACGAGTTTCTGGTTATACCTCTCAAACATGTAAGGGTTCTTACTAGGCATGCAAATCCGCCCAGAACCCCAAAACTATGGGCAATAACTCATGAAAATGACCATAAATCACGAAAACGACTAGTTTTTGGTCATAACTCTCAAAAATATATCGGGTCTTAAGGTTGTTATAAATCGCCCTGGAACCCCCAAACCGTGGGCAATAGCTCATGAAAACGGCCATAAAACGCGAAAACGATGAGTTTCTTGTCATATCTCTCAAACATGTAAGGGTTCTTACGAGGCATGCAAATCCGCCTGGAACCCCAAAACTATGGGCAATAGCTCATGAAAATGGCCACAAAACACGAAAACTCTGAGATTTTAATCATGTATCTCAAACATGTAACGAGTCTTACTGGCCTTGCAAATCCAACTAGAACCCAAAAACTGTGGGCAATAACTCACGAAAACAGACATCAACACGAAAATGACGAGTTTTTGGTCATAACTCTCAAACATGTGTCGGGTCTTAAGGTCGTTGTAAATCGCCCTGGAACCCTAAAACTGTGGGCAATAGCTCATGGAAACGACCATAAAACACGAAAACAACGAGTTTCTGGTCATATCTCTCAAACATATGTGGGTTCTTACGAGGCATGCAAATCCGCTCGGAACCCAAAACTATGGGCAATAACTCATGAAAATGACCATAAAACAACAAAAACGACAACTTTTTGGTCATAACTCTCAAACATGTATCAGGTGTTAAGTTTGCTGTAAATCGCCCTAGAACCATAAAATAGACATAAAACGCGAAAACTGTGAGTTTTGGGTCATATCTCGCCAACATGTGTCGGGTCTTCAGGTCATTATAAATCGCACTGGAACCCCAAAACTGTGGGCAATAGCTCATGAAAACGGCCATAAAACGCGAAAACAACGATTTTCTGGTCATATCTCTCAAACATGTAAGGGTTCTTATGAGGCATGCAAATCTGCCTAGAAGCCAAAAATGTAGGTAATAACTCATGAAAACGACCATAAAACGCGAAAATGACATTTTTCTAGTCATATATCCCAAACATGTAAGGGTTTCTTACGAGGCATGCAAGTTCGCTTGGAACCCAAAAAATGTGGGTAATAACTCATGAAAACGACCATAAATCACGAAAACGACGAGTTTTTGGTCATAAATTCAAAAATATGACGGGCCTTAAGGTCGTTGTAAATCGCCCTGGAACCCCAAAACTGTGGGCAACTCATGAAAACGGCCATAAAACGCAAAAACGACGAGTTTCTGGTCATGCCTCTCAAACATGGAAGGGTTCTTACGAGGCATGCAAATCCGTGTGGAACCCCAAAACTATGGGCAATAGGCCTTGAAAACGGCCATAAAACACGAAAACTACGAGTTTTTAGTCATATATCTTAAACATGTAACGGGTCTTACTGGCCTTGCAAATCCAACGGGAACCCAAAAACTATGAGAAATAACTCAAAAAATGGCCATAAACACGAAAACGATGATTTTTTGGTCATCATTCTCAAACATGTGTTGGGTCATAAGGTCGTTGAAAATTGCCCTGGAAGCCAAAAAGTGTGGATAATAGCTCATGAAAATGGCCATAAAACGCAAAAACGACGAGTTTCTGGCCATATCTCTCAAACATGTAAGGGTTCTTATGAGGCATGCAAATCTGCCTGGAACCCCAAAACTGTGGGCAATAGCTCATGAAAACGGCCATAAAACACGAAAACTACGAGTTATTAGTCATATGTCTCAAACATGTAAAGTGTCTTACTGGCCTTGCAAATCCAACTGGAATCCAAAAACTATGGGAAATAACTCATAAAAATGGCCATAAACACGAAACCGACGAGTTTTTGGTCGTAACTCTCAAAGATATGTCGAGTCTTAAGGTCGTTGTAAATCGCCCTGGAACCCCAAATCTGTGGGCAATAGCTCATGAAAAACGGCCATAAAACGCAAAAACGGCGAGTTTCTGGTCATATCTCTCAAACATGTAAGGGTTCTTACAAGGCATTCAAATCCACCTGGAACCCCAAAACTTTGGCAACAGCTCAGCTCATGAAAACGGCCATAAAACACGAAAACTATGAGTTTTTAGTCATATGTCTCAAACATGTAATGTGTCTTACTGGCCTTGCAAATCCAACTGGAATCCAAAAACTATTGGTAATAAGTCATAAAAATGGCCATAAACACGAAAACGACGAGTTTTTGGCCATAACTCTCAAACATGTGTCAGGTCATACGGTTGTTGTAAATCTGCCTGGAACCCAAAAAATTTGGGCAATAGCTCATGAAAACGACCATAAAACGCGATAACGATGATTTTCTGGTCATATCTCTCAAACATGTAAGGGTTCTTACGAGGCATGCAAATATGCCTAGAAGCCAAAAAATGTGGGTAATAACTCATGAAAATGACCATAAAACACGAAAACGACGAGTTTTTGGTCATAACTCTCAAAAATGTATCGAGTCTTAAGGTTGTTATAAATCGCCCTGGAACCCCAAAACTGTGGGCAATAGCTCATGAAAACTGCCATAAAACGCGAAAATGACGAGTTTTTTGTCACATCTCTCAAACATGTAAGAGTTCTTACGAGGCATGCAAATACGTCTGGAACCCCAAAACTGTGGGCAATAGCTCATGAAAATGGCCATAAAACACGAAAATTATGAGTTTCTAGTCATATATCTCAAACATGTAAAGTGTCTTACTGGCCTTGCAAATCCAATTGGAAAAAAATCTATGGGAAATAACTCATAAAAATGGCCATAAACACGAAAACGACGAGTTTTTGGTCATAACTCTCAAACATGTGTCGGGCATAAGGTCGCTGTAAATCTGCCTGGAACGCAAAAATGTGGGCAATAGCTCATGAAAACGGCCATAAAACGTGAAAACGACGAGTTTCTGGTTATACCTCTCAAACATGTAAGGGTTCTTACTAGGCATGCAAATCCGCCCAGAACCCCAAAACTATGGGCAATAACTCATGAAAATGACCATAAATCACGAAAACGACTAGTTTTTGGTCATAACTCTCAAAAATATATCGGGTCTTAAGGTTGTTATAAATCGCCCTGGAACCCCCAAACCGTGGGCAATAGCTCATGAAAACGGCCATAAAACGCGAAAACGATGAGTTTCTTGTCATATCTCTCAAACATGTAAGGGTTCTTACGAGGCATGCAAATCCGCCTGGAACCCCAAAACTATGGGCAATAGCTCATGAAAATGGCCACAAAACACGAAAACTCTGAGATTTTAATCATGTATCTCAAACATGTAACGAGTCTTACTGGCCTTGCAAATCCAACTAGAACCCAAAAACTGTGGGCAATAACTCACGAAAACAGACATCAACACGAAAATGACGAGTTTTTGGTCATAACTCTCAAACATGTGTCGGGTCTTAAGGTCGTTGTAAATCGCCTCGAACCCTAAAACTGTGGGCAATAGCTCATGGAAACGACCATAAAACACGAAAACAACGAGTTTCTGGTCATATCTCTCAAACATATGTGGGTTCTTACGAGGCATGCAAATCCGCTCGGAACCCAAAACTATGGGCAATAACTCATGAAAATGACCATAAAACAACAAAAACGACAACTTTTTGGTCATAACTCTCAAACATGTATCAGGTGTTAAGTTTGCTGTAAATCGCCCTAGAACCATAAAATAGACATAAAACGCGAAAACTGTGAGTTTTGGGTCATATCTCGCCAACATGTGTCGGGTCTTAAGGTCATTATAAATCGCACTGGAACCCCAAAACTGTGGGCAATAGCTCATGAAAACGGCCATAAAACGCGAAAACAACGATTTTCTGGTCATATCTCTCAAACATGTAAGGGTTCTTATGAGGCATGCAAATCTGCCTAGAAGCCAAAAATGTAGGTAATAACTCATGAAAACGACCATAAAACGCGAAAATGACATTTTTCTAGTCATATATCCCAAACATGTAAGGGTTTCTTACGAGGCATGCAAGTTCGCTTGGAACCCAAAAAATGTGGGTAATAACTCATGAAAACGACCATAAATCACGAAAGCAGCGAGTTTTGGTCATAAATTCAAAAATATGACGGGCCTTAAGGTCGTTGTAAATCGCCTGGAACCCCAAAAGCTGGGCAACTCATGAAAAGCGGCCATAAAGCATAAAAGCAGCGAGTTTCTGGTCATGCCTCTCAAACATGGAAGGGTTCTTACGAGGCATGCAAATCCGTGTGGAACCCCAAAACTATGGGCAATAGGCCTTGAAAACGGCCATAAAACACGAAAACTACGAGTTTTTAGTCATATATCTTAAACATGTAACGGGTCTTACTGGCCTTGCAAATCCAACGGGAACCCAAAAACTATGAGAAATAACTCAAAAAATGGCCATAAACACGAAAACGATGATTTTTTGGTCATCATTCTCAAACATGTGTTGGGTCATAAGGTCGTTGAAAATTGCCCTGGAAGCCAAAAAGTGTGGACAATAGCTCATGAAAATGGCCATAAAACGCAAAAACGACGAGTTTCTGGCCATATCTCTCAAACATGTAAGGGTTCTTATGAGGCATGCAAATCTGCCTGGAACCCCAAAACTGTGGGCAATAGCTCATGAAAACGGCCATAAAACACGAAAACTACGAGTTATTAGTCATATGTCTCAAACATGTAAAGTGTCTTACTGGCCTTGCAAATCCAACTGGAATCCAAAAACTATGGGAAATAACTCATAAAAATGGCCATAAACACGAAAACGACGAGTTTTTGGTCGTAACTCTCAAAGATATGTCGAGTCTTAAGGTCGTTGTAAATCGCCCTGGAACCCCAAATCTGTGGGCAATAGCTCATGAAAACGGCCATAAAACGCAAAAACGACGAGTTTCTGGTCATATCTCTCAAACATGTAAGGGTTCTTACAAGGCATTCAAATCCACCTGGAACCCCAAAACTTTGGCAACAGCTCAGCTCATGAAAACGGCCATAAAACACGAAAACTATGAGTTTTTAGTCATATGTCTCAAACATGTAATGTGTCTTACTGGCCTTGCAAATCCAACTGGAATCCAAAAACTATTGGTAATAAGTCATAAAAATGGCCATAAACACGAAAACGACGAGTTTTTGGCCATAACTCTCAAACATGTGTCAGGTCATACGGTTGTTGTAAATCTGCCTGGAACCCAAAAAATTTGGGCAATAGCTCATGAAAACGACCATAAAACGCGATAACGACGATTTTCTGGTCATATCTCTCAAACATGTAAGGGTTCTTACGAGGCATGCAAATATGCCTAGAAGCCAAAAAAATGTGCGTAATAACTCATGAAAATGACCATAAAACACGAAAACGACGAGTTTTTGGTCATAACTCTCAAAAATGTATCGAGTCTTAAGGTTGTTATAAATCGCCCTGGAACCCCAAAACTGTGGGCAATAGCTCATGAAAACTGCCATAAAACGCGCAAATGACGAGTTTTTTGTCATATCTCTCAAACATGTAAGAGTTCTTACGAGGCATGCAAATCCGTCTGGAACCCCAAAACGGTGGGCAATAGCTCATGAAAATGGCCATAAAACACGAAAACTATGAGTTTCTAGTCATATATCTCAAACATGTAAAGTGTCTTACTGGCCTTGCAAATCCAATTGGAAAAAAACTATGGGAAATAACTCATAAAAATGGCCATAAACACGAAAACGACGAGTTTTTGGTCATAACTCTCAAACATGTGTCGGGCATAAGGTCGCTGTAAATCTGCCTGGAACGCAAAAAATGTGGGCAATAGCTCATGAAAACGGCCATAAAACGTGAAAACGACGAGTTTCTGGTTATACCTCTCAAACATGTAAGGGTTCTTACTAGGCATGCAAATCCGCCCAGAACCCCAAAACTATGGGCAATAACTCATGAAAATGACCATAAATCACGAAAACGACTAGTTTTTGGTCATAACTCTCAAAAATATATCGGGTCTTAAGGTTGTTATAAATCGCCCTGGAACCCCCAAACCGTGGGCAATAGCTCATGAAAACGGCCATAAAACGCGAAAACGATGAGTTTCTTGTCATATCTCTCAAACATGTAAGGGTTCTTACGAGGCATGCAAATCCGCCTGGAACCCCAAAACTATGGGCAATAGCTCATGAAAATGGCCACAAAACACGAAAACTCTGAGATTTTAATCATGTATCTCAAACATGTAACGAGTCTTACTGGCCTTGCAAATCCAACTAGAACCCAAAAACTGTGGGCAATAACTCACGAAAACAGACATCAACACGAAAATGACGAGTTTTTGGTCATAACTCTCAAACATGTGTCGGGTCTTAAGGTCGTTGTAAATCGCCCTGGAACCCTAAAACTGTGGGCAATAGCTCATGGAAACGACCATAAAACACGAAAACAACGAGTTTCTGGTCATATCTCTCAAACATATGTGGGTTCTTACGAGGCATGCAAATCCGCTCGGAACCCAAAACTATGGGCAATAACTCATGAAAATGACCATAAAACAACAAAAACGACAACTTTTTGGTCATAACTCTCAAACATGTATCAGGTGTTAAGTTTGCTGTAAATCGCCCTAGAACCATAAAATAGACATAAAACGCGAAAACTGTGAGTTTTGGGTCATATCTCGCCAACATGTGTCGGGTCTTAAGGTCATTATAAATCGCACTGGAACCCCAAAACTGTGGGCAATAGCTCATGAAAACGGCCATAAAACGCGAAAACAACGATTTTCTGGTCATATCTCTCAAACATGTAAGGGTTCTTATGAGGCATGCAAATCTGCCTAGAAGCCAAAAATGTAGGTAATAACTCATGAAAACGACCATAAAACGCGAAAATAACATTTTTCTAGTCATATATCCCAAACATGTAAGGGTTTCTTACGAGGCATGCAAGTTCGCTTGGAACCCAAAAAATGTGGGTAATAACTCATGAAAACGACCATAAATCACGAAAACGACGAGTTTTTGGTCATAAATCTCAAAAATATGACGGGCCTTAAGGTCGTTGTAAATCGCCCTGGAACCCCAAAACAGTGGGCAACTCATGAAAACGGCCATAAAACGCAAAAACGACGAGTTTCTGGTCATGCCTCTCAAACATGGAAGGGTTCTTACGAGGCATGCAAATCCGTCTGGAACCCCAAAACTATGGGCAATAGCCCTTGAAAACGGCCATAAAACACGAAAACTACGAGTTTTTAGTCATATATCTTAAACATGTAACGGGTCTTACTGGCCTTGCAAATCCAACGGGAACCCAAAAACTGTGAGAAATAACTCAAAAAATGGCCATAAACACGAAAACGATGATTTTTTGGTCATCATTCTCAAACATGTGTTGGGTCATAAGGTCGTTGAAAATTGCCCTGGAAGCCAAAAAGTGTGGATAATAGCTCATGAAAATGGCCATAAAACGCAAAAACGACGAGTTTCTGGCCATATCTCTCAAACATGTAAGGGTTCTTATGAGGCATGCAAATCTGCCTGGAACCCCAATACTGTGGGCAATAGCTCATGAAAACGGCCATAAAACACGAAAACTACGAGTTATTAGTCATATGTCTCAAACATGTAAAGTGTCTTACTGGCCTTGCAAATCCAACTGGAATCCAAAAACTATGGGAAATAACTCATAAAAATGGCCATAAACACGAAACCGACGAGTTTTTGGTCGTAACTCTCAAAGATATGTCGAGTCTTAAGGTCGTTGTAAATCGCCATGGAACCCCAAATCTGTGGGCAATAGCTCATGAAAAACGGCCATAAAGCATAAAAGCACGAGTTTGGTCATATCTCTCAAACATGTAAGGGTTCTTACAAGGCATTCAAATCCACGGAACCCCAAAACTTTGGCAACAACGACTCATGAAAACGGCCATAAAACACGAAAACTATGAGTTTTTAGTCATATGTCTCAAACATGTAATGTGTCTTACTGGCCTTGCAAATCCAACTGGAATCCAAAAACTATTGGTAATAAGTCATAAAAATGGCCATAAACACGAAAACGACGAGTTTTTGGCCATAACTCTCAAACATGTGTCAGGTCATACGGTTGTTGTAAATCTGCCTGGAACCCAAAAAATTTGGGCAATAGCTCATGAAAACGACCATAAAACGCGATAACGACGATTTTCTGGTCATATCTCTCAAACATGTAAGGGTTCTTACGAGGCATGCAAATATGCCTAGAAGCCAAAAAATGTGGGTAATAACTCATGAAAATGACCATAAAACACGAAAACGACGAGTTTTTGGTCATAACTCTCAAAAATGTATCGAGTCTTAAGGTTGTTATAAATCGCCCTGGAACCCCAAAACTGTGGGCAATAGCTCATGAAAACTGCCATAAAACGCGAAAATGACGAGTTTTTTGTCACATCTCTCAAACATGTAAGAGTTCTTACGAGGCATGCAAATACGTCTGGAACCCCA
Source organism: Avena longiglumis (assembly GCA_030063025.1). Classification (NCBI taxonomy): domain Eukaryota; kingdom Viridiplantae; phylum Streptophyta; class Magnoliopsida; order Poales; family Poaceae; genus Avena; species Avena longiglumis. The sequence goes on from CP125974.1 coordinate 558,250,563, forward strand.
AAACTGTGGGCAATAGCTCATGAAAATGGCCATAAAACACGAAAACTATGAGTTTCTAGTCATATATCTCAAACATGTAAAGTGTCTTACTGGCCTTGCAAATCCAATTGGAAAAAAAACTATGGGAAATAACTCATAAAAATGGCCATAAACACGAAAACGACGAGTTTTTGGTCATAACTCTCAAACATGTGTCGGGCATAAGGTCGTTGTAAATCTGCCTGGAACGCAAAAAATGTGGGCAATAGCTCATGAAAACGGCCATAAAACGTGAAAACGACGAGTTTCTGGTTATACCTCTCAAACATGTAAGGGTTCTTACTAGGCATGCAAATCCGCCTAGAACCCCAAAACTATGGGCAATAACTCATGAAAATGACCATAAAACACGAAAACGACTAGTTTTTGGTCATAACTCTCAAAAATGTATCGGGTCTTAAGGTTGTTATAAATCGCCCTGGAACCCCCAAACCGTGGGCAATAGCTCATGAAAACGACCATAAAACCCGAAAACGATGAGTTTCTTGTCATATATCTCAAACATGTAAGGGTTCTTACGAGGCATGCAAATCCGCCTGGAACCCTAAAACTATGGGCAATAGCTCATGAAAACGGCCACAAAACACGAAAACTCTGAGACTTTAATCATGTATCTCAAACATGTAACGAGTCTTACTGGCCTTGCAAATCCAACTAGAACCTAAAAACTATGGGCAATAACTCATGAAAACAGACATCAACACGAAAATGACGAGTTTTTTGTCATAACTCTCAAACATGTGTCGGGTCTTAAGGTCGTTGTAAATCGCCCTGGAGCCCTAAAACTGTGGGCAATAGCTCATGGAAACGACCATAAAACACGAAAACAACGAGTGTCTGGTTATATCTCTCAAACATTTGCGTGTTCTTATGAGGCATGCAAATCCGCTCGGAACCCAAAACTATGGGCAATAACTCATGAAAATGACCATAAAACAACAAAAACGACAACTTTTTGGTCATAACTCTGAAACATGTATCAGGTGTTAAGTTTGCTGTAAATCGCCCTAGAACCATAAAATAGACATAAAACGCGAAAACTGTGAGTTTTGGGTCATATCTCGCCAACATGTGTCGGGTCTTAAGGTCATTATAAATCGCACTGGAACCCCAAAACTGTGGGCAATAGCTCATGAAAACGGCCATAAAAAGCGAAAACAACGATTTTACGGTCATATCTCTCAAACATGTAAGGGTTCTTATGAGGCATGCAAATCCTAGAAGCCAAAAATGTAGGTAATAACTCATGAAAGCGACCATAAAAGCGAAAATGACATTTTCTAGTCATATATCCCAAACATGTAAGGGTTTCTTACGAGGCATGCAAGTTCGCTTGGAACCCAAAAAATGTGGGTAATAACTCATGAAAACGACCATAAATCACGAAAGCGAGTTTTGGTCATAAATTCAAAATATGACGGGCCTTAAGGTCGTTGTAAATCGCCTGGAACCCCAAAAGCGTGGGCAACTCATGAAAAGCGGCCATAAAAGCATAAAAGCGAGTTTCTGGTAATGCCTCTCAAACATGGAAGGGTTCTTATGAGGCATGCAAATCCGTCTGGAACCCCAAACCTATGGGCAATAGCCCTTGAAAACGGCCATAAAACACGAAAACTACGAGTTTTTAGTCATATATCTTAAACATGTAACGGGTCTTACTGGCCTTGCAAATCCAACGGGAACCCAAAAACTGTGAGAAATAACTCAAAAAATGGCCATAAACACGAAAACGATGATTTTTTGGTCATCATTCTCAAACATGTGTTGGGTCATAAGGTCGTTGAAAATTGCCCTGGAACCCAAAAAGTGTGGGCAATAGCTCATGAAAATGGCCATAAAACGCAAAAACGACGAGTTTCTGGTCATATCTCTCAAACATGTAAGGGTTCTTATGAGGCATGCAAATCCGCCTGGAACCCCAAAACTGTGGGCAATAGCTCATGAAAACGGCCATAAAACACGAAAACTATGAGTTATTAGTCATATGTCTCAAACATGTAAAGTGTCTTACTGGCCTTGCAAATCCAACTGGAATCCAAAAACTATGGGAAATAACTCATAAAAATGGCCATAAACACGAAAACGACGAGTTTTTGGTCGTAACTCTCAAAGATATGTCGAGTCTTAAGGTCGTTGTAAATCGCCCTGGAACCCCAAAACTGTGGGCAATAGCTCATGAAAACGGCCATAAAACGCAAAAACGACGAGTTTCTGGTCATATCTCTCAAACATGTAAGGGTTCTTACAAGGCATTCAAATCCACCTGGAACCCCAAAACTTTGGCAACAGCTCAGCTCATGAAAACAGCCATAAAACACAAAAACTACGAGTTTTCAGTCATATGTCTCAAACATGTAATGTGTCTTACTGGCCTTGCAAATCCAACTGGAATCCAAAAACTATTGGTAATAAGTCATAAAAATGGCCATAAACACGAAAACGGCGAGTTTTTGGCCATAACTCTCAAACATGTGTCAGGTCATACGGTTGTTGTAAATAACTGGAAAAAAAAAAAAGGCAATAGCTCACCATAAAACGCGATAACAACGATTTTCTGGTCATATCTCTCAAACATGTAAGGGTTCTTACGAGGCATGCAAATCTGCCTGGAAGCCAAAAAATGTGGGCAAGAACTCATGAAAATGACCATAAAAGCGACGAGTTTTTGGTCATAACACTCAAAAATGTATCGAGTCTTAAGGTTGTTATAAATCGCCCTGGAACCCCAAAACTGTGGGCAATAGCTCATGAAAACTGCCATAAAACGCGAAAATGACGAGTTTTTTTGTCATATCTCTCAAACATGTAAGAGTTCTTACGAGGCATGCAAATCCGTCTGGAACCCCAAAACTGTGGGCAATAGCTCATGAAAATGACCATAAAACACGAAAACTATGAGTTTCTAGTCATATATCTCAAACATGTAAAGTGTCTTACTAGCCTTGCAAATCCAACTGGAACCGAAAAACTGTGGGAAATAACTCATAAAAATGGCCATAAACACGAAAACGACGAGTTATTGGTCATAACTCTCAAACATGTGTCGGGCATAAGGTCGTTGTAAATGTGCCTGGAACGCAAAAAATGTGGGCAATAGCTCATGAAAACGGCCATAAAACGTGAAAACAACGAGTTTGGTTATATCTCAAACATGTAAGGGTTCTTACTAGGCATGCAAATCCGCCTAAACCCCAAAACTATGGCAATAACTCATGAAAATGACCATAAAACACAAAAGCAGCGAGTTTTTGGTCATAACTCTCAAACATGTATCGGTTCTTAAGGCATGCAAATCCGCTCGAACCCCAAAACTATGGGCAATAGCTCATGAAAGCGGCCATAAAACGAAAACTATGAGTTTTAGTCATATATCTCAAACATGTAAGTGTTCTTACGGCATGCAAATCCAATGGAACCCCAAAACTATGGGCAATAACTCATAAAATGGCCATAAACACGAAAACGAGATTTTGGTCATATCTCAAACATGTGTTGGGTCATAAGGTCTTGCAAATTGCCTAGAACCCAAAAATGTGGGCAATAGCTCATGAAAACGCCATAAAAAGCGAAAATGACGAAGTTTGGTCATATCTCTCAAACATGTAAGGGTTCTTAAGGCATGCAAATCCCTGGAACCCCAAAGCGTGGGCAATAGCTCATGAAAACGACCATAAAACACAAACGAGTTTGGTCATATCTCTCAAACATGTATGGGTTCTTAAGGCATGCAAATCCAACGGAACCCAAAAACAATAACTCATGAAAATGACCATAAACAACAAAAGCGAGTTTTTGGTCATAACTCTCAAACATGTAAGGGTTCTTAAGTTCATGCAAATCGCCTAGAACCCCAAAGCGTGGGCAATAGCTCATGAAAATAGCCATAAAACACGAAAACTATGAGTTTTAGTCATATATCTCAAACATGTAATGTGTCTTCTTGGCATTATAAATCCAATTGGAACCCAAAACTATGGGTAATAACTCATAAAAATGGCCATAAAACGAAAACAGCGAGTTTTGGTCATAACTCTCAAACATGTGTCGGGCATAAGGTCGTTGTAAATCTGCAGAGCCAAAAATGTGGGCAATAGCTCATGAAAAGCGACCATAAAGCGTGAAAACGATTTTTCGGTTATATATCCCAAACATGTAAGGGTTCTTACTAGGCATGCAAATTCGCCTAGAACCCCAAAACTATGGGTAATAACTCATGAAAATGACCATAAATCACGAAAGCAGCGAGTTTTTGGTCATAACTCTCAAAAATGTATCGGGTCTTAAGGTTGTTATAAATCGCCTGGAACCCCAAAACCGTGGGCAATAGCTCATGAAAACGCCATAAAACGAAAGCGAGTTTCTTGTCATATCTCTCAAACATGTAAGGGTTCTTACGAGGCATGCAAATCCGCTGGAACCCCAAAACTATGGGCAATAGCTCATGAAAGCGGCCACAAAACACGAAAACTACGAGATTTTAATCATATATCTCAAACATGTAACGGTCTTCTTGGCCTTGCAAATCCAACTAGAACCCAAAAATGTGGGCAATAACTCATGAAAGCAGACATAAACACGAAAATGATGAGTTTTGGTCATAACTCTCAAACATGTGTTGGGTCTTAAGGTCGTTGTAAATTGCCTGGAACCCTAAAAGCGTGGGCAATAGCTCATGGAAACGACCATAAAACACGAAAACAACGAGTTTACGGTCATATCTCTCAAACATTTGTGGGTTCTTCGAGGCATGCAAATCCGCTCGGAACCCAAAACTATGGGCAATAACTCATGAAAATGACCATAAAACAACAAAACGACAACTTTTTGGTCATAACTCTCAAACATGTATCGGTGTTAAGTTTAATCGCCCTAGAACCATAAAATAGACATAAACAGTTTTGGGTCATATCTCAAACATGTGTCGGGTCTTAAGGTCATTATAAATGCTGGAACCCCAAAGCGTGGGCAATAGCTCATGAAAACGGCCATAAAAGCACGAAAACAACGATTTTACGGTCATATCTCTCAAACATGTAAGGGTTCTTATGAGGCATGCAAATCTGCCTAGAAGCCAAAAATGGGTAATAACTCATGAAAAGCGACCATAAAACGCGAAAATGACATTTTCTAGTCATATATCCCAAACATGTAAGGGTTTCTTCGAGGCATGCAAGTTCGCTTGGAACCCAAAAATGTGGGAAATAACTCATAAAATGGCCATAAATCACGAAAGCAGCGAGTTTTTGGTCATAAATCTCAAAAATATGTCGGGTCTTAAGGTCGTTGTAAATCGCCTGGAACCCCAAAATTGTGGGCAATAGCTCATGAAAACGGCCATAAAAGCATAAAAAGCAGAGTTTACGGTCATATCTCTCAAACATGTAAGAGTTCTTACGAGGCATGCAAATCCGTCTGGAACCCCAAAACTATGGGCAATAGCCCATGAAAGCGGCCATAAAACACGAAAACTATGAGTTTTAGTCATATATCTCAAACATGTAATGTGTCTTCTTGGCCTTGCAAATCAAGCTGGAACCCAAAACTATGAGTAATAACTCAAAAAATGGCCATAAACACGAAAAGCGATGATTTTTGGTCATCACTCTCAAACATGTGTTGGGTCATAAGGTTGTTGTAAATTGCCTGGAACCCAAAAATTTGGGCAATAGCTCATGAAAACGACCATAAAACGCGATAACAACGATTTTCTGGTCATATCTCTCAAACATGTAAGGGTTCTTACGAGGCATGCAAATACGTCTGGAACCCCAAAAATGTGGGCAATAGCTCATGAAAATGACCATAAAACACGAACACGATGAGTTTTTAGTCATAACTCTCAAAAATCTATCGAGTCTTAAGGTTGCAAATCCAATGGAACCCCAAAACTATGGGCAATAACTCATAAAATGGCCATAAACACGAAAGCATGAGTTTTTTGTCATATCTCTCAAACATGTAAGAGTTCTTACGAGGCATGCAAATCCGTCTGGAACCCCAAAACTGTGGGCAATAGCTCATGAAAATGACCATAAAACACGAAAACTATGAGTTTCTAGTCATATATCTCAAACATGTAAAGTGTCTTACTAGCCTTGCAAATCCAACTGGAACCGAAAAACTGTGGGAAATAACTCATAAAAATGGCCATAAACACGAAAACGATGAGTTTCTGGTCATATCTCTTAAACATGTAACGGGCATAAGGTCGTTGTAAATCTGCCTGGAACGCAAAAAATGTGGGCAATAGCTCATGAAAAGCGGCCATAAAGCGTGAAAGCAGCGAGTTTACGGTTATACCTCTCAAACATGTAAGGGTTCTTACTAGGCATGCAAATCCGCCTAGAACCCCAAAACTATGGGCAATAACTCATGAAAATGACCATAAAACACGAAAAGCGAAGTTTTTGGTCATAACTCTCAAAAATATATCGGGTCTTAAGGTTGTTATAAATCGCCTGAACCCCAAAACCGTGGGCAATAGCTCATGAAAGCGGCCATAAAAGCGAAAGCGATGAGTTTCTTGTCATATCTCTCAAACATGTAAGGGTTCTTACGAGGCATGCAAATCCGCCTGGAACCCCAAAACTATGGGCAATAGCTCATGAAAACGGCCACAAAACACGAAAACCCTGAGATTTTAATCATGTATCTCAAACATGTAACGAGTCTTACTGGCCTTGCAAATCCAACTAGAACCCAAAAACTGTGGGCAATAACTCATGAAAACAGACATCAACACGAAAATGACGAGTTTTTGGTCATAACTCTCAAACATGTGTCGGGTCTTAAGGTCGTTGTAAATCGCCCTGGAACCCTAAAACTTTGGGCAATAGCTCATGGAAACGACCATAAAACGGAAAACAACGAGTTTCTGGTCATATCACTCAAACATTTGTGGGTTCTTACGAGGCATGCAAATCCGCTCGGAACCCAAAACTATGGGCAATAACTTATGAAAATGACCATAAAACAACAAAAACGACAACTTTTTGGTCATAACTCTCAAACATGTATCAGGTGTTAAGTTTGCTGTAAATCGCCCTAGAACCATAAAATAGACATAAAACGCGAAAACTGCGAGTTTTGGGTCATATCTCGCCAACATGTGTCGGGTCTTAAGGTCATTATAAATCTCCTTGAACCCCAAAACTATGGGCAATAGCTCATAAACGGCCATAAAGCGCGAAAACAACGATTTTACGGTCATATCTCTCAAACATGTAAGGGTTCTTATGAGGCATGCAAATCTGCCTAGAAGCCAAAAATGTGGGTAATAACTCATGAAAACGACCATAAAAGCGAAAATGACAATTTTCTAGTCATATATCCCAAACATGTAAGGGTTTCTTACGAGGCATGCAAGTTCACTTGGAACCCAAAAATGTGGGTAATAACTCATGAAAACGACCATAAATCACGAAAGCAGCGAGTTTTGGTCATAAATCTCAAAAATATGACGGGCCTTAAGGTCGTTAAATCGCCTAGAACCCCAAAACTGTGGGCAACTCATGAAAACGGCCATAAAGCATAAAAGCAGCGAGTTTCTGGTCATGCCTCTCAAACATGGAAGGGTTCTTACGAGGCATGCAAATCCGTCTGGAACCCCAAACCTATGGGTAATAGCCCTTGAAAACGGCCATAAAACACGAAAACTACGAGTTTTTAGTCATATATCTTAAACATGTAACGGGTCTTACTGGCCTTGCAAATCCAACGGGAACCCAAAAACTGTGAGAAATAACTCAAAAAATGGCCATAAACACGAAAACGATGATTTTTTTGTCATCATTCTCAAACATGTGTTGGGTCATAAGGTCGTTGAAAATTGCCCTGGAACCCAAAAAGTGTGGGCAATAGCTCATGAAAATGGCCATAAAACGCAAAATCGACGAGTTTCTGGTCATATCTCTCAAACATGTAAGGGTTCTTATGAGACATGCAAATCCGCCTGGAACCCCAAAACTGTGGGCAATAGCTCATGAAAACGGCCATAAAACACGAAAACTATGAGTTATTAGTCATATGTCTCAAACATGTAAAGTGTCTTACTGGCCTTGCAAATCCAACTGGAATCCAAAAACTATGGGAAATAACTCATAAAAATGGCCATAAACAAGAAAACGACGAGTTTCTGGTCATATCTCTTAAACATGTAAGGGTTCTTACGAGGCATGCAAATCCGCCTGGAACCCCAAAACTGTGGGCAATAGCTCATGAAAACGGCCATAAAACACGAAAACTATGAGTTTTTAGTCATATGTCTCAAACATGTAATGTGTCTTACTGGCCTCGCAAATCCAACTGGAATCCAAAAACTATGGGTAATAACTCATAAAAATGGCCATAAACACGAAAACGACGAGTTTTTGGTCATAACTCTCAAACATGTGTCAGGTCATAAGGTTGTTGTAAATCTGCCTGGAACCCAAAAAATTTGGGCAATAGCTCATGAAAACGACCATAAAACGCGATAACGACGATTTTCTGGTCATATCTCTCAAACATGTAAGGGTTCTTACGAGGCATGCAAATATGCCTAGAAGCCAAAAAAATGTGGGTAATAACTCATGAAAATGACCATAAAACACGAAAACGACGAGTTTTTGGTCATAACTCTCAAAAATGTATCGAGTCTTAAGGTTGTTATAAATCGCCCTGGAACCCCAAAACTGTGGGCAATAGCTCATGAAAATGGCCATAAATAGGAAAACAACGAGTTTCTGGTCATACCTCTCAAACATGTGAGGGTTCATACGAGGCATACAAATCCGCCTGGAACCCCAAAACTATGGGCAATAGCTCATGAAAATGGCCATAAACACGAAACTATGAGTTTTAATCATATATCTCAAACATGTAAGTGTCTTACGGCCTTGCAAATCCAACTGGAACCAAAAACTATGGGAAATAACTCATGAAAATGGCCATAAACACGAAATGACGAGTTTTTGGTCATAACTCTCAAACATGTGTCGGGTAAGGTCGTTGTAAATCGCCGAACCCTAAACTGCGGGCAATAGCTCGTGAAAACGGCCAGAAAACGAGAAAACTACGAGTTTTTGGTCCTATCTCTCAAACATGTAAGGGTTATTACGAGGCATGCAAATCCGCCTGAAACCCAAAAACTGTGGGCAATAACTCATGAAAATGACCATAAAACACAAAACGAAAAAATTTGGTCATAACTCTCAAACATGTATCGGGTCTTAAGTTGTTATAAATCGCCTAGAACCCAAAAATGGGCAATAGCTCATGAAAACGCCATAAAAGCGAAAACGAAGTTTTTGTCATATCTCTCAAACATGTAAGGGTTCTTAAGGCATTATAAATCGCCGAACCCCAAAACTATGGGCAATAGCTCATGAAAATGGCCATAAAACACGAAAACAACGATTTTAATCATATCTCAAACATGTAAGGGTTCTTATGGCATGCAAATCCAACTAGAAGCCAAAATGTGGGTAATAACTCATGAAAACGACATAAACGAAAATGACAATTTTTTGGTCATATATCAAACATGGGTTTCTTAAGGTCATGTAAATCGCTTGGAACCCAAAAATGTGGGTAATAGCTCATGAAAACGCATAAAAACGAAAACAACGATGAGTTTACGGTCATATCTCTCAAACATGTGGGTTCTTAAGGCATGCAAATCGCCGGAACCCCAAACTATGGGCAATAACTCATGAAAATGACCATAAAACAACAAAACGACAGTTTTTGGTCATAACTCTCAAACATGTAAGTGTTAAGTTTGCAAATCGCCTAGAACCATAAAATAGACATAAAACGAAAACTACGAAGTTTTGGGTCATATATCAAACATGTAACGGGTCTTAAGTCATTATAAATCGCAATGGAACCCCAAAACTGTGAAATAACTCATAAAATGGCCATAAACGAAAACAACGATTTTTGGTCATATCTCTCAAACATGTAAGGGTTCTTATGAGGCATGCAAATTGCCTAGAACCCAAAAAGTGTGGGCAATAGCTCATGAAAACGACCATAAACGAAAACGACATTTTTAGTCATATATCTCTCAAACATGTAAGGGTTCTTATGAGGCATGCAAATCCGGAACCCAAAAATGTGGGTAATAACTCATGAAAACATCCATAAACACAAAAACGAGATTTTTGGTCATAAATTCAAACATGTAACGGGCCTTAAGGTCAAATCCAACTGAACCCCAAAACTGTGGGCAACTCATAAAATGGCCATAAAACGAAAACGATGAGTTTCGGTCATATCTCAAACATGTAAGGGTTCTTACTTGCATGCAAATCGCCTGAACCCCAAAACTATGGCAATAGCTCATGAAAACGGCCATAAAACACGAAAACTATGAGTTTTAGTCATATCTCAAACATGTAATGTGTCTTCATCGCCTTGCAAATCCAATCGGAACCCAAAACTATGGGTAATAACTCATAACAATGGCCATAAACACGAAAACGACGAGTTTTTGGTCATAACTCTCAAACATGTGTCAGGTCATAAGGTCGTTGTAAATCTGCCTGGAACCCAAAAAATTTGGGCAATAGCTCATGAAAACGACCATGAAACGCGATAACGACGATTTTCTGGTTATATCTCTCAAACATGTAAGGGTTCTTACTAGGCATGCAAATCCACCTGGAACCCCAAAACTATGGGCAATAACGCATGAAAATGACCATAAAACAACAGAAACGACAACTTTTTGGTCATCACTCTCAAACATGTGTTGGGTCATAAGGTCGTTGAAAATTGCCCTGGAACCCCAAAACCGTGGGCAATAGCTCATGAAAACGTCCATAAAACGCGAAAACGACGAGTTTCTTCTCATATCTCTCAAACATGTAAGGGTTCTTACGAGGCATGCAAATCGCCTGGAACCCCAAAACTATGGGCAATAGCTCATGAAAACGGCCACAAAACACGAAAACTCTGAGATTTTAATCATGTATCTCAAACATGTAACGAGTCTTACTGGCCTTGCAAATCCAACTAGAACCCAAAAACTGTGGGCAATAACTCATGAAAATGACCATAAAACACGAAAACGACGAGTTTTGGTCATAACTCAAACATGTGTTGGGTCTTAAGGTCGCTAAATCGCCTCGCACCCTAAAAATGTGGGCAATAGCTCATGAAACGACCATAAAACGCGAAAACAACGAAGCTCGGTCATATCTCTCAAACATGTGGGTTCTACGAGGCATGCAAATCCGCCGAACCCAAAACTATGGGCAATAACTCATGAAAATGACCATAAAACAACAAAACGACGAAAATTTGGTCATAACTCTCAAACATGTATCAAAGGTTTTATCAAATCGCTGGAACCCCAAAATTGGAAATAACTCATAAAATAGACATAAACGCGAAAACGAAGTTTTGGGTCATATCTCTCAAACATGTCAGGTCTTAAGGTCATTATAAATCGCCTGGAACCCCAAAACTATGGGCAATAGCTCATGAAAACGGCCATAAAACGAGAGAACGACGAGTTTCTGGTCATATCTCAAACATGTAAGGTTCTTATGAGGCATGCAAATCCACTAGAAGCCAAAAATGTGGGTAATAACTCATGAAAACGACCATAAACGCGAAAATGACAATTTTCTAGTCATATATCCCAAACATGTGGTCTTACGAGGCATGCAAATCGCTTGGAACCCAAAAATGTGGGTAATAACTCATGAAACGACCATAAATCACAAAAACGATGAGTTTTTGGTCATAAATCTCAAACATGTAAGGGTTCTTAAGGTCTTGTAAATCGCCTGAACCCCAAAATTGTGGGCAACTCATGAAACGGCCATAAAACGCAAAAACGACGAAGTTTGGTCATGTCTCTCAAACATGGAAGGGTTCTTACGAGGCATGCAAATCCGTGCTGAACCCCAAACCTATGGGCATGGGCAATTGAAAAGCCATAAAACACTAAAACTACGAAGTTTTAGTCATATCTTAAACATGTAACGAGTCTTACTGGCCTTGCAAATCCAATCGAACCCAAAACTATGAGAAATAACTCAAAAATGGCCATAAACGAAAACGATGATTTTTGGTCATCACTCTCAAACATGTGTTGGGTCATAAGGTCGTTGAAAATTGCCCGAACCCAAAAAGTGTGGGCAATAGCTCATGAAAACGGCATATAAACGCGAAACGACGATTTTCGGTCATATCTCTCAAACATGTAAGGGTTCTTATGAGGCATGCAAATCCGCTGAACCCAAAAATGGGCAATAACTCATGAAAACATCCATAAAACACAAAACTACGAAGTTTTGGTCATAACTTTCAAACATGTACGGTTCTTAAGGTTGCAAATCCAAGCTGAACCCCAAAACTGTGGGCAACTCATGAAAATGGCCATAAAACGAAACCGATGAGTTTCTGGTCATATCTCTTAAACATGTAAGGGTTCTTACTTGTCATGCAAATCCGCCTGGAACCCCAAAACTGTGGGCAATAGCTCATGAAAACGGCCATAAAACACGAAAACTATGAGTTTTTAGTCATATGTCTCAAACATGTAATGTGTCTTACTGGCCTTGCAAATCCAACTGGAATCCAAAAACTATGGGTAGTAACTCATAAAAATGGCCATAAACAGGAAAACGACGAGTTTTTGGTCATAACTCTCAAACATGTGTCGGGCATAAGGTCGTTGTAAATCTGCCTGGAACGCAAAAAATTGGGCAATAGCTCATGAAAACGGCCATAAAACGTGAAAACGACGAGTTTCTAGTTATACCTCTCAAACATGTAAGGGTTCTTACTAGGCATGCAAATCCGCCTAGAACCCCAAAACTATGGGCAATAACTCATGAAAATGACCATAAAACACGAAAACGACGAGTTTTTGGTCATAACTCTCAAAAATGTATCGGGTCTTAAGGTTGTTATAAATCGCCTCGAACCCCAAAACCGTGGGCAATAGCTCATGAAAACGGCCATAAACGAAAGCAGGAGTTTCTTGTCATATCTCTCAAACATGTAAGGGCATTCAAATCGAGGCATGGAACCCCAAAACAATGGGCAATAGCTCATGAAAACGGCCACAAAACACGAAAATTCTGAGATTTTAATCATGTATCTCAAACATGTAACGAGTCTTACTGGCCTTGCAAATCCAACTAGAACCCAAAACTGTGGGCAATAACTCATGAAAATGACATCAACACGAAAATGACGAAGTTTTGGTCATAACTCTCAAACATGTGTCGGTCTTAAGTTCGCTAAATCGCCTGAACCCTAAAAACGTGGGCAATATCTCATGGAAACGACCATAAAACTCGAAAACGAAGTTTAGGTTATATCTCTCAAACATGTAAGGGTTCTTACTAGGCATGCAAATCCACCTGGAACCCCAAAACTATGGGCAATAACGCATGAAAATGACCATAAAACAACAGAAACGACAACTTTTTGGTCATAACTCTCAAACATGTATCAGGTGTTAAGTTTCAGAATCGCCTAGAACCATAAAATAGACATAAAACGAAAACTGAAGTTTTGGGTCATATCTCGCCAACATGTGTCGGGTCTTAAGGTCATTATAAATCGCCGAACCCCAAAACTGGGCAATAGCTCATGAAAACGGCCATAAAACGCGAAACAACGATTTTACGGTCATATCTCTCAAACATGTAAGCGTTCTTATGAGGCATGCAAATCTGCCTAGAAGCCAAAAAATGGGTAATAACTCATGAAAACGACCATAAACGCGAAAATGATAATTTTAGTCATATATCCCAAACATGTAAGGGTTTCTTACGAGGCATGCAAGTTCTCTTGGAACCCAAAAATGTGGGTAATAACTCATGAAACGACCATAAATCACGAAACGACGAAGTTTTGGTCATAAATCTCAAAAATATGACGGTCCTTAAGGTCGTTAAATCGCCTGGAACCCCAAAACTATGGGCAACTCATGAAAACGCCATAAAACGCAAAAAACGACGAAGTTTACGGTCATGTCTCTCAAACATGGAAGGGTTCTACGAGGCATGCAAATCCGTCTGGAACCCCAAAACTATGGGCAATAGCCCTTGAAAACGGCCATAAAACACGAAAACTACGAAGTTTTAGTCATATATATTAAACATGTAACGGTCTTCTTGGCCTTGCAAATCCAATCGGAACCAAAAACTATGAGAAATAACTCAAAAAATGGCCATAAACACGAAAACGATGATTTTTTGGTCATCACTCTCAAACATGTGTTGGGTCATAAGGTCGTTGAAAATTGCCCTGGAACCCAAAAAGTGTGGGCAATAGCTCATGAAAACGGCCATAAAACGCAAAAACGACGAGTTTATGGTCATATCTCTCAAACATGTAAGGGTTCTTATGAGGCATGCAAATCCGCCTGGAACCCCAAAACTGTGGGCAACAGCTCAGCTCATGAAAACATCCATAAAACACAAAAACTACGAATTTTCAGTCATATATTTTAAACATGTAACGGGTCTTACTGGCCTTGCAAATCCAACTGGAACCGAAAAACTGTGGGAAATAACTCATAAAAATGGCCATAAACACGAAAACGATGAGTTTCTTGTCATATCTCTTAAATATGTAAGGGTTCTTACGAGGCATGCAAATCCGCCTGGAACCCCAAAACTGTGGCGATAGCTCATGAAAACGGCCATAAAACACGAAAACTATGAGTTTTTAGTCATATGTCTCAAACATGTAATGTGTCTTACTGGCCTCGCAAATCCAACTGGAATCCAAAAACTAAGGGTAATAACTCATAAAAATGGCCATAAACAGGAAAACGACGAGTTTTTGGTCATAACTCTCAAACATGTGTCGGGCATAAGGTCGTTGTAAATCTGCCTGGAACGCAAAAAAATGTGGGCAATAGCTCATGAAAACGGCCATAAAAACGACGAGTTTCTGGTTATACGTATCAAACATGTAAGGGTTCTTACTAGGCATGCAAATCCGCCTAGAACCCCAAAACTATGGGCAATAACTCATGAAAATGACCATAAACACAAAAACGACGAGTTTTTGGTCATAACTCTCAAAAATGTATCGGGTCTTAAGGTTGTTATAAATCGCCCTGGAACCCCAAAACCGTGGGCAATAGCTCATGAAAACGGCCATAAAACGCGAAAACGACGAGTTTCTTGTCATATCTCTCAAACATGTAAGGGTTCTTACGAGGCATGCAAATCCGCCTGGAACCCCAAAATTATGGGCAATAGCTCATGAAAACGGCCACAAAACACGAAAATTTCGAGATTTTAATCATGTATCTCAAACATGTAACGAGTCTTACCGCCTTGCAAATCCAACTAGAACCCAAAAACTGTGGGCAATAACTCATGAAAATGACATCAACACGAAAATGACGAGTTTTTGGTCATAACTCTCAAACATGTGTCGGGTCTTAAGTTCGTTGTAAATCGCCTCGAACCCTAAAACGTGGGCAATATCTCATGAAACGACCATAAAACTCAAAACGACGAAGTTTACGGTTATACCTCTCAAACATTTGTGGGTTCTTACGAGGCATGCAACCGCCGGAACCCAAAACTATGGGCAATAACTCATGAAAATGACCATAAAACAACAAAACGACAACTTGTTGGTCATAACTCTCAAACATGTATCGTGTTAAGTTTGTCAGAATCGCCCTAGAACCATAAAATAGACATAAAACGAAATCGCGAAGTTTTGGGTCATATCTCGCCAACATGTGTCGGGTCTTAAGGTCATTATAATCGCCGAACCCCAAAACTGTGGGCAATAGCTCATGAAAACGGCCATAAAACGCGAAAACAACGATTTTCTGGTCATATCTCTCAAACATGTAAGCGTTCTTATGAGGCATGCAAATCTGCCTAGAAGCCAAAAATGTGGGTAATAACTCATGAAAACGACCATAAAACGCGAAAATGATAATTTTCTAGTCATATATCCCAAACATGTAAGGGTTTCTTACGAGGCATGCAAGTTCTCTTGGAACCCAAAAAATGTGGGTAATAACTCATGAAAACGACCATAAATCACGAAAACGACGAGTTTTTGGTCATAAATCTCAAAAATATGACGGGCCTTAAGGTCGTTGTAAATCGCCCTGGAACCCCAAAACTATGGGCAACTCATGAAAACGGCCATAAAACGCAAAAACGACGAGTTTCTGGTCATGTCTCTCAAGCATGGAAGGGTTCTTACGAGGCATGCAAATCCGTCTGGAACCCCAAAACTATGGGCAATAGCCCTTGAAAACGGCCATAAAACACGAAAACTACGAGTTTTTAGTCATATATATTAAACATGTAACGAGTCTTACTGGCCTTGCAAATCCAACTGGAACCGAAAAACTGTGGGAAATAACTCATAAAAATGGCCATAAACACGAAAACGATGAGTTTCTGGTCATATCTCTTAAACATGTAAGGGTTCTTACTTGTCATGCAAATCCGCCTGGAACCCCAAAACTGTGGGCAATAGCTCATGAAAACGGCCATAAAACACGAAAACTATGAGTTTTTAGTCATATGTCTCAAACATGTAATGTGTCTTACTGGCCTTGCAAATCCAACTGGAATCCAAAAACTATGGGTAGTAACTCATAAAAATGGCCATAAACAGGAAAACGACGAGTTTTTGGTCATAACTCTCAAACATGTGTCGGGCATAAGGTCGTTGTAAATCTGCCTGGAACGCAAAAAATGTGGGCAATAGCTCATGAAAACGGCCATAAAACGTGAAAACGACGAGTTTCTGGTTATACCTCTCAAACATGTTAGGGTTCTTACTAGGGATGCAAATCCTCCTAGAACCCCAAAACTATGGGCAATAACTCATGAAAATGACCATAAAACACGAAAACGACGAGTTTTTGGTCAAAACTCTCAAAAATGTATCGGGTCTTAAGGTTGTTATAAATCGCCCTAGAACCCCAAAACCGTGGGCAATAGCTCATGAAAACGGCCATAAAACGCGAAAACGACGAGTTTCTTGTCATATCTCTCAAACATGTAAGGGTTCTTACGAGGCATGCAAATCCGCCTGGAACCCCAAAACTATGGGCAATAGCTCATGAAAATGGCCACAAAACAAGAAAACTCTGAGATTTTTATCATGTATCTCAAACATGTAACGAGTCTTACTGGCCTTGCAAATCCAACTAGAACCCAACAATTGTGGGCAATAACTCATGAAAACAGACATCAACACGAAAATGACGAGTTTTTGGTCATAACGCTCAAACATGTGTCGGGTCTTAAGGTCGTTGTAAATCGCCCTGGAACCCTAAAACTGTGGGCAATAGCTCATTAAAACGGCCATAAAACGAGAAAACGACGAGTTTCTGGTTATACCTCTCAAACATGTAAGGGTTCTTACTAGGCATGCAAATCCGCCTAGAACCCCAAAACTATGGGCAATAACTCATGAAAATGACCATAAAACACGAAAACGACGAGTTTTTGGTCATAACTCTCAAAAATGTATCGGGTCTTAAGGTTGTTATAAATCGCCCTAGAACCCCAAAACCGTGGGCAATAGCTCATGAAAACGGCCATAAAACGCGAAAACGACGAGTTTCTTGTCATATCTCTCAAACATGTAAGGGTTCTTACGAGGCATGCAAATCCGCCTGGAACCCCAAAACTATGGGCAATAGCTCATGAAAATGGCCACAAAACAAGAAAACTCTAAGATTTTTATCATGTATCTCAAACATGTAACGAGTCTTACTGGCCTTGCAAATCCTACTAGAACCCAACAATTGTGGGCAATAACTCATGAAAACAGACATCAACACGAAAATGACGAGTTTTTGGTCATAACGCTCAAACATGTGTCGGGTCTTAAGGTCGTTGTAAATCGCCCTGGAACCATAAAACTGTGGGCAATAGCTCATGGAAACGACCATAAAACGCGAAAACAACGAGTTTCTGGTCATATCTCTCAAACATTTGTGGGTTCTTACGAGGAAGGCAAATCCGCTCGGAACCCAAAACTATGGGCAATAACTCATGAAAATGACCATAAAACAACAAAAACGACAACTTTTTGGTCATAACTCTCAAACATATATCAGGTGTTAAGTTTGCTGTAAATCGCCCTAGAACCATAAAATAGACATAAAACGCGAAATCATGAGTTTTGGGTCATATCTCGCCAACATGTGTCGGGTCTTAAGGTCATTATAAATCGCACTGGAACCCCAAAACTGTGGGCAATAGCTCATGAAAACGGCCATAAAACGCGAAAACAACGATTTTCTGGTCATATCTCTCAAACATGTAAGCGTTCTTATGAGGCATGCAAATCTGCCTAGAAGCCAAAAATGTGGGTAATAACTCATGAAAACGACCATAAAACGCGAAAATGATAATTTTCTAGTCATATATCCCAAACATGTAAGGGTTTCTTACGAGGCATGCAAGTTCTCTTGGAACCCAAAAAATGTGGGTAATAACTCATGAAAACGACCATAAATCACGAAAACGATGAGTTTTTGGTCATAAATCTCAAAAATATGACGGGCCTTAAGGTCGTTGTAAATCGCCCTGGAACCCCAAAACTGTGGGCAACTTATGAAAACGGCCATAAAACGCAAAAACGACGAGTTTCTGGTCATGTCTCTCAAGCATGGAAGGGTTCTTACGAGGCATGCAAATCCGTCTGGAACCCCAAACCTATGGGCAATAGCCCTTGAAAACGGCCATAAAACACGAAAACTACGAGTTTTTAGTCATATATCTTAAACATGTAACGAGTCTTACTGGCCTTGCAAATCCAACTGGAACCCAAAAACTGTGAGAAATAACTCAAAAAATGGCCATAAACACGAAAACAATGATTTTTTGGTCATCACTCTCAAACATGTGTTGGGTCATAAGGTCGTTGAAAATTGCCCTGGAACCCAAAAAGTGTGGGCAATAGCTCATGAAAACGGCCATAAAACGCAAAAATGACGAGTTTCTGGTCATATCTCTCAAACATGTAAGGGTTCTTATGAGGCATGCAAATCCGCCTGGAACCCCAAAACTGTGGGCAACAGCTCAGCTCATGAAAACATCCATAAAACACAAAAACTACGAATTTTCAGTCATATATTTTAAACATGTAACGGTTCTTACTGGCCTTGCAAATCCAACTGGAACCGAAAAACTGTGGGAAATAACTCATAAAAATGGCCATAAACACGAAAACGATGAGTTTCTGGTCATATCTCTTAAACATGTAAGGGTTCTTACGAGGCATGCAAATCCGCCTGGAACCCCAAAACTGTGGGCAATAGCTCATGAAAACGGCCATAAAACACGAAAACTATGAGTTTTTAGTCATATGTCTCAAACATGTAATGTGTCTTACTGGCCTTGCAAATCCAACTGGAATCCAAAAACTATGGGTAATAACTCATAAAAATGGCCATAAACAGGAAAACGACGAGTTTTTGGTCATAACTCTCAAACATGTGTCGGGCATAAGGTCGTTCTAAATCTGCCTGGGACGCAAAAAATGTGGGCAATAGCTCATGAAAACGGCCATAAAACGAGAAAACGACGAGTTTCTGGTTATACCTCTCAAACATGTAAGGGTTCTTACTAGGCATGCAAATCCGCCTAGAACCCCAAAACTATGGGCAATAACTCACGAAAATGACCATAAAACACGAAAACGACGAGTTTTTGGTCATAACTCTCAAAAATGTATCGGGTCTTAAGGTTGTTATAAATCGCCCTAGAACCCCAAAACCGTGGGCAATAGCTCATGAAAAAGGCCATAAAACACGAAAACGACGAGTTTCTTGTCATATCTCTCAAACATGTAAGGGTTCTTACGAGGCATGCAAATCCGCCTGGAACCCCAAAACTATGGGCAATAGCTCATGAAAACGGCCACAAAACACGAAAAGTCTGAGATTTTAATCATGTATCTCAAACATGTAACGTGTCTTTACCGACTTGCAAATCCAACTAGAACCCAAAACTGGGCAATAACTCATGAAAATGTATCAACACGAAAATGACGAGTTTTTGGTCTTAACTCTCAAGCATGTGTCGGGTCTTAAGGTCGTTGTAAATCGCCCTGGCACCCTAAAACTGTGGGCAATAGCTCATGGAAACGACCATAAAACGCGAAAACAACGAGTTTCTGGTCATATCTCTCAAACATTTGTGGGGCTTACGAGGCATGCAAATCCGCTCGGAACCCAAAACTGTGGGCAATAACTCATGAAAATGACCATAAAACAACAAAAACGAAAAAAAATGGTCATAACTCTCAAACATGTATCAGGTGTTAAGTTTGCTGTAAATCGCCCTAGAACCATAAAATAGACATAAAACGCGAAAACTGCGAGTTTTGGGTCATATCTCGCCAACATGTGTCGGGTCTTAAGGTCATTATAAATCGTGACCGAACCCCAAAACTATGGGCAATAGCTCATGAAAACGGCCATAAAACGCGAAAACAACGATTTTCTGGTCATATCTCTCAAACATGTAAGGGTTCTTATGAGGCATGCAAATCTGCCTAGAAGCCAAAAATGTGGGTAATAACTCATGAAAACGACCATAAAACGCGAAAATGACAATTTTCTAGTCATATATCCCAAACATGTAAGGGTTTCTTACGAGGCATGCAAGTTCGCTTGGAACCCAAAAAATGTGGGTAATAACTCATGAAAACGACCATAAATCACGAAAACGACGAGTTTTTGGTCATAAATCTCAAAAATATGACGGGCCTTAAGGTCGTTGTAAATCGCCCTGGAACCCCAAAACTGTGGGCAACTCATGAAAACGGCCATAAAACGCAAAAACGATGAGTTGCTGGTCATGTCTCTCAAGCATGGAAGGGTTCTTACGAGGCATGCAAATCCGTCTGGAACCCCAAACCTATGGGCAATAGCCCTTGAAAACGGCCATAAAACACGAAAACCACGAGTTTTTAGTCATATATCTTAAACATGTAACGAGTCTTACTGGCCTTGCAAATCCAACTGGAACCCAAAAACTGTGAGAAATAACTCAAAAAATGGCCATAAACACGAAAACAATGATTTTTTGGTCATCACTCTCAAACATGTGTTGGGTCATAAGGTCGTTGAAAATTGCCCTGGAACCCAAAAAGTGTGGGCAATAGCTCATGAAAACGGCCATAAAACGCAAAAACGACGAGTTTCTGGTCATATCTCTCAAACATGTAAGGGTTCTTATGAGGCATGCAAATCCGCCTGGAACCCCAAAACTGTGGGCAATAGCTCAGCTCATGAAAACAGCCATAAAACACAAAAACTACGAATTTTCAGTCATATATTTTAAACATGTAACGGGTCCTACTGGCCTTGCAAATCCAACTGGAACCGAAAAACTGTGGGAAATAACTCATAAAAATGGCCATAAACACGAAAACGATGAGTTTCTGGTCATATCTCTTAAACATGTAAGGGTTCTTACGAGGCATGCAAATCCGCCTGGAACCCCAAAGCTGTGGGTAATAGCTCATGAAAACGGCCATAAAACACGAAAACTATGAGTTTTTAGTCATATGTCTCAAACATGTAATGTGTCTTACTGGCCTTGCAAATCCAACTGGAATCCAAAAACTATGGGTAATAACTCATAAAAATGGCCATAAACAGGAAAACGACGAGTTTTTGGTCATAACTCTCAAACATGTGTCGGGCATAAGGTCGTTGTAAATCTGCCTTGAACGCAAAAAATGTGGGCAATAGCTCATTAAAACGGCCATAAAACGAGAAAACGACGAGTTTCTGGTTATACCTCTCAAACATGTAAGGGTTCTTACTAGGCATGCAAATCCGCCTAGAACCCCAAAACTATGGGCAATAACTCATGAAAATGACCATAAAACACGAAAACGACGAGTTTTTGGTCATAACTCTCAAAAATGTATCGGGTCTTAAGGTTGTTATAAATCGCCGTAGAACCCCAAAACCGTGGGCAATAGCTCATGAAAACGGCCATAAAACGCGAAAACGACGAGTTTCTTGTCATATCTCTCAAACATGTAAGGGTTCTTACGAGGCATGCAAATCCGCCTGGAACCCCAAAACTATGGGCAATAGCTCATGAAAACGTCCACAAAACTAGAAAACTCTGAGATTTTAATCATGTATCTCAAACATGTAACGAGTCTTACTGGCCTTGCAAATCCAACTAGAACCCAAAAACTGTGGGCAATAACTCATGAAAACAGACATCAACACGAAAATGATGAGTTTTTGGTCATAACTCTCAACCATGTGTCGGGTCTTAAGGTCGTTGTAAATCGCCCTGGAACCCTAAAACTGTGGGCAATAGCTCATGGAAACGACCATAAAACGCGAAAACAACGAAGCCGGTCATATCTCTCAAACATTTGTGGGTTCTTACGAGGCATGCAAATCCGCCGAACCCAAAACTAGGCAATAACTCATGAAAATGACCATAAAACAACAAAAACGACAACTTTTTGGTCATAACTCTCAAACATGTATCAGTGTTAAGTTTGTCAGAATCGCCCTAGAACCATAAAATAGACATAAACGCGAAAATGCGAGTTTTGGGTCATATCTCAACATGTGTCGGGTTTTAAGGTCATTATAAATCGTGGAACCCCAAAACTGTGGGCAATAGCTCATGAAAACGGCCATAAAACACGAAAAGTACGAGTTTCTGGTCATATCTCTCAAACATGTAAGGGTTCTTATGAGGCATGTAAATCGCCTAGAAGCCAAAATGTGGGTAATAACTCATGAAAACGACCATAAACGCGAAAATGACAATTTTCTAGTCATATATACCAAACATGTAAGGGTTTCTTACGAGGCATGCAAGTTCGCTTGGAACCCAAAAAATGTGGGTAATAACTCATGAAAACGACCATAAATCACGAAAACGACGAGTTTTTGGTCATAAATCTCAAAAATATGACGGGCCTTAAGGTCGTTGTAAATCGCCCTGGAACCCCAAAACTGTGGGCAACTCATGAAAACGGCCATAAAACGCAAAAACGACGAGTTTCTGGTCATGTCTCTCAAACATGGAAGGGTTCTGACGAGGCATGCAAATCCGTCTAGAACCCCAAAACTATGGGCAATAGCCCTTGAAAACGGCCATAAAACACGAAAACTATGAGTTTTTAGTCATATATCTTAAACATGTAACGAGTCTTACTCGCCTTGCAAATCCAACTGGAACCCAAAAACTGTGAGAAATAACTCAAAAATGGCCATAAACACGAAAACGATGATTTTTTGGTCATCACTCTCAAACATGTGTTGGGTCATAAGGTCGTTGAAATCGCCCTGGAACCCAAAAAGTGTGGGCAATAGCTCATGAAAATGGCCATAAAACGCAAAAACGACGATTTTCTGGTCATATCTCTCAAACTTGTAAGGGTTCTTATGAGGCATGCAAATCCACCTGGAACCCCAAAACTGTGGGCAATAGCTCATGAAAACGGCCATAAAACACGAAAACTATGAATTATTAGTCATATGTCTCAAACATGTAAAGTGTCTTAGTGGCCTTGCAAATCCAACTGGAATCCAAAATATATGGGAAATAACTCATAAAAATGGCCATAAACACGAAAACGACGAGTTTTTGGTCGTAACTCTCAAAGATATGTCCAGTCTTAAGGTCGTTGTAAATCGCCCTGGAACCCCAAAACTGTGGACAATAGCTCATGAAAACGGCCATAAAACGCAAAAACGACGAGTTTCTGGTCATATCTCTCAAACATGTAAGGGTTCTTACAAGGCATTCAAATCCACCTGGAACCCCAAAACTGTGGGCAACAGCTCAGCTCATGAAAACAGCCATAAAACACAAAAACTACGAGTTTTCAGTCATATATTTTAAACATATAACGGGTCTTACTGGCCTTGCAAATCCAACTAGAACCGAAAAACTGTGGGAAATAACTCATAAAAATGGCCATAAACACAAAAACGATGAGTTTTTGGTCATCACTCTTAAACATGTAAGGGTTCTTACGAGGCATGCAAATCAGCCTGGAACCCCAAAACTGTGGGCAATAGCTCATGAAAACGGCCATAAAACACTAAAACTATGAGTTTTTAGTCATATGTCTCAAACATGTAATGTGTCTTACTGGCCTTGCAAATCCAACTGGAATACAAAAACTATGGGTAATAACTCATAAAAATGGCCATAAACACGAAAACGGCGAGTTTTTGGTCATAACTCTCAAACATGTGTCAGGTCATAAGGTTGTTGTAAATGTGCCTAGAACCCAAAAAATTTGGGCAATAGCTCATGAAAACGACCATAAAACGCGATAACAACGATTTTCTGGTCATATCTCTCAAACATGTAAGGGTTCTTACGAGGCATGCAAATATACCTAGAAGCCAAAAAATGTGGGTAATAACTCATGACAATGACCATAAAACACGAAAACGACGAGTTTTTGGTCATAACACTCAAAAATGTATCGAGTCTTAAGGTTGTTATAAATCGCCCTGGAACCCCAAAACTGTGGGCAATAGCTCATGAAAACTGCCATAAAACGCGAAAATGACGAGTTTTTTGTCATATCTCTCAAACATGTAAGAGTTCTTACGAGGCATGCAAATCCGTCTGGAACCCCAAAACTGTGGGCAATAGCTCATGAAAATGGCCATAAAACACGAAAACTATGAGTTTCTAGTCATTTATCTCAAACATGTAAAGTGTCTTACTGGCCTTCCAAATCCAATTGGAAAAAAAAACTATGGGAAATAACTCATAAAAATGGCCATAAACAGGAAAACGACGAGTTTTTGGTCATAACTCTCAAACATGTGTCGGGCATAAGGTCGTTGTAAATCTGCCTGGAACGCAAAAAATGTGGGCAATAGCTCATTAAAACGGCCATAAAACGTGAAAACAACGAGTTTCTGATTATACCTCTCAAACATGTAAGGGTTCTTACTAGGCATGCAAATCCGCCTAGAACCCCAAAACTATGGGCAATAACTCATGAAAATGACCATAAAACACGAAAACGACGAGTTTTTGGTCATAACTCTCAAAAATGTATCGGGTCTTAAGGTTGTTATAAATCGCCCTGGAACCCCAAAACCGTGGGCAATAGCTCATGAAAACGGCCATAAAAAACGAAAAGCGAAGTTTCTTGTCATATCTCTCAAACATGTAAGGGTTCTTACGAGGCATGCAAATCCGCCTGGAACCCCAAAACTATGGGCAATAGCTCATGAAAACGTCCACAAAACACGAAAACTCTGAGATTTTAATCATGTATCTCAAAACATGTAACGAGTCTTACTGGCCTTGCAAATCCAACTAGAACCCAAAAACTGTGGGCAATAACTCATGAAAACAGACATCAACACGAAAATGACGAGTTTTTGGTCATAACTCTCAAACATGTGTCGGGTCTTAAGGTCGTTGTAAATCGCCCTAGAACCCTAAATCTTTGGGCAATAGTTCATGGAAACGACCATAAAACGCGAAAACAACGAGTTTCTGGTCATATCTCTCAAACATTTGTGGGTTCTTACGAGGCATGCAAATCCGCTCGGAACCCAAAACTATGGGCAATAACTCATGAAAATGACCATAAAACAACAAAAACGAAAAAAATTTGGTCATAACTCTCAAACATGTATCAGGTGTTAAGTTTGCTGTAAATCGCCCTAGAACCATAAAATAGACATAAAACGCGAAAACTGCGAGTTTTGGGTCATATCTCGCCAACATGTGTCGGGTCTTAAGGTCATTATAAATCGCACTGGAACCCCAAAACTATGGGCAATAGCTCATGAAAACGGCCATAAAACGCGAAAACAACGATTTTCTGGTCATATCTCTCAAACATGTAAGGGTTCTTATGAGGCATGCAAATCTGCCTAGAAGCCAAAAATGTGGGTAATAACTCATGAAAACGACCATAAAACGCGAAAATGACAATTTTCTAGTCATATATCCCAAACATGTAAGGGTTTCTTACGAGGCATGCAAGTTCGCTTGGAACCCAAAAAATGTGGGTAATAACTCATGAAAACGACCATAAATCACGAAAACGACGAGGTTTTGGTCATAAATCTCAAAAATATGACGGGCCTTAAGGTCGTTGTAAATCGCCCTGGAACCCCAAAACTGTGGGCAACTCATGAAAACGGCCATAAAACGCAAAAACGATGAGTTGCTGGTCATGTCTCTCAAGCATGGAAGGGTTCTTACGAGGCATGCAAATCCGTCTGGAACCCCAAACCTATGGGCAATAGCCCTTGAAAACGGCCATAAAACACGAAAACCACGAGTTTTTAGTCATATATCTTAAACATGTAACGAGTCTTACTGGCCTTGCAAATCCAACTGGAACCCAAAAACTGTGAGAAATAACTCAAAAAATGGCCATAAACACGAAAACAATGATTTTTTGGTCATCACTCTCAAACATGTGTTGGGTCATAAGGTCGTTGAAAATTGCCCTGGAACCCAAAAAGTGTGGGCAATAGCTCATGAAAACGGCCATAAAAGCATAAAAGCAGCTTTACGGGTCATATCTCTCAAACATGTAAGGGTTCTTATGAGGCATGCAAATCCGCCTGGAACCCCAAAACTGTGGGCAACAGCTCAGCTCATGAAAACAGCCATAAAACACAAAAACTACGAATTTTCAGTCATATATTTTAAACATGTAACGGGTCTTACTGGCCTTGCAAATCCAACTGGAACCAAAAAACTGTGGGAAATAACTCATAAAAATGGCCATAAACACGAAAACGATGAGCTTCTGGTCATATCTCTTAAACATGTAAGGGTTCTTACGAGGCATGCAAATCCGCCTGGAACCCCAAAATTGTGGGCAATAGCTCATGAAAACGGCCATAAAACACGAAAACTATGAGTTTTTAGTCATATGTATCAAACATGTAATGTGTCTTACTGGTCTTGCAAATCCAACTGGAATCCAAAAACTATGGGTAATAACTCAGAAAAATGGCCATAAACACGAAAACGACGAGTTTTTATTCATAACTCTCAAACATGTGTCAGGTCATAAGGTTGTTGTAAATCTGCCTGGAACCCAAAAAAAATTGGGCAATAGCTCATGAAAACGACCATAAAACGCGATAACGACGATTTTCTGGTCATATCTCTCAAACATGTAAGGGTTCTTACGAGGCATGCAAATATGCCTAGAAGCCAAAAAAAATGTGGGTAATAACTCATGAAAATGACCATAAAACACGAAAACGACGAGTGTTTGGTCATAACTCTCAAAAATATATCGAGTCTTAAGGTTGTTATAAATCGCCCTGGAACCCCAAAACTGTGGGCAATAGCTCATGAAAACTGACATAAAACGCGAAAATGACGAGTTTTTTTTTCATATCTCTCAAACATGTAAGGGTTCTTACGAGGCATGCAAATCTGCCTTGAACCCCAAAACAATAGCTCATGAAAACAGCCGTAAAACACGAAAACTATGAGATTTTAATCATGTATCTCAAACATGTAACGGGTCTTACTAGCCTTGGAAATCCAACTAGAACCCAAAAACTATGGGAAATAACTCATGAAAACGGACATCAACACGAAAATGATGAGTTTTTGGTCATAACTCTCAAACATGTGTCGGGTCTTAAGGTCGTTGTAAATCGCCTTGGTACCCCAAAACTGTGGGCAATAGCTCATGGAAACGGCCATAAAACGCGAAAACAACGAGTTTCTGGTCATATCTCTCAAACATTTATGGGTTCTTACGAGGCATGCAAATCAGTCCGGAACCCAAAACTATGGGCAATAACTCATGAAAATGACCATAAAACAACAAAAACGACAACTTTTTGGTCATAACTCTCAAACATGTATCACGTCTTAAGTTTGTTGTAAATCGCCCTAGAACCATAAAACATACATAAAACGCGAAAACTGTGAGTTTTGGGTCATATCTCGCCAACATGTGTCGGGTCTTATGTGAAATTGTAAGATGGATAACCTAGAGGGGGGGTGAATAGGTTTTACAAAATTCTTTATAATCTTTTGCAAGTTTTAGGCCTTGCGGAATATAAGTGAGCCTAAATGCAAACTAGGTGAGGCAACCAAGATAATGTACAAGATACTTCAAGCTCGAAGGCTATCACAAGGTAAACAACAAAAGTAAGAGATCGGTTAAGGAATAACCGAAGCACATGGAGACGAAGATGTATTCCCGTGTTCACCACCTTTGGGAAGGGGGCTACGTCATGTTGGAGAGGTGTGAGGTTCCACGAAGGATTCCTCACACGCCACAAAGGCTCACCTTCTTCTCCGAGCCTATCCCACGAAGGAATAGCTCACTTACTCGTGTAGACTTTAAGTTAGTCTCCAAACCCTCACAAACTTTCAATAGAGAAAATCACAAGCCGAATGCCTCCGGGCGACCCTAGCCACCTAGGGTTTCCCACAAACCCAAGAGTAACAAGCTAACTCGATGAACTCAAGGGGGAATGAACTTTGGCATGGTGGAAACATAGATCGGGACCTCCTCTTCCTTTCTACCAAAGGGATTTGGATTTGGTTGGGTAGAATGGGAGATCTTAAAGATTTTGTGTTTCAACAAAGGGGGGAGAGAGAGAGATTCAAGAAATGAAATGTTAGCTCAAGTGCCTAATCTCACAGTAGAGAAGAAATGGGTATATATAGTGTGAGTGAAAAAAGAGCCGTTTGGGGGTTCCTGCGATAGAATTTCTGGCGACAGCTCCGGTAGACCAAGTTGCTCGCCGGAATTTCTGGCGACAGCTCCGGTCGACCGGACCGCACATCGGAATTTTTGGCGGCGACCGAAATTCTCGGCGCACAACCGAAAGGCTATGCAGTAAGCCATATTGGCGTACACCGAGAATTTCCGGCGGCGACCGGAAATTCCGACAACAGCACCGGCGCCGCCGGCGCTTTTGCCGATTTCGCAGTAACCTATTTTGACTCATTTTTCAAGGTTGTTTTCTCTCTTTCTTCGAACGGGTGTGTGTGGGTGGATGATGAGAGACATATATGGTGTAAAACATCGCCAAAGAGCACATAGAGATCACCCCTCTTAATAGTGCGGTGTTTCCTAATTGACTCAAGAATAAATAAGATAAAATAATAAACAACGCCACCGGCTCTCCATAAAGAAACGAATGGGGGGTCACCCATCACCTATCACCAACAACCTGCGGATTATCACCTATAGAGAAGCTAATAGAAACATTAGTCCATTCTCTAGCTCTGATGTCATAGTTAACCAAAATACTAGATAAGGGCTATTTGCCCTTTCAATCTCCCCCTTTTTGGTCAACGATGACAAACCGAGCTAGAGTCAAAATATGATATTATGATACGATTAGATCTAGCACATAATAGCAAGCACATAGTGATAGGAAATCCAAGTACAATAAGAGAGATACAAAGTTATCCAAACACACACACAAATGGTTCGATAGAGCAAATAAAAGCACAAGCCCATGAGAGACAAACGAGCAAAGTAGGGCTTGTGCAAGAGTCAAATCAAGAAAGAAGCGACTCTACTCTTTATCCCCCTTTGGCATCGAGACCAAAAAGGAAGAAACGAGCGGAGAGACCGATCTATCCACCGAAGTTGTCCTCATCGTCATCATCATAGGCTTCTTCCTCCTCTTCTTCTTCATCGTCATCATCCTCTTCGTCCTCGCCCTCATTATCATCTTCATCCCATGTAGATGTAGCACGACGCTGAGAGGAACTAGAAGTGGCAAACCCGGGGAACATAGACGGATCAAAACCCCTAAACATGTCCTCATCCAGCGGGGGCTTCTCAAAGTTGACATAAGGGACAGGAGCAAGAGCATTGCCCAAATATGGCACTGGTTGACCACGCTCTGCCAGGAAGGCATTGTGCTGCCTCTTGTTCTCCTGACTGAGCTCCAAACTGCAGCGGGCAACATCATAGGAGGAGTGACACATATCCCACAAGCTGTTGAAGAACCGGGCAAGACCTTTCTTGCGAGGAAGAGCACGGGGAAGGTCCCTACGAGAGCGCGAGCCACTAGCAGACAGAGGATCATGAGCATGCTTGGTCCGGCGTTCAGATGGCAGCATCTGAGGGAGCTCCACATGAGTGCCCCGACGAGGTAAGGTGAAATCCTCCATATCTTCACGCGGACCTCTGGGGAGAGTAGCAGCAGGAACGGTGGACTCAATCAGGCGCTGAACATACTGACAGAAATTAGGAGTCATGCGCTTCTCAATGGACCGCTGAATCTCATAGTAGATGAAGTCACACACATTGATCTTCCAGAGACGGTGAGGCTCATAGTAGTACAGCAGATTCTTGTGGTGACCGCGGACATCAATGGCATCACCAGCCTTGCTCACAAGATTGTAGCGGAAGAACTGAGCAAGCACCATGTAGTAGTAGTACATACCAGACAAGCTAGGAGGTTGATGGCTGGGATCACTGGGATAGCAGAAAAGGAGCTGGTTGTCACTGAAGGCCTTCTCAGAATGAATGCAGAAGCCAGAGACACTGTCAGGAGGGTAAACCAGGGCATGGCAGAAAGCATCAAAAGAAGCCGAGTACGGCTTGGTGACGGTCATCCAAGTGATAGTGCGAGCATCATCAGTGTGAAAGTAAGATGTGTAGAAGAACTGGCGAATGAGATCTGGCATTAGCTTGACCTTGATAGTAGCAATAGCAAAGACATCCATCTGCTTTAGGGCCACATCCACATGCTCGAAATCGGAGGAGAGGTAATGAGCATAGTGTTCCTCATTGACATACTTGGGAGGAGAAAAGAAACCCCGCCGCATACGAGTTGGCTCATTGTAAAAGTCATCCCAAAAGCACTTCTGAGTGTTAGTCCAGAACATCTTGTCAGCCCCTTGATAAGTGCGGTTGGGAAAGCGGTACGGATTCTGCCTCCTCAAGTCCCGCCATTGATTCACAGTAATATCCGAAACAATATTGTAGTTGGGAGGAACTTCTTCTTTAGTAGGACCAAGAATGGACTTGCCCTTGAAAGCGGATCTTCCAGCAGAGGCTTTCTTCTTCTGTCCACTTGCAGAACCAGAACCCCCTGTGAGAGCAGCTTTCTCTAGCTGACGCTGAGTGAGGTGAGGAGTAGGACGAGGCCGCTAAACAGTGAGCTTCCTCTTTTTGCCGGTGTCGGGCTCAAAGTCGCTGTGGTCAGACTTTGCACAAGAAGCACACAAGAACGCAAGGCAAAGAAGAACAAATGAGTGTATATGCCATAAAAGAGCTCACAAGAACACATAATGAAGGTTGGGCAAGCGCATGGACAGAAAAATAGGCGAAAGAAAAATTTCGGTGCCAGGTCCGGCGGAACCGACCCTGTCGCCGGAATGATCGGCGACAGGTCCGGCGAATCTAAAGCTCGATCGGAATTTCCAGCGAGCATGTCGGTCGACCGGAATTGTGACCGGAAATTCCGGCGGCGGGATCGGCTCGACCGGGCCTAGGACCGAAAAATTAGGGCAATCGACCGTGAAACTATCCATGACTTAGTACTTGCGCAAACAACATCATGAGGGAGAATAGTGGGTGAAACTAGGGTAATGCTAGCCTAGTTACTCTACTAGGAGGATAGAGAGAACATAGGGAGCACAAGAGACTATGAAGGCTAGGGTTTCACCATCAACAAAAAGGGGAACAAAGAGAGGAAAGAGCAAAACTACCCTCGGATGGCAAAGACGAAGCCATGCCCCTCCCTTGCCAAGGATAGGCACGAAGAAGGCACCACACGATAAAGTGGGGAAGCACTCCCCAATCTCCCAATGCGGGCAAGGAGAGAGCAAAACCTTCGGCGAAAATACTTGTAGAGGACCGCACTACAACTTGGTGGAGTAGGGAGGGTTTTGGGTAGAGGGAAGGCCCTATGGGGGGTTGGGAAGCTTGGGGCAGCGGCCATGGAGGAGGGGAGGGTGTGGGAAAGAAAGAAAGGAAGAGGATGGAACTTCCACACGCGCGGGCTATAAATACCCCCTTCAAAAAAAATTCGGAAATAAGTCCGGTCGGACCGGTGCCCACGCCGGAATTTCCAGCGAGAACATCGACGAACCGACCTGGTGACCAGAAATTCCGGTGGCGACCGAAATTTTCGGTAGAGAACCTAAAACATGTATTGTAAGGGTTTTCGGTCTGCTGCCGAAATTTTTGGCGGTCGCCGGAATTTTTGGTCGTCAGGCCGGCGAACCGGAAATTTTGCCGAAAAATTTCTGAAGACAGAGAAAAAAGGTGTTTGATGTTTTGGAGATGAAATATTGTTAGGAATCATATGAGCATATACACAAGATCCAAATGAAGACCAGAGAGAGAGAGCACTGTCCATAAGGCAAGGTCATGAAAAATCAAAAGCGAAGAGCGACCATGGACAAAGAATTTAGCTTGAAGCAACAATGCACCCAATACACAAAACCAACCATTTGGCGGAGGATTTCTCCCCCTATGTTTAAGCACACATGTCATGGCGCCTCAAAGATAGATGCTTGGACCCATACACGACACGATATCAATTTATGTTGCACACATAGGTAAGCATCAAACCAAGACATGGTGAGATGACCATACCTACATGTGCTGTGCAACTAAGCTACGTAGCATATTAAGAGCAAGAATATAGTGCAATAAGCAAATCAATCCAAGTTTTGGGGATCTAGGATACCGATTTCTCGCCTCAACATGACAAACCAGGATTCATCCAAAGGCTTTGTGAAGATATCGGCCAATTGGAACATCGTACCCACATGAGTGATATTGATATCACCATTTGCGACATGGTCACGTAGGAAGTGGTGGCGAATGTCAATATGTTTGGTGCGACAATGTTGGACAGGGTTGTTGGCGATCTTTATTGCGCTTTCATTGTCACATAGAAGATGCACCGTACCAAGAGACACACCATAGTCTTTCAAGGTTTGCCTCATCCATAACAATTGATCACAACAAGATGCCGCGGATATGTATTCGGCATTGGCGGTGGATAGGGCTGTGGAGTTTTGTTTCTTGGAAGACCAACTCACCAACGACCGACCAATAAATTGGCAAGCCCCGGAGGCCGATTTCCGGTCAACCTTATCACCTGCCCAATCGGCATCCGAATAGCCAACAAGCTCAAAGGTTGACCCCTTTGGATACCAAAGTCCGAGAGTAGGAGTGAGAACAAGGTACCTAAAAATCCGTTTGACCACCATCAAGTGGCACTCCTTGGGAGCGGATTGAAAACGAGCACACATTCCAACACTTAACATGATATCCGGCCTAGAAGCACAAAGGTAGAGCAAGGAACCAATCATAGAACGATATACCTTTTGATCCATGTCCTTCTCACCTACTCCCAGGCCAAGTTGTCCATTTAGTGGCATGGGTGTCTTCATGGGATTAGCCTTGGCCATCTCGAACTTATTGAGCATATCCTTAATGTACTTCTCTTGAGAGATGAAAGTGTCGTGAGGAAGTTGCTTTATGATGAAGCCTAGAAAGAACTTCAACTCCCCCATCATGGACATCCTAAATTTCATAGTCATCAACTCGGCAAAAGCTTTGTTATGAGATTCGTTAGTTCCACCAAAGATAATATCATCAACATAGATTTGAACAATAAATAAGCCACCCCCTTTAACCCGTTTGGTGAAAAGGGTGGAATCGACCTTACCCACGCTAAACCCATCCATGAGTAGAAGATCCCTAAGGTGCTCATACCAAGCACGAGGAGCTTGCTTTAGTCTGTAGAGAGCCTTATGGAGTAGATACACATGGTTGGGATAGCATGTGTTTTCGAAACCCTAGGGTTGAGCTACATATGCAACCTCTTTCAAGGGATCATTAAGAAATGCACTTTTCACATCCATTTGATAAAGCTTGAAGTTATGGAAAGATGCATAAGCAAGCAAGAGACGAATAGCTTCAAGACGAGCAACGGGCGCAAAGGTGTCCTCATAGTCAATACCTTCTATTTGGGCATACCCTTGCGCCACTAACCTTGCTTTGTTTCTTGTGACGACCCCGTTCTCATCTTGCTTGTTCTTGAACACCCACTTGGTCCCAATGACATTGATGCGATGATCTTTAGGCCTCTCCACTAGAGACCATACTTCATTGCGGGTGAAACACTCGAGTTCTTCTTGCATGGCAATGACCCAATCCGGATCCTCCAAAGCCTCATGAACCTTAAGGGGCTCAAAGTTGGAGACAAAATCATGATGCCCACAAAAGGTTGTGAGGTTCTTCTTCCTGGCATGAGTCTCGATCCCTCTTGATATGCTTCCAAGGATATTGTTGACTTGAAGTCCACTTGCAATGGAGGCGGCCTTAATCTTCTGAATTGTGCCTTCATGATCAACAAATTCATCTTTTGAGGGGCCTTGATCATTGACACCATCTTGAGCTTGGCCTTGAGATGGAGGTTGATCTTCTACTTGGTCTTGCTCATGGGTTTGAGGGCTTGGTTCTTATTCTTCGGTTTGCATGGCATCTTGAGAGAGATGTTGATCTTGTGATGCATTTGATGGCTCAACTTGGGTAGAGCTTGGCTCTTCTTGAGTTGAGCTTGATTCTCCTCCATCATCTTGTTGAACATGAATGTGAGACTCAGTGGGCAAGATGTGCCCAATACCCATCAACTTGATGACTTGAGAAGAATCACCATCTCCTACATCACGAGAAGAAACTTGCCCCTCATGGGGGCCATTATTCTCCAAAAACTCCACGTCACAAGATACTTCAACACTACCATTGGTATTGTTGTAGTATCTATAGGCGTGAGAGTTTTCCGCATAACCAACAAAAATACCCTCGATAGTTCTAGATTCAAATTTACCAAGCTTTTCCTTTTTGTTCTTGACGAGGCACTTGCATCCAAAGACACGGAAGTAGTTGACATTGGGATTATTACTTGTGAGAATCTCATATGGAGTCATGTCAAAGGGAGCACGGAGGAAGAGCCGATTCGTGTAGTGGATCGCGGTAGCAATAGATTCTCCCCAAAAATTGTGAGGGGACTTGAATTCGCTCAACATTATTCTTTCCATCTCAATTATTGTCCGATTCTTCCTTTCAACAACACCATTTTGTTGAGGGGTATAAGGAGCTGAGAATTCATGCTTGATCCCCTCATCTTCAACAAATTCTTGCATGGTGTAGTTCTTAAACTCGGTGTCGTTGTCGGTTCTAATAGTCTTGATCTCCACTCCATGAGTGTGTTGAGCTTGCTTGGCGAAGATCATGAATTCCTTGAAGGTCTCATCCTTCGTTTTGAGAAGAAAGACCCAAGTATACCTTGAGTAATCATCAATAATGACAAGACCGTATCTTCTTCCACCAAGAGAGTCATATGTCGATGGCCCGAAGAGATCCAAATGGAGCAGCTCCAAGGGTCTTGACGTGGCCACCTTGGTAACGGAGGGATGATGCTTCCCAATTTGCTTTCTTGAAATGCAAGCACTACACACACGATCTTTCTCAAAGGATATACCGGTTAGTCCAATAATATGTTCACCCTTTAGGAGTAGATTAAGATTTCTCATGTTGACATGGCCTAGGCGACGATGCCAAAGCCATCCCTTGTCAGCCTTGGCCATTAGACATGTAGGAAGAGATTGGCTCTCTTTCGAGAGGTCGACCACATAAAGGTCGTCTTCCACGTGTCCAATGAGAACCAAGCTGAGATCATAACCCCTTCACAAAAGTTTTAGAGAAATAGGAGTCATAGGCGGCATCCGCGAGATGTTTAATAGAAAGCAAGTTGTAACCAAGGTTTTCAATATGTAAGACGGTCTCTAGAGTCAAAACCTTGGAGATTACCAACTTACCATAACCAAGTACCTTTCCTTTAGAGTTATCTCCAAAAGTGATGCTTGATGTTGAGTTGACATCGTGAATGAATTGGTCAATCCCACTCCTACCTCCGGTCATGTGATTGGTGCATCCACTATCAAACACCCATTTTGATCTACAGGAGGCATAACCCTACAAAATCAATTCTTTGATTTAGGAACCATTGAGTAATGGGTCCCCTAGCATTAGCAACAAGATCCTTAGGTACCCAAATTGAGTACCACCTATAAGCATAACCATTTAGAGGGCCAACATATTTGGCATATACATCTCCTTGAGTGCCCTTACATAGCACATAGGAAGGATTAGACTTTCCCGCATACTTGTGATTTGGATTGCCCCTCATGGCTCCCCCATTCACCATATTCCTTTTGACTTTATCAACCACCTTGTCAACTAGGATCTTTCCCATGGAACAAAGGTTATCTTCTTTGGTGGAATGGCATTGCTCGTGTTGTTCTTTGGATCAAAACCGACACCTTCCTTGAAAATTCTCGTCTTTTGACGGGATAAAATCTCATCTAGGATCTTTCCCTTGGAGGTAGGTGCACGACACTCTTTCTCAAGTTGCTCTTTCAACTTCTTATTTTCCTCAATGAGGTGAGTTTGATCAAAGGTAGATTTAGAGGTACAAGAATCATTTTCGACAATAATTGGATCCTTCAAAGTACCAAGAGCCTTCTCATAGGACACCCGAAGTTGATCATGGTTCTCTCCAAGTTTTATGGGCTCACGCTTGACAAGCAAACTAGCCTTCTCAAGGTGCTCAAGGTCCTTGGTAAGAGAAGCATGAGCAACTTCAAGCTCTTTCTTTGAGGCATCAAGCTCTTGGGACAATGCGTTAGCCCTATCAATAGTGTCCATGTCTTTTGCTTTATCAATTTCAAAAATTCCAATTTGTAGTTTAAGAAAAGAATTGGTATTGTTTTCCTCACAAAGCTCTTGCTCAAGAAGATTGAATCTTCGTTTCTCATCATCAATATGAGATTCCAAGCTATCAATGGCCTCATCGCGTGAGCTAACAAGTTCCATTAATTGCTTGACTCTAGCAATGGGAGGAAGAGACTTCATGATATCATACATTTCTTTTATATATTCTTTACCAAATTCATCACTATCACTATCACTTCCACTATCACTATCATGATCACTCTCAAGATCATCCAAGACACTAGATAGGGATGGAGGAGAGACAATTACCTTGGAGCTTCTTGCCATAAGACAAGAACCGGTGATCTTGGGAATATGAGAACTCTCGATGTAGTCCTTGGAGTAGTCGTAGGTGAGAGGTGAACCGGGTTCGACATATGCCAAACCGGACACACCCACCACTTTCTCCTTATCCCCACACTCCACGCCAGACTCGTCCTTGGAGCTCCTTGCCATGAGGCAAGTGGCGGTGACCTTGGGAGTAGGAGAGTCGTCGGTTTAGTCCTTGGTGTAGTCATAGGTGAAGAGAGACCAGGGTTTGGCAAAGGCCAAACCGGCCACTCCAACCACCTTCTCTTCATCCTCATCCTCCTTGTCGGATATGTATTCTTGGCCTAGGAATCCCTTGCCATCACGCCTATTGTTCCTCTTGTATCTTTCATTAATGGGGTTGGGCTTCAATCTTGGTTTGGCACCTTCTTCATACTTAGGCATGTCAAGCCTGTTCTCATATGGACACTTGTCAGCAAAATGGGTCGACTCATCACAATTGTAGCACGTACTCTTCTTCTCACTTGATCCCATTGAACTTCTCCTTCTTCGGAACTTCATGTTCTTGGTGAAGAGAGCAAGTTGAGAGATCATATCATCAACTCCACCAACATCGCTTTCTTCATCACTAGCAACATCTTATTGCATACAATCTCCCAAAGATCAACACTGCAGCTGTGAAGATGATATTCCATCGAAGCTTTCCAATGAGAGAAATGAGTTCCATCATAATGAGGTTCAGGACCCGAACCATTAATATGAGGCATGATGTTCTTTTGCTTAGGATAAACATAAGGGAATTGATTAGGGGGCGTGGAAGTTTTTGACGAGCCGCCCTCATGAGCAGACTCGGCATCCTTATCCTTTTCGGTGTCCATTGGTCTCCCTTGAGGTACTACCAATGGATTACCAAGAAAATCCCCATCACCAATTGCCTTAAGTTGTCCTTCTAGGTAACTCATTCGAACAAGGAGATCAGAATCCGCCTTGGCCTTTTCAAGGGCACCCTTGGCTAAGATTTCGCGAAGCTCCTTGACCGAATAAGTCTTTTCCTCCTCATCATCGGAGAAAACCATATTTTATCTTAGGTGCTAAAGCCCTTAAAAGATCCCTTGGCTCTGATACCAATTGAAAGTGTAAGATGGTTAACCTAGAGGGGGGTGAATAGGTTTCTACAAAATTCTTTATAATCTTTTGCAAGTTTTAGGCCTTGCGGAATATAAGTGAGCCTAAATGCAAACTAGGTGAGGCAACCTAGATGATGTACAACATACTTCAAGCTCGAAGGCTATCACAAGGTAAACAACACAAGTAAGATATCGGTTAAGGAATAACCGAAGCACGCGGAGACGAAGATGTATTCCCGTGTTCACCACCTTTGGGAAGGGGTCTACGTCACGTTGGAGAGGTGCGAGGTTCCATGAAGGATTCCTCACATGCCACAAAGGCTCACCTTCTTCTCCGAGCCTATCCCACGAAGTAATAGCTCACTTACTCGTGGTAGACTTTAAGGTAGTCTCCAAACCCTCACAAACTTTCCACGGAGCAAATCATAAGCCGAATGCCTCCGGGCGACCCTAGCCGCCTAGGGTTTCCCACAAACCTAAGAGTAACAAGCTAACTCGATGAACTCAAAGGGGAATGAACTTTGGCTTGGTGGAAACTGTTGGAGATATGCCCTAGAGGCAATAATAAATGTAGTTATTATTATATCTTTGTGTTTATGATAAATTTTTACATTCATGTTGTAACAGTATTAACCAGAAACATTAATACTTGTGTGATTTGTAAACTAAATTAGAGTCCCTGGTAAAGCCTCTTTATAATACTAGCTTGTTGATTAATAGATCATCATGGTTTCTTGATCATGAACATTTGAGATGTTAATAACAAGGTCATATCATTAGGAGAATGGTATGATGGACATACTCCTATAGATAAGCGTAGCATAAAGATCAAGTCATTTTAATAGTTCAATTTCTATTAGCTTTCTGATACATAGTAACCTAATTCCTTCGACCATGAGATCATGATAATCACCATCACCGGAAGGATGCTTTGATGACATCAAACACCACACCGTAACTGGGTGGCTATAAAGGTGGCATTGAGTGTTCGGAAAGTATGGGTTGAGGCACATGGATCAAGAGTGGGATTTGTCCATCCATATGACGGATAGATATACTCTGGGCCCTCTCGGTGGAATGTCATCCAATTGGCTTGCAAGCATGTGACTGGCTCACAAGGGATCACATACCACAGGAACGAGAAAAGAGTACTTATCGGTAACGAGGTTGAACTCGGTATGCAGAGATACTGACGATCCAAACCTCGGATAAGTAAACTATCGTGAGACAAAGGGAAATTGGTATCGTATGTAAGTGGTTCATTCGATCGCAAAGTAATCATAGAAATATGTGGGAGCCATATGAATTTCCAGATTCCTCTATTGGTTATTGATCGGAGAAGTGTCTCGGTCATGTTCGCATAATTCACGAACCGTAGGGAGACACACTTAAGGATTCGATGTTGTTGAGTAGTTATGGAATGATGAGTAAGAGACCGAATGTTCTTCGGAGTCTCGGATGGGATCCGGGATATCACGAGGAGATCCGGAATGGTCCAGATAATAAGATTCATATAAGGAAAGTCCTGTTTCGGAGTTGGGGAATGATTTCGGTGTTTTCACTAGGAATGTTCTAGAAGGGTTCGGAAGGTCCGGCACTCCGGAGGGTAAGGGTACATGAATGTGTCATGACAATATGGAATGATTGCATCATGTACTAGGTCACTTGTCTGGGAAAAATAAAGAGAGAAATCAAATCCTAGTTTGAAAGTCAAACGCCAATTTGAAAAAGTCAAACGACAAGTTTGCTTGGTGGAGGGAGAGTAGAAAACCTACTTGGGGAGGAAGTCTCCTCCCTCCACCCTCAGGCCAAGGAGGCCGAGTTGGGGGGAGGAATCCCTCCTCCCAACCGGCCACCCTCCACCTATATAAGGAGGGGTAGGGATCCCCTACCCCTCACACCCAAAACCCTAGCCCCAAGCCGCCGGCCTCCTCCAAGTCGCCGCCGCCTAGGGCCTCCTCTAACTCGGCGAGTTAGGGTTTCCCCAAACCCTAGCCGCCTGCCAAGCCCTCCCCTTGGTGACCTCTAAACCCTAGATCACCAAGGCCTCTCTCATACTCCACCATACTCGCTTCGGCTTAAGGCGAAGCCCTGCGGGAGCTCCCCTCTACTTCCGACACCACGCCGTCGTGCTGCCAGAATCGCGAGGAGAGTGCTACAACCTCCATTTTCTTTGGAACAAGGAGAGGAAGGTCTTCATCGAATCTGAACTTGTGATCGATCATGAGCGCCTTGGAACGTAGTCTTGGGAAGGATCGTCTACGCGATCTTGAGATCGGTAAGAGTACGACTACATCACCCACGAGAATCTGTTCTCGTTAAACGCTTTGGAATCTTCGAGGGTGAGTTCTTCTATCGACTCATTGCTACAATCTAGTAGATAGATCTTGGCTTGGTTGTTTGCATGCGGTAGAATTTTTTTGTTTTCCATGCTACGAGCCCCTACAGAAACGTAGATCGGGACCTCCTCTTCCTTTTTACCAAAGGGATTTGGATTTTGTTGGGTAGAATGGTAGATCCTCAAGCTTTTGTGTTTCAACAAAGGGGGGAGAGAGAGCTTCAAGAAATGAAATGTTAGCTCAAGTGCCTAACCTCACAGTAGAGAAGAAAGGGGTATATATAGTGTGAGTGGAAAAAGAGCCGTTTGGGGGTTCCTGCGACAGAACCGGCAATAAGTCGGGTCGGACCGAGTTGCTCGCCGGAATTTCCGTCGACAGCTCCGGTCGACCGAACCCCATGACGGAATTTTTGGTGGCGACCGAAATTCTCGGCGCACAACCGAAAGGCTATGCAGTAAGCCGTATCGGCATACACCGAGAATTTCCGGCGGCGACCGGAAATTCCGGCGACAGCACCAGCGCCGTCGGCGCTTTTGCCGATTTCGAAGTAACCTCTTTTGACTCATTTTTCAAGGCTATTTTCTCTCTTTCTTCGAACGGGTGTGTGTGGGTGGATGATGAGAGTCATATATGGTGTAAAACATCCCCAAAGAGCACATAGAGATCACCCCTCTTAATAGTGTGGTGTTTCCTAATTAACTCAAGAGTAAATAAGAGAAAATAATAAACAACACCACCGACTCTCCATAAAGAAACGAATGGGGGGTCACCCATCACCTATCACCAACAACCTGTGGATTCTCACCTGTAGAGAAGCTAATAGAAACATTAGTCCATTCTCTAGCTCCGATGTCATAGTTAACCAAAATACTAGATAAGGGCTATTTGCCCTTACATTAAGGTCATTATAAATCGCCCTGGAATCCCAAAACTGAGAGCAATAGCTCATGAAAACGGCCATAAAACGCGAAAACAACGATTTTCTGGTCATATCTCTCAAACATGTAAGGGTTCTTACGAGGCATGCAAATCTTCATAAAAGCCAAAAAATGTGGGTAATAACTCATGAAAACGACCATAAAACACGAAAATGACAATTTTCTGGTCATATATCCCAAACATGTAAGGGTTTCTTACGAGGCATGCAAGTCCGCTTGGAACCCAAAAAATGTGGGTAATAACTCATGAAAACGACCATAAATCACGAAAATGACGAGTTTTTGGTCATAACTCTCAAACATATGTCGGGTCTTAAGGTCGTTGTAAATCGCCCTCGAACCCCAAAACTGTGGGCAACTCATGAAAACGTCCATAAAACGCAAAAACGACGAGTTTCTAGTCATGTCTCTCAAACATGTAAGGATTCTTACGGGGCATTCAAATCCGTCTGGAACCCCAAAACTATGGGCAACAGCTCATGAAAACAACCATAAAACAAAAAAACTACGAGTTTTTAGTCACATATCTTAAACATGTAACGGGTCTTACTGGCCTTGCAAATCTAACTGGAACCCAAAAACTGTGAGAAATAACTCAAAAAATGGCCATAAACACGAAAACGATGAGTTTTTGGTCATCACTCTCAAACATGTGTTGGGTCATAAGGTCGTTGAAAATCGCCCTCGTACTGCAAAACTATGGGCAATAGCTCATGAAAACGGCCATAACGCAAAAACGACGAGTTTCTGGTCATATCTCTCAAACATGTAAGGGTTCTTACGAGGCATGCAAATCCGCGTGGAACCCCAAAACTGTGGGCAATAGCTCATGAAAACGGCCATAAAAACGAAAACTACGAGTTTTTGGTCATATATCTCAAACATGTAACGGGTCTTACTGGCATTGCAAATCCAATTGGAACCCAAAAATTGTGGGAAATAACTCATAAAAATGGCCATAAACACGAAAACGACGAGTTTTTGGTCATAACTCTCAAACATATGTCGAGTCTTAAGGTCGTTGTAAATTGCCCTGGAACCCCAAAATTGTGGGCAATAGCTCATGTAAACGGCCATAAAACGCAAAAACGACGAGTTTTTGGTCATATCTCTTAAACATGTAAGGGTTCTTACAAGGCATTCAAATCCACCTGGAACCCCAAAATTGTGGGCAATAGCTCATGAAAACAGCCATAAAACACGAAAACTATGAGTTTTCAGTCATATATTTTAAACATGTAACGGGTCTTACTGGTCTTGCAAATCCAACTGGAATCCAAAAACTGTGGGAAATAACTCATAAAAATGGCCATAAACACGAAAACGATGATTTTTTGGTCATCACTCTCAAACATGTGTTGGGTCATAAGGTCGTTGAAAATTGCCCTGGAACCCAAAAAGTGTGGGCAATAGCTCATGAAAACGGCCATAAAACGCAAAAAACAACGAGTTTCTGGTCATATCTCTCAAACATGTAAGGGTTCTTATGAGGCATGCAAATCCGCCTGGAACCCCAAAACTGTGGGCAATAGCTCATGAAAACGGCCATAAAACACGAAAACTATGAGTTATTAGTCATATGTCTCAAACATGTAAAGTGTCTTACTGGCCTTGCAAATCCAACTGGAATCCAAAAACTATGGGAAATAACTCATAAAAATGGCCATAAACAAGAAAACGACGAGTTTCTGGTCATAACTCTCAAAGATGTGTCG
Source organism: Avena longiglumis (assembly GCA_030063025.1). Taxonomy (NCBI): domain Eukaryota; kingdom Viridiplantae; phylum Streptophyta; class Magnoliopsida; order Poales; family Poaceae; genus Avena; species Avena longiglumis. The sequence goes on from CP125974.1 coordinate 558,293,735, forward strand.
GGTCATAAGGTCGTTGTAAATCTGCCTGGAACCCAAAAAATGTGGGCAATACCTCATGAAAACGGCCATAAAACGCGATAACGACGATTTTCTGGTCATATCTCCCAAACATGTAAGGGTTCTTACGAGTCATGCAAATATGTCTAGAAGCCAAAAAAAATGTGGGTAATAACTCATGAAAACGACCATAAAACGCGAAAACGACAATTTTCTGGTCATATATCTCAAACGTGTAAGGGTTCTTACGCGGCATGCAAGTTCGCTTGGAGCCCAAAAAATGTGGGTAATAACTCATGAGAACAACCATAAAACACGAAAACGACGAGGTTTTGGTCATAACTCTCAAACATATGTTGGGTCTTTAGGTCGTTGTAAATCGCCCCGGAACCCCAAAACTATGGGCAACTCATGAAAACGGCCATAAACGCAAAAACGACGAGTTTTTGGTCATGTCTCTCAAACATGTAACGGTTCTTATGAGTCATGCAAATCCACCTGGAACCCCAAAACTGTGGGCAATAGGTCATGAAAACGGCCATAAAACACGAAAACTACGAGTTTTTAGTCATATATGGTTATAAAGGGATGGACATCAGAGGTACCGCATGCTAAAATGGGAAAATATTTGCGCCCCCAATGACCTTGGGAGGCATATGAATTTTAGGTTCACACTGCTTTAATGTTGCGCTTATGCTAAAATGGGTGTGGCGAATCCTCGTCGACGATGGATGTGTGTGGCTTAAACTCATAAAATCCAAGTACCTCCATGGACGCCCCTCCTAGCATGTGATCGTCGGGAGGGCTCCCAGTTCCAGAGATCTATCTAGGACATCAAGCATGAGATCCGCATTGGGATCTCCTTCACCACTAGTAATGGCGAAGGAACCCTGTTCTGGCTTGGCCCCTGGCTCTCCGACTCGCCGCTTAGAACTAAGTTCCCTCCCTCTTCGTGATATGCGCTGACCTGATTCTCCTTGTGGTCGATGCATATCATGAGGAGACCTAGAACATCCTGTTACAGAGAACCTTTGGCATGGAGGAGGCCATGGGGTTTGAGGCCATGAGAGGGATCCTCCCTCAGTCCCTATCGAAAGCCTCAGATAGTGTTTCGTAGCGGTTGTCCCTGTTGGGGACTTTCTACGTTAGTTTGTCTTGTCGGGCCCTATTTCAAGTGCATGTTCTCCCCTGGATGACCCCCCCCCCCTTGGAAAACTCCACTTCCAGTAAACCTCAAGATCTTTGTGTGGCAATTTCTACAATATCGTCTACCCTCAGGGGCGGAGGTTCCCAAGTGACATGGTCCATGAAATGGCTTGCGTCCGCTTTGTGGGATCCCAAAAATGGATACTCACATAATGTCCACCTGTCTTGTTTCCTAGTTTCTATGGAGCTTTGTACGAGAGGTGCTAGGGCTTGCTTGGCAAATCAAAGACCTCTGTGAGTTCCTGGAGACTGAAGCAAACTGTACTGGAACAAATTATAGTGGGGCAATTGATAGGAACTGAGCAAGGCATAACAATGCAATTAATAGCTAGAAAGATCCTATGAAGCTGATTGGGCAATAAAATAATATACATAGACCGTAATCCAACTGCAACTATGACTAGAAGTCCACCTTCAGGTTATCATCCGAACCCCCTCCAGTATTAAGTTGCAAACAACAAACAACTTCTTTAAGCAAAGTGTAAGTTAAAAAATCCACATGTTCTATGAACAAGAGACCGTTGTTTTCTCCCTAGTAGCAACAACACATCTACAACCGAAGAGATTTCTGTCACTTCCCTTGGAAACTAGAGGCATGAACCCACTATCGAGCATAAATACTCCCTCTTGGAGTCACTAGCAAACTACTTTGCCAAGATAACCACTAGAAACGGAGAGCATGCAAGATCACAAACAACACAGACATGATAGAATCATAAAGATAGAACCATTAATCAAACCAACATAATAATCTCAATATCCATTGGATCCCCGCAAACACAACATGCATGATTACAAATATATTACATCTTGATCATGAACGGAGCTCACAAGATCTATACATGAAATCACAAAGGAGGAGATACAACCATCTAGATACTACATGGACCCATAGTCCAAGGTGGAACTACTCACAAATCATACCAGAGAGAAGGTCTTCGGGATGATCTCCCCTTCGGCAGGGTGCCGGGAAGAACTTCAGATCCCCTCCGATCTAGGGACGATGGTGACGGCGGCTACAGACGGTTTCGTGGATTTGTGATTGGGTACCGAGAGTTTCTGTATCGGGGGCTTCTTATAGGCGAAGGGGCGAGTCCGGGAGGCGACCAGGAGGGACAGACCCTACCCAGGCGCGGGGTAGGGCCCACCCACGCCTAGGGGGGGTGTCCTCCCTGGCCTGCTTCTCCATCTCTCCTCTGGACTTCTTGTTCCCCATGGAAAGTTATTGACTTTGTCCTTCGTCCCGTCCAATTCCGAAAATATTTCTTTACTAACTTTTCTGAAACCAAAAACAGCAGAAAGCAGGCATCTGGCACCGTTGCAACTTGTTAATAGGTTAGTACCAGAAAACATGTAAAAAGCACCTCAAAGTGTAAACAAGTAAAGCAAAGTAGATACTAAACAAGCATGGAGCATCAAAAATTATAGATACGTTTCCAACGTATCAATTATATTTCTACTCTATGAGGGACAAGCTGAATGCCACTATGCTATGTTTTCTGCATGTGAAACAAACAAATGTTTTTCAGTGCATGTTATTCATGATCTTTGTTTGTAACTTGCCATGTTGCATGCATAGTTACTATGTCCTATTGTTAGAACTCTATCTTTCATGCACATGTTTAGAGTTCTTTGATCCCAGCTTTCAATGCTTGCAAATGGTTATATCTTTATTGTGAGGGTGCATGTCACCTCAAAAATTATTCTGTTTATCACTTACCTACTCGAGGACGAGCATGAGCTAATCTTGGGGATGCTGATACGTTGGAAACGTATCTATAATTTTTGATGCTCCATGCTTGTTTTGTATATACTTTGATTTGCTTGTCTAAACTTTGAGGTGCTTTTTACATGTTTTTTGGTACTAACCTATTAACAAGTTGCAACAGTGTCAGGTGCCCGTTTTCTGTTACTTTTGGTTTCAGAAAAGTTAGTAAAGAAATATTCTCAGAATTGGATGGGACAAACGTCAAAGTCAATTACTTTCCGTGGTAAACAAGAAGTCCAGAGGAGAGCTGGAGGGGCCGGCCAGGGGGCCCAGACCCACCCCAGGCACGGGGGCAGGTGGGCCCGTGCCTAGATAGGGTTTGGTGGCCCTGGCCGCCTCCCGGTCTCGCCCCTTCGCCTATAAGAATCCCCCGATGCAGAAACCCTGAGTACCCGATCAGAAATCCACGAAACCGTCTGTAGCCGCCGCCACCATCGTCCCTAGATCGGGGGGATCTGAAGTTCTTCCCGGCACACTGCAGAAGGGGAGATCATCCCGGAGGCCTTCTCTCCGGTATGATGCGTGAGTAGTTCCACACCTTGGACTATGGGTCCATGTAGTAGCTAGATGGTTGTATCTCCTCCTTTGTGCTTTCATGTATAGATCTCGTGAGCTCCGTTCATGATCAAGATCTAATCTATTTGTAATCATGCATGTTGTGTTTGCGGGGATCCGATGGATATTGAGATTATTATGTTGGTTTGATAAATGGTTTTATCTTTATGATTCTATCATGTCTGTGTTGTTTGTGATCTTGCATGCTCTCCGTTGCTAGTGGTTATCTTGGCCAAGTAGTTTCTAGTGACTCCAAGAAGGGGTATTTATGCTCGATACTGGGTTCATGCCTCTATTTTCCAAGGGAAGTGACAGAAATCTCTTCGGTTGTAGATGTGCTCTTGCTACTAGGGAGAAAACAACGGTCTCTTGTTCATGGAACATCTGGACTGTTTACCTTACACACTTTGCTTAAAGCAGATGTCTGTTGCTTGCAACTTAATACTGGAGGGGGTTCGGATGATAATCTGAAGGTGGAATTCTAGTCATAGATGCAGTTGGGTGGCGGTCTATGTATATTTTTGTATTGCCCAATCAACCTCATAGGATCTTTCTGGCTAGTAATTGCATTGTTATGCCATGATCAGTTCCTGTCAATTGCCCGACTGTAATTTGTTTACCATTCATGCCATATTGTTTATCTAAGGAGAGCACCTCTAGTGAACTATGGACCCCGGTCCAATATTTACCATTAATACATCTTCCACTATTACCTGTTTACTTGCTGCAAACCATTACCTTCCACACCATACGTTTAATCCTTTGTTATAGCAAACCAGTGAGCTTGACAACCTCACTGATTCGTTGGGGCAAAGTCTTGAGTTTGTGTTGTGAAGGTCTCCGCGTTGCTAGCAACACATGTGTGACATTTCCTTCCTCCTACTGGTTCGATAACCTCGGTGTCTTACTGAGGGAAACTTGCTGCTTCATACCTTTCTCTTGGGGTTTCCAACGAAGCGTCCCACGACAAGTGGTGGGCGCCATCACGAATCCTCGTCGACGATGGATGTGTGTGGCTTCAACTCATAAAATCCAAGTACCTCCGTGGACGCCCCTCCTAGCATGTGACCGTCGGGAGGGCTCCCAGTTCCAGAGATCTATCTAGGACATCAAGCCTGAGATCCACATTGGGATCTCCTTCACCACTAATAATGGCGAAGGAACCCTGTTCTGGCTTGACCCCTGGCTCTCTGACTCGACTCTTAGAACTAAGTTCCCTTCCTCTTCGTGATATGCGCTGACCTGATTCTCCTTGTGGTCGATGCATGTCATGAGGAGACCTAGAACATCCTGTTACAGAGAACCTTTGGCATGGAGGAGGCCACGGGGTTTGAGGCCATGAGAGGGATCCTCCCTCAGTCCCTATCGGAAGCCTCAGATAGTGTTTCCTAGCGGTTGTCCCCGTCGGGGAATTTCTACGTTAGTTTGTCTTGTCGGGCCCTTTTTCAAGTGCATGTTCTCCCCTGGATGACCCCCCCTTGGAAAACTCCACTTCCACTAAACCTCAAGATCTTTGTGTGGCAATTTCTACAGGATCGTATACCCTCAGGGGTGGAGGTTCCCAAGCGACATGGTCCATGAAATGGCCTGTGTCCGCTTTGTGGGATCCCAAAAATGGATACTCACATAATATCCACCTGTCTTGTTTCCTAGTTTCTATGGAGCTTTGTACGAGAGGCGCTAGGGCTTGCTTGGCAAGCCAAAGACCTCCGTGAGTTTCTGAAGACTGAAGCAAACCATACTGGTATAAGGCATAACCTCTCACGATTAATGTTTGCTGCGATGACATGAACCTTATAAAATATCCTTAACAAACTAGTGATCAAGAGAGTGTTCCTGCGACGTACTTATAACTACCTAATCAAATTTCTTGCTTTTCTACCACAATGGCACCCGCTTACTAGGCATCAACAAGGAGCATCTGTTCGACATTTATTAGGCTTTATTGGCTGCGGCACGCTAGTATGCTTCTCCATCGGTCCGCTGGGAGCTTTTTTTTGCCTTTTTTTTCTTTCTCTTTGGTTGTTGTGCTGTTCTTCGAGCGGAATCTCTTTTGTTTTTCTTTGGTTCGGAACTTGTATCAGATTTGGATGGTTGTGCTTTAATAATGAAGTGGGGTGAAAAGAATATCTACATCCTTCTCGACGTTACGAGCATTGTAAGGTGGTCACCAAATAGGGAAACACTTAAATGTCTATTAGAAATCAAATTCGGCTTACGGGTGAACCCATTGTTTGAAATTCCAAAAAAAATCAGAAAATATATTCGCAGGTACATCCGGATATTCTTTGTCCGCACACAAATTTTCGGCCAAAAAGAATATATTTATGTTCCGTGTAAAAAAGACAAATCCGAGGCTCTCCAACATGACTATTACGGACAATTGTTTTTGTCTTTTTATAGAAGCCAGATAAAATGTTCTTTTTATCTCGAAAACTTGTGTACATACACAGAATCTATGGATATCCAACCAAAACTTTATTTTTGATTCTTTTGAAATTTTGAAAAAAAGTTAAAGAAAATTTCATAATAAGTTCATATGCACCTATGAGCCAAAACACCATCTCCGACAACTGAAAATAAGACGTATATTTTTTTAAGATCAACCAAAGTACAATTTGACTATTTTTTCAGAAAAAACTAAGCTAGTTACGATGCTAAATCATGCTATTATATATACATGACAATGTATTTTTTATATTATATTTATGTAGTATCATAGTTTTGAATAGATTTTTCTCTAGGTTGTGTCAAACTTTACACTGTTCGACTTAAAAAAAATATAGGCCTTGTTTTGTGGAAACACATTTTAACACTTCCACAAACATGTAGTTCACATAAATAGTTTTACGAGATGCTTAGACGCTTACGTGACTAGTATCTAACCTAGTCTGGTTGCACATGTAGTATACTCCATCCATTATAAAATATAAGATGTTTTAATTTTTATAAAACTAATGTATCTGGACGCATTATAGTGTGTAGGTTCGGAGCCTACACACTAGTTTTACGTAGATGCTTAGGTCCTAGTTGGATATTCCGTAGCCTGCCAAGAATAAGGAAAATCTCCGACTCAAAGTACTATTTCATACATGGGCTAGCTAGATTATATTTTCGAAAAGTTTTCGTATTTCTTTTTTCAGAATCCTTGTCGTTTCTGTTTTCACCGGAAATTCCTCTCATTTTATTGTTTCCATTTAGAATGTTTTGTTTCTTTTCTGCAAAATATCGTATTTGTTTCTATTTTTATTTACCCACGTTTTTCTTCAGAAACGAATGAAAAGTGTTCCCTTTCTGTTTTCAAACCTAGATGTGAGAATTGTGGACAGAAGCTCAAGAATTGCTCGAATCCGGTGGTGAGGAAGGGAGATAGGATGGTTCTCTCATGCTGATGATTATAGGTCGGTGGACTTTCACGAGTTCAGCACTGTGCATTGCATGCCTTTTATTTTATTTTCATATACAGTCCTACAGAAAATTATTTGGGGAATTCCGACATAACGTCTTCTACAACGATCGATGTGTGTGCTTGACTGCTTAGGCGCGGCGTGCATAATTAGCAGCAAACAATGCCGTTAAGGTTGCCATGCTTACCCGAGCGTAGCCGTTGGTGTTGCCATTCCCAGCACTCCTCCAAGCATCATGCATCCGTGCGTATATAAGCACGCGCCCACAAAGATCTCCACCGAAATCTTTGAAAGATCCACGAAATCCCAGAAACTCACACCAAGATCTAGCGCTAGATCGCCACCGCGATCATGTCGGCGATGCCCGGCGACGTGGAAATGCAGCAGGAGGAAGACCAGCTGGATGGCGGCGGCAACCCTCCGAAACGGTGCGCGGCGTGCAGGTGCTTGCGGCGGCGGTGCGCTCCCGGCTGCGTGCTCGCCCCCTACTTCCCGGCGTCGCACCCTCACCGCTACGCCTGCGTGCACCGGGTCTTCGGCGCCGGCAACGCTACCAGGATGCTCGAGGTTTGTACTACTATATTTCGCCAGTATATTACTTGCACGGTTGAAGATTTATATTGGTGGGAGATGACATTATTTCTGCAGAGCGTGCCGGTGGAGGCGAGAGAGCAGGCGGCGGAGTCGCTGGCACTGGAGGCGCAGTGGCGGGTGCAGGACCCGGTGTACGGATCCGCCGGGATCATCCACGGGCTGCAGGAGGATATCCTCGCCGCGCAGGGAGAGCTCGCCAGGATGCGGGCGCGGCTCGACCTTGCCGCCACGCGCGCCGCGCAGCTCGACCTTGTCGCCGCGCAGGGCGCCCAGCTGCAAGAGCAGGCTCTTGTTCCTCTTGCTCCGCCGCTGCCGCATTCGCCGCAGCGAACCGGCGGCCACGACCAGGCAGTCGCCGTCGCGCCGGGGCAGGAGGAGGCGCCGTTTCCTGACCCGGACGAGTTCCTCAATCTTAATGGATTCTGAGCTTTGATCGACCGAGTCGAGTGCGTGTACGTAGGCGCATGCGAGCTCTGATCCTTGGTGGCATATTGGGCCATTTTTTTTACCGCAGAACTTAATGGCTGATGAACGAATAATTGAATAATGTAGTGTTGTAATTTGTATTCAGATCTTTAATATTGTTTACTTTAGCCTCTTTGTAGTTTTAGAATGTGGCTGCATGCGTACGTGTGCATCAATATTTCTTTTTCATTTTTCAAACAAGCGGGTGCATCGAAAACTCATACAATTTATGAAGTGTACTACTCCGAGTTTCTGGAAAAGATGTCACTGATTTGCGAGATCTTTTCTGAAAGACCGAGAGAGTACCTAAAATTTGTTGACTAAATCTGTCACTACATACCATATTTGGAGAACTCCTTATGGTATGGAGAACGGGTATCTGGTCTGGCTCTGCACGAGGTACATAAGGTGGCGAATACACTCGATAGAAAATGTAAATAAAATAAGTAGGACATGTACATCACACGTTTACTGTGAAAAGAAGTTAAAATTTACAATCGATCTAAGTCTTGGAAAACAAGGGGAAACATATTATGAATTGGAATTAATCCACACTAGTCCTTGAATTGATAGGAAACTTGTAGTCTTTCCATATTTGTTTGTGAACTGGCTTGACACGTTATTATATCTACATAAACATATTTCCTCCTTCCTAAAAATAAATAAACATATTCCCTCCAATAAAATTATCATCTTGGCTTATTATTAACCCGTACAACTCTCTTATAAGTGTCCTCAAGAAATTAACTTCATCTCAACCATAACGATCGAAACTAAGTTTATTACATCACAAAAAGTATTAATTTTATTTCGTTTCTAGAGGCTCCAGGAGTGGTGTCTCGGGAGGAACCCTAGAGCCGCTACCACACCCTTCCCCCTCCGTCCTCGCTCCCCTACAGCCACCGAAGGACGCCACTGGCCAAACGTCGTGCGGCTGACGGCAGTGGCGGGTCCTCACCCCCTAGCGCGACATGTGGTGGCATAGGTCATATCTTCATCGCGTGGCAGGATCTCTGATCAGAGCTTCGCGGTGGCCCTGGACGACGCGGCATGGATGCCAGGGCGATGACCCTGGACTTCTTTGTCGACTTCGGCGATAGCTGTGGCCTCGAGGGCGACACATCGGCTGGTTCAGGGGACTCAGTGCATCTCTTGTTCTCATCTTCGTGTGCTACGGGTGGTGGCTGCAATACCCACTGAGATCTCTGGCCTGCTGATGGGAGCCGGTTGACGGTGACGTGAGGGCCTACCGATCTTTCTAATAATGGAGGCAGTCGTAGGGTTCTTATCGCGCCAAGACAATGTTCTGTGTGATGCATGCTCTTATTGATCTTGCGGGTGACGAGTTTGAAAGGCTCTGCCTGAGATCTCCATCGGGCGGTTGATGTCTGTAGATTGCTAGATCAGATGGTATTCGGTCGTGTGCACCCATAATTATGGCCGTGCGACTTCGGGAGGGAGTGACGCTAATCTTCATTGTGTGTTCTCATCATGATACATTTCGGTGTTTCGATATCCATCATGGTGAAGAATGTCATGTCGTCTAAGGTCTAAGGTGTAGTAATGACGGACCAAGTATTCGAGGCGATAAGGACTATTTTTTGACTTGTAGCAGCGGCATGAGCAAGGAGAGACAACATCACAATAGTAGTACATAGTCTTATCTTCCAGGGTAAAAATCCAAGGTCTGGTCTTAATTGGTTGTAACTGACAATGACCTTCTTGAAGACATTGTTTTGAGAGCACGGACTTTCTCCATGGTGAAAACCTAAGATCTGTGATCTGGTGATAATGGTGCTTGTGCACTATTTCCATCTTAGAGGCATCGCTTTTGGAGAATTTGGACTTCGGGTCTTTGTCTTGACAATTGTTTTTTTTTGCAGCTACAAGGTTTTGATCACTGTAGCGAGATCTTTTTTATTCTTCTTATTTTTATTGTAGGGATGTGTGCATCTGTAATGTCTTTAGAACATTTCTTTGTTGCATAGGCTAGTTGTAATTGCTATCTTTGCGATATTAATACATTCTCTTTGTCATTTTTATTTAAACCCAAACCAATTTTTAAGATGCGTTCCTAAATGCTGGCTTGCTTGATTGCATTGGGAGCTTCTCTATCATCTTGGTTGGTTCAAACTCTAACTCAAGACTTCATTGTAACTATTTCAAGGACTCTTGGTAGTCCGGATCATTGTCAATTCGAGCTTTATGTCTCTTTAGATTCAACATTTTCAAGAAACTCCAAACGTAACGTAAAAAGTATCCATCTTCATAATCAAGTTATTTTCCATCCATGTCTTAACAATAGACATGCACGTGAAATCTTACAGCGACAAAAATGATGTTTGTTAAACTCAATCGGTTAGGAGCTTCATTTATTCCCACCTACCTTTCCTGTAGGTCTCTCTATGTCTGTCTACACTATTTCTCTCTGCTCCTCCTCTTCCATCGCTTATCCTCCTTTCTCATTCCGCCTCTTCCACCACTTGGTTGAGAAGATCGAAGTCATGGATAACCTGATGGATCAAAATCGAGGCCAAGTTCTATGTATTAGAAAGACAGGCCAGGCACAAGGGGAATGGGTCTAGGTTCACAGGATCCAACACCAATGAGGCTCCGGTGAGCTTGATTCCACACCTAGGAGCCTAGGGATATGAGGTTGATGCTCCATAACAAGGTTAGGTATTTGCGCTTTTTTATGTTGTATGTCTTTGCTCAACATGTTGCAAACTATGAATGTCACATCTAGATTTGTAAATTTCATTTTCAAGTTGTGCTTAATTTGGATGTTAAATCTGACATCATGAATTCACCGTATCCATGTGGTTAAAAATCTCAGATTTGCTAGCACCTTCTATAGATACTTTTTGGATGCGCATTGTAAGCTCCTGTGCAGAAGATATGCTCGTATGCAATCTATGCAACCGTTAGTATTCTTGTTATCTCATACCATAAGACAGCAGTCCCTGCCTCTGCAGCTTTTGTACCCTCAAAGATTTCTTATTGCTTGATATGTTTACTAACCTACAAAACAACAAAGTGGAAACCCCAAAGTCACAAAGGATGTAATATGCCTAGAAATTTATCTCCTAGCTATATCAAATTTATTCGCATAACAATCATGACATTTCCATAGCTAACAAAGTGAACGAATCACTTTTGTCGTAATACTAGTGTTTGTCCTCTAAGGTACGATTGATTTATATTAACCTACGGTGAAGCCAAGAAATAATTAGAAGCAACTGTTGCACTTGACTATTGCTGCCTGTGAATATATTCTTGCATCGCACGCTTCTTAAAGAAGCTCAGGTCCTTGGGGTTTTAACAATCCTTTTACTCCATTCCCCCACAACAACTATTTGGGATGCAATCCAACCAGTGTATTAACCCTCAACAACAACAAACTTCTCAGGTTGTAGAGCAAGGTGATAAGAGTAAATCTCGGCATAAAACCAAAAAGAAGCAAGTGGTTGTTCAGAAAGAGGTGGCTATAACTCCAAATCTTAGTGCTCGGTCAAATTATGTAGATACTATCTTCATGTGTTGTGGAGAACCAGGACATCTCCGAGCCAATTGTGAGAAGACCCATCTATGTTTCATTTGTAAGAGTGCTTCACATGTTGTGGAGAAGTTCCCTCTGAAAAAGAGGCCTCGCCAAATGGCTAAGTACATTGGTAGTGGTGCCCTAGGTTTGGGATTCTATCACATAGAATCTCCTGAAGTGGTTGTGAATCCAATTGCCTCTTCCAAGAACAGTGGAGTAGTTCTTATGGAAGAAGGTTCCTTGCTAATGAACTAGCTAAAGAATTCTCCAAAATTTGCAAGACTAATTGGCCTTGGAAGATTAGAGAGCTAGGTGCCGAGAACACCTTTTTGGTGAAGTTTCCTCCTCATATTGTGGTTGAACAAGTGATTGGTTATCCCAAATTTGGTGTCCCAAAACAAGGAGTGTGGGTGAAAGTGGAAGCTTGGAATGATAATCCAGAACCAGTAGAATCTCTAAAAAAAGTTTGGGTGATTGTGACAGGTTTGCGGACTAAATGGTGTGAGTGTAATACTCTGGTCCAAGTCATCTTCATATGTGGCATTCTAGAGGATGTGGACTGGCAGAGTATTTCAGACACAATGCTAAAGAAGTTTGGGTGCTAGTCAAATGCAAGGATCCCCCAAAACTCCCTACCGATAGACTCTTTAACTTCCATGATCATGTTTTCCACCTAGGGTTTGCCTTAGATACCTTTATTCCTGCTGTTGGCGAGGAAGAGGATTTGCTGGCTGATGGTCAGAATGGATATAATAAAGGAATGGAGAGGACTTCATTGGTCAGGGAGGAGAGAATGGTTCCGTTGACACATCTGTGAGTGGAATTTCATCCCAGCAAGAAAGTAGTGGTGGTCCTGCTAGGAATGGAGGTCAAGCTTCTAGTAGAGTTAGAATGGCAACAGATTCTTCTAATAGTGCCAATGTTGTTTTCTAGTTGCTAGTCCAAAGAGGTTTGGTGGATGTTGAAGGGAACTTCGTCTGGGACAAAACCCCTGTTGCTCCTGGTACTAACTTAGAGGTTCAAAGATTATGGATGGATGGACAGTCTAAAGATATGAGTTTTTATCAGAAGATGGATTTTGAGGAAGCACATAAGCTAGATAATCAAATTGCAGCTCTCCCTAGAGACATAATGCCTAGTTTTAAGGACCTGGTGGTGATAGAAAGGGATGATTCTCTTCTTAAATAGAAATCTCCTAAAAAGCAAAAGCAGTGGGGCCCTGTGCAACCAACTAGGTAGAGTACCAGGGTGGACAGATCCAAGAACATTTTAGAGAAAGTTGTGGACCTGAAGAAAATCAACAACCTTGAAGCTCCTAAATCCATGAAAGGTATAATGTTGACCAACCCTTTTACAGTTCTTTCTACTATAGATATAGAAGTTTTATCTGGTAATATAGGGGTAGATGTCTCTCCTGATAGCTTATCTAGTACTAATATTGATATCCATAGTTCCAACCTTCATGATAGTGCTTCATCTAAGGTTAGAGACTTAGATGAGGAAGCAGAGGGTTGGGTAGAAGTTATTCATAAATCTCGGGACAAGCACCCCAGGAAGAGATGCTCATGATTAGTGCCTTTTGGAATAGTAGGAGTATTACTCCTACCGGTAGACACAAGTACATAGAGGATAATCTTATTCCTTTAATAGTAGATTGCATTTGTTTTCAAGAAACCAAGAAAGATAGTTTTAGTAATTATTTTTTGAAAAAAATATTAGGAAATTGAAATTTTGCTTGGGACTACCTGACTTCCATTGGTACTACAAGGGATATCCTAGTTGGTATTAATTTAGAACTTTTTGATGTTGTCTCTTGGGATATTAGATCATTTTCTGTTAGTGTTATTCTTAAGAATAAAGTTACTAAGTTTACATGTAGGATTACCACTGTGTATGGTTCTGCCTATGAAGAGAAAAGGCAAGAATTTATTTCTGAATTACATGATTTTTTATTAGCTGGGATGGTCCAGCTATGATAGGTGGATATTTTAATCTATTTAGATCTCCTGAATATAAGAATGATAGAAATGTAGACTATAGATGGGTTGACACGTTTAATGCTTGGGTAGAGTTATGGGCCCTTATGGAAATTGGTCTCTCTGGTAGATCTTATACTTGGGGGGGACAACCAAGATGAGCTCATTATGTGTAATATTGATATAGTTTTTTGTTCCACTGGGTTTGATGAAAAGTCCCCTTTAGCAAATGCTAGGGCCCTGTCTAGAGTAGGAAGTGATCACACTCCTATTATGTGGGATTCAGGTGAACATTATATCTTAAAACTATCAAGATTTAGATTTGAGAAATTGTGGGGCTGATTTCAAAGCTTGGTCTCTAAAAAATAGATAGTAATGACCCTCTTGATATATGGCAGAGTAAAGTTAGATACTTTAGAAAACTAGATAAAGGTTGAAATATTAATATAGAAGCTGCCATATAGGAGGAATAGGAGGGAATTAATGGAGGAATATGATGTCTTAGATATTAATTCTGAAACTCATATGCTTTCATATGAGGAAAGAGGTAGATTAGACTTCATATATGGAGAGTTACATAACTATTGGATTATGGAGAAAACTAAAGTTAGGCAAAGGTCTAGAGATAGGAATGTGCTAGAAGGGGATAGAAATACTACTTTTTTCATTCAGTTGCTAATCAGAGAAGAAGGAAAAAACTGATAAGTGTCCTTGATGGACCTGATGGGCCTATGACTAAGATTAAGGATATGCTTAAGGTAGCCACAGACTATTATAAAAATTTGTTTTCCTAGGAACCTAGACTTGATATCGAGTTGAAACAAACCTTCTTCTCTGATGATAAAGTTAGTGATACTGAAAACATTGTTCTAGGGGTTGTTTTCACTAAAGAAGAGATAAGATTATCTGTTTTTAATTGTTATCCTGAAGGGACCCCTAGACCTGATGGCATATCCTTTATTTTGTATCAGCTCTTTTTGGGACATTATTAAAGATGATCTTCTCCTTATGTTTAATGCTTGGCATGAGGATCATCTAGATATTTTTAGGCTCAAATTTTCTATGATTACCCTAATCCCTAAGAAAAATGATGCTAGAACTATGAAAATGTTTAGGCATATTAGTCTCTTAAATTGTTCTTTCAAAATCTTTACTAAGATGTTGACTAATAGATTAGCCACTATTATAGGTAGGCTCATTTATACTAATCAGTCAGCCTTTATTAGAGGTCGATTTATTCTAGAAAGTGTGGTTACTTCTCATGAGATAACAAATGAGGTCCATAGAAGTAAGGAAAAAAGGTAAGGTGCTTAAGATAGACTACGAGAAAGTGTATGATAGAGTAAATTTTGATTTACTTTTTGAAATTTTAGAACTTAGAGGTTTTTCCCTACTTTTATTAGCTTTATCAAACATGTTTCCCTTGGAGGATCTATAGGTGTTAAGGTAAATTATTTTGAGATTTACTTTTTCCTAACTGGTAAAGGTCTTAGACAGGGTGATCCAATTGCCCCCCTCATGTTTAATCTCATGATAGATGTTTTCTCTAGAATGTTAATTAAATGTTCTGCTTGTGGAGCCATTAGGGGTCTATGTCCTAACTTTATTCCAAGAGGAGTTGTCTATCTTCAGTATGTAGATGACACTCTTCTCTTAATATAACTGATGATTTGTTATATATTAACCTAAAGTGGGCTCTTACCTGTTTTGAGCAAATTTCTGGGATCAGAATCAACTATCATAAAAGTGAACTTATCCCCATTAATATGGATGGAGTAGAAGTTAAACCTTTTTTAGATATTTTTAACTATGTTCTAGGTAGTTTCCCTGGTAAGTACTTGGGTATCCCATTACATTTTTATAAGCTTAGGAGAGAGGATCTTCAACCCTTGCTAGAGAATCTTCTGAGTAGGATTACTGGCTGGAGAGGAAAACTTCTTTCCCATGCAGCAAAAAAAGTCCTTATTCAGGCTTGTCTATCTAGTATCCCTATTTATCTTCTTTCCTTTTTAAAATTCCCTAAATGGTCTCTGAAACTTTTAGATTCTCACATAGCTAACTTCTTCTGGAACGATGAAGAGAGTAATCATAAAATCCACCTAGCTAATTGGCCTTCTTTTTGTATGAAGAAATATTTTGGAGGTTTGGGGATCTCAAATCTTCAAGACTTGAATTTATGCTTGCTGGGTTCTTGGGTGAAGAGATATATCCAAGCATAGGGGACTCTCCGGAGGAAAGTGATAGATGCAAAATATAGGACTAAAGCCCCAAACTGTTGGAGATATGCCCTATAGGCAATAATAAAAGTGGTTATTATTATATCTTTGTGTTTATGATAAATGTTTACATTCATTCTATAATAGTATTAACCGGAAACATTAATACTTGTGTGATCTATAAACTAAATTAGAGTCCCTAGTAAAGCCTCTTTGTAATACTAGCTTGTTGGTTGATAGATGATCGTGGTTTATCGATCATGAACATTGAGATGTTATTAACAACAAGATCATATCATTAGGAGAATGATGTGATGGACATACTCCTATAGATAAGTGTAGCATTAAGATCAAGTCATTTCAATAGTTCGTTTTCTATAATCTTTCTGATACATAGTAACCTAATTCCTTCGACCATGAGATCATGCAAATCACCATCACCAGAAGGATGCTTTGATGACATCAAACACCACAACGTAACTGGGTGGCTATAAAGGTGGCATTGAGTGTTCGGAAAGTATGTGTTGAGGCACATGGATCAAGAGTGGGATTTGTCCATCCATATGACGGATAGATATACTCTGGGCCCTCTCGGTGGAATGTCATCCAATTAGTTTGCAAGCATGTGACTGGCTCACAAGGTATCACATATCACGGGAACAAGAAAAGAGTACTTATTGGTAACGAGGTTGAACTAGGTATGCAGAGATACCGACGATCAAACCTCGGATAAGTAAAGTATCGCGAGACAAAGGGAAATTGGTATCGTATGTAAGTGGTTCATTTGATTGCAAAGTAATCGTAGAAGTATGTGGGAGCCATATGAATTTCCAGATTCCTCTATTGGTTATTGATCGGAGAAGTGTCTCGATAATGTCCGCATAATTCACGAACCGTAGGGAGACACACTTAAGGATTCGATGTTGTTTAGTAGATATGGAATGTAAATAGGGATACAGAATGTTGTTCGGAGTCTCGGATGGGATCTGGGATATCACGAGGAGATTCAGAATAGTCCGGAGAATAAGATTCATATAAGGAAAGTCCGATTCCGGAGTTCGGGAATGATTTCGATGTTTTCATCAGAGAGGTTCTAGAAGGGTCTAGAAGGTTCACCAGACCGGAAGGAGAATGGTCCATGAATGTGTCATGGGTAAGTGGAATGATTGGATCATGTCCTAGGTCACTTGGCTAGGCATTTGCGAGAGATAAATAAAGATCTAGATTGAAAGTCAAAAGAGAGGTTTGAAAAGTCAAACTGAAACAATGGTTTCCTAGTGGAAGAAGAAAAAAGTCCCTCTTTCTCTCCAAC
The DNA here is from genome assembly GCA_030063025.1 of Avena longiglumis. Lineage (NCBI taxonomy): Eukaryota > Viridiplantae > Streptophyta > Magnoliopsida > Poales > Poaceae > Avena > Avena longiglumis. Next base: position 558,310,772 of record CP125974.1, read on the forward strand.
TTGGGTTTGGGGAAGGATTAAAACTCCCCTCTCCCAAGGATGCCCTCCCTCTCATAAATAGAGGGGAGGGGCTACCCCAAAGAACACAAGAGCCAACCCTCCCCACCGTGCGCCTCCGCTGCTGCCGCCCAAGTCGCCGCCGCGCCGCCACCGGCTCGTCGCCGTCGCCCTAGCTGCCGCCGACTCCACCTCCTCCTCTCCGGCCTTCTAAACCTAGATCACCAGAAACCCTAGATCCACCATAACCTGCACCGGCTTAGGCGAAGCCCTGCGAGATCTTTCCTCTACTTCTGACACCACGCTGTCATGCTGCCGGAATCACGAGGGGAGAACTACAACCTCCGCTGTCTGCTAGAACAAGGGAGAGGTAGGTCTTAATCGAGTACCGAACGTGTGAACGACTACGGAAGCGCTGCCGGAACGCAGCGCCGGAAGGATCGTCTACGCGATCTTGAGATCGGCAAGTGTACGACTACATCATCCACGAGAATCTGCTCTCGTTAACCACTTTGGAATCTTCGAGGGTGAGTACTCTAATCGACTCGTTGCTACAATCTAGTAGATAGATCTTGGCTTGTTTGTGTGCATGAGGTAGAAATTTTTTGTTTTCCATGCTACGAACTCCTACACAAACGTCCGTTGTTGTCATGATGTACATCCTTCTACTTTTTGGAAAGGGGTTATGTGGGCATCTAGAGCAGTAGACATAGGATATAAGTGGCATGTAGGTAATGGTAAATATGTTACGTTTTGGGAAGACATTTGGTTTGGAAAATCTAATTTAGCTACTCAGTTTTGGGAGATCTATTTAGTTTCTAATCAGCAAACCAAAATTATAGCAGAGTTGTGGGATGGAACACAGCTTAAGTGTGATTTTAGGAGAAATTTTACTGAAAAAATGATGGTCCAGTGGCATGAAATCCTGGGAATTGTTCAGTCTATAGTTCTCTTTGATGAAGAAGACCAATCGATTTGCAGTATGAATCTAAAGGTCTTTACTCGTCTAGTTTTATGTATTCCTTGGTGAATTTTAGAGGTATAACCCAGATCTACTTACCTGCTGTTTGGAAATTGAAAATCCCTCCTAGAATTCAGGTTTTCCTGTAGCTGTTCTCTCGGAATAAAATTATGACTAGAGATAATCTTAGAGCCAATGGAATTCCTAAGCCTATGGAATGCAACATCTTTAAAGAGAAAGAGTTCGTCCATCATTTATTTTTTGAGTGTATTGTCTCCAAGGTTTTATGGATAGAGGCCCAAGATATCTTTGGTATACTAGTGGTTAACTTTGAATCCATTGCCTCAAAGTGGTTAGCTAACAAGAAACATTTTCATTTAAATGTTGTTTCTCCTGCTGTCCTTTGGAGTATATGGAATAATAGAAATAGTCTAGTTTTTAATAAAACCTCTTGGATTAACATGAAATAGGTCTGGCGCCTAGTTCTTTCATATTTAAGAAATTGGAAGGTGTCATTCAAAGAGCTGGAAGAGGGGAAGGTTCCCCGTTCATGGATAGGGTGAAAAGCAGGCTAAAAAATCCTCTAATTCTCCCGGTGAACTGATATGCCCTTATTTTGAGTGGATCTCCACTTGGAAAACTACATCCTCGTCGAGCTATGAAGGACATGCATCTCTAGAATATCTCAAAACTCATCCTCAGAAAGAAGATGTTGTCCATGTGGTGTACTAGTTTGTTGTCTCTTCCTCCGCCTTGTTTCTTTTGTAATGGCTCCCTGATATAAAAATTGTAGTTCTAAGCCCTTAGGATCGAGCCGTTAACCGTTTTAGGTTTCCAGTAGTTTTCTCGTTGGTGAACTTTGTGTTAGGTTAAAGCGTAAGCCTATTCCCCCTATTGTAAGAACTCATGAGACTTGGTTTGGTTTCATTTCTTGAAATGAAACCAGAGATGGAGTCCCTTTTGATCTAAAAAAGTTCGGGTCCTAACTGAGAAGGAATGCCTGAATCGATCGTTTCCATGAGGACCTGCTCAGGTGAGCGTAAAAATGATCCCCTTTAGCTCCACGCTTGCAGCCATGTTAAGTAACCTTTGCCTCCCTAACCTACATGATCCTTTCTATATATAATGGTGCTTCAAATCATGATAAGATGTACATGGAAAAAGACTCATCTCGATATTATAGTTATATTTCCACAATTGGTTTCTAGCCTCGTTGAGTTTTTAGAGTTCTATTCCATGTTCATGTTTGTATATTTTTAGATGAATTTTATTAAATTCCAATGCATAAGTAGCCAAACATGACGCGCTCATCATGCACTGCGACACTACAGGAATGGATGAATACGCCGACGGCCAAACGGCAGGGCCGTCGACGTAGACCATGACCAGGCCAGCCCCGCCAATCATCCGTCGGCGTAGAATTTCCCTCGGCGTATCCTATGCTACGCCGACGGCTGCCCTCGGCGTAGCTATTTTTCTTTTTATCTCATTAAACTTTAAAAAATCATAACTAAATCATTCTAATTCGAAAAAATACAAATATTATATCAAAATTTGCAGAAAAATAAGATATATCTATCTACACTCAAATATTACATATTTGTAAATAAAAATTAAGTGAAACATAAAACATTATATATAGTTTAAAACAGGCATAAAAATTCAAAGACGATTGAAACAATGCGAATCTTCACGTGGTGTCATATTATGTGACATAGTTAGAAGGAAAAATATCAAACTTGGTATATTAATTATGTCTGAAAAAACCCTTCACAAAACGACTTATCTCATTCGAGGTTTCTTGGCTTTCGGGTCAAATGACCATTGTTATGGATAGAATCAAGGCATAGTTTGTGATAATACATGTGCATCATAGGATGGCGAACAATGTTGCTAGAGAAAGTTTTTTCGTCGCACCAAAAAGCCATTTTCCATTTCCGAGTGCAAAAAATGGACGGTTTTGTGAAGCAACCACCAAATGAATAATTTAAAATGCTACCACCATATTTTTACAAAATACTATACTACCTTACATGGACAATGTACTAACAGGGGAATCTCAAACCTTTCCGTCTATCCCTGGTGAAAAAGACAAATTCCTGCCGAATCGGTAGGAAGTGGGTCAGATATGAACCATAGGTACATGATCTGATGCTCATGATTTTTTACAAAAATCATTTTTAGGTTCAAAATATGCTATTTTATCAAAAATCCAATGCAAGTTTAGCGAGGCTCGGCCCCGAGCTAAGAATCTTTATGCCCGTCATTCGACAAAGTTTGACAATAGTTTAAAATAGTCATAAAAAATGTAAAAACGATCGAAAGAATGGAAAACCTTCGTGTGGTGTCATATTATGTGATATAGTTGGAAGGAAAAATATCAAACCTGCTATATTGATTATGTCTGAAAAAAAACTTTACAAAATGACCTATCTCATTCGAGGTTTCTTGCCTTTCGGGTCAAATGACCAATGTTATGGATAGAATCAAGGTATGGTTTGTGATAATGTGCCCATATTGTACATACATGTGTATCATGGGATGGCTAACAATATTGTAGGAGGAAGTTTTCCTTTTCGTCGCACCAAAAAGCCATTTTTCCATTTTCTGAGCGCAAAAAAGCGGGATTTTGTGAAGCAACCACCAAATAGCTAATTCAAAAACGGGGGGTTTGTGATAACTTGATATGGATATCATATTTAGATTCCTTTCATTTTTTTGATCAATTTAGACATATTATTTATCGAATTCCGATTTACGGATTTAAAGATATTAATTATTTCATATTAAATAGAAAAATACAAAAAAGTAAAATTATTATATTTTTATTTGAATTCAATAGTATTTTTATTCGAATCAGTAATATTTTTACTTATTCATTGTTGTTTACTTAAATAAGTGTTCATAGTTTCAAAAAATAAAAACATGTGAGATAATGATATAAGAGTTAATAGGATTGATATCATAGTATTGACAACTAGATACAAATTGCTTCGCGAAAACTGATTTGGAAGGAACCGAAAAGTTAAGCATGCTGGAGCTGGAGTAGTATTAGAATGGGTGACCAGGCGGAAAGTTTGATAAAGACTGCAATTTGATTAAAGATTAAATGTAATTAGTGTTAAAAATGGTCCAGGTGAGAGATTAACGATTTTAAAAAGTTTCAGGAAGTTTGATAAAGGCTGCAAGATTAAATGTAATTAGTATTAAAAATGTTCCAGGTGAGAGATTAACGATTTTAAAAATTTGAGAGAAAAATTCAAAAAAAAATCAAAAAATTTGAATTTTTTTTTGGGATTTTTTACAATCTGCCGTTATTATGCCGACTGGGCTATGCCGAGGGCAAAGCCGTCGGCGTAGCATACAGGCAAAAGTGCCTCCGTCGAGAAAGACCTTTGCCGAGAAAGCTACGCCGAAGACATTTTGATCTACGCCGACAGTTTTTTGTCCTCGGCGTAGCGCGCGTCCTGTAGTGCGACACTGCACGATGGGCTCTGCCGCTCTGGTAAGTGTCGACCAATATGTAACGTAGGTGTGATATCTGCACGCGGTACGTTGTGTGAGGAGATTCCAGGCCTGCCGGATAATCGTGAAATATTTCAGAAAGACGACGAAAGGGGAAGCACCAAGGGCTGCGAAAGATGATCGCTGGAGCGGCGCACGTGGTCTCTATTTTGGAATGCTAGTACTTTCTGGTTTTCTAGGTCGACCTGGAACAGCTGGGCGCAGTTCTCACGAACAGAACAGATTAATGTACACAGTTTTAGTAGCGTTACATGCATGGTGTGTGATTCTGATTACTCTGGCGAAACTTTGGCGAAACACATATGGCTAGCTATCCATAAGCCGATCTATCAATATCTACTTAGTGTGAGCGCGACCTCTAGACAGGGATCTCTTTGGTTTGCTGGACGCTATGGCGTCATCGGAACGACGTAGTCTTCGAAGGGGCCCCTCCTCCTTCCGGCGAGGTCATCCGAAAGATTGCCGCGGAGGCAGACCTCTGGAGGGCTGCAGGGCTTTTCCGCGACTATCTAGGGCAGGTAGATAAGTGAAGATGCCGCGAGTAGTTGTTTAGGTTGTGTTTGCTGTCCCTGAGGCGGCGTGGAGTTGCATCTTTGGCGCATGTGTCACGGTGCGTTGTAAATCTTGGTCGCCTGGTTTTTCTTCTATGAAAAATACGTCTCCCAGGATGTATCCTTGAAAAAAAATATATCTACTTAGTTAACAGACCGAATTTTACTTAGAGTCGATAGTACGAATCATCATTGTTGAGGTCTTAGTGAATGGGATAAATATTGCGAGGATAATCCTTTTTATTGCAACCAGGCAAAAAAACGAAATCAATCCTGTGAAGCAATATGAAATACCATACTTATCCTTATAGAACTTTAATCTTTTGACACCACTGTTGACGCACGAAGATGATCTTGTCGTAAAATGAATGGTTGAAGATCACTTACTGTACATGATGCCATCTCTATTAACATAGATGCCAAAAGGAAAATAGCTATCAAAATCCTAATCTAATCTTCTAAAAACTTCATCCATATATCAGGTTCTCACCTTTTTTGACACCGACAAGATTGGCAGGAGGAGTTGCAGTCGCCTATAAAGGAGGCGGAGACGGCCCTAGGTTTAGAGAGGCAGCTGCTGAGAGAGAAAAACGGAAACAGACAGCGAAACCATTTAACTTTTGCCTTAGTCTCATATATGTACCTACGTACACAGCATATTCACATATAAATCTAAGCGACTTAGACGTACCATTCAGGAGTGTTGTACCCTTATACTTATATCTAGGCATAGACGGTCTGGCCTAGTCTCAAAAATAGGCCCATGAGCCAGGCCTAGGACGAACCAGGCTAGGCATGGACCGCAAAATCAGACGGCCTGGCCCGAGAAATGCCTAGGCATAGTTGTACTACTACAATATGCTACTGTACATGTAAGCATGGAAGTAATGTATTTACTAAGAGAATTTTTTCTTGCTATCCGTCCATGGTACTAACCACCCAATGAATTCCCAATATACCCATGTGAACCATATGACGCTTTTTTAAACATGCCAAAATATTTGTTATTTTTATAAATAAGGAGTGTGCAGAAACAATTCCCTAGGTCATGCCTGGGACTTTTAAAAAGGGTGTTTTACTCTAAGGGCATTGTACTGCCCAAAATCTTTGCCCGGGCCAAACACCACGCCCTCACCTGCTCTTTGATTCTAGCTATTACAATGGTCACCGAGAGGCATGATGTCAAAACACTCCAGGGTTACACCCATATTTCCCACTACAAAAGGATATCATGGATGACATGGCTTTCTTATTGGAATTGTCACGAAAGACAAGATTTGACCACATCTCCTTCACTGACATCTCATTGGCCCAAAGAGAGCCGGAAGGTTGTCATCCCAACCACACTGCACTACGATCTCTGTGCAGAAAAGCAAAACCTATATAGTAGGCCACTCGCTGCTTCCCGAACTTGGTTCCAAAGGGGACAATTCCCATCATTTTATCATCTCCTACGTTGAAGACGGTTTGCCATCCAAATCGTATTTTGAAGAACCAATCATGCGAAGAGTTTGCATTTAGACGGCACCCAATGACATGGTTATACCCCGCGGGTACATGATCTCAGCATACCTGGTCTAGCCCAAGGAAGGCCCACGGCAATTATACGACGACCCATGAAGATTTTCGGGTGGCCAAGGCCCATGACGCTTTCGGATCCTTGGAGAGTAAGACTAGAGTAGATAGGAAATTCAAAGGGGTAAAACCCTAGAACCTGTAACCGACTAGGGCTATGCTCGGGACCTGCCTAAGTCTATATAAAGGCTAGGAGGGCATGACCTAGATCTTCTCCTCATACTTTCGCATACACACCTCCACGCCAGATTGCATCAAGACCTCAGAACCTTCGGTTCCCATAATCAAGAGCGCATAAGCGAGTAGGGTTTTCCCTCAGGGGCTCGAACACAGGTAAACCTTGTGACCCCGTGCTGCTTGTTTGCTAACCGTTCCACGATCTTCAGCATCCCCATCTTCTCCAAAACCCAAGTCCATAACAATGGGCATTGATGAGATCAAACCTCGTCAATTGGCGCCGTCTGTGGGAATTGGGGACGCTGATTGTGCGATCGTGACGGTCCCAAGCCGATCGATCTACAACTCTGCGGCAACGGAGAGTCACCTCCTCTTTGGCGCTTTCGACTTCACCGCCCACTCACCGGCCACCATGAAGGACTTCGAGCCCGTAGGCGACGGACTCGAAATCCTGTTCGGGAGCTTCTGCTTCCAGGTGGGGCAAACTGGCACCCTCCGCCTCCCTGAGCGGGTGCCCCTACCATCAATCAGGCCCGCTTCATGGACCCCACACCCTGTGCTACGCACAACATCATCAACATATGATTCCTACGACAACAGCTGCTGCAACTCCGATCTGTGCGATCTGCCATCGGATGAAGGGAGCTACGGTTCCATATCTGAAAGCTGCGGTAGCAGCGGACCAATCTACGAGCGCTACCAATGCGCCGTAGTCATATAGGCTGACGGGGATCAGCAAACACCCAACCCGCCTCCCAACCCGACACCTAACCCGCCAGAGTGAAATGGAGGGAACAGAAGAAAGTATGAGGAGAAGATCTCGGCTCCACCTGCGCAAAGGTGCCACCGGGTGTGTTCCTCGAACAGATCTGCGTGCCATCCATTAAGCGAAAATTCCCCAAGGGATCACCGGAAGAAGCAGAACACTCGGGGGCTACGCCGCCCGAAGGACACGAAGGACCCGAGAAACTGGACACAGAGGTCGCTATGGTCAACCTGATGCTGGTCATGGCAGTCGAAAAAACTTGGACACGACCGTACCTCCAGTTCTTGATAAACGGAGAACTGCCTGACACCCCGACGGATGCCCGGCGCATATCTCGTCGGTCGAAAGCTTTCACCATCATCAATGGCGAGCTGTACAAGCGCAGTATTACGGGTGTACTACAAAGGTGCGTCACCATCGGTGACGGGAAAACCATCCTCCAAGACATCCACGAGGGCATCTGCGGCCATCACGCAGGCAGCCGCTCCCTTATCACCAAAGCTCTACGAGTTGGATTCTACTGGCCAACGGCCATGAGCGATGGAAAGGACATCGTCTAAAGATGCCACGGGTGCCAAAGGTTCGCCGACAAACCACACGCACCCGGGTCAGAGCTCAGGCCCATACCTATAGCCTGGCCTTTTGCTCAATGGGGCCTCGACATGATCAGCAAACTGCCAAAGTCCTCGAAAGGGGGGCACGTCTACCTCCTGGTCGTAGTCGATAAATTCACCAAGTGGGTCGAAGCCATGCCGGTTACCAACCAAAAGGGCAAAACCGCCGTCAAGTTTTTCGAATCCATTGTCTACAGGTTCGGCGTACCGCATAGCATCATCACCGACAATGGGTCAAACTTCATCTTCAAAGAATTCCAAGACTTCTGCGAAGGCCTCGGGATCAACATCACATACGCCTCAGTGGCTCACCCGAAAACGAATGGACAGGTCGAAAAGGCCAACGTCCTAATCGGCGCTGGCATCAAGAAGCGCCTCATGAGCCCACTCGAGCGAAAGGGCGGAGCCTGGACGGAAGAGCTACCATCCGTCCTATGGAGTTTGCGCACTACGCCAAACAGCTCCACCGGCTACACGCCGTTCTTCATGGTGCACAGAGCCGAAGCCGTGCTACCGGCAATCGCCATCAGCCCCGGTCGTCACTTACAAGCCGAATCCACTAGCACTTTCAAGACGCCGTCGACACACTCGACGAGGCAAGAGGCGTGGCAACTCGATCGGTGTACCAGCAGAGTCTCCGCAACTACCACAGCCGCCAGCTGCGCCCAAGGTCCTTCGTCGAAGGAGACCTCGTCTTGCGACTCAAGCAAGAACGATCGAAGAAATTCGAGTCACCATGGGAAGGACCATATATCATCACCGAAGTCATCCCAGGTGACGCCTATCGCCTCAAGCACGTGGAGTATGGAGTCGCATACTCCAACCCATGAAACATCGCGCACTTGTGACGATTCTACCCCTAGCTATCTACCCCTTTACTTTCAATAAGGCTACTCAGCCAAGGCTACTCAGCCGAACAATGTACTGCCTCCATTACGATATAAATAAAGCTAAGTGTCTCGCCCCAAAAATTTCGTTTTACTATTTATAACTTTACTTCATGCTACAAACGCACTTGGGGGATCCCCCACCTCACGATTTCATTGGCTGAGGATAACACGTGTACACCTGAATAGCTGACAACATCAGACTAACGAAAAGGACACGTACTCAAACAAAGCACTGCGTGCTCAAACAACAACCAAACCTTTATAACAAAGGGCACAACATACCCAGTCGAAATATACAAATTTTACATCTATCTCTTTCACAGGTACTACCTATTCTGAAGAATAACTTGAGCACGATGCTCAAACAAATCTACGACCTGTTCGGCATACTGCCGTGCAGCCGCGTAATGCGGACGCATATCCCACTCGCCACCATCCGGCCGAAGAGGTGGCTCAGCCGCCACAGCAGACAGATCTACATCAGGACGATGCAGCCTAACAAGGGACAGCACAACCTTCACCCCTGCGACGAGTTGCTGCCTCACCAATTCCTAGACACGAGTCACGCTCCGAAATCTAGACAGAAGACCGGACAGGGTTGTTGGCACAACATCCAGAGGAAACATCACATGCAGAACCAACGAGAGCGAAGTCTGCACTTGACGAAGCACCCGCGATACTTGCTGAACGCGATCCTGCACCGTTGCAAGAGCCATGGCACGGTCGCGATCCATCCAGAAGAACCCGCCAGCTTCCATGTCCTGTTGAGTCAAACAATTGACCCGAACAGCAACACGCTCTTTCTCCTCCCTTGGAGCAAGGTTAGCACCTGCGATACTCGCACAAAAGTAAGAAGCAAGCCAAGCATACGCATCCGAAGAACCGAGATGCAGATCGAAATAAAGAACAACTTACATTGCAGCTGCTCAGACAGTCGAAGCAGTTCCGCCATCAAATACTCCTCTCTGGCTGCACCGCGATCTGCCTTGGACTTTCAAACATCGGCGTGACCACGCACCCCAAGCAACTCCTTCTCAAGACTACGAACACGGTCTCGAAGAAAAGCAAGTTATGACGAATCATCCAAAGATGGCCGCAGCCGCGCTGCAGGCGAGGTGTCAACGGGATCAGCACCTGAAGGAACCTAGAGTAGCAGAAAAGAAAAGGACATAAACACTCAGACAGCGAAGAACACAACTCAACAAAATTCATTAAGTGGATAAATGCCACTATGTGGCACGGGGATTTTGTTTTCCTCAACATAATTACAGCAAAAGAAAATTAAAAACTATCCTACAGCTACAGCGCCTAAAACGCGGCGCCCTGAGTCGCCTCGGAGCCGGATTGCCTCGCCTTGGCTTCCCCCTGCTGTCGTAGCGCGTACTCGGCTAGCAGATCAATCAGCTTGGGCCCATATCGCTTGCAGCAAGCAGAATAGGTAGAGAAGGCTACCTCGGATCCATCCGTGGTCGTCGGCATCCGGGAGGTGATCTGGGGAAGGTCCAGCTCCGCTCCAGCCGCCAAGACCATCGCCAGCCCGACGGACGCCGATGCCCATTCGCTAAGCTTATGCGCGCAGCGCCGGTGACAATGCCTCCGCCAAGGCATCAGCATCATCAAGAGCCGCGCCCTTGGGGACAAGCTCCTTGTAGAAGCGGCCAAGGACCTCCTTGGCCTTGGCAAGTGAGCTGACGACGGTGTTGCAACGATCTTCGACCGCTGCAGTAGCATCATCTAGAGCACTCCCGTGCTCTAGAGCGCTGCGGTCAAACTCGATGCCTGCGGCATCTGAGACAATAAAGAAAAGGAATGAAGAAAGCACCCAGAAGAAAGACAAGAAAAACAAAAGGGGCAAAATAAGATACTCACTCAAAACAGCCTTGGCAGCAGCCATGATCTTGCCAGCCACTTATCTTTCACGCGCAGCCGCAGCAGTGGCAAGCCGCTCCTCGCGGTCCGTGGCCTCCTGCTACAGGCGCTCCTTAGCCTCGGCCGCAGTAGCCATCTCCAGCTCAAGGCGCTCCTTCGCACCAACGGCGACCTCGGCCTTCTTCTCCGCTTGACCAAGGCTCTTTTTGAGAGCATCGATCTCACGAAGGGAGGTGTTATGCTCCTCTGCATCCAAAAAGTGCAGGTGTCAGATAACAGGACAAGAGTACACGAAGAAGCAAACATCAAAGGCAGAATGGTACCTTGAAGCTGTTTGAGGCTGACCTCCAGCACCAGGTGCTCCTGCACCAGTCGCTTGGCATCCTGCACAAAAGGCTGCAGGAAGAAGACCTATCAGTTAGAAAAAGGACTCGGGGGCTACGCCCAACAGAGAAGAACAGAAGCAAAATACACACACGAAAACGTTCGGGGGCTCCCCCCGAGACTCGAAGAACAAAACAAGAAAACTCTTGTATAGATGCTCAGGGGCTCCCCCTGTGGCAGGAGACAGAAATACTTACATGATCCGATGGCGACGTCGAAGGTCCGCCAGCAAAATTCTGAGGCGCAACCACCTGAACCTCCCGCGGAGGAGGGTTCGGAGCAGCGCCCTCAAAATTCGCCACCGTCTGAGGAGGAGGAGACACGACTTTCGACTCCCCCATCATCTCCCGATCACCGTCGCTAGAGGAGTCGTTGGAAGAGTTCCTGCACACGAACAAATTAGTACAAGAACAAAGGAAAAAGAAAAGAAAACGCAGTGCAGAGGAAACTTACGAGTCAAGCTCGCTCAGGTTGAAGACAGGAGGGGTCCTTCGGACCCTCTTCTCCTCTTTCTTCTCTTCCTTCTTCTCTTCCTTCTTTTCTTCCTTCTTCCGCTTCGCTGGCGGGTGCGGCGCTACAGTCCGCACAGGAAGAGCAGGAATAGGGGAGGAAGAGCCTCCGAGCCCATCACTATGGCGCTCAAGACACAGAGGATTCCTAGGAGTCGGAGGAGTCGAAGCATCCGAAGACTCGCTGGAGCTCCGCGATCGTTTGCGAGTGTGGTCCTCGCTCGACTCGTTGGCCTCTTCAGCCGGAGATCGTGCCGACGGCAGCTCAGACATGGAATCCACCACATCATTATCCGGAGCATCCGGAAAGATTTCGGGCAATGGTGGCACCATGCCCGGCACCTTGAAGCTCTGCAGAAAAGAAGAGACGTTGTTAGCAAACAAGAGAAAATAAACATGCAGCCAAAAAAAGCGCTACGCGCACGAATCTACACCTGTGGAACAGGAAGCAAAGAAGAAAACGGAGGAGTCAGCGACTTCCACGGGATATCCTCTCCATCCTTGAACTTCAGCAGCGTACGAAGGGCCCTGTCGAGATCTCCCTGGGAGAGCTTCTCGGCCGAAACTCACGTTGGATCACGGCGCCCAGCATAAAGAAACATCGGGTGTGCCCTAGCCTGGAGGGGATGCACCCGACGCTCGAGAAACGTGCGGATGACATTCACACCGTTCACTTCTTTCTCCGGAATCAACTGGAGATCCTCCACCCGACGGTAGAGGGCCTCTATCTCCGCTACCTCGCCGTCCAAGATCTAGTTTTTCCAGGACCTCTTCGGCTCGATTATTTAGGAGGAGTCGAAAGGACCAAGACCAAAATGCTGCCCAGCCACTGTGGAGTCGCGAATGTAAAACCATCGCCTCCGCCAGTACTGGACAGATTCGGACATGGAAAAAGAAAAGAAAAGAATATTGGCCTTGAGGGAGATGATGCAACCCCCAATGGGATACACACCATCCGAACCAGATTGCCTCTTCACGGAATAGAGTTTCCGGAAGAGGCCAAAGTGAGGCTCAATGCCGAGCCAGCACTCGCAGAGGGTGATAAAACAAGCAATGTGAAGAAGAGAATTGGGGGAAAGATGATGCAGTTGGATGCCATAGAGAAAGAGCAGCCCACGAAGGAAGTCATGGACTGGGAAGGAAAACCCGCGAATAACGAAGGCAAGGAACATAACCCGATACCCAGCAGGAGGACGGGGGATTACCTTGTTGCCTGGGAATTTGACGACCTCCCTATCCTGCGGGATCAAGCCCCGCTCGCGAAGCCTGCGGAGGTCACTCTCCCGCGTCTCTGATCGCCGCCAACCACCGTCGGTGACACGGGTAGCGGTGGCGCCTTTTTTTCCCTCCGGCGGCGCTGGTACCAGCCGCAGATGATGACTTCTTTGTTTTCCCCATCATGGTGCGGCGGCGCCGACGGTGAGAGCGCAGAAGGGAAGAAGGAAATGTGCAAGGATATTCCAGCGCGCAGCAAGAACTCTTAGAGCACAAGGAGGCAGTGAAAACAAGAATAGATGCGGTGAAAACAAACTGCAGCTTTCCCCAATGATTTTAACAACGAAGACGACGAACGACAACCGTCCATCGAGAAGACCTAACGCCAACGGCAGATCTGGCCATACACGTGGCAGCATCACAACGAACCGTCGTTAACACGCCGTCCACTACGCGCGAAAATCGAGGTGACGCCGTAATTATCTCCACGCCGCGCGTGACCGGTCAATTCAAGGTCAGACAGTGGGACCTATGTTCGTCCAGTCAAGTCATTCCTGGCGCAGCAGACGCTTGAGGTCATCGAGCGTCAGCACTGATGTCATCAAAAGCTACACTAGCAACAGCTACAATTTTTTAGTTTCAAAGCTAAGAGTACTCACTCGAATCTACGATTCGACCAATTACTCGGGGGCTACTCCTATCAGGAGCGCTGGCCGCGCACCCGAAAGATGCATATAAGCAAACTGTTACTTCGAGTCCTTCGTCGAGTCTACGACTCCACTATGGACTCGGGGGCTACTCCCATAGGGAGGACGGATTTAATCATCCGAAAATTTTTGTGTCCTACGGACTTACAATTGAACAACGTCTGAATTAAAGTCTCCGCTCGAGTCTACGACTCGAACAGACACTCGGGGGATACTCCCATAGGGAGCGCTGGTCGCGCACCCTATGAATTCTTCGACTGTGATCCTTCGGATCAGCATGCAAAAACTTTTCGGCAACTCTACCCCAACTAAACGTTAAGTGAGCAACGTTCTCCTTGACCACCCGAAAACACCTCCGCGGTGATAAAAATTCGGATGTTGTGTCTGCGACACAAAGTTAAGACCTACAGATATCATCTGTTGGCCTGGCAACGCACACGACTGTGCTCTGCTAGTAAAAACCCGTGCTAACAGGTGCGATGAAAAATCTCGACGGACGCGTTGGGTACATCAATTAAATTCACTGGAATTCCACTCCTGTAAGTCCTCCGCGGCCTGAGTCGAATTACGCCAGGTTCGAGTTGAGGGACTCCAACCGGAAGAAGATCGTGTTGTTTCGTCCTAAGACAGTTGACTGACCCTGATCCGTCGGGTGAGTCAGGCACACGCATCAACAATTCCTGCACATGAACTATTGAAATACATAGTTGCACTCGAAAGATTGTAGAGTCCTCAGCCGAATCTATGATTCGACTGAACACTCGGGGGCTACTGACATGGTTATATCCCGCGGGTACATGATCTCAGCATACCTGGTCCAGCCCAAGGAAGGCCCACGGCAATTATACGCCGGCCCATGAAGATTTTCGGGTGGCCAAGGCCCATGACGCTTTCAGATCCTTGGAGAGCAAGACTAGAGTAGATAGGAAATTTAAAAGGGTAAAACCGTAGAACCTGTAACCAACTAGGTCTATGCCCGGGACCTGCCTAAGTCTATATAAAGGCTAGGAGGACACGACCTAGATCTTCTCCTCATACTTTCGCATACACACCTCCACGCCAGATTGCATCTGCGCACCCCTGTAACCTTCGGTTTCGCCATAATCAAGAGCATAAGCAGAGTAGGGTTTTCTCCGGGCCTAAACTGGTAAACCTTGTGTCCCCGTGCTGCTTGGTTGCTAACCGTTCCACGATCTCCAGTATCCCCATCTTTTCCAAAACCCAAGTACATAACAATGGGCATTGATGAGATCAAACCTCGTCACCCAAGCCCTTCAAACCTTAGAAATGAGTTTAGTGGAGATGACAACATCAGATTGCATCTTGTAAGCGGCCTTGGCCGAGTACGTACAATCATTTGTGACTCCCAAAGGGGGACATAATTATTCTATGTAATCGATGTCGAAGCCTTGTTGGATGTTGAGTTGGCTTACCCAAAAGTAGTTTTCGAGCACCTTCTTGACCGTGTAATTTTTCCTGAATCATGTCATGTGATGTTATCCGTGACATGGGCACATGGCCATATCTTCTATATCTAAATAGCAAATCCCCACTATAAGGAATTCTTTTGACATGCAAGCCATCTCGACAAAAACTGCCTTTCGTTCCAGTGGGGAAATGTCATCGAAAATATTTTCTTTTTCTCCGTGCATCTTATTGTAGCAACAGTTTTACATGCAGCCCATTACTTGAGCGCATTATTCCAACATTGTTTGATGCTCACCAACCGGTCTATTTTCATACATTTCTTCTTCTGTATTAATTGGTTCAGCCACGGTAATTCCTCTCCACGAATCTCAGCAATGATGATGCACTCTCTCATTTTTGCCCCCTTCAATTATTTTCTCATTTTCTTAACTGAAATTTCCAGCTTTCGGGACCTCTCGTATAATTAGTCAGCAGCGATGAATTAACAACAGCAGCAGCTCCTTCTTGGCCTTGTCGCTAGCTACGAAGTCATCTCCTAGAACGGGCCGAGTAATTTGTCTGTTAATTAGAGGGGGAAGATTTGATCCGATCACTAATTGCACTGGCACGTAGCACGTGCATGATATGTTTATCGTCGATCGTGATGCAGCTGTGAGAAACGTGTGTGATCTCTGACGTGTTATTTTTTTGCGGGAAAATCTCTCCCGTAGAGGTAGTGGAGCAAGATCACCGTGTTATTTTTTTGTGATCTCTGACAGTCTGACGTGTTAGTGGAGCAAGGTCACCGTAGAGGTGGCCTGTCGTGCGTCCGAATCATCATCGATCGACCAATATGCGAATTTAAAACGATCATAACACGCTATAGGTGGGCGCTTTAGAAAAACCCAGCATGCTTTGAGTTGGAGAGATGATGGGGGATAGACTGAACTCTGACCAGAGAGAAATTGGACTTTGACCAACAGCAACATGCATGTCCTACATGTGCTCCCACGAAAAGTACAACCGATGTGGTAATGATCGGATCATACTTGACAAACAAAATTAGTAATACTGTCTCCATCGATGATAAAATAAGTGATTAGATTTATCTAGATTTAGAACAGACGGAGTAGTAATTAGCTGCTGAATTTGTTGCGAACTTGCCATCAGGTGGCCAAAATATAACATGATCACTCTGTTATTTATTTTTAGAGAACAACTCACCGGTAAGATGTTTCGTGGGAAGCAACAATCACATGTGCACGCTAAGGGACCCGTCTCCTCTCTTCCTCGTCTCCTCCGCCCTCCTCCCATTCTCAAAACCCTGAACCTCTCCCTCTCTTCTCTGATGGTTAATTTTAGGTCTAGGTTTCCCTCGTGGACTTTGGCGCCATTGTCGTTTCCCTGGAGATACCCTTGGCTCCTCGCGAGGTGTTGCCCAGGGTTGTCGACTTCCTCCTCTACGAGTCCTCCATGGTGGAGGCCAACGGGGGTGGTCGGATCTGGTGGGAGCTCCTTCTTCAATAAGCTCGATTTCTCATGGAGGCTGGTTGAGGGCGGTCAAGATCTATGACTTCTTTTCTCTCGTCATGGCGATGCGAAGGAGGTAGGATTCGACGATGTTGGCTGCAGTGAAGCAAGTCTGCATGAGGGAAGCTATGAAGCTTCTTTTGGGAGTGCATCAACAACAATGTTGTTCCACCTTCCATCTTGGGTGGTCGAAGGGCGGCCACTCCCACTACCGTTGTCAGCTACGGCGGCTTCTCCCGATCGGCGACAAATGGATTTCTTCAACCAACAGACTGTTATGCCAAGGAGGCCCATCTCTTCTAGTACAATGTACTCCTGCCACTCCATCCCAAGTGGTAGAGTCCCCGGCGATGGTGTGGTCGGTTGTGCTATGAAGCTCTTGTTTCGTCGCGGTGTAGGAGCTGGACCCAATTGCTTTTTTCCTATGTGCATAAGGGAAGGGTATATTTATAATTTTGCAATTTCTTATGGTCCTCTCTGTAATTTGTAACTATACTGACGATAATGAATGTAACCTCTCAGTCTCAGTCCTTCATGACGAACCTTTGTTCACAAAAAAAAATACACATGTGCACGTTAAGTACTACTACCACTACAGGCTCGCATGTCAACCCCGCCCAAGTCCGAACACATGTGCACCCGCTAGAGCGGCACATAAAACGAGGGGAAATGGGTTGGAGAAAAGAAAGACAATGAGATCAGAAAGACGATCATCCGCTGGCACGAGGCGATCCTCTCCCCCCGACGAACAGACGTGCCTACAAAAGGGTCATGCAGCAGATCATCCGTCACACCATCATTTCTGGTCATCACCGGTCAACATTCGCTCGGCCGTCGTCTAGCTAGTCGACCCATCCTCTGTGTTCTTGCGTGGTCTTCCTCTTCCCCTGGTAAGTGCATACTCCAGCGTGCACATCAGCTGCTCGATCTTTGGTCTACCCCAGCATCCGTCAGAGTTCTGTTTGAGTTTGCGGTTTGCCGTGTTGTCCACCTTGATATATCCATCAAGAATTAACTGGCGCTTCCCTCTTTCCAACTCTACTATGCCGCTTTGATTCTCCTTCGTAGAAACAATAATCGCCTCCCAGATTTGTTTGCCTACTTGCTTCATTGGTATTTACTGTGTGTGTGTGACCCTCCTGCAAACCAGGTGTGACAAAAGATGCCAGGACTCTGTCAGCACGAAGAAACGACGATCTGCAGCTCTGAGGAGACCATCAACGAGTTCGAGGCGTTGACACGTGACGCCGGACGCGTGCAGCAGGATACACTGAGGAAGATCCTCGAGGCGAATGCCGATGCCGAGTACCTCGCGCGCTTTGGCCTCGACGGGAGAACCGACGCCGAGAGCTACAGATCTTGCGTCCCGCTGTGTGTGCACGCCGACGTCGAACCTTTTATCCAGAGGGTTGCTGATGGTGATACCTCACCTTTGATCACTGGAAAGCCCATCACCGCCCTTTCCCTCAGGTACTTACTTATCGCCTCCAACTGTATGTATGCTCCGGTTGTTCTGTTAAGCAGCTGGTACATGTGTGTAACCTGTTTTTCTTCCGTTGATTTATGCAGTTCTGGTACAACCCAGGGAAAGCCTAAGTTCCTTCCGTTTAATGATGAATTGATCGAGAACACACTTCAAGTATTCCGCACTTCTCACGCGTTTAGGAACCGGTAATTAAGGAGCTCTATTTTGTTATGATGCTAAAGTATACCCTGCTGCTGCTTCTGAATTTACAGCTATCCTTGCTGATCAAGTTCAGCACAAGTTTCTGTTGTTTATGAATTTTACATTTCTATATGATGCTGGTGATTGACGTGTTGCTTGGTTTTCTGAATTTTGCCAATCCAACCCAGATTTTCAGAATATCTTTATGTTTTGTAATTACAGTGACTACCCGATCGGCAAAGGAAGATCCTTGCAGTTCTTTTACTGCAGCAAGCAAGCCTCAACAGACGGTGGCATCATTGCTACGACCGCAACAACAAACCTCCACCGGAGTCCACGCTACAGGGAAGGCATCAAGCATATCCAGTCTCAGGGCTGCAGCCCCGACGAAGTTATCATGGGCCCCGACTTCCACCAGTCGTTATACTGTCACTTGCTCTGCGGGTTGATATACTCTGACGAGGTCCGATTCGTGTCCTCAACATTTGCTCACAGCCTAGTGCAGGCATTTCAAACAATGGAGGAGGTCTGGAAGGATCTATGTGCTGATATAAGAGATGGTGCTCTCTCTGAAAGAGTCACGGTACCGTCGATCCGGGAAGCTGTCTCAAGAATTCTGAAGCCTAACCCACACCTTGCAGACTCGATCTATAACAAGTGTGTGGGATTGAGCAACTGGTATGGTGTGATCCCAGCGCTGTGGCCAAAGACAAAGTACGTGTATGGCATCATGACAGGGTCCATGGAGCCGTATCTGAAGAAGTTAAGGCACTATGCTGGGCACTTGCCACTGATAAGTGCTGACTACGGTGCATCTGAAGGATATGTTGGTTGTAACATAGACCCCACGGTGCCACCTGAACAGGTTACATATGCTGTCCTGCCAAATACCGGTTATTTTGAGTTCATCCCTTTGCAGAAACCAACAGGGGAGGAGACCGGGAACGACACCTCTATTCATTACTTTGAGTCAGAGCCGGTTGGATTAACAGAAGTCGAGGTTGACAAAATCTACGAAGTGGTATTAACTACCTTTGCAGGTACATTCTTTCTCTAAATGATTCATTCTCATCCTCCAATTAATTCTGGTGAAAATATAGCTTTGAATAACCATATATAAATTGTGGCTATTTTGTCGTAGGCCTATATCGTTATAGATTAGGAGACATTGTAAAGATAGCTGGCTTCCACAACTCAACGCCCAAGCTCCAGTTCATCTGCCGCAGAAGCCTCGTTCTGAGCATCCACGTCGACAAGAACACAGAAAAAGACCTCCAGATAGTTGTTGAGGAGGCAGCGAAGCTCTTGGAAGGGGAGAAACTGGGAATTGTGGATTTCACAAGTTGCGTGGATACGTCGAGCGACCCTGGTCGCTACGTGATCTACTGGGAACTGAGCTCTAGAGCCAGTGATGAGGTCCTAAGAAGTTGCGCAAACGCCTTGGATCTAGGTTTTGTTGACGAAGGCTACAAGAGCTCAAGGAAGATCGTAACAATTGCCCCCCTAGAGCTCCGGATCCTTAGGAAGGGTACCTTCAAGGAGATCCTGGCTCACTTCATTAGCCTTGGCGGCTCGGTGAGCCAGTTCAAGACACCTCGGTTTGTGAACCTGTCTAACATCAAGGTGCTGCAGATACTGAATAAGAATGTGACCCAGAGTTACTTCAGTACTGCCTATAGGCTATGACAGAACCAAAAAAAAAATACTCAAAGAAGGCACGTGTAATTTGTCATCTTTTTCCTATCCTTTTCGTGTTGTGTTTTTTTTCTCTTGAAAAGGAAACCTTTATTTTCGCTTCCTTTGAGTAATGCTTTCTTTTTTATCCTCGTGTTGGCTAGAAGTATTAGGGCATGTACAACCGCGACGCTTATGCTGAGCGCTAAGACGAGATTCCTGACAGTTATGATTGATTCAGGCTGGATACCAGGAATTAGCTAGGCGTCGACGCAAACTTAGCAGTCGAGCGCTTTAGTTTTTTTCTCCCGCATGTTGTCCAGGGACGGGAGCGATGCATACGCTGGAAAAGAAAAACTAGCGTCTTCCGTTGGACTCCCGGACTCTTAAGTTATTTTTTTAGCTGAATTAATTTTTTTTACAACACAAGCGTCTATATAAGAGTCTAGCATTAAACATGCCCTTAAAACAACAAAGAAAGCCACTGCTTGTCGATCTCGTGAACTTGTGCGTCCGGCGACGACAAACAAGGGCTTGGAGCACCACTACAGGAAATGGCCTACTTGCTGGTGTAATTTATTGGGGCGCTCGGCATTGGGCCTATAAGGGGGCAAGCCTACGGCTGCTTTTGGGCCAGCCATTTGTTTCCGTTTGCTTAATTAATGTTCCCTTTTGATTAATCAAGACCACATGATAATTGTTTTTGTGTCGCCGGCTGATTAGACTTTACCAAAAAAGCAACCACAGTAGCTATTCACCTTGCATGAAAGCACTCACCAATCGGCACCGAGGTCCCGATTAATTAAACGGAAACAAACGGCAAGCCCACAGACGGCCATGGACGTGCCCACTTACAGGCCTACATTTTTTTGGGTGGGCCTACTCGGCATTGCAAGGCAATAAATCTTGGAAGGCATTCACAGGCGCTCAACATACACATGCTATATGTCACGTTGCGCTCGGCATACAAAGACTATATGCTGTTATATGGATGGCACTCAGCATACATAGGACATGCAACAAGAGCTTAGCAGGATTCAACAATTGGTACAAATTGTCATTCTGCCAATTTTTACCATACTTTAAAAACTACAGAAAAATAAAAAAAATAGAAAAATGTAAAACTTGTGCCTTTGGTACTTTTATATAAAGTAATTGCAAGGGAAAATGATAAGTATTAAATTTTACATATTTTCAAAAAAATCATAAAACATACTATCATCTATGAACATTAATGACTTTCAACCAAATGACCATGTTCATGGTTATATTCATGGTATAGTTTCAGATAATGTGCACATATTTGTTACAAATTAAATGTGCATCTTGAAATGACAAACAATGTTGCGAAAGAGATAGTTTTCATTTTCTTTACACGGAAAAATACTTTCCATTTTCAAAGTCCCAAAAATAGGATTTTTATGAAGCACCTACCAAAATTATTTCGCAAAATTGGACGACCCCACTTTTCAAAAATACTAAACCATATTTTGGGGATAGTTCACCATATATCTCCATCTCAAAACTTTTGAACCACTTTCCATCATTTGAATGGAATGCGGTAGGGAAAGCCCGTATAACGATTTGTTTTTGGAAATAATCAGACCTCAAATCTGCTTCTATGTGGATTTGAACGTAGGTGGTTGGGCTGTATATCCGCTTCCCTAACCAATTGACCTATGGCCACTTTTTGCTTTCTACCGATTTAGCAGGAAGTGATCAAATTAGAACTACAAATGCTTTCATAGTTTGCTCATTTTTTTGAAAAATTATTTTAGGTAGATATGTAGTCACTACATGGTAGATCCAGTGAGACTTTACCAAGATTCAACCCTTTGGTATTAATGGTAATGCCGGATTTTGAAAACAATGGTAAACTTTGTGCCTTTGGACCTTTTATGTGTAGTAGTTGTAAGGAAAAATGATAAACATGGATTTTGACATATTTTGTAGAATAGCCTCATAAAACAGACTATCATCTATGAACAATCATGACTTTCAAGCCAAATGACTATATTCATAGCCATATTCATGGCATATTTTATGATAATACTCTCATATTTGTACAAAGGCGCATCTTGAAATGATAAGCAATATTGCCAAAGGGATTTTTCATTTTTTGCAGCGGATCTTTTTTTTGTGAGACAGCTACAAAAAATCTGTTGCAAAATTGGACCGCCCCAATTTTAAAAAGTACTACACCACATTTTAAGAATAATTCACCGTATATCTGCATTTCAAAGCTTTCTAGCCACTTTTTAAATCATTTATATGGCTTTCTGCCGATTAAGAAGGAAGTGGGTGAAAATTAAGTGGTTGCCCGAAGAGACACAAAGGCCCCACATGTTTTTTATTTTATTAGAGAAAGGGTGAAATACAAGAGAAATAAAAACTAGGGGGGAGACACGCCCAACGCAATGGGGGCCACATGTTTTTTATTTTATTAGAGAAAGGGTGAAATACAAGAGAAATAAAAACTAGGGGGGGGGACACGCCCAACGCAATGGGGGCGTGCTCAAATAGAAACTCATACACTCATACTTCTACCTTGTTTTTTAGTCCATAAAAAACTGAAAACAAGTATGAGCAAAGTACAAGATTATACTATGCCACACAAAAATACACAAGGAAAACTTATAGTATGTGTCCTAGAAAATAATAACAAGTGGTAGCAAATATATTAAATATAAAATACATCAAATTTATTATGTTTCTTCGGTTGTTCTTATCAAACAAACAGGTCAATATAGCTTGTTTAGTACAATGTGTAGATTTTTCTTTTCAATTTTTTGGTACAATAAAAGAAGTGAGACGAGGTGTACCCCTATTTATATAGTTAGTTATATGCTTGGTTGTTGAGCCACGAGTATTGTATGATATGCACGCACGTTTGCCGTGATTAATTAAGCTTGATATAATATTAGTTGTTGTTTTATTCTATTTTTTGTGCTTTATTGCGTTTGGTTTCGATCGGCTTGTCCTCCTGTCGCTAAAACATAGTTGATCATAATTTTTTAGTGGAACAGCTCACGGACGAGATGTTGCGTCGGAAGCAACAATTACGAGGGTAACACATGCTCTCCCTTCCACTCCACCGGTGGAAGCCGAACCCCAACGATGGTGGAAGGGAGGGACGTGCCTACAAAAGGGTCGGCACATACTACACTTTGCTGCTACACACCATCATTTCCGCTCATCATCGGTCAAAAATCTATATTCTGCTGCCCTCTGGTGGAGCCTCCTCCTGTCTCGTCGCGCTCTTCTGCCTGCAACGCACGAGTCACCGCTGGTCAGTTCATTCAGTCACCCTTCCCTCTTAATTCTGTCATTGCGTTTTGTTGTTTTCTTTCTTTCTTGAATATTGGAATGTTTTCCCAAGAGGTGCATTTGAAACCCGAGGAGCCCCTTTCTCAAAAATAATAAAATTGAAAACCACATATTGAAATCTCAAAAAATCAGAAAATTCATCCAATATATGCTACCAAGTTTTGTCAAAATAGAATAGCATATGGTCTATACAAAAAAAACGTGGGCATCAAAGCCAAGGGATTTTTCTTTCCTTTTAGATTCACAATTTTTTTATTTTTTGTGTAGCCCAAAATTCGACATATTTTCAGTGGAACTTTGCATATATGTAGATCATATTAGTATGTATCTACGTACAAAAAATTAGAATTTTTTGGCTGTTCTAAATATTACTTTTTTTTAGAATACCGGGCTCCATGAACCTGGGTGCTAAAACGACGCACTCTTTGCCAAAACTCCGTAGTCTGCACTGGTAAATTTTGGGCCATGAACCAACCAGTGTAGTAGACTAGCAGTAGTGTTAAGCAACATGCTGATGGCATTTCCTGTAGAGTGCATACTTAGCTTTTATACAGATCCCAAGAGTTAGTGGATGCACCCAAAGAAAAACCGGTCTAAATTTCCATGGCTGCTAGCTTTAATAGATAGGTGATACTATGGTTCTGGCACTGCTAGAAGACGCCCAAATTGATTTGCATGCTTCCTTCGTTTTTTTAAAGAGTATATATTAATATCACAGGGATACTCATTACACCTAGCCTCTGCAACAACGCATGCTCTAGCGGCTCTACGGATGCACACAGTCCAGAAAAAAATTATAAAAAAAGAAAAGTCCCGCTATAGAGAACTAGTCCACAAAGTAACGACAGTGACACCATCAGAACAACACCAGAAGTCCTCCACTCCAATAACAACGCCTTCAAGAAGAAAACAGTGTCCAAGCGTCGTCGTTGTCCGATCAAAGATAATAGGTTTTCTCTCTGAAGAAAGTCCTTGCTCACAAAACAATGCCTTCAATAAGGTCATTGTCAGGCACAACCAGTTAAGGCCAGACCTTAAATTTTCATCCTACTTACTTCATGGATACTAGCTGGGATCGGCACGGCGGCACGCCGCGTGCATGCTGTCGTTCTGAGATGTTCCTTGATTGGTAAACAGCTTACCATGGATAGCACTCCTATATGTGATTGTTATCGGTAGCCACTATGTGGGTTATTAAGGTTTGAGCTACTGTTATTTGTTGCTGATGTATATGCTCACTAAGGCAAAAGGGTTATCGATCTTGTGATGTGTGTGCATGACACACGGACGACACAGGCACCTCGAAGACGACTGCCTCGGGCAGTGGTGGAGCATCTAACGTGATTCTGCTCTTTTTCAAGATGGAGGAATCTCTACTATCTAAAAAATACGAAGGTGTTCCGTTTTCTGCCAGCAGCCCACTACGTCGTAGTACCTTCGTCGCGTTTCCGTCCTACGCACCCTCGCGATTCCTCGCAGAGCATTGAAAAAAAAACACCCGAGAAAACACAACACGCCGCTCACACCCCTGTCTTAATCCCACAGCTAACCCTAGCGTATGGCCAGCCACAAACACCGCCGCCGCCGCCCTGCGCGTCGCGTCCCTGAACGCGTGTACTCGCCGCCTCCCCTGCGGGATTGGCCACGCCATCGACTTCCGCCGCGCCGTCTCCGGCCTCTCGTCGACCCGGAATCCCGGACGGTGCCGTCTCCAAGGAGATCAAGGCCAAACAACCCAAGACCATTGGCTGGATCTAGAGCGGCCATAGCAGCGGCTGGAGGGGCAACAGATGTTGTCCATTTTCACTTGCTTGTCGGCGTTATCATGTTCGGCAAGGGAAGGAGCTCGTCGGCAGGCAAGAGGCAGCGATTTCCGCTGGTGATGTCCGGCGATTCGGCAGGTAATCGTTCTTCTCTCTTCCTCATGTCCAACAATGGTGGGTTTGCACTCTTCTCTGTTCCTTATGTTCCTCAAGCTCTGAATTTACGGTCTTTTTTTCTTCGGCTAAAGCTAAATGATAATGGGTGCAGAAAGATCTTGGAACGGAAGGAGAAGAAACACACTCACATGATGTTGATTATGCCCGATGAAAGTACTGAAATGCAGATACATTTGGTGTAAATTGTTTTGTTTCTCAAAGCTTTAGTGCACGGTGAATCTGGTGAGAAAATATTGAACAATTTATGCCCAGATTTGAATATATGAGATAATACTGAGCAGGCACATAACCTTCATATTTTTGCCTGGATTTGCATATCCCACAGGACCAATGCTCTGATCTCCTAGGGACCATGGTGCACATCCTCCTGGCCTGCCTCCTAATGCATGGTCTTCGCCATGACGCTTGTTGTTCGTGTCCTCGCTCGTGTACATCCTCGCCGTCAGAATCGCCGTAGTCATCATGGTGGTTGGTGAGCACGTGCAGGATGAGGAGGCCAGGTCCGGTGGCGTCACCGCCATCGTCGGATCGGCCTTCACCGGAGATGAGGATGAGCTCGAGGCAAGTCCGGTGGTGTCACACTGCATGGTCTGGAGCACGGGATGTCATGGGTGGCGCAGGCGGTGATGCTTAACCGGCAGGGAAGCATATGCTCGACCATGTCAGCTTGCTCGACAGTTCCATGAGCTATCGTGGATGGGCAACATGCTTGACAACCCCGTCATCGCCCTCCTCAGCGGCCTCCACAAGATGAACAAGTCCAGATTGCATTGAAGTATGGAGCACGGTGACAGGAGCTGCTGGAACCGAATGGCATCATCGGGCTGGACGGGACCCGATCATGTGCCATGTCAGCAAAACGGTGTAAGGACTGACATAAACATTGCCGGTGACTTTAAGGACTGTAGATGCATTTTACTCTATTTTATCTCACATTTATTCTCTCTCTGGTCAAACGAGCAGCGGTGCCGTCACACGGCTATGGTCACAAGGCTACACGGGCTGGCATCTATAGGCGCGGGGTTGAGGGTCTAAGTGGGGCAGCCTTTCCGTGAGGTCGCGATCCATCGCCGCCACAAAGGTGGAATAGTTGATTTCGTAAGGTTTTCAATCCTGGTGTCATGCTGCACTATCATGTTGTCTTTTCATTTCTCGCTATCACCTGCCGCTTGTCTTCCTGGCTATATTCTTCTACAACAGCAATTTTTTGGCAACGTCACGGTCCTTCGGCGGTGGCACCACTGCTGTAGCTGATAGATGTACTTGTCCTATGCTTACCTTAGATGTTTCTTCTTACCGTCCCTTAAGTAATAGTTGATGGTAATTTGATTTTGGTGAAATGTCTTATGTGAACAACCTAAATTAAGCCCTATCCGTTTATCTATTATCTTCTTATATCAGAACCTTCTGTCTCATACTCCCTCCGTTTCAAAATATAAGATATTTTGCCTTTATGAAGCAAATGAATCTAGACTTGTTTTAGTATGTAGATTCACTCAACTTTGGGATGAACCTACACTAAAAGAAGTCTAGGTTTATTTTCTTCACAAACCTAAAACATCTTATATTTTGAAACGGAGGGAGTAGATAGGATTAGGAGCTGATTCTATGTTTACATTATATTCAGACTTATACATGCTAATGATTCAAATGTTGGGAAAGAACCCTTCCATGCGTGCATGTCTCAAGACAAAAAAATTGGAGAATTAGATAAATGAGAAAATATTTCTTCCATATTTGAATGCATTTTTAAAAGGAATGAGTGTTTTTGTTTACCATGTATCACGTCAATTGATTTGTTCTTTGAGCAATAAGCTCTATATCTTTCATGTGATTTTTCTCTGAAAATAATGTTCATGTGATGCAGCGATACAAACTATATCAAATGTTGGTGCTGCTGATCTGTTAGTAATTTTATACCATGTAGTTTTACTTATATCGCTTTAGTAGGTAGTGTTTTTATGGATATTTAATGAACTCTGTAATATTGTGGTATAGCCAATACATGTGAGGTATGAAATGACCAACTTGTGGTACATCTCTTCTAACGTTTCAAGTGTCTATTGTAAGGATATTGGCCGATACACGTGATATGTTTAATGAACCGTGTAATATTCTGGTATGATCAGCTAATGTTCAAAGGTTGTTTCCCTCCATACATATTGCATGTTACATCGGTCTTGTCACATTTCTTACCTGAGATGATCAATATAGTGTGTGTTAGCTCGGTTTCCTAATTAGTAGATCTACATCTCCAATAACCAAATACTTTCTAAAAAAACTAATTTAGGTTGTGCTATGCGGCCTTACTTCAGAAAGGACATAAGAACAGAATCAACACATACATGGCTTTGAAAGGATATGGACTTAGTTCTTAGCCACAAGGTATACAATCCTTTTGAAGAGCTACAGCAGATGTGAAATCAAGGTTATCGATCTTGGAGGCACTTGCTTCTTAACAGACAACTTAAGGTTGATATCATTACCATTTTTGATGTAGCATGATCTAAAATATATAATGTATATTGAGTTGTAGGTAAATATTCTCTTTTTTCTAACAATGCTTGCACACTCACATAGGCCTAATGGATTAATGCTAGATGATTGATGCCTAAGATTATGACTAAAGTTCCTCCTGTATGAGTGTAATTGAAACTGGAAATATTAATTTATTGGCATTTTTCTCCGTGAATTATTAAGTTGATTGTTTTACTAGCTTGGAAGTGATATAGGGCTCACACACCACAATATGCTCTTTTGCAAATTGGTCACCAATGCGTGCAACTCAAAAGTTTTTCCATTTGAAGTTTTGAACTTTTAGGAGGTATTTGGTCGTTATACTGAATTGTTATGTGCAACATTCCCTGCAAAATTTAAGAATGCAACATGGCATATGTTAATGATTACTATATTCAAAATTAGTCTGGTTGATGACATTTTTAGTGATTCAGATAATAGCTAGATATACCTATATTCTAATAAAATATCTGATCGTGGTGGTTCCCTGTCTCTAGCCTTCAGTGCACTATCAATGTATATGCCACTACCATACTAGGAGAAAACTCTTTGACCTACGTTTTAGTAAAATTCAAATGAGCATATACTTCCTTAGATGGCATTGTGGTTGGTTTAATATTTACAAAATTTGTATTTAGGAAATCGTCTTTTCTGATTGAAGCCTGACAAAGTAGGCTTATTGGAGTTAGTTTTCCTCCAGCTTTATTAATTTATAATATTTGTACCTCCATGTGAGAGTTATAAAAAGATTGTTAACACACCACCTGTTCATGTTTGTTAATAAGGAAGTTGTAACTATCAAGCAGTGTCTCAGTGTGATAGATGGTTTCTAAATTTACTTATATATTCTACTAAAGCCTGACTCGATGGCTCCTAAAACCATGCAGCCACGAGGAGATCCTGATGCATCATATCTGCAAGCACAAGCTCTCTATTCCAGTTGATCAAGACCAGACACACCATATGTTTTTTGTAAGGTCATATGTGTCGTTCTCCCGTATGCAACAAGAACACTTCGCAGATGTTATTGTTATCCCTGAGGGTTGCATGTCGCATATTTATGGGTTAAATTACCTTAGTTTAGTGGGATGAGAAACTATTACATCATTGTATTTAAGTTTCATTAAACTAGAGATTGACATTTGATCTCTTTTTGCGTACCACGCTTTAAGGATATACTCAGCGTTGTGCATCTTTAGAATTAATGATAGGAAATGCTTGAGAAAACTTAAACTTGAATTCATTGATCTCTTTACGGTACCGAAAGATGATGGTGATAAACACTATGAAGCACAGATATAATGTAACATAGTAGCACTTTGTCATTGGGCCAAGTGGCTCTGTCATGCCAATAGAATTTATTTTGTGTGTGCGGTGTAGTTTTTTCTCCCGCTGCAACGCACGGGCATGTTTCCTATATATCTAAAACATACGAAGGTGTTCCGTTTTCTGCCGGCTCGCAATATGTCGCTGGTTTCGTCGCTGGTTTCGTCGCGCGTCCTCTTGTGAATCCTCCTCGCCCGTTTTTTCTCGCCGTGACTTTCGCTCGCATATGCAGAGTAATTAACCAATCGCTAACTACGCCCACAGTTTTTTTCTCGCCGTGTGTTCCGTCACATATTAAAACAAGGACAATCCTCTGTCAATCTCGCCCACAACCAGGCGCCGACCATCGCCATCGTGCAGCTTTACTGTTCCTCCATCTCCCCCGACGGATCCCTCTTCCCCGACGCCGTCCCGCTCAGCTACATGCCCCTCCAGGCCGGCTCCCCTCCACCCCCTCTTCTACCATCGTCAGTGGCCACCAGGCTCAGCTCCAGGGGAGATCGGGCACTTTGGTGCCGCCGATCTCGCCAACGAGATCCCAGTCGAAGAGGGTACGCACATCCGTAGACGCCTCACCTCTCCTTCTCACTGACGGCCTCGCACTCCGTCGCTTGCACGACATAGATCGGCGGACGCGGGACGGCGGATTTCCACACTTTACTCACCTCTTGTATACAGGTACGTCGCTGTAGGCGCATTGCCGCTGATGGGCAGAATCGATTGAGTACATCGGATATGCAGATAGCAAATTATGATTCCTAAGAAATATGCTGAGTTTATGTTATATTGTTCTAGAGGATGCGTTCTTTTAACCATCCAGTGCCCCTCGTAACTGATTCTGCTCTGTTTGCCAGGTTCCCCAGGAAATTGATCACGGAAACCATGGCTATGATGGCATACCTATAGTAACTTTCATTGACCTGGGTTTTATTATGTGAAGCATCGGTAAAAACATGACTTACTGCTTTGTATCATAGAAAACTAAATACTCCCTCGGTCCCAAAATAGATGTCTCAGATTTATCAAAATTTGGATGAATCTAGACACTATTTAGTATATAGATTCATCCAAATTTTAACATATCTAAGACATCTAATTTAGGATAGAGGGCGTACATGACTTACTGCTTTGTATCATAGAAAACTAAATACATGGCTCTTTTATAACTGATGTGTATTCTCTTAGATAATTATTTTTTATCTACAGTTAGAGTTTGGAGTCCGCGTGAAGTAACATACTCTTTCCCCGAAAATAAGTGACTTCAATTTGTCTAGATTCGCATGTATCTAGACATGTTTTATTATGTAGATACATGTGAATTTAGACAAACTCAAATCACTTATATTCAGACGAAGGGAGTAGTATTTAGTGTATGCATAGGTCCAAACGATTGCTGAAGTGTCTGACTATATACTTTTAAAATATCCTTATGTTAGTATTCCTCTTTTATTCGAAATATCAGTTAATCAGGACAATTATACTTATTACTGAGAGGGCTACGGGACTTGGAGGAGCTCGAGTGAAAAGAAGTAAGTAGATTGGGAGAATACATACATGTTGTCTCTGTTCTGATCATTCTGTTCGTCATCAGTTACTATTAATTGCTTCTTTATTTTTGGAAATTTACATGATATTCTGAACTTCTCAATGTGTGATCAAGCACATGCAGGATAGCAATGTGTCGCCATTAAATTGTTTTATTAAAAACTCCTTATGGTGATCAACTTTTTTATATGGTTGGTCAAGATGGAAAATATAGTTTACAACCTATCCTTTTCAGTAATAATGTATCAGGAAAATATAGTTTACAACTGAACTTTAAAACACCATTCTAAGGTCATTTCTTCGGACAACCAAAACCTTCGGAAAAGAGTACATGACGCTCCAACAAATTGTGGATCAGATTAAGTCTGATGCAAGGCAGTGGGCTAGAGCCAGCAATAGTCATTTCCTTCTGCCGGCATCTTTAACAAGATTGAAAAATATTAGTCGTAACCTTTTATTTCTCTTTTTATATATTTTTCATATATTTGAAGGGATGAATTTGGTATGTCACTATGAACTTGTAAATTTAGACCCGTTGCAACGCACGGGCACTTTGCTAGTCCATTAGAAAGCACAGGGAGAGACGAAGGAAACCCTTGGCTCTCGCGTCGCTCCCGCGAGTGAACGAGAGCCCCTGGCGGCGCCCCCCTCCTAGCTCCTCCCCACCTTCTCCTCCTCACCCCGCCATAGGGCATCGCCGGCGGCGGCGGGGCATCTCTTCCCTCTCGCGCGTTGGTGGCGGCGCGGGCCCCTGCGGCCGGTGAGGGCGCCGTGTTGGTCGTGGGGCGCGGTGGCGCGGAGCTTCGGCCTCGGCGTGGCGGATTCGTGGTTTGTGCGTGCTGGCGGTGGCGGCGGCTCCTTGAAGTAGTCTCGACGGCGAGCAGCGCGAGCTCTGTCCTTGGCTCACCGATGGAGGTCACGGGCGAGGCGAGCGGCTCGGCGGGCGGCGGCACGACGCACGATCTACCAGTGGCGGAAGGATCCATGCGTGGGGATGGTGCTCCCGAGTTCGGGCCGGGGCAGGGGCCCTTGGGCCCGTTCAAGCCCATCGACCATGCCCCAGATCCGTGGGCCTCGGCCTCCAAGGGGGCTGCTGGAGGTCGATATGGCTCTACTAGAGCTCCTTTCCGTCTGGTTGCAATTGTGCTGGGAGTGGCGGCCGGCTTGTGTCCCTATGTTGTTGCCCGGTGTCCTCGCAACTGTTTTCTCAGGTGGCAGGGTGTAGAGTTGGGTACACCGGGGCGGTGGCCCTAGATGGCGGGAGTCCTCTTGGTTGACGGGCGAGCCATGGGCTCAGGTGCTGGCCAGAGACCACGTGATCGTGAGGACGGTGTGGTGGCCGACGAGCTGCGTGCTATGGAGACGGTCCAGGTGTCGTTCGCGGCGGTTCGGTAACCTTTGTTGGTGACAGAGAGATTTGCCCAAGGGGAAACCCTCGCCCGTTTGGGCCACGGCAGCGACGTCTGTGGACATCGTCCCCTTCTTGAAGGCGTCATGGGGGGCTCTCTCGATCCAGCTTGTGCTCTTGGTGAAAAGCCTAGATCTTTGGATCGGGTGGTGGTGGCGCTGCTGCATCGTGCTCTTCTTGAATACACCGCCTTGGAGATCTTGGCATGCGGCTCTTCGATGTTGGTATGGCGGTGGTGCGGGGCTTCTTTGGAGCATCGGCGCCTCGGTTTGCTATCCTCGGCCAGGCTTTCTTCGAGTTGTTCACCCTTGATCTTCTTGTTGGGTCCTGCCCTGGTGCTTCAGGTGGGTGGTGAGCAGTGATGGTCGATTCCTGGTGGTGAGCAGTGATAAAGTTCATAGTAGGCGCCTACTTACTAGGGTTGGAAATTACGGTACTCCGTCCTATCCGATATAATTGTCCATGGTTTAGGCAACACTAAACCCTAAATCATAAATCCCCGAAACTTTGTCTAAGTCTGCGACAATTAAATCGGATCATAAGGAGTAATATTTTCATCACACGAGATTTGACTAAAATTTTTTTGCCGCAATAAAGGAAAATTGTAAGATTTGGAGAGAGAAATAACAAAGGCTGGGGATTTTATCTAGCAGGCAGAGGATGGAGGAACCGGGAACAGCAACAGCACGGCGCCATGGCCGGGGATTATTGAAGGTAGGCAAGACGAACAGCACATACGCATACCTTGCCATCGGCATTGGTGGTCACTAACATGAAAGTTCACGGTACGCGCCTGCCTATCGAAAGAAACTCCCCTATTACGCACGGTACTAGTGCTATTTGCCAACTTAAAAAAAAAATCCATCACAACTAAGGGAAACGTTTAAGATTTGCCCGAGAATTTTGGCCCTAACTAAGGAAAATCTCTAAGATTTGGAGAGAGAAACATCAAACATCAAAAGCTGAGGATTTTTGGCCCCAACTGAGGCAAATGATGGGAGGATTCGGAAGGAGCAACGGAACGGCGCCACGGACAACCTTGATTGGATGTAGGCGAGACGGAAAGTACGTACGTACCTTGGCGCCGTTGGTATTATTGGAGGTCATCGACATGGGCCGGCGGCCAGGAGGAATCCTCGGCGCTCCTTGGAGCGCACGGTCGCAGAGCCTCCGCGCGGCGTGCCGGAGCGCCGCCATTGATGATCTCGCGGACTCTGCCTTCTATCCGGTTGGTGTCGGTTCAGGGTTGCTTAATTTCAGCTCAATTTTTTTCCCGCTCAATTTGCATAGCTTTGTGCACGTGTTAGGTCTAGGCATGTTTTTTTTTTCTTCCTTTTCTGAGAGTTCGGCCGCCCTTTATTCATTGTGGTTTAAAACGGAAACAGGAATACAAATGCCCTCTGGTGCTTGTAAGAGCCAAAAAAAAAAATTGAGGGGTGTAAGAGCCAAACTTGTCGACCGATATCCAGGCTAACAACACTCCTAGCAAGACGATGGGCCTCGCCGTTGGAGCATCTACCTTCATGCTTGAAACTAACCGAATCAAAGATCTACCTTCATCTGTAATGATCATGCCATAGAAACCCATGTATGTACCCTGAAGGTTTTTTATCACTTCCAAGCAGTCAGAGGCGATGCAAAGGCGGGTCAGTTGGAGGTCTTGCGCTAGGGATTCCTGGAAGCCAATGTGAACCACACCGGAGGAGGAGGCACCTCTTCTGGTTGGTATTCGCGGGGCTAACCCAGACTTTATGGAACATTCGCAAAAAAAGGTCATAAAGTGTGTCTTCTTATGTTGTGCTTCTGACTCGGTTTTAAAATTCTTGGTTATTTTGCAGCAGTGGTACCCGATGTGTAGACATCGAGACAGTGAGCGGTTGGACATGATGATGGAGCACCTGATCGTGGCAGCTCGCCGATTAGCTACACCGTCTAGCCGCTGAGAGCTACCCCTTGAGGGAGTTGTATCATGTTTCTGTGTGGTCTTGCCTTCGCGCTTGTGTTGGATCTAGGCTTATTTGTTGTGATGTTGGCCGCAGCTTGTGATTTGTCTTCCTTTTGGACTCCTTTTTTATTGGCTTGTACTGAATAATGTATGGATGTTGCTTTATTTATAAAGCTGGGCAGATGTCTGTTTTGAGGAGGGTAACTACCATCTCCTTCGTGCAGCCTGTCCGGCCCGAAAATAGGCCTCGAGACTGGACCATTGATTTAGGCTCAAAGGCCGGGCCAGGCATGACGGGAGGTGCTAATTAACACTTTGAGTGCCGCATGAAAGCGTCCCTCCTCTCTCGTTCGTGGGCCATGTCGATCATCGTGGTCGTCTTCTTCCTGGAACTAGCCGCCGAGTGCTCCTGCCATCAGCTCCTTCCAACTATTACTAGTTTGCTCTTTCTGTTCCCCCTTGTTTAAGATTTTTTTTCTTATGTCACTTGCAGGTGGAGATACCGACGAAATAGATATGTCTACAATTTCGTCACTGGATACTTTGTTCTGGGATTTTTGTGTTACAATTTGCTCGGATCCTCGGACAAGAAAGAAGGTGAAGCCAAGAGTGAAGCCAATATCTTAGAGCCAGCCAAAGAACAATTGAACTAGCTTTTCCAGTAGATGGTACTTCGAAGTCTAGAAACTCTCGAAATAGTCTAGACTTCCCTATTACCAGTCTAGAAACTCTTGTGTTGTTATTACTATGATGTTTGGATATTTGCTACTCGTTAGCTAAGTGTATCGTGTTTGGATATTTTTCTTGCTCCTTAAGGTAAAATTGTTTCTCTATCTTCGAAATGGCTGGGCATGCTCATCGGATAACTCTGAATTAGATTTATCTGTTCGTCGGTTAGATTTATAATGAGGAAAAACACTGTTAGATTTATCGATGCCTACTCTTGTTTCACAACCCCTGCTAGTGTTTCCCGACATATACCCCGCCTCGATACCAAGCAGACATGACCTCACTGGTTTGTTTTGGCAGCCCTTCAGCTCTTCTCTCAAAGTTCTCTGAAATTTTATTTCTCTGCTCCATGGTCGCTCAAGTATCGTTCTTCATACTATTGTTGTGGAATGGTGCTCATAGACATATAAAATCCCTCCTGACTAGGGCTCCAAGCGGGACGGGTTTGCAGGCAGGTTTTTTGCCTAAGCTCACGTAGCTATGGTACAAATTAAAATCGATTCCTATCGCTATATATAGTACAGTTTATAATAAACGTCTCGTTTTACGGGCTTATGCGGGCCCCGCACCTGTAACCCCTACTCCTGACACAGGTAACTAATAGTAGAGAGGTTTAGGACTTCCTTTTTCTCCTAGAGTACACATTAGAAGGAGAGCACACCGATTACGAGGTGCTAGGGAATTCAATCCCGGAAGTTTTGTCATCTAGGAATAAAACTCCTGGCGCCTGGCCAGCAACGCCGCTTGATTTTGAGCCGGGCGCTTAGCCCTATTTATACGCGTGTCTCCACGGATTTTAATCGCCAGCAGAGAACGCTAGCTAATTCCGCGTTGTGGCATATGGCGTTTAGGTAGGCGCTAAGTATTGGTCATGCACATTATACTAGTGTATAATTCATGATACTAATATATGATACTATCTTTATAGTGTATGACATGATGTGACAGTACATAAGGATGGCCATAGTGATAGTATTATATACTTAGTACACGATACTACCTCTCTAATGCATAGTATCAACTAGTGATATTATAGTTGGCTTACATTTAATTATTTATAAAATCTCAATGCAAATTAGTGTATAATTTCCATTTGTCATTAAATATTCTAGTATTACTACTTGATATGATACTTTATCATGCTATGATACTACAATCCCTTCTCTCTTCATTAATTGAGATGCCACATCAGTTTTTTGCCAACTTGGCATGCATGATACTGCTTATGATATTACCACTAGGACTAGCCTAATAGTACTATATTTATTGATTTGTAGAATCTTAATATGAATTTGTGTACATGGTTTACTTATATTAGAATTTTTTGTTTTACGTGCTATGATACGGTACCTACCTATGATACTTTAATTATCTTTTTTTTATTAGTTGTCACTTCACATCAGATTTTTGTCAACATATCATGCATGATACTCCCATTATGGCTAGCCGTAAGCATCTAGTTAAGAGTCTTGGAGTGTACATGCCCTAACATGAGGTTACATGGCCTAGGTTTAAGCTAGTCATAGCTGATAGTAATTTAGAGTAGTAACATGCATGTGTTACTAGTCTAAGTTACTGCCTTTATAGTAATAATAACTTACAGTATTATTTTGTACTCATTTTGTATTGACAAGCGTGATATGATGGTAACATATTAGAGCAAGTACAATAGCGCTCAATGAGCAGAACGTAAACAATTTTATATTAGCAAAATCTTAGTTGGAGGAGAGAGGAGAGATGAGAGAAAAACCGACGAGCTCTTCTTCTATACGCAAAATACGAGGCACTATAGCCCGCATGCAACCAAAATATGAGGCACTATATCCCGCATGCAAACAATGACACACAATATTGATGGCTCTCTGCACGCGGCCCGGTCTTGCATGCAAGGAAGGGATGACATGCATGTACTATTATTAAATTATTAAATTCTCATTAGAAACAACCATACCTGGCCAACGGGCTGGCACGCATGCACACGTGTTCGGCCTGTCATGGATCCGGCAAGGCACGCGACTTAACGGGCCGTGCCAGCACACGACCCGTCTTGGGCCATGCCTGGGCCTCAAGGCGAAGCCCACGTGCCGACACGGCAAGACCCGTTAAGCTTTTTTATTTTATTTTTATATCCATTTTATATATTTACCTATTTTTATAATAATTTTTATTAAAAAAATTGCCTTAAAATGATAAACCGGGACCCATCTGACGTGCTTAACGTGCCATAAGCCGGCCCGTTTACTTAAGGGGCCGCGCCTAGACCTCGAGGCCAAGCCCACATGCCGGTACGACACGGCTCGTTAGCTTAATATGCCGTGGTGGGCCGTGCCGTGCCAGACACAGTAAGAACTATGCGGGTCGTGCTGTACCGTGGGCCGGTCCATTGGCCAGATATGGAAACAACCCACTAGCGAGCCTCTTATTTTATACATGTGACATGGCATGATATGTAGCCGGCAGTCGGCTACATTATTGTGCTTTCTCTTATGTTACTCCCTCTGTCGTGGTTTACTAGACTCATCTCCAAAATATATTTGTCCCATTTTACCACAGGATTAAGGTTCGTTAGCATTAATGAGGTGTGTAATTAAGGTCCGATTTGCTCAAATCTGTATGAAGGCATAGCCTACTGGTCATCCATGCATATATTCATTGGCTTACTCCCTCTGTCTCGGTTTAAAGGACATAATTTGTAAACCATGCAATTCTAAAATATTTAGGCATAAAAGTATTTAATCTCTATAATTAGTCTGGTGTAAAAAGAACAAAATGCTTGTATCCACATGTATGACCAAATGTGAATGCTTTGAATGAGATGTGAATCCTCATGTATACTCTTCTCCACACTATAAAATAGACCAATTAGAGAACACATAGGGCCCAGAAAATTACAAATTGTGTCATTTTAATCGGGGCGGAGGGAGTAATTGATTACATGCAGACCTCCTCCCGTGGTTTTACAAGAAACGATGACCTGTCCCATTAATGCCACCAATTGAGAGAGATAAGTGCCGCGTTTTTCTTCTAATATCTCCTCCAATTAGCTTTTACCCAGGTCTCGCTGCTGAGACTAATAAGCCCAGTAAACTGAGACTAAGGGAGTACTCCATTTGTCTTTCTCTATATTAATTGCTTTCACATCATCTTTTTAGTCTAGATGGCATCTATATTACTAATTATGTTACCCCCACTATGAGGAGCCTTATAGAGAAAAGAAAGCGATTCTACCCTACGTGGCTAAGTCGGTTCAGAGAGATTGTATTGAAGTCCATAGCGTGTGCAATGAGTGAAGGGTGCTTGAGCTCGATGTGCGACACGTGGGTCAACCGCTAGTTCGTCCTCGACAATCGTGAGAGATCACCTTAACACAATGCAATACATGTTCTTCCTATGTGTTGGGTGTTTGGTAGCTGGTTGTGATGAAGACAATGCGGCACATGGTTGGAGGTTGGTACTGGTTGCGATGAAGACATTGCGACACATGTTCTCCCTATGTGTCGAGTGTTTGGTGACTTAGAGCAACAACCTTGGCAATTGGGGGTGGCAACACTGGTG
This sequence comes from Avena longiglumis, assembly GCA_030063025.1. NCBI lineage: Eukaryota > Viridiplantae > Streptophyta > Magnoliopsida > Poales > Poaceae > Avena > Avena longiglumis. The sequence continues at coordinate 558,349,081 of CP125974.1, forward strand.
GACTGCATTCTTGATGGTGCCCCTCAAGTATCGAGCCACGATTTCCAGGGTGCAAGGTACGGCTTTTATTTGTTGTATCTGGCAATGACCTTGTTGTTGATATTGTTTTGGAAACTTAGACTTTTTCCGGGGTGAAACCCAAGGCCTTCGATCGGGCGACAATAACACTTGTGCATTGTTTCCTTTTTGGAGACGTTGCTTTTGGAGAATCTCGTTTGTAGTCCAAGTGTTGTCGTCGGTGGTGGTTTGAAAGCTAATGTCGTGAGTGGTTCATCACCGTGAGGGGGTCTTTGTTTTCTTTTTCTCTATTTTTTATTTTTTGGGTGGTTGTGTGCACTCATGATGTCCTTTGACATCTTGTTAGTTCAGAGACTGGGTATAATTGGTATTTTCGCGATATTAATTTATTTCCTTCATTGCTTTTTTTTTGCATTAACTCTTTTTTTCTTCAACCTTCGATGTCTATTTCTTTAGTCTCCTAGTCTTCAACAACTTTTCAATAGTTGTTTTTTCGGTGTTTAGTCAAAATTGAGAATAAGAAGGAAGATTTGATAATGGATATAAAGACACTTTTTCCATAGACTAGAGGGATATCAGAGAGTGGATGCTTGTTCAGGTTTACAAGGAACATCGAGGTGCAAACATGGCTTCACACATGTCTTTTTTTATTTAGTACAAGTGTTGGTATCCGTTTATTAATTTATTATCTCTAGGATTTTTTTATACTCCCTCCGTCCCGGTATAAAGGACACAATTTGCAAACCATGCAATCTCAAATATTTAAACACAAAAGCATTTAATCTCTGTAATTACTCCGGTGTAAAAAATAAAATGCTTGTATGCACATGTGTGAACAAATATGAACGCTTTGATGGCTCTTCTTTTCTTACACATGTTCTTCTCCACATTATAAAATGAACCAATTAGAGGACACCTTGGGCCCAAAGAATTACAAATTATGTCCTTTAAACCGGGACGAAAGGAGTAGTTCAAGTGTTTATTTTCTTGTATCCATCAAGACATGTTGTCTTTCTACATTATAATTGAGGCATCTGTCTGCTTCTCTTTTTGACAGGCTCTTACAGCTCCTTTAGAGTTTGTTTATTTCACACTATGGCTTATCCCTTGGGTTTGTCCAAGCTCTTTCTTTGAGATTGTTTGCCTATTTTGGAAGATAAAGATTTTTATTACTGTACCTACCCCAAGAGCGGGTGGACGAATGTGTTTAAAGTTCTTGCTAAGAAAGAAGAATACATTCAGTTCCTATTTTTTTGCGTACATGTATTCCTTCTGCTGGATTTGTAAGGGTTAAACTCTGAAGTGCTATGTTGTGTACCTAGCAGACGTGCTTGTATGATCTGTTGCTAGGTAGGTATGCCATGGGAATTTTGCCACTATTTGTGCATAGTTTCACCCATACGTACTAGTTTCCGATGCTTACTCCATCTATCATTGTATTCTCCATAGTTTTTTGTTATTTTTCTTAGTTTCTTACATCTTCCTCTTTTTTGTATATGCAGAAAATACCCATGGAAGTTGCTCGACGGATCAACATCCATAGGAGTGGACTAGTTCGCATTTCACTTCAAATTAGGACGTAAGGAGTATGTGCTGAAAAATGATCATGAGATAGTGATAGATATGCTGATCACATTTTATTTCTGCGGCTGGCGCAACTGCATATCAGCACACTTCAACCTTCTATAGTAGTTTCGTTTGATAGGGATCAGTTTATGGTTGATGCTTTTTGTTATGGTTTGTTCACGGTATCTATTGTGGCTTATCAAGTCAGCCTCTTGCTTGTGTGTACCAGGACATCTGTCATTGTTTTTTTTTGGGACATCTATTGGTAATTCATTTTTAGTATTTTCTTCGATTCAAATTAATTGACTCGAATTTATCTAGATTCGAATATATCTAGACATGTTCTAATACTAGATACATCTAAATCTAGACAAATCCAAATCAATTAATTTAAATCAAAGGAATTATAGTTTTTTCTACCAGTTGAATACTAAGTTTTGATTGATTCAGATCGTTTATAAAGGAGTCTAACAAACTCTTGAACTATGTTTCCACGGGAAGGGCTAATTGTGTGTTGTTAGAAGCTAACCACACGTAATTATGCAACTTTTATATAGTATTGTCTTTGTTCAAAAATTTCCATTGTTCATTTCTCTAATTTGCACTTCTCTTTCTTTTGCCGTATTTATGTCTGCCCTCGTTGATCTGGTCTGGAGAGGCGGGTTCCGGAAGGCTCCGCCGGCGAACTCCCATGGGCGTATCATGCCTGGAGATTGCTGGATTGGAAGGTATTCGGTCGTGCGCACCTTGTTTTTCTGGCCGTTTGGTTTCAGCGGGAGCGTTGCGAAGCTCTGCTGTTTGTTCCCACCAAGTGCCATTCTTAGTGTCATGGTGGAGTCAGATGCGGAGAATGTCAGTAAAGCGGAATATGAGGGTAGCAATGGTGATTTTTGTTATTGTGGCGACGGCGATCTGGCTGCGTGATCTGGGAATCGTTCTGTTGTTGTTGCGGAAGACAACAGGGGGAGTTCCTAGTCTTATCTTGCAGGGTGAAAATCCAAGGTCTGGCCTTAACTGGTTGTGTCTGGCAATGACCTTGTTGAAGACATTGTTTTGTGAGCAAGGACTTTCTCCAGGGTGAAAACCTATGATCTTTGATCGGGCAACGACGGCGCTTGGGCACTGTTTCCTTCTTGAAGGCGTTGTTATTGGAGTGGGGACTACTGGTGTTGTTCTGATGGTGTCACTGTTGTTGCTTTGAGGATTAGTTCTCTGTAGCGGGACTTTTTTTTGCAATTCTTCTTTCTTTTTTGGGTTGTGTGCATCCGTAGAGCCGCTAGGGCATGCGTTGTTGCAGAGGCCGGGTGTAATTGGTATCCTGTGATATTAATATATGCTCTTTTCCAAAAAAAACACCACCTTAGCCTCTATAACGTTTGGAAAAGGATACTACTCCTCCGGGGCATTGAACGAAATGATCACCCGGGTTGTTGCGAGCGATGGCCCACCCCATGCACGTTCCTCTCCCCTGGCCTTCTTCCTCGCTGCAGCGACGCGGCCGCCATTTTTTCCTCCCGGCCATGTAGCTTCCGATGTAGACGCGACATCGCTCGCACACCCCTACTGCTCCAGCCACCGCGCCGCCACCTGCCCTGCAGCTCCGACTGCCCCACCACCACCCACCACCATACAATCATGCTCGTGCCGCCCATGGATGCAGTGAGTGCCGCTGCCTATGAATCGTGTCGTCGCGACCCCGAGGGCTCCCGCCACCGCAGCCTAGGCTCCCACTGCCGCTAACTCCTCCATGGACACGAGCCCGCTGCACGTGCTCCGGCTAGGGCCGTCGACGACGACTGTCTCCCCATGAGGCCCCGTCTGCTCCACTGCTTCCTATGGCACCGACCATCTCTGTAGCTTTGCTACAGTCGTTTGCTACCTATGGCAATAGTTGTTGCTACTTGTGGCATACAACGCTGCTACCTACAGCGAGCAGCGGCCCTGCTACACACGGCGACCAAACCTACTACATACAGCCGCTGGTGTGCTACCTGCGGCGAGCGGCGCTGCTATAATAGCATATTTTATTTTTGCTACTTACGTTTCTCGTTTTTTGTTAAAATAGTACAAGTGTTTGCTACATGTCTTCGGCGATATCTCCGGCAAAGTCTTTTTTTGCTGTAGATGCTGAACTTTTTTGCTACATCTGTTTTCTAGTTTTGCTACAATAGCGGAAAGTTTTTACTACTATATGTCTGGCGACGTCCCTAGGCAGAATTGATTTTGCTATATTAGAATAAACTTTTTGCTACAAAGTGTCCGGCGAGATCTCCGGCGAGATGTGTCTTTTTATTTTGTCTCTTGAGTGGACTGTTTTTTGCTACATGTAGCAAAAACAGAACGGTTTATAAAAATAAGGCTTATAATATAGCAAAACAGAGATTTAAGTCTTTTTTAGGGACACGTGGTGACACGGGGATTCGGGGGATTTATCCCCCAAGGACACTTAGTAGTTTCCATAACGTTCTGGTACTATTAGGCTTCACACAATCATTTACACAACCGTTGGAACTAACTTTGCCTTGAAATTGTGTCTGTTTGTGTTTAACTAATAAAAGGACAATTTTCTCTTACTTTTCATTAGTTTTCACTCTGACAACTTTCCTCTTGTATATATTGGTTTAATAACTAATAATACATAATATGTCTGTTTCAATCTGATAGTTTAAAAACAGCTAGCTGCCCAATATCCAAACATCATAGTAATAATTACACGAGAGTTTCTAGACTAATATTTAGAGAGCTCATTCAATCATCCGTTGGCTGGCAGCCTGGCACTGAGCTGGAGAGGATAGTGGCTTCACTCTTCTTTCTACCTTTTATCCTGGGGAGCCAACAGAGAACATAAAATCCCAGACAGAAGTATGCACTTTGGAGATCGTAGTAGGTTCTGTATCGCCGATATCAACTAATTCTAATGCAAATGATAATTAAGTTAGAGCTAGTTCATCTTCAGAACCGTCAGGAGTTGCATCGTGACGACGTGGGTTGCAGGACCCAAAAAACAAACCATATCAAGGTTCCGAGTAGGCACCTGCTGAAATTTCCCTATTACACATCAGGGTGTTGCTATTTGCTAATGAGATGAATCTATCTTCAGATAAATGGCGTTATGACTTGGAATTTACAAAAAAAATGGCTACATTATTTACCCCTGAGAGTTGGGATATCATATACACACATAAGAATATGAAGGAAAAAAAATCTTAAAACTGCAAAGCAGAAAGAGTGCGCAGAAGTTAATCGATTTGATGTGCGGTAGTACAGCAGGTGCATAATTAGTTAGTTAATTAGATCTGGATTCAGTCAATCGGTAAAGTAGATGATGTTTACATATATAATAATAATAAGTTATCAAACGATCTAATAGCGTATATATTCTGTGTTCTGCTCAAAATATTATCACAAAAGTTGATGTTTTGTGAAACAAAATACTCCATACCTCGACGGAGTACAAAAATTGTGGTTGTTTGATAAAAAAGCCCCTACACGTGATGTTAAGTGATATATAAAATCTCGAGAAGAGGAGAAGAGCCGTGGAGAAAGAGCCGCCGTTGTTCCTGTGCCGCGACCGGTGAACTCCCCTGCGCTCGCTGCCGCGTGCCGCAGCGCCGCCATTGATTGATCTCGCCGACTTTGCTTCTTTCTCGGTTGGTCTCGTTCCGGGATCTGCTTTGCACGAGCCTTGTGAGGGGGATCGTGTATAGGGCCCAAATCGTGTCCATCGGTTAGGACGGCTCCAGCTTATATACGCCCTGGCCCCGAAAGAAAGAAAACTTCCACGTCTATACCTAATAATAAAGCACGAAGTGTTTCTCCCGGTCCAACACTTTTTTGGACAAATTTACCCTTCCACAAAACCACTTATTACCACCAAGGCAACCGATAAGTAAAAAAAACGTTTTGATTGTTTCTGCCACCAAATCCGTCCTAGAAATTTCTGTCTGCTGCCAGCCTCTAGAAATACGGCACCAACAACAGACCCCACCTGCATTCATCATCGATGAAGGCGTCATGGAGGCCGCGCGTACACCAGCCGGACCGCCCGAGCTAGCCACACCATGCCTGCGCACATGTGTATGCGCGGATGTATCAAACTGCCTACTTGCTAGCTTGGCTAGCTAGCTCTGCCCGCATGCATGCACGCCTCGGAGGAGGGTGAAGCAGCATCGCATCTACGTAGATCAGTCCATATGGTTACCATCCGACCTCGGCGCCGTCCTACGGTCGTGCGCTGCCGTGCGCACTCCCTGCCACCACCCTAAACAATCGCTCGTATGCATCTGGTACGTCTTGTTTATGATGACATGTTCGTGGGCTTTCTTCCGTGGGCCGTGAGCTAGGCTGTCGACGAGCAGTTTTCTTTATCTTTACCGGTAAAGAGAGAGAGAGAGAGAGGACGCATGTTGGTCGAATAGTCCCACCTCGCTTTCTAAAAATGCTATCCATCGGTTTATATACCACTGTAAATTCATAAGAACCAGTCGCCTCTAAAATCAACAAGCAACACAACCACCACCGTGATGAGATAGGTTGAACAGATATAGACGGTGGAATAATCAAGCTGGCAGAGAAGGAATCATTGGAGAATGGCGGGCCCCTTGGCAGGGATACAAGGACCGTTGGTGGTACAGAGCTTGGAAAGAGATGATGAGAAGAAGCGTGCCGTCCGCTAAAAAAAAGCACGGAGGTAGTGTGTCCTGTTGCAAGCGACCATGGAACCAAATGACGGTGCTTATTTAAATGAGTCAATCAAATGAGAAATGTTTGACCTTAAAGTGAGGGAAGTCGGAAGCGAAAAGAATGCTTGCGCATGCATGGGTGGCACATATTCAGATGAAAAATATACTTTTTTAGGGGGATAGTAATATTTATGTGGTTTGTGTAAAAAGACAAAGAAAATCTCTGAATATATGTGTTAGAGCATCGGAATTTATATTTTTTATTACTTGGGACACAAAAATGGTTTTTAACCAAAAAATTATGTACCAACATAGAATATCCTATTCTCAAAAATAAATATAGAATATCCGAATATACATGCTACTAATTTTTTAAAATCTGTCTATGTGCCGCTGATTTTAAAAAAATCACCACGACACAACAAAGACTCACTTCTTCCGCCGCAACGCACGGGCCTTTTGTTAGCCTAATAATAAAGCACGAAGTGTTCATAAAATAGATTTTTGCGTTTTAGTGTTGGATACACGTAAATGTAGATAAATCTAAGTTACTTATTTTTGGACAAAAAAGAGTGATTTTGAATGACCAGGTGGCTGATTTTTTTTGCAAACGCTGCAGATTTACCTACTTTGTGTGTTTCATAAAATAGATTTTTCCGATGCAACGCACGGGTATGTTTCCTAGTCAAAGAAAAAGAATGAAAGAAAACTCCACAACCGCCTACGAAAAAAAAATCTCTGGGAACGGCCGCACGCTCCCTCTTGTGAGTAGGGATGTAAATGGTACGGATAATTTTTGCTCCGAATCTGTATCCGTATCCGTCGTCCGACGATCCGACGTTGCAGCGGCCCGAGTGCCAAAAATGTCCACCAATCGTGAGGCCATCATAGGAGCGGAGATCACCGATGTCCAGTACAATGTCGCGGGAGCTGGTCATGAGGCGATGATAGGAGCCGAGATCGCCGATGTCGAGTACAACGCCGCTGCCGCCGTTGGCGCGCAGCCGGTTTCTTCATTCTCAGCTGACTCATCCCACGATCATGTTGTCACGGCCACGTCTCTGGCGTTTTCCGTTGACAATACTACACATGTGTCAGCTGGACGAGCTTCTACGTTTAATCCAATCGAGCTCGAATGTTTCCACATTGAAAGCTTCAGCTGCAATGGCAGCGCGCAATGAGGTAAAACTGATGCATATATATATATATGGTACGTAGGGTGAAGAATATTATTCTTTACCCCACCCCTCCACGCTAGTCCGGACGTCTGAACCATCCTCCACCCGGCCGCACGTCCGCACCGGTTTCCACCCGCCCTCGCGTGCTCAAGCGTCGTAAAATAACGTGGCATGCTCGGTCTGTACCCACGGTAGGTCGTGCATCCCCGGGACTTTTTTCTAACGTACGTGAGATTCTTTTTGTTGTTGTGAGGGAGGAACCTACATAAGATTCTGTTGCATGCGATGTAATAATAATCCTTGCATGCGACGTAAGAAAATGCCAAGCCTGTCCCGTGTGTCTCGATGACTGATTAGAAAGCATTGCCGTAGGAAAAATAAACATGGAGTAAGAAAATCTGAGAACTAATGCTACAAGGAACATGGTCGGGTAATTCTTTTTTTGAGATTATGGTCCGGTAATTCTATTTGTACTCCATCGCATGAAATTTGGACCAACTATACTCACGTAAAAAATATGATAGACGAGATAGAAATATGATAAAAGGCATAATTACACCGTTTTAAAGAAATTTCAGAGGGCCTAAAAGGTGATGGAAAAGATTACACCGCAGTTAAGTCAAGATTCTTAAAAATATTTGGTTTGTTAGCAGCCATCAACAAATCAAAAGGACAAAGTAAAAAAAAATATTTTGGCATTTTCATACAACAAGGATGTATTAAAACCATTAATTATGCAGTCAATGTAAGAAAATTTTAAATTTACGGGACTATGTTTGCTACTTTCAGCAATGCTATGCTTAGCGTGTAGCAAGACCGATAGTATTTATAAATCTGGTTTATTATACTACCTCTATCCCAGTTTATAAGACTTACGCGTATACCTAGGTCGTCCGCATGAGCTATATAATATGAATTATATAATATAAAAACTATATCACTAGAAAATATAATATTTGAAGTTTCTAATAGTATAGTTTTTATCTTATGTATCTCATGCTAAGTTGGTTAATTTATCGACCTAGAAATACGCGTAGGTCTTATAAAGTAGACCAGATATGATTACAAAATCAAGAACGCGCTAGATCTTAAAGGACAAAAGGCAGAATCTAGTTTTCAAGTTTGTAAGGGCATCGTGGTAGTAATATATTCATTAATTTTATTATGGTGTTGTGTGTTGCCAAAAGGTGTCTTACACGTGAGGTAGATATAAAACTGGATGGACAACATAAAAAAGTACGTTCTTAAAATAGATCTGCAGATGCAGCTAGACTAGATCGACCTCTCTCCTCCCAACCCTACCGTGACTCATTCCTCAGAGAGAAAATCGTGGCCGCCTCCCACGAGCATGGCCGGTAAGCTCCATGCGCGGCAACTGCGGATCTTGGGGCTCCTAGTCGTTAGCACGAAGGCCAGCTGAGAAAATAACTATGAGCCCTCTTGTTATCGTTGTTCCCCCCTGGCCTCAGTTTTACTCTCACGATACCGGCGACCAGATCAGTTGAAGCCACATAGACACCAGCCATATTCCTCGAGCACATATCTGTTGCCGGTGCCGGAGGCACGATCGGACACGCCGCGACTATTTATTTGTAATCAATTCCGGGTGGTATTGACAAACGGAGGTAAGTTTTTTAGTAATCTCATTTGCATGTCCTTATGAGACAGTATAGAAATCTCGTTTGCGAATAGATGAATCTTTCCAGTCCGTAATCTTTTGATCTGCTAAAAAATGAATTGATGGATAGGTTCATGGACTCCTCACCAAGCTTCACCCGACGAGCACCACATGACACATCCGATTTTCCAGAAAACATCCGATTTTCCACAATAACGCCGCCACATCCGGTTGAACCACACGAAATTATGTCACTAGATCGTCATCTCTCACTTTCTATACTGAACACAAACATTATGGCAACATTTACATGTTTTTCTTTGTAATTGATGTCAGGGTGAGCAAGTCCGTGAGGATTTTATCCCAAAGGTAAACATGCTCAGAGAAGCTTATGCATCAGTTAGAGCGGGGAAAAAAATCAACGGTAGCCTATGCCAGATTCATGGCTGTATTAAAGGCACTTAGACTCCAACTACAAGAAATTTCTGCTAATGAGGTGCCGGTGCGTGATGAGCCAGCCAACAAGGGGCGGAGCTGCGGCCGGTGCTACCGGCGCTGTAGCACCGGTCCAGCTGACCAGACAAAGGTAATTAGCACTCTTAGATTAATGACAACACCGTACTAGCACTATATACACTCATTCATGTAGTCTAATCACTTGGCCCTAGTGGTATAGTAGCAATGGACTGAAGGTCATCTCTAGAAGTTAGCACCCCTCTTTCTTCGTTTGGGGCTCCGCCACTGCAGCCAACGATGATCAAGAAGACCACTCTGCAACCATTCCTAAAGCCCACCAAAGTCCAACACAAAGGGTTCTAGAACTGAAGGTAGAACGCCAACAATCATCGGCGCAAGTGGGACAAAGTTGTGCACAGAACGTTTGCGGCAATTGTGGACTTAAAGAATGTCACAATAAGGCATTGTGCCCCCACCCACAACAAAACATTGCCATTGGTGGCAGCAGCGCAGGCAAGGGAAGTGGTAGGGGCAGGGGAAGGAATGCGAGAGGCAAAGGAGTCGTGAAGACTTGACAACGTCTACTGGAGGATGTGGACGAAGAGGATGAAGATGATCAAGAGGAAGATGATGAGGCGGATAGTGTATCAACAGGTGGATCAGACAATAGCGATTAGTACTACAATGCTAGGCAAGTAATAAGATTGTGACCACCTCGTCGTTCTTCTGAATCACATAATGTTTTGTAGTTCTTGGACAATAGATAAAATAATCGTGGCTTATTCTGACTCTTGCATTATTCACCGACATAAGAAATTTGAGTAGCCGATGGTTTTTCATGTGATATAACAAATGGTGGCAATTTTTTGGATAAATATTAAATTTCAATGCATATTTGCCAAGCAAACATGTATTCATCAATGCATATACTTCTTGTAGCCAATAAGCTAGATATGGTAGCAGCCTTTAGTTTGAAGGAACTTCCATCCCTACTATATTTTTCATATGCTAGGTACATATAAGTCTAGTGAAAATGGCAGGTTTAAGAAATATGACCTCCAGCACCAAAATGACAATTCATTCTGCCAACAGATAAAATGTTGTCACACGTAAACATCAGACACCATAAAAAATGGTACACAATGGGTCATTAAGAACTTAAATTGCAAAAGTTATCATTCTTGCATTACAAACATTACACGATATGTTTCATTCGACGACGTCATCAATAGAAGGGCAGTCATAAGAAAATACAGTACATGGACGTGCGCACTAGAAAAGAAATACGGGGCTATAATGTGCAACATTGTTTTTGGGGAGAGGATGCACAAGCGGAGCTTGAATAAAAGTTTTTCACATGTGGTTTATCATGGGCTTGAACTACTCCATAGGATGAGGTAAAGGCCAGGAATCGTTCAAATCATGGGAGATGAGGTAGGAGAGTTCTTCATCAGTATACTGATTCTTCTTTGTCTGTATATTTACCCCTATTTGCCAAACTAGTAGGAGAGATCTTCATCAGTCTAATGATTTTGTATGTCTACCGGGGGCTACTATACGTTTACCCCTATTTGCCAAACCAAGGACACACTGGATAGAATGTCTAGTAATCTTAAGGGGCTTGCCAATGCCAATATCCAAGGTAAGTGTATCAGGATCCATACTATCCATCAGGAACACCAACAATTTGGTGCTCTCAAGTCCCTTCAGCTTCAGATCTAGTAAAGGCCCAAATGGATAATCCTTGACCTTAACTTTTTGTGGTTCTGTCAGACTTTTGATAGCTTCAACAACTTTGTTAGATGCAGACCTATAGTTTGGATTTGTCCTCTTCGGAGGATTTTGGTCGCCCTATACAGAAAAGGGGAGAACGATAAAATTAGTTTATGTAAGCATATAATTATGCAATTTTTTGTTATTACACGTGAAACTACCTTAAACAAAGAAAGCAAATACAACAATATTAAGAATATCTGAACATCCAACAAGAAAAATAGAAAATTTCAGTTTAAAGAACGTAAATTATTGAGGCCAAAGCAAAAAAAAATAAGTTACACAATAACACAACATAAGTTTCACCTAATAAAATGCATCTTACATTACCTCAGAAAGTTCGGGTCCAGCAAGTGATGATTTAGATTTTTTGCTCTTTTGAACATCAACTCTAGTAGCCTTGGAGGAATATGCTGCTGGATGTCTTGGAGGGACACCAATGAAATCATCATCATCATCCCAAATTTTGCTACACTCTCCTTTCTCTTTCTAGGGTGATCTGATAGCCTTGGTGGAACTCGCTTAGGAGGCGGGGAGAAAGACACCGGAGTCTCATGAACAACAGATGACCCTGCAGTGTCACCGGTAGCAGAAGAACCTTTAACATGGAACCAAATACCATCCTTCGACGGAGCCTCAGAGTCATCAAAGTGAAAAGTAGAGAAACCCTGACTCCCTTGTATATATACATTTTTAACCCTATCAGGAGTCTTGCCTGTAACCCTCATCACTCTGTAATGAAAAGAAATCCAGAAATAAAAATCACATGTAAAAGGACTATCGCAAAATAAGAATAATGCTTGCAGAAGGATTCTAATTCATAATTCGTAACCAGTATGCATATCATAAATCCAATCCATATTTGATTTGATACTTCAGCATGAACCTATCCTGCCCACTAGTACTGGATTTTTTGACACCGTTGTAGCCAACAATTAAGAAAATGTGCAGAAATACTGATCTGAATCTTCATTTTGTACAGCAACAACATTATGGAGAGATAAAAACTAGACAACTCGGAACCAAAATGATGCACAATGTCTGACAAAAAAAATCCGGCATTTAACATCCTAGTTGGTAGAAACGGGGCGGTCCTGAACAGCACCGGTGGATAATAGATAAGCAGCCAGCGCCAATCACAGGTTGCGTACCAACGAAATCAGCAAGAAGCACACCGACAACTCCATGATAAAAATATATAAATTACATTTGGGAGGATCCTCTCACCGACTGCTGGTATGACTAAAATCACAAACTATAAATACGATGCAGTTCTGATGCGTCATAATAACTACATATCAAAAATATGTGTGTATCTATTACCGAAAACACAACCATCAGTCCTAATTGATGAGATAATCAAACGTACCAAATGCAAAATTACATCTTAGATGGGATTATGGTTTAAAGCAGAGGATGGTCAAGTGAACATTAGTCTGACAAGTAAGAACAAGATTCAGAGTACAACTATACCATAAATTTTAGAACTTGTTTGGATTAAACCTGTTAAAACTTCCAGTTAATGTGACACTGGTTAGCGGCAATAAGAAAAACGAGCCTGTCAGGTAGCTGTAAACAAAAACCAATTCAGCGTAGCAATTTATCCTAAAAGTGAGTACTACAGACTCCAGAATAACAGACTACACATCTTGGAGTAAGGAGTATGGTTCTAACCAAGAATTTCTGAAGAAAAGAGTCGGGGACAAACCTTGAGGACAAAGGCCAGGAAACAACTCTATCCCACGTGGTCGCCTTCCTCCTCCAAAATGGCCGGGCAGTGCCGATGTTGTCCGCCGCTCACCGCGATGGGGGCGCCAGCACGACGCAGCCTGGCAAGGCACCGCTCAAACGTCGAGCACAACAGCTTCGCCGAGGACAAAAGCGGCTGTCCGAGCCCGCTCGCCGCTCGCCGCTCCCGGTCGCGGCCGCGGACTCGCGGTCACCGCTCGCCGCCGACTACAATGCCCGCTCGCCGGCTCCACTCACCCGTGGAATTTCCCGAACCGCACGCACGACCTGATTACACGAAGTGGGCTAGCTCCCCGGTTCCCCACGACCAAATGAATAGTAACCGTCGATTCAAAAAAAAAGGAAATTATGTTAGGCAGGCGGGACAGCGAGCTAAAACTAGGTTCGACCGCAACAGGATCGGTGTAGCTGGTCCGGTTTTCGACCTAGCATATTATTCACCCTGGTGGTCTAATAGCATTTCTCTATATATATATATATATATATATATATGAATGCAGGTGCGAGATAGTAGTTCGGAATCAATACTTGTTCCTAAAGTTGGAATGGCTTTCAAGTCAGAAGAGGATGCATATAGATTTTACGAGTATGCTGGTAAGATTGGTTTTAGCATCTGAAAGGGCCACTCAAAGTTGAGACCTAATAACTTAGTATACCAGAAACATATATATGGTCTGTAGTAATGAAGGTCAAAGAGATACTAATTCAAAACATGACACTCTCAAACAAAATGCTAAAACAAGGTCTCATTGTGATGCCCGTATTCAATTCGCGTTTGGACGATGCAAAAGGTTGTACTCGAGCATAATCATTATCTTGCAAGTCCAGATAAGAGACACATGTTGCGGTCACAACGCTGTTTGGTAGAGTCTAATAAACTCGTGATTGGTTATATGAGGGAAGCGGGATTAAAGCCTGCAGATGTGTATAATTTTTTCAAATTTTTGTATGGAGGTCCTTAGCTTGTACCTTCTTGCGGGTGGATAGCAATAACCTCACAGGCCATGAGTGCAAGAAATATTTGGAAGTCAACGACACTCAAACACTATTGGAGTTCCTTAAAAACAAGCACTTAGAAGATCCTTCTTTTTTTATGCCATACAATTAGATGAAGAAGACCGTCGGATAGCTAATTTCTTTTGGGCAGATGGTTAAGCTATCATGGACTATGCTTGTTTTGGTGATGCTTTGTCATTTGACACAACTTTTCAGACATACAAGTTTGAAATGCCTTTTGTACCACTCCTTGGGACAAACCATCACAAGCAAACCATTTTTTTGGAGCTTCACTATTATGTGATGAAACCACCGACTCGTTTTTATGGATCTTCAACACATTTTTAATAGTAATGTCTAGAAAGCGACATGTTTCAATTACATTTTTAATAGCAATGTCTAGAAAGCGACATGTTTAAATTTTTACAGTTTAGATCATTGTGCAGCTATGTCCAAAGCAATAAGCATTATTCTCCTAAGCACACAACACTTTCTCTGTCTTTGGCACATTTATCAAAATGTCGCTAAGCATCTTAGCCATGTAATTTAAAGTCATCCTCGGTTTTTTGCCAATTTTAAGAAAGTTGTATACCTAGAAAATTCAGTGGCACACTTTGAGCAGAAGTGGCAAGAGTTGTTGATTGGTTATGACCTTGTGGAGAACTCATGGATGCAGACACTATTTGGTTTGCGTGAGAAATGGGTTGTTGAGTATCGCAATGATTCATTTCATGCCGACATGACATCAACTCAAAGGAGCGAAGGTATGAACAACGTGTTCAAGAAACAATTTCGCAAGAAGTTATGCCTTTCTGAGCTCTTAGTAGAGTATGAACGTGTTCTGCTAGTCTTCGTGAAAATGAACTAGATGCAAATTTTAAGTCACGAAAGTCTGATCCAGTCATTTATATAAGGAATTTACCTATGTTGAAGACTGCATCAGAGTCATATATATAATGAGGCTTTATTCTGATTTGAGGAGCAGTTCAAACAACAATTTGTTGTCACGTGCGAGTTGATTTCCACGCTGGGAACAATAATGATTTCCATGATAGGAACAATCAGAACTTATAAGGTGATGCCTGTGGCATTTGAGAATGATGCAATAGTTATCTTTGATCATGAGAATGTGACTCTATCATGTTCATGTAGAATATACGAATCCAAAGGTATGCAATCATCTTTTTAACATTTTTTGATTTATAAAATGTTGTCTTTCCTTGTGTTTTATGACTCCTTAGGTCTATTGTGCAAACATGCTCTCGAGTTTTCAACATCAACGATGTTTTTAGTTTGTCATCGCAATATATACTACATTGATGGACAAATTATGCAAAAAGAGAATATTACTCTAATGACCACAAAAGTCCTCAAGAAAATTTATAGACATGCACTACAGGCATTTCTCGAAAAGCATTGAAGTGCTCTGTCTCGGAAGAACTTCTTATATAATTGGAGAAAGATATACTTATGCTAGATCAAGAAGCAGATGAATCCTTAGGCCAAAGAGGACCTTCCAAACCTCAAAAGTATTCATTCATATGCCATATTACACAGGGCAAGTTGCAGCTTCATGTGTGAACTGTTCTCTGAAACAAAGCAAAAAAAAATCAGATGACTAACGAGTTTTCAAGGAACCATAGAATTTACTCCCATGAAACATGTATAGATCATAGAAAAATTGGGATGAAATATGAATCGATCTTACCATACCTTGGATGAATCAGGGAAATCGAGTAGTGCATTGTCTACTGAATATAGGGGAAGAAAGGCGCTTGAACTGTAGAAGATGGAACCACATGTGTTACTTCTCAGCCTAGGTCGGTGTTGCAGTCAAACCTGATACATATGGGTTCTCTCGTCCTCAATCAATCACAGGAGGCAGCTGAGGCCTGTCGCCGCCCCTTCCACGAGAAACAGCGATGCCGCGAGGTTGAAGATCTAAGGCCTTCCACATCGTTGCATCTTGCCGGTGCCTAATTGATTTCCGGTTTCGATACCCGGTGCCCACACGTTGTGTGATTGGTGCCCAAACAAAAATCTTCAGGCATCAGAGCAACTAGAGTAACCGATGCCTAAACAATCCAGCTACTAAAATATTAGTCTGAGTGTACTATTGCGTGCAGCTGAGCAGAATTCATGTGAAGCTAAAAAGTGAGAAAGAATAGAGTCCGGTTGTTTATTATGTTGTGGGTCCTGCTAGCATTCGATGCCCAAAACCAATACACTGTGAGGACGGTGCCTCAAATAATTTTTTTGACATCACTAACAAGCTAGCATACTTTTTAACAATTGGGCATCGCTCACGCTGTAGGAGGCCTAATCGTTGATCGAACCCGATCTACGGACTCAGGGATGGAACGCGCAGCACTATCCTAAAATAAAAAATTAACTTGGACACTACTCCTCCGTCTGCAAATAAGTGTACATCTAGTTTTTGCCTAAGTCAAAGATAACTAAATTTAACCAATTTTATAGAGAAATATATAAACATATATTACATCAAATTGACATTGATATATTATGAAACTAGATTTAAAAATAAATCTAATAATAATAATTTAGTATTATAAATATTGATAAGTTGTTCTAAAAAAATAGTCAAACATAATAAAATTTAACTTAAAACAAAATTAGAAGTATAACTTATTTGTGGACGGATAAAGTATACGAGCGGGCCGAACCGATACCCTGATGGTACACGAAATGAGGTGAGGTCCAGCGGGCCAACGGGCCTCACCGGACCAGGTGCACCCTTATCTCGTACGCAGCACGGCACCGTGCCCTACTTCCGCCGCATTGCTGTCACCGCCGCCGCCTCATTCCCACCCGTGCTCCCGACACCCCCGCCTCTCACGCTCACGCGTCGCCGCCATGACCGCGCACCCACCCATCTCGCGCGCCGCCTTCTCCACACACCCCGCCACCGCGCCCCTCCCCAATCACCACCACTCCTACTCCCATCTCCGCCTCCCGCTCCTCCGCGCCGCCGCCCGGCCCGTCCGCCTCTACGCCGTCTCCACCGACGCCGCCGCCCCTGCCTCAGCCACCGCCGCCGCCGCGATGGACGCCGTGGCCGACTGGGGCCTCACCCCGCTCGCGGAGGCCGACCCGGAGGTGTACGACCTCATCGAGCGGGAGAAGCGGCGCCAGCGCACGGGCATCGAGCTCATCGCGTCCGAGAACTTCACATCCCTCGCCGTCATGGAGGCGCTCGGCTCCCCGCTCACCAACAAGTACTCCGAGGGCATGCCAGGCGCGCGCTACTACGGCGGCAACGAGGTCATCGACGAGGTCGAGGAGCTCTGCCGCGCGCGCGCCCTCAAGGCCTATCACCTCGACCCGGCCTCCTGGGGCGTCAACGTGCAGCCCTACTCGGGCTCCCCCGCCAACTTCGCCGCCTACACCGGCCTGCTCCAGCCCCACGACCGGATCATGGGGCTCGATTTGCCCTCCGGTGGACACCTCACCCATGGGTACTACACGGCTGGAGGAAAGAAGATATCTGCCACCTCCATCTACTTCGAGAGCTTGCCCTACAAGGTGAGCTCCGACACCGGCTATATTGACTATGATAAGCTGGAGGAGAAGGCCATGGATTTCCGCCCCAAGCTAATTATCTGCGGCGGGAGCGCCTACCCACGGGACTGGGATTACGCCAGGTTTAGGTCCATCGCCGACAAGTGTGGAGCCATGCTGCTGTGTGACATGGCTCATATCAGCGGTCTTGTTGCCGCGCAGGTATATATGGATGTTTTCGTGCCCTTGCATTATTTGATTATTCAGTATTGTACTAGTTGTTGCTCGTTGCTTAATTTATACTGCTGATACGGAATAAATTAATACTGAAGAACCAACCAGATGCTGCTGTGTGAAGCATTAATTAAAAGAAGTTTGTTTCTTTATCTTTGTACACATTTGAGCAATTGTAGTACTGAAACCGACTTAAATGTGGCAAGTCTATTTGTTGCAATTGAGATCAGGCCTGCACAGTTGTCGTCACAATCAATCCCCCCCCTGTATAATCTTATTTACGGACGGGCCTGTCACTTAAAATTACATTATAATTCTTTCACTAAATTTTCTTATAGCCTCTCATAGTATTGGAATACAGTGTTTCTTCTAGTGTACTATTAGTTATCATGAACATGCAGTAAGGTAGTGAATCTACCTATGCATTCCCGGCTAACAAGCGATGCTGTTTGCTATCATTCTCTTGGTGTTTGGACCACTTGAATTCCACTTGGTCTTGCCAGGAATTTTACAGGAAACTATGCAATCTGCAATGAGTTCCTATGGATTTCCCATTCCACACTCCCGTTTATTTATTTATTTTGTACCTCGTTGCTAGTAATACTTACTATTGTTTTTGTTCTTTTACAGGAGGCTACAAATCCTTTCGATTATTCTGATGTGGTGACCACAACAACCCACAAGAGTCTCCGGGGGCCAAGATCTGGTATGATATTCTACAGGAAGGGCCCAAAACCTCCCAAGAAAGGCCAGCCAGAGGGTGCTCTTTATGACTATGAGGACAAGATCAACTTTGCAGTGTTCCCGTCACTCCAAGGGGGGCCTCACAACCACCAGATTGCTGCCCTGGCAGTTGGCCTGAAGCAGGCCATGTCACCTGGATTCAAGGCATATATTCAGCAGGTCAAGGCCAATGCTGTTGCAATTGCAAACCATCTGATGAGCAAGGGCTACAAGTTGGTTACTGATGGAACAGAGAACCACCTCGTTCTCTGGGATCTTCGCCCTCTTGGTCTATCTGGTATGTGGAGCAGGTTTAATTGTCAACTTCTGTTATTTTGTTTCATTCAGTGTGAACTTGCTCTGAAGTTGTTTTGCTGAAATTATAGGTAACAAAGTTGAGAAAGTATGTGATCTGAGTAGCATTACGCTCAACAAAAATGCCGTCTTCGGTGACAGCAGTGCATTGTCGCCTGGTGGTGTCCGAATTGGTCAGTACATCTTCCCAAATATAGTTTTGTTACTCTCTACATGATTTGGAGGTTGTTATTTGTTACTTGCAAGAAAGTAGGTCACAAGTCACTCAAATTAATCATCTAGAATAGCCACTCACACTTCACTTCCAGAGCATGTAAGGTGGGCCAACAAATTAGTGTTTTGCGAATTCGTGAACGAAATTTTTCTTGTTGAGTGTTATTTCTGCTCCTCTGTACTAGGATGTTCCTGTTTCGTTGATGAAAGGATCTTGTGTAAGTCTAAACTGTCTCAAGGCCCTATTCTAGGGCACATAAGTGGGCTTGGAGGAGTGTTGGTACAAATTAGTTATTCGGTCTCTTAAAAGGTCAACCAAGCAACTAGCCAGTCTACATGTGGCAACAGCTTACTGATTGTGTCTCTGAATCATCAATACTGTAACCTTGCATGCAACTAGAAAGAGCTATGCAAATATAAGCCTCAGGAGCTTACATTATCCTGAAATTATAGACCTGCTTGCTTCATAAGAAGGTGCAGGGTTAATAAAATACTGATTCATTAGCATTTTTTTTTTGTGTGTACCAAAATACTGGGATACGTGAACTAGAATTAATTTGGAACAGTCTGCATCCTACCTTATTTTTTTTAGAAAAAGAGGGCTTACCCTGGTTCCATTAAGAAACCAAAACAGTCATACATCACAGCATTTTGGTCCACAGGGACACAACCCCATACTTTCCATCCGGCTGGCTCTTAGATGCATATACTTAAGATATATACAGTATAGGCAAAGCTTATGTTAGGCAGAATGCTTTACTGGTTGGAAATATTATGGAAACGGTTAGATACTTACTGATATTATCACATCAGCCCTGCTTATTGTTGTGCAACTTGTCCTCGAGTACGAGGACCAGGAACACTGACTGCTTGAGAAAGAACAAAAAATTGCATTTCACAGGCAAAACCTCCTAATTCTTCAACTGCAGTCTAACATGTTCAGAAGATAAGTGAAGGTATATTCAGAACAGTGCTAAAGAAAGGTCCACAAGAAAGTTGTTTTAACATTCCAGGTCTCAACACGTTTTTACTGAAAACTTAGTGTTAAGTGACAAGAAGGTTATGGACTCAGAGCTCAGTACCGTGTGCCTTAATTACAAAACTTAGTGTTAAGTGACAAGAAGGTTATGGACTCAGAGCTCAGTACCGTGTGCCTTAATTACAAGATCGGTGCAAAGATTTACCAAAACAATGGAGTATTAAATTCTGTACTAAAAAACTTCCACTGCAATCAAAGATAACCTGCTGTTTGCTTGGTCCACTATTGATATTTTGAACCATTTTCTTTAGTTAGAGCATCTCTTGCATGTTAAACCTTCATATAACTGGTCAGTTTCAGACATGCATCACTAAACTATCCCTCTCGGAACAACTGGGAGAGAGAAACATGCTGCACAGATGAACTCACTAGCCAAGCTTTTTCTAGGAGAAATCTGGATTCTTCTATTCTCCTATACATTCGCAGATGATTTCTGAATGTCAACAATACTACCAGCTAAGTTCATCATTATAAATTTCTTGTTCCAGGTACACCAGCAATGACATCGAGAGGTTTGGTCGAGAAGGACTTTGTGCAGATCGCGGAGTACCTCCACCAGGCCGTGGCCATCTGCTTGGACGTCCAGAAGCAGCGAGGCAAGCGCTACGCGGACTTCATTGTCGACCTGGAGAAGAACAAGGACATCGAGGAGCTCAGGGCGGAGGTTGAGAAGTTTGCAATCTCGTTCGAGATGCCTGGCTTCCGCGTGCGTGACATGAAGTACAAGGACTAGGCTGCAGTTACCGTGGAAAACCATCTTCTTGCAGCATGACATGAAACATGTGATTGGTTTTTGCCGTGTACTATGTAGTTGGTGTGCCATCTAGGCCGGTGGTCATAATGCGCGGGGATAAGTGTTGTCCCGCAAATGTTCTCTCTTACCTGGTTTGCCATCTATATGTAGTAGTTTT
Source organism: Avena longiglumis (assembly GCA_030063025.1). Taxonomy (NCBI): domain Eukaryota; kingdom Viridiplantae; phylum Streptophyta; class Magnoliopsida; order Poales; family Poaceae; genus Avena; species Avena longiglumis. The sequence continues at coordinate 558,370,071 of CP125974.1, forward strand.
ATGGTTTTCTTAATGAGATTGGGGATAAATCCCTTTGATAAAGCGTGGGAACTGGTGTACTTGCATGGCATGGTGGATCAGTGGTGTCGCTGCGTCCCTTGGCACAAGTAAAATTAGTGCACAAGTAAAATTAGTGGCAGAAAACGAGCTTTTTTCGATGCCTGTGTGGCTGAAGGATTGAATGGGAAACTGGTAAGGTAGATCTTTGACACTGCCGATCCACAGTTTTCTTGGGTATACCTATATGTGAACATTTGGAGGCATTGCTGCATGGCACTGTGACTGCAGCAGCGTACAGAATCAATGCGAAGATGACAATGCTTCGGCACAGGGAGCTTAGATATCGGCGACACCGAGGAACTGGGGCAAATGTGGAAGAAAATGGGAATGCCTGCAGAAAGCTCGTCAGTTTCTCTTGAGCGTGTGTCAAAATAACCGCCTACCGTTAGACTGTCAAAGTCCATGTGCCTCAGAGTTTTTGTCGAAACATTGATATCATTATAAATATAAATTAGACTCATCAAAGCATGGATATGTTGAGGACAATAATATAACCCTTACAGTTTACATAAACGATACAAATACTTTGAAACAGCCTCAATTTCCAATCGACGTATACCTGGTGACAGTAAATATGGGTGAGGCATATACGGTGACACTAAACATGGGTGATCTCTCATCATCACAGTGAGCTGCAGTCGGCTGTTTGGAAAGAGAGCTGATTCTTGGCAAGGTCGTAGAGCATGTGTTTGTTCTGTAATTGGAAGTTGCCGATGATGCTGAAACCGCTCGAATTATCCATCACCATGCATGAGGTGGAATTGTCGAGCGGGGCCCAGTAGTTCTCCGGTGGCAACACCATGTCCGCTCCCCCACTGAAGTGGAACACCATGGACGGCACTGCCTTCTCCCGCACCACTGCCACACATAGGTCCATCCCACTGTCAGCTGGTGGCGGCACGAGGCTCCCGTTCAGCTGCCTCCCGAGCTCCTCTCTCATGGGATGGTACGCCCCATCGACCAGAAGCGTAGCGGAGGTGCCGGAGTCGACAATGACGCCCCCCACGCCGCCTTCTTTGAGAGCGAACACGGTTGGCGAGATGGACAGCCTTGTGCTTCCCACGGTTATCCCGACGAGTGGGACATAGTAGAATGGGTACCCTTTAGGGCCTTCCACGAAGGACATAGACATCACAGGGCTGCTGCCGGTAGTAAGGCTCGCCGAGGTGCCGACGAAAAGGTGGCTGCTGGCGCCGGTAGTAGCGTTGCTGCGGAGGTAGTGGGTGTGGCAGTAGGAGAACTTGGTGGCGCCGGTCTGCGAGACGAGCGACAGGGGGCCGCGGCCAAGCCCGATGAGGCCGGACGCCCCGTCGAGGGACCCCGGACTGATGGACAGCTTGTTGACGCAGCCGAAAGTGAGCTTCGCCGAGCCGTTTTGGAAGGTGAAGACCTCGGTGCCGATGGACCCCGCGGCGTCGCCGGCGCCGTAGGAGGCCTCGAAAGCGCAGCTGCCGTCCTTGGCGCACGAGTTGTCGTCGTTGGCCAGGCACAAGGTGTCGTTGCATGGAACGGGGTGGAAGCTGTCCGACTTGGACGCGTTGTAGAGCGGCAGGCCCTGCTCGACGCAGCTGGATCCTCGCCCTTGGAGGCATGTCGAGCACTGCGTCCAGATGAGGTCGCTGCCGGTGTCGATGAGGGCCTCGGCGCGCTGCGGCGGGGTGCCGATCAGGTACTCGGCGACGTACTGGCTGGTGTTCCAGTGGACCGGCGCGTTGACGTCGGCGATGGAGGCCAGGCGCTGCCGGCTGCTGGCCATGGCGCGCCGCACGCGCTCCGCTGCGGTGTAGCTCCCCTTGGCATCAACGTGGTTGAGCTCCATGCGGAACCCTGCGGCACTACAGGTACCGAGGGTGGCAATGGAGCACAACACAAGAGCGATGAACACTAAACTCATTCCCATTGTTGTTTCTCTCTTCGGTTTGGTGCTCCTCACGATGTTAGCTTAATTGATCTGCTCATTATGACTTGTGGCCTCCATATATATATGCATCCTAAATGGCCCCTAAACGGCGTCCGCAATTTTTCAGAAAAAGCAAACTTTATTAAACTGGGTACTAATAAATAATGGTATTATGCGGAATTAAATGGCGCGCAGCTTACGTCTCTATGCATCCGGGATAACATGTGAAAATATACCAACTGACTCATAATTCAAGTCCCAGGAACCGGCCTGCACCAGATTGCAAAAATTCTACAGTACCATTATTAGATACAGCTAGCAGCTGGTTGCATCGCATCAAACGAAGCGTGTGGAGACGTTCTGATCTCTCCGGGTGCTGTCCTGTACAAGAAGCTTGGATTCGGACGCCAATACTATTATTGTTTTCTATCATTGTTGTCCAAGGTTGCTTGTCTACTGATTGACGCGATAAACCTCCTGATTTAGGATTACGATCTGCTGTTATATATAGAAACCGACATGGCCTTCCTTGGAAGAAAGAACTTGGAAGATAGGTCACAACGACCAGTAATGGGTAGGGTATGGATAGAGTGGAGTGATATTATCAGTGGATACAAAATTGTAGTCATACTTGTACCCACAGGTAAAAAGTATTACCCATATCCATAGCCGGCGGCAACCTATACCCATTGGATACCCAATCGGTAGATCAATAGCGTAGTTATTTACAATCTTATTACATTTGTCGATAGCACATCTGAAAAACCTCAATTATCAAAACTCAATAACATGTAGAAGAGTACATGACACACTGCATATCGGGCCTATTAGGGCACCCGCAGTGTTGCCAATAGCCAAATCTGACATACAGTGCTATTTAGCATCGTTGTAAATATGGCAAAAGCTCTACAACGTTGCTTGGTTCCAAATTTCTGTCTTGTGGGTCCCAATTTTAACACAAATAACATAAATAAAATTCTTCTTTCCCAACCGCCCGTCTCTCACCTCTATCCATCTTCTCCACCTTTCCCCACCTGCCTTCTCACTTCTCCTGAAGAAAATCCCCAATCCGGCTGCTCCCTTCTCAAATTCAGGGGCAGACCTACGTAGAGCTTAGGGGTGTCACAGGACACCAGGTCCATTTTGATTTTCTCCTTGCATAACCTATACTTAGTGTGTGTGACACCTGTAGAACAGGCTCAAATGATAACATAAGTATTGTGGTGCACCCCTGTAATTTTTGCTCTGGGTCTGCCACTGCTCAAATTCCCGATCGAGCTGCACATAGTCCTCGTTGGTCAGCATCTGGCCTCATTTGCCATGCCTTTCTGCTCCCAGTACACGCCACAGATTTCACCCGCTCATCCCCATGTCCGTTGCTCTGCACACCATGGCGGAGGATGCCCCTGCACCGCGGGAGCACCCACCTCAGCGCCTCAGGACACCGCCGACTCCGCCACCCCTCAATAGTTCGCGAAGGTGTTGCTCCCGCCACAGGCGCGACGCCGTGGTGCGTCGGGTCGTGCAGAGGCCATGCCAACATCTTCTTCTCGATGCTACAACGCACTCTCCTAGGCTGAGGCCTTCTCCGCCGCCTCCCAGGCCTGAGGTACGACTCTGGCGGACGATTCCAAGCCGAAGCACGAGATGTACGAGCGGTTGGAGGAGTGAGAGAATGCATTTTTTATCCAATCCAGAAATTTGGCATCGGAGCACCTAGGTGCTCCGGTTCGGTTGGTTTTGGAACTACCTTTACAACGTGGAGAACTAGTTCTAAAAGCTAAAATTGCAATATGGAACCACTTTTGGCACAACGTTGTGGGTGCCCTTAAGACACCCATCACATACGGAAGGGGTCTTCCATCTGTGGTGAAAACGATCCCTTACGCCTAAAAATATCCACCGCCTATTTGTAGGTATAGCTCTAGCTCGGGCTAGGTCCAACAAAAGCTCAGTCTAGAAGTGCCGAGCCCGAGCTAGCTCAAAGGCACAGACGAGCCACCAAACGCAGCTCGGCACGAGCTCAGGCTAGCTCGCGAGCCTAGGGGTGCTGGGTCAATGACGTGTGGGCCCATCTTCCATGGCAGCGGCAACAACACAAAGTGAGCAACGTGAGCGAGCAGCGTGGAGCAGGAGGAAGGAGAGTCGGCGTTTTGAGCGAGCAGCGACAGCTGAGCGAGGCCGATCGTCGCCATGGTCAAATTCGTTGCCTTCACATTTCATCGAGCAGATTGCGTGCATGGAATAGAACAAGATATTGGCACTACTATCTTGTTCATTTTCTAAATCTAACCCAACTATCAAGCGTATTGTAGTTGTAGTGAGTAGCACTCCATGGCGTGAGCATTTTCCATGGGAAGCTGTAGATCCATGGAAACGCGAGCGGCATAGTATTGGCCATGCTCACCGCCGAGCCAGACGAGCTGGGATCGGCTCGGTCCAGAGCGCCAGCGGGCTGAGCCCAAAAGTTCGGTCCAGGCGTCCATGTATATCTATAGGCCTTACCTCGCAAACGGGCGAAGCTAAAAAAAAGTGAGTACCAAATTACACATGGCTCAGGAAAACACAATCATCAGCATTGTACTGGAACATCGCACGACTTGCTACTTGCGAAATGTGTGCATTAATTTTGCTACGGTTCCTCAATAGCTGAGAGTATCCATTTTTTTTCTTTTACAAAAATTCTACAGTACCATTATTAGATGCAGCTAGCATCAAACGAAGCGTGTGGAGACGCTCTGATCTCTCCGGGCGCCGTCGTCCTTGACAAGAAGCTTGGATTCGGACGCAAAATACTATAATTGTTTTCTATCATTGTTGTCCAAGGTTGCTTGTCTACTGATTGACACGATAAACCTCCTGATTTAGCATTATGATCTACTATTTTAGAAACCGCCATGGTCTTCCTTGGAAGAAAAAACTTGGAAGATGGGTCACAATGACCGGCATGGATAGAGTAGAGTGATATCATACTCATACGTGTATATGTCAGGGTTTTCATGGTTAAAATGTGACTATATCGACAAATTTAACATATCTGCCAATTATTTTTGGTAATGTAGGTTGTAAATGGCTAATCAGGGGTTTTCATGATCCTATGGTCATTAGTAGCGGTAGCTAGGATAATAAGCGACCTTTTCAAGCAGAGTCAAAAAACCAAAACCAATGCAAGTTTATCTTCGAGGTTGGATAATCATCTTTTGTAGACACTAGTACACTGTTTTTGAGAGAATACACACTAGTACATAACCAGACATGGCACATGGTGGAAAAGGGGGTATAGCACACAGTTTCCCCAACCATATCCATCGATGGGTGTGCGACGATGGTTTACAACGCCGACCCTTTGTTCCAAACTGTGTGTGATCCTACACACATTTAACTGGGATCTCTTCTATTATACTTTCTCAGTTTCTCAATATATCTAGCTAAGGATAATCCATATCTTATTTTTATAGGGGGATTTTAACTTGCTAAGATTCTCTCATGAGAAAAGTTGGGGCCGCTTCAACATACAACTTGGATTTAAAAGGTGCTACTATGTTAGAAAAATAATTCACTGGGCTAATAGTCTTCCAAAGACTACATATAAAAAATCGGATAGAGTGTTTATGGATACCAAATGGGAAGAAAAAAATTCTATGATAACTGTTCAACCTCTCGAGCGTATTGAGGCCTTGTCGGATCATGCTCCATTACTTTTATCTATAGGAACACCCACAAAAATCCAAACATAGTTTCAAGTTTAAACAGGATGGATCGATCGTGATGGTTTCCATGATTTGGTGAAGACTATTTGAGAGAAACCGGTTAGTGGTCAAACACCTATACAACGATGGAACAATAAAATGTGTGCCTTACGCAAATTCCTTCGTGGTTGGGCCAGACATACTGCTCAAATCCTTAAAAAATAGAAAATACGTCTTTCATCTATTATTAATGATTTAGAAGCTTTAGCAAAAGTTAGGCTATTAACTGCAGACGAGATTGAGCTTAACCAATCAAATGCAAAAATTGCCAGACTACTCCGTGAGGAGGAACTCAAATGGTACCAATGCTTCATAGCGAAATTTATCCTTAAAGAAGACGCGAATACAAGATACTTTCATGTTATTGTCAATGGCAAGCAGAAGAAGAAACTTATTCACTCTTTAGTTCAGGATGAAGGTACGATTGAGGATCATGAGTGCGGTGACCCAGCATACCACTGCATGATGTAGTACACTATAGTCGTTGGCATAACACCAATGAAACACCGTTCACTAGTATTATATCCCTCAGAGTGGTACAACAGAAACACATCAGGTCCAAGACATGACTATAGGTTACAACTCAACTCTTTACACAAGATCCAGAGAACACTCTAGGTTAAAGAGAGAGGAAGAAACTTCTTACAAAGAAGAATCAGAAATAAATAACTCAAAAACTATCATACTAATAATACTAGTATCTGAACTATTAGTCTGGCATTACTGCTATTGCAATACACTACAGAAATATGTTCTATGGCTAGAGATTATATCCCTACCTAATCAGTAACTTCGTATTCACTTGAGTTGATGTATATGTTGAATTTCTTGACTTTATTAAAGAGTTTTAGCTTTTGATGATGATTCCTAGAGCATAACTTGATGTAGACATCATCTGTACTGGCTTTAGAACCTAGCAAGGGTTAAGAATATACGTTGAGTACGAGCATACTCAGCAAGTTCACTAGAAAAGGAGTGTTTGATGCACTATATCTATAGCCACAGACTGTAGGTCGTAGGCAATGCAAGTTTTCGTAAACATTTCTTCAAAGGTTGCTTTTATTCTGAAAAGCTATGTCCGTCAGCCTTCACGGGTTTACCAGAACTTTCATGGAGTTCCTTTCCCTCCGCGTTCGCAGCTCCTTCCCGGAATAGGGAGTAACAAATTCTGATTCTTACACTCTCTGCAGAGGTGCGTTACTTTACCCATGAGAGACCTTAGCCTTGTTGCACAACCAAGTCATGACCTTGTCCATACTTCCTTGGTATGGGGACCAGTCTAAGATCCAAGCCAATCACTGCCCCCTTTGCGACCCCGCATGCCTCCTTGGTGTACACCATGCCCACATATTGAATTACGGCAATGGTTTGTACAGACCGTTAGATGCCAGAACTATCGTGGGACGTTGAGGGTTCCCACCCATATGCTGCATATCCTCTATGAATTACCAATTAATATGCACACTACGAGTGATAACAGCCATGACCTACGCATCTGGCTACATGCGATAAGAAGAAGATACAGCTGACTTCTCTGTCTCATTCCAAATCTCATGGTTAACGCGTGATATACGGCGCAAGAATCACTGACAACGTTGGTTGTTAAGTCCTAGATAATATGTTCCTTTACCACCGGAACTTTCATAGTAGGTTATTACCTCATGGTAAATAACCTATAGTCACATTATTATGAAAATAGTGTTTTCGGACCTTTTTAAAATATATGTGATGACAACACTGGATTTGTAAAATACTTTATAGAAAATAATCAAAGGACATGAGCAAGTGTGAACTTGTATTTTGTGATTGCAAGATTATTCACTCACGGTCTTCGAGACGACATAAGATCCAATATCTGAAATCTGCATCATCCGGTAAGGACTAATGTTTAAAGAAGCAATATGCTTTTGTGCATAAGTAATGCTATGCTTTTTGTAAAACTCCCAAAGTGAAACCCCAATACTGTAAGTGAAGTGAACTTAGGTGATTCCTTTAAGAGTTGGTTCATCTTTCAATTTTTACTTCACATGAAATGCATTTATAGGAATTTTAAGTCTTGATATACAAGATATAAAAATAGAGTGTAATAGTAATCTAAGATTTAGATTAGTTTCTATTTGCTGATTATGCTGGAAGTCTATGTATTGGATTATTAAGATTTCAAAGAACTTTCATAGAGTTGTTGCTTGAAGTGGCAAAAACAATAACATTTGAAGATTTCTTTTCTAAGGTTTAAACAACCTTTATAGTTAATAGAACATGATCAATGCCTTTTGGTGATTGATTAGTTTGGAATTGAGATGCTTTATGTCTTAATTGAAATAGACCAAAGTTAACTATAAAAACACAAGTAGTTTATTAGACATGATGTTTATAAGCTTTGAGACTAAAGTTAACTTTAAAAGGTTAAGTAAACTTAAGAGGTAATATGTTTTAATTATTCCCAAGTTTTAGATTTATGACAGGTATAACTAAGGTGTGGAATTATTCACTTTATATTTAAGTGAATGATTAGATTAAATTTGTTTTGCTATTATGAAAATAATATGTATTTATTTAATGGAAGCATAATTAGACGATCTTAGTAATTTGTTAGAATTTGAAGTCATGTTAATAGTGGTTAAGATATAATGATTATTCACCATATTATATATATGAGTGATACCCAATGTTTATTTAAAAGGGTTTTTAATAAGATTTTTAAAAGAATATTTTAAAACTAAAAGTTATACTTAAGTTTGATTATGAATTCAAGTTATGGGTTTGGAATTAGTACTTAGACACTAATTGTTCAATATTTTATAAAAATTGTGATTATTTCTTACTTAAGAATTGTTTTTAAAGAATTTACAAAATAAGTAATAGATAAGGATTTATTATTTTAAAATATTAAAAACTTTTCTAATAATATATTTAATATTTTTCTAGTGTAATATATTTATTCAAGATCTTTAAAATGATTTTTATTTATTTTTAAGTATTATTTTTATGTTTATAAAATTCCATAAAATATTAAATGTATTTAAATATTTACTTCAAATTTTATTTATAGAAGAGTTGAGTTAGTATTTTTATAAAATAGTGGATTTATTTATTTATTTTTAAGTATTAATCTTATGTTTAAAAAAAATTCCATAAAGGATTAAATGTCTTTAGATATTAACTTTAAAATCTTATTTATAAAAGAATTAAGTTAGTATTTTTATAAAATAGTAGGTTTATTTTTATACAAAAAAATGATTTTTATTAATTTTTAGGACATTTTCATATATTGTTATAATCTATTGAGAATTCTAGTGACTTTAACATTTAATGGTATTTTATTTAACTTAAACAATTAGTTTTATATTTTTCTTAGGTAGATATTATTTTTGTGAACATTTTGATATATTATATGTATTTTTAGGATTTTTCTATATTTTCTTAGACTCTTAGAAATTTGTAGGGTTATTTTGGGAAATTCTAATTGTTTTTATTTTCTTATTTTATTTATCTTGGCCTATTTGGTTGGCATGGGCCAGCTTGGCCCAATTGGACCTGCCTCGGATCATTCAGACCGTGGCCCATCTCACCCCTCCCTCTTATCTTCTACACACACAGACACACCTACTCTTCCCCATTCCTCTGCTCCTCCCGCACACGCCACCGCCGGTGCGTACTTGACCAACGCCGGCCAAATCCATGTCACCGATTGCTGCCGTGTGCTGGCGCTGGCCTGCCGCCGCCTCCTCTTCCTTTCTCTCTGTTGATTGGGTTTAGTCGCAGCCTCGCGCGCTCCTGACCGAAACCCTAGCCGCCATGGTTCCAAGTCCCGATGTGGCTCTCGCGCCGGCGCCTTCGGTTGCTGCTCGTGGAAGAACACGGGCCCCTCTCTAACTATCTCGCCTTCTCAAATACCTGACGCCGGAGGGACGGTGCCGCGGCGCAACCCCGGCGCCCTCAGACCGCTGCCACGGAGCCTTGCTATGATGGTGGACAGTGGTGATGCTACTGGGACTGCTTCTTTCTCCGACACTAGTGGGACGACAAGCATCTGCAACCCCCGTCCCTGGCATTCCCGAGCTATTCAACTCGGTTAGTACTCCCCTCTTCTTTGCCTTCTCCCTCTCTGAATCCTCTCAGCACCTTGTGATTGACCATGTTCAGGAAATAAGAATTGAGCTGTTGAGCAAAGTCCAATTGATCAGAGTGGTATGTTTGGCAATGTAGTTGATTTTGTTGATTAAGTGCTTAATGCCTCCACTTGATTTGATACATGTACTATTGTTGTCTATAAAAAAAGAGCATGTGCTGTTGTGACTTGATTCATAGCTAGTCTTGGTATTATTCTTGTGGTTATTGCTGATAGCTAAGAGGTAATAGGTAAATGAATATTTAAATTCAAACCTTTGGTTTGAATCAAGTTTCAGTAATATTCTATTCTAGACCTAATGTTAATTCAACTTGGTGGTTTAGTGATGAGATTTTGATCATGTTTGGAATAAGTGTTAGTGGCTTAACTTGGTTTTGGTACATCCACTATTGTTCTTTTATTGTAACTATATATATATATATATATGCTCCTGTAATTTGATCCATAATGTTGATAATCCAAATGTTCTACTAGAAGATGGTGTTGGTTTTATTACTGTCAAGTTCTGGCAGTATGAATTTGTGTGATTGCTGGTAATGATAACTTATCATTTTTCTCCAATAATAAACTAATGGAAATATAGCTGTCCAGTTGAGCAGTAAAGGAATGTAATGTTCTATCCATAATTTCAGGAAAATTGCTTGGGCCTATCTAGTCCCTGTTAACACTACCAGTGGGAACTGGATATGAATCTTGATTCCTATAGTCTTTACTAGGAAAATGATATGATTGTTTTTATAAGATTCCCTTTATGATGAGTTTTGGAATTGGTCCTATCAACAAGATAATGGAAGGTTTGAATGATTCCTAGTTAATGGACTAGGAGAATGATGTGGTAAGATAAAGTAGTAGCTTATGTTAGTGTAGACGTCACTGTGGTGCCTCAAATTTGAGTGTGCACAGTGATTTTCTAACTAGCATGATCTGCTGTACTCCAGTACTTGTATAAATGGAAATGGAACCATTTATTTGAGATGACTTATATGTGGCTAATGACCTGAAATTCTCTGGCCAGTGATGCAAAAGTCCGAGGCTTTCTTTTTAACAAGAACAGATTTGGTACTTGATGTTTAGTGTTAAACAGCTTAGTAGCTTCTAATGTTATTGGATCTGCTATTGTGGTGCCTCCCATGTGGAATGTGCACAACAGTAGATTCAAACAGTCTGATCTGCTGCTATTTGTCACTGCCAAGGATGCAAAGGCTAGTGTACAACTCTAGATAAGGACAGATATTGTGCTATGGTTTTCATTTCTTGATGATGATTTTGCATAGCACCTCTATGCAGGACTGAGAGAAATCCTCTCCTTTCTATACTTTATTACTTCCTCTTCTTGCCCTTTTATCTAAAATAGACAAGAACAGATACAACATGCTCTATATCTTCTAAGGTTCTTATTTTCTTCCTACCTTGAGCTTCCTGAAGCTTGTTCTAGTAATGGATCTTGATCAGTTGCTGTTGAATCTTCTGGTAAACCTTCTCCTCCCTGCTTATGTCCTCCTTCTAGTGCTCCTGGATGGTTTCCCCAAGCAACCAGGGTACTGGTGATGTGGTTGTGGTGCATTGGGAAGGTTTTGTTGCTGAAAATTATGCTCTGGAGTTGTGGATATGGACTGATTGTATGTGGAATGGTGTAGTTATGCTAGCTACGGCTCTGCTCTTTCTCTATGTGGTGCTCTCTTGTGGTGTTGACAGCACAGAGCTGTGCATGTGTTGTGTAAGATGCTAGCTTGCTGGACCTTGTCCTGGTGTAGGTTTCAGTGCTGAGATCTTTTCCATGTTGATCAGCTCGACTGACTTGACCTTATCCTAAGATAAGCTTTATTTTTGGTGTTGCCAAGTGGAATATTAACTCTATGCTAATGATGCTCAAGGCTGAAGCCTAAATTTGATAAGAACAGATCCTATGTAGCCCTTTTAACCCATACTCAATGATGAGCTTAGCATAGCAACACTATGCCAGATGGAGAGTAGCATTAACCTAAACAATTCCCTTTATTTTATTCTTTTTCTTTTGTTTTGTTATCTTTTGTGTTGCTTTGCAGGGACAGAAGAATAAGAAGAAAAGAAGATACCATAGATGAATAGGAAATTGAGTTTAGAAATAGTTTTAGGTTTTCACTTTATTCTTTTGTAATTTACCCTTTTATTTATTTATTTTGGCGAGGTGGAAAGTATTGTAATTTAAATATAATTGTAATAAAGAAATTCTTTTTATTCTTAGTACTTGTAATTTTCTTTATCCATTTTGTAAACTTTGGATTATTCTAATTGTAACAAAGTAAATGCATTATTTTATTTCTTTTATAGATTGTACTAGTTACTATTTGTTGTACCTCTTATATACTTGTATTATTAAATGTTATGTAATATTTATTGTTTTTGAAATAATAATTCCAAATTATTGTATAATTCAAATGTATTGTGAATATGGTGATATCTATTTTGTTTATTCAAGAATTTACCATTCCAATTCTATTATTAATTCTTTTCAATTTACTTTTGAATTCAAATAAATTATTTGAATGTTCAACTCAAACTGTTTTCCCTCAAACATGAACATTCAATAGAGGTTATGTCGAAATCCGTCGCACTTGCCCTATTGTTTCCTTTAGAATAAGAGAGACCTCGATCCCTCTATAGGTATTTTTGTTTTGCGCGAAAATTCTCCGGATTTTCTTATGCATGAATGAAATGCACACACATGTGTCCTGTCTATTTCGAGCTGCTAATCCTAGGATGTTACAATGAGCAACAAAAATCTTATTTTACAAATCCTTGTTTGGGGAACCGCCAAAAAATTCTTTCTCGTTGGATGAGTCCCAAACAGCGGATATTCCTCAGGTTTCGGTTGAGAAAAACAACTTTCTAACCTCTCCATATACGGAAGAGGAGGTCAAGAAAGCTATTTTTCAAATGGAACATAACAAAGCGCCAGGGACTGATGGCTTTTCAGCGGAATTTTATCAAAAGTTCTGGAAAGTTATAAAGGTGGACCTGATGCATTTGTTTGAATTTTTACAAACAGGCCAGCTAGACCTTTTTAGACTAAAATTTGGCAACATATTTTACTTCCTAAGATTAATAATGCAGAACGTATATAACAACATCTGCCAATCTGCCTTCTTAACGTTAGTTTTAAAATATTTACAAAAGTTGTTATGATTACACTAAATTTAGTAGTTGATCATGTTGTACGCTCATCTCAAACTGCTTTCATACAAGGAAGAAACATCCTAGATGGTATATTGATCTTGTATGAAACGATTCATGAACTACACTCAAAAAATTAAATGGTGTGCTGTTCAAGATCAACTATGAGAAGGCTTATGATAAAGTTAATTGGTCTTTCAGCAAACACTCCGTATGAAAGGCTTTTTAGAGAAGTGGCATGATCTCATATAGTTTTTTTGTCTGGTGGTAGTGTTGCCATAAATGCCAACGATAACACTGGCAAATACTTCCAGACTACAAAAATGGCTGAGACAAGGGAACCCATTATCGTCTATACTATTTAACATAGTGGCTGATATGTTGGCCATCCATATTAAGAGAGCGAAGGCTGATGGCGAAATTGAAGGATTAGTTCTCCATCTGATTGATGGTGGTCTCTCCATTCTTCAATACGCCGACGATACAATCTTATTTATGGAACGTGATCTGGAGAAAGCTAAGAATCTAAAATTAATATTATCAGCATTTGAGCAACTCTCTGGATTGAAAATAAACTTTTATAAGAGTGATTTGTATTGTTTTGGCGAGGCTCAAAACGAGGCCCACCTATACGCTTAACTATTCTGCTGTGACCAGGGGCAATTTCCAATCAACTATCTGGGAATACTGATCCACTATCGGCGTCTCACGATTGCTGAATGGAAACTCGTTGAGAAAAGACTCCAAAAAAATCTTAATAGTTGGAAAGGTAAATTGCTATCCCTTGGCGAAAGAATTGTACTCATAAATTCAGTACTCACCAACATGATACTGTATATGATCTCGTTTTTCCAGCTACCAAAATGTGCCTTGAAGAAAGTGGATTATTTCCGATCAAGATTTTTTTGGCAAGAGGATAGTGAGAAAAAGAAGTATCGACTGGCCAAATGGAATGTGGTTTGTCGACCGAAAGAATACGATGGACTGGGCATACACGATTTGCAAGTTAAAAACACCGCGCTTCTGGATAAATGGCTTTTCAAACTATTTACAAAATATGGTGTCTGGCAAACCATTCTATGGAGAAAGTATGTTGGCTCCAAAGTTTTGTCTCAAGTGGTTTGAAAACCCGGTGATTCACACTTTTAGGCTTAGCTAATGGCATCCAAAAAACATTTCTTCCGATTTGGTGTTTTCAATATTAAGAATGGATCGAAAATTAGGTTCTGGGAAGATAAATGGCTTAGCAAAACTTCTCTTTGTGAATAATATCCAACTTTATATTCGATTGTTAGGCACAAGGGGGATAGACTTTTTACGGTAATGGAATCCAATCCTCCTAATGTGTCTTTCAGAATACGTCTCATAGGTCTTAGACTGGTATCTTGGAACAATATTTTATTAAGATTATCCATGGTACAACTGTCGGGGAGTGTGGACGAATTCAAATGGAAAGTACTACAGAGTGGTAATTTTTCTGCTGATTCAATCCATAGAGCTTTGATCCAACCTGATATTCCAGTCGATGATAATAGTAAATTTTGGAAAATGAAAATACCCTTTAGAACAAAGATATTTGCTTGGTATCGTCGTAAGGGGGTTATCCTTACAAAAAATAATCTTATTAAGAAGAATTGGCATGGCAGTACACAATGCGTTTTTTTGTCACCATAATAAGACAATACGGTATTTATTCTTCCAGTGTAAATTTGCTCGTGCTATATGGTCAATCATCCAAATAGCCTCTGCTTTATCTCCTTCATATTCGGTAGCCAATGTATTTGGCAACTGGTTGTACGGAACTGAGGGTAAATATGAAACTTTGTTTAGGGTGGAAGCGCTTGTCATTATTTGGTCGCTTTGGCTATGTAAAAATGACAAGATTTTTAATAATATTGTGTCTTCTGCCCTGCAGGTTATCTATCGGGTCACGACTATCCTCCGATCATGGGCTATTCTACAACGTATGGAGTTTCGTGACTTGTTTGTGGAGGGTGTACGCGATTAGAGGACACGACGAGTAATATTTTCTCCTAACATGGATAACAACGTGATCTACAGATAGATCCGCCATAGCTAGAGACCATTTATTTATTAGCATATTTGTAATACTGTATTTTTGCTTTGATCACAAGTTGTGTGGTTGATCGGTTGTGTGCATCCTAATTATGCAGAGACCAGGTGTAAATATTACCGTTATGTAATAAAGTACCCATTTTAAAAAAAAATCTTTATGAAAGGAGTTGTATCTAGACTTCTTTTAGTGTATAGATCCGGAGTGAACCTACGTACTAAAAAAGTTCTAGGTACACTCTTTTCACAAATCTAAAACATCCTATATTATAAAACAGAGGGAGTACATACGACAAAGAGGGCTAAACAGTGAGATGTGGCACAGAGTGAAAATAACGCGTGTGATCCCAAATGTAATGCTGACCTCGATATGGATGACGCCAACACCGACGACCACCGACCCCACAACGGACGACACAACACAAACGACCACTCGCGCCAAGAAGGCAAACACATTTTATTCCATGGATCTAATGTTTATTCAGCAAATACCTAAAATATAGTAAACTAAGATTCAACCTTGTTTTATTCCATGGATCTAATGTTCATGTCCAATAAACGTGTGCTTCTAAGTGAGTACGATCAATCATACCATGATACTCATATCAGCAGAACGTGTTCGACATGGCTGTGTAGCCATTCGACATACCCAAAACGGCCGCGCCGGGGCTTGCGAGACCTCGGGAGAGACTTCGTTGACAGTTATTTTCCCGCCGTTGATGGGGCTAAGTGATGTGTCCCGCGCATTAGAAAGAATACAAATCTAATTGTTTTCGACTCCGCTGATGAGTCATTTTTTGGGTCCTACATGTCAGTAGTCAAGATATTTATTTATTTCTATCGCTGCTGACGGGGCAAAGAGGATGTCTCACATATAAAAAAATGAGTCAAACAGACGACAAGTGAACCTAATATAACGGCTACGACATCAGATCTGTCCAGGGTACAGACCTAACGAGTCCGCATCGGCTAATGGCATTTCTCCAATTGATGATGATTCGTCGTGGTACAGTACCAATTTTCGGGTGAGCTAAAATTTTGTGGCATGGGGCGTCGAGTATGACTACCTTAACATCGACCCGTCAGATGATGCCGAGAAATATGTTGTCGTCGATCGACCGTGAAGGACAAGCTGAATGGATTGTCTAGCAGTGGAGCTAGAAGGTCGACGATCTGAATGGTTTGTCTACCAGTGGAGCTGCAAACGACGTCCCTTCTCCTGTCCTCCACTGTTTTCTTTTATGGAACTGAGCGATTATGTCCATTGGTTTTCTGGGAAAGGAATATTTGTAATTCAGTGGTAGTCCCTTTTTAGAGAGTAATAACAACGACAGTGTCAAAAAAACACTAACATGCAGTGAGCGACTGAAGGTAAAAGCAGAGCTTGTTGTGACATGCAGTGCGCATGACTAATGATCATAGAGTTGAAACCGATGGATAGAGACAATTGAGGTGATGTGGTGCACCAGGTTTTATCTTGCAAACATTAATTAAATCAATTTTAGTGGGGATGAATTTTATAGATAGTACTAGATTATAGATTTGACACAAACTTAACAGACATATATGTTCACCAAGGCAAACTTTAATTCCTTGGGCCAGCACTCTTTACCGGTAATATAGAGAAGGGTGCATTGCAAGCTTATAACAGACTAGCAAAGTACCCCTGCTTTGCAACGGATCGAATATAACATATCTTGAAACAGGCTTTCGCCCTGCTTTATAAATAAAGCACACAGATAAGACCGCTGTTGGGTCAGACAGCACAACATCCAAAGAAAGAGACACAACACAATACAAGATGCTAGGGCGAATCCAAGTCCAAACGAAAAACAAGAAAGAGAAAAAATAAAGTAAAGCCGACATCAGCTGTGCGACGAGAACGAAGGTAACTCGCCACCAGTGCGCCCTCTGGATAAGTACCACCACAAGTCCAGCAATTCAAAGCGCCGCGTATCAAGCAACACCTTCAAGAAGGGGAGTAAAGACAACGACACTGCTGTCCGGACAGGTCCTAGCGTTTCCCCTGCAGGTATGCCATGAGAGATGGGTGGGAGATACACCCGACACCCTTCAAGAAGGACACTGATACCCGTAGGCGTCACCATGTCGAAGTCAAAGAGACAAGGATTTCTTTCGACCTCCCCACTGAATCACACTCCCGGACACTTTGTAAAGCACCACCCAAGCTCGCCGCCCACTTGCACGCGCCACCATGGTCCTGAAGTTGCCATCTCCGTCACACCATGAGCCACGGAGCGAGGTCGGTGAGACCGAGAGAGCTGAACCATTGTCAAGGGTCGGCATGACATTAGCACGCATGAGGGATCTACCTCCACCGCTAGAAGACAAACCAGGCCCTCTGGCCCGGACGAACCCGACTAGGCTCATGAAGTCTCGCTGCCACACTGCAGCAAGGATGCCACCACACACACCAACCCCGGCACCAGGTCAAATCCCCCGGCCACCAGGGGCTCCGCCACCTCGGCAGATCCTAGCCGTCAAGCAACAGCTCCGTCACCACCGAACTCATCCGAGCAAGTCGGGCATCCGTCAGTCTGAGAAACACCATCGCATGTCGCCTCCTGGAGCCGCCTCCGCAGAAGGGGAACCAAACAGAACACCTTTCAAGGCTGCCGCCCCGGCATCCGCGGACTCGCACCCATCGAGCCAGGTTCATTGCGTGACCTGCAAGGCAGGGGACTCCACCAACAATGGTGGTTGTCGTCGGAACGTGGCAGTAGAGACACACCAGGTTTCGGGCCCGGCTAGGCCCCAAAAAGGGCATGTAAAGTTCCTACCGCCACGCTACTGCAGTGCAGCCACAACCGCCCTCCTACATGCCCCCACACCGCCGCCCCGCCTCCAGAGGGTGCCAACATCGCGCAAGGCCTTCCCCAGGCCCAGATCGAGACCATATCTAGGCTAGCCGAAGCTTCCCGAGGGTGCAATCCCGCTGGGCTCCACCCTGTCGACCCATGCCGGCATCCCCATGCCGCCACCACGCCCCCTCGGTGTCGAGCCAACCCGCATGCTACCCACCGCCGCCACCGCTGGAGGCAGTAGCCCCCACCACAGAAGCAACAGGGCCTGCCACCGCTGCAGGACGAGACATGCGCCTGCCGCCAAGCTGCACCACCACCTCCCGGAGTGGAGCCTCCGCCGAATCGCTCACCCCCGCCGTCGGAGGCCTCCCAAAACTCGGCCCCCGCCATGGACGGGCCGGCCTGTGCCGCCCGAAGCTCCATGCCAAGAGGAGGAAGGGGGAGCCCTGCCGTCGCCAGCGCTGCACAGGCTTTGCCCGACCACGCCCTCCGACGGCGACGAGGGGAGAGGGCGGAGGGGCAAGGACCGGCGGCGACACCTACGGTTTCTCCCTGTCGCCCACGAGAGCGTCGAGGGATCACTTTTTTTTGGTTTTAGCTCCAAGCCAGCTCCTCGTTCCTCGGCCCTGGTCCACTACATGCTCGCACAATAAATATAGTAATATGATCCTTCCATTCAACTAAAACCACGAAACAAAATATGATTATAAGAACAAACATCTTAGATTTGATCCCCACTTTGGTTTTATATAGTTACTGTAGGGTTTCGTAGCATGGAAAACAAAAAATTTCTACCGCATACAAACAAACAAGCCAAGATCTATCTACTAGATTGTAGCAACGAGTCGATGGAATAACTCACCCTCGAAGATTCCAAAGTGTTTAACGAGAGCGGATTCTCGTGGGTGATGTAGTCGTACTCTTGCCGATCTCAAGATCGCGTAGACGATCCTTCCGGCAGCGCTCCAGCCCCAATCGGTCACATCGCTCGTACTCGACGGAGACCTTCATCTCCTTGTTCCAAAGAAAATGGAGGTTGTAGCACTCTCCTCGCGATTCCGTGACAACGGCGTGGTACCTAAGTGTAGGGAGATCTCGCAGGGCTTCGCCTTAAGCCGGAGCGAGTATGGTGGACTATGAGAGAGCTCCTCGGTGATCTAGGGTTAAGACACACCAAGGAGGAGGCTTGGCCGGCGGCTAGGGTTAGCTAGGCGGCGGCGGCTTGCCCTAGGGCGGCGGCGGCTGCAGGAGGGGCAGGCGGCTAGGGCTAGGGTTTGCGGGGTGGTGGAGTTGTGTCTTGGAGGGGCAGCCCTGCCCCTCCTTATATAGGTGGAGGGGGCGCGCCAGGGGAGGGAGTCCCTCCCCAACTCGGTTTCCCAAGGGGGCCGGCGGTGGAGGGGAGGAACTCCTCCCCAACTCGGTTTCCACCTCCCCTCCACTTCCCAAAATAGTCGTTTCACTTTTCAAACTAGGATTTGATTAAACCCTTTATTTTGTTCAACGATGACACTTAGTACATGATGCAATCATTCCAACTTGGTACGACACATTCATGTATCCTTCCCCTCCGGAGTGCCGGACACTCCGGAACCTTCTAGAACATTCCCGATGAAAACACCGGAACCATTCTCCAACTCCGAAACATGACTTTCCTTATATGAATCTTATTCTCCGGACCATTCCGGATCTCCTCGTGATATCCCGGATCCCATCCGAGACTCCGAACAACATTCGGTCTCTTTCTCATCATTCCATAACTACTCAAACAACGTCGAATCCTTAAGTGTGTCTCCCTACGGTTCGTGAATTATGCGGACATGATCGAGACACTTCTCCGAACAATAACCAATAGAGGAATCTGGAAATTCATATGTCTCCCACATATTTCAACGATTACTTGCGATAGAATGAACCACTTACATACGATACCAATTTCCCTTTGTCTCACGATAGTTTACTTATCCGAGGTTATGATCGTCGGTATCTCTGCATACCTAGTTCAACCTCGTTACTGATAAGTACTCTTTTCTCGTTCCCGTGATATGTGATCCCTTGTGAGCCAGTCACATGCTTGCAACCTAATTGGATGACATTTCACCGAGAGGGCCCAGAGTATATCTATCCGTCATATGGATGGACAAATCCCACTCTTGATCCATGTGTCTCAACCAATACATTCCGAACACTCAATGCCACCTTTATAGCCACCCAGTTACAGTGTGGTGTTTGATGTCATCAAAGCATCCTTACGGTGAAGGTGATATGCATGATCTCATGGTCGAAGGAATTAGGTTACTATGTATCAGAAAGCATATAGCAGTTGAACTATTAAAATGACTTGATCTTAATGCTACGCTTATCTATAGGAGTATGTCCATCATATCATTCTCCTAACGATATGATCTTGTTGTTAATAACATCTCAATGTTCATGATAGGGAAACCACAATCATTTATTAACCAACAAGCTAGTATTATAAAGAGGCTTTACTAGGGACTCTATTTTAGTTTACAAATCACACAAGTATTAATGTTTCCATGTTAATACTATTATAGCATGAATGTAAATATTTATCATAAACATAAAGATATAATAATAACTATATTTATTATTGCCTTTAGGGCATATCTCCAACAGTTACAGATGCTATTTCCATGAGATATCACAATCCTTTCGGAAGAACAACAAAAATACGCCATTTTCTTTCTTACCGTCATCAATATATATACTCCATGTGGTAAAATCTGCAAAACATAATTTGTTAGTCACCAAAGACATTGGCTGAATAATAGGGAAGCTTTTTGTTGGTACCATTTCAAGAAACAAAGTGTGGAGAAGGGACTTATAGCTCCTATGCGACGTCTTTACATGGAATTGGAAGGAACACGACATCGTTGAAAAGAATAGCTCGCACGCGACACTTCTGAAGCGACAAATAGCTCCCGTGCGACACTTCCACTTAACCCCACGAGACCGTCAACGAATTCGAATCAGCTGAGCACAGTAGGACCCACAGCCTCTCCACGTCACGGCGGAACTCACCTGATGTCCACCTCATATCGTGGGACCCACCCTGTGGTTGAAGAGAGTGCCGCCCCTATCCGCCCCTCACCCGAGCACTCCCGCCCACCGTCCAAAGATCTCATCCCTTCGCTTTTCTTCTCCGGCGCAAGTCGCGCCCGGCGAGGATGTCGAGCTCGCTTCCTCCCACCGCTCATGTCCTCGGTATGGTGCGGTGCTGAGAGGTGCCCGATTGCCCCTGCTCGCCCACAGGCGGCTTGTCACATCCACCGACAAGAACGGCAACATTGGTGAATTTGTGAAGTGAGAGCCCGAGCCGGAAAGGTGAGATCTGAGTGTTCCGAGCGTTCTTTTTTCTTCAAATTTCATGCATTTCATCGAATTTGGGATTTAGGGTTCATCTCGCGATTTCAGAACTGCCAAATGTGGGCATTTTGAGTGGCTTGATGAGTACATCGAGCGAATTGGGTGGAGGTAGCATCCCGGAGCTCGAAAACCCGTCCGTGGTGGAGCAATTGGGATGTGGCAACCCCATTTCCGCTGGTACTACGGTGGATGCGAAGTGAAGGCGAGCTAAAGAAGATGAACAAGCCTAAGGCAAATCATCGAATTGAAGAAGCGGACAATCGATGGCGGTTTTTTTATTTTCGTGTAATTTCTCTCGGATTAGTTTATCTCCTCATCGTTAGTCATTAGACAAGCAATCAGTGTTCGAGTGATGCTTTGTAATGGATGTAATGGTCTATGTCTTTGGCTTGAATAAATGCAACACAAATTCGGGCTAATTTTGAGCTGCCTGCTTTCAAATCAGTGTTTCTTCGGGCCACGTTGTTCCTTTTATCAAGGTGCGGGCGCCTGTGTGCGAGGAGGGAGGGGTTGAAAAGTAAAAAAACAATTAACGAGGATTGAAAAAGGCCAGGCCCAAATATAACTTAGCCATGCCAAAATGGACGTATCCAGGCCCAATAGTAACTATATGTTGATTGGGCAAAAAAAAATGATACTCACGTTACAATATAAATAGGAACGTGTGGATCTGCAGATACTCGTGCTCAGGTTGCAATCTTTTTTTTTGCAAAAGTAAATATATAAATGAAGTCCAAGGATATCCATTTAACTAACATAACTTGGGCGCTCCTTTAACTTATGTAAATATGTAAATGTCTTATTTGAAAATGAACCATGTGTTGTATGAAATTGTTTTTGTGTCTTTTGTTTTATACACTTGTAAATATATAAATATTGCACGAGTATTATATGAACTTGTTTTTGTGTCTTTTGTTTTATACACTTGTAAATATATAAATATTGCACGAGTATTATATGAACTTGTTTTTGTGTCTTTTGTTTTATACACTTGTTGTTTTGGGTGTTTTGACAAATGACAATACAATAAAACACAGATTACAATGAAACAAGGGATGGAATAGGCGCAATAATATTACAATAAAACACAGATAACATTACTTATATTAGATAGGGGGATCGATAACATTACAATAAAAATAAAAAGGTACAATAATATAGAAGGCGGAATAGGCGCCCGCCTAAACTCTGGCTAGCCCTAAACCCTAACCCCTACTCCATCGGCGGTGGAGGCGGTGCAGTCAGCATTCCACGCCGGCCTCTCCCGGGTCCCGCTTCGTTGCTCCTCCCGGGCCGGCCATTGGCCTCCCGTTGCTCCTCCTCCTGCTGCGCCTTTTCTTCAAGAGCTGGGCCTTCTCCTCCCACTGGCGGCCTCCTGCCTTGCCTCCTCCTTCGCCGCCTTAGCCCAAGAGGGCTTGAGGAGGTCGCCCACGGGAGGTTGGGGACGGGTTGTGGGCGATGGGGCCCTGGTCTCCCCGAGGGGCAGGCGGGGACTTCTTCTCCTTCTTGGCACGCTTAGGCGCGTGGCGCCTGCTCCGCTCCACCACGCTTGTGGTCCGGGTGGTTGTCCTCGTCGCTTAGTTCGCTGTCGGAAGGGAGGCGGAAGGGGGAGGTCGCCATGGTCGGAGTGTTTGGGAGGCTGGGAGGAGGCAAAGGGACGGGCTCGAGGTTGAAGAGATGAGGGGCAAGATGAGATGAGGAGGCAAAGGCGTTTTGCCTATTTATTAAGGGCGGAGCGTGAAGGGCGGCGTGGGAATCCAGCGTCGCGTTGGCGCGAATCTTAGAGGCAGCGTCTTGTGCGTTGCCCTGCATGCATGATCAATGCGAAGAGGCGGAGCGGGCAGCGGGCGTGATCAATCTGAAGCGAGAAAAAATAGCTAGGATGCGACGCCCCCGCATGCATGCATGTGCATTAATGCGAAGAGAGAAAAAACGTCAAGGTAGTTGTTCATTGGCGGTGAAAATAAAAGGAAAATATAATTTGGCCTTGATTTACTTCGTAATAAATGCAGGAATCTAGTACCAAGGTACTCGTTTTTACACACACAAGAAAAATCGGTGGGAGTAATATTGACTTTTTGTATGGCGCATGAACCAGATGGAAGTAAATTTGACTGAAGAAAGTTGTTCGACGTACACTTATTTAATGGGGCAGCGTTGTTGCACGCAAAATAGCTAGCTATGACGCTAGGCGTTGCTGCATGCATGGTGCAGCCGCCCAGACGCCGAGACGAGACGCGTGCGCTGCGTTGCGTGTGGGAAGCGGGCGTGATCAATGCGAAAGAGAGAAAAAATAGCTAAGATGCGACGTACTGTAACCCCTGCACCGCCGCCCCCGACCCTGCATGCTGCATGCATGGTGCAGCCCGCCCCGCCCAGCGCCCTCGCATGCCACGCTCGGTCCAACGGTCTCGAGTGTGCCAACGTTGTACGTTATATTTATTACATATTTTAGATTTTGATATTTTTTCTGCTGGTCATAGTGACATGCATACTCCCTCTGTCCACAAATAAGTGTACGTTTGGCTTCAAAATTTGTCCACAAAAAATGTACTTCTACCTTTCCAATGCACTTGGGCATCCACTATGTAGTCCATAAGGCTATCCACAAGCCAAAAAGTAGTCCATAAGACTAGTCATAGTGGGAGTAACTTAGGTAGTAACATGCATGTATATGCAATGCCATTTAGGCAAATTGGTGACATGGCATGACAATTAATGAAGAAAGAGAGAGAAGTAGTAACTTAGCTAGTTACCATAACATCACACATAACCAAGATCATATGAGTCTACAACCTAATTAATTAGCTCTTGCATGACACCATACATATGTTATCACCCACTATGAAGGTAGTAACATCAACTAGTAACATGTGCAAGTTACTAGTCTTAGTTACTTAGCACTATGACCAGCCTAAGGCTATCCACAAGCCAAAATAACATATATGTGGTATCATGCAAAGTCTCATTTATTACAATGAACCGAGGGAGTAAGTTTGATTGGAGAAAGTTGTTACACGTAAACTTATTTAATGCGACGGAGGAGTAAATACTGCAATCACTGTTGGACTTAAAATAGCTAGATCAGGCTGCGGCTAGCAGCACGCCCGCATGGTGCAGCTCGCCCGCCCATGCCCTCGCATGCGCTCGCATGCCACTGTTGCGTAAAAGCGATGAAGCCAATCGATTCGAATCATCCATCCCACGGATCGGCAAGAGCTAGCCACGAAATCCTTCTAAGAGACGCCAACCAATCAGTTGCGAACAAGCCCTTCCGCGGATCGCCCAGAGCCACCCGGAATCCTTCTAGAAGACGCGATCGGACGGCCACAGTGTCGCGCTAGGGTTAGATCTACGGTCCTCATTCGGCCTTAGGGTTAGCGGGGTTTAGGATGCAGTCAACGGGGTTTCACAAGTTTGACCAAACATTCAAATGTGCATAACTAATTCAAAAAAATCAAAAAAATACAAAACCTTCGCATGGTGTCATGTTATGTCACATAGTTGTGAGAAAAAATATCAAACTTGGTCTATTGATCATATTTCAAAAAACCCTTCACAAAATGACCTATCTCCTCCGAGGTTTTCTGGCTTTCGGGTCAAATGACCAATGATATGGCTAGAATCAAGGCATAGTTTGTGATAATGTGCCCATATTTGGCATGCATGTCTATAATGGGATGACTAACAATGTTGTAGCACAAAGTTTTCCTTTTCGACGTAAAAATCATTTTCTATTTTACGAGTCTTAGAAAGAGGATTTGAAGCAACCACCAAATTGAAGTTTCAAAATGGTAACATCCTATTTTTCAAAAATACTAGACCACCTAGAATGTACAATTTCCCAACCTGAGTATCTCAAACCTTTTATTCCATCCACGGTGAAAAGACAAATCACCGCCAAATCGGGTGGAAGTGGGTAAGATATGAACTACGGTACATGATTCCATCTTGATGATTTTTGTAAAAATAATTTTAGGTTCACAACATGCCATTTCATCGGAGATCCAATGCTAGTTTTGCGAGCCTCAGCCCTAGCTAAGAATATTTATGAAAACCCTTCAAGTTTGACCGGACATTCAAATGTGCATAACTAATTAAAAAAAATCAAAAAATACAAAACCTTCGCATGGTGTCATGTTATGTGACATAGTTCGAGGAAAAATATCTAACTTGGTTTTAGAAATGGTCGAAAAAACTTGCTTAGAAATGGGGTGGTTTACCCTAGCTTTGGAGCCCATTTCTACCCCATTTTGGGTGAGGGTGAGTTGTACTTCACAAAAGGGATCAGAGTGAGGATGAGTTGTATTGTACATATGAGAAAAACGTTGGAAGCTCATACAAACATAGAAAAGTGACATAGCTACATATGTTGAAATTCAAATTTACCATCATATTTGAATTTTGTCCAAATTATCAACAAGTGACAAATTATTATAATAACAAATGTTTACAACAACAAGTGCCAAATTATTACAACAACAAGTGTCAAATGTTTACAACAATAACAAATGTTTACAATAACAAATGTCTATTTCTTTTGGCTCTTCTTACCCCTCGCTTTCTTCTCCTTCACAAGTGTCACACCACACAATAGGTTTATGCTCTTCTTTTTCTTACCATTACCATCTGGCCTCCCCACAAAGACCCAAGAGTCTCCTTCACCTCCTGCACCTCCTCAACAACCTCATGATCATGATCCAGCCTCATCAACATGGTCACTTTGCACGAGCCTCAACAACATGGTCACTTTGCACCGAGCCTCAACAACTTGGTCGGTTGCACCAGAGCCTCAACAATGGCTCATTTTGCACCGAGCCTCAACAATGGCTCATTTTGCACCGAGCCTCAACAACAGGCTCATTTTGCACCAGAGCCTCAACAACAGGCTCATTTTGCCCCTCATTTTGCACCGTAGCTTCCAAATCGAAGCGGTGTGCCCTAAAGCCTCAACAGTTTGCACATCATCCTCCAAAACAAGTTCAGATTGCACCTCAGTGACACCAAACATGATCCGTTAGTTCTCTTCTTTCTTTGGCCATTGATTCTTGCCCTTTTCACTGGCCAGATTCGTCAACAACAAGAGGTGGGCCTTTTCTCCACGCTTCCTCCGAAAACAAGCAAGTTAGGTGGGAGAAAATCATCAACAAGAAATGGGATAGATTTTGGATGAACATACTTTGGCTTTTCAGCAGTGTATCTGCACTTGGTAGAGCCAGCTCGGTGTCCAAATTCTTCACAGAGTTTGCATCTATTCTTGTTACCTTTTTGGGCCCTTTTTGGCTCGGCATCTTTCTTTTCATCTTTCTTTCCCTTCTTGCTGCTCCCACCTTTCTCAAACCAAGCCTTGAATCTACTCTGCTTGGGCTGCCACCTTTCTTTTCATCAAAGGAGGACACAAGGAGGCGAATGTCCACTTCAGGCCATCGAGACGATCTGTAAGTCTGGAATTGGTGTTCCATATGCAGCCTTGAATTTTGCTCTGAGAATAATACTCATGCAAATATGGGTGCATATTTAGCTTGTGTTTGGAGGCCAAGAAAAGTATGGCATGCTCACAAGGCTTCCCATTGTGTTGCCACTCAAGGCATGTGCATTCATGCAATTGAGTGTCAACAACATGCCTCTGCCCGATCTTTGTATCTCGACTTCAAGACCCCACAATGAGGATTTCTCAACACGCAAATGTGCAAGATTTACGCTCTGTTGACCTGCCGCACAACATCGGAAGCTTATCTCCTTGAAGAACATCACCAAGCCTTCTTCTCAATTCCCACAACCTCATGATCATGATCCTGATCCGTCAACCATGTCATGGACAGCAAGTCTTTTAACTCCTTCACTTTGTTGTTGAAACTTTACGCCAAATTATTGTTGATATGATCACATTTGATGGCAGTGTTAAAACCGCACTGTACCATAAAAGAGAATGGTAGGTTTCCAACCATGTACAAAACTTGACCCTATCCTCCTCGAGCATGCCGCCTTAATCTTCTCAAGGTGATATGAATGTGTGCACTGGTGTAAGATCTTTCACTGCCACATGCGTCCAAAATCATCTCCTCTGAATTTTTGATCAAATTCATCCACATATGGTCAAGCACTCCTCGCTCGCATGAGGAAAACAATCTTCCGCATTTTCTAAACCTTTACATGCATCTGTGCACCGCCAATGGAGAGATGACCCTATGCATCTTTTCAACCGCATCATGAACCATGTCCATGATGCCTCTGTCAGGCTGAAACATGCCAATAGCTGCGAGGAACATCCAATTGTGTCCATCTAAAGCATTGCATCTTGCTAGTTGACCATTCCACTTTCCATCAAGAAAGATGAGTCTATACTCAAATATGGATGGCAACCTGCTTTGAAGCCATCGATGCAAGGCTTTAAAGCCATGAAGAATTTAGAGAAGAAGACTTTCCCATCAGCTGTTACCTCAGTATCTATCTCCACAACACTGCCAGGTGACCTCTTCTCTACTTCTGCTTTGAAGTTATAAAGCATTCGAAAGGTATTTGCCCAATCACCATATAGCTCTTTCATTGCCCTTTGCTTTGCCTTCCACACTGTAGTATAATTCAGCTTAATGGGGTACTGCTTTTCCAAGTCTACTTTCAGTCTCTTTGCAGTGCTGTTTGGTGTTGTGGCTAAAATGGGCTTGATCTTTTCTACAACCCATAATTGTGATGTCATCTTTGTAACTGTTTGAGAACTTGTAATGCAAGTATGAGGTTTTGGAATTTGATTCACTCTTATTGTCCTTCCATCAGGTTGGCGTCTAGCAGATATATACCACTTGCAAGGCTTGGCACCACCATCATAACCTATGCATTTTGCATAGAACTTCTTTTTATCAGTCCACATAGTCTTGGTAGCAAACTCACGTTTGACTGCATATGTCCTGAAACACATCCTGAATTCATCCATGCTTGGAAACAATCTCCCAACTTCAATAATTGGGTCCTCTTTGTCATAAACTGTTACTAGCTCATCATCATGTGCATCATCTACATGAACTGCAGCATTTTCCAACAACTCTAGATCTATATCTGCCTCTTCATCTCTTAAATGGTTGTCACCATCATTTGCAGCTTCATCCCTCTTCTTCTCCTTGTCTCATCATCTATAGGAATGCCAAAAGCTTTGCCATTTCAATGTCATCTATTGGTGCAATGACCAAATCAGTCGGTCATGTATCTCAACCGAATTCCAATCAACAATTACAATCCTTTGTGCATTACCATCTGCAGCCTCCCTTGTGCATTAGCATCATCATCCTCCATTTAACACTTCCAACTCGGTAAGTATAGGCATTACTTGCCTTTGTGCAGCCCAATCATCCTCGACCATCTGAGCGGCCGACGAGGCCACATATCCAACCCTCGAATCAGGTTTTAGATCAATGAGCTCTGCTAAAAACAGAACAGTTTTGCTTGTCCAACCGTTTCTCTCATCGATTTCATCAACTATATGTTCCCCTGACTCAAACCTAACATAGTCACATTTGCAATCATCAAATCGTAACAAAGAAACTTCTTGCTCTGGCCCCCAAACCACACTATCCCCAATTTTTTCCACCATTTTCCTTACTGCCTCCTCTCCCATGTTTATTAGCTCTTGGGGATCAACATGTTCTAATTCCACCTCCCATTTAACAACCGTGTCTCTCTCAATGATCTGCGTGCTGCCATCAACTAAAACAGCCCTAGAGGGAAATAAATTGATGCGAAATTCGAAGGTTTGGCACACAACATCGTCTCCCTGTTTTTGGGCATCTTTGTGAGCTAGCGAGCGAATAGAGAGCTCAACCTTAGAGAAATTAAGTGCGGAGATACGGGATATACCGATTAGAAGTCCCTCTCCATGCTCCATATCGTTCCTCGCCCGTTCAAGACACCCTCTCCACAATCTAGCATCAATGGGCACGCTCGGATCTCGAATTGAGAAGAGTGGAGAGAATTAGCTTTCAAATGGCACTCACCACGCCGTCGTCGAGCAGCGTCGCCGCCTAAATTAATTGCCGTGCCGCCGCCGCCGCCGAAACGATGGGTGAGGTCCGCCGCCACCGTCGGGAAGCTACGATCGATTCTGGCTCTCGGTCGGAAGCGGTTGGTTTGGTGGCTGTCCCAACCAACCGGTTTGTCTTAACCCTAATATTGGAACAAAGTTAAATGTGTCCTTCGACGTTTTAAGGCGTGTGGCGGGATATTAGCTGCGCCAATGACGTCGTAGCCTATTCTTTTCAACGATGTCGCTTTTCTTCTAATTTCATGTAAAGACGTCGCATAGGAGCTATAAGCCCGTGGAGAAGTAGTGGACGTTTATTATAAGTAGATGTCGATCGTAGACTCACACGCATATGATGCTAAGTACAGACATAAAAATGGTCTAATCGGATTGACGCCTAGAGGGGCCGCTGGTGAGCGAGAAGCTAGTCCACATTCACTAAAAAAGAGAACCTTGGCCAATCGTCATAGGATAACCCCATCACATCACGTGGCAGCCCAGAGGGCATGGAACAATTTGGACGTACAGAGAGCCGGCGGCACCACACAGTCAGCAGTGGACGACCGACCTGCGGCCAAGATGTGGACGAGATGGTGCTGCCAAGTGCAAACCTAGTAGGCGGCCTCATTGAGACATTGACGTCGTCCTTGGCGGTCAACGCTGCCCTCAACACCAAGGAGGCTGCATCGTATGTATCGTGCGTTCCTACGGGAGGCTGACGACGATCGGCTGGACATGTGGACTTGGCCGGGTCGCTCAAGTACAGACTTTAGCCAGTCGTTGTGACTTGTGACCCACAGTATCTTCCAAGCTTTTTTTTTCCCGATGGCGGATTATATAATACTCTCTCTGTTCGAAAATAAACGACTTAAATTTGTTTATATTTAAATATATCTAAACACGTTTTAATATATAGATGCATGTAAATCTAAAAAAATCCAAGTCACTTGTTTCTGGACGGAGAGAGTAGTAAATTCATAATGCTACAACAGGATGTTCATTGCGTCAAACAGGGGACACCAATAATGATAGAAAACAATAGGATTTGGCGACCAAATCCAAGCTTCTTGTAAAGGACGGCAGTTTTGGAGAGATCGGAGCAAGTCCACACGTTTCGTTGGAAGCGATGCAACCAGCTGTTAGCTGTATCTATAATGGTAGAATTTTCGTAAAAGGGAAAAACGGTAGTAGTACAACACAATAACTGTCCTATGCCTATGGGTGGTGCAGGCCGGCACCCGGCACCGTATTCTCCGTCAGTTGGTTTATTTCCACATGTTATATCCTGCCGGATGCATACATATAGAGGCCACATGTTACAAGCAGCTAAATTAAGCTAGCTAGCATCCGCCTGAGGTGCACCAAACCAAGTATAACCAAAGGGAAACAATGGAAAGGAGTTTGGTGTTCATCGCTCTTGTGCTGTACTGCTCCAGCGCTACCCTGGTTACATACAGCAGCGCCGCCGGGTTCCGCATGGAGCTCACCCACGTCGATGCCAAGCGGGGCTACACCGCGGCGGAGCGCGTGCGGCGCGCCATGGCCACCAGCCGGCAGCGCCTGGCCTCCTTCGCCGACGTGACCGCGCCCGTCCACTGGAACACCAGCCAGTACATCGCCGAGTACCTCATCGGCACCCCGCCGCAGCGCGCCGAGGCCCTCATCGACACCGGCAGCGACCTCATCTGGACGCAGTGCTCCACCTGCCTCCAAAGGCGAGGATCCTGCGTCAAGCAGGGCCTGCCGCTCTACAACGCCTCCAAGTCGGACACCTTCCACCCCGTGTCGTGCAACGACACCTTGTGCCTGGCCAACCAAGAGCACTCGTGCGCCAAGGACGGCAGCTGCGCCTTCGGGGCCTTCTACGGCGCCGGCGACGCCGCAGGGTCCATCGGCACCGAGGTCTTCACCTTCCAAAACGGCTCGGGGACGCTCACGTTCGGCTGCGTCAACGACCTGTCCATCACTCCGGGGTCCCTCGACGGGTCGTCGGGCCTCATTGGGCTCGGCCGAGGCCCCCTGTCGCTCGTCTCTCAGACACGCGCCACCAAGTTCTCCTACTGCCACACCCCTTACCTCCGCAGCAACGCTACTACCGGTGCCACCAGCCACCTTTTTGTCGGCGCCGCCGCGAGCCTTAGCGGCAGCAGCCCCGTGATGTCTATGTCTTTCGTGGAAGGCCCTAAAGAGTACCCATTCTACTACGTCCCACTCATCGGGATAACCGTGTGGAACACAAGGTTGTCCATCCCACCAACGGTGTTCGCCCTCAATAAAAGCAGCGATGATGGGGGCGTCATTGTCGACTCCGGCAGCCCCACTACGGCTCTGGTCGATGAGGCGTACCTGCCCCTCAGAGAGGAGCTCAAAAGGCAGCTGAACGGCAGCCTCGTGCCGCCACCCGCTGGCAGTGGGATGGACCTGTGTGTGGCGGTGGCGCAGGAGAAGATAGTGCCGTCCATGGTGTTCCACTTCAGTGGGGGAGCAGACATGGTGTTGCCACCGGAGAACTATTGGGCGCCGGTCGACGATTCCACCTCATGCATGGTGATGGATAATTCGAGCGGTTTCAGCATCATCGGCAACTTCCAATTGCAGAACAAACACATGCTCTACGACCTTGCCAAGAATCAGCTCTCTTTCCAAACAGCCGACTGCAGCTCACTATGATCACAGATCACCCACGTTTAGTGTCACCATATATACCTCAGATTGCGAACTGTGTCACTGTTTGATAGTATTTGTGTGGTGTATGTAAAATTGGAAGGGAAATATTATCGTCCTCAACATACGATGAGTCTAATTTAGAAAGATATTAATATTAATGTTTTGACAAAAACTCCGAGCCACATGGAGTTTGACCGTTGTCTAACGGTCACCACAAAGCTCTTCAATAAGTCAGATACCACACAGTTTGATAATGACAAGGCGCGTTGATGGTTAGCTTCTCTCATATCTCACTACAGGAAAGAACGAATGTGCCGACGGCCGGCCGGCTACGCCGACGGCCAAATGTCGGGGTCGTCGGCGTAGCTGTCTTCCTGGCCAGCTGACCAGCCTGGCCGTCAGCGTAGGAACGGCCGTCGACGTAGATGACGGTGCCGAGGGTAGTCGTCTGTGTAGCGTGGCCGTCGGCGTAATAGAGAGGGTTGTGCCGACGGTGGCCCTCGGCATAGGTACAGCCCTCGGCGTAGCCCTAGTTTAGACACGGCGATAGAAACGGTGTTAGGAAGACAGGCTGTGCCGACGGCACAGCTCTTTGAAATTTTTTGTTTGGTCTGTGCCGACGGCTTAGCCGTCGGGCGTAGGCCTCCAGATTTTTTCCTTTTATCTCATTATTTTTTGAAAAATCATAACTAAATCATTCTAGTTCAGAAAAATATAAATAATATATCAAAATTTGCAGAAAAATAAGACCTATCTATCTACACTCAAATATTACAAATTTATATAAAAAGTGAAACATAAAACATTATATATAGTTTAAAACAGGCATTATATATTCAAAAACGATCCAAACAACGTGAAACTTTCGCGTGGTGTCATATTATGTGACATAGTTAGAAGGAAAAATATCAAACTTGGTATATTGATTATGTCTCAAAAAAATCTATACAAAATGATCTATCTCGTTCGAGGTTTCTTGGCTTTCGGGTCAAATGACCAAAGTTATGGCTAGAATGAAGGCATAGTTTGTGATAATGTGTCCATATTGTGCATAAGTGTGCATCATGGGATGTCGAACAATGTTTCAGGAGGAAGTTTTCCTTTTCGTCGTACCAAAAAGCCGTTTTCCATTTTTCGACTGCAAAAAATAACGATTTTGTGAAGCAACCACCAAATGGCTAATTCAAAATACCACCGTCACATTTTAAAAAAATACTAGACCACCTTAAATGGATAATTTCATAACACGGGGATCTTAAACATTTCCGTCTATCCCTGGTGAAAAACACAAATTTCTGCCGGATCGGTAGGAAGTGGGTCAGATATGAACTACAGGTACATGATCGGATGCTCATGATTTTTTACAAAAATCATTTTTAAGTTCAAAATATGTTGTTTCATCATAGATCCACTTCAAGTTTAGCGAGTCTCAGCCCCGAGCTAAGAATCTTCATGTCCGCCCTTCGACAAAGTTTAACGATGGTTTAAGACGGGCATCATAAATTCAAAAACGATCCAAACAACGCGAAACCTTTGCGTGGTGTCATATTATGTGACATAGTTAGAAGAAAAAATATCAAACTTGGTATATTGATTATGTCTCAAAAAAACCTTCACAAAATGACCTATCTCGTTCGAGGTTTCTTGACTTTCGGGTCAAATGACCAATGTTATGGCTAGAATGAAGCCATAATTTGTGATAATGTGTCCATATTATGCATAAGTATGCATCATGGGATGACGCTGTTTCAGGAGGAAGTTTTTCTTTTCGTCGCACCAAAAAGCCATTTTCCATTTACCGAGTGCAAAAAACGGACGGTTTTGTGAAGCAATTACCAAATGGCTAATTCAAAATGCTACCGTAAATACTAGAACACCTTACATGGATAATTTCATAACACGGGGATCTTAAACATTTCCGTCTATCCCTGGTGAAAAAGACAAATTCCTGCCGAATCGGTAGGAAGTGGGTCAGATATGAACTACATGCACATGATCGGATGCTCATGATTTTTTTAAAAAATCATTTTTAGGTTCAAAATATGTTGTTTCATCATAGATCCACTTCAAGTTTAGCGAGTCTCAGCCCCGAGCTAAGAATCTTCATGTCCGCCCTTCGACAAAGTTTAACGATGGTTTAAGACGGGCATCATAAATTCAAAAACGATCCAAACAACGCGAAACCTTCGCGGGGTGTCATATTATGTGACATAGTTAGAAGGAAAAATATCAAACTTGGTATATTGATTATGTCTCAAAAAAACCTTCACAAAATGACCTATCTCGTTCGAGGTTTCTTGACTTTCGGGTCAAATGACCGAAGTTATGGCTAGAATGAAGGCATAGTTTGTGATAATGTGTCCATATTATGCATAAGTATGTATCATGGGATGGCGAACAATGTTTCAGGAGGAAGTTTTCCTTTTCGTCGCACCAAAAAGCCGTTTTCCATTTACCGAGTGCAAAAAACGGACGGTTTTGTGAAGCAATTACCAAATGGCTAATTCAAAATGCTACCGTCACATTTTTCAAAAATACTAGAACACCTTACATGTATAATTTCATAACACGGCGATCTTAAACATTTCCGTCTATCCCTGGTGAAAAAGACAAATTCCTGCCGAATCGGTAGGAAGTGGGTCAGATATGAACTACAGGTACATGATCGGATGCTCATGATTTTTTACAAAAATCATTTTTAGGTTCAAAATATGTTGTTTCATCATAGATCCACTTCAAGTTTAGCGAGTCTCAGCCCCGAGCTAAGAATCTTCATGTCCGCCCTTCGACAAAGTTTAACGATGGTTTAAGACGGGCATCATAAATTCAAAAACGATCCAAACAACGCGAAACCTTCGCGTGGTGTTATATTATGTGGCATAGTTAGAAGGAAAATATCAAACTTGGTATATTGATATGTCTCAAAAAAACCTTCACAAAATGACCTATCTCGTTCGAGGTTTCTTGACTTTCGGGTCAGATGACCAATGTTATGGCTAGAATGAAGGCATAGTTTGTGATAATGTGTCCATATTATGCATAAGTATGCATCATGGGATGGCGAACAATGTTTCAGGAGGAAGTTTTCCTTTTCGTCGCACCAAAAAGCCGTTTTCCATTTACCGAGTGCAAAAAACGGACGGTTTTGTGAAGCAATTACCAAATGGCTAATTCAAAATGCTACCGTCACATTTTTCAAAAATACTAGAACACCTTA
Organism: Avena longiglumis; assembly: GCA_030063025.1. Lineage (NCBI taxonomy): Eukaryota > Viridiplantae > Streptophyta > Magnoliopsida > Poales > Poaceae > Avena > Avena longiglumis. The sequence goes on from CP125974.1 coordinate 558,405,245, forward strand.
CATGGATAATTTCATAACACGGGGATCTTAAACATTTCTGTCTATCCCTGGTGAAAAAGACAAATTCCTGCCGAATCGGTCGGAAGTGGGTCAGATATGAACTACAGGTACATGATCGGATGCTCATGATTTTTTACAAAAATCATTTTTAGGTTCAAAATATGTTGTTTCATCATAGATCCACTTCAAGTTTAGCGAGTCTCAGTCTCGAGCTAAGAATCTTTATGCGTGCCGTTTTAAACGGGAAAATGAAATTATGATAAGAATCACGACATAGTTTGTGATAAGTTGATATTGATATCATATTTAGATTCCTCTCATTTATATAATCAATTTAGACATATTATTTGCTGAATTCCTATTTACAGATTTAAAGATATTAATTATTCCATATTAAATAAAAATATAAAAAATATATAATCATTATATTTTTATTTGAATTCAATAATATTTTTACTTATTCATTGTTGTTTACTTAAATAATTGCTTGTAATTTCAAAAAATACAACCATATGACATGATGATATAAGAGTTAATAGGAATGATATCATAGTATTAACAACAATGAGTAAATTGCTTTGCGGGAAGAGATTCTGAAGGAACGAGGAAGTTAAGCGTGCTAGAGCTGGAGTAGTGCTAGGATGGGTGACCGAACGGGAACTTTGACTATGACTGTAATTTAATCAATTATTAACTATAAATAGTGTTAAAATGATTAAAGCGGGAGATTAAGGAGTCAAATAATTGAAAGATTTAAAAAATAAAAAAATAATAAAAAAAATATTTTAGGCTATGCCGGCATTTGCTGCGTAGCTCAGTGAACCGTTAGCCAAGACCGCTGATCGACACACGGGCCCATCAAGACGCTGTCTTGGGAGAGGGTCTTGTGCCACGGAGCTGTGCCGACGAGGACGTACGCCGAGGGGGCTACGCCAACGGCCACCGTCAACACAGCCTGTGCCGACGGCAGCCGGCCGTCGGCGTAGGGAATCTTTCCTATAGTGTCTAGTAGGTGAGAGGTGGGTTTAGATGAGGTTGGTATTAGTTCAGTAAATACACTTGAAAGCATCCGGCCGGAAATCGACCTCATGTACAAAAAAGAGTCAAAAATCACGAACAAAGTCGAAAGAGTTCAAATCTCCGAATGTTTTGCAATGCATGACTCTTTTTTTGAATAGCATAGGTCTTGGTGACTTGACTAGAATATTTACACATTGTTGAATGTGCACGAGATTATAATTTCGATTTTGTAGCTGTTTCCCAAATGGATAGAAGAGATTTCTCTTGTAGCTGTTTCCCAAATGGATAGAAGAGATTTCTCTTGTAGCTGTTTCCCAAATGGATAGAAGAGATTTCTCGTTGAGCCTTTTTAATCACCTTTCGAGTGCTCTAGACTTTACTTGGTTTTTTTACCAGCCACGTGGCACATCTGGATTGGATGGAGATTGTGAAATTAAACTCCACATCCACAATAAGATTGATAATTTCATATGTGTAGCACCCCGTTCCCTCTTGACCCAGAGGTGTCACTCCTGGCAGCTTGATAGGATCTCTAGATTGGCCCCACAGACCAACACTAGTCTTTTCTACGCACTTTGTCCTCCCTCGTGCGCACCCGGTACTCATTTCACATACGCCCACCCTTTAGAAGATCGATGCCTTCATTGATCAAGCACACCTTAGGAACATCCCCTCTTGGCACACGTCTGTGCATCTAGTGGCGACACATGTGCCATGTCGTGTCCACTCCGGGCCACACGCGCCATGCTCCACATGTCCCGCCACTGACCCACACACCAGTGTAACCGTGAGGGTCGGCTTCGATACCACATGTAGCACCTTGTTCCCTCTTGGCTCCAGGGGTGTCACTCCTGGTAGCTTAATAGAATCTCTAGATTGACCCCACAGACCAACACTAGTTTTACTGCACACTTTGTCCTCACTCGTGCGCACCCGGTACCCACTTCCCGGTCGATCACCCATTCTCAAATTGCTCTAGGCCAAGAACGCTTAACATTAGAGTTCTTTTTGGATGAGCTTTCGAAAAATAAATTGCAACTTGTTGGTATGAGTATTCTATTAATCCTATTAAGCCATATTCCTAGATCTCACAATATGGAGTCTTATCATCGTGTATGGAGCATCCTATTAAGACTCTTCAAAGGACATGAGCAAGTAATGAACTTGCCTTGTGATGGCAAGGTAGTGAAGTTTGATGCTTGCACTGGACCTTGAGCTTCTATGTCTACAAAAACATCATTATTGCCCGGTAAGGACAATATTTAAAGAAGCAAAATGATTATGCAAGTAATGTAATGCATCATTTAATTTGATATGCATTCTCCCCATTATTAATCAAATTATTTCTAATAATAAAGATTTATAAATATTAACTTTTAATATTTATAATATATATTGAATTATTTTATTTTATTTCTTTTTATTTGACTTTTATTGATTTAATAATTCTTTTAAGAATTATCATTTAAATATCACAAATTGTTATTAAATATTTGTTTAGTATTTTTCTAAAATACTAAAATATTAATATATGATGAAAGTGAATTTTAATTAATTTTACCACCTTTCAATAATTTTGTAAAATTCCATAAGGGTTATAAAAATTACAAATTTTTTAATAAAATTGATGTGTCTAAAATTTTATTTCTTAATTTATTTGGATAGTGTGGATTATTGTGAATCCAAAAATATTTTATTAATATTTTTTGGACTTTTATTTTATTTTCTTGAATTTAATTAATTTCAGGGGTATTTTAGTCTTTTGCTATTTATTAATTCAGGCCTTAAAGGTTTCTGGGCTGGCTTATTCTTATTGTGCCCTGGTGGCCCATGAGACTTAGTTAAAACAGCCACCCCGAAGGGTTCTGGCCCACTCGGCCCACCTCCTCGCTGCCTCTCACCCTCGAGCTCATTCCTCCCCTCTTCTGCCCCCGACCCCGTGGTCGGTGATATCGCCGCCGGCGATTCCCGCCGCCGTGGGCCATTCTGGTCGCCGCCGTGGTGCAGTAGGAGGTTGTCGACTACGCCCATCCTTTCTATCCAACTGGATTTTAGCATGGGGCTCTCCTGCGACGTATCGATGCCGTCCCGAACCCTAGGGTTTGGGGGTTGACGTGGATCTTAGCGCTGCCGCTGCCGTCGTGCGTCGTGGTGATTCACCTCGCCTTTAGGCATGGTCATGGTCGCCGCCGTGGCGCTGTATGGGTAACAGCGCCCCCCTGGGGGTGCTCCCTGTGCCTCCATGGTCGTCGGCCACCTCTGCTTCCTCTTCTAGTCTTCAGCGAGGACCTTTGGTGAGTTCTTTTCCTCTCCCCTTGTGCTCTCTGTGCTTGTTCATTCTATGATGGATGTTGGTAGTGACCTCTCTGGTTACTGTCTTGTCCTAGTTAAGATGATTTGTTGCATTTTGGGTTCATATCCTGGTGTTGATTATCTACTGGATGAATTAGATCATATGTGGAGGGCCTGTAAGCATGATAAATGATTATTAGCTTGAGGCTTGCTGCTTGAGATGAACTATAATAGTCCTGGTTACTTATTGGATGATTTTATGCTTAGTGTTCATATGATCCAGATGATATAGTTGCTCTGAAATCAATGCTTGGTATAGTCAGTGGGTTTGATAACTTACCCCTGTCCTTACTTGATTAAGGATAATGAGTATGGTGTGATGTAATCACTATCCTAGTGCTGTTGGATTGAGAATTCCTGTGTGGTTTGAGATCACAATGATCTTAGACAGTGAAGATTTACATAGGAATGTCCTAATTATGATTCCTGTAATGACAGGAAAATGATTGGTAGATTGATTGATTGAATCTGTGATGCTGGAATACTTATTCTGATTTATGTAGAATTGTTATTATGACACCATCTTTGTGTGGCACACAAGATTGATTTTACTCCATTTATTGGGTTGGTTTAAGCTTAAGACAAGCTTGGCTTTAAAAGATAATTAGAAATGCTCTTTTCTGAAATCCCTAAGACCAATGATGTTGGTCTGAGGCTTAGGGGTTAGGCTTTATCTAATTGATTTATGTGGATAGTTCTGGTAGTGGTACCAGCTACTGTTTCTTGAATCAAAGATTGGAAAAAAATGATAGTAGGCTTGATCACTTATATGGATCCAAAATATTAACTTCTAAGGTTCTACCCTTATCTTAGGGATGTGCCTAGAAATTAAATCTTAGCTATATTTTTTATTGAGTTGGAATATAGCTTGATAGCCAAAATCAATGATGTTGTTCTGAGTTTTGGTTGGATCCTTGTATTTTGCTGTTTGCTCTTAGAGTTTAAAATCTCAATGATGGATTCACCCCACTTGGGTGCTTTCTGAGAGTTTGAATATAATACAGATCATGTATGCTTGTCTAATCTTAGGCAGATAGATCATATGATGGTCTATGAACTCACCATTGTCACTGGTTGTTGTGGTTGCTAGTGGTGGATCTTGTGGTAGCTTGATCTTGTGCTCCCCTGGTATATTTAGCTTCTGGCTTGTCCTTGATCTAGCCCATCATCTCCTGATCCTGATGGCTTGACCTTGGTCTTGCTATCCCCTGATCTTCCCCCTCCTTATGTCACCATCCTGGTGATGTGATCTTGGGCTTTGATTGATTTGGCTGCTGGCTGTTGTGCTTGGTTTACCAGTTGGCTGCTAAGCTTGATGTGTAGGAGCAAAAGATTGATGTGGTTGTGTGCTTGCCCACGGCTGTGTTTATGGTTTTGTGTTGCTGGGCTGTTGCTAAGGTGCTGACAGCACACACCATGCAATATCTGGTTACTTTTACCTGGCTGGTGAAACTTGCCCCTCTTTGCTGTCATTTGACTTCTGGCTAAAAAAATATGAAAGATACATTCATTCAATTTGGTGAAACTTGCCCCTTTTTAATAGAATTACTCAATGATGAATCTTGATCGGTGCATTTCACTGACAAGTATGAGAGTAAAACATTACTAACCCTATCTTTCTTTATTTTTTTATTAGTGTTTGTTTTGCAGGTACAGATTTGAACATGAAGATTTTAGTTTAGGTTTCCTTTATAGAATAGTTAATGTAATCTTCTTTACTCTTTTGTAATTTTCATTTAATTATTTTGTAATCTTCATTTTATTATTTTGTAATAAAGATTTATTATTATCAATAAAGAAATATTCTTATTCTTTATTTATTTGCTATTGTGAAGATTGTGGATAATTTCAGTAAGTTACATTTTTGTAACTTATTTATTGAATGAAAATATGAAATAAATATTTATATTCTTAATTGTTTTCTTTAGGTAAAGTTTGAGTTATATTGATTAACTCTTAATTAGATCAAGATTCAAAAATCATTTGAATTATAATTCAAACACTCAAGTTCTAAATTCAAATTTCATTTACCAAAACACATAATTTCACAAAGATCATATCAAAGTCACTAGCAAACATTCTTTAAGACTAAATCTAATCTCAAAGTATGAAAGTAACCTTGATCACTTTAGGTTTTTATTTGGCGAAAAATTTACCCACATTTTCACAGATGAATGCATGCAACATTTCAATTTCCTAAATCTACCCTTCGTTAGTTCCTAAATGCTGGGATGTTACAAAGATCAAGGGACATGAGCAACTAAAATCCTATATCACAAATTACTATATATATAAAAAATTCCAGAGCCCCATAAGAAGGAAAGTTCTCTAATGAATTATCCTTAATAGTAGATGAAATTCCCTAGATTTCTCATGAGGATAAGGCCCTTCTTAATGATAATTCCCATCGGCGGCCGGAGCAACACCAGAGGGATAGTCTTGTTACCCAAAGCTCTTCACGCCTCTATGAAAGGATCCAAAGTCTGATAAACATGCTTTACCTTGCAAATTTTGAACCAGACCCCTTCACTGCCGTATGATTCCATCATTCTATCCCCTAATTTAGAATATCTCTCTGACCTACCTATTTCTGGATCCTCACAACCCGTATCTGCAACCTCCACAACAATCTTCTCAGTGTCTTCTCTCCACTATTTCCACATTGCCATTAGAATCTAGTTGAGACCTAATTCCTTTGAACTTGTGCTTCTCTAAAGATTTCACCATGTTAATTTGATGATGAAGTTGTTCCTCAATGACATCTAATTTCTCTTGCCCCACTTTCTTCTTATATTGCACTCCATGCAGATCCTTGGCACATGACATAACATGAGCTAAGGTGGGGTTAGGCATCTCACCTTCTGATTCAGAAGTTTCGTCTCCATACTAAGTCCCAAAGAGAGGCCATAACCGTGATGAGTGCGTGAACACTTCGTTGGGAGACCCCAATAGGAAGGTATGATGAGCACAGCAGCAAGTTTTCCCTTAGTAAGAAACCGAGGTTATCGAACCAGTAGGAGGAAGGAAACGACTCAAAGGTGTTGCTAGCAACTTGGAGACCTACACAACACAAACTCAAGGCTTTGCCCCAACGAGCAGTGAGGTTGTCAATCTCACCGGTTTGCTGTAACAAAGGATTCACTGTATGGTGTGGAAGGTAATAGTGGTTTGCAACAAGTAAACAATAAGAGTGGAAGATGTATCAATGGTAAAGATTGGACCGGGGTCCATAGTTCGCTAGAGGTGTTCTCCTTAGATAAACAAACATGGCATGCTGGGTAAACAAATTACAGTAGGGCAATTGACAGGACCGAGCAAGGCATAACAATGCAATACTAGACATTCATGATACTATGAGATTCGATTGGGCAATACAACAAGATACATAGACTGCCATCCAACTGCATCTATGACTAGAAGTCCACCTTTGGGTTATCATCCAAACCCCCTCCAGTATTAAGTTGCAAGCAACAAACAAATGCTTTAGCAAAGTGTGTAAGGTAAACAATTCATTTGTTCCATGAACAAGAGACCGTTGTTTTCTCCCTAGTGGCAACAACACATCTACAACCTTAGAGATTTCTGTCACTTCCCTTAGATTAAATAGAGGCATGAACCCACTATCGAGCATAAATATCCCTTCTTGGAGTCACTAGCATCTACTTGGCCAAGATAGCTACTAACAACAGAGAGCATGCAAGATCACAAACAACACAGACATGATAGAATCAATAAGACAAAACCATTAATCAATCTGACATAGTAATCTCAATATCCATCGGATCCCCGCAAACACAACATGCATGATTACAAATATATGAGACCTTGATCATGAATGGAGCTCACAAGATCTAAACATTAAAGCACAAAGGAGGAGATACAACCATCTAGCTACTACATGGACCCGTAGTCCAAGGTGGAACTACACACACTTCATACTGGAGGCTGACATGATGAAGAAGGCCTCCGGGATGATCTCCCCTTCGGCAGGTTGCCGGGAAGAGCTTCAGATCCCCCTGATCTAGGGACGATGGTGGCGGCGGCTACAAATGGTTTCGTGGAATATTGATCGGGTACTTAGGGTTTAGGCATCGAGGGCTTCTTATAGGCAAAGAGGGAGGCCAAGGGGGTGCTCGAGGCAGCTGCACCCCCCAGGCGCGGGCCAGGCCTGGCCGCGTGGCCAGGGGGTGTGCCCCCTCGAGGCCCTCCTCCGTCTCGTCTTCTGGCTCTGTGTTCCCCACTGTAAAATATTGACTTTGGCTTTTGTCCCGTCCAATTCCGAGAATATTGATTTCTGCCTTTCTGGAACCAAAAACAGAAGAAAACATGCAACTAACACTGTGGCATCTTGTTAATAGGTTAGTACTAGAAAACATATAAAAACACCACAAAGTGTAGACAAAGCAAAGCAAAGTAGATACTAAACAAGCATGGAACATAAAAAATTATAGATACGTTTCCGACGTATCAAAGTGCCCTCGAATCCTTTGCAATGGAAATACAGGACCTTGTCACATCCTTATCGATCCCCCCTTCCAGCATGCAAAATAAGGTGACTACTGTCTTCTTCTTTGGCATATTCCTGGTTAAACATCTTTTCGTTGCCATGATTGAGAATTTTGTTGATGTAAAGAGTATCTGCATGCAGCATCTGCGACTAGCTTGTCGGCGACGTGGCCTCATGGGATTTGGGCCCACTAGGTCCTATACGCTACAATGTTCGAAGGGCCATGACCATGTGTTGATCCCTCCGTGGCTACCCTCATCGGCCAATTGTTCTCCAACCTCCGTGAAAACACGAGATTTGACTTCTCCGAATCCATCTGCCATGAGTATTGTAGGTTCGCAACATAGAAAACAAAAAATTTCCTACGATGGGAACTATGTACCAAGATCTATCTACTAGATACAAACAACGGGTGGATGTATATCCATAGAGAACATACCCTTGAAGACCGACAAAGCTTAACGAGTTAAACTCGTGGTTGATGTAGACGATCTCTTGCCAATCTCAAGATCGAGAGCAAGTCCTAGCGCCGCAAAACAGTAGCGCATCGGTGCTCGCACACATGTAAAAGACACCAAGCAACCTCCACCTCCTCGCTCTAGCGATGCAGCGGAAGCACAACTCTTTCTTGCCGAATAGCCACCGGGAACATGTATCTCGCTAGTCCGAGACCATGGGGGATAAATTCTAGAGGGGGAAAGAGATCCTTCATGAGGAGGTGTCCTTTGAGAGGATGAGAGGGGGGCCTTTTATAGGGGAGAGGGGGGAACCCAAGGGGCATGGCGCCCAGCCATGGCTGCCCCCACCTCTTCCACATTCATGTGGGTGGACACTCCACTCACTCAAATGCCTTTCAATTCCCTCCACTCAAAAACCCACTCAAATTCCCATTAAATTTCCACCAAATTTAATGCAAACTCTCATTAAATCAAACTCCTTTTGTTTATTCATATTTTTGTCAATTACTTTAATGAAAAACATTCACATATAACGCCTTGCTAGTATTTCATTTCACATGCAGAAACACTTTCTATAATTTCACCCGAAAACCCGTTTCGGTATCTAGTGAAATAAATTCCTGCGTTTGTTATTCTTTCCGGCATGAAACTTTTGCTCCAAATGGATGTCGGTGTCTCTTAAGTGTGTAACCCTACGGTTCGCGAATAATGCGGACATGATCGAGACCCCTCTCGGATCAATAATCAGAAGCGGGATTTGGAGACGACCCATACTGACTCCCACACATTCAACGAACACTTTCTTGTGATCGTCGAAACCTTTTACGCTAGTATCTTAATCCCTTTGTTTCGTGATATATTACATGTCCGAGATTCGATCATCGGTATCTCCATACCTAGTTTGATATCGTTACTGACATGCACTCTTTTCTTCTTCCCGTGATATAACATTCTAGTGAACAAATCACTTGCTTGCAAGCTAATCAATGTGATATCACCGAGAGGGCCCAGAGCATATCTATCCGTCATCGGGATGAACAAATTCCACTCTCGATCCATGGGCCTCAACATAACGTTTAGTAGTTCTGAACCCATCTTTATAATCACCCTGTTACGGTATGGCGTTTGATGTTATCAAGAAACTCTTCTGGTGTTAGTGATTGACATGATCTCATGGTCTAAGGATTAGGATCACTTCGTAAGTTGTTATAGCAATATAAACTCAATGACTTTGATCGTAGTGCTATACTTCAGATGAATGTTCATCACATCATTACACTAATGTTGTGACCTCATTATTAACAACATCCAATGTCCATGATCAGGAAACCTTGATCATCTTGTTAATCAACGAGCTAGTTTATGAGAGATGCATAACTAGGAACTTTCTGTTTGTTTATTAAACACACATGTATTAACATTTCTGTATTAATACAATTATAGTATGTTAAATAAACATTTATCATAAACAAGGAATACGATAATAACCACTTTATTATTGCCTCTCGGGCATATTCCCTTGAGTCTCCCACTTGCACTAGAGACAATAATCTAGTTTGAAAACTTTGCGTACTGAACACCTATGGCTTTCTGGTATTCCATATACGCAATAGAAAGTGGTTAACATAATCTACGGATCTGACGCTTTCAGGTCCGTGTGTATTTGCATGTCTTTGCGTCTCCACGCATCACTCATTCTCCAATGAGATGGCATTGTATAAATTTGGTCTTTTGGTGAGACCTTCAGTTTCTTGGGTTAAATCATGTCGATACTATTGTCGTACAATATATCTTTAGTGTTAGCCCATTACTAACCACACCTTAGTTTGATAACAAACTACTTGACACAAATTCCCTCCTTTGCTGCTACTATAGTAGTCATTTACTTAGCCCTTTTGCTGTAGTATCCGTCACAATGTCTTAACTTTGGAATTCATCCAAATTCATCATGGAATCTCCTTTCCATTACATTGTGCCACCTATAGTTTAAATTGAGATAAACTTAATTTGTTCTTGTGACAAAACTAGTATCAATGTAACGCTTTACAATGAACTATTTGTAATTGTTTGTCACCTCTAGACAAATATATTCTTAGTTCTTCCAAAAGATCATAAGAATATCCTTACTATCGTCCAATGATCATTTTATGATTCATTCTGGTATATGCTCATAACACTTAGAGCATAGGACATATCTGGATGTGTACATATCATGGTATGATTGATCAAAACATTCTCGTGATTTCACTCATCAAGTGTCAAAGCACTTGAATCTTGTTTCACTTATCAAGTGTCGATACACTTAATCTTTATTCAATTCCTTTCCATGCGATAAGAACCGCTTCTTGTCGTTTCTATATTGAACTCCTTCAATATCTCATATATGTATGTTTGGCACAACCATATTAGCGTCACAGTCTATCCTCTATGGACATTCATGCTAAATATTCGGGTTTTGCCTAAGTCTTTCATTGAAATGAAATTCTTAACCTTTGTAAATAAAATATACATCATTTCCAATCAACAAGATGTCCTCCACATAATGTATTAGAAATATGTCTTAGCGCTCCCACTTAATTTCTTGCAAATGCAAGCATCTTCATCGTCTCCAGATGAAAACTCCTTTTGATCACGGTGAAGATTCCAACTCCGCGATGCTTACTTCAAACATTGAAGTTTGCATGCCCTTTTAGCATCCTTTGAATTTAACAAAACCCTTTGGACCGTGTCTTGTACACGTCCTAGGTAACCATTCTATTAGAAGAATTTTGTTTTGTTTATTCATTTACCATATACCAAATTATATGTAGTGGTTGCTACTTTAATCCGTCAAGACTAAATATCGCTATGAAAGATCAAATCTTGTCATAGTCAATTCTTTGAACATTGTCATAAAAACTTTACCGACATGTCGACTATTTCATAGATGTGAAACATCCATGTCTGTTTCTTTATAGATCCAAATACAACCGATAGGTTTTTACACCTTTCCGGAGGGTCTTCCAAGTTCAAAACTTGATTTCTCGTGTATGAAACTATCACGGATTTTATGGCTTCAAGCCATTTGAAGGAGTCAGGGCTCATCATCGCTTCTTTGTATGTAGTCGGTTCATCATTGTCAAACAATAATGATTTACTCTCAAATCTCAGCATTTGATTGTTTATCCGACCGACTTGGTTTAATAAGAACTTAGATATCCGTGACCGCAACCTTTGAGGCACATAAGCTATGAGCATTATGGCAGCCTCCGGAACGATTTCTGGCGCTGCGCAACTCAGCACATTTAGCTAAGGTTCGTTAACCTTATGAAAGTTCTATTGTCCTCCCACTTAACTTTTGCGAAAAAATCCTTTTTCAAGAAACTTCACATTTCAAGCGACAAACCCTTTTGTCCTCGGTGTTATGGAGGAATATCTAATGGTTATTTGAAATAACCTACAAAGACATGCTCATACGACTTTGGTTGTAAACATCTTACTTATGCTTAGCATACCAAAATTTAAGAAATGATAATTTGGGTTTTACCCCAAACCATAACTTCCATGGTGTCATTTTAAAGGATCAAGATGGAGCTCTTTTCAGTGTAAAAGCGGTAGTGTCTAAATCTTTTAAAACATAATGGCAGTTTTATAAATAACACCTTTGATCCAACCATGTCAAACAAGGTTTCATTACAAATCTCAAACACTCCATACTTCTATGGTGTTTAGGGAGATGTAAATCTAGGTGTTTTGCTAAACTTGCAACTCAAATAAATCCCTTTATGATAAATCAAAATTCATTTATTTTTCTTGCTACACTTGTAACTCAAATAAATCCCTTTATGATCAAATCATAAATCATTTATTTTCTTGTTACAATGATTTTCCACTTCATCTTGAAAGTCTTTGAACGTTTTCAAATATTTCATACTTCTTTCTCATTAAGTGAACATTCACTCAAATTTCTGGAGAAAGCATATGAAGTTGAAATCCATCGCTTACGACTATACATAATAGACTACATACATTGATATGTATAAATTCCAATATTAGTCGATCGTTCTTCTTTGGCCTTTGAACGAAGTTTTAATTATCCCGAGGAAAGTCTCACAAGCGTCACTTGATCAAATCAAAGACTCCAAAAATCCATGAATATGGAGATTCTTCATGTTTTCTTTCCAATATAATTTAAACGGTGATGTCACTTTGTAAGTGATCTTTCAATCATTTGTCTTGCGCCATTTTAGCATTAGGTTTTATGGATATGATTTCTCCAACTAGATTTGTAAATCATCCATCTTATACGGAATACGGTAATTATTTGAACAACCTTTGTTCTTATAATACCTAATTTAGATAACAATTATTAAAACAAATCTTGAAGTCAAGCTTTGATGTTAACGAGAAATACAAACAACGGTTTGTTTGTTTTCGATGAACATCATCACATATTCTCTTGCTAGTTACTTAGGCCATTGTAGTTCATGAATTGCGTCGTTCTGTATGAAATTCCATACCAACCAATTCGGTATCCAATACCCAAGAACCACATTGTCTAACAAGAAAAGAATACAACCATAACATGTATATCATCCATATACCTAAATTGGATATTTCCAATCTTTTCTTTTCTGCCAAATATATTTTATAGATTCTCTTTCAGCATTTCCTTTTCCTTTTAAAAGAATCTATCAACATCAAAAGTGGCACCATATACATGACACATAGTCCAAAGCGTGTATATTCAAATAAAAATACCTTTGGACTTGCACTTTGAAGTAGATCACCATCATCAAAATGATCGACATTCTTTCAAAAATACATTCTTTAGTAATCTTTTAGTGTAGTAAACACTTCACATACATCTTCTATTCATCCTTATCATGACGACTTTCATGATCAAGCTACTGTAGCTTATAAAGGCGAATCGTGAGTATAACATTACTTTCCAGAACCCTTTTGGATGATTAGGATGTCTAACATCTATAACCTTTGCAAATTCTCATCCAATATGAGAACATATATTATACTCTATCATATTGCAACCAAAAGATTATTTCAGATATCGTTATATCTGCCACACATGATGGTTTCTGAAACAATTCTGTCAGCTCCTAGATAAACTTGATATTAAAACAATCAAGAAGCATGGAGGCAAACATGATACTTAAGATACTAACACTGGAATTGTTACTCTCGATTTAATACCAATTATTAAATTTCACGGAGTAAACAGAGTTTGCTGAAAGTTTGCAATAGGTGTCACATCCCAAAATTTTCCAAATTTTGAAATGTGAAAAATAAATAAACAAAATAAATAATTGTTAAAATTTAGGGTGAGAAGAAACTTTTTGATTCCAAATGGAAACATTAAAACCTATTTTGATAAAATAAAACCCTAAAGGGATTAGAAAGATAAACAAATAATAAATAAAGTTATAATAGTTGGAATCACCAATTTTGGATCTTTAAATAAAAAGATATGGTTTTTATAAAGCAAAGGTAGAAATATAAATGAGGACTATTTTAAAGAGTCAAATTAAATCTTGGCCAAGCAAATGAAATAAAATATTTCTATTTGATAAAAAGAGTAAAGGAGTATTTAAATAAAATAATAAGGATTTATTAATACCCAATTTTATTTAAGTAAAGACTTTTTGCATTTTAAATAAACATTAAAATTTATTAAAGTTTTTAAAATAAAAATTCCAAGTGTTTTAGTTTTCAAATAGAACCTACTGAAAAGGTTTTGGTAAAATTTAGAAAGTCAAATAGAGTTTTAAGCATATTTGAATCCTATTTGAATTAAAGACCAAAGTCTATTTATTTAATTTTAATAAATAATAAACCCTAAAAATAATTGTTCCATTTTGGACTTTGGAATATATTGATAAACACAATTAAAATATACCCAAAGTTTGGTGGTGGTTTGAATTGAAATAGAATTTGAATTATTTGAATGAAAATCAAAACAGAAATTCCAAATAGAAAAAGGAAAAGCTTTCAGTATAAAAAATGAAACTAACCCAACCCATCTGGCCCAGCCCAGCAGGCCCAGTAACTAGCCCAGCTTCCCTCCCCGCAGCGAAACATTTTTCCACTCAACCTCGCACCCGCCCAGTCACTGACGCAGAGGCCCCACCTTTCTTCTCTCTCTCTCTCTCTCTCTCTCTCTCTCTCTCGCAGACAGTACGGTCCCACCTGCCAGGTCGTCATCTTCACCCGCGTCGACCATTTCCCCCACGCTCGTCGCTGTTTTGCCTCGATTCATTTCGCGTTAATTCGAGTTATTGTCTGTGTTAATCTCGCCAGCGAGCACACACCTTTAAACGCCACGCTCTCCTCTTCCATTCTCCCCAAGCCACACCTCCTCTCTGCCTCCAGGCTGCGAGAATCGCTTGCTCGAACCCCTCTGCCCCGACGAACTTCTCTGGCAAATTCCGGTGCCGTCCAACCGCCCCTCGCCTCCCACTGCAGGTGAGCTTGCTTCCCCACTTCCTGCGCATCTCCCAGTGCCAACCGCTTGGCCTCGCCCGCTCCACAACGTCGGCAACCTCGACACCGAGCACCACCGTCGTCTGCCATTTCTCCGACGAGTTTCCCCGGTGAGTACCGACCGCTCCGAACCCTCTCGTTGATGCTCCCATGATCCCTAGTACCGTACGCGTCTAACTGCATGCTCCGTTTGTCTTAGCGCGCTCTCAAACCCAGCCTTCGACGACGAACCGAAGCACCCGATGCCGCCATGGACTCCGGCGAGCAATCCCTCTGGAACCCGTGCGCCCCTTGAACGACAGAGACCACCTTGAGCATCAGAGCGTCACTGCGATCACTATGAGCTACTCCCCCTCTCCCTCGCTTCCTAGTTCATCGACAACACCACCGCCCGAGCGTGCGCCGCCGCCCAGATATGGTCTGTCCGCTGTGATTCGTAGGGTGCAAATCGTCTGGCTGAGATTAGATTTAGACGAAGGGGTAAGAGTTGATCAGTGCCGCACGATCTAATTTAGATCCAACGATGCACAGAGCGCAATCCGCACGAACCGGTACGCGCCAGTAAGAATAAGACACGTGTCCAGAGATTGTTTTAAAAACAGAAATTTGATCTATTAGATTTGCAAACTTGCAAAATTCATAACTTTAATTCTACACGTCCAAATTTTGCAAATTTTATATCAATGGAATCAGCAGAACAAGTACTTTGCAACCATGCACTTTGTTTAATGTTTTTCTTCTGGAAAATTGGTTGAAATTGCAGAAACTTGTGTAGGCATAATTTGAATATAAAATTTGTTCTAGAAATATTTTTAAGATGAAATCTTTGCTAATTGGTTTGTTTTGAACCTACTGACCATAGGAACCAACTTATGTATTTAAAAATGTATTATGTGAAGTTAAGGAATAAATATTTGAATTAGCACATTTCTAGTCAAATAAAAATATTGTTTATGGTTTAGAAATGATTTTTGAGTAAAGCCTTTGGGAAATGATGTGATTAAAACCTTCTGACCCTAAACACCAAGTTTTGTGATTCATATTTGATGAACCATATAAAGTTATTACTTTGCTAAAAGATATTTTCAACAACATAAAATATCACCTTAGCATAATATTTGGTTTATGAGATGAAACCTTTTACAAATGGTTTTACCACTGTAGTAAATGACCACTTTGAGCTTTAAAATGTTTAGAGCCTAGTAGAAACCACTTTACCAAATAAAACCATCTTTTGCATGTTTGCATGCATGGCCGTGTTTTTGTTATTTTATGTGGTGAAATGGTTTGAATGCTAGTTGAATATGTGTTTGCTTGATTGAATTGTAGTGAAGTTAGAAGAGTGCGATTTTTGTAAGATCAAGAAGTGAACCAACATTCTATACTAAAAAGGCAAGTGACACTATCATCCATGTCCTACTATTTTCATTACACTTAGTGGATTTTTGTAACATGCATGATAGGACTACTATATTTCTATGCTATGCTATATCCTATTAGGATATCCTTAAATCTTCCTTAGTGAAAACATTGTAGTTGTAGTATGCTTAGCCCTGCTATATATTTGGGATGGGATACATGATATGATTATATGAAGTGTTGGAAAGATATATGTTTTATATAATAAAACAAGTACTCAATGAACTACCTGGGTGGAAAAGGATACTCAAGATTTGGACAAGGTGTGAACAAAGGGAACCATGTTTATATGGCTATCTTTTTGTGTGTGCACTAGAAGAAAACCACCCAGGGACTTAGAGATTGAACATGTTTCTCGTACAGTGGCTTCCGTGTAAAGCCACATGCTAAATGGGCTCTGGCTTAGTCAACTACATGGTGGAAGACCCATGCATTGGCATCTTCAGGTTAACTAGAATTGTGTAAGGGAAATATATACCTACATTGGTGCCTGGTAGATAAGCTAGCATTGTGTATTGGGAGAACTTCTATGGAAAGACTTTGTCACATTCTCGATCTGCCAGTACTCCATTTTGGTGAGTACTTATCCAGCGGCCACTGGTGGCATCAAGACGAGATTGTGTCATGTGGGTAAAGTGTACAACTTCTGCAGAAGATCAAATTCTAAGTACTTAGCCGTGTCCCCGGTTATGGACAATTCTGAGCAACTAAGGCCTAAAGCTATGGAAGATCTCGACATTCCAATTTCTCACATCCGTGCTCGCACACACGTTCGAGGCACCGATCAACCTCCGCCTCCTCGCTCCAGCGATGCAGCGGAAGCAAAACTCTTTCTTGCCGAATAGCCACCGGGAACATGTATCTCGCTAGTCCGAGACCATGGGGGATAAATTCTAGAGGGGGAGAGAGATCCTTCACGAGGAGGTGTGAGTGAGAAGTGAGGAGAGGGGTGCCTTTTATAGGAGGTGGGGGGAACCCCAAGGGGGTGCACGGCGCATGGGGATGCCCCCTTTCCCTCCCCTCTTCATGTGGGTGGACACTCCACTCACAAAAATCCATTCATATCCCTCCACTCAAAATCCCACTCAAACATGCCATTAAATTTCCACCAAATTTAATGCAAACTCTCATTAAATAAAACTCTTTTATTTTTTCAGAATTTTGTCAATTACTTTAATGACAAACATTCACAAATAACCCCTTGCTAGAATTCTATTTCACATGCATAACCACTTTATGCAATTTCACCCGAAAACCTCTTTCGGTATCTAGTGAAATAAATTCCTGCGCTTGTTCATTCTTTCGGCATGAAACTTTTGCTCCAATTGGATGTCGGTGTCTCTTAAGTGTGTCACCCTACGGTTCGTGAATAATGCGGACATGATCGAGACCCCTCTCGGATCAATAATCAGAAGCGGGATCTGGAGACCCATACTAACTCCCACACATTCAACGATGACTTTCTTGTGATCGTCGGAACCTTTTTACGCTAGTATCTTAATCCCTTTGTTTCACGATATATTACATGTCCAAGATTTGATCATCGGTATATCCATACCTAGTTTGATCTCGTTACTGACATGCACTCTTTTCTCGTTCCCGTGATATAACATTCTAGTGATCAAATCACTTGCTTGCAAGCTAATCAATGTGATATCACAGAGAGGGCCCAGAGTATATCTATCCGTCATCGGGATGAACAAATTCCACTCTCGATCCATGAGCCTCAACATAACACTTTATTAGTTCCGAATCCATCTTTATAATCACCCTGTTACGATGTGACGTTTGATGTTATCAAGAAACTCTTCCGGTGTTAGTGATTGACATGATCTCATGGTCTAAGGATTAGGATCACTTCGTAAGTTGTTATAGCAATATAAAATCAATGACTTTGATCATAATGCTATACTTCGGATGAATGTTCATCACACCATTACACTAATGTTGTGATCCCGTTATTAACAACATCCAATGTCCATGATCATGAAACCTTGATCATCTTGTTAATCAACGAGCTAGTCTATGAGAGAGGCATAACTAGGAACTTTCTGTTTGTTTATTAAACACACATGTATTAATGTTTCCGTATTAATACAATTATAGCATGCAAAATAAACATCTATCATATACTTGGAATACACATAATAAACACTTTATTATTGCCACTCAGGCCATATTCCCTTCAGTCTCCCACTTGCACTAGAGACAATAATCTAGTTACATAGTGATAAATCTAACACCCATCGAGTTCTGGTGTTGATCATGTTTTGCTGTAGGGAGAGTTTTAGTCAACGGATCTGCTACATTGAGATCTGTATGTACTTTACAAATCTTTATATCTCCATCCTTGACATGCTCGCGGATGGAGTGAAACCGGCGCTTAATATGCTTGGAATGCTTGTGAGACCTTGGCTCTTTGGCGTTGGCAATGGCACCATTGTTGTCACAATAGATCACCATTGGGTCCAACACGTTTGCAACCACTCCTAGTTCGGATATGAACTCCTTCATCCAAATCGCTTGAGCCGCTCAAGCAAAGAACATACGGCCTCCGTTGTTGATCCCGCCACCACAGTTTGTTTGGAGCTCCTCCGACTAACTTCTCCGCCATTCATGAGAAATACGTATCCGGATTTATACTTAGAGTCATCCGGATCGGTGTCAAAGCTAGCATCAACATAACACTTAGCGACGAGCTCTTCTTCACCTCCGTATACAAGAAATATATCCTTAGTTGTTCGTAAGTACTTAAGGATATTCTTGACCGCTATCCAGTGTTCCGAACCTGGATCCGATTGGTACCTACTAGTCAAACTAATAGCATGTGCCACATCGGGTCTTGTACATAGCATGGCGTACATTATAGAGCCTATGGCTGAAGCATAGGGGACCTTGTCCATTATCTCTCTTTCTTCCGCCGAAGCCGGACTTTGAGTCTTACTCAATGTCTTGCCTTGCAACATAGGTAAGAACCTCTTCTTACTTCTGTCCATTTTAAACTTCTTTAAAATCTTATCAAGGTATGTACTTTGCGATAGCCCTATTAGGCGTCTAGATCTATCTCTATAGATCTTTATGCCTAATATGTATGACGCTTCACCTAGGTCCTTCATTGAAAATTTGCTGTTTAGATAACTTTTAACACTGTTTAAAAGATCTATATCATTTTCGATCAATAATATGTCATCCACATATAATATCAGAAATGCCACATTGCTCCCACTCACTTTCTTATAAATACAAGCTTCTCCATAAGTTTGGACAAATCCAAACTCTTTGATCACCTCATCAAAGCGGAGATTCCAACTTCGTGATGCTTGCTTCAATCCATAGATGGATCGCTGAAGCTTGCACACCTTGTTAGCATCCTTAGGATCGACAAAACCCTTTGGTTGTATCATATACAACTCTTCTTCAATATTACCATTGAGAAACACGGTTTTGACATCCATCTGCCATATCTCATAATCGAAATATGAAGCAATTGCTAACATAATCCTAACTGACTTAGCATCGCTACGGGAGAGAATGTCTCATCGTAGTCAACTCCGTGAATTTGTCGAAACCCCTTTGCGATAAGTCGAGCTTTATAGACGGTCACATTACCATCAGCATCAGTTTTCCTTTTGAAAATCCATTTGTTCTCCACGGCCTTTCGGTCGTGAGGTAATTCCACCAAGTTCCAAACTTGATTTTCATACATGGATTCCATCTCGGATTTCATGGCTTCTAACCATTTGTTGGAATCCGGGCTCATCATCGCTTTTTCATACGTCGCAGGGTCATCATTTTCATCAACCATGAAATTCATGACAGGATTTCCGTACAGCTCGGGAGCTGCATGCGTCCTGCTAGACCTGCGAGGTTCGGTAGTACTCTCTTTCGTAGTTTCATGATCATTATCATTAGTTCCTTCTTCAACAGGTGAAGCCAACTCCGGAACAACTTCCGGCGCTGCGCTACTCGCCATACTTTGAAGAGAAGGTTCAATAACCTCTTAGAGTTCTACCTTCCGACTACTCACACCTTTCGCGAGAAACTCTTTCTCTAGAAAGGATCCATTCTTGGCAACAAAAACCTTGCCCTCGGATCTGTGATAGAAGGAATACCCAATAGTTACCTTAGGGTATCCTATGAAGACGCATTTTTCTGCTTTGGGTTCGAGTTTATCCGGTTGAAGTTTCTTCACATAAACATCGCATCCCCAAACTTTAAGAAATGACAGCTTAGGTTTGTTTCCAAACCACAATTCATACGGTGTCTTTTCAACGGATTTAGATGGTGCCCAATTTAAAGTGAATGCAGCAGTTTCTAGTGCATAACCCCAAAATGACAACGACAAGTCTGCCAGAGACATCATAGATCGAACCATATCTAATAAAGTATGATTACGATGTTCCGACACACCATTTTGCTATGGTGTTCCGGCAGGCGTGAGTTGTGAAACAATTCCACACTCTTTCATGTGAGTGCTAGACTCGTAACTTAGATACTCACCTCCACGGCCGGACCGTAGAAATTTGATCTTTCTATTACGATGATTTTCCACTTCATTCTGAAATTCCATGAACTTTTCAAAGGTTTCAGACTTGTGTTTCATCAAGTAGATATAACCGTATCTACTCAAATCATCCGTGAAAGTAACAAAATAACGATACCCACCTCGCGCCGACACACTCATTGGACCACATACATCAGAATGTATAATTTCCAATAAATCTGTCGCCCGTTCCATTGAACCGGAAAACGGTGTTCTAGTCATCTTGCCCATAAGGCATGGCTCACATGTATCAAATGATTCAAAATCAAGTGATTCCAAAAGTCCATCCGAATGGAGCTTCTTCATGCGTTTAACGCCAATATGACCTAGACGGCAGTGCCACATATATGCAGATATATCATCATTAAATTTAATCCTTTTAGCATCAACATTATGAATATGTGTAACATTATCATCGAGCTCTAATATAAATAAACCATTCATCATTGGTGCATGACCATAAAAAATTTCATTCATATAAATAGAACAACCATTGTTCTCGGATTTAAATGAATAACCACTCGCATCAAACATGATCCAGATACAATGTTCATGCTCAGTGCAGGCACCAGATAACAATTATTCAAGTTTATAACTAATCCCGACGGCAAATGGAGAGGCAGCATTCCAACGGCGATCACATCAACGGTTGATCCATTGCCGACACGCATCTTGACCTCACCCCTTGCTAGCGGCCGCTTGTTCCGCAGCCCCTGATTCGAGTTACAAATATTAGCAACTGAACCGGTATCAAATACCCAGGTGCTACTGCGAGCACTAGTCAAGTACACATCAATAACATGTATATCATATATACCTTTTTTTGCCTTGCCGACCTTCTTGTCTACCAAGTACTTGGGGCAGTTGCGCTTCCAGTGGCCAGTCCCCTTACAATAGTAGCACTCAGTATCAGACTTAGGTCCAACTCGGGGTTTCTTTTCAGGCACGGCAACCGGCTTGCCGCCCTTACTTCCCTTCCGTTTTCCCTTCTTGTCTTTCTTGAAACCAGTGTTCCTATTGATCATCAACACTTGATGTTCCTTTTTGATCTCCACTTCTACAGTTTTAAGCATTGACAGAAGCTCGGGGAGAGACTTCTTCATGCCTTGCATATTATAGTTCATCACAAAGCTCTTATAGCTAGGTGGCAGAGACTGCAGAACACGATGGATGCCTAAGTCAATGGGAATCGTTATTCCCAAGGACAGAATATTATCGGCGTAACCCGACATCTTGAGTACATGCTCACTAACGGAGTTGTGCTCTTCCATCATGCAGCTAAAGAACTTTTCTGCTGCCAGTAGTTTCTCTCAAAGATGTGTGTCGAAAATCATTTTCAACTCACCCATTGTATCAAAATCATTGCCTTTTTCAAAACGCTTTCGAAGTTCTGGCTCTAGCCCACACTAGTGGAAACGAGGGCTTTTGTTGATCCCGAAAATGGGCTTTAACACCGGTTCTTCTACGAACCGGTGTTAAAGGGGGGACCGTACCAGCGTGGCCTCTGCGGTATTAGAGTTCTTTAACACCGGTTGCCGGTGTTGAACCGTGTTAAAGGCTGGGGTGCGCTGAAACGAATAATGTTCATTTTAACACCGTTCTGTGCGAACCGGTGTTAAAGGTGGGCATTTATTTCATGCATTAAAGGGCATTTTAATTCAAAAATATGATATGAATTTAGAAAATTCATATCTTTTTCATTTCAACTCGTAAAAATATGAATAATATATCATAATTTTCATAAAAATAATTTCTATTCATTCATGTAAATCATTTTATATTTACTTTACATGAAAATTTTCAAAATAATTAAAGCACTTACATATAAATTTTGATTATTCAATTCAAACAAAAATAAATTGTTAAATCCTAAAACTTTGAACATAAGAAATATTAAGCATCTAAAAAATGATTTTTATTAGATCAAATCATATTTTAATGCCGCATATTTGTATTAACATTGGTCATAACATTGGTCATTTGACCCGCGAAAGCCCCCCTCCCCCTTTAACACCGGTGTTAAAGGGGGGGGGGCTATATAAGACACCACCCCAGCCCACACACACCCCACTCTTCCATTCTTTCACATTTTGGAGCCTAGCAAGAGGGTGTGAAGAGTGCTAGTTTGTGTTTTTTTCATATGCACTAGAGGTGTTCGGTGAAATGCCCGAGAGCTCAAAATAAGCTTTCTTGTTGCTCTTTCCGTCTCGGTCGAGGTCGGCAACTATAGTTTCATGTGTCATTGATGTACTATATATATAAATGGTCATCTCCCTATTATTTTTTGCTTGACCGCAGTGGTGTCCTGCTCGAAAACCATCTTGCAGCTTGTAACTTCTCTAACTAGATCAATACGCCTCGGAGCTAACTAATTTCACATATTAGGGAGTGCCTCTATGACCAGTTTCTAGGAGATGCCGGAGGACTGGGCTCCGTCGGCATCTCCCTGAAACTGGCCGCAGTGGTGTCCTCGCCTCGAAAACCATCTTGCAGCTTGTAACTTCTAACTAGATCAATACGCCTGAGCTAACTAATTTCACATATTAGGAGTGCCTCTATGACCAGTTTCTAGGAGATGCCGAGGATCTGGGCTCGGCATCTCCAAACTGGCCGTAGTGGTGTCCTCGCTCGAAAACCATCTTGCAGCTTGTAACTTCTCTAACTAGATCAATACGCCTCGGAGCTAACTAATTTCACATATTAGGAGTGCCTCTATGACCAGTTTCTAGGAGATGCCGAGGATCTGGGCTCGTGATCTCCTCGAACTGGCAGTGGTGTCCTCGCTCGAAAACCATCTTGGAGATGCCTCAAACTGGCTGGAGGACTGGACTCACAAGGATGCCTATTTATAGTACAAGCAGCTCGGCATAATGTCGACACTCACGACATAATGTCGACACTCATCCC
Organism: Avena longiglumis; assembly: GCA_030063025.1. Classification (NCBI taxonomy): domain Eukaryota; kingdom Viridiplantae; phylum Streptophyta; class Magnoliopsida; order Poales; family Poaceae; genus Avena; species Avena longiglumis. Next base: position 558,428,928 of record CP125974.1, read on the forward strand.
TATTATTAGTCTTGACTCATCTTTAGTCGGTTGGTGTCACCAACCGACTAAATTCATCTTTAGTCCCGGTTGGTGACACCATCCGGACAAGGTACAAGCCGCACAACATAATGTCGACACTCACCTCACTGACGCATCCTCCTTGATCAACGGTTGGTTTCTCCAACCGGCACTAAAGATGAACCCTTACATGTACTATCTCCCAAACCTTTTCGTCCATCCCGGGTAAAAAGGACAAATGTCTGCCGAATCGACAGGAAGTGGATCTGGTTTGTACTACAGGTACATGATCTATCGCCCGTGATTTTTTGAAAAAATCATTTTTAGACTCGCAATATGTGGTTTCTTCAGAGGTCCAATGCAAGTTCTAACGATGCTCGTCCCCTATCTTCATGCACACCGGTTCGACCATAGTTAGAAATTCAGATAATTCAAAACGGGCATAATAAATTCAAAAAAAATCCGAACAATGAAAATCCTTCGCGTGATGTCATATTATGTTACATAGTTGAAAGGAAAAATACCAGACTTGGTATATTGATCATGTTTCGAAAAAACCTTCACAAAATGACCTATCATGTTCGAGGTTTCATGGCTTTCGGTCCAAATGACCGATGTTATGTGCTGAATCACGGCATAGTTTGTGATGTTGTGCCCATATTATGCATGTGTGTGGACATTGGTATGGAGAACAATGTTGCAGGAGGAAGTTTTCCTTTTTGTCGCACGGAAAAGCCCTTTTCTATTTTCCGAGCGCAAAAAACGGGTCATTTTGTGAAGTAACCACCAAAATGCCGTTTCAGAATGCTACCGTCCCATTTTCCTAAAATACTAGACCACCTTACATGGACTATCTCCCAACCGGGACATCTCAAACCTTTTCGTCCATCCCGGGTAAAAGGACAAATGTCTGCCAATCCAGAAGTGGATCTGGTTTGTACTACAGTACATGATCTATCGCCCGTGATTTTTGAAAAATCATTTTAGACTCGCAATATGTGGTTTCTTCAGAGGTCCAATGCAAGTTCTAACGATGCTCCCCTATCTTCATGCACACCGTTCGACCATAGTTAGAAATTCGATAATTCAAATCGGGCATAATAAATTAAAAAAAATCCGAACAATGAAAATCCTTCGCGTGGTGTCATATTTTGTTACATAGTTGAAAGGAAAAATACCAGACTTGGTATATTGATCATGTTTCGAAAAAACCTTCACAAAATGACCTATCATGTTCGAGGTTTCATGGCTTTCGGTCCAAATGACCGATGTTATGTGCTGGATCACGGCATAGTTTGTGATGTTGTGCCCATATTATGCATGTGTGTGGACATTGGTATGGAGAACAATGTTGCAGGAGGAAGTTTTCCTTTTTGTCGCACGGAAAAGACCTTTTCCATTTTCCGAGCGCAAAAAACGGGTCTTTTTGTGAAGTAACCAGCAAAATGCCGTTTCAGAATGCTACCGTCCCATTTTCCTAAAATACTAGACCACCTTACATGTACTATCTCCCAACCGGTACATCTCAAACCTTTTCGTCCATCCCGGGTAAAAAGGACAAATGTCTGCCGAATCGGCAGGAAGTGGATCTGGTTTGTACTACAGGTACATGATCTATCGCCCGTGATTTTTTGAAAAAATCATTTTTAGACTCGCAATATGTGGTTTCTTCAGAGGTCCAATGCAAGTTCTAACGATGCTCGTCCCCTATCTTCATGCACACCGTTCGACCATAGTTAGAAATTCGATAATTCAAAACGCATAATAAATTCAAAAAAAAATCCGAACAATGAAAATCCTTCGGTGGTGTCATATTTTGTTACATAGTTGAAAGGAAAAATACCAGACTTTGTATATTGATCATGTTTCGAAAAAACCTTCACAAAATGCCCTATCATGTTCGAGGTTTCATGGCTTTCAGTCCAAATGACCGATGCTATGTGCTGGATCACGGCATAGTTTGTGATGTTGTGCCCATATTATGCATGTGTGTGGACATTGGTATGGAGAACAATGTTGCAGAGGAAGTTTTCCTTTTGTCGCACGGAAAAGACCTTTTCCATTTTCTGAGCGCAAAAACGGGTCTTTTGTGAAGTAACCAGAAATGCCGCTTCGAATGCTACCGTCCCATTTTCCTAAAATACTAGACCACCTTACATGTACTATCTCCCAACCGTACATCTCAAACCTTTTCGTCCATCCCGGTAAAAGGACAAATGTCATTAATCGGTGAAGTGGATCTGGTTTGTACTACAGGTACTAAAGGTTCATCCCGCCATTTTTTCCCGCCATTTTTCTTCCCACCATTTTTCTTCCCGCCAGTTCTTCCCGCCATTTTTCTTTCCGCCATTTTTCTTCCCGCCAGTTCTTCCCTCCAGTTCTTCCCGCTAGTTCACTATATATATATGTAGGGGGTTGGCCTCCATTGTCATTGCACATCTCTAGACTCATATCTGCAACCTCATCACTCTTTCCCATGGCTTCCACCGTAGCACTAACCCCCAGGGAGGCGGAGGCGCTTGCGCTCGAACTACCCCCTCGCCCGCCATCGTGTCCCCGTCGGCCGGATGCCGAGTGTCGGAGGTGTGCTGCCTCCTCTTCCCTCTAGGTGTGGCGCGCCGGATGGCCATCACGAACCACTACTACTTCGAGCTCACGCCAGAGCAATGGAGGAATCCCAGATGGCATCCCGACTATTTTCTACTTGGGAAGCCTTCTTCGTGGATCGGCGTGAGAGGGCGCTCGCCAGGCACGAGGAGGACGGCCCACCTCCTAACTTCAACGAGGCCGGCCGGCTATGGTGGTGGCGCTCGGTCTCTCCAGAGCGCCATGGCCTATGACACCGCCGACTCTAACCCCTGCTCATACCCTCAAGTCCAGCCCACGCTACCTCAAGTCCAAATTTCGCGTACTCTCCAGAGGTTCAATTACGGTGACCCCGATTTACGACGGCGATGACGGCGAAGTACGACGACTACAGTGGCAGTATTACAGGTGTAGGCAGAGCATGACTAAATCACTCCAACATTCGAAACAAGTTCGCCGATTGTTACTTAATCTGCCATGTATCTTAATTTTCAGTTCTTTATGTATCTTAATTTTCGGTTCGATTGTTACTTAATCTGGCCATGTATCTTAATTTTCAGTTATTTTATATATCTTAAAAAGCCCTTTAATGCATGAAATAAGTGTTTATTTATTTTAAAAATTTCATGTAAAGTAAATATAAAATCATTTACATGAATGGATAGATATTATTTTTTGAAAATTATGATATATTATTCATATTTTTCTGAGTTGAAATGAAAAGATATGAATTTTCTAAATTTCATATCATATTTTTGAATTAAAAAGCACCTTTAATGCATGAAATAAGTGTTTATTTATTTTAAAAATTTCATGTAAAGTAAATATAAAATCATTTACATGAATGGATAGATATTATTTTTCTGAAAATTATGATATATTATTCATATTTTTCGAGTTGAAATGAAAAAGATATGAATTTTCTAAATTCATATCATATTTTTGAATTAAAAAGCCCCTTTAATGCATGAAATAAGTGTTTATTTATTTTAAAAATTTCATGTAAAGTAAATATAAAATGATTTACATGAATGGATAGATATTATTTTTCTGAAAATTATGATATATTATTCATATTTTTCCGAGTTGAATGAAAAGATATGAATTTTCTAAATTCATATCATATTTTTGAATTAAAAAGCCCTTTAATGCATGAAATAAATGCCCCTTTAACACGGTTCCGCAGGAACCGATGTTAAATGGGGGCATTTATTTCGCTTCCTCACAGACACTCTTTAACACCGGTTCGTGGCTGGAACCGTGTTAAAGAAGGGTTTCACATTTAATACCCCCTTTAACACCGGTTCGTGGCTGGAACCGGTGTTAAAGGGGGGGTAACACCGGTTCGTGGCTGGAACCGGTGTTAAAGGGGGGGTAATAAATGCGCTGTTGCTTCTTTAACACCGGTTCCAGCACGAACCGTGTTAAAGGGGTTATTTATTTCACCTTCCTCCCTTCCTTTCTTCCCCAGCCCAGATCGATCGACAAGCGCCGCCCCCGCCGCGCCCGCTGCCCGACGCTGCCCGCCGCCGAGGTTCGCCGCCTCGACCCCTCTTCCCCGCATCCTTCCTCCTTCGCTCGGCGCTTGCCTCGCCGTCCCTCCCTAAGGCAGGTTGCCGCCAAGACCTCGCCGGGCTGGCCATCGGCGAGAGGCGGAACGACGGTGTCGCAGAGAGGCAGGCGGCCACGGCGGTAGGTGGTAGCGCGAGGAGGTGGCTGGAGAGGGTCAGGGGAAACGGCGACGGGTGCTCGGAAGGCGGGGCGCTGAGAAGGGCCCGGCCGCTGCCCGAGGCAACGGTGCTGGGCAGGCCGATGCGGGGAGGATGGTCAGCATCCGACGGCGAGGGCGGGTCAAAGCCGGGGAGGCCTGGACGCGGTCGGGCGGGTGCAGGGCGGAGACGGCTCGGCTTGCCGGGGAGGAGCTCTGCCGGAGGAGGGCGAGCTGGCGCCGGCAGGGAAGCGGCCCAGGAGGTGGTCGAGGAGGAAGGTGGATGGCCTTGGCGGCGGGGAGGCGGCCGCAGGAGGGGATCCCGTGAGCGAGGGCGAGGAGCGGGGCGAGCGGGGACGCGAGGGCGAGGGAGGTCCTAGCGGCGGGGATCGGTTCAGGGGCGGTGCTCGGTATTGGGAACGAGAGGAAGGGAGCAGGGTGGGTTTGGGAGCGACAGGAGGGGAGGGGCCAGGTGTCGGTTGGTCCAGTGGGACGGTGCGGTCCCGGGATCGGGTCAGGAGTGGAGAGGTGGTGATGTGGTCGCGTGCGTGCGTGGTGTTGTGTGGGGGCGTGTGGCCAGCGTGCGTGGCAGTGAGGGCGCTCGAGCTGCCGGCTGCTGCTGCACAGCGCGAGGGCGCTGAGCGGCGAGCCTGCAGGGCGAGGCGGCGTGCGGCGAAGCTCGATGACGGCGAGGGCGCGAGCCCCTCCCTCCTCAAGGTGAGCTTGCTCGATGGATGGTCGAGGTTAGGGATGACGGTGGGGTCCAGCTTGATGGAGAGAAAAGTGTAGAGATGACATCGACCGACGATCTAGGCCTTAATCCTTGCACATGTGAATTAGAAGCATGTGGAGTAAAATAAAATAGCTTATAGCAAAGATATTATAATAGGCCACGCCTAAACCCTAATCGACCACCTCGCCTTCTTCCCGTGCAGAGCTGCCTCGCCGCCGCTGGAGCTCATAGGCCACGCCTAAACGCCGCTAGCACCGCCGCCGACGAGACCGCCGCATCCGTCTGACGAGCACCGCCGCCCGACGAGACCAACGTCACCCACCGGTGAGCGCCACGTGCCTCGCCGCCTCGCCCACACCACCTCGCTGCCGCCTCGCCGCCATCCCGCGGATATAAGTAAGGGCATGTTTGATTCAAAGGATTTGTATAGGAAATTTGTAGGATTAAATCCTATAGGAAATTTTCCTATGGTGGTTGTTTGATTTGTAGGATTGATTCCTATAGGATTCCTATAGGAAATATTGTATGTGTATTGTATATGCATGTGTATATTTTGTGCCACGCCGACCACCACCGCCACCATTATGCCGACCACGACCTCCTATGTCCTCGCCGAGCCTACACGCCGAGGGTGTGTCGCCCATTTTAGGTAGACCATCACGCCGTGCTGGTTCGAACGCACACCCCACGCACTCGGCCCGCTCTCGCCTAGCGCCGCCACCTCGTTGTCAATATAGCATTATAATAACCATGCTATGTTAATCAACTTTGATGACAAGTTAATTAGAAGAAGTAAATGTACCCTCTCATATGAATCCGGGTTTCTCCGAATTAGGGTTTGAAATGACCAAGCATGTATTAGGGTTACATTTCAATACTTTTAACCTGTCATATCATCGTCCTTGCTTGAGCATTTCAATAGATGTATTACTGATATTTGTGTGATAATATTATTGTTTTAGAAACTATGGATCCACTTAGTAGAAACCTTGAAGAAGAAGAAATAATGGAGAACATTATTGATGAGGACACCTCACAATATCTCGAACTTGGAGGGACATGACGACGACAACTCAAGTACTAGTCATGGAGAAGATGAAGACTCGTGAACGCAATTTAATGGTTACAAAGTTCGCGAGGTATATGCATTGATTAAGCCTCACCGACTTCCACCAACAATCTTCTTCTACATGTATTAATTAACGCTTCTTTCTTCTTTTAGCCCTCTGGATCGACCAGCCAGCAACCATCTTCTTCTCTAAAAAGAGCAAGCGAGGCGCGAGCCAGGTTTGAAAGATCGTGCAAAGTTCACGATCGGCAAATCGTGTTGATGGCAGGCCGATGGAGCCCAAGAAGGCCGCAGACAAATTTATACGTCAGTCGAGTTCTTGTTAGGGACCAAATCCCAATCACAATTGAAAATTGGAATAAGCCAAAGAAGGGCGACGGTACCTTTGTCGATGATGATCCAAAGAAACGCTTTGAATTCGTTGTTGGTAAATTTCACCCTTCCGCCAGAGGAGGATGAAAACAACCCGGTTATAGAGAACAAGGTCAAAGAGTGGACTCTAAAGAAGATGGCTGATGCTTTCCAAGAATCGAAGACAAAATTGAACAAATTTGTCAAAGTGGCGAGACTCCAAATTTCAAGACGATATTATGCGAAGATAAGACCTCACCGGCCCGAATTTAAGACATATAAAAAAGTGCTATAGCTAAAAAGAGGTCGAAACCAATACGCTTAATGCCCCAAGAAGGAATATCACCAGAGGACGGGTCATGTGGCTACATATCTCGAGGCCTAAGTGGGAGGAAGGAGAGGCCTCACGAGAGAGGATCACACCTGCATGATGGGTGGGACCTACGTGCAAAGACTTGGTTCTACGGAATCGGGCAAGGTTGGACCCGAAACAAGATTGTGTATCTTCCCAACCATCCTTGCCAAACCGTCCATCGAACTCATCACGGCATACGAGGAAACATCCGCCGACCTTCCATCCCGACAGAGAGAATGACCAGCTCACACGCCATCGGTAAAAAGAACACTCGACATGCACGAGGCACAGGGGTATGACGTGGAAGGATGGGTTTGCCGACCGGAGCGACTCTTCTGATGGCGCAGAAAAGAAAAGAGCGCAGATCGGATGACACAGATAGAACATGCACTTGCGGCGCCGCAGACGCAAGTGAATGCACAAGAAGCCATCAAGCTACCGCCCATCTCAGCGGCATGAAGAGCCTGCATTGGAAGCTGCCCGCCCGCATCACTGAAAAGCGGTGTGGCTTCCACGGAGAACGTGCAGCCAACGCTTGAAATGACGGGTCCTCGATACCCGTTGATGAGATCACGGAGAGCGAACACTGAGCTGCATGTGAGATTAATGGGCTTATCCATTAAGGTGGTCACGGCTATGCCTTACCTCCCGTAGTTGGTGGAACTTACCACTGCCGACCGATTCCAGATGGCTATGCTATTGTCGGGGTGGATGAGGTTGTGAAGGAATATGAGGAAGCATAGCTTGACCATGCTACAGGTGAAGGGGAAACTCAACTCAAATTTGCAGTGAAAACAACCATTCTTTGGAAGAAGGAACACATTGTGCTTCCAAATTGAGGTCACTGCACCCGCTGCCTCCGCAGCTTCAGCCATCTCTGCTGGCAGCCATCTCCTACCCGTCACCATCTCTCAAGGCAGCCATCTCCGGCCCGTCAGCCATCTCCTGCGCGGCAGCCATCTCCGGCCCGTCAGCCATCTCCGTGCTTCAGCCATCTCCTCAACAGAAGCGGAAGAGCACCGCCAGGAGCATCGTAGCACTGCCACAAAGAAATCCGCAGAAACCGTGACGCCAAAGAGTTCAAAAACTACGTCCCAGCCTTCCGCCAAGCCATTGCCGGTTTTACCGTGGAATCGCAGCGACGAGGAGACCAATAGGATCTCGGAGAACAGGTCAAGAAATTCTTTGCACCTAGACGGCCGAGCCAAAGGAGAAAATAGATCCGGTGGTGGAGAAGTTTTACAAAATCTTTTGAAACCTGAAACCCCACTTGTGCCGGACTACGAGCCAGATTTTGAAGGCGGATGCAAGGCGCCGAGGGAGACTGAAAGTAGCTCGTGAGGCACCCTGTAAAACAGTTCCCATGCTCGGAGAGCAGGAAAACCAATCATGCGCCCGCCCAAATGTTTGACAAACGGACGCCTCCCGTAGATGATTACGAGGTAGCTACAAAGAAAGGCCAATGAGATGGGGATGACTTACATTGCCTACTTGAACGTCATGGGAGACAACTTTCCCAAATGCGATGTCAACCCCATACAGCCATGGAAGTATGGGGAGAATCTAGTCAAGAAAGAGGAGCTCAAGAATCTACCAACAAAGATGCGAAAATTGCACAAGTGGTACCTTCATTTCTGCAAGACGAGAAAGGTAGAATGGATCACGGCGCATATAAGATATCAGATTTTCTTGTGCGGAGACGACGCGATCGACTTCAACATTCAAGACTTGCATTTTCTATTCAATCAGAAGGAACTCGACAAATCTGCCATCAGCCTTTATTGTGTGTAAGTACTATTTCTGTAATTTTTATCTCAACTCATTCACTTCATTAATTGCATGTATATATATATGCTCACCATATATGTATATACTATTATGCAGGAAAAAGGTTATGGAATGCATGAAAGGAGGCCCTTTTGACATTGGGTTCGTTGACCCAAATAGAGTTCATGAAGAAGTGGTAAGAGACAAACCCGGCAAATGTAAGATTACTTGCTAAAGTCTTTATTGAGACAACAAACCAAAAGGGAAATACTATTGCCTTACAACTTCGTGAGTATCATACCCTCTCTCTTGTACACATTCTGCTTTCGCTTACTCGATGTTAAGTGTAACTGATGATGAGTTATGCGTATGTAGGTTCCACTTTATTCGCTAGTCATTCAACCCGACTCAGAAAAGTCCTTGTCATGGACTCGTTACGAAAAGAAAAAGAGCTATGGGCGACTTTAGAGAGATGCTCCAGAGGTAATTTCAATCATATTATCGCACTAGATCGGCAACTTTCGTGACAATAAGTAATTAATTACTCCTTTATCCATTTTCTTTGTCGGACAGGGTTTGAAAATGTTCACGGCAGGGCCGTGGGTGAATGGTCGTAAGAACTAAAATTTGTAGACCAAAATGTAAGTAATACTAGCTAGCTTCCAATTCCATTATATCATGCTTTATTGATTATTATTTTGATTGAACTCTCTATTCTCGTAGCGCGCGCATCAAGGACACGGCAATAACTTATGTGGGTACTATGTTTGTAATTCATTCAAGAACACGATATGTGCGACAGCCAAGCCGCACTAGAACAACTTAGAGTAAGTAAACAAAGTCCACAACATTATTTTATTACCATCAATTGTGTTGAGTTTTATTCTTATATATATATTGACGCCCATTCTTCATATATATTCAGATCGAACGGATGCGGACCAACTCCTACCATTTGAACGCATACGAGCCATTCAAGAGGAATTGGCGGGTTCATACTTGATGAGGTCGTCACGCCTGGCGGAGAACTCTTTAGATATCCACCAAAATGAACGATGATGATGTATGTGCCGATGACGATGTATGTGCCGATGACGATGTTTGTGTATAATAATAGTTGCTTAATTATTCATGTACTCGTATGTACCGATGACGATTCTATAAGTATACCGCTCGATCGATTTCCTCGCTCTCCCTCCGCAGAAATACGCCCAACGGGCAGAGATGCATGGCGAAGATTTAGCTGCCTCGCGCAGAAAACGGCCTAAATCTGCCATCAGAAGAACCTTTAACACCGGTTCCAGATACGAACCGGTGTTAAAGGGGGTTCTGCGGCAGCCTGACGTCGCCACCCTTTAACACCGGTTCGTATAGGAACCGGTGTTAAAGGGGCCCCCCCTCTAACACCGAACCCTCAACAGCGGTTGGGAAACCGCTGTTAGAGGGTCCTCCAAACCGGTGTTAGAGGGGTACGTGTGCACTAGTGCCACACAATATGTCGCAATGAACTAAGTTGTGGTCCTCCTGACGAGTCTGAAAGACATTCTTCTCCTCGTCAGGGGCATCCTCAAAAGGTGGGGGGCCTAGTGGCGCTTCTAGCACGTATTGCTTTTGTGCAGCAGAGAGGAGAATCCTCAAATTTCATGGCCCATTCGGTAAAGTTGCTACCGTTCGTTGCAAGTTTCTCTTTCTCCATGAACACATTGAAATTAAAAGCAGGTGGTGCCATCTACAACAGAATTTGTAAAGTTTAGACTAAGTGTATGATAGATTGAGTTCAACTAATCCATATTACGAATGAACTACCACTCAAAAACGACATCCCTCGTGCCTTTTTGGTGATTACATGAACCAAATCCACTATACCAAGTCCGATCATCACGTGAGTCGGTATAGCTTCTAAGGCGAGCATCAAATGGGCATCATATCTACTATATGACTCATGCTTAACCTTTCGGTCCGTGTTCTGAGGCCATGTCTGTACATGCTAGGCTCGCCAAGTTAGAACCTTAGTATTCGCGTGTGTAACTGTTTTACACCCAAAATATGATCGTGGATCCAAGAACACCCGATCATCACGTGATGTCTTGGAGCGACGAAAACATAATCGACGCATACTAAAGGAAGAACACATTCTTGTCTTGATATTTAAATGAGGGGTCATCTTATTATGCTAACAAAGCGCTAAAAAAGCAATATAAGATGCTATCAAACATCACATGTTTATTAGCGAAATGATATGGTTCCCGCGTATGATCTCTATCATGTGCATCGTGGTATGATCACTATCATACCTATATGTGTAAGTCCAAGGTCTATGGAGATTACACATTATGTATGTTGTAAGAGTATCATCTCATACTTCTACTTACAACATCACCATATCATAACACTAGCCCAACAACAATCTAAAGTAGACGCCTCTAATTTATCCATTGCAAGTTTTACGTGGATTAGGGCTTTCGAGATAGAACCGTTCTGACCTACGAACATGAACCACAACAAGGGTAACCAAATTGTTGACAACTCGTTGCACAATAGATATTGAATATAGTAGGAGAGACAGACACCCGCTAGCCACTTATGCAAACTAGTTGCATGTCAAGCGTGGAACATGTCTCATGTGCGAGGACATGTAAAGTTTGTCCGGGCCGTTTCATCCAACTATGCCACCAATATCCAAAATTACAACTAAGGAGAAACAACATGATCATCATCGCCCACATACTCATATGTGTACTACCCGTGTAAAGCATCTATGCATAGATCCGGCTCTGATACCACTGTAGGGTTCGCAGCATAGAAAACAAAAAATTTCCTACGATGTGAACTATGTACCAAGATCTATCTATTAGATACAAACAACGGGCGGATGTATATCCGTAGAGAACATACCCTTGAAGACTGACAACGCTTAACGAGTTCAACTCGTGGTTGATGTAGACGATATCTTGCCGATCTCAAGATCGAGAGGAAGTCCTAGCACCGTAAATCACCAGCGCATCCGTGCTCGCACACACGTTCGAGGCACCGAGCAACCTCCGCCTCCTCGCTCCAGCGATGCAGCGGAATCACAACTCTTTCTTGCCGAATAGCCATCGGGAACATGTATCTCGCTAGTCCGAGACCATGGGGGATAAATTCTAGAGGGGGAGAGAGATCCTTCATGAGGAGGTGTGAGTGAGAAGTGAGGAGAGGGGTGCCTTTTATAGGAGGAGGTCGGGGGGGGGGGGGACCCCAAGGGGGTTGCCCGCGCATGGGGCTGCCCCCTTGCCCTCCCCTCTTCATGTGGGTGGACACTCCACTCACAAAATTCCATTCATATCCCTCCACTCAAAATCCCACTCAAACATGCCATTAAATTTCCACCAAATTTAATGCAAACTCTCATTAAATAAAACTCTTTTATTTTTTTTCAGAATTTTGTCAATTACTTTAATGACAAACATTCACAAATAACCCCTTGCTAGAATTCTATTTCACATGCATAACCACTTTATGCAATTTCACCCGAAAACCTGTTTCGGTATCTAGTGAAATAAATTCCTGCGCTTGTTCATTCTTTCGGCATGAAAATTTTGCTCCAATTGGAAGTCGGTGTCTCTTAAGTGTGTCACCCTACGGTTCGTGAATAATGCGGACATGATCGAGAACCCTCTCGTATCAATAATCAGAAGCGGGATCTGGAGACCCATCGACTCCCACACATTCAACGATGACTTTCTTGTGATCGGAACCTTTTACGCTAGTATCTTAATCCCTTTGTTTCACGATATATTACATGTCCGAGATTCGATCATCGGTATCTCCATACCTAGTTTGATCTCACATCGACATGCACTCTTTTCTCGCTCCGTGATATAACATTCTAGTGATCAAATCACTTGCTTGCAAGCTAATCAATGTGATATCACCGAGAGGGCCCAGAGTATATCTATCCGTCATCGGGATGAACAAATTCCACTCTCGATCCATGATCCTCAACATAACACTTTATTAGTTCTGAATCCATCTTTATAATCACCCTGTTATGGTGTGACGTTTGATGTTATCAAGAAACTCTTCCAGTGTTAGTGATTGACATGATCTCATGGTCTAAGGATTAGGATCACTTCGTAAGTTGTTATAGCAATATAAACTCAATTACTTTTATCGTAATGCTATACTTCGGATGAATGTTCATCACACCATTACACTAATGTTGTGATCCCGTTATTAACAACATCCAATGTCCATGATCAGGAAACCTTGATCATCTTGTTAATCAACGAGCTAGTCTATGAGAGAGGCATAACTAGGAACTTTCTGTTTGTTTATTAAACACACATGTATTAATGTTTCCATATTAATACAATTATAGCATTCAAAATAAACATCATATACTTGGAATACACATAAAAAACACTTTATTATTGCCTTTCAGGGCATATTCCCTTCAGCCTTCCCAAATCTCGGGACGAGATTTCTTTTAAGGGTGGTAGCCTGTCACATCCCAAATTTTTCCAAATTTTGAAATGTGAAAAATAAATAAACGAAATAAATAATTGTTGAAATTTAGGGTGTGAAGAAACTTTTTGATTCCAAATGGAAACATCAAAACCTATTTTGATAAAATAAAACCCTAAAGGGATTAGAAAGATAAAAAAAAGTTATAATAGTTGGAATCACCATTTTTGGATCTTTAAATAAAAAAGATATGGTTTTTACAAAGCAAAGGTAGAAATATAAATGAGGACTATTTTAAAGAGTCAAATTAAATCTTGTCCAAGCAAATGAAATAAAATATTTCTATTTGATAAAAAGAGTAAAGGAGTATTTAAATAAAATAATAAGGATTTATTAATACCTAATTTTATTTAAGTAAAGACTTTTTGCATTTTAAATAAACATTAAAACTTATTAAAGTTTTTAAAATAAATGTATTCTTGTGACGAAACTAGTATCAATGTAACGCTTTACAATGAACTATTTGTAATTGTTTGTCACCTCTACACAAATATATTCTTAGTTCTTCCAAAAGATCATAAGAATATCCTTAATATCGTCCAATGATCATTTTATGATTCATTCTGGTATATGCTCATAACACTTAGAGCATAGGACATATCTGGATGTGTACATATCATGGTATGATTGATCAAAACATTCTCGTGATTTCACTCATCAAGTGTCAAAGCACATGAATCTTGTTTCACTTATCAAGTGTCGATACACTTGAATCTTTATTCAATTCCTTTCCATGGATAAGAACCGCTTCTTGTCGTTTCTATATTGAACTCCTTCAATATCTCATATATGTATGTTTGGCACAACCATATTAGCGTCACAGTCTATCCTCTATAGACATTCATGCTAAATATTCGGGTTTTGCCTAAGTATTTCATTGAAATGAAATTCTTAACCTTTGTCAATAAAAGATACATCATTTCCAATCAACAAGATGTCCTCCACATAATATATTAGAAATATGTCTTAGCGCTCCCACTTAATTTCTTGCAAATGCAAGCATCTTCATCGTCTCCAGATGAAAACTCCTTTTGATCACGGTGAAGATTCCAACTCCGCGATGCTTACTTCAAACATTGAAGTTTGCATGCCCTTTTAGCATCCTTTGAATTTAACAAAACCCTTTGGACCGTGTCTTGTACACGTCCTAGGTAACCATTCTATTAGAAGAATTTTGTTTTGTTTATTCATCTACCATATACCAAATTATATGTAGTGGTTGCTACTTTAATCCGTCAAGACTAAATATCGCTATGAAAGATCAAATCTTGTCATAGTCAATTCTTTGAACATTATCATAAAAACTTTATCGACATGTCGACTATTTCATAGATGTGAAACATCCATGTCTGTTTATTTATAGATCCAAATACAACCGATAGGTTTTTACACCTTTCCGGAGGGTCTTCCAAGTTCAAAACTTGATTTCTCGTGTATGAAACTATCACGGATTTCTCGTGCATACCAAAATTTAAGAAATGACAATTTGGGTTTTACCCCAAACCATAACTTCCATGGTGTCATTTCAACGGATCAAGATGGAGCTCTTTTCAGTGTAAAAGCGGTAGTCTCTAAATCTTTTAATCTTTTAAAACATAATGGCAGTTTTATAAATAACACCTTTGATCCAACCATGTCAAACAAGGTTTCATTACAAATCTCAAACACTCCATACTTCTATGGTGTTTAGGGAGATGTAAATCTAGGTGTTTTGCTAAACTTGCAACTCAAATAAATCCCTTTATGATAAATCATAATTTATTTATTTTTCTTGTTACACTTGTAACTCAAATAAATCCCTTTATGATCAAATCATAAATCATTTATTTTCTTGTTACAATGATTTTCCACTTCATCTTGAAAGTCTTTGAACGTTTTCAAATATTTCATACTTCTTTCTCATTAAGTGAACATTCACTCAAATTTCTGGAGAAAGCATATGAAGTTGAAATCCATCGCCATTTACTATACATAATAGACTACATACATTGATATGTATAAATTCCAATATTAGTCGATCGTTCTTCTTTGGCCTTTGAACGAAGTTTTAATTATCCCGAGGAAAGTCTCACAAGCGTCACTTGATCAAATCAAAGACTCCAAAAATCCATGAATATGGAGATTCTTCATGTTTTCTTTCCAATATAATTTAAATGGCGATGTCACTTTGTAAGTGATCTTTCAATCATTTGTCTTGCGCCATTTTAGCATTAGGTTTTATGGATGTGATTTCTCCAACTAGATTTGTAAATCATCCATCTTATATGGAATACGGTAATTATTTGAACAACCTTTGTTCTCATAATACCTGATTTAGATAACAATTATTAAAACAAATCTTGAAGTCAAGCTTTGATGTTAACGAGAAATACAAACAACGGTTTGTTTGTTTTCGATAAACATCATCACATATTCTCTTGCTAGTTACTTAGGCCATTGTAGTTCATGAATTGCGTCGTTCTGTATGAAATTCCATACCAACCAATTCGGTATCCAATACCCAAGAACCACATTGTCTAACAAGCAAAGAATACAACCATAACATGTATATCATCCATATACCTAAATTGGATATTTCCAATCTTTTCTTTTCTGCAAAATATATTTTATAGATTCTCTTTCAGCATTTCCTTTTCCTTTTAAAAGAATCTATCAACATCAAAAGTGGCACCATATACATGACACATAGTCCAAAGCGTGTATATTCAAATAAAAATACCTTTGGACTTGCACTTTGAAGTAGATCACCATCATCAAAATGATCGGCATTCTTTCAAAAATACATTCTTTAGTAATCTTTTAGTGTAGTAAACACTTCACATACATCTTCTATTCATCCTTATCATGACGACTTTCATGATCAAGCTACTGTAGCTTATAAAGGCGAATCGTGAGTATAACATTACATTCCAGAACCCTTTTGGATGATTAGGATGTCTAACATCTCTAACCTTTGCAAATTCTCATCCAATATGAGAACATATATTATACTCTATCATATTGCAACCAAAATATTATTTCAGATATCGTTATATCTGCCACACATGATGGTTTCTGAAACAATTCTGTCAGCTCCTAGATAAACTTGATATTAAAACAATCAAGAAGCATGGAGGCAAAGATGATACTTAAGATACTAACACTGGAATTGTTACTCTCGATTTAATACCAATTATTAAATTTCACGGAGTAAACAAAGTTTGCTGAAAGTTTGCAATAGGTGTCACATCCCAAAATTTTCCAAATTTTGAAATGTGAAAAATAAATAAACAAAATAAATAATTGTTGAAATTTAGGGTGAGAAGAAACTTTTTGATTCCAAATGGAAACATTAAAACCTATTTTGATAAAATAAAACCCTAAAGGGATTAGAAAGATAAACAAATAATAAATAAAGTTATAAAAGTTGGAATCACCAACTTTGGATCTTTAAATAAAAAGATATGGTTTTTATAAAGCAAAGGTAGAAATATAAATGAGGACTATTTTAAAGAGTCAAATTAAATCTTGGCCAAGCAAATGAAATAAAATATTTCTATTTGATAAAAAGAGTAAAGGAGTATTTAAATAAAATAATACCAAATTTTATTTAAGTAAAGAATTTTTCCATTTTAAATAAAATTAAAACTTATTAAAGTTTTTAAAATAAAAATTCCAAGTGTTTTAGTTTTCAAATAAAACCTACTGAAATGGTTTTGGTGAAATTTAGAAAGTCAAATAGAGTTTTAAGCATATTTGAATCCTATTTGAATTAAAGACCAAAGTCTATTTATTTAATTTTAATAAATAATAAACCCTAAAAATAATTGTTCCATTTTGGACTTTGGAATATATTGATAAACAGAATTAAAATATACCCAAATTTTGGTGGTGGTTTGAATTGAAATAGAGTTTGAATTATTTGAATGAAACTCAAAACAGAAATTCCAAATAGAAAAAGGAAAAGCTTTCAGTATAAAAAATGAAACTAACCCATCCTGCCCAGCCAAAGAGCCCAAGAACTAGCCCAGCTTCCTCCCGATGAAACATTTTTCCACTCAACCTCGCACCCGTCCAGTCACTAACGCAGAGGCCCCAACTTTCTTCTCTCTCTCTCTCTCTCTCGCAGACAGCACGGTCCCACCTGCCAGGTCGTCGTCTTCACCCGCGTCGACCGTTTCCCCCACGCTCGTCGCCGTTCTGCCTCGATTCATTTCGCGTTAATTCGAGTTATTGTCTGTGTTAATCTCGCCAGCGACCATGCACCTTTAAACGCCACGCTCTCCTCTTCCATTCTCCCCAAGCCACACCTCCTCTCTTCCTCCAGGCTGCGAGAATCGCTTGCTCGAACCCCTCTGCCCCGACGAACTTCTCCGGCAAATTCCGGCGACGTCCAACCGCCCCTCGCCTCCCACTGCACGCGAGCTTGCTTCCCCACTTCCTGCGCATCTCCCAGTGCCAACCGCTTGGCCTCGCCCGCTCCACAACGTCGGCAACCTCGACACCGAACAACACCGTCGTCTGCCATTTCTCCGGCGAGTTTCCCCGGTGAGTACCGACCGCCCCGAACCCTCTCGTTGATGCTCCCATGATCCCTAGTACCGTACATGTCTAACTGCATGCTCCGTTTGTCTTAGCGCGCTCTCAAACCCCGCCTTCGACGACGAACCGAAGCACCCGACGCCGCCACGGACTCCGGCGAGCAATCCCTCTAGAACCCGCATGCCCCTTGAACGATAGAGACCAGCTTGAGCATCAGAGCGTCACTGCGATCACTGTGAGCTATTCCTCCCTCTCCCTCGCTTCCTAGTTCATCGACAACACCACCACCCGAGCGTGCGCCGCCGCCAGCCGCCGCTAGCGCCACCCAGATATGGCCTGGTCGCTGTGATCCGTAGGATGCAAATCGTCTGGCTGAGATTAGATTTAGACGAAGGGGTATGAGTTGATCAGTGCCGCACGATCTAATTTATATCCAACGAACCACAGAGCGCAATCCGCACGAACCGGTACGCACCAGTAAGAATAAGACACGTGTCCAGAGATTGTTTTAAAAATAGAAATTTGATCTATTAGATTTGCAAACTTGCAAAATTCATAACTTTAAATCTACACGTCCAAATTTTGTAAATTTTATATCAATGGAATCAGCAGAACAAGTACTTTGCAACCATGCACTTTGTTAAATGTTTTGCTTCTAGAAAATTGGTTGAAATTGCAGAAACTTGTGTAGGCATAATTTGAATATAAAATTTGTTCTAGAAATATTTTTAAGATGAAATCTTTGCTAATTGGTTTGTTTTGAACCTACTGACCATAGGAACCAACTTATGGATTTAAAAATGTATTATGTGAAGTTAAGGAATAAATATTTGAATTAGCACATTTCTAGTCAAATAAAAATATTGTTTATGGTTTAGAAATGAGTTTTGAGTAAAGCCTTTGGGAAATGATGTGATTAAAACCTTCTGACCCTAAACACCAAGTTTTGTGATTTAAGAACATATTTGATGAACCATATAAAGTTATTACTTTGCTTAAAGATATTTTCAACAACATAAAATATCACCTTAGCATAATATTTGGTTTATGAGATGAAACCTTTTACAAATGGTTTTACCACTTTAGTAAATGACCACTTTGAGATTTAATATTTTTGGATCCTAGTAGAAACCACTTTACCAAATAAAACCATCTTTTGCATGTTTGCATGCATGGCCTTGTTTTTGTTATTTTATGTGGTGAAATGGTTTGAATGCTAGTTGAATATGTGTTTGCTTGATTGAATTGTAGTGAAGTTAGAAGAGTGTGATTTTTGCAAGATCAAGAAGTGAACCAACATTCTCTACTAAAAAGGCAAGTGACACTATCATCCATGTCCTACTATTTTCATTACACTTAGTGGATTTTTGTAACATGCATGATAGGACTACTATATTTCTATGCTATGCTATATCCTATTAGGATATCCTTAAATCTTCCTTAGTGAAAACATTGTAGTTGTAGTATGCTTAGCCCTGCTATATATTTGGGATGGGATACATGATATGATTATATGAAGTGTTGGAAAGATATATGTTTTATATAATAAAACAAGTACTCAATGAACCACCTGGGTGGAAAAGGATACTCAAGATTTGGACAAGGTGGCAACAAAGGGAACCATGTTTATATGGCTATCTTTTTGTGTGTGCACTAGAAGAAAACCAACCAGGGACTTAGAGATTGAACATGTTTCTCGTACAGTGGCTTCCGTGGACAGCCACATCCTAAATGGGCTCTGGCTTAGTCAACTACATGGTGGAAGACCCATGCATTGGCATCTTCAGGTTAACTAGAATTGTGTAAGGGAAATATATCCCTACATTGGTGCCTGGTAGATAAGCTAGCATTGTGTATTGGGAGGACTTCTATGGAAAGAGTTTGTCACATTCTCGATCTGCCAGTACTTCATTTTGGTGAGTACTTATCCAGCGGCCACTGGTGGCATCAAGACGAGATTGTGTCATGTGGGTAAAGTGTACAACTTTTGCAGAAGATCAAATTCTAAGTACTTAGCCGTGTCCCCGGTTATGGACAATTCTGAGCAACTAAGGCCTGAAGCTATGGAAGATCTCGACATTCCAATTTCTCAAAGTAAAACTTGATGGTGACAACAAGGGATTAGAAGCACTTGGATTTTTCCAAGGAGTTCAGAAAGATTTGACGAAAGATCAAAACTATTTTGAAAAGATAGGATAAAACTATATTGCTTTCTGCAAATGAGCCTAAACCCTATTTAGCCAAATATGCATGTAATGATAGGATCCACTTATTTCTACATAGTAGTGAAACTTGCCAATGCAATTCAAATGTATTGACCCTTGTGGCTGCAACTTATTATGCTGCAGGTTTATTTGATGTTAGTGAAGTATGTTGAATAGGATTAAAAGTCTACAACCAACATGATTGCCTGTGGCACTTTGAAGATGAAGGATCCCATGCTATTGTTATATTCTACTGCATTGTAATGAGATAGCCAAATGAGCTATGTAAGATGTAATAAATTATTTTATTCCTGGTTATAAAGTTGTATTATGACCTTTGTATCTTGATATTACATCTTAACTGTGGATGCTAGATATTGATCCAGGGACTAGCATTGTAAACACAGGGATCTCTACCTTATTAAAGGTTGGGAACCTTACAATAGGACTTTAAACTTTAGATTGACACTCAACACAATACAATACCAGTTCGTAATGTATATATCCATAATTCTATAGTTCTATTATCTCAATTACAACTATGCATAAGGTGATGAACGAATGCCAATGGCTACAACAAATTATGCAAATTTACTTTTATTTAATTTATGATAAATTGAGTTCTACTAATCCAAATTAGAAATGAAATCCCACTGAAAAAAGACATCCCTTGTGTCTTTTTGGTGATTACATGAACCAAATCCACTACACCAAGTCAGATCATCACGTGAATCAGTATAGCTTCAAATGCGAGCATCCATATGGTCATCATATCAAAACATATGACTCATGCTTAACCTTTTGGTCCGTGTTCCAATGCCATGTCTGTACATGCTAGGCTCGCCAAGTAAGAACCTTAGTATTCGCGTGTGTCACTGTCTTACACCCGAGATATGCTCGTGGATTCAAGTACACCCGATCATCACGTGATGTCTTGAAACGACGAAACATTGTCGATGCATACTTAAGGAAGAACACATTTTTATCTTGATATCTAAATGAGGATCATCTTATTATGCTAATAAAATGCCAAACCAGCAATATAAGATGCAATCAAAACATCACATATTTGTAAGTGAAATGATATGGTTCCCGCATATGATCTAAATCATGTGCACCGTGTTATGATCACTATCATACCTCTATGTGTAAGGCCAAGGTCTATGGAATTTACACGTTATGTGTGTTGTAAGAGTATCATCTCATACTTCTACTTACAATATCACCATATCATAACACTAGCCCAGCAACAATCTAAATTATACGCCTCTAATTTATCTATTGCAAGTTTTACGTGGCTTAGGGCTTTCGACGATAGAACCGTTCTTACCTACGAACATGAACCACAACGAGGATAACCAAATTTTTGACAACTCGTTGCAAATTATATATTGACTATAGTAGGAGAGCCAGACACCCGCTAGCCACTTATGCAAAACTAGTTGCATGTCAAGCTTGGAACAGGTCTCATGTGCGAGGAAGTGTAAAGTTTGTCCAGGCCGCTTCATCCCACTATGCCAACAATATCCAAATTACAACTAAGAAGTAATAAAATGATCATCATCGCGCACATACTCATATGCGTACTACCCTTGTAAAGCATCTACGCATAGATCTGGCTCTAATACCACTATAGGGTTCGCAGCATAAAAAACAAATTTTTTTCCTACGATGGGAACTATGTACCAAGATCTATCTACTAGATACAAACAACGGGTGGATGTATATACGTAGAGAACATACCCTTGAAGACCGACAAAGATTAACGAGTTAAACTCGTGGTTGATGTAGACGATCTCTTGCTGATCTCAAGATCGAGAGGAAGTCCTAGCGCCGCAAAACAGCAGCGCATCCATGCTTGCACACACGTACAAGACACCGATCAACCTCCGCCTCCTCGCTCCAGCGATGCAGCGGAAGCACAACTCTTTCTTGCCGAATAGCCACCGGGAACATGTATCTCTCTAGTCCAAGACCATGGGGGATAAATTCTAGAGGGGGAGAAAGATCCTTCACAAGGAGGTGTCCTTTGAGAGGATGAGAGGGGGGGATTTTATAGGGGAGAAGGGGGGCACCCAAGGGGCATGGCGCCCATCCATGGGGCTGCCACCACCTCTTCCACATTCATGTGGGTGGACACTCCAGTCACTCAAATGCCTTTCAATTCCCTCCACTCAAAAACCCACCTAAATTCCCATTAAATTTCCACCAAATTTAATGCAAACTCTCATTAAATATAACTCCTTTTATTTATTCAGAATTTTGTCAATTATTTTAATGAAAAACATTCATATATAACCCCTTGCTAGTATTTCATTTCACATGCAGAAACACTTTCTGCAATTTCACCCGAAAACCCGTTTCGGTTTCTAGTGAAATAAATTCCTGCGTTTGTTATTCTTTCCGGCATGAAAATTTTGCTCCAAATGGATGTCGGTGTCTCTTAAGTGTGTCACCCTGCGGTTCGCGAATAATGCGGACATGATCGAGATCCCTCTCAGATCAATAATGAGAAGCGGGATCTGGAGACACATACTGACTCCCACACATTCAACGATGACTTTCTTGTGATCGTCGGAACCTTTTACGCTAGTATCGTAATCCCTTTGTTTCGCGATATATTACATGTCCGAGATTCGATCATCGGTATCTCCATACCTAGTTTGATCTCGTTACTGACATGCACTCTTTTCTCGTTCCCGTGATATAACATTCTAGTGATCAAATCACTTGCTTGCAAGCTAATCAATGTGATATCACCGAGAGGGCCCAGAGCATATCTATTCGTCATCGGGATGAACAAATTCCACTCTCGATCCATGGGCCTCAACATAACACTTTAGTAGTTTTGAACCCATCTTTATAATCACCCTGTTACGGTGTGACGTTTGATGTTATCAATAAACTCTTCCGGTGTTAGTGATTGACATGATCTCATGGTCTAAGGATTAGGATCACTTCGTAAGTTGTTATAGAAATATAAACTCAATGACTTTGATCATAATGCTATACTTCGGATGAATGTTCATCACACCATTACACTAATGTTGTGACCTCGTTATTTACAACATCCAATGTCCATGATCAGGAAACCTTGATCATCTTGTTAATCAACGAGCTAGTTTATGAGAGAGGCATAACTAGGAACTTTCTGTTTGTTTATTAAACACACATGTATTAACGTTTCCGTATTAATACAATTATAGCATGTAAAATAAATATTTATCATAAACAAGGAATACGATAATAACCACTTTATTATTGCCTCTCGGGCATATTCCTTTCAGGTATGACTTATCGGGTTCCCACAATTGGTATACCTGGTACTCACCTATGGTACGGCCCATGAAACCCAACTAGAATCACGAGACCTGGAAGCACCCGAAGCCCATGAACCAGACGTGGAGATCAAGTTTTACATACAAACCAACATAGATGTCGAGTCCAGATTCTAAGTTGTAACTGACCTAAACTTGGCCACGAGACCTAGCATCTCATATAATTGCTAGGAGGAGCCGAGGGAAAGATCACCTTAGCTTTGAGCAACCACAACTTGTCGTGAGTTAGGTTGCACGAATCGGAGACTCTGTAATCCTCTTTGCAAATAATCATACTTTCATCTACTCTCTTGTTTGTCTGATAAGACGAGGAAATCAACAACACTCCTCTTTCCCTGAAACCAAGTCCATAACAATGGGCATTGCCGAGGTTATCCATCGTCAATTGGCGTCATCTGTGGGAAAATTGCGCATTCAGATCATGAGTTCGACGGCTCCTTCACCAAGCAGCAACTCGATGGCCACTTGCGAACAGATCCATTTTGGCTCCATCGATCTCCATCCACACCCACCCTCCCTTCTCCTGGCTCTTGACAACTTTGACTGGTAGACAGATCTAATGATCGGGAGCCTCAGGCCTCAGCTTCCGCATTGGGTCAGAAGGAACTTCCTGCCTCTTGGATCTGATATATTCGGGTCCGTTGGCAGGAATCACAACGCCAACGTCTTTCGTCGGATCCACTAGAGGTACAACTCTTTACACAAAAAGCAATCAAGCACAACAGCGACATGGAAGCATAAGATTTTGCCCATCCATGTGACGATGTCTCTTTCGAGTCTGAGGTCTAGCTAGCATCGGCTTCGGTGCTCCACAACGCGAAACCGACAACCACCATTGATAATGAGCTCGACGATTCCTTCGACTATGGGATCAAGAAAGATGAGCCTTACCTAGAATCAGATTAGTTGGATCTCACTTACGGTGTCTCTAGCGCACCCGAGGTTCACAACAGTCGTGCCTGACGTGTCATCAAGTATACGTCATATCAACAGATCCACCAAAGACCTCAAAACCACACGACTCCAATGGTAACCCTATCATTAATCCCGAAAACATTACTATGGACAATGATCCAAATGCTCGCAGTAACGGACCTGGGACACCCGTGGATAATAGGATGGTCCAAGGAGGAGACGCGGGATGTAGTGGAGATCGAATAACTCTTCGGCTCTCACCAAAAACCTGGAACAAATCAAGGAAAACTGTTTCGGGTGCAGTTCCAATGACGGCGGATGCCACACGCGAGGAGTTGATGGTCTATCAATTTTGCTCCATAAGAAAAGGAGGGAGCTAGTCAAGTTGCAGAGGCAGTTGAAGGAGCGCAAAAGGGCAGCCGACGAATCAAGTTTTAGAAGGGCCCAACAACTAAGATCAACCTGAAATTCTGCAAGCGTCCAAGGAGGATCGCAGCCTAGGAGAGGCTGTTCTGAGCAACAAAACATACCCGAAGGTGAAAGACGAGATTTAACCCGTGACTTGGACTTATCGTTCATGTCAGTGGATTCAAAGGGTAACATCAAGGCCAAGACAAAGCTTGTATTTGTCATAGCACAAACCTACTTTCTTACAACCCAAGAAGCAGCTGATGATCCTCGGCAGCTATTCATCTCTCCGCACTGATGGGCCTCGGCATGGTAGGAGAATCGCTCGCACAAGGGGTCAGGAGGTCGCCCCACGACCCAATAGATCACCTCGTCGTCACAACATCCCTCGGCAGGTGTTGGAGACCCAAAGATCTAGCTCACCGCACCACGTGCGCTTTACGCAAACCTCGTGCAACCAAGATGGCATGAACGATATCACGCATCGCAGAGTCGATAAATCTCGGTGTCGTGGTGGTGGCACGACAGATGCCATGGGTAGGCTAAAGTATGGGGCCAATAGATGCTAGTGGGATCTGGGGAGGGAAGATATAGTTGATTCTACACAAAAAAGACTAAGGCAAAGAACTTTATTTCTTCTTCCTCGGGCTACAAGTGCTCCTTGAGCTGTATACATGGAGAAGATAAGAACTTTACCAGCCTAACGGTACCAAGAATCAGTCGTCCCTTCCTCAGGGTCCAAGCCTCTCCTTATAAAGGAGTGCCTTGGGTTCCTTTAGGGCTGATGTGGCAAGAATATTCGAGGAATATTCTTGTCCCAATATAGTAGTTCGGCACCCCCATTTCCCTGTCGCTCCTCTAACGACGGCAAGGTTCCAGAGGGCCCCTCCTACGCGCCTCGGGCTTCAGGACTGTCACCTCCGTGACCTCCTTCTGCTTCTCTGTCGCTCTGCGTCTTTGTCTGTAGTGCTTGGCCTGGCTCAGATTCTCCCTACCCTGCGGCTAGGGTTTGACTTCAGGCTTCTCCTTCTCCCAAGCCAGATCATTCGCCCCGCCTCCCGTAGTTCGGCTTGTCCTTTATCGGCATGAAGATTACTTTGACCCACCAGCGATTCTGAGTATCTCGGCCGTAAGGCCTTGTCTTTACTACAAGGGTCGCCCTTTCCTATCTCGGCCGACCTCTACGTGATCCGCCGACTCAGTCATAACTCGACTAGACGGGAACATCCTTTCGCCTTTCCCCGACTTTACCCTATCCGGGTTATCTCCCAACATTAGTCCCCGGCTGGTATGGCCCGCCGATACCTCGGCCGGTCTTACTAGTTCCATGCGACACGTTCAATCGCTTCCGAGTTATTTTCTATTTCGCTCGAGGTATCCTCGTATCTTCTCGCGTACGCCTTGTCCTACGTGTCATCCCCATCATTGTTTCTCTAGTTTTTGTTCCCCACAAGATTTATCGACAGGCTACGATTACCATTGTGCTCGTCGCCGCTTCTGCGACGCCTCGTCTTGCTTCCGTTGGGGATCGTGATCTTGCTTGCTACCGTGTGGCCCTTGGTGTGGTTCCGCTCAATGACGTGCGGTCGTGCTGCGCACACGATCTACGCGGCCAACCGCCACACCCACGATCCCACTACCTTGCCTGCGGCTAGGTTATAAAGAGGGGAGCGGCGCTGGAGGATTCACTTTCCCC
Organism: Avena longiglumis; assembly: GCA_030063025.1. Taxonomy (NCBI): domain Eukaryota; kingdom Viridiplantae; phylum Streptophyta; class Magnoliopsida; order Poales; family Poaceae; genus Avena; species Avena longiglumis. The sequence goes on from CP125974.1 coordinate 558,455,085, forward strand.
TTCCCGTTCGCCCACACCCTTCTTCTTCCTCTTGTTTCCGCGCCTGCCCGTAGCTCCGCCGCTGCGCGTTCATCAGAACCTCCGACGGCGAGGACTCTGCCGCGTTGCTCCGTCTGCCTCGTCCGCGTTTACTAGCTTTGGCATCGTCGCCGGTGAGTTCTTTCTGGCCGCGCTATCTAGGCTTTTCCCTAGATCTCTTTGCCTCGGTTTTGCATTCGTGCGGCGGTTCCTCTGATCCTCCGCCGCCGTTACCGTGCTAAATCACGACGGGGCCCTATAGCTCTAAACTTTCCTCCGCCGCTAGTTCTTCCTCCGCCGATTTTTCCGGTGAGCTCATGTCTAGATCCTTTAGCGGTGCACTGATAGAGAATGATGATGCTAGCTCTGGGCCCGAGCGAGGCTCGTGGCAGGGCTCCTCCGTTACTCGCCGCGAGGCTCGTGGCAGGATTCCCGCCGAGGTCTCTTGTCGTTTACCCGGCAGCGAGTCCTCTCCGGATCTTAGGGAGGGCGAGTATGTAGTCTTTATGTCGCATTTCTCGCGCGGCTTTGGTATTCCTCTTAGCGACTTCGCCAGAGAGTTCCTCGACCACTTCGGCCTCCAGCCGCATCATCTTCCTGCAAACGCCATCGCCTCTCTTTCTGCTTTTATCTCTGCCTCGGAAGGATACTTCGTCCTATGGCCGTCCGTGCATGTCTGGTCGAAGTTCTTCCAGATTTGTTCTAACGTAGTCCCTGACAAGTCTCTGCACCCTTTCGAGAAACTGCTTACTCAATGCGGAGCAGCGTCCATTACTCCTCGGAGGAAGTCTGTATTTCCTCGTGTTACTGGGCTAGAGTCCTGCAAGAAGTGGCACAAGTCCTTCTTTTATGTCAAGAACACAGGAACGGAAGACAGGATTCGGCTCCCTGCATTCTCCATTGGTACGCCCTCCAAGGTGAATTGGACTTATAATACGAAGAAGAGTCACGCCTTGGCCGAGGCTTTTGAGATTCAGCTTAAAGAGCTGATCCGCGCCGGGTTACGCGGCGAAGATCTGATGACTAACTTTATCAGTAGCCGAATCTGCCCCTTCCAGAAACGGACACACAAGATCTGTTACATGAGCGGTCCTCTCGACCCCAACCGAGTCTCGACCGTCGAGCTGGACAACTATCTCATCTTTAAGCGTGTCCGAGCCATCTTCAAGACGGAGATGCCTGAGGACTGGGCTTGGGGGTTGAAACCGTTTACACGCGAGCGTCCTCCTCCTGAGGTAAACTTAATCAATAACGCTCTGTTTTCCAATTGCTTTCGTAACGGTTTTCGCTAATTTTCCCTTTTTCTTGTCTTACAGAGGTTCGCAGAGCAGAAGAATGAGGATGCCGAAGTCTTGTTGCTTCCGTGGCCCGCGGACCGGAGTACCCCGGACACTGGTGAGCCGGACTCGGAAGAGTTCGTCCCTAAGTAGGATCCTGCCCCGGATCGTGCTCGCGGGAAGACCTCGGCCCACGAGGAGGAAGGTGATTCGGACGAGGTCCAAGTTCTTGAGGTAGTTACCGCAATTCCTATTTCTTATGCATTTCCGGCTTCTAATTTCCCAGCTAATCCAGCCGGTCAGGTTCACGATGCCGAGCCTATTGCTTCCCCTACTTACCTCGGGAAACGTGGGGCTCCCTGCGATGCCTCCGAGGCGGCTCCTGTGAAACGAACGAAGTCCTTTGAATCCTCCCCGGCGCAAGATCATGCCTGGAGTTGCAGGGTAAGTTCCCTTTTGCTCGTATTTCTTGTTTCTCTCTTTCTGTTTTTTAACCTGATGTCGCTCTCTTTTTTCTATTTCCACAGTGCTCCACTCTCCGTTAAGCCCGGTGGTCCTAGCATGACTAGCCGTGTGACTCGGCCGCAATCTCCTTCGCCTGCCGAAGATACCAGGGTTCCGAGTCCTCCTCGTGCAGCATCTCCTCCAGTTCCGAATCGATCGCCCCCTCGCCGTGATGTACCTGAGACTCCTCTTGATGACGTTGACTTCACTCGGCCTTCCGAGATTTCCATGGAACCAGTTGTCTCCTCTGTGAATCTGAGCGTCTCTACCGAGCCTCTTTCTACCCCCGCAGTTTCCATAGTAGCTCCCGCCCCGGCCGAGGACGTTAATATCCCGGTGCCCTCTGCGACCGTGATTTCTCCGGATCCTAAAGCCATTGTTCCCATTGCCGAGGTATCAGCTCCTGCTGATGCCTCTAAAGTAAGTAAAGTTGTCGCTTCCAAGGCCTCCAGTTCCCAGAAAGGTCTTGTTGACTCTTCTCAGCCGAGTATCGCCGATGTGCTGCGCAAAAGAACTGCTTCTACCAAAACCTCCGTTACTCTGGCCGCCGGTACCCAGCTTGCTCTTCATAAAAGCCCTACGGCCGCGGTGGTTACGCATCACGTCCGGGGTAAAGTCCTAACTCGGACGACTAGTGGGAACAGCCTCGGCTCGCTGGTGGAATATGCCAATAATTGGAATGCTGCCGATCAGTGAGGGTGATGGGGATATGCCTACTGGGGTATCCTCAGCGGGACGTTTCCGACTGGCCCAAGGGCTGGCGAGTGGGCCTGCAGAACGGCGAGTGGATCAAAGCCCATCAAGGTACCAGGCGACTGGAGGTCGAAGGCCCAGGCGAGTAGATAGGCCCAGTCGGTGCAGGTTAAACGATTGACAAAGTTGTAACGAATCGGTTGGGATATGTAAACCCTAGGGAGGTAAGCCTATATAAACCTCCCTAAGGGTGAGTAGAGACACGTTCCCTCATACACCCAAGCAACTCGCCGCCTAGTCGAGTTCGCCCATCATAACACCTCCATAATACAATCTAGCGGAGTAGGTCTTTTACCCTCGGGCGAACCTGGGTAAAACCACTGTCTTTGCCCTCATCTCGCACCGAGATGGCTGGCCGCCCTTGCCTTCGTTCTACTACCTGCCGATTGCAGCATCTGCGTGGTCATTCCCCACGGTGGCGCCCACCGTGGGGCCTGGCCGGTCGGCGGTGTTCTGCGGCGAGATCCAATCTGCCCATCAACGAGTCGGTCGCCACCGGCCGCATGATAGCGATCGGCGAGATGCTCCAGATCTTGCCGAGCAGCTACGTCCCGGCGGCGCGACCCGTCACGCACAGCGTGATCCTGCCGGTCGGCACGATCAGCCTCTTCGTCGGCTTCACCGACGTCCTCACCTCGGCGGACTCGGCTCGGATCCGCGAAGTCGCCGCCTGCGATCGGCTCTCCGAGCGATCCGCACGATCCACCGCCTCGCCTCGTACAACTCGGCCCCCACAGAACGTGGCGAGAACTCGGCGGCCAAGACGCGGCCCTCACCGACGACGCCGACCGGCGACCGGCGTCACTCGCCGGATCCATCACGCTGCCTCATCCGCGGGCTCCATCGTCGGTCTCCAACGGGAGATTTGAGACCCTCCATCCTCGGAATCTTGATTCGACTCGGGTCGGAAAATTCCGCTGACCTCCACGACGGTGCCAGTCGCCACACCGCGACCTACATGGCCACCGGCACCGATCCGCCGGAGGACCCTTTCTCCACCCGATCCTCCTAACGCCACGGCGGCGGAGGTCGAGGAACTCCGCTGGCTGGCGGAGGCGACGCAAGCGAGCGGCGCGAAAAATTTCGCCTCGGCGGTGGCAGCGCGAGGCTATCACGCTACCAGCGGCGGATCAGTCACGCTGAACCCCACCGTTTAGGGGCGCCCTGAACCGGACGAGAATGACCGGCTCGCATAGCCGGCGCGATCTGCGAGAACGCGCCACCGAAGCGCCGACCCGGCAGAGATCAACGCGATGGGCGCCCCACCACCCAACCGCACCTCCCGAGGACCAGCGCGGATAGTCGTCTCCTCACGGGAGCGAGATGAACGGCCTTCCACCATTCTCCACCCGATGGACAACCTCGTGGCGAGCGAGCGCGGCGACATCACGGCGGCCGCGGCGCCTCTACAGATCGATGCGTCGGGGCCCTACTCGCGAGCCGTGGAACAGCAAAAAGCAGGCGCCGACGCGCAAGGGCGAGTGTACTCGCTCTCCTCGGGAAGCAGGGCGGCCTCAAGCGGCCGTCCAGCGGTGGCAAACACCCTCAATTGCCCGCCAGAGCCACTGCAGCTCAACGCCGACCGAATGCGGCCTCTCCTGCGACCCCAGGCCAGCGACCAACCGTCGCCGCCAGCGGAGAACCAATCGGCGCACTCACATCATCAACAACCAAAACTGGCGCGACGCCAGCCCGGCGACTGCGGCACACCTAACTACTCGCGCGATGGCGAGCCTATGGGGTCGCCATCGACTAGGGCCTAAGTGCTTCGCCCAATGATCCGAGGCGAAAAGTACCCACCAAACTTCAAGGCGCCAAGGAAATCGAAAATCGACTCCTCGTCGACCCCGCGATGCGGCTCGACACATACCTCATGGCAATGGGGATCGCGGGTCACATCGACCTACTACGCCCGTTACCTCCGATGATGGAGGGGCGTGCGGGCAATGGATCAACACGCTCCCCGGGGACGATGTCGACTCACGGGAGGAAATGCGAGCAGCCGGGCACTTGAGTGCTCCTACACCGCCACCACCATTGAAGACCTGGCGATGCGTCCGGGGACCCCGTAGTCGACCAAGAATGGGTCCAACGGTGGCAAGAGCTCTGGTACAACGCGGTCGGCATCCACCGGACACCGCGATCCATTGCTTCAAGACCTCGTGCGCTCTGAGCCTCTAGTCGCCAAGCTCTGCGACACACCCGCACACTCGACAACATCCCGACCTCCTCGAGATCGCCAAGCGATGCCGAGGAGGACCCCAACCAAGACGTCGGCGGCAGTCGGGGGCAACGCCGCCTGACGGCAACGATGGCGGACGCCGAACCGACCTACGCTACAGCGGCACCCGCCTCACAGGCAAGCGCCGCAACGACGGGCGAGTCGACTTCGTCGCCAACGCTGGGCACGCACAACGCGAGCCCAAAAGCTACCGCCGCGACGGAGGGCAGCGACGTGATGGCGGCAACTACAAGAACAAGCCAAGGTTCGATCCCGCGGCCCTCCTTAACCAACCGTGTGCGTTTCACAGCAGGGAAGGGAAGCCCGCCACGCACACCACCGCCGACTGCCACACCCTCAGGGAAATCGAGAAGGCACGTCACGCGCGGGAGGACACCGACAACGACCCGCAAAATGGCGGAAAATTCGGCAAAGTAGCCGGCTCGCTCCACACCTTCACCGGCTTCAACACGAAGCGCGAGAAGAAGGTCATCGCCCGCGCTGTCGCCGTCAACGCGGTGGCGACAGAGCGTCCCCGGTTCTGACTGGTGAGCAGCCCATCACTGGAGCGGCAAGACCACTCGCCACGCGCCAGTATCGGGGCGAGTCGCCCGGTGGTCAAGCCCAAGGTCGGCGACTCGGCTCCCCAAGACTCGATGGGCGGCGGCTCCATCAACATCCTCTACCTCGACACCTTCGGTAGCGGCTCCGCGATCGATGATCGAGACAACCCACACCACGTTCCACGCATCGTCCCTGGTCGGGCGTACCCGATCGGCAAGGTCACGCTACCGTCACCTTCGCACTCCGGCAAACTTCCGCGACCGAGCGGATCGTCTTCGAGCTGGTGCCCTTCGACAGCCTTACCATTGTGTCTGGGCGCCAGCGTTCGCCAAATTCATGGCGGCACCCCTCTGGCATAACGCGATGAAGCTCCGGGCGTGCGGCGTCATCACCATTAACGGCGACCCGACATGGCGCCAATCACGAGGCCAAAGGCGAACTTCGACGCCGTCATCGGCGGAAGCTAGTCACGCCGATGAGCTCGCCAAATACGCGAAAGGGTCAACAATGACGACCCCACAATACTCAAGAAGCCCAATTCAGAGGGCACAAACACCTCAACCTTTGAGGCCACGACGACACCCGCACGTCGAGCTGGTCCCGGCGACCCCAGCGACGGTGACGATCGGGACATGAGCCCAGCATAGGAAGCGCTCATCGAAGTTCGTGAGAATAGGGACATCTTCGCATGGAAACCCTCCGACATGCGGTGTCCCTAGGGAGCTCGCCGAGCACAAACTAACGCCGACCCCAAAGTGCGACCGTCAAGCGATCGCTTCGGCCCTTCAATGAAGAGCGCGTCGAGCAATCGCCGAAGAAGTGCAGGCCGCCTGCTGCAGCTTCATCCGCCAATCAAATACTCAAGTGGCTGGAAAACCCAGTCCTGGTCGAGAAGAAAACGGACCTAGAGAATGTGTATCGACTACACAAAGCTGCCCAAAGGAGCGATTCGTCCTCCCGCGGATCGATCGGATAATCGATTCAACCGCGGGCTCGAGTCGCTGTTTCCTCGGCCTACTCCGGTACAACCATATTAAAATGGCGGTCGAGGATGAGGAGAAGACGGCGTTCATCACGCCATTCGGAGCATTCTGCTACACCGCCATGACCTTCGGCCTCAAGAACGCCGGGGCGACCTACCAGCGGTGCATGCAAGAATGCCTCGCGAGCCAAATTGGCGCAACATCCACGTCTACATCGACGGCGTGGTCGTGAAATCCGCCGCCAAGGAGACCTCCTCGCCGACCTAGCGGAGACCTTCGCCAACCTGCGGAGGTACAAGATAAAGCTCAACCAGTAAGTGCACCTTCGTGTACCGCGGACAATTACTAGGTACGTCGTCTCCAAACGAGGGATCGAGGCAAACCAACGAAGATCGACACGATCGACTCGGCAAACCGAGTGCTGCGCGGCGTCGAGCTGGCGGGCGTGTAGCGGCTCTCGGCCGCTTCATCCCCTTTGGCGAAAAGAAAGCGATGCCCTATACCGCTGATGCGCAGAATCCCACCTTCCATTGGGACAAGGAGGCGGCGCTCGCGACCTCAAAAAGTGCTACTCGCACCACTACTCGCCGCACCCGTCGACAAGGAGCCCATGCTGGTTTACGTCGCGGCGTCCGAAGCGTCGTCGGTATTGTAATGGTCGTCGAACGACGGAGGAAGAAAAGCGCCCGATCCAGCGGCGGTATACTACATCAGCGAGGTCCTAACGAGTCGCGCCAGCGATACCCACATACCAAAAGCTGGTATACGCGGTCTTGAGCTCAGCGCGCCGCACTACTTCCGTGAGCACCCCATCACGGTCGTCTCCTCGGCTCCACTACAAGACATCATCCGAATCGCGAGGCGACCGGGCGGGTCGCCAAGTGGGCCGTCGAGATCGGCGTCCACAACATTAAGTACGAGCCACGAAGGGCGATTAAGTCCCAAGCACTGGCAGACTTCATCGCCGACTGGGAAGAGGCCCAGCAGCCAGACAAGCCGCCGTACCTCCATTACTGGAACCTACACTTCGACGGGTCCAAGAACGCGGACGGTGCAGGCGCGGGGATTGTGTTGACTTCACCAAAAGGCGACAAGCTCCGCTACATCCTTCGCCTCGATTTCACGCCCTGCACCAACAACATGGCCGAATACGAGGCCCTACTTCACGGCATGCGAGCCGCAAAGGAGATGAGCGTCAACCGCCTTCGATGCTACGGAGATTCCGACCTCGTCGCGGGACAAGTCGCCGGCACCTGCGACGCCGTCTCCCCTACCATGGCGGCGTATCGCCAAGAGGTGGACAAGCTGGGCGGCCACTTCACCGGCTATTCCATCGAATGGATCGACAGGCGGAAAAACGAGGAGGCCGACGCCCTCTCTCGCATCGGGTCGGCTCGACTCGCACCACCCGCCGGCGTGTTCCTCGATACAATCTCCAAGCCATCAGTCTCTCCCCCGAGGGAGATCGACATCGGAGTCCCCCTCCAACCAGAGGCAACCTTGGTCGCACTCGTCACCGAGCCAGACGACTGGACCAAGCCCTACATCGCCTACCTGGAGACAGGCAACCTGCCCGCAGACGAGACAAGCGCTCGAATGATCGCTCGCCGATGCAAGTCCTACACCATCATCGACGGCGAGCTACACAAGCGCAGCGTCACCGGCGTGTTCCAACGCTGCGTCCAACCGGCTGAAGGACGCAAAATCTTACACGACATCCACTCAGGCGACTGCGGCCACCACGCTGCCGCGCGCTCCCTGGTCGCCAAAGCCATGCGACACGGCTTGCCGACGCTGTCGATATCGTCCAGCGATGCGCCGGGTGCCAGAAGTACGCCAACCAGACGCACGTTCCAAGTTCGGCGCTCAAAACAATCCCCATCACCTGGCCATTCGCCGTGTGGGGCATGGACATGGTAGGCCCCTTCAAGAAGGCCCCCTCGTCTACACCCACCGCTGGTCGCCACGACAAATTCACAAAGTGGGTAGAAGCCAAGCCAGTCCGAAATGCGACGGAAGATCGCCACTAAGTTCCTCTGCGAGCTCATATACCGCTACGGTTTCCCTAACATCATCACGGACAACGGCACAAACTTCGCCAAGGGAGAAATGGCGAAGTTCTGCGAGGAGCACCACATCCGGCTCGACCTCGCGTCGACACCCGGAATCCAACGGCCAGCGGAACGAGCCAACAAAGCATCCTCCACGGCCCAGCCGCGACTCCAAGTACCACTCGAGCGCACCGGATGCTGGGTCAAGAGCTTCCCTCCGTCATCGGGAATCCGCACCGGTCAATGGTCGGATTCACCCCTTCTTCATGGTCTACGGCGCGAAGTCATGCCAAAACCCTCGAACACGACTCGCCGCGGATCGTCCACTATCGGAGGCAGAAGCGAACTGGCCCGCCAAGATGGGCTCGACCAACTCGACGAGCACGCGACCTCGCCCGATCGCGCACCGCTATCTATCGCCAAGGGCTCCGTCGCTACCACGCCGACGGGTGAAAACCCGCACCTTCCGTGAAGGCGACTTGGTGTTACGCCTCATCCAGACAAGAAGGGCATGCACAAGCTCTCCCTCCGTGGAAGGCCGTTTCGCCATCGGTAGCGTGCTCGAACGACGCCTACTACCTCATCGACGTCTCGGGACGGCGAGCTCGACGTCAGCGGCCATGGAATGTAAATCTCCTACGGAAGTTCTATTCCTAGAACCCCATATGTACTCTCCAATCGCTATGAAATAAAAAGCGATTACCAAATTGCGTCTACTCTCCGTACCTTGTGCCACTCGCTTTTCGTAATAACATCATGCTAACATGCGAAGTCAACCTTTGGTACAGCGGCACGGCCAAGTAGTCGAAATAGGAGCACCGAGTCACCTCAGTCTGTGTCGTCCACTTAAAACGCCAATCCGAGCCCCATTGAGTCGCCTAGCTCGACTGGTTTTGCAAACCAAGACAACTGCCTCGCTTCTCACAGCGACCTCATCCCCGCATCCTCGGCGTAGCGACTCGAGCGACTAAGTACCACGCCGGGGACTGCATACCAGTTCTTCGCGATCGGTGGAAAGCGTCAAGTAAGAGCACGCCTGGACTCGCCACGCGATGACCCCGGGCCAGCGGGGAGTGACGCGCCCACCAACGCTCGGTCCTCAACCACCCTCGAGTCGCGCCGAAATACCAAGTACCACGCTCGGGGACTCGGCCACCCGACCCCGTTCGCGTCCGGGAAAACGGTAAAGTAAAGAGCACTCAAGGGAGTCGCCATGCGACTGGCTCTCCGAGCTCGGGCGAGTCGACTAAACTAAACAAAACACACGATAACAATAAACATCATATACAAGGTGAACCCCACAAACGGGCGGACGCGCTCGGGGACTCATCCAAAATCAAATCCAAAACACGACAATTATTATCAAAACGGACACAACATCCAATTCAATCGCACATCGCAATGTCTTATATTACAAACTATGCCTGTTCGGCAGAACTGCTACTAACTTATCTAGGCATACTACACTATTCCGCAGGCTTCGACGATGACGCACCAGCGTCCCGGCGCTTCCGGATGAACGCCGTGTACGGGTTCGATGGATACGTCGTCAGCTCGCCCGCCATCGCCGCGCGGAAGGGCTGCTCGACCTTGAAGTCGCGATGCGGCGGCTCGGTCGTTTCGCGACGACCGCTTCGCATGCGGAAGGTCGCCCATCGCCCAAACACGCCCGAGCACGCGGCGGACGCTCGCAGCTTAAGAACTTCGCAGATCCACCGCGCTGCAGCGATGAAGGGTACTCACTCGTCACATCGTCGAGGTCGAAGTCTTCGGGGAAGTGGGCGAGCCCCAGGCTCAGAGCCGTCGACGCTCCACGTCGAAACTCCGACCGCGTCATGAACTCCACGACCGCGGGCGCCTTCTCCAAATACTCCCACACCTCAACAAGGTCACTGGGAATAACCTCCGTGGGCGACATCTCTTGAAGGTAGGCACGGATGCAAGTCGCCGACAGCGTCGCCGAGTCGACGAGCATGCTCACGCACTCCCTCGCATCAAGAGAGCTCGCTTCTTCATGGCTACCAATCACACGGCCTGCTAGACGGAAACAGTTGTGAGCACCACGGAAACCACAAACAATATAACTACAAGACTGGGAAGACGCACTCACCGAGCAACGGGCGGGCGAGCCCCGTGATGAAGCTTTGAAGCGACGTCTTATCGTCTTGAAGCCCAACGATGAGGGCTTCCGACACCTTCCGGTCTTCTTCCGCGGCAAGAACGGCCTTAGCTCGACCGTCACGAAGCTCGCTTCTTCTTTCGCCTCCCGCAGTTCGCGCTCGAGGTCGGCGATCCTTTGCTCAGCAGTGCTTAACGCAGATCTCGCCGCCATCAGCTCGCCAGCAGGGACAAGCTCCTGGCGAGCCACCTCCGCCTGCGCAGCAACTGCCTGAAGCTCCTTGTTTACTTCTTGGAGAGCGCCCAACTCCTTCTCAGCACGCTGCTTCGCAGCCAAACGCTCTGCCGACTCCAGTTGTAAACCCTGCAAATTTTCAAAGTCAGTTCACACGAAAATAACTCAGTGCCCACCCGCTATAATTTAGCGGAGGCGCACTCGGGGACTGGCGGTTCGAAAATTACTAACTGCCCACCCGCTACAATTTAGCGGGTGCGCACTCGGGGACTGGCGGCTCGAAAATTACTCGGCCCACCGCTACAATTTAGCGAAAAGCGCACGGGACCGACTCAACGCACAAAACAGTAGCTAGAAGAATCGTGTCGCCGCAGCACCGACCGATCCTCGGGACCGGAGGTACCGGATGGCGCGCCAAGCATGCCGTTGCGATTGCGCGGCCCACGGACGCAAGCGCCGGTGTGTGCCGCGACGTTGGTCAATCTCGCGTCGGCGGTCTCGAGCGGGCTCGAGTCGCAGCCTCACTCGCCGTGGCCGCCTTGGTCATGAAGAGGGGAAGGTAGCGACGCCCCGCCCAAAGGAGCTCGCTTCCAGTCTAGGCAACGAAATGCCTCTTCGTGGACGCGGTCGCTTCCACAGCCCGGCCGCGATTGCGATGCGTCGTCAGAGACAGCGACGATGTCATCGCCCTTGGCCTTCTTGCTGCCTTCCGTGGAAGCGGCGACCTCGTCCACCTTCCTCTTACGGGAAGGGTCCTCCTCGCTAGTGGCGGAGGGCACCTTGGCCACCGTCGGGTGGCCCATCTTCTTCACTCCGGTCCTACGCATCGAGACAATTCAGGAAAAACATTCAAAATACTAAGAGAGAAAGGCGAAAGCCGAGTACACTCACTTGGCGACTGGAATGAAACGTAGCCCTGTGCGAAGGCCGGCCGGTCTCTCCAGCTCGGGGCCCAACCGGCGACTGAGCCCTAGTTCCAGGACGTCAGGGGCCCAGGATACGGAGGGCTTCTTTGACGTTGAGGTAGCGGTTGGCGCCTCCGGGACGCCTTCGGCGGAGGCCTCCTCGTGAAGTGGAGCCGCCGCGGCCGGAGCCTCCTTGCGAGGCGAGACCGCCACGCTCGGGACCTCCTTGCGAGGCAAAGTCGCCACGGCCGGAGCCTCCCCTAGCCCGGAGACCGGCGCGAAGGGCGGAGGTAGTGAAGCCAGCGGTGCCTCCATGGATGGCGCATCTAGCGCGGTTGTTGCCGGGGCCGCCCCGTCACCGGCCGAGCTGTGGGCATCGGAGCTGCTCGCTGAGCGCGGCGGTGAGGCCATCTTCGGCGGCTTCGTCCTCCTCCTCAGGGGGGCCCTCGCCTCTTTCTCCTTCTTCTTCTTCGCGGGAGTGGCCTGACGGAGCGAGGTGGTCTCCGGGAGTTCCTCGTCATCGTCATGACGCTCGAGGCTCCTGCTTGCCTCGAGTTCGCGCTGACGCTGCAAGGGTCTTTCGGACCAGTGGGGGGATCTCCTCTTCGGATTCGTCCTCATCGTCCTCGTTACCCTTGGCGGGAGGCGACTCGCTTGTGTCCTGGGCGGATGGCCCGGAGCTCTCGTCATCGGCGGGTGGTAGCCACCCTTCCACCACTTGGAATAGCTGCGTTAAACACGAAATAAAGTTAGAATTACCGCGACTGCACATGCTGCGACGGCGAACAAGATAAAATTATTACCGTTGGAGCCGGACGCCATGGTGTATGGAGGGACCCCTGCCCGCGATCCGTATGCCGCCTGGTGATCCTCTTCAGCCAGGAGGTAGTCCTCCGGCTTCCACTTTGAGGCAGGCCTTCGTCGAGTCTTCTCGCCCGTGCGGTACATGTAATGCTCGCGTTGGGCGAACGGGCAATCGCCGCCCAAGCCAACAGTTGTACAGTTCACCGTCTGAGCCCTTCTTCTTGCACCGCGAATGGTCCGGAGCATCTCGTCGACCATCCGCTGGTCGTCGAGCTTGACGACCGAGATTGCGCGCTCGGAACGGTCGGGCCGAGTACCGGATCGCCGCCTCGTCCTCCGGGTCGCCGGTCACATAAAACCAAGACTTTTTCCGTCGCCGCTGCTTTGGCGGCAGATCAAGTCAAGAAGGAGGCTTTGGATTTCGTTGAAGGTTAAGCCGCCCATGCTAGCATTGGGTCCGCCCGCCTCCTGGCTGATCCGTCCATGGAACAGATCTTGCCACAAGGGAAAATAGGGCCGGCAGTAGCACTCGCAGAACGCCACAAAGATGGCGAGCTGCTCGATACTATGGGGACCCAGATCCGAGGGCTGGATCCGTGGTAGGCGCAGGTTACCGAAGAACAGAGGTGGGAAACCCTAAACCCCGCCGAGGTGACTAGTGAAGCAGATGAACTCTCTCTCGCGGGTTCGGGTCGTTCTCCGGCTGCGGATTCGCCAGCGGCCTCCAGGATTCCGGCCTCCTCGAAGGAGGCCGCCATGCCTGGTGCATTTGGATCTACCCCAAGGTTCGGGAGAGGGCCATGGTGAGGATTTGCTTGGAGGTCGGAGGATTGCGGGTCGATCGATCGCGGGATCAACGGCGAAAGATGTGCGATTTGAAGAAATGGTGGGCGGTTGGCTTCCGATAGCCTACCATTCCCCTTATATAGCAAGCTGCCCGCCAAATCAGGGCTACCGCGATGATTGCGCCGAAGTTACCGCGGTTACCTTAACGGCTAGTTTGACCACGCCCGACGGTCCGCCTCCGCCACCGGCTCGCTAAGTTTATCGCCGAGGCCGCGACTGGTTCGACTCACCCAAGACGCCTTCGTTCGCCGGATTTTTCCTTCGCAGGAGCCCCGACGATTCGACGATGCCAACTTGAAGCGTATACTCCATTGCCGGCAGCCACCCGCGCCTAATCAACGACGGCCTCGGGACTACATGGGGATATGCCTCTTGGGGTATCCTCGTGGACGTTCCGATCGCCCAAGGGCTGGCGAGGGCTGCAGAACGCGAGTGGATCAAAGCCCATCAAGGTACCAGCGATGGAGGTCAAGGCCCAAAGTAGTAGATAGGCCCAGTCGGTCTGAGTTAAACGATTGACAAAGTTGTAACCGAATCGGTTGGGATATGTAAACCCTAGGGGAGGTAAGCCTATATAAACCTCCCTAAGGGGTGAGTAGAGACACGTTCCCTCATACACCCAAGCAACTCGTCGCCTAGTCGCCGAGTTCGCCCACTGTAAACACCTCCATAATACAATCTAGCAGGAGTAGGTCTTTACCCTCCAGGGGGCCGAACCTGGGTAAAACCCTGTGTCTTTGCCCTCATCTCGCACCGCAGATGGCTGGCCGCCCTTGCCCTTCGTTCTACTACTCGCTGCCGATTGCAGCATCTGCCGTGGTCATTCCCACGACAGAGGGTAATCCACTCAGTCAGCCATTTCAGCTTTCCGACATTGGCGGCCGCTTGGATCAAGCTACCAAGATCATCCTTGATACTAACAAGATGAACGAGGTGAAGGGTTTCGCGGCATAGTAAATCAAAATTTTCTACGGATGCGAACAGAGGGAAAGCCAAGATCTAATCTAGGAGATGCAATCAACGAGAGAGATTGGATTAGATCTTCATACCCTTGAAGATTCGCACAGTGAACGCTCGTTTAACGTGGGTGATGTAGTCGTACTCGCTTCTCCTCCTCGCGATCCGATCCGATCTAGCACCACAAGTGGCGGTGCCTCCGTGAGATGCACAGATGCAGCACCTCGACGTCTCCTCCTTCCTCGGACCATCAAGTATGGTAGAGAGATAGATTGGATCTACAACACGACGGCGTGGTGTATATGGTGGAGAATTTCTGCAGCAGGGCTTCGCCTACAAACAGTCGGGAGGAAGAGAGGAAAGCTAGCAAGGCGGCTAGGGTTTGGAGGAGAGGTGTGGGGGTTGGTACGCCCCCACCCCTCTTTATATAGAGGGGGGGCGCAGCCCTAGCCCCTCCCCCAAGCCCAAAGGATAAGGAGTGGGGGGCATGGACTCTCCCCTCTTCTAGAAACCCTATCTCTAGTTTAAACGATTTAAACTCTCTAGGATCGGCTGGGCCCTATGGGGCCTTGTGCCCCTGGCCCAATGCGGCCAGGACACTCCCTCATAGGCCCATGCCCCCTCCTGGAAGGTGGGGCCACGTTGGTCCCCTTCCAGAAGGTTCTAGAAGCTTCCGGTACAATACCGATTAACCCGGAACAATTCCGAACTCCAAAAAAAACTGCACTGCCTTATATGAATCTTATTCTCCGGACCATTCCGAACCTCTCGTGATGTCCCGGATCCCATCCGAGACTCCAAACAAAAATTCATAAACCAATTATCCAATCTATCCTAGCGCCAAGACACGTTAAGTGTGTGACCTGCGGGTTCGAGAATATGCGCATGATCTTCTATCAATAATCAACAGCTGGGTCCGGCACCCATATTGACTCCCACATTCATCGATGATCATATCGGATGAACCACGATGTCGATTCAAACAATCCCATATATATATTCCCTTCTCGCGATATTTTACTTGCGAGATTCGATCGTCGCATGGCGTCATACCTAGTTCAATCTCGCTCATAGCAAGTACTTTACTCGCTCCGTAATCCGATATCACTTTGTGATCAACTCCTTAACCACATGCTTGCAAGCGGTGTTGATATCGATTCGAGTGGCCCAAGTATATCTCTCCGACTTGGGAGGGACAAATCCCATTTCGATACATACAACCCAATGATACTTTCCGATCACCGAGAGACACCTTTATGATCACCCTCTCATAGGATGACGTTTGATGACCTCAAAGCTTTCTTCCGATACCAGGGAGTTGTATTATCTCATGGTCTAAGGAATACAATATTTGACATAGGAAAAGCTTCGCAAAGATGAACATGATGATACGATCTAATTGCTTCGCTTAGTTTGGGTCTGTCCATCATATCATTCTCCAATGTTATGATCTCATTATCAATTGACAACTCATGTCTATGGTTAGGAAACCTTAACCATCATTGATCAATGAGCTAGTCCATAGAGGCGTACTAGGGACATGGCGTTGTTCACAAACCACACAAGTATTAAAGTTTCCGCTTAATACAATTCTAGCATGGAATATAAACTTTATCATGAACAAGAATTATAATAATAACATCTTTATTATTGCCTCTAGGGCATAATTCCAACAGTCTCCCACTTGCACTAGAGTCAATAATCTAGTTTACATCTGGCAACAATCTCACACCCATGGCACTGAGGTGTTGATCATGTTTTACACGTGGAAGAGGTTTAGTCAATGGATTTGCGACATTCAGATCTGTATGTAGTTTGCTAATCTTCAGATCTCCATCTGCAATATAATCTCGGATTATATGAAACTTGCGGTTGATATGCTTGGTCTTTGGATGATATCTTGGTTCCTTAGCGAGTGCTATGGCGCCAGTGTTGTCACACAATATCTCCAGTGGGTCCAATGCACTTGGAACCACGCCAAGCTCGATGATGAAGTTTCGATCCAAACTCCTTCATTGACGCTCGCAGCAGCCATGTATTCCGCTTCCACTATAGATCCCGCGATCACGCTTTGCTTGCATTCTCCAGCTCACCTCCTCCATTCAAAATATAAACGTATCCGTCCGAGATTTGGAATCATCCTTGTTGTCAAAACTAGCGTCGACGTAACCTTTTTACGACAAGCTGTTCATCACCCCATAGACTAAGAACATTTCTTTAGTCCTATTTAGGTACTTTAGGATGTTCTTCACGGTCCAAATGTTCCACTCGGATCACTTTGATATCGCCGTCAAACTAAGAGCATTGGACACATCCGGTCTAGTACACAAGATGGCATACATGATAGAACCTATGGCGAGGCATAAGGCACTTTGCTCATAGCTTCCCTATCATTTACCGTAGTGACACCGAGCCTTGCTCAATATCTTACCCGACAACATAGGCACCGAACCTTTCTTTGCCTTATCCATTCAACCTTTTCGAACTTTGTCTAGGTATGTACCGCTTAAAGCTATCAGACGTCTTTGTCTATCTCTATCGATCTTGATGCCCAATATATAAGCAGCTTCACCTAGGTCTTTCATTGAAAACACTTGTTCAAATAACTCTTCACATCGTTAAGCATGTTGATGTCATTTCCAATAATCAATATGTCATCCACATATAGTACCGTAAATGTCGTGAGCTCCCACTCACTTTCTTGTAGATACAAGCTTCAGAGCAATTTGGAACAAATCCAAAGCTCTTGATCACTTGATCAAAACGAAGGTTCCAACTCCGAGATGCTTGCTTCATCCATAAATGGAGCGGAAGTTTGCATACTTTACTAGCATCCTTAGGATCGACAAAACCTTGGGTTGCATCATATACAACTCTTCATCAATGTTGCCATTGAGGAAAGCATCTTGACATCCATCGCCATATTTCATAATCATGAAACGCAGCAATTGCTAATAAAATCCGAATGGACTTAAACATCGCTACGGAGAGAAAGTCTCATCGTAGTCAACCTTGAACTTGTCGAAAACCTTTCGCGACAAGCCGTGCTTTATAGACGGTAACATTACCATCCGCGTCCGTTTTCTTCTTGAAGATCCATTTGCACTCAACGGCCTTTCGGTGGCTAGGAGGGTCCACCAAAGTCCATACTTGGTTTTTGCTCATGGATCCCAATTCGGATTTCATGGCTTCTAGCCATTTCTCAGAGTCTGGGCTCATCGCTTCCTCATAGTTCGTAGGTTCACCGTCTTCTACTAACAAGACCGTCAAGGCAGTTGCCGTACCACTCGGGAGAACGCGACCTTGTCGACTGCGGCGTTCGATGCAGCATCGTCCAAGCTTCATGATCCTTGTCATTAGCTTCCTCTATTGTTGGTGCGGTGACACGGAACAATTTCAGGTGCTGCGCTACTCTCCAATTCAAGAGAAGGTTCAATAACCTCATCAAGCTCTACTTTCCTCCCACTCACTTCTTTCGAGAGAAACTCCTTCTCAAGAAAGGAACCGTTCTTTGCGACAAACACTTTTCCTTCGGTTATGTGATAGAAGGTCTTACCCAATAGTTTCCTTAGGGTATCCTATGAAGACGCATTTCTCCGCTTTGGGTTCGAGCTTGTCCGGCATCAACTTCTTGACGTAAGCTTCGCATCCCCAAACTTTAAGAAACGACAACTTAGGTTTAGCACCAAACCACAGTTCATACGGTGTCGTCTCAACGGATTTAGATGGTGCCCTATTTAAAGTGAATGCAGCGGTTTCTAATGCATAACCCCAAAATGATAACGGCAAATCAGTAAGAGACATCATTGATCGGACCATATCTAATAGAGTTCGATTCCGTTCGACACACCATTGCTTGTGGTGTTCGGGTGGCGTGAGTTGTGAAACGATTCCACTTTCTTTAAGATGCGTGAGAAAATCATAACTCAAATATTCACCTCCACGATCGGATCGTAGAAACTTAATCTTTCTGTTACGATGGTTCTCCACTTCATTCTGAAATTCCTTGAACTTTTCAAATGTTTCAGATTTATGTTTCATCAAATAGATATACCCATATCTACTTAAGTCATCGGTAAAAGTAAGGAAATAGCGATATCCACCACGCGTCGAAATACTCATCGGTCCGCATACATCAGTATGTATGATTTCCAACAAGTCCGTTGCTCGCTCCATCATTCCGGAGAACGGGGATTTGATCATCTTGCCCATGAGGCATGGTTCGCATGTATCAAATGATTCAAAATCAAGAGACTCCAAAAGTCCATCAGAATGGAGTTTCTTCATGCGCTTTACACCAATATGACCTAGGCAGCGATTGCCACAAATAAGTAGTATTATCACTATCTACTTTGCATCTCTTAGCCTCAATGTTATGGATGTGTGTTTCATCCCTTTCGAGATTTAGAAGAAATAAACCATTCACAAGAGGTGCATGACCATAAAAGATTTTACTCATATAAATAGAACAACCATTATTCTCCGATTTAAATGAATAACCGTCTTGCAATAAACACGATCCAGAAACAATGTTCATGCTCAACGCAGGCACATAATAACATTTATTAAGGTTTAAAACTAATCCCGAAGGTAAAACTAAGGAGAGCGTGCCGACGGACATCACATCAACTCTTGATCCGTTGCCAACGCGCATCGTCACCTCATCCCTCGCAAGCCGCCATCTATTCCTTAGCTCCTGTTTCGAGTTACAAATATTAGCAACTGAATCGGTATCAAATACCCATGCACTACAATGAGGGCTAGTAAGGAAAACATCAATAACATGTATATCAAATATACCTTTGATGGTGCCAGCCTTCTTGTCCGCTAAGTACTTGCCAGACGATTGCGCTTCGGTGACCCTTGTCCTTGTAATAGAAGCACTCAAAGGTCGCTTAGGACCGGACTTGAGCTTCTTCTCAGCGAGCATTGCGCTTGCCGCCCTTCTTGAAGGGCTTCTTTGCTCCTTAACTTTCTTAAAGGAGGGCTTGTTGACCATCAACACATGATTATCCTTCTTGATGTCCACCTCGCGACCTTGACTTTGCGAAGAGCTCGGTGATCGTGTCGATGGAGCCAATCGATTACGAGTCACTACAAAACTTTTGTAGCTGGGAGGAGTGATTGCGGAACCACTGTCAATCTTGAGCTCCTCTAGAACCGTGCATTCCAGTTGCTCAAGGCGTTGAGTGTAGCCCGACATCTTTATGGCGTGCTCACTAACGGAACTCCCTTCCTCCATCTTGCAGTTAAAGAACTTCTCAGAGATCTAATATCTCGAGCGGGCTTGAGTCTCAAACATGGTTTCAGCTCCTCGAGAATCTCAAAGGGCCGGGATAGGTTTCAAAAGCGATTTTGAAGTTCGGTTCCATAGCAAACAACATGGTGCTCTTAATCACACCATAATCATCTTTGCGTTGATAGACAGCTTTCTCATCGGTAGCGATTGCAGCGAGGGTCACCTAACGCTTTCCCAAGGACATAGTCCTTTTGTCCAGACGAATGATTCTTAGATTGCGGAACCAATTGGTGAAGTTAGACCCATTGTTTCTAAGCTTTTCCTTCTCAGCAAAAACGTTGAAGTTGAAGTTGGATTTGGCCATGTGATCTACAGTATTTGCAAGTACAATTTAGACTATGTTCATGATAAATAGTTCAACTTAATCAAATTACTAAATGAACTCCCACTAAATTCAACATCCCTCAAGTTGTTTAGTGAACACGATCCAAATTCACCACACCTAATCCGATCATCACGAGAAGAGATGTGGTTTCAATGGTGGACAACAAAGTGTCGATCATATCATTCATATGACTCATGCTTAACCTTTAGGTTCTTGTGTTCCGAGGGCATGTACGTATGCTAGGCTCGTCAAGCTAGACCCAAGTATTTCCGCGTGTGCAAAACTGGCTTGCACCCGTTGTATGTGAGCGTAGAGTCTATAGTACCCGATCATCACGTGATGCTTGGACACGACGAACTTTCGCAACGGTGCATACTTGGGGAGAACACAGTTTTTATCTTGATCTTTAAGTGAGGAATCATCTTATAATGCTACCGTCGCGATCTAAGCATAATAAGATACATAAAAGGATAAAAATCACATGCATATAACTTTATGTGACATGGTATAGCCAATCTTCGCGCAATGATATCCATCTTGTGCGTTCCGGCATGATCTCCATCACTCCACCATGATTGCCTCCACCACGAATAGCAACTACAACTATTGCTAACTACTTAGCGATAAAGTAAAGCTATTACATGGCGTATAAGAAGTTGACTCGCAAGTCATACACAATTATAAAGACAACCATATGGCTCCTGCCGGTTGTGTACTCATCGACATGCAAGTCGTGAAACATTACAAAACATGATCATCGCATACAATATACACATCACATCTTGGGCCATACCATATCACAGAAAACACTCCCTGCAAAAACAAGTTAGACGCCTCTACTTTGTTGTTGCATGTTTTACGTGACTTATGGGAGTAGATGCTAAGAACGATTCTTACCTACGGAAAGCCAACGGTGATATTATGGTTGCCAAACTCGGTGTTAATCCCATGACAACTATAGTGAGAGAAACGACATCCACGGCCGCATGTGTGGAACAAGCCACACGTCAAGTGCGGAGCCGGTCTCGCGAACGACGTCGCGTAAGGTTGGCCTGGACCGCTTCAATCTCACTATCCCGCGTCATAAGAAGAACAAAAACAAGAGGCTTGCAACAGAAAACATCAACGCCCGCAACAACCATGTTGCGTTCTACTCGTGAAACACATCTACGCATAGATCTAGCTCTGATACCACTGAAGGGCTTCGCGGCATAGTAAATCAAAATTTTCTACGGATGCGAACAGAGGGAAAACCAAGATCTAATCTAGGAGATGCAATCAATGAGAGAGATTGGTTTAGATCTTCATACCCTTGAAGATTCACACAGCGGAACGTTCGTCGAAACGTGGGTGATGTAGTCGTACTCGCTTCTCCTCCTCGCGATCCGATCCGATCTAGCACCACAAGTGGCGGTGCCTCCGTGAGATGCACACGTGCAGCACCTCGACGTCTCCTCCTTCCTCGGACCAGCAAGTATGGTGGAGAGATAGATTGGATCTACAACACGACGGCGTGGTGTATATGGTGGAGAATTTCGCGGCAGGCTTCGCCTACAAGCGATCGGGAGGAAGAGGAAAGCTAGCAAGGCGACTAGGGTTTGGAGGAGAGGTGTGTGGGGTTGGTGCGCCCCACCCTCTTTATATAGAGAGGCGCAGCCTAGCCCCTCCCCAAGCCCAAAGGATAAGGAGTGGGGGCATGGACTCTCCCCTCTTCTAGAAACCCTATCTCTAGTTTAAACGATTTAAACTCTCTAGGATCGGCTGGGCCCTATGGGGCCTTGTGCCCCTGGCCCAATGCGGCCAGGACACTCCCTCATAGGCCCATGCCCCCTCCCGGAAGGTGGGGCCACGTTGGTCCCCTTCCGGAAGGTTCTAGAAGCTTCCGGTACAATACCGATTAACCCGGAACAATTCCGAACTCCAAAAAAAACTGCACTGCCTTATATGAATCTTATTCTCCGGAACCTCTCGTGATGTCCCGGATCCCATCCGAGACTCCAAACAAAAATTCATAAACTAATTATCCAATCTATCCTAGCATCAAGACACGTTAAGTGTGTGACCCTGCGGGTTCGAGAATATGCAGACATGATCTTCTATCAATAATCAACAGTGTGGTCTGGGCACTCATATTGACTCCCACACATTCATCGATGATCATATCGGATGAACCACGATGTCAGGATTCAAACAATCCCATATATATATTCCCTTCGTCTCGCGATATTTTACTTGCCCGAGATTCGATCGTCGGTACCGTCATACCTAGTTCAATATCGTTCACAGCAAGTACTTTACTCGTTCCGTAATCCGATATCACTTTGTGATCAACTCCTTAACCATATGCTTGCAAGAGGTGTTGATATCGATTACCGAGTGGTCCCGAAGTATATCTCTCCGACTTGGGAGGGACAAATCCCATCTCGATACATACAACCCAACAGATACTTTCCGATCACCTGAGAGACACCTTTATGATCACCCTCTCATAGGATGACGTTTGATGACCTCAAAGCTTTCTTCCGATACCAGGGAGTTGTATTATCTCATGGTCTAAGGAATACAATATTTGACATAGGAAAAGCTTCGCAAAGATGAACACGATGATACGATCTAATTGCTTCGCTTAGTTTGGGTATGTCCATCATATCATTCTCCAATGTTATGATCTCATTATCAATTCACAACTCATGTCTGTGGTTAGGAAACCTTAACCATCATTGATCAATGAGCTAGTCCATAGAGGCGTACTAGGGACACGACGTTGTTCACAAACCACACAAGTATTAAAGTTTCCGCTTAATACAATTCTAGCATGGAATATAAACTTTATCATGAACAAGAATTATAATAATAACATCTTTATTATTGCCTCTAGGGCATAATTCCAACACGAGGTAACTGCTGTTTTGCGGAGTTTTGGTTAATTCCTCATATGCTACTATATAGTCTAGTCCCCGAAACTTGCAGGGAACTAACTTGTTATTTGCTTGGAAGTTTAATAATGCTCTACACAGTTTAATTTTAACTTTAGGGTTCGAATCTACATTCGACTAGATCTGCCTTAAACCTTGCTTGACTTTCGTTTATTTGATCTTGGAGTATCCGACCACGGATCCGGTAAGTTTAAACTTTCGGATATGTTTTAACCGAATATCCAGTCACCTAGATCCGGGTTTAGTCTTGCTTAATTCGGATCTGCTTTAGCTTCGAATAACCAGCCACCTAGAACCGGGTTAAGTTTTGCTTAACTCGGATCTGCTTTAGCTTCAAATATCCAGCCACCTAGATCCGGGTTAAGTTTTGCTTAACTCGGATCTGCTTTAGCTTCTAATATCCAGCCACATAGATCCGGGTTAAGTTTTGCTTAACTCGGATCTGCTTTAGCTTAGAATATCCAGCCACCTAGATCCGGATCTGCTTCAGCTTCGAATAATCAGCCACCTAGATCCGGGTTAAGTTTCGCTTAACTCGGATCTGTTTTTAGCTTCGAATATCCAATAATCGTTTACTCCATTGTTTAGGTTGCACATGACCGGCGGACTGCCGAATTTCAAAGATTGCTTTTTTCGCACCGAAAATTGGAAGAAAAATATAAGAAAGTTCTCCCTGTGGTAAAAAAGACTGGTAAGTCGATAATTCCTTTCGTCGTTTTCGACATTCTTATTGTTTTGTATGCGATATGTCGGCTCACTTTTTTGGTGAACAGGTAATATCAATAATCTCAACATTCGTCTTGCGAAGAAAGTCAAGAGCCTGGAAGGTTAGTTTCCCTTTTACCTTACACCCTCCGCTTTTTAAAATGTGAGCTAAGATTCTTTTATCTCTTTTGGCTTTGGTAAAGCCGAGTTACAAACCTTTGCAGCATCTCACCAAGATTGCACGCCCATGACTGATGTGATGCTGCATTTTTTAGAACAAAGCGCTACTCATTCGACGCAGCTGAAAGAAAAGGATGATGAAATAGCTCGCCTGCGCACCGAGGTGGAGGCCCTTAAGCTCTCTCAGAAATCCAAACTAGAAAAGGTCGATCAGGAGTTCTCCGAGGAGAAGAATCGGCTAGCTCTGGAGCTGCAGAAGAATAAAGAACTCCTCGAGGCTGCCGAACTGAAAAACTTGTGGAATGAGCGAGGAGATCGCTCGCTTTGAAAAGAGCAAGACCATCTGGGCTAAAGACCTTCAGATCATGATGAGTTATATTCATTGTAAGTTTCTTAGCATGGCCGGATTATGTTTTTCTTTTTGTCCCTGCTGCCTCCTGACGCATTTGTGTTTTACGCAGGTCATTTTCCAGAAGCTAAGCCTGTGAGTTCTAAAGCGGTTCTTGCAGCTTGTGCGTGCCGAGGTGTCCCTGTTGACGTTGACTCGGAGTACTCGATGGAGGATTTCCTGGTCGCTGTCGGCGCTGCAGTTGGTTCGATGAAGATTATGGGCAGGGACTTGGTGCAGGCAGCTATCCGAGCCTACCATGTTCTCTGGCCGAATACCTCTGGGACTCCTGATATCAATGAGGTCAAATTGCTGGTGAAAAGATTGATGGCATATGAGAAGCAACTAAGTCTCTAGAGGGAATCAGCTAACCGAGCTGGCGCTGATATGGCCCTCACTGTTATCATGTCATGGTATGAAGACATTTCTCTTGATATCCTGAGAAATTTGCGCATAGGTTCCCGTTGGGTTGAGGACCCCACTTTTGTTGCTCTTCGCCAAGCTCGCGCCTTCCAGCTCGTTGAGTATGCCGACGTGCATACCTGGAATGAAGGTCCGAGCTTCCTACCGAACTCGGACGATGAGGTCGTAGTCGAGGATGCATCAGACAATAACTCGGCTGAACAAGGTGAAGGTGAAGATGATTCGGCTTCTTCCTGTGACTCCAGTTCGAGCTCGGATGACAACGGTGACGCGCGATCCTCCTCCAAAGGTACTGGGCATTCAACTGCGCAAACTGATGCCCCTCAGCAGCCTCAAGCTTCGGCCAAAGTCGCACCTGGGTCTGTGGAAGGCGAGGCAACCTCAGCCGAGGTTCCGTCTATCTCGGAGCGTCCATCCCCTGACCCAACTACTGCCTCTCCAGCTGAAAACCTTTAAGTTATTTCTTGTCCCTGGTATGCCGGGCGTACGATGTATGTGGAACATTTGTCTGTCTTCTGTATGACCTGAATTTCTTTTGCCGTGTACTGCTGCAACATATATGTTTGTAGTTGTTATAACTTTGTTTAAGTGGGTTTTCGTTCGAATTCTTGCTTTGATGACCTGCGATTTCCTGATTTTAGGATGTATCTTTGTCTTTGCCTTCTCGTGGTTTAGCCAATTAATCTGGGTGTAAGCTTCGAATATCATACGAGATTGAGCTGCTCTTATTCTGAGTATCGAAGTGTGATACCTTCCTTGAATCAGAGGTTGACTACTACTTGGGAACAATATATGGCAGTCCCCGAGTCACTGCCTATTGCGCCGAAGTCTAGTGTGTAAACCAAATTTCAGAAATAATATAAGACCGTTGACGAGGCGCTGCTCAGGGTGCCAAGTTTTAGTGCTTATCATAAAACTGGGGCAACATATGGCAGTCCCCGAGTCGCTGCTCTGGATGCCGAGGTTGAATGCATAAGATGAAGTCCAAAGAAGATATGGCAGTCCCCGAGTCACTGCTCTGGATGCCGAGGTTCAATACATAAGATGAAATTGAAATAACATATGGCAGTCCCCGAGTCACTGCTCTGGATGCCGAGGTTCAATACATAAGGTGAAATTGAAATAACATATGGCAGTCCCCGAGTCACTGCTCTGGATGCCGAGGTTCAATACATAAGATGAAATTGAAATAACATATGGCAGTCCCCGAGTCACTGCTCTGGATGCCGAGGTTCAATACATAAGATGAAATTGAAATAACATATGGCAGTCCCCGAGTCACTGCTCTGGATGCCGAGGTTCAATACATAAGGTGAAATTGAAATAACATATGGCAGTCCCCGAGTCACTGCTCTGGATGCCGAGGTTCAATACATAAGGTGAAATTGAAATAACATATGGCAGTCCCCGAGTCACTGCTCTGGATGCCGAGGTTCAATACATAAGATGAAATTGAAATAACATATGGCAGTCCCCGAGTCACTGCTCTGGATGCCGAGGTTCAATACATCATTGGTTCTTGACCTTGAGATACTATGCTATGAGTAAAATGGACGAAGTAAAGCTACATTCCATGGCCGCTTCGTTTCTTCGCCGGCTTTGTCTACCTTGTTCCTTCCAGGGGATTGAGCGTCGATTAGGTAGTAGGCATCATTATGCAATGCTTTGCTCACGATGAATGGTCCCTCCCATGGAGGTGACAGCTTGTGCATACCGGCCGTGCGTTGCACCAGTCGGAGGACTAAATCTCCTTCTTTGAATACTCTTGGATTCACCTTCTTGCTGATATAAATGCAAGTTCTGGCGATAAATAGCTGATCGTGATAGCGCCCTCTCGGCCTCTTCTAATAGGTCAACAAGATCTTGTCGAGCTACTTCATTTATCTCGAAGTTGTATATTGAGTAACTCTTGGCGAGTCATGTAGTATGTCTGGAAGCTTGACCTCGCCCATATACCAATGAATGGTGTATAACTGTTGATCTATTCAAGTAGTCGAGGCTCCACAATCTCACTTGGTAATTCCTCAATCCAACATCCTGCCGACCTTTGTAATGGTTCAACGAGTCGCGGTTTTATTCCGGACAACACTAATCCATTAGACCTTTCCACTTGCCCATTAGATGCTGGATGAGCAACAGAAGCAACATCTAATCTTATGTGTTTTTCTCGGCAAAACCTAGCGAAAGCTCCTTCTGAAAAGTTTGTGCCATTGTCTGTAATAACACTATGTGGGTACCCATATCTTAAGATAATATCTTTGAGGAATTTCACTGCTGTGAGCCCGTCACATTTTTTTATTGTTTTGACTTCAATCCATTTTGTGAATTTGTCCACCATGACCAATATGTGGGTCATCCCCCCTCGTGCCGGCTTAAACGGTCCCACCATATCTAGGCACCACACCGAAAACGGCCAAGTAATGGGTATCGTTTTTAACTCGGACGACGGCATGTGTGTCTTGGTTGCATATCTGTGACAACCATTGCATTTTTCAACCAGCTCTTTGGCTTCCTTCAACGCCGTTGGCCAATAAAAGCCATGCCTGAATGCTTTGGCTACCAAGGCACGAGATGAGGCATGGTGTCCACATTCTCCTTGATGTATATGTAAGAGGATCTCCTGGTCTTCTGCCGAACTTACACACCTTTGCAATTCACTTGTGACGCTTCTTTTATATAGCTCATTGTTTATGATTGTATAAGGTTTTGCTCTCCTTACAATCTGTCTTGCCAACACTTCATTATTCGGTAACATCGCATCTTTAAGGAAAAAGAATATGGGTTGCGCCCATACCGGTGTGATTTTTTCTGGTGCGGTCTCACTTTCTATCTCCATGTTTTCCGCCGACATAGATACCTTGGCTTCCTTCACAATTATGCTCACCTCTGCTGTCCTTTTCTTGGATGGTTCCGAGTTATATTGCTGATCTACCTCCATCGGCACATTATCTTCTGCTGAACTTGCCAGAATAAAGATAGATTCGGATTCTGGTGATGGGGTTATCGATGGTTTCCTGAGGTGTTCCAGGGAAATACCCGGTGGAATTGACTGGCTGGTCGATCCCAGTTTTGACAACGTGTCTGCGGCATCATTTTCTGCCCGAGGTATGTGGTGAAATTCACACCCTTCAAAGTATCCACTGATCTTTTGCACATGAAATCTATACAAAGCCATATTATCATCTAACGCATCCCAATTGCCTGAGACTTGCTGTACTACTAAATCCGAGTCCCCATAGCATAAGATTCGGCGTATGCCGATTTCTTTCGCTACTTTCAACCCATGTACCAGTGCTTCATATTCGGCTACATTGTTTGATGCAGCAAAATGTATTTGTAGTACATACTTCAGCTGATCCCTTTTGGGTGAGGTTAACACTATTCCTGCCCCCAAACCATTTCTTAGTTTGGAACCATCGAAATGCATCGTCCAATAAATTGGGTCTGGTAGTGGCGGCTCATACTGCACCTCGGCCCAATCTACGAAGAAGTCGGCGACCGCCTGAGATTTGATTGCATCTCTCCTATCAGATTGTGGAGCGTACGGTGACAACTCAATTGCCCATTTTGCTATTCGGCCACTTGCATCCTTGTTGCTCAATATCTCGGCTATGGGTTCTTCACAGATCACTTTGATGGGATGCTCTTCGAAGTAATGTTTAAGCTTCTTTGCCGACATGTACACTCCATAAGCCATCTTCTGATAATGCGGGTAATTCTGTTTTGAAGCGGATAACACCTCGCTCAAATAATACACCGGCCTCTATACCGACTTATCATCTTTGAGTCGTTCTACGACGACTACAGCACTCACTACTGTGTTGGTAGCCGCAATATAGAGTAACATTGGCTCTTTTGATAATGGAGAAGCCAAAATGGGTGCTGTGACCAACATCTTTTTCAACTCATGAAATGCACTGTCCGCTCGTGGAGTCCAGATGAACTTATCTGATTTCTTCATTAGTTGATAGAGTGGTAGTGCCTTCTCTCCCAGCCGACATACAAACCGGCGGAGCGAGGCTAGACATCCCGTGAACTTTTGTACGTCATTTAGACATCTTGGCAACTCCATTCTTTCTACCGCCTTTATCTTTGTTGGATAGGCCTCTATACCTCGGCTAGATACGAGAAAACTGAGTAATTTTCCTGCCAGCACGCCAAATGTGCATTTTTCTGGATTAAGCTTCATTCGGAACCTTCTCAGGTTCGCGAAAGTCTGTCGTATATCATCCAGTAGCGTTTTGCTTTCCTTGGTTTTGATGACCACGTCATCTACATATACTTGTACATTTTTTCCTATCTGGTCGTGTAAACATTTTTGCATGCATCTCTGATATGTTGCTCCTGCGTTTAGTCGAATAACATTGTGCGATAGCAATAAGCCCGTCACGGGTAATAAACACGATATTTATTTGATCGGCTGATTTAACGGTATCTGGTGAAAACCGAATCTGGCGTCTACAAATGACAATAACTCACAACCAGCGGTCGAATCAATGACTTGGTCTATTCTAGGTAATGGAAAATGATCTTTTGGACACGCCTTGTTCAGGTTCGTGTAATCGATACACATTCGCCATACAATGGCTACATTCGGATCATCTTTCTTCTTTTCTACTAGCACTGGATTCGACAACCAATCCGGATACATCACCTCCATGATGAACCCGGCTGCGAGGAGCCGAGCTATTTCATCCCCTATTATTTTTCTCCTGTCTTCGGCAAAGCGGCGGAGAGGTTGCTTCACCGGCCTTGCTCCTGGCCTTACATTCAAAGAGTGCTCAGCCAACTCCCTCGGAACACCTTGAAGGTCCTGAGTTGACCATGCAAATATGTCCCGATTCTCACGGAGGAAGTTGGTGAGCTCGCTTTCCTATTTAGCATCTAGGCCTGCACCAATAGTAACAGTACGCTCTGGGAATTTCTCATCTATCTGAAACTTCTTCGTTTCTTTAGTCGGCTGAAAGGAGACACTTCCATGCGGATTGGCTAGTGCCGGCATATTCAGATGTGCCGACTGAGCGAGGGCTGCTACCTCCTGAATCCTTCTTTTTTCTCTTGCTATAACCAATGATTCGGCCAAATTTGACCCGGTTGAAGCACACTCCATTGACTTCTTGTAATCCCATGCTACTGTTATCACTCCTTGTGGTCGGGTAGCTTCATTTTCAGATAACTTATATGACAGCTGCCCATGAATTTCGCCAACGCTGGCCGTCCGAGTAAAGCATGATAACAACTCTCTAGATCCACCACCTCAAATTCTAAGTTTTCTGCTCTGCAGTTATCTCTTGTGTCGAATAACACATCCACTCGAACCTTACCAATGGGTTCACATGAAAGCCCTGGCACTATCCCATGGAAAGTGGTCCTCGTGGATTGCAACATGTTCTGCGATATTCCGAGTTTATGAATGGTATCTTTGTACATGATGTTGATACTGCTTCCATTGTCAATGAGTACTTTTGAGAATTTCACATTGATGCTCGGTCCAACAAATGTCGGATCCAACACGAGTGCATATGACCCGGGATTCGGCATTATCTTGGGATGATCCTTTATGCTCCAAGTTACCTCCTGCTCTGACCAAGGCACATATCTTGGTACTGCAGGCATAACTGCATTTACTTCCATATGTCGGCGCTGCACACTCTGCTTGTCTTGTTGTTCCGTTGTGAACACACAATAAGACTGATGATGTTCTCTGTAATCATTGCGTCCAGTATTCGCTGGATTTTTTCTTCCATCTTGGACTTGATTCATTACTTGATGTACCGCATCTCTCCGATCCAAGTTTTCGTACCTCGGGGGAGGAGGCGGTAACATCAGTTGCTGTGCATTTGCTCCAATCAACTGTGGTTGATGCTGCTGATGTACTTGATGGGGTGCTGCCTGAATACCTACGGGGTTTCCCATTGCATTTTTCATCCATGCACATTGGCGGGTCGTATGGTTGGCTGGCCTGGATGGGTTTGACATGTGAAATTTACACGGCTGATCTAACATAGATTGACGTGTACTTGACCTCTCCATGCTGTTTCTTTTGTTCCGGGGTCCACTGTCTTTTTCCTTCATTCCTTGGTGTCCACTGCTGAGGACCATTCTTTTGCCATTGAGTAGCTCCGTGACTCGGCGGATCTTGCGCTACTGCCGCCACTTGGGCCGAATTATATCTATAATCCGGCCTTTCTTCTCTTCTTCTTCCTCTGAAATCACTACGCCTGGACGACCCGGCCAAATCTCTTGCATAATGGTCTTGTTGCTCCCGATGATCCGCCGACATTAATTCTGGTTGCGTTGGATCGCCTAATGCGTAGGAGTCCGCTATTCTGATTGTTTCTACCAATGTGGTTGGCATATCTCATTGCAGACGTTGCCACAACACGCTGGCATAACGGCATCCTTGTGCGAACCAAGCTATTGCTTGCGACTCTATAACTCCTTCACATGAGTTCCTCAGGTTGCACCATCGAGTTAAAAACTCTCTATATGTTTCATTCGGCCTCTGCTTGCACATGGCTAACTGTTGTGGCCTGTTTGGCCTCTTGTATGTGCTGGTAAAGTTGCTGACAAACATTTCTTCAAAATCCAACCAACAGTTGATACTACCCGCTGGTAGATTATTCGGCCATACCCTAGCTGGACCTTCCAGCATTTGTGGGACATACCGTACTGCCCATCGTAAGTTTCCACCCGCTATTTTCACAGCGGTGGCATAGTCAATCAACCAGTCTTGTGGTTTGGTACTCCCATTATATGTTTTCGTGCCTCTTGCCAACTGAAAGTTCGGCACATGAGGTTCGCCCATGATCCGTGGTCCAAAGCATGTCGGACCTGGTGGACCCTGTTCTTCCAACAACTCGGACCGGTATAGCCGGTCCAGCTTCACTCTTGCATCATTTGATGGCAAATCTCTATACAGAACTCTGTCTTGTATTCCATAGTGGTTATTTCCACCATGGATCGCATATTCCATCTCGGAGTAACCATCATTATATCTTTCATTCACCTGATTGTGGCGAGCTGGCCTTGTATCTCTTTCCAGCCGGGGTTCATGCCTTGGTTGCGGGTTGAGTGGCAGTTCTCTCCTTACTTCGACCAGGGTATTGTTCTCATGATTGCCTCTTTCGAGTTCTCTTCTGTCGAGGTCCCCATTGCCTCGGCTTCCGCTGTCTTTCTCAATACGGCCGGGATTCCTCTCGCCACTGTTACCTCGGCTTCCATTGCCTCTGTTCTCATTTGCCTTCCCGGCTATTGCCGGATCATACGGAACAATTTGCTTGTTTCTCTTTCCTGAGGTTACTGATCTGTCCTTCCGTGCATTATTTCCGGGTGAAGATGCTGCTGCCACGGACAAGGCAGGTGCTGCTCCTTCCGAGTGAACCATTCGCGAGGCCTCCGGTCTCGCCGGGTCCGCTCTGAGCATTTCTTCGTTTTGCTGGTTCGCGATGCGCACCAGCTCATTCACTCTTTCTTCTTTGTTTACGCCGCTTCGGTCCCCTCTAACTCCAATGCTGCGGCATTTTCCGCTCTTAGGTTCTTTGCCGGGGTACTGTACCTCGGCAAGCCCAAATCAACTGATTCTGCCCTATGAGCATCATGCTCTTTGTTGATATCATCTATCAGGTTTTTTCCCCTCAATCTTAATTCGTCCACCCGTTCGGGCGCGACGTCAAGCTTATTAGCTTTGACATATTCACGCAGGGTCCTGTTCAAGGACTCCCGCAAGGCCGACACATTTTTGGCCTCTACCAGCACCTTTTGCCTGGTTTCTTCTAACTCTGCCTGAGCATTTGCCGGATCAAGTATCGGTGCTATAGGTGTAGTCAAGTTCTCTATGGTTGCCTGAATAATGTTCTCTGGTCTTTCCAGAGATGGACCTCTTACTCTTGGTGCCTTTGGGGTAGTGTCCTACACCTCGGTCGGGTTGGTCGCTGGTGGGATTACCTCGGTGGGTAGTGGTCTTTGCTGCACTGGGCCACAGGCGCCCGATGCGGGTCTCTGGTTGACCCGGCTGCCGCTACTCCCGCTTGCACTCCTGCCGCGACCATCACCTCGACGCTGCCTACGGGACGCGCTCCGCGTGGACGCCTCGCAGCGCTAAGAGGTGGCTCTCCTGCAACAACAACTTGGTGAGGATAAATGCCGAAGATGTCGACGCCGACATAGACCCTGTGCTCGCCCAGGCTGATGAAGACACCGTTGTGCGCAGGAGTTTTTCCCCTGAAGTTGCCCGCATTGTCGCTGACGTAGTCACAGAGATGAAATCTCTGGACCAAGCCAGAAACGACGCGCTCGCCAGTGTTGATGAAGTTTCCCGTCCGGATCATAACTCCAGCTAGCACGGTGGGCGCCAACTGTCGTGGTGGTGGCACGGCAGATGCCATGGGTAGGCTAAAGTATGGGGCCAATAGATGCTAGTGGGATCTGGGGAGGGAAGATGTAGTTGATTCTACACACAAAATACTTAGGCAAAGATCTTTATTTCTTCTTCCTCGGGCTACAAGTGCTCCTTGAGCTGTATACAGGGAGAAGATAAGAACTTTACCAGCCTAACGGTACCAAGAATCAGTCGTCCCTTCCTCAGGGTCCAAGCCTCTCCTTATAATGGAGTGCCTTGAGTTCCTTTAGGGCTGATGTGGCAAGCATATTCGAGGAATATGCTTGTCCCAATATAGTAATTCTGCGCCCCCATTTCCCTGTCGCTCCTCTAATGACGACAAGGTTCCAGAGGGCCCCTCCTGCGCGCCTCGGGCTTCAGGACTGTCACCTCCGTGACCTCCTTCTGCTTCTCTGTCGCTCTGCGTCTTTGTCCGTAGTGCTTGGCCTGGCTCAGATTCTCCCTACGCTGCGGCTAGGGTTTGACTTCAAGCTTCTCCTTCTCCTGCAAGCTTCGTATCATTCGGCCCTGCCTCCCGTAGTTCGGCTTGTCCTTTATCGGCATGAAGATTACTTGGGCTGACCCAGCCGAGTTACGAAGTATCTCGGCCGGGTAAGGCCTTGTCTTTACTACAAGGGTCCTGCCCTTTCCTATCTCGGCCGACCTCTACGTGATCCGGCCGACTCAGGCTGTAACTCGGAAACTAGACGGGGAACATCCTTTCGTCTTTCCCCGTCTTTACCCTATCCGGGGTTATCTCCCCAACACTCGGGAGGAGCGCAGCAGCCGAAGATATTAAGATAGGGAGAACGTCGATCGCGAGCCCTACGATGCAATTTGCTTTACCCATTGGGTTCACAAGACACCTGTGCCCAAAGATTTCAAGCTGTCGCGACCTTGATGTTTGATGCAACCTATCAATGAGCATGTTCCAGGATTTAAAATTCAACCCATCTTTATGTTTCATGCCACCTATCAATGTAACTAAGCATGTTTCACGATTGTTTTTATCAATGCATTATTATAAGACACTAATGTTTAACTATTTTTTGAAATAACATACCACAACACCGGTCGCCCAGACACCAATGTGTCTTGCGCTACATGAAAACGGTGGTGTGCCAAGGATCAGCTGCAGGAACAGGATGTGCCGAGGGCAGCCCTCGGCGTAGCCCCCTCAGCACAATGCCTTGTCGGCACCAGCACTTTTGGCCATCGGCATAGGCTACACCAATGTCTTTGGCCTCGGCATAGTCTCTCAGCATAGCCTAACGACCGGTTATAACTATTTGTGATTTTTTTCAATTGTTTTTATTTTTTTGATCTTTGAATTATTTGACTTGTTAATCTCTTACTTGGAATATTTTTAACATTAATTACACTTAATCTTTGGTAAAACTGCAGTATTGTTCAAACTTTCCAGTCGGTCACCCATTCTCACACCACTTTACCCCTAGCACACTTAACTTATCCGTTTCTTCCGGACGAGTTTCCGTGAAGCAATTTGTAGCTATTGTCAATACTATCATATCAATCTTATTAACTCTTATATCATTATGATCACACATTTTTGTTTTTTGAAATTACAAACAATTATTTAAGTAAACAATAATGAGTAAGTAATAATATTATTGAATTCAAATAAAAATATAATGATTTTAATTTTTTTCTATTTTTCTATTTAATATGGAATAATTAATATCTTTAAATCCTTAAATCGCCTAAATCAATCAAAAAATGAGAGGAATTCAAATATGATATCCATATCATATTATCACAAAGTATGCCATGATCCTAGCCATAATTTTATTTGCCTGTTTGAAACTATGGGTGGTGGGCATAAAGATTCTTAGCTCAGGGTTGAGCCTGCTAAACTTGAAGTGAATCTCTGATGAAATAGAAAATTATGAACCTAAAATGAATTTTCCTAAAATTTATGAGCATTAGATCATATGCATGTAGTTTAGATCTGACTAACTTCATAACGATTCAATGGGAATTTGTCTTTTCCATGAGGGGTGGACGAAAAGGTTTAAGATACCACCGTTAGAAAATTTTCTATTTAAAGCGGTCTAGTATTTTAAAAAATGGGATAATACCAATGTGAAACTTCCATTTGGTGGTTGCTTCACAAAATACACTGTTTTGGCACTCAGAAAATGAAAAATGAAAGTTTGGTGCGATTAAAAGGAAAACTTCCTCCTGTAAGATTGTAAGTCATCCCAAGATGGACATGTGTGCATAATATGAGCACATTATCACAAACTATGCCGCGATTCTAGCCATAACGTTGATCGTTTGACTTGAAAGCCATGAAATCTCGAACATGTAGCTTATTTTAAAAATGTTTTTTTGTGATATTTACAATATCGCAAGTTTGATATTTTTTCTTGCAACTATATCATATAATATGACACCACGCGAAGGTTTTACACTGTTTGATTGTTTTTAATTTCTTATGCCCGTTTCAAACTATGATCAAAACGATGGGCACGAAGATTCTTAGCTCAGAGTTAAGACTCGCTAAATTTTAAGTGGATCTCTGATGAAATAGCATATTATGAGCCTAAAATGATTTTTTCAAAAAAATCATGAGCATTAGATCGTGTAGATATAGTTCAAATCTGACCGACTTCCTACCGATTCGACAGGAATTTATCTTTTTCATGAGGGGTGGACGGAAAGGTTTAAGATACCCTAGTTGGAATATTCTCCATATAAGGTGATCTGGTATTTTTGAAAAATGGGGTAGTACAAATATGAAACTTTCATTTGGTGGTTGCTTTATAAAACATCCCTTTTTTGCACTCAGAAAATGAAAAATGAAATTTTAGTGCGATAAAAAGGAAGACTTCCTCATGCAAGATTGTAAGCCATTCCAAGATGCACACGTTTGCATAATATGGACACATTATCACAAACCATGCCGCGATTCTAACCATAACATTGCTCATTTGGCCTCAAAGCTATAAAACCTCGAACATGGTAGCTAATTTTCAGAAGGTTTTTTATGATATTTACAATATTCCAAGTTTCTTATTTTTCCTTGCAACTATATCACGTAATACGACACCAAGCGACGGTTTTACATTGTTTGGATCGTTTTTGAATTTCTTATGCCCGTTTTAAACTATATGTAATTTTTTTGATTTAATTAGTTTTTATTTACAAATGTGTAATATTTGAGTGTAGATATATAGGTTTTATTTTTCTGCAAAGTTTGATATATTATTTGTGTTTTTGTGAATTGGAATGGTTTAGTTATAATTTTTCTAAAATTAATGTGGTAAAAGTGAAAATAGCTATGCCGATGGCACTGCCGTTGGCGTAGCTATGAAAGCTATGCCAAAGACATTGCCGTCGGCACAACAATCCTATGCTGACTGCCAGCTTCGTGGGGTGCCCGGCCGTCGGCGTAGCCTTTGGTACTCGGCGCCTTCGAATTTTCCTGTTGTGTTGATATCAAGTCGTAATAAGTTAAAATCGTGCGGTGCCCACTCTCATTATATATGAGGGGACTGAGTGTCCATCATCTCTAGTAAGACTTGTACCCTAACCACACAATTTACATCTCAAATCCAAATGTAACCCGTTGTATAACTTCGTCACAAACTCAATAGCCGACGTTCTTGGTCCGCCACTATTTACCGGTCAAATTAGACAGATGGACTTGGCCGGGTGGATCACAGTACGATTCCTGAGTCCAGGTCCAGAGAACACTGATTAAAAAAAACACTAGGATGTAGCGACAAGATCCAACCTTCTTATAAAGGTCGGCACCTTGGAGAGTTACGAGCATCTCCATACGCTTCGTTTGAAGCAATGCATCCAGCTGCTAGCTGTATGTATAGTACTATAATGGGAGAATTTTCCAATGGTTCAGGCCGGCACCGGGGACTTAATTATACCAGCTTAGTACTCTCTCCGTTCATTTATCCTTAGTCAATTTTTACGTTTTCACCAACTTTATACGCAAATGCAGAGACATATATGATGTTAAGTGTTTATATTACGAAACTACATTTTAAAACGGATCTAGTAGTATAACTTAGTGTTACAAATGTTGCTCTGCTTTCCCTTTAAAGCTGGTCAAATATAATAAGTTTAACTTAGGTCAAAAGTTAAAAGTGCACTACTCCCTCTGTTTCAAAATATAAGATGTTTTAGATTTTTGAAGAGAGTGTATCTAGACTATTTTAGTGTGTAGATTCACTCCAAATATAAGTGAACATATATACTAAAAGTAGTCTAGA
Organism: Avena longiglumis; assembly: GCA_030063025.1. NCBI lineage: Eukaryota > Viridiplantae > Streptophyta > Magnoliopsida > Poales > Poaceae > Avena > Avena longiglumis. Next base: position 558,492,210 of record CP125974.1, read on the forward strand.
TACATTTGTTTTACAAAGCTAAAACATCTTATATTTTGAAATCGGAGGGAGTACTTTATAAACGGAGTAGTAAATTATGAATGTATATGCGTCAGTAGTACATCCCCCATCAGCTCAGCTGGTTTGTTTCCACATGCTATACGGATGCATATATATATGGAGGCCGCATGCATGCTAGAAACAGCTAAATTAAGCTAACATCGGGAGGAGCACCAAACCCCAAAGGAAACAATGGAAACAAGTTTGGTATTCATCGTTCTTTTGTTGTTCTCCAGTGCTACCATGGTTACCTGTACTACCGCAGGGTTCCGCATGGAACTCACCCACGTTGATGCCAGGGGGAGCTACACCGCGACGGAGCGCGTGCAGCGCGCCATGGCCAGCACCCGGCAGCGCCTGGCCTCCATTGCCGACGTGAGCGCGCCGGTCCACTGGAACACCAGCCAATACGTCGCGGAGTACCTGATCGGCACCCCACCACAGCGCATCCAGGCCCTCATCGACACCGGCAGCGACCTCATCTGGACACAGTGCTCCACCTGCCTCCCACGGTCCTGTGTCAAGCAGGGTCTGCCATTCTACAACGCGTCCCAGTCCGACACCTTCCGTCCCGTCCCATGCAACGACACCTTGTGCCTGGCCAACGAAATGCACTCGTGCGTCGCGGACGGCAGCTGCCATTTCGGGGTCTTCTAGGACGCCGGTGACGCCGTCGGGTCAATCGGTACCGAGGTCTTCACCTTCGAAAACAGCTCGGCGACGCTCACGTTTGGCTGCGCCGACGGGTTGTTCCTCACTCCAGGGACCCTCGACGAGGTATCTGGCATCATCGGGCTTGGTCGCGGCCCCCTGTCGCTTGTCTCTCAGATGGGTGCCACCAAGTTCTCTTACTGCCACACCTCCTACCTCCGCAGCAACGCTACTACTGGTGCCAACAGCCACCTTTTCGTCGGCGCCTCCGCAAGCCTCAGCGGTGGCAGCCCTGTGATGTCCATGCCTTTCGTGGAAGTCCCTAAAGTGTACACATTCTACTTTGTCCCACTCGTCGGGATAACCGTAGGACAGACAAGGCTTCCTATCTGACCAACGGTTTTCGCTTTCGAACCAAATGTCGAAAGCGGTGTCGTTATCGACTCTGGTAGCCCCACTACGGCTCTGGTCGACGAGGCGTATGGGCCCCTGAGAGAGGAGCTTGAGAGGCAGCTAAACGGGAGCGTCGTTCCACCACCCGCTGGTAGTGGGATGGACCTATGTGTGGCGGCCGCGCAGGAGAAGACTATGCCATCCATGGTGTTCCACTTTAGTGGCGGAGCGGATATGATACTCCCGCCAGAGAACTATTGGGCTCCGCTGGACAATTCCATCTCATGCATGGTGATGGAAAATAACAGCGGTATGAGCATAATCGGCAACTTCCAATTACAGAACATACACCTGCTTTACGACCTTGCCAAGGAGGAGCTCTCTTTCCAGACAGCCAACTGCAGCTCACTATGATCCAGATCGCCCTCACTTAGTGGCATGCATGCATCCATATATAAGTACATCTATTGCGAATTGAGATTGTTTGTGAGTATTTGTGTCGTGTGTGTACATCTATTGCGAATTGTGATTGTTTGTGAGTATTTGTGTCGTGTGTGTTGCAGGGGATAAATTAATTCAACACATGCATATGTGAAACTTTCACTGTCCTAATGCTAGTCATAATGGAAAATATCATATTATCATTCATATGATAATAGTGTATGTTACTAACCCCATAATGCATACTATCGTACAATAGTAGCTGTTAGACGTATATGAGAAGGATACATCCAACCGACCAAAATCAAGGAGGATCCGTAATAGACTACTTTTGATATTTTCCAACTATTGTAGTCTATTTGCCTTGGCATCCAAGCCTCCTTGTACTATATGGGATCCTATCAATCTAAGTGCAACAATTATATTTGCCTTCATGGTATCAGATTAGAGTTTTGATCCTCCCCCTTGGCACCGTCAGACTTTGCCCTAACACCTCAGATCTCGCGGCTGTCGCCAAAGCCGCTCTTTGAGTCCTCGCGGCCGTGCTCCCAAGCATCTGTGATGTCGTACCTGTCACCCTCGAGCTCTCTAGCTGAAACTACCTCCAATGGCGTGGCATGTTCTTCGATGTTGTGGAAAAGTACGTCCTCGAGGATCATCTACTCGAGGACGACTACCCCGCCAATCCCACTACAAAGTGGGTTCGGAACAACACCATCGTTCGATCATGGATAAACAGCGCCGCTGAGACCGAGCTCCTCGCCATGGTCGTCGACACTACCATGCCGCTGCCTGCCCACGCCTTGTGGATACAACTCTCTAACATCTACCATGAAAATACGTAAACCCGCTCCTCCTACCTCGAGCAAGAGTTTCATATGATCTCCAACAAGGATCCATGACCGTGGCCAAGCAGAAGGTTCTCTCCGACGAGCTCAGTGCGTTGGGCACGACCATCACCGACAAACGCCTTGTCCAAAACATGCTCCATGGTCTCGGGTCTCGGCTCGCATACATGCGCACGCTAACCCTGAAACAACGCCCCTACTGTCGTTCCTCGATGTGCGGTCGTCTCTGCTTCTTGAAGAGCTAATGATGCAGTAGTCTGAGTCATCATCTTCGACTCCGTCTGTCTTCATCGCTCGCGGAGCTCTACGCATCCGCCACCGCGCGGTCCTGCCGAAAACATGGAGCCTCCGTAATGCCTCGATATCTACCGCAACTTCCAGCAATTTGGCACCTACCGCTTTGGCGCACGATGCCTCTATCTCCACTCTACACCCTCCCAGCAGCGTGGTGGCATCACCTCCAACGCACCAGGGAAGGGCCCTCATGTAGGGGTTCATAGCATGGAAAACAAAAAATTTCTACCGCATGCAAACAAACAAGCCAAGATCTATCTACTAGATTATAGCAACGAGTCGATAGAGGAACTCACCCTCGATGATTCCAAAGCGGTTAACGAGATCGGATTCTTGTGGGTGATGTAGTCGTACTCTTGCCGATCTCAAGATCGTGTAGACGATCCTTCCGGCGCTGCGTTCTGGCAGCGCTTCCACAGTCGATCACACGTTCGGTACTCGATGAAGACCTTCCTCTCCCTTGTTCCAGCAGGCAGCGGAGCACTTTCCTCGTGATTCCGGCAGCACGACAGCGTGGTACCGGAAGTAGAGGGGAGATCTCGCAGGGCTTCGCCTTAAGCCGGAGCGAGTATGGTGGACTATGAGAGAGGCCTTGGAGATCTAGGGTTTAGAGGCACCAAGGGAGGAAGCTTGGCCGGCGGCTAGGGCTTGGGGAAGCCCCAAGTCGGCGTCTAGGAGAAACCCTAGGGCGGCGGCGACTTGCAGGAGGCCGCTGGCTAGGGTTAGGGTTTTGGGGTGTGAGAGGTGTAGGTCTAGAGGGGCAGCCCTGCCCCTCCTTTTATAGGTGGGAGGGCGCCGGCCAGGGGGAGGGAGTCCTCCCCCAAGTCGGACTCCTTGGCCGGCGGGTGGAGGGAGAGGAACTCCTCCCCAAGTAGGTTTCCTACTCTCCCTCCACCAAGCAAAACTGTCGTTTGACTTTTCAAATTGGCGTTTGACTTTTTCAAACTAGGATTTGATTTATCCCTTTATTTTGCTCAGCCATGATACCTAGTACATCATGCAACCATTACACATTGTTTTGACACATTCATGTACCCTTCCCCTCCGGAGTGTCGGACCTTTCGGACCCTTCTAGAACATTCCTGGTGAAAACACCGGAATCATTCCACAACTCCGAAACAGGACTTTCCTTATATGAATCTTATTCTCTGGACCATTACGGATCTCCTCGTGATATCCCGGATCCCATCCGAGACTCCGAACAACATTTGGTTTCTTACTCATCATTCCATAACTACTCAACAACATCGAATCCTTAAGTGTGTCACCCTACGGTTCGTGAATTATGCGGACATGATCGAGACACTTCTCCGAACAATAACCAATAGAGGGATATGGAAATTCATATGGCTCCCACATATTTCTACGATTACTTTACGATCGAATGAACCACTTACATACGATACCAATTTCCCTTTGTCTCACGATAGTTTACTTATCCGAGGTTTTGATCGTCGGTATCTCTGCATACCTAGTTCAACCTTGTTACTGATAAGTACTCTTTTCTCGTTCCCGTGGTAGGTGATCCCTTGTGAGCCAGTCACATGCTTGCAAGCTAATTGGATGACATTCCACCGAGAGGGCCCAGAGTATATCTATCCGTCATATGGATGGACAAATCCCACTCTTGATTCATGTGTCTCAACCCATACTTTCCGAACACTCAATGCCACCTTTATAGCCACCCAGTTACGGTGTGGTGTTTGATGTCATCAAAGCATCCTTCCGGTGATGGTGATAAGCATGATCTCATGGTCGAAGGAATTAGGTTACTATGTATCAGAACGCTTATAGCAATTGAACTATTAAAATGACTTGATCTTTATGCTACGCTTATCTATAGGAGTATGTCCATCATACCATTCTCCTAATGATATGATCTTGTTGTTAATAACATCTCAATGTTCATGATAGGGAAACCACAATCATCTATTAACCAACAAGCTAGTATTATGAAGAGGCTTTACTAGGGACTCTAATTTAGTTTACAAATCACACAAGTATTAATGTTTCCTTGTTAATACTGTTATAGCATGAATGTAAACATTTATCATAAACACAAAGATATAATAATAACTACATTTATTATTGCCTCTAGGGCATATCTCCAACAGTCTCCCACTTGCACTAGAGTCAACTAATCTAGATTACATGGTAATATACCGAACACCCATGGCAGTTTGGTGTTGGTCATGTTTTTTCCTCGGGAGAGGTTTAGTCAACGGATCCGCCACATTCAGATCTGTGTGTACTTTGCAAATCTTTATGTCACCATCTTGGACATGTTCTCGAATAGTGTGAAAATGTAGCTTGATGTGCTTCAGCTTCTTGTGTGACCTTGGTTCTTGCGCATTGGCTATGGCGCCCATGTTATCACAGTAGATAGACATTGGGTCCAACGCACTTGGAACCACACCAAGCTCTGTAATGAACTCCTTCATCCATATCGCTTCTTGTGAAGCCTCCGAAGCAGCTATGTATTCTGATTCAGTTGAAGATCTCGCCACAACGCTTTTCTTTGCACTCCTCCAGCTAACTGCTGCACCATTCAAAATAAATACGTATCCATATTGAGATTTAGAATCGTCTAGATCGGTGTTCCAACTAGCATCGGTGTAACCATTAACATCGAGTTGTTCATCACCTCCATAAGAAAGAACCATATCCTTAGTTCTTCTCAAGTACTTAAGGATGTTTTTGACCGCTGTCCAATGATCCACTCCTGGATCACTTTGATATCTGCAAGTTAAACTAACAGCATATGCAATGTCGGGTCTAGTGCATAGCATGGCATACATTAGATATCCTATGGCTGAGGCATAGGGAGTCTTACTCATCCTTTCTCTATCTTCTGTCGTTGCTGGACTTTGAGTTTTACTCAAGGTCGTATTGGGCAACATGGGCATGAACCCTTTCTTGCTATCTTCCATTCCAAACCTCTTTAGAACTTTGTCCAAATATGTACTTTGTGACAATGATATTAGGCATCTCGATCTATCTCTATAAATCTTTATGCCTAATATGTAAGCTGCTTCGCCAAGATCTTTCATTGAAAAACTATTATTCCAATATTCCTTGACACTATTAAGAAGGTCTACATCATTCCTAATCAACAATATGTCATATACATATAGTATTAAGAATGCTACAGAGCTCCCACTCACTTTCTTGTAAATACAAGCTTCTCCATAAGTTTGTATAAAACCAAAACTTTTGATTACTTTATCAAAACGTTGATTCCAACTTCGGGATGCTTGCTTCAATCCATATATGGACCGTTGAAGTTTGCATACCTTCTTAGCATCTTTAGGATCGACAAAACCTTTGGGTTGCATCATATACAACTCTTCATCAATGTCTCCATTGAGGAACGCTGTTTTGACATCCATCTGCCATATTTCATAATCGTAATATGCAGCGATTGCTAACATAATCCTCACAGACTTTAGCTTCGCTACTGGTGAGAAAGTCTCATCGTAGTCAACTCCTTGAACTTGTCGAAACCCTTTTGCGACAAGTCAAGCTTTATAGACAGTAACATTACCATCAGCATCTGTTTTCTTCTTGAAAATCCATTTGTTCTCGACAGCCTTTCGGCCATCTGGTACGTCTACCAAAGTCCATACTTAGTTTTCGTACATGGATCCAATCTCGGATTTCATGGCTTCTTGCCATTTATTGGAATCTGGGATCAACATTGCTTCCTCATATGTCTCAGGGTCATCGGTGTTGTCCACCAACATGACACTCATAACGGGATCATACCAATCAGGAGTGGTACGATTTCTTGTTGACCTGCGAGGCTCTGTAGCAACTTCAACCAAAGTTTCATGATCATCATCATTAGCTTCCTCTCTTATTGGTGTAGGCGCCACAGGAAATTCTTCCGGTGCTGCGCTACTCGCACGTTCGAGAGAAGGTTCAACAACCTCGTCGAGTTCTACTTTCCTTCCAGTCACTTCTTTCAAGAGAAATTCTTTCTCTTGAAAGGATCCATTCTTGGCAACGAAGATTTTGCCCTCGGATCTATGATAGAAGGTATACTCGATAGTTTCCTTTGGGTATCCTATGAAGACGCATTTTTCCGCTTTGGGTTCAAGCTTGTCCGGCTATAACTTCTTTACGTAGGCTTCGCAACCCCAAACTTTAAGGAACGACAATTTAGGTTTCTTCCCAAACCATAGTTCATATGGTGTCATTTCAACGGATTTAGATGGTGCCCTATTTAAAGTGAATGTGGTTGTTTCTAATGCATAACCCCAAAACGATAGCGGTAAATCTATAAGTGACATCATAGAACGAACCATATCTAAGAGAGTTTGATTACGATGTTCGGACACACCATTACGCTGTGGTGTTCCTGGCGGTGTCAATTGTGAAAGTATTCCATATTTCTTCAAATGCTCATCGAACTCGTAACTTAGATATTCACCTCCACGATCAGAACGTAGAAATTTAATCTTCTTGTTACGTTGATTCTCCACCTCACTTTGAAATTCCTTAAACTTCTCGAAAGTTTCGGACTTATGTTTCATGAAATAGATATACCCATATCTACTCAAGTCATCCGTGAAGGTAAGAACATAACGATAACCACCGCGCAATGCTACACTCATTGGACCACACACATCGGTATGTATGATTTCCAACAAGTCCGTAGCTCGCTCCATCATACCAGAAAATGGAGTCTTAGTCATTTTACCCATCATACATGCTTCGCATCTTTCAAGTGATTCAAGAAGTCCATCGGAATGGAGTTTCTTCATACGCTTCACTCCGATATGACCAAGGCGACAGTGCCACATATAGGTCGAGTTATCGCTCAATTTCAAAAGTTTAGCCTCAATGTTATTTATGTGTGTATTAATACAATCGAGATTCAATAAGAATAGACCATCTATCAAAGGTGCATGTGCATAAAACATATTACTCATATAAATCGAACAACCATTATTCTCGGACTTAAACAAGTAACCGTCTCGCAATAAACAAGATCCCGATATAATGTTCATGCTCAACGCATGCACCAAATAACAATTATTTAAGTATAAAACTAATCCCGATGGTAGATGAAGAGGTAGCATGCCGACCGCGATCACATCAACCTTTGATCCATTTCCAACGCGCATCGTCACCTCGTTCTTCGCTAGCTTTCGTTTATTCTGCAGCACCTGTTTCGAGTTACAAATATGAGCAACCGAACCAGTATCAAATACCCAGGCACTACTACGAGTACTAGTGAGATACACATCAATAACATGTATATCGGATATACATTTCTTCTTGATGTTGCCGTTCTTCAAATCCGCCAAGTACTTTGGGCAATTCCGCTTCCAGTGACCCTCTTGCTTGCAGTAAAAGCACTCAGTATCAGGCTTAGGTCTAGCCCTCACTGGTAGAAAACGCCCCATGCGTCCCGGTTGGTAAGGGTCATTAGTCCCGGTTGCCCAACCGGGACGGGGCAATCGGGACTAAATCTCCAACCATTAGTCCCGGTTGCCCCACCAACCGGGACAAATGGGGGCACACGTGGCGGAATCAGAGCGCGAGGGGGGTGGAGCATTAGTCCCGGTTCGTAACACGAACCGGGACTAACTCTTTCTTCCGCAGAGATTTGGCCATTTCTGCGCGGCGGAATTCATTGGCACATTTTGTTGCCGGCAACATTTTCGCCACTTTTGTGCCGCGGAAGAATTCATTTAGGTTGTTTTATTGTTTATTTAGTGTTTTGCACTTATCAATGAAGGAACCTTATATTACAAGATCATCATGACAACATTACATTCAATACGGATCGAGTTCATGCACTACATACAAAAGTCGCTATTCGATGCTACCGCCAATTTCTTGAAAGTTGCTATTTTACAATTCCTATTGTCTATACAGCCGAGTAGTATTCCCCTTGTGTGTTTAGTATACGCATCCAAGAATCGCCAATTCCTCTGTATTGCTCGTGTCGATCCTTTGGCGGAAGACCGTCCGTGAGCGTTCGATCTGATTTAAAAAAGTCACCTATATGAATATGAAACTAAACACAATTTGATTGTAATTAAAACTATAGAAATTGTTTACGTCATTGGAGTTGCTCTAAATTCCTGCCCTTCTCATCGACGTCTGCCGGATGAACTCGCATACATAGTATCCACATAGATTGTTACTGGTCCTGCGTCGGGCACTTTACGACAACGAGTTCAATCAAAATAATAATCAAGCATGATAATAAGCGTATCAAAACTAGAATTAAAAGATCTTGCGGATATAGCTAGTGGTGCTTACATCTAGTGGTTGAAATGTAAGCTCCTCTTTCCAAACACCCCTAGCCTTCTTGGTGAACCGTTTCCAAGCGCTGCGTGAAAGCGAATAAAATAAGTTATTAAGTACTTGATATCATAAAATTCACGAGCGTTGCCGATATAGTGTCGTAATGATTAGAATTACCCATGGAGAAGTATCGCATGTCCTTCCACGTCTCAAGGGTTTATGTTTGAGTCCATGACTAGTACCGCCCTTTGTCAAGTTGAATGATTAACAGAATATAGTGGTACTGCGAATGCAAAACTAATCAATTATATACTTAACATCGAGTAAGCGAAATAGAAAGTGTATACAAGACAATAACACTCCTTTGGAAGTTGTAAGGAAATAGTATTTCCCTTTTGGTTTCTTGAAACCTTAACGCGTACTATATTATCCTCCGTATCACAGGGGCTTATTTTGAGATTAGCTTCATGAACCCAATATGGGTCAATGAAGCCAATGTCATAGATTTGTCCTCTGCATTCGAGAATCTTCATTACGCATATTAAAGTATGATTATATACATGCAATAAACAAAATATTATAGATGGAGACTAAATTAATTACAATTAGTACTTACGGACAATAGGCACTCATGAGAGATTTGTCCAAGGCGTCTTGATTGAATAATTGAAATAGTTCATCAAATTCAATGGATATCATGTCATCGTTTTCTTTCCCATGATGCTTTTTGTAACCCTCGGCACTATCCGATTAGCCCGGCCCTTGTGGCATGCATGTACCGATTATGCAATCTTAGCATTTTGTTGGAAGATTGTTTACCTCCTCGAGTTTGACGAGAGGTTTTTCGTACTGGTATTGGTATGCTACTTCAATCACGGGAAGAATTCTAAGCGGGATAAATCTTGGCAATACTCATACCTTGAGCAGCGGCTTCTCCGTGTTGCAACTACCTCTGGATCATCTTGCTCTTGACCCCATATTTGCTCGACCCACATTGGTTTGAGAAATCACCTTGAGAGGCGCAAGTCTTTTGCTTGTTCTCCAGCTGGGCAACAGATTTCCGCTTGCATCGAGACTTCTCTTGAGGCTTTTGTGCTGCATGTGACTTGAGAATAGAACGCTCATAGTCGATGACAGCTTTGGCTCGGGTTGATGAAGAGTCTTTAGCATTTTCAACACTTTGGCTTTTCTTCTTTGGTCTTTGGGAACTCTGGCTCTTTCGGCCGCCTCGACTTAGCGAAAGCAATGTCGTTTCGCATCAACGATCGCGCGATCTCCTCTTGATCTGATCATAAGCTCTCTTGGGAGGAACCGTTGGTACTTTTGGAAGAGGCTCTTGTTTACGTTCGGCGATCTTACGGCCTGATGGCGATGCGCTTCGCTTTTTATCTGAGGCGGCGATGGCTCCTTGGCGATGGCTGCAGGAGATTGGTGAGGCGACGGGCGGGTGAGGCGGCGAAGACAGCGGCGGCGACCTCGGCGGAGACGGGTGAGGCGGCGAAGATGGCGTGTGATTTGAAGCGATACAATCCTTGACCATAGAATGGTGGCGTTTTTGCGTCACCCGCCGCGATCACATCCCCTTCACCGGCGGGTAGTGAAGATCCAAAACCTCAAAGGTGGGCATGATTTCATCACGCCGACAACAGCGTAGCCCTCGGAACCGGACGGTCGTGGTAAGTTGGTGTGGGTCCAATTGGTAAGGCATAGCCGACCGCCACCTTCATTGATATGTTCACAACTTTGACATGTAGCTCGCGATTGTGTCATCTGTGATATCATCCTTTGGGTAGCCAACAGAGCCATCGTCGGTGCATCATCGGCATCGCCATTGTCATCACCGGGACCTCGGTGGAAGCCACTGCTTTTCGATTATTCGATAGGCGGTAGCATCGAATGCAGTGTCTTTCTTGAGATGGGGCGCCGTAGTACTTTGCTCTTTAAGTGAGTTAATTTCATCTTGTTGTTTCTTTAATCGTTCTTCAATTAACGCATTCGCTCTTTCGACTTCTGCTTCAACTGCCGCCTGTCCTTACTCCTCGGCGGCTTCTATCGGGATATTTCTTCCTCTCTTGAAACCAGTCCTCCATGATTGGGAGCCTATTGTGCCTCGTGTTCGTCCATCATGTTCCTTATTTCCAAGGGCGAGTGTGAGCTCATCATTCTCTCTATCGGGAATGAAGTCCCCATCTTTAACAGCCTTTCTTTGCTTTTCTCATCCTCTCGATTGGCAAGGGGTCTTCTTTATGTTGTATGGTATATATACACCTCCCTTCCGAGTCCAACCTGCACCCATGCCCGTAAAACCAATTCCATGAACGTTCTACCCAATCGTGCATCTGCAGGTGATATTTTTTATCACGCAGTTCCCTCAAGTTTCTCCCACTTAGGAATGCCACCAGAGCCACCTTGCCCCATAGTATGGTGATACTTCTTGTTAGCGACATTCACTTATTCGTTTGGACATTTTCTTAGCTTTTTCGATTTCTTGTATTCCACAAACTCATCCCGAATGGTTTTATCTTCTCAAACTGAATATTCTTGAAATCGAGTCTTCTTTTCACGACATAGTCAAGGTGCAATCTTTTCTTCCGATTGGTGAAACACTGGGCCATCTTCTTCAAAGCCCACTCCACGACCTTAGCCTCCATGGCTCTCCCATGTTGTAAGGCGTCCTCAATGGATCCTCCGCATTTGGATCCAGCTCTATCTTCGAGTTTGAAATTAATCATGAGCCTCTTCCACGGTAAATCTTTGGCGTGGTTAGGGACAAATAAACATGTTCCTCTTCATCGCATTAGCAGGCCTATTCCAATTTCTAATGGTGATCGGGATTAAGTCTCTAACGATTACTCCGCATTGTGCCACAAATTTGGTTGCGACAACCCGGGCTGTCGATTGCCGTCTGACGACATCTTCGATTCTGAACCTCTCATGGTCTTGCAACTTTTTGGTTGGGCCTCGTCTGTTCTTTTCAGTAGATTCCTTCGATCCGGAGGGCTAAAAGAAGAAAGATCGCCGTTACTATTTCTATATAGATAGCAGATGATTAATTAATGAATTGATTTATATTACATGCACCTTGCGGGCGTCGTCTTCTCGATTACACAAGGCATCGCCTTCTCCCTCGCGGAAGGCAACACCTTCAACCTCAAACAAGTTGTCTACTCCGTGAAAGAGGATCACCCTCACGGAGTTGTTCGAAAGCGTTGATACGTCTAAATTATCTTCCCCACGGATCACACCTTGGATCAACTCTTCCTTTTCTTCGTCTCGGCGTGTGGGTCCATATTTTACGCATAGGTGGAAAAAAGAATAAGTCAAAGCGGCTAAAGGAGAAAGTTAAAGAGAAACCTAATATATACATACACAATAATAAAAATGAAGAGAAACCTAAACCTAGCTACAAAAAGGAAACCGTGTAGTAGATAGGTAACTTTAGCTAAAATCAACTAAAATCAATATTAGGAGTTAGAGGGTGTAAAACCTAGTTCGGAGAAACCTCGGATGCATATGAGAGGAACATGAGTATAAGGCTACAAAGGAAACTATCCAGCGGATAGGTAACACTAGATACTAACAAAATACCATATTGGAATCGATCTCGATCTCGATATCGTATTCTCCGAGAAGAACCAAATCACGGAAAGAAAGGAAACAATAAACACATGGCATCGATGCAATGCTCAAGCAATGATGATAATACGACAAGTTAATGTGCATTGGAATGTAACCTAAAGCATGCTCGACAAGTTAATCGGGGTTCCAGAGGCGCAAACCTAACTCAAGGAACTCCGAGAATCACTGTTAGGGTTACTAGGGTGTTCTAATTAAACTTGTTATTTAAGTTGTTGAACAATGCATGATTATGGCATAGATAGATATTTCTCATTTTTCGAACATTTTGGTATATTATTTGTATTTTTCTGAATTACAGTTAAAAGTTATTGAATTTACAAGTTTTATTCAAATTAAAATTATTAAATCAAATGTTTAAACCTTTTGCACCATAGTATGACAAGGATAATGATATGACAAGTTAATTTGTATTAAAAAGTAACCCTAAGACATGCTCGACAATTTAAGCGGGGTTCAGGGTGAAAACCCTAACTCGTGAAACTCCGGAGTATATGAGAGGGTTGATTTTGTTTTCTAATTAAACTTGTCTTGAAAGTTGTTGAACAATGCATGATTATAGGTTAAATAGTTAGATCTCATTTTTAGAACATTTTGATATATTATTTGTATTTTTCTGAGTTATAAATAATTAATTATTGAATTTACAATATTATATCAATTTATGGATTTAATTAAACCATTTCGAATTTAAACAAAAGCGAAAACATTTTTACACATACCATGCTAGCCACGATTGTGGCCGAGGCCACCTCGGCCTCCACGCAGGCCGGGGCACCTAGCCACGATGGGCAGGAGGGCCGTGGCCACCTCAGCCTCCACCTGGACCAGGCCACGGCTAACCTACACCATAGAGGCACCTAGCCTCTAAGGCTGGCAGGTGGGACCGGGGCGACGCGGGCCCCACGCGGTAGCCACGCGAGCACCACGTCACCACGGCGGCGGCGAGGCGGTGGTCGGCAGCGACCACAGGAGCCTTGATCAGCGTCATGCGCATTCGAAAGAAACTCGTCGAGGCGAACCATATGGTCATTCGCCGCCCATTATTGGTCGCCGGAGCGACGAGCACAGCGGCGGACAGAGGCGGGGGCGACAGATGGTCGTCGCGGTAGAGCTAGAGAGCGACAGGGAGCGTGTGAAGAGGTGCTAGAGCACCAGTGGCTCACCACGAACGCGATGTCGGGAAGCAAGGTGGCGAGCGGAGGCGAATCGGCGGCGGCGAGCTGGAAGATGGGTTGCGAGCTTGATTAAGGCCGGCGGGCGATTCCTTTGGCGTGAGAGCCTTGATCCGGCCTGGAGCTCCTCGGCGAGCTCGGCGGGCGACTGCCGGCGTTGTGGGGTGGGGGTTCACGTATGCGGCGTCGATGAATGAGATGGGGAAGAAGAAGAAGAGGAGGGGCACCCAGTTATAAACGAAGGGCCTTTAGTCCCGGTTGGTGGCTCCAACCGGGACTGAAGGGGCATACGTTCCGGTTGGAGCCACCAACCTGGACCTATACTCCAATATTTTCAGCAGCCCAAGCGTTGGCGCGCAGGGGGTCTTTAGTCCCGGTTGGTGGCTCCAACCGGGACATATTCCCCTGTTTTCAAAAAATTTCAGGTATTTTGTCTCTGTTCCCGCCTTATTTTTTATTTTGGGGTTTAAATTTGTATTGTTTTTTAAATGATAATTAATTTGGAATTTAGAAAAAACATAAAAAGTGTTTGGATTTGAATAAATAATTCAAAACCATTTTCTATTTTAAAAAATAATTAATGTAACCATTTAAAATATGAACCATTTACAATTAAAAATGAATTAACTTATATTTTTTTAATATCAATTTGGAATTTAGAAAAAATTTAAACATAAAAAGTGTTTGGATTTACATAAATAATTCAAAAACATTTTCTGTTTTAAAAAATAATTAATGTAACCATTTAAAATATGAACCATTTACAATTAAAAATGAATTAACTTATATTTTTTTAATATCAATTTGGAATTTAGAAAAACTTTAAACATAAGAAGTGTATGGATTTGAATAAATAATTCAAAAACATATTCTATTTTTAAAAATAATTAATGTAACCTTTTAAAATGAATTAACTTATATTCTATTTTTGAATATTAATTTTAAAGCGACCCGTTTTTTTTTCGGAGAAAATGGAAAAGGGCTTTTCCGTGCGACAAAAAGAAAAACTTCCTCCTGCAACATTGTTCTCCATACCAATGTCCACACACATGCATAATATGGGCACAACATCACAAACTATGCCGTGATTCAGCACATAACATCGGTCATTTGGACCGAAAGCCATGAAACCTCGAACATGATAGGTCATTTTGTGAAGGTTTTTTCGAAACATGATCAATATACCAAGTCTGGTATTTTTCCTTTCAACTATGTAACATAATATGACACCACGAAGGATTTTCATTGTTGGATTTTTTGAATTTATTATGCCCGTTTTGAATTATCTGAATTTCTAACTATGGTCGAACCGGTGTGCATGAAGATAGGGGCGGGCATCGTTAGAACTTGCATTGGATCTCTGAAGAAACCACATATTGCGAGTCTAAAATGATTTTTCAAAAATCACAGGCGATAGATCATGTACATAGTACAAACGGACCCACTTCCTGGATTCGACAGACATTTGTCCTTTTTACGGGATGGACGAAAAGGTTTGAGATGTACCGGTTGGGAGATAGTCCATGTAAGGTGGTCTAGTATTTTAGGAAAATGGGACGGTAGCATTGTGAAAGCGGCATTTTGGTGGTTACTTCACAAAAGCGACCCGTTTTTTGCGCTCGGAGAAAATGGAAAAGGGCTTTTCCGTGCGACAAAGGAAAACTTCCTCTGCAACATTGTTCTACATACCAATGTCCACACACATGCATAATATGGGCACAACATCACAAACTATGCCGTGATTCAGCACATAACATCGGTCATTTGTACCGAAAGCCATGAAACCTCGAACATGATAGGTCATTTTGTGAAGGTTTTTTGAAACATGATCAATATACCAAGTCTTATTTTCCTTTCAACTATGTAACATAATATGACACCACGCGAAGGATTTTCATTGTTCGGGTTTTTTTTTAATTTATTATGCCCGTTTTGAATTATCTGAATTTCTAACTATGGTCGAACCGGTGTGCATGAAGATAGGGGACGGGCATCGTTAGAACTTGCATTGGATCTCTGAAGAAACCACATATTGCGAGTCTAAAAATGATTTTTTCAAAAAATCAGGCGATAGATCATGTACATAGTACAAACCGGACCCACTTCCTAGATTCGGACATTTATCCTTTTACCGGGATGGGCGAAAAGGTTTGAGATGTACCGGTTGGGAGATAGTCCATGTAAGGTGGTCTAGTATTTTAGGAAAATGGGACGGTAGCATTGTGAAAGCGGCATTTTGGTGGTTACTTCACAAAACGACCCGTTTTTTGCGCTCGGAAAATGGAAAAGGGATTTTCCGTGCGACAAAAAGGAAAACTTCCTCCTGCAACATTGTTCTACATACCAATGTCCACACACATGCATAATATGGGCACAACATCACAAACTATGCCGTGATTGAGCACATAACATCGGTCATTTGGACCGAAAGCCATGAAACCTCGAACATGATATGTCATTTTGTGAAGGTTTTTTCGAAACATGATCAATATACCAAGTCTGGTATTTTTCCTTTCAACTATGTAACATAATATGACACCATGAAGGATTTTCATTGTTCGGATTTTTTGAATTTATTATGCCCGTTTTGAATTATCGAATTTCTAACTATGGTCGAACCGGTGTGCATGAAGATAGGGGCGGACATCGTTAGAACTTGCATTGGTTCTCTGAAGAAACCACATATTGCGAGTCTAAAATGATTTTTCAAAAATCACAGGCGATAGATCATGTACATAGTACAAACCGGACCCACTTCCTGCCGATTCGAGACATTTATCCTTTTACCGGGATGGACGAAAAGGTTTGAGATGTACCGTTGGGAGATAGTCCATGTAAGGTGGTCTAGTATTTTAGGAAAATGGGACGGTAGCATTGTGAAAGCGGCATTTTGGTGGTTACTTCACAAAACGACCCGTTTTTTGCGCTCGGAAAATGGAAAAGGGCTTTTCCGTGCGACAAAAGGAAAACTTCCTCCTGCAACATTGTTCTCCATACCAATGTCCACACACATGCATAATATGGGCACAACATCACAAACTATGCCGTGATTAAGCACATAACATCGGTCATTTGGACCGAAGCCATGAAACCTCGAACATGATAGGTCATTTTGTGAAGGTTTTTGAAACATGATCAATATACCAAGTCTGGTATTTTCCTTTCAACTATGTAACATAATATGACACCACGAAGGATTTTCATTGTTCGGATTTTTTTGAATTTATTATGCCCGTTTTGAATTATCTGAATTTCTAACTATGGTCGAACGGTGTGCATGAAGATAGGGGCGGGCATCGTTAGAACTTGCATTGGATCTCTGAAGAAACCACATATTGCGAGTCTAAAATGATTTTTCAAAAATCACAGGCGATAGATCATGTACCTGTAGTACAAACCGGACCCACTTCCTGGATTCGAGACATTTGTCCTTTTACCGGGATGGACGAAAAGGTTTGAGATGTACGGTTGGGAGATAGTCCATGTAAGGTGGTCTAGTATTTTAGGAAAATGGGACGGTAGCATTGTGAAGCGGCATTTTGGTGGTTACTTCACAAAGCGACCCGTTTTTGCGCTCGGAAAATGGAAAAGGGCTTTTCCGTGCGACAAAAGGAAAACTTCCTCTGCAACATTGTTCTCCATACCAATGTCCACACACATGCATAATATGGGCACAACATCACAAACTATGCCGTGATTCAGCAAGACATAACATCGGTCATTTGGACGAAAGCCATGAAACCTCGAACATGATAGGTCATTTTGTGAAGGTTTTTTGAAACATGATCAATATACCAAGTCTGGTATTTTTCCTTTCAACTATGTAACATAATATGACACCACGAAGGATTTTCATTGTTCGGATTTTTTTAATTTATTATGCCCGTTTTGAATTATCTGAATTTCTAACTATGGTCGAACGGTGTGCATGAAGATAGGGGGCGGATATCGTTAGAACTTGCATTGGTTCTGAAGAAACCACATATTGCGAGTCTAAAATGATTATTTCAAAAATCACGGGCGATAGATCATGTACTGTAGTACAAACGGACCCACTTCCTGCCGATTGGTCGGATATTTATCCTTTTACCGGGATGGACGAAAAGGTTTGAGATGTACCGTTGGGAGATAGTCCATGTAAGGTGGTCTAGTATTTTAGGAAAATGGGACGGTAGCATTGTGAAAGCGGCATTCTGGTGGTTACTTCACCAACCGACCCGTTTTTCGCGCTCGGAAAATGGAAAAGGGCTTTTCCGTGCGACAAAAAGGAAAACTTCCTCCTGCAACATTGTTCTCCATACCAATGTCCACACACATGCATAATATGGGCACAACATCACAAACTATGCCGTGATTCAGCACATAACATCGGTCATTTGGACCGAAAGCCATGAAACCTCGAACATGATAGGTCATTTTGTGAAGGTTTTTTCGAAACATGATCAATATACCAAGTCTGGTATTTTTCCTTTCAACTATGTAACATAATATGACACCACGCGAAGGATTTTCATTGTTCGGATTTTTTTTGAATTTATTATGCCCGTTTTGAATTATCTGAATTTCTAACTATGGTCGAACCGGTGTGCATGAAGATAGGGGACGGGCATCGTTAGAACTTGCATTGGATCTCTGAAGAAACCACATATTGCGAGTCTAAAAATGATTTTTTCAAAAAATCACGGGCGATAGATCATGTACCTGTAGTACAAACCGGACCCACTTCCTGCCGATTCGGCAGACATTTGTCCTTTTTACCCGGGATGGACGAAAAGGTTTGAGATGTACCGGTTGGGAGATAGTCCATGTAAGGTGGTCTAGTATTTTAGGAAAATGGGACGGTAGCATTGTGAAGCGGCATTTTGGTGGTTACTTCACAAGCGACCCGTTTTTGCGCTCGGAAAATGGAAAAGGGCTTTTCCGTGCGACAAAAGGAAAACTTCCTCCCAACATTGTTCTCCATACCAATGTCCACACACATGCATAATATGGGCACAACATCACAAACTATGCCGTGATTCAGCACATAACATCGGTCATTTGGACGAAAGCCATGAAACCTCGAACATGATAGGTCATTTTGTGAAGGTTTTTGAAACATGATCAATATACCAAGTCTGGTATTTTTCCTTTCAACTATGTAACATAATATGACACCACCTTGAAGGATTTTCATTGTTCGGATTTTTTTAATTTATTATGCCCGTTTTGAATTATCAATTTCTAACTATGGTCGAACCGGTGTGCATGAAGATAGGGGAGGCATCGTTAGAACTTGCATTGGATCTCTGAAGAAACCACATATTGCGAGTCTAAAATGATTTTTCAAAAATCACAGGCGATAGATCATGTACTGTAGTACAAACGGACCCACTTCCTGCGATTCGGACATTTGTCCTTTTACCGGGATGGACGAAAAGGTTTGAGATGTACCGGTTGGGAGATAGTCCATGTAAGGTGGTCTAGTATTTTAGGAAAATGGGACGGTAGCATTGTGAAACGGCATTTTGGTGGTTACTTCACAAAACGACCCGTTTTTTGCGCTCGGAAAATGGAAAAGGGCTTTTCCGTGCGACAAAAAGGAAAACTTCCTCCTGCAACATTGTTCTCCATACCAATGTCCACACACATGCATAATATGGGCACAACATCACAAACTATGCCGTGATTGACACATAACATCGGTCATTTGGACCGAAAGCCATGAAACCTCGAACATGATAGGTCATTTTGTGAAGGTTTTTTCGAAACATGATCAATATACCAAGTCTGGTATTTTTCCTTTCAACTATGTAACATAATATGACACCACGCGAAGGATTTTCATTGTTCGGATTTTTTTTGAATTTATTATGCCCGTTTTGAATTATCTGAATTTCTAACTATGGTCGAACCGGTGTGCATGAAGATAGGGGACGGACATCGTTAGAAATTGCATTGGTTCTCTGAAGAAACCACATATTGCGAGTCTAAAAATGATTTTTTCAAAAAATCACGGGCGATAGATCATGTACCTGTAGTACAAACCGGACCCACTTCCTGCCGATTCGGCGGATATTTATCCTTTTACCGGGATGGGCGAAAAGGTTTGAGATGTACCGTTGGGAGATAGTCCATGTAAGGTGGTCTAGTATTTTAGGAAAATGGGCGGTAGCATTGTGAAAGCGGCATTTTGGTGGTTACTTCACAAAACGACCCGTTTTTTGCGCTCGGGAAATGGAAAAGGGCTTTTCCGTGCGATAAAAAGGAAAACTTCCTCCTGCAACATTGTTCTCCATACCAATGTCCACACACATGCATAATATGGGCACAACATCACAAACTATGCCGTGATTCAGCACATAACATCGGTCATTTGGACCGAAAGCCATGAAACCTCGAACATGATAGGTCATTTTGTGAAGGTTTTTTCGAAACATGATCAATATACCAAGTCTGGTATTTTTCCTTTCAACTATGTAACATAATATGACACCACGCGAAGGATTTTCATTGTTCGGATTTTTTTTGAATTTATTATGCCCGTTTTGAATTATCTGAATTTCTAACTATGGTCGAACCGGTGTGCATGAAGATAGGGGACGGACATCGTTAGAACTTGCATTGGTTCTCTGAAGAAACCACATATTGCGAGTCTAAAAATGATTATTTCAAAAAATCACGGGCGATAGATCATGTACCTGTAGTACAAACCGGACCCACTTCCTGCCGATTCGGCAGACATTTGTCCTTTTTACCCGGGATGGACGAAAAGGTTTGAGATGTACCGGTTGGGAGATAGTCCATGTAAGGTGGTCTAGTATTTTAGGAAAATGGGACGGTAGCATTGTGAAACGGCATTTTGGTGGTTACTTCACAAAACGACCCGTTTTTTGCGCTCGGAAAATGGAAAAGGGCTTTTCCTTGCGACAAAAAGGAAAACTTCCTCCTGCAACATTGTTCTCCATACCAATGTCCACACACATGCATAATATGGGCACAACATCACAAACTATGCCGTGATTCAGCACATAACATCGGTCATTTGGACCGAAAGCCATGAAACCTCGAACATGATAGGTCATTTTGTGAAGGTTTTTTCGAAACATGATCAATATACCAAGTATGGTATTTTTTCCATTCAACTATGTAACATAATATGACACCACGCGAAGGATTTTCATTGTTCGGGTTTTTTTTGAATTTATTATGCCCGTTTTGAATTATCTGAATTTCTAACTATGGTCGAACCGGTGTGGATGAAGATAGGGGGCGGACATCGTTAGAAATTGCATTGGTTCTCTGAAGAAACCACATATTGCGAGTCTAAAATGATTTTTCAAAAATCACGGGCGATAGATCATGTACTGTAGTACAAACCGGACCCACTTCCTGCGATTCGGCGGAACATTTATCCTTTTACCGGGATGGACGAAAAGGTTTGAGATGTACCGGTTGGGAGATAGTCCATGTAAGGTGGTCTAGTATTTTAGGAAAATGGGACGGTAGCATTGTGAAACGGCATTTTGGTGGTTACTTCACAAAACGACCCGTTTTTTGCGCTCGGAAAATGGAAAAGGGCTTTTCGTGCGACAAAAAGGAAAACTTCCTCCTGCAACATTGTTCTCCATACCAATGTCCACACACATGCATAATATGGGCACAACATCACAAACTATGCCGTGATTCAGACATAACATCGGTCATTTGGACCGAAAGCCATGAAACCTCGAACATGATAGGTCATTTTGTGAAGGTTTTTTCGAAACATGATCAATATACCAAGTCTGGTATTTTTCCTTTCAACTATGTAACATAATATGACACCACGCGAAGGATTTTCATTGTTCGGATTTTTTTGAATTTATTATGCCCGTTTTGAATTATCTGAATTTCTAACTATGGTCGAACTGGTGTGCATGAAGATAGGGGCAGCATCGTTAGAACTTGCATTGGATCTCTAAGAAACCACATATTGCGAGTCTAAAATGATTTTTCAAAAATCACAGGCGATAGATCATGTACAGTAGTACAAACCGGACCCACTTCCTACCGATTCGGTGACATTTGTCCTTTTACCGGGATGGACGAAAAGGTTTGAGATGTACCGGTTGGGAGATAGTCCATGTAAGGTGGTCTAGTATTTTAGTAAAATGGGACGGTAGCATTGTGAAAGCGGCATTTTGGTGGTTACTTCACAAAGCGACCCGTTTTTGCGCTCGGAAAATGGAAAAGGGCTTTTCGATGCGACAAAAAGGAAAACTTCCTCCTGCAACATTGTTCTCCATACCAATGTCCACACACATGCATAATATGGGCACAACATCACAAACTATGCCGTGATTGACACATAACATCGGTCATTTGGACCGAAAGCCATGAAACCTCGAACATGATAGGTCATTTTGTGAAGGTTTTTTCGAAACATGATCAATATACCAAGTCTGGTATTTTTCCTTTCAACTATGTAACATAATATGACACCACGCGAAGGATTTTCATTGTTCGGATTTTTTTTGAATTTATTATGCCCGTTTTGAATTATCTGAATTTCTAACTATGGTCGAACCGGTGTGCATGAAGATAGGGGACGGACATCGTTAGAACTTGCATTGGATATCTGAAGAAACCACATATTGCGAGTCTAAAAATGATTTTTTCAAAAAATCACGGGCGATAGATCATGTACTTGTAGTACAAACCGGACCCACTTCCTGCCGATTCGGCAGACATTTGTCCTTTTTACCCGGGATGGACGAAAAGGTTTGAGATGTACCGGTTGGGAGATAGTCCATGTAAGGTGGTATAGTATTTTAGGAAAATGGGACGGTAGCATTGTGAAACGGCATTTTGGTGGTTACTTCACAAAACGACCCGTTTTTTGCGCTCGGAAAATGGAAAAGGGCTTTTCCGTGCGACAAAAGGAAAACTTCCTCTGCAACATTGTTCTCCATACCAATGTCCACACACATGCATAATATGGGCACAACATCACAAACTATGCCGTGATTCAGCACATAACATCGGTCATTTGGACCGAAAGCCATGAAACCTCGAACATGATAGGTCATTTTGTGAAGGTTTTTGAAACATGATCAATATACCAAGTCTGGTATTTTTCCTTTCAACTATGTAACATAATATGACACCACGAAGGATTTTCATTGTTCGGATTTTTTGAATTTATTATGCCGTTTTGAATTATCTGAATTTCTAACTATGGTCGAACGGTGTGCATGAAGATAGGGGGCGGGCATCGTTAGAACTTGCATTGGATCTCTGAAGAAACCACATATTGCGAGTCTAAAATGATTTTTCAAAAATCACGGGCGATAGATCATGTACACCTAGTACAAACCGGACCCACTTCCTACCGATTCTGACATTTGTCCTTTTACCGGGATGGACGAAAAGGTTTGAGATGTACCGGTTGGGAGATAGTCCATGTAAGGTGGTCTAGTATTTTAGTAAAATGGGACGGTAGCATTGTGAAACGGCATTTTGGTGGTTACTTCACAAAAGCGACCCGTTTTTGCGCTCGGAAAATGGAAAAGGGCTTTTCCGTGCGACAAAAGGAAAACTTCCTCTGCAACATTGTTCTCCATACCAATGTCCACACACATGCATAATATGGGCACAACATCACAAACTATGCCGTGATTCAGACATAACATCGGTCATTTGGACCGAAAGCCATGAAACCTCGAACATGATAGGTCATTTTGTGAAGGTTTTTTGAAACATGATCAATATACCAAGTCTGGTATTTTTCCTTTCAACTATGTAACATAATATGACACCACGCCAAGGATTTTCATTGTTCGGATTTTTTTGAATTTATTATGCCCGTTTTGAATTATCGAATTTCTAACTATGGTCGAACCGGTGTGCATGAAGATAGGGACGGACATCGTTAGAACTTGCATTGGATCTCTGAAGAAACCACATATTGCGAGTCTAAAATGATTTTTTCAAAAATCACGGGCGATAGATCATGTACTGTAGTACAAACGGACCCACTTCCTGCCGATTCTAAGACATTTATCCTTTTACCGGGATGGACGAAAAGGTTTGAGATGTCTGGTTGGGAGATAGTCCATGTAAGGTGGTATAGTATTTTAGGAAAATGGGACGGTAGCATTGTGAAGCGGCATTTTGGTGGTTACTTCACAAAGCGACCCGTTTTTGCGCTCGGAAAATGGAAAAGGGCTTTTCCGTGCGACAAAAGGAAAACTTCCTCCGCAACATTGTTCTCCATACCAATGTCCACACACATGCATAATATGGGCACAACATCACAAACTATGCCGTGATTCAGCACATAACATCGGTCATTTGGACCGAAAGCCATGAAACCTCGAACATGATAGGTCATTTTGTGAAGGTTTTTTGAAACATGATCAATATACCAAGTCTGGTATTTTTCCTTACAACTATGTAACATAATATGACACCACGAAGGATTTTCATTGTTCGGATTTTTTGAATTTATTATGCCGTTTGAATTATCGAATTTCTAACTATGGTCGAACCGTGTGCATGAAGATAGGGGCGGGCATCGTTAGAACTTGCATTGGATCTCTGAAGAAACCACATATTGCGAGTCTAAAATGATTTTTTCAAAAATCACAGGCGATAGATCATGTACTGTAGTACAAACCGGACCCACTTCCTCTGGATTCGGTGACATTTGTCCTTTTACCGGGATGGACGAAAAGGTTTGAGATGTACCGGTTGGGAGATAGTCCATGTAAGGTGGTCTAGTATTTTAGTAAAATGGGACGGTAGCATTGTGAAACGGCATTTTGGTGGTTACTTCACAAAGCGACCCGTTTTTGCGCTCGGAAAATGGAAAAGGGCTTTTCGTATGCGACAAAAGGAAAACTTCCTCCTGCAACATTGTTCTCCATACCAATGTCCACACACATGCATAATATGGGCACAACATCACAAACTATGCCGTGATTCAGCACATAACATCGGTCATTTGACCGAAAGCCATGAAACCTCGAACATGATAGGTCATTTTGTGAAGGTTTTTGAAACATGATCAATATACCAAGTCGTATTTTTCCTTTCAACTATGTAACATAATATGACACCACGAAGGATTTTCATTGTTCGGATTTTTTTGAATTTATTATGCCCGTTTTGAATTATCGAATTTCTAACTATGGTCGAACCGGTGTGCATGAAGATAGGGGCGGACATCGTTAGAACTTGCATTGGATCTCTGAAGAAACCACATATTGCGAGTCTAAAATGATTTTTCAAAAATCAGGCGATAGATCATGTACCAGTAGTACAAACCGGACCCACTTCTGGATTCGGCAGACATTTGTCCTTTTTACCCGGGATGGACGAAAAGGTTTGAGATGTACCGGTTGGGAGATAGTCCATGTAAGGTGGTATAGTATTTTAGGAAAATGGGACGGTAGCATTGTGAAACGGCATTTTGGTGGTTACTTCACAAAACGACCCTTTTTTGCGCTCGGAAAATGGAAAAGGGCTTTTCCGTGCGACAAAAAGGAAAACTTCCTCCTGCAACATTGTTCTCCATACCAATGTCCACACACATGCATAATATGGGCACAACATCACAAACTATGCCGTGATTCAGCACATAACATCGGTCATTTGGACCGAAAGCCATGAAACCTCGAACATGATAGGTCATTTTGTGAAGGTTTTTTTGAAACATGATCAATATACCAAGTCTGGTATTTTTCCTTTCAACTATGTAACATAATATGACACCACGAAGGATTTTAATTCTTAGGATTTTTTTGAATTTATTATGCACGTTTTGAATTATCTGAATTTCTAAATATGGTAGAACCGGTGTGAATGAAGATAGGGGACGGGCATCGTTAGAACTTGCATTGGATCTCTGAAGAAACCACATATTGCGAGTCTAAAATGATTTTTCAAAAATCACGGCGATAGATCATGTACATAGTAGAAACCGGACCCACTTCCTACCGATTCGGCTGACATTTGTCCTTTTTACCCGGGATGGACGAAAAGGTTTGAGATGTACCGGTTGGGAGATAGTCCATGTAAGGTGGTCTAGTATTTTAGTAAAATGGGACGGTAGCATTGTGAAACGGCATTTTGGTGGTTACTTCACAAAACGACCCGTTTTTTTGCGCTCAGAAAATGGAAAAGGGCTTTTCCGTGCGACAAAAAGGAGAACTTCCTCCTGCAACATTGTTCTCCATACCAATGTCCACACACATGCATAATATGGGCACAACATCACAAACTATGCCGTGATTCAGCACATAACATCGGTCATTTGGACCGAAAGCCATGAAACCTCGAACATGATAGGTCATTTTGTGAAGGTTTTTGAAACATGATCAATATACCAAGTCTGGTATTTTCCTTTCAACTATGTAACATAATATGACACCACGAAGGATTTTCATTGTTCGGATTTTTTGAATTTATTATGCCGTTTTGAATTATCTGAATTTCTAACTATGGTCGAACCGGTGTGCATGAAGATAGGGGCGGACATCGTTAGAACTTGCATTGGATCTCTGAAGAAACCACATATTGCGAGTCTAAAATGATTTTTCAAAAATCACAGGCGATAGATCATGTACTGTAGTACAAACCGGACCCACTTCCCTACCGATTCGGACATTTGTCCTTTTACCCGGGATGGACGAAAAGGTTTGAGATGTACCGGTTGGGAGATAGTCCATGTAAGGTGGTATAGTATTTTAGGAAAATGGGACGGTAGCAATGTGAAAGCGGCATTTTGGTGGTTACTTCACAAACGACCCGTTTTTGCGCTCGGAAAATGGAAAAGGGCTTTTCCGTGCGACAAAAGGAAAACTTCCTCTGCAACATTGTTCTCCATACCAATGTCCACACACATGCATAATATGGGCACAACATCACAAACTATGCCGTGATTCAGCATATAACATCGGTCATTTGGACCGAAAGCCATGAAACCTCGAACATGATAGGTCATTTTGTGAAGGTTTTTTGAAACATGATCAATATACCAAGTCTGGTATTTTCCTTTCAACTATGTAACATAATATGACACCACCAAGGATTTTCATTGTTCGGATTTTTTTGAATTTATTATGCCCGTTTTGAATTATCTGAATTTCTAACTATGGTCGAACCGGTGTGCATGAAGATAGGGGCCGGGCATCGTTAGAACTTGCATTGGATCTCTGAAGAAACCACATATTGCGAGTCTAAAAATGATTTTTTCAAAAAATCACGGGCGATAGATCATGTACCTGTAGTACAAACCGGACCCACTTCCTACCGATTCGGCTGACATTTGTCCTTTTTACCCGGGATGGACGAAAAGGTTTGAGATGTACCGGTTGGGAGATAGTCCATGTAAGGTGGTCTAGTATTTTAGTAAAATGGGACGGTAGCATTGTGAAACGGCATTTTGGTGGTTACTTCACAAAACGACCCGTTTTTTGCGCTCGGAAAATGGAAAAGGGCTTTTCCGTGCGACAAAAAGGAAAACTTCCTCCTGCAACATTGTTCTCCATACCAATGTCTACACACATGCATAATATAGGCACAACATCACAAACTATGCCGTGATTCAGCACATAACATCGGTCATTTGGACCGAAAGCCATGAAACCTTGAACATGATAGGTAATTTTGTGAAGGTTTTTTCGAAACATGATCAATATACCAAGTCTGGTATTTTTCCTTTCAACTATGTAACATAATATCACACCACGCGAAGGATTTTCATTGTTCGGATTTTTTTTGAATTTATTATGCCCGTTTTGAATTATCTGAATTTCTAACTATGGTCGAACCGGTGTGCATGAAGATAGGGGACGGACATCGTTAGAACTTGCATTGGATCTCTGAAGAAACCACATATTGCGAGTCTAAAAATGATTTTTTCAAAAAATCACGGGCGATAGATCATGTACACCGAGTACAAACGGACCACTTCCTGCGATTCGGCGGACATTTGTCCTTTTACCGGGATGGACGAAAAGGTTTGAGATGTACGGTTGGGAGATAGTCCATGTAAGGTGGTATAGTATTTTAGGAAAATGGGACGGTAGCATTGTGAAACGGCATTTTGGTGGTTACTTCACAAAAGCGACCCGTTTTTTTCGGAGAAAATGGAAAAGGTTTTTGAAACATGATCATTGTTCGGCACAAATTTAGTCCCGGATGTATTCAAACCGGGACTAAAATATTTTCCGCCATTTCCCACCTCTTCCGCCAAGTTTTCCCGCCTTTCCTTTCTACTAGAGCTTTTAGTCCGGATGTAGTCACTAACCGGGACTAAAGATATTCCGCCATTTCCCAAAGCTTCACGCCAAGTTTTCCCGCCCTTTCCTCTATATTTAGGGTGATCGTGTCATGGCTATCCACACATCCACACCTTCCTCTCTTAGAACAATGGACAACGCCCTCGGGCCATTCGACCCTTGAGGAGAGGCGGCTGTGCGCCTCAACTACCCTTGTCCACCGGGTACCGCCGGCCCGGATCTTGGCCGGAGGGTTCTGTCCCTCTGTCCCTCAAGGTTCCGCACGTCGGCGGCCATCACAAACCACTTCTACCACGAGCTCACGCGGAGCGCGGATGGATCCCAGTGGGATCCCGACAACTATGACACCTGGAATGCCTTCTTCGCTAATAGGCGTGAAAGGGAGCTCGCCAGTACGAGGGTGATGGCCGCCACCGGTGAACCCTACGAAGTCGGCCGTCGTCATGGTGGGAGAACCGTACTATCATCAGTGATGCGCTACATCGCCGGGAGACCATCCTCGCCACGGTGCCCACGAGTCCACCCGCCACAGGCCCCTGCTGTCCCGTAGCGGCATCGTCTTCAGAGACCCTCTCCCACCGCCGTGAATCCGAGGCTGGAATGGCCTGGTATATGCCATGGATGGGCCGAGGATCCCGGAGTGGCGGTGGCGATGGCGATGATGATGACGACGATGAAGACCACAGCTGCGTACTATAGGACTAGGCATGATTATGACTAAAGGGGCGTCTTTAGGCACGAGTGTTAGCTAGTCCCGATTTGTACGGTTTTAATATTAATAAATGTCTTAAGTGTTACCTAATAAATAGAGAAATGCCTATATAAAGAGGGTTCATATTTAGTCTCGGTTGGAGAAACCAACCATGTTGAAGGATTGTGAGTGGGCGGACAACACTAATAATAGGGGTGAGTGTCGACATTATGTCATGCGGCTTGTACCTTGTCCGGATGGTGTCACCAACGGGACTAAAGATGAACCTTTAGTCGGTTGGAGACACCAACCGACTAAAGATAGTCAAGACTAATAATAGGGGTGAGTGTCGACA
Source organism: Avena longiglumis (assembly GCA_030063025.1). Lineage (NCBI taxonomy): Eukaryota > Viridiplantae > Streptophyta > Magnoliopsida > Poales > Poaceae > Avena > Avena longiglumis. Next base: position 558,521,261 of record CP125974.1, read on the forward strand.
TTATGTCGTGAGTGTCGACATTATGCCGAGCTGCTTGTACTATAAATATGCATCCTTGTGAGTCCGTCCTCCAGCCAGTTTGAGGCATCTCCAAGATGGTTTTAGAGAGCGAGGACACCACTACGGCCAGTTTGAGGAGATGCCGGAGCCCAGTCCTCGGCATCTCCGAGAAACTGGTCATAGAGGCACTCTAATATGTGAAATTAGTTAGCTCCGGCGTATTGATCTAGTTAGTGAAGTTACAAGCTGCAAGATGGTTTTGAGAGCAGGGACACCACTGCGGCCAGTTTGAGGAGATGCCGACGAGCCCAGTCCTCCGGCATCTCCGAAAACTGGTCATAGAGGCACTCCTAATATGTGAAATTAGTTAGCTCAGGTATTGATCTAGTTAGTGAAGTTACAAGCTGCAAGATGGTTTTCGAGGCGGGGACACCACTGCGGCCAGTTTCAGGAGATCTTGCCGAGCCGGGCGGTCATAGAGGCACTCCTAATATGTGAAATTAGTTAGCTCCGGTATTGATCTAGTTAGTGAAGTTACAAGCTGCAAGATGGTTTTCGAAGCGAGGACACCACTTGCGGATTTGAGGAGATGCCGGAGCCCCTCCTCGGCATCTCCGAGAAACTGGTCATAGAGGCACTCGGTCCAGCCACAAAATGGGACTAACACTCAAGACATTTATTAATATTAAAAGCGAGACTACAAAACCGGGACTAAAGGCCACAAACGCGAAAGATATCCTTCGGTCAAGCCACAAACCGCGAAGACATGAACTAGAGTTACATAATATGAGCATGAACTTCTTGGCATATGTCATTCCTTATGACCGCTTGACGTAACCATGGAGCATCTTCTTTACTTAACGGAATGCTTGGGTCAGTTTTCCTTTGTGAAGGCGAATTTCATCAAACTTATTATAATCTTCCGACATATGCATCTTGTCCTCGATTCCCGATGTTTCTTTTCCTGAAAGAACTATGTGGCGCTTTGGCTCATCATATGATGTATTCGTTTGCATATTTTTCTTTTTTTCGATGGAGGACATGTCCTTCACATACAAAACACGAGACACATCATTGGCTAGGACGAATGGTTCATCTCTATAACCAAGATTGTTGAGATCCTTGTTGTCATTCCGTAACCTGGTCTATCTTTACCCTTCCCCATTCAGGTTCACCCATTTGCGGTGAAACAAAGGGACCTTAAAAGAGACTCCATAGTCTAGTTCCCATATCTCCTCTATGTAACCATAATATGTGTCCTTTTGTCCATTCTCGTCTATTGCATCAAAGCGGACACCACTATTTTGGTTGGTGCTCTTTATCTTGGGCGATCGTGTAGAATGTATTCCCATTTATTTCACCCTTGGAAATTCAATACATGAAGATGGTGACGCGACCAACAAGTATAGCTGATCTCCAACTGGTGTCATTCAAGAGATGTGTCGCATCCAACCACCAAAAGACTTCATGTGTTCATCTGTAATCCATGATTCAGGCTTCCCGGGTTTTTGGGCGTACAATATTCTTGTGTTCCTCCATATCTGAGCTGCCAAGGTGGAATTATGTAGAAGCGTGTAGTGTGCTTTAGTGAAAGAATCCCGTCCCTACATATCATTGCTTTCTTTCCCAGTGCCTTTTCCACTTAGTCTTCCCTCATGCCGCGAGTCGAAACACCAATCGGCTTAAGGTCGTGAATAAAGTCAACACAAAACTCAATGACCTCCTCATTCCATATCCCTTGGAGATGCTTCCTTCTAGTCTAGCGGTTATGAACATATTTCTTTAAGACTCCATGAACCTCTCAAAGGGAACATATTGTGCAAAAATACCGGACCGAGAATGGCAATCTCTTCCACTAGATGAACCAGGATATGCGTCATAATATTGAAGAAGGATGGTGGGAACACCAATTCAAAACTAACAAGACATTGTACCACATCCTTCAGAACCTTGGCGAATATATGGATTGATTACCTTCGAGATATTGCATTGAGGAATGCACAGCTTCACAATGGGTACTCGAACATTTTTTGGTAGAAGCCCCTCAATGCAATCGGAAGCAATGCGTCATAATCACGTGATCATGAGACTTCAGGTTTTGGAACTTTTCTACGCCATATTTATTATCCCTTTATATTAGATGAAGCCCGACGGCACCTTGATCTTTAAAGGACTTCAAAAGATTTCCTTCTGCTTTGGTAAGAGCATAGCTGTACGACTTAAGTGGCGCACTTTATCCGTCTTGTTATCTGTATGCATGTTCTTTGGGTCTTTCATAATTTGTTGGTCCTCCGTGCTTGGTGTATCTTTTGTCTTCCCATACACGCCTAGGAATCCTAGCAGGTTCACGCAGAGATTCTTCGTCACGTGCATCACGTCGATTGAAAGCGGACACGCAGGACTTTCCAATATGGCAGCTCCCAAAATATAGATTTCTTCTTCCACATGGGTGCGTGTCCATGTCGGCGTCGTTGAACTGATTGACCATGGAACCCTTTCCAAAGATTACTTCTATGTCCTTGACCATACCAAATACATCATCACCGGTGGGAGTTCAGCTTCTTCGGTGATCTGCCTCACCTTTGAAATGCTTGCCTTTCTTTCTTACGGGATGATTGGTGGAAGAAATCGTCGATTCGCTAGGTACACAAACTTCTTGCATTTATGCAAATATGTACCTTCAGTCTTATCTAACAGTGGGTGCATGCCTTATATCCTTTGTTTATACATCACGAAAGGTTACTAAGAGCGAGCCAATCATTGATGGTTACTGAATAACAACCCTCGTAGATTAAATGGCTCTGTTTGTTCTCATCCCACGACGTACACCTGGTTTTCCCCACAACTGTAAGAGTTCTTCAACTAATGGCCTAAGGTACATATCAATGTCGTTGCCCGGTTGCTTTGGGCCTTGGATGAGCACTGGCATCATAATGAACTTACGCTTCATGCACAACCAAGGAGGCAGGTTGTAGATACATAGAGTCACGGGCAGTCTTGTGGATCGCAGCTCTCCCAAAAGGATTCATGCCATCCGATCCGTGCTTAGACCAAACCATAAGTTCCTTGCGTCACCTGCAAAGTCAGGAAGTCTCTCGATTTTTCTCCACTGTGACCCATCGTGGTGTCTCAACTCCCGTCTTTCTTATGGTCTTCTTTGTGCCATCGCAACAACTGGCATGCTCTTTGTTTACGAACATGCGTTTCAACCTTGGTATTATAGGAGCATACCACATAACCTTAGCAGAACCCTCTTCCGAGGGGCTCTCCCTCAACATCACCAGGTCATCTCGTCGATCTTATACCACAACGCGTTGCATCCGGCATTTATCTAAATTCTCATACTCCTTACCATGGTAGAGGATGCGATCATTAATGCATGCATGTATCTTTTGCACATCTAATCCCGGAGGACGAGAGTCTTCTTTGCTTCGTAGGTACTCTCGGGAAGTTCGTTATGTTTGGAAACTTGGCTTCATTATTTTCAGATCTTTTCAAATGAGGAGTCGTTAGACCACACTCGCCTTCCATCGCAACAATTCCGATTAAAGAGCTTTGTCTGCCATCTTCACAATTTGGGTACAACAATTTCTTGTGATCTTCTAACATGCCCTCTAACTTCAACTTCTCATTTTACATTTCACGGTCTCGCTTTGCATCGAAATGACCCTACCAAGTTCATCAGTAGGCTCATCGATGCCGTTCTTCACCTTTTCCTCTCCATTATCTTCCATTGCAGTATCCGTATTCAGAAACATATGATGATAGTTGTTATCATCATCTTCTTCTTCACCATCTTCCATCATAACCCCTCTTTCCCGTGCTTGGTCCAAAGCAATTATAGTTGGGCATGAAACCTTTCATAATCGGTGGCGCGAATGATTTTCGAGGAAGAGTACTCCTTGTTGTTCCGACATTGAACACATGGACAACGTATAAATCCATTCTCTTTGTTTGCCGTAGCCACATCGATAAATTTATCCACGCCTTTGATATACCGGCTACCGCGGTCACCGTACATCCATTCCCGACCGTTCATCTGCATCATATAAGTAAGTTTATCAAAAAAAAGGACATCATAAATAGTGAAATAACCAATTCACACCGACACATGAATTGTATCAATGACCTAGAAAAGATAAGATTGCTAACCTCGATCGAGGGAAATAAAGAGGAGAAAGCTCAAGCGCGTCTCGAACACCTTCTATATTTTTGTTCTATGAGAAATTCAGCGGATTTTTCACTCAAACATTTCAACAAACACCTTCAATGCATGCATGAAAAAACTAGCACACACCCTCACCTTACACCATTCAAAAAACAGTGGGCGGAGGGCGTTGCATTTATAGAGGGCAAGGGGCCTTTAGTCCCGGTTGAAGCCAGCAACCGGGACTAAAGGTGCGTGCCATGCCACGTGGCTGTGGCCAAACCTTTAGTCCCGGTTGGTGGCTCCAACCGGGACGCATGCCCCCTTACCAACCGGGACCCATGCCCCCTGGCCCCGTGCCCGCTCCAACCGGGACGCGTGCCAGCATTAGTCCCGGTTGGTGGCGCAACCGGGACTAATGCTCCGAGGGGTCGCGAACGGATGGCCCTTTTTCCTCTAGTGCCTGGTCTTCTTCGCTGGTGCAGAAACTTTCTTACCGCCCTTCTTGAAGTTTCCCTTTTGCTTAGACTTGACTTTCTTGAATTTGGTGGTCTTATTGACCATCAACACTTGGTGCTCTTTCTTGATCTCCACTTCTGCAGATTTCAACATGGAGAAGATTTCTAGCAACGTCTTGTCCATGTTTTGCATATTGTAGTTCATCACAAAGTTCTTGTAACTTGGTGGTAGTGATTGGAAGACACGGTGAATCCCCAAAGAATTAGGAATCACTATACCCAAACTTTGGAGTTTGTTTGCGTGCCCAGACATCTTAAGCACATGCTCACTGACGGAGCTGCCCTCTTCCATCTCGCAGTTAAAGATCTTTTCAGAAGCCTCATAACTCTCAACTGCCGCGTGAGCCTCAAATATCATTTTGAGTTCACGGACAATATCATGTGGGTCATGGTTCTCAAACCTTTCCTGAAGGTCCGATTCCAAACCATACAATATAGCACACTGAACTGTGGAGTACTGATTCTTCCTAGCGAGGAAAACATTCTTTACCTCAGCTGCAGGCGGGTCACCCAGCGGTGCATCCATCACATAGGTCAAATTACCAGCATTGAGGACAATCCTTAAATTGCGGAACCAATCCGCGAAGTTGCTTCCATTGTTTTTCAACTTCTCTTTCTCTAGGAACGCATTAAAATTGATGGTAGGGGCCGCCATTGATCTACAACATATTTGCAATAGTTTAGACTAAGTTTATGAAAAATTGAGTTCTAATTAATAGTTAAATTAATCTAGGTGAACTCCCACTCAAAACAATATCCCTCAAATTGTTTTAGTGATCACACGAACCAAATCCACCACATCAAAACCGATCATCACGAGAGTTGATGTAGCTTCAATGGCGAACAATCGACATGTTCATCATATCTACTATATGATTCATGCTTTACCTTTCGGTGATCCGTGTTCCGAGACCATGTCTGTACATGCTAGGCTCGTCAAGATCAAACCTTAGCTTCCGCATGAGCAAATCTGGCTTGCTCACGTTGTATACACTTGCAGAATCTAACACACCCGATCATCACGTGGTGCTTCGAAACAACAAGCTTTAGCAACGGTGCTTACTAAGGATGAATACCTTAAAACTTGAAATTTTGTGTCCTTGAGGGATCATCTTATAATGCTACTGTCGTTAAGAAATACAAGATGCATAAAGGATTAACATCGCATGCAATTCATAATATGTGATATGATATGGCCTTTCTTCTTTGTGCTTCCGATCTCCATCTTCAAGCACGAACATGATATCCATCATCACCGGCATTGCATCAAGGTCAATGACGCCGCTCCATGGTTGTCGTCCACCAGCTTCAACTATTACAACTACTTTGAATAGACACGCGGGTCTTAACAGAATTTAAAGACAACCATATGGCTCCTGCCTGTTGCCAACTTACAATAAGGAACATTGCATACATCAAATATAATCACAATCATGGCCATATCACATCACAGCACACCCCTGCAACACAAAGTTAGATGCCTCTAATTTTCTTTGCATATTTTACGTGGTTTGGGGCTTTCATTAAGTGTCGCTCTAACTTACAAACAAAAACCACAACGTTCATGCTTGAACTATCAAGTGCCCTTTGTAAATTGGATCTATACTATAATGGGAGAGATAGACACCGCACAGCCACTTATGCAATACAAGTTGCATGTTTAGCGTGGAGCAAGTCTCATGAACGATGTCATGTAAGGTTAGCCCGGGCCGCTTCATCCCATCATACCGCAAGATGCAAAGTACACAAGAAGTAATTGATAATAAAAGCACCATCGCAGTCGGTGACACGTTCGGCACTCGATGAAGGCCTTCCTCTCCCTTGTTCCAGAAGGCAGCGGAGGTTGTAGCACTCTCCTCGTGATTCCGGCAGCACGACGGCGTGGTACCGGAAGTAGAGGGGAGATCTCGCGGGGCTTCACCTTAAGCCGGAGCGAGTATGGTGGACTATGAGAGAGGCCTTGGTGATCTAGGCTTTAGAGGGACCAAGGGAGGAAGTTTGGCCGGCGGCTAGGGATTGGGGAAGCCCCAAGTCGGTGGCTAGGAGAAACCCAAGGGCGGCGGCGACTTGCAGGAGGCCGGCGGCTAGGGTTAGGGTTTTGGGGTGTGAGAGGTGTAGGTCTAGAGGGGCAGCCCTACCCCTCCTTTTATAGGTGGGAGGGTGCCGGCCAGGGGGAGGGAGTACTCCCCCAAGTCGGCCTCCTTAGCCGGCGGGTGGAGGGAGAGGAACTCCTTCCCAAGTAGGTTTCCTACTCTCCCTCCACCAAGCAAAACTGCCGTTTGACTTTTCAAATTGGCGTTTGACTTTTTCATACTAGGATTTGATTTATCCCTTTATTTTGCTCAGCCATGATACCTAGTACATGATGCAACTATTACACATTGTTCTGACACATTCATGTACCCTTTCCCTCCGGAGTGTCGGACCTTCCGGACCCTTCTAGAACATTCCTGGTGAAAACACCGGAATCATTCCCCAACTCCGAAACATGACTTTCCTTATATGAATCTTATTCTCCGGACCATTCCGGATCTCCTCGTGATATCCCGGATCCCATCCGAGACTCCGAACAACATTCGGTCTCTTACTCATCATTCCATAACTACTCAACAACATCGAATCCTTAAGTGTGTCACCCTACGGTTCGTGAATTATGCGGACATGATCGAGACACTTCTCCGAACAATAACCAATAGAGGAATATGGAAATTCATATGGCTCCCACATATTTCTACGATTACTTTGCGATCGAATGAACCACTTACATACGATACCAATTTCCCTTTGTCTCACGATAGTTTACTTATCCGAGGTTTTGATCGTCGGTATCTCTGCATACCTAGTTCAACCTTGTTAGCGATAAGTACTCTTTTCTCGTTCCCGTGGTAGGTGATCCCCTGTGAGCCATTCATATGCTTGCAAGATAATTGGATGACATTCCACCGAGAGGGCCCAGAGTATATCTATCCGTCATATGGATGGAAAAATCCCACTCTTGATTCATGTGTCTAAACCCATACTTTTCGAACACTCAATGCCACCTTTATAGCCACCCAGTTACGGTGTGGTGTTTGATGTCATCAAAGCATCCTTCCGGTGATGTTGATAAGCATGATCTCATGTCGAAGGAATTAGGTTACTATGTATCAGAAAGCTTATAGCAATTGAACTATTAAAATGACTTGATCTTTATGCTACGCTTATCTATAGGAGTATGTCCATCATACCATTCTCCTAATGATATGATCTTTTTGTTAATAACATCTCAATGTTCATGATAGGGAAACCACAATCATCTATTAACCAACAAGCTAGTATTATGAAGAGGCTTTACTAGGGACTCTAATTTAGTTTACAAATCACACAAGTATTAATGTTTCCTTGTTAATACTGTTATAGCATGAATGTAAACATTTATCATAAACACAAAGATATAATAATAACTACATTTATTATTGCCTCTAAGGCATATATCCAACACCTCAAGCTCCCTGGCCATCCATGCAGAACCCTTGGGCGGGATCCATCCAGATGTGGCCCAGTCCGCCACCATGCCCGCCGCTCCTTGGTCCACCTCAGGCCCATCATGCCATGATGTCACCCCCGTCTCCATGGACATATGGTGCTTCCTCGTACATGCCATGGCCACCAGGATCACTCACGCCTCCCTTGTTGTGGCAACGAGGAGCGTCAGGACCATCATAGATAGCTCCGCCGCCTGCATCGACCTACACTCCTCCGCCTCCGTCCTTCGACCAAGGCCACCTCATGCAGGATTGCAACACCATGTCTCTGATGCCACCGTACTCAAATGAGTGATTCATGGATTCCGGCACCGCCGCTCACATAACCGATAATCAGGGTAATCTCTCGCGCTTCCTACCTTCTCCCTCCCCTTACCCACATTTCATCGTAGGCAATGTACATGCCCTTCCCATCACCTGTTTCCGTCACACCACTCTTTCTACTCCTAATCATATGTTTCATCTTAATAATGTCTTATTGCTCTTAAACTCATCAAAAATCTTCTTTCCATTCGTAAATTCACCACTGATAATCTTTTTTCTATCGAGTTTGATCCTTTTAGTTTCTCTGTGAAGGACCTCCGCACAAAGAACGCGGTCGTCAGGTGCAATAGTTCCGGTGACCTCTACCCCTTCTAGTGGTAGTCTCCCCCTGTGCATGCTCTCTCCACTACTACATCGTCATCAACATTGTGGCATCATCATCTAGGACATCTTAGTAATCAAGCTTTGTCACACCTAGCAAGAGCTTTTTCTTTTCCTTGTAACAAAGATACTTCCGATGATCTTTATGTCACGCCTGTCAATTAGGGAAACATGTTCGCCTAACTTTTGATAATGACAGTGCTACGCGTCCCCCAGTGGATAAAAACTTCTGATCCCCCGGGTCCTCGTAGTGACACGTGTCCACCCAAATCCCACTTTTGCTACACTCAGACCCGCTTTTGCTACATACGCCCCGCTTTTGCTACACTGTAGCAAAAAACGGTTCGTCCACGAGACAAATAAAAAAGACAGATCTCGTCGGAGACTTCACCGGAGACCTTTCCGGAGATTACGCAGCATAATATTTGTGCTAATGTAGCAAAACTGACTCCGTCTTAGACTTGCCGGAGATCTCGCTGGAGACCTCGTAGCAAGAAGTTTGCGCTATTGTAGCAAACTCAGAAAACAGATGTAGAAAAATAATTATACTAATATAGCAAAAGCCGACTTCGCCGGAGACATCGCCGGAGCAAAAACTTGTAAGAAAAAAATGACATGTAGCAGCGCCGCAAGTAGCAACACCAAAACCTGTATGTAGCAGGGCCGGTCGCCTTGTGTAGCAGGGCCTCTCGCTGAATGTAGCAGCACTCCTCGCCGCAGGTAACAACACCAGAAGCCGTAGGTAGCATCGACACCGGACGCATGTAGCAAACGTCGACACGGCTTGGAGCGACGTGGTGGCCCAAGGTCGGCAGATCTCGAAGGGGGCAAGGTAGGAAAAGGTGGTCGGGATGCGGTTGCTTAGGTTTGCCGGAGAATGGGACAGGCACGACGAAGCTTGGACCTCCTCCATGGCCTGCGAGCCGCAGAGGCGCGCGAGGAAGCGAGCTCCAGCGACGACGACGGACGGTGGCGCACGAAGATGTGAGCTATGGCGACAACGACTGGAGGTGGCGCGTGAGGACGCGAGCTCCTGCAGGGCAGCGGCCGCGGCAAAAAGCTGGCTGCCCCGGTGTGGCACGGCAGATATCGACGGCAACCGACGACGGCGCGCGAGGTCGCGACCTCCGGCAGGGAAGCAGACACGGAAGAAATTTGGCGACGCCGGTGTAACATGGGGTGGTGGAGCAGCGGCGCGCGAGGATGCGGGAGCAGGAAGTATAGCGGTGGGAGCAAAAATGGCGGCGCACGCGAGCAAGGAAGAACGCCAGGAAATAGAAAAAATACATGTGGTGGACCCTATATCCGCGTCGTGACTCGTGAGGAAACTACCCGGGGGATGGAAACCGTCGTATCCCCCGGGGGAGTGGAATCATTTTCCTTTTGATAATTCATCTACTCAAATGATCTGCCCATTTCAATTGATTCATTGTGATTTATGGAATCCCCCTTTGTCCGGTTAAAAATACTACCTAGTTGTTTTAGATGATTTTCCCATTATCTTTGGATTTTTCCTTTGTGCGTCAAATCCAATACTTTCTCTACCCTAAAAAATTACTTTCATATGTCTCTACACAATACACCATGACCATACAATCTCTACAGTGTGACAATGGTCGTGGATTTGATAACAATGTTTCTCATATTTTCTTGCTATCCCTCGGTGTCACCCTCCATTTATCTTGCCCTTATACTCCCCCCCCCCCCCAAGATTGGCAAAGCTGAACGTGTCATTTTTTCTACAAACAATATGGTGCGCTCACTTCTTTTCCAAGCTAGCATGCCTCCAGTCTATTGGGTTGAATCTCTACACACCACCACATTTCTCTTTAACCTTCATCCCACTAAAAGTCTTCACCACCGCACACCTCACGATGTTCTCCGTGGCCTCCTACTCCCTCTCAATCAACTTCGTTAAAGAATTATCACCAAACTTGTAGTTAAAAATTTATATGTTTTGAACATGAAATGATACCCTAGGTTGTTAATATCCTAATACTGCATAAAGGTGGAATAAAAGTATTATTTCTTTTATTTGAGTAGTGTTACTTACCATTATAAGTGGAGGGAATCATTTATCTAATTAAGAGTTAGTGGATATAATGTATAACATAGAAATGGTGTTGCTTTAACTATTTAGGAATTTATCTTAGATTTTAAGTGAAATTAGTATTTGTAAAAGAAATGATGATGAGAAAATTTAATAAGTTAATAATACTATTTTTGATGGTTTTTATAAATGAATATAATTCTTTTAGAAAATAATATATTCTTATTTTAGAATCATAATTTAAGAAAATACATTTAAGATGTTTTTGGATAATTTTAGCTTTATACAAGCAACAATTAAGACTAATACTATTACTAGACCTCAGATGGATACAATTAGGAATATTAGCAATCTTTATATATCCTTTTATGAATTACCACTTAAAGACAAGGGTTTAAGTAATAATTACTAGAGTATTAAATTTTTATTTACTTTAATGGTGGAATATTATACTTTTAACACGTATTTCTTTTTTTTTGATCATTTTGGTATGTTATATGTATTTTTAAATAATAAATTATGATTTTTTATAATCTTTATTTCTTTATAAAATGCTTAATAAATAATAAATATTTAGTTAAGTGATATAATAATTTATGTTTATAGTTTTAAATTTCGGTCTTATTTTTCTAAGGATTTTAATATATCATTTTTATTTTTCTGATTTTAAAATATTAAAATATAAAATTTCTAAGTTTTATTACTTATAAACTCATTACTAGATAATAATTATTTAATTAAGTGATATACAAATATTTTAAAATAGATTTAAATTATAAATATTCCTTTTCTAATTTTTTTGATATATAATACATATTTTTCTAAATTATAAAACAAAAGATATTGAATTTATAATGTTTATTTATTTTTAAGAATTTTATTATTTAGGAAATCCTTTTTATACCAACTAATATCTAGCCTAGATCATAGCCGAGTGGGCCAAGAGCCACGTCAAGTACCACCTAGGCTAGTCAACACGCGGACTAGGTTAACAATGACGTGTTCTCGCCGGAATATGATGTCACCTTGCCGGAGTACGGGGGCAACACCAGAATACGGCACTAGGGACTTCGTGAGGAGGTGCGTTCGACACTATATGAGACAGAGAGTCGAACAAGGTTTTTGGCACTAGCTATAGGTCACTGGAACAGTGGCTACGACGAGCACATGCGGCGGCACTCTCTGGCGACATGATGAACTTCGACAACGGAACACATGCACGCGATTGAAGGGCATGGGGAGATGCGTAAGCTCACCCTGATGCTTCTACGGTGGTCGGCGTTGATAGGCGCGGTCGGAGGTGAGTGCACGATGCGGATTTTCGATGATCACCGACAAAAGGGAACGACCGAATTCGCTCCACTCCAAGCTTTGCGCTCCACGTACTGAACCTAGGAGACACGGTGCTTCTTATAAACCCAACCATGGTTCCATGGATGGTCAGAATCCATGGTTCGACCCAGCTCGTCGGTGGCGGACTTGGTGATGTGGAATCGAAAAGAGAGAGCGATAGGAAGGATTTTTTTGGGGGAACTAGCTAGGCATGGAGGTCGGAGACTGTGGTACATCGTCGACAGCGGCCAAGATGCGGTGGTGGTGTTGGAGCTTGTTGTGGGCATGAATCGCTGTGCATTGCCCACTGGCGGATTCCTAGCAGCTAGAGTGAAATTCGGAGAGGGTCAATCGTGTCCGCTGCAGTCCAGAATGACGGTGGCGGCGTGGATCTCGCCACCACCACTGCCCTTCTTATTGTTATTGTTGTTGTTTCCATAATTCCTATTCCGAGGTTTGAAATCCATGTTAGGTTTAGGTTTGCTTGCCTGAATCCTTTTGGTTTCCTTCTTGCCTCTCTTCCTCCGATCCTCTTGGACATTCTTGTAGTCATCTTCAAAAGTAATGGCTGCATCCAACAACTGCTGATAAGTTTGCTTATTGGCTAACCTTAGCTGCATCCTCACAAACGGATTTAATCCACGCAATAAACGCTTCTTCCTCTTTTCTTCAGTGTTAACATCCTCCTCAGCATAATGAGACCGTTGGCTAAACTCCCGGATGTACTTCATGACACTAGTATATCCTTGCTGAAGCTCCTCAAATTCTCACCTCTTCAACTCCATGACACTTTCTGGAACATGATATTCACGGAATCTCTGTTTGAACTCCTCCCAGGTAAACTCCCTTCCTTATTGTTGCATGGCTAACTGATTTTCCCACCATGATGCTGCAGGTCCAGTCAGCAGATGAGTTGCATACCTCAATTTTTCCTCATCATTGCAACCCACAGTTTTCAGCTTCCTCTCTGTGTCTGCTAGCCAGTCTTCTGCATCCATTGGTTCAGGAGCTGATGCAAAAGGTAACGGTCTTGCATTCTGGAAATCAGGTAGACTCACTCCTCCTCCTTCAGTTGTCCTCTAATTTGCTCGCCCCAACAGCTCTTCCATGAACTTGTTCTGGGTCTCTTGCATCATTTGCATGCATTGCATAAAGTTCTGCTCCATTAACAGCCTCATTGGTGGTGGTGGTGGTAATGCTTCTTGGTTTGCTGCATCTGCATCGGCCTTTTCCTTGGCCTCTCGCTCCATCCGCTGCTGCTCAGTTTCCATTTCTACACCCGTATCCATGACCCCCTAGTCCTGCAACATAAAGCGAATACTCATAATTACATCATGCACATGTGTTCTGAGCTCGACTTTACGCACAGAACTAGTCACACAATGAAGATCCGAAGAAAATCCAAATATGCATTTCACATATTATACATAATATCATAATGGTAGCAAGTTCTTACAACATATACCATATAGGTATAATCACAAAACTACCGTATTCATCTCAGTACCTTATTACTTGGAGTACAATACACAGTGCTTGATACTGTTGACTACTTGTCTCCTTCTAGTAGTAACTACGCTCATTATACATGCCTGATGTCCAACCGTGATGATGTGTTGTTCGTCGCATAGTTTGTGGAACATATGGCCTTCCAGAAAGAACATACTCTGTATCTGAAGTGTCAGGACTTGAGTCATTACTCAACCTGAGCGCATTGACTCCCTCCAGCTCAGCTGAGAAGTATTCAGAAGCATATTCAATATTATCTACAGCCTGCATCTCCTGAGCTTCACTTCTTGAGTTGTCAACATGATACACAGATCATGCTGCTCCCCAGGTGCTCTCGTGGGCAAGATAGTTAAATACTGGATAATGTATATTCCCTGGGTTTTGAGAAGATGTTGATGATTCAAACACTCTCTCCTCAGGATCTTCTTCTTCATCCTGGTTATCTATTGACATGGTATTTCTACTACTATTATTAGGGTTCATTCTTGCACCCATCCAACTAGATTGTCCAACATTGCTGTCAGAACCATCTGTGGACATTTGGTGCTCATGAGATCCATTATATGATCCCATCCTCCAACCATCTGAATTATCAATAGGAAATTCTGAGTCAGAACCATCCTCTGAGCCCTGTGGTACTGCATACTGCATATCTATAGTAGGATTATGTGTAGGTTCAGGTCTTGGTGAATAAGGATATGGTATAAAAGATTTCGGATCGATAGGTATATCCTTAAAGATAGGTGTTGCACTACTACTTGCTTCTTTCTCTAGCTGGAATGCTAACTGCTTCCTCCTTTATGGATCAGTTAGATCCTCTAACATGTCATTTTTGTCTTCAACAATCACTTGATTGGTATTATAAAAAGACGCAACGAGTGTTCGGTACCTATCCATAAACTTGGAAGCTAACTTAGGATGCTTCTTAACCAAAGTAAGATGATCCAGTATAGGCTCCGAGTCTATAGAATCATGAGGTATCACATAGAATGTGCTACCTTCTAACTCTTTAGTTTTCTGCTCCCGGATATTAGCTATCGCCTCCACAACAGCAACATGATAGGCTGCTAAATGACTCCTACCTTCTCCTATGGGTAGATCGTGACATAATCCAAGCCTCTCTGGAAGTTGGATACTCACACGATACTTGGATAACATCCGTCCATCAAGGTAAGTGATAGTGTTCACTAGAATACTAGTGGGACAATTAAAGAGCTTTAAAAGTTGACGAAGTTGGTCTGTAAATAATCCTTAATAATCATCAAGAGTCTCTTCTTTCCTTACCAAAGTCTGTTTTGGAAACTTTGGTGCCACATCTCTGTATAGAAAAATAATTTTGGTTAGTATCCAATGATAAATTGCATCATAACAAAGAATTATCGCACTAAAACATATAACAGAATATTCTCATTTGAATACCCATTATATTACTTTTAGAGAATTCTTTATCGTTGCTAGCTTTCCTACATGTAATACCCTTTACTAGGTTTCCAACCTAAGGTCAAAGCAATTTGCTCTGATACCAACTCAAGTGACCAAAGATACCACTGCATGTGTAGTACACTATAGTCGTTGACATGACATCCACAGAACACCGTTCCATAAATATCACATCCCTCAGAGTGGTACAACAGAAACATTGCGGGTCCATATTACAAACATACACACGTTATTATTATTACAATACCGGAAGTGCAAGACCTCCAAAAGATTCAACTTACAAACCAAAATATAAGTGTTTTAGCGGAATTTAAAAGTACCAACTCCGACTAGGAGTTGAGCTCAACAGCTTATTCTATAGAGTTCGTGCTGCTCGGCTCAGTTGGTTACTACTAATTAGGATACTTAGTTTGACTCGTTATCGTCAACACCATAGAGGATTCCATAATACACTCCTTCAACACCTCCTGACAGGTCAGGCTCCTCGTAGAAGACATCTTCTTGACATTCAGCTGCATACATTGGCATGTCTTCGGGATCCTCAGAGTCTAAGCAGGGGATCAAAGGAAAGAATGAGTAACAATGTTACCCAACAAGTTCATTATATGCAAGGTGGGAAGTTTGATGCTCTAACTACGACCTCGGATTATAAATCCTTGGCACTATGCAGTTTTTGTATATCTTTCTTCAAAGATTGGTTTTATTCCAAAAAACTATGACAATCAGCCTTCACAGGTTGACCAGAACTTTCAGGGAGTTTCTTTCCTGCCGCGTTCGTACCTCCTTCCCGGAACAGGGAGTAACACGTTACAGTTCTTACACTCTGCAGAGGTGCGTTACTTTACCCATGAGAGATCAACTCTTTATTGCACAACTGGGCATACTTTCCCGTCCACAATTCCATGACGTGGGGCCCAGTAGTTGGTCCAAGCCAATCACTTCCCCCTTCGCGACCCCGCATGCCTCCTTGGTGTACACCATGCCCACATAATGAATTACGGCAATGGTCTGTACAAACCGTTAGATGCCAGAACTATTGTGGGACGATGAGGGTTCCCACCCATATGCTGCATATCCTCTACGAATTACCAATTAATATGCACGCTACGAGGATAACATCCATGACCTGCACATCCGGCTTCATGCGATAGGAAGAAGATACAGTTGACTTCTCTGTCCCATTCCAAATCTCATGGCTAACACGTAATATACGGCGCTAGAATCACTGATGTCAGGGGTTATTAAGTCCCTACTTGATCATCATTGTTGCAAATAGAACTCTAAGTTCTATTGCTCCATTATATCACCACTTAGGATGATTTCTATGATTTCTTTATTTATGAAAATATTATTTTTCTTTCTTTTATAGCATATATGATAACATACAATTTGCAAATACTTTGATAAAGACTCTTCAAAGGACATGATCAAGTGATGAACTTGCCTTGTGATGGCAAGGTAGTGAAGTCTCATGCTTGCACTGGACCTTGAGCTTCTCGTTCTACAAAAACATCATTATTGCCCGGTAAGGACAATATTTAAAGAAGCAAAATGATTATGCAAGTAATGTAATGCATTTTTTTAATTTATATGCATTTTCCTTATATAAGGTGCCTTTTAATCAAGAATTTATAAATATTATCTTTTTATATTTATTGCATATATTGAATTATTTTATTTTATTTCCCTTTTTATTTGATTTTTATTGATTTAATAATTCTTTTAGGAATTATTCATTATACATTAAATTTATTATTAAATATTTATTTAGTATTTTTCAAAAATACTTTAATATTAATAAATAATGAAAGTGTTTTTATTTATTTTTATCATCTTTCAATTATTTTGTAAAATTCCATAAGGAATATATAAATTACAAAATTCTTATAAAACTTTAAATGTCTAAACTTTTATATTTTATTTTATTTGGATAGAGTGGATTATTTTTAATCCAAAAATATTTTATTTATAATTTTTGGACTTTTATTTTATTTTCTAAAATTTTATTGAGGTCAGGGGCATTTTGGTCTTTTCCACTTGATTAAAACAGTTTTTTTTAAAACAACTTGGGCTGGCCTTTTGGGCTTATTAGGCTAGTGTGGCCCAACAAGGCAAGGTCAAACTTCCACCCCAAAGGGTTTTGGCCCACCCAGCCCAGTCTCACTGTCTTCTCCTCGTTCTCATCCTCTCCTCTTCCTCGACCCCGCGGGCTCTGGCGCCACCGCTGGTGATGGCCGCCGTTGTGGCTTTCTCTGGCCGCTGTCATGGTGCAGGGCGAGGTTTGCGATGCCACTGGTTCGTCTAGTCCAACTCGATTTGGCTCCGGAGCTTCCCTGTGGTCAGGTTCACCCCGTTCCCGAACCCTAGGGTTGGGGAAAGGTGTTGTCGTCGCCGCCACGGTCCTGCCTATGGTGGTGTGCTGGGTTTGTGTGATGCTGTGGCCGATGCAGGTTGCAGTGCCCTCTGGGGTGATCCCTATGCCGCCGCGGTTCGTCGGCCAATCTGCTTCCTCTTCGATTCGTCAGCGAGGACCTCGGGTAAATTGTTTCTGTGGTTCTTGTTCATGCTACTACCATGAATCTCTCTGTGTGTGTCTAGTGGCTTCTCATGCCTAGTGAATATATGTTGATTGGGTTCATCTCTGGATTAGGGTTCTTGCTCTGATTAGGGTTCATAACCCTATGTTGATCATATCCTTGATGCTTTAGATTTAGTGGTGATCATACTTGAGCATGAAGAATGATTGTTTGTTGTGGTTAATGATTTGTAGTGGCTTTGATGATGCTAGTTGCTTGTCAGATTATTTTAGTGATTATTCACTATGATCCTATGCTAGTGTTTCTATGGAATCCCTGATTGGATTATGTTGTTGATCTGAGAATTTACTCTACTGTCAGAATGCTTGTACTGATAGTGGTTTCTCCTAGTGGTTGCTTACTGTAATTATAATGGTAAGCTTGCATGAGATTGTACACACTGAATCAAATCATTAGATGTAATGATTTGCTTTGGATGTATGGATGAATATGATATTGATTCCTGGCACTTGGTGTAGCTTGAGAATGCTTGTGATTAATAATCTGGCACACAAGTGATTGAGTTTTATTTTTGGGCTTAGCTTGAGAATGCTTGTGATTAATACTGGAAAAATGAAATGAAAGCTTTTCTTAACTTTCCTGCCTATGATGTTGGTATGAGGCTCTAATATTTAGTTCCTAGTTAGTTGAGCAAATAGTTTATTTGAAACTTGTAAGATTAGAGGTGCTACTCTCTCTGGGAGATGTGCCCTGATCTGAGAAGATCAAATGAAGAATGATCTAAGTTGCAAAATTAACACTAGACTCTGCGATGCTGGTCTGAGGGTTTAGTGCTTTTGGCTGAGTTTGATTTCTTATCTTTATACTTGGAATCTCTAGGATAGATTCACCTCTCTTGGGTGATTATTGAGAGATCATTTCATAAAGCAACACATACTTTTGTTCAGGTAATATGATGAAATCATGTGATGGTTTTATGAGGCTCACCACAAAATTTGATGTTGGTGTAGTAGATTGATGATGATCTTGATCTGCTTTTGCTAGGCTCCTGAGCTTGCTCTTGAGCTTGCCTGCTCCTCCTATCTTCTGGGCTTGACCTTGCTGTCCACCAGATTCATCCCCCTCCTTATGTCACCATCCTGGTGATGTTTGGGTTGATCTGGGTGGTTTGGTTTGGCTGATGTTCTTGGTTTGGTTGTTGTCTACACTGGCTGTTCTTGTGTGATGTGTAGTGGAGAGATGCACTGATGTGCTCCTCCACGGCTGTGTTGTGGTTTTGTGAGATTGACTATGCTTGTGAGCTTGACAACACACCACATGCATGCTGGCGTGTGTCCAGCTTGTGTGCCTGTTATGCACTTTTGGATAGGTTCAGAAATTTTGAACTTACTATTACCAGCTTACTTTCACCTAGCTGGTGAATTGATCCCTCTTGGCTGTCATTTGCATTTTGGCTTTGAATTTATGAAAGATAAAATCTTTCATATTGGTGAAACTTGCCCCTTTTATAACATTTCTCAATGATGAGTTTGTCAAGTGCACTTCACTGACATATCTGAGAGAAATATACTAACACTAACCTCATTTTGTTTCTATTTAGTCTTTGTTTTGCAGGTACAAAGATAAAGATGAAGATTTAGTGTAGATTTAGTTATAGGATAGTTAATAGATTTTCAAATGTAATTTTCTTATTCTTTTGTAATTTTTATTTTATTATCCTTGTAATCTTTATTTAATTTAATTGTAATAAAGATTATATTATTGTTAATAAAGAATATTCTTTCTTTTGTAAATTGTGAAGTTTGGAATGACCTCAGTAGTTACATTCTTTGTAACTTGTTTATGTGCTAATCATAAGAAATGAATTTCATATTCAATATTGTTATTGGATAAGATTTAAGTGATAATACTTATTTCTTAATTAATTTAGGTTCAAAATTTATATCTAAATCACTTAAATTATTCTTCAAACACTTAAGTTTTTTAAATTCAAACTCATTTAAAAACACACATAATTCCTTTAGGATCATATCAAAGTTTAGCAATCCTCTTTTAAGACTAAACCTAATCTCAAAGTAAGAAAGAAACATTGATCACTCAAAGTTTTATTTGGCGGAAATTTTACCCACATTTTCACAAATGAATGCATGCAACAATACATATTCCTAAATCTACCCTTCGTTAGGTCCTAAGTACTGGGATGTTACAGGTTTTAGTGTTTTGTTTATTATATAAAAATCTTATAAAAATGATCTTATTTTTAACCATGATAATTGTCATGGTAAAGATTTAGGATGGTTAATAATATCCATAGAATCTTTTTATTCCTAGCATCATATAGAAACCATTATATATGGTGGTTTAAATTTTAGGGTTCTTAAAATTTGCAATTTCTTTTATTCAATTCTACTAAAATATTATTCATAACCATCCTATTAATTTCCTAAAAAGACATGGATAATTTCTTAAACTAATTACTCACTACCTTCTTAAGTGCGGTTGATGTCTTGACATAAATTTATTATATAATGGTTAATAGAAATCACCATTGGTGTGACACATGTGATCTAGAGGCCCATCAACTCTTGTCTAGAGTTTCTAACACAAGCATTTACTATGAACTCGGACTTAATATACTTATGTTCATTGGTGAATATTACTAAAGGTTAATGGTTAAGGGCATTACTTTTATTCTTGTGTTTATAGATAATACTTCAATCTAGAGTAACATAGTAAGATTGTTTTCTAATATGTATTACCATACAATGTCCTCTTATTGGTCCACTACTAACTTGATTCTAGGGTTTAGAACAATGAAGTAGACATGGGACTTGTCATGGCTTGATATAACTTTGGTTAAAGGCTTCTAAAGAATTCCTATCACCCATACTTCATTAAACTTGGGATTTAGTTAAGGAATTCCTTTCCTAGATATAATTTATACAAATATCTCATCTTATTCATAAAGATCACATCTTCCTAAATAAGCCAATCATCTCACTCCACCATATCCATCATCATATGATGACATGGTCATGTCACTTCAACACTACTCATTCTCCATTCTTCCTATAGTATATACTTTTGGTTTCTTTGCCACCCTTAATGAATCCATCAATGTAGTTATTTTTTAATTTTAGGGTTCTTAAAATTTTCATTTTCTTTTATTTAATCCTACTAAAATATTATTCATAACCATCCTATTAATTTCCTAAATAGACAAGGATAATTTCTTAAACTAATTACTCACTACCTTCTTAAATGTGTTTGATGTCTTGATAGAAAATTATTATATAATGGTTAATAGCAATCACCATTGGTGTGACACATGTGATCTAGAGGCCCATCAACTCTTGTCTAGGGTTTCTAACACATGCATTTACTATGAACTCTAGAGGACTTAATATACTTATGTTCATTGGTAAATATTACTAATGGTTAATGGTTAAGGGCATTACTTTTAAGTTTGTGTTTATAGATAATACTTCAATCTAGAGTAAAATAGTAAGATTGTTTTCTAATATGTATTACCATACAATGTGCTCGGTCCACTACTAACTTGATTCTAGGGTTTAGAACAATGAAGTATACATGGGACTTGTCATGGCTTGATATAATATTGGTTAAAGGTTTCTAAAGAATTCCCATCATCCATACTTCATTAAACTTGGCTTTAGTTAAGGAATTACTTTCCTATATATACTTTATACAAATCTCTCATCTTATTCATAAAGATCACATCTTCCTAAATAAGCCAATCATCTCACTCCACCATATCCATCATCATGTGATGACATGGCCATGTCACTTCAACACTACTCATTCTCCGTTCTTCTATACTATATACTTTTCATTTCTTAGCCACCCTTGATGAAACCATCAATGTAGTTCTTTTTAATTCCTTTATATTCTTCTTGCATCTACTTCCAAGGCTTGCAAGATTACGATACTCACTATATCACAGGTGATATCAATCCTCTGGAAGAGGTATATATAGTACTACTCCCATAATTCATGATTGACCTTGTATAAACTTGATCAAAATACCATATTTTCAACTACTCCATGCAACTCAGGTTTCATACTTCATCAAACACTAGCTAGTATAACTTGGTATACTAATAACAATTATATAGCATCTTATCAATTACTCCCAAGTGGCTTGAGAATAATGACAACTATTCTTTGATCGCCCTAAACTTAAGCTTCTAATTGTCTGCTCAATATCTATCCTCAACTAAGTAACAACTTATACTACACCTATTCTCTTTATAGAGTTTATCTTTCTAATGAAGCTTATCTTATGGTTGTACCTTCTTGGCTTAACAAGATTATTCTTTGATACTCTATCATTACTAGATTTATTGTAACTTTTTAATTACTAGCTTAACTCTTAGGTTTTGATGCTTCATTTTGTTAACTCAGGAATGAGTGTACATCCGTACACCCATATATATAGCTGCATCCGCCTATGCGCAGTTATTTAGGCGAGGAGGTCGTAGCATCACGGGCTCACGGATATGGTGTGGGACAATAGGGATGACATGGCAGCATGAGAAGATAGAAAATTCTGCTATAATGAGGAGCTCCTATTTACATACAAACAGCTTGCTCAAAAGGCTTATAACGAGGAAGAGGGAGTAGATGACAGCCCGCTAGCTTTGCCGTGTAAATAGCCAGTGAATTTGTTATATGCAAATTAAAGACGTACAAGAATTACTCAAAATATGTATAGCTGATGAGTGTAATATGCAGAAGTCGTATGACTAATAATTCAAAAAACTGAGTGTATATTCCATGGGTAGTTATGCTTGTTGAAAATAGAAAGAACATATAGTCTGTAATGGAAGGGGGGAAATGTAGTCATTCATTGCTCGTTAGAGGGGGGAAAAAGGGTACAAAAGAGAGTATCTTGCTTGCTCTAGAGGTCGGTGCTTTTATCTCTGATGGCGGTTCCTGCAAATGTGTTTCAAGCTGGAGCGATTAGCCCTGGTACAAGACCACATATTAGAGTGCAGGAGGAGGCGGCGATTAAGCATTTGCTGATTAATTAGAGATATTAAAAAGAATAAAAGAGGAGCTAATAATGGTTTCCTGATGGCTACCGCTTGCCATGACAGGCAAGGAGGGGATTTCCCTCCCGGGGCAACACCGCAGGCCAACTCTAGCCGCCGCCGGGGGTCGGCCCTCCCTCCCCTCTCTCCCCCGCCTCCGTCGGAGGACCCGGCCAGGCAAAGCTCGCGCTGTCGACGATGGGGGCGGGGCCTCTCTTCCGTGTAGCCTTGTCATGAGGGACGTCGGCTGGGCATTGTGTTGTAATCATGTGGCGTTGTATTTGTATTGTGTAGCCTTTTAACGTTGATTTTGGTCTCTTATTTTATAAATATGGTACACCTGTTAGGATGTATCCTTAAAAAATGACAGGCAAGGAGGGAAGGCAAGGCAAGGCTGGACGTGCCCAAGCTAGGCGATCCTCATCCTCCTTTGTCCGCCACTGTTTAGCCGGTGTAAATGTTCTCCTCAACGAACTTTAATTCTTGGTCCGCCACTGTTTACCGGTCAAATTCTGAGTCCAGGGTTCAGAGAACACTGATAAAAAAACTAGGATTTGGCGACAAGATCCAATCTTCTCATAAAGGTCGGCACTTGGAGAGATACGCGAGCATCTCCACATTATGCTTTGTTTGAAGCAATGCAGCCAGCTGCTAGCTGTATGTACTATAATGGGAGATTTTTCCAATGGTTCGGGCCGGCACACGGGACTAGATTATACCAGCTCAGTATACTCTCTCCTTCCGTAAATAAATGTGCTTCTAACAATTGTCCTAACTAAACTTTTAAGTTTTGATCAACTTAGTAGACAAATGCAGCGACATATATGATGTTAAATGTTTATATTATGAAACAAACTTCTTAAATTTTTTTTTGAAAAAAACATATATTAATATCACAAGATACCAATTACACCCAGCTTTTGCAACAGCGCATTGCCCTAGCGGCCGTACGGATGCACACAGTCAAAAAAAAAGAATTACAAAAAAGAAAAGTCTTCACCATGAAGACAACACTAGAAGTCCAAAAGCAACGCCTCCAAGAAGGAAACAGTGTATAAACACCGTCATCTCCCGATCATAGATCTTAGATTTTCACTCCGAAGAAAGTCCATGCTCTTAAAACAATACCTTTAACAAGATCATTGTCAAGCACAACTAATTAAGGCCACACCCTGGGTTTTCACCCTGAAAGGTAGGACTGTGAACCTCTTTTGTGCAGTCGTCCCCACTTGCATGCCACTGCTCCAAGTCACGAGTCACCAATCCAATTCCTCATCATCACCCAGACTCGAACCACCATTGCCAGACCTCAGATCTCGGTCTCCATGACATTATTCGTCAGCACCATGGACGAGAAGCATGCCCCATGATATTAACATCCAACAAAGCTTCAAACTGCTCCCTCTGAACCCAAACGATCAGAGTAAAACATGGGGGCGCACGACCAAATCCCTCCAATCTGGCAATCTCCAGGCATTATTCGTCCATGGGAGCTTGTTGGCGAAGCCTTCCAGAACTCGCCACTCCGACCAGATCAGAGAGGGCAAGCAACAAGTAGATCCTCGTCTTGGAGTGAGAGGAATCCTAGGACCGCCGCCTTTATTCAGCAAACGAGCAGGCCCTCACGCCGCATGTCGTCTCTATGCAGCACCAACAGAGGAGGAGAGGGCAACAACCGCAGGAGATCGGCGTGGCTAGGCCACAGCCTCACCCCCGGCGGCGGCGGCAAGCCTCCATCCCCTCGTCGGTCGCCGGAGAACCTCAGGCCCCGGCCAAAACGGCCACGTCGCACCAAGCCCACAGCCAGCGCCACACCTTCCCCATGTGAACGATGCCACAGACCCCTCTCCTGCCCCCCATCTTAGATGGACGGGGCACCGCCACCGCCGCCGGATCTGGCAGCAGCGGCAGCCGATGCGGAGAGGGTTGGGGGTGGGTTCTTAGGGAAGGATGGAGAGGAGGCCCCCGGAGTCGGCCTGGGGGCGGCTCGGGAGGGTTAGGGTTGGGGGCAACGTCTAAAAGTAAACCTTTCAAAAAAAATGAAACAAACTTTTTAAAGATGATCTAGTAATACTGTATAACTTAGTGTTATAAATGTTGCTATGCTTTCACTCTAAAGTTATTCAAATATATTAAGCCTAACTTAGGATAAAAGTTAGAGGTACACTCATTTACGAACTTTTTTATGAACGGAGTATTAAATTATGAATGTATGCGTCAGTAGTACATCCTCCATCAGCTCAGCTGGTTTGTTTCCACATGGTATTCGGACGCATATATATATGGAGGCCGCATGCATGTTACAAAACCAGCTAAGTTAAACTAACATCGTGAGGAGCACCAAACCTCACGGGAAACAATGGAAACAAGTTTGGTATCCATCGTTCTCGTGTTGTGCTCCAGTGCTACCCTGGTTACCTGTAGTACCGCAGGGTTCCGCATGGAGCTCACCCACGTTGATGCCAGGGGGAGCTACACCGCGGCGGAGCGCGTGCAGCGCGCCATGGCCAGCACCCGGCAGCGCCTGGCCTCCATTGCCGACGTGAGCGCGCCGGTCCACTGGAACACCAGTCAATATGTCGCGGAGTACCTGATCGGCACCCCACCACAGCGCATCCAGGCCCTCATCGACACCGGCAGCGACCTCATCTGGACACAGTGCTCCACCTGCCTCCCACGGTCCTGTGTCAAGCAGGGCCTGCCATTCTACAACGCGTCCGAGTCCGACACCTTTCGTTCAGTCCCATGCAACGACAACTTGTGCCTGGCCAACGAAATGCACTCGTGCGCCGCGGACGGCAGCTGCCATTTCGGTGTCTTCTATGACGCCGGCGACGCCGTAGGGTCAATCGGTACCGAGGTCATCACCTTCGAAAACAGCTCGGCGACGCTCACGTTTGGCTGCGCCGACGGGGTGTTCCTCACTCCAGGGACCCTCGACGGGGCATCTGGCATCATCGGGCTTGGTCGCGGCCCCTTGTCGCTTGTCTCTCAAACGGGCGCCACCAAGTTCTCTTACTGCCACACCCCCTACCTCCGCAGCAATGCTACTACCGGTGCTAGCAGCCACCTTTTCGTCGGCGACTCCGCGAGCCTCAACGGGAGCAGCTCTGTGATGTCTATGCCTTTCGTGGAAGTCCCTAAAGAGTACAAATTCTACTTCGTCCCACTCGTCGGGATAACCGTGGGACACACAAGGCTTCCCATCTCACCAACGGTGTTCGCTTTCGAACCGAATGTCGAAAGCGGTGTCGTTATCGACTCTGGTAGCCCCACTACGGCTCTGGTCGATGCGGCGTATGGGCCACTGAGAGAGGAGCTTGGGAGGCAGCTAAACGGAAGCCTCATTCCACCACCCGCTGGTAGTGGGATGGACCTATGTGTGGCGGCCGCGCAGATGAAGACTATGCCATCCATGGTGTTCCACTTTAGTGGCGGAGCGGATATGGTACTCCCACCAGAGAACTACTGGGCTCCGCTGGACAATTCCATGTCATGCATGGTGATGGAAAATAACAGCGGTATGAGCATCATCGGCAACTTCCAATTACAGAACATACACCTGCTTTACGACCTTGCCAAGAAAGAGCTCTCTTTCCAGACAGCCGACTGCAGCTCACTGTGATCGTAGATCATCCTCATGAAAGGAATATGCTCGAGAGGCAATAATAAAGTGGTTATTATCTTATTCCATGTTTATGATAAATGTTTATTTATCATGCTATAATTGTGTTAATAGGAAACATTAATACATGTGTGATTTATAAATAGAAAATGTTCCTAGTAATGCCTTTCTTTATACTAGGGATAATCAAAGGTTTCATGATCATGAACATTGGATAATCAAAGGTATTAGCTTATTGATTAACGGATAATCAAAGGTTATTGATTAACGGATAATCAAAGGTTTCATGATCATGAACATTGGATATTGTTAATAATAGGGTCATATCATTGGAGAATGATATGATGAACAGTCATCCGTAGTAGATGTAGCAATATAATCATGTCATCAAGTTTATATTGCTATCACATTCGTAATAACTCAATATCCTTAAACCATGAGATCACGGCAATCACTTTTATCGGAAAGGTACTTTGATTCCATCAAAAGTCACACCGTAACAGGGTGATTATAAAGGTATCTTAGGGTACTTGGAAAGTGTTAGTTGAGACTCGTGGATCAAGAGTGAGATTTGTCCATTCGAATGATGGAGAGATATACTCAGGGCCCTCTCGGTGATATCACATTGACATAGCTTGCAAGCAAGTGATTTTATCACTAAAATGTCATATCACGGGAATGAGAAAAAAGTACTTATCGGGAACGAGATTAAACAAGGTATGGATGATACCAAGTGATCGCATCTCGGAAAAGTAATATATCATGATACAAAAGGAAGTTGATTATAGCGAAAGAGGTTCTGACGATCATCAGAACTTCGTGGAACTTGTGAAAGTCATTATGGATCTTCAGGTCCCGCTAATAGTTATTGATCCGAGAGAGTCTCGATCATGTATATATAGTTCTTGAACCCGTAGGGAGACACACTTAAGGTTAGTTGACACATTTGAGCGGATAGGGAACATAGAGAAAGACAATGGGCATCGCAGGAAATTGTTCTGTCAAATCTGCCGAAATAGTTTCAGGGTATCGAAACAAAGCAAGGGATCAAAATGTTAATGTATTCATTAAATGAAGTACTCATTAAATGAAGTGTTTATTAAATTGAGTTTCATTACAACAAAAGAATTAAAGTGCTTAAATAGAAAGACCTTTGGTTTTTGAGTGGAGATTAAATGGGAGAAAGTGGAGATGGGATTTATGTGAGTGAAGAGAGTACTCACATGAATGAGAGGAGGAGAGGGGTACCTATTTGGCACCATCCAAGGGAGGGGATTCCCCCCTCTCCCCTATAAAAGGAGGATGAGTCCTCCCTCCTCTCACACACTCTCACTTGCCTCTCTTATATTCCCTTTGATTGACATCTTCTCCCCCTTGCTTGCCTTGCCCATTGCCATTAGAAAAGGTGATTAGCGAAGCCCTGTTCGAGATCTTCCCCTCCACCACCTCTACCATGGCGTAGCACTGTTGGAGTTCCCGGGGATTCGTTACTTCCGCTGCCCGGCCGGAGCGGGTGTTTGGAAGTCGTTGGTACACCGTATATGTGACCAATTACTGAGACGTTGTCCTCTTGTGGCATTGATCATATGCACGTCCTTGAGGACGGTCGTGTACACTCTACATCAACCACGTTTGTTTGTGGGAATATTATTCTACTTACAGTCTTTAAGGGTGAGTCCATCTGAAACCATTACAAGTATCACCTAGATTCGATCTTGGCAGTTGCAACCATAGGAATTTTTTGTTTTCTATGCAACGAATCCCATCAGTGGTATTAGAGCTATGTCTATGCATAGTTGCTTTGTATGGTTAGAACACATGGAGATGTGGGTGATTACCTACAAGTGTAGGGGATCGCAACAGTCTTCGCGGGTAGTATTACCCAATTTATTGATTCGATACAAGGGGAGCCAAAGAATACTTGCAAGCCTTAACAACTGAGTTGTCAATTCAGTTGCACATGGAAATAGTTCTTGCTCACAGAAGTTTATCAGTAGCAACAGTTTGTAGTAGCAACAGCAACAGTAAAACAAGAGCAATAGTAACAGTAATGGTAACAGTGGGATTCGAGTACGGTAGGCATAGGGATGGATGGACGGTGTTGCATGGACGAGTCTAAACATGTAACTTCAAGATCTAGGGCATTGCAGATAAATAATAACAAGCATCCAAGTACTAAACAATCCTAGGCATGTGTTCCAAATATAGTCATACATGCTCGCAATGAGAACTTGCACAACATCTTCTGTCCAGCCAGCCCGTGGTAGCAGAGCCTCTAGGGAACTACTGGCAATTAAGATGCTCCTTTTAATAGAGCACCGGAGCAAAGCATTAACACTCTGTGAACACATGTGATCCTCACACCACAGCCATCCCCTTCGGTTGTCCAAATTATTATCACTTTGGGGCCTTTGGATCCGGACAATGATATGTGTACACAACTTGCAGATAAGATCACAAACAATACTATCATAATGATTCAATAATAAGTTCAGATCTGAGATCATGGCACTCAGGCCCTAGTGACAAGCATTAAGAACAACAAGTTGCAACAAAGTCAAATAGCACTAATAGAGATACTAGGCATTATGCCCTAACAGATCTTATTTGATTACATGATAGAACTCATCCAATCCCTACCATCCCCAAGCCTACAGCGGGGGATTACTCACTCATGGGTGAGGGAAACATTGATGGTTGATGGAGATGCGTTGGTGATGACGATGGCGATGATCCTCTCCAAATTACCCGTCCCGGCAGGGTGCCAGAACGGAGTTTCTAGATCCGAATCTTGGTTTCTGGTGGCGGCGGCGGAGCGGAACTCTTTATGGAAAACTATCGAACCCCCTCGGTTTTTAGGTCGAGAGGCAACTTATAGGCCAGAGGGAGGCCGAGGGGGTGCCTGGGGTGGCTGCACCCCCCTAGGTGTGGCCAGAGGTGGGCCCGCGCCTAGCAGGAGTGTGAGCCCCCTAGGCCCCTTCTCCGTCTCGTCTTCTGGCTCTGTGGGTCTTCTTTCATGCACATGTTTAGAGTTCTTTGATCCCAGCTTTCAATGCTTGCAAATGGTTGGATCTTTATTGTGAGGGTGCATGTCACCTCAAAAATTATTATTTTTATCACTTACCTACTCGAGGACGAGTAGGAGTTAATCTTGGGGATGCTTGATATGTCGGAAACGTATCTATAATTTTTCATGCTCCATGCTTGTTTAGAATCTACTTTGATTTGCTTGTCTATATTTTGAGGTGCTCTTTACATGTTTTCTGGTACTAACCTATTAACAAGTTGCCACAGTGCCAGTTGCCTGTTTTCTGCTATTTTTGGTTTCAGAAAAGTTAGTAAAGAAATATTCTCGAAATTTGACGGGACAAACGTCAAAGTCAATTACTTTCCGTGGGGAACAAGAAGTCCAGAGGGGAGACGGAGAAGCGTGCCAGGGCGTCCAAACCCCCCTAGGAGCGGGTGGGCCTTGCCCCGTGCCTAGGTAGGGTTTGACCCCCCTGGTCGCCTCCTCGGCCTTCGCCTTCGCCTATAAGAAGCCCCTGATGCAGAAACCCTAAGCACCCGATCAAATCTCCACGAAACCGTCTGTAGACGCCGCCACCATCGTCCCTAGATCGGGGGATCTGAAGTTCTTCCCGGCACCCTTTCAGAGGGGAGCGCCTTCTCCCCGGTATGATGCGTGAGTAGTTCCACCTTGGACTATGGGTCCATGTAGTAACTAGATGGTTATATCTCCTCCTTTGTGCTTTCATGTATAGATCTTGTGAGCTCCGTTCATGATCAAGATCTAATCTATTTGTAATCATGCATGTTGTGTTTGTGGGGATCCGATGGATATTGAGATTATTATGTTGGTTTAATTAATGGTTTTGTCTTTATGATTCTATCATGTCTGTGTTGTTTGTGATCTTGCATGCTCTCCGTTGTTAGTTGCTATCTTGGCCAAGTAGTTGCTAGTGACTCCAAGAGGGAGTATTTATGCTCGATAGTGGGTCCATACCTCTAGTTTCCAAGGGAAGTGACAATAATCTCTTCGGTTGTAGATGTGATGTTGCTACTAGGGAGAAAATAACGGTCTCTTATTCATGGAACATGTGGACTATTTACCTTATACACTTTTCTTAAAGCAGTTGTCTGTTGCTTGCAACTTAGTACAGGAGGGGGTTCGAATGATAACCTGAAGGTGGACTTCTAGTCATAGATGCAGTTGGATGGCGGTCTATGTATCTTGTTGTATTGCCCAATCGAATCTCATAGGATCTTCCTGACTAGTAATTGCATTGTTATGCCTTGCTCAGTTCCTGTCAATTGCCCTGCTGTTATTTGTTTACCCTTTATGCCATGTTGTTTATCTAAGGAGAGCGCCTCTAGTGAACTATGGATCCCGGTCCAATATTTACCATTGATACATTTTCCATTGTTACTATCTGCAAACAATTACCTTCCACACCATACGTTTAATCCTTTGTTACAGCAAACCGGTGAGCTTGACAACCTCACTGATTCGTTGGAGCAAAGTATTGAGTTTGTGTTGTAGGGGTTCGTAGCATGGAAAACAAAAAATTTCTACCGCATGCACACAAACAAGCCAAGATCTATCTACTAGATTGTAGCAACGAGTCGATAGAAGCACTCACCCTCGAAGATTCCAAAGCGGTTAACGAGAGAAGATTCTCGTGGGTGATGTAGTCGTACACTTGCCAATCTAAAGATCGCGTAGACGATCCTTCCGGCGCTGCGTTCCGGCAGCGCTTCTGTAGTCGGTCACACGTTCGGTACTCGATGAAGACCTTCATCTCCCTTGTTCCAGCAGGCAATGGAGGTTGTAGTTCTCCCCTCGCGATTCCGGCAGCACGACAGCGTGGTGTCGGAAGTAGAGGGAAGATCCCGCAGGGCTTCGCCAAAGCCGGATGCGAGTTATGGTGGATTAGGTTTTCCCAGAGATCTAGGGTTTAGATGACCGGGAGGAGGAGGAGGTGTCTCAATGATATGATCTAGGGTTTAGAGTCCCAAAGATCTAGGGTTTAGATGACCGGGATCTAGGGTTCTCCTAATGATATGATCTTGTTATTAATAACATCTCAATGTTCAGGATCGAGAAACCACGATCATCTATTAATCAACAAGCTAGTATTACAAAGAGGCTTTACTAGGGACTCTAATTTAGTTTACAAATCACACAAGTATTAATGTTTCCGGTTAATACCATTATAGCATGAATGTAAACATTTATCATAAACACAAAGATATAATAATAACCACTTTTATTATTGCCTGTAGGGCATATCTCCAACATGTGTTGTGCAGGTCTCCACTTTGCTTGCAAAACCTGTGTGATGTTTCCTTCCTCCTACTGGTTCGATAACCTCGGTTTCTTACTGAGGGAAACTTGCTGTTGTGCTTCTTCATACCTTGCTCTTGGGGTTTCCAACGAAGCGTCCCACGACAAGTGGTGGGCTCCATCTATGTGCGTGTTGGCCTCATCTTCATCCATATAACAGTCGAAAACTTGAGTTTTGGTCTAAAAAATGTGTGTTTCTTGGGTATAGTTCTCTCTATAAAGGCTACAAGTGCCTCCATGTGCCAACAAATCGTGTCTATATATCTCGTGATGTTGTCTTTGATGAGAAAGTCTTCCCTTTTTCAGCCATACCACAGCCACCCACCACAGTCCCATCAATGCATTCATCTCCTATTTCGCCTGGCCAATTTGAAGATGTTGCATATTTGCATGTATTTTTGCCTAATCATGGTGCAGGAACTGGCCGCAGTGCTCGTTTAAAACTGTTACCGGATGCTCCTACTGTCATTGCGGCTCCTCACATCGATCGGTCGGTGCATGGGAATGCACCGCCTCCTGCCCTCGACAACTCTATGGAGATACTGGCAGTGTCGCCCGCCCACACGCCTGTGCTAGCCTCGGCAACTGCCTCACCCAAGCGGCCTCTGTCATCGCCTCTATGCCAGGCCTCGCCATCTCCTGTGTCGCTCGGTTCCGTCATGCCTGGGCCGGCCGCGCATGCCTCCATGCTGCCCACGTCGCCTGGGTCGGCAGCGCGTTCATCCATGCCACCCGTGTCGTCTGGGCCTTCGTCGTCGGATTCCTCTGGACCAGTCTCGCCCATGGGAGCGCCTATGACTTCCGATGCACCACCCGCTCATGTGATCATTGTGTCTCATCCGCATACGCGCAGTCGCAGCGACATGAGTCGCCCCTTGGTCCACACCGACGACACCGTTGCCTGGCTGGCTGCTTGCATGGCCCATGTTGTGGAAGATCCGACCTCTGAACCACACACTTATCAAGCCGCTATGAGTACCCTGCACTAGAGATCTCTTATGGAACAGTAATACCAGGCTCTGATGCAGAATGAGATATGGACACTTGTTACCCCTCCACCTCGTGTTAATATCATTGATTCAAAGTGGGTCTTCAAGGTTAAGAAACATGATGATGGTTCCGTTGAGCGCTACAAAGAGCGTCTTGTGGCTAAGGGCTTCAAAGAACGACATTCGGCTCCTTCTGTCTCTGGCAGTTTCTCGAGGATGGTCTCTTCACCAGCTTGATGTGCATAATGCTTTTCTTCATGGTTTGCTTGAAGAAGAGGTCTATATGCGCCAGCCACCAGGATTTGTTGATCACACTCAGCCTCATCATCTATGTCGTCTGACGAAGGCCCTTTATGGTCTAAAGCAAGCGCCTCATGCATAGCATGCTCGCTTAGATTTAGATATTCATGTTCATGGCTTCGTTCCCTTGACGAAAGACACTTCACTTTTCTTATTTCAGCGACAGAGTGTGACCATGTATTTGCTTGTGTATGTAGACGACATTATCCTAGCCAGTTCTTCATCAACGACTGCAGATGCTCTGATTTCTGCACTTGGTGCTAACTTTGCAGTTAAGGATCTGGGATAGCTCCACTTCTTCCTGGGTATTGAGGTTGAAGGGTTTCGCAGCATAGTAAATCAAAAAAATTCTACGGATGCGAACGGGAAGCCAAGATCTAATCTAGGAGATGCAAACAACGAGGGGGGATAGATGAGATCTTCATACCCTTGAAGAAATCGCCAATGAACGCTCAACGGGCGTGGTTGATGTAGTCGTACTAGCCTTCTCCTCCTCGCGATCCGATCCGATCCAACGCCGCAAGTAGCGACGCCTCAGAGATGCACACGCGTCACGCACCTCGGCGTATCCTCCTTCCTCGATGCAAAGTGGGGTTGAGAGATAGATTGGATCTACAACACGACGACATGGTGCAAAGGTGGAGAGTTTCATGCAGGCTTCGCTCACGCCGCAATGAGAGAGAGAGAGAGAGAGAGAGAGAGAGAGAGAGAGAGAGAGGCGGCTAGGGTTTGAGGAGGTGTCGGGGAGGTGCGCCCGCCTCTTTATATAGAGGGATGGCCGGGGCCTTGCCCTCCTCCAAGCCCTAGGGCGGCCACATGGGTGGAGTGGGGCAAGTTTCCTTTCTAGAAGCTCTCCCTAGGGTTTCCCTAGGGATTGGCCTGGGCCTATGGGGCCTTGTGCCCCGGCCCAATGCGTGGCACTCTCGTGCCCACGCCCCCTCCCTACAAGTGGGGCCACGTTGGTCCCACTCCGGAAGCTTCTAGAACCTTCCGTTACAATACCGGACAATCCGAAACAATTCCGAAATCCAAAAACTGCTTTCCCTTATATGAATCTTATTCTTCGGACCATTCCAGAACCTCTCGTGATGTCCTGGATCTCATCCGAGACTCCGAACAAAAACTCATAAACCAATTATCCATTTTATCCTAGCGTCGAGACACGTTAAGTGTGTGACCCTACGGGTTCGAGAATATGCAGACATGATCTTCTATCAATAATCAACAATGGGTCAGAAACCCATATTGACTCCCACATATTCATCGATGATCATATCGGATGAACCACGATGCCAGGATTCAATTAATCCCATATATATATTCCCTTCGTCACGCGATATTTTACTTGCCCGAGATTCGATCGTTGACATCGGCATACCTAGTTCAATCTTGTTCATAGCAAGTACTTTACTTGTTCCGTAATCCGATATCACTTTGTGATTAACTCCTTAACCACTTGCTTGCAAGCAGTGTTGATATCGATTACCGAGTGGACCCGGAGTATATATCTCCGACTTGGGAGGGACAAATCCCATCTCGATGCATACAACCCAACAAGTAATTTCCGATCACCTGAGAGACACCTTTATGATCACCCTCTCATAGGATGACGTTTGATGACCTCAAAGCTTTCTTCCGATACCAGGGAGTTGCATTATCTCATGGTCTAAGGAATACAATATTTGACATAAGAAAAGCTTCGCAAAGATGAACACGATGACATGATCTAATTGCTCTGCTTAATTTGGGTATGTCCATCATATCATTCTCCTAATGACATGATCTCATTATTAATCGACAACTCATGTCTATGGTTAGGAAACCTTAACCATCATTAATCAATGTGCTAGTCCATAGAGGCGTACTAGGGACACGGTGTTGTTCATAAACCACACAAGTATAAAAGTTTCCGCTTAATACAATTCTAGCATGGAATATAAACTTTATCATGAACAAGAATTATAATAATAACATCTTTATTATTGCCTCTAGGGCATAATTCCAACAGTCTGCCACTTGCACTAGAGTCAATAATCTAGTTTACATCTGGCAACAATCTAACACCCATGGCACTAAGGTGCTGATCATGTTTTGCTCGTGGAAGAGGTTTAGTCATTGGATCTGCGACATTCAGATCCGTATGTACTTTGCTAATTTTCAGATCTCCATATGTTATATAATCTCGAATTATATGAAACTTGCGGTTGATGTGCTTGGTCTTTGGATGATATCTTGGTTCCTTAGCCAGTGCTAAGGCACCAGTGTTGTCACACAATATCTCCAGTGGATCCAAGGCACTTGGAACCACACCAAGCTCAGTGATGAAGTTACTGATCCAAACTCCTTCACTTGACGCTTCTATAGCAGCCATGTATTCCGCTTCTACTGTAGATCCTACGATCACGCTTTGCTTGCAGCTTCTCCAGCTCACAGCTCCTCCATTCAAAATATAAACGTATCCTGTCTGAGATTTAGAATCATCCTTGTCGGTGTCGAAACTAGCATCGACGTAACCTTTTACGACGAGCTGCTCATCACCTCCATAGACCAAGAACATTTCTTTAGTCCTATTTAAATACTTTAGGATGTTCTTCACGGCTGTCCAGTGTTCCACTCCTGGATCACTTTGGTATCTGCTCGTCAAACTAAGAGAATTGGACACATCCGGTCTAGTACACAACATGGCATACATGATAGAACCTATGGCCGAGGCATAAGGCACTTTGCTCATAGCTTCTCTATCGTTTACCGTAGCTGGACACTGAGCCTTGCTCAATATCTTACCTGACAACATGGGAACTGAACCTTTCTTTTGCCTTATCCATTCTGAACCTTTTCAGAACTTTGTCTAGGTATGTACTTTGGCTTAAAGCTATTAGGCGTCTTTGTCTATCTCTATAGATTTTGATGCCCAATATATAAGCAGCTTCCCCTAGGTCTTTCATTGAAAAACATTTGTTCAAAAAACTCTTCACATCGTTAAGCATATCAATGTCATTTCCAATAATCAATATGTCATCCACATATAGTACTAAAAATGTCACTGAGCTCCCACTCACTTTCTTGTAGATACAAGCTTCGTAGCAATTTGGAACAAATCCAAAGCTCTTGATCACTTGAGAAAAACGAATGTTCCAACTCCGAGATGCTTGCTTCAGTCCATAAATGGAACGCTAAAGTTTGCACACCTTATCAGCATCCTTAGGATCGACAAAACCTTCGGGTTGCATCATATACAACTCTTCATCAATGTTGCCATTGAGGAACGCAGTATTGACATCCATCTGCCATATTTCATAATCATGAAACGCAACAATTGCTAATAAAATCCGAATGGACTTAAACATCGCTACGGGAGAGAAAGTCTCACCATAGTCAACACCTTGAACTTGTCGAAAACCTTTCGCGACAAGCCGTGCTTTATAGACAGTAACATTACCATCCTCATCTGGTTTCTTCTTAAAAATCCATTTGCACTCAACGGTCTTTCGGTCGCTAGGAGGGTCCACCAAAGTCCATACTTGGTTTTCGCTCATGGATCCCAATTCGTATTTCATGTCCTCTAGCCATTTCTCGGAGTCTGGGCTCATCATCGCTTCCTCATAGTTCGCAGGTTCACTGTTGTCTACCAACAAGATAGTTAAGACAGGGTTGCCGTACCACTCAGGATGGGCACGCGACCTTGTCGACCTGTGACATTCAGTAGTAGCATCGTCCAAAGCTTCATGATCCTCGTCATTAGCTTCCTCTATTGTTGGTGCAGACGGCACTGGAACAATTTCCGGTGCTGCGCTACTCTCCAACTTAAGAGAAGGTTCAATAACCTCGTCTAGCTCTACTTTCCTCCCACTCACTTCTTTCGAGAGAAACTCATTCTCAAGAAAGGATCCGTTCTTTGCAACAAACACTTTGCCTTCGGATCTATGGTAGAAGGTATACCCAATCGTTTCCTTAGGGTATCCTATGAAGACACATTTCTCTGTTTTGGGTTCGAGCTTGTCCGGCATCAACTTCTTGACGTAAGCTTCGCATCCCCAAACTTTAAGAAACGACAACTTAGGTTTAGCACCAAACCACAGTTCATATGGTGTCGTCTCAATGGATTTAGATGGTGCCCTATTTAAAGTGAATGCAGTGGTTTCTAATGCATAACCCCGAAATGATAACGGCAAATCTGTAAGAGACATCATCGATCGCACCATATCCAATAAAGTTTGATTCTGGCATTCAGACACACCATTTCGATGTGGTGTTCCGGGTGGCGTGAGTTGCGAAACAATTCTGCTTGCTTTAATATGCGTGAGAAAATCATAACTCAAATATTCACCTCCACGATCGGATCGTAGAAATTTAATTTTTCTGTTACGATGGTTTTCCGCTTCGTTCTGAAATTCTTTGAACTTTTTAAACATTTCAGATTTATGTTTCATTAAATAGATATACCCATATCTACTTAAGTCATCAGTAAAAGTGAGAAAATAGCGATATCCACCGCGCGTCGAAACACTCATCGGTCCGCATGCATCGGTATGTATGATTTCCAACAAGTCCGTTGCTCGCTCCATTATACCGGAGAACGGGGTTTTGATCATCTTGCCCATGAGGCACGACTCGCACGTGTCAAATGATTCAAAATCAAGAGACACCAAAATTCCATCAGAATGGAGTTTTTTCATGCGTTTTACACCAATATGACCTAGACGGCAATGCCACAAATAAGTCGTATTATCACTATCTATCTTGCATCTCTTAGCCTCAATGTTATGGATGTGTGTTTCATTGCTTTCGAGATTCAGAAGAAATAAACCATTCATAGCAGGTGCATGACCATAAAAGATGTTACTCATATAAATAGAACAACCATTATTCTCCGATTTAAATAAATAACCGTCTTGCAATAAACACGATCCAGATATGATGTTCATGCTCAACGCAGGCACATAATAACATTTATTAAGGTTTAAAACTAATCCCGAAGGTAAAACTAAGGAGAGCGTGCCGACGGCCATCACATCAACTCTTGATCCGTTGCCAACGTGCATCGTCACCTCATCCCTCGCTAGCCGTCTATTCCGTAGCTCTGCTTTGAGTTACAAATATTAGCAATCGAACCAAGATCAATACCTGCACTACAACGAGCGCTAGTAAGGTAAACATCAATAACATGTATATCAAATATACCTTTAATGGTGCCACCTTATTGTCCGCTAAATACTTGGACGATTCGCTTCGATGACCCTTGTCCTTGCAATAGAAGCACTCTTTGTCCGCTTAGGTCCGGACTTGAGCTTCTTCTCGGCGAGGGCAACGCTTGCCGCTGCCTTTCTTGAAGGACTTTTGCACCCTTACCTTTCTTAAAGTGGGGCTTGTTGACCATCAACACATGATTATCTTTCTTGATGTCCACCTCCGCACTTTCGACTTAGCGAAGAGCTCAGTGATCGTATCAGTGGAACCAATCTGATTATGAGTAACTACAAAACCTTTGTAGCTAGGAGGGAGTGATTGCAGAACTCTGTCAATCTTGAGCTCCTCTAGAATCTTGCAGTCCATTTGCTCAAGGCGTTGAATGTAGCCCGACATCTTAATGGCGTGCTCACTAACGGAACTCCCTTCCTCCATATTGCAGTTAAAGAATTTCTCAGAGATCTCATATCTCTCAGAACGGGCCTGAGTCTAAAACATGGTTTTCAGTTCCTCAAGGATCTCAAAGGGCCCAGCGAACTCCTCAAAATGATTTTGAAGGTCCGATTCCATAGCAAACAACATGGTGCTCTTAATCACACCATAATCATCTTTGCGCGACTGATAAACAGCTTTTTCATCAGCCGGCGCATCTACAGCAGAGGCGTCACCTAGCGCTTTCTCAAGGACATAGTACTTTTGTCCGCCAGCGAGAATGATTCTCAGATTGCGGAACCAGTTGGTGAAGTTAGACCCATTGTTCTTAAGCTTTTCTTTCTCAGCAAAAACGTTGAAGTTGAAGTTGGACTTAGCCATTTGATCTACAAAAATTGCAAGTACAATTTAGACTATGTTCATGATAACTAGTTCAACTTAATCAAATTACTAGATGAACTCCCACTAAATTCAACATCCCTCAAGTTGTTTAGTGAACATGATCCAAATTCATCACACCTAATCCGATCTTCACGAGAAGAGATGTGGTTTCAATGGTGGACAACAAAGTGTCGATCATATCATTCATATGACTCATGCTTAACCTTTCGGTTCGTGTGTTCCGAGGCCATGTCTCATGCATGCTAGGCTCGTCAAGTCAAACCCAAGTATTTCCGCGTGTGCAAAACTGGCTTGCACCCGTTGTATGTGAACGTAGAGTTTATAGCACCCGATCATCACGTGATGCTTGAACACGACGAACTTTCGCAACGGTGCATACATGGGGAGAACACAATTTTATCTTGATCTTTAAGTGAGGAATCATCTTATAATGCTATCGTCGCGATCTAAGCATAATAAGATACATAAAAGGATTAACATCACATGCATATAATTTTATGTGACATGGTATAGCCAATCTCCGCGCAATGATCTACATCTTGTGCGTGCCAGCATGATCTCCATCACTCCACCATGATTGCCTCCACCACGAATAGCAACTACAACTATTGCTAACTACTTAGCGATAAAGTAAAGCTATTACATGGCGTATAAGAAGTTGACACACATGTCATACACAATTATAAAGACAACCATATGGCTCCTGCCGGTTGTGTACTCATCGACATGCAAGTCGTGAAACATTACAAAACATGATCATTGCATACAATATACACATCACATCTTGGGCCATACCATATCACAGAAACACTCCCTGCAAAAACAAGTTAGACGCCTCTACTTTGTTGTTGCATGTTTTACGTGGCTTATAGGAGTAACAAGCTAAGAACGATTCTTACCTACGGAAATCCACAACGGTGATATTATGGTTGCCAACATCTAGTCTAAATCCCATGACAACTATAGTGAGAGAAACTGACATCCACCAGTCGCATGTGTGGAACAAGCCACACGTCAAGTGCGGAGTCGGTCTCGCGAACGAGGTCGCGTAAAGTTGGCCTGGACCGCTTCGATCTCACTATCCCGCGTCATAAGAAGTACACAACAAGAAGCTTGCAACAGAAAACATCAACGCCTGCAACAAGCATGTTGCGTTCTACTCGTGAAACACATCTACGCATAGATCTAGCTCTGATACCACTGAAGGGTTTCGCAGCATAGTAAATCAAAAAAATC
Organism: Avena longiglumis; assembly: GCA_030063025.1. Lineage (NCBI taxonomy): Eukaryota > Viridiplantae > Streptophyta > Magnoliopsida > Poales > Poaceae > Avena > Avena longiglumis. The sequence continues at coordinate 558,561,532 of CP125974.1, forward strand.
TACGGATGCGAACGGGGAAGCCAAGATCTAATCTAGGAGATGCAAACAACAAGGGGGGATAGATGAGATCTTCATACCCTTGAAGAAATCGCACAGCGGAATGTTCAACGGAACGTGGTTGATGTAGTCGTACTAGCCTTCTCCTCCTCGCGATCCGATCCGATCCAACGCCGCAAGTGGCGACGCCTCCGAGAGATGCACACATACGGCACCTCGACGTCTCCTCCTTGGAGAGATAGATTGGATCTACAACACGACAGCGTGGTGCAAAGGTGGAGAGTTTCTGCGGCAGGGCTTCGCCTACGTGCAGTCGGGAGAGAGAGAGAGAGGAGGGCAGCAGGTAGGCGACTAGGGTTTGAGGAGGTGTGGGGGGAGGGTGCGCCCCTTCCCTCTTTATATAGAGGGCTGGACGGCTGCCCCTTGCCCCTTCTCCAAGCCCTAGGGCCGGCGGCCACATGGGTGGAGTGGGGGGCAAGTTCCCCCCTTTCTAGAAGCTCTCCCTAGGGTTTCCCCTAGGGCTTGGCCGGCTGGGCCTATGAGGCCTTGTGCCCCTGGCCCAATGCGGCCAGGGGACTCCCTCGTAGGCCCACTCCCCTCCCGACAAGTGGGGCCACGTTGGATCCACTCCGGAAGCTTCTAGAACCTTCCGTTACAATACCGGACAATCCGAAACAATTCCGAAATCCAAAAACTGCTTTCCCTTATATGAATCTTATTCTCTGGACCATTCCGGAACCTCTCGTGATGTCCTGGATCTCATTCGAGACTCCGAACAAAAACTCATAAACCAATTATCCATTCTATACTAGCGTCGAGACACGTTAAGTGTGTGACCCTACGGGTTCGAGAATATGCAGACATGATCTTCTATAAATAATCAACATCGGGGTCTGGAAACCCATATTGACTCCCACATATTCATCGATGATCATATCGGATGAACCACGATGCCAGGATTCAATTAATTCCATATATATATTCCCTTCGTCACGCGATATTTTACTTGCCCGAGATCCGATCGTTGGCATCGGCATACCTAGTTCAATCTCGTTCACAGCAAGTACTTTACTCGTTCCGTAATCCGATATCACTTTGTGATTAACTCCTTAACCACTTGCTTGCAAGCGGTGTTGATATCGATTACCGAGTGGGCCCGAAGTATATATCTCCGACTTGGGAGGGACAAATCCCATCTCGATACATACAACCCAATAAGTACTTTCTGATCACCTGAGAGACACCTTTATGATCACCCTCTCATAGGATGACGTTTGATGACCTCAAAGCTTTCTTCCGATACCAGGAAGTTGCATTATCTCATGGTCTAAGGAATACAATATTTGACATAAGAAAAGCTTCACAAAGATGAACACAATGACACGATCTAATTGCTTTGCTTAATTTGGGTTTTTCCATCATATCATTCTCCTAATGACATGATCTCATCATTAATCGACAACTCATGTCTATGGTTAGGAAACCTTAACCATCATTAATCAATGAGCTAGTCCATAGAGGCGTACTAGGGACACGGTGTTGTTCATAAACCACACAAGTATCAAAGTTTCCGCTTAATACAATTCTAGCATGGAATATAAACTTTATCATGAACAAGAATTATAATAATAACATCTTTATTATTGCCTCTAGGGCATAATTCCAAAAAAACGTCTCCCACGCCCATGTCCTCCACTAAAAAACTCTCGGCTTCTTATGGTGCTCTTTTGTCCCCTAAAGATGCGACTGAGTACCGCAGTATTATCGCTGGCTTGTAGTATCCGACGATCACACGTCCGGATCTCTCCTTTGCAGTCAACAGGGTGTGCCAGTATCTTCATGATCCTACTGGCATGCAATGGTCTGCTGTCAAACGCATCTTGCGTTATGTGCATCTCACCGTGTCTTTTGGTCTACACCCGCATGCCAGTTTATTAGGAGTTCTGTCTACTTTCTCTGATGTTGTCTGGGTTGGTTGTCGAGATGACATACACTCTACGGGGGCTATGATGTGTTCTTGGGTCCTAATTTAATCTTCTGGAGTGCATGCAAGCAAGCCACTATCTCTCGCAATAGTATAGAAGCCGAGTACAAGGCCGTTGCCAATGCAACAGCCGAACTTATATGGGTTGAGTCCCTACTTTAGGAGTTGGGAGTTTCCCAACCTCATCCTCCGGTCCTTTGGTGCGACAACATCGGTGCTACATTCCATCGAATCCAGTGTTCCATGCATGGACTAAGCATATTGAGATTGACTATCATTTTGTGAGGGAACATGTTGCATAGAAGCTACTACAAATAAAGTTGATCTCTTCAAAGGATTAACTTGTAGACATCTTCGCCAAGCCTCTACCTTTGCCCATGTTTGAGATCCGTAGGTGCAATTTTAACCTCCTAGATGCTTCAGGAGTAAGTTGAGATTGAGGGAGGGTGTTAGATTTGTATGGCCGTATTTATACATACAGTATGTGGTCGTTGTATTGTATCCTTGTATTGGTACGTCGTACCCCAATATATACATGAGGTATGCCACTCTTAGAGGGTTGAGCAAGTTTCGATCCGGATGTATCAACCCGGACGTGTCCATCGCTCAGGTCCGATCAGACGGTTTCGAACACGACATAACAGTTTGGATCATGCCGGTGGAGATGCCCTAACTGAACAATAACGCGGACGACGGTGCCGTGGACAAGCTGTGTGGGTGGTTACAATGACGTGGCATGGTTGATCAACAAATGACACGTAGAGGATAACTCTATCGACTCAAATTTTGCCGGCAAAAAGTAGGCAATTCAACAAGGGGGACGTGATCGGGATGTACTCGGAGCTCGGTGGAGCGCGTGGAAAGGAACGACGGGACGGATGAAGGTTCCGGCCGGGTGGATTGGGGCGACTGTGCTGCCGTCAACTGCACACCAGAAGCTGCGACGCAACTGCCCCCGTCCACGACGTCGATGGTCTCACCCCGTCCCCGCCGACCTCCCACTCCCACGTCCCCACTGCCCGCCCACTGAGTCACTGACTCCTCCCCCAAACGCGCCGCACATCGCACGGCACGGGTCAGCCTGGCTGCCACGGCAGACGTGATCCGTCCGACGACCCGCCCCGCCCGTCTCCACGCGCACGACCGTACGTACGCGCTCGCGCTCCAAAAGGGGAAAGGACTGGACAAGCCAAAACCATGGACTCCTCCTCCTTCCTTCTACCCCACTCCACTCCCCCTCCCCGCCGCCGCCGCCGCCGCGACAACTGAACCCCCCGCCGCCGTCATGGGCGGCCGCGCCTCCCGCCCGCGCCCCGACGACTCCCACCACCACCACCAGTCCTCCAACCCCAAGCAGCCCAACTGGCCCCGCCCCAAGCACAGGCGCCAGGCCCTCCTCCCCCCTGCTCCCCAACCCCAGCCCCAACCCCCTCCTCCCCCACGCCCCCACCCCCAACCCCCGCTCCCCCCAGACGTGGGCCGTGTCCTCGGCCGCCCCATGGAGGACGTCCGGGCAACCTACACCTTCGGCCGCGAGCTCGGCCGGGGCCAGTTCGGGGTCACCTACCTCGCCACCCACAAGGCCTCCGGCGCCAGGCGCGCCTGCAAGTCCATCGCGGCCCGCAAGCTCGCGCACGCCTCCGACGCCGAGGACGTGCGCCGCGAGGTGCAGATCATGCACCACCTCACGGGCCACCGCAGCATCGTCGAGCTGCACGGCGCGTACGAGGACCGACACAGCGTCAACCTCGTCATGGAGCTCTGCGAGGGCGGGGAGCTCTTCGACCGCATCATCGCCAGGGGCCACTACTCCGAGCGAGCAGCCGCCGCGCTATGCAGGGAGGTCGTCAGCGTCGTCCACAGCTGCCACTCCATGGGGGTCATGCACAGGGACCTCAAGCCAGAGAACTTCCTCTTCCTCAACAAGAGGGAGGACTCGCCGCTCAAGGCAACCGATTTCGGCCTATCAGTATTCTTCAAGCCTGGTAATTACCTTACATTTCATTGATTTCATTATTACCTCCAGTAGAATTCTTGATGGTCAGTAGTACTGAACTTACCACTTCTGGAATGGCATGGGGGATCAGTGCTAGCTGCTTGAAGTTTACTAGTACTGAATTTACCAATAGCTGCAATGGATAAGGGAACAACCCTCACTAACGTTCCCTATGGATGGGGGATCAGTGCTAGCTGCTTGAATTTTAGTAGACAAGCACCTATTGTGCTCAAGCTTTACTGAATGTGCTAGCTGGAATGGGATAAAGAATAAAACCTCAACGATTCTCCTTCCTGTATTATTTCTTAGCAACTGACCTCATTCATCATGTTGTGCTCAAGCTTAAACGGAAGATGTTGGGAATTATGCAGGCGAGCAGTTCAAGGACCTTGTCGGGAGTGCGTATTACGTTGCTCCGGAGGTGCTGAAGCGGCGATACGGAGCCGAGGCGGACATATGGAGTGCCGGAGTTATCCTCTACATTCTCCTATCCGGCGTGCCTCCTTTCTGGGCAGGTGCGTTCCGCTGCTTGCCGTGTCACAATTGGATTTCGATGTCATTGTCCTAACATGAACCCTCTGCATCCTTTGGTTTTGCCAGAGAATGAGGATGGTATATTTGATGCCGTTCTTAAAGGTCATATCGATTTCACATCTGAACCCTGGCCGTCAATTTCGAATAGCGCAAAAGACTTGGTCAAGAGGATGCTACGGCAAGACCCCAAGGAGCGCCTTACTGCTGCTGAAATTTTGAGTAAGTCTCTTTTTGTTTCAGACTCGCATCTCCTGTTTATTGGAAGTCTTGGTTGTGCAGATCAATTTGCTCATGTACATGATAGTGTAATGCCTAATTTACATTTGTTAAAGCTGTTTTATGCTGTCTCTACAGACTGAGTCCTGTGTGTATTAGTATCTCCATCTAATTCATTATGCACACAGACCATCCATGGATTAGGGAGGATGGAGAGGCCCCAGACAAACCACTTGATATTACAGTGATCAGTAGAATGAAGCAGTTCAGGGCCATGAATAAGCTTAAGAAGGTTGCCTTGAAGGTACTCAAATGATCTGAACTTGAAGCTCTCTTTTTTTTTTCTTGATTGACACTTTGACAGTCCAGTCTGCAGTACATGATAGATATTAATACTCATTTCCTTCGTTACATTCAGATTGTTGCAGAGAGCTTGTCAGAAGAAGAGATCATGGGCTTAAGAGAAATGTTCAAATCCCTGGATACCGATAACAGCGGGACAATTACCCTTGAAGAACTAAGGGCTGGTCTACCAAAGCTTGGTACCAAAATTACCGAATCAGAACTAAGGCAGTTGATGGAGGCGGTATGTTCATACGTTGTAGTATTAATGTTTTAATAGTAGTTGCTTATTCCTACTAGAGTTCCTGTCTCTGCACGCTTAGCCACAAAAGTACCCTGATAGGAACGACCAAACGAAACAAAGTTGCATGTTCTCTCTGTTCTGTATTAATGAAAATAGCGTACTACAACTCTGTGGTGGATGTGCATTTATAACCAAAAAGGAAGAAAGTAAATGATACCATATGACTTTAGTCAGTATAACGACTTAAGTGAAATTGACATATCCACATGTCTGGTAGAACTGGTCCGAGTTAGCTGACAACAACTCCAGCACTTTCGGTTTCAGCTCCTTGATCATTATCTTACATTACTGAACAGGCTGATGTTGATGGCAATGGGACCATTGATTATGTTGAATTCATATCGGCAACAATGCACATGAATAGACTAGAGAAGGAAGATCACATATTTAAAGCATTCGAATATTTTGACAAGGACCACAGCGGGTAATTTCACTTCTAACTATCTGTAAATTAATCTACAACTTCTAAATTTTCACTGACCATCTAGTTGCTTGCAAACTTTATCTTTTGCATAGGTATATAACAGTTGATGAGTTGGAAGAAGCTCTCAAGAAGTATGATATGGGTGATGAGGCAACAATCAAAGAAATCATTGCTGAAGTAGATACAGACAATGTAAGTAACTCTAGCAAATACTTCAATAAGTCCACTGGCTGCTGCCTGAGCATACACTATATGATGCATTATCTCAGTTATGAAGATGTAAAATATTGAACTGATGTTGCTACTAACTCCGTTCCAGAATAAGTGTCTCAACTTTGTCTAGATTTGCATGTATCTACACACTGAAACATGTCTAGATACATGTGTATCTAGACAAAGTTGAGACGCCTACTTTGGGACGGAGGTGGTACTTACTATTCATTTGGAAAATAGAATAAATTTAAATGATCTTGGAGACAAAAAAAAAGAGGTCTTATTTTCTACATATGATGGAATTTATGTCATCTATGTTAGATTTACAAAATTAGCTTTGTATACATAAAATTAACAGAATAATCGATGTTGATGAGAAACATATGGATTTCGATCCAACACTGCTTTGTTTTAACAACTCATCTGCTGACATTACATAAACCAGCAGAGTTCCCTCGCAAAATATGAATAAAACATAAACCAACAGAGTTCTTAGCTCTTACTGTAAGCTTTAGCCATCAAGAAATCATGCATTCAAACAATTAGCTTTAATTTTTGGTGATGTTGACATTTTCAATCCTGGTGTTCACAAATAAAATGCTCAAATGAAGTGCTACCTTTTCTTTTTGAAGCAAATGAAGCACTACTTAACTCGCTTACTCACTACCGTGTTTCCTATTTTATTACTTATTAGGATGGGAAAATTAACTATGAGGAGTTTGCTGCGATGATGAAAAAGAACGGCCCAGAGATTGTTCCAAACCGACGGCGCCTATTTTAAATCTTCCAATGGTTTATGTGGAGCTTGCAATTTCTGTAAATCCATTGAGACAGGTGATAGCCAAGATCTTTTTAATTGGCGAGGAATGAGCAAAGCCATTCATACTCAGCCAGGGAAGTCAATAAGGTATCTGCAAGCGTTCCTGTATACTTGGACACACCATCAGTCATTGACGACTCTTCCCTCATGTGTCCTGAGATGTGTTGTGCTTTCTTGTGCTTCCATATTACACCATCTTATCGTAGAATTCAGCATGCATCCTCTATGGCTTATGAATTGAGCCGTTGGTTTTGTGTTTCTTCCGCTTGATCATCTATGTAAGTAAAGGGCTTGTAAAACACTCGCAAATGATCATATCAAGCAAGATCATGTATTTGGATGAATATAGCTCGAGGCTCATCATACTTCTGAACTTTCAGCAGTGTATACCTTGAAATGTCCATAATTGCACCTCCTTCTACATTCGAAACTGCGATTGTCATGACATTCATCTGCTTGTACAGATAACACAGATTATTATTCGTCATCTTTAAGAGGTACAACTGTCTATTAGTTGAAGCAAAATGCCAAAGCTTTTGGCAAGAACAATTTCAGCATATAAAAGAAGATGTGTGCTGATATGAAACCAATGCATTTAGGTCATCAGCAAGATGACATCTTACAGTTTCTGAGATGAAAACTACACGATACAATACTCTACATAGAGTGATAACACTCGTCAGGAAGAAGAGGGGATCATCGAGCTGAGATCTTTTTCATCTTCGCTGACTTGTGCTTGATAAACAGAGCTGTTAGCATGCTCTTTGTGCCGACCGGAACCTTCTGAATTTCACGCCCTTTAGGCCTGTCGAAAGAACTAAATGTCGACATATGCCTCAAACCTGACTGATCCTGAAATTGCATACAATGGTGCCGTCAGGAAACAAAAAAAACTAAATGAGGATAGAGTGTTAATACAACAATGATGATGCAGATTTAACATGACTTCATTTTAGGTTTAAATCATATTCAAAATTACCTTTGCACCACTTTTCTGTGCGTCGTCAGGTTTGGTATTCCGGTTCAATTGCAGAGGCTTGCGCATGGGAGAAGCAGGCAATTCCTTACCTGAAACATCAGTAATTAGAGTGGAACCTTCAGTTGACAAATTCCAACTGCTCGCACTAATTAAAATCCTACATTTAGAGTCAACAGATATGTTGTTCCAGGACAGTAGTTAACAAATATGTGCAGTTAATAGGTGAAAACGTGTTCATATGTTTCCATGCCCTCTAAGAGCTCAAACGGCAGTGCAGTGAATTACCAAGAAGAAACAAACCATCCGACGCAAGTTTAGGCGATATATTATTGTCACCTAGGCTGCACAAAAACCAGACGGCAAAATGTTAGATCAGAAGAACACAGCTCCATTCCACTTAGCAGATCACATAAGACTTCACTTAAGATAAATTTGGACACAAATGGGATGACAGTCTTACATGAATGTAGGTTTTTGTGTTCCGCTTACTGAAGGGCTATTGTCTGATGCCAGATGCCAGGAAAGCGTCTTTGCTGCACACACAAAATGGAAGTTCTTTTTCATGTTTAGTATGGCGAGTACTGAGTAGCACACATTAAATTTGCAATGTGGAGAATAACAATAAGCACCTGAGGGGTAAGGTCTAGGCTTTGATTCCTGATTACTGTCTGTTCCCAGGTGCGCAACAGCCTGAGTCCTTTTATAACCAGTAGCTACATTGCACAGAAAATTCAGAAGTTGAGTTCAGCTTTTATTCTCCTAAACTAAAAATTCAGATAACGTATACGAAGCTAGTTATTGCATTCCTTACATGGCAGGATATAGTGCTTGTGATGCTTCATGTTTGCTCCCATCATTTGCTGCTGCCTGAGGCCTTCTTTGTCCACGAAGACTTGGCAGGTGAAGATTTGCTATACGGGTGGACAACAGAGCAGTGTCAGTTTAGCCTCATAGTTTCATATATCCATAGACTGCGCGCTTTCATAGCCATAGTACCTGGTTCAACCGTGCAACCTTCAGCTCAAAGTTGGAGATCTCGGAAGCTTGCTGCTCGAACAGGTCCGTCAATTTGTAGGCGACCGTGCCTAGGTGGTCGACGGCATTGACAACGGCCCGTACCGCGTAATCCTTCAGGCTGTCCAGCACCCTGATCGTAGTTAACAAATTCAGTTTCATGAAGAAACATGCCATATCATGGAGCAAGGTCATGATGTTCGTTCCAAATCAATATACTGTTTATTTCACCAGAATTTGCTGTACAATTCTGCACTGTGAAATATGTGGAGGGTGAACCTGTTTCAGAGTATAATTCAAACCACCCAGGATAAATACAGGTGTGCAGTACATGTTACATAGGCTGTCTTTCAGAAAACAGATGCTAGTACAGCCTATGTACACGGTACGCATGCTACAGAGGTTGTTGGATGAATCCAAAAAATCCAAGATAAAACCAAAAGAACCCGTATCCTTGTTCAGCTAGTCGGATTTGTTCTCTAGCCACTCACATGTGGACATGAATTCCCCCCAATAACAGTCGGTGCTCTCTTCCTATGCCTACCAACACATGCTGCCGCACCAACCTTGAGTTCAATTCAGCTGAGCCAAGATGCCAAGTGCAGAATGTGTAGTAAAATGGTAAATTCTCTCTGTCAGAGTGAGAATGGGATGTTTATATAAAAAAAAGAGTGAGAATGGGATGTGCAGAGGGTGGCAATGGAGGAGGGGGAGGGAGGTGGCTGGGGGCTCACATCTGCTTCTGTTGGGCGTGGAGGTAGGACTTCTCGCAGTACTCGGAGGCGGAGTAGAGCTGCGGCCGCAGGTTCTTGAGCTCCTGCACCAGACCAACGCAACCACGGTGTCAAGAACAGGGAACCGGCCGGATCTACAAGGGATGTGTGTAGACTGGGGAACGCGGGAGCAACCTGCAGGGCATTGATGAAGCTCTTGCTCCGCTCCATGGAGGCCTCGTCGACGGTGGCCGCCCACCCGCCGCCGGCCCCTGGGCTCCGCCGCCGCGCCGGCTGCTGCTGCTGCTGCTGCTGCATTCTCTTTCTCCTCCCTGGCTCCCTCCCTGTCCTTGGGTACAAGAGTGTGGAGTGAAGAGGACGCAATGGATGCCGAGGGAGGCGAGTGGAGCCTTAGGGGTGGCCACGGGGGAGGACGCGATGCCAGCCGTTTGGAATTAGGCGATGGATGATGGTGGGTGGAACCATTGATTGATTCTTGGCAGGTTCTCCTATCCCGCCTAACGACAGTGAGGCTAGTACACTGCTGCTGGATCTCGCTCGCTGTCTCAAGCGGCTTCTCATTGTCCTCCACCATGACACGCCAGATTCCTGTCAGAGTAAAATCATCGAGAAGAAGAAGATGGGGTGAGGGGATCCGACTGTCTGACATGACACTAACGGTAAATTGGGTCGTGATTCCGTGACAGGGAGTGATTCAGTGGCTCGTAGTAGGAGCGAGCAATGAATGGGACAGGAGCTGTGCAGCGGACGAGCGGCAGGTGGTGGCCATGAATGCGTGTCGGTTCCCTGAACGAGTGATCTTGATTTCTTCAACACCATGGGATGGGATGCTCCAGTGATTCGTCTCGTGCGGCTACTGAACTACGACGTGTAGTATTATCTAGTAGCCATGTACGTACCGCATCTGTTGTTCCTAAATGCAGTACTCCGTCCCTGAGCGGAGATACACGGTGCACATAGACGCTAGTGATCCTTTTATTTTCTTCTTAAAATTCAAAAATCATATTTCTGAGATTTAAAAAGTTTCTGAAAAAATCCGGATGTGGCCAACGATGTATCTACAGACATGTAAAACAATTGCAAATATACATCGTATTATAAGCTACAGAAAAAGACAAAAAAGTGGATTTGAGCGTGTGCATAATTTTAAATCTCCATTTTTTTCTTAAAGATATCAAGACACTTATAGCATTTGTGAAGTCTACCATACCGAAGAAAACCACATCGCTTCGAGCGGAGTTGCAAATTGCGAATGTTGCAAGGGCACAAATGGGCCAATAAGCACAGCTAGAAATGCGCAAAAGTGTAATCACCCTTATTATCAAATTGACGCTCTATTGGTGTTTGAGAGTCGGTAAACTTACTAAGCAGACGATTAACGAGATATGCCGCAGTAAGGAATGCCTCATCCTAAAATTTAAGGAACATAGAGAACCATGTGCTATAAGAGAGAGAGAGAGAGAGAGAGAGAGAGAGAGAGAGAGAGAGAGAGAGAGAGAGAGAGAGAGAGAGAGAGAGAGAGAGAGGTCAAACTATAAAATGTGTCTATGTTTCCCTTCGGTAGAACCATTTTGTTAATGCGCATGAGGGAAAGAGAGATGATGAGAAACACCTATATTTTGGAGAAAAAAGAACGAGTTTTTGATGCTCACTACCCCAATCAGTTTGCATAGTAATAATTATTTTCAAGAAATATATCCACATAAATTGGCTATAGTCATCAATAAAACTGACATAATATTTATTTCTCACAATTGAAGAGGAACACGTACATCAGAAAACACTAATTTGCGGTCTAGGATGACGATGGAGAACTTTGGCACGACTGCAAAGGGTTGCACGAGAGCCTGCGTCCGGATAAAGTGAGGATTAGAAGGGAAGGACTACTACCCAAAACTACAAGATAAGTAGGCAAAGATGCAACGATTAGTAGGAGTCGTTCTTCCGCTAGGTTTTGGCTTCATTTTTTCCTAGTCATGGCTTTTCTTTCCTTCCATTCTTTTAACCGCATAACCAAGTTATCAGAGAATTTAAAATAAATAATAAACTCAAAATATCACTTTTCATATGGAGAGGGGAGGCCCCACAAAAAATGAAAATAATCATATGGCCGAGGGACTCGGTTTCATGTTTCCTTATCTAATTCTCTAAATGGGTATAACAAATTGGATTTTTTAACATGCATAACTTTTTCGTGTCAAAAGGAATAATCTTGTAAAATCTTAGCCGTAATAAGCTACAAATCTAATTGTTAAAATAATTTAGATGATTTGGTTTAATATGGTTCCTTCTAATATCCTCCTATATTGCTTTTATAATATATAAATAGACACTAGAAAGACACCCCTATACTCAGTCATTGTTTATACTCTAATATGGAAATTTCTCCTAGGGGAGCAGAGAAAAAACTTCTCCAAGAGATGCCCCCAACTAAATCATTGTTTTTACCACATGAATAGATAGATAGATAGATAGATAGATAGATAGATAGATAGATAGATAGATAGATAGATAGATAGATAGATAGATAGATAGATAGATAGATAGATTCCACTACAAACATGACTCCAAATCAATGTTGTTTGTTTATAGGATGGATGAGGGAAACCGAAAAGTGAGTGTACGAGCGAGGTAATAGCTCCTTTTGTGATTCTTGCACTTGACATGAGCATGCCACACCATCGCAATTCTAGGATCCACATTGTTCAGTTAACTGTATTCTCTTCAAGCGCACAGAACACTCCTTGATGAGCCCGATGTAGTGTTTCATGTTGGAGTCTTTACTTATTCTGTAGGCTTTTATCTCTAACGAAGTTAGGTTGGTGTGCACAATATTAGGTGCTTCCCCTGCCTTGCTGGACTTGTAGAAGCCTCCATTAGTAAACCAGCATGGAGACATCTACAAAGGACAAAACATATGTATGATTATTTAATGCATGAATATCTTTTCTAAATGCCAGAAAAAAATCGAAGAGAACTTAAACTAGTCTCTAGGAGAAAAAATAACTAAAGGTATAACAAACAAAGTATTTATAATATTTATTTTTTCTATGCTCTACATTTTTTTTAGATCAACAGGGATTCATCCCCGATTCCATTTCAAGAAATGAAACCAACGCCAGCCTGTACTTCAGGTTCAGATACAAGCAACGGCTGAAAAAACGGGAAAGTAAAACTAGATGCTAAACAAAAGCTACTATTTTCCGGCACCCAGAAGGGGAAGCCCAGAAAACTTTACATACCAGCATAATTGCATATTAGTGTTCAGAAAATACTCTCTAACAACATGTAGTAGATAATTTTTTCAAAAGTTTTATAGTACACTGAAAGTACCTACTATTAGAATTGTTGAGGGTGTAGACATATTCAAGTTTAGAAAAAACCCTTTCCAAGATTATCTAACGACAGGACGCGATCTCTTCCTCAAAACAGAGGACGTGATCTCTTCAACCTTTAACATATGTATCTATATATATCTATATGTTTTTATGCACTACATATTAATGAGAAAAACTTTACATACCAGCATAATTGCATATTACTGTTCAGAAAATACTCTATAACAACATGTAGAGATCTTTTCAGAAGTTTTATAGTACACTAAAATTACCTACTATAAGAATTGTGGGTGTGTAGGCATGTTCATGTTTAGAAAAAAATACTTCTCAAAATTATCTATCTATATATTATACTCCATCTGTTTCAAAATAAGTGACTTGGATTTATCTAAATTCGCATATATCTATGACTAGATATATACGAATCTAGACAAACTTAAGTCACTTATTTTGATACGAAGGGAGTATATATGGATCCGAAGACGGCCGGAAGTTTTGGCTTCCTTTTTTCAATAAGAATGTAAACGAGAAGATAAAAATATGTTTGTATACCTTAACAGAAAGGTTGTTGAGCAATGGTGCAGCCTGTAGGAGAAAAAGAATCCATGCCATATCGAGGTTATTGAAGTTGCAAAGACTCACATCTGTGAGGTTACGGAAGGCGGGAGAGAGCATGAGCAGTGCTGGATCCTCAATGTAGCGATGCAGATGCAGCGCGGAGAGGTTTACGGCAGCAAGGCGAGGAACGGACCCAAACCGTATGGTCCCGACGCCCGTAGCGGCGTCGCAGAGAAGGCGCTCGAGTTTCGGGGCCCTGGTGAGCTTGAGTTCTCCGATAGAGCAACAATGGAGTTCCAAGGCCACCAGGACCGACGAGCTTGGAGCGTCGATCTCCATGACAGAGGCCGCGCAGCGGCTCAGGGAGAGGAGCTGGAGCCGGTGGCTGGCGCGGAGAAGACCAGTCAGCTGGATGGGGGTGAAGGAGAAGGAGAAGTCGTGCAGGGCGAGGGTGGTGAGCCGGGCGAAGGTGTCGGGACAGGCGGCGAGGAAGGACGAGAGGCGCCCGTGGATATCGGGGACGGTGGTGGCTCTGAGATCCGGTATGTGGTCCGTATGTCGAGCTCGATGCGGTCGGCCGTGGTGGCGGCGACGGCATCGCCGATGGTGCGCAGGTACGGGCCCTCTGACAGGTAGAAGGCGAGGCGCAGGCTAGTGATGTGGTGCTGGGTGTCTGGCGGCGGCAGGAGAAACCACGCCGTGGCGTCGGTGTAGGCGGCCATGACGTGGTGGTCCGCCGAGAAATCCGCAAGGCGGTGCGGAAGCAGGGTGGCGACGTCGATATCTAGGTCGGGGAGGAGGCGTGGGAGGCGCCTCCATCGCCTCGCGAGGGCGCCGGCCCTGACGGCGGTGAGCAGGTCGAGGCGTTGGAGTATGAGGAGGAGGACGTCGTCGGCAAGCGCGCTGATCCTGTCTTCATGGTCGCTGTCGATGTGCCTCCGTCTCCGGCGTGCCTCCGTCTCCATGTTCTGATGTTCACACCTGCCGGATCGCGATCGAGATTGCACCGCACAGCGGCGGCGGCATATGGTTTTTTTCAGAGAATGGCAGCGGTGCATACATATATGTTGTGTGTGCTCATGGATGAAAGGCCAATTTCGGTTCAGATCCAAACCCACATAATTCGAGTGCGGCCCATATGTGCGATGCACCCAAAGCCACGGCTCATAGATATATATTTTTTCCATTCATTCACACTAGTAAGTGTTCCAGTGCAACACACGCCAATTAATACAAAATGTGATCATAAACATTTATAAACTGCGTTAAGTATAAGATTCGTATTACTCTGTAAAATGTTCCCCTAAGATGCAATCGTGTGTATGCTTCCAAAGATGCAACCCTTCTTGATACATGATTAGGAAAGGAAATAACTATTTTATGTTAGCCATGCTTGATTAGTGTCAATAAGGAGCTCATGCATATTTAAAAAATGACTTCAGCAAGATGTATACAATCAGGATTCAAAATGACAATCGTTTTCTTCCAGATGGCACATGACTGAAAAATAGCATTTCTGAAGAATGACAACAATATACAATACTTGGATCATATAAAACTTAGGCTCATAGCAAATGTAGCCATGCTAAATACAAAGTGTACAGTGTGTCAATGTACATATTTTCATGTTGAAGTTATTCTGCTCTTTGTAATTGGTTTTTGAACTACTGCAACATGAAAATACTGAAATATTGTATAGGGAAGCCTCACATGGAGGTTCTGATTGTCTTGTCCCTTTTATAGACATGGGGATAATGTGAACTCCATAGGCCAAACAAGATGAAGATGTGCAAGGACAACAGAAGCAATGGTGAATAGGCAGTAGAAGGACAAACATTCCAACAAAGCGCCACACCAACGAATAAAATGATCCTGATAGAATGAAGGATATGACACTATAGAAGAAACAGAGGATGGATAATAAGAAAGGAATAAATGTTTTGAGGGAACACATATAATCTTCTTGTATGCACGCACTAACCCTAACATTGCGCCCTTTCTTGTATGCACCTTTGGTGGAACATTTTTACAGTTTCCAGTTCGTAAAATTATATAGGGTTTTGCTAATTCTTAGCTGACGGAGAATAAAGTTAGGGCCCAGTCAGGTCCTAATCCACTGTATGTTAAAAGTGGGATTTTCGGTTAGAAGTGGGTTTGTAACTGAGATATTTTAGTTGGAAATAAGGTTGTAAGTGAGATTTCTAGTTAAAATGGGACTTCCAACTGATTGCATGGCATCAACTGGCCGACCGAAATTATGCAAATTAGACACACGCAGTTATATGTTACTCCTATATAGAGTTATTATTGAAGAGAAGTACATACCCTCGAAAACTCGTATCGAGGTTTTATTTTTGTAATTCCGAAGAACAAAAGTAATGCGATTAAATTTACAAACTCAACGGTTAATTCTCGCAACTATATCGCTACCAAGGCAATGCAAATTGCTCAAAAATTATAAATACAGAGAAAACAACTCTGTACAAGTGCCCGTGCGTGCAACAACGACCATCTAACGCTGTGCCGATCTGCCGTGCCCGTGCGCCATCGCCGCCGGATGCTCGTCGGCTGCTCGTCTGGAGTTGGAGCCGGAGTCATCGGAGTAGACACCGTGCTTCGAACTGGGACTGAAATTCGGGATCGAAAGCACGAGCTCCTTCAAGTCGGTGCTGGACGAGCGGAGGTGCGCGAGGATATTGCTGAAGTTGAGCCTCCGCGTGGTGATGGCGATGGAGACGTCGTTGGGGAACAGGTCGCCAAGCACGAAGGCGTGGTACACGGTGGTGGCCAGCACAACGGTGACCGTCACGGAGGCCATCGCCGACAGCCCGACGGCCAGCGCCCGTGTGAGCATGTTGTTCACCTCCGACGCGTACATCACGGTGGCCAGCGCCGCGCTGGTCATCGGGAACGTGTAGGCCCACCACGCCAGCGAGAACCTGAACCCCCGGAAGAGGTTGACGCGCACCACCAGCGACGCGTAGAGGAACATGGAGACGAAGTAGGCGAGCTTGGCGCCGCTGTCGAACTCGCCGGAGATCCTGGCCCACGCCATGGACGCGACGCTGGGCGCGGCCACGAAGAGGAAGAAGACCGGGTGGAGCTCCTTGGGCAGCTGCACGTTCGTGGGGAGCCGCTGGTAGAGGGTGACGAAGAGAACCGTGTAGTGCGCGAGCCCGACCCCGAAGAAGAAGATGGGAAGCTCCCGGAGGCCCATCTTTGCGCCGAGCAGCGCGCCGACGAAGTTGCCGACGACGGCGAGGTGGTTGGAAGGGTTGGCCACCTTGGAGAGGCGGCGCTCGCCCGAGGACATCCATTGGCCGTAGATCTTGATGTCGAGGCAGAGGATGGGCGCCATGAGGAAGTACCAGACGACGTGGTGGATTTGGTCCACGGGCCGCGGCACGCCCTTGACGAGGAAGAGGCAGGCGATCCATGGCGCGAAGAAGAAGTTGACGCGCACCGGGTGGTGGAACTCGCGGCGGACGGCCTCGTAGTAGAAGACCACCTTGAGGAGGTAGGTGACGGAGACGAGCACGGTGAGCAAGACGGAGACGCACCAGAAGACGCGGTTGGCGACGGGGTGGACGTGGAGGAACGTGGTGGATTGCTCAGTCTCGAGGGTCTTCCACAGCATCGCCTGGCTGTTCACGCCCAGGCACATCCCGAAGGCGCTGATCGGGAACCGGAGCAGGAACGGCCACAGCTCGTCCTTGGGCAGCACCGCCACCTCCGTCGACTGCAGCACGGCCGGTGTTAGAACTTAGAAGACGACGGTGCAAGAAAAGGTAACAATGTATGTAATGGTTAATGGTTATGTGGTACGTGCCCGAAGGGTCTCGAGCTCGGGGCCTTCGAGGGCGGCGAAGTAGCGGTCGGCGGTGGGGACGTCGTTGTCGTCGTCGTCGGTGTCCTCCTCGGAGATATTGGCCGCGGCGCCGTGGCCGTGCTCGACGTCCGCTGGGTCCGGCGCCGGGTCCAGCGGCACGACGCCACGGAGTGCGGAGAGCTGTCGGTCGAGGCGGCGGCTAGAGAAGGTCTTGAACTGGTCGAACCGCCGGTCCCGCTCCCGTGGGCTGTCGGTCCGCGCCTCGCCGCCCGCGCCTCTGGTCACCTGCGACGGCTGCTTCAGCAGCTGCGAGGACACCGCGGGATGGTGGACATCCACCTTCGTCTCGGTCGGCCGCAGCACGCTCACGCCGCGGACGGACGGTGACGGTGGCATCCCGAGCTGCGGGGCGAGGTGAATCCCCGACGGCGAGTCCGGCATGCTCAACGAGACAGAGAACGGTGTCTCGCCCCGGCCTAACGGCGAGGTGGCACGAGCTATAAGCACCGGAGCACAGCCCGGCGCGCCGTCCTCCGCCCCGGCCTGCGTCTGGACGCGGATCGAGCTCTCTGTGGAGGCCATGGCTAGCTGCTTCCAACACCACAGACGTCACCGCCGACTACTCCCAACGAGGAGGCCCGAGAGCGAGGGAATTCTTCTGCTTGCGTGCGTACGTCGCTGCAAATCTGCGGGATAATCTGGACTCGACAAAACGCGACGATATATAGGGAGGTGCACGGGGACAGCGATGCTGACTGATGAGGTCGAGAGCTTGTGTGGATTGCTTTTTAATGATCCGATCAGCTGCGCTTTGACCAGAAGATATAGTTTTCCATGTCGATTCATTAACATGATGCATACTACAGTACTAGTACAAGGAAGGGAGAGTTTGTTGTACAACGTTCAGTTAACGGAGTGCTACCAAGTTGAAATGAAGAAGAAAGGCCGCCAAGCTAGACTACGCAAGTCGTCCCCTCGGTCTGCCCGTTGCTTTGCTAGCTAGCCTCCAAGTCAAGAACTCATCCTTTGATTCCATTGATGATCAGAATTTCAGACTGAAATCATCATCCATGATTAAATATTCCGACAGCAAGCAATGCTGATAGTTGGGAGCTCTAAATCTCTGACTGAAACAGGAGCGATGGCTACATTATTGAAAGAGATCCGGCCCTCAAGAGGAGGGGGGGAATCTACACGTTTTAATTTCTTCCAAGGATCCGGCCGGCCGGGGAAGACCCGACCGCCGACTTCGTACGGCAATGTCTGCATTCTTATCCCTCTTTCCCTATTTTTTAGTCATTTTCCTTCGTATTTTCATATTGTTATGTTGTATAGAAAACAGCACGCCGTGAATGACTAGCGTCATAACTTCAAACAACCAAGACACCAGCGGTGCTACTCAAGTTGGACATCATGAAGGCCTTTGACAGTGGACTGGGCTTTCCTGGGCTTTCCTGTTGAAAGTCCTAAGGAAACTCGGCTTCGGCGAACGGCTCCTGGCGTGCATATGCGCTTTACTCTCTACGGCCACCACTCGGGTCCTGTTGAACGGATGCCTGGGTCCTAAGGTCGTTAACAGACGAGGGCTCCGGCAAGGGGATCCGCTCTCCCCGCAGCTATTCATCTTGATCATGGAGGTGTTTCACCTAATGATTGTGAGAGCGGAGAGTCGGGGCCTCCTCACCAGGCTCGCAGCCAATGGCCTCCAGCACCGGACCTCAATTTACGCAGATGACGTGGTCACTTTTTTGAGACCGTCGACAGTGGATTTCCAGGTGATCTCCGAGATCATTGAGGACTTTGGCGTGGCATCAGGTCTATGGAGAAATTTCGACAAATGCTCGGCCAACCTAATCAGGTGCTCCGATGAGGACAGGGACCTAGTCGCCCGGGAGCTACATTGCCCAATCTTGCCCTTTCCGCTCCGCTATCTGGGGCTTCCACTCTCCCTAAGGAAACCATCCGCGACGCAGCTCCGATCCCTAGTCGACTTGGTGGCTGCCAAATTGCCATCATGGAAGGCCTCCATGCTCAACAGAGGAGGGCGCCTCGAGCTTGTAAAGACTACGTTGTCGGCTATCCCTATCTTCGCCATGATGTCCCTGGATATCCCTATAGAGACCATCATCGCCATTCAGAAGATCATTCGTGGATTCCTCTGGAAAGGGAGGAAGGATGTCCACGGCGGACACTGTTTGGTTGCTTGGGACAGGGTGTGCATGCCCAAGGAGCTAGGAGGGCTTGGTATCCCCAACTTGCGGCTCATGAATGTCGCGCTCAGGGCCAGGTGGCTGTGGTTGAAACGAATGGACGTGGACAGGCTGTGGCAAAGCCTTGACATTCGGGTTCTGGTCCTTGCAGAGAAGCTATTCGATGCCGCGACGGCCTCTGTGCTCGGGGATGGAGCCAATACTCTTTTCTGGTCAGACAAGTGGCTGTCGGGTGGACGGATCAGGGACAATGCGCCAAACCTAATGGCGATTGTCCCTGCAAGCGCGATCATGACTCGCCGGGTGAGAGAGGGCCTGGGTGGGGCCTGACTGCATGACGTCCCTCCCGACCTCAGTGCGGCGGCCATTAGAGAGCTCCTTGAGATCGCTAACCGGCTGGAAGAGATCACCCTAACGGAAGGGACTCGGGATGTTTTCAAGTGGAGATGGACCCCTCTGGCTGCTACTCTGCCAAGAATTGATACGAAGCCATGTTTGCTGGTTGGACCTCGATGGCAGAGGCGCTGCAGATCTGGCGCTCTCGAGCCCCCGCCAGCTGCAATATCTCGCTTTGGTTGGCGGTGCGTAACAGGGGCTGGACCGCCGATAGGTTGCGACGCTGCGGCGTGCCCTTTCTGCGACCAGTGTGGAGAGTCCATCGACCATCTCCTCATGGGATGTGTCCTCGCGCGAGAAGTGTGCAGAACCTGCCTTAGTTGGTGGGGAAAAGACCGATGGATGCCGAACATGATACAGAGCTTGTCGCTTGGCTACAGAGTAGGCGTGGTGGCAAGGGCTGATGTCTACGCACTTCTATTCTTGTAGACAGTTGCTGGGCCTCCAAGTGCAGAGGTTTGTAAAACAAAAGCAAGTTTCCCTTAAGTGGATTACCCAAGGTTTATCGAACTCAGGGAGGAAGTGGTCAAAGGTATCCCCTCTCAAGCAATCCTGCAATCAAGATACAAGAAGTCTCTTGTGTCCCCAACCCCAATACACTTGTCAGGTGCATAGGTGCACTAGTTCGGCGAAGAGATAGTGAAATACAAGTGGTAACAGTGCCAGAAAAGAGCTTCTGACTTGTTGTTGACATGGGGTAATGTGTGTGAGTGCCAGAAAATAGCTTGACGGTGAGGTAAAGACTAAAGCAAGCAAACATGCAACAGATCTAGTAGCAAACGGTGTTTCAATGTTTAGAAACAAGGCCTAGGGATCGTACTTTTACTAGTGAACACTCTCATAAAAATATCCTCTCTTTATGATACTACTCTTAACTACTGTCCGGTTAAATACTCTAATCATTGGTAGGGCTATAACAACACACCTCAAAGTCTGCCTTCCCCAATCTAGATAACCCCACACTGTCACCTTGAGCACTAGATGGTTCCAACAAACACCACAATTTCATAGAGACATCCAACTCCAAATATAACTCATAACAAATATTCAATCTAGCCAAAGTGCCACACATGGTATGCACGCTGTCACTTTCACACACGTGGGGAAAAGCATAGATCTATTAAAGCACAAAGAATATTTATGTAGACTCAAGTCTAAGTGCCACCATGGCGTGCACGTTGTCACTTTCACACACATGGGGAGAGCAGAGATCTAATGAAGCACTTGGGTATCAAGGTAGATCTACTTGATTACAAAGCTCATGACCACAAGATCATGCATATATATATATATATATATATATATATATATATATATATATATATATATATATATATATATATAGAGAGAGAGAGAGAGAGAGAGAGAGAGAGAGAGAGAGAGAGAGATGAACACATAGCTACCGGTAGAGCTCTTAGCCTCGAGGAAGAACTACTCCCTCCTCATCATGGGAATCAGCAACGGTGATGGAGATGGTGGTGGATATCGATGGAGATGGCTTCGGGGGCACTTCCCCGTCCCGGCAGGGTGCCGGAACAGAGACTTTTTGTCCCTCGAATCTCTCCTTCGGTGGCGGCGGCGCACCAGAGGTTGTCGTGGATTTATTCTGGATTGTTTAGGGTTTTCCCATCGGAAGCTTCTTATAGGCGCAGGAATCAAGGTCGGTGGGGGTCCAGGGGGCCCACACCCCTCCAGGCGCCCCCAGGGCTTGCCCGCGCCTAAGGGGTTTGGCCACCCTGTGGCCCCCCTCCGGCTCTGCTTCGTGGTTTCGTGTTCCCCTCGATGAAAAACTGACTTTGGATTTTGTCCCGTCCAATTCCGAGAATATTGATTTTCTGCCTTTCTGGAACCAAAAACAGAAGAAAACATGCAACTGGCACTGTGGCAACTTGTTAATAGGTTAGTTCCAGAAAAGATATAAAAACACCTCAAAGTGTAGACAAAGCAAAGCAAAGTAGATACAAAACAAGCATGGAGCATCAAAAATTATAGATACGTTTCCGACATATCAAGCATCCCCAAGCTTAACTCCTGCTCGTCCTCGAGGAGGTAAGTGATAAAAAGAATAATTTTTTAGGTGACATGCACCATAAAAACCAATATCAAACCATCTGTAAGCATTGAAAGCTGTGATCAAAGAACTCTAAACATGTGCATGAAAGATGGAGTTATAACAATAGGACATAGTAACTATGCATGCAACATGAAAGGCTACAAACAAAGATCATGAATAACATGCATTGAAAAACATTTGTTTGTTTCACATACATAAAACATAGCATAGTGGCAGTCAGCTTGTCCCTCATTGAGTAGCAATATAGATGCATAGAACACCTTCAAATTTCACAAGGGTGACTAGAAACAAATAGCACATGAACAAGTAATATCACAATAGGCATCAATTAATAAGCTTTGGAACACTGCACACAGAATGACAACTATGCTCTCTTAATGGTGCCTAAAGGTAGAAGGTGGAGACTCAATAATGGTGGAAGAAAGGCCTTTTTGTAAAGGAAGCAGGGATTACAAGTTTCAAAAGGAGCTTCCAAAAATTATGGTACTTGTTAGCTTTCAGCCCTCATTGCCCCTATCATAAGCATCTTGAAGTGGTTAAGGTTAAAGTGGCAAAGCTGGAGTATATGCTTGACAAAGTATAAGTTGGCAATCTCAAGTCCCTTGACTATGAGGGCCACACCTCATGCATACTCGACATCGGTCAGAGGTAAGTTATTGTCATTGTAAGTATTTGCATATCATTGAGAACCGCCAATGGGGTACCCCTTGCACATGGTACAGGAGCTTTCCCATAACCAAAATGACAAGGCAAGCAGACAATGAGCATCTCAGCAATCTTCTTATTTACCATGGTTATATGGTGCTTTTTTCTCTCTTTCCTATTTTCTCAATGTGTCTCTTTTTTATAAGAATAATGCTTCCTAGATGTCACTATGGTGATGCTACAAGTTTCCACCATGATTAGGCATGTATTTAGGCTAGCGGCTCAGGCGTTTCTCTAACACAGAATACAAACTCCATGGACTTACAAGTTCCCAATTCATTTCACACCGGTAACATCCATAGACAAAAGAGCATGATATCAACGGAGTACAAAAAGTACAATTGCAATGTTGAAAACGTTCCCCGTGACAAAGACCAGTTACGCTAATCCCAACTTATAAGTGCAAGCATATACAACAAAGTTGCCTCAATGGTTCAAGTTTATTAGGGTCAAAGAATAAAGTGTGCCATCAAGTTCGTGAGGGCTTTAATCACTAAGTTTTCACATAACAAAATAGTTTTTAATTGGAAGATAGTTGAAAACAAGAATATACTTGGAATGGTGTAACACACCATGCATAGGAGTTTATAGTGGACACTTTGGAATAACTTGGTTTCTTGAGAGTTGGAAGCATGAGTAGAACTTACTCATACAAGTGGAGGCTAGCAAAAGACTGGGAGCAACCAACTAAGAGAGCTATAATGGCCATAATCATGCAGAGCAACAAAACATTACTAATCAAATCATAGAGTGGTACTACAAGTTAAGGACTAAATGATCATAGAGGCTATGGTGACTTGTTCATAGTCATAACATGGTGTGATCATGTGCCAAGTCAACCCAAGCAAAGCATCAAAGGAGAATACCACAATACTATGCTTTTGCATGCTAAAACAACGCATAATTTTTTCAAGGAACACTAAGCAATCCCAATTGTTTGGAACAAGACATGCTACAACAATAATTACTAAGCATAAGGTCAAAAAAACACCTAGCATGTCATGCTAAAGTCTAGGTCACAGTCAAAACAAGCTCTCTTTTGTACCACTTAAGCATGAAGCTTTCTACTCTTTCCAACACCAAACAACTTATTTGAAACAACTCACAAAGATAATAATCAATAAAGATCAGTGAGCTTGTATCACAAATCCACGAAAAAGAACTAAAAAGTTCTAAGCCGAAAGCTCAAGAAAACTAAGGCTAAACACAGTGCTAGCAAAAGAGAACACTCACAGAACAATAAGAATGAAAACTAGAGTGTTCTAGGCAATGAAAACAGAGTCTCTCTCTCCAAAAGAAGTGCGTTGTAATCAACCAACTTTATTCAAGCAAACTAATCAAACAAAAACCAAAAACGAAAACTAAGACGCTCCAAGAACAACACAACTATGCATGAAACAATAAAAACGAAGTGTCTAGACAGACCTGAGCTTTTTATTGATGAAGAAGGGGATGCCTTAGGCATACCCAAGCTTTGATGCTTGTAACTCTTGGATATTTCTTGGGGTGACACCATGGTGGCATCCCCAAGATTGAGCTTTTGCCCATTCTTCATCTCATTGCATCATTCTCTCTCTAAACCTGGAATTTTTCCTTCATACAAAACTTCACACAATCTTCATTAGCAGCATTCGTGTATTCAAAAGATATTATTCCCCTGACAAAGCTTTGGAACATCAAGGATTTTCACTAAAAACACAAGCTACTGTAGTAAATCCTTCAAAGAAACTCAATTTACCTGAAGAGATCTCAGAAAGGAATCAATAAGAAGCAAATGCAAATAGTGGCAGAAATCTGTCAAAACAGACCAGCAGGTAGAAACGAATTTTTTCGAACATCTTGTGTTGCTCAAATAAAAAAGTGTTGAACTAATGAAAGTTATCCAACATACTGGGGGATTTATTCGTATATTTTGAGCTCAATCCGAGTTACAGAGCCTCATCACGATTTTTTTGGTGGAGGACAGAAATCTGTTTCGGGACAACAACTCCCCAAATCTTACTTCCCTCTCATTAGAGGTCATTCTTGGCACAAAAAGCAAAAAAAAAGATAAGGAGAGGTCATTACTGAAATAATAACTTCCAAGACTCAATAAAACTCTTGGATTATCTCCCAACAAGTACTTTTCTTTAACGCCTTTAAGTTAGGCTTGATAGCTTGAGAAGATGCTCACATAAGAACTATGAGTTGAAGTAAAAGAGAGCATCAAGAAGCAAATTCAGAACACATTTAAGTCTAACCCACTTCCTATGCATAGGAATCTTGTAAATAAACAAGTCATGAAAGCACAAAGCAACCAACATAGGAAAGCGAAACAAGTGCAACTTCAAAAATTTCAACATAAAGAGGGGAAACTTAATATTTTTGAGATGCATAAGACCATATTTCCCTCTCTCATAATAACTTTCAGTAGCAACATGACTAAAATTAACAATATAACTATCACATAAACATTCTTATCATGAGCCACATGCATAAAATGATTATTACTCTCCACATAAGTATAGTCACTCTTATTAATTGTAGTGGGAGCAAATTCAACAAAATAGCTATCATTACTATTCTCATCACCATAATTATCAAATATTGGAGGCATATTGTAATCACAATTAATTTCCTCCTCAATAGTAGGTGGACTGAAAATATCATATTCATCATTGTAATCATCATATATTGGAGGTAAAGTATCATCAAAGTAAACTTTATCCTCCGTTCTTGGGGGACTAAAAATATCCTGCTCATCAAAACTAGCCTCCCCAAGCTTAGACTTTTCCATTGCATTAGCAATAATGGTGTCCAAAGAATTCATACTAATAACATTGCTATTAGCATGCATATGAACTTTCATAGGTTTTTTAATTTTCTCTTCAAACCACTCAAATTCTAACTTAGGAAAAATACTAAAACGCTCTCTAATTTTGTTGTTGTTTTCCATTAAGCCTAACTAGTGAAAACAAGATACAAAAAGACAAAATTGCAGAATCTGAAGGAAATAACTTCGAGCACTCACACACCAGGATGTGAGTACCTTTTACCTTACCTCCCCAGCAACGGCGCCAGAAAAGATCTTGATGCCTACGCACTTCTATTCTTGTAGATAGTTGTTGGGCCTCCAAGTGTAGAGGTTTGTAGAATAGAAGCAAGTTTCCCTTAAGTGGATTACCCAAGGTTTATCGAACTCAGGGAGGAAGTGGTCAAAGGTATCCCCTCTCAAACAATCCTGCAATCAAGATACAAGAAGTCTCTTGTATCCCCAACACACCCAATACACTTGTCAGGTGTATAGGTGCACTAGTTCGGCGAAGAGATAGTGAAATACAAGTGGTAACGGTGCCAGAAAAGAGCTTCTGACTTGTTTTTGACGTGGGGTAATGTGTGTGAGTGCTAGAAAATAGCTTGACGGTGAGGTAAAGACTAAAGCAAGCAAACATGCAACAGATCTAGTAGCAAACGGTGTTTCAATGTTTAGAAAGAAGGCTTAGGGATCGTACTTTCACTAGTGAACACTCTCTCATAAAAATATCCTCTTTTTATGATACTACTCTTAACTACTCTCCGATTGAACACTCTAATCATTGGTAAGGCTATAACAGCACACCTCAAAGTCTGCCTTCCCCAATCTAGATAACCCCACACTGTCACCTTGAGCACTAGATGGTTCCAACAAACACCACAATTTCATAGAGACATCCATCTCCAAATATAACTCATAACAAATATTCAGTCTAGCCAAAGTGCCACACACGGTATGCACGCTGTCACTTTCACACACGTGGGGAAAATCATAGATCTATTAAAGCACAAAGAGTATTTATGTAGACCCAAGTCTAAGTGCCACCATGGCGTGCACGCTGTCACTTTAACACACATGGGGAGAGCAGAGATCTAATGAAGCACTTGAGTAGCAAGGTAGATCTACTTGATTACAAAGCTCATGACCACAAGATCATGCATAGAGAGAGATGAACACATAGCTACCGGTAGATCCCTTAGCCTCGAGGAAGAACTACTCCCTCCTCATCATGGGAATCAGCAACGGTGATGGAGATGGTGGTGGAGATCGATGGAGATGGCTCCGGTGGCACTTCCCCGTCCCGGCAGGGTTCCAGAACAGAGACTTTATGTCCCCCGAATCTCCCCTTCGGTGGCCGCGGCGCAGAAGAGGTTTTCGTGGATTTCTTCTGGATTGTTTAGTTTTTTTCCATCGGAGGCTTCTTATAGGCGCATGAATCAAGGTCGGTGGGGGTCCAGGGGGCCCACACCCCCTCCAGGCGCCCCCAGGGCTAGCCCGCGCGTAGGGGGGATTGGCCACCCTGTGGCCCCCGTCCGGCTCTGCTTCGTGGTTCCGTGTTCCCCTCGGTGAAAAACTGACTTTGGCTTTTGTCCCGTCCAATTCCGAGAATATTGATTTTCTGCCTTTCTGGAACCAAAAACAGAAGAAAACAGGCAACTGGCACTGTGGCAACTTGTTAATAGGTTAGTTCCAGAAAATATATAAAAACACTTCAAAGTGTAGACAAAGCAAAGCAAAGTAGATACAAAACAAGCATGGAGCATCAAAAATTATAGATACGTTTCCGACGTATCAAGGGCCGCGAGCGCGACCTTTGGACAAGTATCTCCTCGGTCTGCTGGACGCTGTGGCGTCACCGAAACGACATCATTTTCGAGGGAGCCGCCCCCTCCTCAGCAGTGGTCATTCAGAAGATCTCCAGGGAGGCTGAGCTGTGGAGAACCGCGCGACTATTTCGAGACTGCCTGAGCTCGATGGACAAGTGGAGATGCCGCGAGTAGTTAGCTAGTGTGTGTGTGTTGTCCATGCAGCAGTGTGGGGTTTCTTGCGCTCGAGGCATCTGTGCCACGACGTGTTGTAAAAATTCTGGCCTCTTGGCCTTTCTTCTATGAAACTGATACGTCTCCCACGACGTATCCTTGAAAAAATGACTAGCGTCATGAACCAAAGATACTCGCCGCCACTAGCTACTTCATGCCGGTTCGCGGACCAATATAAAATACTCCCTCCGTCTCAAAATATATGTCACAGATTTATCATAATTTGAATGTATCTAAACACTATTTCGTATAAAGATACATCTAAATTTAAACAAATTGTCGAAATTTATTTTGAGACAGAGGGAGTAGTAATAATCTTGTTTTAATAGTTGCACAACACCGTCAATATTTGCTCCAAAAGTACCAAAACACCTTAATTCCAAGTTCAGGTCACCCTTTATTACATTTTTTCATAAAGAGAATATATTAATACTGCGAATATACCAAATACACCCAGCCTCTGCATCAACAAGGTATTCAAAACATTAGGGATGCATACAGTGAAGAACAAAATAAAATAGAAAGAAAAAGAAAACAAATACCCCGTCATAGTGATGAACCACTTACAATAGTAGCACTCTAACCACAACCAAAAACAACATGTGGCCTACAAACGAGATTTTCCCAAAGCAACGCCTCTAAGAGAACATCTTCAGTATGTCTCCTCCGTACTCTTTTTTTCTCTTCCACGTGTATACCTTTTTTCTCACACGACCGGGATCACCATGGAGGAGCAGGGCAACTCATAACAACAAAACGACCCTCGACATAAACCGCATCTTCTTTTATGTTAAAAATCTAAATCAAATGATTGTCATGCTGAACTGACTCCATCCTCTCTTTCGGGATCCATCCAAATCTGCAGTATGCTTGGAAGCTACCAAGACACCGGCACACAGAGCATCAAAGTAGACCTGACCTCATCTGGTTCCACAAATAGCATAACTATCTCATCCTTGATAACCATGTCCAGTCCATCATCTAGTTTAGAGATGTAGCTTGTACACGGATGAGATACTGGGTCAGGGAATACCCTAACTGACAGAAATTTGGGACAAATAAGAACCATCTGTCAACATTGGACTAACAAACAATTCTGGATTCGATATGTCTTATTTAAGTTCATAGTCAGTTAGCAGCCAATTTGGGAAATTAGAAAAGAGGAGCTCACCTCTCGCTGCAATGGGTGATACTAGATTCCTGAGTAGGAGGCCCTTCCAGCCTATGTGCTACTCAGCTCGTCTAGCGTGGCGACGGGCTAACTCCTCGCAATGGTATGATCAACACATAGCATCATCAAGCGAGATCAGCGGTGGTTGCTCCGTGTTGGAAGGAAATGTACCTCCTCGCAACCATGCAAGCAGGCTTGGTGGAGGAGTTTGTCGCTGCTTATCTAGGGTCCAGACAAAGGGTGGAGTAAATTTGTTAATTTTGACACTGCAAATTTTCTATGGTTTAATCAACTCGCCACCCGGCGTGACATGTCCAAACTCACATAATGGATGAGTACTGACTAGCAGGACCAAACCAACTTCTCAATTGGGGACGTCGTGGAAAATTTGTACTCAAATGAGTTTGCCTTGAAATGGGCTCCCTCGAAAATTGGCTCCAAAAGTTCATGAAATGGGGTGATAACACTCAGCTTGGTCCCCCCTAGAGCACGGGCTCTCCAGCTTGATCACAAAAATGTCAATAGTCCATGAATCTCACTTTGAGTTCCTGCATGTATTGTATATTTTATACCATGTTAAGAAATCTGGAAGTAATCGGGCGGGCCAGGTGAATATAATCCACTACTACAGAAATGCCTATCAGTGGCGCATCTATCTATGGCGCACGGACCATGCGGGACAACACTGTCATCAAAGGTGCATGTGTAGATGCGCCATGCACCACGGATAAGTCTAGTTATTTGTGCTCATGTTGGTTTGTTGCACCACGGATAATTATTTCAAATTTCAGAAAAAGGCGGGATATGAAGTTAGTTGTGGCGCATGTGGGTATGGTGCGCCACTGATAATTTTACAAATGACAAAAAAAGCGGGATCTCGATCTCGTCGACGAGGCGCCTCACCGCGGCCATAACCTACCACAACAGGGATGTGCGGGAGGTCGTGGCTGCACCGGTAGGAGGCGCTTGGGGCTAAGAATGAGGACAAGGAGCTTGAGGACGTCGACACGTTAATCGGGGATGAGTTCAAGGATGGCTCCAATGGGGGTCGGGAAGGAGCTCGAGGACGGCGCGGTGGCTGGAGAGAGGAGAAGTAGAGGTGGAGGAGAAGTTGAGATTAAGGAGAAGGGGAGGAGAAGGAGAAGGAGAGGGAGAGAAGGGGAGGATAATGAGAATGAGAAGGAGAAGGAGAGAAGGAGAAGGAGAATAAGAAGGAGAAGGGGAGGTAAGGGAAGGAGAGGAGAAGGAGAAGGGAACGGGAGGCTCAGATTTTAAAACGAGTCACACTTATTCGTGGCACACCAGGGTGCGCCACAGATAAGTGGGCTTAATTTTTTCTGCAGAAAAAGTCTTCTTTTTGCTGTAACTTTTCCTTTTCGAATTTTGAGGTTTTAAAAAATCGCTAAACGACCTTTCGTGGTTTTGAGCGGATGTAGAATTTTGTGCTCATCACTTTGATATATTAAAGATTCTTTTCAATATCATATGCAAATTTTATGGCTGTTCTACCGTGCCATGATCTTTTATTCCTACAAACTAGACCACATTACCTACCTACATGTCAAAGAATTTTCAAATTTGAAGTGTTTTCCATTTTCTTGTATTTTTGCAAGACTAAAAAGGCGATACATGGGGAGAGGGGTGGGGTGAGCAGGATTTTTAAAAACTTACCAGTGGCGCATCACATAGCCATGCGCCACAGATAAGTTGACGCCATCTATATATGCCACTTATAGATTACCTACCATGAGCCACAGGTAAGTCCAACGTGAGTGGTGCATCGCAGAAGTATGCGCCACAGATATGTCAAGAGCCATCCATAGCTTATGGATGCCCTACCCTTATTCATGGCGCATGTTGAGTCCATGTACCACTGTTTGTCTTACCCGTGGCGCATGTTCCGTATGTGTGCTATAGGTATTTACCTATGGCGCACACATCTGTCCATGCGCCACTAGGTATCATATCAATTTCATGGACATGTATTTTCCTAACTGTGATCTCTCGAGGTCTCTATCGTTAATCAAGATTTCATCTATTTTTGTTATTTTATCTAGACGCGGCTATTTGGCTCCCGAGCTCATTGATGTGTGTTGACGCTTAGTCGGGAAACCCCAAGAGGAAGGTATGATGCATCACAGCAGCAAGTTTTCCCTCAGTAAGAAATCGAGGTTATCGAACCAGTAGGAGGAAGGAAACGTCTCAAAGGTGTTGCAAGCAACGTGGAAACCTGCACAACACAAACTGAAGACTTTGACCCAACTAACAGTGAGGTTGTCAATCTCACCGGTTGATGTAACAAAGAATTAACTGTATGGTGTGGAAGGTGATGATGGTTTGCAGCAAGTAAACGGTAACAGTGGAAGATGTATCAATGATAACGATTGGACCGGGGTCCATAGTTCACTAGAGGTGTTCTCCTTAGATAAACAAACATGGCATGCTGGGTAAACAAATTATAGAAGGGCAATTGACAAGACTAAGCAAGACATAAAAATGCAATACTAGACATAAAGATCCTATGAGATTCGATTGGGCAATACAACAAGATACATAGACCGCCATCCAACTGCATCTATGACTAGAAGTCCACCTTTGGGTTATCATCCTAACCCCCTCCAGTATTAAGTTGCAAGCAACAGACAACTGCTTTAAGAAAAGTGTGTAAGGTAAATAATCCACTTGTTCCATGAACAAGAGATCGTTGTTTTTTCCCTAGTGGCAACAGCACATCTACAATCGTAGAGATTTATGTCACTTCCCTTGATTAAGTAGAGGCATGAACCCACTATCGAGCATAAATACCCCCTCTTGGAGTCACTAGCAACTACTTGGACAAGATAGCTACTAACAACGGAGAGCATGCAAGATCACAAACAACACATACATGGTAGAATCAATAAGACAAAACCATTAATCAATATGACATAGTAATATCAATATCCATCGGATCCCCGCAAACACAACATGCATGATTACAAATAGATGAGACCTTGATCATGAACGGAGCTCACGAGATCTAGACATGAAAGCACAAGGAGGAGATACAACCATCTAGCTACTACATGGACCCGTAGTCCAAGGTGGAACTACTCATGCTTCATACCGGAGGCTGGCATGATGAAGAAGGCCTCTGGGACAATCTCCCCTCCGACAGAGTGTCGGTAAGAGCTTCAGATCCCCCGATCCAGGGACGATGGTGGCGGCTACAGAGGGTTTCGTGGAATTTTGATTGGGTACTGAGGGTTTAGGCATCGGGGGCTTCTTATAAGCGAAGAGGCGAGGCAGGGGGCCACCAGGGTGGCTACACCCCCTAGGCACGGGGTGGGCCCACCCATGCGGCCAGGGGTGTGGCCCCCTGGTGAGTCTCCTCCGTCTCGTATTCTGGCTTCGTGTTCCCCACGGTAAAATATTGACTTTGGCTTTTGTCCCATCCAATTCTGAGAATATTGATTTTCTGCCTTTCTCAAACCAAAAACAGAAGAAAACAGACAACTAGCACAGTGGCAACTTGTTAATAGGTTAGTACCAGAAAACATATAAAAACACCTCAAAGTGTGGAAAAAGCAAAGCAAAAGTAGATAGTAAACAAGCATGGAACATCAAAAAATTTAGATTCGTTTTCGACGTAACAAGCATCCCCAAGCTTAACTCCTGCTCGTCCTCGAGTAGGTAAGTGATAAAAGAATATGGTGACTTGTTCATAGTCATAACATGTTGTGAGCATGTGCCAAGTTAACTTAAACAAAGCATCAAAGGAAAATACCATAATACTATGCTTTTGCATGCTAAAACAACACATGATTCCTTCAAGACACACTAAGCAATCCCAATTTTTTGGAACAAGTCATTCTACAGCAATAATCACTAAGCATGAGGTCAAAACAACACCTAGCATGACATGCTAAAGTCTAAGTCACAGTCAATGCAAGCTCCTCTTGCACTTTAAGCAAGAACTTTCTACTCCTTTCCAACACCAATCAACTTATTTGAAACAACACAGTGAGAACGGGGGTCCAAACTACTTTATTCAAGAAAACTAAATAAACTAAGCAAAAAGTAAGACGCTCCAAGAACAACACAACAGTGCATGAAGCAATAAAAACGAAGTGTCTAGAAAGACCTGAGCTTTTTATTGATGAAGAAGGGGATGCCCAGGCATCCCCAAGCTTTGACGCTTGTACCTCTTGGATATTTCTTGGGGTGACACCAGGGTGGCATCCTCAAGATTGAGATTTTGTCCATTCTTCATCTCATTACATCATTATTTCTCTACACCTGAAATTTTCCTTCATACAAAACTTTACACAATCTTCATTAGCAATATTAGTGTATTCAAAAGATAATAGACCCTTGGGTTAGCTTTAGAACAGCAAAAAATTTCACTAAAAACATAAGCTACTGTAGGAACTCCTTCAAAAATCTCAATTTCCCAAAAATAACCCAAAAAGGAATCAATAAGAAGCAAATGCATGGCAGAAATCTGTCAAAATAGACAAGCAAGTAGAAACCGATTTTTTCGAAGACCTTCTGTTGCTCAAATCAAAAAGTGTTGCACTAACGAAAGTTATCTAACATACTGGGGGATTTATTCATAAATTGTAAGCTCAATCCGACTTACAGAGACTCCTCGCGAATTTTTATGGTGGAGGACAGCAATCTGTTTCGGGACAACAACTCCCCAAATCTTACTTCCCTCTCATTAGAGGTCATTCTTGACACAAAAAGCAAACAAAAAGGATAAGAAGAGGTCATTACTGAAGTAATAACTTCTAATACTCAAGGAAACTCTCGGGTTATCTCCCAACAAGTACTTTTCTTTAATGCCTTTAAGTTAGGCACAAGAATCAAGAAATCAAGTATTTTAAAATGAAAAATCATTAACATCAAACCTTGCTTTCAAAGGAGGAGCAAAACGCAACTTGTCTCTCCTCATAGGGAAGTGTTCAATACCTTCCTTGAATGGAAATTTATATTTAATGGTGTCTTCTTTCATATCAACTAGCTGAATGCCCGTGCGTTGCTACGGCTCGATAATATATTTTTATCGCACATGTAATAAACATAGTACACCTGAAAGATTCACGTCTGCAGCAAATACAAACATGATATTTCAAAAAAAAATACAGTTATACTTTATTTAAAATGTAACTTGATAATAAGGTATAATTTAATCTCATTGTCAAGTTTGGTGACCATTGCTACCGAATGAAACAACAAAATGTATCATTACAATCAAGATATGGGCAGTGCTAGGCGTCCCCCGATGGATATTACCCTAGATCCCCCGCCTTCCCCTACTGACATGTGTTCCTCAAAAAGCCCCCTAATCTTTTTCTACAAACATACCTGCTTTTATTACAAATAGTCCTGCTTTTGCTACATGTAGCAGAAAACGATTCGCGTAAAAAAAATATAAAAGACTGTTTCGCTAGAGACATCGTTGGAGATTTTGTAGCAAAAAAAGTGTGCTAATGTAGCAAAACTGACCTCGCTGGAGACTTTTCGGAGACTTTCGCCGCGAGACCTCGTCGAAAACCTTGTAGCAAAAAAATTGTGCTATTGTGGCAAAACCACTAAACGGGGGTAGCAAATAATTTATATTATTGTAGCAAAGAGGACTTCGTCGGAGACATCGCCATAATTTATAGACCAAATTTTGTAGGAAACAGTGCAGCATATATAGAACACCAATGTAGCATAAAAAATGAATACATAGAAAAACAAACACAAGCATGTAGCAAAATAAGTCCCCACTTCACCCAAAGTAGCACCTGACGCAGGATTTCGTAGCAACACTGAATGCCTATGGTAGGAGTCGACGCCGCTACTTGTAGCAACCCGAGTTGCGGCTAGTAGCAACGCCACCCGCCGTCCGTAGCATTGTCGGGCACCGTATGGTAGCAACTCCACCCTCCTTCAGTAGCAACTCCGCACCCCTTCGGTAGCAAGGGCAGCACCCATCAGTAGGGCAGCACCTCCATCTCCCATCTATGGCCTCCTCCTCGCCCCATGCTCCAGCATCACCCCTGCCGCAGGCCTAGGACAAGACCTCGCTGGAGATGGGAGGGCCGAAAGATGGCGAGGGAGTGGGTGGTGGCGGAGATCTGCCGGAGATCTCGGGAGCATTGCCGGAGCGCGTGCGGCGAGGGTGTTGTGTCCCTGGCCCTTTGCCCGATGATAAGCTCATCGCCGACGAGCTCCTCCCCTGACTACTCCTCTGCTTTGGAACTTCCTGGGCGCAAGGTCGAGCCCCCATGGTGAGGGCGGGGCGCATGACAGCGCATGACGAGATGCGTGCTGCGAGGCAGAACCACTGCGACAGTTTTCATGGAGTAGGAAAGAAACGCGGTAGTTTTCATGGAAGAGATGGAAAGAGATAAGGGGCGGCACAACGGACATTTCCATGGAAGGTGGGCCTCATGCATAGTGAGGGAGCGAATGCCCGGGGAATCCTATCGTACGATCCCCAGAGGATTTGTATCGTTTTCCTTAAAATATTGCTTAGGTCGTATGGGAAAAATAGGAAATGATGAGCTATTATCATGGTGAAGTTCTTTTTGTTCGAAGACAATGTTGCAGTTTGTGAACTAAAAGGTAGTATCAATAGCACTATTTTTTGGCCAAGATAATAAATTTGACATGCTGTTGCTAGATTAATGAATTAAGAAAATGGACATGGTAGTTTTTGTGAGGTGGAACTAATCACAACCATGTAATATATTTAATTGTAGAGAAAATAAAGCATTTTATTCATTAGCTATTTAAAGCTTTTAATTCCACCAAGGATCAAAACCTAAAAAGCATCCACCGATGCACATTCCGAGATTTTCGGACTTGGATCCTAGGTAAACCAATATTGTTGCTTGTGGCAAACCAATATCAAAACCTACAAAAGTGCTAAAAATTGGTACTACTGCAAAGTTAAACCAACATTATTGCTTGCAGTTGTACGACATTGTACAATTACATATGTGAACTTTGCAAAACCTCAAGACTCTTACAATAATAATTATTATACACAAAAGATATGCTACAAAAGCGATTGGTCCATATACAATAATGAATAATATGCATGTTGTATCAATGTTCTAGAAAACTCATGGTCACTTGTAATTTTATAGGAGCTTTCTCTTTCTCCCTTGAATGGTTCTCCTTCCGAACATGTGCGCAGCAGGAACACGAAGATCAAAATATAATCTAGCAATATGTATGCTCGGATTTCCATAGAAAGGAGCATCTGTTTGTTTTATAAGACAATACTATATCCTTAAGTTTCCCAAGAATATCTTTGAACTTTAATCCCAATTACATCGATGAGATAGATGAATACATCGAATCGACATTGATACTCTGGAGCAGTTTTTTCAAAAGTTAACCTACAAGGCTCCAAAAAGGTTTAGAACCTGATAAAATAAAGAAAAAAATAAATCAAGAAATGCAAGAAAAATAATGTCACATGTAAAAATATACTTCTCCAAGCATATATACAATAGAAAACTATATCACAATACTTCATATTTTTCTAACATTTACCTAGTTCTCCTTTCCTACAGATTTAGGGCTTTGAAGAACATGCAAAAGTATGTAGGATAAAATCATGCACTAAGCTATGTTCTAAATTGAGATTCATTTTAGAGGGTAGTGTAATGAATTTGTTCTCGAAGAGTCTTGCAAGCTGGAATGTATTTGTCTCAAAATATACCACTGTCCCTGACGTGCGCATAGACTTGTAGTGTCCATATCCTCTCAACATATCCTCTCTCTGTCACTTGTAGTTTAAAGAAATGCAGTCTAACTAAGACAGTTGCTCAATGGTTTTCGGCTCATTGTTGTGATAAAACACTAACTGTAGTTGTTTCTTACAATGAACTCAAAAAATTTGAAGTAACTTTTTTCTACATTGGCTGCAAATTGTCGGAAAATGCTAACAATAGCATCTCATCTAGTTTCATTCTTTTTCCAATGGTCTATTAATCTGAAAGGAAAAGTGCTAGGCGGAATCATATCAGATTCCTAGTACAAATCATATCACACTGAGGAAAATAGATAAGCTTTATACTTATGTGCATGCATATAGAAAAGAGACAGCAAGGAAACAACTTTGCTGAAAAAGAGAGATGAAACAAGATAGCATACCAAGCTTGAGCGTCGTCCACTGGAGCGTCGGCGACAACTTCGTCCGTCTAAGGACCCACTGCCAAGCTGGCTTGTCTAGCTTCCAATGTTTCAATTTATTAGCTGTCCAGCTCATCTATAGGTCAAATACCAGATCTGAATCTAAGTGAAGCCACCCAATGTATAAAGAATTTTCAGGCTATCTGCACAAGCATAAAAACAGAGTTTATGTTATGCAGATTTTCTTGCGCATGAAGTAAAGCTGAGTTCATAAATTCTGAATAGTTTCCAGTGCAATATGTAAGTATCTATGCATGAGGATCTTGAGGAAGGCAAAAGATGGAGCAAAAATATCATTCTACGAGTTGGAGTTCTACGGATTCGGTAGAAGCAACAACCACGAAGCTCAATTGCTTCCGATTTTGAAGCGTGTAGATGTACATTCTAATTAAATAGCTTTATTCCAATGGTGGAATTCCTTGGCAAAAGACACGCAGATACTATTTGTATCTTGACATGATATTCATAATCTGTATTCTGATTTTAAAGGCACATTCCATATCCTTACCCAGAACAGCAAGCACCAGGTTGTTTGACCTGGCATGTCTGCAATTTCTGTTTTCCATGCTCCAAAAAAATGAAAAGGCCAAGCTACAGACCAAAAATTTTGTGAGCTCATTTATTAAAATTAATAAGCTATACCTTTCTTCATTTGTCCTGGACTTTGGAGGGAATCAATGGACGATACAGGGGAATGGTATAAGATTGCTTTTGTCTCGAGCTATAGCATTGCACGTAGCAGGTCGCACCACCCAGAGGCGCTAAACTCCGGCCTCCACCCAGTAGGTTCAGATTGATGTCTCCGGTCACACATGTTTCACAAAAATTGCCCTACCAACAAAACATCCACTCTGTCGCTATGAAATTTCTTTGTAGTCTCTGCTCTAGCATAATGAAACATACATTAAGAGGTATTTGGTCATAGGCTGACCCTTCTTCTCAATGCAGTGTTGCCAAACCCATTCTTCTCAATGCAGTGCTGCCAAACCCAGCTCCAAGTTTTTGAGGACCTGTTTGAGTTCGCGTTTGGAGATACAATATGCAGAAATAACAACTTTGCGAGAACTGAATACACCCCCTACCATTGGTTCTAGATGACACACAAACACAAAGCTTTAAAAATATCAAATAGGTGACATCAATATTTGGTTGGAAGTTACTGGAATGTAAAATATGTAATAAAGATAACAACAAGAAAAACAAGGGGCAAAAAAAATTGCCGATCAATCAGTTTGTGGAGTTTAAATGGACTCAAACCAAATTCCCAAGCCTCCACAACGAACATGAAGACTTTTTTCAGAAATATCTGAACGGTAAATGAGATAATTCATGGTCAAAAAATAATTTGATGACCATTTTTGTATGACTACATGTCTACATTAAGCCACTATGAAATGTACTTCGAAGGTGCTTACAAAACTAAAAAACGAGGAACATTATCAAATCTTTCAGTAGCAAATTTTTCTTCACCAAGGATGTAAAGAGTAACAAATTCCCCATCACCTCCAATGTACTCCATAGCGATGATTGTGATTTATGAATGAGTACGGATAATAAATAAAGAGGATAAATGGTTTATGTTGCAACCTACTGAACAACCAAAATCTAGTGCTTTTAAACTACATGGATGTGCCTGGAAATGATTTATAGAAGGGAGCATAGATTAAAGTTTCATCTTTGTTGGCTCTCCTCTTATGTTGACATGGTGATTTCATGTTCTTGGTTGTTATTACCGGATATGTTGTTGTATGTTCTCGACTTTGAATTTTTGGTAAATGTATGTTAATGTCTAAGGAAGTTATACATATTGATGTTCAAGCAGACAATAGTTATATAGAAAATGTATGTTCCATTAGACAGGCCTAATCATGGAAACATGCCTAAGGTGAAATTTCACTTAAACATTAAATTTTCACTTTTACAATTTGACACATATCAGCAGTGTTTATATGCAATGGAAAAGGTTGTCTCTGAATCTTAAAGCAATATACTAAAGAAAATAAGAAATATATGAGTAGGAACAATCCAGTACCTATTCTAGTGTAGGGAATCTGAGCGAGCTCTATAAGACTAATCAGATACTTTAAATCATCCAAACTTGCATAAGCATTATCCCATTCCTTTGGACCTGGGAGAATGGAGATCTAAGCAATTACTACTAATACACAAGAAACTACGTAACTAAGTAATTGAATATGCAGTCCAAATTTTCTCCACAAAATTGCCTTTGCATGGCAAACCATCAACGGAACCTCCTAAGGATTGTGAAAACAATGGCATCTCGATTTAAGATTTGGGGCAGTGATAGTGGGATTAGGCTTAATCATTGGTGTGGTTGGCATGTTTCCATTCCTTGACAGGATATGCAGGAACTTTAGAACATCCATGTGTTCTGGACATGGACAACAACCTTGACTATCGGCAGCCAAAGGCAGGATATACCGAAAGCAAGCTCTCTGGAAGAAACAAAATCATGGAGAAAATAAGATAGCTACAAAGCATCATTCTAAAACCATCTTGGTCTCTATCGCTAACTTTTAGATTGCACATGCAATCAACCATCTAACATGCTCAGCTTCATTGGATCAACTGGTAAGTCGGTATGTTGTTGGGCAGGATAAAAACATGTAATGCAACATATTTCTAACTCGGATGGAAAAGAGGCAAGCATCTTGTTACTGCGTGAGCTCCAAGTCTATCGAAAGCAGCTGAGTATAGAGTGCTCGCCAATGCTTCGGAGATGTTTTGCAGCTTTTTTTTATACTCTATACAATTTGTTCAGACAATTCATCAAACACTTGGTGTGCACTGATATGGAACCTTAATTGATACATACAGTAAAAGTCTCTAGTAATCAAATTTCCAATCTGCACGCCACCTAACTTGATGTATAAGAGAGTGAATTCTTGCTGTTTGTTATTAGAAGATAAAAAACAATAGTTAATTGATAGGCCTTTATAGAGCTCCAACACGTTGCAAGCCAAGACATGAGTAGGACGTTGGCTTTCTTGATGAAATTAGCGATGAGAAAAGACACATCTCACCTGGATTGACGCATAGTCCTGGCCCCTGACCTCGCTGGTCAGCCCACCGCCAAGACGTTACCATATGCGCGCCTTCTACGTCCCTCTAGCTCAAAGACGAACGCCAGTTCTCCTAGTTGTCTGCTATGTGCCACCGCAAAACGCTGCATCCAAAGGCACCTCACCGCCTCCCTCCTCCACCCCACGCCTGCCCCATGGATTATTCTCGACCGCTCCCGCCTTCTTCATGGATCCATATCCGGACCTCCAATACAATCAGCTGCAAAGACGCTTAGCTGGAATCGGCCGCTGCGAGGGGATTTAGGGGAGGAGGTGTTGGCTGGGATGAGCATGGAGACGCCGCAGCCCGCAGATGCTTGAAGGAGCACAGGGCGGTGTGAGGGGGTCTTCGGGCGGTGGAGAATCAGCACCAGCACGGTGAGCGGCTGATGAATCGGCACCGACGGTGTGGGGGTTTTGGTGAAGGAGAACAGACTCAGCGATGGGAGTCGCGGGTGGATTGTTTGGGATACAGTTTAGCTCGTGGGTGCGACTACTAATGAATGCTCGGTTTTTGGAAGATAAGGTTGTTATGAAATTTGTTAGGATAAGGTAAGTTTGTTGGGGCTGCTGTAGCATGTCGAAAGATTTTTGGAATGGGGATTGCGGTGGCATATTCATTGTAATTTCATAAAGTGTGACACCAGGCATTCGCAGCTTTGGAAATAATAGTAAAGATGATGGCACCAACAGTTCTAAGAAAGGTCTCCCAAAGTAATAGGACAAGAAGCATTGTATTTAACATCCAAAACATAGAAATCAACAGGGACATAAGCATTGTTAACCATAATGAGAACATCATTAATACTTCCCATGAGTTTATTCTTAGCATTATCATTGAGTGGGACATCCAAATAACAATCTTCCAAAGGTGGCAAATTAAGCATTTCATAAATCTTCCTAGGCATAATAGAGACACTAGAACCAACATCACATGAAGCTTTGAGATCAAAGTCATTCACTTGCATATTAATAATGAGTTCCCAACTATCTTCTACTTTCCTAGGAATAGAAGCTTTGTGTTTTAACTTCTCTTCCTTAATCTTAACAAGAGTATCTGTAATGTGTTTGGTGAAAGCAACATGCATATCACTAGCATCAGGACTTCTAGCAAGTGTTTGCAGGAACAAAATCACTTCAAAAATATTGCAACCATCAAGATCAAAATCAAACTTAACATCACTAGTAGTAGACTCATTAGGCTTAGGCATTGTAGGAGGAGGAATATGGACTTCTTGTGGTTTAGTGGTATCCATTCTAGTGATGGTGCACACACTATCGTTTCTATCAATTTCAGCTTCCCTTTCCCACTTAGCATGAAGTTGGGCTAACATTCTAACATTCTCATCAATAGTAACTTGTATGGCATGAGTAGCAGCAAAGATACTTTCCATGGTTTCAGGTTTAGCAGCCATTTTATTAATCAAGGAGGACTGTGCTTCAGACAAAGAGGAAATATTTTTCTCAGCACTTAAAAGCTTTTCCTTCACAGTCTTGTTGAAAGTGGTTTGTTTACTAATAAAGTCTTTGAGCATGACTTCAAGTTCAGAGGGGGCACTTCTAACATTGTTGTAGGAGTTTCCATAGATATTGCCATTATTAGGAGGATAAGGCCTATAATTGTTGTTACCACCAAAATTATTCCTATAGGCATTGGTGTTGCAATTATTGTTTCTAATGAAGTTCACATCAACTTGCTCTTCTTGAGCATCCAAAGAGGCTAAGGGAACATTATTTGGATCTAAAGGAGATTTCCCATTAACAAGCATAGCCATAATAACATCAATCTTATCACTCAAAGAGGAGGTTTCTTTGACAGAATTTACCTTCTTACCATGTGGAGCTCTCTTAGTGTGCCATTCAGAATAGTTAACCATCATATTATCAAGGAGTTTTGTTGCATCACCCAAGGTGATGGTCCTAAAGGTACCTCTAGCAGCTGAATCCAACAGGTTTCTTGAAGAGAAGTTCAAACCTGCATAAAAACTCTGGATAATCATCCAACCAGTAAGTCCATGAGTGGGACAATTCTTAACCAAAGATTTCATTATTTCCCAAGCTTGAGCAACATGTTCATTATCAAGTTGTTTAAATTTCATAATATCACTCCTCATAGATATAATCTTAGCAGGAGGGTAGTCCTTTCCAATAAAAGCATCCTTGCACTTAATCCAAGAATCAATACTATTTCTAGGCAAGGATAGCAACCATTCTTTAGTTTTTCCTCTCAAGGAGAAAGGAAACAACTTGAGCTTAATAATATCCCCATATACATCCTTATACTTTTGCATCTCACAAAGTTCAACAAAGTTATTGAGATGGGCAACAACATCATCAGAACTAGCACCAGAAAATTGCTCTCTCATCACAAAAGCAGGCTTAATTTCATAAAAGGTAGCATCAGGAGCAGGTGGAGCAATAGGAGTGCTAAGGAAATCATTGATGTTTGTGCTAGTGAAGTCACACAACTTGGTGTTCTCAACAGAGTTCATTTTGGCAAAAGTGGAGCAAGCCAAAAACAACAGTAGCATCTAGAGCAGGAACTAATTTTTTTGTGTTTTTTATAAGAGAAAGCAAACCAAACTAAACTATTTTTTTAGTTTTTTATAAAAAGAGGAAAACAAAACCAAGCAAATGAAACTAAAAACAAAGTAAATAAAAAGGTTGAGGAGGACTCCCCTTGTGAAGACGTCCTTAGACTCCCCGGCAACGGCACCAGAAAGTCTTGATGCGTGTTCACGCTTCATCGGGAAACCCCAAGAGGAAGGTATGATGCAGCACAACAGCAAGTTTTCCCTCAGTAAGAAACTGAGGTTATCGAACCAGTAGGAGGAAGGAAACGTCTCAAAGGTGTTGCAAGCAACATGGAAACCTGCACAACACAAACTCAAGACTTTGCCCCAAAACAGTGAGGTTGTCAATCTCAACGGTTGCTGTAACAAGGGATTAAATGTATGGTGTGGAAGGTGATGATGGTTTGCAGCAAGTAAACAGTAACAATGGAAGATGTATCAATGGTAAAGATTGGACCGGGATCCATAGTTCACTAGAGGTATTCTCCTTAGATAAACAAACATGGCATGCTGGGTAAACAAATTACAGCAGGGCAATTGACAGGACTGAGCAAGGCATAACAATGCAATACTAGACATAAAGATCCTATGATATTCGATTAGGAAATACAAAAAGATACATAGACCGTCATCCAACTGCATTTATGACTAGAAGTCCACCTTTGGGTTATCATACGAACCCCCTCCAGTATTAAGTTGCAAGCAATAGACAACTGCTTTAAGCAAAGTGTGTAAGGTAAACAATCCACTTGTTCCATAAACAAGAGACCTTTGTTTTCTCCCAAGTGGCAACAACATATCTACAACCGTATAGATTTCGGTCACTTCCCTTGATTAAATAGAAGCATGAACCCACTATCAAGCATAAATACCCCCTTTTGAAGTCACTAGCAACTACTTGGCCAAGATAGCTACTAACAACAGAGAGCATGCAAGATCATAAACAACACAGACATGATAGAATCAATAAGACAAAACCATTAATCAATCTAACATAGTAATCTCAATATCCATCGGATCCCCGCAAACACAACATGCATGATTACAAATAGATGAGATCTTGATCATGAACGGAGCTCACAAGATCTAGACATGAAAGCACAAGGAGGAGATACAACCATCTAGCTACTACATGGACCCGTAGTCCAAGGTGGAACTACTCACGCTTCATACCGGAGGCTGGCATGATGAAGAAGAAGTCCTCCGGGATGATCTTCCCTCCGGCAGGGTGCCGGGAAGAACTTCAGATCTCCCCGATCTAGGGACGATGGTGGCAACGGCTACAGACGGTTTCGTGGAATTTTGATCGGATACTTAGGGTTTCGGCATCGGAGGATTCTTATAGGCGAAGATGCGAGGTAGAGGGGCCACCAGGACGGCTATAGTCCCCAGGCGCGGGGTGGGATCACCCGCGCGGCCAGGGGGTGTGGCCCCCTGGTGAGTCTCCTCCGTCTCGTATTTTGGCTTCGTGTCC
Organism: Avena longiglumis; assembly: GCA_030063025.1. NCBI lineage: Eukaryota > Viridiplantae > Streptophyta > Magnoliopsida > Poales > Poaceae > Avena > Avena longiglumis. Next base: position 558,605,511 of record CP125974.1, read on the forward strand.
CCACGATAAAATGTTAACTTTGGATTTTGTCCCGTCCAATTCTGAGAGTATTGATTTTCTGCCTTTCTTGAACCAAAAACAGAAGAAAACAGACAACTGGCAATGTGGAAACTATTTAATATGTTAGTATCAGAAAATATATAAAAACATCTCAAAGTGTGAACAAAGCAAAACAAAGTAAATATTAAAAAGCATGGAACATAAAAAATTATAGATATGTTTTCGTCGTATCACTCATATGTACCCTTTATTTGAATTTGATTTTTGTCAAAATTTAAAATGCCAAAAATTTAAAGACATGTGCACGTAGAACATCAAGTTTTAGGCACGAGAAAAGTCATTTCGTGAAAAATGAACATTTTGTCCGACTTGTGCAAAAGCGATAAAAAATGGTGCTAAAGTAACGTGCTACATAAGACAACTTTTTATCTTTTTTGCACAACTCACAAAACATATCGGTTTTTCGTGGAATGACTTCCGTGAACCTAAAACATGAAGCTACACATGAACATATTTTTCATAAGAAAATTCAAGATTTCGAAATATGTTACTTTTGTACCGGGTGCAAATGCACCCGGGTTCAAAAATGGATTTCCGATTTTATCTCACCTATATAAAGCTAGAGATAAGAAAAACTGTCCAAAGTGTCATGAGAAAGGTAGTGAGCCAAGATACAATCCTAATATCCCTCGGATGAAAATGCATGAGTTGACATAAAATATCTTTGTGCGGATCCGTAAGGCTCACCACAACTCTCAAATTCACAAGCTTACTTTCAGTAACCTAAAGCGGACGGTCGCTGCTGGTAGCATCGCTCGCCGTAGTGGGAGAAGAAGACTCAGGCGGGTGGGTAGTGCAGAGAACAAGGCCATGGCGAGATTGGAAGTGACGTTGGTTGACTGGGAAATAACCTAATTCTCATATGACTGGTTTCCTCTTCTTGGTTGTACCAGCCCCACACCGTGGGTCACAATGAGATAACGATGATGACGGCAAAACCATGGGGACGTATGCTGGTGTGCGGTGAGCTTGCTGGAGCAATTCTAAATGTCCGGGTGTGTGGTTTTTTGAGGGGTCGGGAGAAATCCTTGTCGTCTAGACACCGACGTGACGATGCCTGCGGGTGTCGTCGTCCTTCCTGAAGGGCGTTGGGTGTATCTCTTCCACACACCCCCACTACAAGGAATCTGCTGATACATGACGCTCCATTTTCGTCACTGAATCATCACTGTGTACAATATGTGACGATCTTATGACGAAAAACATATAGTGAAAAACTGAGCGTCAGTAATTGCACACAATGACGTTTTACACCAGATCGTCATAACCGTCTGTGACGATAATGCATCATCATAAACTCTATGACGATCCAGTATCGTCATGGGTTGTCCAGCCTCACCACGTCGGTTCATACGTGGCAGAGCCTACGTGGCAAAATTGTGACGATATTAGATCATCGTATTCAAAACCAGCCCGGTCCATTTTGGTTGTTTATATGGGCTGATATCGTTCACGCTCTTGGGCCGTGGCCATTTTACGGCCCACATTTGTTTTGGGCAAAGGGCCTATTTCGGTCTTTTTTCTATTTTAGAATTCCAAACAATATAATATGGGCCATGGGATTTTTGTAGCCCATATATATTTGGCATGATCCACCTTTAGGCCATTTTAATTATAGCTTTTTATTTTTAATTGTAGTTTGTATATTGGATTCAAGCATTGTTGGACCAGGCCGTGGCCTTTTTCAGTCATCTGGGCCATGGTGTTTTTCCAGTCATCTGGGCTGAATAAGAGTCCATTTTGTTGCCTTTACTTCAGGACAATTCTTGAATAACCAGTCAACTTGAAAAAATTGCAAGATAATAATAACATGAGTTTGAATAACCAGACAAATTTTGAATTCACAGCCAACATTATAAATTCCACATCCAAGTTTACATAACTTATCGAACCCAAGTTCACGGCCAAGTTCACTGCCAAAAGATACATCCAAGTTCACAGCCAAAATATGCATCCAAGTTCACAGCCACAGTTCACACCCAAGTTCACAGCCATAGCACCAAGTGCACTGCCAAAATAGCACCAATCTGCTAACAAGTTCACTACCAAAATAGCACCAAGTCACTGGACAACACTAGTTCCCTGTAGGTTTACTTGAAAGCAGCGCCAACAGCTGAGCATACCTCGCATCATTCTCTTCGGCCCTTTTGAGAAGCAAGGCCTGTGCAGCTTCAACTTCTTCGGCCTTCTTCTTCATGGCAGCCATCTCTGCGCGCATGGCTTCAGTTTGGTGCTCCGACCTCTGCAGCTTCTCTTCAAGATCAAGCACATGAGAAGTAATAGAAGCATTCGACTTGCTGGTCTTGTTAGTAGAGCTTGACTGCAGACCGACATTCTTCAGGAATGTGCTTTTCTTGGTCAAAACCTCGGCAACAACCTCTACATCAGATTTGGGCGATTCGCCTTCTGGTACAGGAGCATCCATCTTCTTTTCCATTTCAATCTGACACAATATCATACAGTTTATCAGCAAGTACAAGAATAGCAGCTATACATTGACATAAAGGATAAAAACTATGCTCCAGATTACATTACATAAAGACAACACTTCATCAAAGAATTGAGTTCAGATTTCATCTTGGAATACAACTAAATTTGCAAACACAGCTAAAACTGAATAAATGGCTGTTTCATTAAAGATTTGAGATATGGCAACAGGTTTTTAGGAGCAAATCACAAGAATTATGTAATAACTACAGCAACCACACTTCTAGCGTTTGGTGCACACATACACAGACACCAACACAGACTCTTACCACCTCCTATGTATTCAAAATCTTACAAAACATTTTCATCGGACGATTACCACCTACTATGCAGTAATTAACAAAACCATAAACAGACTAAAAGTGTGACTTACTATGGCAATCTTAGCCTCCTCTAAAAAGCCATCCTTGGTGCTGTTATGGGTTACCTTGAACATCTCAACAGCAGACAGCTTATCAACCTTTCTTTCCTCCTTCTGAAAATGTTTCAGCAAGAATCAAACCATAAGCTTTTGCGAGAAATTTACTAATGTGTGAAGGGAAAAAATAGAGTAAAACAGCAATGTGGATCTTATAATTGCATGCACATGAGCTAGATAGCAGCGCGAACCAGTTTTTTGCCCAAACTTGACTTTTGTTCTATTATCCTTGTTCTTCCTACAGGTGTCCTGCAGATTGGTACATCCCATCATATTTTGCATACAACAAAGCAAATAAGACAGGTGGCATGCACATGGTAAAGCAAGGTACTAACATACCTTGTGTCTTGGACTTGACCACAGATCAACCAGCTTTTGCCATTCAGAATCCATTATGTATGCAACAGGCGATTTGATCCTGACGTGGCTTGCTTCGACTTTATCAAAATATTGCTTGACATAATGACGTCTGTTGTTGGACACATTCTTTAGGATATCATTGCACGCGGCCTGAACGTCAGTTCAATTGGTGTCCATATCAAAGTTTCCCTACCAAGGCAGCAAAGAGGGCAATGGCAAGATTAGTAACCATATTATATGTGTAACAGGGAAGAAAGAACAGTCAGCAACATAGAATCAACATAGAGAGCTTACTGCAACTTTTCCCATGTAGTCTTTCACCAGGCTTGTGTCCTTTTTGAATTCCTTGAAGTGAGGAAGAATTGACATATGAGTTCTCACAATGAGTCCTTCCTCTGATGCTAGCTTCGCAGCCTACACAGGCTTCTCCGGACGCTTCATCCCTTCAGCTATTTCAATCCTCACCTTTGCTCCCATCCCCTTCGTCAGCTTTTCTAACCCCGAGCCCTTCCTAAAATTCTTGTCCACAGCAACTTTCTTTACCACGGCAAGAGTACCTGAAAAGGAAACATTAAAACATCATTGGATACAGTCACCCATATATGCTGTCTTTACATTCCAAACAATGAACAAGTAAAGGAAGAGAAGTACAAGATGAACTTGCCTTCATCATTCATTGCCACCTCACGGTCTCCAGAAAAATCAGCATAGTCTAGAGGCTGATTCCTGTCCACAGTATGTGAAACAGGGCTGAGTTCAAGATGGAGAGAGCTTCCTTCATCAGTGGGCACAAACACATCATCCTAGCGCAGTGGGCTTTCTTCACAGTTAGGTACAGCGGTCTCCTTTGATTTCTGCCTAGTCATTCTAGGAGAAGGTTCTTCTTCTGTTTCCAGCATTCTCTTCGTTCCTCCAGGAGGTGCCGCAAAAACCCTTCCTGGAGCCATTGTTGTTGATGTTTCCGGACTATTCTTGCTCTTGCTTACTTTCTTGACTGCACTCTTCTTCCTCCTAGACTTCTAGGCCTCATATAAACAAGTAAAATGGCATTAAGCATCAATGGCAAGTAACAAGAAATGAAAGATAAACAAGGAAGCACAAAGCATTTAAGTACTCCCACCCCTCCAAACAAGATAAAGAATTTGCACCTTCACATTCTTTTGCACTACAATGTCATCAACTTCCTCTCCATCCATAACTTCATCATCCTATGGATTATAATCTGAGCTTCCACGGTTTGTTATGGCAGATTCCTCAGTGGTAAGTGCACTACCTTCTTTGCCCGCACGTGACCTTCTAATCATTGATACTACCGCGGGAATACCAAGGGACTGAAGAATACGGTTGTTCCTCATCATAAGCTTAGCCCTAACCTTCTCATACTCAGTGAGGGACGCTTCTTTACATGAATAGAGAAAATATGGCCATTAGATGAATGGTTGAAATGCATAGGAGAGCAAGACAACTCAAACAACTAAATAATCCAATCAGGTTTTAGTTACATTTAATACTAGTAGATTAACCCAATTAGAAAACTAGAAGCATAAGCACAAGGAGCTCATTTCATACCAGCAGGCTCTTAGTACATTTTCAATTACCAGATTATAATCACAAGCTAAGAAAAATTATATACCTAGCATATGTGCAAACAATCATTATAAAACTAGCAGCATACAAGGAGCTCATTTCATACCAGCAGGCTCTTAGTACATTTTCAATTACCAGATTATAAGCACAAGCTAGACAAATTTCTATACTTAGCATATGTGCAAACAGTCATTAGAAAACTAGCATCATAAGAACAAGGCGATCATTTCTTACCAGCGGGCTCTTTCTTCCTTGCCATTGCTTATCTCTAAGTGGTTGGATTGAAGCTGCTAGGTTGGTGATGTAGAGCTCTATTTACCTTGAGAAATCACTTGCCACTTTCCTGCAGGGAACAAGTGGTTAGATAAATGGCATCATAAATGGCATTACGGAAGCAAGCAATATTCAATCAGCAATATAACTGCAATGCATACATACAACATGCACATATTCAATCAGCAATATAACTACTGTGGTGTGAGTTTAAACATTCATATTTATATTTAGTGGCATCATAAATCAGCACATAAGATTAAAAGGCAAGCACATGATGTGAGTATATGCATTCAGATTTATATTCACAGCCAAGATTGATTTGATGAGAGTAGCAACTACTGATAGTGTGTAGCAACAAGCTCTGCATCTAACTACAGACAGTGGGCTAAACGCAAGCTCATACCATAGCCGAAATTGGTTGTGAATCACAAGAGCTAAAAGAATCCCTAGCATAGAATCCTAGACACGCCAGGAGAGCCAAACCCTAACCCTAGACATGCCATGAGAGCCAAACCCTAACCCTAGACACGCCATGAGAAGCAAACCCTAACCCTAATTGGCCGGTAGTAGAAGGAGCATAGAACTCGCCTGACTGTCGAACTAAGAGGAAGATCGCTCCCCTTCTGTGGCCGTCACCTTCGCTAGCGTCGTCGTCGTCGGTCGCAACTACCAGCCTGCGTCTGCTGTGGAAGCTAGCGCGCGAGGCCGGGAGAGCGCCAAGGCGTCTGGGAGCGAAGGCGCATGGCCAGGCCGCGTCGTGGGGAGTGGAGGTGTGAGATGAGGATGGATGGGTGGGGACTAGGGAGAGGACCGGGGTCGGGTGGGGACTAGGGAGGACCGGGGTCGGGTGGGGATGGATGGGTGGGGTGGGGTCGGTTTGTCCAAATTGCCCCTATCTCTCTTTCATTGCCGAAATTCGTGGGCGGGAGAGGCTTGGGCGGGAGAGGCAAAAAATTGGGTTTTGGGTGTTAGAGGCTTGGGCGGGAGAGGAAAAAATTTGGACAGGTAAAAAAATTGGGTTTTGGCGGCAGAAGAGGCAAAAAAAATCGGTTTGGGCAGCAGAATTTTTTGGGTTTAGGGTTAATGGTTTTTGGGATATATGGGGTTAAAGGGTTATGACATTTCTTGTTGCACATAATTTTGCTGAAAAAAGTTTCTACCCACTAGATACTATGTCACATAAAATAACGCCACGCAAAGGTTTTTTTTACACTGTATCACATAAAATGACGTACATTGTTCGGACCGTGCACATAAAATGACGTCACGCGAAGGTTTCCATGGATAGAATCGGTGCATAGTTTGTGATAATGCGCCCGTATTGTGCACACATGTGCATCATGGGACGGCGAACAATGTTGCAGGAAGAAGTTTTCCATTTTGTCGCACGGAAAAACCATTTTCCATTTTCCGAGCGCAAAAAATGGGCCGTTTTGTGAAGCAACCACCAAATAGAAGTTTCAAAATGCTACCATCCCATTTTTTAAAAATAATAGGCCACCTTAAATGGACAAATTTCCCAACCGGGGCCTCTCAAACCTTTCCGTCCACCCCTGGTGAAAAAGACAAATTCCTGCCGAATCGGTAGAAAGTGGGTCCGATTTGAACTATATATACATGATCCGATGCCGATGATTTTTTGAAAAAATCATTTTTAGACTCACAATATGCTATTTCTTCAGAGATCCAACGCAAGTTTAGTGAGGCTCATCCCCTATCTAAGAACCTTCATGACCGCCGTTTTGACCAAGTTTGAAACGGACATAAAAATGGACAAATGTCCCAACGCAAGTTTAGCAAGGCCCAGCCCCTAGAAATGCGTTGACGCCATTCTAAAACTGTCACTTGGTGGTTGCTTCATAAAACGCCCCTTTTTTGCACTCGGACACGGACACAGACACACAACTTTGGGCTTCACAAAACGCCCCTTTTTTGCTTCACAAAAAGAAAAACTTCTTCCTACGGACACGGACAGACAACTTTGGGCTCGAGGGTTGATGACCTGATAAGTTCGCCCTCCAGCTTCTGGTACTGATCGTTCCCGTCGCCGCATCCGTGCCGCATCCGGTCAAAACTATGTTGTGATTAGATCGTTTTTATTTTATGCCGGTCAAAAAACGGAAAGGTTCGAGATAGCCCATTTGGGTCATTGTCCAAATAATTTGGTGTAGTATGTTGCAAAATGACACATATATAAATGAAAATGAATTTTTTTATTTTATTATTTAGAATATGTTTTTTAATCTGCTACCTACCACTCCTTGCTGGTGATGCTCATAACCCCCTCCTCGAGCCACTCCATTCGCCTTCCTCATAACCCCCTCCTCGAGCCATACGCCTTCCTCCTCGAGCACCCGACGGCAACCCAGACCCCGACCCGCCGATCTGCCTCCCTCCGATCTCTAGTGGCTGCCCCTTCCTCGCCCCCGACTCCGACCCGGCGGCGCACAGGTAAGACCGCGACCCCGACCCCGACCCGCCCGGAGCTCCGCCAATCTCCAGTGGCTGCCCCTTCCCCGCCTATGGCCCTCTTCCCCTGGCCCTTCCCCTTCTCCAGTGGCTGCCCCTTCCCTGTTCCTGCCCCGTCTATGGCCACGCTGAGCATCGGCCGTCCATTAGGCCAGAATAGGCAATTCGTTGTATAAAATAAATTGGGCAGCTCATAAAAAAACTGGAGCAGGTCCCACATGTTGACACATAGGCAGAATAGATGAGCTGGCTGCCGTCTCAGGCTGTTCCGTCGCAACTTAATGCCTATATGACGATACAGAAACATCGTAGTCGCACAAAATAAGGCCAGAGACAGGTTATGACGGTTTTATATGATGAAATTACAACGATTTGGAACAAAACGTCGTAATTTTACAGGGTTTTGACCTCCCCCAATGAGCACATGACGATCTTGGAGAACATCGTCATAGATCTATGACGATTTGATTTCCAGTCACTACGAGAACGTCACAAATCAATACATTTCTTGTAGTGCCCGTAGCGTATCGGAGGAAACCCTAGGACCAGTCTGGGCAACAGTGTCGTTGTCGTGGCTCTCCTTCTTGGAGGTGCTGCTTGGTACGCGATACTTCGGAGCGTTAGAAGCGTGGTGAGAATTCTCCGGAGAGCGCAGCGGTTGTGGGTCATCCTCGTTTTCGTCGAGCCACTGCCGTCGGCTTTGTTTATCTTCTTGTTCGTTTTCATTTTCTTTGTTTTTTCTTTGGACGTTGTGCTATCTGGCCCAACAACGGTTTTACTCATGGTTGATATGTTAATATTGCTTAATGCATGCCTGTTTGTAGGAATTACTCCTATAAAAGGCCATGGGCAACCCGTCCATTGAGGCACTCCCCCGGTGCGCATCTATCCTGGACGTCCAATCCGATGAGAACAGTTCGCAACTTTACTTCCCAGCCGTTGGATGCGGTAGATAATTTCATTCACTCGTTCCTTCTCTGAAACACTCCATGATGGCTGGGACCACGTGCATGCAGGGCCACCAGCATGAGGGAGTGGTTCCTCCTCATCTCGGTTACTCTATCATCTTACGGGAGGAAGCGTGGTAGAAAACCTAGCCACCAATCCTGTCCTATCAAGCCCCGTGCCCCCATCTTCCCCATGGCGGCGCCTCCTCCCACACTCGTGCTCCTCGCTCCAGCCACACTGGCAGTTGAGCTCGTCGTGAACTACTCCGCCGTGTCCCTAGCATCCAGCGCCTTACCACAACCCCTCATCCCTCGCGCAGGCACAGCTTAGCAGCGGAGCTGGTCGTCCAGAGCCACAACAGACTAGGGGAAAAGGAGGCGAGCAAGGGCGACAAGGGAGGAGCAGCCTTACTGGATCATCCCTCGCGGATTCAGCACCAGCGGAGTCCTCCACGAGTAAGTCCTTCCTCTTCCTCTCAATGCATCTTCCCTCTTCAAATCTCTCTCTCATTTTCTCTGTCCACATATCGGGCCACACGTGAGCCTATGGGGGTGTTATTTGCGTGATGGTACTACTCTGTGAGATCCATGGATGGGGGTTCTTTGTCGGGATGTCTCGGTGGCTTGGTGACACAAAAGCAGGTGTTGCAGGCGGAAAACAAGGAGGGAAGCCATGACCACGTTCGGCGAGTTACGACTCCTTATCTACATTAGGTCCTCTATTAAGGTTTGATCTCTTAGCAGCTCTTGTTCAGCATACAATGGGGACTGTGGTGCTTGTGAGTCTCCATCGTCTGCTCCAACTGATTCCACCTTCTCCAAGTGACTTTCTGCGGTAGTATTGTGATCCAAAAAAATAATTGGATATGTTGATAATTTGTTCTAACATGATTGGGAGTTTCTTGGTTGTCATGTGCAGTAGATGGGGTGTATTAACCCAAGGATGAGCTCTATATGATAAACGAAGAACATGAGATGGCAACCATCAGGATATGAAGGGGTTTCTTGTGAGAGTCAAATGATGGTGACCATGTAATATGAACCTGCTCTATTATTTTATTTTTTGCCGTCATTTGTGTTGCTATACAAATTCCTTTACCATATGGTCTGAGATGTGTTTATTGAAGTGTTTGACACATGTGTGTTTGTGTCTGGGTAGTTGTTGCTTGTGCACGGGATCAGCGAAGAGGAATCTAGAACACGGTTTCCAAAGCTTGTGAACCCATTGACCAAGCGGGGCACTTCATCCAGCCATGGCGTAACGATGAGAAACCTCGAGATTTTGTTTTTATTAGGCAAGGCATTCTTTCATGCAAAGTAACACTAAATCTATGTTTATTGAGGAACTGTGGAGTTTCTCTATGCTTGTATTGTGCAAAGCAGCAGAAAATATGTTCGTGTGCTTATTGCTGAAGGTGTTGCAATGTTCGTGTGCTTATTGCTGAAGGTGTTTCTCCAAGGTGTCGGTGCTTCAATCATGTCAATTTTTTCCTAGCTACTTGTAAGTGTGCAGTACTTAATACCGAGTTGCATGTTCTCTATTTAAGAATATTTTATTTCCATGTAAAGAGTATCATATATAAATATTTATTGGCCCTTCTCCTATGGCTTTCTTATATGGTACAAATTATTACTCCCTCCGATCCATATTACTTGTCATTAGATTGGATGTATCTAACACTAAATCATGTCTAGATACATCCATTTTTGCGACAAGTAATATGGATCGGAGGGAGTACTTATTTCATCATTGTCAATTTGTCATTTAGTGTTCAGCAGAACCTGTTGGTTCTTTTGTTCACTCCTCGAAAGTTTTATAGAATTTAGCTGGGTTGTCGATTCCTAGAACTATCTATTGACGTAAATGTTAATGTTTCAAATTCTGAAACATATTGTGTCATTGAAACTCATCCTACTTCACAAAGAGTGAGCTAGACGAGTCATTTACTACTCGGGCATGTCACCTCAAATAAGTGATCCGACATCTATTGTTTTTATTGTTGCTTGACCTCCTAAACTTATAATTTCAGTAGTTGGGAGAGATACAACATGCTTTTCTGTTACTTGGGTGTTTTATATTGTGCAGTTGTCCATATTATTTCAACTGGTGTTCGATTTAATGTTTCAAGGGATATGTTGTTTTCCTTTTGCTATTAACGTTTGCCATGAGAACGTGGAGTTTAGGACTACATATTTGTTACACTACATTTTTTTCTTTGGCCAGTGATGGTACAACCATGTTTAGTTATATATTTGTCCTACATATCTCTTATTTTCCTTCTATTTGTTTCAGCAACTGAATGGTGTAGCTTGTAATAGATGGTGAATTGTGTTTACTCTTTACTGCATTTGTCTGTGCGGCCTCCTGCACCAGGTACTTCCACCGTGTCCATTAAAAACATAGTTTGTTTTATTTAGAATTTCCCGTACCTCCATTGTTTCTTCTATCTATGAGCCATGGTTTCCTTCAACTATATACTTGCATGATGGCGTGTCTGCCTGTTCCTTTGCTCGGTCGCGTCTGACACACAATTCAGCATCGTCGGGCTCTCTGCACGAAGCATAGAGGAAACGCCTGTGGATGTCGTCGAGTTCTTGCAGCCGATGGTGCTCTGGCAGGAAAACTTCGCGGAAGATGTCCCACCCATAAGGCTCGTCGGTGGTTCGGTAAGCCCCCGTGGGATTGTGACGTCCGTGAAAGCGCACTTCCGTACTCACGTCGAATACGGCGGTTGGTCACCCGCTATTCAAGTGGCTCGTCGGAATCGGGGTGGGAACTGGCTTAGCCTAGCTCGCAGGTGTTGGCTTTGCCGGAGTCGTTGGAGTCGATCCACTCTATGTTGGAGCACTGCGAGTCAGTGTGGTTGGGTCAAGGTAGAGGCGGACACGGGTGATAGGACTCTCCTAAACGATGGGTGAGGCGGGGAACCACGACGGCCAGGCATGGTTGTGCGTCGGCCCTACTGGCGAAAGCAGCACCTCCTGCTGCCGTCCTAGGTATTGCGGGAGAGGGTGTGAGGTATGTTCATGGTGTAGATCTGCAATGGTGATGGCCTCCGTGCGTATATATAGAGAGAAAAGTATGTGTAGCATGGGCGGGAAGCGGTGGAAAAGACGGGAAGGGCATGGCGGGGAACGCACTGGCGAGCAATTCCATTGCCGCGTGGCCGGCGATGGGACGATGCTCGGGAGACGGGCCATCTATTTCACTACCAGGACTAGCACGCGTCATTTTCATCTCCATCCGGCGCCCCCGCTAGCCCCTCATGGATTGGGTTCAGCCCGAAGGCCGGATGACAAAACGGGTCATACCGACGCGCAAAAAAGATTGAAGAAAGTGGAGCGCCGGCCGGCATCCTCGTAGCCCTTTAGGGCCTGAGTGGAGATGCTCTTAGGATAGCAGCTAGCAAGGTGTGCGTGTGAGGTGTGTCTGTGTGGTGGGAGTGGGACAATGGGCTGCCTAACGAAGGCGTGTGGATGCTTTATGTGTACGCTTTTCCAACTCCGTGCAAACAGTGCACGTGCACTAGGAATCCTTTTGCAGTTGGCACAATTGTGTCTGCCCGGCTTATGTTGCATTGTGTTTGTTTTGTTTAGAGAAAAACGCCAATTTGGACGTTAGTTTGCTAACAGTGGCAGGCTGCTTTTAAAAATAAAAAACATTATGTCCGGTGCTCACATATGCATGAAACTAACATGTTTCATAAAAGATAATTAATAATTCTCAGCTAGCTCAGACTTATCATAGGGCACACTCACCTTCTTAGCCGTCTGATTAATTTGTCAAGATCCGTGTTCGTGTGGGTCCGGGTCTCTCACTCTCGTCATACGATGAGTTGGTACCGCCCATCTCTCCAGTTGCAACCAGAGTTGGTGTCGTCACGTCAGCAAACTATCGTCCACCATGACGGAGTGACCAAAAACGCTCACGCAGAATAACTTTGTGACCCGTGTGTATAATTCATGTTTCGTAACTAGGTGACCAATGCTCTTGTTTCAGGCAAGTTGATATATCAAATTGGTTTTTTTTCTCCTTTGTTTACCAGGGAAGCCCCGACACTGCGTGCCCACACTGCCGCTGGACGTACGCTGGTGCATGCACGGCCAGCTGCTACTTTCTGGGTTGCTGCACGCTTTCCTCCGACTATTCAGCGCGTCATGGTCAGTGGTGCTGCACGCTTTGCTTGGGATCGGACGCCTTTGGTTGATTTGGCTGCAATACATAAGGTACAGGCCGGTTTTTCCTTCTTTTTTATAAGGTATGTGCATGTGAGGGCTGAGCTGCGTAAGCGCACCAAGACACAAAGTACAAAGATATCCATCATCACTTCTCTCTAATGATGATAATTTTCTTACAATTAACCCTTTCTTTTTCTTGTACAGATCTTGTGTAACTTTTAGTCCTTAGCGCGCGCGCACCATGCCTGGTGTGGTGCGTCGGCCATCTTCTTTCGACGGTGCACTAGCTTTTGCTTTCTTCATCTACTACATCCCATACTCTGTTAGCGACAGCTCTACTGCTTCCTCCTCCCCCGACGGACGATTGACGAGTGAGTTCCATTTTCTTGGTACGACGACGGTGGGCATGGCAGGAGCCTAATTTAACAATTTCTTAAACCATGTGAATCTTATCACGTAAGAGCATCTCCACTCACATTCCTAGAACGCCGATCCCAAGGAGAATTTTAGGTCCGGACGCCGAAAATCGGTCCAGTCGCGTTTCCAGGACCCCGATTTTGTCCGGACTTCCCTGGTCATTCCCAGTATTCTGGAAACGCACTGGAAACGCCGGACGAAGCGAAAACGGGCATGGGCCAGCTCTGTCGGCGACACAGCCCCATTTTCCCACACCCAATCGCCCAGTCTGCGGAGAAGAGCTCCCCAGCTGTCTCTGGCGCAATGGCTTCGCCGGCGGAGCTCCTCCACGCCAAGACATGCCCACACCTCTAGATAGGCTCGCCGTAGTCGCCGCTCATTCTGCCACCCAAACTTCGCCGTAGCTCGGCTTCGCTGCGAGCTCCCACCACCTCGCCTGCCAAGTGTTTGGCATTTTGCTGGTTAGGCCATGGACTCCGATGACGAGGATATGCTCGCCGTGTTGCTGGAGGAGGAGAACGCCGTTGTCGCCGAAGATGCAGAGCACATGCAGATCCTCGCCTCCCTTGACGAGATGTACCTGCAGACGGCGAAGCCGAAACGCGGAGGTTGGGCGAAGGGTCGCCGGAAGTGCAAGGCGACGCAAAGGATATAGGGCTACTGCATGTTGTACGTCGACTACTTCGCCGACGAGCCGCTCCATGAAGAGGCCGTGTTTCAGCGCCGTTTTAGGATGAGCCGGAAGTTCCGTCAAGATCGTGCATGCCATCCGAGAGTTTGACCCTTATTTCGTGTGCAAAAAGAACTACACCGGCATGGTTGGGTTTTTCTCGCTGCAAAAGTGCACAGTGGCGATGAGGTTGCTTGCATATGGAGTGTCGGGTGACAGTGCCGATGACTATCTCCGCATGGCCGAGTCTACCACCATCGATTGCTTGTACAGGTTCTGCAAGACAGTGATTGCAGTGTTTGGGAAACAGTACTTGAGAACATCCACTGCTGAAGACACTGCTCGGATCCTCGCAATCAATGAAAGTAGAGGATTTTCTGGGATGCTTGGAAGCATAGACTGCATGCATTGGCAGTAGAATAACTGTCCATTTGCATGGCAGGGAATATACAAAGGCCACAAAGGAGGTTGCACTGTGATACTCGAGGCAGTTGCTACACATGATCTTCGGATCTGGCATTCCTTCTTTGACATGGCAGGGTCAAACAACGACATCAACGTCCCCAACTCCTCAAATGTCTTTGCCAAGCTTGTTGAGGGTCATACTCCCCCTGTGGACTTTGAGATCAACGAGCACCACTACAACAAGGGATATTATCTAGCAGATGACATATATCCAAGATGGCCAACATTTGTGAAGACTATCTCAAGCCCAATGCTCCCCGAGCATTCTTAGTTTGCCAAGGAACATGAAGCTTGCAGGAAGAACGTGGAGCGGGCATTTGATGTGCTCCAACATAGATTTGCAGTTGTTCGGTTCCCTGCTATGACCTGGTCGAAAGATCAGATGTGGGAAGTGATAAATTATTGTGTGGTCTTGCACAACATGATCATTGAGGATGAGAGGAAAGATCCAGCGAGTTTGGTCGAGCAGAACGAGCCATACTATAGACAGGGATCTCTTGTCGAGCCTGATCATCAGGTGCCTCCAACCTGGGCCGCCTTCATCGGGATGCGCTAGTAGATCCGAGATCCGGCTGTGCATCAACAGCTACAGGATGATCTGGTTAAGCACCTATGGATACGCAGGGGCAACAAGTAGATGCTGAGCATGAACTGGTCGTATTAGGCCAAAATATGTTGTATTTTCAGTGTAGGCGAACTATATTTAAATTTACGCTGAACTATGGTCAATGTATGCCGAACTAGGCTGAACAGTGCTTTGTATTTATATTATGCCTGAACTATGCCGAAATCTGAACGAATTTAAGCCGAATTTTGCGGAAAGGGGCGTTCCGAAAACTCGGCCTGAAAACGCAAGCAGGAAGCTCGAAGTTTCCAAGCCGAAACGAGTTTCATTTGGCCATATTTTAGTCCGAATTTTGGTCCGGAAACACCCAATGAAAATGCTCTAAGTATAGTAGGAGGTCGCCGACACATTAGGCGGTGGGCCAGGATAGCGGTGCAGCAGTTGTTACGTGTGGATGGCGTGGTGGGTCCACGCGGCCTTCCGCTCCCTCCCTCCTCTGTTTTGTGGTGATATATATCCGCGGGAGAGATTATGAGCGTCCGTAATCATGCGGGTGCTCCTGCCACTCCACCAGCGGACTCCTCCACCAGCTGGAGCTAGTTTAAAGAGGAGGAGTAGCTGCTACCGCTACCACTGCCACCTACCGTCGTCCGTCGGACCCTCACTCACTCTCCCTCCCTTATCTCTCTGTTGTGTCTTCCTGCTCTTCCGCTACCAACCAGAGGCCAGAGCCAGAGGTGACAAAACCTTGGAAGAACACCAAACCAAGACAAGCAAGCAAAATTAAGGTAATAATCGATCAGTGGTGGCCTTCTCTCTGATTTCCTCCTCCTCCTCCATCTCCGTGTGTTTTTTTGTTTGTCGTGCCGTGATTCATCATCACCAAGATCATATATACAGTAGCTCCTGAGTCTACTTCTTCCTGATCAGCAGCAGATACCAACGTCCATGGCATGGCTTGAGTCTAGCTGCTTCTCTGTATCTCCTGCTTCTTTGTAGTACAACAAGCAAAAATCTCAGGCGATAGATCAGTCTTGCTCATATATGTACTACTACATATATCTACTTATCACTTAATTTTTCTCGATCGGCTCTGCACTTACAGGGCCCAAATATGCTCTTACAAATGGGTACTACTGCTAGTAGCTAGCTAGTAAATTGTTCACATGGCATGCCGACACTACGCTTTGTGCTCTGTCCATCAAAGTAGGAGACGTGAAGTAGAGATCAAGGAAACACGAGATGATGCATCTCTTTTTTCTCTTTAAAATTAATAACTGACCAACTACCTACCTACTAGTTGTTGTTGGTTTCCATAATTAATGTAAGACTTTTTATCAAGTTCTTTTAGTTTGATAAACATGCTTACATATTATAGAACGGCCGGAGGTAGTGTCGGAAAAAGTAGCTAATATTCCCAAGGAATTTCTAGGATTCTTGTAGTACTAGTAGTTCACTCATCCTCCGCTTAGCTTCTCTCACAGAAAAAGAAGAAGAAAAACAAGAATTCCATAGATTCCGTCAAGTCCGGTCTGTCCTTGTCCCCGATGTCATCTGTTAGTACGAAATACTAATAAATTTTAACCGGACAAGTTTATTATTAGGGAATGGAACAACAAAATTCGGACTGATGACAAGGTCTTTTCTCTTCTCTCAGATGTCCACGATGATCGTCATGAGAGTCGACCTTGACTGCGACAGATGCTACAAAAAGATCAGAAAGGTCCTCTGCAAGCTCCAAGGTTAGTTAGCCGCGCGCGCCAAATTCTCAATCATTGATATTAGCATATATGCCAGATCCGTGGTAGTCAGTCACTACCTTCATGTACGTATGAATCAGAC
This sequence comes from Avena longiglumis, assembly GCA_030063025.1. NCBI lineage: Eukaryota > Viridiplantae > Streptophyta > Magnoliopsida > Poales > Poaceae > Avena > Avena longiglumis. The sequence continues at coordinate 558,622,253 of CP125974.1, forward strand.
AGAGAAAACATCAAGATGATCTCGTACGACGAGAAGAGCAACATGGTGACGGTGGCCGGGTCCTTCGATGCTGAGGACGTCTCCGACAGACTCTGCTCCAGCGCCGGCAAGGTGATCACCGACATACAGGTCGCCAGAGGGAACCAGATCATGCCCAGCGCCAAGCATCCCGGGAAGGAGAGCCAGGCCGGTCACAAGGAAGGACATGGCGGCAAAGGCAACCACGGCCAGCAGGGCCATGGCCACGGCAATGGCCAGCAGGGTCACGGCCGCGCTGGCGGCGGCGGCGGGAAGCCGGACAAGACCAGACACGTCAAGTTCGACATGGAAGACGAGGAATTCGACCAGCACGCCCACCACGGCGGCAAGGGTCACGACCGCGCTGGCGGCGGCGGCGGGAAGCCGGCGGACAAGACCAGACACGTCAAGTTCGACATGGACGACGAGGAATTCGACCAGCACGCCCACCACGGCGGCAAGGGTCACGGCCACGCCGAGAAGCCGAGGGTGTTCACCACCACTGCTATGTCACGAAACGAGGCCCCGCGCCCCCAGCAGCAGCCAGCGTCGATGGCGGCGATGATGCCGATGAGGATGCCAACCCCGGGGCCGAGCATGACGATGATGCCGCAGGCGCTGTCCACACCGTCCATCTGGCCGGCGCCGCTGGCCGCACCGGCGTACGGGTACGGCGGGGCCCCACCAGCCGGAGGGTACTACGGCGGACCCGTGTACGACCACGGAGGGTACGGGGCGTACGGGGTCGGTGGGTACGGTAGGAATCCGTACCAGCCGCAGTACTACGAGGAGGAGCAGCCCAGCGCCGGGTGCAGCGTCATGTGAGGAACTGAACTCGGATGATCAACCATGCTTTGGTCAGCAGAGCAGAGTACACATGGAAAACTTCTAAGTACTTAGTTCCACGTTTTACATGCTTTGTTTTCATCTTCTTTTCATGTTTGCTTGGTGTGTGTGAATATGATGTCGTACGTACCGCTCGATCGTGTCACTGGCCGTTGTGTAGTTTCTCCTTTACTAGATGATCCGGTGCGCCACCGGCGTTGAGGCCAAAAGCGAGACAATATTGTAACCATTAGTTTTATCTATGATGGTATCCACGACCGAAATGTGAGCTAGAATTTAAGCCATAGAAGTTTTATCCTACTGCGATCTCTAATTCTAACCGTAAAATGTATATTGAAACAACAATCTGTTTGAGCATGATCTTATGTCCTCCATATTTAGATAACACTTTAATCGGACACAGAAGAAAGGCTTGGTACAGTAGATATACTGGTGGAAAACAGGCCTCTAGTCCCGGTTTTGGGCTCGGGACTGCGAAAACGGGACTAGAGTCCCCCCCCCCCCCCCACCCTCCCCCCCCCCCACACACACACACACACACTAGTCCCGTCTCGCTATGGTCCGCGACTGATAACAGCCACGTGGCTGTTTCAGCGCCGCGGGGACGGAAACCCTTTAGTCCCGGGCCATAACACCACCCGGGACTATAAGGTTTGCTGCCGCGGCAGAGAATTGTGTGTTTTTCTGCCGCGGCAGAGATTGTGTATTTTCTTTTTTTATCATTTTATTTCTTTTTTGTTTTATGTTTCACTATAATTTCAAACATATATTTAAGTACACATATTCTACGCTACTACATACACAGTATACGTTAATGCATCTATATAATTAATCGATCTCTTGCAAGCATACATTAATGATATATATATCAAAAGAAAGAAATGTTTTGAAATTACATGGTAATTGATGAATATATATATCATATCAACTACATGGAGATCACTAGGGCAAATTGAGTTCCACGTCATCCGCATAATGCTCTCCATGTACATCAAGGACTTCCTTCATCATAAATCCCACCAGCTCCTATTGAATTGCTCTTATGCGCTGGTCTGGCTCTAATTTCTCCCGCAAATCATAAATATAATGTGAGTCAACTTTCCGCTCACTGGTCAACTCGCGGATGTACTCGCAGACGTAGTATCCACATAAATGAGTTCCCGGTGGATGCTGTAAACTCTTCACCATTTTATAAGTTAGCTCCTCTTTGAATGGACCTGGTATTTTTTGTCTGAACCGTGTCCAACACCTGCTCGGCAAATAAAATGAACAAAGGAGTTATTAGTTACTTGATATAAGGAAATGAATAAAAGAGGACAATATAATGCGATAATGATTGAAAATACTTATGGAGCATTGCTTTCATGTCGCTCCACTGCACTTGGTCCCAACTTAATGAGTCGTGGACTTCAACTAGGGAGTTGTCAACTTGAATGTTTAGCAAGATCCAGTGGAATCTGCGGACGTTTACATAAGCATATATGCATAGCTCATCGAGTAAGCAAAAATAAAATGTGTACAAGATATAAACACTTACTTGAAACTGTAAGGAAATAGTATTTCCTTAACAAAATTATTCTCGATTAAGAACCTGCACAGGTCTTTGTCCACGTCCTTGGGGTGATTCTTTAACGTATATTCATTAACGATATATGGGTCAATGAAACCAACGTCATATCTGTAGGGGTTCGTAGCATGAAAAACAAAAAAATTCTACCGCATGCACACAAACAAGCCAAGATCTATCTACTAGATTGTAGCAACGAGTCGATAGAAGCACTCACCCTTGAAGATTCCAAAGCGGTTAACGAGAGCAGATTCTCGTGGGTGATGTAGTCGTACACCTGCCGATCTCAAGATAGCGTAGACGATCCTTCCGGCGCAGCGTTCCGGCAGCGCTTCCGCAGTCGGTCACACGTTCGGTACTCGATAAAGACCTTCTTCTCCCTTGTTCCAGCAGGCAGCGGAGGTTGTAGTTCTCCCCTCGCGATTCCGGCAGCACGACGACGTGGTGTCGGAAGTAGAGGGAAGATCCCGCAGAGCCTCGCCTAAGCCGGTGCGAGTTATGGTGGATCTAGGGTTTCCTGGTGGTCTAGGGTTTAGAAGACCGGGAGGAGGAGAAGGTGTCGGCGGCGGCTAGGGCGACAACGACGGGCCGGCGGCGGCAGCTGGCGGCGGCGGTGCGGCTCGGGTGGAGAGGGGCTGTGCTTGGTGCTTTGGGGCAGCCCTGCCCCTCTATTTATGAGAGGGGGCAGCCATGGGAGGGGTGAGTTTGAATCCACTTCCAAACCCAAGTTGGAAGGACTCTCTCCTACTTCCACTAGGAAACTATTGTTCTAGTTTGACTTTCAATTTAGAGCTTTAATTCTCTCTCACAAATGACCACACCAAGTGACCTAGGATATGATCTAATCATTCCACTTACCCATGACACATTCATGGACCATTCTCCTTCCGGACCGGTGAACCTTCTAGAACCTTCTAGAACCTCTCCAATGAAAAACATCGGAATGTTTCCCGAACTCCGGAATCGGACTTTCCTTATATGAATCTTATTCTCCGGACCATTCCGGATCTCCTCGTGATATCCCGGATCCCATCCGAGACTCCGAACAACATTCGGTATCCCTTATTAACATTCCATATCTACTAAACAACATCGAATCCTTAAGTGTGTCTCCCTATGGTTCATGAATTATGCGGACATGACCGAGACACTTCTCCGATCAATAACCAATAGAGGAATCTGGAAATTCATATGGCTCCCACATATTTCAACGATTACTTTGCGATCGTATGAACCACTTACATACGATACCAATTTCCGTTTGCCTCATGATATTTTACTTATCCGAGGTTTTGATCGTCGGTATCTCTGCATACCTAGTTCAACCTCGTTACCGATAAGTACTCTTTTCTCGTTCCCGTGATATGTGATCCCTTGTGAGCCAGTCACATGCTTGCAAGCTAATTGGATGACATTCCACCAAGAGGGCCCAGAGTATATCTATCCGTCATATGGATGGACAAATCCCACTCTTGATCCATGTGCCTCAACCCATACTTTCCGAACACTCAATTCCACCTTTATAGCCACCCAGTTAAGGTGTGGTGTTTGATGTCATCAAAGCATCCTTTCGGTGATGGTGATTAGCATGATCTCATGGTCGAAGGAATTAGGTTACTATGTATCAGAAAGCTTATAGGAAACGAACTATTGAAATGACTTGATATTTATGCTACGCTTATCTATAGGAGTATGTCCATCATATCATTCTCCTAATGATATGATCTTATTGTTAATAACATCTCAATGTTCATGATCGAGAAACCACGATCATCTATCAACCAACAAGCTAGTATTTAAAGAGGCTTTACTAGGGACTCTAATTTAGTTTACAAATCACACAAGTATTAATGTTTCCGGTTAATACTATTATAGCATGAATGTAAACATTTATCATAAACACAAATATATAAGTTTTATTATTGCCTCTAGGGAATATCTCCAACAGTCTCCCACTTGTACTAGAGTCAACTAATCTAGATTAAATGGTAATATACCGAACACCCATGGCGGTTTGGTGTTGGTCATGTTTTGCCCTCGGGAGAGGTTTAGTCAACGGATCCGCCACATTCAGATATGTGTGTACTTTGCATATCTTTATGTCACCATCTTGGACATGCTCTCGAATAGCGTGAAAACGTAGCTTAATATGCTTCAGCTTCTTCTGTGACCTTGGCGCCCATGTTATCACAATAGATAGACATTGGGTCCAGCGCACTTGGAACCACACCGAGCTCTGTAATGAACTCCTTCATCCATATCGTCTCTTGTGAAGCCTCCGAAGCAGCTATGTATTCCGATTCAGTTGAAGATCTCGCCACAACGCTTTGCTTTGCACTCCTCCAGCTAATTGCTGCACCATTCATAGTAAATACGTATCCAGATTGTGATTTAGAATCATCCGGATCGGTGTTCCAACTAGCATCGGTGTAACCATTAAAAACGAGTTGTTCATCACCTCCATAAGAAAGAACCATATCCTTAGTTCTTCTCAAGTACTTAAGGATGTTTTTGACCGCTGTCCAATGATCCACTCCTGGATCACTTTGATATCTGCTAGCAAACTAACAGCATATGCAATGTCGGGTCTAGTACATAGCATGGCATACATAAGAGATCTTATGGCTGAGGCATAGGGAGTCTTACTCATTATTTCTCTATCTTCTGCCGTTGCGGGACTTTGAGTTTTACTCAAGGTCGTATTCGGCAACATGGGCAAGAACCCTTTCTTGCTATCTTCCATTCCAAACCTCTATAGAACTTTGTCCAAATATGTACTCTGTGACAATGATATTAGGCGTCTCGATCTATCTCTATAAATCTTTATGCCTAATATGTAAGCTGCTTCGCCAAGATCTTTCATTGAAAAACTATTATTCAAATAATCCTTGATGCTATTCAGAAGGTCTACATCATTCCCAATCAACAATATGTCATCTACATATAGTATTAAGAATGCTACAGAGCTCCCACTCACTTTCTTGTAAATACAAGCTTCTCCATAAGTTTGTATAAAACCAAAGCTTTTGATCACCTTATCAAAACGTTGATTCCAACTCCGGGATGCTTGCTTCAATCCATAAATGGACCGTTGAAGTTTGCATACCTTGTTAGCATCTTTAGGATCGACAAAACCTTTGGGATGTACCATATACAACTCTTCATCAATGTCTCCATTGAGGAACACCGTTTTGACATCCATCTGCCATATCTCATAATCATAAAATGCAGCGATTGCTAACATAATCCTAACAGACTTTAGCTTCGCTACCGGTGAGAATGTCTCATCGTAGTCAACTCCTTGAATTTTTCGGAACCCTTTTTCGACAAGCCGAGCTTTATAGACAGTAACATTACCATCATCATCTGTTTTCCTTTTGAAAATCCATTTGTTCTCGACAGCCTTACGGCCGTCCGGTAAGTCCACCAAAGTCCATACTTGGTTTTCGTACATGGATCCAATCTCGGATTTCATCGCTTCATACCATTTATTGGAATCTGGTCTCATCATTGCTTCCTCATATGTCGCAGGGTCATCGGTGTTGTCCACCAACATGACATTCATAACGGGATCATACCAATTAGGAGTGATACGAGTTCCTGTTGACCTGCGAGGCTCTGTAGTAACTTCAACCGAAGTTTCATGATCGACATCATTAGCTTCCTCTCTTATTGGTGTAGGCGCCACAGGAACTACTTCCGATGCTCCACTACTCAGAAGTTCGAGAGAAGGTTCAACAACCTCGTCGAGTTCTACTTTCCTTCTAGTCACTTCTTTCGAGAGAAACTCCTTCTCTAGAAAGGATCCATTCTGGCAACGAAGATTTTGCCTTTGGATCTATGATAGAAGGTATACCCAATAGTTTCCTTCGGGTATCCTATGAAGACGCATTTTTCCACTTTGGGTTCAAGCTTGTCGGGCTGTAACTTCTTTACATAATCTTTGCAACCCCAAACTTTAAGGAACAAAAAATTAGGTTTCTTCCCAAACCATAATTCATACGGTGTCGTTTCAACGGATTTAGATGGTGCCCTATTTAAAGTGAATGCGGTTGTTTCTAATGCATAACCCCAAAATGATAGCGGTAAATCCGTAAGTGACATCATAGAACGAACCATATCTAAGAGAGTTCGATTACGATGTTCGGACACACCATTACGTTGTGGTGTTCCCGGCGGTGTCAATTGTGAAAGTATTCCGCATTTCTTCAAATGCTCGCCAAACTCATAACTTAGATATTCACCTCCACGATCAGATCGCAGAAATTTAATCTTCTTGTTACGTTGATTCTCTACCTCACTTTGAAATTCCTTAAACTTCTTGAAAGTTTCAGACTTGTGTTTCATGAAATAGATATACCCATATCTACTCAAGTCATCCGTGAAGGTAAGAACATAGCGATAACCACCACGCGATGCTACACTCATTGGACCACATACATCGGTATATATGATTTCCAACAAGTCCGTAGCTCGCTCCATCATACCAAAAAATGGAGTTTTAGTCATTTTACCCATCAGACATGCTTCGCATCTTTCAAGTGATTCGAAATCAAGTGATTCAAGAAGTCCATCGGAATGGAGTTTCTTCATATGCTTCACTCCAATATGACCAAGACGACAGTGCCACATATAGGTCGAGTTATCACTCAATTTCAAACGTTTAGCTTCAATGTTATTAATGTGTGTATTACTACAATCGAGATTCAATAAGAATAGACCATCTATCAAAGGTGCATGTGCATAAAACATATTACTCATATAAATTGAACAACCATTATTCTCGGACTTAAACAAGTAACCGTCTCGCAATAAACATGATCCAGATATAATGTTCATGCTCAACGCAGGCACCAAATAACAATTATTTAAGTATAAAACTAATCCCGATGGTAGATGAAGAGGCAGCGTGCCGACCGCGATCACATCAACCTTTGATCATTTCCAACACGCATTGTCACCTCGTTCTTCGCTAGCTTCCGTTTATTCTCAAAGACCGCTTTGAGTTACAAATATGAGCAACAACCAAGATTAAATACTCGGGCACTACTACGAGTACTAGTGAGATACACATCAATAACATGTATATCGGATATACCTTTCTTCTTGATGTTGTCGTTCTTCAAATCCAAGTACTTTGGGAAATTCCGCTTCAAAGGACCCTCCCTTGTAGTAAAAGCACTCAAGAATGCCTTAGGCTAGCCTTGGTCTTCTTCGCTGGCGCGGTAACTTTCTTACCGCCCTTCTTGAAGTTTCCCTTTTTCTTAGACTTGCCTTGCTTCTTGAATTTTGTGGTCTTATTGACCAACAACACTTGGTGCTCTTTCTTGATCTCCACTTGTGCAGACTTCAACATGGAGAAGAGTTCGGGCAACGACTTGTCCATGTTTTGCATATTGTAGTTCATCACAAAGTTCCTGTAACTTGGTGGTAGTGATTGGAGGACACGGTGAATCCCAAAGCATTAGGAATCACTATACCTAAGCTTTGAAGCTTACTTGTGTGCCCAGACATCTTAAGCACGTGCTCACTGACGGATCTGCCCTCTTCCATCTTGAAGTTAAAGAACTTTTCAGAAGCCTCATAACTCTCAACTGCCGCGTGAGCCTCAAATATCATTTTGAGTTCACGGACAATATCATGTGGTTCATGGTTCTCAAACCTTTTCTGAAGCTCCGATTCCAAACCATACAAGATAGCACACTGAACTATGGAGTACTGATTCTTTCGAGCGAGGAAAACATTCTTTACCTCATCGGTAGCATCACCGCAGGGGTCACCCAAATGTGCATCCAAAGACATAGGTCAAATTACCAGCATTGAGGACAATCCTCAAATTGCGGAACCAATCCGCGAAGTTGCTTACATTGTTTTTCAACTTTTCTTTCTCTAGGAACACATTAAAACTGATGGTAGGGGCCACCATTGATGTACAACATATTTGCAATAGTTTAGACTAAGTTTATGACAAATTGAGTTCTAATTAATAGTTAAATTAATCTAGATGAACTCCCACTCAAAACAATATCCCTCACATTGTTTTAGTGATCACATGAACCAAATCCACCACATCAAAACCGATCATCACGAGAGTTGATGTAGCTTTAATGGCGAACAATCAACATGTTCATCATATCTACTATATGACTCATGCTTTACCTTTCGGTGATCCGTGTTCCGAGACCATGTCTGTACATGCTAGGCTCGTCAAGATCAAACCTTAGCTTCCGCATGAGAAAATCTGGCTTGCTCACGTTGTATATACTCGCAGAATCTAACACACCCGATCATCACGTGGTGCTTCGAAACAATGAGCTTTAGCAACGGTGCTTACTAAGGATGAACACTTTAAAACTTGAAATTGTGTGCTTGAGGAATCATCTTATAATGCTACCGTCGTGAACTAAGCAATACAAGATGCATAAAAGGATTAACATCACATGCAATTCATAATATGTGATATGATATAGACTTTCTTCTTGTGCTTCCGATCTCCATCTTCAAGCACGAACATGATCTCCATCATCATCGGTGTGGCGTCAAGGTCAATGGCGCCGCTTCATGGTTGTTGTCCACCAGCATCAACTATTACAACTACTTTGAATAGAAACGCATGTCTTAACGGAATTTAAAAGACAACCATATGGCTCCTGCCGGTTGCCAACTTACAATAAGGAACATTGCATACATCATATATAATCACAATCATGGCCATGTCACATCACAGCACACCCCCTGCAAGACAAAGTTACACGCCTCTAATTTTCTTTGCATATTATACGTGGTTTGGGGCTTTCAATAAGTGTCGCTCTAACTTACGAACAAGAACCACAACGTTGATGTTTGAACTATCAAGTGCCTGTTGTAAATTGAATCTATACTATGATGGGAGAGACGGAAACCCGCAAAGCCACTTATGCAATACAAGTTACATGTTAAGCGTGGAGCAAGTCTCATGAACGATGTCATGTAAGGTTAGCCTGGGCCGCTTCATCCCATCATACCGCAAGATGCAAAGTACACAAAAAGCAATTGATAATAAAAGCACCACCGCCCACAAGGACCATTGTGTTCTACTCGTGCAAGATATCTACATATAGACACGGCTCTGATACCACTGTAGGGGTTCGTAGCATGGAAAACAAAAAAATTATACCGCATGCACACAAACAAGCCAAGATCTATCTACTAGATTGTAGCAACGAGTCGATAGAAGCACTCACCCTTGAAGATTCCAAAGCGGTTAACAAGAGCAGATTCTCGTGTGTGATGTAGCCGTACACTTGCTGATCTCAAGATCGCGTAGACGATCCTTCCGGCGTTGTGTTCTGGCAGCGCTTCCGCATTCGGTCACACGTTCTGTACTCGATTAAGACCTTCCTCTCCCTTGTTCTAGCAGGCAGCGGAGGTTGTAGTTCTCCCCTCGCGATTCCGGTAGCACGACGGCGTGGTGTCGGAAGTAGAGGGAAGATCCCGCAGGGCTTCGCCTAAGCCGGTACGAGTTATGGTGGATCTAGGGTTTCCCGATGGTCTAGGGTTTAGAAGACCGGGAGGAGGAGGAGGTGTCGGTGGCGGCTAGGGCAACGGCGACGGGCCGGCGGCGGTGCAAGGCGGCGGCGGCGCGGCTCGGGTGGAGAGGAGCTGTGCTTGGTGCTTTGGGGCAGCCCCCCCTCTATTTATGAGAGGGGGGCAGCCATGGGAGGGGTGAGTTTGAATCCACTTACAACCCCAAGTTGGAAGGACTCTCTCCTACTTCCACTAGGAAACTATTGTTCCAGTTTGACTTTTCAAACCTCCCGTTTGACTTTCAATTTAGAGCTTTAATTCTCTCTCACAAATGACCACACCAAGTGACCTAGGATATGATCTAACCATTCCACTTACCCATGACACATTCATGGACCATTCTCCTTCCAGACCGGTGAACCTTCTAGAACCTTCTAGAACCTCTTTGATGAAACACATCGGAATGTTTCCCGAACTCCGGAATCGGATTTTCCTTATATGAATCTTATTCTCCGAACCATTCCGGATCTCCTCGTGATATCCCGGATCCCATCCGAGACTCCGAACAACATTCGGTATCCCTTATTAACATTCCATATCTACTAAACAACATCGAATCCTTAAGTGTGTCTCCCTACGGTTCGTGAATTATGCGGACATGACCGAGACACTTCTCTGATCAATAACCAATAGAGGAATCTGGAAATTCATATGGCTCCCACATATTTCAACGATTACTTTGCGATCGAATGAACCACTTACATATGATACCAATTTCCCTTTGTCTCACGATAGTTTACTTATCCGAGGTTTTGATCGTCGGTATCTCTGCATACCTAGTTCAACCTCGTTACCGATAAGTACTCTTTTCTCGTTCCCGTGATATGTTATCCCTTGTGAGCCAGTCACGTGCTTGCAAGCTAATTGTATGACATCCCACCGAGAGGGCCCAGAGTATATCTATCCGTCATATGGATGGACAAATCCCACTCTTGATCCATGTGCCTCAACCCATACTTTCCGAACACTCAATGCCACCTTTATAGCCACCCAGTTACGGTGTGGTGTTTGATGTCATCAAAGCATCGTTCCGGTGATGGTGATTAGCATGATCTCATGGTCGAAGGAATTAGGTTACTATGTATCAGAAAGCTTATAGGAAACGAACTATTGAAATGATTTGATCTTTATGCTACGCTTATCTATTGGAGATTTCCATCATACCATTCTCCTAATGATATGATCTTGTTGTTAATAACATCTCAATGTTCATGATCGAGAAACCACGATCATCTATCAACCAACAAGCTAGTATTTAAAGAGGCTTTACTAGGGACTCTAATTTAGTTTACAAATCACACAAGTATTAATGTTTCCGGTTAATACTATTATAGCATGAATGTAAACATTTATCATAAACACAAAGATATGATAATAACCAGTTTTATTATTGCCTCTAGGGCATATCTCCAACGGTATCTTCTAGCACTTTTGCATTCAAGCATCTTCATTCTGCAGAATATAATATCATCATACAAAAGGATATATAGTTAGGATAATATATTAAATGCAATGAACGAGCTGAGCTACAAACTTAATTATAGAAATAAATCACTTACAGACAGTAGCAACCAATGATAGATTTGCCGAGGGCATGCTGGTTGTATAACTGAAATAGTTCGGTCATTTGAACCTGTATCGAGTATGGTTTGAAGTGATGCTCCTTTCTAACGTCCACCAGAAACCAATCTTTCTGATGTTTTTTTCTGCTTGCACATGTACCATTCGTGCTGATTTCGCATATGTGTGGATAGACGCGCGAGCTCCTCATTACTGACTAGGGGCTCCTCTTGGACATACTTCCGTACTATCTGACCCACTGGCGTATCTTCATAGCCTAAATATTGACCAAGAGACATTTTTGCTTCGGTAGCAAGTGCTTTGGCCTGCGATACAGTGATTCCCATTAGTGCAGCATTATTACGGGTTCTGGGGTCCATTATTTGCATGTCCATATCCATTTCAGCTCTGAAGGCCTTGTCGAGGTCTGAAATGACTTTGAGCGGGGCGACCGATTGATTCTTCTGTGCTCCAAGCTGGGCAACTTGCTTCCCGCTTTTTGCACTTGTGGTTTTTTTCTTCTGTGCTTGCTTAATAATCTCCCGGTCATAGTCTGATTCTAGATTCATCGATATCTAGGATGGTTGCTCAAGAAAGGACTTAGCCCACTTTTTGGTTTTTTCATCATATACCGTCTTTGGCTCAGGCTTTTTGGGTGCAAAATGCGCCTTAACTTGGGCATCCACATCCGCGTTAGTTTCCTCATCGGTCTTGTCATAAGGTCTCTTTGGAAGAGCCAGCGGGATGTCGACTATCTTTGTCGTTTGACCTTTCTTCGATGTGGGGCGCGGGGGTGCGTCTAACTTCCATTTCTTCGACGAGGTAGTAGTATTGCACGGAGGTGGAGGCGGAGATCGAGTATTGCGCGGAGGCGGAGATCGAGTTGATGTACTCTTGCTGCGGCAATCATCAGCGGGGCAGTGTGGACTTGGAGGTTGGCGATAATCGGGTTGGGGTGGACTTGGAGGTTGACGATATTTGATGCGGGGTGGACTTGGATTCCTCGGAGTTGGTGGCCTTGGCGCCGAGCCTGGAAACTTGATGTACTTCTTATTCCATAGAATGATGTTGCGCTTGACATCTCCTAGTTTCGTAAGGCCTTCAGGCGTAGGATTTCAATCTTTAGGTCCGTAAAATCCTCCACTATGTCATCCACCGTGACACGAGCATAGCCTGGTGGAATCGGAAGTGAATGGTGGAGTGCTCCAGGTAGACAAGGTAAAGCAGTGCCGATCGCCACCTTTAAGGACATGTTGTTCATTGGCTGATGTAGCTCACATTGTGCCATCTCTCTGACATCATCCACGGGGTAGTGAGGAGCTGGTGCATCATCCAGCAGTGCTTGATCATCAGCCCGGACCTCCGTGGAAGCCACGCTGCTTCTCCGCTGGCTAAGATCCAATGCAGGATCATCAGCCCGCAGGTGAGTTGACGATGGCGGCCTTTGGCTAGTTTCATGCATGAGGTTCTTCAGATCAGCTAGGTCCTGCTCTACGCTGGAGATCCGGTCTACCTCCCGGTCCTTCTTTCTCTGACGGCTTCTGTAACTGGCATCGTACTGAGGAAACCCTTTCTTCCACGAGACACCGGCGCCTTTGCCTCGTGTTCGTCCTCCCTTTTCAGGATTCCCTAGGGCGCGTGTCAGCTCGTCATTCTCTCTCTCGGGACGTAACAATCCCAACTGAGCATCGTTCATTGCTTGAATAAGGTCTTGGGAGGGTTTTAGATTTTTTTTCATGAAATAATGTCTTCCCTGTTTCTGGGTCCAACGATCCCCCGTGCCCGTACCACCAGTGCTTTGACCTCTCGGGCCATCCATCTGTACCAGGAGTGACGCCTCTAGCCCTCATTTTCTTCTCCATAGTTTCCCACTTAGGGACGGCACTCTTGTAGCCACATGTCCCCATTTTATGATGGTATTTCTTTTGGGCAGCATTTAACACGTTCTTTGCCGACTTTGCCTTTGCTTTATCAGATTGCTTGTACTGTACAAAATCGGGCCACTGTTCTCTCAACTTCTCGTTTACTCCTTTGAAGTCTGGAGTTTTCTTTTTCGCGACATATTTTGCGTATAAACTTTTCTTGTGGTTCTGGTACAGTTCAGCCATCTTGCTCAGAGCCCAGTCCTTGACTTTCGCTCTATTTTCAAGCCCACCCGGCCTTGGGGTAATACCATCTACCTCAAATTCTTCATACTCTGGAGGTAGCATGAAATGCGCTATGAGCTTCTGCCAAAGGTCATCTTTGGCATCATTGGTGACATAGTTGTTGGATTCTTCATCGGGTTTCTTTGACTGATTCCATTCTTGGATGGTGATCGGCAGGTTGTCCCTAACAAGCAACCCGCATTGATTTATAAACATCCTCCGTGCTTTTCTAGAGCAATCGGTTCACCATCATCATCTATTTCTTCGATGGTGAACCTCTGATTACCATCCAACTTTTTGCTTGGCCCTCGTTTCGTTCGAGCTGTCAATTGCTTCGATCCGGTAGGCTAAAAGAAGAAGAGAGAGAGAGTGATTAATATATATCTAGATCAGTTAATGAATAGAGGTAACACGAGACTTTATATATATATATATATATGGTTGTTGTCTGTAGTGGCTGTGAATCCGAGGCTGGAGTGGCCCCTGGTATATGCCATGGCTGGGCTGAGGATCCCCGGAGTGGCAGGTGACGATGACGAGGACGAAGAAGATCCTGAAGTTGCGTACTATAGGACTAGGCATGATTATGACTAAAGGGGGCGGCTTTAGTCCTGAGTGTTAGTTAGTCCTAGTTTGTCCCGGTCGTGAGTGTCGACATTATGCCGAGCTACTTGTACTATAAATAGGCATCCTTGTGAGTCCAGTCCTCCAGCAAGTTTGAGGCATCTCCAAGATGGTTTTCGAGAGCAGGGACACCACTACGGCCAGTTTCAGGGAGATGCCGCCGGATCCCAGTCCTCCGGCATCACCAATAAACTGGTCATAGAGGCACTCCCTAATATGTGAAATTAGTTAGCTCCTAGGCGTATTGATCCAGTTAGAGAAGTTACAAACAGCAAGATGGTTTTCGAGAGCAGGGACACCACTACGGCCAGTTTCAGGGAGATGCCGCCGGAGCCCAGTCCTCCGGCATCTCCAAGAAACTGGTCATAGAGGCACTCCCTAATATGTGACCTCACGCGTTTGGAGATCAGATCTTAATGGAAAGTATGAATCGGGACTAAAGGCCGCCCTTTAGTCCCGGTCCAGCCACAAAATGGGACTAACACACTCAAGATTGTTTGCAGACAAAACTATAAAAATGGACACATGGAGCATCTTCACTCATAAAATGTTACAATTATTACACAACATTTCTTCGCGTGTGTTCCTTTTTGATCCCGTCGTATCCATGGAGCATCTTCATTCATTAACATGATGCTTGGGTCATCCTTCACCGCGAAGGGCGGAATTTCATGAAACTTATCACAATCTTCTGACATGTCTGTCTTTTCCTCCACTCCCACGATGTTTCTTTTTCCTGAAAGAACTATGTGGCGCTTTGGCTCATCGTCTGATGTATTCTTTTTCTTATTTTTTCTTTTTCTAGGTTTGGTAGACATGTCCTTCACATAGAAAACCTGAGCCACATCATTGGCTAGGACAAATGGTTCGTCTAAGTACCCAAGATTGTTGAGATCCAATGATGTCATTCCGTATTTCTTGTCTACCTCAACCCCTCCTCCTGTCAGCTTGACCCATTTGCACCGAAACAAGGGGACCTTAAAAGTATGTCCATAGTCAAGTTCTCATATCTCCTCTATGTAACCATAATATGTGGTTTTTGACCCATTGTTGTCTGTTGCATCAAAGCGGACACCACTGTTTTGGTTGGTGCTCTTTTTTATCTTGGGCTATCGTGTAAAATGTATACCCATTTATCTCGTACCCTTGGAAAGTCGATATAGTCGAAGATGGTGACCTAGACAACAAGTATAGCTGATCTCCAAGAGTGTTGTTTTTGATGAGATGTTGCAACCAACCGCCAAAACTCTTCATGTGTTCATCTCTAATCCAAGAGTCATGCTTTCCAGGGTTGTTGGAGCGTAATATTTTCTTGTGTTCCTCGATATATGGGGCTGCCAAGATAGAATTCTGTAGAACGGTGTAATGTGCTTCGCTGTAAGAATGTCCGTCCCTACATATTATTGATTTGCTTCCTAGAGTACCCTTTCCACTCATTCAACCCTCATACCGCGATTGAGGAAGACCAATCGGCCTAAGGTCAGGAACGAAGTCAACACAAAATTCAATGACCTCCTCTGTTCCATAGCCCTTGGAGATGCTTCCTTCTGGCCTAGCACGGTTACGAACATATTTCTTTAAGATTCCCATGAACCTCTCAAAGGGAAACATATTGTGTAGAAATACAGGACCGAGAATGGAAATCTCTTCGACTAGGTGAACCAGCAGGTGCGTCATAATATTGAAGAAGGATGGTGGGAACACCAACTCAAAACTGACAAGACATTGGACCACATCATTCTATAACCGTGGTAGATCTTCAGGATTGATTATCTTCTGAGAGATTGCATTGAGAAATGCACATAGCTTCACAATGGGTACTCGAACATTATCTGGTAGAAGCCCCCTCAATGCAATCGGAAGCATTTGCGTCATAATCATGTGGCAGTCATGAGACTTTAGGTTTTGGAACTTTTTTCTGCCATATTTATTATTCCCTTTATATTCGACGAGAAGCCAGACGGGACCTTAATACTGCTTAGGCATTCAAAAAATATTTCCTTCTCTTGTTTGGTAAGAGCATAACTGGCATGACCTTGAAACCATTCTGGATGCAGGCCATATGGGTCTTTCATACGGATGGTCCTTTCGTGCTTCCGGTGTATCTTTTGTCTTCCCATACACGCCCAAGAAGCCTAGCAGGTTCACGCAAAGATTCTTCATCACATTCATCACATCGATTGCAGAGCGTACCTCTAAGAATTTCCAATATGGTAGCTCCCAAAATATAGATTTCTTCTTCCACATGGGTGCGTGTCCTTCAGCATCCTTCAGAACAGATTTTCCGCCAGGACCCTTTCCAAAGGTTACCATTTGATCCAAATCTTTGACCATATCAAATATATCAGCACCAGTACGCTCCTTAGGCTTCGTGTGGTGACATGCCAGACCGTTGAAATGCTTGCCTTTCTTTCTTAAGGGATGCTTGGCCAAAAGAAATCGACGATGCTCATTGTATACATTCTTCTTACAATGTTCCAAATATATATATTTTCAGTCTCATCTAAACAGTGTGTGCATGCATTGTATCCCTTGTTTAACTATCCTGAAAGGTTACTAAGAGTAGGCCAATCATTGATTGTTATGAAAAGCAATGCTCGGAGGTTAAATTCTTCCTGCTTGTGCTCATCCCACACGCGTATCCCGGGTTCGTGCCACAACTGTAAAAGTTCTTCCACTAATGGCCTTAGGTACACATCAATGTCGTTGCCGGGTTGCTTCGAACCTTGGATCAACACTGGCATCATAATGAACTTCCACTTCATGCACAACCAAGGAGGAAGTTTATAGATGAGTCACGGACCAGGTGCTGTGGCTGGAGCTCTGCTCCCCAAAGGGATTCATGTCATCTGTACTTAGACCAAACCTTAAACTCCTTGCGTCATCTGCAAAGTCCGGGTACTTTCTATCGATTTTTCTCCATTGCGACCCATCAGCGGGGTGTCTCAACATCCCGTCTGACCTACGTTCCTCTTTATGCCATAGCAACAACTTGGCATGCTCTTTGTTTCTGAATAAGCGTTTCAACTGTGGTATTATAGGAGCATACCACATCACCTTGGCAGGAACCCTCTTCCGGGGGGGCTCGCCCTCAACGTCACCAGGGTCATCTCATCTAATCTTATACCGAAGTGAAGTGCATACCGGGCATGCATCCAAATTCTCATACTCCTCACCGGGGTAGAGGATGCAGTCACTAGGGCATGCATGTATCTTCTGAACCTCTAAACCTAGAGGGCAGACAACCTTCTTTGCTTCTTACGTACTGGCGGGAAATACGTTATCTTTGGGAAGCATATTCTTCATCATTTTTAGCAACTTTCCAAATGAGGAGTCAGGTATAGCACACTCAGCCTTCCATCGCAGCAATTCCAGTGTGCTGCCCAGCTTTTTTAGACCATTTTTGCAATTTGGGTACAATAACTTTTTGTGATCCTCTAACATATGATTGAACTTCTCCCTATCCTTTTCAGTTTCACAATCTCTTCGTGCATCGGCAATGGTCCGACCAAGATCATCAGCGGGTTCATCATGTGTCTCTTCTTCATCCTCCCCTTCAGCATCCCCCATGGAAGTATCTCCGTACTCAGGAAAACCATGATAGTTGTCATCCTCCTCCTCTTCTTCATTGTATTCCATTATAACCCCTCTCTCTAAATGCTTGGTCCAACAATTATAACTGGGCATGAAGCCGGACTTCAACAGGTGGCTGTGAAGGGTTTTTGAGTCAGAGTAATCCTTCTGATTCCTACATCCACTACATGGACAGAATACAAAACCATTGCGCTTGTTTGCATCAGCAACACAAATGAATTCATGCACGCCATTAATGAACTCGCTAGAGCGTCGGTCAGTACCGTACATCCATTCCCGGACCATCTGCATTATAGTAAAAGTATATCAAAAACCATTACACAACATGATAAAATTATTACAAGTTATATTGAGAGCTTCTAGAGCATTAATTTTGAATTTTGAAAATTTTACATGCACCAATTTGTGAATCGGAGAAAACAATCAGCATGATAAATGCGGAGTTTTTAATTATTGTTCTATCAGTGAAAATCTCATTCCATTCTAAGCTCTGAAACTCTAAAATTACACATTTCAATTTTCAGTAACTATGTGCCTAATCAAAATTTGTTACACATATATATCAAAATCCTTCTACTTCTAGAGAATGCATGCATTGACCCATATCTCTATACTTTTAGAGCATTATAGAGCTAAATTAGCAATAAGAGATGAAAGAATGAAGTTCTAACCTTTTAAAGCTTTGGATTTAGGTGTTGCAAACTAAATCTTGACAAAAAAATGGCATGAACTCTCTTGCTTCTTTGAGAAAAATGGCCACCATATGCTTTAGGGCAGCAGGACATGAAGCAGAATATATAGTGGTGGACAACTAGTCCTGGGCCATGATACGACCCGGGACTAATAGTTCACGAAAAGACCAGCTGGCCTGCTCCAGGTCATTAATCCCGGTCCGTATTACGGACCGGGACTAAAGATCTGGTCCGGCCCGGGACTAGTGAGTACTGCCGTTTCTAGCCGTTAGAGGCCTCATGGCCCGGGACTAGTGCTCCCACTAGTCGCGGGCTGTGACAGGGCGCCGGGACTGTTGGCGTTGTTCAGTCGAACCGAAGATGGTTTTTACAGTAGTAATATGCCACAATGTTCTATCTATCACTAATTTTTATGTTAATAAAATCTATAAATCAAATCTACAAAGACTATTAGTTCGATCATACTTGAAATATATAATTGAAACCAGAATAGTGAGGTAAACCAAGTGTTATATGTTGATCCAAATTCTATAAAGTATATGCCAACTTCTGACGAGTGGAGCGAGGGCCGTCGCCGGAGGCTTGAGCCGTACGAATAGTTGAAGACCTAGGTTTCCACCGATATATAAACCTCTTGTAAGTCGTCGGTTGGAAAGAGTTGCATCTGTGAAATCCCCGGTGTTTGTAAACATTTTCCGATATAGTGAAGTTTCGATGGCTGGCGCCCGTGGTTTTTTCCTCTCTTTGTTGGAGAGGTTTTTCCACGTTAAATTTGTGTCCCCTTGCTGTGATTTTCTTTTCGTTCTTCGTAATCTTCTTTTCACAATTATAACTATTCATCGGACCACGTCAAACACCATCAGGTTCGATCATAATTTGTTTCATTAGATAGAAGATTATGGACACCATGCTCATTACAAGTAATAAACAATTTAAGAATATCCAATAATATAAAGGTAACCAAGAATACCGAATGATATGAAAGAAAGAACAATTCTTTAGCATCCACTGTATATCAATGTGTTTATAGTAATTTATAAAATAAATGGTATCAATACAATTATAAGAAGGAAAAATATGTAGAGAAAAGTGACCAGTAGTCTCTTGATAAGTAGTAGGTTGAAAAAAATCTTTAGAACTACGAGAAATAGCTGCCATGACAACATGTAGAAAATAATGTAGATTTTGTAATGTGCTGTTATGGTAACCGCCAAACATGTACAATATTGCCTTCTGTATGGATAATATGAAGAACATAGGATAAATGAAAATGGCAACCATGAAAGATGTCACAAAGAATTTTAGGTTGTACAGTTCATTGCTCTAGCTTTCAGGATTTAAGATACTATCCCCTTTCATTCCGATCCATTTTATTTGTACTTATCATTTTACATTATCTACCAGTCAAATGATGTGCAATAAAAAAGGCAACACAAATCTATGCAAATATATTTCTGAACCTATTAAATCAAATATATTTGTATTCTAATGGTACTTTTGATAGAAAAACAAATATATTTGATATAAGTCCTTTCCTTCTTGTGAATACATGCTTGAGTACCATTTTAAACCCATTTTAGATGCGCTGTGTTTTCTGATCATTGAAACACGATGACTACTTTCTATGATCGATAGCTCTGACGATTGTGCTCACCGTAACATGTGTTCTAAAATCATATAGATGTTTATTTAGCATAAAGGACTGGTGCATGTTTCTTGTGAGATTTAGAATTTTTACATTTATGACAAACTCACAATAAGAATAGGTGCATTATGCCGTCCGGGGTCGCCACCTGCAACTTGGAAAAAGGCTCATGACGCTCCCATGCGTCGGGAGGTAACCCAGCCGCCTCGGTCTCCTTCCCCTCCTCGCCGCCGCGGTGGGCGCGGCCCGGGCCGTCTGCGTGGCGGGTCCACCTCCCTCGCGTGGATCACGGGCGCGGCGACCTTCCACGACGGGGATATGGTCCTGCAGGGTCTCCGGCGGCGGGGACGTGTGTGGCTGGCCACGGCGGTGCCTGGGGAGGCGGAATGCGGTGGCGGTGCTACGGGGGCCAGGGCCCCTCCTCGTGGCTCCTAGATCTTCTGGGTCCGTCATGGGGGTGGTGGGCGGCAGTGGAGACCATGGAGGCGTCGGTGGCGACGGGGAGGTGGTCCGCCTGTTGCAGTGGCGACCCGGACGGCTGCGCTGGCAGCACCTAGGCCAATCTAGGCCTGATGCGGGCCCAATTTGGGTCAGGAGGGCTCTGGGCCAGGCCTTGGTCTGGCCCCTACCAAAGCGCGGAGCAGGAGCAGTCTCTGTGCTAGGCGGGCCTAGGTAGGTTGCGGATGCTGTCTTGCTTGACCCGCTGCCCGGCCCGTGTGGACTGGATCCGAGCCAGGTGGGCTTGTACTTGGTGCTAAAGTCCTCTGTCCGCTCAGGCGAGCCCGAGGTGGACAATCCCCGGCCTAATCCAAAGGGCTCTGGCCTCTTCCCACTCGCGAGCCATTTCTTGGTGGCCTGCGGTGGTGCTCCTTAGACCGGCGGCGGTCCGGTTGGCCCGGGTGACTACGGTGGTGATGGCGTTGCTGTTTGGCGGCGGGGATCTGCGGTGGCGGTGGATTCACTGGTGGACGGAAGAGTAGAGACTAGTGCTAGGGTTGGCGGCGATGGTGATACCCTTGCTGCAGTGTGGTGGCGGGGCTTCACGAGTCCTTTTTGGGCTCGGCCGGACCAGTGAGGGCCTGGTTTGCCCTTGCCGCTACATCCGGTCGGCTATCGCCCTTGGGCGGTGGAGGTAGTTCCTCCGTGTTGTACCGCCAACTCTCGCCAAGTTTCTTCTTTTCAGTTATCACTCACACAGTGGGTCTTGGTGAGGCGATGGGGGTGACTGCTAGACCGTGGTGGCGTGTGCTGGTGGACGACGAGCTTGGTGGAGCAATTTGAAGCGTCCGGGAGTGTGGTTTTTTTGAGGGGTCGGGAGAAATCCTTGTCGTCTAGACATCGACGTGACGGCGCCTGCGGGTGTCGCCATCCTTCCTGGAGGGCGTCGGGTGTATCTCTTCCCTACACCCCGTAGCGTATCGGGGGAAACCCTAGGACCTGTCCGGGCAGCAGCGTCGTGGTCGTCGCTTTCCTTCTTGAAGGTGCTGCTTGGTACGCGATGCTTCGAAGCGCTAGTAGTGTGGTGGGAATTCTTCGGAGGGCGCAGCGGTTGTGGGTCATCCTTGTTTTCGTCGAGCCATTGTCGTCGGCTTTGTTTTCTTTTCTTGTTCTTTTTAGTTTTCTCTGTTTCTTTCTTTGGGCGTTGTGTTATGCACCAAAGAATGATCTCAAACGTGGTTCTTATATTTATATAATTTAGGCGTATCTGCTTTCGAGAGAATAGGTGCATACGGTACAAACACACTTATTTCTTCAACTATAGTTGTATATCCAAGTTACATAGAAGTTCAAATGAGGTTTAATTTCAGATGACAAAATCTATGGCTAAATTATTGTAATTTTATAGCTAAAATATTGTCTTTCTTTTGACCTCGGTGACAGAGACGCACCGGGTCATTTAGTCTAGTCAAAAGATCGATGCATTGGGTAAACAATGAATTCTACGGCATTGCATACGCAACCGGTGCGCATGCATACACGATTGCACCGCAGTAGTACGCCGTACTAGTAATGATTAAAATTTGGACATCATGGCGACTTCTTTGTCACGCGCGCGACGGGGCTCCGTGAAATCATCGTGATCTCACTAATGCTGCTTGTACGAGCAACAAACGCGTCATCAGATATGTCAGGCGTACGTCTCGCGACGTGACATGGTTCCTCTCATATAAAACTCGCTACATTAAGACTCATATACTAGTTACCAAGCAAGGCGTCATGGGTGAATTAAGAACTTATTGTGACGGTGATGCGCCCGTCGTCATGGTACGTCGGTCCTGACGCGAAGCTTGATCTGACTGTGACGGTTTGCCAAGTGTACTTAATCTGTACTTGTGGAGTGCCATGGTACATCGATCTCGACTTTTCAGAAAACGTTCTTTAATCTCCTTTTTTGTTTTGCTTGAACAAAATTGAGAATTCTAAAGCATTATTAACTGATTGACACGATATATATCGCCAAGGCACACGTGCTGCGGATTCGTGGAGTAGATGTGGCTGAGTATCTTAATGAACGACTTCAGATTTGCAGATGGAGAGTATCGAGGGGAAGAACCAACCTTTTCGGGTTATCCAAAAATCCTATCGAGCGACTAGATTAAAGCAAGGAAAAAAAAACAAAAGCTTACCTAAATGTTTTTTGCGAAATTTCACCTATCTATTAAAAATCATCAGCAACAGTACAAAGAGGAATCAAAGTAATAAAAATTATAAATAAGTCACTGGACCACCTAGCAAAGCCTATAAACACTGGTGACACGTCGTTGTCCTCGTCATTCCATCCTTGGAGCCGGGTAAAACTTGTTATAGTAGAGCTTTTTACAATAGATGGAAAGTCGTCGTGCTAAAATTACAAAGTATCAGCACATCAGAACAACAACCATGACCAATGATGACAACGGTAGATCAGACGAGACTGACGTGAAACTATACCAACGTACACAAAAAACTACCGGATCCCAACGATCCATCGGACACACGACTTAACGCATCGTCTATTAGCGTTAGATGCACCACCAGGACTGGGTAGAGAAAGGAGCATTTATTCTAACTACATGATATAGCCGTTGTCTCCACGTCTTGAAGAAGACAAAGAAAAACGTTAAACAAAAGAACAGAAAACCCCGCCAGCGAGAGGACGGTGGTTCGCCACACCTCCATAACCCCAAGTACCACGGAGACAAGGCATACCGGCAGCATCACTCCACTCGGTGAGAGGGGTGAAACCTTTGATGGGTTTTTGTGATCAGGTACCGGTTCAGTGTCTCTTCAGAGTACTTGGTACCGTACGACGAGTATATCTCGGTCCGCATACCTGGAATTTCTTCGATCAATAATGCTCTGGTAGTCGGGTCAATAAAAAGCACGTACTGCATGTAACATGCATGGTATGTTCTAGAGATGAAAGTTTGAAACCTTTAGTGTATCCTAAAGACTAACTCAAATAAATAAACTAGTTTTTTCAAAAAATAATGATTTCTAAAAACTTAGTTTTTTTATAGTAAAAAGAATAAAGAATACCTAAAGGTTACCATTGCCATCATGTCCCCTCCTAGATACGTTCGCGCTAGCTAACGTGCGATCACGAATTCACGATGTTAGAGCATCTCCACTCGCCTATCCAGGAGGCTGATCTGGACGCCGAATTTCGGTCCGGATCCGAAAATTGGCCCAGTCGCGTATCTAAGGACCTGTTTTCGTCCGGATTTCGCCGTGTTTTGGTTCGACCTACTCAGGCCGAACCCAGGATCCTGGGTACGTCATGGGAACGCCGGACGAAGCAAATTTGACGAGTGGACCCGCCTAGTCAGCATATATTCGCCCTTTATTTATCCAAAGTTCGCCCAAAGTTTGGCCATAGACCATATTCGTCCAAAGTTCGTCCATGTAGACCATATTCGCCCAAAGTTCGCTCAAAATTCGGGCATATTCGTCCAAAGTTCGCCCAAAATTCGGGCATATTCGCCCAAAGTTCGCCCAAAGTTCGTCCGTATCGTCCATATTCGTCGCCCAAAGTTGTCCATATATACCAGATTCGCCCAAAATTCGCCTAAAATTCGGGCATATTCGCCCAAAGTTGGTCCGTATCGACCATATTCACCCAAATTTCACCCATATAGACCAGATTCGCCCAAAGTTCGTCCAAAATTCGAGCATATTCGCCCAAAGTTGGTCCATATCGACCATATTCGCCCAAATTTCGCCATATAGACCAGATTCGCCCGAAGTTCTCAAAATTCGGGCATATTTGCTCAAAGTTCGTCGGTATCTTCCATATTCGCCCAAAGTTGGCCATAGTTCGTCCATATCGCTCATATTCGTCCAAAGTTCGCCCAAAGTTGGCCAAAATTTATTTAATTTTAGCCAAACTTGGGAACTCGCTTGGGTACGCGAGTGGAAAACTGGGCGTATCCAGGCCAAAATTAAGCTCCGTCCGGCCAAAAAATATTCGGATTTTGGCATGGATTCACGAGTGGAGATGGTCTTAGGAAGTTGTTCGACAACCTGTGACGCGTTCTTCCACGCGGAATTCCTTCATGAAAACAAATAATTTCCTGTTTGTTCGACGTTTTCCGAAGCGCAGAATGCACTCGGCTTGGGCTTTTTGGGCCAGCGCTTGTCGTGTGCTGGGCCTCAAATCCGCATGCATAGTACCCTGAACCCAACTTAAACTGAACCCACGGGTTGAATTTTGAGCAAACCGAACTAAACCATACCCACCGAACATGCATCATTCACACCCAATTACGCAAACCAAACTCTACCACGTGGTATCTTCACCTTAACTGAACTAAAATCTCTGTAGGAACCATGGTTAACCAACAGTTCAAGAAGAATGGTAACCCATCTATGTTCGTCATATTATAACCGTTTCTCCCTAGGTGAGTACAGAGAACCAGTAGATGTGTACGGTACGTTGCGGATTAACTATTTCGACATGCATGTGCATTGTTACTTGTTGATCGTCCGCGGCAGGCAGTTAGCTACCATGCATGGCATATTGGCATGCATGACCTGCGTAGCTTGTCAAAATGAGCAATAATGCTGCACTTACCGGACAATTTGTTACGGACAAACCTTATGGGATGACATGGCAATCTACCGCGCGTGAGTCAGGATGAGAAATATTCGGAGCAACCGTTGCAAACTCTCCAATCGTGCTACCACTACGGGACGCGCGCGCTACGCCGAGGGCAAAAGGCCGTCGGCATAGACTGTCGGCCGGTTGTTTCTCAATTTTTTTATTCTTTGAATTGTTTCACTTGTTAATCTTCTACTTTGAACATTTTTAATACTAATTATTTTTAATATTTGATTAAATTTCAGTCTTAGCCAAACTTCCCAACAGGTCACTCATCCTAATACTACTCCAGCTTCAGCATGCTTAACTTCTTTGTTCCTTCGGAATCCGTTTCCGCAAAGTAATTCATACATTGGTGTCAATGCTATGATATCAATCCTATTAACTCTTATATCATCATGTCACATGTTTGTATTTTTTGAAATTACAAACAATTATTTAAATAAATATTAATGAATAAGTAAAAATATTATTAAATTCAAATAAAAAATATAATAATTTTTTTTATATATTTTTCTATTTAATATAGAATAATTAATATCTTTAAATCTGTAAATCGAAATTCAACAAATAATATGTCTAAATTGATCAGAAAAATGAGAGGAATCCAAATATTATATCCATATCAACTAATCACAAATCCTCCGTTTTTGAATTAGCTGTTTGGTGGTTGCT
Organism: Avena longiglumis; assembly: GCA_030063025.1. Classification (NCBI taxonomy): domain Eukaryota; kingdom Viridiplantae; phylum Streptophyta; class Magnoliopsida; order Poales; family Poaceae; genus Avena; species Avena longiglumis. Next base: position 558,648,267 of record CP125974.1, read on the forward strand.
TTAGAAATCCTCTTTTTGCGCTCGGATAATGAAAAATGCCTTTTTGGTGCGATGAAAAGGAAAACTTGCATTGGATCTTTGATAAAATAGCATATTGTGAATCTAAAAATGATTTTTGTAAAAAAACATAAGCATCGGATCATGTACCTGTAGTTCATATCTGACCCACTTCCTGCCGATTCGGCATGAATTTGTCTTTTTCACCAAAGGTGGACGGAAAGATTTCGGATTCCCCCTGTTGGGACATTGTCCATATAAGGTGGTATAGTATTTTTGTAAAATGTGGTGGTAGTATTTTGAATTAGCCATTTGGTGGTTGCTTCACAAAACCGTTCGTTTTTTATGCTCGGAAAATAGAAAATGGCTTTTTGGTGCGACGAAAAGAAAAACTTACTCCTACAACATTGTTTGCCATCCCATGATGCATGTGTATGCATAATATGGGCATATTATCACAAACTATGCCTTGGTTCTAGCCATAACATTGGTCATTTGACCCGAAAGCCAAGAAACCTCGAATGAGATAGGTCATTTTGTGAAGTTTTTTTTGAGACATAATCAATATATCAAGTTTGCTATTTTTTCTTATAACTATGTCACATAATATGACATCACGCGAAGGTTTCGCATTGTTTCGATCGTTTTTGAATTTTTATGCCCGTTTTAAACTATCGTCAAACTTTGTCGAACGGCGGACATAAAGATTCTTAGCTCGGGACCGAACCTCGCTAAACTTTCATTAGATCTTTGATAAAATAGCACATTGTGAACCTAAAAATGATTTTTGTAAAAAAACATGAGCATCGGATCATGTACCTGTATTTCATATCTGACCCACTTCCTACCGATTCGGCAGGATTTTGTCTTTTTCACCAAAGGTGGACGGAAAGGTTTCGGATCCCCCTGTTGGTACATTGTCCATATAAGGTGGTATAGTATTTTTGTAAAATGTGGTGGTAGTATTTTGAATTATCCATTTGGTGGTTTCTTCACAAAACCGTCCGTTTTTTATGCTCGGAAAATAGAAAATGGTTTTTTGGTGCGACGAAAAGGAAAACTTCCTCCTGCCACATTGTTCGCCATCCCATGATACATGTGTATACATAATATGGGCACATTATCACAAACTATGCCTTGATTCTAGCCATAATATTGGTCATTTGACCCGAAAGCCAAGAAACCTCGAATGACATAGGTCATTTTGTGAAGGATTTTTGGGACATAATCAATATACCAAGTTTGATATTTTTCCTTCTAACTATGTCACATAATATAACACCACGCGAAGGTTTCGCACTGTTTCGATCGTTTTTGAATTTTTTATGCCCGTTTTAAACTATATATAATGTTTTATGTTTTACTTAATTTTTATTTATAAATGTGTAATATTTGAGTGTAGATAGATAGGTCTTATTTTTCTGCAAATTTTGATATATTATTTGTATTTTTCCGAATTAGAATGATTTAGTTATAATTTTTCAAAGTTTAATGAGATAAAATAAAAAATAGCTACGCCGAGGGCAGCCGTCGGTGTATGCTACGCCGACGGCTACGCCGAGTGCAGCCGTCGGCGTATTACGCCGACGACTGCTTGGCGGGGCTGGCCTGGACGATGGCTACGCCGACGGCCCCGACCTTTAGCCGTCGGCGTAGCGACCGGCCGTCGGCGTAGCTTCCCATTCCTGTAGTGTACCCCACATACCGTCTGTAATAAAATTTTGTAATGCCCTGATTGGTTCGCTGGATTTTAGTCTGTATGTTTTACGGGCATTCTGAGGTCCGACTAATTCGTTCGTATCCGCCGTAATATACGGATCTTTCCGTAAATGAAACACTGGAACAAACGGGGCGTAAGATGATCGCGTAGGTGTAGCTAGCATTACTCCAAAATGAGGAGCACCCAGCCGTTAGTTAGTCCTAGACTGTAATTAATCGAGCGACACACAGGGGAACCAAATCTCAGGAACCGGATATGTACTATATGGGTTAAGCCTGTTTAGGATCGGAACCGTTAGATTTGGATCCATACCTGACCACACCCAAACCAATTATTAGAGTAAACCAGACCAAACCAAACTGTTCTCTGAGTTAGCCCACTAAAACCCAAACTAAAGATGCCCACGTGAGAAACTAAACAATTACATCCGGTTAAATCAAAACCATTCACAAGTTCAAGTCCAGGGCATTCACGGCATGCTTTCTCCCTCAACCATATATTATGTGCAGGAAAAAGGAACCCAAAAATTAGGAAAACATGAAGAAATGTACATATAGATTTCCTCTGCTCGGGAAGATCTCTCTTTGATTACACACATCGAGTGGAAATAAAAACACATCTAGGTGACAACTGACCTGATTAGGCACACAAGGGGTTTACTTGAACAATACCTATTCTATCATGCATATGTAAGTCATGCGAGGGTGGCAAAATCACTTATTCAGTTCCCCTAAATGCTAGATTTTGGCGATTTCAGAGGCACAAAGCTAGTGGTTGTTGAGATTTTGGCGAGCTTTCAGAGTTCAAACTATGATTCTGATGTGCTTTTATGAAAATTGCATATTTCCAGTGGTCAATTTTATATCTAGTCTATGCTGTAAAAGTTGAACTCGATGCAAAAAAAGATTATTATATTCACAATAACTTTATAGCTAGTTTTACATACAACTGATAGCGGTCCCTAGTTGTAGGAAATCAAATCTAATTTTTAGTAATTTTCCAAGTTATATTCATGACAACCTACTTCATAAAGCGTATAGATTTTAAAATTCCGTAGTTAGCAGTATCAAATAGTAATGCGGCAATAATAACACCTGAAGCACATTGTAAAAAACATTTGTAGTTTAGAAGGGTAAACAATGTAGGTACTTTCAGTGCCCAATCTCATCTGAAACCGCATCTTGGGAATAAATAGGCCAAATATGTGATGGGGTCTCTTCTCACGGAGTGTCTTTACTCACCACAGAAGGACATTGTGATTTCTGAAAGTAATTCAGAAGTATGTGTACATAAATAATGAAGAAATAGTAGATGGTACACTGAATAATGGTGAAACTATGGACAATTCAACACTTCAACTGAAAAAACGACAATTGTGAGAGCCAGCAGCTAGGAGACAAATTTATCGTCCCACTTGTTCTACTGATGAGATAAATGGGAACTTCGGGGACTGATCAATGCAAATACGTACTTGGAAGGTGAACATGATCAATGCAACGTGGCTACTGGTAATTAATATAGCGAGGAAGCATCATCATTGAACAATGAGGATCCATTGCCGCACAATCAGCTGACTCTTTGCACAGTAAAACACTAGAGGATGGTTCTTCAATATCTAACAATGATGCACTTCCTGCTAGTGCATGTCAGCTCAAGAACTTAGTTGCTATTGCAGACACTCCACGTGACGGTCTTCACCTTACTTTTAAGTAAATTTTAATCTTTAGTTTTCTTATTATCATAAACATTATTTACTTTTATGTTTGGGAATGCTCTGACACATGCCCAAGCCCAACGGCTTAATAATTAGTAAACGACACAACCCTTGGTTCAATGTTGGTTTTGACTGTCATTATTGCTACACTTTGGCTCGCAAGTGATAGTTCACCCATTAAAGCTCTTGCATCATAGTAGTAGGTAGGAGTAGTTCGCTTGTCTAGGTGTCTTCTATAGTTGTAGCTCCTGATATATCTACCAATATGCCAGTTGAATAATACAAAATTCTTTACCAAGAACACTGTAATACTTATTAACCAAGCAGCAAAACTTTTGGTAACTTTGCTGATAAAACATGAGCTACATGATCTGGCGGCAACCTTCATGGGCAAGTCGAAATCCCCCTTTTCCATTATTTGGCAAAAATTATCTCTTCCATCCACATTTTAATTTAACACCCACTATCAATACAGGTTGCAAGACGATGGTTCAAAATTCCAGTATTTCTAACTCACTATTTTTCTTTAACATAATATGATAGATAAAATGACTACAACAATACTCCATAAACTATCTTTTAATTCACGCATTTTCTCTCTCAAACTAATACCAATAGATAACCATCTCAAGACAAATACTTGACCATTTAGAGCAGCGACGCTCCAATTTTTCTTTCCTCTTACTTCTAAACACCCAAATTAGAAATCAGAAGCCTAAGGATAGTAGCACCTGCATGCAGAAAAACGTAGTAGTTTAGCCATGGTACTTTCAGCACAAACAATGAGAAAGTAAAGTTTATTAACACCGCATGAGAAAGTGAACACACAATTTCAAGTATATTGTGGTAGTCCATACAACCAACAATGAAGTTAACAACGACAAGAGGGGTTGTAGGCTGCATATCACCTTCAAGTCCTCCAAGAAGTCTGCCCCTCCTGTTACCACCACTGACGTCATATACATTGATCATTCCCTGCAATTCGCGGAATTCTTCTTGCTGCCAAGAAACCCCTCCATCAACTCCCCCAGATGCTACTCCTCTAGATATGGTCGCTAGCTCAGCCTCGCTCGCAGCCCACGGGTGGGCATGCCGGCGGCGCCAAGTGGAAAAGGCAGGGCTAGTTGGAAAATTGAGGTTATCCTCCTCGTCCGGGGTGCGGTGCTGAGAACAACCGCGGCATGGGTAGGAGTGACGCATGACCCGACCACCATGCTCCAGATCAGCACCCATCTCGGGCCAAAACGGGAGCAGCGCATGAACGCTGATGAAGAAAACGATGCTCCGACAAAGAATTCGCCACAGTGCGCTCGCCAAATGCCCTCACAGCAGCCGCAGGTCACCAGGCTTAAGCCTATACAAGATCCACCTCGTCCCCTATCACCATCGCATCCGGACCTCCGGCGCCGAACAGGGATGGTCGGCAACCACAGCCGCCACTTCATAGGAGCTGGAGGCGCCGTGTAGCCAACGTCGAGCCCGGTTGTCTGCCATTCCCTGGGCCAGTGTGCTCGGTACGACGCCGTCGATGGCGGGCTGGAGGTGCGAGCACCGGATGGATCGGTCCGTCAACCTATGAGATAGGATGGACTTCACTCCTGTGGTGGAAATCAAGGTGGGGTGGCGGCGGATCGGCTGATTTGGTGCGGCGGCGTTTCAGGAGAGGTAAGAAAGAAGCATGGGAAGGGAGGAAGCAACGAGGATTGACTATTGAGTTGGGACTCGGGAAGAGAGGCAGATCCACCTGTAGTTTTTTCTGGCATAGGAGAGCACTCGGTCGCTGTATCGTGGGCCAGGATCATGGATAGGCCCAATCCTCGGTCAGAAAGAAACCTTTTACCAACCCAAATCAACGACCAAGATGTCTTCCATCCAAAGATCCAACGGATGAGAATACATCTACCGGGAGTGCCCTCAAATGGCTGGGTCATGCTCAAGCTTAGGCTATAAAATAATTCCTTCCCTTATTGGTAACAATGTGGCGGTGGTTTTGCACATAACATTCCAATCTGAAAAAAAATGAAAAAAAGAATGACCCAACATGGAATAGTTGAAAATAATAATTCTTGGATAAAATAAAAATAGTGAGAAAACTTTCTGGAAGGTTTATTATTGAATTCTAAAGATGTATAGGTACATAAATATTCTAGAAAAATAACTGAATTTTAATAAATTCAAAAGGTTTTGTTTCCTATTATTGCCCTTCTTTGTATTCATATTTAAACTTTTTTTTTGATATTCCAGGGTTTTGGAAATATCTTGATATTTTACTATTTCCCTTTAAGTTTAATTAATTTTACATATTTTAATTTCCCTGATTTTTCTGTTCTTTCTAGTTTTCTTTTGATTTATTTATATTAATTTTATTTCTATCTATCTTTAATACACCTTTTCAAAATCTGACATGGCTTTTCTTTAAAAGGTCCTCATTTCACTTTTTTTTCTTGAAATAGACTGTTGTGTGGGTGAAACAGTAGCCATTTATCATCAATCACGGTGAATGTGAATAGATGATAAAATCTAAACGTTTTTTATATTGGAAGGACCAAAGAAATGTTGTACTATTACAATTGTGAGACTAAAATTGACACTGAGAGTGGTGTACGGTCGATGGAAATATAATACTCATATTTTCATTAGTCTTGCTCGCTGTTTTCACCTTTCCTCCTGATGCACCAAACACACACACACACACCTAATGATGGCCGAGCTAATTAACGTCGAAGATCAAGAGCTGTATGGCGCGTACACTACGCGTGGTCAAGTCGCACGAGGACTGGCCGGTCTCCCGGCACGATTAACTTTTTTTGACTGCGTGCCGTCTGTACTCTCCGCGTAGTACTGCAAGCTTGCATATAGAGGAAACCCTACCAGCGGTCCTAATTCTTTTCGCGTGTCTTCAGTTTAGTCCTAGTTCTTTTAAAACGTATATCTATGTCCTAAATATTTCGTACGTGATTCACACGAGGTCCTAAATCGGTTTGATCTACGTTTACTGGTGCCACGTCGACATCAGACATGTGGCAGTTGGAAAAATTTACGGAGGGACCCTTATAAGATGCGAGGTTCTAATTCCTGGGCCCCTAGTTCTTCTCCATCTCCGCTCTTTTGTCGCCGATGTTCATGGCGCAGACCACCTCGTTCGTTTCGCTACTGCGCTCACCGATGTCCTCGCCGTCTACAAACCTGGACCCGGAGAGCGCGCCCCCATCGCCCCGCGTAGGAACTCGCCGTCGTGCGACGTAAGCAGAGACAAGACATGAGTGTGGCATAAGAGGAGCCGTGACATGCACCTCGCCGCCGCACGAGCAGCGGAAAACGCCAGGTCCGACTCAATCACACAACATGCTTGGTTGCCAACATGGGAGTGGCGTGTAGTCCGCCGACAACACGCGCGATGAGAGTGCGGCACTCGACAAGGCAGGATAGCGGCACACATTTGTTGGGATCTAGCGTTGCTTGTGTGGGCGCGATGGATGAGGCGGGTACATGGGTGAGCAAGGGGGCAAAACTCATGGGATCCATCCTCACGGCAATCGCCTCACCGAAGCTGCACCTCCACTGCCGGTCTACCGTTCAAAGACAGGGGATTTCGTGATGACGAAATACAACCTCAGGGGTCTATTCGCAAATATAAAGGGTGGCTGGTATGCCACGTGGGCCTCACTTTTGACGTGGCACCGGTCAACATGGGTCAAACCGATTTAGGACCTCGCGTGAATCACTTACGAAAGATTTAGGATCTAGATATGCATTTTGAAAGGATTAGGACCAAACTGAAGGTACGCGAAAAGAATTAGGACCGCTAGTGCGGTTTACTCTTGCATATATTCTGCCTTCTACGCAAAGGAGTCAGATGCCCTTTTTACCATCTCGATCGCCTCTTTCTCCCATTTCTAATAAATTCAAAGTAGTACACTACTCCTTTGGAGTACAAAAAGTTCGTACCTTTTCGTTCATTCCTCTGGAAAAAACAAAAAAACGATCGCTCGATCAGAAGCTTCTTGTCAAGAACTTCGTGGAATCTTGTGTCACTTTCTTTAATGGCGGCGTACGGCCTTTGAAAATCCCATCTGATTTCGTTCGTGTCAGCTGTAACCATCACAGATTACGTGTGGCCAGGAGGCCAGTCATTCAGGTGAGCCTAGGACAGGCCGGTACGTTTATGAGTGGGCGTATACAGGAAAGGGTTAACTTGTAAGGTGTGATGATGCGCACACAAGTGCTACGTGGGAGGGGTTAACCTGGCGAGGAAGCTGCTAGATTCTGGGTACGTAGGGCATCGACCCTAGAGCGTCTCTATCATCAGATATCTTAAAATGTAATACTCCCTAGCTACTTGTAATTCCTCCGTCTCAAATTACAAGTCAGAGTTTTGTCTAGATTCGCATGTATTTAGATGTGTTTTAGTGTATATTCTAGACAAATTTTCGACATCTAATTCGAGACAGAGGGAGCATATAAGATTTTCTAAACGTCAAACGATGTCAAGTTTGACCAAAAAAAATTGTAGGAAAAGATATCAATTTTTAGAATACCAAATAATTACCATCTGATTTATCGCGATGTATATTTTTGTATGGTACACTTTTTATATTTTAGATATAGTTAACTTTCTCAATATACTTGGTCAAAGGTTGATAAAGTTTTACTTTAAAAAAATACTATATGCACTATATTATGACAAGGAGGGATTATAAGAAAACTTCGTTCGAGGTACACGTGTGGTCGGGCTGAAAAGATTCCCAAAACGTGCAAGCTGTAAAAATAAAAAACTTAAAAGTGGTATAAAATGCACCTAAAAACGTTTTTACGGTGTGAAATGGAGCCAGACATATCAGATCATGTAAACAGACACCTCTACCATATATATACATATATGGCCCACATCTGGCCCACCTTTTTCTTTTTTTTCTTGGGTCATCTTCTTCCTCACCGAGCCTCAATCCAACCTGTGTTGCGCCGCACTCTCGCCTCCCCTTCATCCACCCTCTTCATCCTCCACTGAGCCCTACACCGTCCGCAGCTATGGAGGCTTCTCCCCATGTGTGTGGGTTGTAATATCCGGAAGAATAGGACGCTTAAGGACTAAATTGTAAGCGGTGAAACTCCATTGCATGCATGTGAGAAAATATGAAAATTTCAAACTTGTTTGGAGAAGATATAAGTGATTGAAGTTAAACTCCAGCGTTGATTTTTTTGACTTAGGTCAACACTAGGATTTGAATTCAAATTTCAAAGTGAACTTGTATTTTCGAATTCTAGGAACTCAACACACATATAAATTTGAGTTCAAAGACTCAAACATACTTACACTCAACAATACAGATTCTAGCAGTAATAGAATTCAAAATTGAGGTTTGAATTATTCAAACTTGAACATATACAAATTTACACAAGTAACTAATAAAAATAAAAATAAAAATAAAAAATGTTAGAACAATATGATAATCCTCATAAAAGGATCTTTATTCATAATAAAATGAATACAGTGTTGCTTACATGATGATTTCATCATAAAAGAAAACTACAATTAGGATCTGATCCTATTACAAACTACAAAGAAAAGAAAAAAATAATTCTATACTAAAAACTAGCTAGCTTGGATCCACCAACAAGTGAATCCAATTGATATAGAATCCAACTACAAGGTCCAGGAACTGGTCTTGTACCCTGTGATTGAGATTTTGAGCAAACAACAACAACATCAGTAGGTTTTGTACAATGAACAGAATAAGAAAAAGCAAGTCACATTACAGGATTGTTCAGTAAGTTGATCACAGTACAAACCATATAGCCAAAGACAATAGCAAAAACAAAGCATAGAACCAAATAGTAAGAAATGAAGTACGTAAATGAGAGGAAGAAATACCATAACAAGCTAATTCTCAATATTTAATGTGGCCTATATATGAAGGAGGATATACAATTTTCCTTTCAGTCCATCATTTTTCAATCAACACTAACTAACATCGCGTAGTAATCTAACACCATTTAAAAGTTCTATTTACAGATTTAATATAACCGACAAAAAGACACATTGATGTTTTGACAAATGACATAATTACCATTCACCCATAAATTCAAGACGGTCAAAGATGTCACTCGCCGCATGATACCTTTTCTACCATTACATTTGTGATAGTTGTGGAGCATCTCTGTTTATTATCATATAAGGGGAAATAATGTGATAGAGAAATACTTTTCTAACTTTGGCTACCGATGTGTAAATATGTTAACTAATACTACGAAAAGAAAACAATTTATTTTTATCTGCACATTAACATACCAAAAAATCTTGAAAATTTAACCGTGAAGAAGACATTCATGTTTCTAAAACTTAGCACATTTTGACATGGATTAATTAAATGAGAGGAAGAAACATAGAACAAGGTATTCCTCACAACTTAATGTGGTCTAACTGTTAAGGTGGATAGGCCATTTTCATCACAGTCGTTCAATTTCGTTTCAAAGTTAACTAACCTCGCCTACCGATCCAACATCGTGTAAAGACTTTTGGTGTATTTACTTATCTACTATTTGTTAAGGTGGATGAACCATTTTCATTACAGTTGTTCAATGTCGTTTTGAAGTTATCATGTCAAGACTTTAGGTCTATTTACTTATCTACTATCTTACCAACAAAACTAATGGACATTTTGATATATGACATAATAATTATTTCTCCACAAATTTAAAATGGCTAAGATGTTAGTTGCATACACACTATTTTGTTTACCACGCAATTTACGATAGTTGTAGAGTGTTTCTGTTACTTATCGGATAACGGGAAATAGTGTCACATCAGAGAAACAATGTTGTATTTATCGAACACCTTTAACCCACTAAAAACATTGTCCTCGTATTTGTGGGAGCCACTATGCTAGATAAATACTAAAGGAGTGCATAGATCTCAGGCGCCTGAGAACTTTTTATGTCTAAGTCGCTGATGTTATTCTAATATTTTTGCTAAAATCTCGGTTACAACCTAGTTGCAAGTCATAATATAACTCATTAAATTCTCAGTTATACCTTACTAGTTGTAACTCATGTGTAACTTTCACTTTGCACGAATCACGGGGTAAATCGAACGGTAAAAGAGGCGACCGAGACCTAAGAAAGTCAGACGTCTGAGAATTAGCAAAACCGAAATACTAAACATACGAACTCAACACTTAATTCCCACAACTATATCCTCATCACGGCAATGCAAATTACTCAAGGATATATCTCTGCCAAAAATTGCCACTATGTGCAGCAAATTCTCGGATGATGAAGAATAATGAAAGAAGAACATAAAAAAGAACTCTGTACAAGTTTGTTACGGAGTACTCCTAATTAGGCGCACGCAACGAGTACTGACCATCTATCACTCTGCCGATCTGTTGTGCGCCATCGCCGGAGACTCATCGGAGCTACTCATTTTGGAGCCAGAGTCGTCGGAGTAGGCACCGAGCTTTCAATTGGAACTGAAATTTGGGATGGAGAGCACGAGCTCCTTGACGTCAGAGCTGGACGACCGGAGGTGCGCGAGGATCTTACTGAACTTGGGCCTGCGGCGCGTGATTGCGATGGACACGTCGTTAGGGAAGAGGTCCCCGCGGACGAAGGCGTGGTACACGGTGGTGGCCAGCACGCCGGTCACCGTGACGACGGCGATCCCCGACATCCCGACGGCCAGCGCCCGCGTCACCATGTTGTCCACCCTCGACGCATACAGCACCGTGGCCAGGGCCACGCTGGTCATCGGGAACGTGTATGCCCACCAGGCCAGCGAGAACCTGAAACCCCGGAAGAGGTTGACGCGCACCACCAGCGACGCGTAGAGGAACATCGAGACGAAGTAGGCGAGCTTGGCGCTGCTGTTGAACTCGCCGGAGATCCTTGCCCAGGCCATGGACGCCACGCTTGGCGCGGCCACGAAGAGGAAGAAGACCGGGTGGAGCTCCTTGGGCAGCTGCACGTTGGTGGGGAGTCGCTGGTAGAGCGTGACGAAGAGCACGACGTAATGGGCCAGCCCCACAGCGAAGAAGAAGATGGGAAGCTCCCGGAGGCCCATCCTGGCGCCGAGCAGCGCGCCGACGAAGTTGCCGACGACGGCGAGGTGGTTGGACGGGTTGGCCACCTTGGAGAGGCGACGCTCGCCGCTGGACATCCACTGGCCGTAGATCTTGAGGTCGAGGCAGAGGATGGGCACCATGAGGATGTACCAGACAACTTGGTGGATCTCCCACACCGGCCGCGGCACGCCCTTGACGAGGAAGAGGCAGGCGATCCACGGCGCGAAGAAGAAGTTGACCCGCACCGGGTGGTGGAACTCGCGCCGGACCGCCTCGTAGTAGAAGACGATCTTAAGGAGGTAAGTGATGGAGACGAGCACGGTGAGCGCGACGGAGATCCACCAGAGGACGAGGTTGGCGGCGGGGTGGACGCGCAGGAACGCCGTGGAGGGCTCTGACTCGAGGGTCTTCCACAGCATCGCCTGGCTGCTCACGCCCAGGCACATCCCGAACGCGCTGATCGGGAACCGGAGCAGGAACGGCCACGGCTCGTCCTTGGGCAGCACCGCCACCTCCGTCGACTGGACGCACCCGGTGTTAGAGACGACGATCGATACATGGTCTTGGCAAGAAGGATGAGGCAATGGTTATGTGGTACGTACGCGAAGGGTCTCGAGCTCGGGGCCTTCGAGGGCGGCGAAGTAGCGGTCAGCGGTGGGGACGTCATCGTCCTCGTCGGTGTCCTCCTCAGAGATTTTGGACGCGGCGCCTCCGTGCTCGACATCATCGGCTGACGGCAGGGGATCCTGCGGCAGCCCGCGGAGTGCGGAGAGCTGGCGCTCGAGGCGGCCGGAGAAGGTCTTGAAGTGGTCGAACCGCCGGTCCCGCTCCCGCGTGCTGTCGCTCCGTGGCACCGCCGGCGCCTCCCCGCCCGCGCCTCTGACCATCAGCGACGGCTGCGAGTGGTGCCGGGCCTGGTTCAGCAGATTCGGCGCCGCGGGATGGTGGGCCTCGGCCATGGTGTCGCTAGGCGGCGCCGCGCCCACGCCGCGGAGGGACGGCCGTGGTGGCATGCCGACCTGCGAGAGGTGGAGCCCCGACGGCGAGGCCGGCACGCTGAACGAGACAGAGTACGGCGTGTTTCCCCGCGTCGACTCATGGTGAACGGCCGCGGCAGGGACGCCGATCACGGCCGCGTCCTTCGTCGCGCCGCCGTCGGCGACATCCAACAACGATTCCTCCACCGACGCCCGCGACGGGACACGAACAAGAAGCTCTTCCATGGACGGAGCACACCCTGGCGCGCCGTCCGCCATGGCCACCTGGACACCCATGCTCTCCGTGGTCGTCATGGCAACAACTCGATCGATCGGTGCCTCCTGAAAAATTTACGCAACGATATAAACCGTGGATATAACGCGCATCGTGACGGGGCTTCTATATACACACACAGGTGATGACTGGCCGATCGGTGCAAGTGGCGCGCCGGCGGTCAGGTCAGCGGCGCCGGCATGGGACAAGAAGCACGTGGACGTGAACCGCGAAGATTCCACGCATGAGCGCACTAGCAGCACGTACCCCCAAAAAGCCTATCTGTAGCGCGCGTCGCCGTCAGCGGCGGCGGCGGCGGCAGCAGCAGTGGCGCCGAATTCCTCCTCGCCTTGTAGGTGTATGTGAAAATGCGACGTCACTTTGACTGCTCCCGTCGTCGTCGTCTTCAATCACCGGCGATCGAGCGAGCGAGAAGACGGAACTTTTTTTTCCTGCGTAGGAAGCTGCACCTCGACTCGACAGAACGCAATCCTATATATACACTCGCGGGCTGGACCATGGCAATTGGCAAAGTACTGTGCTGAGCGACAGGTGTGGATAGGTGGACTGTTTTTGGTTGATTCCATTGGCTGTCCTTTGACCTGAATAAATATTTTATCTTTTCTAATTTATTGATTATGGTTTTGTGAATAAATGGTGAACAGGCTACAACTCGTGCTCCAACGAGTAACACATTCGGAATGAATGTATAATAATGGTATTTTAAATTTTGGCAAGAACTATAGTCTTTTTTTTTTGCGAAATTCACCAATCCATTACTCCCTCCGTCCAGAAATAAATTATTTGGATTTGTCTAGATTTGCATGTATCTATTTTAGTGTGTAGATGCATTTAAATTTAGGCAAAACCAAGTCTATTATTTCTCGACGGAGAGAGTACTAATCTTTGACAGTAGTATAAAGAGACTAAAAACTAGTACAAAGAGATCTAAAAGTAATAAAAAATAAAAAATAGGTCATAGGACCATCTAGCGACGACTAAAAACACTAACACGAGTCAAAGACGCGCAGCCGTCCTTGTCCCTCCATCACCTGAGCCGGGCAAACTTGTCGTACTAGAGATAATTATAGTAGACATATGGAAAGTCGTTGTGTTAAGACCACAAATGACCGACGCACTAGAGCGGCAATCATCGCCAATGATGACATCCCTATATCGGAGGAGACTGATCTAAACCGACGAACACAAAAACAGACAGAATTTCAGGAGATCCGCCGGACAAATGACTCGACACACTCTCAGTCGATGCTAGATGCCCTAATCTTTTTTAATCTGAAAAAGGGAGAAATATAAACGTGTAATAATAGATCAAAGTTGGTGGGGAAATGGTGTGCACAGGAGCTCGTGCTTAAGAGAATAACATACCTTTGCAAAACTAATCGGAAAAATATGTTTATATGTCCTGATGGTGCTACTTTTTTAACAAGGCAAAATAAATTGCACTTTTTTGATGGTACTCTAATCAGAAGGCTTCCTTTTTTTCCGTTGGTTGAAGGCTTTCCGTTGGTTGAAGGCTTCCTTTTTTTCCGTTGGTTGAAGGCTTTCCGTTGGTTGAAGGCTTTCCGTTGGTTGAAGGCTTCCTTTTTTTCCGTGTCGATAGTTTGATCTGCAGGATTGGAATCCTCTTTTTATCCCTTTGTTGTTTTCTGTGGTGTTTCAACACTTCCATAAAACAAATTATTATGTTGTTTTTTTTATCCTATACAGAATTTAAGAGAGTTCCTTGATAAGAATATGAGTAATTTTTTAATATGTTTATTCCAAACAACACATGACAATTTTTACTAAGGGACTGTTTTTATACGTTACATGCGATGGAGAACAATTTAAGATGGGAGTGATTATATATGGCTCGGTCGATTTGTACATCTACAGTAATTTCTCCATTCACTATTCACAGTCATATGAATATACGATAATGAAATAATGATAGTACTATCTCTCTTTTTTTATAGAAAAGGTCTAAGACTATATATTATCTGAAACTAACCTTTACAAAAACTTTTTCAAAAGAAAAAAGAAATAAAACAAAAGTCATTGAAAAATCCAGCACCATCTTCCTTCTGCATCCCTGGATGACGCATCATGAGCAAAGCTCGATGCCACCACCTTTTTGACTTTGACAATTCTACCATGTTTGTAAGTAGCAGCACATAGTAGTAGTATAAGGATTCAAAGTTTCATCAAAATTTCAACGGGTACGAAAATGTTTGTAAGCTCAAAAATTCAGACCAAATTTATACATACTAATTTTTAATTAATCTCATGTTGAGCTCTCGAAGTGTTCTGCAATTCGAATCCTAGTCTGAGCTTGAACGTGAGTGCAAGCATGATCCCCTGTCCGCCAAGGATCGCCCCCGCATCTCGACGTCGACCTGACAAGACCCTTGTGGTTGTGGCTGTTGGGTCGCTAGTAGGGGTGCCGCTACTAGCGCAACACCCACGCGCAGGAGGAGGAGCCCCATGCGCAGGGGGATCAGCCTCCACGGATGTGGGCGGTGTAGGGCTCAGTGGAGGAAGAAGAGAGCAGAGTGAGGGGACGACGTAGGGGGCTGGATTGAGGCTCGGTGAGGAAGAAGATGACTCAGGAAAAAGAGAAAGAAAAAGGTGGACCAGATGTGGGTCCTATGTGATAGAGGTGTCTATTTACAAGATATGTTCTGTCCGGCTCCGGCTCCGTTTCATACCATAAGGCTGATCATAGTGAAAGTATCATACTAGTAGTATCATGCATATGATACTAGTATATGATACTATCTCTATAGTGCATGGTATCATATGATAGTATCATAGTAGCACTAGATTTAATGATTTGTAAAATCGCAATACTAATTATGATACTCCCACTAGAACTAGCCTAAAAACTGTTTTAGGTGCGCTCTATACCACTTATAAGGTTTGATTTTTATTAGTTCCACATTTCTAGGATCGGTTTGGCCCGAGCACACTTTTTTCGCGTACCGCCATTGACATTTTCTTGTACATCCTCCTTGCAATAATATAGTGCGTATAACATTTTTCAAAAGTAAAACTTTATTAATTTTGACCAAGTTTATTGAGAAAATTAACTACATCTAAAGCGTACCATACAAAAATACACACGACGATAGATGTGATGGTAACTAGTACTATTTGGTATTCAAAATATTGTTACGTTTTTCTACATACTTGACTTTTAAAAAAACTTATATGCGTATTTTGGCAAGGAGGGAGCATGGCTTTTTTAAGAGATCTGATAGAGATCGAATCTCTAGGGTCGATGTCCTACCCAGAATTAATCTTGCAGTTTCCTCGCCAGTTAAGCCGCCCACGTAGCATCATCACACCGCACAAGTTAACCCTTCCCTGTATACGCCCACTTAGGGCACGAGCAGCGGAGGCAGTGGTATGGTGTGGCCTCACAGCCTCCACGTAGGAAATACTTCACAAACCACCGCTATGCAAATTTCTGTCCAACACAGGCTACTGTTTTTCTGGCTTAGCTATATTTTTTCTCTGCAAATCCCATCCCATCGGCAGGACAAAACATCTCTCTTCCTTTCCCATAGCCCCCTTTCTTTTTCGTTTGTCTCTGCTTTTGTCAACAAGGAGGCGATTTCCTCTGCAGGATCCCTCTTTAATCTATGAGCAGCAGGTTTGTCATAGCTAGACAGTGGAGGACGACGTGAATAGCAAGGGCAGCGGTTCAACCTGGAGGGTTGGCTGTGCCCTAAACGTATCTGTCCTAGGCTCACCTGAATGACTGGCCTGGCCACACGTAACCAATAAGGAAATCAGATCGAAATTTCAAGGGCGTATGCCGCCAATAAAGAAAGTCACCCAAGATATCACGAAGCTCTTGACAAGAAGCTGCCGATCGTCGTTTGTTTATTTCAAAAGGAATGTACGAAAATGTACTCCAAATAAAGGAGTACTGCTTTGAATTTGGAAACGGAAGAAAAAAAGCGACCGAGATGGAAAAAAGGGGCATGTGATTCCTTTGCGTAAAGGCATAATATATGGCGAATTTCTTGCAGTAGTACATGGAGAGTGGAACGGACGGCACGCCGTGCAGTCAGAAAGCTAATGGCGTGGCCTACTCTGTGGAGCCTCTGTTGTCGTGCCGGGAGACCGGCCAGTCTTCTTCTTCCGCCACCTCGTGCGACTTGACCACGCGTAGTGTACGCGGTAGGCATACAGCTCTTGATCTTCATTCCCATTTTATGTTCTCTGTTAATTAGCTCGGCCATGCATGGACATTAGGTGTGCGTGTGTTTGGTGCATCAGGAGAAAAGAGGAAAAAAGCGAGCAAGGCTAAGGAAAATAGCTTATCACTGTCAATGTCACTTTTGGTCTCACAATTGTAATAGTACGACTCCCTCCATCCAGAAGCATATCGTAGATTTGTCTATATTCATATATATCTATATGCTAAAACTTGTTTAGATATATTCGATTTTTGACAAAAAAAATACGTTCTTTTTTTTCGATGGAGGGAGTATTTTTTGGTCCCTCAAATATCAAACCATTTAGATTTTACCCTTTATTCATATTCAACATGTTTGATAATAAACAGCTATAGTTTTACCCACGCAACAGTCTATTCAAGATAAAATAGAGCAATGAGGATTTTTTTTTTAAAGAAAAGCCATGGCGAATTTGAATAAGTATAATAAATATAGATAAAAACAAAATGAACATAAAGTGATGGAAGGAAAACTACTATGAATAGGAATACTGTAATTAAAAAATATATAATTAATTAAATTTAAAGGGAAAATAGGTAAAATATCAAGATATTTTAAAAAACCTAGAATATCCAAAAAAGTTTAATATGAGGAAAAACAATACAAAAACAATAATAGGTATGAAAACCTTTTGAATTTATTGAATTCTATTACTTTTATACAATATTTGTGTACTACGCATATATAGAATTCCATAAGTCTTCCCAAAGGTCTTCTCGGTGTTTCTATTTTACCTAAAAAAAGTGTTTTCAACTAATCCATGTGTTGGGTGATTCTTTTTTCATTTTTGGGTGGATTGGAATGCCATGTGCAAAAACACCACCACATTCTCATAAATAAGGAAATGAATATGAAGCTAGACGGTGCTGCCACATTAGAGACCAAGATTTTCTAGTACTCCCTCTGACCCATATTAGTTGACATGTATTTATCAAAATTTGGATGAACCTGATTCATCCAAATCTAGACAAATTTGAGTCAACTAATATGGGTCGGAGGGAGTATTATTAAAGTTAAGAGGCGGAACTTAGACATTGCAATAATTGGAAGGCTAAAAGTAGACTTTTCTCTAAGCTAATCAACTCTTCATGAATAAAATAAATTTTACAATAGTAATTATTAGAAGAGAACTAAGGAAACCAACATCTAGACTTTCTACACATAATTTAAGATCTAGAGTCAACTCTTCGTCACCTTAATTTGTTGGACTTTTAATGTTGAATTAATACTGTTGAAAAGAGAAACATTGCATTAGATATGTATATGTCACTATAGATAATAGGTAGGGATTGAACTGGGAAGCTGAATATGTGGTTAGACCGATGGAGAAATGTTCTAAGATAAGAGAGATCAAGCATAAATAGCCGGTGAAAGTCACTCTGAGTACGAGCTTAAAGAAGTCGCTACTATCGAGGACTGTATATAGTCAGTACTAAGAAATCAACTATGAGTCAACAATATTATTAATATTATCTGTAGAACGTACATGAAAGCAACATATAAGATTTTTATTTCTGAATTTTTCATCCATCCAAATTGTTCCGAGACGTCGCGAGAGGAGACAATTCATGCAATGTATCAGCAGCTCAGCGCCATCTGATATAAAGATGCTTCGATTGACTTTTGAGTAGTTAATGGTTATCATGTGATTGTACACCTGGTAATGATTTTGGTAGGAGTTGGTAGATCATGTACAGCTCGAACAAGATGACAGACAAATTGACATCTACGTAGGTACGGTTCAAAGTATTATATTTTTCGCTTGGTACACTTCATCAAGATCTAGAGGGTATGCATATATAGATCCACGGATATCAATATGAATTTGTGCATTGACATATACTATTGCATGATTAGACAACCTAGCGGTGGCCTTTGACCAGAGACCACACTAGCCGCGCGCGTACTACACAGCAAAAATAAGAAATGTGATAAAAACAATTATACATTATAAATACACGCATATGCACACTCGCAGCACACACCAGTCTAATAAAGTTCAGCAACGCAAAGCAGGAGAATTACAGGTCGTTGCCTGTTGACGCTGTGGTGTCGATCGAATTGTTGGACCAATTATGCCACTAATTTTATCGTGCACCTTTAGTCGCTTGGTCACGTAAAGGCTGCTTCCACGACTCACGGCGCGCCTCCCACACAGAACAGCATGCATGCATGCATGTTTAGTCAAAGCAGAAGGTGGATTAGTCAAGAACTAGTAGTTAATTAAGTACATCTTACATTAAAAATAGAGGCACTTCCTCCATTTCGTAAAAATAAGCATATAAACTATGTGAACACTCTGACCAAGCTTATAGGAAAATCCGTTGAGAATAATAATGTAGACAATGATTTGGCATTGTAGATATTGATAATTTTTTCTGAAAGCTTAGTCGATGTTTATATCGATCCACTTTGAAAATAATATAAACGTGCAAAAGATACATATGTATCTAGATAAATCAGCGACACTAATTTCCAAACGGAGAAAGTAGTTTCTCTCTCTCTCTCAAAAAAAGGGAGAAAGTAGTTTGCTATACTTAATCAGTGTCGTCATATAGACTTTTGCCTGAGTTTTTGAGAAAGATCATCGAGGAACAATGGGAGTATATGCTTGCAATATACCGTTTTGCATCCGTGCCGTAATTAACTACCTGTACGGAGCATATGGTAGTAAGATACTGGCCGTACTGAGTCACGTTGACGTGGCTGTACATGTGCAGAGAAGCATGCATGTGTACGGGTGTACACACAGATGTGCAGCCTCTAGTAGCATCGTGGATCTTCTTAGCAGATCACGGTGAAGTATTTTAATTAGGTGACTAATGACCGACGTGGATTTTTTTTGTCGGCTCTCCATCCGTTCGTGAGCTAGCTGGTTATCACTCAAGCGCATGCAGATCAGATGCATGTACGTAAAGAACGTACAGATCGACCATACAAGTACGTACGGTTACCGTACGCCGACCGCGCTCTCCGTACGTGCACACGGTAATTTTACATGTGTACTCCTACGTACGTACGTATGTTTTACTTGTGTCTGTGAGTATTCAGGTGACGTCATGCACGCGTAGTAGTACTTGGCTTTTTTTTGGAAAATTTGTGTTGGAGTTGAAAAGGTTGAAAATGTAATATATATGCAGGTGCGCGATCATCGATGTGTGAAGCCACCAGCCACACGATCTCAAAGTCGTAATTTGGCGTAGAAAAGGGCAGCATGCATGCAGCGACCAATATATGCACCTACCGATTACACGCATGTATTGCACGCCGGAATTGAATTGTATCGGACTCTGGTTGAAACAGGAACGACTCGACTACTTTGGAAGAGATATAAGGTCCAGCCGGAAGATCTGTCACTCTTCGTGCTACTCTTCCCATTTTATATTACTCCGTATGTTATTTTTAACCAGCACCCAGTGATTCATATATATGGACGCGATCACTCCGGTTTTTCTCCACGTAATCCCGTAAATGCGGTCTAAAAATCAGCCCCTGGATGTAATAAAATGTTAATATTTGGCATTAACTTTGCGTAGATTCATATGCATGTATCTAGATTAGATAGTACATTCGTACTTAGATAAAGTTAAAGCCATTAATATGACCAAGGAGAGTAATATCAAATATATAGATTATGAAAATAATACTCCACTAAGTATATACTATACTTCTAATATTATTTATTTAATTTTGAAAGAGGCGACAAAACCGCTGAGTCACCGTCAACAGCATCAGTCGCGCGCGCACAAGTCCTCCACTCGTTCTCGCGCATATCTCAAGACGCGACGTCCCCGCTGACTAATCCCATTGCCGTCGTGGTTGGAGGCTGCCGTCGGCGATCGATCGAGGACACGATATTCATCTGTTTAAGTGCGTCACCGTCACTGCACGGCACCTCGACTCGGCTCACACTCTCTCTCTCTATATATACTCGTGTGACTGAGGGTGTGAACATGTTTCGGGGATATCCATGCATGTTTGCCCTATGCAGCTATGTTTGATTTGATTGACTGGGCATTGACATCAATAATAATTAGTTATAATTGTATATTTTTCTTGGTAGTCTGGTGAACAGCTACACCTCGCTCTCAAACATGAAACACATTTGGAAAAAGAGTTATATAATGATATTCTTACGGCTTTTACCAACGAAAAAGTGTAAGTTTTACTTTTCGCTAACCTACATAATACCAATTTTCTCAATCAGTTTGAAACTTAGAAAATCTTAGTCCATTGAGAGTTGAGACATACACAACACATACCTATATTATCATGATTGCGCGAACATGTAATCGATAAAGTTAGTGGAGAAAACGGGGGTGCATAGTGGACACGGGTAGAAGTGACTCACCGACCTTTCATGAACAATAATCCAAAAGGCTATATTTGTAATATATGAAGAGAAAGGTGTTTATTTCATTCAAATGAATTTCACGGGATTTGAATAGTTAGGATTTTCTATAAACAACGTAATGTAGTTCCCAGCCGAGGTGTGGGAGCCAGGAGAGATTAATGAAATTATTCTTTTATGAAAATCTACTTATTCATGTGTATGGTAAATAATAGCCATACAATTGTATTGGTTGAACATATGTGAACCATGGATAAAGAATAGTCAAAACATATCAGAAAAAGAAAGAAGCAAGTGAATAAAATAAAAATATTTGTAAGCTAGGTGTAGATCATCAATATGTGGTGTAGACCATATCGTTGTGCACGGGTATTACATGTGTGTATTTTGTGGGAAATATAATTATTTTTTAAATCACATATTATGGGTACTACATTGTGAATGATGTTTTTTATCAACTGATACATATTGGATTTTGAATTATGTATAGAATCCATTTAACCGATACATTGTTTGAGTCAATATCACACATGTTATACCAATATAAGGCTTGGATTTTGCCGCAGGTTAAGACAAACTTAGGAATATTACCCAACCTTCCATGCACTACATTTGTCAAGTATATTTGTTCTCTTCCCCTGACTCTCACTTGATATAACACATGTTTAATTACCACCTATGGGGTTCACCTATATCGTTTTAATAGTTGTTCTAGTTCAAAAATCAAGGGGTGCCTTTTCTTTGCGGGTGAAAAATCATGCGGTGCTTGCATTCTTTGTGGTGAAACTTATGGGTATGTATTGGTTGAGTACTAAGATATAGACTTTTTCCCTAAAGATAAAAAAATAACATATTCCATGAAGAGAAAAATATTGTTAACAGGTGGCCATATATGGATGAAAGTTATCCTATAGTCAACTATGAAATCTCAAGAATTGGAATGAACCGTTTGACTAGAAAATAATGAAATAATGAGTAATACCAACTGGAGAGGGCGTGAGGAAAATATAAGAACAAACCACTTGTTGTGACCCCGTTCAATCTATATTTCCATATAATTTATATCTATGCCAGGCAATATTGTTTTATTAAAATTTACTAGATATTTGTTAGACATGTACATTGCAAAATCATCTATTGAGATATTTAAAGTTACTAATAGAAGCATATAAAACATACTATAGTATGTCTAAGCGGCACATATCATTATGTAAGTAAGTGCATTTATTTTATCATTTTCCGACTTGCTTCGTTTTATTCGGAATTTGATTGGTGAAATATATCAATCTACATACTCAAAATATCATATATTGTATGACAAAATTGAATGTTAACTTACTACTTTGCTTGTAGCAACAGAACTCTAAAATGTTTAAAAGTGAACTCTAAATTACATACTATTACATGTTGTTGATGTGTTTAGTATTACTAAGTTCTATTTTGATTAAAAAAGAGAGTTGTCAACATTCTTTGACCAAGTGTATAAGGAAGTAAAATTGTTTAGTATAAATATGGGATGGTCATTTATATTTACTCGGCTAGTGATCCATCAAATGACATATTACCTACATTAGAATTTCACTCTCCGTGGTAGCAACGAGAGCATAATTTAGGAATAAACGGACATAGTTTTAAGAGAGAGCATGGGAGGGACGTGATACTACAAAATTCCACTAGAATCATGACCAAAAAATCTCTATCATGTTTTGTATTCAAAATTTGGGGCGGTATTTTCCTAATGCAGTAAAAATTTATATGCTAAATCACCCGCATGTTCTAATTCATGGCCAGTAAGTCGACTCCGTGAAAAAAAATAGAGATGCTAAGGACGAAGAGGGAGCCATTTTTTGTTCCTAATTTCAATGTAGGTTATGCATGCAATAAAGTTGATGTTCAAACTAAATGTTGTTAGGTTTGCTATCAGAGTGGGGTTGTTTATGTATGCTTTGTTCCAAATATGTAATCCCTCTTTTACAAATAATCGTAGATGTCGTGTAATGTGGTACTTTCTATTCATATGATGTTGGATTATAACTTTTCAACGAATTACATATTAATAAAAGTATATCTGAAATCTCTTGCTATACAAGTGAATTATCATGTACATTATGCTACAATGTGCGGCAAAAACGAATTTGATGGAACAGTAGCAACACACAGGCATTCAGCAAGTTTCATATTAAGATTAGTCTGTCTCTGATGAGGGCATGGTACATGCTCCCTCCGACTGAAATATCAAGGTTAGAGAACCAAATCGTTAGGACCAGGAAGGTTATTTACTTTGTTCCCCTAAAGTTGCATGTACAAGTAGTCGAAAGAGTAAAACACGACATTGGAGAAAAGCGAGCTAAGAGGAGACATAGTGGGAGAGGAGACTGCATGCATTAACAAGAGGGAAATAAAGAGTAAACAACATTAATTATTCGGCAGAATTAGGTCTTAGATTCCTGAACTAATCCGTCCATTCACAATTCACAATTGGCTCATGTTCTAGGTTTGGTCATAGTCAAATTTATAGAATTTGACCATATGTGTAGAAAAAATATCAACATTAATAATTTAAAATATGTTGCATTAGAATTGTCATCAAGTATGGTTTTATTTATATGTATTTTATATTTTTTCTTATATTTTTGGTTAAATTTTCCAAAATTTGATTTTGACTAAACACAAAACAAGAGATAATGATAAACAGAGAGAGTACTATCTAAAATCGGGAGGATAGTAATAGTACGATAACCGAACATGGGAAATACTCCAATGCCTTTTTTGCGAGAAAAAATACTCCAATGCCTAGGGTTTTAAGTGGAATCCCACCAAAATTCTAATTTTTTGTTTATTTTGAAATTTGTAGTGTAAGTTTTTATCAAAATTTGTGGCATCCCGCAAAAACCACTACTAGAAAATCGCGTTGAATTTGTGCATTGCATCGCCATCATCATGCATTGTTTGCATAAAACTATTTCGCAAAGCCCGTTTTGTTTTCTAGAACGCCCCATCTTTATTCAAACTCCAAAACCGGGTCCCCGGAATATTTTGTTTTGGCCGCTATCGGTTTGCAGATGGCCCGTTTAAATCAAATAAAAATTATATTATTTTTAGTGGGGGCAGTCGAACGGGCCAACCAGACCCGAACGACCACCCCCTGTTTTCAAATCGGTCCAACCTGCCGCCCCATCTAAATCCTATCCCACCTAAAACTCTACCCAAACCCCCCTGGCCACCTCACCCTGCCCAATCCCCACACACCACCTCAGCACACCCTCTCCCTCCACCAATCCCTCCCTGCCACCTCACCACCCCAAACCCCCCTCCTCTCTCCCTCTCTCGGCTGACAGACACACACGGCGCACGTACCGCCCCTCTCCCCACTGCAGGCCCCGGCGCCAGCACTGGGACCAGTCCACCCTCCCGTCTGAGCCTCCTGACCCACCTGCCCACCTAGACCCAGCCCTTTGCCCAGCGTCCCACCCGCCCCGCCCGCCGCCCCACGTCCCTGCCGTCCTTCTTCCTCCTCCAACCCCGCGCCCCTGCCGTCCCTCACCTCGCCCCCCTCCGGCCCGCGACCGCCGCTCCGGTGAGCGCCGCCGCCGCTCGCCGCTCCACCTCCCAGGCTCCGCCTGCCGCCTCCATGCGAGCCTCGCCGCCCTCCGCGCAGCTCCGCCCCAGCCGCCCGCGCCCAGCTCCCGCGGCCTCGCGTCCCCGGCTGCACGCCGCCCTTCAGCGCCCGGCCGTGGCGCTCGACCGCACCCCGCCCACGCTTTTTCCTCCTCTCGGCGGTCCTCTCGCTGGCGGCGGCGCGCCGCCCGCCACCGCCCCGACCGACCAGCAACCTCCCCGCGGCTACGCCCCACCGCCTCCGGTTCCGCCAACCACCCCAATCGCCGCCGGACCCCCCCCCCCAGACCTCCTCGGCAGCCTTCGCCTCCGCCTCCAGTCCCCGAGCTGCGCGCATCTCCCGGCGTCTGCCTCGCGCCCACCTCCTCGCTACCGCCGTCGCCTAGCGCCCCTCGACCTCAGCGTCCGCTCACCTCCAAGTCGCCGCCATGGTCCTTCACGCCCGCCGCCTGCCCGACCCGCTCCTCGCCCGCCGCTCCCTCCGGCCGCGGCGTCCTCCATGCTCCCGAGGCTGCCTCCTTGCCCCTTTCCGGCAGTACCGCGCCTAGCTCGTCGCGGAGACGCGTCACCGCCGCTCTGCGTCATCTCCAGAAGTCGCTGCTCAGCCACTCCCTGCGTTCTATCAACGGAAGGCGTCTTCGGTTGAGCTTGTGTGTTGGTGTTGTTGTCGGAACGGTGCCACACGAACCGAGGGCCTCGACAAGATCTTCCGGTGCAAAAACCCGAAGACCGATCCCGGTGCGCCTGAACCCCGCTGGACCCCGGCACGCCAAGTTCGCCAAGAACCGTTCCCGGAGTCCAGTTGTCGAGCCGAACCCGTGGAACCCGAACCTCCCCAAGATCTACGCTGCGGGCCGACATGACCTTCTTCCGGACGCCAAGGTTCGTCGAGAGTCCGGAACGCCAAGTACTCCCCCGGACGACAAGTTCTCCATCCCGAAACGGCAGGATCGACCGCATAGAACCCCAAGATCTTCCAGTACCGAGACCCGAGTCCGACACCGACAATCGAAACCGCTGAACCAACAAGACCGGCACCGACCCGGAAGCATCCGATGCGCCCCGACACCGACCCAAAATCTGCTTCCCGGAGGCGACAAGAACTACCCCGATCCAAGATCCACTACCCCGGAATCCGAGAACGCTTCCGCCGAACCCCGAACCCCAGATCCGCCGGACCCTGGACCCTGTCGAACCCCGAACCCCGGAACCCAAGATCGTCGAGCCCCCTCTGATGTGTGACCCCTTTTCCTCGAACCCTATTTTATAACAAATCAAGTTGTGCATATTAAATTGTCATTCCCGCATGCATATCATTGGTTTGGGGGCCTTTTGCCGATTCACCTAATAATTAAATATGGGGCCCATATGCGGGCAAATCTAGCCTTATATTGGCCTCATTTAAATTTGTGTAGCGAACCCGATGCTATCTTCTACCATGTAAAACAACATTTAAAATGCGGGGTAGCTAAACAACATAAACCACCTAATTAATTGTCGGGACCCCGGTTCCGCTTAATATGACCTAATTGCATCGCACCTTTGCCATGTCATACATCATACATGCATCATGCCGATCTTCTGCCGTGTATTAAATATTGCATCCGGTGTTTCTTCTAGTGTTTTGCTTCTTCGCGGATAAGGCCGTTGAGTTGATATGAGCTTCGCCCCGATCTTCGGTTGAACCTTTCGACAATGTTTTCAGGCGAGCATCTCCCCCTTTCTACCTATCTTACTTTTATAGTCTTTATTCCCTCCTGTGGATCTATTGCTATCTGTGTTGCGATGCTCTAGTTTCCGTACCCGTGTTATTCCCTGCAGCCGTATATTGCCTTGGACACATCCTATTACCTGTTGTTTGGTAGATAGTTGGACTTGCGCGTCATAGTTGCTTGCTCAAGTGCTGATGTGTGTCGTCATATGCCACAGTTGCTGATGTATTGCCGCATGTTGATGTTGGAGATGGTCCTAGTTTTACTTATCGTCACTTTAATTTCTGTTTAACAACTAAAATTGAATAAGCAGAGGCATCGGTGGGTGATAGAAAATATTTGGTTTCCGAACGCCCACTTGTGTCCCGTAAGACCCCGAGTACTTGATACCTGTTCCTTGATTTATCGCGCTATCCACATCCGGGAGGTATATGGGACCCCCCTGAGCCAGAGCTTGATTCAGTCTTATTTCTAGGGGCCACAAACTAGTTTGAGGTGTTTTTACTATCCTGTACTTATGCCATGTTACCGCTTTATTTATGATTGTGCGAGGTGCACACTGTACTGTTTAGGATCGGGACACGTTTACGCGGTATCGACAAGCCCAGCCACACTTTCGGGTTCCCAGTCGTTTACCGCCGTCCACCCAAACCTTGAGGCCGTCTCGGAGTCAGCTAGCTTCGTTGCGGGTTCTACTTAAGGGGTGGCCCCTGAAATATTTCTGAATCTGTGATTGTTCAATGTGAAAGCCTCGTTGGGTTTTGATTTGGTTTTCCGAGGTTGATCGGCGTGTGTTGCTATTGGTGCACCCGGCGGTAAAACTTTCTGAAAGCCGTGTCCGCGGATATGGACGACTTGGAGCACAGTATCTCGATCATAGACAAGCATAACTAAAGTTTACTGCTATAAATTTGACTTATAATGACTAGTAATCAGCTTCACTATAATGGAATGGCTAATTAATACTGCCCACAACTGCTTGTTTGGTTGTCGCTTGCGACAATTGTATCTGACTAGTAAGTATTGCAACTACAACGGAATGGCTGAATAAAAGTACCAACAACTGTTGGGTTTATGGGTTTATCTCATGCTATGCCTATCTGATTAGTAATTGTCACAACTACAATGGAATGATTAACTAAAAGTGCCCACTGCTTACTTTATCAGGACAATTATCTAAACCTGACTAGTAATTGCTGCAACGATAACTGAATAATTAAAACTGCCAACCGTGTGAGTTCCTCGGTTGACTTCCTCGTTTGGTCTCGAGGGGGAAACACCAGGATGGGTTTGTTTGGTGATAGCTTCAGGTTGGGTCCGGTTAGGTCATTCTTATCCCTCTCTGATATCCGCCAGTTGTATCGAGTCTCTATAGGTTGTTTAGTGCATTCTTTGCCGCCTTGACCACCATACCTATGTAGGCGAGGACCGCCAATTCTAGCCTCGCTGCACGGCCTCTTGGCGCTCCTTCTTTTTCCTTTGCCCTTTGCCGCACCCCTTTTGTTTAAGTAGGTTTTGAGATCGACGCCGTTAGCAGGGTTACCCTTCCGGCTTGGCCTGGGCAGGGTTATGGACGCCATTGGTTATTCTTCAGGGCTCTTAGCCCCATTTGCTTCTTGTCCGTAGCTGGACGCACTATCGTTTTCAAGGTGATTTGGATCTTTGTATATTATATCTGTATTCTTGACTCTCTGAGTCGCTGTTATATATATCTGTTCTGTGGGTCCCATCGAGGACTGTTGTGTAATGTTATTACTTCGTTTTCCACCCGCACGAAAGTGCCTGATGGGCACCTTTGAATCGTTTCTATGCGGGTTTGGTGAATTTTGCCCAAACTTGCATAGGTCCGATTCTGAGGGTGTTACAAAATTTTACACTGAAATTTTCAGAATGAACTAGAAGTGGAATTTTGGTGGGTTCCTACTTGACACCCAACCGATGGCTTTGAAACTTGTCTCTTCCATCTATGTTTTTGGTAGTAGTACATAGCAGGCCAGACCTAGTTTTCCCCACGGTTAACCTTCCTTGTATGTGTCCTGGCCTAGATTTAATCTACCTGGCGTCCTGGCCTAGACTTAACCTAAATGATTAGACTGGGCACATGTAACTGTAGTTACTGTCGGCACGAAATAAGATCAAACTTTCAAGGACGCCTTTAGTAAAGAAAGTTGCGAGGTCTGAACTTCAATTTTGTACTTCCGATATGGAAATGAGGGAAAAGGCGGTCGATGGGTACCAAAATGTTTGTAGCTCAAAAGTTTTCAGACCAAATTTATACATACTCCCTTCATTCTGAAAGGATGTCATAGATTTATCTAGATATGCACATAACTAAATGTGATTTAGTGCTACATACATACTCCCTTCCATTAGAAATATAAGATATTTTAACTTTGTAAAATGATGTACTAGACGCCTCTTAGTGTATAGGCTCACTCCAAACTTCTATGAAGCTATACATTAAAAGACCTCTAGATACATTCGATTCATAAAGCTAAAGCGTCTTTCTAAACGGAGGGAGTACAAATCTAGGCAAATCTGTCATATGAGTACTAATTTTAGTTAAACTTATCCTCGAATCAAGCTTTCACCCCGTTATATTAATATAGTCAATCACACGATACAATGATAATGCTAGGGCCGCAGCACAACCAAGCCCAAAAAAAAGAACAAAAGAGAAACAAAAGCCAACATTGGTAGCTCGACGGAACGAAAACGGCCCTCAACCAAGCAACACCTTCAGCAAAGAAAACGACGACGACGTCATTGCTGCCCGGACCAGTCCTAGGGTTTCCCCTGGTACACGGAAGGGGATGGAGAGGGGGAGCTCGACGCCCTTCAGAAAGGGATGGTGACACCCGCAGGAGTCACCGCGTCGGTGCCGGACGGGGCCGGCATGGATTTCGCCCACCCCAAACAACTAACACCCCGAACAGTCCGAAGCGCTCCACCACACTCACCGCCAGCCAGCACATGCCACCATGGAAAAGGAGCTTTTATACGTACTCCATCCGTTTTAAAATATAAGATGTTTTAGTTTGATAAAACAAATGTATCTAGACTTTTTTAAGTATATAGGCTCACTCAAATTCAGAGTAAATTTATATATTAAAAAAAGTCTACATATATTTTTTCATAAATCTAAAACATCTTATATTTTGAAACAGAGGGAGTACTTATGATTTGGAAATGCGAGAAAAAAGGCGACCGGGCAAGAAAGAAAGTTGCATGCGAATATACGATCCTTTGTACTAGTATATCCAGTGGTGCTAGCTACGCGGAGAGAAGATCACACGCCATCCAGTTCGTCAGTCAAAAAGGGTTTGTGGGGTGTGGGGCGGCCAGCCGTGTGGAGCATCTGTTGTCGTGCCGGACGCTATCCTTATCGACCGTTGGTGCCCATCTTCTTCTCCTTCCCTCAGCTCCCGGGACTTGACCAACGCGTGAGCTAGGTTGCCGGTTAATCATTGCTCCCTCTCTATTGCATAATGTAGTATGTTCTGACCAACTATAAATTAGTTTGCCAAAACATATTAAACCATGAGCGCATGCCGCTATTGTTATGGGGATCTGTCAGTGTTCTGTATTCATTGGTGTCGCTTAAGGTTAGCCTATTCCGATCAACAGTTCTCATCTTTGACGATGGTTGCTGCTCTGGTGCGCTGGTCTTTCGCTGTCTTAGCACGATGAATTTTTACCTGTCTATTATAACAAATTATATTATCACAAGCTTTGTCGGGCTCCAGTGATGGGGGAGCCAGGACGGTGGTGCGCCTTCGGCTCTTGCTATTGTCTATAGTCGTCGCTAGTGCTCCAATAACCTATTTGTATTTCTTATTACTTTTATTAGTATGCTTTATACTGTTGTTGATGATTATTCATAGATCGGTAAAATTTCGCAAAAACAAAATCAGCTCGGCCGCTAAATGCCGTACTCCATGCATATTATTGGTGTGTAATCGTGCATGCGAAGGAGAAAATATGAAAAGAGCGAAAAAGACTAAATAAAAAGTCTTAAGCTCAACTATTTTTCATTCCATTACTATTGCCAAATTGTTTGTTTGGCCTCACAAATTTATAACTGTAATAGTACCACATTTTTTGGCCCCTAAAATATCAAACAGATTTAGACTTTACTCCCTCGTCCCAGAGGGAGTATCATTTGTTCAACATCTTTGATGATAACATGGCTACCGTTTCGACCATGCATCGGTCCAGTCAAGTAAAAAAAGGTCAATAATGATGACATCTGCATGAAAAAACATGGTGAATTTTGAAGGAGAATATGATACAATAGATTGAAGATAAAATAAATATAAATTGCCCGTAAGAAAACAAGAAAGAAAGGAAAAAACTAAAATAGATAAAGTAAATTATAAAATTTAAAAGGGAGATATGCAAATATCAAGACCTTTCAACATAAGTTCCTCTCGTCCGTAGTGTTTCCGCTCCTTCTATCTGAGATCATGCTAGATTTACCGCTTATAGCAATCGGTTTACAAATGGTGTTTTCTCCTTGTCTACCGGTTCACACATGACTTGTTTAATCTCTATTATTGCAATCATATTTTATCTTCTATTTTTATATAGATTAAATCTTATAAACTCATATATTTAGTGCTAACTAGTAGGAAATCGACTGTTTACGATATTGTTCGAGGAGTATAGGCTTATATCTGGACGATGATCCAGTCGAATTCTTCTGACTTCTAAGTCCTCGTAGATTAGTTCTAGAAACCTTAACACATGCATGAGACAGATCATGCAGGCGATGTATCGCACTGACTGGTGTTAGCCAACTAAGATGCTCGGTTGACTCTTGAGTAACTCATGTTTATGGTTGGATTGTGCACGATAAGGATTTAAGTACTACTAGGAGCTAGTAGATCATGTACAGCTCGAACAAGATGACAAAACAAATTGACACATCTGCGTATAAAACTCTAATTAGAAATATCTAGAGAGATCATCATATTTTCTCTAAATCATAAACCCTAAACTCTATACATACGAATCTTGGTAAAGTTGAGGTTATTAATATGAACCGGTGGGACTGGGAGTAGCTAAGTGTAAGTGAACGAGTTATGCATGTACATTTTCTATATACATAGTAGTATTTTTCAGATGTTCTTCCAAATGAACACGTAGGTAGGGATATCAATATCGATGGGTGTACTTGAGTACTACTACCTCTGTACCATAATAGTAGTATAAAACGTTTTTGGTACGCACACGTACAGTCGTACTGTACACAGATTAGACCTTTGGACCTATCAGCTGACCGGTGATCAACACACATCACGTACTCCACAGCAAAAACAAAAAGAGCAATACTATGAGTCTATGACAAAAGACCAGCGTTTTGGTTACCGGTCGGGAAATCTGGTCACAGATCGGTAACCGGATATCCCGACCACCCTCGGGAAATCGGTTTACCGGATAAAAAATCCCTAATTTATTTGAATTGTATGAAATTTATGAATTTTAACAAAAAACCGATGTAAATGGTCATACCGAGGACTTTAATTTCGAATTTTGAAATTTAAATTCGTTCGGTAACCGATCGGGATTTCTCGGTAACCGCGGTAACCAGAAATCCCGACCACCCTCGGGATTTTTTCGTACCAGAAACCAAAACCTTGCAAAAGACACAAATTTATAAAATTAATTAAATACACGCACATATGCACATGCAGCATGCATCATAGTCCGAGGTAGCAACCCAAAGCAGGAGAGTTACAAATCGCTCTTGGACTAGGTACGCTGGTGTGGATAGAATTGTTGGACCGACGTGCTTTGGGACGAACTTTTATCGTGCACTATTGGTCCCTTGGTCACGTCGAAGCTGCTTCCACGAATCATGGTCATGGCCCATGGGGCACCTCGATCCCACACAGATGTGCATGCATGCATGCTTTGTTCAGTCAAACCAGAAGGTGGGTTGGTCAAGAACCAGTTAGTTAATTACTGTCTGCTAGATTTTCTTGAATATGAAATATGAGGACGAATACATCTTTTTAGAATATATTTATTAACTATGTACCATGCTAGACTTGGAGATTTGGAGAAAGATCATCGATCGAGGAATAATAGGAGTATAATATGCTTGTGCCAAAGCCTGTACCGAGCACATGGTGACATCGAGACGGCCGTACGGACTCACGTTGACGTGGAAAATACTCACATGCACTGCTTGTGCAGGCGCAGAGATGCCTGCGTGTACAGCCGTACGTACAGGGTGTACTGCCTATAGTCCAGTACGTGGAAAATACTCACATGCACAGCTGCTTGTGCAGGCAGAGTAGCATATTCCGATCCGGATCTCCTCGGTAGATTACGTGAAGTATTTTAATCAGGCCGGTGACTAATGGCCGACGTGGACGTACATGTGAAGCGATCAGTGGAAATCGCCTCGATCGGTCTGCTAAGTGGTAAATCTTTAGGCCACGTTTGATTCGAAAGATTTTAAAAGGACAAGAACAGAAAAATCACAGAAATAACATGTGAAATTCTACAGGAAAAAAAATGCAGGAATTATTGCAGAAGTCGTTCGATTGCATCACAGGAAAAACACAGAAAAATTATATATAGATTGAGTACATGGCATAGCTGTTATAAACACATAAGAACTTTTTCAAGAGGTCTAACCTCTTGTTAGAAATCCTATGAAATTTCACTATAGAAAAGGAATCCATATGGAATTTGAAGTGTTGAATCTTTTGAATGAAATGGTCTCTATAGAAAAAAATCCTATAGGTAAGAATCCTACAAAATTTCTTTATAAATCCTTTGAATCAAACATGCCCTTATTTGTTTTTGAGGGACGAAATTATATATTGTATTTAACTACTGATCAGGTGCACGCACGAGCACGAACTAGCGTACATGTAGTCATGTACGTATGGTACATCCAGACACGGTAACTTTACATGTGTGCTCCTACTAGCTAGGTTCGTGTACAGTAGTTTTAACTACTACTGTACGCGTGTTCGTCAACTACCACGTGACATCGAGCACGTGCCACTTGGCTTCCCTGTGGAAAACGTGCTGGAAAAAGGCTATGCATGCACGAAAGCCCAGTACAAGATCTATCTCACCTGGTGAGGAAAGAAAACAGACAAAATTAACAGGCAAGCATGCAGCGACTTATCCATGACATAATGTACGACTTCTCCTTGTTTCAAAAAGAGACAAAATGTGACCAGTAGGATGAACATTCGTTCCCAGATCCTAAAGTTCCGACGAGCGACGGTAAAGTCGAATATTGTAGACGCATGTCTGTGTTGTCCGAGTCAAAAGATATATGGGTCGAGTAGATAGACGCATCGCATGCACGCACAAATACAATACAACTTCTCTCTCAAAAAAAAAATACAATACAACCGGCCGGTACGCATGCATGGATCTTCGTCATGCGCGTAAATTACGTATTTTAATGCGGTGACGTGTATGATCATGTGTACTAGTACATATATTGATCGCATCCGTTTTTAATTATCGGCAGGTCGGTTAGTTGGTGAGCTGGTTGAGCACTAGTACTGCGATGCAAAATTACGGCTACCGTACGTACGTTGTCCGCACGGTAATTCACAGATTGAGTACACACACACAATAACTTCAGCTAGCACGAGTGAGTGAGGAGTGACATGTCGTCGTCATGCACGCAGACGCAGTACTTGCTCTAGTGTTTTCTGACTGAAAAGATCGATGATGTGGAGTACTAGTAACTTTCTTTTAATATTAAGTCCAGTAGTAACTTAACATGATCGACTGTGATTGAGTAGTGACTAGTGACATCGTGCACGATACTTATTAATTAGCTTTCGTACGTGTGGAAAATGTGCCGGCCTTCCTTTAAAATCAAATACGGAGTATGTGTTGGACTTGAAGCTGCATGCAGGTGGAAAAGGTGATGCGTGCATGTTTGAACGCACCATCTCCCACTCCCCAGGCCGTCTTAACCTGGTGCAGAAAAGAAGCAGCACGTACACGCAGCGACCAAATGCACCATCCACCGACAGTACATGTACATATTGCCGCCAGAATTGAACCGAAAATCAGACTTTGATGATTGAAACAGGAGCGACTACTTTGGGTTGAAACTAAGAGAGATCCTCTAGAGGAAATGCACATAAGTACTCACTCCGTTTTAAAATATAAGATGTTTTAGGTTTGTAAAGAAAATGAATCTAGACTTGTTTTAGTATATATGTTCACTCAACTTTGGG
The DNA here is from genome assembly GCA_030063025.1 of Avena longiglumis. Classification (NCBI taxonomy): domain Eukaryota; kingdom Viridiplantae; phylum Streptophyta; class Magnoliopsida; order Poales; family Poaceae; genus Avena; species Avena longiglumis. The sequence goes on from CP125974.1 coordinate 558,683,165, forward strand.
ATAAATCTACACACTAAAAAAGTCTAGATTTATTTTTTTCACAAACCTAAAACATCTTATATTTTGAAACAGAGGGAGTACTATACTAGTACAGTATATCTCTAGTAATTTCTTTTGCCGCACCCATTGCGAGACCGGTCCGGCCGGAACACCCGACTTCGTATACTATATAGGTGCATGACCGCCGGCCGGCCCTAGCTTACAAGTGTCTTCACTTTTCTTCATCTTTCACTAACTTTTGGTCCTTTTTTGATCCTGGTTGAGGGAGACGGCATGCCGTGCAAGCCTCCACCGGAATATACTAGATCGTGTGACCGGAGACTCGCCGTCGCCGCCACAAGCTACGTACTGAATTTTGGTAGTTGGACATGACGCACGTACGTCGTACCGGCCAAGACCGTGTCTGTGCGGACGACCTTGCTCTGCTTAATTGGGTGCCCGAGTGAACAACAAAAATTAGTGTACTGCGATTCTACGTTCTGTTCAAGTATGATCTAAATTCAACTAAGGAGACTAACTTCTGACGAGCCGGTCGAGACCCGTCACTGGTAGGCCTGCTAGGCCATGATTTATTCTTGTCCTGATTTATCATACGCTATGAGTTCGGTGAGTTGTTACATGGCTAATTCAAAGAACACCGGAAAGTTATTCAGTGGATTTCCAGGTACCTTCGTGGAACATCAAATACTTGCTTAAAGTTTGGCAAGGCTGGTGAGTGACCCGCGGACTATATGGATTAAGATTTTGGTATCGACTTGGATAAGAGGAGGTCCCTCACATGTTATGTGTTCACGGTAGGTGAATGTGCTGTGAGTTGGGAGGCAACGCTGCAACCAGTCATTGCTTATCTACAACCGAGACAGATATGGCTATTGTTAAAGCTTGCAAAGAGTCTATTTGGTTGAAAGGTTTATATGCTGAGCTTTGTCAGGATGATTCTTGCATTAATCTGTTATGTGACCCTCAAAGTGTCATATACCTTACTAAGATGTTTTTTGAGAGAACTAAGAACATTGATGTCAAGTACCATTGTGTTAGTGATGTTGTTGTATAAGGTAAACTAAAGGCAGGAGAGATAAGAATTCATGATAATCATGCTGATATGATGGCAAAGCATGTTTCCGTTGCTAAGTTTGAGCTATGCTCAAGCTTAGTTGGTATAACTTTTTAGCCTAAGTGGTTGTTGGCGCTGAAAGTGTTTTCTTTGTGTTGTTCAGCGAGATGATTGTTTTTGATGCTACAAGTAGAAATTTGTCTCAAGGTGGAGTTTATTCAAGTATGATCCAAATTTAATTAAGGATGCTAACTTCTGACAAGCGGAGCGAGGCCCGTCGACGGTAGGTTTTGGCAGAAGCGGAGGGAGTCTGCAGTTAGCCCGTAACCGTGCCCAACAGGGACGCCTAGGGGGTGGCGAAGCCCCCCGTGGTATGGATCGTTGAAGACTTAGATTTCCACCTCTATATATATATATATCTCTTGTAAGCCGTCGGCCGAGATAAGTTGCATATACGAAAATTCTCGGCGTTTATATCTGATATATTAAAGTTTTAGTACTAGCTAGCGTCCGTGGTTTTTAAAGTTTTACACTCGGCCCAAGCCTCCGGCGACGGGCCTCGCTCCACTCGTCAGAAGTTGGCCTATACTTTGTAGAATTTGGATCAACATATAACAATTAACACGCAGCATGCAGCGACTTATCCATGACATATTTTGCTTGGGAAGCACAAGCAGTAGCAGAGAAAAATCGGTTGAGGAAATTAGGTGATAGGTTTGGGCTCCGTCGCTCCATCACGGCTGACGCTGCCATCTTGGCCACCATCTGCCGCCGCCGGTGGCCGCCATGGAGGCGCGGCCTGCTAATGGCGCCGTCCTCGGCAGTCGCTTCGGCGGGCTGTTGGATCTCGGGGAGAACCATGTCGCGATCCAGATGGCGGAAGAGGCCTTGGACGAAGGAGGTTGGACGACGGTGTCTCGTCGTAAGGACCACCGGAGTTCGCCGCAGCCTTCCGGAGGAGGCGGGCTATCCTCTCGCACCCGCTCGGGAGCTTCGGAAGGGCCGTCGGTCGTCTGGGGTAGGATCCCCTCCCCGGCGACATGCAAGATCTTCATCTCCCCCGACGACTGGTCTGGCGCCGGGTGATCGCCGGTGTTCCTCGTCGTCGCCGTCGGGTATGCGGCTGTCGCATCGTCCGTGCATGGGCACGTGGCGAGGCCCTCTGCCGAGGCGTCGGATTACGCCGCCTCCTACGCTCGCGGAGTTCGTTCCTTCTTTTGCGACGAAAGTGGCGGAGACGGGTGGACCCCCTGGCGCGGATGCTCTGGTATCGGGGCCAGATGGGACTCGGTTGCGGGCGGGAGTCCTGGCGGGGTCGGGGTCGGGCCGTAAGCGTGCTCCGTGCCTTCGAAGACCGACTCCCCTCGATACCTATTCGTTTCGTCGCTCGACTGCTGCGCCTGCTTCCTCCGCGCCGCCATCGACCCAGCTCTGCCCTAACGCCCGCTTCTGGACGCCGGGGTCACCTTCTTTCGTCCGCCTGATGATGGTGCGCGCCCACCTCACACGTCGGCGGGAGGATCTGCGCCGCTGCACCATCCATGCCCGGCGGAGGCTTCTTCCGCTGCGTCGGCGGAAACGCTGCTGCGCCGGCGGAGGAACCGCTGCTACGTCGCCAATCCAGCTGCTCTCGGTTACGCTGGTGGAGGACAACCGAGGATGGCTAGTCAAATTCCTTTCAGCCTCTTCAGCCACCGTTCCGTCTGCGGGTCCATCGGGTTCAATGCTCAGCCCATGGGGCGCTTCTTCCAGCCAGATGAATTTTGCTAGGCGGTTTTCCCACCAATCATCCCGCCTCAGCAATATGCGCAGATGTTTCGCAATTTGCGCAACTGCGCTGTTGTTGCTGATCCGGTGGTGCGACGGAATAAACGTAAGAAAAGAGGAATGTTCAGAGAAGCACAGCAGCCATCTGCGGTGCCTACGCAGACTTTTCAGCCTCGGTTTCAACCTACACGGTGCCCACGGGCATGATGTATGGTCCTCCGACCGTGAGCATGCCGGCGCCGCTTGTTTCTGTTGTCTCTACAGCTGTGGTTGCTATTGGGGATTCTTCCGTCGGCGATCTTGGAAAGACCAAGAAGATGGTGAAGTGCTGGAAATGCTCTGCTGATACTCATGCTTCCAAAAATTGTCCGGTTCAGCATTACTGTTTGGTTTGTAATAATTCTGCTCACCTCACCGCCAAGTGTCCAAGTTTGAAATTGCCCAAGCCTACGATGATTGTGGCAGGTAATGGTACCGAAGATACTCTTTTCAATCAGTTGCCTGATAGTATTTTCAAGGCAAACTTGGCTCCAAAGTGTACACCGACAGCTAAGGTGACTATGGTGGGTGCGGTGGTGCCTGCGTCTGTCATTGAGTCTCAGATGACAAGGATATGCCCTCTCAGTACTCAGTGGAAATGGGAGGCCCTTACGCATGGTGATGATTCTTTCCTTGTTAGCTTCCCTTCTTTCGAGGATTTACAGTGTGTCGATGGCATACAGATGCCGGTCCCTTCTCATAATGCTCGGATTGTTATCAATGTCTGGGAGATGCAGGATATCCATCCGAGTTTTGTACTACCTCAGGTGTGGGTTCATGTGGAGGGTGTTCCTCATACCATCAGGCACTTCCATGGCTTGTGGGCGGTTGGCTCTCTTCTGGGTACGACAGTAGATGTGGATTTGCCAACTGTCTGATCGTGTGTAATATTTGTGTGGCAATGATGAATCCAAATGCGCTTCAGAAGTGTGTGGATGCTAGAGGTCCCTACATTGGTACTACTGCTACTCTGAAGTTGAAGGGCTATGACTTTACTTTTCGCCCGGAGGCCCCAGATTTCTCCCCTGATCCTACGTTCACCCCTATGTTCTGAAGACGTAAGGGAGATGATTCAGATGAGGACGATGGTACTAGACAGAAGGGGAAGGACCCATCTACTGATGATACCACTACTCGGAATCAGGGGAATCAGATGGAGATTGACGCGAGCTCTCAGACAGTTGTGGGTGGTCCTCAGACCAACAAGCTTTCTACTTTGCCTGTGTTTGCGGTCACGCCTTTCAATCCTAGTCCCCAAACTCCCAGGGGTAAAGCTATTGTTGACGCTGCACGACATTGTCACTCTTGCTTTCAGCGGCCTATTGTGTTCTCTACTACTGCATCTTTGGTTTTGGTTGAGGCGGATCTTTCTGGAGCCACGTCTCGGTCACCGGCCTCCTCTCCTGCACCGCCTGTAGTGCAGCACGCCCACGCGTCTCTGCTTCTGGGGGTGGGGACACTCGTGGACTCGGCTGCCGTGGGCCAGCCAGCATCACCTACTTCTTCTCAGCCGTGGACTCAGCTACCTCTTCACCTTCTGCTGCGCGGGAGACATAGGAGGTTCAGCCCTCTACGTGGCAGGCACCTCAGGAGAGTTCTGCGTTGGGCCAGGAGGCCGATGGTTTTGGGTCACATGATGGCCAGGGCCATGGGAATTTTTCGACACAGGATGCGTTGGTCGAGTTGGGATTGGTGACGGATGCAGCTGTGGAGGATGATCAACATTTGCAGGTTATCAAGGTCTCTCAGATTCCAGTGCTGCGCAGGAGTGCAAGGCATCCAGTGAGTACCGATGGTGCTTCGTCTACTGACATGGATTCTTTAGAGAAGGCCATGCGCAGGAAGGCGGAGAAGAATCTGGACACGGCTGGTAACCCCTCTTCATCCAAGTCTTTTATTCCTTTTTCATCGACTTGCATTAATTCTAAGCTTAATTCTGTTGGAATTAGTTTAGGTAAGAACGTAAGTGATGTTTCTATTTCTTCTAAGGTCTTGAAGCGGATGGAATTTGACCGGTTAACGGTTGTTCCAAAAGCCTCGGCCTCTTATATTTCCACCTACTCTGATGATGAGGATACAGACATCTCGGCAGATGGTCTGATCCTATCTCATCTAGTAGGTGAAGTTCTTGAAGTTGGTTTGGACGAAGATAGATTAAGCTCAATTTATGAGCTAACTGCTTCTGGTCGTAAATCAAATTCTAGGAAAAAATGTAATAAATCTCGTAAACGAGATCTTGCGCCTAAATCTATTATTGTTTCCCAATGAATGGCATGTTTTTGAATAGCAGAGGTCTTCGAGACTTGGCTAAACATTTACACATTGCACTATGTTCTAGGGAACACAATTTGGATTTTGTGGCTATCTTCGAAACAGGTAGACGAGAATTTTCACAGACTATACTAGATCGCCTATCAGGCGATATAGATTTTATGTGGCATTCTCATCCACCCAGGGGACGGTCTGGGGGAATACTTGGCGTGCGGGCAGACACAATGGATATATTAGCTGTTGCGGACGGGGAGTTTCATATTAAACTACACATCCGTAACAAAGCTGATAATTTCGTGTTGACTCTGGTTGCTGTATATGGTGCGGCTCAAGAGGCTTTCAAGGCCGATTTCCTTCGAGAATTGGTGAACTTAGCAAAGGATAATCCGTACCCTATCCTTATAGGGGGGATTTTAACTTGCTTCGGTTTCCATTTGAGAAGTGCAAAGGCCGCTTCGACGATCATTGGTCCTTCCTCTTTAATGCTGTCATTGACAGTCTTGATTTGAAGGAAGTAAACATGATTGGTCGATAATTTACTTGGGCTAATTCTTTGGCGGAACCAACATACGAAAAACTTGATCGTGTACTGATGGACTGAGAATGGGAAGAGCACTTCCCTCTAGTTTCGGTACGCGCTCTAGAACGTATTGAGTCTCTGTCTGATCATGCTCCCATTTTTCTAACCACTGGTTTACCATTACCACGTTGTGGCCGTCCTTTCAAATTTGATCTTGGATGGCTGCTTCGGGATGGTTTCCATGATATGGTGAAAGCAGTTTGGGAAAGACTGGTTGCTGGTGCTACCCCAATCCAGAGATGGAATAATAAAGTGTGTTTGACACGAAAACATCTCGGGGGTTGGGCGCGTCACACTGCTGGTATTCTTAAAAAATAAAAACTTAGACTTTCTGCTACTATTGATGATCTCGAAGCTTTAGCAGAAACCCGGTTGCTCACTCCACACGAAATTGAGCTAAAAAGCCAATCAAATGCGGAGATTGCTCGGTTACTGCGTGAGGAGGAACTCAAATGGTATCAACGTTCTAAATCACAATTTATTTTGCATGGGGATTCAAATACTAGATACTTTCACAGTGTTGCCAATGGCAGACACAAGAAGAAACGTATTCATTCCTTAAAGCATAATGACATGCTGATTGAAGGACATGAGCAACTAAAGTCTTACATTACGAATTATTATAAGGGTTTGTTTGGGGATCCAGAGGAAGGCACTTTCTCAATGGATGAGTCCCAAATTAATGATATACCCCAAGTTTCTGTGGAGGAAAACAAATATCTGACTGCTCCCTATTCTGAGGAGGAAGTCAAATTAGCTGTTTTCCAAATGGAGCATAATAAGGCACCTGGTCTGGATGGTTTCCCCGATGAGTTTTACCAAACTTTTTGGGATGTAATCAAGCCAGATCTCTTGAATATGTTTAGTGCTTTACATGAGGGTCAACTTGATCTGTTTCGGTTGAACTTTGGTGAAATCATATTACTGCCTAAGGTTAATGAAGCAGAACGGATCCAACAATATAGACCGATCTGCCTTCTTAATGTTAGCTTCAAGATTTTTACCAAGGTTGCCACTATCAGGTTGAACTCTGTGGCTGATCATGTTGTTAGGCCTTCACAAACCGCTTTCATGCAAGGGAGACACATTCTGGATGGTGTGGCTACCTTACATGAAACGGTTCATGAACTCCACAGAAAGAAACTGAATGGGGTAATTCTTAAAATTGACTTTGAGAAAGCTTATGACAAAGTTAATTGGTCCTTTTTACAACAAGTTCTCAGAATGAAAGGGTTTTCTGCGGATTGGTGCTCCTTGATCGAAAGCTTTGTAGTTGGTGGTAGTGTTGCCATTAAAGTCAATAACGATGTTGGCAGCTACTTTCAGACTAAGAAGGGGCTAAGACAAGGGGACCCATTATCACCCATGCTTTTTAATATAGTAGCTGATATGTTATCTATCTTTATTGAGCGTGCTAAGTCTGATGGCCAGATTGAAGGGGTGATCCCTCATCTTGTAGATGGGGGGTTATCTATACTTCAGTATGCAGACGATACAATCCTTTTCATGGAACATGATCTTGAAAAAGGCAAGAATCTGAAACTCATACTTTCGACTTTTGAGCATCTTTCGGGATTAAAAATTAATTTCCATAAAAGTGAATTGTTTTGTTTCGGCGAGGCTCAAGAGGAGGTTGGCCTTTATAACGAACTCTTCGGCTGTTGTCATGGCACTTTTCCGATCAGATATTTGGGTATTCCGGTACACTACCGAAGGCTTACAAATTCTGAGTGGAAGATTGTCGAGGAAAGATTACAGTTACGTTTGAGTAGTTGGAAAGGCAAACTTCTCTCTATAGGGGAAGACTGGTACTCATCAACTCAGTCCTTAGTAATATGGTTTTGTATATGCTTTCTTTTTTTCAACTTCCAAAAGGTGTCTTAAAAAGGTTGGATTATTTCCGATCAAGATTTTTTGGCAGGGAGATAATGAGAAAAAGAAGTATAGACTGGCTAAATGGAGTGTTTTGTGTAGACCCAAAGAACAGGGTGGGCTCGGTATTCATGATCTACAGGTTAAGAATACAGCCCTCCTTAGTAAATGTCTCTTCAAATTATTAAATGAAGAAGGGATTTGGCAAACTATTATTAAAAGGAAGTATATTGGCTCAAAGGCATTGTCCCAAATGGTTTGGAAACCTGGTGATTCTCACTTTTGGGCTGGTCTAATGGCGTCTAAAAAACATTTTTTACGCTTCGGGACTTTCTCTATTAATAATGGGACGCAGATAAGGTTCTGGGAGGATAAATGGCTAGATAATGGTACCCTTCGAGAACAATATCCTTCGTTATATTCTATTGTTCGTTATAAGGAGGAAACGGTTGCCACAATGCTCGAATCATTTCCGCCTAATATAACGTTCAGAAGGGATCTAATTGGTTCTAGATTTGACTCTTGGATCATGTTGCTACATCGTCTGGCACATGTACAACTGTCGGATGAGCCAGATAAATTCCGTTGGAATCTAACTAAGAACGGGTCCTTTTCTGTAAGCTCTTTGTATGATGCTTTAATCCAGCCGTCTATTCCGGCGGTGGATAATAGGATGATTTGGAAGATGAAGATACCTCTTAAAAACAAAAAATTTGTTTGGTATCTTCGTCGGGGGATTATCTTTACAAAGGACAACCTTATTAAGCGAAATTGGCATGGAAATCCTGGATGTGTGTTCTGTCATCATGATGAGACAATCAAACACCTATTTTTCCAATGTAGTTTTGTCCGGTCTATATGGTCAATCACCCAAGCAGCTTCAGGCTTGTATCCACCACGTTCTATTGCCAACATTTTTGGGAATTGGTTACATGGTATTGATAACAAGTACAAAAATCTTCTTAGGGTCGGAGCGATAGCCATTATATGGTCGCTATGGCTATGTAGAAATAATAAGGTTTTTAATGATATAAACTGTTCTCTTCTGCAGGTTCTCTACTTTGAAACAGAACACATCATTGTACTAATACAGTAGGTTTTGCCCCCGATGCTTGGGGTTAGGGTTTTAAGAAAGTTGACTACCACCCCTTAATTTTTTGCAAAAAAAAAAAAACTACCACCTTATGCTCTAATTCTGACAAGAAGCTTTAGTTGCTCAGATAAAGTCATTTGACGCAATTTTCTCGGTAGAAACAGCCTTTCCGCACTTTTGTCGCTATACATGACGCACTTCCTACCACGATCGAGAGACCCTTTTGAGTTTTGACAGTGCCCCATGCATGTGACCGCCAGTAGGATGCGATGGGAGCTCCTTGTTTCAAAAAGAAACAAAATGTGACCAGTAGGATGAACATTTGTTCCCAGATCCTAAAGTTCTGACGACCGACGGTAAAGTCGAATATTGTATTCCCTCCGTCCCAAAACAGATGTCTTAGATTTGTCAAAATTTTGATGAATAGATGTCTTAGATTTGTCAAAATTTCGATGAATCTAGACACTATTTAGATATAGGTTCATCTAAATTTTGATAAATCTAAGACATCTATTTTGGGACGGAGGGAGTAGACACATGTCTGTGTTGTCCGAGTCAAAAGATGGGTCGAGTAGATAGACTTATCGCATGCACGCACAAATACAGTACAACTTCTCTCTCAAAAAAAATACACAATACAACCGGTACGCATGCATGGATCTTCGTCATGCGCGTAAATTACGTATTTTAATGCGGTGACGTGTATGATCATGTGTACTACATATATTGATCGCATCCATTTTTAATTATCGGCAGGTCGGTTAGTTGGTGAGCTGGTTGAGCACTAGTACTGCGATGCAAAATTACGGCTACCGTACCGTACATTGTGCGAACGGTAATTCACAGATTGAGTACACACACAATAACTTCAGCTAGCACGAGTGAGTGAGGAGTGACATGTCGTCGTCATGCACGCAGACGCAGTACTTGCTCTAGTGTTTTATGACTGAAAAGGTCGATGATGTGGAGTACTAGTAACTTTCTTTTAATATTAAGTCCAGTAGTAACTTAACACGACTGTGATTGAGTACTGAGTGGTGACATCGATCATGTACGTACTTAATTAGCTCTTGTGTGGAAAACGAGTTGTCCTTTCTTTTTTTTTAAATGGAATACGGTGTATGTGTTGGACTTGAAGCTGCAGGTGGAAAAGGTGATGCGTGCATGTTTGAACGCACCATCTCCCACTCCCAGGTCTTAACCTGGTGCAGAAAAGAAGCAGCAGCACGCAGCGACCAAATGCACCATCCACCGACAGTACATGTACATATTGCCGCCAGAATTGAACCGAAAATCGGACTTTGATTGAAACAGGAGCGACTACTTTGAGTTGAAACTAAGAGAGATCCTGAAGAGCAACTGTATATACCCTCTAGTTTCTTTTGCCGCATGCATGCGAGACCGGTCCGGCCGGAAGACCCGACTTCGGTATACAGGTGCATCACCGCCAGCCGGCCCTAGTTTACAAGTGTATTCACTTTTCTTCATCTTTCACTAACTTTTGGTCCTTGTTCATCCTGGTTGATGGAGACAGCATGCCGTGCAAGCCTCCAGCGGAATATACTCGATCGCGTGACCGGAGACTCGCCGGCGCCGCCACAAGCTACTGAGGTAGTTGGACATGACGCACGTCGTACCGGCCAAGAGGGTGGTGTCTGCGCGGACGACAACTTTGGAACCTTTAGATGCCCTTTAGTTTAGTCTAGTTCAAACAAATAAACTTAGTTTTGTTTAAAAAATGGTGTTTTGCTAAACTTTAGTTTATTTATTTTGTACTAAGTAGGTAAAGGATACCCATTCAACCCACTGCCATCCTTAGCTCTGGTTAATTGGGTGCCCTATTGAACAAAAAAATTAGTGTACCACCTTCTACGTTCGGCGAGCGAATGGGGTGAGAATCGGGCGACCAGCCAGCTCCGTGCGGTGCACAACAGTTGCTCGTCAACCAGTGCTGCCTGCTTCTATCACGACCCGACGAACGGAATGGAGGCCAGGCTGTGGGGAATATTCAGGACGGCAGCACACTCAAGCACGAATACGGTGGCCAATGGAGGGGAAGAAAGGAGAGCCCGCCAGAAAAATTAGGAAAGTCAAGTAATTTTTTTTCCTATGATAGAAAATCGTATTCAAAAGTTTTAAGAAGTTCTGAAAGGGGGAGTGCCACGCGTCCCCCGTGGGAGCCCAATTCCTTGGGTCCTGGACGCTACGTGTCCTCTAAAACAGACCTAAATCCCGTTTTTTATAGAAAACTATCCGTTTTTGCTATAAATAGTCTTGTTTTTAATATATATATAGCAGAAAAATGTTAAACTCAGAAAATAGAACAAACAGACTAGACCTTGTCGAAGAGTTCACCAGCGACCTTACAGCAAAAAATTGTGCTAACGTAGCAGATCCGACCTCACATGTAGCAAAAACTTAACAAAACGTATGAAGCAAAAATTTTACGATATTATAGCAAAATCATAAAACGGCTATAGCAAAAAAAATGACTACCGTAGCAAACACGACTTCACCGGAGATCTCGCCGGAGACTTTCGTCGGTGACATTGTAGCAGAAGATTTGCAATATTGTAGCAAAACAAGAAAACAATAGTAGCAAAAACCTTAAGCAACTGTAGCAAAAAAAAAAGGACTTCATCTCATCGGACTATTGCTTTTGTAGCAACAATATCGGGTTATTATAGCATCGTAGGAAATCAGACGCCACACGTAGTACTGCTGTTGGGCGCAGCAAATCCCTATGTGGCAAGTAGCACGTCGTCGAACTGTGGTAGCAAATCCCGACAGGGCAACAGCCTTCTCACAACGGCGTCGCCACTCCTTGAATGCAGGTACACCATTGTGTCCATGGTTAACTGATGCACTGCCTCCCCACCATAGCAGCAACCTCCGCTGGAGCGGACGACGATGTTGAGGCGTGGGTGAGCTTGGGGCAAGGGGAAGTGTCCTGGCACAAGATCCTGGCTGGTGGCGGCGGGGCAAGGTGCCTGGCCGCGGGCGCGGAGGCTGCAACACGCGCGGATGCGCGGCAGGTTGATAGCGTCTAAATAGATGGCGAGGGATGCGGGCGGCTAGTAGGGCGCGTCGGGGAAGGAGCAGGACGACGCGCTGGGGATGGAGGAGCAGGGTGGCGCGTTGGGGAGGAGCAGGGTGGTGCGTCGGGGGAGGAGCAGGACGATGCGCTGGGGATGGAGGAGCAGGGTGGCGTGTTGGGGAGGAGCAGGGTGGTGCGGCGGGGGAAGAGAATGGCGGTGCGTTGTGGAAGGAGTAGGGTGGTGCCCCACAGTGATTAGTGTCTCATGCCATGGCGGGACACACGTCGTTGCGAGAAAGCGGGGGACGCGAGTCATGCGATCCCCCGAGTTAAGGGTATCATTTTCCTTCCGTCAAATATCATTGCCATCGTCAACATGCGTATCCATGTGTGTGTGAAGTTTTTTTTTGTTACGTACTATATGTTCATTTATGATCTATATAAAAAAATATGCATATTCCGCGTGCTAAATTTCAAACTTCCTAACTTAACCCGAAAATGAAATCTCTGCCGTGAAAATTTGTGGGACGGGAGTTGGGAACACGTGTGCCCTGTTCTGTTGATGGTTCTCGATTCAAGGGAAGGAATTTTAAACGCCAATTTCCATCACGAGATCTGCATTTCCTTGATTTGTTTTTAGCTGACGAGTTTTGCAGCATCGCATGGGCCCCTCTGGTCCTGTACTTGCCTTCGAAGCTGGGCCTTAGCATAGCCCATCTGTCCCATAAAGTTAAACAATGTACCACGAGGGGGAGGTGCTAACTTGAAGCCGCACGACCTCCACTCGCCACCTGAGGCCATGTTTGGCAGCCTGGTTTTTAAAAAGTTTCCTGTGTATTTTACCAGCCTAGAGCCCAATACCCGAAATTACTCTTGAAAGCCCGTTTGGTACTCTGGTTTACAGTCAGGTAAGGCCGTGTACTAACCCTAGAAACCCGTGGGGTGAAGGAGTAATCCAGACGCGAGTGGGGGGTCGCGTTTTATCAGGAAGTGGATTTGATCAGGGGAAGAGTATTGAGTGAGCTGGAAGTTTTCATCAAAACCATTAGAGGTCGTTTGGTATCCATCATTTGGGCCTAAAATCCTGGAATTCATTTTGCAATTCCATCCCTATGCTGTTTGGTTGGTACGGAATTGGACCGTCATTTCATTTGGCAAATCCATCCAAATATCCCTATGTGTAAACCCAATTCCTATCTCAGACCTGTCATTTCCAAATTTCGGTGGCAGCCAAACATATGGGTGTTTTTGGAATCATAATATAAATGAAATAAATCCATGTATTTATTTCATTTCTACTAAATGAAATAAATACCTGGATGCCAAACGACCTCTTAGGAATAATACCCGCAAAAACACAAGTAAACACATCAGCCAAACAAGGCCTGAAGCGCGCAACCCCTGTGCGTTAATGGGCTCGGTCCAATAAAGTCTGTATTTTTTTTTTGAGAAACCAATAAAGTCTGTATTGTGGTATGCGTTTGCATCACGTTCCATCATCTTTCTGCACCACTGCTTCGTTGGTTTTCAATCGTACCTTTTTCTACGTTTAGTACTTATTACTTCTCTTGTTTATTTTTTTAAATAATGAAGACTTTACTAAAATCATTAACCAAAATCAAAATTCATGCACCAAAATTCGAAAATTTTGAACCAAATTTCAAAATTCATGAACCAAAAACCTGTTAGCATTTATTTTTCTAAAAGTCATGAACAATTTTAAAAAAAATCATGAACACTTTTTTGAATTTCATGAACCAAATTTAAAAATTCATGGACCAAAATTTGAAAATTCATAAACCAAAATTCAAAACCCATGAACCAAAAATTGAAAAATCATGTACTAATTTTTGAAAATTCATGAACAATTTCAATAATCATGAACCAATTTTTAAAATAACATGAAAAAATCCAAAAAATGATGAACCAAAATAAAAAACGATGAACCAAAATAATAAAAAACAATGAACACTTTCCAAAAAAATATGAACCATTTTTAAAAAAATCATGAACAATTTTCAAAATTCTAAACACTTTTTAAAAAGCCAAAAAATGAAAATAAAAATCAAAAAGAAAACCTAAAAATAATAACGCAAAAGAAAATAGTAAAAACAAAAAAAAGGAAATGGAAATAGGATAGAAAAAGATAAAATGAATAAAAAACAGAGCGAAGAAGCTAAATGGGCTGACCCACGGATGGTCGCCCCTGTGCGGCACCAACTGCCCGCGTCGCAGTGGGTGGCAATTAGCATTTTGCCGGACTCACTGCTTGAATTTTTACGGTCGAGGAACTGTACTATCCAGTGGAGGCCCGTGTATGCAGCCAACGGACTCGCTGCTTGAAATTTTTACGAAAGCCCGGCCCCTTTCCGATTTGATACCTGGTTCAGTCAAGCCACCTGCCAGTTTTTCCGTCTATATGTTTGTCCGGATGAGTATGAAACTACTAGTGCAGCGATATGGCTTCCGTTAGCCCGTTTTCAAAAAGTTCACATTTAAAGCTCTTAAATTTTTGTATAAACTCAGGATGTATTCAAAGCGTGTATGAAAATAGCATATATTCTAGCCCTAACAAAAATGATAAATATGCAAATTGTGTGTGTGTGTGTGTGGGGGGTGAATAGTGCAAATTCCGAATCTTCTAAAATTCGTCTCATTTATCTTTTTCGCTGACCCGACATACAAGGTAATTTACATAAAAATTGCAAACTGGTAGTTTGCATAGCAGACTACATCAAGGTATTTTTTTAGAATCCTTTTGGAACTTCAAAATCAAGTTTTCAAATTTTACCAGTGGTATTATGTTTCACGGGTCAGAAGATCGAGCTATTTATATGATCAACTTCGAATGATCTCTATTTGACTTTCGATTTTTTTCATGGATCTTTGATGTTGGCACTGGCGGAGCGCCTTGGAGACGAAAGTGGGCTACAACCCCCTTCCAAAAGCTTAAATGTTTATCTAGGTATACCCTGTTGACTGTATCGGTCGTCTTTTATTTCCTGGTTGCCAGCAAACACCGGTGAGAAGGATATCGCCGCCTCGATTCTAATCGCTAGGTAGATTTGTTTATTGGCGGTGTGATAGGATAGGAACTGCTGAGCAATGCCCAAATATAATTGTTGTATGCTTTGCGCTTTTGTTTATCTCTGGAGGCATGGGCCATTATCTGATTCTCCATGTTTTTTCCTTGATGGCCATCGGTGGATCTTTGGTTAGCTCCTCTTTTTTATGACAAATAGAATTGCAAGTCATGTAAATATGCTCGGAGTAATTCCTATATCTAGAAGTCGATGTTGGCCATTGGTGGATTGGCAAAAAAAAAAATCCTCTTTTAGGTGCCGCTGGCTCAGGCTTAGATTGTGAAACAGAATCCTGCATAAATCAAGAAATTGAGTGCATTTTTAAGCTTGAAAATCATCTTTTGATGTTATTAGGAATGAAATTTTGTGGCAGAATTAGCATAAAGGGTTAATTTGGCATCCAATTGTTTTTTGCCCCCCCTGGCTTTTGATCCCGCTCCACCACTGGATGTTAATGTTTGTTTAGGTGTCTTCGTTATAGTTTTATATATACTCTCTCCATCCAAAAAAAAGATGTCTCAGATTTATCTAGATTTGCATGTATCCATGAACTAAACTGCTTCTAGATACATGCAAAACTAGACTAATCTATGACGTTCTTTTGTGAACAGAGGGAGTATATTTCATTAAACAATGAAGTTCAAAACAAGATCTGAGATTAATCTCTTACAATGAAGTATACTATACATGCAAAACTAGACTAATCTATGACGTTCTTTTGAGGGAGTACTTGGAGATGCACGCATGAGAGCGTGGTGGTTCCTGCCGCGCCGACAAGCCGCCACTGGCCGGAGAGGAGGGATCATGGGCCGGGGGGTAGATCCCATCCACGCATTGCACACCAATTATTTGTCCCACTTGGTTATTTCAACCCTCAAAAAAATAACTTGGTTATTTCAGCACGCTTGCATTGCGTCGCATGATCCCATGGTACCATGCATGCATGCATGCCAACCTAGGACGCGGTACGGCCTGTGTATAGTATGCATCGGGATCTGCCTATACCTATAGCTTAGCTAGATAGCTAGAAAATATTCTTTCAATTAATTAATCATGGTCCATGCAGGCAAAGCACATTGGTCATGCACCAATCGACACTGTTTAGGATGCGCTTGGTAGCCTGTATAGGCTTGAGATAGGCTGACGGGTGACCTAAGGATGCTAACAAGGTGCGAAAGCTTCAACGATCCATTTATAGATTAAATCAAGCATTCCAAAATTGGAATCAATGTTTTGATAAGGTGATTAAAAGTTTTGGTTTTATACAAAATTATGGAGAAGCTTGTATTTACAAGAAAGTGAGTGAGAGCTATGTAGCATTCCTAGTACTATATATGGATGATATATTATTGATTGGGAATGATATAGAACTTCTTAAAAGTGTTAAGGATTATTTGAATAGTAGTTTTTCAATGAAAGATCTTGGCGAAGCTGCTTACATATTAGGCATCAAGATTTATAAGATAGATCAATACACTTGATATCGCTTTTACATAATACATATTTGGACAAGGTTCTAAAGAGGTTTGGAATGGAAGATAGAAAGAAAGGGTTCTTGCCCATGTTGCCCAATACGACCTTGAGTAAAACTCAAAGTCCTGCTACGGTATAAGATAGAGAGAGGATGAGTAAGAACTCTCTATGCCTCAGCCATAGGATCTATCATATATGCCATGCTATGTAGTAGACCCGATATTGCATATGATGTTAGTTTGACTAGCAGATATCAAAGTGATCCAGGGGTGAATCATTGGACAACGGTCAAAAACATCCTTAAGTGCTTGAGAAGAACTAATGATATGGTTCTTTCTTATGGACGTGATGAAAAACTCGTTGTTAATGGTTACACTGATGCTAGTTGGAACACTGATTCAGATGATTCTAAATCTCAATCTAGATATGTTTTTACTTTGAATGGTGCAACAGTGAGCTGGAGGAGTGCAAAGCAAAGCGTTGTGGTGAGATCTTCAACTAATCGGAATACATAGCTGCTTCGGAGGCTTCACAAGAGCCGATATGGACGAAGGAGTTCATTACGGAGCTCGGTGTGGTTCCAAGTGCGCTGGACCCAATGGCTATTTACTGTGATAACATGCGTGCCATAGCCAATGCCCAGGAGCCAAGGTAACACAAGAAGCTGAAGAATATCAAGCTGCGTTTTCACGCTATTCGAGAGCATGTCCAAGATGTTGACATAAAGATTTGAAAAGTACACACAGATCTGAATGTGGCGGATCCGTTGACTAAACCTCTCCCGAGGGAAAAACATGACCAACACCAAACCGCCATGGGTGTTCGGTATATTACCATGCAATCTAGATTATTGTCTCTAGTGCAAGTGGAAGACTTTTGGAGATATGCCCAAGAGGCAATAATAAAAGTATTTATTATTATATCTTCATGTTTATGATGAAAGTTTATATCTCATGTTATAATTCTGTTAACCGGAAACATTGATACTTGTGTGATTTGTAAACATAAGAGTCCCTAGTTGCGGTGACCCAACATACCACTGCATGATGTAGTACACTATAGTCGTTGGTATAACATCAATGAAGCACCATTCACTAGTATTACATCCCTTAGAGTGGTACAACAGAAACACAACAGGTCCAAGACATGATTATAGGTTACAACTCAACTCTTTACACAAGATCCAGAGAACACTCTAGGTTAAAGAGAGAGAAAGAAACTTCTTACAAAGAAGAATCAGAAATAAATACCTCCAAAAACTATCATACTATTAAGACTAGTATCTTAACTAATGGTCTGGTATTGCTATTATCGCACTACACTACGGAAATAGGTTCTATGGCTAAAGGTTATATTCCTATCTAATCAGTAACTTCATCTTCACTTGAGTTGGTGTATATGTTGACCTTCTCGACTTTATTGAAGAGCTTTAGCTTTTGCTGATGATTCCTAGAGCATAACTTGATGTAGACATCGTCTTAATGGCTTCAGACTCCAGCAAGGGTTAAGAAGATACGTTGAGTACGAGCGTACTCAGCAAGTTCACTAGAAAAGGAGTGTTTGATGCACTATATCTACAGCCACAGACTGTAGGTCGTAGGCAATGCAAGTTTTCATAAACATTTCGTCAAAGGTTGCTTTTATTCTGAAAAACTATGTCCGTCAGCCTTCACGGGTTTACTAGAACTTTTATGGAGTTCCTTTCCCGCAGCGTTCGCAGCTCCTTCCCGGAACTGGGAGTAACAAGTTACAATTCTTACACTCTGCAGAGGTGTGTTACTTTACCTATGAGGGATCAACTCCTTGTTGTACAACCGGGCAGCTTACCCGTCCATAATTCCATATTGTGGGGCCCAGTATTTGATCCAATCCAATCACTGCCCTCTCCGCGACCTCATATGGCTGCACGATCCTTCGGGGCCGGCTCACCTCCGTTAATCCCCCTTTCGGGCAGGCTAAAACCCTGATGAGTTCCCGAAGACTCTAAGACCTGGTGATGCCCGGACGAGTACCATTTAAATGGATTCTATCCCTAAACACCATTCATATATAATCTAGACACCAAAAGTGTGGGGCGTAAGGGTGCCCACCCATATGCTGGATTCGCATAAGGAATCACAACGTCACGTTAAGGTCGTCTTGCCTCCATACGGGAGGAAAATGATACAGCTGACTTCTCCGTCCCATTCCAAATCTCATGGTTAACGCGTAATATACGGCGCAAGAATCACTGGCGACATTGGTCGTTAAGTCCTAGATAATATGTTCCTTTACCACCGGAACTTTCATAGTAGGTTATTACCTCATGGTAAATAACCTATAATCATATTATTACGAAAATAGTGTTTTCTGACCCTTTTTCAAATGCAGGTGATGACAACACTGGATTTGCAAAATACTTTACAGAAAATAATCAAAGTACATGAGCAAGTGTGAACTTGCCTTTTGTGATTGCAAGATTATGCACTCACGGTCTTCGAGACGACATAAGATCCAATATCTGAAAACTGCATCATTGGTCCGATAAGGACTAATGTTTAAAGTAACAAGATGCAGTTATGCATAAGTAATGATATGCATTTTGTAAAACTCTCAAAGTGAATCCCCAATGCTTTGAGTGAAGTGAATTTAGGTGATTCTTTTAAGAGTTGGTTTATCTTTAAGTTTTACTTTATAAGTACTGACCTTTATAAGGAACTCAAGGGTTAACAATTCAACATATACAAGTATAAAATAATGTGATTATGGTTAATGGTTATTTGGTGACTATTGATAAACATCCTTGGAATTGTGTTGTGAAGAATTGAAGAACTTATTATAAGATTATTTTTTGAAGTGGCAAAAAGAATAACAATTGAAGAAAAGATTTCCTTTTTAAGGTTTAAACAATCTTCATTGTTAATAGAACATGATCAATGTATTTTGGTGTTTGATTGATTAGTTTGGACTTGAGATGCTTTATGTCTTAAGTTAAATAGACCAAAGTTAACTATAAAAACATAAGTGATTTATTAGACATGATGTTTATAAGATTTGAGACTAAAGTTAACTTTAAAAAATAATTAAACTTAAGGGGTAATATGTTTTAATTATTCCTAAGTTTAAATTTAGGATAGGTATAACCAAGGTGTGTAATTATTCACTTTCTATTTAAGTGAAGGGTTGGATTTAAATTGGTTTTGCTATTATGAACATAATATGTAACTATTCAATGGAAGTATAATTTGGATGATCTCAATAAGGTGTTAGATTTAAACATTATTTAGATATTAAGATCATTCCCCCTTAATACCAGTGAGTGATGTATAAAATTATCCTTAAGGTGGTGGTTTTGAATCTTGATTTTAAGTTTTTAAAAGAGTATTATTAAGTTAATAATTTACACTTAAGTTTTCTTATAAATCTTAGTTATGGTTTAGAATTTTCGTAATTAGATTTTTTAAAGTTTTAATATGTCTAAAGAAATATAATTATTACTTTATTTAAAAGAATGTTTTGAAAGTTTTTTTATAAAATAGGTTATAGATAAGGATTTATTATTTTCAAATATTAAAAACTTTCCTAATAATATATTTAATATTTTTTCAATGTAACATATTTACTTAGGAATTTTAAAATGATTTTTATTTATTTTTAGGTATTATTTTTATGTTTATAAAATTCCATAAAGGATTAAATGTATTTAAATATTTACTTTAAAATGTATCTATAAAAGAGTTAAGATAGTATTTTTATGAAATTGTAGATTTATTTTTATACACAAAAATGATTTTTATTCATTTTTAGGACTTTTTTCTTTATTTTATAAAATTTCACTTAGTATTTAATGGTGCTAATATTTATTTGCATTTTTTAACTTAAATAAGTAATGTTATATTTTTCCTAGATAAATATTATTTTTATGATCCTTTTGACATATGATATGTATTTTTGGGATATTTATTTATTTTTTTACAACTAATATTATATTGAGGCTATCTTGATAATTATTATTTCCTTTTTCGTTTTATTTATTTTCTTGATTGTACTTTACCTTGGACCCACTAGTCGGACTGGCCCATGGTTAGGCTAAACCAACCTGATCGGTGAACCAATCCGGTCAAACCGACCCGCTCGATCTAGTGCGTCTTCCCCTTGCTCGAATCCCTCTCTCACTAGGCGACTCTCTGGTGCCACCGCCGTCGTTCCTTGATCATGGCCGGCTCCGACCACCACGGCCGCCATCGTGGTGTGAAATGACATTGTGGATGACGCTGCATCAATAGCCCCAGCTCGATTTGATGCTCGAGCCTTCTCCTAGCCGCGCTTCTCTCTCTGATGGCTAGGGTTTGCGCCGCTTGCGAGGATGTGGTGCTCCGACGCACTTCTGGCATCGCCCTGGTGCCTTGGTGACGAGATGGTGCCGTCTTCCTCACTGTGAACTCTATGAACGCGGCTTGGCGCGGGTTGCAGCGCCCTCTGGGTGCTCCGCGTGCCGTCGTGTTCATCCTCGACGCCGGCCACTGCTTCCTCTTCACACCTTAGCGAGGACCACGGGTAAGTGGGGATTCTCCTTTTTTCTTTTCTCCACTTGATTCCTCTCTGGAGTTCTCTCTGTGATGATAGGATTATCCTAAGTAGCACAGATGCTCTGCCCTAGTGTTTGTGTGATAAGGATCTTATTTCCTTTGAAATGCTAAGTGGAGGAAACTATGTTGATGAAAAATATTGGATGGCTTGTGAAATTTATTTTTAGAAGAGAGGTTTGTGATTACTGTTACCCTCTGGTACAAAGTGTGGCACAGATATATAGATTCACAGTACCAATACTTGGTAGTTGTTACTTGTATAGCTACCTTTGGCTGTTAGTTTGATCTCTAGTATTATGCTAGAGATCTGATTTGGTATTCCATTGTTGCTTGCAGATAGAATGGTGTATCACATATGACTTTCTTATATGGTAGTGAAGTGTTCAGATGATCATTTGAATTATGGCCTAAGGAAATGATTTAAACCGATCTTCTTAATGCAAATGTTGATTAGCCAGTATGAAAGATTGTTCTAATCGCTCCTGATGTCCTGGCTGTTGTTGTGGTGCCTCTAATGCTGGAGTGTGCATAGTGATGGATCAGATAGCTTGATTTGCAGCTATGCATTATTGTCTGTCTTCTTTTCTGACTAAATCTTTAGTCCAATGCTAAGGATGCAAAAGACTGAGGCTTGTATTCCCATTAAGGATAATACTGTGGTTGCCTTATTTCAGCTCTAGGATGAAATTAGCATAGCAACTCTATGCTCACTTAGAGCTTGCTTTTCAAATAATTTGCTTGCTTAGAATGATAAGAACCAATAACAATATGGATCTATTGGTTAATATGTTGCTAGTAGTTTGGGTAAATGAGTTGGTATTGTGACTGGTGTGATTTGATTGGATGAGAATTTATGATTTGAATGCCAATGATGCATGGTCTGAGGCTTAAATTTTATAAGGACAGATAAGATTGCCTTATAGATGATTCCTAGACTACTTGTCTGGGAAAATGATAAAATCATTTGCTTGAATGACTTGAGGCTAGCCGATGAAGGATAATTTGTAGAATGGCTTTATTTGGCATGCAAATACTCTATTGACCTGTTGGTCAAATGATGTGGTTCATTGCCCTAGTGGCTTGCTTAATAAGCTTTGAATTGTGCAATTAATTTGGTGGCTCTTATTGTTGTGATCTTACTACTGTGGTGCCTCCCTTTGGAGTGTGCACAGTAGTATGACCATGGCATATATGATCTGATGCCTTTGCCCCTGCCATTGATGCAAAGGCTGAGGCCAGAACACAATTGAGAACAAATACTATTTTGTGGCTTTCTGTCTCTATGATGAGCTTGCATGACACTTCCATTCAAGTCTGAGAGCATCTTCCCCTCCAATCCTCCTGGATATATATCTAGTTGAAGGTTGGAGGGGTTTGTGTTGATTATATCCCTTATAATCCCAGATATGTATGCAATATTTAAGGATAGATGTTGCATGATCTAATGGGTAGTTTTGATGATTTTTACCTGCTGGTTGTGATTGTCTTATGGCCTATTGTAGATCTTGGCTTCCATCTTCTTAGATACTGACCTGCTCCTCCTCTTGAGATAGCTTATAATATTGTCCTGCTTTTCTTGGTACTTCTTATGCTTAATCATGATCTAGAAAACCATGTGATATTGGTTGGTGATTTGTGTGGATAGATCAGTGATAAACTCATGGTTCTTGGCTGTGTTGACATGGTTATACCCCACGGGTACACGACCTTAGCATAACTGGTCCAGTCCAAGGAAGGCCCACAAGAATATACACGGCCCATGAAGACTTTTGGGTGGCCCAAGCTCAGGATGTCTTAGGATCCTTGGAGAGCAAGACTAGAGTAGATAGAATATTCAAAGGGGCAAACCCTAAAAACTATAACCGACTCGATTTGTGTCCGGGACCTACCTATCTCTATATAAAGGCTAGGAGGGCATGACGAGGAGGGCACTTCATACCACCGCATACACACCTCCACGCCAGATTGCATCTGCGCACCCCTATAACTTTCGGTTCCGCCGTAATCAAGGGCAGACAAGCAGGAGTAGGGTTTTCCCTCCGGGGGCCTGAACCTGGGTAAACCTCGTGTCCCCGTGTTGCTTGCTTGCTAACCGTTCCGCGATCTCCAGCATCCCCATATTCTCCAAAACCCAAGCTCATAACAATGGGAATTGACGAGAAGAAACCTCGTCAATTGGCGTCGTCTGTGGCCTCTCGCTGCAGGCGCTCCTTGGCCGCAGCCGCGTCGGCTAGCTCCTGCTTAAGGCGCTCCTTAGCGCCAACATCATCTTCAGCCTTTTTCTCTGCTCGCCCGAGGCTCTTTTTGAGAGCATCAATCTCGCGGAGGGTAGTGTTATTCTCGTCTGCAACAAAGAACAAGCATGGGATTCATAAGTAAGCAAGCAGCCAAAGAAGTAGAAGATTGATAAAAAAACGAACCTTGAAGCCGCTGAAGGCTGGACTCCAATGCCAGATGCTGCTTCACTAGCTGCTTGACACCTTGAACAAAAGGCTACGAGAAGACGCAACTTGTCAGGGAAAAGGCTCGGGGGTTGCGCCCAAGAAACGAGCAAAGAACATCACGTATACGAAAATCGCTCGGGGGTTCCCCCCGAGACACGCACAAAACAAAATAGACATGATCAGCAGACGCTCGGGGGATTCCCCGAGACACGAACAAAAGGAAGATGATCAGCAGATCATCCGAAAAGTGCTCGGGGGCTTTCCCCACGGCAAGAACGAAAGCACTTACATGATCATACGACGACTCCGAAGGTCCGGTTGTAGTCTTCTGGGAGACAATCACCCGAGCCTCCTGCGGAGAAGGGTTCGGAGCAACGCCCCCAGAGGTGGCCACCGTCTGAGAAGGAGGAGGTGCAACCTTCGACTCCCCCACCATATCCCGAGCGCCATCGTTCAACGAGCCATCGGAGGATTGGCTACAAAACAAAAACATCAGTCAAATACAACCAAGCAAAAATGAAAGAGAGCAAAAAGCAACTGAAGATACTTACGAGTCCATATCACTCAAGTTGAAGACAGGCAAGGCCCTCTTGCCCTTCTTCTCTTCCTTATTCTCTTCCTTCTTCTCTTCCTTCTTCCGCTTCGCCGGCGGCTGCGGCGCCACAGCCCGCACGGGCATGGCCGGAATAGGAGAGGAAGAGCCACCATCATGTGGCATCCCGCAAAACCACTACTAGGAAATCGCGTTGAATTTGTGCATTGCATCGTCATCATCATGCATTGTTTGCCAAAATTATGTTTGCAGAACCCGTTTTGTTTTCTAAAACGCCGTCTTTTATTCAAACGCCAAACCCCGGGGCTCCGGAGTATTTTATTTTGTTGCTATCGGTTTGCAAATGTTCTAATTAAAATAAATAAAATTTATAATTATTTTTGTAGGCGTCGAGCAGGCCAACCCGGCCGAGCAGCCCCATATTGTAAATCGGTCCACCACTGCCCCATCTAATCCTACACTCACCCCCTAGTCTACCCAACCCACACTGACCACCTCACCCTAGCCTATAGCATCACGCCACCTCAGCTGAGCCACCCCCCACCCCCAATCACTCCTTGCCACGTGGCCCTCTCATCCCACCTCTCTCTCCTTCCTCACACAACCCACCCAGCCCAGCCACACTACACGCACCCAGACGCGCTCATCCACCGCCCCTTTTGTCCACAGGCCCCTGGACCCACCCCACGCCCCTGTCCCCAACCCCATCTTCCTCCTCCCTCGTTCTTCTCCCCTGGCGTGCTCAGCCACCTCCCTCAGCGCCGCTCCCTCCCTCCTCGCTGCGACCCACCCTCCGGCAGCAACCCGGCCGCGCGCCTCCCTCTGCCTCGCCGGTGCCCGCTCCCCGCCGCTCGCCCAAGCCAGCAGCTCACCATGAGCTGGCCCAGCCCGCCCAGACCACCTCGCCGTCCCGCCTCCTGGCCTGCCACCGCCCGACCGCTCGGCCTCGGCCAGCGTCTTGCCGCCCGCCCGCACCTCCGTTCACGTTCCACGTCGCCGCCATGGAGCCGTCCCTCTCCTCACCGTGCACCTACCGCCTAGCTTGCCGGCCAGATCCCAGCCGGGCCCCTCTGCCGCGTCCGTCGACCTCGTCGCCAAGCACCCGTCGCCGGCCCGCGCGTCCACCCTCCGGACTCCGTCCGTGCGGCGGCCTGCTCGCCTCGCTGGCCGCCACCGTGGCCCTGTGGGCCCATGCGTGTGCTCGTGTGCGTGTGCTCGTATGCGTGTGCTCGTGTATGCGCCTTTGGGGAATCGATGGCGTTCCTATGACCGTTCGAGGCAACCCGAGCTCGCCAACGACCTTCGGCGAACCCTCGACAAGAGCTTCATCACGGAAACCCCGCCCATGATCTCCTCGCGGAATCCAAGACCGTGCGATTCCTCGACCTCTCGATGCGCCAAGATCGCCGAGACCCTAGACGCAAGCCCTCCTTCAGGGGACGACAAGTACTCCGACAAGGACCCGAATGGAGCGAACCCGAAGACGATAGGGCGACAAGTACTACTTCACGGACATCGAGTACCAAGGTCGCCCACAGAGAATCGAAGTTGTCGAGACCCTGAAGACCCGTTCCCGGGGGCGAAGTCAGGACCCGATGCTCCCCCGACACCGAACCAAGTCCGGTTCCCGGAACGCCAAGAACTACCCGTATCGAGAACAAAGAACGATCCGGAAGCGACCTCGTCGAACCACGGACCCGACCCCGAACCCCGGAAAAACCCAAGATCGTCGAGCCCCCTCTGATGTGTGACTCCTTTTCCTCGAACCCTATTTTATAACATATCAATTTGTTGCACATTAAATTGCCATTCCCGCATGCATAGCATTGGTTTGGGGGCCTTATGCCGATTCACCTAATAATTAAATATGGGGCCCATATGCAGGCAAATCTAGTCTCATATTGGCCTCATTTAAATTTGTGTAGCGAACCCGATGCTATCTTTGGCCATGCTAAAACAACATTTAATATGCGGGGGTTTAATCAACATGCGCCATCTAATTAATTGTCGGGACCCCGGTTCCGCTTAATCTTGACCTAATTGCATCGCACCTTGCCATGCCATCCATCATACATGCATCATGCCGATCTTCTGCCGTTTTATTAAATATTGCATCCGATGTTTCTTCTAGTGTTTTGGTTCTTCGCGGATAAGGCCGTTGAGTTGATGTGAGCTTCGCCCCGATCTTCGGTTGAACCTTCGGCAATGTTTTCAGGCGAGCATCTCCCCCTTTCTACCTATCTTACTTTCTAGTATTTACTTCCCTCCTGTTGATCTTTGCTATCTGCGTTGCGATGCTCTAGTTACCGAACCCGTGATATCCCTTGCAGCCATATATAGCCATGGACACATCCTATTCCCTGTTGTTTGGTAGATAGATGGACCCGCGTGTCGTAGTCGCTTGCTCAAGTGTTTTGCTTGTCGTCAAGTACCACCATTGTTGGAGAAATGCCGCTTGTTGACGATGAAGATGATCAGGGTTTACTTATTGTTTCACTTTAAATTCTGTTTAACAACTAAAATTGAACTAAGCAGAGGCATCGGTGGGTGATAGGTAAGATTTGGTTTTCCGACCGCCCACTTGTGTCCCGTAGGACCCGAGTTCTTGACATCTGTTCCGAGATCGAGCGCGCTAACCACAGGTGGGGAGATATGGGCCCCCCATTGATAATTACCTGATTCCAAAGTACTGTACTGGGGGCCACAAACTAGTTTGGGGTTTTATTTACTATCCTGTACTTATGCCATGCTTTACTGCTTTATTTACGATTGTGCGAGGTACTGCACACTGTACTGTTTAGGAAGCGGAGTGATTACGCGGTATCGGCAGTCCCCGTTTGGGGGCATACTGTCGCTTACAGCCATTGGCGCAACCCTAAGTCCGTCTCGGAGACCGGCCGACTTCGTTATGGTGTACTTAGTGGGGTGGCCCCAGTGCTTGCTTTGTGTGCAGGAACGTCGTGACTTAGGCCCGCCGACATACCGATGGGTGTATGTTAACCGATCGGCAAAAGGGTCAAGTGCTGTGGATACTTTGGTGCACCCTGCGGTTTAAATCTTTTAGAAGCCGTGTCGCGGTTATGGACGACTTGGAGCACGATGTCGATCATAGACAACTATAACTAAAGTTTACTGTTTTAAATTGACTTGTTTCCGATATGATTAGTAATCAGCTTCACTACAACGGAATGGCTAAGTAAAAGTACCAACAACTGCTGGGTTTTGGGTTTATCACATGCTATCTGTATCTGATTAGTAACTGTTGCAACTATCACGGAATGTTTAACTAAAAGTGCACACTGTTTATTTTATCGGGCGATTATCTAAACCTGGCTAGTAAAGTACCGCAACTATCACTAATTAAATAAAACTGCCAACTGTGTGAGTTCCTCGGTTGACTTCCTCGATAGGTCTCGAGGGGGAAACGCCAGGATGGGTTTGTTTGGTGATAGCTTCAGGTTGGATCCGGATAGGTCATTCTCACCCTCCTCTGATAACCGCCAGTTGTATCGAGTCTCTATAGGTTGTTTAGTGCATTCTTGCCCGCCGCTTGATCCACCATACCTATGTAGGCGAGGACCGCAATTCTAGCCTCGCGTGTCTTGGCCTCGATCGACGCTCCTTCTTTGTTTTCGCTTTGCCCTTTCGGCACCCCTTTGTTAAGCAGGTTTGAGATCGACGCCGTTAGCGTGGTTACCCTTCCGCTTGGCACAGGCGGTTATGGACGCCATTGATTATTCTTCAGGGCTCTTAGCCCCATTTGCATCTTGTCCGTAGCTGGACGCTCTATCGTTTTCAAGGTGATTTGGGATCTTTGTATTGTATATCTGTATTCTTGGCTCTTTGAGTCGCTGTTATATATATCTGCTCATGGGTCCCATCGAGGGGGTTGTGTAATGTTATTACTTTGTTTTTCCACCATGCGAAAGTGCCTGGTGGGCACCTTCGAATCGTTTCTATGCGGGTTTGGCGAATTTTGCTGAAACTTGCATAGGGCCGATTCTGAGGGTGTTACAGAGTGGTATCAGAGCTCAGCAGTTGCGATACCCCACAAGTCCAGCCTGTAGGATAACCTAGCTAACGGCCGAAGTAGAGTGTCAAAACTATTTCAAAAATCGGTTGGGTAGTTCTGATTAGGTCTAATTTTATTCCTTACCCTCTGCTATTCTCCTCTTACCCCTACGTGTTTTGAATCCGCTCTCGTCTCTTTCTTCGAGTCCAGGAATTCTCGTGGTTGGGTTTCCGTCGTACCTTTAGGGTTTCGCTTCCTCCTTTGTCAACGGTGTTCTATCATCCGGTCTTCCTGCTGCCTGAGTGATCTTTGTCGGTGTTACCATCCTGTACTCCTTGTTTGTTCCTTCCGGTGTTTTCCGACGCGACGACATCCCTACCCCAGCTCAAGGCGAGTCCGCATCACTTCTTTGATCCGAACCTCGCTTGTCGAGATCTTGATCTGAATCCGTGGGTTGGTGGCATAATGTCTATTCGTATGTGGTAATGCTTTGAGTGCGGGATGGAGTCGCGACCATACCACTACTCTTATCATTGCTCGGTATACTGAATGGTGGATCGATGCAATTTTACTCCTTCCGCTGAAGTAAGAGGTGGCCTTACCTTTAACTTCGACCGTTGTTTATCCGGAGTGCTCTCTTGATGAACGTGGACAACGACCTCTTGTTAGTGGTGTCGCGAAGATCTACACGAAGCGAGAAGACGCAGTTCGCCGACCTTCTTTCCGGTACCATGAGGCGGATCTCGAGGGCGAGATCCATTGTTAGTGGTGTCGAATTGTGGCATCCCGCAAGACCACTACTAGGAAATCGCGTTGAATTTGTGCATTGCATCGTCATCATCATGCATTGTTTGCCAAAATTATGTTTGCAGAACCCGTTTTGTTTTCTAAAACGCCGTCTTTTATTCAAACGCCAAACCCCGGGGCTCCGGAGTATTTTATTTTGTTGCTATCGGTTTGCAAATGTTCTAATTAAAATAAATAAAATTTATAATTATTTTTGTAGGGGCAGTCGAACGGGCCAACCCGACCCGAACGACCGCCCCATATTGTAAATCGGTCCACCACCTGCCCCATCTAATCCTAAACTCACCCACTAGTCTACCCAACCCACCCTGGCCACCTCACCCTAGCCTATAGCATCACGCCACCTCAGCTGAGCCACCCCCCACCCCCAATCACTCCTTGCCACGTGGCCCTCTCATCCCACCCCCTCTCTCTCCTTCCCTCACACAACCCACCCAGGGCCACACACACTACACGCACTTCACAGACACCGCTCATCCACCGCCTCTTGTCCACAGGCCTTGGAACCCACCTGTGCCCCTGTCCCCAACCCCATCTTCCTCCTCCCTCGTTCTTCTCCCCAGCGTGCTCACACACCTCCCCTCAGCGCTCCCTCCCTCTCTCGACCCACCTCCGGCAACCCGGCCACGCCTCCCTCTGCCTCGCGGTGCCCGCTCCCGCCTTCGCCCAAGCCAGCAGCTCCGCCCAGCCTGGCCAGCCGCCCAGACCACCGCTTGACCTCGCCCGTCCCCGCCTCCACAGCCACCATCGCCGGCCACTCGGCTCGGCAGCGTCTTGCCCGCCCAACACCTCCAGCCCTCCGTTCCACGCTGCCGTCGCCGGCCAGCGGCCGTCCCTCTCCTCACCGTGCACCTACCGCCTAGCTGGCCGGCCGAGATCCCATGGCCCCTGCCAGCGTCCGTCGACCTCGTCGCCAAGCACCCGTCGCCGCCGCGTCCACCTCCGGACTCCGTCTCCGTGCGGCCCGGCCGCTCGCCTCGCTGGCCGCCACCGTGGCCACAGGGCCTGCGCGATGTGCTCGTGTATGCGTGTGCTCGTGTATGCGTGTGCTCGTGTATGTGCCCCTTTGTGGAATCTGATGACGTTCCTATGACCGTTCGAGGCAACCGAGCTGCCGCGACCTTCGGCGAACCCTCGACAAGAGCTTCATCACGGAAACCCGACGCCATGATCTCCTCTCGCGAATCCGAAGACCGTCGATTCCGCGACCCTCTCGATGCGCCAAGATCGCCGAGACCCTAGACGCAAGCCCTCCTTCAGGGGACGACAAGTACTCCGACAAGGACCCGAATGGAGCGAACCCGAAGACGATAGGGCGACAAGTACTACTTCACGGACATCGAGTACCAAGGTCGCCCACAGAGAATCGAAGTTGTCGAGACCCTGAAGACCCGTTCCCGGGGGCGAAGTCAGGACCCGATGCTCCCCCGACACCGAACCAAGTCCGGTTCCCGGAACGCCAAGAACTACCCCCGTATCGAGAACAAAAGAACGATCCCGCCGGAAACGACCTCGTCGAACCACGACCCGAACCCCGGAAAAACCCAAGATCGTCGAGCCCCCTCTGATGTGTGACTCCTTTTCCTCGAACCCTATTTTATAACATATCAATTTGTTGCACATTAAATTGCCATTCCCGCATGCATAGCATTGGTTTGGGGGCCTTATGCCGATTCACCTAATAATTAAATATGGGGCCCATATGCAGGCAAATCTAGTCTCATATTGGCCTCATTTAAATTTGTGTAGCGAACCCGATGCTATCTTTGGCCATGCTAAAACAACATTTAATATGCGGGGGTTTAATCAACATGCGCCATCTAATTAATTGTCGGGACCCCGGTTCCGCTTAATCTTGACCTAATTGCATCGCACCTTGCCATGCCATCCATCATACATGCATCATGCCGATCTTCTGCCGTTTTATTAAATATTGCATCCGATGTTTCTTCTAGTGTTTTGGTTCTTCGCGGATAAGGCCGTTGAGTTGATGTGAGCTTCGCCCCGATCTTCGGTTGAACCTTCGGCAATGTTTTCAGGCGAGCATCTCCCCCTTTCTACCTATCTTACTTTCTAGTATTTACTTCCCTCCTGTTGATCTTTGCTATCTGCGTTGCGATGCTCTAGTTACCGAACCCGTGATATCCCTTGCAGCCATATATAGCCATGGACACATCCTATTCCCTGTTGTTTGGTAGATAGATGGACCCGCGTGTCGTAGTCGCTTGCTCAAGTGTTTTGCTTGTCGTCAAGTACCACCATTGTTGGAGAAATGCCGCTTGTTGACGATGAAGATGATCAGGGTTTACTTATTGTTTCACTTTAAATTCTGTTTAACAACTAAAATTGAACTAAGCAGGCATCGGTGGGTGATAGGTAAGATTTGGTTTTCCGACCGCCCACTTGTGTCCGTGGGACCCGAGTTCTTGACATCTGTTAGAGATCGAGCGCTAACCACGGTGGGGAGATATGGGCCCCATTGATAATTACCGATTCCAAAGTAATCTGTCTTGGGGCCACAAACTAGTTTGGGGTTTTATTTACTATCTGTACTTATGCCATGCTTTCGCTTTATTACGATTGTGCAGTCTTGCACCTTGTCTTGTTAGGAAGCGGAGTGATTACGCGGTATCGGTCCCGTTTGGGGCATCTTGTCGCTTCTGACCATTGGCGCAACCCTAAGTCCGTCTCGGAGACCGGCCGACTTCGTTCTTGGTGTACTTAGTGGGGTGGCCCCGATTGCTTGCTTTGTGCAGGAACGTCGTGACTTAGGCCCCGCCGACATACCGATGGGTGTATGTTAACTGATCTGGCAAAAAGGGTCGAAGTGCCTGTGGATACTTTGGTGCACCCCTGCAGGGTTTAAATCTTTTCGAGAAGCCGTGTCCGCGGTTATGGACGACTTGGAGCACAGTGTCTGATCATAGATAACTATAACTAAAGTTTACTGTTTTAAATTGACTTGTTTCCGATATGATTAGTAATCAGCTTCACTACAACGGAATGGCTAAGTAAAAGTACCAACAACTGCTGGGTTTTGGGTTTATCACATGCTATCTGTATCTGATTAGTAACTGTTGCAACTATCACGGAATGTTTAACTAAAAGTGCCCACTGTTTATTTTATCAGGACGATTATCTAAACCTGGCTAGTAAAGTACCGCAACTATCACTAATTAAATAAAACTGCCAACTGTGTGAGTTCCTCGGTTGACTTCCTCGATAGGTCTCGAGGGGGAAACGCCAGGATGGGTTTGTTTGGTGATAGCTTCAGGTTGGATCCGGATAGGTCATTCTCACCCTCCTCTGATAACCGCCAGTTGTATCGAGTCTCTATAGGTTGTTTAGTGCATTGCTGCCGCTGCCGCTTCAGTCCACCATACCTATGTAGGCGAGGACCGCCGAATTCTAGCCTCGCCGTGTACTGGCCTCAGTACTGACGCTCCTTCTTTGTTTTCTGCTTTGCCCTTTGTCGGCACCCCTTTTGTTAAGCAGGTTTCGAGATCGACGCCGTTAGCAGGGTTACCCTTCCGGCTTGGCCTGGGCAGGGTTATGGACGCCATTGATTATTCTTCAGGGCTCTTAGCCCCATTTGCATCTTGTCCGTAGCTGGACGCTCTATCGTTTTCAAGGTGATTTGGGATCTTTGTATTGTATATCTGTATTCTTGGCTCTTTGAGTCGCTGTTATATATATCTGTTCTGTGGGTCCCATCGAGGACTGTTGTGTAATGTTATTACTTTGTTTTTCCACCCGCACGAAAGTGCCTGGTGGGCACCTTCGAATCGTTTCTATGCGGGTTTGGCGAATTTTGCTGAAACTTGCATAGGGCCGATTCTGAGGGTGTTACACATCACCTCCACTGTGACGCACAAGGCATGAATGGTTCCTAGGCGTCGGCGGAGTCGAGGCATCCGACGGTTCGCTCGAGCTCCGCGGCCGCTTTCGAGTCTGCTCCTCGCTCGACTCAAAGGTTTCTTCAGCCGACCACCGCGCCGAAGGGAGCTCAGACATGGATTCCACTACCTCATTGTCCGGTGCATCCGGGAAACGTTCGGGTAGTGGAGGTGCCATACCAGGTACCTTGAACTCCTAAACAAAAGAAAGCAAACTTTCAGAACAAACGAACTGCAAGAAAACACAGTCGAAAAAAGCGCTACGCGCACGTCCTAGATCTACACTTGCGGCACCGGTCGAGAGGCCCTGAATGGAAGGGTCAGCGAGCTACCCGGAATGTCCTCGTCAGCTTTAAACTTCAGCAGCGGCCAGAGGATTCCATCGACGTCCCCCTTGGAGAGCTCTCCAGTCGAAACCCTAGTCGGATCGTGGCGGACAGAATAAAGGAACATCGGGTGCGCCCTAACCTGGAGCGGCTGCACCTGACGTTGGAGGAAGGTGCGAATGATATCCACACCGTTCACCTCTTTATCCGGAATCACCTGAAGGTCCTCCACCCGATGATAGAGCTCCTCTATCTCCGCCACCTCACCATCCAAGATGTGGTTCTTCCAGGACCTCTTCGGCTAGATTTTCTAGGAGGGGTCGAAAGGAGATGGGCCAAAATTTTGCCCATCCACTGTGGAGTCGCGGATGTAAAACCATCGCCTCCGCCAGTATTGGACGGACTCAGACATAGAAAAAGAAAAGAAGAGAAAGTTGGATATAAGGGAAATGATGAAGCCGCCGATGGGATAAACACCATCGGAGCCAGATTGCCTCTTCACGGAATAGAGCTTCCGGAAGACACCAAAGTGCGGCTCGATACCGAGCCAGCACTCGCAGAAGGTGATGAAGCAGGCGATGTGAAGAACAGAATTTGGTGAAAGATGATGGAGTTGGATGCCATAGAAGAAAAGCAATCCACGGAGAAAATCGTGGACTGGGAGAGAAAGGCCCCGAAGGACAAAAGGGACAAACATGACCCGAAACCCAGCGGGTGGACGGGGAATTACCTCGTCACCGAGAATCTTGACGGCCTGCTTGTCCTATGGGATCAGACCCCGCTCACGGAGCTTGCGAAAATCGCCCTCGCGTGTCTCCGACCGTCGCCAGCCACCATCGGTGACGCGAGTAGAGGCGGTACCCTTCTTGCCGTCGGCAGCAGCGCTAGTACCAACTACGGTGGAGGCCTTCTTTGATTTCCCCATTGCAGTGCGGCGACAGCGACGGTATGAGCGCAGGAACGAAGATGGGAAGGATCGAAGAACTTCCAGCGCGCAGCGAGGAAAGCTCAAGAATGTGGGAGCAGTGAAACGAGAATGGCTGCGGTGAAAACAAACAAAATTTTCCCCATTTATTATAAGGACGAAGAAGATACACGATGACCGTTCATCAGGAAGCCCTAGAGCTAACATCAAAATCCAACCGTCCACGTGTCAGCACGGCAGCAAACCATAGCTCGCACGCCGTCCACTAAGCACGGAAACCGAGGCGATGCCGTAATTATATCCATGTCGCGTGTGACCAGTCAATTCAAAGTAAGAAGGTGGGACCCACATTCGCCCAGTCACGTCACCTCTGGCTCCGCAGACGCTTGAGGTCACCGATCATCAGCACTAACGTCATCAAAGCTATACTAGCAATGGTTATAAATCTTCGACTAGACAGCTAAAGTACTCACTCGAATCTACGATTCGAGTAACTACTCGGGGGGGGCTACTCCTATCAGGAGCGCTGGTTGCGCACCCGAAGTATGACTAAGGTACTACACCGCTCAACTATTCTTCGAGTCCTACGTCGAGTCTACAACTCCACTACGGACTCGGGGGCTACTTCCATAGGGAGGATGGATTCAAGCATCTAAAAAAATTGTGTCCTACGGACTTAAAGTCAACAATGACTGAATTAAAGTCTCTGCTTGAGTCTACGACTCGAACAGACACTCGGGGGCTACTCCCATAGGGAGCACTGGTCGCGCAACCTATGAATTCTTCGACTGTGATCCTTCAGATCAGCATGCAAATTTTTTTTGGCAACTTTGCCTCAGTTAACGCTAAGTGAGTAACATCCTCCTTGGCCACCTGAAACACCTCTGTGGTGATAAACATTCGGATGTTGTGTCTGCGACACAAATATAAGACCTACAGATACCATCTGATGGCCTGGCAACGCACATGACTGCGCTCTGCTGGTAAAAATCCGTGCCCGCAGGCGCGATGAAAATCCCGAC
This sequence comes from Avena longiglumis, assembly GCA_030063025.1. Taxonomy (NCBI): domain Eukaryota; kingdom Viridiplantae; phylum Streptophyta; class Magnoliopsida; order Poales; family Poaceae; genus Avena; species Avena longiglumis. Next base: position 558,717,987 of record CP125974.1, read on the forward strand.
GGACGCGTTGGGTACATCATTTGAAAACTACTGGAATTCTACTCCAATAAGTCCTCAACGGCCTAAGTTGAATTACGCCAGCATTTGTTCTGGGTTCGAGTCGAGGGACTCTAATCTGAAGAAGATTGTGTTGTTTTATCCTAAGACAGTTAACTGGTCCTGATCTATCGGGAGAGTCAGGCACATGCATCAACAATCCCTACACACAAAAATCATTCTCCGATAAACAGGAAACAACCGCACCCGAAAGATTGAAGAGTCCTCAGCCGAATCTATGATTCGATTGAACACTCGGGGGCTACTAACATGGTTATACCCCACGGGTACACGACCTTAGCATACCTGGTCCAGCCCAAGGAAGGCCCACGAAAATATACACGGCCCATGAAGACTTTCGGGTGGCCCAAGCTCAGGATGTCTTCTGATCCTTGTAGAGCAAGACTAGAGTAGATAGAATATTCAAAGGGGCAAACCCTAAAACCTATAACCGACTCGATCTGTGTCCGGGACCTGCCTATATCTATATAAAGGCTAGGAGGGCATGACAAGGAGGGCACTTCATACCACCGCATACACACCTCCACGCCAGATTGCATCTGCGCACCCCTGTAACTATCGGTTCCGCCATAATCAAGGGTAGACAAGCAGGAGTAGGGTTTTCGCTCCGGGGCCTGAACCTGGGTAAACCTCGTGTCCCCGTGTTGCTTGTTTTCTAACCGTTCCGCGATCTCCAGCATCCCCATCTTCTCCAAAATCCAAGCTCATAACAATGGGCATTGACGATAACAAACCTCGTCATGTGTGGTGAGATAAATTTGTGATGAACTGAGAAGGAGATAGGGATGGTCATGTGGATGTAGATGTACTGGTGTTCTATAGTGGAAATGGAGAGTTAGTATCTCTGCTACAGCTGTGCTCTCCCCTTTGAACTCCCTGTGATGCTTCTAGTGTTGACAGCACAACACCATGCAGATGTGTGAGCTGCTTGGGCGCTTGACTCACCCCAAATGGATCAGTTCAAGTGAAACTTGACATTTTCTGATTGTTTATCTATTTACTATTTCTGATTTGGTGAAATTTGCCCCTTGGCTTATGATGCTTAGTCTGAAGCTTTCTTTGATGATAAGAACTGATCCTCCACTTGGCTCCCTCTTTAGATTACTCAATAATGAGTTTAAGCATATCATTTGTATGCTGAATCTGAGAGTAAAACTAACACTCTAACCCTTCCTTTTATTCTTTATTTTAGTTTGTCTTTTGTTTTATTTTCCAGGAATTAAGATCAGGAAAGGAATCTTCAGGACATGAAGATTTCAATGAGACTTCTTTATTATTTTTGTAATTTGTTTCTTCTTTTATAAGGTGTATTATGTATTTATTTATTCCTGTAATAAAATTTGTAATATTTTATTATTGTTGTAATTTCTTCTTTTTACTTGAATATTGTAAATACAATGTAATATATATTTTTTCTTGCAATTAAGAATTCCTTTATTTATTTTATTTATGTAATTCATTTTTATATTTATTTGTTTTATAGTAGTTTACTTTTATTCTTTTATTGTAACAACAATGAAACTTTGTATTCAATAATGAAGTGTTCCATTATTCTTGGAACAAATTAAATATTTATTATAATTCATTTCATTCAATTTTGTTTTATTAATTGAAACTTGTAATTATTGTATCTTTTCATAAATAAGAGTTCACCTCTTATTTCTTATTCCAATTAATTTTTCCAATTATTATTCTATTTCAAATTATTTTAGTATTCAAATATATCAATTAAATATTCAAATTTGAATTGGCTTCCCCTAAAACACAAAAGCACAATAGAGATCATGTAGAAATCCATCGCACATATCCTAATGTTTCCATCAGAACAAGAGAGATCTCGATCCCTCTATAGTTCCTTTAGTTTTGCGCGAAAATTCCTCGGATTTTCTTATGCATGAATGCAATGCACAACTCTGTGTCCTCTATATTTCTAGGTGCTAATCCTGGGATGTTACAGACTCCCCCCCTTAAAATAAACTTCGTACTCGAAGTTCGTAAACTCTCACGTTTCGGTATAAGGAATTGCCTTGTGTTGGTTACGGCATTTTCAACTCCATGGTAACCTTAAATGGAAATAATTGTAATATCCCATATCCAGATAGTTTTCTTGTATTCTCTGCATACTTGGAATCTCCAACTGGTTGTCTTAATCCTTCAAAGTTCCTTCTACAATCCTCCTTTAGAGATATATACTTATTATAACTCCTTAATTTGAGGTCTCTTCTTTAGTTCCTTATTCTGATTTGATATCCTAATTCAACTTTTTCACTTAATCATTGAAATTTCTTACTATATTATATAATATATAGGAAGTCTCACAAAAATAGGTTTTAAATTTCTATTAGCCAATAGTTGTGGTCAAAAGACTATATTTTTGTTTTGTCATAGTATGGTTGAAACTGGTAGTCCTTCCTAATATTGATTTGAACACATTTAGTCCAAACCTATCGGAATTTCTTGTTCCTCTATACTTGTCCAATTGGATGTGCTTTGTTCCCTCTCAAGCATCATTTTAGAGTTGTTTTTATTAGAATGAGTCTGTTAGGACTATTATATTTTATTACTTCAAGTTTTTACCTTATCAGGCTTTAGATAATCCTTTTATGATTACCTTAAATACTTCTTAAACTTACTTTTATAATTATCTTTAAGGTTTGAATACTACTACCTTGAAATACACTTCAATCTTTCATCCAGACATACTTCTGGAAGTACTTTTATATTAGTGGATTCTTTTAACCTTATGAAAATAAGGCTTAACATTGTCATAGGTTAGTATTTCCTCTCCAACCTTTACTTGAAAAGTTAGATAACAATACTTCCACTTATTGTTTACTCTCCCCCTTTGGGTTTACAAATGGTCTCTAAACTGCCTATATAGTAACCATTGGCTTTATAACTAGCATGTAGGGCTTTGTATAGCTTATTCTCTACCTAGTTAGAGTCTCATGAAAGATTGTACGGTGTATCCACTCAATTGTGGATCTCCGAAGTGAATCTTTCAGCATTATTTGTCTTACTTACTGTTTGGACATTATATCTTTAATAGACTTGCTTTCACGGAGAATCTTGAAAGATGATCGCCTTAATTTATATACTCCTTTATGTCATACTTAACTTAGGCCAAGTTTTATGCTCTTTATGCAACTTTTAAGAAGATTTGGTTAACTAAGTTAACCACATACCAGTTGCAAACAATCCTAGGGTGTATGAATGTCCCTATGGTTTTCGACATACTTCTGGCATTCTCCCTAAATTGTCAGAGCTTGAATACCATTTTGGTTCCAAAGCTTCTTCTTTGCACTAATTCATGATGCTTCCATTAACTAGATACTACTACTTCATTAACTTTTCAGCAATATCACCTATTTTGGGTGAACTTAAGTTCATCACTGCTTGTTGCTCCATATATCTACTACACTAATTTTCCCTTCTTGTTGCTGACTAAGAATGACCTGAACTTAATCCATCCTTAAAATTGAATTGATACTCCTTATACTTGGTTTTATTCTTCATGTAAGTCTTCATCCTGGTCTTCGGAACTCGTCACTCCCTTACACGAATTCCCTTTTGTATCTAGGTCTATAACATCAAGTAATAACTGGATGTTGCAACATGCATTTGCACATCAAGTTAAACTTCATGTACAGATCTAGTTAAACAAGAAGATTCAAGAAAAACCAATAAATCCAAATGTGGTACATATAACACACAATATTCTAGGCCTAGAATATAGTAGTTGAGTATAGTATCTCTAGAATTCAGGCTTAGTTGTGTAGTATATGACACATCCTCGTATAGGTTTACATCGTGATACTTTGCACATAGGGTCAAACTATTCTTTATCTCAATATTTACCCAAATTGCTCAAGTGCAACAGGATAATCTTAAGCAAAGTGGTCTCAATTTGGTTTTTGACTAACCTTTTGTCTCACCTTTTGTAATGATTAACTATGACCAACCTTTCTTGTTTAGTAACTAACCTCACATGATCTCACAAAAAGACTAATCAGATTCTATTTACTAACTTGAACTATGAATTAGGGAAATTTTCTAGCACCTATGACTTCTATCATAGTTCTACAATGTTATTTTATTACTGCTAGTTTAGAATAATTTACTAATTACTGGTCATATTTACACCTATATCATGGTTTCGGAGCTAATCTCACCATGATCTTGTTATGTTTTTCCTTTTTACCATGATTTAAGAGCTAATCTAACCATGATGACTTTGTTTCTCATTACACTATCATTGAGTCTTAACATAGTTTCACTTCATCACGTAGAATTCTCAAGTGAATCCCACATGATTACTATTCATTACATCAACACTTAACCTAATGATATTCATCATGTTGTCTCTGGTTATCAACTAACAATAATATTTTACTGCTCTTCTTGAATTCTATGGTTAGGCTACACCATTTAAACTACTCCAATTGATATCTTAAACTTGATCCTAATCCAATGTGACCAATTGGATTTCCTACAGTATGTTGGTGGGTTATGTCTCCTTCGGAAGACACTAAATAACATTGTACTGAGAAAAGATGGACAACTATTTCTATGAAAAATGATTTATACATCTCGTGACAAAGTTATCCTCAAGTGGATATTCATCACAATTCATAAGAATATGTGGTTTAGATAAGATGGCTTCTATAGTCACTATCCAACCTACAGATCTTCCTAAAAGGTTTTTAATCCTAAGGTCAAAGCATATGCTCTGATACCAATTGCGGTGACCCAACATACCACTGCATGATGTAGTACACTATAGTCGTTGATATAACACCAATGAAACACCGTTCACTAGTATTACATCCCTCAGAGTGGTACAACAGAAACACAGCAGGTCCAAGACATGACTATAGGTTACAACTCAACTCTTTACACAAGATCCAGAGAACACTCTAGGTTAAAGAGAGAGAAATAAACTTCATACAAAGAAGAATCAGAAATAAATACCTCCAAAAACTATCATACTATTAAGACTAGTATCTTAACTAATGGTCTAGTATTGCTATTATCGTAATACACTACAGAAATAGGTTCTATGGCTAGAGGTTATATTCATATCTAATCAGTAACTTCGTATTCACTTGAGTTGGTGTATATGTTGACCTTCTCGACTTCATTGAAGAGCTTTAGCTTTTGATGATGATTCCTGGAGCATAAGTTGATGTAGATGTCGTCTTAATGGCTTCAGAATCTAGCAAGGGTTAAGAAGATACGTTGAGTACGAGCATACTCAGCAAGTTCACTAGAAAAGGAGTGCTTGATGCACTATATCTATAGCCACAGACCGTAGGTTGTAGGAAATTCAAATTTTCATAAACATTTCTTCAAAGGTTGCTTTTATTATAAAAAGCTATGTCCGTCAGCCTTCACGGACAAGCTATTCTGAAAAACTATTTACCAGAACTTTCATTGAGTTCCTTTCCCGCAGCGTTCGTAGCTCCTTCCCGGAACATGGAGTAACAAGTTATAGTTCTTACACTCTGCAGAGGTGCGTTACTTTACCCATGAGAGATCAACTCCTTGTCGCGCAACCGGGCAGCTTACCCGTCCACAATTCCATGTTGTGGGGCCCAGTAGATGATCCAAGACAATCACTGCCCTCTCCGCGACCTCATATGTCTGCACGATCCTTCGGGGCCGGCTCACCTCCGTTAAGCCCCTTTCAGGCATGCTAAAACCCTGATGAGTTCCCGAAGACTCTATGACCTGGTGATGCCCGAACGAGTACCATTTAAATGGATTCTATCCCTAAACACCGTTCATAGATAATTTAGACACCAAAAGTGTGGTGCGTAAGGGTGCCCACCCATATGCTGGTTCCGCACAAGGAATCACAACGTCACGTTAAGGTCGTCTTGCCTCCATACGAGAGGAAAAGGATATAGCTGACTTCTCCGTCCCATTCCAAATCTCATGGTTAACGCGTAATATACGACGCAAGAATCACTGGTGACATTGGTCGTTAAGTCCTAGATAATATGTTCCTTTACCACCGGAACTTTCATAGTAGGTTATTACCTCATGGTAAATAACCTATAATCATATTATTATGAAAATAGTGTTTTCTGACCTTTTTCAAATACAAGTGATGACAACACTGGATTTGCAAAATACTTTACATAAAATAATCAAAGGACATGAGCAAGTGTGAAATTGCCTTTTGTGATTGCAAGATTATGCACTCACGGTCTTCGAGACGACATAAGATCCAATATCTAAAAACTGCATCATTGGTCCGATAAAGACTAATGTTTAAAGTAGCAAGATGCAGTTATGCATAAGTAATGATATGCATTTTGTAAAACTCTCAAAGTGAATCCCCAATGCTTTGAGTGAATTGAATTGAGGTGATTCTTTTAAGAGTTGGTTTATCTTTAAGTTTTACTTTATAAGTACTGACCTTTATAAGGAACTCAAGGGTTAACAATTCAACATATACAAGTATAAAATAATGTGATTATGGTTAATGGTTATTTGGTGACTATTGATAAACATCCTTGGAATTGTGTTGTGAAGAATTGAAGAACTTATTATAAGATTATTGTTTGAAGTGGCAAAAAGAATAACATTTGAAGAAAAGATTCCCTTTCTAAGGTTTAAACAATCTTCATTGTTAATAGAACATGATCAATGTCTTTTGGTGTTTGATTGATTAGTTTGGATTGGAGATGCTTTATGTCTTAAGTTAAATAGACCAAAGTTAACTATAAAAACAAAAGTGATTTATTAGACATGATGTTTAGAAGCTTTGAGGCTAAAGTTAACTTTTAAAAATAATTAAACTTAAGGGGTAATATGTTTTAATTATTCCTATGTTTAAATTTATGATAGGTATAACCAAGGTGTGGAATTATTCACTTTCTATTTAAGTGAAGGGTTGGATTGAAATTGGTTTTGCTATTATGAACATAATATGTAACTATTCAATAGAAGTATAATTTGGATGATCTCAATAAGGTGTTAGATTTAAACATTATTTAGATATTAAGATCATTCCCCCTTCATATCAGTGAGGGATGTATAAAATTATCCTTAAGGTGGTGGTTTTGAACCTTGATTTTAAGTTTTTAAAAGAGTATTATTAAGTTAATAATTTATACTTAAGTTTTATTATAAATCTTAGTTATGGTTTATAATTTTGGTAATTAGATTTTTTAAAAGTTTTAATATGTCTAAAGAAATATAATTATTATTTTATTTAAAAGAATGTTTTTAAAGAATTTTTTAAAATAGGTTATAGATAAGGATTTATTATTTTAAAATATTAAAAACTTTCCTAATAATATATTTAATATTTTTCCAGTGTAACATATTTACTTAGGACTTTTAAAATGTTTTTTATTTATTTTTAGGTATTATTTTTATGTTTATAAAATTCCATAAAGGATTAAATGTATTTAAATATTTACTTTAAATTGTATTTATAAAAGAGTTAAGATAGTATTTTTATGAAATTGTAGATTTATTTTTATACACAAAAATAATTTTTATTCATTTTTAGGTTTTTTTCTTTATTTTATAAAATTTCACTTAGAATTTAATGGTGCTAATATTTATTTGCATTTTTTAACCTAAATAAGTAATGTTATATTTTTCCTAGATATATATTATTTTTATGATCCTTTTGACATATTATATGTATTTTTGGAATTTTTGTACAACTAATATTATATTGAGGCTATCTTGATAATTATTATTTCCTTTTTATTTTTATTTATTTTCTTGATAGTACTTCACCTTGGACCCACTAGTCGGTCTAGCCCATGGTTGGGCTAAACCAACCCGATCGGTGAACCAAGCCGGTCAAACCGACCCGCTCGATCTAGTGCGTCTTCCCCTTGCTCGAATCCCTCTCTCACTAGGCGACTCTCTGGTGCCACCGCCGCCGTTCCTTGATCATGGCCGGCTCCGGCCACCACGACCGCCATCGTGGTGTGAAATGACATTGTGGATGACACTGCATCATTGGCCCCAGCTCGATTTGATGCTCGAGCCCTCTCCTAGCCGTGCTTCTCTCTCTGATGGCTAGGGTTTGCGCCGCTGCCGAGGATGTGGTGCTCCGACGCACTTCTGGCATCGCCCTGGTGCCTTGGTAACGAGATGGTGTCGTCTTCCTCACTGTGAACTCTTTGAACGCGGCTTGGCGCGAGTTGCAGCTCCCTCTGGGTGCTTCCCGTGCCGCCGTGTTCGACGCCGGCCACTGCTTCCTCTTCACACCTTAGCGAGGACCACGGGTAATTGGCTATTCTCCTTTTTTTCTCCACTTGATTCCTCTCTGGATTTCTCTCTTTGATGATAGGATTATACTAAGTAGCACAGATTCTCTGTACTAGTGTTTGTGTGATAAGGATCTGATTTCCTTTGAACTTCTAAGTGGAGGAAACTATGTTGATGAAAAATATTGTATGGCTTGTGAAATTTATTTGTAGACGAGAGGTTTGTGATTATTGTTACCCTCTGGTCCAAAGTGTGGCACATGTATCTTGATTCACAGCACCAATACTGGGTAGTTGTTACTTGTACAACTATCTTTGGCTATTAGTTTGATCTCTAGTATTATGCTAGAGATCTGATTTGGTACTCCATTGTTGCTTGTAGATAGAATGGTGTATCACATATGACTTTCTTATATGGTAGTGAAGTGTCCAGATGATCCTTTGAATTATATCTTAAGGTGATTTAAACTGATCTTCTTAATGCAAATGTTGATTAGCCAGTATGAAAGATTGTTCTAATGGCTCCTGATGTCCTGGTTGTTGTTGTGGTGCCTCTAATGCTGGAGTGTGCATAGTGATGGATCAGATAGCTTGATCTGCAGCTATGCATTATTTTCTGGCTTCTTTTCTGACTAAATCTTTAGTCCAATGTTAAGGATGCAAAAGACTGAGGCTTGGATTCCCATTAAGGATAATACTGTGGTTGCCTTATTTCAGCTCTAGGATGAAATTAGCATAGCAACTCTATGCTCACTGCGAGCTTGATTTTCAAATAATTTGCTTGCTTAGAATGATAAGAACCAATACCAATATGGATCTATTGGTTAATATGCTGCTAGTAGTGTGGGTAAATGAGTTGGTATTGTGACTAGTGTGATTTGATTGGATGAGAATTTATGAATTGAATGCCAATGATGCATGGTCTGAGGTTATCGAACCAGTAGGAGGAAGGAAACATCACACAGGTGTTGCTGGCAACGTGGAGACCTGCACAACACAAACTCAAGACTTTGCCCCAATGGATCAGTGAGGTTGTCAAGCTCACTGGTTTGCTGTAACAAAGGATTAAACGTATGGTGTGGAAGATAATGGTTTGCAGCAAGTAAACAAGTAATAGTGGAAGATGTATCAATGGTAAAGATCCGACCGGGGTCCATAGTTCACTAGAGGTGCTCTTCTTAGATAAACAACATGGCATGAAGGGTAAACAAATTACAGCGGGGCAATTGACATGTACTGAGCAAGGCAGAACAATGCAATTACTAGCTAGAAAGATCCTATGAAGTTGATTGGGCAATACAACATTATACATAAACCGTAATCCAACTGCATCTATGACTAGAAGTCCACCTTCAGGTTATCATCCGAACCCTCTCCAGTATTAAGTTGAAAGCAACAAACAACTGCTTTAAGCAAAGTGTGTAAGGTAAACATTCCACATGTTCCATGAACAAGAGACCGTTGTTTTATCCCTAGTAGCAACAGCACATCTACAACCGAAGATATTTCTATCACTTCCCTTGGAAACTAGAGGCATGAACCCACTATCGAGCATCAATACTCCCTCTTGGAGTCACTAGCAACTACTTGGCCAAGATAACCACTAGCAACGGAGAGCATGCAAGATCACAAACAACATAGACATGATAGAATCATAAAGATAGAACCATTAATCAAACCAACATAATAATCTCAATATCCATCGGATTCCCGCAAACAGAACATGCATGATTACAAATAGATTAGATCTTGATCATGAACGGAGCTCACAAGATCTATACATGAAAGCACAAAGGAGGAGATACAACCATCTAGATACTACATGGACCCATAGTCCAAGGTGGAACTACTCACAAATCATACCGGAGAGAAGGCCTCCGAGATGATCTCCCCTCCGGCAGGGTGCCGGGAAGAACTTCAGATCCCCCTGATCTAGGGACGATGGTGGCGGCGGCTACAGACGGTTTCGTGGATTTTGGATCGGGTACTGAGAGTTTCTGCATTGGGGGCTTCTTATAGGCGAAGGGGCGAGTCCGGGAGGCGACCAGGGTCGCCAAACCCTAGCCAGGCGCGGGTCCACCTACCCCGCGCCTGGGGTGGGTCTGACCCCCTGGCCAGCCCCTCTGGCTCTCCTCTGGACTTCTTGTTCCCCACAGAAAGTAATTGACTTTGACGTTTGTCCCGTCCAATTCCAAGAATATTTCTTTACTAACTTTTTTGAAACAAAAAACAGCAGAAAATAGGCATCTGGCACTGTTGCAACTTGTTAATCGGTTAGTACCAAAAAACATGTAAAAAGAACCTCAAAGTGTAGAAAAGTAAAGCAAAGTAGATACTAAAAAAGCATGGAGCATCAAAAATTATAGATATGTTTCCAATGTATCAGCATCCCCAAGCTTAACTCCTGCTCGTCCTCGAGTAGGTAAGTGATAAAAGAATAATTTTTGAGGTGACATGCTGCGGTGACCCAGCATACCACTGCATGATGTGGTATACTATAGTCGTTGACATAACACCAATGAAACACCTTTCACTAGTATTACATCCCTCAGAATGGCACAACAGAAACACAGCGGGTCCAATACATGGCTAAAGGTTACAACTCACTCTTTACACAAGATCCAGAGAGTACTCTAGGTTAAAGAGAGAGAAATAACTTCTTACAAAGAAGGATCAAAGATTAACAATGCAAGAACTATTATACTATTAAGACTAGTATTTTAACTAAAGGATTGGCATTGTTGTTGTTGCAATACTCCATAGAATTAGGTTCTTTGGCTAGAGATTATATTCCTATCTAATCAGTAACTTCGTCTTCACTTGGGTTAATGTATATGTTGACTTCATTGAAGAGCTTTAGCTTTGGATGATGAGTCCTGGAGCATAACTTTATGTGGATGTTGTCTATCTCGGCTTGAGAATCTAGCAAGGGTTAAGATGATATGTTGAGTATGAGCGTATTGAGCAAATTCACTAGAAAAGGAGTGTTTGTTGCACTATAACTACCGCCATAGACCATAGGTCGTAGTCAATGCAAGTTTTCGTAAACATTTCTTCAAAGGTTGCTTTTATTCTGAAAAGCTATGTCCGTCATCCTTCACGGGTTTACCAGAACTTTCATGGAGTTCCTTTCCCACCACGTTCGCAGCTCCTTCCCGGAACAGGGAGTAACAAGTTACAGTTCTTACACTCTGCAGACGTGCGTTACTTTTCCCATGAGAGATCAAATCCTTGTTGCACAACCGGGCAACTTACCCGTCCACAATTCCATGTTGTGGGGCCCAGTAGTTGGTCCAAGCCAATCACTGCCCTCTCCGCGACCTCATATGTCTGCACGATCCTTCAGGCTGGCTCATCTTCGTTAAGCCCCCTTTTGGGCAGGCTAAAACCCTGATGAGTTCCCGAACACTCTATGACCTAGTGATGCCCGGAATAGTACCATTTACATGGACTATATCCCTAAACACCATTCATAGATAATCTAGACACCAAAAGTGTGGGGCGTAAGGGTGCCCACACATATGTTGGATTCGCACACAACGTCAGGTTAAGGTCGTCTTGCCTCCATACAAGAGGAAAAGGATACAACTGACTTCTCCATCCCATTCCAAATCTCATGGTTAACGCGTTATATATGGCGCAAGAATCACTAGTGACATTGGTTGTTAAGTCCTAGATAATATGTTCCTTTACCACCGGAACTTTCATAGTAGGTTATTACCTCATGGTAAATAACCTATAATCATTTATTATGAAAATAGAGTTTTCCGACCTTTTTCAAATGCAGGTGATGACAACACTGGATTTGCAAAATACTTTATAGAAAATAATCAAAGGACATGAGCAAGTATGAACTTGCCTTTTGTGATTGCAAGATTATGCACTCACGGGCTTCGAGTCAGTATAAGATCCAAAATCTGAAATCATCATCATTGGTCCGGTAAGGACTAATGTTTAAAGAAGAAATATGCTCTTCTGCATAAGTAATGTGATGCACTTTATAAACGCGAATCCCGGGGATAATGTTGTTTTAGTGTCTGGGTACTAGAATGATGTATTTCAATGTGTTGTACTTTTGGATGAGTTTTATACTCGTGCTTCTTATTAAGGTTTGTGAGTGTGTGAAACAATCATATAATTACAACATCATAAAACAATAGGATACACACAAATGTGAGATGCTAATCAAGATTGCTTATATAAGAGTTCTTGTTTGAAGTGGCAAAAACAATAACATTTGAAGAAAAGATTTCTTTTCTAAGGTTTAAACAACCTTTGTGGTTAGTTGAGTCTGGTTGATGTTATTTGTGTTTGCTTGAATATTTTGGGCTTGAGATGCTTTATAACTTAACTATTTCAGACCAAAGTTAACTATAAAAACATATAACAATGTTTATAGTGTTATATTTAGATTCTTGTAGACTAAAGTTAACTTTAAAACAAAGATAGTTTGAAAGTATAATGCTTATAACCTGTGTACCTGGTGTACTTGGTAATGTTGTATTAAGGTTACCTAAGAATGGTTATTCTTCTATTTAAGTAGTGATCTCTTAATTTTGTAGTGGAACAAGATTTCTTGTTTCCTTATAAAGGTATGATTATGGTTTGTGGATAAATAAATAGTACTTGTGACTACTCATGAATTACCTTTCAATTTAGTCTATTATAAGGATGTATTTGATTAATATATCATTCTTGAAGATTTTATAATTATTAAAGATCTTTTTAAAATATAATTTATTCATATAGTAGAAGGATATTTCAATATAATAGTATTTGTAATGTTTTGAATCATTATGACTTATTATTAATATTCAATACTAATACTTATTTATTAGACTTGATTGACTAATTTTAGAAATATGAACAAATTTTATTTACCCTTATATGAATTTTAAACTAAGGAAATAAGTTTAAATTCAGGTTATTAGAGTATCTCAATTTTTTATTTAACTCAACAGTAAAATATTATATTTTTAGCATGTAGATATTATTTTTGTGATCATTTTGGTATATTATATTTATTTTTATGATTTATAAATAATAATAAGATAGGATTTTTATAATACTTATTACTTTATAATGACTTAATAAATAACAAATATTTAATTAAGTGGAATAATAATGCATGGTTATGGTTTTAAATTATATTTATTATTTTTCTAAGATTTTTGGTATTCTATTTATATTTTTAACATTTACCATTATTAAAATTTGAATTATCAAAGTTTTATTACTTATAAAACCTTTATTAATAATTTTTATTTAAATAATCATCATAATAATATTTGATAATAATTTTAAGTTGTAGATTTTATTTTTCTACAAATTTTCATATATTAAACACATTTTTCTGAATTATAAATCAAAAGTTATTAATTAAACAAGATTTAATCATTTATTTGATTTCTGGAATATTAATAATTGAGTTTATAACATTTTATTTATTTCTGAAACAGGAATTAACTTTTTACACCGCACCCACACCTAGCCCTAGTCACTGACCAGTGGGCCTATGCCCACCTCGGCTCTCAGGTTAGTAAATGTATTTGTTACCGACCCTGTCTCTACCCCCAGACAATGACATATGGGCCCAAGGCCACGTCATATGCCACATGAGACAAAGACTAGGTCAAACCGCGCTGGGGTGGCAGGATGACACCAGCCTGGCCTCCACCACCAGAGGATGGTCGCCGACGGCGAACCACTGTGCTCTGGTGAACAAGGTCGATGCTATTGGACAGAGGGAACCAAGGCGAACCTATTGGTGGTAACGCCGCTACCTAGTGGTCACCGGAAATACATCGGTGACGAGCTTCTGCGGTGCTCAACGAAACGAGGTCTACGGCGAAAATCAGCGAGCTAAATTAGGGTCCAGAGATGCGGAAGCTTACCCTGATGATGATAGAGAGGTCGAGGAGACTTGGGAAGGCATGACGACGGCGAATCGACGATAATGGCCACGACGGCCAATGAAAGGAATGCTCGATTTCACATGATTCCCGGCGTGCGGGCTTCCGTGCTTGGTCCTAGGTGAGTAAGACCACGATGGCGCATCCAACGGTGGCTACCACGAGGCGAGGGGTGGTCGGACCTGACCGGAACGACGAACTTCGACGAACTAGGGTTTTGGGTGAGGAAGGAAGGTGGGTCTAGAGAGTGAGATTGAAGATGAGATTGGTATGAGAGGATAGAGGAGGACGCGGCGATCTTATCTACTCCTCCGAGGGACGGCGGCACGCATCGTAGTGCGGCGGTCGATCGATGGCGAAGCTCAAATCCAGCCTTCCGATGGCGGTGAGCGACAAAGTCAATTTTGCAGAAAACCCCCTGGCGTTTCTTTCCTCTCAACCCGCAGTCCCTCTTCGGTCCCACCTGTCAGCCAGAGACGAGAATGAGCTGGGCTGGTTATTGGGCCTTTGTGGGCTGCACAGGGGCGACAAGTAAGCAGAGAGAAGTTGGGCCACGACCAGGATACACTTTTTATTTGTTTTCCCTTTTTCTCTTTTCTGTTTACTTTTAGATCTGAATTCTCCTTATTTGATTTGAATTTTCCTTATTTGATTTGAATTCTCCTTATAGAATTGATTTGCTGAGTGATTGCAGCATTAATAAAGTATATTAAGGTTCTTTTATGAGTTTGCCATATAATGATATTATTTATTCATTTGTTTTCTATCAAAACCATTTTTATATTATGTAGGAGCCCTTATTATTAATTTTTCTTTGTACATTAAACCATGGCTTTATTATATGATATTTTCTTATTTGTTTATAAAACTTAACTCTAGTTGGCTCATAGTTTGAATAGAAATTTTTATATGTATAATGATCCTGTATCATTATTTGATGCATGAAATACAAAAGAAATTAATATGGTTATTACTACTTCCATTGACTTGGAAAATGGCAATGTATATATTCTATTATGATAAACAAAGAAGTTTAGGGTTCTTAATTCACTTATATTTCTTTGTTGATGTGAGAAAAGATTTAGTAACTAAGCATATTATCTTCTGTTTGTGATATTTGATGACATCACCTTTTATAATAGAAAGTTATATCTAGAATATTTTACAAAAATAAATTGGTAAAGGTACTCTTAAGCACATATAATTATGATAATTGGAATTATCAGAGATGTGCTTATGTAATTTGCTATAGGAGAATATTCCTAGTAAGCGATATGGATATAAGATGAGGAATTCATAACATGAAATGGATATCATACTTGGTTTAAGACTTAAAGTTGATTGTTTAACAAGAATTACTATCTTCCATAATTCATAATTCTAGACTTTTAATTAAGAATTCCTTTCCTAGATGTACTATTTCTTCCTATCTATCATCATGGTTAACATGATGAGCTTTACTTCATAAAAATATTCTTATTCACCTATTACTCTTCTAAACCCATTGATAAATCCAATGAGCTTGACACTGGAGCTTTTATAGCTTTCTCATATCCATACTTGGTAATATACACTACTCTACTGTTGATAACCATCCATCCAACAAGTAGTTCCTTCAAACTCCACTCATAATCTTTCTTAATCATCCATCACTAATATTTCTCTAATAGGGTTTCAATCATGTTCTACCCACGAATATCACTTATACTAGATATAGATAGACAATCCTGGTGAGTAAGGCATGATCATTATAATCCTTTAATCATTTATAGCTTAGTTTTCCAATTGGCTAATCCAGGCTTTATCAATACAAACTTACAATTGTATTGGAATTATCTTCTTAGTACCTTTAATTGAATTAAGGATGTTATTCATGGACTATGCCCCTTGGTCCAATAGAATTACTACTGGTAACTATCTTCAGGGTTCATCCTAGTAATCTTCTTTACTACCACCTATATCTTATTTCAAATAACTCTTCTATCCATCCAGGAGTGAGTTTAACTCCATCAATTATCACATTGATTTTATTCTTCTTCATCACTCCCATCCTATAAATGATATCCAAAACTCTCATTACTATTTACCTCTTCTTAGTTTTCCTTATAGGCACTTAAGTGTAAACTATGATATGGTCAAGAGTTGATAGATTGAGAACTGGTGAATCAATAGTTGATTTCTCAACATTGATGAACAACAGATATTGGAATATAGCTCAATAGATATGATAAGGATTGATATGGAAAGAAAGATATATGGTGAATGATCTAGGCTTAGTTTCTTTCATATTCAAACTCACTAAAGAGTTAAGGTTACGTATTACCATGATACTCATAGTAAGAATAGTTAAGAATAAGATAGGTCAGGATTAGTCATTACATTCTTATTACTTAAGTTGTAATCTTAACTTGGCATTTATGAGTTGTTGTGCTGAATATTATGACATGATCCCTTAAGGATCAGATATTAATTATTTAAGCAATGTATTATGAGTAACATTTTATATATCTGATCTACCCTTAGATCAAATCATGTTTACCCAAATAAGGTTTTAGCAAAGGTCATATTGAAACTTATCACAGTTAACTTGATGATCTACCTTAATTCCATCAGGTTGAGAGAAGCTTCAATCACTTTGACAAGTTTTGTTCAAAAGCGCGAAAATTATTCGGATTTTCTATGCATGAATGCAATGCACACATCTGGGTTCAGCTTATTTCTAGGCTCTAATGTTGGGATGTTACACATGCACCCTCACAATAAAGATCCAACCATTTACAAACATTGAAAGCTGGGATCAAAGAACTCTAAACATGTGCATGAAAGATGGAGTTCTAACAGTAAGACATAGTAACTATGCATGCAACATGGCAAGCTACAAACAAAGATCATGAATAATATGTATTGAAAAATGTTTGTTTGTTTCACATGCAGAAAACATAGCATAGTGGCAATCAGCTTGTCCCTCATAGAGTAGCAATATAATGCATAGGACACCTGCAAAGTTCACAAGGGTGACTAGAAACAAGTAGCACAAGAACAAGTAATAACACAATATGCATCAATTAATAAGCTTTGGAACACTGCACACAGAATGAAAACTATGCTCTCTTAATGGTGCCTAAAGGTAGAAGGTGGAGACTCAATTGATGGTGGAAGAAAGGCCTTTTTGTAAAGGAAGCAGAGATTACAAGTTTCAAAAAGAGCTTCCAAAAATTATGGTACTTATTAGCTTTCATCCCTCATTTCCCCTATCATAAGCATCTTGAAGTGGTTAAGGTTAAAGTGGCAAAGCTGGAGTATATGCTTGACAAAGTATAAGTTGGCAATCTCAAGTACCTTGACTATGAGGGCTACACCTCATGGATACTCAACTTAGGACCGAGACAAGTTCTTTTCACTATAAGTATTTACATATCATTGAGAACCACCAACAGGGTACCCCTTGCACATGGTACAGGAGCTTTCCCATAACCAAAATGACAAGGCAAGGAGATAATGAGCATCTCAACAATTATTCTTATGTACCATGGGAATATGGTGCTTTTTTCTCTCTTTCCTCTTTTCTCAATGTGTCTCTTTTTTTATAAGAAGAATGCTTCATAGATGTCACTATGGTGATGCTGCAAGTTTTCACCATGATTAGGCATGGCTTAGGCTAGCGGCCCAGGCGTTTCTCTAACACAGAATATAAACTCCATGAACTTACAAGTTCCCACTTCATTTCACACCGGTAACATCCATAGACAAAAGAGCATGATATCAATGGAGTACAAAAAGTACAAGTGCAATGTTGAAAACGTTCCCGTGACAAAGACTGCTCGCTAATCCCAACTTATAAGTGCAAGCATATACAACAAAGTTGCCTCAATGGTTCAAGTTTATTAGGGGCAAAGAATAAAATGTGCCATCAAGTTCGTGAGGGCTTTAATCACTTTTCACATAACAAAATAGTTTTTAATTGGAAGATAGTTGAAAACAAGAATATACTTGGAATGGTGTAACACACCATGCATAGGAATTTATAGTGGACACTTTGGAATAACTTGGTTTCTTGGGAGTTGGAGGCATGGGTAGAACTTACTCATACAAGCCGAGGCTAGCAAAAGACTGGGAGCAACCAATTAAGAGAGCAATAATGGCCATAATTATGCAATGCAACAAAGCAAACTAATCAAAGCAAAGAGTGGTACTACAATTCAAGGACTAAATGATCATAGAGGCTAATGGTGACTTGTCATAGTCATAACATGGTGTGAGCATGTGCCAAGTCAACCCAAGCAAAATATCAAAGGAGAAAACCACAATATTATGCTTTTGCATGCTAAACCAACGCATAATTTCTTCAAGGCACACTAAGCAATCCCAATTGTTTGTAACAAGACATGCTACAACAATAACCAATAAGCATAATGCTAAAACAACACCTAGCATGTCATGCTAAAGTCTAAGTCATAGTCAATGCAAGCTCCTCTTGCACTTCAAGCAAGAACTTACTACTCCTTTCCAAACACCAAGCAAACTTATTTGCAAAACAACATAGCGATAACGGGGGTCCAAACTACTTTATTCAAGCAAACTAAACAAACTAAGCAAAGTAAACAAAAACTAAGACGCTCCAAGAACAACACAATTGTGCATGAAACGATAAAAACGAAGTGTCTAGGCACACCTGAGCTTTTTATTGATGAAGAAGAGGATACCTTGGGCATCCCCAAGCTTTGACGCTTGTACTTATTGGATATTTCTTGGGGTGACACCATGGTGGCATCCCCAAGTTTGAGATTTTGTCCATCCTTCATCTCATTGCATCATTCTTTCTCTACACCTGAAATTTTTCCTTCATACAAAACTTCACACAATCTTCATTAGCAACATTAGCTTATTCAAAAGATATTAGACCACTGGCAAAGCTTTGGAACAGAAAGGATTTTCACTAAAAACACAAGCTACTGAAGTAACTCCTTCAAAGAAACTCAATTTACCTGAAGAGAGCTAAAAAAGGAATCAATAAGAAGCAAATGCAAATAATGGCAGAAATCTGTCAAAACAGACAAGTAGGTAGAAACGATTTTTTTCGAACATCTTCTGTTGCTAAAATAAAAAAGTGTTGAACTAACGAAAGTTAGCCAACATACTGGGGGATTTATTCGTAAATTTTGAGCTCAATCCGAGTTACAGAGCCTCCTCACGAATATTTTTGGTGGAGGATAGAAATCTGTTTTGGTACAGCAACTCCCCAAATCTTAGTTCCCTCTCATTAGAGGTCATTCTTGGCACAAAAAGCAAACAAAAAGTATAAGAAGAGGTCACTACAGTAGTAATAACTTCCAAGACTCAAAGAAACTCTTGGATTATCTCCCAATAAGTACTTTTCTTTAACGCCTTTAAGTTAGGCACAAGAAGCAAGAAGGATCAAGTATTTTCAAATGAAGAATTGCCCCTCTTGTTCCTCCTTTTCTTACCTTTCTTTTTCTTCTTAGGGAAGATATGATTGCTTACCGGGGGAGTGAAGTGCATGATGCCTTCTCCCACGTCTATTACTGCCCCAAGGTGTTTCAGTAGAGATCTTCCAAGTGTGATCTGTCCTTTGCCTACACATTCAAGAACAAGATAATCAGTAGACACCATTTTCCCTGAGATTTTTGTAAACACATCTTCAGCTATCCAATGGGTAATATAGTGGCATTGTTGGTAAGATAGATTTCCTATCCTCCTTTACTAAGCCCCCAAAGACTCAAGGAATCAAAAATATCTTTAGGCATGAGACAAAATTCAGACATGATATCACAGCAAGCATCAAAAAGTGTAGTGTTTATTGAGACTTTAATTGTAAGAAACCAATTTGAAGGCTCAGAATTTATGGAAACATAATCATGGTAAGACCTAAGAGTGTGATAGCAACTATTCATGGCAGCAACACTAGTCTCAAGATGGTTCAACCTAGCAAAAATACTTGTCAAAGAGGAATCAGACTTGCAAGGTGTACCATAGATCATGATTAATTTTCTTATGGCATCATAAGCTTCATCCTCGGTACAAAGCAAAAAATCTTTCTCAGCCACAACATCCAAATCTATAACGAAGAGCAATATCACGGTACAAACTATCAATAACCAGGTTGAGGCTTACCTCAGGCTCAGTTTCCCTCTAGAAAGCTAAGATTCTAGACCAAGCTTCCTTAAAACTTTCTTCACCTTTTTGCTTAAAGGTGGATATTTCTACCATAGGGGAAATAAAGGCCGACCCCGATATGGCAGCAACTAGAGCAAGAACTAAGTTTTTGTGTGTTTCTGAATAAAGCAAGCAAACCAAACTAGACTAATTTTTTTTGGGTTTTTTGAAAAGAGGCAAACAAACCAAGCAAAAGAAACAAAGCAAACTAAAAACAAATTAAAGAGAAAGGAAGTGAAGGAATCCCCTAGTGAAGACGTCCTTAGCCTCCCCAGCAATGGCGCCGGAAATTAGCTTGATGGCGCCCAATACTTGTCGTGGAACGCTTCGTTGGAAACCCCAAGAGCAAGGTATGAAGCAACACATCAGCAAGTTTCCCTCAGTAAGAAACCGAGTTTATCGAACCAGTAGGAGGAAGGAAGCGTCACACAGGTGTTGCTGGCAACGTGGAGACCTGCACAACACAAACTCAAGACTTTGCCCCAACGAATCAGTGAGGTTGTCAAGCTCACCAGTTTGCTGTAACAAAGGATTAAACGTATGGTGTGGAAGATAATGGTTTGCAGCAAGTAAACAAGTAACGGTGGAAGATGTATCAATGGTAAAGATTCGACAGGGGTCCATAGTTCACTAGAGGTGCTCTCCTTAGATAAACAACATGGCATGAAGGGTAAACAAATTACAGCGGGGCAATTGACAGGAACTGAGCAAGGCATAACAATGCAATTACTAGCTAGAAAGATCCTATGAAGTTGATCGGGCAATACAACATTATACATAGACCATAATCCAATTGCATCTATGACTAGAAGTCCACCTTCAGGTTATCATTCGAACCCCCTCCAGTATTAAGTTGCAAGCAACAGACAACTGCTTTAAGCAAAGTGTGTAAGGTAAACAGTCCACATGTTCCATGAACAAGAGACCGTTGTCTTCTCCCTAGTAGCAACAACACATCTACAACCGAAGAGATTTTTGTCACTTCCCTTGGAAACTAGAGGCATGAACCCACTATCGAGCATCAATACTCCCTCTTGGAGTCACTAGCAACTACTTGTCCAAGATAACCACTAGCAACGGAGAGCATGCAAGATCACAAACAACACAGACATGATAGAATCATAAAGATAGAACCATTAATCAAACCAACATAATAATATCAATATCCATCGGATCCCCGCAAACACAACATGCATGATTACAAATAGATTAGATCTTGATCATGAACGGAGCTCACAAGATCTATACATGAAACCACAAAGGAGGAGATACAACCATCTAGCTACTACATGGACCCATAGTCCAAGGTGGAACTACTCACAAATCATACCGGAGAGAAGGCCTCCGAGATGATCTCCCCTCCGGCAGGGTGCCGGGAAGAACTTCAAATCCCCCACCCCCCGATCTAGGGACGATGGTGACGGCGGCTACAGACGATTTCGTGGATTTCTGATCGGGTAGTGAGAGTTTCTGCATCGGGGGCTTCTTATAGGCGAAGGGGCGAGTCCGGGAGGTGACCAGGGCCCCCAAACCCTAGCCAGGCGCGGGTCCACCTGACTCCGCGCCTGGGGTGGGTCTGCCCCCCTGGCCAGCCCCTCCGGCTTTCCTCTGGACTTCTTGTTCCCCACGGAAAGTAATTGACTTTGACGTTTGTCCCGTCCAATTCCGAGAATATTTCTTTACTAATTTTTCTGAAACCAAAAAGAACAGAAAACAGGCATCTGGCACTATTGCCGCTTGTTAATAAGTTAGTACCAGAAAACATGTAAAAATCACCTCAAAGTGTAGACAAGTAAAGCAAAGTAGATACTAAACAAGCATGGAGCATAAAAAATTATAGATATGTTTCCAACGTATCACATGGTCTGAGGCTTAAATTTGATAAGGACAGATAAGATTGCCTTATAGATGATTCCTAGACTACTTGTCTAGGAAAATGATAAAATCATTTGCTTGAATGACTTGAGGCTATCCGATGAAGGATAATTTGTAGAATGGCTTTATTTGGCTTGCAGATACTCTATTGACCGGTTGGTAAAATGATGTGGTTCATTGCCCTAGTGGCTTGCTTAATAAGCTTTGAATTGTGCAATTAATTTTGGTGGCTCTTATTGCTGTAATCTTACTACTGTGGTGCCTCCCTTTGGAGTGTGCACAGTAGTATGACCATGACATATATGATCTGATGCCTTTGCCCCTACCAATGATACAAAGGCTAAGGCCAGAATACAATTAAGAACATATACTATTCTGTGGCTTTCTGTCTCTATGATGAGCTTGCATGGCACTTCCATGCAAGTCTGAGAGCATCTTCCCCTCCAATCCTCCTGGATATATATCTAGTTGAAGGTTAGAGGGATTTGGGTTGATTACATCCCTTGTAATCCTAGATATGTATGCAATATTTAAGGATAGATGTTGCATGATCTAATGGATAGTTCTGATGATTTTTACCTGCTGGTTGTGATTGGCTTATGGCCTGTTGTAGATCTTGGCTTCCTTCTTCTTAGCTACTGACCTGCTCCTCCTCTTGAGATAGCTTATAATCCTGTCCTTCTTTTCTTGGTACTTCCTATGCTAAATCATGATCTAGAAAACCATGTGATATTGGTTGGTGATTTGTGTGGATAGATCAGTGCTAAACTCATGGTTCTTGGCTGCGTGGTGAGATAAATTTGTGATGAACTGAGAAGGAAATAGGGATGGTCGTGTGGATGTAGATGTACTGGTGTTCTGTAGTGGAAATGGAGAGTTAGTAGCTCTGCTACAGCTGTGCTCTCCCCTTTGAACTCCCTGTGATGCTTCTAGTGTTGACAGCACAACACCATGCAGATGTGTGAGCTGCTTGGGTGCTTGACTCACCCCCAATGGATCAGATCAAGTGAAACTTGACATTTTCTGATTATTTATCTTTTTACTATTTCTTATTTGGTGAAATTTGCCCCTTGGCTTATGATGCTTAGTCTGAATCTTTCTTTGATGATAAGAACTGATCCTCCACTTGGCTCCCTCTTTAGATTACTCAATGACGAGTTTAAGCATAACATTTGTATGTTGAATCTGAGAGTAAAACTAACACTCTAACCCTTCCTTTTATTTTTTATTTTAGTTTGTCTTTTGTTTTATTTTCCAGGAATTAAGATAAGGAAAGGAATCTTTAGGACATGAAGATTTATATGAGACTTCTTTATTATTTTTGTAATTTGTTTCTTCTTTTGTAAGGTGTATGATGTATTTATTTATTCCTGTAATAAAATTTGTAATATTTTCTTATTGTTGTAATTTCTTATTTTTACTTGAATATTGTAAAGACAATGTAATATATATATTTTCTTGCAATTAAGAATTCCTTTATTTATTTAATTTATGTAATTCATTTTTATATTTATTTGTTTTATATTAGTTTACTTTTATTCTTTTATTGTAACAACAATGAAACATTGTATTCAATAATGAAGTGTTCCATTATTCTTGGAACAAATTAAATATTTATTATAATTCATTTCATTCAATTTTGTTTTATTAATTGAAACTTGTAATTATTGTATCTTTTCATAAATAAGAGTTCACCTCTTATTTCTTATTCCAATTATTTTTTCCAATTATTATTCTATTTCAAATTATTTTAGTATTCAAATCTATCAATTAAATATTCAAATTCGAATTGGCTTCCCCTAAAACACAAAAGCACAATAGAGGTCATGTCGAAATCCGTCGCACCTGTCCTAATGTTTCCATCAGAACAAGAGAGATCTTGATCCCTCTATAGTTCCTTTAGTTTTGCGTGAAAATTCTTCAGATTTTCTTATGCATGAATGCAATGCACAACCCTGTGTCCTCTTTATTTCTAGGTGCTAATCCTGGGATGTTACACTAGTAAAGCCTCTTGTTTAACTAGCTTGTTGGTTGAAGGATGATCATGGTTTCCTGATCATGGACATTAAGATGTTAGTAAACAACAAGGTCACGTCATTTGTAGAATGATGTGATGGACATACTTATAATAAATAAGCGTAGCATAAAGATCAAGTCATTTTAAATATAGTCCATTTGCTATAAGCTTTCAAATACATTGTAACCTAAATCCTTCGACCATGAGATCATGCTAATCACCATCACCGGATGGATACTTTGATGACATCAAATACCATTTCGTAACTAGATGGTTCTAAAGGTGACATTGAGTGTTCGGAAGGTATGTGTTGGGGCACATGGATCAAGAGTGGGATTTGTCCATCCATATGACGAATAGATAATACTCCGGGCCCTCTCGGTGGAATATCATCCAATTGGCTTGCAAGCATGTGATTGGCTCACAAGGGATCACAATTCACAGGAACGAGAAAAGAGTACTTATTGGTAACGAGGTTGAACTAGGTATGTAGAGATACCGACGATCACACCTCGGATAAGTATTATATCGCGAAACAAAGGGAAACTGGTATCGATGTAAATGGTTAATCCGATCACAAAGTAATCGTAGAAATATGTGGGAGCCATATGAATTTCTAGATTCCTCTATTGGTTATTGATCGGAGAAGTGTCTCGGTCATATCTGCATAATTCACGAACCGTGGGGAGACACACTTAAGGATTCGATGTTATTTAGTAGTTATGGAATGTGAGTAATAAGACCGAATGTTGTTCGGAGTCTCGAATGGGATCCGGGATATCAGGAGGAGATCCGGAATGGTCCAGAGAATAACATTCATAAAA
The DNA here is from genome assembly GCA_030063025.1 of Avena longiglumis. Lineage (NCBI taxonomy): Eukaryota > Viridiplantae > Streptophyta > Magnoliopsida > Poales > Poaceae > Avena > Avena longiglumis. The sequence continues at coordinate 558,743,086 of CP125974.1, forward strand.
GGAAAGTTCAATTTTGGAGTTCGGGAATGGTTCCGGTGTTCTCGCCGAAATGTTCTATAAGGGTCTAGAAGATTCACCGATCCGGAAGGGGAAGGGTACATGAATGTGTCATGACAGAGTGCAATGGTTGCATCATGTCCTAAGTCACTAGGCTGGGCATTTAAAAGAGAGAAATCAAACTCCAAAATTGAAAGTCAAAAGGCAAGTTTGAAAAGTCAAACTGGGACAATGGTTCCTGGTGGAGGGAGGAGAGGAAACCTCCTCTCCCTCCACCGCCGGCCAAGGAGGAGAGGGAGTTGGGGAAGGATTCGACCTCCCCCTCCCCTATACGCCCCTCTCTCTCATAAATAGAGGGGAGGGGGATGCCCCTCTACCACAACACCAAACGCAGGCCCCAAGTCGCCGCTGCCGCCGCCCTAGCGCCGCAGGAGGCCACCACCTCCTTCTTCAGCCTATAAACCCTAGTCGCCAAGGAACCCTCTACTCTATCCTACTCGCATTGGCTTAGGCGAAGCCCTATGGGATCTCCCCTCTAAACTCCGACACCACGCCATCCTGCTGTCGGAATCGCGAGGAGAGAGCTACAACCTACGTTGCCTGCTGGAACAAGGAAGAGGAAGGTCTTCATCGAGTACCGAACGTGTGACCGACTGTGGAAGCTGTCGAAACGCAACGCGGAAGGATCGTCTACGCGATCTTGAGATCGGCAAGTGAACGACTCCATCACCCACGAGAATCTGATCTCATGAACCGCTTTGGAATCTTCAAGGGTGAGTACTCTATCAATTCGTTGCTACAATCTAGTAGATAGATCTTGGCTTGTGTGTGTGCATGCGGTATATTTTTTTGTTTTCCATGTCACGGACCCCTACAACAACAACAACAACAACCACAAAAGAAGATCTTATGGGACAAGCCAAGATCGTCTGCCCCTTCTTCTTGTACCAAGCTCTCGTCATCTCGTCGTAGAGGCTAATATGCTCCGTCATCACGCGGTTCTCCTCCATGAAAACCTTTAATTCAATATCTTTTGTCCTTGTAGTAGCCTCCAACTTGGCTGCGGCTGCCATTTCTGCCTCTTGACGTTGCTTATGTGCATCTTGATGAAGCTTCTCAGCGGCCGGCAACATCGACTCGATACTTCTCTTGAATAACAGGTTGTATAGGACGCATGTTCATAATTTGGAACTGTACAGGGACTCCACCTGATTAGGGCCCCCAATTTTCATAAATCAGTGCTAGTACTATTGCTATTCATTGTAATTAGTACGATATTTATTCACTGTAATTAGTGTGAGCTTCTGTATTAAAAGGGTTCATCCTATTTTGTCAACTTCAATTTCCGAGTTGTACCTCTCTGGCACACCCGTGTTTACTCTCTCTTTCGCTCCAAATACAATCCATTCGTCTGACCTGAACTTGGTAGACAAAATATTATTGTCATATGTACATAATTTTCTTAAAATATATATGCTAGCCTCCCTCTCACTACCACTTGAAGATGGTTTGTACAAGATTGTTTTGCATCGAACTAACTGAATATTTAATATGAAAGGGAAAGAAAATTGCTTTTTATCAATATAAAATTCTTAAGAAGATATTCTAATCTTCCTTATCCTTAATAAAATGGATCAATTGATGTTTAATGAAATTATGCAATCCTTTTGCTTCAATTTAAAGAAAAATCGAGGCATCGGCTTAAATTTTGCTCAGGGCTTATTTCTCACATACGGCCCTGTTGAATAATATCCATGAAGCTCTTGAAGCGCTCATCCCTTTCGAGTTCTCGGACCTCTACTAGTTTTCCACAGCAACTCTCTTTTGCGTAAACAAGGCAGGAGAGCTGAGTGTGCCCTCTCACCCCAAACCGTCCCCATGTTTGGAGCCACTTTGGGACCAAATGGGTTGTCTTCCACACACACACGATTTGGGGTGCAAAGTTGGGAGGTGGGTTTTGATGGGCCGTGTTCGCGCGGATAAAAACTAATCGATAGGGATGGTTTGGGGCTCCACTTAGAGATGCTCTAAACTAGCCATACATGCACGCACCCATGTGCCGTGTGAGTGTGAATCTCTGACCCAACTTTTCATCTACTGTACTTCAACAACTTTGCAACACGACTATTTAATTTATTTCTCGGACGAATGGACATAAGGGTCCTTTAGATTCGATCGAGCTTTCATACTATATATCAGTTCTACTTTAGCTTCGTGCGTTGGACATGTTGCCTGCCTAATTCCCTCCATGTACTTTATCCACTGCTAATCAATTCACCGCTGAGGAGGAGCTAGCTAGCACGGTCCATGTCGGATGATGGACGCCATGTTCCCCATCAAGGTGGGGTGGCCCCAAGCTAATAAGCTAGTACGTACTAGTAGTTTTTTCCATGGCGGCAATCGACATGAATAATGCACCGATCCTATATGCGAGCACAGTGTGCACGCAATGCACCTTGCTTCTGCCAATCTAATTTTACTCCACCAAACAAAACAATCAAATTAAAGGACCTAGCAAAACACCACACACACACACTTGCCACAGAATCATCGGGCGACTGGAGGAGCGATCATCTATCAATTAGCACGTAATAAAGTCATTTTGTATCTTTCGACCGACTCACCGACACGTCACACGTAGGTACGACGACAGAATCACGTTCACTATCAAGCCTGGATTTTCCATATAATAATAGGCACAATGTAAGCCCGATCGAATGAGTGTGTTCATGTTCACGGCTAATTGCCCAGGGTGGCAGATTAATAGTATAAAGGGCCTTTTATGCATGCATGCCCAATAGGATGTCCACTAGCTACATAATGGCCTCGTCGTGCCAATGGATGGCCGTGCGTGGTTGTTGACCTAATTTGCATTCTGGCCGCTACTTTTAGGTCTCATCGGTGTGCACCGTTCAAAATTCAGCTTACATCCACGCAGTTTTCTCCACATATTCTTATGCACAGGAATATTGCGTTCTGTTTGTACATGCACCGTTGAAGAAAAACAGAAAAAACAGTGTGCTCACGTTGTTCGAGTGCCGTGACATCCTGTCAAGTACTTACACCTCAGCTTTGTAAAGTAAGGCATATGAAAAAAATAAACTTTAAATGATGTAAACTTCAACCTAGTGTTGAGAAAAAACCTATCAACATCTATCATGCCAAAACATTGGCATACTGTCATTAGATGCATCATGGCATGGATTTTCATATATTTTTCAATATAGTATCATATTTCTCAGTAGACTTTTCTATAATCTTGGTCAAACTTTACAATGTTTGAGTCTATAATCTTGGTTAATACCGGTATCCTGTAATGTATTATTATACATCTGTGGTTATGGAGTCTATATGTATATTCTCGATAATCAGAGCCTAACTGCTCCACTATCTAGCTAGCGCACTGTCATCGCCACTGGGTGGACAGTAATAGTATATACAGTAATATACTCCGCATTGAATCAGCGTACATGCATGTTACTATGATATAGTAGAGCAAGGCCGTACGACCTTGCCTCAAAATATCATCAGTGTAGAGTAGAGCTAGCCTTGTTTGTTACAGTATAGGGTATACTTGGATGTTTGTGCGATTCTGGTGTTGGGTAGTTCATGCACGCAGATGCGATGCGATGCGATGCGAATGCAGTGGGGGCGTCGGACGACAGATGAATATTCCGAACAACAATGGAGGACCAGCGAGCGAGGCACACACACACACACACATGCATGGAGGGAGATGCAGATGCAGATGCAGATGCAGGAGGATCTTATCCTAACTTATGGGAGAATATTGCTGGGAGCTGCAAATGATTTGGTAGATCATATCTCTCAGCAGACAGAGCTAGCACATGTACGTATTTTCGTACTAGGTACTCCACACGTACGTACGCATTGTATGTATGTCTTCCTACACTGGTACGTATTCGTTCGTCATTTCAGCTCGATCGATCAAAATGTAAAGGAAAAAAAAAGTATAGTGTAGTAATGTGGTGTGGAGATGACAAGAACGTGGGCCGGTGCCTGCTTCCGGTGCAGGCTGACCTGGCTGCACCGCAGTGGGTCATGAGTCAGCATGGAATCTCCGGCGCCGGGACGCCCAGGGCTCCTCGTCGACACGTCGGCCTGGCTACCCTGCGCATTTCCAGCCAGCCAGCCGTGGTTGCTGCCATAGGATGGAATGGACGAACGGCCGGCCGGGCAGCAGGCAGGTCGATTTCCTCTAAAGTTGTTTGTCAGGGCGTGCCGTGCCGCCTGCACTGCATGCGTCCCTCTGTCCATCCATCACGCCCCCTGCCCATCCATGTGGATCGATGGGCTCCCCAGCACTCACCACAGATTAATAAGCTCATGTTAATTTTCTGATATTTTATTTAGATCCAGTTCACATCACACTGGACATAACTATGGCTACCAACTACTGCCTCCGTTCCAAAAGTTAAGACTTATAATTTTTTAGAGAATTAAACTAGTAAAAAAACTATATCAAGCAGTTTGACTAAGTTTTTAGAGAAAAAAATATTAATATTTACAATACAAAATTTGATACATCATAAAACATATTTTCATATGATATCTATATAATATCATAATTCTTGATAGTTTTTTCTAAATAGTTTAGTCAAACATTTCATATGTTGATTTTTCAAAAAAAAAAATTAAGCTTTGGGATGGAGGAAACTCAAACTTTGTCTCAAAACTATATCGTCTGATTAATCTTATTTGAATAAGTTTCTACTTGTACATAATAGTTTTTTGTGTATATACCACATAATTCTATTGTCAATTTATAAGATCTAATAAAAAGTACATGGCGGAGTCATATATATGCACAACCGACCGTTATTCAAAGATGCAAAACGTGTCAAGCGCTCACGCAAATATTTATGCAACCTACAATGCATGCATGGATGGAAAGTAAATACAATGTAAACAAACTACGAACTTGACAACTTGTCACATCGTTGTCCGTTCCACGGGAGAAAGTATACATACATATTGCTTGCACATGACCAAAAGCAGCTCCATTGTACTATCATACAAGTAGTATAGAGGCTTTGTCCCCAAGCAAACTGCAGCTAGCATGCACTATCTCAAAAAGAAAGTCAGAGTGAATCGCTTCAAGTAAAGAATATTAATTTGCAGCGTCCAAGGCGGTATTCTGAAAGCAACGCATTGGAAAGTTTGGAGTACAAAACAAAAGGAGGGCCAAAAAGCTCATCGGGAGAGCGACACTGGCGGAAAAACAAAAATTAGAAAAGCTGGCCAATGCAAGAAAAAGGCACACTGAGATGACTTGGTTGCTAATTAACCGGTACAAATTAAAAAGGCTTCTTATGTAGTATGAACTTAGCTAGTGCATGTGCAACTTTCTTTCAACTTTTCACCTTTCACAATTCTCTGATATAGTTGGTGCACATTTGGCTTGTAAAGATCGGGGTCGGTCGGTAAAGGTCGGTAGTGCCGCCTTTGCCACATTGGAGGCACCAATTAGCAATTGCCTTAGTTAATAAAGTTGTGCATGCATGCGTGGCAACTTTGTGTTGCCAAAAAGTATTGAAGAAAGGTACACTTGCAAGCATATTATTAGCGGATCCAGAACATTTTAAAGCCCGAGCAAACTTTAAATTTAAAGGCTCGGGATGCTATTTGCTTTATCAAATTGCCATAAAAAATATACTGCGGCGGCCAGCTGAAAGCCTAGGTAACTGGTGGAGTAGTGATATTGCTCATTTTAACCTACTCGTGTTCGGTCCCTAGGATTATCGGCGGGGTATGGTGTGTCGTGGAGTGATATTGATCATTTTAACACAAGTGTTGGTTATGTCCTCCGGGTACACTTCACCGACAAAGGGAGTACAATTGTAAGTGGTGAAAACACCTTTTTTGGTAATTCGAAAATGTATTCTGGTTTTGATACTACCTTATTTCCATTTTTCATCTACACATGTATATGTAACTGAAAGCACCTTTCAGAACAAGAGATTTCAGCAAAGATTCAAGCAGATAGCAACTGCTCAACAACTGCACGCTGGCGTTTTATAGCTAGAGAGTTGGATCCAACATTAGCTGCGTTGGCTTTTGGCTTTTCCACGTCTGCAAACTTTTTGTACCATGCACCTTTGGTTGTTTAAGCCCGGCACATCACATCCTTTACCCAAGTAGTACCGTATATATATGCCACAATGTTTCCGATTTCAATTTGCACCGTCCTTTTGCTTGCACAAAGATGCTATACGTATTATAGTATGGTTAATTGGGACATTTAGGTGCCAGTTCCATACATGGATTGCTGTTCGTTCGCTACGCACACAAAAACAAAATCAGAAATAATGCCAATAATGGAACAGTATGTACTTGTCGGAAGTGAATCATCACAGAATATAACGACCTGTACTTCAGTACATGGCTGACACTTGCGGACAAGGACTCCATTTCGTAAAGCACTTGACCTAACATACTGGCCAATCAGCAACAATATACTACAAGTTCTCTTCATTGGTACGGAGTGCTTAGAAACAACCAAAAACTAGCGACGTAGTACAGCTTATCAAATGAACAAAAGTGTCTTCTCCGCTCTGTAATGATGCTTGATAATTAGTTACAAGTTGCTCTGTTTTTTTCCTTTATAGATTTCCTTAAAAGTAGTTAGGACATGGCTGATGATTCTCTACTATTTCTTTTGCGGGGAAATTAAGAGGGGTTTCTATTAATCATCGTGGTAGCCACGTATGATGTGGCCTGTTTCCAACTGCCACATCATATAGCTGAGTCATGTTTTTTGTTTCCTCGAAAGCAAAGCAGCAAACTTTAATCTCAAGCTAGTGTTGGTGAATTGGAGGTGGAAGTGGAGGAAAGTGGTTCAGAGGGATTATCGTCTGCGTTACAGTTTTATGACTCTTGTTTTGTTAGATGTTACTGGACATGTTGAGGGAGACACTACCAGGGTATATAAGGCCTTCCACAGTGTAGCCAGTGCCCAAAACACAAAAAAAAATTATCATGTCATCAAGGATGCTTTGAGAAACAAATTGGCACCGATCTCACGGTGTGTGCAAAGTGCCCAGAAAATAGAAGGACCCACGTAAGAATAAAATACACAGGTAAACCAACATGCATCAATTCTTTCCTCTGATTTCTTGCCCACCAACTTGTGTTTCGGATGAAGAAATTATATTCAGTTGCATGCATGTGGGCATGAGAGCAAATAGATGTTCCGGTTTACTGGAAAAAAAATTAGACACCGTTTGTGCAAACTGGTTTGGACGCCTATTTTTCCATAGGATGTGGAGGGCCTAACTCCTAAGGGCACGTACATCGGGGACGCTTAGCTCAGGCGCTAAGCCGAATCTTGGTACGGTTACGTAAAAATCTCGGCTGATTCCCAGACTTTTCATAGCGTCGCCGCGAAATCTGTCGTCGACGCTTCGTCAAACTTCTTTTCGGTGCGCGTGATTCCAGGAGAAGCCGACGCCTAGCGCGAGGCGTTTTTTCCCTAGCTATTTTCCCGGACGGGTGAATCTTGACGCAGGTAGTGGATGAGAATGAGCTAGTTGGGGTTCGGCCCACAGGCGTCTCGCGTTGGAAGAGTCTGGATGCTAGCGTTGCTTTTATTTAGCTAAGCGACCGATTTTAGCTCTCCCCGTTGCCAGGTGAGGAGCTTAGGTGATAAATGATTTCTGTAGTATTTTCTTTGGCTTGCGTAAGCACCTATCTAAGAGCCCCCGATTGTACATGCCCTAAGGGCAACGACAGGTCGAGAAGGCTTGCGATGAAAGATGGGTCATTCGTCCCTACCACCAAAAATTGAAGTATAATTTTAAACAAAAGATGCATGCCTAGTCATATAAATGTTAGTCCCTCCATTCCTAAATATGAGACATTTTGGCAGCTTAAATTGAACCGTCAAAACTTTTTATTTCAAAAAGTACAGAGGAAGCAGTCACTTTCTCTCCTAGTAGGCGGAACGAATAGATTGTTAAACTAACCAGCAGGCACCGTAAAGATTGAAAGAGAGGGACGAAGAATGAGAAAGCACACACACCACTTCAAATCAACGGCGACAGATGAACGGATGGAGACGGCTAAGTAAAAGTAGCTCTTGGTCATGGCCTCATGGCGGCAGCCGCCGCCGTAGTCGCCGCCGACGGCTCTAACGGGCAGCTACTAATAATTTCGTTGCGGCGCGAGCGAGTTAAGAGCGCCGATCGATGGCAACGTGAGCGCGCAGCATACAAGGTGGTGGCGGCTGCCCTGTCAGATCCACGTCAAACTCTGGCCCTGCCACGTCAGCCCCCACATGCGATCGAAGGCGACCCCGATCGATCGACGGCCACTTGTGCACGCGCGCCATAACTCGATCGTAGCTCCATGCCGATCGATCGCTAGCTAGTGGCCAGATTTAATTAATAGAGCGCGCACGTTCGATCCGGACAAAGCAAATTCGGCAAGCTACTGCCACTCGATCCGCATGCATGTTAATTTATTGCTATGTGTACGTAGCCAGCTGCGGGTACCAAACCTCTGTAACCCCAAAAAAAAAAAAACACATGCATCTTTGTGTCCTTTGTGAGCTGGTAGTCAATTTTCACCAAAACGCCACTGTTGCAAGAAGTTGCTTCTACGTGTGCCGCCTAAAAGTTCGTTCTTGATCTACATGAAAATTGGCATGGACACAAAAGACGATACACAAGTTATACTCTCTCTCTGTCCCAAATTACTCTGCGTTTTAGGTTTAGTCAAAGTCAAATTTTATAAACTTTGACTACGAATATAAGAAAAAATATCAATATATAAAATATGTAATAAATATAGTTAGACTTGTTATAAAACATACATTTATATTATATACAATTGACATTATAAATATTATTATTTTGTCGAAGATGTTTAGTCAAGTTTTAACATGTTTGACTTTGACCAAACCTAAAACGCAGAGTATTTGAGACGCAGGGAGTATAAAGTATTTAGTTGTTTTTCGATGTAAAAATAATCTCGAGAATGCCTCCACATAAAGACCACCACAAAATTCAAACACAAATATATGGGACTGTAGAAATAGCACATCAAGCGAAAGAATTGACAAATCGGTAAGAGCACTCCATCGAAGCCTCTCCATGAGATCCTCCTTTTGGTTTTGGGGCCGAGGCCGAAAACACACTCTAGTAGGGCCCCTACTGAAGGACCGATTCTATAGAGGCTCCTAGTCCCCCCCGGAGCCCCTACCTATAGAGGCCTCCAATGTGAGCCCCTACTTCAATGGGACCAACCGGCTGATGCCGACGGCATCAGATATGTCCCAATGACGAGTGGGTCCATATGTCATTGAAAGCACAAAACAAGTACGGGCCGACAACTAGGGGTCGGATGTTGTTGAAGTTAGTGGTGAAGAAGGTGCTGAAAATGTAGTGGTCAGCCCCTACTTTGAATTTAGGGGCCCAAAAGTCGGAGTCGTTGGTAGAGATGCTCAAATGTGTACCGAAAAATAAAAACATATCAAAAGCTATCCTCCAACCGTCGATGGAGCTATATATCAAACATGTGTATACATGGCGAGATTTTGAGACCATTACCACATTTGGGTAGACAAGGGATGCTCCAAGCAAAACAATTCACATGCAATACACATCAATACCACCGGTTGCTGTCCAAGTGCATGATTTCCCTATCCCACACTCAAAGTGAAACCTTTTCTTATAACCAATATGTAAATAAAGCAACATCTCTAATACATTCCAGATTAAAATTTGTCAAAATAGGTTTCCGTTGAATTTCTATCCATTGGAGCTCCTTGTTATCGTACAAAGTAATCCGAGTTGTTGGCATGGCATACATTGGATGCCACCCAAAATGAGTGTGTAATCATATCTTCGCAAATGTACAAATAATTTCACGCAAAGAAAATAGGAAATGTGTATTTTCTTTGGATTTTTTTAACTAATAATAAATAAACATGTTTAATAATGTTTTAGTAAAGTGCTAGCAGGGCATAGTAGTGATCCATTTACCACATCCACTATTCAAACACAGCCACCAGCGGCCGGTCAGGAAAAAGCCTCCTTTCCCCGTGGAACCACAAAAGCCCCATGTTCGCCGGCTGCCTCGCCGCCATGGCCCCCTCCCGTCCGCCCCTATATATACCCCCACCAACCCCTCCCCCATGGCTCATTTCCTCCACCCGCCTCCTACCACACTCTCCAGCTCTTTCCTCGAGTTCGACAGCAACCAAAGAGGGCGATCGATCGCGCGCGCAGGCCCATGGAGCAGAGGAGCCTGCTGGCGTCGGCCGTGGGCGTCGGAGTCGGCGTCGGGCTGGGGCTCGCGTCGGCGAGGTGGGGGAAGCCGGCTCACGCGGCCGAGGCCGGCAGTGGCGGCGGCGGCGCGGGCGTCGCGGAGGTGGAGGCGGAGCTGCGGCGGCTGGTGGTGGACGGCCGCAACAGCGGCGTCAGCTTCGACGAGTTCCACCACCTCCACTGCTATCTGAGGTTGGTTAATCGGCCCTCTGATTTCTTGCGCTCGTCTCGGTTGGTTTGGTACTTCATCATGCGGACGATTTGGCTGGATCCACGCTCAGTCACTCTGCACATACTCTGTACACCTGTGCTCTACTCTGTTCTCTGCTAGTTGATGCATATGCTTTTCGACTTCACCATTGTCATCACTGTCCGTTGTTCCACAGAAAGAAAGAACAAGCAGAGGAGATTGGCACCATGTCCTGATAGTCTAGGTGTAGTACTCGTAGTGAATATTATCTTTCAGCTCTTGCCCTGTTCAGCTCATCCCAGTTACTGAAAAACTGACGAGATAATTTCGTGTTACTGCAGCGAGCAGACCAAGGAGGTGCTCATCAGCGCGGCCTTCCTCCACCTGAAGCAGGCCGACCTGTCCAAGCACATCCGGAACCTCTCCGCCGCCAGCCGCGCCATACTGCTCTCCGGCCCCACCGGTTCGCCTTTTCACCTCACGATTCCGGCCCCATCGCGTCGTGGAGCCATTCTTGGTTAACCCCGTTTCTTGATCTCGCAGAGCCTTACCTGCAGTCGCTCGCCAGGGCTCTGTCTCACCACTACAAGGCCCGGCTGCTGCTCCTCGACGTCACCGACTTCTCGCTCCGGGTCTGCTACAAACCTTCATCAGTGTCTATGTACAATTAAATTTTGCCGTTTGTCTTGGCCATGCTGTGATTCTGAACTTTTTTTTGTTGCTGAATGATGCTTGCAGATCCAGAGCAAATACGGGAGCTCCAGCAAAGCCTTGGTGAGTGAACACCCCTGATGCATACTTTATGTGATTCTTCAGATTGTTTTATGATTGGGAGACGGAATTTGGACATGTCAGCCTCTCTGATGTTTTGTTGATTGGGGCATCTCGAGATTTTTTTATTCATTTGGCCACTGGCAAACTAGGTTCCTGATTGGTCTTAACAATAGCTTGTCCACAGTGACTGCTAACAATAGAATAACAGATCACCATCATGCAGTTTTGTCTGCATAAACACAACCACTGAATAATTTATTTTGGACTGATATTCAAGGATTTGTTTTACCTGCTTCTGTCCTGTCATCTAAACTCATGCTTGTGCAGGTTCATAATCAGTCCATATCCGAGACAACACTTGGGATGGTGTCCGATTTCATTGGATCATTTACGATGTTTCCTAAGAAGGATGAGCCTAGAGGTAACAAAGCATTACCATTTAGTCTTCTTACTTTTCGCAAGGGTACAATCTACTGTGTTTGTAAGCAATTTTAGTTTTGATTAATAAAAAAGGTTGCCGATGTTTCTTTACTCTTCAGTATGTAAACTTTACGTGCAAACTGGCTGTTACGTGCACTTTTCCCACATGCCAAGTTACCAAAATAATAATCATAAAACCCTTATTCCAACTAAGAATGCAATGGTTGCTCTTTTTTCTTTTTTGAGATTTTGACTTGTCCCTGTCATGATGTGAATGAAATACTTGTGCAGAATCATTGCGTCGTCAGACAAGCAGTGCAGATTCGAGAGCTAGGTACTGTATACTTTGCCAGTATATTTATCGAATATGGAGATGAGCAACATACTGTTTTCTGATCTATATTACCCACTATTCGAATTCTTCAGAGGCTCTGACGGTTCTAGCAATGATACATCACTACGGAAAAATATTTCTATGACATCTGATACGAGTGACGTTGCCTCACAATGTTCTGGACATTCAGGTGAACTTGCCTTTTCATTTCTTTTAATGTTGCTTTTGTCATTTTGATTCACACATGTGCAAAACAGATTCTATATCAGTAGCAGTAGACTGAACGAAATCATATTTTCTACTCAAATTTTGTAGATGGCATCTCTACAATATTAACTGCTGTGTTAATATGCTTTTACATTGGACATATCTTTCTTCTTTTCCGCATCTGGTGGAGTAAACCAAAAGAACTGTCCTTACGGCTTTTCACCTTTTCTTTTGATGCAGTTTCAGCCAGACGAACCAGTAGCTGGTGTTTCGATGAGAAAGTTCTGATACAGTCACTTTACAAGGTAATTATGCTTCTTGACTGAGGTTGACTGGGTCTACTTATTCACGATTTACTTACCTTGTAACCACTTTTGCAGGTCATGATTTCTGTGGCTGAAAGTGATCCTATTATTCTCTACATAAGGGATGTTGACCGCTTCCTACATAGATCACAAAGAACTTACACTATGTTCCAGAAGATGTTAGGAAAACTATCTGGGCAAGTGTTGATACTTGGTTCGCGGTTACATAATACTGATGCTGAGTACAACGACATGGACGACAGAGTTAGTGGCCTGTTCCCTTATCATGTCGATATTAAACCACCGGAGGAGGAGATCCATCTCAATGGTTGGAAAACTCAAATGGAAGAAGACGCAAAGAAAATCCAGATTCAAGACAACAGAAACCACATAGTAGAGGTACTCTCAGCGAATGATCTAGACTGCGATGATTTGAGCTCAATCTGTCAAGCAGATACTATGGTTCTGAGCAACTACATCGAGGAAATTATTGTCTCAGCGGTGTCTTACCATTTGGTTCATAACAAGGATCCTGAATACAAAAATGGGAAGCTTCTTCTATCTTCTAAAAGGTTTGACCATTTATTTTAAGGTTAGCATCAATTACCTTTCTTCTGATTTTCTTAACAAAGTTACTTTACAGTTTGTCCCATGGATTAAGCATTTTTCAAGATGGCATTGGTGGGAAAGACACTCTGAAAATGGAAGCAAACGGTGAATCAAAGGTATTTATTATTGTATAAATACTTAAACAGTGTACCAGTTTACCTGTGAGGCTAACTTCAATGCTACTGTTTGCAAAGGATGGTTTGAACGGTGCAGCTGGATCTAAGAATGCTGAGACTGACAAATCGCCGGTTAAAGATGGCGATGCTTCACCACCAAAACCGGTAAGTTCTATGCAGTTGCCTGTGCCTTTTGTTCTGCTACATTTCCACACAAAAATTGTGGGGAATAACAACCGTAGTTCATTGAATGCAATGCAAAGCAAAGCGCCGTAGTTCTTCTTTGTTAACATTGCTAAGACATATGTTCTTATCCTTATGTGTTCTTACCTGAGCAGGAAATACCTGACAATGAGTTTGAAAAGCGTATCAGACCAGAGGTAATACCAGCCAATGAAATTGGAGTGACATTTGATGACATTGGAGCTCTGGATGATATCAAAGAGTCCCTCCAAGAGTTGGTTATGCTTCCTCTTCGACGGCCCGATCTTTTCAAAGGAGGAGGACTTCTAAAGCCATGCCGAGGAATATTACTGTTTGGGCCACCTGGAACTGGCAAGACAATGCTTGCTAAGGCTATAGCAAATGACGCGGGCGCCAGCTTCATCAACGTCTCGATGTCAACCATCACATCAAAATGGTTTGGGGAGGATGAGAAGAATGTCAGAGCATTGTTCAGCTTGGCTGCAAAGGTCGCTCCTACTATTATTTTCATTGATGAAGTAGACAGCATGTTGGGGCAGCGCGCACGGTGCGGTGAACATGAGGCGATGCGGAAGATCAAGAACGAGTTCATGAGTCATTGGGACGGTATCTTGTCGAAGTCAGGTGAAAGAATCCTCGTTCTTGCCGCAACAAATAGACCGTTTGACCTTGATGAAGCCATCATTAGGAGATTCGAGCGCAGGTCTGTTCAGATGCATTATTATGCTGAAAGATAATAGATGCACTGTGGTTGTTTCATGATGAGATGCTAATTATTTTATCATATTTATCACACTGAACAGAATCATGGTTGGCCTTCCAACTCAAGAGAGCAGAGAGCTCATCTTAAGGACGGTTTTGTCGAAGGAGAAAGTCGATGAAAACATTGAATACAAGGAGCTTGCAACAATGACTGAAGGGTACAGCGGCAGTGATCTTAAGGTTTGTGCGTTTTGTTTTTGTGAACCAAGTTAATAGGTACCTGTTGTGAATGTCAATGGATCACTGAATATTGTTAATTATTTTCTGCACCCCAGAATCTTTGTATGACAGCTGCTTACCGCCCGGTTAGGGAGCTCCTGAAGAAAGAACGGTTAAAAGAGATGGTAAGTATACAAACATTTTCCTTCTTCCTAAGTATTTCAAAATGAACTGAAGACGTGATGCCTTTGAATTGCTGCTAAGCCAGTCATAAACAAACACCTGCTGAACATCTTGTAATTCGGTGCTTCAGGAAAGAAGGAAAAAGGAGGCAGAACAGAAGGCCACTGTGGCAGAGGATTCAGACAAGACAGAGAGTAAGAAGGTGAGCTCAGATAAGAAAGAGGACAGTTCAGAGAAGGCGAATTCCGACAGCAAAGAGGAAAGTTCAGAAAGCAAGGCAGATGCCACGGAAGCGAAGGCTGAAGGTGAGAAGGAACCGGCCATCGATCTCAGGCCATTGACGATGGAGGACCTGAGGCAGGCCAAGAATCAGGTGAGTTGGTGTCCCAACTCGCATTGCTTTTCTTATAGCAAATTGAATTGCATCTGTGTACGGAAATAACGACATAAACATGTTACTGAACCATGGTCCGATCACTGGCTGCAGGTTGCTGCGAGCTTCGCCGCTGAGGGCGCCGTGATGAGTGAGCTGAAGCAGTGGAATGATCTCTATGGCGAAGGCGGCTCCAGGAAGAAGGAGCAGCTGACATACTTCTTGTAGGAACGATGGGTTCTTATTTGCAGATTGGTGATGCTTTGGCAGAGAAATGTCGGCGCAGAGATTGGGGAGAATTGCCGTGGATCAGAGAGCAGCTTGATGGCGATAAAGGACAGAAGGATTTCTGGGGAGCAGACGTGAGTTGTAGCATCTTGGAATGGATGAGATAGGTGGTGGGTATTGGAACATGTAAAATTCTTTTATACAAACTAGTAGTATTTAGTATGTACACCTCTATATTGTAATTATTAAGAGTTTGTTAGTCCCTATATATATCTTGATTGGAGAGGCTCTGGTGCTTGTTCAATACTATTGTCTTAGTTCAACATTTTCAGAATGAACCCTTTAGTATGTTGGTAATGTGAAGTATAATTAGAAAGATGTCTCAATGTTATATTTGTTAGAGTATATAGTCTCTCTTTATATTTGGCCATTGTCTAAGGGCCTTTTGGCATATTTGCCTTTTCCACACCTGTACATGTATTGGCCTTTGGCCCCCTGTGAATACTAAGTTGCTGATTCCCCAATTCACAACATGGTATCAGAGCCCAGGTTAGGGTTCCTTCAAGACGCTTCGTCTTGCCGCCGCCGCTAGTCACGCCACCGGCTTCTCTACTCCATCCCATCTTCTCGCTCGATTCTTCCTCCTCAAGATCTAATTGCGGGTCATCTCCTGCTTTGCTTCGCTCGCTCGATTCAGGTCCTCGCTGGTTGATTCCGGCGCCACCGGAATCGCTTTGTCCACTACCGCTGCCCTCAGACGCGTGTCTGGCGTGATCCATAACCACATAGTCAGCCACTGCTATAAGGATTCGCCCCATCCAAGCTAGCTAATTGGCTCATGTAACTAGCTTGTTGGCATCTGGTTGCTTTTCAAGCTACTGCTAGAGTTTCGTGGCCAACCTGATCTGGTCTGATTTGGTTTGGCCTGATTTGTTTCGGAACAAGAGAAGTTGCTGCCATGTCGTCTTTATCTGCGGGATATGTGGCTGTTCCGCGCTGCTCAGTGACGTTTGATGGCACCAACTATGCTGAGTTTGTTGGCTTTATGCGCATTCACATGCGCGGCCTCCGTCTGTGGGCTCGCGTGGCGAGGTCATCTGTCCGCCACGCCCTGTTGCTCCTGTGGCTCCTATACCACCGGTGCCACCCGTTCTTGCAGCTGATGCTTCTGATGTTGATAAGGCTGCAGCCAAGACCGCGATGATCTTGCAATGGCTGCTTATGTCGCTGTATCGACTACTCGGATGCTCTTGCCACTTACCGTGATGATCCGGCTACTTATGCTCGGTGGTGTGATGAGGATGCTCGTCTTTGCTGTTCTTCTTGCCGGTGTTCTCCCCGCTTTGCTTCGAGTTTATGATACTTGGCTCATGTTTAGATGTGGACCTCTTCGCCGATATCATCCTCCGTGATTCTCTACTTGTCTGTGGTCCGTCAAGAGCATGCTCTTCAGCAGGGTGACTCCGGTATTGATGAGTTTTACACGCAGAGTTCTGCTATCTGGCGTCAGCTCGACTCTCTCTGCTGTTATGCAGGACTTGCTCGTGTTGTCAGATCACGCGGTCTGACTTGGATTTTCAGCGCATCCAGGAGTTCTTATCTCGACTTCGCCCAGAGTTTGAGCCCCGTCGGTCTAATCTGTTTGCTCGGGGCCGTGTTCCCCTTTTGGAGGTGCTTGCTGAGCTTCGTGCTGAGGAGACTCGCCTTCGTGGCGCTGGTTTGCTTGGAGTTCCCACTGTGCTCGCCACTGAAGTTCCGCCTCGCTACCGCTATGCCGACTGCGCCGCGACCACCTGCTACCCACTCTCGGTGGTAGTCGCCCTCCTTCTGTTGGTGGCGGTGGTCGCCCCTTTTCTGGTGGTGGGGGTTGTTGGAATTATGCCCTAGAGGCAATAATAAAGATGTTATTATTATAATTCTTGTTCATGATAAAGTTTATATTCCATGCTAGAATTGTATTAAGCGGAAACTTTAATACTTGTGTGGTTTGTAAACAACACCGTGTCCCTAGTACGCCTCTATGGACTAGCTCATTGATCAATGATGGTTAAGGTTTCCTAACCATAGACATGAGTTGTCAATTGATAATGAGATCATATCATTGGGAGAATGATATGGTGGATAGACCCAAACGAAGCAGAGCAATTAGATCGTGTCATCGTGTTCGTCTTTGCAAGCTTTTCCTATGTCAAATATTGTATTCCTTAGACCATGAGATAATGCAACTCCCGGTATCGGAAGAAAGCTTTGAGGTCATCAAACGTCATCCTATGAGAGGGTGATCATAAAGGTGTCTCTCGGTGATCGGAAAGTATCTTGGGTTGTATGTATCGAGATGGAATTTGTCCTCCTGTGTCGGAGATATACTTGGGCCCACTCGGTAATCGATATCAACACCGCTTGCAAGCATGTGGTTAAGGAGTTAATCACAAAGTGATATCGAATTACGAACGAGTAAAGTACTTGTCGTGAACGAGATTGAACTAGGTATGACGGCATCACGATCGAATCTCGAGCAAGTAAAATATCGCGAGACGGGAATATATATATATGGGATTAATTGAATCACGGCATCGTGGTTCATCCGATATGATCATCGATGAATGTGTAGGAGTCAATATGGGTGCCTGCACGCTGTTGATTATTGATAGAAGATCATGTGCGCATATTCTCGAACCCGCAGGTCACACACTTAACGATCTCGGCGCTAGGATAGATTGGATAATTGGTTTATGAATTTTTGTTGAGTCTCGGATGGGATCCGGGATATCACGAGAGGTTCCGGAATGGTCCGAGATTAAGATTCATATAAGGCGGGCAGTTTTTGGAGTTCGAATTGTTCCAAGTTAATCGGTATTGTAGGAAGCTTCTAGAACCTTCCGGAAGGGGACCAACGTGGCCCCACCTTCCGGGAGGGGCATGGGCCTATGAGGGAGTGTCTGGCCGCATTGGGCCAGGGGCACAAGGCCCCATAGGGCCCAGCCGATTCTAGAGAGATTTGACTCGTTTAAATCTCGGGATAGAATTTCTAAATAAGGGAGAGTTTAAATCGTTTAAACTAGAGATAGGATTTCTAGATAAGGGAGAGTTTAAATTGTTTAAACTAGAGATAGGCTTGGAGGAGGGCAAGGGCTGGCCGCCCGCCTCTACATATAGAGGGTGCGCGCCTTTCCCACACACACCTTCCTCCAAGCCCTAGCAGCCTTGCTACCTTCCTCTCTCCCTCCCGACTGTTTGTAGGCGAAGCCCTGCAGAAATTCTCCACCATATACACCACGCCATCGTGTTGTAGATCCAATCTATCTCTCCACCATACTTGTTGGTCCGAGGAAGGAGGAGACGCCGAGGTGCTGCGTGTGCATCTCACGGAGGCACCGCCACTTGTGGTGCTAGATCGGATCGGATCGAGGAGGAGAAGCGAGTCGACTACATCACCCACGTTCGACGAACGTTCACTGTCGAATCTTCAAGGATATGAAGATCTAATCCAATCTCTCTCGTTGATTGCATCTCCTAGATTAGATCTTGGCTTTCCCTCTGTTCGCATCCGTAGAAAATTTTGATTTACTATGCCGCGAAACCCTTCGGTCGCCTCGGTAGTTCGGCCGCCTCGCTCTCGCCGATTCGTGGTTACCGCCGAGGTCCGCCACCGAGTCTGATTGTTTCAAGAAACAGCGTGATATGGAGCGTGCCTCTTCGTCTAGCTCACGTGGTCCTCCACCGACACCAGCCACCGTCTCTCTGACCCACCAGGATATTGTGCAGCTAAAGCGTCTGCTTGCTGCTTCTGGCTCTTCCTCGTCGGGCATTGCAGGCTCTGTGACTGGTTCTCCGAGCGTTGAGCGGCCACCGTTGCCATCTACACGGTCAGGTACATCCCCATGGGTTTTGGATTCTGGAGCTTCTTTCCATATGTCTTATGACTCTTCTGCCTTGTCATCTCTTCGTCATGTCGGTTCTGCTGTTCATGTTCTCACAGCTGATGGCACCTCTCTTCGTGTTGCTAGTCGAGGCACCCTTTCCACTCCTTGCTTTTCTGTCACTCGTGTTTCTCATGTTCCGCGTCTTACCATGAATCTTTTTTCCGTTGCTCAACTTACTGATTCTGGTTGTCGTGTTATTCTTGACGCTGATTCTTGCTCTGTCCAGGATCGTTGCACGAAGATTCTGGTTGGGGCTGGCCCTCGGTGCCTTGATTCTCAGGGTCTTTGGGAGCTCGACTGGCTTCGTGTTCCCTCTACTTCCACCAGTTCTCGTGCTCTTGCTGCTTCCGCTTCCGCATCTTTTCAACAATGGCATCACCGTCTCGGTCATCTATGTGGTTCTCGTTTTTCATCTTTAGTTCACCGAGGTCTTCTGGGGCATGTCTCAGGAGATGTCTCTTTACCGTGTCAAAGTTGTAGACTTGGCAAGCAGACTCAGTTACCTTATCCTATTAGTGAGTCAGTGTCTCAGCACCCCTTTGACTTAATTCATTCTGATGTATGGGGTCCCGCTCCCTTTGCTTCGAAGGGGGGTCATCGCTACTATGTTATTTTTATTGATGACTTTTCTCGTTACACTTGGCTTTACTTTATGACTTCTCGCAGCGAGGTTCTCTCTATCTATAAACGTTTTGCTACCATGGTTCACACCCAGTTCTCCACTCCTATTCGTGTTTTTCGTGTTGATTCGGCTGGTGAATACATTTCCCAAATGTTGCGTGGTTTTCTTGCTGAGAAGGGCACTCTTGCTCAATTCTCTTGCCCTGGTGCTCATGCCCAGAATGGCGTCGCTGAACGCAAACATCGTCATCTTCTTGAGACAGCGCGTGCGTTGATGATCACCGCCTCTCTTCCGCCCCATTTCTGGGCTGAGGCTGTCTCCACCTCTGCCTATCTCATCAACATTCAACCATCGGCTGCCTTACAGGGTGGTATTCCTCAGGAGCATCTTTTTGATCGTTCTCCTGATTATTCTGTGCTTCGGTTGTTTGGATGTGTTTGCTTTGTTCTTCTTGCTCCTCGCGAACACACCAAACTCATTGCTCAGTCTGTTGAGTGTGTTTTTCTCGGGTATAGTGATGAGCATAAGGGTTATCGGTGTTGGGATCCTCTTGCTCGTCGGATGCGCATTTCTCGGGATGTGACCTTCGATGAGTCTCGTCCTTTCTATCCACGGCCATCTTCCTCGAGTTTCTCTGTGGAGGACATCTCTTTTCTCGCCTTCCCTGGTACACCTCCCCCTGTGCCTCAAGTTCCTACTCCTCCGAGTCCCATTGCTTCTTATTCTACGCCTTCTTCCCCCACAAATTCTTCTCCCCCTTTGTCAGCTTCTCCCTCATCGACTGATCCTCCCCCTTCCTCCCCGATATCCACCATGCCTTCACCTTCTCCAGTGTTTCCATCTTTTCCTTTCTATTATTCTCGTCGTCCACGTGTTCTTGATGATTCTACTATTGGGCCATCAACCTCTGATGTGTCGTCTGCCTCCTCTCAACCAACTTATGATCTTCGTTCTCGGCCTCGTCCCCCACCTGATTGCTATTCTCCTGACCGTTTTGGCCTTTCTGCTGTTCTTGAGCCAACCTCTTATCGAGGTGATGTTGCCCACCCCGAGTGGCAACTTGCGATGGTCGAGGAGATTGCTGCACTTGAGCGCACTGGCACGTGGGATTTGGTTTCTCCCCCTCCCCATGTTCATCCCATCATGTGCAAGTGGGTCTATAAGGTTAAGACTCGCTCTGATGGTTCTCTTGCGCGCTATAAAGCGCGTCTTGTGGCTCGTGGCTTTCAACAGGAGCAGGGTCGCGACTATGATGAGACTTTCGCTCCTGTGGCTCACATGACCACTGTTCGCACTCTTCTCGCCGTGGCCTCTGTTTGCCGCTGGTCTGTATCTCAGCTGGATGTGCAGAATGCTTTCCTCAATGGCGAGCTGCGTGAGGAGGTTTATATGCAGCCACCTCCTGGGTACTCTGTCACTGACGGCATGGTTTGTCGTCTTCAGCGCTCTCTCTACGGCCTTAAGCAAGCCCCTCGCGCCTGGTTTGAGTTGCCTCGTGGTCACTTCTTGCGGGTTTCGCCAGCCCATGACCCTGCTTTGTTTGTCCACACTTCTCCTCGCGGTCGAACTCTTCTTCTTCTCTATGTTGATGACATGATCATTACTGGTGACGACTCTGAGTACATTCCCTTTGTTAAGGCTTGTCTCCGTGAGCAGTTCCTTATGTCTGATCTTGGCCCTCTTCGCTACTTTCTTGGGATCGAATTTTCCTCTACCTCTGATGGTTTCTATATCTCCCAGGAAAAGTGGATCTACTTGCTCGTGTTGCTCTTAGCGATGAGCGCACTGCTGAGACTCCTATGGAGCTCAATGTTCACCTTCGTGCCTCTGATGGTGATCCTTTGACTGACCCGACGCGCTATCGCCATCTGGTTGGGAGCCTTGTCTACCTTGCCGTCACCCGTCTAGATATCTCCTACCTTGTACATATTCTGAGTCAGTTCGTCTCTGCTCCCACTTCGGTCCACTACAGTCACCTTCTTCGTGTTTTACGATATCTTCGTGGAACGTTCTCTCGCCGTCTTTTCTTCCCTCGCTCTAGCTCCCTTCATCTCCAGGCCTATTCGGATGCTACGTGGGCAAGTGATCCATCGGACCGCCGCTCACTCTCTGCTTACTGTGTGTTTCTTGGTGGTTCTCTCATTGCTTGGAAGACGAAGAAACAGACAGCAGTTTCCCGCTCGAGTGTAGAGGCTGAGTTGCGAGCTATGTCTCTTTTGACTGCAGAGGTGACATGGTTACGTTGGTTATTGGAGGATTTTGGTGTTTCTGTCTCTACATCGACTCCTCTTCTATCAGACAGTACATGTGCTATCAGCATTGCGCGTGACCAGGTGAAGCATGAGCTCACCAAGCACATCGGTGTGGATGCCTCTTTTGTGCATGCTGATGTGCAAGATCAGGTTCTCGCTTTTGAGTATGTGCCTTCCGAGCTACAGTTGGCAGATTTCTTCACAAAGGCTCAGACTAGAGCACAACATGGTTTTTTCCTCTCCAAACTCAGTGTTGTTGACCCACCATGAGTTTGAAGGGGGGTGTTAGAGTATATAGTCTCTCTTTATATTTGTCCATTGTCTAAGGGCCTTTTGGCATATTTGCCTTTTACACACCTGTATATGTATTGGCCTTTGACCCCCTGTGAATACTAAGTTGCTGATTCCCCAATTCACAACAATATTATACATGAGGAACTCAAGTTGCGATCACACAGAGCTGCGGCACCATCTTCTGTTAGCCTGTACTTCCTTTGGAGCAGGCCAATGCGAAGGCCCATGTTATGTTTGCATATGCTCTATGTATTTTATAGGACTGCGTCGATCGTTTGTGCACTTTATGCCCCAAACAAATTTCTTTAAAATTCCTTTGACTGCATTGTTGCTGAACAAATTTGGCAAACCATTTCAAGTTTCTTTAAAATTGTTGTTGGCTCCAACTACTTGTGTGTTGCCAAAATAAGAAACATGCAGTTTTAAATTCGGTTTGTGCTGCTATTTTGTGGTGCCTATGGAAAACTCCTCGAAATGATCTATCTTTAATGGCAACCCGTGGATGAATTTAAGTCAGGTTTGGCGCATGATCCTCAATTCGGCGAAGCACTGGAGACTGATCTTCAAGGAGCCTATGCTGATCGATGTAGATCGCTTCTGCGCCCATATTGCTCTTCTGATCAGAATGTTGCCTCAATTGGAGAACGGCTAGGAGACCGGCTCCCTATAGAGAAACTCCCTCTCCTGAAGATGGACAGCGCGGTGGATGATGAGCCAGGCGATTCGCCAGATGCAAAGAAGATGGCTGCACAGGGCACCCCACTTCTACACTGAAGCCCTCGTTCGTCTCGCCGGTCTGAAAAGAAGCTGTCGCTCCCGACTGCCTTTTGCTCCTGTGATGTTAAAGTTCACATCTTTTGGTTGTGTATTTGCCGCAGCTGCTGAAAAACCCATTCGTGGTCATCTGCTGTTCAGACTTGTTTTAGGTTTTTTCCCTGTTTTAGGTTTCTTAAAAAAGACTCCTTTTAGTTGTAAGAAACTTGATCAGAACTCTGTACTGGCGGCCTCCTTTTGGGGTTTCGTTGGTCTACTCAATGGAACGGGGGGTGAAAATCCCTGTGAATCTAAAAATATGCAAACATAACTGAAAGATTTTCAAAATAACTTACTCCCAGAACACCCCCAGAGATTGGGATGATTGTGATGTGAGGAGGAACCAAACCCAGACCAGAGCAAGAAGGAGAGGGAAGCGAGAAGACAGACTAGTCCAGTGTGTGCCAGACTGCTAGGTGCTCCCAGATACGACTGCAGCTAAAAACTGCAAACTGCAAAGCCAGCGCATAGTAACAAATAGTGCTGATACCAGGTTGCACGCATGATCCACAATTCATCATACATCAATCATGGTATATATACATAGCAAGTAATCATCCAAACCGAGATATGATTCAGAACTGTTGGAGTTGTATTATTCTTGTTATATTCTTGTTACAATTGGTATGGAGTAGTACTCCAACCGGACTTGTGTAAAGCCACGTAGGGGGTTTTTTCCTACCTATATTAACACGTACCGGTGCACCCCAACGGGCACGCATCGTTCTCCCACAACTCGAGAACCAACATGGTATCCAGAGCCTCGTCTCTTCCCTTCTAGCCGCCGCCGACCACCTGGGTTTCTCCTTCCCGTCTCCCCTTCTTCTCCCCTCCAAAAATTCCCAAGAACATCTCCTCTCCATAGATCAAGGCCCCCTCTACCTATTCCCCACAAATTTCATCCAAAACAATCACGCAAACCCAACCCTCCCAAAACCCTAGCTCGCCAGGAAGAGCATGTCTTCCTCGACAATCTCGTCGTCGGCCTCCCTCGGGGCGCCCCCTGCCACCAAATTGACTCGAGAAAATTTCCTCCTATGGCAGACCCAGGCTCTGCCTACTCTTCGTGGTGCCCGTGTCATGGGCATCCTAGATGGCTCTGATGTGGCGCCACCTCCGCAGATTGAAGCTGAAGATGCAAATCAAAAGAAGATCTCCATCCCCAACCCCGACTATGATGCTTGGGTCATCAAGGATCAACAGGTTATGAGCTACCTGGTGAATTCCCTCTCTGATGAGATGCTTCCCAACGTTTTTGGGCTTGTTCATGCCAAGGATGTATGGAGTACCCTCACCAGCCTATACACCACCCAATCCAAAACAAGGGTCTCTACTCTCCGTGGAGCCCTCACCAACACCAAAAAGCTCGACATGACTGCTACTCAGTTCCTCACAAAGATGAAGGGGTTTGCCTCGGAGCTTGCATCCGCAAGAAAACCGATTGATGATGATGAGCTCAAGGATTACATCCTCAATGGTCTTGATGGTACTTTTAATCCCCTTGTTGCCTCAATTAATGCCAATCCTGCTACAACCCTCCCTGACATGTGCTCTCAGCTTTTATCCTATGAGTATCGTGAAAATATGCTCGCTGCAACTGGTCAAAACAATGGTACTTTCACCTCCTCCGTCAATGCTTCTTCTCGTCGCCCTCCTGCTCCCTATGGAGGCGCACCACCTAAACCACCCCTCCTACCTTCTCCGCCCAACTATCATCCAACACCACCACCATATAACCCCCCACCCCAACCCTACAATCCCTCGCCACCAAACCCCTACCAACCACCGTCCTACACCCATCCCCCATACACCACACCACCTCACCCACATTACTCCCCTCCCTCCTATGCGTCGCCATCCTATACCTATCCACCACAACCCTACCATCCTCCTCAACCATATCGCCCCCCTCCTCCCCCACCCTGCCACAACTAAGGTCGTGGGATCTTCGCCCCAAGGGGGGGCGCGGCAAAAATAAAGGAAGAGTTGCCTCTCCTTGGCAGCCCGGTGTCTATTGTCAGATCTGCAAAAAGGAGGGTCATCCTGCCAATGACTGCTGGTGGCGTTATGGTGACGATGATGACGATGATACACCCACTGATCCCAAAGGTGCTTATGGTGTTGACACCAATTGGGTCATTGACACGGGGGCGACAAACCATGTTGCAGGACAGCTAACCAAGCTCCAGGTCCATGATGCATATCCAGGCCATGATCAAATCCACAACGCTAGTGGACAAGGTATGGAAATCGCTAATATTGGTCATTCAGTTTTGCACACCCCTAATCATTCTCTTCAACTTCGTAATATCTTACATGTTCCTAGCTCTTCCATGAATCTAGTTTCTGCTCATAAGCTTACCTTAGACAATAATGCCTTTATTGAAATTCATCCATTCTTTTTATTGATCAAGGACCAGGCCACGCAGCAAATAATGTATAGAGGTCCATGTCGGGGTGGTCTCTATCCTCTTGTCCCTGTGTCAACGGGTCCCTCCAAGCATGCTTTGGTCACCGTCAAGCCTTCCTCCTCTACATGGCATCGTCGTCTAGGTCACCCTTCGTCGTTTATTGTTCAGCAAATTCTTAGAAGAAACAATCTCCCTTATACCCCAGAAATAAACTCTTACATATGTGATCCATGCCAACAGGCTAAGAGTCACCAGCTCCCCTATCATGTTTCCACTAGTGTTTCCACTATCCCTTTGGAACAGGTGTTTTCTGATGTTTGGCGTCCTGCTCCCTTGTCTTTAGGCAAACATGCATACTATGTAAGCTTCATCGATGATTTTAGTAATTTTACATGGATTTATCTTCTCAAGAAGCGTTCTGATGTTTATCAAGTGTTTCTAAATTTTCAATAATTTGTTGAGCGCAAGTTTGATAGGAAAATCATTACCATGCAAACTGATTGGGGTGGTGAATATGAAAAATTTAATGGTTTCTTCCAAAAGGTGGGCATCACTCATCATGTTTTATGTCCTCATGCTCATCAACAAAATGGTTCTGCTGAACGAAAACATCGTCATATTGTTGAAGTTGGTCTTGCCTTACTTGCCAACGCTTCTATGCCATTAAAATTTTGGGATGATGCCTTCCTCACAGCCACCTTTCTCATTAATCTCACTCCCTCCAAAGTTATCAACTTTGAAACTCCAACAGAACGACTTCTTCACACCAAACCTGACTATGATTCTCTACGTGTTTTCGGCTGTGCATGTTGGCCAAATCTACGCCCATACAATAAGCATAAACTTTCTTTTCATTCTAAGAGATGTGTGTTTCTTGGTTATAGCCCATTACACAAAGGGGTCAAGTGCCTTGATGTTCCCACTGGCCGTGTTTCCATCTCTCGCGATGTTGTTTTTTATGAGAATGTTTTTCCCTTTGCCTCCCTACACCCAAATGCTGGTCGTCGTCTTCGCGAGGAAATTCTTCTTTTGTCTCCAAAAACTCCACCACCGGTTGATACAAATAGGGGTGTGCACACTAATGAACATTATTTTCTGATTGTTCCTGTTGTTGTTTCTTCCTAGGTCCCTCCCAACAATCTTGCTGAAGAAACTCGATCCAATTCTAAGCAAATTACAGCCTCAAACACATGCAATATAGAGCTAGAAGAACAAGCTGCTACAGGACAAGAAAACACTGCTTTTCAGGTTGATTCTGGGGACAGCACCTCGGAACGGGAGCCAGCAACAGACTCTGCCAGGTCGCTGTTGTCCCCTGTTCGCGAGGAAACGCGGGAGGATTCTCCCTCTGACGCGGAGCGATCCTTGGGAGTGACGCCCTTCCTCGCCAGTGACAGTGCCCGTTCGCGCCCTCCTTCTGACGCGGAGTGGTCCTCGCGTGACAGCGACAGCACGCCCGTTCGTGTGCGTTCCCTGTCCCGCCCTCCCTCTGACGCGGTGCGGTCCCCGCGCGACAGCGACAGCGCCCGGTCGGTCTCGCCCTCCACTCCCGCCTCGCCCCAGGACCGCGATAGCACCGACACCTTGTGCGTCCGGGGCAATGACGGCGACCGGTCCCTGTGCCTCGTGGATCTTCAGACCAGATTTTGCTGCGCTTTTGCTTCTTTGGACCGCCAGCTCGCTTGCAAAAGGTATTAAAAACCCCAAAATCCGTCTTGATGCTCGATGGGCTTTGTTAACATCTACGGAGAACCAAAGAATCTTCATGAGGCTCTCTGATGAAAATTGGAGACACGCTATGCAAGATGAGTATGATGCTCTTATCACTAATAACACGTGGCATCTTGTTCCTCCAAGCTCTAAAAGGAATGTCATTGATTGCAAGTGGGTCTATCGTATCAAGAAAAATGCTGATGGTACAATTGACAGGTATAAAGCTCGTCTTGTTGCAAAAGGATTCAAACAACGGTATGGCATAGATTATGAGGATACTTTCAGTCCAGTTGTTAAAGTTGCTACTATTAGAATTGTTCTGTCAATATCTGTTTCACAAGGTTGGAGTCTACGACAGCTAGATGTCAAGAATGCGTTCTTATATGGTGTTCTGGAAGAGGAGGTTTACATGAAACAGCCCCCTGGTTTTGAGTCTTCCGCTAACCCAAATTATGTTTGCAAACTTGACAAAGCTCTTTATGGACTGAAGCAGGCACCTCGGGCTTGGTATTCTAGGTTGAGTATTAAGCTTCATTCACTTGGATTCATACCGTCCAAGGCAGACACCTCTCTTTTTCTGTTTGATCATGGTGGTATTCAGATCTTTCTCCTTATATATGTTGATGATATTATTGTCACCAGTTCCTCTAATGATGCAATCACAACACTTCTTAAGAATCTCAGCCATGAGTTTGCGCTCAAAGATCTTGGCAATCTTCATTATTTTCTGGGTCTTGAGGTTCACAGACAGTCTAATGGTTTACTGTTAAATCAAGAGAAGTATGCTACTGATATTCTAAAACGTGTTGGTATGCAAGATTGTTCATCATCTCCTACACCCTTGTCCGTCAATGATACCTTATCACTGCATGATGGTACTATGCTTGGTCCCGAGGATATTACAAGATACAGGAGCTATGTAGGTGCTCTTCAGTATTTGACTTTGACACGACCAGACATATGTTTCTCTGTTAGCAAGGTATGTCAGTTTCTTCATGCACCTACAACAACTCATTGGACAGCAGTTAAACGGATATTGAGGTATATTCATGGTACATGTACAGTTGGACTAACGTTTAGTAAGTCCAATTCCACACTTCTTAGTGCATTTTCAGATGCAGATTGGGCAGGTGATTTTGATGACAGACGCTCTACAGGTGGTTTTGCTATTTTCTTTGGTCCTAATCTCATATCATGGAGTGCTAGAAAACAGCCCACTGTGTCACGCTCTAGCACCGAGGCTAAATACAAAGCACTTGTTAATGCTACTGCCGAATTGATTTGGCTTGAGGCGTTAATTCGAGAGTTGGGTATCTCTCTTCTTGAAAAACCTTGCTTATGGTGTGACAATCTTGGTGCTACCTTCCTTTCTGCTAATCCTGTGTTTCATGCTCGTACCAAGCACATTGAGATTGACTTCCATTTTGTTCGGGAACGAGTTGCTAATAAACAACTTGAGGTCAAATTTATCTCCAGCAAAGATCAGATTGCAGATGGTTTCACAAAGACGCTCTGCTCTAAGAAGCTCGATGAGTTCAAGCGTAATCTAAATCTTTCCAAGCTTTAGATTAAGGGGGGTGTTGGAGTTGTATTATTCTTGTTACAATTGGTATGGAGTAGTACTCCAACCGGACTTGTGTAAAGCCACGTAGGGGGTTTTTCCTTACCTATATTAACACGTACCGGTGCACCCCAACGGGCACGCATCGTTCTCCCACAACTCGACAACCAACAAGAAAATTCAACTTTATAAAACTCTCTATTGAATCAGTCTTTCGCCCCGCTTTATAAATAAAGCATACAAGTGAGACCGCTGCTGGCCCACACAGCACAACACCCAAAGTAAGAGACACAACATGATACACGATACTCGGGCAGCAGCACACACACGTCCGAACTGAAAAAGGAAAAAAAGAATGGAGACGGAGACGGATCAACTAGACTAGAAAGACCGCAACCGCTGCGCCCTCCAAAGAATGCCCACCCACTCGTCAAGCACCAAGAAGCACCCTCAAGAAGGACGAAGTGAACGCTGCTGCCCGAACCAGAGACTGGCCCTAGGGTTTCCCCCGGCACACTGAGGAGAGTGGATGAATGGTAGCCACAATGCCCTTTAGGAAGGAAGATGCCACCCACGGGTGGCATCGAGTCAATGTCGGTCGAGCCGACAAGGATTTCTCCCGGAAACCCTATCCACAAGCCCCGGACGAGCCTTTGCACAGGAGACCCGCGAGGGCGAGGCCTCGCCACCACCAAACTTGCTGTCAACGAGCATGCGCCACTCCGGTCCCGAATCCGCCATCATCGTCTCACCGAGATTACCATCGCAAGGTCTACAAGATGAGGCACACATAGCTTGAATCAGAGCCAGCAGAACCGCGTCCGTGCGGGAGGGAAGTGCCTCCACCACCAAAGGAGGTAGTCGACCGGATGCGACCACACGCACACCAGTCCCAGTTAGGTCCGGGCAGGTCCAACAGACCCGTAAAGCCCCCACGGGGGCACACCAGTCCCACGAGGGTCCGGCCGGGCCCATACGGGCCCGTAAAGCCTATAGTCACGCTGCAACCGGTCAGTT
This sequence comes from Avena longiglumis, assembly GCA_030063025.1. Classification (NCBI taxonomy): domain Eukaryota; kingdom Viridiplantae; phylum Streptophyta; class Magnoliopsida; order Poales; family Poaceae; genus Avena; species Avena longiglumis. Next base: position 558,772,842 of record CP125974.1, read on the forward strand.
GAGGTCACCATTGGTCCCTGCACAAAGCTACAGTGCCACCATCAACAGAGCAAGCGTTGTGGAAGGCAGACCCACGCCCCCCCCCCGACCCAGATGGAGCCCTAAGGGCCCAGATTTGGGCCTAGAGAGACCGGCTAGAGCTGCCCCGTCATCACCTGCCGCCTGCCGCGCTGCCCCACCACCCACAGCCGCGCCGACTCTTCGTCCTCGCCCGGCCGCCGCCGAACCTCCGCCGTCTAGAGCACACCGTCGCCGAAGGAGAGGAGGCCCCGACCCCGCCTCCATAGCGCGGGGAAAGAAGAATCACCGCCACCGGCGTCGTCTGGGTCGCGCCCGACGAGGTCTGTAGGCGGTGGCGACAAGGGAGAGGTGGAGAGGGGTGCTGGTTGGTACTGTAGCAAAATTAAACCGTAGTGTATAATTTTTGTCAACTTTAAACATGAAATCTCTGGCTCACTTGCCAACCAGATCTTAAGTAGATAAGGCCGGTCACAGCCTGGCCATTCGTACCGCTTTCATTTCATCTTTAAAGCCGACGTCTACTGATCTTGGCAACGACGATTTTCTGCGATTCACATAAACACGAGCGTTCACATCCGAGTCACAATCGTCCTTCCTATATGGAGTAATAAGTACTACCGCGCCATCGGCAGTTGGAGCGAGCGCAAAAGGAAAAACAATGGCGGCCGGAGGAGGCGGAGGAAGCGAGGAGCTGAAGCTGCTGGGCGCGTGGCCGAGCCCGTTCGTGCACCGGGTGCGGCTGGCGCTGCATCTCAAGGGGATCAGGAGCTACGTGTACGCGGAGGAGGACCTCACCGACAAGAGCGACCTCCTCCTCGCCTCCAACCCCGTGCACAAGAAGATCCCCGTGCTCCTCCACGCCGGCAGGCCCATCTGCGAGTCCCTCGTCATCCTGCAGTACCTCGACGACGCTTTTCCCGACCCGCTCCTCCTCCCCGCCGACCCCTACCACCGCGCCGTCGCCCGGTTCTGGGCCGCTTACGCCGACGACGTTGTAAGTCTGCACATCAACACCCAGGATGGATCTTGCAGTTTTAGATTATTATTAGTATTGCTAACCCCAACGTTGTACGTGCAGTTCTTTGCCTCGTGGATCAAGTCGCTCCAGGGGACGACGGAGGACGAGAAGGCAGCGGGGGCGGCGGGCGCGCTCGCCGCGCTGCTGACGCTGGAGGGCGCGTTTGGGGAGTGCTCAAAGGGGAAGCCTTTCTTCGCCGGCGACGCTCCTGGGTACATGGACGTGGCGCTCGGAGGTTACCTCGGTTGGATGCGCGCCTACGAGGCGGTGGCCGGCGTGAACCTCCTGGACGCCGCCCGGACACCACTCCTGGTGGCGTGGGCAGAGCGCTTCGTTGCGCTGGACGCGGCCAAGGGGGTCATCCCGGAGGTCGACCAGATCGTCCAGTTCGCCAAGGTGCTGCAGGCGCGGACCGCTGCCTCTGCTGCTGCTACTTCATCCAATAACTGACATTCAACATGTCTGTTTCTAGTGTGAAGAATATGACCATACTGTATTATTTAAGCTCAATAGTTCTGGAAATCGAATTGCACCATTGATTGTCTACTCACCTTTTACTTCACTAGAGCGATTGCACCAGCTTTCGGTTCTCGTGCAAAGCTCGTCTTCACTGAATTGTTCTTCAGCTTCAGTAACCCAATTACTTCATGAAACAGCACTACGTCCAAATCCAAAATGAACAACATGGGCCAAAATTCGGTTCAGAGTTGCGCTCAAGTCAAAACTTTTAAGACTGAAAAACAAGTTTCATTCTCATCAGATGATTACTGAACAATTCTTAGAAGAGGAACTCCCGTCCAGCGGAGCATGAGATCGTTGGCAGGAAAGCACAGGATTTCGAGTGAGCAGGCAATTCGAGCATTTGTAGCACTGAGCAGCCGTGTTGTATTTCTCTTCTGAGTTCGCTTTTTCACTCCAATCGGAGGTGTAACAGGCGTTTCTTTCTCCTCTATAATGCAAAAGCAGAGCACCTGCTAGTTCACGTCAAAAAAAAATGTAGACAATTCTTTAATATGAACACTGGTATAGTATGTAAATCATTATATATATATATATATATATAACTTAATTATTTAGCGTTTGTTAGTCTGCATGTATAACTGGACAGCAGAGGCTCATTTCAGACATTTTTAACATTTGAATATGTCAACCAATGGAGTGAGACTCCAATGTTCTGCAATGAAGAACTATTAACACCTGCAACCGACGAATTGAAGCCGAACTTCAACGATTGCCTTCCAGAGGTCATCTGTCAGCATGATACAATTCATTTTTATGTTCATTGAAATTACATTTCTACGTTCAGGTCATGTTGGCGGGTGCAAACAGGAAATCAGGAGGTCTAAATTTAGCTAACCGAACCGCGTTTGTAGTTCCTCGATGTCCAATGGCATCACGAGTAATTCTGCGCTGGATAGAGAGAGGAGCAATTGCTAATCATACAGGTGACTTCATCACATATAGTTGCTTAGAGCATTTTCAGTAGGCGCGCAAAATCGTTGGTGCGTTAAAAAACCCACGCGCAATCGTTGGTGGCGTTGCTCCAGCGGGCGCGCCAAAATCCCACGCGCGAAAAATATTTTCTCCGTTCCATCACGCACATCAAATCTACCGTGCTGCTTCCAGCGCGCGTAAAAGCGTGGCGCGCGCAACCCAGCCGCCTGAATAGTCACTTCTATCTCCTTCCGCCACGTTCTCCGCCACCGCTCCTCACTCCTCCATCGCTTCACCATGCCTCCGCGCAGTCGTTCCTCCTCCAACTACCGCGGTGTAGGAAGAGAAAAAGGAAAAGAAGGCGAGGAAGAAGGTTGAGAAGAAGTCGAACCGGGAGGCAAGGAGGGCAAATAAGGCGGCCAAGAAGACGGCCAATACGGAGGAGAAGGCCAAGCGGAAGGCGGAGATAGCGCGTGAATACTCGTTCTCGTCGACTCCGGTGTAGGACACCACCACGGGCTCCTCCGAAGTTAACCGGTCCAACTAGTGGTTTCACTCTATGTTCTATGTTTTTTTAGTACTCGTTGTTCGTGCTATGTAATAGTATAATGTTGTTCTAATACATTTTCTAGATCTTTGATTGTGTTTTGTTTGTGCAAAAGTCAAGTCAGTTTGTGGCACTGCAGTTTAGCGTGTCTGCAAAAGGCTATTTCGCGCTGCATTTTTGCAGCTAAAATTTACAGCTTCCCGTGGAGCTCTCGCCGGTGCCACAAATCGTTTTTACAATGCCAAAATAAGGTTTTACGGTGCCAATGGAGCGCCCGCTGAAAATGTTTTTAGATGTTCTTTGACGATGCGATCATTTCTGCAGGAGTCATTACAGGAGTCATTACAGGTCAGTAAGTGTAAGAGCATTTCCACTCGTTGGACGAATTCAGACCAAAATCCGGACCAAACATTGGCCGGACAAAACACGTTTTCGGCCTTGAAATGTCGAGTTCCTCACTCGCGTTCCCAGCTCGAGTTCTCAGGACGTCCGTTTCCGCTCAAATTTTGCCCAAGTTCGTCCAAATTTTGGCATAGTTCGACATACTATGAATAGAAAACATTTTACGACGAAATTTTAAATATAGTTTGGCATAAATATAAACATAGTTCATGTGCTCTGCATCTTAGGCAACCTCGGCGTTCTCCTCCTCCAGCAATACGGCGAGTATCTCCTTGTCCTCGGAGTCCATGGCCGAACCGGCCAAATGCCAAACACTTGGCGGGCGTGGTGGTGGGAGCTCGCAGCAAACTCAAGCTACGTTGAAATTCAGACAACAAAAGCGGCCGCGGAGTGGGCGGCGACTACCGCGAGCATGTGTACAGGCGGGACATGTCTCGGCGTGGAGGAGCTTCGCCGGCGAAGTCATGGTGCCAGGGGCGTTAGGAGCTCTTGTCGCAGTCTGGGCGAGTAGAGTGAGGGGAAATGGGACTGTCTCACCGACAGAGCTAGCTCACGCATATTTTCGCTGCGTCCGGCGTTCCTTGGACGTTCCCGGAAAAACCTGGGTACATCCTAGCAAGTCTGGATCAAAGTTCGTCCGAATCCAAACGGCGTCATGGATAGTCGTGGATAGTGGAGATGCTCTAAAAATTGGCTAAACATATTCGATAATTTTGCTTGATCCTTTCCGAAGGCAAACTTAGCCACAGCACGGGAAGACCTGTCCATCCATAGGTCCCTCGGTTCCTCATAGCTGACTGCAAGCTGTTTGAAACAGAACAAAACCGTGGTCAAGCATGGCAATAGATGTGACAGAACAGAATTATCAGATATCCACAATTGCCCAAAAATTGTCAAGATCACAAACTCAGATGATTCATGAACAAATTGTAGAAAAGATGTATGGTGGTGGGCAAATTGGTGATGCTAGCAGAGAAATTCCAGCGATTGTGCAGAAGTGGAATTGGGCAAATTGCTGATGCTAGCAGAGAAATTCCAGCGATTGTGCAGAAGCAGAATTGTGGATATACTCTATATTATTCTTAAATGCGAACATGAACTACGAGACTGCAGAGGCTCTTCATTTGTACAGCATTTCAGACATATTTTGACATTAAGAACACTTTTTTACCAAATTTTTAGATATTTTGTAGCATTACAAGAACTCTTTTAGGGATCTAGAAATCGAATTGCTGAGGAACCAAGGTCTCCAGAAAACTGCGGAGGCAACACAGGCTCAGTGATGCACTGTCACTGTCAAACGACTAACTGAGATTGAACTCCAAGCTCTTCACAGATTGCCTTGCAGAGCTCATCTATCAGCACCCTGCAATTCATTTTATCTGTCAACCGACAAATTGAGATTGAAATCCAAACTCTTCACAGATTGCCTTGGCCTTGCGGAGCTCATCTGTCAGCACACTACAATTCATTTTATGTTTATTTCATTGATTTACATTGCTTTTCTACGTTGGAAATAAAATTTTGTAGTTCCTCGACGTCCAATGGCATCACGAGAAATTCCACCCTGGATAGCGAGAGGAGCAATCGTTTTCTGCTTCATCTTAACATTGCCCAGGAAACAAAGGTGAGTTCCAGGCCCGAATACTTTACAGAGAAGCATACCAATACATAAACTGCAACGATAGAAGATGCAAGACTGATTTCCAAAGACAACTCAGTCCCTTAGATGTTCTTTGACCATGCGATCATTTCCGCAGGAGTCATTACAGGTCTGTAACTGCAAAAATTGGCTCATCACGGTTGTCAAAATCATACGTCCTAAAGAGATTCAGATGTTATAACAGGAACCATACAGCAAAGATCAAAATATAAACAGCAAAGATGGACGATGCAAAACTGATTTTGAAAGACAACTCAGTCCCTTAGATGTTCTTTAACCATGCGATCATTTCCGCAGGGGTCATTACAGGTCTGTAACTGTAAAAATTGGCTCATCACGGTTGTCAAAATCATACTATGCCGTAAAGTGTTACAGATAGTTGGATTGGCAGAATCTTAAAAGCGAATGTCAGCAATCGAATTCAATCCCACAAGAAAACACAGTTTCTAACGAGATGATTGGTGGAACAATTTGCTTAATACTTTCCGAAGGCAAACTTGGTAGACACAGCACGGGAAAAGCTGTCCATCCATAGGTCCCTCGGAAGCAACAAAAAAGAACAAAACGCAAGGATCAATCAGAATACTGTATCCGTGGCAACAGATGTGACAGAACAGAGTTATCACACATCCACAAATCCACGGGCGCTCGTCTCTATGCGAAGATAAAAAATTTGTTAGAGAGGTCTCAACGACGGAGATTCACACCTCTCTGCTGGGATCTTCGCCAAAATTCAACTGATCTCGACACCACTAAGAAATCTGGGCAGGCTAGATCCCGACACCGTGAGAACAGTACGAGCCTCAAACAAAGATCAAACGGAGTGGGAAAAGAGGATTGGAAGATGGCTGGAAGGATGCTCGGCGAATACGAACCAGTAGTGAAGGTAAACATCATGACGCCGCCACTGGAGGCGGCGGATCAAGCTGTATAAACTAACTCTTCATCGCATCCGAGCAAATAGTAAGAAAACACACGAGAAAGAAAAGGCGAAGAAAACGAACAGATTCAGGAGCAAACAGAGAGGGTTGATGGAAGGGCGGCGGCGGCTGATACCATGGCGTACGAAGGATGGGGATTAGGGTTCGTGGCTGGTTCGTATAAATAGAGGAGTTTGTGGTTGAACCGTTGGAGTGGACCAAGTGGGCCGGTTTGGACGATTTGCGTGAACTCTGTTGCTAGGCTATATCTCGCTGTGTCCGGCCGTGTCATACAAACGACGGAAGCCCATCTAGGTCAAAAATAATAAAACATTCACCACGCTGGTGAACGTTAAAGCACACGGCCCACGGTTATACATGCCGCTCGACGCAGCTCTAGTAGCCAGCGCTGCATACCCCTTTACACTTCAGTTCTTCTCGTGACCTATAGGCCTATTAGTCGGTCGATGGGGCTGAGGACGACCAGAGATGAGAACAAGGCGGCGTCGGAGGACCTCATCGATGACAGGGACAACGCGGATCGCCGCAGCATCATTAGCGGGGTGAGCACGTGACCTTGTCGAAGACGGGGACGACACGGCTGGTCGCGGCATTGCCGACGGAGGCGAGGGGGAAACTTTGGGGGTGGGGGGTGCTCGTCGGTGACTGGAGTTAGGGTTAGGGGTGCAGTTCGAGAGGGGTTAAAGGGATGCCGGTCGGTCGGAACCTCGCCGGAGACAGGGACGACGCGGTTGGCCGCGCTGTTGCCGGCGGTGGCGAGGAAGAAAACTTAACTAGGGAGAGAGCTCGCCGGTGACTTATGGTTAAGGGTGCAGGGTAGGGGATTTAGAGGGATGGCCGGTCGGGCCATCATCGGAGACGGGGCGACGCGGCTGGCCATGGCGTCACCGACGAAGGTGAGGAAGGGACCGGTATGCTTAGCGGGGGCAGTTTCTGTCGAGAAGAGAAGCAATGGGGAAGAAGAAGAACAATGGAAGATGAAGAAGTAGTAGGGCAGTTTTCGTTGGGAAGAAGCAGTGGCCCGCGGGCCACGACTGTCTCGTGCATGCGGCGCGACCGACTCGTGCTGCTTTAAGGGGACCCTAGCACCTCACGCTCAGACCAGGGTTCACGGAAATTGCCCGGTACCATTGTCTCCAAGGAGCCCGAGCCTCGAGCAGAAGCTACCACAATTTTGTTGAATGAATTCTTTGATGGGTATGTCCCGTTTATCCTTTCCTTATTGATTTTTTGTTTCATTCCTGTCCGTTCACCTCAAGTAGTGAGTCGAGAAGTTCCTCTCCAACGTTTCTTTCACTCTTTTTGGTTATGTTTTCCTCCTAGTTCGGTGCAGCCTTCTTCATCCTGTGGTGACATGGACGTCGTCATACATCTAGTCAGGCTCCTGTCAAGCACTTCCTAGGCAACCATTGTTTTATTCTTGTCCGTTCACCTCAAGCAGTGAGTCGAGAAGTTCCTCTCCAACGTTTCTTTCACTCTTTTTGGTTATGTTTTCCTCCTAGTTCGGTGTAGCCTTCTTCATCTCGTGGTGATGTGGACGTCGTCATTCATCTAGTCAGGCTCCTGTCAAGCACTTCCCAGGCAACCATCGTCTCCGTTGTCTCACATCATCGATACGCCAACATGCAGATTCAATGACTGCTTCGTGACCTTCGTTCGGCATCTCTGGGCGAGACATAAAGTTGCATTCCCTCCGGCCACGAAGTACTCGGAGGCTACTAACAAGGTCATAGATAACGGGCGGTCACATACAACCGAAAGGGGTCTACCTGGAACCATGGTGCCCAACCATGAAGACTCGGGCCAAGCGGAGACCTGAATAAAGACGCTTAGCAGCCAAATTAGTGCATACCGCTAAATGGGTTCTTCAAATATCAATATTGTTTCCTCGAGATTGGATCTAAATGTTCCTTTTAGGGTTTTGTATAGCCTCCACCACTTATTAACCATTTTGCAATTCTATAACCATAGCCTCCGACCCGTGTATACAAGGGGGATAGGGATGTCGAATGAAGGGCATCTTAGGACACACCTTACATCTGAATCATCCCTCACACCACCATCGTGCAGAGTTTGTACGGCACCACCATCCACCATAGGTGAGATCGAGCTTTATCTCAAGATCACACGAACATACTACGATAATCCCAAACACCCACAAATATGAATAGAATTTTTACCGCACATTGTACTTTAAGGGCATGTATAAATCTTTGTTTCAGTGTGCTACCATCCATATCTCACGACGTGACCCCTACGAGGATGAATGTACGGTCGTAAAATACCTTGACGGAGAGCTTCACCTAGCTTAAGCATTAAGTTTATAGGGTGTGATGATAATTGATAATAGCACGACTAGCCCATGTTTTGCTAAACAAGCTAATTATGATAGGAGAAGGTGTCTCTGGAACAATTACAACCTAGGATTTCTCGCTAATACTCTCCCGTATGATTGTAATCCTATTTAGTAATCAATAAAAAAATTAAATTCACAAAAAATACAAGCTATACAGAAAAATGGTAGCATTGAGATGACATAGTCGGCTCGACGTGCCCCGACGAGTCCAAGGCTCTAAAAACATCTTTTAACAGCGGCCACATAATAGGACAGGAGAGAGACGGTTTTAGGGCTTAAAAAATGTTTCCGTCGTAGCAACTGCCCTAAAAGGGGCACCTAACATTAATCCAGCAGTGGGAAGATGTTGGATGACGGTTGAGCTGCGTGCAACCGGAGATTGAAAATAGGGCAGTGCTGCTCACGAGCCGGCACTGCCCCAAAAAAAATAGGGCATAAAATTCGATAGCACTTTTTTTCTTCTCCGGACTGTCTCATTTAGTAGTTTTTATAGGACAAACCCAATTTTTGGGCTGCTTTGTGAGATACTTTAAAACCGGCCGTGGGCTTGCTACGAGAGTTTTAATCCATCATCTCTCACATACAGTCTGTCCGCGCGTTCTGTATTTTTCTTCCTGAACAATCACAGTTTGTATTTGTACTATCCATATATTTTTTGTCAACAAATCGAGTGGAAGTGAAAAATAGGCGCACCTTCACCGTAAAATATTTCGTTTCCAATTCTAATTGTGTTCGTATACGTGCTGCACTGGAGTCCCGTTTGCGTTTGTGCTCGGAATGCCGAACCGCCATATATATATATATATATATATATATATATATATATATATATATATATATATATATATATATATATATATATATATATATATATATATACTCCCTCCATTTCATACTCCTACATGATACGGACACCGGTACTCCCTCCATTTCATATTATGTTGCGCATAATTTTGTGTGCAAGTCAAACTTTGTAAAATTTGATCATAAATATCCAAAATAATATAAATATTTGTGATATAATATATATATATATTATGAAAATATATTTCAAGACAATTTTAATAATGTTAATTCCACCGTATAAGTTTATAGTTGTATCAAACTATTTGGTCAAACATTTTATAGTTTGACTTTGATAAAATCTTATATGCAAACTAATTTAGGGCGGAAGGAGTATATGTATCGCGCAACTATCGCCGGGTAAAAGGAACTGAACACGCCGCATCAACGACATGGGCGACGAGATGAACCCTCACAGGCTGTGGCGGAGCTAGAATTTTCATATCGGGTATTCGGAGTCCAAAAAGAATTTCCAGCACACCAATATTATATATATGGATTCACAATAGGAAAAATCAAACTACAAATTATAATAGTGAAGAAGGATTGCTCACATTTTTATCTTGATTTTGGCTTTCAACCTCAATGGTTATCGGTGTTGGCGTTGATGTCAAGTTATCTTTGGTTTCTTTGCAGCTTTATACCACATACATTTCAGATCGCTACACTTTTCATGCTTTTGCTTGTACTTCATTTTCAGATCAGCAATTTTTTTTAACTAATTAAGGAGAATTTTTACTAGAGAAAATAAAAACAGAAATTAAAAGTGAAGCACTTCTTACCGTGAGTGAACTGAGATCACATCTGATTCTGCATTCAAGGTAGAATTAGCACCCGGTCACTTCTGATGCTAATCTGAATTCAAGGTAAAAAACAGTCAATTTTGATTCTGAATTCATGGTTAAAAACAAAAATTATAACTCTTCTTCTCAATTCTTACTGTGCTGAAGATGAACTTCTTGTTAAATCTCAATTAGCTGTGTGGTCGCTGAACACAGCGTCTGCTGTTGGCCTGCGGGGAGACGGGAGGACGACGGCTATCGAGGATTGTCGGAGCGTCGGCGAGCGAGCGGCTGGCCAGGCGCTTGGACTTGGAGACGGGCCACGGCGGGCGGCGGCGAGCGGGCGGAGACGAGGCGTCAACGCGTCAGGACTCGAGCGGTTCGTCTGCTCGATTTGATCACTGGCAGGAGGTCAGGAACGGGTCAGTAGAGCCCAACTAAAGATCGAGTTGGGTTTTTGGCCCAGCTTGGAAGAGCCGCGGTCAGGAGAGCTCTCGTTCCTTTTCTGATTTTTACGAGTTCAACATACTCTAACATGAATATACATACATACATACATACATACATACATACATACATACATACATACATACATACATACATACATACATACATACATACATACAGTAGCTTATACTACTCTCTTCGGCCCATATTAATTGACTCAGATTTATCTAAATTTGAATGAATCTAGACACTATTTAATATATAGGTCATCCAAATTTTGATAAATCAGTCAATTAATATGGACTGGAGGTAGTACGAAATTTTTTGGCAAAAATTATTAGGTATTCATTGCATACCCATGAATAGTTCTAGCTCCGCCTCACAGCAGCTGCGGCCGCCACTCCGTGTCGGCGCCGCCGGACACAACATCCCCGACGGACGACGAGAACCTCCTCTCCGAGGTACTCCTCCGCCTCCCTGCTCGGCCTTGGTCTCTGCCCCGTGCCTCACTCGTCTGCAGGCGGTGGCGCAACCTCGTCAGCGATCCCCAGTTCCTCCACCGCTTCTGCGCCCACCATCGGGAGGCCCCCATCATCGGAGTGTTCGTCGACTTGCACTACGACAACGTTTAATTCATGTCTTATATGGATCCACCGGACCAGATTTCGTCCAAGGGCTTCTCCCCGCGGATCAACGGCAGCGGCTTCTGGTACATCCGCTGCTGCCGCCACGGCCGCCTAGTCTTCACCACCGGCGACCTCCTCGGCAGGGGCTTCCGCCAGGTCCTGGGCAAGCTTCTTCCGCTCAGGCCAGGGGAGTGGACAAATCTCCAGACGGTGATGGGGCTTGCTGGGGACGACAATGTGGTATTCGTCACGACGAATACAGGCGTCTTCATGGTCCAGCTCGAGTCACTACAGTTTAAGAAAATTTCCGAACACAATTTTTTTGCAGGCTGTTGTTTGACTTCGACTATCCACCCATTCGCAAGTTTTTGTGCTGCAGGCCTGTTGGGGAGGTGACCCCGGATAGGGTCAAGACGGGGGAAGCTGAAAGGAGTTTCCCCGGTCTTATGCCGAGTTACTGTTTATATTGGCCGAATCATGTAAAGGTCGGCCGAGATGAGCATGACCATGACATTTACAAGAGGGGCTATACGTTACTCGGCCGACGTACGAGTTAAGTCGGCCGGGAAAGTCCGAATAAGCCATAATACAGGTGAAGTCCGAGCCGAGTTAAGCGAGGCAGGGCCGAATAACATGAAACTTGCAGGAGAAGGAGAAACCTAAAGTCAAATCCTAGCCTTGGGCTAGGAAGAATCTGAACAGAGCCAAGCGCAAAGGACAAGGCGCAGAGCAGCAGAAGAGCAGAAGAAGGTCACGGAGGTAACAGTCCTGGAACCCGAGGCATGCAGGTGGGGCTCTCTGGAACTTTGCCCTCATTAGAAGGGGGACACGGAAAGAAGCTCGCCGAGTTACTATATTAGGACCTCGAATATGCTTGCCACGTCAGCCCTAGAGGAGCCAAGACACCCCTTTATAAAGGGAAGCTTGGACCCTTGAGGAGAGGATGGTCTCATTCTACACCGTTAGGCTTGTAAAGTTCATGTTCTCTTCCCGCATACATCTCAAGGAGCACTTGTAGTTCAAGAGAGGAGAAATAAAGATCTGTATGTTAGTCGTCCGCGTGTAGAAATAATTACATCTTCCCTCCCCAGATCCCTCTAGCATTCATTGGCCCCATACTTTAGTCTACCCATGGCATCTACCGTGCCACCACCACGACAAGGCCAGAGCACACATCAACATTGAAAAGTTTATCTAAAATATTTTTGTTGTTAGACACAGTAGCAATTAGATATCAAATCTGGCTGGTTGATGAACTCGTGATATTAAGTGTTTTCTCTATATGTTGTTGTCCCCGGTACAAGATATTACAGTCGCCCTTCCAATGCTCCATGTGTAAACTATATTCTGTACTGCTACTTCCGTTTCTTCCTCCGTTTCATAATATAAAATGTTTCTTTTGTGAAACGAATGTAGGTAGAAGGGTTTTAGTGTATGGTTCACTCTGAACCTACATATAAAAAAAAATTAGATATATTTATTTTATATACTCCGGTGGTTCCACTATCCACACATACGCAAGCTTTTGTGCTGCAGGCCAGACCGCCAGAGCACTCGTCAGTGTTGAAAAGTTCAACAGACATGTGGTTGTTTCCACTGCTTCTGGAATCCTTTTATTCTTAATACTCACTAGCAATTAGATATCAGATCTGTTTGGTTGATGAACTCGTGACATTCATTGTTTTCTCTATGTCTGACACAATATATATACAATATATATAGAGAGAAAATAATAATGACTGTACTGTTGACGGCAGTGCGGGAGCTGGACGTGCAGGCAGTCGTCGGGCTGCGGGAGCTCAACGAGGCGGCGGGGTGTGGGACTGCTCAATACCGCGACTATCGACACGCGAACGCAGGCGACGAACGGAGGTAGCGGCACCGAGCTGCTGATGCGCGCCGCGTCAAAGTTCCTTTGGTGCCGCTTCTCCGCTTCGTCGGCGGTGAGGTCGCGGGCAGGAGTTCCACGGCTCCCACGACCAATCTGGCCGCCCCTGATCGCAACAAGCTCCCCACGACGACATGGTGGCGCGGCAGGTGTGGATCTATAGGGATTACTCACCGGAGCTGCGACGGAGGGTGGATGGGGTTTTAACCCGCATCGGCCGCTCCAATCGGCATACATAGTGGCCAATGCGGTTTATAAGAAGGGGCCGACATATTTTATGCGAGCCAGACCACCAATGCGATATCTGTTCCGGTCCAAAAAAACAGATGAAACCAGTATATCAGCCAAATACGCCTGTTGCGAGCTGATATGCGCTGTCCCCTAAAGATGCTCTTATACGAGTTCGAAACCCAGTGCCTCCATTTTTAGATTCTATCCTCATCTGACAGGTGGGACCCACAACGGTTGTTAGTGTTGCTAGAAAGAAAATTGTAGGATCTTTTTGCAAAATAACTACTGCCACGTGTCAGCACCAGAGTCATTTGTGATAAGTTTTGCACGATGTTGTAACTATTAAGACTACAATCCAGTTTACAACTTGACTAAAACGCACCTAGTGTATATAGCTATTGGGACTTGTCGTGTATTTATCTCTTACTTAATCGTGCGTACGTACGGGCCTAAACCGTCGGCTCAGAGTCTTCGTACTGATTGATTGTGGACGAAAGCTGGTCGATTTGTTAAACTGAGTAGCACATGTGTGCCGGACGAAGGCCGAAATTTAGTTGCTCTTTCCGCCAACTTTTCTGCCTCCGCGTGTGCAACGTGCGCCCGACTCCACTTGCTGCTTGCTCTCGTTTGAATTTGTTAAACGGAATTAAGTCTTCCGTTACGAATTTCGTGGAACGATTTGTCAATCGTTTTCGGTTACGCCTGCACCACAACAACCAGGTCAATTATAATTAAGTTCGGTAGATTAGCAACTGTTGGCCATTTGTTTCAGCTCGGTACTACGGTAACGGTAATACTACTCTGAAAGTAGTTGAATTAAGTTTGTCTAGATTTAAATGTATTTACTTCAAAAAAAATGTATTTATAAATTAAAATACGTCTAGATACAAAACCAAGCCGGTTATTTCTGGACGGAAGGGAGTACTGTTCTTGACAAAATACAATCCTTCTCTGTGGCTTATAATGCTGTCCTATATCCAAGATGGACCAAAAGTCGACCATCATTCACAAGTCGACATTGATTGAACGGACGTGATCGCCGTTGGGACACATGAAAGAAACCACATTTGGCATCATCTTTTCACCGTTGTTTTTAATCACTACCAGCACGATACCGGTTTCTTCATCGGACAATTTGCCTAGCATTTCGACATCTTTGCTCAAAACTGGTTTTATTTTGAATTTGTGAACCTGTCACACCTAAGTGCGGAACAGATCGAATGTGGATCTGAATAATGCCTTTCCCACTTCTGTTTGCATTTTTTTAAACACAAATATGGATGCAAATAGGGGTATCAACGATTACGAATGATGAGCGGATGTTAGTTAAATATGATATATATCACAAATTTAGTCAATACATGAAGGATACAGACAGTTTGCAATTTTTGCTACGTGGTATAAAATGGTAGACTTATTTCTTCAACTGGATTTGTAATTTATAAATTAATCTAGATTCCACATTCATTTTTTATTTCAGTATTGTCGTGGATATTTTGTCACATCCATTTTTTACTTTCTCAAATCAATATTGAATAATTCGGATAATCCCCTACCAGATTTCACGCCTAGCCCCACCCCTTCGATATAACAAGCTCCATTTCAACAAAGAAACGAGTGCATGATGTACTCTAGAAACATCTACCAAATTACTGTAAGAGTTATATACCTTCAAACACTACAAATTTTGGTGATATTTAAGGATATTATGGACATAAAAATATATGAATGCACTATAACATATTAAGCAATATAATTAATTGTTAGGGTAATGTGATACTTTTGGCTTCCTTAGATTCATGTTGAAATCAATTTTAACTTAAAAGTTCGAGCATCCCAAACTAAGTTATTGTAATCAAAAGTTCATTTACAAAGGACTTTAGTTAGAGTTTAACAATAAAGTAGTTATGACAGCAAATATTAAACTATATAAAAATATATCTTAAAGTAGATATGCTTGTGACTAGAATTTAGTCCCATTATTTAAACTTGAAAACTACTATTAAAAGATAATTCATCAAATCATAGTTTTTTAGAAATGACATGCATGATAATAGTTATGTGAATTAAAAATGTTGAGTATAAATTGGTCGAATGTCTAATCATATCTTATATTAAGACCTTATCCATACTTTAGTCTACAAAGCGGTATAATGAGACATAGGACAATATTTTCACAAAAACGATACTGGTTAGACCCAAGTAGATGGTTTAGAACGACTACATGGTGTAAGAAATAGGGTGAAGAAAGACGCATCCATCCCGACATATGAGAATGTGTTTAAACTATTATGTTGGCTGTTGTAGGCAAAATTAAGCAGATCTGACTGTAATAATTGACCATACTAGGCACAATTAAGTTTAGAATACACAAACCAGTTGCACTCGCCTAAACCATATGAGCATCTATGACTGATGAGTGTATTTTGCATTATATTTACCTTATATTTTTTGCATTGGTAGTGTTAGAATTTTAGTATTTTACCGCGCACTTTTATGTTAACTAGACTTTTTTTGACATTTTGAAATGTGTTTTCACACAATAGATTTATTTGCACCCGTGAGACGAATTGGATTTCTGCTCACATATGGTTCTCATAAACCTAAGATTCTTGAAGCCATAGTAACTCCAAAAGCTACAACCAACGGGTGATGTGGTCGTGTGTGTGTACTCTTCAAGGTTGCGGGATTTCAAGTCCTGTGCCATCCAATGTGATTAAAATGGTAACACCGGGTATATTTTACATCAAGAAGATGTGCAAAGAAGATCCAGTAATGTTTCTTGAAAAGTTGTATGAGTGGGATGGATACAGTACCACATTTTGTATGATGGACAAAAACTTGCAGATTATTTCATAAGACTCCATGAATGTTCGAGGTGGCCAAAGTTTGTTTTGGTGGAATTTCGGACGATCTATTAATTATCATCAATAGTAGTAAAAAAGCACCAAAAATAATAAAAAATATAAATAGGTCTTTTGCCATATAGTGATGACTATAGATACTAGTACGACTCAAAGGTGCGCCCCCGTTCTCACCCTTCCATCACCGGACAGTGGCAGATCTATACCTGGCATACCCTGCAGCCCACCGTGCTATGCATAGTACTCAGCCGATGAATGAAAAACTGCTCAGCTGATTTCGATCAACCCAGCCGTGCGCGCGTTGTGTAGTACTAAGAAAATGGGAAAGTGGTAGCTTGATTCCAAGTTTCCAACGACTACCCCGCCACCGTGCCATTATCCTATCGGAACGATTGTTTGCCGAACTTGGCGTCGCCACACGCCGGGACCTGGACTCCGCAAGGTTGAAGAACCAGCTCGCCGTTCGCCAGCCGCCACGATGCCATGCCGACCGTTGAGAGCCCACGACCACGAGACCACAAGGTAATCTACGCCGGCACGCCTTGTCCACACCGTAATATCCAAGTAGACGTTTTCTAGTATTTTAGTTCTAGAATCATATAAGGATAAATAGTTAATTAAAGACAAATCAATTGTGAACATATATTATTTTATTGATTGTATTCTTTACTTCGAATTGCATCCTCTATAATTATGAACTATGAATCTATCATAGAATGTAAGTTTTGTTACCCACATGGTCCATACTATCAGTTGCTGTATTTATATGCTTCTGAATTATTTGGATATGAAGAGAGTCAGAGACATTGCATCCCCTTTTAAAAAATATGTTCAGCAAAGATGGTTGCCGCTGGCTCAAATCCTTATCCGATTGAAATTGTGGTGTAAGAGCACACTGAAGAGCATGAAAGCATAAATTCAAAAATTGTGAATCATATACCCCCACTTTATGCATACTTCAAACTATTAATAAGTTTGATATTTGTAATTTATGCAACTTTCCAACTTGATATTTCTATTACATATTGCTTCTATATTGTATTAAAATTTAAATGTGAATTTTAGAATGATGTACTGTATAGGTTAGTGTACTCTACCAAAAAAACGCTAATATTTTGGTGTGGCATACCCATTGATTAAATCCTACATCCGCCACTGTTACCGAAGCCGGACAAAGCTTGTCGTAGTAGAGCTTGTTGTAGTAGACACGTGAAGTCGTCATGCTAAGTTTCCAAAAAAAACAGCACCAGAGGAGCAATCATCGCCAATGTTAACAACCATAGATTGGAAGAGACTGGCCTGAAACCACACCAACAAACACGAAAACCGACCTAGAACACAAGACTCCACGCGCTGCTCGTGGCGCTAGATGCTCCACGGGAGCGAGAATAGGGGAGGACCTTATTTTATGTTTAGGATGTAGTCGCCATATCACCATCCCGTAGAAAACACTGAAAACGTCCTAACACAGAACAAAAATCCTCCCGCCGATGAGGAGCCATGGTCTTTAAGGCCCCAAAGCCATCGGAGGCGGAGCACCGACGTCATCGCCGACCGGGAGGGGGAGGGAGCGGAACCCTAGATAGGATCTATCGCCGCCTCGACTATTTCCTCTCTCTCTGCCTCCAATTGAGTTGGTCATAGTTTCGTCTTTTTATATTAGTCAATACTACTACTCCCTCCGTCCCAAAATAGATGTCTTATATTTGTCAAAATTTGGATGAACCATTATACTAAATAGTGTCTAGATTCATCCAAATTTTGACAAATATGAGACATCTATTTTAGGACGGAGGGAGTAGTTGTTAATGTGGTGCCTTGGAAAAATCCGTACCATAGACCCTAAAACCCTTGCTTTCGTTACGGTTGATGGCTGTTGCTATTCCCGTCTCATGCTCATGGATGCGAGTTGTGTGTCCTTTGTTGGATTATTAGGTATAATTTCTATGATTAATTCCAGAATATAAATCATGACAACAACAGCTACAATCACGTGAACCACTAACATACTAGATGTATTGATCAACATGAACAATAGCAGAATATACGCACTAACAGCCATACTAAAGCAACAGATCTGACGACGGTATACGTATTGATCGATTGCCGATGAAGTCGTTGTTGGTGTAGCATTTGCACTAGACTGTCGAAGAAGTCGGCGTTGAAGACCGAGAAGACGCGCCGTGATGACGAACTTGAGCAGTCGCACGAAGCGCTTCCCAAAAAACTTATTCGCCCTCTCCCGTACAGGATCGCAAAGGCGAGCGATTCCGGATACCTGCTCTCCCGACCGCCGGTGCACATCGGCAAGCGGGATGGAGTAGACTACGGTGGCGGCGCAAGCGGAGAGGATGGCAAAACCCTAGATTGGTTTTCGGTGGTGTTGTGGTGGTAGCCTCGCAGGACTTTATATAGAGCGGCTCGGGAAACCCTAACGGAGGCGAACGTGGGTCGAGTCCACGTTGCGCACGTTCGGGTCGGTTATAGTAGCCCATAATCCGGGAGCGCCCCGAATAAGCTAACCGTTTGATACGTCTGTCAAAACCTCACAGTTTTCCTGAGTAGCAAAATAAAGCTCGGCTCGGCGAGATTCTCACAACCCGTGGCACGCGCGTGCGTCGTGACGAGCGGGCGGGCGGTCGTGACGAGCGGGCGGGCGGGCGAGCGGCATCGTCGAAGGAGGAGCGCGCGCGTGTATCTCTCTTATTGCCACTCACTTACGAAGTGGTGCAACACTTCACCTTATAAGGTGGTGCAAATCTCCTTCAACTTTCCACGTGTGACTAAACTTGAGCTCTCACTCCACTCCCATGTGAGCTGCCACAAACATGGATCTAAACACATATGGGCTGCCACAAATCTGGGCTTTGAGATTTAGGGAAAATCTGAAATACACATGGGCCTAAATGGTTTGGCCCATTATTTCTAACAACCCCCACCAGATCTCAAATACCCATTTGAAGATTTGCCAATCCTCGCTACTTGTTTATATACCAGTGTTTCAGTAGAGACTGTTAAGTTGAACTTCTGCCTAGAATCTTGAACTACGTCTATCAACAACTTGAACAATGGATGAACCTTGAATTGCAAGTTTGGTGCCAATACATTTCACTCAAAATCATAACTAGTACCTGGCTGCCAGTAGCCTACCCTGCGGGTTGGAGCATATGCGTCATACTCCCTGGTCTCTCATGAGTTTACTAGAGATCACCCAAGTCTCATAGACCGTGACGTTTACAGTCGAGCTCATATAGGTGTGTTCTTTTAAGAATGCCCCGTAGGACAGAATCTTTGCTAATTAAAGCCAACATAAACACATTAAGGCATGTTGCCAACCTGCCTTACAGATTATGAGAGTTATGCATCTTCACATAGAGAGGGTTATAAAATACTCTCCTCCGTCAAACTACTAGCTTGTTCTTCCCAGGTCCTAATTCACGGGATCTCCGATCACATAGGTTGGGTTACCACTAAGGTGTGACATCCATGGGTCTCAACCCCATCTCCCTCGATGCACTTTCAATCACATTTCGTGATAGTCTCTTTGTAAAGGGATCTGCTAGGTTTTTGTTTGTTTGAATATACATAACAGTTATTACTCCAGAGTTTCTCAATTTTCTGACAAATTTCAAACGTCTCTTCACGTGTCTTGATGACTTCGCGTTATTCTTGAAATTGTTCACTTTGACAATAACAGTTTGGTTGTCACAATTCAAAAGGATTGCCGGCACAGGTTTCTCAACCACAGGCAAGTCCATCAAGAGCTCACACAGCCATTCTGACTCAACAGTGGATGTGTCTAAAGCAGTAAGTTCTGCTTCCATAGTTGACCTTGTCGATATGGTTTGTCTACGAGACCTCCATGACACTGCGCCACCTCCAAGGGTAAACACATACCCGCTCGTGGCGTAGAGTTCATCAACGTCAGAGATCCAATTCGAATCACTATATCCTTCAAACACAGCAGGGTTCCCTGAATAGTGAATCCCATAGCTCAGAGATAGTGCATGACCCTTTCAAGTGGATGTCAATGATCAATACCTGGGTTAGACATGAACCTACTCAACTTGCTCACAGCAAAAGAGATATCGGATCTTGTGGCGCTTGCTAAGTACATGAGAGAACCAACAACTTATGATTATTTCAGCTGATCTGTGTGTTCCTTCTTATTCTTTCGTAATGTCAAACTGGGATCATAAGGTAGTGGAGAAGGCTTGCCATCATTAAAGCCAAATCGGCTTAAGACCTTCTCAACATAATGAGATTGCGTTAAAGTAATCCCATTCTCGTTCTTAATAAGCTTGATGTTCAGAATCACATCAGCCTCTCCCAGATCTTTCGTATCAAAACTCTTTGATAGAAAAGACTTGACTTCATTTATCACTTTCATGTTTCACCCCCACCATGGCGATAGTAAACACACGTATCAGCCTCATTAATGACAAAGACAACGGAAAGGAGTTTTGTCAAACTTCTCATGTCATTGCTTAGGTGCTTGTTTCAGGCCATATAAAGATTTTAATAACTTACACACCTTTGTCTTTTCATCTTTTACCACAAACCCATCCGGCTGATCCATATAGATCTCCTCTTCCAACTCTCCATTAAGGAAAGATGTCTTCACGTCCATTTGATGAACGAGAAGACCATAAGAGGCAGCCAGGGATAGTAGTACTCGAATGGTGGTCAGTCTAGCGATAGGTGAATAGGTGTCAAAGTAATCTTCGCCTTCTTTCTGTGTGTAGCCCTTAGCTACAAGACGCGCCTTGTACTTCTCAATAATACCATCAGGCCTTAGCTTCTTCTTGAACACCCACTTGCATCCCACAGGTTTACAACCATAGGGTCATTCTGATAATTCCCAAGTTTCATTAGAAAGAATCGAGTCCATATCATTTTGGACAACTTCTTTCCAATCATCTGCATCAGGGGATGCATATGCCTCAGTAATGGATCTGGGAGTATCATCCACAAGGTACACGTTGAAATCATTACCAAAGGATTTTGCAACCCTCTGTCTCTTACTCCTCGTGAGAGGTTCATTGTCATCCTTCTCAAGGAATTCCTCATGTGGTTGTTCAGAATTCTTAATACATGCACTAGATTCAGGAAGTATTTCAGAAGAAATCTTACCAATGCTAAGCGTATATTTCATAGGAAAAATATTCTCAAAGAATGTTGCATCACGAGATTCTATTATAGTATCAACATGCATATCAGGTACCTCAGATTTAACCACTAGAAATCTATAGCCTACACTCCGTGGAGCATATCCTAGAAAGATACAATCCACTGTCTTGGGTCCGAGCTTGCGTTTCTTGGGGATCAGTATGTTGACTGTAGCATCCCAGTTGTCTAACCCCTGTAATGCTACATGTCATAATAATAAAAAGGGCCACTTCCAACATATAATTGTTGCATCATCATCATATCATGCTCATGTCATCATGTCACCTTGCATTTGAGCATCATATAAAACCCTTTCTTGTTTGGTTCTTATCTCATGTGCATGATTAATTGTATTTGCCTCTTGATATTGTATTTGACTCTTGATACATTGTTAAATGCCCAAGTTGAGTTGAGGGCATCTCTCTTATTGACTCCACCACCTTTTCTTTCACCACCTTATAATTCCACCATCCAACTAATCTGAGCTTGGCATTTTGTTGATTTATCTCTAGCTCATGATTGGTTGTTGGATTGCACCCATAGCCTTTGCCTGGCCTTGCCCATCTTTTGGGAATGCATGTGAATAATGCCATATTAATCTTATTGTTTTCACAAGGATAAATTGGGCATTAATTATTTTGCATGGGCCATGCAAGTGTCACCTTTTCCAGTATTTGGGTTTTGCTTGCATTTTAGTGGATCATCTTCCTTTGTTTAAAACTTGTTGGCTTGTAGTTGTTCTTCACCATATCATCTGCCTATCTTCTCCTCTTAGCTAACCCCCATGCCCCATGCACACAAATGTGCTTATGTGGCATGCACAACACAAACCCCATCTTTTTCCTTAACCCTTTTCTTTGATCTTGCTTGATCTTTGTTGGATCATGCATGGGCCAAAGGAACCATCCCATCATCTTAAACATCTCCCCTACCTTCCCTCTTCTCTTCTTCTTCTTCTTCTTCTTGGTTTTGTGGGTTGTATATGAAGCTTGCATGACCAAGTTAGTACCACCATCTTTTTCTAATCCTCTTAGCAAAACCCTAACCCTATCCTTGCCTTCTATCCTTCTAGCTAAAACCTAAAGCTAATCCCTCACCTAATCTAGCTACTCCATCTCTCTCTCTCTCTACCTAGCTAAACCAAACCTAAGCTACCCTTCCCCTAATCTAAGAACCCTAGCTACCCTCCCCTTCTACCTAGCATGGTCACCATGTCCTGCCCCAGCTCGACCACCCCCTGCCCTACTCCCTTGGCCGCCCTACCCCACCTCCATGCCCTAGCTACCCCCACACGCCCCCCCACACGCCCAAGGCACCCCACATCTAGCCCTAGCCCGAGCTTCCCCTCTCCCCTCTTTTCCTCACCTGCTGTGGCATCCCGCAAAACCACTACTAGAAAATCGCGTTGAATTTGTGCATTGCATCGTCATCATCATGCATTGTTTGCCAAAACTATTTTTCGCAAGCCCGTGTTGTTTTCTAAACGCCCTCTTTATTCAAACAGCAAAACCCGGGTCGCCGGATTATTTTGTTTTGGCCGCGAGCGGTTTACAAACGGTCCAATTAAACAAATAAAAATTATATTATTTTTAGTGGGGGCAGTCGAACGGGCCAACCCGACCCGAACGACCACCCCCGTATAAAACAATCGGTCCACCCTACACCTGCCCTCCTAAATCCTAAAGCTACCCAAGCAACTCTACCCAGCCCCCTTCCACCTCACCCCAGCCACTCAGCGAGCGCCACCTCACCCCTCCCATTTTCCCTAGCCTATCCCTGCATGCCACATGGCCCAACCCTCTCCCTCACACCCTCTCAGCCCCCCACCAGATCCCACCTCCCCCACCTGCCCCGCCCCACGCGCCCACCTCCCTCCTCCACTCCGCACACGCCCTCACACCGCATGCCTCCCTCACCAGGCCAGCGTGGACCCAACCGTCACCGACCCGACGCCCACTGACACCACCACACGTGCCCCCCCCACTCTCCTGTCCTGTGGGACCCCACCCACACCGGATCGCCACGCCCACGCCCGACAAACCGCCTCCCCTGCGTCCCTCCACTTTCTTCTTCTTCCCTGCCCTCTCCTCCTCGCCGCCACCCCGCCACCGCCAGTCCCTCGCCCTCGAGCCTCTCCTCACCGCCTCCTTCTCCAGTTCCTCTCTCTGCCGCCTCTTCTTTCTCGGCGCCAACCCACCATCTCCGTGCCGCCCACCTCCCAGCCGAGCACCGCCTCCTCGGCCTCGCCTCATGCCGTCGCCCGACGCCTGGCCTCAACGGCCCCCTAGCTGCGCATGGCCGCTCCCTCGAGCCCCGAGCCCTCACATGAGCCGCCGCGTCAGCGTCTGGCTCCACCGCCGCCCGCCTCGAGCACCAACCTCCACTGCGTCGCCCGCGAGCAGCCCGCGCCGCGAGCCCCGCCAAGCACCCGCGTCTTCCTCGCTCCCGCCGCCCGCTCGAGGCCGCTCGCCGCCTGCCCTCCAGCCTCAGGAGCCTCGCCGCCCAAGACCGGTTGCTGAGGGGGCCCGAAGCGCCGGCCCCGCGAAGACCTCCTCGCCGTAGCACCTGCCGAGGCCGCTCTCCCGGTGTCGCCAAGATCTCCTAGTGCGGATCGACGCCAAGTCTCGCCCGACCGTCGTCGACTCGGCCGCCAAGTCCTTCCACGGACCCGATAACCGAGACCGACCGTGGCAGCGCGCCGACCCCACCAAGAACCATCGACGCCGCACACGAGCTCGACACCGACAACCGGCGGAACCCGAGTACTTCGCCCGGAAACTAGGGACGATGACGCCAAGACGACAAGATCCACCTCCCGGGCGGCGACCACGACACCAAGAGCTACCGGCAACATTACCAAGAACCGGACCCGATGACCATGATCCCACGGCAGGACAACGAGGACTTGAAGTGGAACCGACAAGATCTTCTCCTGACACCGAACTTCCCCTGAACGCCAAGTTCGCCGACACGGATACACCGAGCGATGCCTTGAGGACGCCAAGATCTTCACCCCGGACACCGAGTCCACCGAGACCCCGAATGCGACAAGTGCTTCGACCCGGACGAGACGACCGACAACATGACCCGAAGACCCCGGATGCGCCAAGACCTACCCCTGAGTCCGAGAACGACCCCGTCGAACCCTAAACCCTGAGACCGACCCGGACCCCGGAAACCTCGGAACCCCAAGTTCGTCGAGCCCCCTCTGATGTGTGACCCCTTTTCCTCGAACCCTATTTTATAACATAATAACAACTTGTTGCATATTGAATTGTCACTCATCTCGCATGCATATCGGTGGTTTGGGGGCCTTATGCCGATTCACCAAATAATTAAATATGGGGCCCATATGCGGGCAAATCTAGCCTTATATTGGCCTCATTTAAACATGTGTAGCGAACCGTTGCCATCTATTGTCCTGCTATATAACATTTAATTTGCGGGGTAGCTAAATAACTTGAACCATCTAATAATTGTCGGGACCCCGGTTCCGCTTAATACTGACCTACTTGCATCGCACCTTGCCATGCCATACATCATACATGCATCATGCCGATCTTCTGCCGAGTATTAAATATTGCATCCGGTGTTTCTTCTAGTGTTTTGCTTCTTCGCGGATAAGGCCGTTGAGTTGATGTGAGCTTCGCCCCGATCTTCGGTTGAACCTTCGGCAATGTTTTCAGGCGAGCATCTCCCCCTTTCTACCTATCTTACTTTTCTAGTATTTATTTCCCTCCTGTTGATCTTTGCTATCTGTGATGCGATGCTCTAGTTTCGTACCCGTGATATCCCTTGCAGCCATATATATAGCCCCGGACACATCCTATTACCTGTTGTTTGGTAGATAGTGGGCCCGCGTGTCGTAGTCGCTTGCTCTAGTGTTTTGCTTGTCGTCAAGTACCACCTTTGTTGGAGAATTGCCGCATGTTGACGTTGGAGATGATCATGGATTTACTTATTGTTCACTTTAATTCCTGTTTAACAACTAAAACTGAATTAAGCAGAGGCATCAGTGGGTGATAGGTAAGATTTGGTTTCCGACCGCCCACTTGTGTCCCGTAGGACCCGGGTTCTTGACACCTGTTCCGAGATCGAGCGCGCTAACCACAGGTGGGGAGATATGGGCCCCCCATTGATAATTACCTGATTTCAAAGTATTGTACTGGGGGCCACAACTAGTTTGAGGTGTTTTACTATCCTGTACTTATGCCATGCTACTTTCTGTATTTAAATTGTGCGAGGTACTTCACACTGTACTGTTTAGGAAGCGGAATGTTTCATGATATCGGCAGTCCCGATTGGGGACCTCTCTGTCGTTCTGACCATTGTCGCAAACCCTAAGTCCGTCTCGAGACCGGCCGACTTTGTTATGGTGTACTTAGGGGTGGCCCCGTGCTTGCTTTTGTCCGAACGTCGTGACTTAGGCCCCGCCGACATACCGATGGGTGTATGTTAACGATCCGCAAAAGGGTCAAGTGCTGTGGATACTTTGGTGCACCCCTGCAGGGTTAAATCTTTTCGAGAAGCCATGTCCGCGGTTATGGACGACTTGGAGCACAGTGCTTGATCATAGACAACTATAACTAAAGTTTACTGTTTTAAATTGACTTGTATCCGATGTGACTAGTAATCAGCTTCACTACAACGGAATGGCTAAATCAAAGTACCAACAACTGCTGGGTTTTGGAGTTATCTCATGATAATTGTATCTGACTAGTAAGTGATGCCACTATAACGGAATGATTAACTAAAAGTGCCCACTGCTTACTTTATCAGGACGATTATCAAAACCTGACTAGTAAAATGCCGCAACTATAACTGAATAAGTAAAACTACCAACTGTGTGAGTTCCTCGGTTGACTTCCTCGTTTGGTCTCGAGGGGGAAACACCAGGATGGGTTTGATTGGTGATAGCTTCAGTTTGGATTCGGTTAGGTCATTCTTACCCCTCTCTGATATCCGCCAGTTGTATCGAGTCTCTATAGGTTGTTTAGTGCATGCTGCCGCTGCCGCTCAGTCCACCATACCTATGTAGGCGAGGACCGCCGAATTCTAGCCTCGCCGTGTACTGGCCTCGATCGACGCTCCTCTTTTCCTTTGCCCTTTGTCGGCACCCCTTTTGTTTAAGCAGGTTTTGAGATCGACGCCGTTAGCAGGGTTACCCTTCCGGCTTGGCCTGGGCAGGGTTATGGACGCCATTGGTTATTCTTCAGGGCTCTTAGCCCCATTTGCTTCTTGTCCGTAGTCGGACGTATCCATCGTTTCCAAGGTGATTTGGATCTTGTACCGTATATTTGTATTCTTGACTCTTTGAGTCGTTGTTGTATATATATCTGTTCTGTGGGTCCCATCGAGGACTGTTGTGTAATGTTATTACTTTGTTTTTCCACCCGCACGAAAGTGCCTGGTGGGCACCTTCGAATCGTTTCTATGCGGGTTTGGCGAGTTTTGCTAAAACTTGCATAGGGCCGATTCTGAGGGTGTTACACCTGCCCACGCCCCAGGCCCACCTGCCTGCGTCCCTGGCCGCCCTACCCCACCTGCCAGCCCCCTGGTGCCCTGCCTTGCCTGGCCCGGCCGTGCAAGCACGTGAACAGGAAGGTGGCCGACGCCACCCTGGCCATCAAAACCCTCCCCCACGCAACCCTCCTGCCTCGTTCTTATCCTCCCCGTCCCCTCTCTGGCCTCTCCCCAGATCCACCCAGCAGCCGCCTCGCTCCCCTCCTCTGCCCCTCTTCTCCACCGCCCCATCTCCTCTCGCCGGCCACGCCGTTCACCGCGCCAGCATATCCACATCCAGAGGCGGAGCGAGGCGGTGTGTCGAGGAAGTCTCGAGCTCGCTGCGGCATACAGGGCGACGCGAGGAGAAGGCCAAGCAACCGCCGAGCCGCGCCGCCGTCGCAAAACCCTAGCGCCATCCGCGAGCTGCGTTGATCGCCTACGTCCGTGCCTCGCCATCACACCACGCCCGCGGTAAGCCCCTCGATCCTCCGGACATCGTCCGTCCTTGTTCGCTTCCTGGTTGCGCTGGTCACGGCCGAGCACCTCTGCACGGTGGAAGCGTCGTCCGCTTCCGCGCCGTAAAACCTTACCTGGCCGCTTAGCCCCTCCTAGCATCTCCCGAGCCCAGCCCGGTGGTAGCCGCTGCCAAGGCGTCCGGCTGCAGCGTTGAGCCCTGTCCTCCACACACGCCAAGCGCTGGGCAGTATCGCCAGAAGAGGAACAAGACGGCGTGGTTGTTTTACTCATACCCTCCTGTTTTGTCCTCCAGATCGCGCCCTCCAGGCCCACTACCGGCGACGTTGTCCGTTTTGTAAAAAGGGACTCGTGGTTACCTGGAAGCAACCCGCAGTCCTCCCCAGTGCCCGCGTGTGTGTTTCGCAAATAACCCCCTACCAAACTTTTTGCTCAACCAGTCGGCCCAGTTCGTTGTCGATTACATGCAAGCTTTGCAAAAGGGCTCCTGACGTTTGCTAAAATAAACCCGCGGTCCAGTTCGTTCCCAGACGCTGGCGTGTGGGCCAGAGAACCCCCTGGCCCCACCTGTCAGTGGCCAGAGCTGGATTAGACTGTGTATGAAACGTCCAGATGCTGTTTTCAAATTCAAATTCTGTTTAAATAATTTAAAAATGCAAATTCAATTCAGTTTTAAATAACTTTTCCATACTAAATCCAATTTGGGCAAATAATATATGTTTGGATATCAGCAAGATGAGAGGATTTCAAATATACCATCCAATTTTACTTTTGCACAATTAAAATTCCAAGTTTATTCAAATTACCACCAATGCCACTGGATTCTCAATAATTAATAACTTTTGTTTTATAAATCCAAATTAAGCAAATGATATGTCTAAAATGATCAGCTCGACGAGACCTTTCTGTTTATGATATCCATGACTTCAATTGCAGCATGCATCATATAAAAATATAATGAACAGCAACTATTATGGCAACAAATGTCTTCCAAATCCCCATTAAAATGTTATTTACTTGTCCTCCACACCTCACCCATGCCATGCTATCGTATTGCCATGCAACTTGTGCATCATTCATCATGGCATGATTGTTTGCTTGACGCATTTAATTCCAATGCTTGTGCTCTATATTCATGTTGGCCTTGTTTGTTTGGTTTTTCTCGGATAGACACTGAGCAGGGGTTATATCAAGAGAACCAGGAGCACTACCCAGATCCGTCCCTCGCTTCAACTGAGATACCAGGCAAGCACTACCACATGCTTGCATACATACAGTACCTATTGCCTCTATCTTTCTCTTGCATCATTGAGTCGCGATTGCATTAAACTGAATCCCAAGTATGCATAGCCTTTACTTTTAAACCCCACCAAGCTTGTTTCCTCCATCCCATGAGCCACTACTATAGGAGTTGTTTGAGCCATGCGAGTCGTAGAACAGCATGTGTAGGGTTTGTGAGAGTCTGATGAATAATGAGGTACCTAAACAACTTAACCTGAATAGTTCTGGGATAACTAAAGAAAGTGGCACCGGTGGGCAACATCTGCTATTTGGTTTTTCCTGCTCACTTGTGTCCCGTAAGACCCCGAGTACTTGATTTCTGTTCCTTGTTTTATCGCGCTATCCACATCCGGGAGGTATATGGGACCCCCCTGAGCCAGAGCTTGATTCCGTCTTATTTCTTGGGGCCACAAACTAGTTTGAGGTTTTATTTACTATCCTGTACTTATGCCATGCTACTTTCTGTATTTCCTTTGTGCGAGGAGCACACTGTACTGTTTAGGTAAGCGGAATGTTTACGCGGTATCGACAAGCCCAGCCACACTTTCGGGTTCCCAGTCGCTTACAGCCATTGTCACAACCTTGAGTCCGTATCGAAGTCAGCTATCTTCGTTGCGGGATCTACTTAATGGGTGGCCCCCTGAAATATTTCTGAATCCTGTGATTGTTCAGTCGTGAAAGCCTCGTTGGGTTTTGTTTTGGTTTTTCCGAGGTTGATCGAGCGTGTGTTGCTATTGGTGCACCCCGGCCGGGTAAAACTTTCTGAAAGCCGTGTCCGCGGATATGGACGACTTGGAGCACAGTTTCTTGATCATAGACAAGCATAACTAAAGTACCGCTTTTAATCTGACTAAAGTAACTTGACTAGTAAATAGTGCAATACTCATGGAATGGTTAATAAAATTGCCAACGGATGGGGGTTGTTAAATCGCTTCCTTGTTGGTAAGCAGGGAGGAGGATGGATCGGATGAGATTACCATTATAACTGTTGTATTTAAATTCACGGACATCCGTCTGTCATTGGTTAGGCGGATGGTTAGCGTTTATCTGTAGAACTGCTAGGGTTTATCTTTCGCTGCAATTGCGTCACCCCAGGTTGTGTCCCCTTTAGAGGCATGAAGACTTGCTGAGTACCCTTAGGGTCTCACACGATAAATTCTTGATTCAGATGAACAGGTACCTTCTCAGGACGGATACTGGGTGGAAGAAGCCGAAGATGTGGGCAACGATCGTTCGGTGTAGAGATTCCGGGAACGGGGATCCGTGAGACCTGTAGTTGGGATGTGCTTATTTCTATGGCATCTTATGCCGATTTGCTTCTTATCCGTACTCGGATCTTGTTTGCCGCTTCTGCATGATACTCTGATGTGTGTTGTATGAGGAGTTATCCTAAAATATAGATTTATCTAGGTCATTTGAATCTTGGTATGGCGTTGGTATATTCCTTTCTTTCTAGATGGTTTGGCTCGATGTACTCTTGTATGGTGGCTTGCGTACATACCCACTTGTGTCGTAGTTGATCCCTTCGCCGACTCGCGCCGTCTGCAGGTCCGTTGAGAGGGTAGTGGTTGGGGACGTCTGAAAGGACTACCGGTGAGTGGCTTTTGGGGCCCCGTACTATTTCAACCACTATCACTCATCCGAGCTTGTATCTAGGGCGTAGTTCACCGAGGTAGTTACAATTGGTATCGAGCCATCCGACCTTCGTGGTTTCAGCCAAACGATCGTTGTCGATCTAGCAAATATTTTGAGTAGTTATGTATATTAGGGAAAAACAAAACGCGAGAGTAGGACTGCTTCCATTTTCTTCTTACCCTCCACCCACCCTTTTCTGGTAAGGAAGTGCAACATTTTCATTCCTCTTCTCAAAGTTCAAACTAGGATTCACGTGTTCTGGGTTTCCGTAGTACCATAGGTTGTGTGTGTGTGTGTAATCCCTTGTCTATCTGTTGCATCCAAGTTGTTATCTTATCTGCCTTTGGTTATCAACTGTTGGTACATTCCATACCGACAGGCTTTTGTAAACCGACGCAATCTATCTTCCCCTTGTATCCGACGCTATCTTGTTTGGGGTGTTCGTTTCCGTAGTTATCAATCTTTAGGTTTCGTCGGGAGAAGAAGGGGTTAGGATATGTGTTCCACTTGTTCATGTGCGGAGTAATGATTTGAGTGCGGGATGGAGTCGCGACCATACCACTACTTGTATCATTCGCTTTTGTATATTGAATCGGTAGAGTCACTAATCTTGATTCGTTAAGTAATTTTGCGCATCTATTGGTATTTTAATGCCGAAATTTGTGGAAATTTTTTTCTTTGATATGTTTGTGTACCACACTCCTTTTCAGTCGTGTGCGATATGCTTAATATCTTTGAGGTGCTATGAACTTTGTTGATATTTTTTTATCATCTCAGTAAATTGTATCCTTTAATCTTGGTTAATTCCATCTTGGTACTATTTTGGATTATTATCATTCTCCATTATAGTACTGACTTGAGTTTTATATCAATGACAGGATGGCTCCCCCACGCCGGACTGAAGAGGACATCCCTCCGGAGCTGGGCTCAGCGCTGTCAAGCATAGCTAATGCTTTGGCGGCAATGCAGGAGAACCAACAGCGCTTCGAGGAGAGCGTCAGAAGGAATGAGTTCGCTCCACTTCCTCCACCTCCCAAGCGTGGTGACATCAAGAGCTTCCTCAAGTTCAACCCCGTCGGTTTGATGTTTCGACCGACCTCTTGGCGGATGATTGGTGCGCGAGATATCAAGGTTGCTCGAGGCTGATGTTCGAGCAGGAGTGGGTAAAGTGTGCTACTCACCTGCTCAAGGGAGATGCAGCTCTTTGGTGGGAAAACTACTTGAAGGCAAGCGCACCGGGTTCCGACCAACTTGGGAGAGGTTCACTGGGCGTTCAAAGAGCGGTTTCTCTCGAGAGATTGTGATGGAAAGGATGAAGGAGGCTTTCCTCAACCAAGCGAAATGATAACGTCAACACATATATCGTGAACTTCATGAATCTGTCTCGCTATGGTGGTGATGAGGTATCGATGACAAGAAGAAGCGAAGAGTTCGAGCAAGGGCTCAATGCGTCGATCAAGTATGCACTCACGCATGCAAGACCGCAACCTTCTGGAATCGCAGCATATGGCACTTGCAAGAGGAGGCTAGCGAGCAAATGTTTGAAGAGTCCAAGAAACACAACGAGGATGCATCAAGCTCTGCGATCATGGCAGCTCCTTCTAAGCGGCGTGTCGGGTTCCTAACACCCACCGTCGCTCCGGCTCCACCAAGACCTGCGAGTTTCACGTCAAGGCCACCAAACTTCACTGCTGCGGCTCCGGGGCTACAACAACCCTTACCTGGGCGCTGGCGGAGTCCCCAGCTACTCGCTCCACGTCCTCACGGTGCTTGTTACACATGTGGAGATCATGGTCATCCCACTGAACTGCCCAATGAAGAACAAAGCTCTCCCTCAACCCCCGCCAAGATCTGCAACAAGCTCTCCTTCGGTTCGTGCACCACCGCCTCGGGCTCTCAACATCAACACTAAGCCCGGGTCTGCGGTTGTTCGCGCCAACTGCTTCAACGCCTCTCAAGCTGAGCTCGCACCTGGAGTTGTCATGGGTATGCTTTCGCTAACTCGGTTCTGCCACGAGTTCTCTTTGATTCTGGTGCATCGCATTCATTTGTGTCTCACAAGTTTGCAAGTGAGAATGGGTTAGCATTGGATCCTCTTCAAAAGAAGTTAATGGTTCTTTCTCCTGGAGCAAATATGATGGCAACTAAGATCAGCCATGGCAATCAGATTGAGATTGGTGGGTCTTCATTCTTGGCTTCTTTGATTGTACTGGGCAACTCTGACATTGATGTCATCTTGGGCATGGATTGGTTGACAGCAAATGCAGCTGTGATTGATTGTCTTTGAGCCTCAGTGTCTCTGAAGATTCCTGAAGGCCATATAGTCTTTTCTCCAAGTCTGACTCCTGCTGTCCAGCTCTATTCCTTGGCTACTCTGAATGATGATGCTATGGAAGCTATTCAGAAGGTACCAGTGGTCTGTGAGTTCCCAGATGTTTTCCCTGAAGAGTTGCCGGGTATGCCTCCGGATCGCGAAGTTGAATTCGTGATTGAGCTTGAACCCGGAACGGCTCCTATCTCCAAGAGGCCATATAAAATGGGTCCTTCTGAGCTGGCTGAACTCAAACGACAACTCGATGAACAAGAGAAATTGGGTTTCATTCAACACAGCACTTCTTCGTGGGGTAGCCCAACAATCTTTGTGAAGAAGCGTGACAGAACCGATAGGCTATGTGTTGACTACCGGGCTCTAAATGCTAAAACCATCAAGAACAAATATCCTCTTCCTCGGATAAATGATCTATTTGATCACCGGCGGGCTGTGGTGTTCTCTAAGCTGGACTTGAGAAGTGGTTATCATCAAATCAAAATTACAAAGAAGATGTGCCCAAGACAGCTTTCACCACCCGCTATGGCCTGTATGAGTACACGGTCATGTCTTTCGGTCTCACCAACGCACCTGCTACCTTCTCGAGGCTGATGAACTCCGTTTTCATGGAGTACCTGGACAAGTTTGTTGTGGTATATCTGGATGACATTCTGGTCTATTCCAAGTCCAAGGAGGAGCATGAAGAACACCTGCGGTGTGTCCTGAACAAGCTTCGTGAGAACCGCTTGTATGCAAAGTTCTCAAAGTGTGAGTTCTGGCTGCCTGAAGTAACCTACCTGGGTCATGTTATCTCTGCCAAGGGCATTGCAGTCAACCCGGAAACCGTGAAAACAATAGTTGAATGGCTTCCTCCTGCAAATGTCAAGGAAGTGCGGAGTTTCCTCGGTCTGGCTAGTTATTGCCGTCGCTTCGTTCAGAACTTCTCGAAGATAGCGAAGCCTCTTACCGATCTCCTCAAGAAAGGCAAGAAGTACCTGTGGACTCCTGCTTGTCAAGAAAGTTTTGAGACACTCAAAGAGAAGCTCACTTCCACACCAGTCTTGGTTCCTCCAGATACATCTAAGCCTTTCCAGATATTCTGCGATGCCTCTTTGCAAGGATTGGGTGCGGTCCTTATGCAAGAGAGACAGGTGGTTGCTTATGCCTCTCGTCAGTTGAAGACGCATGAAATCAACTATCCCACACATGACCTCGAGCTAGCAGCAGTTGTCTTTGCTTTGAAGCTATGGAGGCACTACTTGCTTGGTAACCGTTGTGAGATCTTCTCGGACCACAAGAGTTTGAAGTATATCTTCACTCAACCGGATCTCAACCTTCGGCAGAGGAGATGGATTGAAGCAATCAATGACTTCGATGTGACCATCAACTACACTCCAGGAAAAGCAAATGTCATGGCAGATGCGCTTAGCCGTAAAGCTTATGTCAACAACCTCATGGTGGAAGAGCAGCAGCCTCTCTTGTGCGAGGAATTCCGTCAGCTCAACCTTGAAATTGTGGAACAAGGGCATCTCCTGAATCTTCTGGCTACCCCTCTCTTGGAAGAACAGATTCGTTCTCGTTAGCTTGGTGATCCTCACACCAAAAAGCTCATCGCTAAGCTTGACCTTCCGAAGTATGAGTCCTTCCACGTTGATGATCAAGGCACGCTCTTCTTTGAACACCGGATGTTTGTTCCAAACTACCCGGGTCTGAGAGACCAAGTTCTCAAGGAGGCACATGATTCGGTTCTGTCTATCCATCCTGGCAGCACAAAGATGTACATGGACTTGAAAACACAATCTTGGTGGCACAGGTTGAAGCGGTATTGTGCCAAGTATGTCTCGAATGTGATGTCTGTCATGAGTCAAGGCTGTCCATCGAAACCATTTGGTCTTCTACAGCCATTGAAACCTCCGGAATGGAAATGGGAGAAAGTTGAGATGGACTTCATCACGGCTTTCCAAGGTCGCGAAGGGCAACAATGCAATTTTGTTGTCATCGACAGGCTTTCTAAAGTGGCTCATTTCTTCCCGATCAAAGAAACAATTTACGGACTTCAGGTTTGAGCTCTATATCAACAGGATTGTCTCTTTGTATGGGGTTCCACTTGAAATCAGTTCAGACCGTGGGAGCATCTTCACCTCAAAGTTCTGGGAGAGTTTCCAAAAAGCTTTGGGAACAAAGTTGAACTTCAGCACTGCTTACCACCCTCAGTCGCAAGGACAAGTGGAGAGGATCAATCAGATTCTCGAGGACATGCTTAGAGCTTGCGTCATCTCGTTTGGCATGAAGTGGGAGGAGTGTCTTCCATATGCTGAATTCTCCTACAACAACAGCTTCCAGAAGAGTCTGAAGATGGCACCATTCGAGGCTCTCTATGGTCGCAAGTGCAGAACTCCGATTGGTTGGTCAGGTGCAGGAGAAAGAATCTGGTTTGGCCCTGACATTGTAACTCAAGCAGAGGAGAAGGTGCATATCATTCTGGAGAACACAAGATTGCTCAAAGTCGTCGGAAGAGCAACTATGACAGAAGCACACACGGATATGGTATATGCCCTGGTGATCTCGTCTACCTTCGTGTCACTCCCATGAGAGGAACACACCGCTTCAAGATCAAAGGAAAGTTGGCTCCTAGATACATCGGTCCTTTCAAGATACGTGGTAGAAGAGGAGAAGTTGCTTATGCACTTGAGCTTAGGAAAACTCAAAGTCCATGATGTTTTCCACATCTCTCATCTCAAGAAGTGCTTCAAAGACCCCTGGAGACCGTGGATCATGAGCTAATCGACCTCCAAGAAGATATGTCTTATCAAGAACACCCCAAAATCCTTGAGACCATGAGCGAAGGACTGCAACAAGTCCATCAAGTTTTGCAAGGTGCGATGGTCACACCATTACATTGATGAAGCAACATGGGGCGTGAAGATGAACTCCGTACAACCATCCTTCTCTCTTTGTATCTTCTTCTTCTTCTTCCTAGAATCTCGGCGAGATTCCTGTTTAGTGGGAGAGTTGTAGCATCCCGGTTGTCTAACCTGTAATGCTACATGTCATAATAATAAAAGGGCCACTTCAACATATAATTGTTGCATCATCATCATATCATGCTCATGTCATCATGTCACCTTGCATTTGAGCATCATATAAAACCCTTTCTTGTTTGGTTCTTATCTCATGTGCATGATTAATTGTATTTGCCTCTTGATATTGTATTTGACTCTTGATACATTGTTAAATGCCCAAGTTGAGTTGAGGGCATCTCTCTTATTGACTCCACCACCTTTTCTTTCACCACCTTATAATTCCACCATCCAACTAATCTGAGCTTGGCATTTTGTTGATTTATCTCTAGCTCATGATTGGTTGTTGGATTGCACCCATAGCCTTTGCCTGGCCTTGCCCATCTTTTGGGAATGCATGTGAATAATGCCATATTAATCTTATTGTTTTCACAAGGATAAATTGGGCATTAATTATTTGCATGGGCCATGCAAGTGTCACCTTTTCCAGTATTTGGGTTTTGCTTGCATTTTAGTGGATCATCTTCCTTTGTTTAAAACTTGTTGGCTTGTAGTTGTTCTTCACCATATCATCTGCCTATCTTCTCCTCTTAGCTAACCCCCATGCCCCATGCACACAAATGTGCTTATGTGGCATGCACAACACAAACCCCATCTTTTTCCTTACCCCTTTTCTTTGATCTTGCTTGATCTTTGTTGGATCATGCATGGGCCAAAGGAACCATCCCATCATCTTAAACATCTCCCCTACCTTCCCTCTCTTCTTCTTCTTCTTCTTGGTTTTGTGGGTTGTATATGAAGCTTGCATGACCAAGTTAGTACCACCATCTTTTTCTAATCCTCTTAGCAAAACCCTAACCCTATCCTTGCCTTCTATCCTTCTAGCTAAAACCTAAAGCTAATCCCTCACCTAATCTAGCTACTCCATCTCTCTCTCTCTCTACCTAGCTAAACCAAACCTAAGCCACCCTTCCCCTAATCTAAGAACCCTAGCTACCCTCCCCTTCTACCTAGCATGGTCACCATGTCACCTTGGACCACCCCACCTTTACTCCCTTGGCCGCCCTACCCCACCTCCATGCCCTAGCTACCCCCACACGCCCCCCCACACGCCCAAGGCACCCCACATCTAGCCCTAGCCCGAGCTTCCCCTCTCCCCTCTTTTCCTCACCTGCCCACGCCCCAGGCCCACACTGCGTCACAGCCGCCCTACCCCCACACCCGGCCCCGGTGCCTGCCTTGCTGGCCCGGCCTGCAAGCACGTGAATGGAAGGTGGCCCGCCAC
Organism: Avena longiglumis; assembly: GCA_030063025.1. Classification (NCBI taxonomy): domain Eukaryota; kingdom Viridiplantae; phylum Streptophyta; class Magnoliopsida; order Poales; family Poaceae; genus Avena; species Avena longiglumis. The sequence continues at coordinate 558,809,582 of CP125974.1, forward strand.
AGCCATCAAAACCCTCCCCACGCAACCCTCCGCCTCGTTCTTATCCTCCCGTCCCCTCTCGCCTCTCCCAGATCCACCCAGCCCCGCCTCGCTCCCTCTCTCCCCTCTTCTCCACGCCCCATCTCCTCTCCCGGCCCACGCCGTCACTGCCTTGACCAAGATATCCACATCCAGGAGGCGGGAGCGGAGTAGCAGTGTCGAGAAGTCTCGAGCTGCTGCGCGCCACAGGCAGGCGTGAGGAGGAGAAGGCCCGGCCGCCCGCCGGGCCGCCGCCCGTCGCAAAACCCTAGCGCCAGTCCGCGAGCTGCGTCGTTGATCGCCTACGTCCCGTGCCTCGCCACCGTCACCAGCACGCCCGCGGTAAGCCCCTGATCCTCCCAGACATCGTCCCGTCCTTGTTCGCTTCCTGGTTGTGCGGGTCACGGCGTCGAGCACCCTCTGTGCACGGTGGAAGCGACGTCGTCGACTGCTCTGCCGCGCGCGTAAAACCTTACCTAGCCGCTTAGCCCCTCCTAGCATCTTCCTGTGCCAGCGGTGGTAGCCGCCCTCGCTTCATGCGTCCGCGGTCGCGTTCGAGCCCTGCCTCGCCACACAAGCGCGCTTGCATCGATTCTGCGAAGAGGAAACGATCTGGCGTGGTTGTTTTACTCATACCCCCTCCCTGTTTTGTCCTCTGCATCCCGCGCCCCTCCAGGCCCACCAGTCAGCGACGTTGTCCGTTTTGTAAAAAGGGACTCGTGGTTACCTGGAAGCAACCCGCAGTCCTCCCCAGTGCCCGCGTGTGTGTTTCGCAAATAACCCCCTACCAAACTTTTTGCTCAACCCGCGGTCCAGCCAGGCCCGTTGTCAGTGTCTGTGCAAGCTTTGCAAAAGGGCTCCTGACGTTTGCTAAAATAAACCATGGTCGATTCGTTTCCCAGACTGGCGTGTGGGCGAAGAACCAGCCCCCACCTGTCAGTGGCCAGAGCTGGATTAGACTGTGTATGAAACGTCCAGATGCTGTTTTCAAATTCAAATTCTGTTTAAATAATTTAAAAATGCAAATTCAATTCAGTTTTAAATAACTTTTCCATACTAAATCCAATTTGGGCAAATAATATATGTTTGGATATCAGCAAGATGAGAGGATTTCAAATATACCATCCAATTTGACTTTTGCACAATTAAAATTCCAAGTTTATTCAAATTACCACCAATGCCACTGGATTCTCAATAATTAATAACTTTTGTTTTATAAATCCAAATTAAGCAAATGATATGTCTAAAATGATCAGCTCGACGAGACCTTTCTGTTTATGATATCCATGACTTCAATTGCAGCATGCATCATATAAAAATATAATGAACAGCAACTATTATGGCAACAAATGTCTTCCAAATCCCCATTAAAATGTTATTTACTTGTCCTCCACACCTCACCCATGCCATGCTATCGTATTGCCATGAAACTTGTGCATCATTCATCATGGCATGATTGTTTGCTTGACGCATTTAATTCCAATGCTTGTGATCTATATCATGTTGGCCTTGTTTGTTTGGTTTTTCTCGGATAGACACTGAGCAGGGGTTATATCAAGAGAACCAGGAGCACTACCCAGATCCGTCCCTCGCTTCAACTGAGATACCAGGCAAGCACTACCACATGCTTGCATACATACAGTACCTATTGCCTCTATCTTTCTCTTGCATCATTGAGTCGCGATTGCATTAAACTGAATCCCAAGTATGCATAGCCTTTACTTTTAAACCCCACCAAGCTTGTTTCCTCCATCCCATGAGCCACTACTATAGGAGTTGTTTGAGCCATGCGAGTCGTAGAACAGCATGTGTAGGGTTTGTGAGAGTCTGATGAATAATGAGGTACCTAAACAACTTAACTTTGAATAGTTCGGGATAACTAAAGAAAGTGGCACGGTGGGCAACATCTCGCTATTTGGTTTTCCTGCTCACTTGTGTCCGTAAGACCCCGAGTACTTGATTTCTGTTCCTTGTTTTATCGCTATCCACATCCGGAGGTATATGGGACCCCCCAGGCGAGCTTGATTCCGTCTTATTTCTTGGGGCCACAAACTAGTTTGAGGTTTTATTTACTATCTGTACTTATGCCATGCTACTTTATTTCCTTTGTGCGAGGAGCACCTTGTCTTTATTTAGGTAAGCGGAATGTTTACGGTATCGACAAGCCCAGCCACACTTCGGTTCCCGATCGCTTCTGACCATTGTCGCAACCTTGAGTCCGTCTCAAGTCGGCTATCTTCGTTGCGGGATCTACTTAAGGGTGGCCCCTGAAATATTCTGAATCTGTGATTGTTCATCGTGAAAGCCTCGTTGGGTTTTGTTTTGGTTTTCGAGGTTGATCGGCGTGTGTTGCTATTGGTGCACCCGGCGGGTAAAACTTTCAAAGCCGTGTCGCGGATATGGACGACTTGGAGCCAGTTTCTTGATCATAGACAAGCATAACTAAAGTACCGCTTTTAATCGACTAAAGTAACTTGACTAGTAAATAGTGCAATACTCATGGAATGGTTAATAAAATTGCCAACGGATGGGGGTTGTTCGTCCGCTTCCTTGTTGGTAAGCGAGGAGGATGGATCGGATGAGATTACCATTATAATCATTGTATTTAAATTCACGGACATCCGTCTGTCATTGGTTAGGCGGATGGTTAGCGTTTATCCTGTAGAACTGCTAGGGTTTATCTTTCTGCAATTGCGTCACCCAGTTGTGTCCCTTTAGAGGCATTAAGTCTTGTTGAGTACCCTTAGGGTCTCACACGATAAATTCTTGATTCAGATGAACAGGTACCTTCTCAGGACGGATACTGGGTGGAAGAAGCCGAAGATGTGGGCAACGATCGTTCGGTGTAGAGATTCCGGGAACGGGGATCCGTGAGACCTGTAGTTGGGATGTGCTTATTTCTATGGCATCTTATGCCGATTTGCTTCTTATCCGTACTCGGATCTTGTTTGCCGCTTCCGCATGATACTCTGATGTGTGTTGTATGAGGAGTTATCCTAAAATATAGATTTATCTAGGTCATTTGAATCTTGCCGTATGGCGTTGGTATATTTCCTTTCTTTCTAGATGGTTTGGCTCTGATGTACTCTTGTATGGTGGCTTGCGTACATACCCACTTGTGTACGTAGTTGATCCCTTCGCCTGCCGACTACGCCGCCCGTACAGGTCCCGTTGAGAGGGTAGTGGTTGGGACGTCTGAAAGGACTACCAGTGAGTGGCTTTTGGGGCCCCGCCGTACTATTTCAACCACTATCACTCATCCAGGCTTGTATCTAGGAGCGTAGTTCACCGAGGTAGTTACATTGACCTTCGCCAAACACCCCCAAGTGCGCAAATACGAAAGTGATGGTTTTCTCCCAACCCACTCCTCATAAGGGGTATTTTCTTTATTCTTGTTAGGAACTCTATTCAGGACAAGACATGAAGTCAACAAGGCCTCCCCCACCATGCCTTTGATAAACCAACAGTGGCTAACATGGAATTCACCAAGTTAGTCAGCGTGCGGTTTTTCCTCTCGGCAACCCCGTTTGATTGGGGAGAGTAGGGAGGCGTCCTCTCATGAATAATTCAGTGTTCCTCACAGAATTCGTCAAATATTTTGGGAAAATACTCACCACCACGATCCGACCTAAGACGCTTGATCTTTCTCTCTAGTTGATTTTCAACTTCGCCCTTATAGATTTTAAAGTAGTCTAAAGCCTCATCTTTAGTTTGCAACAAGTAAACATAGCAGAATTTAGTAGCATCATCTATCAATGTCATGAAATATCTCTTTTCACCTTTTGTCAACACACCATTCATCTCGCATAGATCAGAATGTATGAGTGTGCCAAGTTTCTCTCCTCGGCAGCCTAGTGAGGCTTTAAAGGTTGCTTTGATTACACACAACTATGGCACTTAGAACCTTTGGCAATAGTGAAATTCGGAATTAAACTCATACTGGACATCCGAGACATCAAACCAAAATTAATGTGACATAAACGAGAATACCAAACACTGGTATCATTATTAACACCACCACAAATATGATTCACGGATTTATTACAAAACTCTGAAAGTGAAAACCGGAACAAGCCTCCGAACTAATAACCTTTACCAATAAATTGTCTATGTTTCGAAACAACGACTTTATTAGACTCTAAGACAACCTTAAACCCATCTCTGCATAGAAGGGAGCCACTAACGAGATTCTTGTTCATAGTAGGGACATGTTGCACGTTCCTCAGTCGCACGATCTTTTCGAAAGTAAACTTCAGATCCACCGTGCCAACACCACGAACAGAAGCATGTGATCCATTCCCCATTAGGACGGATAAATTCCGAGCGACCTGATAAGAAGTGAACATAGAGATGTCAGCACACACATGAACATTAGCACCCGTATCAATCCACCAACACGGTGATTGAAATACTGAAAGAATAGTAAATAAATTACCATACCTATCAGTATTGCTAGCGGTCCCGATGTTGACAGTCTTGGCCTTTTTTCCTCTACGGTCCGCGCGTTCTAGACAGTCCTTGGAAAAGTGGTAGGGCTCTCCACAAGTGTAACAAGACAGATCACTCTTGTCCCTGTTCATCTTCTTTTTCTTGAAGGTTGTAGTCTTTATAGGCTTGTTAAAGGAGGGTTTGCAGTTCCCTTTGTTCTTGCCTACGGATTTGCCTTTTGCACAAAGTTAGCAGTAACATGACCCTCTCCTTTCTCAGTAGTGTCCTTAGCCCGAGCCTTCTCCTCAACATCAAGGGACGCTATCAGATTTTCAACTGATATCTCCTGTCTCTTGTGTTTGAGAGCTGTGGCAAAGTTCCTCCATGAAGAGGGCAACTTAGCAATAATGCAACCCGCCACAAACTTGTCGGGTAAGGTACACTTAAGGATTTTGACCTCTTTGACAATGCACTGTATCTCATGAGCTTGTTGAACCACAGGAAGGTCCTTTGTCATCTTAAAATCATGAAAGCTCTCCACGATATACAATTCACTGCCAGCATCTGCAGCACCAAACTTTGCATCCAGTGTGTCCCAGAGCTCCTTCCCGTCTTTTATGTGCATAAACACATTACATAGACGGTCAGTAAGAATGCTTAGAATACATCCCACAAAGACAGTATTGGCATCCTCGAACTTCTTCTGATCCTCGTCAGATATAGTTCCTTCAGGTTTTCCTTTACTGATATAGAACACTTACATCGTGGTTAGCCAAAGCTCAGCCTTGTACTGCCACCTCTTAAAGTGCACACCGGTAAACTTATCCGGCCTCAGTGCATCGATAAAATCAGCCATTGTTAATTCAGGAAAATGCCTACAATAAGGTTTTTTGATTGTTGGATTATTAGGCATAATTTCCACGATTAATTCCAGAATATAAATCATGACAACAACAGCTACAATCATGTGAACCACTAATATACTAGATGTATTGATAAACATGAACAGTAGCAGAGTATATGCACTAACAGCCATACTAAAGCAACAGATCTGACGACGGTATACGTACTGAGGGTTGCCGATGAAGTCGTTGTTGAAGACGACGAGCACGAGCTCCGACTTGACGACCGGGAAGACGCGTCGTGATGACGAACTTGAGCAGTCGCGTGGAGCACTTCCCAAAAACCTTATTCGCCCTCGACGAGCACGAGCTCCGACTTGACTACCGGAAAGACGTGTCGTGATGACGAACTTGAGCAGTCGCGTGGAGCACTTCCCAAAAACCTTATTCGCCCTCGACGAGCACGAGCTCCGACTTGACGATCGGGAAGACGCGCCGTGATGACGAACTTGAGCAGTCACATGGAGCACTTCCCAAAAACCTTATTCGCCCTCTCCCGTACAAGATCGCGAAGACGAGCGGTTTCGGAGACCTGCTCTCCCGACCGCCGGCAAGCGGGATGGAGTAGACTACGGTTGCGGCGCAAGCAGAGAGGATGGCAAAAATCTAGATTGGTTTTCGGTGGTGTTGTGGCGGTAGCCTCGCAAAACTTTATATAGAGCGGCTCAGGAAACTCTAACGGAGGCGAACGTGGGCCGAGTCCACGTTGCGCACGTTCGGGTCGGTTACAGTAGTCCACGATTCTGGAGCGACCCGAATAAGCTAACCGTTTGACACGTCTATCAAAATCTCACAATTTTCTGAGCAGCAACCCGCGGAACGCGCGTCGTGGCGGGCGGCGTCGGAGGAGAAGCGCGCGCGTATCTCTTTTATTGCCACTCACTTACAAAGTGGTGCAACACTCCACCTTATAAGGTGGTGCAACTCTTCTTCAACTTTCCATGTGAGACTAAATTTGAGCTCCCACTCCACTCCCATGTGAGCTGCGATAAACATAGGCCCAAACACATATGGGACGCCACTAATCTGACTTTAAAATTTAGAAAAAATCTAAAATACATATGACCCTAAATAGTTTGGTCCATTATTTCTAACATCCTTGACTCCACAGCCCTGTTCACCTACAATACTTGTGCTGCGTGAAAGGATCCATCAGACATCGGTCCGTGGTACGCGCGCGCTATGTTCGTGCGTTTGGTCATGGCTGGTGTACGTAACGTAACGTGACAGAGCCAAGAGGTGGTGGTACTAGCTAGTGAAAACACAGCGCAAGGGAAGTGAGATATGTGTACACGTCGATCGTCCTGAGCACGTACGAACTCCCTGACGGCTCGACCCGCAGACAGAAAAGAACTCCCTGACTGAGTACACCATGCGTCAAATCGACCATCTCGAAACAAACAGATGTGCTGCCTGTACGTACTAGGCGTGCGTCCTCAGTGTCTACCGGCCCCTCTGTTAATTCCATGCCCCATCTCCTGGGGCATTCTTCACTGGAATTCCTTCTTCATTTTTTTTCTGCACGAGTGCAATCACATAGTAGTATGTGTAATGTGTCTGCCCATCGAAATAAAATGGACAGGTCGGCAGAACAGCTCAAATTCAAAAGCTAGCTGTTGCATGTTGGCCATTTGTTTCGGTTCGGTACTGCGGTAATACTACTCCTTCTATTCAGAAATTAGTTAAATTAAGTTTATCTAGATTTAAATGTATTTATATATTAAAATGCGTCTAGATACGAAACCAAGTCAGTTATTTAGTACTGTTCTTGACAAAATACAGTCCTTCTCCCTGGATTATGATGCTGTCCTGTATCCGAGATGGGCCAAATGTCGACCATCATTCACAAGTCGACATTGATTGAAGCGGACGTGATCGCCGTTGGGACACCTTAAAGAAACCACATTTGGCATTATCTTTTCACCATTGTTTTTAATCACTAGCAGCACGATATCGGATTCTCCATCGGACAATTTGCCTAGCATTTCGACATCTTTGCTCAAAACTGGTTTTATTTTGAACTTGTGAACCTGTCACACCTAGGGGCGGAACAGATCGAATGTGGATCTGAATAATGCCTTTCCCACTTCTGTTTACATATTTTTAACACAAATATGGATGCAAATAGGGATATCAACGAATAAGAATGCTGAACGAATGTTAGTTAAATATGATATATATCACCAATTTACTCAGTACATGAAGGATATTGACAGTTTGCAATTTTAGCTACGTGGCATAAAATGGTAGACTTATGCTCTCCAACTGGATTTGTAATTTATAAATAAATCTAGATATTTTCCACATTCATTTTTTATTTCAGTATTGTCATGGATATTTCCTCACATCCATTTTTTACTTTCTCAAATAAATATTGAATAATTCGGATAATCCCCTACCGCATTTCACGCCTAGTCCCACCCCTTCGATATAACGAGCTCCATTTCAACAAAGAAACGAGTACATGATGTACTCCAGAAACATCTACCAAATTACTGTAAAAGTTATATACCTTCAAGCACTACAAATTTTTGGTAATATTTAAGGATATTATGAATATAAAAATATATGAATGCACTATAACATATTAAGAAATATAATTAATTATTAGGGTAATGTGATACTTTTGGCTTCCTTAGATTCATGTTGAAATCAATTTTAACTTAAAAGTTTGAGCATCCCAAACTAAGTTATTGTAATCAAAAGTTCATTTACACATGAAAGAAACCACATTTGACATCATCTTTTCACTGCTGTTTTTAATCACCAACAACACGATATCGGTTTCTCCATCGGACAATTTGCCTAGCATTTCGACATCTTTGCTCAAAACTGGTTTTATTTTGAACTTGTGAACCTGTCACACCTAGGGGCGGAACATATCGAATGTGGATCTGAATAATGCCTTTCACACTTCTGTTTACATTTTTTTAAACAAATATGGATGCAAATAGGGATATCAACAAATAAGAATGCTGAGCGAATGTTAGTTAAATATGATATAAATCACAAATTTACTCAATACAGGAAGGATACAGACAGTTTGCAATTTTAGCTACGTGGCATAAAATGGTAGACTTATGTTCTCAATTGGATTTGTAATTTATAAATAAATCTAGATATTTTTCCACATTCATTTTTTATTTCAGTATTGTTGTGGATATTTTTTCACATCCATTTTTTACTTTCTCAAATAAATATTGAAAAAATCGGATAATCCCCTACCACATTTCACGCCTAGCCCCACCCCTTCGATATAACAAGCTCCATTTCAACAAAGAAATGAGTACATGATGTACTCCATAAACATCTATCAAATTACCGGAAGAGTTATATACCTTCAAGCACTACAAAATTTTGGTGATATTTAAGGATATTATGAACATAAAAATATATGAATGCACTATAACATATTAAGAAATATAATTAATTATTTGGGTAATGTGATACTTTTGGCTTCCTTAGATTCATGTTGAAATTAATTTTAACTTAAAAGTTTGAGCACCCCAAACTAAGTTATTGTAATCAAAAGTTTATTTACAAAGAACTTTAGTTAGAGTTTAACAATAAAGTAGTTTTGACAGCAAATATTAAACTATATAAAAATATATCTTAAAGTAGATATGCATGTGACTGGAAGTTAGTCCCATTATTTAAACTTGAAAACTACTTTTAAAGGATAATTCATCAAATCATAGTTTTTTAGAAATTACATGCATGATAATAGTTACGTGAATTAAAAATGTTGAGTATAAATTGGTCGAATGTCTATTCATATCTTGTATTGAGACCTTATCCATACTATAGTCTACAAAGCGGAATAATGGGACATAGGACTATATTTTCACAAAATCGATATTGGTTAGACCAAAGTAGATGGTTTAGCACGACACTCATCGGGTGAAGAAAGACGCACCCATCCAGACACATGAGAATGTGTTTAAACTATTATGGTGGTTGCTATAAACAAAATTAAGCAGATAAGACTATAATAAATCGAGCATCTATGACTGATGTGTTTAAAGTCACAACTAAATTTACTGAATACACAAACCAATAGCACTCGCCTAAACCATATGAGCATCTATGACTGATGAGTGTAGTTTGCATTATATTTACCTTATATTTTTTGCATTGGTAGTGTTAGAATTTTAGTTTTTTACCGCGCACTTTTATGTTAACTAGACTTTTCTTTTGACATTTTGAAATGTGTTTTCAGACAATGGATTTATTTGCACCCGTGAGCCGAATTGGATTTCTGCTCACATATGGTTCTCATAAAACTAAGATTCTTGAAGCCATAGTAACTCCAAAAGCTACAACGAACGGGTGATGTGGTCGTGTGTGTACTCTTCCAGGTTGCAGGATTTCAAGTCGTGTGCCATCCAATGTGATTAAAATGGTAACACCGGGTATATTTACATCAAGATGTGCAAAGAAGATCCAATAAGGTTTCTTGAAAAGTTGTATGAGTGGGATGAATACGATACCACCTTCGGCATGATGGACAAAAACTTACTGATTATTTCGCAAGACTCCATGAATGTTCTAGGTGGCTAATGTTTGTTTTGGTGGAATTCGGCCGATCTATTAATTATCATTAGTAGTAGTAAAAAAGCACCAAAAGAAATAAAAAATATAAATAGGTCTTTTGCCATATAGCGACGACTATAGATACTAGCTCGACCCAAAGATGCGCCGCCGTTCTCGCCCCTCCATCGCCGTAGCCGGATAAAGCTGGTCGTGGTACATCTTGTTGTAGTAAACAGACGCGAAGTCGTCATGCTAAGTTCCCAAAAAAACCAGCACCAGAGGAGCAACCATTGCCAATGTTAACAACCGTGGATTGAAAGGGAATTGTTTGAAACCACACCAACAAATACGAAAACCGACTAGAACACAAGAGATCTGTCGGACACAAGACTCCACGCGCCCGCCGATGATGCTAGATGCCCCACAGGAGCGAGAATAGGAGGATGACCTTATTTTTTATTCGGGATATAGCTGTCATCTCACCATCCCGTAGAAAACACCGAAAACAGCCTAACAAAGAACAAAAACCCTCCTGCCGATGACGAGCCATAGTCCTCCGCATCTCTAAGGCCACAAGAGGCCGCCGACCGGGAGGAGGGGTGGGGAGGGGGAGCGGAACCCTAGATGTGTTGTATCGTCGCCTCAATGCCTCTCTCCGCCTCCAATTGGATAAGGTTAGCTGATCGTCATAGTTTCGTCTTTTTATTAGTCAATAGTAGTTGTTAATGTGGTGCCTTGGAAAAATCCGTACCGTGTAGACCCTAAAACCCCTTTGCTTTCGTTTTGTTGATGGCCGTTAATTGCTATTCCCGTCTCATGCCCATGGATGCGAGTCGTGTGTCCTTCACTCCACACATCACCGTTCACCTACAGTCCCTAGTGTTGCGTGAAAGGATCCATCAGACATCGGTCCGTGGCAGGCGCGCGCCATGTTCGTGCGTTTGGTCATGGCTGGTACAGTACGTATGTACGTAACGTGACAGAGCCAAGAGGTGGCGGTACGACTGAAAACACAGCGAAAAAAGAGGACGGGACGGCACGACCGGCAGACAAAAAACAAGTAGAGGTATCCAGCGCGTCAATTCTAATTCGACCGTCTCTGAATCTTCCACGGGAGGTGTGCTGTACATACTACTAGGCGTGCGTCCTGCTCCAGTGTTAATTCTGTGCCCTGCTCCAGTGGATTCTTCAGTTGTTTCAGCACGACTGCATGCACAGATGTGTAATCTAATCTGTCAGAAACGACATGTCACGAGGCAAATGCACAGGTCGCCAGAACAGCTCAAATTCAAAAGCTAGCTGGTGGAAATCTTGGTACAAGTGCAACTGGTCTTCATCAATCCTTGATTGTCCAACCCAAATGATTGCGTTGCGGCGTTGAAGACCGAGCTCGGCATGCAGCAGCACTGTTGTCAGGTTGGACATGAAACTCAAGCTGCGATCTGAGCGAGAAATAACTTAAGTAAAAACATAGTCCAACATGCTTATTTGGATGGTATGACATCCAATTAAATGACGAGAGAGACTTGTGGTACAGTAACTAGCTATGTTATCCTAGCATCACACATTTTAAGACAAAATAAGTCTATATTGCAATAAATAAGCCTTTACATGACACCACACATATATTATTTTCTAATATAAAGATAGTAACTTAGACTAGTAACATACACATATTACTACTCTATAAATTTGAACTCATCGAGTGCATCGGTTTGTGCACTTCTCAAACAGTCTCTTCGCCTCGACTATATTAATACTCTGAGTCTGTAGTGGTATAGCAAACCACCAGTTCTCTGAGTCTGTAGTGTCTGCACAATAATAAAGTCCTCAGGTGCAACAGTTTTCCTAATCCTTGTTCACAGTACTTTCTCCGTTTGGGATTATAAGTGCCGCGCGGATAACTAGGTTGCTATTTTGAACAACAAAATATAAATATTATAGTATAAAATTTATACCATTAAAAACTTTAGAGGTTATATTTTTTAATGGTATAACTTTTGTAATATATAAGTTATATTTTATTGGTTAAATTAAGAATCTAGGTATACGCGTAGGACCTATAATCCCGCACAGAGGGAGTAGTATCCACTCGATTTCGTGCTGCTGAGCACTCCCGTCTTCGTGTAGAGAATTGGTCCCGCTCGCTTTCCCTGCCAACGAGAAAAATCTCCGTTTTCACCATCAAGCAAGTGTAATAATGTTTAGGCAACAGTCTATAGAAATTAAAATACTCCTTTCTACACATATTACTTGACTTGGATTTGTCAAAATTTAAATGAACAACCTATATACTTAATAGTGTCTAGATTCAACTAAATCTAGACAATTTGAATCAACTAATATGGGTCGGAGGAAGTAGTATATTTATACTTAGTTGGATGAGAGAAGAGGAAAGTCGGCGCTTAGGCTAGTCGTAGTGAGAATAACTTAGCTAGTAATATTCATGTACATGCAATACCAAGTAAGCAAATTGGTGATATGACATGATAATTAATGAAAAAAAGAGGTAGATAGTAGTAACTTAGTTAACATAACATCACACATACCAAAACGATATCAGTCTACAACCTAATTAATAAGTTTTTGCATGACATTATACAAATATTACTACCCACTATGAAGCAAGTAATATGAACTACATGTGCATGCTACTAGTCTAAGTTACTTAGCACTATGATCAGCCTTAGTTACGCCAGCTTCAACACATACTCCTAGACACTATGTGAGAGTATAAAGTGGACCATACATTAATAAATATACTACCTCTGTCCCAAGGATTAAGGCATATAATTTTTGAAAAGTCAAGTCAAATAATGTTTGACCAAACTTTTAGAAAAAACTATCAAGAGCTATTATATTATATAGATACTAGGTGAAAATATGTTTCATGATGTATGAAAGGGTATGGATTACGCATTGTAAATATTAATAATTTTCTCTAAAAATTTGGTCAAACTTTAGTTTGTTTGACTTTTGAAAAAAGTTATATGCCTTAAACCTTGGGATGAACTGAGGATTATGTTTTTATCTCTAGCTATTGTACATATTAGTGATACATCCAATTTGTATCATTATTCTATATCATAATTTGTCTCTATTCATTGATATATTTCATATTAAGAGGTGTTACTTATTTTTTTATCTGCTTTTACATGTTGGATTATTTTTGGAGGATGAACTGCCGGAGTCAAGATTCTGATAAAAAAGCGGTGTTTTGATGCAATTTCGCGAAGATCAGAAAAATACCAGAAAAACTACGTAAAATTATATTTTCCCAAAAGACGAAGGAAGCCAGAAGGGGAGACGGTGTTGGTCCACAGGAGGCCCACCCCCCAGGCGTGGGCTACCCTGGGCCGCGCCTAAGGGGGTGTGGCCACCCTGGCCCATCTCTGGCTCCGCCCTCTCGTGTATAGCTTCTTCTCGAAACCCTAATACATGGAGTAGCGACCATAGAAAGATTTCGCCGCCTCTGCGGGGCGGAAAACACCGAAAGAGAAAGAGCTCTCCGGCAGACAGATTTCTACCTGGCAAATTCCTTCCCGGAAAGGGGAGATCGTCTCCATCAACACCATCATCAAGCTAGACTTCCTCGGGATCATCATCATCATCGTCATCCACACCATCATCTCCACCAGCACCATCATCACCACTTCATCCCGCTGTAACAATTGTGTTGAATCTTGTATAGTTCTTAGGGGAAACTTTTCCGGTGTTAATTACTATTATAGTTGATGCTTGTGAGTGGAACCATTGAATTATTGTCTATGTTTAGACTGTTGTTCATCATTATATCATCTCTGGTCTTGATCCATATGATATCTCGTGAGTAATTCGTTTAGTTTTTGAGGACATGGGAGAAGTCATGTTGTTAGTAGTGGATTTGTATTGAGGTATTATTCAATGGTTTAATATTTAAGTTGTGGTGCTATTCTTCTAGTGGTGTCATGTGAACGTCGACTACATGATACTTCACCATTTATGGGCTTAGGGAAGTGCATTGTGTATTTGGCTACTAATTATGGGTCATCAATTAGCTATTTATTGAAAGTACTACAATACCCCCTATACTTGTGGGTCATCAATTAGCTATTAGATGACTTAATATGACATGGACATGACTTATAGCCGGCCGTTGGCTCTACTATTGCTCTTGTTCTCATAGTGTATGAAGCTTCAGTCTCTTCTACCACTCCATCCATAAAAAAATAAATAACATAGATTTATATAGATTCACACATATCTAGACATATTTTAATATATAGATACACGTGAATCAAGATAAATCTAAGTCACTTATTTTCGGATAAAAGGAGTACTCCCTCGTTCAGAAATATAAGATCACCTCCACTCGTTGGCCGTTCTCGGGCTGAAATTCAAACATATTTTGGGCCGGACAAAACTAGATTTCGGCCTGGGAACGCCGAGTTTCTCCCTCGCGTTCCCAAACCGAGTTCCCGTGCTTGGCTAAAATTTAAAAAAATTCGGCAAACTTTCAGCGAATATAGGTAATTTTTATTAATAAAGGGCAAATACATATATAGAATTCGGGCAAACACCCGAATTTAAAATGCATTTAGACTAAATAATAACTAAAAATACTTATAAAGGCCGCCGGCCGCCGATGCCTATGCCGACGCGGCTTCTACGTGCCGTTGCTGTAGAAGCAGGTGTAGCCGAGGTCGGCCTTGTCATCATTGTCGCTGTCATCGTCACTCGGCGGCTGCCTTGGTGGGACCTGCCCTGGCCGTCGTCACTGCACCTCCAGGGATGGTTGGACGGGTCGGCCTCGTCGTCATCGATGAGCGGCGCGCCCTAGTAGGCGAGCTCGCGCCCAGCCGAACTGGCGTTCGCCTGCCTCTGGCCGCATCGACACGACCGCTCCTCATCCTCGATCCGTCTGGACCAGCGGTATGTGCGGTGACGAAGGCTCCGGCGGGGGCGCGGCGTCGCGGAGGGATTGATCCATCGCCATTCTCATGGCGAAGGCATCCTCGTCGATGGGCACCGCCCATTCCGCCGGCTCCTGCTTCTGCTGGCGAAAGCGGAGATGTCCAGTGGGTGGTGAGGGCGCGCGAGGCTCGTTGATGACGATGTCGCGTGCCATTTTCCTTGGCGGCGAGCGGACCGGCATCTCGGGCTCGTGCTTGATAGGCCGGAGTGGCGGCGATGCCGCTGGCACGGACCCGGAGGAGCGGGAGGCCGAGGCTGCGGAGGAGGAGCTGAGGCTGGCCATCCTCCTCGGCAACCAGTTGGCAAGAGGATGGCGCCTCACCCTTGCCGCCGCCGTCGGGTTGCGGGGAAAGCTGAGGCGAGGGTTGCTGCCGGCGTGGATGTGCTCCAACACGGCGACGAGTGTTCGTCTAGGAGGGCTCCACCAACAGTGTCGCGTCGCCGCGTTGTTGCACTTCGGCGGCGGCCCTGGCGGACCTTCATGGCGGGCGAGCTCCGGGAGCCGCCTGTCGGCGAAGAACTCCTCCTAGTAATGGAGGTTGCCCGGATCCTCGGTGAGATCCGGGTCCTCCATGGCCGCGATGGCGGCCTGGATCTCGTCGACGATCTCCTCGTCGGCGGGCAACGACGGAATTAGGATCCCGCCGACGCTGAGCTTCGAGCCGGCCGGGACCCTGGTGCCCCACGACACCATGTAGCCCGCGCCGTGCAGCATGCGGGCCTCCCACGACTGGAGCATGCGGCGGCCGAAGCCGTTCGCCGCCGCGGGATCGCCAAGAAACCTCTCGGCCATGGGGAAGTGGGGGAGGCTGTGAGCTCGGAGTTCGCCTGAGTTTGGAGTTCGCCGGAGTTGGGAGAGCGGGGGGAGCTGCGAGAGAGTGTGAACGGAGCCGGCGAGGGGTATGGCTTTTGTAGGCCGAGGCGGACGGTGAGGGCGGGAGGGGTGTAGCCGCGAGGGCGGGAAAAGGGGAACCGACGGAAAGTTATTGCCCGACGGTCCGTTGTGGGAGCCGAGGAGGCGGTGGCGCGCCATTACGGTGACCCGTGGTCGACGAGATGGGCGGTTTATGCCCAGCGGTCCTTCGCGGTTCTGAGGCAGAAGGATGACGACGACTCGGTTTTTGTCGCCGACTGGGCGGGTCCACGCGCCAAACGTTTTGTTTTCCGCCGAATTTGCTTCGTCCGGTGTTCTCAAGGCGTTCCCGGGAATCCGGGTTCGGCCTAGAAAGTCCAGGTAAAAGTTGATCCAAATTCGGACGAAAGTGGGATCCTGAAAACACGGCTGCGCTAATTTTCGACATCCGGACAAAAAAATGTCTTCGAAACGGCCTACTGGAAAGCCGAGTGAAGATGCTATAAGCCATTCTAGGTTTGCGAAAGGGACATATCTATGATTTTTTTGTAGTCAGAGCGTGGAGCGCGTCGCCACGGTGCCCTGCCCTGCCGTGTGCCGCCCACGCAATGCACTCACTCCACATGACGCCTCGGGAAAATTCTCGCACCGCACCCAACCGGTCCGGAGCGATTTTTTTTTAAATAATACACACTTTTTAATATTTTTCAAATCTATTATGCGTTTTTTAGATTTTACAAAAGTATAGTACTTTGTCGGTCTGGAGGAAGCCGATTAGTGCAGTCGGCCTGAAGAAAGCCGACTGAGCGTCGGCCGTAGGGCCGCTGGGGTCCACGTCGGCCAATCGGCCTGAGGCAGGCCGACTGCCCAATTGGCCTTGGCAGGCCGACTGCCCCAATCTGCATAGGATAAGCCGACTGGAATTGCTACAGCCAATTTGAAAAACAAATGCTAATCGTTGATAGCGACCCATAGCACTCCAGTCGGCTTGGTCCAGGCCGATTGGGGCAATCGGTCTGTCCCAAGCCGATTAGGACAATCGGCTGGGGCAACGCGGGTCCCAGCTGCCCCACGCCCAACGCTCAGTCGGCTACCTGTTGGACGAGTACAAAGCTGTCGGCCATGCCCTGGCGGATTGGCCCAGTGCCCCAGGCCGACTAAGTGCTAGATGTATAATAGAACTCAAATTAATTAAATAATACGTATTATTTAAAAAAAATCGCCCGGCCGGACGGCTCATCATAACGGCAAATACACATGATTTTCTTCTTCTTCTTTTGTTTATCGGTGTCCTCTCTTTTCGCGCTTCCTGCTTTCTTTTGAACCAGTTTCCCAGTTTAAAAGGCACAACCCACACGCACCCAAGCCACCGCCCACACCATCCCCCCGCACCACAGCACCGCACGGTCGCTCTCCCTGCAACTATCGCTCGGCCATCTCATCGTGTCGCCTCAAAATGCAGCAGATCCTCCGGCTCCTGGCGGCGCGCCGCGCGGCCACGTCCATCATCGCCGCGCCGTCAAAGCGACGGGACACAGGCCGGGACGACGAGGGGCCCTTCTTCGACCTCGACTTCACGTCCTGCTCCGTCCGTGCCTCTTCCTCCTCCGGCTCCTCGGGGTCCGACTACGACTCCGACGAGTCGTGCGACGACTTCATCATCTCCCTGCAGCGTACCCGCTCAGGCTCGCTCCTCTTCTCCGGGTCCGGGGCTCCGCCGCTCAAATTCTGCGCCTCGGACCCGCCGGCCAGAGCCAACAACAGTTCACAGCCGCAGCAGCACGGCGCCCGCAAGCGCGGCATCGGCACCTTGCGGACCATGAGTTTCGGGGCCACGAGTGCCAAAAAGCCGCTCCACGGCGCTGGCCGCCACAGCTTCGCCCGGAGCAGCTTCAGCAGCACGGGCTCGCCCCGGCTGTCCCTGGACTCATCACCGCCCGATGCCACAGACGACCACGAGCAGCACGCCTCGGGGCAGACATGCAGGCGCGCGCCGGCCCGTAACGTCATCCGGAGGTGCCTGGCTAAGATCTCGCGCCGGCTCCGCACGGCCGCGAGTCCCCGCGCCGACGTGAGAGGGCTGCCTAGCCTGCGCAAGTGCCGGTCCGCCTCTTCCGCGGCGCGCGGCGACGACTCGACCGTGGAGAAGCAGGACGGTATCGCCGGCGCCATCGCGCACTGCAAGGAGACGCTCCACCGAGCGTCCACGTCACAGCCCGACTCGCCGTTGCCACGGTCGAGGAGTGAGTGACTCGGGGAAGGAAACGTGTGAAGGTGCGTAGGCTCGCCGAAGCTGTTGTGGTGGCCTCTCTGGTCGCCCAGATGGTGGTCCGACGTGAAGCTTCTGCTGAACTTCAGTAAACAAGAAAGCAGAGGAAGAATTTTCCCTAAACAAGTGCAACCAAATCGTCAAGGTGACGGGGACACGCGGCGGTTGAGCTCCGGAGATCTCTGTTAGAGTTTGTTTATGGTGATGTGTGTTTTAGTTTAAGTATTTTTTTTTTGTTTTTTGGTTAGCAGTTGGAAGGGAAAAGAGCTCCTTTTTAGGCTTTATTTGCCCCTAACCAGTCAATCACAATCCCTCATGTGGAAGCGTGTATTGTAGCTTTTGGCGTTCTTTTGCTCCTCATTTCTAACTACCTTCGTTTTTGTAGCTTTTGTGTGATTGCTTTGTGTGTGTGTATGTACATGTGACTTGTAATATGTAGAACAAACTACTAGTGCATTGTTGGCATTTGACTACTAGTGTCTTGGCTTCCAAAAATTTTCACTTTGATCCTGCTCCTTTCTGCAGTCAGCTAGTTTTATGTCGGCAGCGTTTGTTACGGGAAAAGTATCATTATGAATAGTATAATTCTCAGAAACAAAATCCAAATCCCATTATGAATAGTGGTGAAAAGCTCGGGCCCTCCAAGTCCAAGGGGTCGTCGTTGCTCCATGATGGCGACTAGGGGTCCGGCATTGGCAATGGCAAGCCAAGGGGAGAGCCGGAGAGAAGAGATAGATCTGCGGGTTATTACTTATCATAAAAGTTTGGTAGCCCGCCTTTGACAACGCGAAAGAGCTTCGCAAAAGCCGTGTGTGTGTTTCCGCTTTGCTTTGCACTCGCATATATAGTCGCATCGCACTCCTTCTCTTACCTCGGCCTGTAAGACTTAGGGTTTTGGGGAACTAGCTCAACCCTCTAGGGGTGGCTGTCTCGTATATTTATAGGAGGCCAGAGGCCGGTACATGTACAAGTACAATCAGGTTACTGTTAGGAAAACTATACAGAGTCTAACACCCTCCCTCAATCTCAACTTACTCCTGATGCATCAAGAAGGTTGAGATTGCCTCTGAACCTCAAACATAGGCAAAGGTAGTGGCTTGGTGAAGATGTCCGCAAGCTGATCTTTAGAAGAGATGAACTTGATCTGTAGTAGTTTCTGTGCAACACGTTTCCTCACAAAATGATAGTCAATCTCGATGTGCTTGGTCCGTGCATGGAACACTGGGTTCGACGATAGAAACGTAGCCCCAATGTTGTCGCACCATAGGACCGGTGGATGTGGTTGAGAAATACCCAACTCCTGAAGGAGAGACTCAACCCATATAAGCTCGGCGGTTGCATTGGCAACGGCTTTATACTCAACCTGTCTTGCTGCGGAGGCGGTGGCTTTACGTGCACTCGAGCGATCAAATTAGGACCCAGAACACAGCATATCCCCGTGGAGCGCTTGTCGTCTGGCAACCAACGATCGCATCGAAAGCGAAATGACTCGATGAAGGGGCCGGTGAAGGCCGAAAACGCAGTGAGGCTCACATAACGCAAGATGCGTTTGACAGCGAACCGATTGCGTCGGTGAGCATGAAGATACCGGCATACCTGTTGACGCAAAGGACAAATCCGGACGCGGCGTGATCGCCGAGATCGCAAACCACCAACAATACTGCGGTACTCGATCGCATCCTCGGGGACAAAGGAGCACCATCGGCGGCGAGAGCTTGTCGATGGAGGACATAGGCGTGGCGGCGTCTTGCACTTGAGCATACCCGGACGGCGCAAGAGATCAAGAGAGTACTTCTTACGTGAGAGCCAAACCAGAAGACCGGTGAGTGACCTCAATACCCGGGAAGAAGTGTAGCTGGCCCAAGTCCTTGTGACAAAATCAGCACCAAGAGCGAAATAAGAGCATCGGCGGCCGTCGATGAAGAACGGCCGGGATGATGTCGTCCACGTACCTGGCAGGTACATGGTCACACTCGGCGCTGGAATAAAACATGAAGTATCTCGTCGAGGCGAAGCCATGAGCATGAAGAGCGAGAAGCCAGCGGCGTGCGAGCACGGCGCTTGATCCATAAAGAGCCTTCGTCGGGGACAAAGATGATGAGGCTGGCGTGAGCAACAAATCCAGGTGGCTGCCCGCATAGACCTCTTCCTCAAGGAGACCATGAAGAAAAGCATTCTGCACATCAAGGCGGGAGAGACCAACCTAGACACCGCCAAAGGCGGTGGAGCCGAATAGTGGTAGGCTTGACAACGGGCTGAACGTGTCCTCATAGTCCAGTCCATGACGCTGTTTGAAGCCTTTAGCCACAAGACGCGCTTTATAGCGCTCAATAGAACCATCAGCATGTTTCTTCACCTTGAACACCCACTTTGAATCAATGATGTTAACACGAGGTGGAGGAGGAACAAGTGTCCAGGTCTCGTTCTGCAACAGAGCCTGATACTCCTGTTCCATAGCAGCCCTCCAGTGCGGGATGCTCATAGCGGCCTGATAACTGCGTGGTTCAGACGTCGGATCCTCCACGGCATGAGCCATGCAAGCTGCCAGCCAGGCAACAGTACCGTCGGTGCGCCCCTTGGGGCGGAAGATACCACTCTGACTACGATAGGAGTGGCAGGGTGACCAAGGCGAGAGTGCCACTGTGAGGAGGACACGCGAACACCGCTGAAGACTCGAGAGACCGAAGGATCCTCCAGACGGTACAAGCCTTGGCTCAGGCGACCACTAAGCAGAATGTCCCGAGTAGCTCGATCCTTGATAAAAAGATCAAAAGGGTGAAATTCACATAAGACATTATTATCAAGGTTAAGCTTAGGAACAGACAAAAGATTACGAGTAACTGCTGGAACCCGTAGGACATTACGAAGGTGAAGCTGCCTATTAGGATGACTAGTGATGAGAGATGCTTGGCCAATGTGAGAGATGGGCATACCTGCGCCATTGGCGGTGTGAACCTAGTCGTGCCCATGATAGGGCTGGTGGGTGGTGAGCTTGCTGAGCTCACTCGTCAGGTGATCCGTGGCGCCAGTGTCCATGTACCAGGCGGGATCAACGGGGTAAGATGGCGTCGCCCCCTGCTCCTTGCCCTTGGCAGCGACATAGGCTCCAGTGCGGTAGCGGGCGAAGAGGCCATCTGAGCTTGGCGCTCGTTCTTACCATTGTTGCCGATGCCATTGAAGCTGGTGCAGGCGCTTGTGGCACTTGGGCCGAGATGGCCCGGTTTACCAGCTGGCAACACGGTTGAAGTCGTGGCGTCCCCACCCGAGGTCGGTGCAGGGTGGGGTCGGCAACGCCGATGGCGGTGGAGCCGTGGGGGCGCTTGAGGCGCTTGGGCGCCGCGAGCAGCCCAAAGGCGGCAGCGAGGTCGGCGGCGATGGCACAGGCGTCGTGCCTCTACGCTGCTCGGAGCGAGGCGAGAGTACAACTCGTGGGGGTCATTGCGGTTTAGCACCATGAACAGCCTCCGCCAAACATGTCGTACTCGTGGTCGAGCCCTGCAGGATGAAGCCGCGAACTCCTCGTCTCGCCGGTTTCCCCATAGACTGAAGGGTATCCGCGAGCACCTTGATCTTGTTGTAGAAGGTCGTGGCAGAGGAGTCCAGCTTCTTGACATCGCCAAGCTCACGACGTATGGCCATGGAGCGAGACGTAGAGACCGAGGCGAACGCGCGCTCCAGGATGTCCCAGACCTCCTTGGAGGTGGAAGCGAAGAGCACGAGACCAGCAACGCCCTCGCCCGGAGAAGACTGGAAGGCGGAGAGAATCGCTTGATCCTGCTGTATCCACGCGCGATGCTCGGGGTTGATCGCCGGACCGTGCACCGTCTCGATCACCTGAGGAGGACATGGAAGAGAACCGTCAACGTATCCAAGAAGGTAATGGCTGCGGAGCAGCGGCATCACCTTGGCACGCCAAAACAGATAATTTTCCGGTGTCACACGGATGGTGATGAGGTTGCCGAAGTGGAACGGGCCCGAAGGCGCGGCGATGACGGCAGGTGGCGCGGCGGCGTGGCAGCCCGTGGGACACGGCGTCGTGGGCGCCCCGCGGCCGGAGAACGCACGGCGTGGGCGCCACTGCCCGTAGGGCAAACGGCGGGAGTGGCGGCGGCGGCCAAGTCGGCGCGGCCGAGGCCGTCATGGCGGCGTTGGAGGAGTCGGGACGGGCCGCTGAGCCCATCGAGGCGTCGTGGCGCGGTCGGCGCCGTGGCCCGTGGTGGCGATAGTGGCCGGAGGTGCGATACTCGGCGGGATCGGGGCCGAGAGAATCGAGCCCACGGAGGTGGTGGTGCGAAGCTGCGGCACGGAGAGCTAGTGAGCGTGGGCGCGAGAGGAGGCGGCGACGCGGAAGGAACGTGGCTGGCCGAGGCGGAAGCGGTCATGGCGGCGGCGCCAGCCAAGAAGCGGCGGCGGCGGCGAGGTGGCGGCGCCCCTAGGGTTAGAGGCGGCGGCTGGTGTGGTGGATCGGTTTGGCTGATACCATGTAAGACTTAGGGTTTTGGGGAACTAGCTCAACCCTTTAGGGGTGGCTGTCTCGTATATTTATAGGAGGCCAGAGGCCGGTACATGTACAAGTACGATCAGGTTACTGTTAGGAAAACTATACCGAGTCTAACACGGCCTAATTCTTCATGAAAGGCACACAACTAAAGTGGACGTGCCATTAGAGGTTCTTGGCCGGCTGTTAATGATTGTGGCTGCAGATTTTTACGGCGCAGTGATTGTGGAATGGACCAATGCTTCTGTGTACCGAACACTCAACTGGTTTCAGCATGCATATAGCCATGATAAAGGTACATCGGAGATCATTGCAATCGATGTTGCCTGCTAACAGCATTTCCCTTCCCATTTACCGATGGCAAGACCGCGTTCCTCCTCTACACGCAAGCTCACTAGTGCGTGCAGTGATGATGATCAACTAACGTTGCGCCTCAGATTCCTTGCAGCGGCCGTAGGACACGGCGGCTGCAGCTTGTTGGCGAAACAGGAGCATTCCTAGCTCCCTTGGATACATATGTACTACCTCGGAATGTTCAGATCCATCCATCGTTCACCCTTCCGGTTTCAGGGATTCAAAACCAGATCAAGGTGCATGAACCAACACCTGTGGGGACTGTGGCCGATAATTCTTGTAAAGAACTTCACATTACATGTGTCAATGGACTCTCCGTAGGTTCAGGGACAAACAAATCCAGGAACGATCGGTGGTGGCGACAGATCTGATCTTCCCCGAAGCCGAGATAGTACCGTCTCCGAGGTCCGGTTAATTATGTTGCACGATCTACAATGATGTACTAGCACATGCATGCATTGGGCAATTCCCAGAATTAAGCAGTCAATTTCCTTGCATTTTTGCTCCATACCAAGGGCGATGCATGAGCACAAAAATCTACCCTAAAATAAAGAGCAGAAAAATCAGGGTTTAGTTTCTTTTTATACTGCCTATCTGTTTAGGAATAAGTGACTTAGGCTGGTCCTAGTGGTAGTATCATACTACTAGTATCATATGCATGATACTAGTATATGATACTATGTCTCTAGTGCATTGTATCATATAGTAGTATCATAGTAGTGGTATATTTATTAATTTGTAGAATCTCTATGCAAAATGTGTGTACAAGATTTATTTGCCATTATGATTTCTAGCTTTACGTCTTTGTAATCGGTGTCTATCTATGATAATCTAACCTCTCTCTTCATTAATTATGGCCACATCAGATTTTTCTAAGTTGGCGTCGTAATCTGGCCTTGTAATCTTAGCACTAGGACCAGCCTTAGATATTTCTGAACGCACCGGGAGTACTACAGTATCTTTTTACCGTTGCGGCGTTGGGATAAGGAAAGAGAGTTTCTGAATGCTTCTTTTGCTTTTCCAAAGAGCGCTGTTAATCTTCGACGAGGCTGGCCCATTTCTGGAGAAAGGCACCATGCATGCATGTCTACATCCTGTTTTTCTTCTTCTCTTGGGGAGTTTGACGCCGTGCTGGTTCTATCCACTAGATTTAGTGGTGCGCCTTGGCGCACGACCCCGTGATGTTCGTACTGATCTACATTGTGTGTTACGGCGACAAAAATCAAGTGGAGAACAAAATCAGGTTTGGCTAAGTTGGCACATGACCTTGTGATGGTCATACATGTTTATATTTTGTGTTATGGCAATAAAAACTGAAGGGAGAACAAAATTAAATTTAGTTGTGTGATGGTCATACATGTTTATACCTCATGCAATTTTCTTTTAGCATGTAGCAGCAGCATAAAGTGTTAGATGCAGAGAAGTGAAGTTCAACTATATTAACAGAACATGCGAACTCATATGGGCAATGGGAAAAAAATACACCAAACCGACGGAGTTCCAGAAATCATACAATACGAGGCATGGACAAAAGCAGTTCAGTAAATAAATAACTATAGACCACGGACAAAAACTGACTAATAAGTACTCCCTCCGTTTGGAAATATAAGACGTTTTAGGTTTGTGAAGGAGATGTATCTAGACACCTTTTAGTGTATAGGTTCAAATGAATCTAGACACTAAAAGGTGTCTAGATACATCTTCTTCATAAACCTAAAACGTCTTATATTTCCAAACGGAGGGAGTAGATAACTGCATAGAACCAGGAAGTTATAACCGTCTTTTTCCTGAATATAAGGTACGCTTGACCGAAACAAACTACTGTACAATACTAATAAGTGCAGCGAGGCATCAAGCTAGGGATTTATGGCAGCCCTTTATCCTAAGGAAGACATGATAGGGTCCAACACAGTATGTAAGCAAGCGGCTAGCAGCATGATGAAGCAAAAGAATACGCAGACAGCAAGCATCACAGTACAATAGAGGTAGCATCTGCGCAAGGTGCATAGTGGAATTATTGTACACACCAACTACAGAAGAAAGGACCACCATCTTCAAATCCCAGGGCCTGAAGACAACAGAAAGCAAACAGCTACACACGACTTGTGTCACCAAACAGCAGCACTACTGCAAAACAAAACAAAGATCAGGTAGTGATTAGGCTGAAATCAAAGATTTTTTTCGAAAAGGGGATTACCCCGGCCTCTGTATCGATAGATACATACGGCCATTTTATTACTTTATTGCAATGTCGTTACAAATTATTACATCACGGGTCACACAATGTCTCGACATGGATCAGCCAAAGGAAAATAGAAGATCGAATGGGATGCATATATATCAATAAGCTAAGCGAAGACCAGAATGCCAACTGAATTGGTTGTATATATCCCGTGCAACCGATTCCAACCGGCAGCATCCAATATCCAAAGCCTGGCGCTTCTCCGTTGGTTGTAGGTATGACCATATACGGATCCAATGTGTTGCTAATGGAATAACCTGCATAAATGAAAAAGTTTTAGCATTATTAAATATATAATTATTTCGCACCTTCCATATGGCCCAAAGTACAACACATACGCCTACGCGAATCTGCACTTTCTCTTGCTTAAGAACTCCCCTTAGCCAATTCCCAAAAAGGTTTGATATATTTGTTGGGGGTGTAATATTGAAGGCCATATGTATGTCATACACTACCTTCGTAAGAGAACAATCAATAAATAAATGTTGTATTGTTTCCTCATTATCACAAAAACAACATTTCTTATTACCCTGCCAATTTCTTTTGACCAGATTGTCCTTAGTAAGAAGAACCCGACGATACAAGAACCACATAAAAATCTTGATTTTAATAGGGACTTTCATTTTCCAAATATATTTGCGAAGGAATCTAGTGTGGTCATTCATTAAATCCAAATAGTAAGATTTAACCGTGAATTCCCCTGAGTCCGTTAGCTTCCAAACGAAGTCGTCAGGCTGATTCGTTAATTGGACATTCATGAGGAGCTCGACTAGATGTAGCCACCTTGTCCATTTATTACCGGTTAATGACCGTCTAAAACTGATATTCAAGGACGTAGTAGACAAGACATCGGCAACGGAGGCTTGTTTCCGTTGGGCAATGTTGTAGAGAGAAGGATAATGTTGGGATAAAGGCTCGCTTCCCAGCCACGTATCCTCCCAAAAACGAGTGGTCTCTCCATTCTCAATTTTAAAGAAACACCGCTGAAAGAAATCATCTTTAATTTTCATAAGTCCCTTCCAAAAAGGTGAGTCATTCAGTTTTACCTTGACTTGTGACAAAGATTTGGAGTGCAAATACTTATTCTGAACCAATTCATACCAAACACCCTCTCCGGATAAAAGCTTGAAAAGCCATTTACTTAACAAACATTTGTTTTTGAGTTCCAGCACTTCCACTCCCAACCCCCTTGATCCTTAGGCCTACAAATTATGTTCCATTTGGTAAGCCTATATTTCTTTTTATGCCCATCGCTTTGCCAAAAGAATCTGGATCTGAAAAAATCTAGTCTTTTTCGTACCCCTATAGGTACTTCAAAGAAAGATAACATAAACATGGGTAGGCTGGTTAAAACAGAATTGATCAAAACTAGCCGATCACCATAGGATAAAAGCTTACCTATCCAGCTAGAAAGCTTTTTTTCAAATCGATCTTCTACTGGTTTTCACTCCCCATTCTTTAATTTACGATAATGAATTGGTATACCCAAATATTTGAAAGGGAAAGATCCAGATTCACAACCAAAAAGGTTCCTATATTCTGCCTCCGCCTCTTTGGCTCGACCAAAACGGAATATCTCGCTTTTATGAAAGTTTATTTTGAAAGGGAGTGGGAAGCGATGCCCTATGGAGACTCTTCCTTTCTTGTGAGTTTTCCGTCGATGGAGGATTTGGACATGGTGGATGGGATCCAGGTGCCGGTGCCACTGTGCACCTCTCAGCTCTCGTTTTCTGTTTACCGGACACAGGAGGTGCCCCACAAGCTTGAGCTGCAGCAGGTTTGGTTGCACGTCGAGGGGGTGCCACATTGTGTGAGGTCTTTCTTGGGTTTATGGGCGGTTGGTGGTCTCATGGGCACTACTTTGGATGTGGACCTTTTCAGTTTGAGGAGGCGTGGTGTCGTTCGGATTCTTGTTGCTATGATGGATACCAGTGTTTTCTTGAGGCTGCATGATTCCATAGGACATTACATTGTGACTGATGTCGTGGTGGGTCTCAAGGCTTATGAGCTTCGTTTTCGTTTGGAGCCGGAGGGTTATGTTCCAGAGCCTGAGTTTGCACCTTACTTATGGAGGAAGCGGGATGATGATCAGGATGATGATGCGAATGAGAAGCCTTCTGATGATGCTATGGATACTTCTGACACGGGGGTGGCTCACTGACGGTTGGGGCTGGCTCTTCCTCGACCACTACTAGGCAGGGTGGCTCGGCCATCCACGTGCAGGTGCTCAGCTAGGCTTGGTGCCTTCGGATCATGTGTTATTGTTTGTTGTTACTCCTTTTAATGCTAACCCTGCCACCCCTCGCGGTAAGGAACTTTTAGAGGCGCTTCCGTTGGACTCTCTCCTGCGTGGTTCTGGACCGGTGTTGTGTTCTCCTCGGGTCTCTCCTTCATAGCTTCAGGAGGCTTTGCATGTGGCTAGTGGTTCTTTGGAGAAGACTTGTGTTTCTTCGCTGCCGGCTGCCCCCACGCGTGGGAGGCCTAACGTGTTGGGTCGTTCTATTCCCACGCGAGCGGATCCGGTGCTACAGGAGGTGGTATCGGTTGTGCAGGAGGTCGTCTCCGGGACTTCGGCGCGGTGGCGGGCCCAGGTGGGGCTCGCCGACCGCGGGATTGTAGGGTTGGCTGCCGGGGCGCAGGGTGCTTCACCTATGCTGCTGGCGGTTCAACCCCCCTCGACTCTGGCGCGGGATACTGGAGGTCCCTCCCATGGTGCTTGTATGGTGGGCATGGAGGGGCGCTCTAGCTCGGATGGAGGACCTGTGACCGGGGGGATTGACCTGACCCAGGAGGGGTTGGGTTTGTCCCCAGTCGTAGCTGGTCCTAACTTCGTGGCCGGGACCCCGCTCGCAGAAGCTCTCGGCATGGTGTCGACGCTCTGGGGGCCTCAGCCACGGATGAGGACTCCTTGGGCAAGGCCATGCGGAGGAAGGCGGAAAAGAATTTGGACACCCCAGGTATATCTTCTAAATCCTTCCTTTCTTTCTCCAACAATTCTATTATGGATAAACTAGCTAACGTTGGTTTTAGTCTGGGGAGATCTGTAAGTGAAGTTAATCTTTCTAGTTCTGTTTTGAGACATATGGAGGTTGACCGTCTAACGGTTACTCCTAAAATTTTTGTTGTTCCTGACTATTCACCAATGGAGGAGGAGGAGTTGCATGCCACAATAGATGGTCAACTTTTATCTCACTTAGTTGGTGATGTGTCAGAAGTGGGCTTTGATGAGACTGGGCTGGATTCATTATATGTTCTTACAGCTTCTAGTCGGAAATCAAAGAGCTAAAGGTCCCGTAAGAGGTCACGTGTACCCAAATCTCCAATTGTTTCTCAATGAATGGCATGTTCTCAAATAGCAGAGGTCTTCGTGACTTGGCTAAACATTTGTTCTTTGCCGATTGTGTGAGAGATTATAAGTTGGATTTTTTTGGATATTTCTGAGACTGGTAGACGTGATTTCTCACAAAGTTAACTCAATCGCCTTTCTGGTGGAGTGGATTTTTCATGGGTATCACTACCGCCGCGGGGGAGATCCGGAAGAATCCTGTTAGGCGTCAGAGATGAGACTATGAAAATCTTAGCCAGTTCGGTTGGAGATTTTTTTATTAAACTCCATATCCGGAATAAGGCTGATGATTTCGTTTGGTCTCTAGTCGCCGTATACGGGGCTGCCCAGGATGTTTATAAGGCTGAGTTTTTACGTGAGTTGGAAAATCTAGCTAAGGACAATCCCTATCATATCCTTATAGGTGGGGATTTCAATTTGCTAAGATTCCCTCATGAGAAAAGTCGGGGACGATTTGATGAACATTGGCCTTTCATGTTTAATGCTGTCATTGATAGCTTGGACTTAAGAGAGGTTACAATGTTAGGAAGACAGTTTACTTGGGCTAATAGTCTTCCCGAGCCTACATACGAAAAATTAGATAGGGTGCTTATGGATACCGAATGGGAAGATAAATTTCCTATGATAACTGTTCGCGCTCTAGAGCGTATTGAGGCTTTATCGGATCATGCTCCATTATTGTTATCTGTCGGAACACCACCACGAAAATCCAAAAACAGTTTCAAGTTTGAACTGGGATGGATTGATCGTGATGGTTTTTATGAACTGGTGAAGGCTATTTGGGAAAAACAGTTAGTGGACGCACACCTATACAACGTTGGAACAACAAAATGCGTGCCTTGCGCAAATTCCTCCGTGGTTGGGCTAGACATACTGCTGGTATACTTAAAAAAGAAAAAATACGCCTTTCTGCTATTATTAATGATTTGGAGGCCTCAACGGAGGTTAGGTTATTGACTGCACAAGAGATTGAGCTTAAAAAGCAATCGAATGCAGAAATTGTCAAACTTATGCGTGAGGAAGAACTCAAGTGGTACCAACGTTCTAAAGCTAAATTCATCCTTGAAGGAGATGCGAATACAAGATACTTCCATGCTGTGCAAATGGCAAGCATAAGAAGAAACTTATTCATTCTCTAATTCAGGATGAAGGAACGATAGAAGGACCGCAACATCTTAAATCTTATATTACCAACTACTATAAATCCTTGTTTGGGGCACCGCCAGAAAATTTCTTTTTGTTGGATGAGTCCCGGACGGAGGATATTCCTCAGGTTTCTATTGAGGAAAACAAATTTATGACTGCCCCTTATACTGAGGAGGAGGTTAAACATGCTGTCTTTCAAATGGAACATAACAAAGCGCCAGGGCCTGATGGCTTTTCAGCAGAGTTTTATCAAAAATTCTGGGAAGTTATCAAGATGGATTTGATGCACTTTTTTGAGTTTTTGCAAGTTGGTCAGCTGGACATATTCAGGTTAAATTTTGGCAACATAATTTTACTACCTAAGGTTAACAACGCAGAACGTATACAGCAGTATCGTCCAATCTGTCTTCTTAACGTTAGTTTTAAATTTTTTACAAAGGTTGCTATGATTAGACTGAATTCAGTGGCTGATCATGTTATTCGCCCTTCTCAAACTGCTTTCATGCAAGGGAGAAACATCTTAGATGGATTTGTAAGCCTGCATGAAACGATACATGAACTGCACTCAAAAAAACTAAATGGTGTATTGTTTAAGATTGATTTTGAGAAGGCATATGATAAAGTTAATTGGTCTTTCCTACAGCAAACATTCCGTATGAAAGGTTTTTCAGAAGAGTGGTGAGCTCTCATACAGTCTTTTGTGTTTGGTGGAAGTGTTGCCATAAATGTCAATGATGACACAGGTAATTACTTCCAGACCAAAAAAGGGCTGAGACAATGGGATCCACTATCGCCTATACTATTTAATATAGTGGCAGATATGCTGGCTATCCTTATTGAGAGAGCAAAGACTGATGGCCAGATTGAAGGATTGGTTCCACATCTTGTTGATGGTGGATTATCTATTCTTCAATACACCGATGATACAATACTATTTATGGAACATGATCTGGAGAAAGCCAAGAATCTGAAATTAATACTATCAGCATTTGAGAAGCTCTCTGGATTGAAAATAAACTTCCATAAGAGTGACTTGTATTGTTTTGGCGAGGCTAAAGACGAGACCCACCTGTATGCCGATCTCTTTGGCTGTGGTCAGGGTCATTTTCCAATCAATTATCTGGGAATACCGATACATTATCGGCGTCTCACGGTTGCTGAATGGAAACTCGTCGAGGAAAGACTCCAGAAACGTCTTAATAGTTGGAAAAGTAAATTGCTATCCCTTGGTGGAAGACTGGTACTCATTAATTCAGTACTCACCAACATGGTACTGTATATGATCTCATTCTTCCAGTTACCGAAAGGTGTCTTGTCAAAAGTGGACTATTTCCGCTCAAGATTCTTTTGGCATGGGGATAGTAAGAAAAAGAAGTATCGACTGGCCAAATGGAATGTCGTTTGCCGGCCCAAAGAATATGGTGGATTGGGCATACATGATTTAAAAGTCAAAAACACCGCATTACTGGGTAAATGGTTATACAAACTTCTTACCGAAGAAGGGGTATGGCAAACCATTCTATGGAGGAAATATGTTGGCTCAAAAGCGGTGTCTAAACTAGTTTGGAAACCAGGTGACTCACACTTTTGGGCTGGGCTAATGGCTTCCAAAAAGTATTTCTTCCGGTTTGGAAATTTTAATATTAAGGATGGTTCACAGATTAGGTTCTGGGAAGATAAATGGCTTGGCCAAAATTCCCTTCGTGAACAATATCCAGCTCTATACTCGATCGTTAGGCACAAAGGGGATACTCTTGCTGAGGTAATGGAAACCAATCCTCCTAATGTGTCTTTCAGAAGAAGTCTCTTAGGTCCTAGACTTGTGTCTTGGAATAATCTTTTAGTGATATTATCCATGATACAGCTATCTGAGGGAATGGACGAATTCAAATGGAAATTACTCCATAGTGGTAAATTTTCTGTTGATTCATTTTATAGAGCTTTGATTCAACCTAATATTCCAGTCGATGACAATAGTAAAATTTGGAAGATGAGGATACCCCTTAAAACGAAGATATTCGCTTGGTATCTCCATAAAGGGGTGATTCTCACAAAAGATAATCTTGTTAGGAGGAATTGGCATGGTAGTACTGAATGCGTATTTTGTCATCATAATGAGACAATACGCCATTTATTCTTCCATTGTAAATTTGCTCGTACTGTATGGTCAATCATCCAAATAGCCTCTGGTTTATCTCCTCCTCGATCGGTAGTCAATGTATTTGGCAACTGGATGAATGAGATTGAGGATAAATATGGGACTTTATTTAGGGTGGGAGCGCTTGCCATTATTTGGTCGCTTTGGCTATGTAGAAATGACAAGATTTTTAATAATGTTGTATCTTCTCCCTTGCAGGTTATCTATCGAGCTACGACTGTCCTCCGATCATGGACTTCTCTACAACGAATGGAGTTCCGCGAATTGTTTGCGGAGGGTTGTAGGCGGTTGGAGGATACGGCGCGGGATATCTTCTCCCGGCATGGATGGCAGCAAGTGCTGTGGATACATCTTCCTTAGCTAGTTTGGAGAACTGTGTTTTCATTTAAATTATTTTGTAATCCTGTTTTTGTTGACTTGGTCCGAGACTGTGTGGTTGATCGGCTGTATGCATACTAGCTATGCAGAGGCCGGGTGTAAACTTACTGTTAAGTAATAAAGCGCTCATTTCCAAAAAAAAAGATGGGGTAGAAAAGTTTTGTTAAGAATTTTACTTGCGTGTCTACATTTCGAGACACAAGGGGGCAAGAGGAAATCTAATCCCCCAAGGACGAGAGATTGTTCGCGGGTCTCGCGGTCCCCCGGTTCACGAATCTAGTGCTGGTACAATGTACTCATACATGCATTGGATACAATGCACGACTATCCCTGGGCCGAATAATCGAAATCCATGGTTCACTTTGATCTTGTTTTTGTTTTCCTTTGCGGCCGTGTACCATGCATGTTGCTTTCTTTCGCAAAGTGTGTTATTGGTTTTCCACGAGCCCCTTTTTTTGGAAATTGGGTTTTCCACGAGCCTATCTTCTATTTTCTGTAGAAAGGACCCATGCATGCGACGTGCCCATGCTATCGATGGTGTCCATTGTGGGATGGACAACTAGACAATTGCCTTTTCTAGAAACATAAGATTTTATCATCTTTGAACTCTGTATCATGATGCATACAACCAAGACATTATAACATCCCTAAAAAAAGACATTATAACATGGTGTACAAAATGTGATAAATTTTTTTTTGCCAAATCAAAAGATTTAACATGTGGGAGAACCCTTGTTGGTATTATAGGCTTGTGGTATGGTATCAATGTCATTTTCCTTCGGCTGCCTAAAAAAGAAGTACAAGATCGTGTCATGAAAGAAGGAGTTTGAAGACCTCAAAATTTTACTCATTTCTTTTAGATTTTATTTTATAGTCGCTAGAGACAGTGTTGTCACCCATTTTGGAACGGATTATGACTAGGCAAGAAAGGCTCCTACATATGATGGACTCAGCAGACGCATAAAGAAAAAAGGAACCTAAAGGATCCAAAAGATACTTTAAGGAAATTTAGATGTGAACTTGGATATATCAAAATGTGGAGGCCTGGTCGGTTTACTCTACCTGTTTATATAGAGTAAGTTAAAGGAATCCTTCGTAAGGGTTACTACTAGACGGCTCAACTTGCACCGGTTTATGTCCAACAACCCAAGATCTGCTCTATTGAAGCTTGGAGATGAAGGAAAGTTCTGCTCCACCAACACCGAAGGATCATCGACGGTTCTGCACGGGAGACGACATGGACACTTGGGTCCGGATCCGGTACAAAGCCTGGTGGAGGTTGTTAACTAGTTTAAAGAGCTAGAATCAGCGTTAGATTCGGACTTGTAATGTGTAAGAGAATTCCTAGCTTGTAAAATAAGACCGGATGCGTAATATATATGTGTGTGAGAAGTGACAGACGATTGAAATATGAACATACAATCGACAAACACCCAATACATCTACTTTTTACCTCCTCGCCTTTGTCCCTGCTCCCATTTCTCCGTGAATATCACACATATTTCGTATGTAGCATAGATAAGAGAGCTAAGAGAGTCCAAGCCCATCTCAGTTCATCTCATCTCTGTTAAAACCTTCTAAGGGATTCGTTCAGAGGAACTGTGGCTTCGGGTCTCAAAAACGCCTGCTAGACTGTCTTGCTTGTCGCGCTTCTAGCAAGCCTCCTTCTATGTGAGTTGCGGCATCACCCTCGATATTGAGGGTACACATTATATGTATTCATGTAAGCCATAACCATTTCCGACACAACACACTTTCTGACGACTTCGTTGGGAACAAAATCTTACAGGAGTAGAGAGCGATACTAAGGGCACCCTCCTATGGCAACATCTGTGAGAAAGCCATCTTTAAAAAATTGTGCGTGACAAAGAAGGCATTTTCTGATTGGATGGGGCACAACCCGAGTGACATTGTCAAAGAAAAAAATTAAATGCTCATGTCTTTTATTCGGGAAATGGGCGTAGTATATCTTAATGATACCAGAGATACGTAGGAACCATTGGCAATGATAAATTGTGTTTATTAGTTGTATTTTTTATTCTCATGCAAACATGTTCATACCGGATAAATTGATGAACCAACAGTTTGTTCATTTTCAGAGAAGCCAAAAAAATGTGATATTGATTGTGCGTAACATCAAGATGGTGATTTTAATAAAAAAAACACTTAACAAATTTGTAGCTTTAAGAACATAAATTCTCAAAATTTTATACTAATTTTTTTACTTATTTGTTTTCATGTATTCTTTTTATTATAATTAAAAAATTAGAATTTTAAAGCATAGCTCAATATTATGATACAGTGTTCCATCTTAAAATTCTTAGGCGTGTCATAAAAAATATGGATGGTCACAGTTTCAATATTATATAGCACAAATTTCCCCAAGTATTTTGTTTTGAATTTAATTTAAGACGCCTCCCATTAAGAAACATGTGCACTTCAATTCCCTATAGATCTCAAATAGCAAAACAAAAGGAGAAAATTCATTACTCAATAGAATAAATTATTCCGCTCACATCACTCTGGAGTATTTAGATGTGCTCATGTATGTTTTTATATATTTTAGTTAACTTACTAGATAACTCTAGGGTGCGCATACCTAACAAAAATGTTCTGAGAGAGGTGGCGTTGGTTTATGTTTGGTCATCTCAGATTCTACATTTCCTAAGCCAAATATCACTAGAAAAAAAGTAGCCATCTGTCATGAAAAGGACCTCCGGCCGTCGTAGAAGGCACACCGTCAACCATGAATTTGTTCGTTTCCTATGGTAGATGTAAACATTTTATTTATCGTTTCATGGCCCCACTTTTGTCATGGATTTGAAAAAAAACATGATAGATACTCAACAAGTGCATCATGGAAGGGGTGTTGCAGCCTGCTTGCGCTGCCTCCTCGCCACCCACGCGACCAAAGAGAGTGGCCAACATTGTTGGAGATATGCCCAAGAGGCAATAATAAAATGGTTATTATCATATCTTCATACTTATGATAAATGTTTACATACAGTGCTATAATTGTATTAACCGGAAACATTAATACTTGTGTGATTTGTAAACTAAAAGAAAGAGTCCCTAGTAAAGCCTCTTGTTAAACTAGCTTGTTGGTTAATATATGATCATGGTTTCCTGATCATGAACATAGAGATGTTATTAACAACAGGGTCATATCATTAGGAGAATGATGTGATGGACATACTCCTATAGATAAGCGTAGCATAAAGATCAAGTCATTTCAATAGTTCAATTGCTATATGCTTTCTGATACATAGTAACCTAATTCCTTCGACCATGAGATCATGCATATCACCTTTACCGGATGGATGCTTTGATGACATCAAACACCACACCGTAACTGGGTGGCTATAAAGGTGGCATTGAGTGTTCGGAAAGTATTGGTTGAAACACATGGATCAAGAGTGGGATTTGTCCATCCATATGACGGATAGATATACTCTGGGCCCTCTTGGTGAAATGTCATCCAATTAGCTTGCAAGCATGTGACTGGCTCACAAGGGATCACATATCACGGGAACGAGAAAAGAGTACTTATCGATGAGGTTGAACTAGGTATGCAGAGATACCAACGATCATAACCTCGGATAAGTAAACTATCGTGAGACAAAGGGAAATTGGTATCATATGTAAGTGGTTCATTCGATCGCAAAGTAATCGTAGAAATATGTGGGAGCCATATGAATTTCCAGATTCCTCTATTGGTTATTGATCGGAGAAGTGTCTCGATCATGTCCGCATAATTCACGAACCGTAGGGAGACACACTTAAGGATTCGACGTTGTTTGATTAGTTATGGTATTATGAGAAAGAGACCGAATGTTGTTCGGAGTCTCGGATGGGATCCGGGATATCACGAGGAGATCCGGAATGGTCCGGAGAATAAGATTCATATAAGGAAAGTCCCGTTTCGGAGTTCGGGAATGATTCCGGTGTTTTCGTCGGGAATGTTCTAGAAGGTTCCGGAATATCCGGCACTCCAGGGGGAAGGGGTACATGAATGTGTCATTACATATTGGAATGATTTCATCATGTACTAAGTGTTCTTGCTGTTCCAAATAAATGATTAAATTGAATCCTAAAACAGAAAAGTCAAATGGCCAGTTTGAAAGTCAAACGGCTAAAACAGGAAACTGTGGGAAACAAGCAAGAGGAGGCAAAACCGACTTGGGGGAGGAGTCCCTCCTCTCCAAGCCGGCGCGCCACCCAAGGCCGACTTGGGAGGACTCCTCCCTTGGCCCCTCCCACCTATAAAAGGAGGGGCAGGGCCTCCTCCTCTAGACACACAAGTTCCTATCCTCTAATCTCCGGTTTAGAGCCGTTTTGGTTTAGAGCTTCTAATTGCACTAGCCTTCGATTTAGAGCCTTCTAATTGGTGTGTCTAAACCCTAGACCACTAATAGCTCTCTCTCATACTCCACCATACTCGCCGGCTTAAGGCGAAGCCCTGCGGGATCTCCCCTCTACTTCCGGTACCACGCCGTTGTCTTTGCCGAATCGCGAGAGAGTGCTACAACCTCCATTTTCTTTGGAACAAGGAGAGGAAGGTCTTCGTCAGTACCGAGCGTGTGACCGATCATTGGGAGCTGCTGGAACGCAGGCGCGGAAGGATCGTCTCTGCGATCTTGAGATCGGAAGTGTACGACTACATCACCCACGAGAATCTGCTCTCGTTAACCGCTTTGGAATCTTGAGGTAAGTTATTCCATCGACTCGTTGCTACAATCTAGTAGATAGATCTTGGCTTGTTTGTTTGTATGCGATAGAAAATTTTTGTTTTCCATGCTACTAACCCCTCTGATGGTATTAGAGTGTCTATATGTAGATCTGTTGCACGAGTAGAACACAATGGTCATTGTGGGCATTGATGCTTTTATTGTCGATTGCTTCTTGTGTACTTTGCATCTTGCGGTATGTTGGGATGAAGCGGCCCGGGCTAACCTTACATGACATCGTTCATGAGACTTGCTCCACGCTTGACATGCAACTTGTATTGCATAAGTGGCTTTGCGGGTGCCTGTTTCTCCTTGCATAGTTAAGATCCAATTTACAACGGGTGATTAACAATACTAGTATCAATGTTGTGGTTCATGTTCGTAAGTTAGAACGACACTTATTAACAGCCCCAAACCACATAAAACATGCAAAGAAAGTAGAGGCGTCTAACTTTGTTTTGCGGGGTGTCTGATGATGTGATATGGCCATGATTGTGATTATATATGATGTATGCAATGTTCCTTATTGTAAGTCGGCAACCGGCAGGAGCCATATGGTTGTCTTTAATTTCTGTTAAGACCCGCGTGTCTATTCAAAGTAGTTGTAATAGTTGAATCCGGTGGAAGACAACCATGGAGCAGCGTCATTGACCTTTATGCAATGCCGGTAATGATGGAGATCATGTTCGTGCTTGAAGATGGAGATCGGAAGCACAAAGAAGAAAGGCCATATCATATCACATATTATTGAATTGCATGTGATGTTAATCCTTTATGCATCTTGTATTGCTTAGTAGACGACGGTAGCATTATAAGATGATCCCTCATGCACATGAATTTCAAGTCATAAAGTGTTCACCCTTAGTTAGCACCGTTGTTAAAGCTTGTTGTTTCGAAGCACCACGTGATGATCGGGTGTGTTAGATTCTACAAGTGTATACAACTTGAGCAAGCCAGATTTGCTCATGCGGAAACTAAGGTTTGATCTTGACGAGCCTAGCATGTACAGACATGGCCTCAGGAACACGGATTACCGAAAGGTAGAGCATGAGTCATATAGTAGATATGATGAACATGTTGATTGTTCGCCATTGAAGCTATATCAACTCTCGTGATGATCGGTTTTGATGTGGTGGATTTGGTTTGTGTGATCACTAAAACAATGTGAGGGATATTGTTTTGAGTGGGAGTTCACCAAGATTAATTTAATTATTAATTAGAACTCAATTTATCATAAACTAAATCAAAGTGAATTTGCATAGTTGTTGTAGTCATTGGCATCCATTTACCACCTTGCGCTTAGTTATAATTGAGATGATAGAACTATAGAATTCTGGTTAGATATTTTACGAACTGGTATCATATTGTTTTAAGTGTTAATATAAAGTTTAAAAGTCCTATTGCAAACTTTCAGTAAGTTCCGGTTACTTCATGAAGTTTAATAATTAGTATTAAATCAAGAGTAACAATTCCAAGTGTTAGTATATAAGTATCATGTTTGTCTCCATGATTCTTGATATTCAAAGGATTCTCTTAATATCAAGGTTATCTAGGATCTGAAAGAGTTGTTTCAGAAACCATGATGTGTGGAAGATATTGTGATATCTGAAACGAAGTTTTGGTTGCAACATGATAGAGTATAATATGGCAAAATTCATGTTCTCATATTTGATGAGAATTTGCAAAAGGTTGGAGACACTAGTTGTCCTAATCCTCCAAAAGGTTTTGGAGAGCAACATTATACTTGCGATTCACCGTTACAAGCTAAAAGTAGCTTGATCATGGATAAATCCATAATGAGAGTGAATATTTGATGTAGGTAAAATGTTTACTACACCAAGAGATTACTAAATAAAGGAATTTGAAAGAACACCAAACATTTGATGATGGTGATCTACTTCAAAGTGCAAGTCCAAAGACATTGGTATTTAACTATACATGTTTTGGACTATGTGTCATATGTATGACTCCACTATTGATATTGATAGATTCTTTCAAAGCGAGAAAATCTTGAAAGAGAATCTCATAAATATATGGACGAAAGGAAAAGACTAGAATTGTTCAGTTTAAGTATACAGATGATATACATGTTATGGCTATATTCTTTGCTTATTAAACAATGTGGTTCTTAAGTATTTGATACTGAATTTGTTGGTGTGAATCGTCATACGAAACAACACAATTCATGAACTACAATGGCCTAAATAACTAGCAAAAGAATATGTGATGATGTTCATCGAGAACAAATAAAGGGTTATTGTGTTGCTCGTTAAAACATCAAAGCTTGCCTTAAAAATTTGTTTTATCAGGTATTATGAGAACAAAAGGGTTGTTCAAATAATTGTCGTAATCCATAAAAGATGGATGATTCACAAATCTCATTGGAGAAATCACATCCATAAAACTAGTGCTAAAAATGTCGAAAGACAAATTGATTGAAAGATCACTTAGGAAGTGACATCGCAGTTTAAATTATATTGGAAAGAAAACATGAAGAAACTCCATATGGATGGAATTTTGGAGTCTATTTGATTTTGATCAAATGACGCTTGTGAAACTTTCCTAGAGATAATCAAAACTTCGTTCATAGGCCAAAAGGGAACGAATGACTAGCTTATTGGAACTTGTACATATTGTTGTATGAAATCCATTATGTGTAGTCAAGAGCGATGGATTTCAACTTCATATGCTTTCTCCAAAATTTGAGTGAATATATGAATATTTACTTAATAATGATGAAGTATGAAACATTTGAAAAGTTCGAAGACTTTCAAGATGAAGTGCAAAATCATTGTAACAAGAATATAAATAGTTTATGATAAGATCATAAAGATATTTGAGTTACAAGTTTAGCATAATACCTAAGATTTAAGGAATCGTTCCGTGGATTTGCATTTTCCCGAAAACACCATAAGAGTATGGAGTGTTCGAGATATGTAATTAAACCCTTTTGACATGGTAAGATCGAAGGTATAATTCATAAAACTGCCATTGTATTTTAAAGATTAAAAGCTTTAGAGATTACCGTTTTTCCACTGAAAAGAGCTTCATCATAATCCGTTGAAATGACACCATATAAAGTTATGGTTTGGGATAAAACCCAAGTTGTCATTTCTTAAACATTGGCATGCTATGCATAAAAAGGATGTTTGCAACCAAAGTCGGATGAACCTGTCTTTGTATGTTATTTCGAATAACTGTTAAGTATTCCTCCATAAAACACCGGAGACAAAAGTGTTTGTCGCTTAGAACGTCAAGTTTCTTTGAGAAAGAATTTTTCGTGAAAAGATAAGTGGGAGGACAATAGAACGTTGATAAGGTTAAAGGAACCTTAGCTATATGTGCAAAGTTGCGCAGCGCCGAAAAGTGTTCCGGAGGCAGCAACAAAGCTCATGGCTCACGTACCTCAAAGGTTGTGGTCACGGAGATCCAAGTTCCAATTGAAACAAGTAGGTCGGTGTTATCACCGTATTTTGGCCAAAGACGGAGATGGGCCGTGATCAAGATGGGCTTGGAAGATACATATATTCAACGTGTTGTTGGATCGGCCTAGTGCGTGGATTTGGGCTAAATTGCCCGTGTATCTTGTATCATAGTAGGTTTCGTGTT
The DNA here is from genome assembly GCA_030063025.1 of Avena longiglumis. Taxonomy (NCBI): domain Eukaryota; kingdom Viridiplantae; phylum Streptophyta; class Magnoliopsida; order Poales; family Poaceae; genus Avena; species Avena longiglumis. Next base: position 558,849,996 of record CP125974.1, read on the forward strand.
TGTTTAGGTTCCGTTTATGTTTAGGTAGAGATAGAGTTGTAGAGTTATTCCAAAAGTAGAGAGTCTCCGGACTATAAATATGTACCTAAGGTTATCGAAAAAGGAGGACAACCACGTTCACAACAAACACAATCTCGGCGCATCGCCACCCCTTGTTTCTAGGGTTTCTTTCGGGTAAGTGCCATGCTGCCTAGATCGCATCTCGCGATCTAGGCAGTATCTACTTATGCGTTACCTAGTTTTACTCGTACTGAAGCGTTGTTGATGGCGAGTAATAACATTATCATAGATTGTTTGAGGCTAGCATCGGTGTTCTTTCATTACTATCGTCGAGGTTATGCTACCTCTAGCTATCTCGCTACCCTTGCACCTTTTCCCAAAGTGCAAGGGTAGCACCTTGCTTGATCTTTATTTAGTCGATTCGATCTGTTATAGTTGTGCCTTGTTCACCAAGGTTTAGTTTAATATCTACGTAATCAGGCCTTACAAACGGGTTGAACGATCCAGTAATGCATAAAGGACGTGGCTTATTCGTTCTAGAGAAGATGTTCCGGTAATTGGCTTTACGTTGGTTATTAGGCCTCCTCTAGGGTTAATATTCTTCATCTTTGTACGCATCAGGCTCAATCACGCGTGGGACGTTCCAACGTGGTGAGAACACTAAACCGTCAGAGATCGATTTAACTTGTAATGATCAAGCAAAACCCCATGTTATCATGAATCTAATGCGAACCATGGGGCAATCGGTTCTAGGAGCCGATTTACTGGAAACACAGAAGCCGATCACTCAATTTTACGTATACTTGTTTACCATGCAGAAATCAATCGGAGCAATCCTTCACCTTCCTGACCAGGTATAGGTCGTGGCACGCCGAACCAAGCCGGGCGTGTCGGAGCTTTTGGTTGCCGCCCGAGGGACCAGGCCCACCAGATCTGGAGCCTCCGGCTCTCCGTGTTGCTCGTCGCTGCTGCCGTGGATTTTGGCAGCAACACATTCTCGCACGCCCGGTGGGACGCTCAACAACGTCTACATCAACATCCGACGCTGCAATGGAGAATGGACCAGTCACTACGACGATCTACCCGACGAGCACAAGGCCAAATGGCACGAGATCAAGGCTCTCTTCGAGGAAGACCTCATCGCTCTTTTGAGAGGACCCGTAAGCATGGCATCGGTGGAAGGGGTTCTCCCGAGGGCTCTCAATGAGGTGGATCTGTCTCTTCCTTCGGAGGAGCGCACTGAGCTCTACGACGAAGTCAACTACATGGTGGCTCATTCTGCACCGCCATTCCGAGAGCCAGTGAACGCTTTCGGCGGTCGCGTTCGCGTAGTTCAGAGATCATGAAGCATCGATCTCCCGGGACCTACTTTAGGGACTCACCAGGAGAAAGACCGCCTGCACAGGCCACAGCCCTTCTCACTTGCCGCCGTAACCGCCAGAGCAGCGGCTTACGTCGTCTACAAGGCTGGAGGCGACCCAGCGATGCCAATTCCTGTTTGAGCCACCTAAGGAGATCCCACACGGATATATATGCGCCACGTCGGATGCAATAACGACACGCACCAAAGATTGCAACCGCAGGGTTTCCATGGCAGGAGTTCTGGGGCAGGATCTTGAGGGCGTGTTCCGAGCGGCGATGGCTGGGATGGACGCCGACAAAGCGTGGCTAGCCAAGTATGCCATGGAACAAGTCATGAGAATCTAGCCCTACGGCTCAAACAAAGGAGCAAATCGGTACCATCTGAGGGACGGTTAAACCGTCAAGAGAAGGACAATCGGCTATTCAAAGCCGTACCCCAACGAAGTTTGATCTAATTCCGCTGCCACCCAAGTATAAACTCCCCGAGTTCTCAAGGTCGGAAGGGTCGAGCTCGATCGAGCATATAAGCCGATACCGCACAACTAGGCATGATTTCGATCGGATCGGATGCGTAAGATTTTTTGCGCAATCTCCGACAGACCAGCCTTTGGGTGGTACACCACTACCACCGATTCAATTCATACCGAAGCAATGGAAGAACAGTTCCACATCCAGACCATTCGTGAGGCTACCGAGGTGGCATTGCGACTGGCGCAGCGCGGTGAGCGAGGAGAAATGAGCCGAGTACATCCAGCGCCAGATCGCCAAGAACCGATGTTACTCGGCTCGTTTAATCGAGAAGGAAGCGGTCGAATCGGTGTTGGGTCTCTCACCCATCAAGGATCTGCTTTCAAGTGGAGTACAACTCATTGGCGCACATAGCCTGTAAACGGCGATGTATGAACAGCGCCACCGAGTTGTACCAAGACAAATTCAAGCGTCCGATAGGCCTGGTCGATGCGTAAGAAGAAGATCCTCGCAGACCGGGAGGTGGCCGTGTTGAATGGGCTCGGGGCGATCCGTGGCACGCAAATGGGTGAAACAGCAAGGGCCTGCGAAAGGGTTTGACTTCGATGTGAGCAAAGCTGAACAGATATTTGATTTGCTGCTGAAGGAGAAGCAACTGAGGTTACCCGAAGGCCACAAAATCCCTACGGCTCAGGAAATGAACGGGAGGCCGTACTGCAAGTGGCATCAATCGTTCACCCATACCACCAATGAGTGCAAAGAGCTTCGCCACCAAATCCAAATGGCGATAGAACAAGGCCGTCTGATCCTTGGGCAGTTCGCCATGAAAGTGGACACAAACCCATTTCCTGGCGTCAACATGGTAGAACTCAGTCGCTCCGCGAGGCGTAAGCTGGATTTCTCGTTCGGCGTTAATATGGCGGTCAGGTACCACCATGACACGCATAAGGAAGGTGGTCGCTCGGGGCAAAGAAAGAGAGGAGGCTAGTCCACGCGACCGCCCGACACGATGACAAAGCGGTATGCAGAGGAACAAGTGAGGAGAGTGCGATATCAGAAGCCACATTCCACGCATCTCCTTAACAAGTATGAGCGCCAGTATGACCAACGTCACTGGCGCGACAGAGACGACGAAAGATATGAGCACCTTGCTAGGGGACCGTCAAAAGAAAAGGAAGGCGCAGACAGGCATTGAGATTGTCCTTTCTTCAAATATTGCTGGGGCGCGGGAATGAGCCGATTGCCTACAGTCGACAACTGCCCGGAATGCAGTCAGCAGAAGGGGGACACGAGGCCAGTGCCAGTATTCAAACGTCTAGGGCCTCTTCCGCCCCAGAGCCGTCACAAGGAGTCCGCTCGAGCAGAAGACCTCGAGAAGCCAAAGGATGACAAAGACGAAGACAGGTATCACCGTCCAAGGTGGTGTCCCGACGGACTCAAACACACCCAGAAGCGTAGAGTGCAGCGGCTGCGTAACTTAGAGGAAGGCAAGCGCAGATTCCACGCTTTGAAGAAAGCACGGCTGATCCGCCGTCAAAGTGAGGCGACTTTGGAAGCGGAAGACCGCCCGACAAGGAAAGAGTGGCGCCTAAACCGGTAAAAGCCGATGCAAAGACATCGGCACAAACATGGTGTTTGTACTCCGTCGAATCTGCGCGCCAAGAACCGACGAGCTACCGGGTACGCTTTGATGCGGTCCACGGCGGTTATCTTTGAGAAGCCACGTGAGAAGGGTTACAAACATTTGAAAGCCACATACTGCGAGGTTACATCAATGGGCAACCTGTCGGCAAGATGTTGGTGGACACCGAGCGGCGATCAATATCATGCCATACTCCATGCTACGACGTTTGGGACGCTCCACGCAGATCTGATCAAAACCAACGTCACGTTAAGCGACTTCAACGGTCTTCGGAACGCAAGGCGTCTTGAGCGTGGACTTGACGGGGCAGGAAAACCGTACCACGTCATTCTTCGTCGTGAAGAGCACTTACCGCCTTGCTAGGAAGGGATTGATTCACGCTAATTGCGCATCCCGTCCACAATGCACCGCGATCGATCCGGTGGGATGCGAGGCGAAGTGGAGGTCATCCACGCAGATGATTCTATCGAGATTTCCATAGCTGGCATGAACGTCCGGGAAGCGAAGACCAAGAGCCGATCTCGGAATCAATCTAGACGGCTGCGGCGTATTGAAGCTAAAAAACGGGGTGAGGCTGGTCTTATCCATCGGCCTTCTGAGTAGAAAAGCCCACGATCATCCAGGGTACGGCCGATCCTGCGATCGCCACAAAAAATAAAAGCAGCGATCATCGACAAGCGGCTCATGTGGTCGTAAGGCAGAGATGCTCGCCATCAAAACAATAAGGTGTAAACCGTCCTTCGATGCAAGCAAAGGGGCCGATTCAAACGATCGCCCAAATTATTTTTGTTGTCCTCACCTACCGTTTGCCACTGTGTTTAGCGTCGATTTGACAGTGACGGAAAGCTAGGGTATGGGTTTACATCCGCCGATGAGCTAGAAGAGATCGACATTGGTCCCGGGATAAGCCACGACCAACATTTATCGCCAGAAGTTAGATCCGAGTCTGCGGGGCCCGATGATAGCCCTTGAAACAATATCCGATCGCCGCTGGGACTACAGAGATGCAGGTTGGACAGAGCATCATCGAGCATCGACTCATCAAAAAGGATTTCGCCGTTTCAGCATGAAAGCACGACAAATGAAGGCGAAATTCGGAAGAAGTCAAGAAAGAGGTCGAGAAAATGTTGATGACCAAGTTGATCGGCCATGCGGTATGCCGAGTGGATTTCTAGTATCGCACTGTAGAGAAGAAGGGTGGCCAATGGCGTGTTGCTATAGATTTTCGAGATCTCAACAGAGCTACCCCAAAGGATGAGTATCCGATGCCGGGCGAAACATTAATCAATGCAGCAATGGTCATAAGATTTTGAGCTTCATGGACGGCAATGCCGTTACAACCAGATCTTCATGGCTCCGGAAGACATACACAAGACGCATTCGAGTCCCGTGTTCTGGGGTTATTTGAATATGTAGTCATGACGTTTGGACTGAAAAATGCCGGCGCCACGTACCAAAGGGCCATGAATTATATTTTCCATGATCTGATCGGCAAACTGGTGGAAATCTACATCGATGACGTGGTGGTCAAGTCTGCTTCAGCGCACGGACACTTGGACGATCTGCAACACGTCCTGGACCGAACAAGAAAATTCGGCCTATGGATGAATCCAAAGGCTGGTCAGTTATTGGGTTTTTTGGTCCATGAACACGGAATTGAGATCGGCCTGAAAAGTCAGGAGGCAGTGCGAACAATGAAGCCACCCACTACAAAGAAAGAACTGCAGTCCCTCATCGGCAAGATCAACTTCGTCAGAAGGTTCATCTCCAATCTGTCAGGAAGAATAGAGCCGTTCATGGGACTAGTAAAAATCAAATCTGACGAGGAATTCCGCTGGGGGGCAGAACAACAACGAGCCTTTGACGAGATCAAAGAATATCTGACAAAGCCGCCAGTGTTAATTCCACCTCAGCCTGACAGGCCGTTCTACATTTACTTGTCAGTGGCTGACACGTCCATCGCCTCGGTAGTGGTGCAAGTTTATGATGGGCTGGAGCGAGTCGTCTTTTACATAAGCAGGAGGATGCTGGACGCAGAGACAAGGTACCCTGATATCGATAAGTTGTGCCTCTGCCTGTTTTTCACCTGCACCAAGTTGCGCCACATTTTGCTATCAGCAGAGATCATCATCATATGCAAATCAGACGTCATAAAGCACATGCTGTCGGCTCCTATGTTAAAAGGCCGACTGGGCAAATGGATGTTTGCATTATCAGAGTTTGACATCCGGTATCAACCCGAAAGCGATTAAGGACAGGCGGCCGATCTTATCATTGAAAGGATCAACACTAACATAGCCGCACCGTCCATAAGAGCGTGGGCTATGTTTTTCGACGGATCGGTTTGTGGCGATGGCTGCGGCATCGGCATTTTACGTGTCGCCGGGGCAACATTTTCCTTCTCCATCGATTGTCTACCTCTCGCACCAACAATGTAGCCGAGTACGAGGCAATATGCAAGGATGGAGTTACTCCTCGGGGAGCTAAGCGATGGAAATTTTTGGAGACTCCAAGTTGGTGATTTCACTCACGGAAGACTACAAGTCGAGAGCGAGTCCCTCTTCCCATTATGGCTGCCTTGCCATGTGATGACGCAATTCGGTATGTAAACTTCACTTGGATCCCACGATCGCAGAATACCGAGGCGAACGATCTTGGCGCAGATGGCTTCGGGATACAAGGCGTGGTAGAAGGAGCCAACGTTCGTGCAGTTCACAAGCGACGATCGGAGAGCCGATATCTTCAATTACTTGAAAGATTAAACTGGGGCACCTAAACAGATAAGGTACAAAGCCATGAAATGCGTGCTTATTGGGGATGACATGTTTCTGAGGACTCTAGAAGGGCTATTGCTCAAATGCAGGGACAAAGGCCAATCAGCTCCTACACGAGGTACACGAAGGCGCTGTGGAACTCACCAATCGGCTCATAAGATGAAATGGTTGATCAGCGATCGTGGTTTTATTGGCCCACCATGCTTGAGGACTGTTTCAACTACTACAAAGGGTGTCAAGCATGTCGAAATTTGGAAAAATCCGGATGGTACCACAAGAATGAACCCCATCATCAAGCCTTGGCCATTCCGAGGTTGGGGCATGGACATGATCGGCAAAATCAATCCTCCATCAAGCAAAGGCCACATGTGGATTCCGCTATCATGACTACTTCACTAAATGGGTGGAGGCTGTCCCGATGAAGTCGAAACTCGAAGGATGTTATCAATTTTGTGAAAGAACATGTCATCCATAGATTCGGATTCCCAAACTATCACGACCGATGGAGGTTCGGTCTTTATTTCTCGAGTTTAGAAAATTTCTGCGAGGACATGGGGATCAAGCTGATTAGATCATCTCCATATTATGCTCAAGCAAATGGGCAAGCGTCCAACCAGAGCCTCATCAAGCTGATCAAGAGAAAAGTCGATGAGCACCCAAGGCGTTGGCACGAGGTTTTGTCAGAGGCGTTATGGGCTTATCGCATGTCATGCCATGGAGCAATAAAAACCTCACCATACCATCTAGTATATGGACAAGAAGCCGTCCTACCCTGGGAAATTACGGCTGGATCGAGACGCGTCACTTTTCAGGACGATCTAACAACTGAAGAATACGCAACCCTGATGAGTGACAGTGTGGAGGATTTACCCGAGCTCAGGCTATGGTCACTGGAAAAAATTAAAGAGAACAAGGCCAAAGTAGCTCGTCCATACAACAAGAAAGTGAAGCCAAAGGAGTTCCACGTTGGTGATCTGGTATGGGAAGCTGTGTTGCCCTTGGGGACTAAGGATGCAACATATGGTAAATGGTCTCCAAATTGGCACGGTCCGTACAGGGTCGACCAAGTTTTAAGAGGAAACGCATACATGCTCGAGCAGTTGGATGGCATAAAGTTCCCAGTGGCGGTCAACGGTCAACATCTCAAGAAATATTTCCCAAGCATGTGGGATGTTGGACAATAGAACTTGAGGGGCCGATACATGAAATCGGCTAAGTAAAGGCACGTGAGACAATGGACAGTAAAAATATGGGGGCCGATGCTGAAAATCGGCCGAATAAAAACAAAAAATATATAGCCGATGCACGGTCATCGACTCTAGAGGTTCACACGTGTTACAAACAGGTGCCAGTTCGCGCATACAAGCTGCTGAAGAAATGCTTCGAGGGCGTGGAGGGCGCCAGCATGAACACGATCCACCTCGGCAATCTCAGCTTCGTCATCTTCATCTTTGCTTGTCACTGGTCGTTTGGGCAGGGCACGTTTTTCGATGGGCAATTGGAGATTTGGGTCGCCCGTTTTGAGAAAGGTCGCAGGTCATCGTTTGAAATCAAGAAGTGGCCGTTTTAATGTGCCTAAAGATGCGACCAAAGTTTGACCACATCAGCGTTTTTGGGAGAAGCCGATGGATAGTCATCGGCTCTTTGCGATTTGACTTGTTTAACTGTATGCGTGCAGTATGTTGAGAGCCGATGCAGTATCATCGACTTTTAGGACATCGACCTATCGTGGCTATCGGCAAGATCAGGGGCAAACAAGGCAATCTTCGGGGAATAGATTTTCATTCATTCAAAAGATGATTGCTTACAAAGGACGATTGATTACAAAAGGGAGCCTACTACTATCGTTGCTCATGGTTCCTAATCTAAAGGCGAGATAAATACGTCGCCATGCCGCCGCCGTCCTCTTCGCTGTCTTCGCTGCCACGGCATCATCCTCGCTGCTGCTGCTGAAGAAACCAGCGGGGACCTCTTCGTCCTCCTCGTCATCTTCAGTGTCTTCACTGTACCCGGCTCGGAAGCGCTTCGTCGGTGTATACTCGTCTGAGGATGGGTCCTCTTCCGATTCCTCCTCCTCGTCTGAGGACTCGACGCCCCACCAGGCGTCGTTGCCTCTTCGCCTCCGGTTCCCGTCAACGAGGCGAGGCTCTCTTCACCGTCGGTCGATCGCCCTTCCGACTGACGGCAATAATCTGATCCCTTCGTCCCACCATCGTGGGCGAAAGTACTACGCCGTGGTAGTGGTGCGTCGGCTCTCGGTCGCTAATCGAGTTGGAGGCGTGGGAAGACACACCGGAGGAAGCAGAGGAGGCCATGGCAAGAAAGAGGGTTTTTTCGGCGAAGGAAGAGGGTTTTCTGGCAACTGGAGGAAGATGGGGATTGTGAACTTTTCAGGCGAATTTAAATAAGGTGAATAGTGGAGAGACGGTTCAATGCCATAGCGGTTCCCCAGATTGCACTGCCAAAAATCGTCAAATCATGCACTGCGCAGGAGTTGAGAAGACGGGGCATCATGATGAAGGGGTAGCGTGACGATTACATTACGCCACGCGTGCATCGACGCGACCCGATAAAAAAAAGGGGGAGGAGAAGAAGAAAAAAACACACAGAGTGGTTTTGGAATTATCATTGCCAAAACCAGGGGGGCATGTGTTATCACCGTATTTTGGCCAAAGACGGAGATGGGCCGTGATCAAGATGGGCTTGGAAGATACATATATTCAACGTGTTGTTGGATCGGCCTAGTGCGTGGATTTGGGCTAAATTTCCCGTGTATCTTGTATCATAGTAGGTTTCGTGTTTGTTTAGGTTCCGTTTATGTTTAGGTAGAGATAGAGTTGTAGAGTTATTCCAAAAGTAGAGAGTCTCCGGACTATAAATATGTACCTAAGGTTATCGAAAAAAGGAGGACAACCACGTTCACAACAAACACAATCTCGGCGCATCGCCACCCCTTGTTTCTAGGGTTTCTTTCGGTAAGTGCCATCTTTGCCTAGATCGCATCTCGCGATCTAGGCAGTATCTACTTATGCGTTACCTAGTTTTACTCGTACTGAAGCGTTGTTGATGGCGAGTAATAACATTATCATAGATTGTTTGAGGCTAGCATCGGTGTTCTTTCATTACTATCGTCGAGGTTATGCTACCTCTAGCTATCTCGCTACCCTTGCACCTTTTCCCAAAGTGCAAGGGTAGCACCTTGCTTGATCTTTATTTAGTCGATTCGATCTGTTATAGTTGTGCCTTGTTCACCAAGGTTTAGTTTAATATCTACGTAATCAGGCCTTACAAACGGGTTGAACGATCCAGTAATGCATAAAGGACGTGGCTTATTCGTTCTAGAGAAGATGTTCCGGTAATTGGCTTTACGTTGGTTATTAGGCCTCCTCTAGGGTTAATATTCTTCATCTTTTGTACGTACCAGGCTCAATCACGCGTAGGACGTTCCAGTTACGTGGTGAGAACACTAAACTGTCGTAGATCGATTTAACTTGTAATGATCAAGCAAAACCCCATGTTATCATGAATCTAATGCAGAACCATGGGGCAATCGGTTCTAGGAGCCGATTTACAGGGGAACCTGGGAGCCGATCACGGCTCGAATTTTACGTATACTTGTTTACCATGTAGGAAATCAATCGGAGCAATCCTTCACCTTCCTGACCAGGTATAGGTCAGGTGGCACGCCCTCGAACCAAGCCAGGACGTGTCTTGGAGCTTTTGCCGTCGCCGAGGGACCAGGCCCAGCCCCGGAGCCTCCCGGCTCTCCGTGTTGCTTGTCGCTGCTCGCCGGTGGGTTTTGGCAGGCAACAGTCGGATGAACAATCGAATACCAAGATTTGAGAGTTAAATCATTATTTGACAATAATGATCCGACTACATGCAAAGAAGCGATGATGAGCCCTGACTCCGTCAAATGGCTTGAAGCCATAAAATCCGTGATAGTTCCATACACGAGTAATCAAGTTTTGAACTTGAAGGACCCTCGAGAAAGGTGTAATACCTTACAGTTGTGTTTGGATCTATAAAAGAAATAGACATGGATGTTGCACATCTATGAAATAGTCGACATGTTCGGAAAGAGTTCACAACAATGTTCAAAGGTTGACTATGATAAGATTTGATCTTTCATAGCGATATTTAGTCTAGACGGATTAATGTAGCAACCACTACATATAATTTTGTTATATGGTAGTTGAATAAACAAAACAAGTTCTTCTAATAGAATTGTTACCTAGGACGTGTGCATGACACGGTCCATAGGGTTTTGTTAATTCAAAGGATGATAAATGCATATGCAAACTTCAATGGTTGAAGTAAGCATCGCGGAGTTGGAATCTTCACAATGATGAAATTGTTAAAAGAGTTTAAATTCATCAGAGACAATGAAGATGCTTGCGTTTGCAAGAAATTAAGTGGGAGCGCTATGACATATTTCTAATACGTTATGTGGAAGACATATTGTTGATTGGAAATGATGTATATTTTATTAACACATATTAAGAATTTCATCCCGATGAAAGACTTAGGAAAAACCCAAATATTTGGCATCAATAGACGCTAATATGGTTGTGCCAGAAGTACATAGACAAGATATTGAATGAGTTCAATATAGAAACTACAAGAGAGGTTCTTGTCGCACAGAAAGGATTGAATGAGTTCAATGTTGATGATATATATTCAAGTGTATTGACATTTGGTAAAGTGAAACAAATAATCAAGTATAGATTGATACTTGATGTATGAAATCACAAAGAGTATTTATATCAATCATACTGTGATATGTACAAATCCAGATATGTCCTATGCTCTAAATGTTGTGAGCATATACCAGAATGATTCGTAAGATGATCATTGGACAATAGTAAGGATATTCTTATGATCTTTTGGAAGAACTAAGAGTGTAATATTTGTAGAAGTGACAAATAGATGGTTAGTTCATTGTAAAAGTACTACATTGATACTAGTTTTGTCACAAAATACAAATTAAGTTTATCTCAATCTAAACTAAGGGTGGCACAATATAATGGAAAGTAAGTTCCATAATGGATTTGGATGAGTTCCAAAGTTAAGACATTGTGACAGATACTACAACAAAAGGCTGAGTATATGACTGCTACTATAGCAGCTAAAGAGGGCATTTGTGTCAAGTAGTTTGTTATCAAACTAGGTGTAGTTCACAACGGTATAATACTATGAAGATATATTGTGTGACAATATTATCAACATGTTTTAACCCCAAAGAGCTAAAGGTCACACCGAAAGACCAAATTTATACAAAGCCATCTCATTAGAGAATGAGTGATGCGTAGGGACGCAAAGACATGCAATTACACACGGACCTGGAAGTGTCAGATCCGGAGATCAGTTGACCATTAGCAATCGTGTACATACAACACCGGAAAGCCATAGGTGTTGAATACACAAAGGTTTGAAACTAGATTATTGACTCTAGTGCAAGTGGGAGACTGTTGGAGATATGCCCAAGAGGCAATAATAAAGTGGTTATTATCATATCTTCATACTTATGATAAATGTTTACATACCATGCTATAATTGTATTAACCGGAAACATTAATACTTGTGTGATTTGTAAACTAAAATAAAGAGTCCCTAGTAAAGCCTCTTGTTAAACTAGCTTGTTGGTTAATATATGATCATGGTTTCCTGATCATGAACATAGAGATGTTATTAACAACAGGGTCATATCATTAGGAGAATGATGTGATGGACATACTCCTATAGATAAGTGTAGCATAAAGATCAAGTCATTTCAATAGTTCAATTGCTATATGCTTTCTGATACATAGTAACCTAATTCCTTCGACCATGAGATCATGCATATCACCTTTACCGGATGGATGCTTTGATGACATCAAACACCACACCGTAACTGGGTGGCTATAAAGGTGGCATTGAGTGTTCAGAAAGTATTGGTTGAAACACATGGATCAAGAGTGGGATTTGTCCATCCATATGACGGATAGATATACTCTGGGCCCTCTCGGTGAAATGTCATCCAATTAGCTTGCAAGCATGTGACCGCTCACAAGGGATCACATATCACGGGAACGAGAAAAGAGTACTTATCAGTAACGAGGTTGAACTAGGTATGCAGAGATACCGACGATCATAACCTCGGATAAGTAAACTATCGTGAGACAAAGGGAAAGTGGTATCATATGTAAGTGGTTCATTCGATCGCAAAGTAATCGTAGAAATATGTGGGAGCCATATGAATTTCCAGATTCCTCTATTGGTTATTGATCGGAGAAGTGTCTCGATCATGTCCGCATAATTCACGAACCGTAGGGAGACACACTTAAGGATTCGACGTTGTTTGAGTAGTTATGGTATTATGAGAAAGATACCAAATGTTGTTCGGAGTCTCGGATGGGATCCGGGATATCACGAGGAGATCCGGAATGGTCCGGAGAATAAGATTCATATAAGTAAAGTCCCGTTTCGGAGTTCGGGAATGATTCCGGTGTTTTCGTCGGGAATGTTCTAGAAGGTTCCGGAATGTCCGGCACTCCGGGGGGGAAGGGGTACATGAATGTGTCATTACATATTGGAATGATTGCATCATGTACTAAGTGTTCTTGCTGTTCCAAATAAAGGATTAAATTTAATCATAAAACAGAAAAGTCAAATGGCCAGTTTGAAAGTCAAACGGCTAAAACAGGAAACTGTGGGAAACAAGCAAGAGGAGGCAAAACCGACTTGGGGGAGGAGTCCCTCCTCTCCAAGCCGGCGCGCCACCCAAGGCCGACTTGGGGAGGGACTTCCTCCCCTTGGCCACCCCTCCCACCTATAAAAGGAGGGGCAGGGCCTCCTCCTCTAGACACACAAGTTCCTATCCTCTAATCTCCGGTTTAGAGCCGTTTTGGTTTAGAGCTTCTAATTGCACTAGCCTTCGGTTTAGAGCCTTCTAATTGGTGTGTCTAAACCCTAGACCACTAATAGCTCTCTCTCATACTCCACCATACTCGCTCCGGCTTAAGGCGAAGCCCTGCGGGATCTCCCCTCTACTTCCGGTACCACCACAGTCTTCGGAATCGCGAGGAGAGTGCTACAACCTCCGCTGCCTGCTGGAACAAGGGAGAGGAAGGTCTTCGTCGAGTACCGAACGTGTGACCGACTGCGGGAGCGCTGCCGGAATGCAGCGCCGGAAGGATCGTCTACGCGATCTTGAGATCGGAAGTGTACGACTACATCACCCACGAGAATCTGCTCTCGTTAACCGCTTTGGAATCTTCGAGGGTAAGTTATTCCATCGACTCGTTGCTACAATCTAGTAGATAGATCTTGGCTTGTTTGTTTGTATGCGATAGAAATTTTTTGTTTTCCATGCTACGAACCCCTACAAACATATCTGCGCATGTCACTCAACATAGAGTAAACGCTGTTGACATCTTCCATCGCGCGTCGTGGATGAATAGAATCTGTTGACGCAGATGCAGCGCCTCGCCGACATGGATGTACAAATCGCACCGGAGAACTGCTGGAGAATAGCCGATGAACCACCTCGCTGACGTAGCTACGACCAGCTGCGTTTCCTAGGTGCAGATAAGCACAAAATAGGAAGTGGAGTCATTGGTGGGGACTGCGTCCGTATTCTCTATGTGTAGTCGGATGGTCCCTTTTACAAAGGTAGGGTTCCATCAAATGGACCCTCATGGGCCTTAGCTATCTCACACTACTCTTCATGCACCTTTTGTGTATAAGGCACACCATTTTGTATCGTCAATTGTTTGCGATTCTATACACACAGATGACCTGAGTATAACTGTTTTTTATGTTATGAATACGCCAACATGTTAGGAGCCCTATACTTCCCATAGGCTTTTCCTATGGTCAATCATTGGCGATTGACATTTCACGGACGATTCTTTTCCATTTGTCTCGTGTGATAGAGGTTATTGCAAACTCTTTGTTTAACTAAGTATGTTTCGATAGCAATTGCATTTTTCGTCTACACATAACTCTTTGCCTAGGCATTAACAGAATAACTAGGGCATATATAGTCTAAAAGAGCTTCAATCAAACATGGTTGCCCTAGCTACTTATTATAAAAGACTACTAACTTGAGACATTATATAGTTCTTAATAACTACTTAGTACACGCTAGATAATTAATTAATAACTAGTCACTACACACTAAATGTCATCGCTGTCAGAGGAGATTATTTTGGCATGGTCGGTGTCGGTGGCTCTACACATCACGGACCCTGATGCCCCGTCCTCTAACATCTTGCGTCTAGTCGCGATGTCTTTCCAAATGCCCACAATTCCGTCAAATCCGTCGACGGGAAACTCCAGACAACGCAATGCGCAGACCTACCCATGTGGAGAGGCCTCTATGCGTACGGCTTCCTTATTCTTGGCGTGTAGATGGTCCTCACAAAGAGATGTTGGTCTTCTTGGCGGGCAACGGATCCTCTTAGCGGGCAGAAAGTCCTCACGGACCAGTGCCGCATATTTAAATCAGCTGGGTATTTTTTTAGGGCTTACCCAAAAAATAGGGCACATGGGATCCATTGGAGAACCCATTTTTTACCTTCGGTGCCCTATAGAACAATTTTTAAGCAATGGACTATAATAGGGCATCCATTAGAGGTGCTCTAGTTGTACGTGTGGTGTGACTTGAACGGAAGGGAAAATGATGGAGGATAAAGTCAAGATCATGTCCAGCCGTCCCCAAGAGCCCCCAGGATGCTGGCAATGCAAAAATGTCTTAACTGGTCTCCTAGATGCTCGTTTTATGTCGGATTGGGCCAAAACTTCATTAGGAAAACCCAAACTGAACCCAACGTATCGTAAGCACACGTGGGAGCACCGGCGGTAGCGAACAGACGCGTGGGCCGGCTCTGTTGGCGAGCCAAGACGATTTTCCCTCCTTTTTCTTCCCACATACCACATCTTCCCCGTCATCTACCGTAGCTCCCATTATTTTCTTTTGCCCATACCTGATATGTTCATTGATCCAACACCGATATGTATCAGGCGAAGCATAGGAAGAATATGTCACTGGCATGAGCAATGCTGAGTGCAAATCCTCGCTACATGGTACACAAAGTCGGCAATACAAACAATAAGATCGGAATATGCGATCGGGGAAAATCGTACATGCCCAGAATATCGGAGAATTAGGTACATGAGAATGGTCACGAGGATGTGGTCATTAACGGAGTGCCCGTGGGAAGGGGCTTCCCCCCGCCAGTTTTCTGTAGCTTTTTTGGTAGGCTTCTTCCAATGACACTTCATCCGGCTGCCGTATGGTTGCTCGGTGGGGTCGGAGGGGGCGGAAGCCTTCGAACCACCGGAAATCGCACAGGACTTCACGCCGAGGTGGTTCCGCCTGACCGCGGGAGGAGGGACGGAGTTCTGCCACGATGGCAGGGGTGCCGAGTGGGCTTCTATGATGGAAACGGCAGACAAGGGCATGGGAGGTGATGCGTGCAACAACACTTCGTTGGGAGACCCCAAGAAGAAGGTATGATGCGGTACATCAGCAAGTTCTCCCTCAGTAAGAAACCAAGGTTATCGAACCAGTAAGAGGAAGGAAACGCCACATAGGTGTTGCAAGCAACGTGGAAACCTGCACAACACAAACTCAAGACTTTGCCCCAACTAACAGTGAGGTTGTCAATCTCACCAATTGCTGTAACAAAGGATTAACTATATGGTGTGGAAGGTGATGATGGTTTGCAGCAAGTAAACAGTAACAATGGAAGATGTATAATAATGGAAGTTTTGAGACACTGCACATAGAACTAAGAATGGCAACTATGCTCTCTTAACTGGTGCCTAAAGGTAAAAAGTGGAGACTCAATATAATAGTGGAAGAAAGGCCCTTCATAAAGGGGAGCAGGGATTTCAGGTTTTAAAATGAGCTTCCAAAAATTATGATATTGGTTAGCTTTCAGCCCTCATTGCCCCTATCATAAGCATCTTGAAGTGATTAAGATTAAAGTGAACAAACTATGGAGTATATGATTGACAAAGTATAAGTTGGCAATCTCATGTCCCTTGAATACGAGGGCCGCTCCTCATGCTACTCAAGTTTAGTTACTTGCAAGTTCTTGTCATAGTAAGTACATGTGTATCATAGAGAATCGACGACGGGGTACCCTTTGCACATGGTACAGGAGATTTCCCATAACCAAAATGACAAGGCAAGCAGATAATGAGCATCTCAGCATTCTTCTTATTTACCATGACAATATGGTGCTTTTTTCTCTCCTTCCTCTTTTCTCATATGTCTCTTTTTTTCTCAATCTCTTTTTTTAAGAAGAATGCTTCATAGATGTCACTATGGTGATGCTGCAAGTTTCCACCATGATTAGGCATGGCTTAGGCTAGCGGCCCAGGTGTTCTCTAGCACAAAATACACAACTCCATGGACTTACAAGCCCCCTTTCATTTCACACCGATGACATCGATAGACAAAAGAGCATGATATCAATTGCGTACAAAGTACAAATGTAATGTTGAAAGCGTTCCCCATAACATCATGGTTCTGCTAATTCCAACGTATAAGTGCAATCATATACAACATAGATGACACAATGGTTCAAGTTTATTAGGGGCAAAGAATATAAAATGTGCCATCAAGTTCCAGAGAGCTTTAATCACTAAGTTTTCACATAACAAAATACTGAAGATAGCTGAAAACAAGAATATACTTGGAATGGTGTAACACACCATGCATAGAAATTTATAGTGTACACTTTGAAATAACTTTGTTTCTTGGGAGTTGGAAGCATGAGTAGAGCTTACTCATACAAGTGGAGGCTAGCAAAAGACTGGAAGCAACCAACTAAGAGAGCAATAATGGCCATAATCATGCAGAGCGACAAAACATTACTAATCAAAGCATAGAGTGGTACTACAAGTCAAGGACTAAATGATCATAGAGGCTATGGTGAATTGTTCATAGTCATAACATGGTGTGAGCATGTGCCAAGTCAACCCAAACAAAGCAACAAAGGCGAATACCACAATACTATGCTTTTGTATGCTAAAACAACACATGATTTCTTCAAGGCACACTACGCAATCCTATTTGTTTGGAACAAGTCATGATACAACAATAATCACTAAGCATAAGGTCAAAACAACACCTAGCATGGCATCCAAAAGTCTAAGTCACAGTCAATGCAAGCTCCACTTGCACTTTCAAGCAAAAACTTTTCTACTCCTTTTCAACACCAATAAACTTATTTGAAACAACACAGCGAGAGCGGGGTACAAACTAATTTATTCAAGCAAACTAAACAACTAAGTAAAGCAAACGAAAACTAAGACGCTCCAAGAACAACACAACAGTGTATGAAACAAAAAAAATGAAGTGTCTAGAAAGACCTGAGCTTTTTATTGATAAAGGAGGCATCCCCAAGCTTTGACGCTTGTACCTCTTGGATATTTCTTGGGGTGACACCGGGGTGGCATCCCCAAGCTTGAGTTTTTGTCCATTCTTCATCTCATTACATCATTCTCTCTCTACACCTGAATTTTTTTCCTTCATACAAAACTTCACACAATCTTCATTAGCAATATTATTGTATTCAAAAGATAATATACCCTTGGGTTTAGCTTTAGAACAACAAAACTTTTCACTAAAAACACAAGCTACTATAGCAACTCCTTTAAAAAGATCAATTTCCCAAAAAAGAACCCAAAAATGAAACAATAAGAAGCAAATGCAAATAATGACAGAAATCTGTCAAAACAGACCAGCAGGTAGAAACCGATTTTTTCAAAGACATTTTGTTAATCAAATAAAAAAGTGTTGAACTAACTAAAGTTAGCTAACATACTGTGGTATTTATTCCTAAATTTTCATCTCGAGACGACTTACAGAGACTCCTCACGAATTTTTATGGTGGACGACAAAAATCTGTTTCGGGACAGCAACTCCCCAAATCTTACTTCCCTCTCATTAGAGGTCATTCTTGGCACAAAAAGCAAACAAAAAGGATAAGAAGAGGTCATTACTAAAGTAATAACTTCCAAGACTCAAGAAAACTCTTGGGTTATCTCCCAACAAGTACTTTTATTTAACGCCTTTAAGTTAGGCACAAGAAGCAAGAAATCAAGTATTTTCAAATGAAGAAGCATTAACGTCAAACCTTGCTTTCAAAGGAGGAGCAAAAAGCAACTTCTCTCTCCTCATAGGGAAGTCTTCAATACCTTTTTTGAATGGAATTGATATTAAATGGTTCCTTCTTTCATATCAATGATGGCACCAACAGTGTAAGAAAAGGTCTTCCCAAAATAATAGGACAAGAAGCATTGTATTCAACATCCAAAACATAGAAATCAACATGGACATAAGCATTGTTAACCATAATGAGAACATCATTAACACTACCCATGAGTTTCCTCTTAGCATTATCATTAAGTGGGACATCCAAATAACAATCTTCCAAAGGTGGCAAATCAAGCATTTCATAAATCTTCCTAGGCATAATAGAGACACTAGAACCAAGATCACATGAAGCTTTGAGATCAAAGTCATTCACTTATATATTAATAATGGGTTCCCAACTATCTTCTACCTTCCTAGGAATAGAAGCTTTGTGTTTTAACTTCTCTTCCTTAATCTTAACAAGAGCATCTGTAATGTTTTTGGTGAAAGCAACATGCATATCACTAGCATCAGGACTTCTAGCAAGATTTTGTAAGAACATAATCACTTCAGAGATATTGCAACCATCTATATCAAAATCAAACTTAGCATCACTAGTGGTAGACTCATTGGCCTTAGGCATTGTAGGAGGAGGAATAGGGACTTCTTGTGGTTTAGTGGCATCCATATGGGTGGTGGTGATGGTGCACACACTATTGTTTCTATCAATTTCAGCTTCCCTTTCCCACTTAGCATGAAGTTGGGATAACAGTCTAACATTTTCATGAATAGTAACTTGTATGGCATAAGTAGCAGCAAAGGTACTTTTCATGGTTTCAGGTTTAGCAGCCATTTTATTAATCAAAGAGGACTGTGCTTCAGACAAAGAGGAAATATTTATCTCAACATTTAAAAGTTTTTCCTCCATAGTCTTGTTGAAAGAGGTTTGTTTACTAACAAAGTATTTGAGCATAACTTCAAGTTTAGAGGGGGCACTTCTAGCATTGTTGTAGGAGTTTCCATAGGAATTGCCATTATTAGGAGGATAAGGCCTATAATTGTTGTTGCTACCAAAATTATTCCTATAGGCATTGTTGTTGAAATTGTTGTTTTTAATGAAGTTCACATCAAATTTCTCTTCTTGAGCAACCAAAGAGGCTAAGCGAACATTGTTTGGATCTAAAGGAGCTTTCCCATTAACAAGCATAGCCATAATAACATCAATCTTATCACTCAAAGAGGAGGTTTCTTCAACAGAATTTACCTTTTTACCATGTGGAGCTCTCTCAGTGTGCCATTCAGAGTAATTAACCATCATATTATCAAGGAGTTTTGTTGCAGCACCCAATGTGATGGTCATAAAGGTACCTCCAGCAGCTGAATCCAACAGGTTTCTTGAAGAGAAGTTTAAACCTGCATAAAAAGTCTGGATAATCATCCAAGCAGTGGGTCCATGAGTGGGACAATTCTTAACCAAAGATTTCATTCTTTCCCAAGATTGAGCAACATGTTAATTATCAAGTTGTTTAAATTTCATAATATCACTTCTCGTAGATATAATCTTAGCAGGAGGGTAGTAATTTCCAATAAAAGCATCTTTGCACTTAATCCAAGAATCAATACTATTTCTAGGCAAGGATAGCAACCATTCTTTGGATTTTCCTCTCAAGGAGAAAGGAAACAACTTGAGCTTAATAATATCTCCATCTACATCCTTATACTTCTGCAGCTCACAAAGTTCAACAAAGTTATTGAGATGGGCAGCAACATCATCAGAACTAGCACCAGAAAATTGCTCTCTCATCACAAGATTCAACAAAGCAGGCTTAATTACATAAAAGGTAGCATCAGGAGCAGGTGGAGCAATAGGAGTGCTAAGGAAATCATTGTTGTTTGTGCTAGTGAAGTCACACAACTTGGTGTTCTCAGTAGAGTTCATTTTGGAAAAAGTGGGGCAAGCCAAAAATAGCAGCAGCAACTAGAGCAGGAATAATTTTTTGTGTGTTTTTGATAAGAGAAAGCAAACCAAACCAAACTAAACTATTTTTTTGGAGTTTTTGATAAAAAGAGGCAAACAAAACCAAGCAGAAGAAACTAAGCAAACCAAAAACAAAGTCAAGAGAAAAAGGTTGAGGAGGACTCCTCTTGTGAAGACGTCCTTAGCCTCCCTGGTAACGGCACCAGAAAAAGTCTTGATCCGTGCAGCAGCACTTCATTGGGAGACCCCAAGAGGAAGGTATGATGCGGTACAGCAGCAAGTTTTCCCTCAGCAAGAAACCAAGGTTATCGAACTAGTAGGAGGAAGGAAACGCCACACAAGTGTTGCAAGCAACATGGAAATCTGCACAACACAAACTCAAGACTTTGCCCCAACTAACAGTGAGGTTATCAATCTCACCGGTTGCTGTAACAAAGGAACAACTGTATGGTGTGGAAGGTGATGCTGGTTTGCAGCAACTAAACAATAACAGTGGAAGATGTATCAATGGTAAAGATTGGACCGGGTTCCATAGTTCACTAGAGGTGTTCTCCTTATAAACAAACATGGCATGCTGGGTAAACAATTTACAACAGTGCAATTGACAGGACTGAGCAAGGCATAACAATGCAATACTAGACATAAAGATCCTATGAGATTCTATTGGGCAATACAACAATATACATAGAGCGCCATCCAACTGCATCTATGACTAGAAGTCCACCTTTGGGTTATCATCTGAACCCACTCAAGTATTAAGTTGCAAGCAACAAACAACTGCTTTAAGCAAAGCGTGTAAGGTAAACAATCCACTTATTCCATGAATAAGAGACCATTGTTTTCTCCCTAGTGGCAACAACACATCTACAACCGTAGATATTTCTATCACTTCCCTTGATTAAGTAGAGGCATGAACCCACGATCGAGCATAAATACCCCCTCAACAGCTACTTGGCCAAGATAGGTACAAACAACCGAGAGCATGCAAGATCACAAATGACACAGACATGATAGAATCAATAAGACAAAACAATTAATCAATCTGACATAGTAATCTCAATATCCATCGGATCCCCGCAAACACAACATGCATGATTAATAATAGATGAGATCTTAATCATGAACGGAGCTCACAAGATCTAGACATGAAAAGCACAAGGAGGAGATACAACCATCTAGCTACTACATGGACCCATAGTCCAAGGTGGAACTACTCACGCTTCATACCGGAGGCTGGCATGATGAAGAAGAAGGCCTCCGGGATGATCTCCCCTCCGGCAGGGTGCCGGGAATTGCTTCAGATCCCCCCGATCTAGGGACGATGGTGGCGGCGGCTACATATGGTTTCGTGGAATATTGATCGGGTGCTTAGGGTTTAGGCATCAGGGCTTCTTATAGGCGAAGAGGCGAGGCTGGAGGGCGGACAGGGCCCCACACCCTGCCCAGGCGCGGGCCCACCCTAGGCTACGCCTAGGGGGGGTGTGGTCGCCCTGTGGCGCCCCTCCGTCTCTCCTCTGGACTCCGTGTTCTCCTCGGTGAAATATTGACTTTGGCTTTTGTCCTGTCCAATTCCGAGAATATTTCCTTACTAGCTTTTCTGGAACCAAAAACAGCAGAAAACAGGCAACTGACACTGTGGCAACTTGTTAATAGGTTAGTACCAGAAAAAAATATGAAAAACACCTCAAAGTGTGGACAAAGCAAAGCAAGGTAGATACTAAACAAGCATGAAACATAAAAAATTATAGATAAGTTTCCGACGTATCAGGAGGGTTTATGGCAACGGCGGTAAGGCATGGAAAGGACTAAAGGCGCGAGGCCGAGCAGATCGGTGATGATGGCGAAGGCGGCGACAATGGCTGTGCAGGAAGCAGGGAAGGGGAAATGTTCCTCCTGCCAACCGAAGCGTTTGGATGCGGCGAGTCGCATCATGAACCCTCTATATAGAAAATATGCAACACAGAAAGGGTATCAGTCACTCTCATAGTATCATTTAGTCTCCCCCTCTCCCTTATCTCTACATTAACTAAGCAAGGCCCGTCGACAGCCGGTCCTCCCCTGGTGCCTCTCCGCCGGAATAGCCGGCTGGAGTAGGACTGGGGGCGACGCCGTAGTAGGTAGGGTAGGTTTATTTGGCTTTATGCCGGTAGTGGGATCTATGCCCGGTCGTGGAGCTTTGGATCGTGACCGCATCAAGGCTTTAGGGTTCGTCCTCATGGTGCTTGAGCTCCTCTGGTTGGAGTTCGGTGCGGCGGTGGCAATCACCACTTCCTCGAATAAGAAGGTCAAGCTCTGCCTCCTCCTTCGCGATGTCATTCAGCTCCCCCATCTCCCTCTGGCCGGTAGTGGTTGCGAGGGGATCGAGATGGAGGGTTCACTGACACGGGATGTTGGTGGCAGCGGGATTGTTTCCACTCTGGCGGGTGCGCGCGCCGCCGTGTGGACGTCGGTCTCGTTGGTGGTGCGGGTTCTTCCTCATCAGTCCGGTCGTGGTGGCGAGGGGATTGAGGAGGACTGGCTATGGCGAGCAGGCGGATCCCTTATCCTCTACGCTGCTGGCCGCCTCAAGCAGTGGAGGTGCTGGCCATCGACGCCTCCTCCGGCCGACCATGGTGGTGAGGGGCGGAGGCGCCTTGGTGAGCTCTATCCTCTGTCTCTGAGACTGTGCTATGTGCTGCAAGTTAGAGCAAACTACACCAGGGATTGCCGTCGTGATTTTCGGCTGATGGAGCGGTCAGTTAGTGCGCCAAGAGAGCGCCTTCTTCAACCTCCAATTCGGAGGCCAGGTTATGAGTTCCTTGCCAGAGTTCCCCCTTCTTGCTGCCAAGTGGTTTCGTCCCCGACAGCGTCCAGGCGGCTGGCGTTGGAAGCTCATCGTCAGTGGAGAGGTCTAGGGGTCGGATTGCTTTTTACCTTTTCTCGCCGAGGTCCTTTTTTTAAAACAACTAGGACTTTATTGCTTTATTTCTATTTCTGCAAGACCTGGTTTGTAAACTGTACCCATCGCTTGAATAATGTATGCATCCCGGGATCCTCGGCGATCTCTCCTTTGTTTTTAAAAAAGGGAAGATCGCATTTACGGTGAGCCGCAAAAATATTTTTGATGCGGTAGGTTTTACCCTATCTAAAATGGCTATTTTTCAGCTCAAGTGACGGTTATTTTGCGGGTTGGCTAACGATACGGTCCTCTGCTTTGAGGACGTAGATGGCCGTTGGTATGCCCGTGTCACGGCCGTGGATGCTAGTCTAGTTATGTGTTCTTCACTTCACTGCTCACCTACAGACGTACTGTCGCGTGATACGATCCATCAGACAGGACAGCGATGAGTGGTACGCGCGCGCCTTGGTCGTGCGTTTGGTCATGGCAGAGGCAGAGGTTGTACCAAACTGATCCATCTCTGAATCTTTCAAGTACGGGACTGAAGTAACGAGGCCGGGGTGGTGTTTACCCTCTCTGTTAATGCAGAGGAGGGCATAACAGCTCAAATTCAAAAGCTGGTGGAAATCTTCCTAGTGCGACTGGTCCTTCAATCTTTTGATTGTCAAGCCCAAATGATTGTGGCGTTGAAGACCGAGCTCGGCATGCAGCACTGTTGGTACTAGGCTGGACCTGAAACTGAATCCACGAGAGAGAGAGAGAGAGAGAGAGAGAGAGAGAGAGAGAGAGAGAAGCGGGAGACATGGAGTTGGACGTACTCATCGAGAGCATCAGTTTCGACAGTTCTTCCTCTGCGTCGTCTTCTGTAGTTGTGTCTACTCAAGACTCCTCAAGTGCTAACCGTTTTCGCAATCCTTTGTCGCAGTAGTATCCACTCGATTACTGGCTGCTGATGATCAATGATCCCTTCTTCGTCTCCTAGAGAATTGGCCAAGCTAGCCAACGAGGAAAGACCCCCTTTTCATTACCATCACACTGACTGAATTCGTTCTTCTCGGGGAGTTGTATGGAGATTCGGTCTTTCCTTGCATATTCTGGGCTATGTTCAGACAGCCCCTGCCGGCGACGCCACGCCACGCACTCCACAAAACGGCCACGAGCTCCTCCTCCTCCGCCGCCCTCCAGCAATTCCCTCGCACCGCACGCAACCGGCCGGCGAGCAAGACCAGAGGTCGCCTCTGTTCGCTCCCGCCACTGTGCTCACAGTGGGAAATATACACCGGAAAAGGTTCCTTCTTTTATTTATCCGTGTCCTCTCTTTTCGCGCCCCCCCGCTTCTTTTTGAACCAGTTTAAAAAGCCACCCCACACGCACCCAACCCAAGCCACCGCCCACACATTCCCCCGCACGGCCGCTCTCCCTGCCACTCTCGCGCGGCCAGCTCCTCTCGCCTCAAAATGCAGATCCTCCGCCTCCTGGCGGCGCGCCGCGCTGCCTCGACCATCACATCGACAGCGTTCGAGCGCGGGGACACTAGCGAGGACGACGAAGGGCCCTTCTTCGACCTCGACTTCTCCTCATGCTCCGTCCGCACATCCTACTCCGGCTCGTCGGTGTCCGACTCTGACTCCGACGAGTCGTGCGCGGAGCTCGACTTCATCATCTCCCTGCAGCGGACCCGCTCCGGCGAGCCGCCGCTCAAGTCCTGCGCCTCGGAGCCGTCGGCCAGAGCCAACAGCTTGCAATCGCAGCAGCACGGCGCACGCAAGCGCGGCGTCGGCTCCCTGCGCTCGCTCAGCTTCGGCGCCAGAAAGGCCGAGCCGCTCTACGGCCGCCCAAGCTTTGCTCGGAGCTCCAGCGGCCGACGCAGCTTCGCCCGGAGCAGCGGGCGCTCGCTCCGGCTGTTCTTGGAGTCGCCGCCCCGCGCGACGGAAGACGACGAGCATCACGCCGCGGAGCAGACCTGCAGGCGCGCGCCGTCGCGGCACGTCATCCGGAGGTGCCTGGCCAACATCTCGCGCCGGCTCCGCACGGCCGCGAGTCCCCGCGCCGATGGCCTGCGCAAGTGCCGTTCGGCGTCGTCCGCGGAGCCTAGTAGGCCCAGCTCGGTGACACGCCGGGACGACTCGGCTGCGGAGAAGCAGGACGGCATCGCCGGCGCCATCGCGCACTGCAAGGAGACGCTCCACCGAGCGTCCACGTCACAGCCCGACTCGCCGCTGCTACGGTCGAGGAGTGAGTGACCCTGGGAAGGAAATGTGAAGGTGGTGCGTAGGCTCGCCGAAGCTGTTGGCTAGCGTCCCCGTCGTGGCCCCTCTGGTAGCCGAAACGGAGATCCAGCGTGAAGCTTCTGCTGAAGTTAACTTCAGTAAAGATGAAAGCAAGGGGAAGAATTCTAAACTAGTACTGCAAGCAAATCATAAAGGTGACAGGCAGGGACACGGGGTGGGACACGGGGTGGTTAAGCTTAGGCACTGGAGATCACTGATCGCAGCTTGTTTATGGGTGTGTTGTGTGTTTTTAGTTTATTAGGATTTTTGGTTAGTTGGAACAAGTGTTGGGAAAGGGCTCTTTTTTAGGCTTTCTTTGCCCCCAACAATCGATCAGTCAATCACAATCCCTTATGTGGAAGCGTGGATTGTAGCTGCTGCGATCTTTTTGCGTTTCTCCTCATTTCTCACCATCCTTATCTTTGGAAAGGGCTTCGCTAAAGCTAATGTTTCGTATTGCTGAATGACTGAGACCATTGTATGATGTGGATGGTTTTGGCTTTGCTTTGCCCTCGCATGTATAGTCGCATCGCACTCCCTTCTTCTGCTTACCTCGGCCTAATTAATTCCACCCGAATGGCACCGCGTGATTAAGCAAAGCGGCGTGCCTCCATCTCCTGTGACAGAGTGGAGGTTCTTGGCCGCCTGTCAATGATTGTACTAGCTGCATATATTTAACGGCGCAGTGATTGTGGAATGGACCAATGCTTCTGTACCAGACACTCCAGTATACTCAGTGGGGCATACATCAGCATAGGCATGATCTACCTTTACCGCATACAGAGCCATGGCCCCTGCTGCCATGAACTTCCCAGGAGAAAAAAATGGAACAGAAACAACAAGTGTGCCCCGGCGGGTAATACCCAAAATAACTGCTCCAACAAGCGGCGTCCTTTAGTCGTCTGGAGCATTGTGTCTAATCACCTATTTAGTCTTTTCCGCTTCTTGATTCATATTTCGACTTTGTGTGATTCGTTAATTGTAACCGTGGTGTGAATTGTCGATTTTGGATACTGAACTATTAATAGAAGACTATGTGCATCAACCCATGCAGAGGCCGGGGTTTTACCCCCTTTTTTATAAAAAAAAAGCGATGCCCAGATACAGAGTACCTTTCAGTTATCACCGCGCGCGGCAAGCCGACAGAATTGCCATGGATCTCGAGTCATCTGCCATTTGGCCATGGATAATAACTGCGCCTCTGATTCCTTGCAGCGGCCGGAGCACACGGCGGCTGCATGCAGCTTGTTGGCGAAACAAGAGCATGCCTCACTCCCTCCCTTGGATAGATATACATACCTCGAGATGGTCAGATCCATCCATTGTTTGCCCTTCCAGTTTCGTGGATTTAGCAGGAACACAGAGGTGCATGAACCAACACTTGTCCCATGGGCATTATTGTGCCCGAGAAGTTTCTTATGAATCTTACGTTGCATGTGTCAAGGGACTCACTACGGTCAGGGGCAAAGCACCCACTCGAGAGGGTATTTTTTATTCTTCTTTTGCTTTCGTTGTTAATATTCTATGAGCCTGTCCCATTTTGGCCGCGTTTCTTTTGCTGAAGTTGGTCCATATCTCAAAATCTGTTGATCAGGTCCCGTACAAATATTCTTCGGTCAACAGAAAAATAATTGTATAGGACCTGATATACAAGTGGACGAACTAGCATGATTAACACCTGGTAATTTAAATCTAGAATATTGTTGCTCGTCTTGTTTCTTTTCTCTGTTTTGGCCGCGTATCGTTTGCTGAAGTTGGTCCACACCTCCAAATCTGTGGACCAGGTACCATACAAATATTTTTCAAGTCAGCTACCCTATGGCCTGTTTTTATTCTTCTTTTGGGAATTTTGACACCGTGCTGGTTCTATCCATTCTTACGTGGTCTACTACTATACTACCTCCGTTCCAATTAATAAAACGTCCTCATTTTGCGTGTTTTTTCTTTGACCAACTAAATATATAAAGAATGTTGTTACAAAATTAGCATAATTGGAAAGTTTATTTCAATACGAATCCAATGATACTAATTTTACACGATATAATCAAATTTTAGTTGTTCTATTCATTCGGCCAAATTTTGCTTTGAAATACGCGTGCGCCTTATTCCTTAAAACGGAGGTAGTACTAGATTTGCATTCCCGCTTATCTATGCTCGCCTAACAAATGTTGGAGATTCCGAGTCGTTGGGATTTCAGCCAATTATTAACATATTGATATCAGATGGGGCAGAGAAGTTTGTTTAACAATTTTACATGTGTGTTTACATTTGGGGACACAAGGGGGCAAGAGGAAATCTAAGCTTCCCCAATGACGAGAGATTGTTCACATGTCTCGTGGTTCCATTGCACGAATCTAGTGGAGATGCATTGTACTCGTACATGCATTGGATGTAATGCACGATTATCCCTGGCAATCAAATCCATGGTTCACCTTGATCTTCTTTTTGTTTGCCTTTGCGGCGTTGTACCAGCAAAGAGCAACCGTAGATTGCTTTCTTTCGCAAAGTGTGTTGTTGATTGGTATTCCACGTGCCTATCTTCTACTACTATTTTCTTTAGAAAGTCACCATACATGCGACGTGGCCATGCCATCGATGTTGTCTATTGTGGGATAGACAGTTAGATAATTGCCCTTCGTATAGAAACATAATATTTTATCATGCATACAACAAAAACATTATTACATCGTTTATTAAATATGATAGTAATTTTCTAAATCAAGAAGATATAACATGTGCGAGAACTCTCCTTGATATTTACAGGTTTGTGGTATGATAGCAATGTCATATTTGTTCAGTTGCCTTAAAAAGTAAAACATTGTGTCATAAAAAAGGAGTTTGAAGACCTCAAAGTTTTACTCATTTCTTTTAGATTT
This sequence comes from Avena longiglumis, assembly GCA_030063025.1. Taxonomy (NCBI): domain Eukaryota; kingdom Viridiplantae; phylum Streptophyta; class Magnoliopsida; order Poales; family Poaceae; genus Avena; species Avena longiglumis. The sequence continues at coordinate 558,878,377 of CP125974.1, forward strand.
TATTTTCTAATCGCTAGAGATAGTGTTTTCACCCATTCATGGTAGCCTTATGACTATGCAAAGAAGGACTGCTACAGGTGATGGACGTGGACACGTTCGGTTCTAAACAAGAGAAAAGAATGAGTCAAGGAGCAAGTCTATTAATGAAAAAAAAGTGAACCAAAAGAATCCATGTGTTGTTTTAAGCAAACCTAGATGATAACATGGAGATATCAAAAGATGGAGGCCTGGTCGGTTTACTCTACCGGTTTATACAAAGAAAGTTCTAGGAGAAGAGCAGAGCCCACACCCCCGCCAGGGCCTCCAGGAGCAGAGCAGAGCAGAGCCCTCACCCCCGCCGGCAGGCCATGTCCGCTCCATGAGCAGAGGAAGTGGGGTCTCCGGGAGCATAGCACAGGCCGGTCGCGAGCTCCCCCGCCAGCCGTCTCATGCCTCGAGCAGCTCCGTCGTTGCCGCTCGCCACTCCGTGCTCGCTCCCGCACCGTCCGTCCCCTGCCTCGAGCAGAGCAGAGGCTTCCGCCGCCTCCCTTGCCTACCCGCGACCACCTAGGAAGGCCAGCACGTTTGCGGCCTCCTCTTCCCCTCCCCGCCCACCGCGTGCCCGAGCACCGGCCTCCCTCGACAATCCTCTTCTTCGGTGAGAATCCTCAAATCAAATCAATGTTTCCTTCATTCTTTTATGCATGAAAATAGTTCAATGCGAGAATTTCAAAATAAACCATGTTGCTATAACACTAGGAACAATTTTCCAATGTATATAGACATACTTCAAGCACAAGATATTGTTGAAAATTTATACTCCTAGATGAAAACAGAAGAACTAACTAAAGGTCAAACCAAAAAAATAAATTAATCACATTATTGTTTAGAACAAAAAACACTAGTGGGAAGAAATGATGTATGCCATCACAAGCTGTAGAACAGTCAAGTTATGCAATTAGAGGAGGTAAATATTACTGCTGGATCTCACAACTTAGTTCACTGTCAGCACCTGAAGTAGTAGCAGTAAACACATCAATGGAGCTGCCAAATGGAATTTTGAAGCCCCAAATGGAATTGAATTCTCTAGACATTTCTCGCATTCATTTTTATATTAGTGCTATCACGGATATTTTCACGTCCACTTTCACTTTCTCAAATATGAATATCGAATCATTTGGATTATCCACTACCACATTTCACCGTTAATCCCATCCCCACCAAATAACAAGGGCCATTTGGTCAAAGAAACGAGCACATGGTGTACTCTACACACATCTACAAAATTACTTGTTAATATTGTAAACCTTAAAATACTACTAAATTTTGTTGTTATTAAGGATATCATGAACACAAAAAAAATGAATGCACTATAATGTATTATTAAGCAGAAAGTAGTTTGTAGAGTAATGTACTACTTTGGATTGCTTAGACTCATGGTGAAATCAATTTAACATAAAATCTTGAGAATCCTACACTAAATTATTGTAATAAAACATTTTAAATGAGAATATATAATTTTACTTTAATAAAATAAATTATAATAAAAAAATTAAGATGTAAAAAAATGTACTCACTCTGTCCCAAAATAAGTGACTTGGGTTTGTATCTAGACACGTTTTAAGACTAGATACATACCAATGTAGACAAAATCAAGTCACTTATTTTGGGACAAAAGGGGTATCTTAATATGCGCACATGACTAAATTCTCAGCTTAACTAGTTATACTTGAAAACTAGCATTTAAGATAACACATCAAATGATATGTCAATAGAGATGATATACATGATTAGTTATAAAGTAAAAATGTTGTGTATAAATTGATTTAATGCTAATCTATTTTGGGACCATATTACCTATACCACGATACAATGTGTGAAAAATAATAAGTAATGTATTTTTATATAGCATAGTTAGTTTTTGGTCCGTACCGGCGACAACTAGGATGGGACAAAGGGTAAGGGTCTCAGTGATCGGATAGACAGTTTGTGTGAGGAAATTATTGATTGTTAAAACACATTACATGGCTTAGATACATATATGTAGTGTAACTGGAAGTGGTGAAGAAATCTAGTTAACCGACAGTTCCAATTATCAAATAAATTAAAATTCTCTATTTGAATCATATATATGTACTGAATCTATATCTCAATTTTTAAAGCTAATTTCCAATGTTTCAATTATTAGGAAGTGTTCAACTGTACGTTAGTGTGTTTGTGTCCTGGGTTGACCCTGAGTGGCATGAATCACTGCAAAGGACTCTTGCTACCTTATGGGGGCATGTACGATGGTAGTAAGAACTTTTTTTATGAAAAAGCATCTAAATGCAGAGTTGTTCAAAAAGTTGTCACAAGAAAAGAAACAGGTGGATGCAAAGTACACATCTCTATTGAATGATGTGAAGAAATAGATGGATTGTAGTGAGAAGAAAGTCATGGAGGAAAATTTTAACAAGATGAACAAGGAGAGTGAGGAGGATAAAGTGATGGGGCACAAAGTATGTGAACTTATGTAGGTAAATGAGAAGGTGAAGAAAGAATTGTATGTGATGAAAGAGGTTGCAAGACTAGCAGTGACATGTTGAATCTAAGGCAGTGGAAATGGGAGGCACAACATGAATAATTGAAAGAAGAAAAGATGAAGCTAGAGTACAACTTGTATGATCTTCTTAAAGTAAGTGAGGGGAAAAGGGACCAGATGAAGATGACCAGTGATATTTTTTGAAGGGAATATGTCCGAGAGGCAGTAATAAAGTGGTTATTATATTATTCCTTATTTATGATAAATATTTATTTCTCATGCTATAATTATATTAATACGGAAACGTTAATACATGTGCGTTTAATAAACAAATAGAAAGTTTCTAGTTATGCCTCTCTTATAAACTAGCTCGTTGATTAACAAGATGATCAAAGGTCACAACATTGTTGGAATGATGTGATGAACATTCATCCGACTTAAAGCATTACGATCAAAGACATTGTGTTTATATTGCTATACCATCATACGAAGTAATCCTAGTCCTTAGACCATGAGATCATGTCAATCACAAACACTGGAATAGTATCTTGATAACATCAAATGTCACACCATAACAGAGTGACTATAAAGGTGGGTTCAGTGCAACGAAGGTGTTATATAGAGGCTGATGGATCAAGAGTGGAATTTGTCTATCCCGATGACGAATAGATATACTCTGGACCCTCTCGGTGAAATCACATTAGTTAATTTGCAAGCAAGTTATGTGATCACTAGAATGTTATATCACGGGAACGAGAAAAAAGTGCATGTCTCTAACGAGATCAAACTAGGTATGGAGATACCGATGATCGAATCTCGGACATGTAATATATCGTGAGACAAAGAGATTGAGTTACATGTGTAAAAGGTTCTCACGATCACAGAAGTCATCGTTGAATGTGTGGGAGTCGGTACGGATCTCCAGGTCCCGCTGCTGATTATTGATCGGAGAGGGGTCTCGATCATGTCTGCATTATTCGCGAATCGTAGGGTGACACACTTAAGGGATATCGACGCCATTTGGAGAAAATAATATGCTAGAGAAAGAAAAATAAAGCGCCGGAATTATTTCAATGGAAACCGGAATTGTTTCGGATGAAATTGCTAAAACTGGTTATGCATGTGATATTGAAATGTTGTAAGGGGTTTTATGTGAATGTTTGTTAATTAATGTAATTAAAAAAATTCTGAATAAAATAAATAAAAGAGTTTTATTAAATGAGAGCTTGAGTGGAGGTAAGTGGAATTTTGAGTGGAGGCTTTTTATGGGAGTGAGAGCTTGATGACCCAGAAGTATAGGGGGTGTATCGTAGTAGTTTTAATAAATAGGAGTGTCGATCCCAACGAGGAGCAGAAGGTGCTGAACAGTGGTATGAAGCAGGAAATCCCTATAAATACTTAGCAAACGGATTTTTAGTGGTTTTCTGACAAGGCAACAAAACAAAGAGCAAGTAACAGAAGAACAAACGGAGCAAGTGGCCCAATCCTTTCTTAGCAAAGGACAAGCCGGTGGAAATACTTATAAGGACCAAACTTTCTCGGGGACACAGGGGAATTCTGTCAAGTGCTTTCACTGCAAATAGCTGAGTACTCTTCTTTGGTGTTTGTAAGTGTTGTGTGGGTGAACCTGTGCTAACATAATGCCCTTCCTAGGACTAATACATACTTGTGATTAAACCCCCTGCAAACATCTGTAACTACAGGAAAGTAATTAAGATATAAATCTAACCACAACCTTAAACTCTGAGATCCTACGCTCCCTTGTGCAAAGGTGTCCTAACGGGGGTTTAGGTTTCTGTCACTCTGGCAACCCCACGATTAGTAGCCAAATACACAATGCATCCCTCTAGGCCCATAAATGGTGAAGTGTCATGTAGTCGACGTTCACATGACACCACTAGAAGAATAGCACCACAACTTAAATACGAAACCATTGAATAATAACTCATCACAGATTCACTACTAACAACATGACTTCTCCCATGTCCTCAAGACCTAAACGAACTACTCACAAGGCATCATATGGATCAAGATCAAAGATGATATGATAATGGATAACAATCTGAACATAAACAATAATCCAATGGTTCCACTCACAAGCATCAACTACAATAGTAATTAACACCGGAAAAGTTTCCCCTAATGAACTAAGCAATATCCAACACAGTTGTTACAACGGGATAGAGTGGTGATGATGGTGTGGATGATGATGATGATCCCGATGAAGCCTATCTTGATGATGGTGTTGATGGCGACGGTCTCCCCTCTCCGGGAAGGAATTTCTCCGGCAGAAATCTGTCTTCTGGAGACATCTTTCTCTCTCGGTGTTTTCCTCCTCCCAGAGGCGGCGGAAGTCTATCTGTGGTCGCCCTCCTGGTATTAGGGTTCCGTAGGGAAGATATAGGAGAAGGGGTGGAGTCGGAGGCCAGGAAGGTGGGCCACACCTTTCCTAGGTGTGGGTTCATGTGGGCCCGTGCCTAGGGGGTGTGTGGGCCCCCTGAGGCCCAACTCCGTCCCTCCTTGTGGCTTCCTTCGTCTTCTGGTAAAATAATATGTTTCCATATTTTTTCTGGTATTTTTCTGATCTTCGTGAAATTGTACCGAAACGCCTTCTTTTCCATCAGAATCCAGACTCCGGCAGTCCATCCTTTAGGAATCATCCAACATGCATAAACAGATGAAAAGCCATAAGTAATACCTCATAATAAGACAAATATCAATGAATAGAGGTAAATTATGATATAGAATGGTGATGCAAATTGGGCGTATCAACTCCAAGCTTAGACTTCGCTTGTCCCCAAGCGAATACTGAGCTCAGTAAACATGTCCACGGGTTTATGGAGTGAAGTTTCGATAAAAAGAATATGAACAAGAAGCAACACCCTTACCATTGCACAACTCAAAGAAGAAAGCAACTCACCATTACATAACTTAGCTTACAACCAAGTACAACAGTCACATTAGAGATGCATAAAGATAAATCATAATTGGAATTGGCAAACTTGTTCTTGGTCAAAGAACACCTGGCAAACATTTTGACAAAAGCTTTTTGTAGAAGTTTCAAAACAGTAGCACTCTTTGCTCAAAAAGGTTTTTCACAAATGAAGGCTTTCAAACTAATACTCAGTACACAATAGTTTTGTGCAAACAAGGAAGATAGAGAACACGATTGAATAAATCACCATATGAATGCTTGAAACACAACAACTCAGAAGCTTGCTGGAGATAGAGAGGAAGTAGGTTTACTGACTCAACTTGGAAGTGGAATAAAGGTCCCTTCTTAGAGGGTAGCAGGGATTACAAGTCATAAAGAGCTTCCAAAAGATGATGGTACTTACTAGCTTTGAGACCTCATTGCCCCTATCATAAGCATCTTGAGATGATTAAGGTTAAAGTGAACAAAGATGGAGTATATGCTTGACGAAATATAAGTTGGCAATCTCATGTCCCTTGAATATGAGGGCCACTCCTCATGCATACTCAACTTTGGTTCCAGGTAAGTTCTTGTCATTGTAAGTATTTACACTTCATTGAGAACCGCCAACGGGGTACCCCTTGCACATGGTACAGGAACTTTCCCATAACTAAAATGACAAGGCAAGCAGACAATGAGCATCTCAGCAATCTTTTTATTTACTATGAATATAGCTTTTTATTGAGGATGCTTCATAGATGACTCATTATGGTGATGTTGCAAGTTTCCACCATGATTAAGCATAGCTTAGGATAGCGGCCCAGGCGTTTCTCTAACACAGAATACAAACTCCATGGACTTACAAGTCCCCTCTTTATTTCACACTGTTGACATCCACAGACAAAAGAGCACGATATCAACTATGTACGACAAGGTACAAGTGCAATGTTGAAAACTTTCCCAGTGACAACACGGTTCTGCTAATCCCAATGTATAGATGCAAGCATATACAACTTCGATGTCCACAATGGTTCAAGTTTATTAGGGGCAAGTAAATAAAGTGTGCCATCAAGTTCGTGAGAGCTTTACTAACTAGTTTTCACATAACAAAATACTTTTTAATTTGAAAGGTAGATGAAGCTTGAGAATTTGCTAGGAAGAGCTACAACTACTAGGTAGATATGGTGGACACAAATGGCAAAGGTTTTTGGTTCAAAGGATTTTGGAAACATGAGAAGTATGCCTTCTCAAAACAGGTTTTTGGCTAGCAAGGCTGGGTAGCAAGCAAGAAAGTTGAAAGAAACAAGCAAACATACAAGTAATAAAGCCAAACATGCAATCTTCCTTGAAGACACAAAAGAATCTTAAATAAAGAATACCAAACTTATGAGCCAACAAGAAAGAAAACAAATGATACCAAATACCTGTAAGCTTTTTCTTTCTTTCTTTTTCTTTCAAATTAATGCCACTCGCCATAACTCGGTTTGCCAAAACCAATTTAGATCCACTTGATGATCCCAGAGTGGTGCCAATACTGAACAACAAGATCCATCATATAATAGAGATTGCAAAATAAAATAAGAAGTGCAAAAAGTAAAAGATGAGACTTCTCATTAATATTCCAATAAAGGCACTCACACCAAGGGATACATAGATAATCAACTAAAGGAGAGATACTTCCACATGCAAACCAAACTATAAAATAACCTCTCTACCACATATATGAATCCACTAAAAATGTAAAAGATAAAGATAATGGTGGTGATACCGTGGCACTCCCCCAAGCTTGGAACAAGCCAAGGGGATGCCAAACCTAATGACGAATTACTCCTTCGGTGGTGTGGATGTTCTCTTGTCATCATAAAACTTCCAAGGCAATGGTTCCCCATCCAAAAAGGATGTCCTTGTCTCTGTAATCCTGAAACTAGCTGTAGAGCTAATGCGATCAAATCTGGCCTCATACTCACAGTTTTGATTCTGTATGTCATAGAGTTGTGCTTGCAATTGATTGGTTGTCTGACAAAGTGAGAAGATCTCTTCTTGGAGCTCAGCAACTTCTCCCTCGTGCTTGGTGATGAGTTCTGAACTTATCTTGTGAATAACATCCACTTCGTGTTCTGCCATCTTCTTGTACCTGAAAACTTCTTGTTCTAGCGCTTCCATCCTATCTTCCAGACTGCCTTCTCCTTTAGGGCCTTGAAATTCTTTAATATGTACCTTCCCCTCCTTAAGGATCAACTCTTTGGGATGAGTCCTCAACTCATACATGTACGGGTTGAGGACTTCCGCAGAGGGATCCTCCGTGGGTGTTCCAAAGGAAGACACTGAGGCTCCAAATCTGAGGATTTTCCTGACAGAAACAGATCGAAATGAAAACACGACGAGAACAGGATGCAAGAACCTCGGGGAATCTAGGGGGTTATATATTACGAATATTTAATGCATAAGGAAAGTTTTGACACGTAAACGAAGCGGAGACGGAGTTCGGGGGAGTCAAACCCCCTCCAGGCGCTTCCAGGCTGGGCCCGCACCTGGGGTGGGTTTGTCCACCCCGGGCTCCATTTCCTCTTCAGTTTCGTCACGTAACTTCCCTTACGTATTAAAAACATCAAAATAATAAAAATATTGGAGTTTCATGAACCTTCTGTTTTTACCACTTTTACCTATTCAAATACGAACTCTGCAGATTCCTTTCCTCTTTCTCCTAAGAATTTCCTTCATACAAAACTTTTGCACAAACTCAATGAAAACATTAGTGTAAGCAAAAACAATAAACCTTTGGTACACACTTCAACTGAAAACCCATCAACACAAAAGCTTCAATAAGAGGCAAATGCAAAAGACGGCAGAAATCTGTCAAAACAGACCAGCAGGTAAAGATTGATTTTTTCGAAGACCTTCTGTTGCCCAAATCAAAAGGTGCAGAACTGATAAAAGTTGGGTAACAACTTTGAGAACAAGCTCAGAAAAATTCAGCTCCAACCGAAGTACTCCCCCTCCCTCTCTCTCTCCCGTTCTCGCTCTCCCTCCCCCTTGAGAGTCTCCTGGGCGTCCCCGGCTCTTCTCCCCCTCGTCTCTGGCGGCTCCGCTGGCCGGAGGGGATGGGGGAGAGGATGTCGGCCTTATATAGTTAGGTTTTTTGTTGCCCTATGTGGCGTATGGCGCTGATGCCGGGAGTGAGGCGGCGGATCTCGGCCAGATCTGGCGCTGCCCTGCTCTTCTTTGCCTCTTGGTGCTCCGGCGGTCGGAGTTGGAAGGGAGGCGGTGGAGGAGAAAGGATAACTCCATAAATAAGGCTTTATTTTGCAGATTTGGCTGTCAATCTTGGCGATGGAGAGATTCTTCTAATGCTCGTCGTGGTGGCGAGCTTGGAGGTGTTCCCCTACATCTCGAGGTCCGGCGGCTGCATCTGCAGCAGGGGAGGTCAACTGCTTCTCCTTGGAGGTTCCCAACGGCGACGAGCTCGTCGGCGTTTATCATGGTCGAAAGGCGACCCCTCCTCCCTCAAGCAGCGGCGACGAATCACGTCCGCTGTTTTCAGGTGCATACTAACCTCCAGGCTTGTGTGCCATTTAGGAGGCCCTCTGGCTTCGATGTAGCTTGCTCCCGCCTCCATGCCCCACGTGGTTTAGTCCCCGGTGACGTCGAGGTCGGCTGCATCGAGTCTTTGCGCGGCGGAGTTGGAGCTGGACCTGATTGCTTTTCTTGTGTTCTATCTGAGGTCCTAGGTGCAAAGTGTAAGGGTTGGTCTGTAATATCTTATTTCTTTGAGTCCCTTTTTGTAAGATGTAACTCCTCCGACGGAAATGATTGAAGCTCTAGGTCCTTCGGGACCTACCCCTGTTCAAAAAAAAAACCCGAAGTACTGAGCTTCCTCACGAATTTTTACAATGCAGCACAAAAATCTGTCCCAGGATAGCCACTTTTCACAACTCCTCTACTTCACGAAAGTAGTTGAACTTGACACAAAAAACAAAACAAAAAGGATAAGGAGCAGTTATTACAAAGGTAATAACTTCCAAGACTTGGCAAAACTCTTGGGTTATCTCCCAACAAGTACTTTTCTTTAATGCCTTTAAGTTAGGCTTGAAACTTCCAAAGATGCTCACATAGGATATATATAAATATTTGGAGAGAAAGAGAGCATCAAGAAGAAAATAACCAACACACTTGAGTCTAACCCACTTCCTATGCATGGGGGTATCATAAGAAAACGAATTGTTAAAACAAAAGGCCACAAGCATAGGAAGACAAAACAGATGCAACTTTAAAGCTCTCAACATAAAACAGGGAAACTTAACATCATTGAGATGCATAAAACCATGTTTCCCTCTCTCAAAATAACTTTCAGTAGCACTTTGAATAAAGTTGACAATATAACTGTCACTGGAAACAACTTTATCATCAGAATAAGCATACTTACAGTCATCAAAAAGAGGTCCAAGGTCATAGACTGGATCAATTGAAGCAAGTTGTTCCGTCCTGAAATCTTTATTTGGCAAGCTATTTTCATAAGGAGCTTTAGCAAATTTGGAAAAGTTAAACTCATAAGAATCTCCATCAAACTTAGTTAAAACTTTTTCCTTCTTACAATCAATAATGGCTCTCCAAGTATTCAAGAAAGGTCTACCAAAAATGATAGGACAAGTTTTGCTAGCTGCTGAATTAAGCACTAGAAAATCAGCAAGATATTTAATCTTACCACAGAGAACCTCCACATCTCTTACAATACCAATGGGGCAAATGGTCTCCTTGTTAGCAAGGTGAATAACCACATCAATGTCCTCAAGCTCACAAGGACCAATCCCATGCATAATTTCCCTGTAAAGCTCATAAGGAATAGCACTAGAATTAACACCAATATCACATAAACCATAGTAGCAATGATCACCAATTTTAACAGAAAGCACATGAACACTAGCTTTTCTAAATTTACCAGGATGAGAGAAAATATTAGAAGCGCCTTCACAGAAGACAATATGTTCATCCTCTATATTTCTAGTGACAGTGTCTTTCACAATAGCTACCACAGTTTCATCACTCATATGCTTACCAGGCTCCATAGTTTCCATTGTACCCTTGTTATTTGCACTAATAATCATATCATACTCCTTTACCTTAGCTGGGAAAGGCATTTTCTCAACATGGGGTTCAGCCACAATATGATTAGTAGGGCAAACTTGAGTACTTCTAACTGGAGCATGATTAACACACTGGTGGAAACAACCCCATGTGTCCCGGTTGGTAAGCGGCATTAGTCCCGGTTGCCCAACCGGGACGGGGCAATCGGGACTAAAGCCCGAACCTTTAGTCCCGGTTGCCCCACCAACCGGGACAAAAGATCATACACGTGGCCGTGCGAGGAGGGGGCTTTAGTCGGTTAATACTGACGGGACTAATAACCTTCTGCCGCGTAGATTTGGCCATTTCTTCTGCCATGTAGAATTCATTTTGCACATTTTGTTGCCGCGGCAGCATTTTCGCCACTTTTGTGCATGGCGGAGAATTCATTTAGGTTGTTTTATTGTTTATTTAGTGTTTTGCACTTATCAATGAAGGAACCTTATATTACACAAGATCATCATGACAATACGGATCGAGTTCATGCACTACATACAAAAGTTCCCTTGTCTATACGGATCGAGTTGCTATTTTTACAATCCCTATTGTCTATACACAGCAGAATAGTATTCCCCTTTCGGGTCTAGGACTTCGCATCCAAGAATCCCAATTCCTCCTGAATTGCTCGTCGCGATCCTTTGGCGTAAGACCGTCCGTGAGCGTTCGATCTGATTTAAAAAGGAGTCATCTATATGAATGAAACTAAACACAATTTGTTTGAAAATAAAACTAAATAAATTGTTTACATACGTGGAGTTGCTCTAAATTTCTGCCCTTCTCATCGCCGCGTCTGCGGATGAACTCGCATACATAGTATCCACATAGATTGTTACCGGTCCTGCGTCGGCACTTCACCGAACATAGTTCAATCAAAATAATAATCAAGCATGATAATAAGCGTATCAAAACTAGAATCAAAGAGATGCGCGGATATAGCTAGTGGTGCTTACATCTAGTGGTTGAAATGTAAGCTCCTCTTTCCAAACACCCTAGCCTTCTTGGTGAACCGTTTCCAATATGCCCGTGAAGAAAAGCGAATAAAAGAAGTTATTAAGTACTTGATATCATAAAATTCACGAGCGTTGCCGATATAGTGTCGTAATGATTAGAATTACACTGGAGAAGTATCTGCATGTCCTTCCACGTCTCAAGGGTTTATGTTTGAGTCCATGACTAGTACGCCCTTTGTCAAGTTGAATGATTAACGAATATAGTGGAAGCTGCGAATGCATAACTAATCAATTATATACTTAACATCGAGTAAGCGAAATAGAAAGTGTATACAAGACAATAACACTCACTCGAAGTTGTAAGGAAAAAGTATTTCCCTTCTGGTTTCTTGAAACGTTAACGCGTGTACTATATTATCCTCCGTATCACGGGGCTTATTTTGAGATTAGCTTCATGAACCCAATATGGGTCAATGAAGCCAATATCATAGATTTGTCCTCTGCATTCGAGAATCTTCATTACGCATATTACGGTATGATTATATACATGCAATAAACAAAGTGAGATAGCTGGAGACTAAGTTAATTACAATTAGTACTTACGACAATAGGCACGATGAGCGATTTGTCCAAGGCGTCTTGATTGAATAATTGAAATAGCTCAACAAATTCAATGGATATCATGTCATCACTTTCTTTCCCATGATGCTTTTTGTAACCCTCGGCACTATCCAGTTAGCCCGGCACTTGTGGCGTGCATGTACCAGTTATGCAATCTTCATTTTGTTGAAAGATTATTTACCTCCTCGGGTTTGTGAGAGGTTTGCCGTCTTGGTATTTGTATGCTACTTCACTCACGGGAAGAACTCTAAGCGGGATAAATCTTGGCAATACTCATACCTTGAGCAGCGGCTTCTCCGTACAGTGCAACTACCTCTGGATCATCCGCTCTTCCCCATATTTGCTCGACCCACATTGGTTTGAGAAATCACCTTGAGAGGCGCAAGACTGTTGCTTGTTCTCCGAGCTGGGCAAGATTTCCGCTTGCATCAATGATCTTGCTCTTCGAGGCTTGTTGTCGCATGTGACTTGAGAATAGAACGCTCATAGTCGATGACAGCTTTGGCTCGGGTTGATGAAGAGTCTTTAGCATTTTCAACACTTTGGCTTTTTCTTCTTTGGTCTTTGGGAACTCGGCTCTTTCGGCCGCCTCGACAGCAAACGCTGTTTCCGCATCAACGATCGCAGATCTCCTCTTGATGATCATAAGCTCTCTTGGGAGGAACCGTTGGTACTTTTGGAAGAGGCTCTTGTTTACGTTTCGGCGCTTACGCCTGATGGCGATACGCTTTTTATCCTGAGGTGCGGCGATGGCTCCTTGGCGATGGCTGCACGGAGACGGGTGGCGGCGGGCGGGTGGAGGCGACGGCTGCCATGCGGCGGCGACCTCGCTGGAGACGGGTGAGGCGGCGGCGAAGATGGCCTTGGCGTGTGATTTGAAGCGATACAATCCTTGACCATAGAATGGTGGCGTTTTTGCGTCACCCGGCGATCACATCCCTTAACCAGCAGGGTAGTGAAGATCCAAAACCTCAAAGGTGGGCATGATTTCATCCACGCCGACAACAGCGTAGCCCTCTGGAACCGGACGACAGTGGTAAGTTGGTGTGGGTCCAATTGGTAAGGCATAGCCGACCGCCACCTTCATTGATATGTTCACAACTTTGACATGTAGCTCGCAATGTGTCATCTCTGTGATATCATCCACTGGGTAGCCAACAGGAGCCATCGTCGGTGCATCATCGGCATCGCCATTGTCATCACCCGGGACCTCGGTGGAAGCCACACTGCTTTTTCGATTATTCGATAGGCCGGTAGCATCGAATGCGGTGTCTTTGCCGAGATGGCGCCGTAGTACTGCTCTTTAAGTGAGTTAATTTCATCTTGTTGTTGCTTTAATCGTTCTTCAATTAAACGCATTCGCTCTTTCGACTTCTGCTTCAAGCCGCCTGTCCTTACTCCTCGGCGGCTTCTATCAGATATTTCTTCCTCTCTTGAAACCCAGTTCTCCATGATTGGGAGCCTATTGTGCCTCGTGTTCGTCCATCATGTTCCTTATTTCCAAGGCGAGTGTGAGCTCATCATTCTCTCTATCGGGAATGAAGTCCCCATCTTTAACAGCCTTTCGCTTTTCTCATCCTCTCGATTGGCAAGGGTCTTCTTTATGTCGTATGGTATATATACACCTCCTTCCGAGTCCAACGTGCCCCCATGCCCGTAAAACCAATTCCTTGCACGTTCTACCCAATCGCATCTGCAGGGTGATATTTTTATCACGCAGTTCCTGCTCAAGTTTCTCCCACTTAGGAATGCCACCCTGTAGCCACCTTGCCCCATAGTATGGTGATACTTCTTGTTAGCGACATTCACTTATTCTTTCGAGACATTTCCTTAGCTTTTTCCGATGTCTTGTATTCCACAAACTCAGCCCGAATGGTTTTATCTTCCAAACCGAGTCTTCTTGAAATCGAGTCTTCTCTTTCACGACATAGTCAAGGTGCAATCTTTTCTTCCGATTGGTGAAACATTGGGCCATCTTCTTCAAAGCCCACTCGACCTTAGCCTCCATGGCTCTCCCATGTTGTAAGGCGTCCTCAATGGATCCTCCGCATTTGGATCCAGCTCTATCTTCGGTAGTTTGAAATTAACCATGAGCCTCTTCCACAGTAAATCTTTGGCGTGGTTAGGGACAAATAAACATGTTCCCTCTTCATCCGCATTAGCAGGCCTATTCCAATTTCTAATCGTGATCGGGATTAAGTCCCTAACGATTACTCCGCATTGTGCCACAAATTTGGTTGCGACAACTTCGGGAGCTGTCGGTCTGCCGTCTTCAGCGACATCTTCGATTCTGAACCTCTCATGGTCTTCCAACTTTTTGGTTGGGCCTCGTCTGCTCTTTTCAGTAGATTCCTTCGATCCGGAGGGCTAAAAGAAGAAAGATCGTCGTTACTATTTCTATATAGATAGCAGATGATTAATTAATGAATTGATTTATATTACATGCACCTCATGGGAATGATTCTTCTCGGTTACACAAGGCATCGCCTTCTCCCTCGTGAAGGCAACACCTTCAACCTCAAACAAGTTGTCTACTCCGGTAAAGAGGATCACCCTCACCGGAGTTGTTCGAACGTTGATACGTCTAAATTATCTTCCCCACGGATCACACCGGATCAACTCTTCCTTTTCTTCGTCTCGGCGTGTGGGTCCATATTTTACGCATAGGTGGAAACGAATAAGTCAAAGCGGCTAAAGGAGAAAGTTACGAATAAGTCAAAGCGGCTAACGAATGAAGATGAAACCCTAATATATACATACACAATAATAAAATGAAGAGAAACCCTAAACCCTAAGGCTATGAGAGGGAACATGAGTATAAGGCTACAAAAGGTCTTGATCTATCTATGGTCTTGATCTCGGTCTTGATCTCAATCTCGATATCGTATTCTCTGAGAAGAACCAAATCACCGGAAAGAAAGGAAACAATCAACACATGGCATCGATGCAATGCTCAAGCAATGGTGATGATCGACAAGTTAATGTGCATTGGAATGTAACCCTAAAGCATTCTCGACAAGTTAATTGGGGTTCGAGGCGAAACCCTAACTCAAGGAACTCCGGAATCACTGTTAGGGTTACTAGGGTGTTCTAATTAAACTTGTCATTTAAGTTGGTGAACATTTTTACGAACAATGCGGCTTGGTGGTGGCGGCCACGTTTCCTATAGCGACTAGCGACAGAGAGGCGAGCTGGGCCTTGAAGGAGTTGGCGATGAGGCTTCTCACGGACTCGTGGTCGAGCAAGCAGGTAAGATGGGCGATCACGGGTACACTACGGGCCAAATTTCTTTTTATCGTTATATGGTATGGTACGGGATTTTATGCGCCCGGGCCATGGCCCAGTTGCCTGCCTGGATCCGCCTGCTCTACCTCGTCTGGCGCCCAGGCGGCAGGCTCGCGCCTCGCCTCCTCTCGAAATAGGCTTTCGCCCGCTATATTAATATAGCAAGCAACAAACCGGTACAATCACGAGAACAAAGTGGGCCCTCGAGGATTCCCACCACACTCCGGTACAATCACGTCAACGCCGGATCGACAAAAGCGATGACTCACAACCCATGTGCCCTCCGGAGGATTCCACCACACTCCTCGCCTTGGATCGTGTACCAAGCAACACCTTCAAGAAGGGGCAGCGATGACAGCCTTCTGCCGGACAAGTCCTAGGATTTCTCCGTACGGAGGAGAATAGGAGGGTACACCGACGCCCTACACAAGGAAGGTGGCGCCCAGACGTCACCGCGTCGGTATCGATGGCACCGACGGGATTTCTCCCGACCCTAGAACCGGCAGGCGTGAAGCTTCCGCCACCGTCTTTGCCGCAGCGAAGGCGCCGGTGCCACCAAAGCGGCGCCCTCCACTCCGCCGCCACGACTTGCGCCCGACGCCGCCCGCCTAGCAGAGATCGGCCACGCCGGCCGACGAGGCCCGCAGACGTGCAGCTCCCCGCCAAACCCTAGCGCGCCCGACCCTCGCGGAGCTCCACGCGCTGCACCACGCCTCTGCCGCGCCAGCTCGCAGCCGTCGCCGAGCCGCCGCACAGCTCGCCGCCGCGCACCACGAACGCGCGCCGCCGCCGCTCGCCGGGCTATGGCCCGCGCCAAGCCACAGAGAACAGGGAAGGGCCCGCCGCCACGCCGGCTTTTTGCCGCCCGGCGTTCCGATCAAATCGCCTCCTCCTCGGCGTCGCGCCCGTCGCGCTCGCCGCCACCGCGCCACCACCGGCAGCAGAGGAGAGGAAGGCGAGGAGGCGGCCGTGACAGCGGTGGGGACGGCGCGTCAGTCGGAAGCGAGACGCGGCAGCGGTCGTCGGGGAAGGAGATGCGTCGGCCTTGATCGTCGAGGAAGGCCGCTTCTGAGGCCTTGCGGTGGCGACTGGCGGCGTCGTCGTCGGCGAGGGCACGTCTTGCAGAGGCGGAGAAGTGAGTGGGGAAGGGAAGAAGAAGAGGCACGGTTATAACTAAAGGCTTTAGTCGGTTCGTGGCTCAACCGGGACTAAAGGCGCATACGTCCCGGTAGGAGCCACCAACCGGGACCAATTGTCAATTTTCAGCGGTGAAGGCGCGAGGACTCTTCCGGTTGGTGGCTCCAACCGACGTATTCTGTTTTCAAATTTTTCAGTTATTTTCTCTGTTCGCCTTTTTTTTTATTTTGGGGTTTAAATTTGTAATGTTTTTAAATGATAATTAATTTGGAATTTAGAAAAACTTTAAACATAAAAAGTGTTTGGATTTGAATAAATAATTGAAACCATTTTACTTTTGGAAAATAATTAATGTAACCATTTAAAATATGAACCATTTACAATTAAAAATGAATTAACTTATATTTTTTTAATATCAATTTGGAATTTAGAAAAACTTTAAATATAAGAAGTGTATGGATTTGAATAAATAATTCAAAAACATATTCTATTTTTAAAAAATAATTAATGTAACCTTTTAAAATGAATTATCTTATATTTTTGAATATTAATTTGGAATTTAGAAAAACTTTAAATATAAGAAGTGTATGGATTTGAATAAATAATTCAAAAACATATTCTATTTTTAAAAAATAATTAATGTAACCTTTTAAAATGAATTAACTTATATTTTTGAATATTAATTTGGAATTTAGAAAAACTTTAAATATAAGAAGTGTATGGATTTGAATAAATAATTCAAAAACATATTCTATTTTTAAAAAATAATTAATGTAACCTTTTAAAATATGAACCATTTACAATTAAAAATGAATTAACTTATATTTTTTTAATATCAATTTGGAATTTAGAAAAACTTTAAACAAAAAAAGTGTTTGGATTTTGAACTTATATGCTTGGTTTTTGAATTTGTTATGCCGTTTTGAATTATGAATTTCTAACTATGGTCGAACCGGTGTGCATGAAGATAGGGGCGGGCATCGTTAGAACTTGCATTGGATCTCTGAAGAAACCACATATTGCGAGTCTAAAATGATTTTTCAAAAATCACAGGCGATAGATCATGTACCGTAGTACAAACCGGACCACTTCCTGGAATTCGGCGGACATTTGTTCTTTTACCGGGATGGACGAAAAGGTTTGAGATGTACCGGTTGGGATATAGTCCATGTAAGGTGGTCTAGTATTTTAGGAAAATAGGGCGGTAGCATTCGAAGCGGCATTTTGGTGGTTACTTCACAAAGCGACCGTTTTTGCGCTCGGAAAATGGAAAAGGGTTTTCCGTGCGACAAAAGGAAAACTTCCTCCTGCAACATTGTTCTCCATACCAATGTCCACACACATGCATAATATGGGCACAACATCACAAACTATGCCGTGATTCAACATAACATCGGTCATTTGGACCGAAAGCCATGAAACCTCGAACATGATAGGTCATTTTGTGAAGGTTTTTTGAAACATGATCAATATACCAAGTCTGGTATTTTTCCTTTCAACTATGTAACATAATATGACACCACGCCAAGGATTTTCATTGTTCGGATTTTTTGAATTTATTATGCCCGTTTTGAATTATTTGAATTTCTAACTATGGTCGAACCGGTGTGCATGAAGATAGGGGCGGGCATCGTTAGAACTTGCATTGGATCTCTGAAGAAACCACATATTGCGAGTCTAAAACGATTTTTCAAAAATCACGGGCGATAGATCATGTACTGTAGTACAAACCGGACCACTTCCTGCGATTCGGCAGACATTTATCCTTTTACGGGATGGACGAAAAGGTTTGAGATGTACCGTTGGGATATAGTCCATGTAAGGTGGTCTAGTATTTTAGGAAAATAGGACGGTAGCATTCGAAAGCGGCATTTTGGTGGTTACTTCACAAAAGCGACCCGTTTTTTTCGGAGAAAATGGAAAAGGGCTTTTCCGTGCGACAAAAGGAAAACTTCCTCCTGCAACATTGTTCTCCATACCAATTTCCACACATGCATAATATGGGCACAACATCACAAACTATGCCGTGATTCAGACATAACATCGGTCATTTGGACGAAAGCCATGAAACCTCGAACATGATAGGTCATTTTGTGAAGGTTTTTTGAAACATGATCAATATACCAAGTCTGGTATTTTTCCTTTCAACTATGTAACATAATATGACACCACGAAGGATTTTCATTGTTCGGATTTTTTTGAATTTATTATGCCCGTTTTGAATTATTTGAATTTCTAACTATGGTCGAACCGTGTGCATGAAGATAGGGGCGGGCATCGTTAGAACTTGCATTGGATCTCTGAAGAAACCACATATTGCGAGTCTAAAACGATTTTTCAAAAATCACAGGCGATAGATCATGTACCGTAGTACAACGGACCCACTTCCTGCCGATTCGGAACATTTATCCTTTTACCGGGATGGACGAAAAGGTTTGAGATGTACCGGTTGGGATATAGTCCATGTAAGGTGGTCTAGTATTTTAGGAAAATAGGGCGGTAGCATTGAACGGCATTTTGGTGGTTACTTCACAAAACGACCCGTTTTTTGCGCTCGGAAAATGGAAAAGGGTTTTTCCGTGCGACAAAAAGGAAAACTTCCTCCTGCAACATTGTTCTCCATACCAATGTCCACACACATGCATAATATGGGCACAACATCACAAACTATGCCGTGATTCAGCACATAACATCGGTCATTTGGACCGAAAGACATGAAACCTCGAACATGATAGGTCATTTTGTGAAGGTTTTTTCGAAACATGATCATTGTTCGGCACACATTTAGTCCCGGATGTAGTCACAAACTGGGACTAAAAATATTTTCCGCCATTTCCCTCTTCCCGCCAAGTTTTCCCCTTTCCTTTCTACTAGAGCTTTTAGTCCGGATGTAGTCACTAACCGGACTAAAGATATTCCGCCATTTCCCAAAGCTTCATGCCAAGTTTTCCGCCCTTTCCTCTATATTTAGGGTGATCGTGTCATGGCTATCCACACATCCACACCTTCCTCTCTTAGAACAATGGACAACGCCTCTTGGGCCATTCGACCCTCGAGGAGACCGGCTGCGCCTCAACTATCCTTGTCCACTGGGTACCGCCGCCCGGCTGGATCTTGTGTTGGAGGGTTCTGTCCCTCCTGTCCCTCAAGGTTCCGCACGCCAGTGACCATCACAAACCACTTCTACCACGAGCTCACGCCGAGCAGCGGATGGATCCCAGTGGGATCCCGACAACTATGACACACAGAATGCCTTCTTCGCTAATAGGCGGAAAGGGAGCTCGCCAGTCGAGGGTGATGGCCCGCCACGGTGAACAACAACGAAGTCGGCCGTAAATGCGTGGTGGGAGAACCGTACTATCATCAGTGATGCGCTACATCATCGCCGGGAGACCATCCTCGCCTCGGTGCCACGAGTCCACCATACAGGCCCCACATGTCCGGCGGTAGCGCCGTCTTCAGAGACCCTCTCCCACCCGCCGTGAATCCAAGGCTGGAATGGCCTGGTATATGCCATGGATGGGTGAGGATCCCGGAGTGGCGGTGGCGATGGCGATGATGATGGCGACGACGATGAAGACCACGAGCTGCGTACTATAGGACTAGGCATGATTATGACTAAAGGGGCGGCTTTAGGCTGAGTGTTAGCTAGTCCCGATTTGTCGGTTTTAATATTAATAAATGTCTTAAGTGTTACCTAATAAATAGAGGAAATGCCTATATAAAGAGAGGGTTCATATTTAGTCCCGATTTGTACCGGTTGGGATATAGTCCATGTAAGGTGGTCTAGTATTTTAGGAAAATAGGACGGTAGCATTCGAAACGGCATTTTGGTGGTTACTTCACAAAAGCGACCCGTTTTTGCGCTCGGAAAATGGAAAAGGATTTTCCGTGCGACAAAAGGAAAACTTCCTCTGCAACATTGTTCTACATACCAATGTCCACACACACATGATCATTGTTACGCACACATTTAGTCCGGATGTAGTCACAAACCGGGACTAAAGGGATTGGCAGTGGGCAGAACAACACTAATAATAGGGGTGAGTGTCGACATTATGTCGCGGCTTATACCTTGTCCCGGATGGTGTCACCAACCGACTAAAGATGAACCTTTAGTCGGTTGGAGACACCAACCGACTAAAGATGAGTCACTAATAATAGGGGTGAGTGTCGACATTATGTCGTGAGTCGACATTATGCCGAGCTGCTTGTACTATAAATATGCATCCTTGTGAGTCCAGTCCTCCAGCTTTGAGGCATCTCCAAGATGGTTTTAGAGAGCGAGGACACCACTACGGCCAGTTCGGGGAGATGCCGGAGCCCGTCCTCCGGCATCTCCGAAAGCTGGTCATAGAGGCACTCTAATATGTGAAATTAGTTAGCTCGAGGCGTATTGATCTAGTTAGTGAAGTTACAAGCTGCAAGATGGTTTTCGAGCGAGGACACCACTGCGGCGATTTGAGGAGATGCCGGAGCCAGTCCTCCGGCATCTCCAGAAAACTGGTCATAGAGGCACTCCTAATATGTGAAATTAGTTAGCTCAGGCGTATTGATCTAGTTAGTGAAGTTACAAGCTGCAAGATGGTTTTCGAGAGCGAGGACAGCCTGCGGCCGATTTCGAGGAGATGCGACGGAGCCAGTCCTCCGGCATCTCCGAGAAACTGGTCATAGAGGCACTCCCTAATATGTGAAATTAGTTAGCTCCGAGGTATTGATCTAGTTAGTGAAGTTACAAGCTGCAAGATGGTTTTCGAGGCGAGGACACCACTGCGGCCAGTTTGAGGAGATCTGGCCGGAGCCCAGTCCTCCGGCATCTCGAGAAACTGGTCATAGAGGCACTCCCGGTCCACAAAATGGGACTAACACTCAAGACATTTATTAATATTAAAACTGAGACTACAAAACCGGGACTAAAGGCCACAAACCGTGAAAGATATCCTTGGTCAAGCCACAAACCGCGAAAGACATGAACTAGAGTTACATAATATGAGCATGAACTTCTTGGCATATGTCATTCCTTATGACCGCTTGACGTAACCATGGAGCATCTTCTTTACTTAACGGAATGCTTGGGTCAGTTTTCCGTGAAGGGCGAATTTCATCAAACTTATTATAATCTTGACATGTACATCTTGCCCTCGATTCCCACGATGTTTCTTTTCCTGAAAGAACTATGTGACGCTTTGGATCATCATATGATGTATTCGTTTGCATATTTTTCTTTTTTTTGATGCGGAGGACATGTCCTTCACATAGAAAACCTGAGACACATCATTGGCTAGGACGAATGGTTCATCTCTATAACCAAGATTGTTGAGATCCTTGTTGTCATTCCATTACAACTGGTCTATCTTTACCCCTTCCCCATTCAGGTTGACCCATTTGCATCGAAACAAAGGGACCTTAAAAGAGAATCCATAGTCCAGTTCCCATATCTCCTCTATGTAACCATAATATGTGTCCTTTTGTCCATTCTCGTCTATTGCATCAAAGCGGACACCACTATTTTGGTTGGTGCTCTTTTATCTTGGGCGATCGTGTAGAATGTATTCCCATTTATTTATTCCTTGGAAATTCAATACTGAGAAGATGGTGACGCCAACAAGTATAGCTGATCTCCAACAGTGGTGTCATTCAAGAGATGTGTCCGCATCCAACCACCGGCAGACTTCATGTGTTCATCTGTAATCCATGATTCAGCTTCCCGGTTTTGGGCGTACAATATTCTTGTGTTCCTCCATATCTGGAGCTGCCAAGGTGGAATTATGTAGAACGTGTAGTGTGCTTTAGTGAAAGAATCCCCGTCCCTACATATCGGTGCTTTCTTTCCCAGTGCCTTTTCCACTTAGTCTTCCCTCATGCCGCGAGTCGAAACACCAACCGCTTAAGGTCAGGAATAAAGTCAACACAAAACTCAATGACCTCCTCTGTTCCATATCCCTTGGAGATGCTTCCTTACAGTCTAGCAACGGTTATGAACATATTTCTTTAAGACTCCCATGAACCTCTCAAAGGGAACATATTGTGCAAATACCGGACCGAGAATGGCAATCTCTTCCACTAGATGAACCAGAGATGCGTCATAATATTGAAGAAGGATGGTGGGAACACCAATTCAAAACTAACAAGACATTGTACCACATCCTTACGTAACCTTGGCGTAATATCTGGATTGATTACCTTCGAGATATTGCATTGAGGAATGCACAGCTTCACAATGGGTACTCGAACATTTTCGGTAGAAGCCCCTCAATGCAATCGGAAGCAATCACGTCATAATCACGTGATCATGAGACTTCAGGTTTTGGAACTTTCTCTGCCATATTTATTATCCCTTTATATTAGATGAGAAGCCACGGCACCTTGATATCTGTAAAGGACTTCAAAAAGATTTCCTTCTCCTTTGGTAAGAGCATAGCTACGACTTAAGTGGCGCCCTTTATCCGCCTTGTTATCTGTATGCATGTTCTTTGGGTCTTTCATAATTTGTTGGTCCTCCGTGCTTGGTGTATCTTTTGTCTTCCCATACACGCCTAGGAATCCTAGCGGTTCACGCAGAGATTCTTCGTCACGTGCATCACGTCGATTGAAGCGGACACGCAGGACTTTCCAATATGGCAGCTCCCAAAATATAGATTTCTTCTTCCACATGGGTGCGTGTCCAGTAGCGCGTCGTTCGAACTGATTGACCGCGGGACCCTTTCCAAAGATTACTTCTATGTCCTTGACCATACCAAATACATCATCACCAGGTGGGAGTTCAGGCTTCTTCCGTGATCGCCTCACCTTTGAAATGCTTGCCTTTCTTTCTTACGGGATGATTGGTGGAAGAAATCGTCGATTCGCTAGGTACACAACCTTCTTGCATTTATGCAAATATGTACCTTCGGTCTTATCTAAACAGTGGGTGCATGCCTTATATCCTTTGTTTGTCCGTCACGAAGGTTACTAAGAGCAGGCCAATCATTGATGGTTACGAATAACAACCCTCGTAGATTAAATGGCTCTGTTTGTTCTCATCCCACGCACGTACACCTGGTTTGCCCCACAACCGTAAGAGTTCTTCAACTAATGGCCTAAGGTACACATCAATGTCGTTGCCGGTTGCTTGGGCCTTGGATGAGCACTGGCATCATAATGAACTTACGCTTCATGCACAACCAAGGAGGCAGGTTGTAGATACATAGAGTCACGGGCCAGTCTGTGTTGCAGCTCTGCTCCCAAAAGGATTCATGCCATCCGTACTTAGACCAAACCATAAGTTCCTTGCGTCACACCAAAGTCAGGAAGTCTCTCGATTTTCTCCACTGTGACCCATCGCCAGGTGTCTCAACTCCCGTCTTTCTTACGGTCTTCTTTGTGCCATCGCAACAACTGGCATGCTCTTTGTTTCGAACATGCGTTTCAACCTTGGTATTATAGGAGCATACCACATAACCTTAGCAGAACCCTCTTCCGGAGGCTCTCCTCAACATCACCGGGGTCATCTCGTCTAATCTTATACCGCAACGCTGCATACGGCATTTATCTAAATTCTCATACTCCTTACCGGTAGAGGATGCGATCATTAATGCATGCATGTATCTTTTGCACATCTAATCCCGGAGATGAGAGTCTTCTTTGCTTCGTAGGTACTATCGGGAAGTTCGTTATGTTTTGGAAACTTGACTTCATTATTTTCAGCATCTTTTCAAATGAGGAGTCGGTTAGACCACACTCGCCTTCCATCGCAACAATTCCGATGTCGTGCGAGCTTTGTCGCCATCTTCACAATTTGGGTACAACAATTTCTTGTGATCTTCTAACATGCCCTCTAACTTCAACTTCTCATTTTCATTTCACAGTCTCGCTTTGCATCGAAATGACCCTACCAAGTTCATCACCGGCTCATCGATGCCCGTTCTTCACCTTTTTCCTCTCCATTGTCTTCCATTGCGGTATCAGTATTCAGAAACATATGATGATAGTTGTTATCATCATCTTCTTCTTCACCATCTTCCATCATAACCCCTCTTTCCCGTGCTTGGTCCAGCAATTATAGTTGGGCATGAAACCTTTCATAATCGGTGGCGAATGATTTTCGAGGAAGAGTACTCCTTGTTGTTCGACATTGAACACATGGACAACGTATAAATCCATTCTCTTTGTTTGCCGTAGCCACATCGATAAATTTATCCACGCCTTTGATATACCCGCTACCCCGTCACCGTACATCCATTCCGACCGCTCATCCGCATCATATAAGTAAGTTTATCAAAAACAGGACATCATAAATAGTGAAATAACCAATTCACACGACACATGAATTGTATCAATGACCTAGAAAAGATAAGATTGCTAACCTCGATCGAGGGAAATAAGCTCAAGCGTCTCGGACACCTTCTATATTTTTGTTCTATGAGAAATTCAACGGATTTTTCACTCAAACATTTCAACAAACACCTTCCATGCATGCATGAGAAAAACTAGCACACACCCTCACAGCTTACACCATTCGAAAAAACAGAGGGAGTGGAGGGAGGGGGGGGGCGTGCATTTATAGAGGGAGGGCGGGTCTTTAGTCGGTTGGAGCCAAGACCTAAGGAGGCAGGCGTGCGTCACGTGGCCAAACCTTTAGTAGTCCCTTTGGTGGCTCCAACCGGACGCATGCCCCTACCAACCGGGACCCATGCCCTGGCCCGTGCCGCTCCAACCGACGACAGTGCCCGATTAGTCCTGCAGGCGCAACCGGGACTAGTGCTCTGAGGGGGCGTGGACGGATGGCCTGTTTTCTACTAGTGACAACATATTTATAAGGAGCATGGTGCTCATTCCACTTCTTCTTGGGAAATTCTATGTAAGAGGCAAAGGCCTTAAAATAGCTGGCAATACTTTGGAAATCAAGACCAAATTTATTGAGAATATCACAGAAGTTATCAGTACCCATAAAAGATTTAATGCATTCATAATCATAGTTTATACCTGACTTTCTTCCTTTGTCATTCTCCCAAGCCTCAGTGTTATCTTGAATACGGTCTAAGAGATCCCATTTAGCTTCTTCCTTCATACTTGTGAATGATCCAGCACACGAAGCATCTAGTAAATCTTTATCATGAAGATAAAGCCTAGCATAAAAGTTATTGAGAATAATATTGTTAGGGAGTTCATGAATAGGACATTTAAGCATTAGTAACTTCAACCTCCCCCAAGCTTGGGTTGTACCCTCTCCATCAAGAGGCCAAAAGTTATATATAAGACTTCTATCCTTATGGATTTCACTGGGAGGATAGAATTTAGAGTAAAAGAGAGATGACATCTCCTCCCATTCCATGGATTGTCCATTCTTCAGCATCTTATACCATGCCTCAGCTCTCCCTTTCAAGGATATGGAGAGTAACTTCCTCTTCACCTGTTCAGTTGTGATACCTGCACACTTAAACAACCCGCATAATTCATGGATAAAAAGCAAGTGATCACCAGGATGGACAGTTCCATCCCCAAAATAATAATTATCCATAACACGATTAACAATACTTGCACGTATCTTAAAAGGATCGATCTCAACAGGAGGTGGTTCATCTACTACCCTACCAGCGGTAGTAGTTTTCCCAAACAGAAAACCAAGTGGGTTATCCATATTGAAAACAACGTAACAAGCAGTAACAAAAGTAATACTCTCAGTAAAAGTTTCCTTTACCAGTTCCACTCTTCAATAGCGCTTCACTCCCCGGCAATGCCACCAGAAAATAGTCTTGATGACCCACAAGTATAGGGGGTGTATCATAGTACTTTCGATAAATAGGAGTGTCATTACCAACAAGGAGCAGAAGGTGATGAACAGTGGTATGGAGCAGGAAATCCCTGTGAATACTTAGCAAACGGATTTTTAGTGGTTTTCTGACAAGGCAACAAAACAAAGAGAAAGTAACAGAAGTAACGAACAAACGGAGCAAGTGTCCCAATCCTTTCTTAGAAAAGGAAAAGCTGGTGGAAATATTTATAAGAACCAAACGTTCTCGAGGACACATGGGAATTCTGTCAAGTGCTTTCGCTACAAATAGCTGAGTACTCTTGTTTGGTGTTTGTAAGTGTTGTGTGGGTGAACCTGTGCTAACATACTGCCCTTCCTAGGACTAATACATACTTGTGATTAAACCCCCTGCAAACATCCGTAACTATAGGAAAGTAATTAAGATATAAATCTAACCACAACCTTCAACTCTGAGATCCTACGCTCCCTTGTGCAAAGGTGTCCTAACGGAGGATCGGGTTTCTGTCACTCCGGCAACCCCACGATTAGTAGCCAAATACACAATGCATCCCCCTAGGCACATAAATGGTGAAGTGTCATGTAGTCGACGTTCACATGACACCACTAGAAGAATAGCACCACAACTTAAATACTAAATCATTGAATAATAACTCATCACAAATTCACTACTAACAACATGACTTCTCCCATGTCCTCAATAACTAAGCGAAGTACTCATAATACATCATATGGATCAAGATCAAAGATGATATGATAATGGATATCAATCTGAACATAAACAATAATCCAATGGTTCCACTCACAAGCATCAACTACAATAGTAATTAACACCCGAAAGTTTCCCCTAATGAACTAAGCAATATCCAACACAATTTTTACAGCGGGACGGAGTGGTGATGATGGTGTGGATGATGATGATGATGATCCCGATGAAACCTAGCTTGATGATGGTGTTGATGGCGACGGTCTCCCCTCTTCGGGAAGGAATTCCCCCAGCAGAAATCTGTCTGCCAGAGAGATCTTTCTCTCTCGATGTTTTCTGCCTCCTAGAGGCGGCGAAAGTCTATCTATGGTCGCCCTCCTGGTATTAGGATTCTGTAGGGAAGATATAGGCGAAGGGGCGGAGTCGGAGGCTGGGCAGGTGGGCTAGACCTGCCCTAGGCGTGGGGTCAGGTGGGCCCATGCCTAGGGGGTGTGGATCCCCTGAGGCCCAACTCCGTCCCTCCTTTTGGCTTCATTTGTCTTCTGGTAAAATAATATATTTCCATATTTTTCTGGTATTTTTCTGATCTTCGCGAAATTGCACCGAAACGCCTTGTTTTCCATCAGAATTCAGACTCCGGCATGCCCATCCTCCAGGAATCATCCAACATGCATAAACAGATGAAAAGCCATAAGTAATACCTCATATTAAGACAAATATCAATGAATAGAGGTAAATTATGATATAGAATGGTGATGCAAATTTGGCGTATCAGAGCTCCACCCACATGAATGTGGAAGAGGTGGGGGCACCCACCATGGCTGCCACGCCATGGCCTTTGGGCTGACCCCCTCTCCCTATAAAAGGCCCCCCTCTCCTCCTCTCATCTTACACCTTCTCATGAAGGATCTCTCTCCCCCTCTAGTATTTTCCTCATGGTCTCTAACTAGCGAGATACATGTTCTCAGTGGCTTTTTCTGGAGCGAGGATTTGCTACTTTTGTTGCATTGCTGGAGCGAAGTCACGGAGGTGGTCAGGGTTCCGAACGTGTGTGCGATCACGGATGCATCACTACTTTGCGGTGCTGGACTTGATTGTGCTGGAGCAAAGTCACGGAGGTGGTCAGAGTTCCGAATGTGTGTGCGATCACTGATGCATCACTACTTTGTGGTGCTGGACTTGATGGTGTTGGACCTGTTAGACCAGATGGACTTCATCACGATCTTGAGATCAACAATAGATCGACTACATCACCAACGAGTTCATACTCAAATTTTTTTTGGTCTTCAAGGGTATGTATTCGATGGATGTATATCCACCCGTTGCGTGTATCTAGATAGATGGATCTTGGTGCTTATAGTTCCCATCATAGGAATTTTTTGTTTTCTATGCTGCAAACCCAATAGTGGTATCAGAGCCGGATCTATGCATAGATGCTTTGCACGGGTATTACACATATGACTATATGGACGCTGATGGTCATGTTATTGCTTCTTATGTGTATTTTAGATATTGGTGGCATAGTGGGATGAAGCGGCCCAGACAAACTTTACATGTCCTCGCACATGAGACATGCAACTAGTTTTGCATAAGTGGCTTGCGGGTGTCTTTCTCTCCTACTATAGTCAATATCTGATTTACAACGAGTTGCCAATAATTTGATTATCATCGTTGTGGCTCCATGTTCGTAGGTAAGAACGGTTCTATCTTCGAAAGCCCTAAGCAACGTAAAGCATGCAAAATATAAATCCGAGGCGTCTAGTGTTTGGTTTTGCCGGGCAAGTACTATGATATGTTAGTGTTATAATTTGTAGTATAGATTGATACTACTGAAAATTATAATATGACAAAGTGTAAGTTCCATAGACCTTGGCCTTACACATATAGGTATGATAATGATCATTCCACGATGCACAAGATAGTGATCAAGTGCAAGAACCATATCATATCACTGTAGCATATGATGTTTGTTTGCATCTTATATTGTTTGTTTGGCGTTTCAATAGCATTATAAGATGATTTATCATTTAGATATCAAGATAAAAATGTGTTCTCCCTTAAGTATGCACCTATTATGTTTCGTCGCTTCAAGACATCACGTGATGATCGGGTGTACTTGAATCCACGATCATATCTCGGGTGTAAGACAATTTTACACATGCAAAATACTAAGGTTCTTACTTGGTGAGACTAGCATGTACAGACATGTCCTCGGAACACGAACTGAAAGTTAAGCATGAGTCATATGTTTGATATAATGCCCATATAGATGCTCGCCTTTGAAGCTACACCGACTCACATGATGATCGGACTTGGTGTAGTGGATTTGGTTCATGTAATCACCAAAAGGACACGAGGGATGTTGTTTTTGAGTGGGAGTTCGTTTCTAATTTGGATTAGTCGAACTCAATTTATCATAAATTAAATCAAAGTGTATTTGTATAATTTGCTGTAGTCATTGGCATTCGTTCACTATCTTATGCTTAGTTTTAATTGAGATAATAAAACTATAGAATTCTAGATATTTGCTTTACGATCCGGTATCGTATTGTTTTAAGTATCAATCTAAAGTTTGAAGTCCTATTGCAAACTTTTAGCAAACTCCATGAAATTTAATAATTAGTATTAAATCAAGAGGGACAATTCCAGTGTTAGTATCTAAAGTATCATGTTTGCCTCCATGATTCCTGATATTCAAAAGTTGTTTTAATATCAAGGTTATCTAGGAGCAGAAAGAATTGTTTCAAAAACCATCATGTGTGATAGATATTACGATATCTGAAACAATGTTTTGATTGCAATATGATAGAGTATAATAAATGTTCTTATATTGGATGAGAATTTACGAAGGTTGGAGATGCTAGACATCCTAATCATCTAAAAAGGTTTTGGAAAGTAACATTATACTCACGGTTCGCCTTTATAAGCTAGATTAGCTTGATCATGAATGTTTCCTTGATAAGGATGAATATAAGATGTTGGTATGACGACCCATGATTAAAGGTCAATCACTAGTCTCGATTCGTAATACCAACCGAGACTGTTGGTTTCTCTATATAATTCGGCTTCCCCGAGCCCATGGCCATTTTTCCTCCAAGCAAGGCGAGTTTATGCCCATTTTTTCTCCAAGATTTGGTGTCAACCCCTAAATCTAATGTTTTAAAAGGTTAGTAACTTTGTCCTTTCATCTCTCGTTGTTAGTTTAGCTCAATGCTCTAGAAGTAGAGATTGGATGGTATATTCCAAAGATTGCACATATATCATTCATAGATAAATAAATGAGAGCTACAAATAATTTTCACATATGAATAACACTCAAATAAACATAGCAGTGCCTAGAGAAATTCCAAATTGGTTCACACAAATAGTTCTCGGGAGCACATATATTGTTCACACAAACATGTTCAGACAAAATACTCCTACACACAACACACACACACACACACACACACACACACACACACAAATTGTTCTCACAAACCCACATGTTGTTCTCACAAGCAGTGGACACACAGTACAAACATAGTTGATTCATAGTAGTTCATAATAATTCCTATAAATTCATAACCACCTTTTTTGATATCTTTCAAGGTGATCTTGTCAATGTTACTTGATGTGAGATAAACATTCATCATTGTGATCTCCTTTCTTGCTCTTGCTGGCCTCCCAGTTGTACAAGTTGCTTCAAATTATGTAGGGGCTTGTCTCGGAGCCTTGAATGCCTATGGTGCCCTTGAAGCGGAAGTTGGACCCGTCTTCTTAGCAGCAGCTGTTGGGAGCAGGCTTCCTACCAGCAGGTATTGTAGGAGCTGTAGGCCGGTGCTGGAGCTGTTACAGTAGAAGAGTCAGAAAGTTCTGCTATGTTTTTCTAGTTGGAAACGAAATATTGCTTGTATTTCTATAAGTTACATAGAAAGGGAACACATCAAAGTACCAAAAAGGTAAAATTAGTGATACCTAATGTTCGTTTTTTCCTTATCTAAAGAGATTGTTTTAGTGGGGCACCACAACTAGCGTATTTGGGTCGAAGAGTTACATGGTTGCTACAACCGGTGCTTGACGGCGCCACCGAATCTAGTTGTCCAATGGGTGCTCTGCGTAAGGTTCTCCTTCCAGCTCTTCGCCATGGCAATGGGGCCTCCTTTTCTGGCAAAGCTAACTTTGCCGCCGCCGGATTTGAGCTCCCACGGCAATACCCTTCCCCGCATAGTCCCAAGCATCATGATTGGATCCCTCACCACCGCCGCCCGAAGATCTACCACCGGGTGAATTCGCCACCGTCATCCCGTCATCACATCATTGCACGCACAGAAGAACTGAGATGGACCGGCTCAAACCATGCTAGAACTGGCGGTTAGAAACCCCAAGTACGCAGTTAACGGTTGTTCGTCATCTACCGCCACATCAGCATGATAACGGTTGTCCGCCATCTACTAGCACGTAAGGCTGATAGCATGGACCGACTCATCGGTCTTGTCATTAGACCATCGTCAAAGAAGTATCAGTGATATATGTTAACTATGAGGTGGTGGTTTTTTAAAACCCTAGTACGATAATATAGTGGTTTTTTGTGGTAATTTTCTCTCGTCCTGAGAATATGATAGGGATGGCACGAACGGCGAATGAGTACCACCGATCAAACTGAGGGATCGTGTACTGGAACTTCCACACGACCGAATAAACAGGTGTCGTTAGTTTTTCCCTCATACTGTATGTTCTATGCTGAGTTCCACAGCCTGCTCTTGTGGATTCGCCAGCCAGCACAACATCTAAAATTTGCTACAGTAGATAACGTGAATGGAGTCGCTTGCGGCTACTCCTAGCTAGGAGGCAGAATGGACGAAAATAACCCAAAAAAATAACAATTTCACGAAATGAACTCTGGCCAGAAGAAATTCACGGAACTAACCCTTTTTAACGCCATCTGACGTGGCGCCAAGACACTGAATAGCGGCGCCATGTCGCTGGCCGCCACTGCCAGTGGAGCCCAGCGTCAGTCCCGCTAGTGCGGCCTTGGCGTGGCGCCTTTGTCAATCTTGGCGCCGTTGCGCCTGGCGCCACACTTTAGGTCTTGTACCATTGGCCAGCCCAGCCCCGACCCTCATTCCTCCCAGCCCACGACAGAGAAGGCATGGCGGCTAGGGTTCGGGCTCCCCACTCAAATCGACTAGATCCGAAGCAATAGCCCAAGAAACTTCCTTCCCAATCTCTTCCCAGGTATTCTCTCACATATCCTAGCAAATTCATCCGCAAATTTCTTCCAATTTATCCTCTATTTGTAAAATCGGGTGAAACCCTAGATTTCCTTGGATTTTGAAATTTATATGAATCATTGCAATGCTTATTTGAGATGTAGGTTTAGATATGGCATAGTACTCTTTGGTAGAACTCTAGTTGGTTGATTTAGCTTACAAGTATATGTTAGGTGTTTTGTTCATATTTGCAATTCCATATGGCTAGAGTAAGATGGAGATATGGTAGAACTCTAGTTGGTGTTTTGATTTATCTTACAATTATATGGTAGAACTCTAGTTGGTTGATTTAGATTGCAATTCTAGATGCTAGAACTATAGGTAGAGTAGGATGAATATGTAGGATGTCTCTATAAGATGGACAAAAGCTAGAACTATATGCTAGAACTATAAGATGGTTGATTTAGCTTGCAATTCTAGATGCTAGAACTATAAGATGGATATTTTATAATTTTTCTTATTCTCTCTATTGTTTTGAATATATAGGATGGCTCTAAACCCCCTTCTAAACAATGCTCACTATCATGTTCAACACCGTGCCTACAAGATGTCGGAGAAGAGACAGGTACTAAAAACTTCAATGCAAGTCGAACAAGATGCCATGTTTGTTTAGATGGAAATCTAATATTTTGCCATTGTATGTTTGCAGGAGCTTCAACCCCTTCGACTTAGGTACCACGAGGTCTCGTCCGGCAAGATGCCTTATGATGCACGGTACACTCCGTACATCCAGCAGCTAGGACTCCTCCCCTTTATCCACATGGTCACTCGGTCCACACCGGCCTTCAACCCTGCTGCGATCACCGCGCTTGTGGACCGATGGAGGCCGGAGACGCACACATTTCACCTTAGGACCGGTGAGACTACGATCACCTTGGAGGACATGAGCATGATCCTGGCACTCCCAATCGAGGGAAACCCTGTGTGCATGTCCTCGGATTCAGACGCGATGTCATTGGAAGGCCTATAAGCGAGGAACTCAGAGGTGAGTTGCCGGTGCTCGTTCTTCGCATCCTTCCCATCCAACACCGGGCCTCGGCACATGTGAGTTGATACGCAACTAGATATGTGCCAATCAGGACATCCTTCCTCCTCGCACTTCACCGTGTAACGCTTCTTGATGTCCGAGTGCACGACCGTGTAAGGACGATGATGCTTCACCGAGAAGTCCTTTATCCATTGCTTAAATTCCAACAAGGTCCTGAACCTTCATCCTTTGCAAAAGCCACTATTCACTTCATTGCCATCCCGGTAAGAACTTGTCCTTGGTCCGAGCACAATGCCTTTGCCATCATCAACCGTGGCTTCATCCGCGAGACTGAGATCACGAAACAAAGGCACCCGATGGTCCCGACCCAATACGGTATGGTGGATTTCGGCCCCTCTCGCCGTGAACCCCTCGTCAACTTCTTCTTGGGACCATCATCATCCGAGTCCGATGCATAGCCTCGAGAATACGGGAGGTCATGGTCCATGTCATCTTGTGTGATATATTTCTCTAAATCTCCAATATTGTTGTCGTGGAGTTCAACATCATCATTGTCATCTTCATCTTCACCCCCACAATCATCATCTTGGTGTCTTGAAATCGGGCTCAATGTTTGGGTCAAGGGAGGTTCACGCCTTAGCTCTTGGTCTACGGGTGGAGGACTCATAGTACGCAATGGGGATGCCATACGGTTTAAGTCCAAAGACAATGAACTACCAACTTTCTTGGTGGCAAATAGCTCAAGAGCCTTGTCTAGTGATTCGGCCACCACCTCCTTGTATGCAAGCCAACGGGCCTCTGAAAAGATACGCATGGTCTTCCAACGGACATGCATTCCCAAGACAACATTATGTATTCCCTCCAACTCAATATCATCCTTTGGGTCCATCCATTTCAATTCAATCCTCAATTGCTCCAAGACCTCGGCATATGTTGGAGTATGCTCAAACACCAAATCGAGCTCGTCCGGGTCCGGTTCTATGTTACCTCTCAAAAAAGCATCCTTGTCTACATGGTGAACATGAACAATTCTTGCCATGCCTAACATAATCACAACAACAATACCATGGTCAACACACTTAATAGATACCCATTCTAACATTAACACAATACCAACCCATATGCCAATACAAGAACATTCTACCATGCATCTTACAAAACAATCTAGGGTTTACAAGATATGGACCAAAAACAAGAAATTAATGGGTCAAATCAAAGATAAAGGGAAAGAATACCTCAAGGCACTTGGGGGGGATCGAACTCCACGGAGAGAGGCTTTCGATTTGGACACTAGGAGGGAGAAGGTGGAGGGGGGAGAAGAGCCGCCGCCGCTGCAGCTCCTGTGCGTCTGAGAGGAAATGGGCTTGGTTTGGGAGGGCTGGCGCCGCGCTGGTACAAGACCTAAAGTGCGGCGCCAGCGCCAACAGATCTAAGCCAGTCTACAAACTCGCGCTATCGGGACCCGGGCATGGCTCCACCGGCAGTGCGCGCGCCAGGCGTAATGACGCCGCTCTTCACGGTGCGGCGCCACGCTGTATGGCGTTGCAAAAAGGGTTAGTTCCGTAAATTTCTTTTGGCCGGAGTTTATTTCGTGAAATTGTTATTTTTTAGGATTATTTTCGTCCATTCTGCGCTATGAAGCGCATGCAGCACGCGCCCGCTCAAAAGCTGATGTTGATGTTGGTATGACGACTGACTGGTCTTGAAACCTATGGTTGTCCGGCCACAAATGATTGCCGCGTTGAAGACTGAGCTCGGCGGGCGGCACTGTTGGTAAGTTGGACCTAGAAGGCTGGAACTGAAATAACAAGGGAATGGAAGAAGATGAAGCACACCCGCAGGGAGATCTGGCAGCAGCTGCCCTGCCGGCGACGCCACGCACTCCACAAAACGGCCATGAGTTCCCCCGCCGGCCGCCGGCCGCCGCCCTCCAACATTTCCCTCGCACCGCACGCCCACCCACCTCGACGGCGAGAGGACCGACAGGTAGGCCTCTCTGTTCCCTCTCAGTTTTTTTTATATCAGTCTCCTCTCTTTTTGCGCCCCCGGCCCGCTTCTTTTGAACCAGTTTAAAAGCCACCCATCCACACGAACCGCCCACACATCCCCGCGCGCACTCTCCCGTGGCCAGCTCGATCGTCTCGCCCCAAAATGCAGATCCTCCGCATCCTGGCGGCGCGACGAGCAGCTTCGGCCCTCACATCGCCGGCGTCCGAGCGCAGGGACAGTACCAGCGATGACGACGAAGGGCCATTCTTCGACCTTGACTTCTCTTCATGCTCCGTCCGCGCCTCCTCCTCCGGCTCGTCGGGGTCCGACTCAGACTCCGACGAGTCGTGCGCCGATCTCGACTTCATCATCTCCCTGCAGCGGAGCCACTCCGCCTCGCCGCTCAAGTTCTGCGCCTCGGAGCCGCCGGCCAGAGCCAGCAGCTTGCAGTCGCAGCAGCACGGCGCACGGAAGCGCGGCCTCGGCAGCCTACGGACCATGAGTTTCGGGGCCAGAAAGGCAGCGCCGCTCTACGGCGCCGGCCGCCACAGCTTCGCCCGGAGCAGCTTCAGCAGCACGGGCTCGCTCCGGCTGTCCATGGACTCGCCGCCCCGCGCGACGGAACACGACAAGCACCACGCCATGGCGCAAACCTGCAGGCGCACGCCGTCCCGGGACATCATCCGGAGGTGCCTGGCCAAGATCTCGCGGCGGCTCCGCACGGCCACGAGTCCCCGCGGCGAATCGAGACGGCTCCGTCGCCTGCGCAAGTGCCTGTCCGCGTCGTCCGCGGCGCCTACAACCAGCTCGGTGACACGCCGGGACGACTCAGCTGCGGAGAAGCAAGACGGCATCGCCGGCGCCATCGCGCACTGCAAGGAGTCCCTCCACCGAGCTTCCATTTCTTTTGCTCCTCGTTTAGGTGTTCTTTTGCTCCTCATTTCTAACTACCTCCGTGTGCTTGCTTTGTACTCCCTCCTCCGTTTTAAATTATAAGATGTTTTAGTTTTATCAAGTAA
Source organism: Avena longiglumis (assembly GCA_030063025.1). Classification (NCBI taxonomy): domain Eukaryota; kingdom Viridiplantae; phylum Streptophyta; class Magnoliopsida; order Poales; family Poaceae; genus Avena; species Avena longiglumis. The sequence continues at coordinate 558,914,610 of CP125974.1, forward strand.
AAGTATGTATATTTCTTTTAGTACGTAGGTTTACTCAGGTCTTGAGTGAATCTAGACACTAGAAACAGTTTAGATAAATTTTTTTCACAAACCTAAAAATATCTTATATTTTAAAATGGAGAAAGGAGTAGGTTTGTAACGTACTACATGCAAGTTGTAACTTGTAACACGTATGACAAACCAGTAGCCCAAGCAGCTTGGCCTTGACGACGCGAAAGAGTTTCGGAAAAGCTCTTGTAAATGGACCCGCCAGCACATGCCCATCTTCTTATTGGCTGCCGTATTAGGTTCCGCTCAACGTGGGTTCCCGTTTGCCTTTTTGACTAACCGGTGATTGCTCCTGCCGATTTTATGACATATCCAGCGAGCTATCCAAAGGTCCACCCGTTTTTTTCATGCTGGACCGCCGAATAGACAAAACAGCATCTACGGATAGACCCTTGTCAACCGATCCAGACTGGGCGACCGATCCGTCCACCAAATTTGGGACACGGATGGGTTAAGCCGGACAAGCCTGGCTCTCTCTCGTGTTCGGACCTGGTCCACTAGGCAGCGTCCCACCAAACCATTTCCCGCTTTTTCCTTCTCTTCGTCCATGCGTCTTGGTCGATGGTCCTCCACCGCCATGCTCCCGCAACCTCGTCCGCGAGCTCTTGCGCCGCCGTCTCTTTGCGAGCTCCTCCTCTGCCACCCATTCGCGAGCTCCACCGCAGCCCCCCGCTCACCCTCCTTGTCGTCCCGACTGTAGCAGCGGCTCCGTCCACGGGCGCGCATGCGGACCTCCGTCGTCGGCTTGCCACCCCACCCGCAGCGTCGCCCTTCCCGGCCAAGGCCGAGCTCGCACGCACCACGACACCGTCGTGAGGATCTCTGTCGGCGCCACATGCTCCTCCCATTGAGCTCGCCGTGCCACACCCCTCCTTTACTCCGCCTTCCCGAGAGATCCATGGCAGGGGTCTCACCTCGTCCATGCGTCACTGTCGCCGAAGCTCGCCATCGCGTGGCACTTGCCACCTTGGTCGCCGCTGTCTCCAAACTGAAGGAAAGGTCCAGTCTGTGCAATTTTAGAAAAGTTTAGGATAGAAAGAGAAGGAAAAAATAGGCATGTCCAGATATAATGGGTCGTCCCACCGTGGCATCGCACGGGCAGGTGTGGATAGGCCGACCGATTTTGTCCGCGACACGATCTAAATAGAGAAAATCGGACCGGTTGGTTAGCCAATTTGGATATCCCGTTGGACATGCCCTTAGGGCATCTCCATTGGGTCGACCCATCCTGTTCGAGCGTCTCCGAACTCGTCCGCACGGACGTGTGGGACGTGCGTGGTGCCCCAGCGGCCCGACCTAAGACAAACGCGTCCGACTCGACCCATCGATGCACCAAATTTGAGAAACGGTTGCGTCGGCCCGAAGTGCGCTGTGCTTTGGCGGCGTAGTGGAGGTTCCCATGTTTTGCACGGATCAGGAGGTGCCCATGTTTTGCATGGCGCCTCTTTCGCATCGATGCGCGCTTTGGAGGCATGGCGGAGCTCGCGGATGGCGACCTTGCAGCCTCCTTGGCCACCTCCTCCGGCATGGTCATGGCCGCCTCGTGGCGGATCTCGTGGAGAGTCATTGATGCGGCCTCCAAGGACACCGCCTCCATCGCCTCCTTGGCTGCGACGTGGCGTATGTTGCGCACCGCCATTGGGAGGCCACCGTGGAGGCCGCCTCCACAACCCCCTCCAGCGCCAACTCGTCCACATGGCCTTCTTTCTCGAAAGCCAACACCTACGCCTCGCTCATGCGCCTGGCCAGTAACGTGGCCTCGAGGTGGACCTCGTTGACCTCCACCTCCGGGAAGCGGGTGCGGCACATCTCCTAGATCGTGGTCTAATTGGCGATCTTGCGGCAAGACATGGCTGCTGGTGGCTGGCGCGTTTTCGGCTGCTGGTTTGCTCTTGCTTTGGGCTTGTTGTTTCCGTCGCGTCGGCGGTCGTCTTTTACAGACCACGGCGAAGGCGGGAAACGATCTGAGAGGCGCGGGAAGTTTTCTGGCCTCATGAAGCGAGGCGCGCGCGGGAATCAATGGTGGGAAACGTCGGCCGCGCGCGAAGCCACCGACGCTGATAGACGACGTCGCGTCGCCATTAAATTCCCATCGCCAGGGTGTCAAGCGGTGACAGAGGAAGGAAGACAGACATATGGGTCGGGCAGCTGGACGTGGCTGGCTAGACAGGCCGGACCCCGATCCTAAAGCGACCGTAGCCCGACCCAAACGGACATAACGAACCATTTGGGGCAAACCGGATGGGTTGGCCCGATGGAGATGCCCTTACGGCGTAGCGTTTGGGGAACAGACCAATGCTTTTGTACCAACACTCCACTAGTCAGTCATGCTTCAGCCTAGACATTTCCCTTCCCATTTACCCATGGCAAGACCGAGTTTCTCCGGAAAAGCATTTCTAAAGTTAACTTCATGTGAAGTAGTCTTATATATCCTTCCTTTTTCCTTGAGATTGGTGCATTTATCTATTTTTCAGCCCGTACATGGGTGACGTCATGTTGACATCACTAATTGAAACAGACTAAAACATTATTGAAACATTGAAATACATTATTAAAACATTGAAACAGGCGGTTTGAACAGTACAAAAATGTTTCATAAGTTTTAGAAATGAAACATTGAAACGGTCTATGAACAGTATAAAAATGTTTCTTAAGTTTCAAAAAATGTTTCAGTTTTTCTGGCCCACATGTGGCTGACGTCACACTGAAAATCCTTGTTCCGAGTTCCTCCTCTGCATAACCTTTCGAGTGCGTGTGCAGTACGTTACGAGGATGATCTACCGTAACCTTGCAGAGCCAATGTCCCTGCCATGAACCTCCCGGTAAAAAGAAAAGTTGAAGAAAAACCTGAAGAGTGCTGCGGCGGGTAATACCAAAAATGACTGAATCCAAGACCAACACGCGGTGCCCAGATGCAGAGTACATGCAGTTTCACTATCACCGTGCGCGGCAAGCCGACCGAAGCGCCATGGATGTCGAGTCATCTTCCATTTGGCCTACTGTTAATAACTGCGCCTGTGATTCCTTGCAGCGGCCGGAGGACACGGCGGCTGCATGCAGCTTGTTGGCGAAACAAGAGCATTATTACTGCTACTTCAGCATGTCCAGATCATTCAGAACCAGAGGTGCATGAACCCTACACTTGCCCCCCATTGGGACTGTGCCAAGGAATTTTCTTAAGAACTTCACGTTACACATGCAGTCGTCAAGGGGCTACGGTCGGGGACAGCAAGCGATCGATTCTAGTGAAATGAGATCCAATCTTGATCGTCCCCGATCGAGGTCTCACGCTTAATTCTGTCGCACGATCTGCACTCTGCAGTACTACAATGTACAATTAACACATGCATTGGACACTTCACAAAATTCAGCACCCAAATTCATTGCATGTCTGCTGAGACATACAAAGGGCGAAGAGACGAAACATCCGGGTTTGCCTATTTTTTTTCCTTACCTTTGCCGTGTTGGGTAAGCAAAAGAGGATTTTTTTATACTGCTTTTGCTTTTCCAAAGGGCGCTGACGAGCCTGTCCAATTTCTGAGAAAGGTCGCACAGTGCATGCATGCATGCCTATGGCCTGTTTTCTTCTTCTTTTGGGTACACTGTGACCTGTACTGGTCCTATCTTTTGTAGGCGGTCATCAACTACTGCTCCCGCTGATCTGTGCCTATCTAAAATATGTTTGTGCCCATCCAAAATATGTTGGAGACCGTGGGTCGTTGGGATTTCGGCCAGTTACTATCACGTGGAGATCTCCCATTGACCGGAGAATAAGAATTTTAATACATACTGTATGTGTCTACAGTTTGGGATACAAGGGGCGAGAGGAAATCTAATCTCCTTGACGACGAGATTGTTCACAAGTCTCGCGGTTCCGTTGCATGAATCTAGTGGCGGTAGCAATGTACTCTCACAGCGCGTTGGATACGATTCATGATCGTGCAAGATTCACAAAATCCATGGTGTATCTTGATCTTTTTTTTATGCCTTAATTGGGGAGTTGTGACAGGAAAGACAAATGTATGTTGGTTTCTGTTTGTGGCAAAATATGTTACTCCCTCCGTCCCATAATAGATGTCCCGGATTTGTCAAAATTTGAATGAATCTAGACACTATTTAGCATATAGATTCATTCACATTTTGAGAAACTTGAGACATCTATTTTGAAACGGAGAGAGTACTCTGTATTTGTTTTCCACGGGTCTATCTTCTATTTTCTAGAGCAAGACACCATGCATGCGATGTTTTTCGGTGTGGGTAGACAACAAAAGATTTTATCATCCCGAACTCCGCATCATGATGGATACAACGAAAACATTATTGCCAAATAAAAAAGATATAACATGTCACACTAAAAAATAGTGATTACTTAGCTAGTTAATTAATCGTGCGTACGTGTGGGCCCACGCTAGACGGTCGGCCCTACAATCTTTCGTAGTACTTATTTACGGTCCACGAAACCTGGTCGATTTGTTAAACTGAACATGTGTGTCTCATGAAGGCCGATATTTTTGTTGTTGTTTCCACCAGCTTTTTTACCTCCGCGTGTGCAGTCGGTGCCTGTTGCCTAACTCCACTTGCAGATCCCCCTCCATGATATCGTTATAAGCCATTTTGTCAATCGTTTTCAGTTATACATGCACCACAAAATCCGCTCAACCACGTGCATGCAGTGTGTGAAACCATCAAATATAGTGTAGTGCACCAAATTTGCAGTTGTGGCCATTCGTTTCAGCTAGGCCCTACGGTGGATGCTGCTCTATAAGAAAGTGCTTCTCCGTGGATTACGATGTTGTCCCTATATCGGAGAAGGGCTAGAACTAGAAAATGATCTCAGAAACCACAGGCGGAAAACACACTTGGCGTTATTGTTCTATTCCTATTATTAATTACGAGTAGGCGTAGTATTACGGTAATTTTTTCACCGAACGATTTACATTGCCTTACATTTCGCCCTCTTTGGTTTATCGGGTTTTATTTTCAACTAGCGAACAACATCCGAACTAAAGGTGGAAACACATCGGAAGTTGGTGAGATAATGCACTTTCCAATTCCATTTCCTATTTTAAAATGAATATGGATTATAATATGGGTGTTATCGAATATGAATCAAATGTTACTTGAATATGGACATGGATAGTTTACAATTTAGCCACATGACATGAAATAAGTCAACCATATACTAGTAGGCAGATAAATTACATTACCATACAACATAATATTTTAAAGTTTCAATCAAACAAAATAGACGCGACCACTTTTTAGGTTTTTATGTTGGTTAATTGGCATACATGGCTACAATTGTGGCAAGTGGATAAAATAATCTTATGAAGATACAAATATATCCAATTTCATACCTATATTTGATTTAAAATCCAAAACCCCAATGGATTTGCATTTTCACATTCACTTTTATTTTACTACTATCGTGGATATTTCCGCATCCATTTTCGCTTTCTCAAATACGAATATCGGATAAATCGAAGCATCTACTACCACATTCCACTACTAATGCCAACCCCCTCCAAATGGCAAAAGCCATTTTGACTAAGAAAAAAGTACATGATGTACTCTAGAAGCCTCTACCAAATGACTTGTTAATATTATTCACCTTAAAATACTACCAAAATTCGGAGATGCTTAAGGATATTATGAATATAGACAAATATGAATGTGCTATAATATATTTAAAAGCATAAATTAATTTCTAGAGTAATGTAATATTTTTGGCTTCCTTATGTTCATGATTATTTCGTTTTAACATAAAATATCGAGCATTCAAAACTAAATTATTATAATAAATATTTAACAAAAGAAACATAATTCTTGTGTAATAACAAATAGTTGTAATAGAAAATTTTGAAGTTCATATAATGAGTATATCTTAATGTATATTCACGTGAATAAGATGTTAGTTCTATTAGTTATGTTTAAACACTAGTATTTAAGATACTTCATCAAATGATATATTAATAAAGACGTCATACATGATTAATTATATGAAGTAAAAATGTTGAATATAAATTGGTGAAACGAGTAAGCCTAATTTGGAAAAATCCTATCCGTACCACTATATGGTGTATGAATTGGCTGCCAAAATAAGGCGGAGGGATACAATTTCTCAGAACAGATTGAGGTTGGACGGATTCGCCAAATGAAGTTCGCGGTATTCGGTTCACAATGCTCGCCAAATGAACTCAGAGGTACAAATGCTTAAGAAATGAACTCGTAACTTAATAACTACTAAGTCTCTAAGATTGGTTCTGGATATTGACTAAAAATCAGATTACCCGGATTAGAACATTGAGAAAATCCTAATTAATATTTGGATAATCCATATCTGACACAAAACTACGGTATCAGATTTCCTTATACACTGGATTCTTTAAATTAGTAAGGATACCTTATAAAAGATTGGGAGCACGATTCGTGAAAATTATTCTGTTTGTTCACATCCCTCGAATTTCTATTATGTCTCTCTTTTTACCATATAATGTGCTTCTATATGTATAATAATATTTGTATTTGAGAATTTATATATTGTGGTAGATTAATGTTATAATCTTTAGCTATTTTGTATATTGTGGTAGAATTTCTATGTCGGAGACATTAAATAACGTCAAGATATGAAGATAGAATGTGTAGGCATTCATTCTATGTATCATTCCAATTTTATTGGATGTCTCCGAATGGACACAGACATAAATTCATTCTGAAGAACCATGACAAAACTTTCTTTTTCATTGAGGATTTATCTTGTTGACATTCATCTTAGTTGTTTCGATCTATGAAACTAATTAGACATATTTGTTATAAAAAGAAGGTTCGCAAATGTGAAGTTCTCCACACTTTAGGAAATAGTAATCTATAAATCAATTAGTAATTTTTGGCAAAAAATTAATTTAGGAATTTATTGGGTACACAGTGTCTTGGGAGTTCCCCCCTATGGTATCTTGGTAAACAAATATTGTAGGGTTGCTTGCATTTTCCCTCGTATGCCAAGTCTCGTCCAAAGTGCATTCCTTCGCCATATATCTCTTGACCAATCAAATTTTGGGAGTTGACGTTCCGCCCAGTTGACAGTGGTTGTATTTTTGTGATGTGTATGTGCAATGGTGTGACGTCAACCTTCACTTATAGTTGTCACGTTTGATTTTTTTTAGTTAGATGAGAGAAATAGAAAAAAACAGATGGTTTTTCTTCCCGTATATAAGAGACGTTGTCTTGGAAAATAGAAAAATGCTATATTTTAAATTCTATCATATGTCTTTCTTTAGCAACATATTTTGATACTACCTCCAATCCAAATCATTCGTCGCATGTTCTTTGAACATAGGAAGATTCTAGGCAATATTTTGCACTTAATCGAGATATGTAACTAGGGTCGGAGGAGTACTAAAATTTAACTCGTTCACCTTAATTGATAAGGATGAAGATACACGATTTTCTCAATGTTAATAGCATACATATATGGATTATCAAAAAAATAATTAGGATTTTTTCAATGTTAATAGCATCGTACAACTTATATTTATCACCTTCTCTAGATCTACCATTGTACATGTCTTGAGGTACTACTTTAGAAACAAAAACATGGATTAAACCATAACCCTCTCACTTTTCAGCATATAGCAGCATATCACATTACGGAATCATTTACATGTGTTGCTAAATCCAAGCCAAGGAATTTAAATCTAACCATCGAAAAAGCTTTTTGGCCGTGTGGATTAGCGTGGTGCTTCGGGGAAAAAAAAAACCCTTAGTGACAGTACACAGATGGCTATGCCCGTCTCCGCCGCTCACCTACAGACCTGCTGTTGCGTGGAATGATCGATCAGACTTGGGACACTGCTCCGTGGTACGCTCGCGGCTCGTTTCGTGCGTTTGGTCATGGATGGTAGCTAAGTATTAGTACGTGACAGAGCAAGAGGTGGTGGTAGTGAATATGTGGAACAACTGAAAACACAGCGCAAGGAAAGTCAGATATGTGTACCGACATCGTCCTGAGGACGTGCGACAGGGACGGCACGCACGATTGGCAGACAAAAAGAACTGGGTGTACTACGTTGAAATTTATCTATCGTGTCTGAAAGAAGCAGGTGTAGTGTAGTACGCCCGTGTGTGTCCCCCAGTTTTTCCCCATTTGTTCTCTGCCGAGTTCCACGGCCAGCCTGCTCAAGTGGATTTTTCCGACAAGCGTGCATGCATGCATGCACGTGAACATTCATGCGTCCATCGATCCTGTCATAAGAACAAATTAGCCGGCCAGCAGAAGAGCTAAATTTAGTCGCTCGATAGATAGACGGGAACGGAGTGGATTGAAGCTACTCCCAGTCCTAGGAACTAGGAAGTGCAGCAAAAGCTGACTGAAAATGTTGGTGGTATGACCGGTCTTGAATGCACCGGCGGCAAATGATTGCGGCGTTGAAGACTGAGCTCGGCGGCACAGTTGGTAGTAGGTTGGACCCTGAATCTGAAGCTGCAGAGGAGGAAGATGAAGCGTGTCCCGAGAAAAGCGCGAGACATGGACTTGGACTCATCGAGTGTGTATCAGTTGCTGCACTGTCACTCAGGACTCGTCTAAAGTTCCTGAGCAATCCCTTCCTTGCCTAGAGAATTGGTCTGCTCGCTTTCTCTGCCAACGAGGAAAGACTCACTGCTTTTGTTCATCATCACACACGCGGTCACCTGGGCTGGTCGTTTCCTGAATTTTGATCGACCGGGTTAATAGATTTGGCGTGACGGCCGGAAGGTGCCATCCAGGATACGGCGAGTGTAAATTCTGAGAAATATATGTTTCAGTCACAGGGTGTGATCAGAGGGAGCGAGCACCATCACCAGGCATGCATCGGTTTGTCAAGCTTCGTGCACTAGCCAACGCAACCAAAAGTCCGAACTGATAGAAAGAACTAGTCCAATTCACTTATACACTTCAACACGGTTGACGACCACGGCAACACGAGTTCCCCCGCCGCCCCACCCAGCATTTCCCTCGCACCGCACGCACACACCCGGCCGACCACGCCTCTGCTCCCGGTCGATACCGCCAGTGGTGCTTCGCGCACCACAAACACAACGGGAAATACACAACAAAGAAAAAAAAATCTTTTGTTTATCTCTCTCCTCCCTTTTCGCGCCTCGGCGTGCTTTTTGAACCAGTTTAAAAGCCGGCCACCACACACAGAACACATCCTCGTCCATCTCCACCTCCCACTCCCGCAGCTAGCCAAGACACGCCACACGCTAAGCCACAAATGCAGATCCTTCGGCTCCTGGCCGCGCCGCGCGCCGCGTCGACCATCAACGGTGCAACGACATCAGCAGAGCGCCGGTACGCCGGCGAGGACGACCAGGGTCCCTTCTTCGACCTCGACTTCTCCTCCTGCTCCAGTAGTAAGAACTATTGTCCCTGTAATCACTTTCTCGCTGGCTCCCTGGCCATCTTTGTTCAAGTTGATGCAGCCGTAAGAACTATTGTCCCTGTAGTCATCTGAACCGACACTCCAACCTGCCCAGATCCTACCATTCATGCACACACCAAGGATGGCAACTCGGGCTGCGCACAACCTGCAAGATAAAAAGAAGTCACCAATAAAAAATTTAACACTTCTCCCTAGCATCGAGTAACATTCATAATTTGAAGAGAGAAAATTAGAGGCCTTTGCAAATTCGCAATTGAAGAAAAAGGTGATATGTCGAGTGTTGACTCAACAACCTGGAGTCCACAGATGACACATGAGTTCCATTGCAGTAGATAAAGTGGACACTTGTAGAGTATAACCCAGAACACCGTTTGGTCAAGTTTTTTTGCTATCCATCCATTACTTACACTCGCTGACGATCGATGCAGTTAATACTACCAGCTAGTACTAATTATTAACTGACATCAGGAAGTGAGAAGGCTCACACAAGGTCCAATTTCTTTCGACGAGATCGAGCGCCCAGACGGACACGGTGGTGGGATTGGCGAGAAAATTATTCTTCAACGCCTCTGATGCACAAACCCTGGGATTGGCGTGAAATTATTATTCACTTCCATCCGATGCGCCGGAGGTTTCTAGTCCACGACGTCGTTCGTCTCCGCGGAGACAAGACAAAAGCATTGAGGAAGAGCCCAGCCTGCTACTCCTTGGTTCTGGACAGAAAACATAACCGCATGAAGGATTTGTACCTCAGTTCTGTAGGGTTCTATACATGTACGGATGGAGCCGGTCGCCCTGTCTCTGTCACGTACCTTCCGGGAGAATCCAGATAGGAGAGGGCGGTTGGGCGGGAAGACCACTTCACCCTAGCTCGTCGGAGGAGGTACCGCACACGCCTAAGGATTTGGGGAATGGGGCATGGGCGCGCGTGCTAGACTGCTGCAGCGATCTGACACCATGTCGGGCTGGAGGCGCTTCGGAAGGAGGGCGTCCTCCTTGGAGGTTATCGGGCTGTTAGTAGCGGTGGGAGGGCGCCTGGGGCGGCGGTGAGATGGAAGGGGTGGCGGCGGGACCCTGTGCTAGGGCATGGGAGGAGGTCGGGAGATGATGATGCGTCGTGGGACTTGAGCTTTTTCGTTTGGGTGATCTGAACCGGTATTATCCACTTAGGGGTGGCATAAAGTGTAATTAGGTAAGACAAGTAATGAGACGACGCATTGTACCGTTGGATGCAGATCGTACCATCCTTATTGTTTGAATGTTTGATGTCAAAGTATCAAAGTGCGACCTACCAACACCAACTTCTTTTTAATAGTAAAGAAATTGGGGAGTTGTGACAGGAAAGACAAATGTATGTTGGTTTTTGTTTTTGGCAAAAATATGTTACTCCGTATTTGTTTTCCACGGGTCTATCTTCTATTTTCTGGAGCAACACACCATGCATGCGATGTTTTTCGGCGTGGGTAGACAACAGAAGATTTTATCATCCCGAACTCCGCATCATGATGGATACAACGAAAACATTATTTCAAAGTTCATTATAATTGGTGAAAAACCTTGCCAAATAAAAAAGATATAACGGGGTCACACTAAAAAATAGTGATTACTTAGCTAGTTAATTAATCGTACGTACGTGTGGGCCCACGCTAGACGGTCGGCCCTACAATCTTTCGTAGTACTTATTTACGTCCACGAAACCTAGTCGATTTATTAAACTGAACATGTGCGTCTCATGAAGGCCGATATTTTTGTTGTTGTTTCCACCAGCTTTTTTACTTCCGCGTGTGCAGTCGGTGCCTGTTGCCTAACTCCACTTGCAGATCTCCCTCTATGATATCGTTATAAGCCATTTGTCAATCATTTTCAGTTATATGCATGCACCACAAAATCCGCTCAACCACGTGCATGCAGTGTGTGAAACCATCAAATATAGTGTAGTGCACCAAATTTGCAGTTGTGGCCATTTGTTTCAGTTGGGCCCTACGGTGGATGCTGCTCTATAAGAAAGTGCTTCTCCGTGGATTACGATGTTGTCCCTATATCGGAGAAGGGCTAGAACTAGAAAATGATCTCAGGTCGACCTTGATTGAACAAGCGTGGTCGCCGCTAGGGACAACGGAAAGAAACCACGGGAGGAAAACACAGTTGGCATTATTGTTCTATTCCTATTATTAATTAGGAGTAGGCGTAGTATTACGGTAATTTTTCCATCGAACGATTTGCATTGCCTTTACATTTCGCCCACTTTGGTTTATCGGGTTTTATTTTCAACTAGTGAACAACATCCGAACTAAAGGTGGAAACATATCGGAAGTTGGTGAGATAATGCACTTTCCAATTCCATTTCCTATTTTAAAATGAATATGGATTATCATATGGATGTTATCGAATATGAATCAAATGTTACTTGAATATGGACATGTATAGTTTACAATTTAGCCACATGACATGAAATAAGTGAACCATATACTAGTAGACAGATAAATTACATTACCATACAACATAATATTTTAAAGTTTCAATCAAACAAAATAGACGCGACCACTTTTTAGGTTTTTATGTTGGTTAATTGTCATACATGGCTACAATTGTGGCAAGTGGATAAAATAATCTTATCAAGATACAAATATATCCAATTTCATACCTATATTTGATTTAAAATCCAAAACCCCAATGGATTTGCATTTTCACATTCACTTTTATTTTACTACTATCGTGGATATTTCCGCATCCATTTCGCTTTCTCAAATAGGAGTATTACATAAATCGAAGCATCCACTGCCACATTACACTACTAATGACAACCCCCTCCAAATGGCAAGAGCCATTTTGACTAAGAAACAAGTACATGATGTACTCTAGAAGCCTCTACCAAATTACTTGTTAATATTATACACCTTAAAATACTACCAAAATTCGGAGATGCTTAAGGATATTATGAATATAGACAAATATGAATGCGCTATAACATATTAAAAAGCATAAATTCATTTCTAGAGTAATGTAATAATTTTGGCTTCCTTATGCTCATGATTATTTCGTTTTAACATAAAATCTCGAGCATTCAAAACTAAATTATTATAATAAATATTTAACAAAATAAACATAATTCTTGTGTAATAACAAATAGTTGTAATAGAAAATTTTGAAGTTCATATAATGAGTATATCTTAATGTATATTCACGTGAATAAGATGTTAGTTCTATTAGTTATGTTTAAACACTAGTATTTAAGATACTTCATCAAATGATATATTAATAAAGACGTCATACATGATTAATTATATGAAGTAAAAATGTTGAATATAAATTGGTGAAACGAGTAAGCCTAATTTGGAAAAATCCTATCCATACCACTATATGGTGTATGAATTGGCTGCCAAAATAAGGCGGAGGGATACAATTTCTCAGAACCGATTGAGGTTGGACGGATTCGCCAAATGAAGTCCGCGGTATTCGGTTCACAATGCTCGCCAAATGAACTCAGAGGTACACATGCTTAAGAAATGAACTCGATAACTTAATAACTACTAAGTCTCTAAGATTGGTTCTGGATTTTGACTAAAAATCAGATTACCCGGATTAGAACATTGAGAAGATCCTAATTAATATTTGGATAATCCATATCTGACACAAAACTACGGTATCAGATTTCCTTATACACTGGATTCTTTAAATTAGTAAGGATACCTTATAAAAGATTGGGAGCACGATTCGTGAAAATTATTCTGTTTGTTCACATCCCTCGAATTTCTGTTATGTCTCTCTTTTTACCATATATTGTGCTTCTATATGTATAATAATATTTGTATTTGAGAATTTATATATTGTGGTAGATTAATGTTATAATCTTTAGCTATTTTGTATATTGTGGTAGAATTTCTATGTCTGAGACATTAAATAACGTCAAGATATGAAGATAGAATGTGTAGGCATTCATTCTCTGTATCATTCCAATTTTATTGGATGTCTCCGAATGGACACAGACATAAATTCATTCTGAAGAACCATGACAAAACTTTCATTTTCATTGAGGATTTATCTTGTTGACATTCATCTTAGTTGTTTCGATCTATGAAACTAATTAGACAATTTTGGTATAAAAGGAAGGTGCAAAAATGTGAAGTTCTCCACACTTTAGTACATTTTACTCTATAAATTAATTAGTATTTTTTCTGGTAAAAAAAATATCAATTAGTAAATTATAGGGTACACAGTGTCTGGGGAGTTTTCCTCTACGGTATCTTGGTAAATAAATATTGTAGGGTTGTTTGCATTTTCCCTCGCATGCTAAGTCTCGTCCAAAGTGCATTCCTTCGCCATATATCTCTTCACCGATCAAATTTTGGGAGTTGACGTTCCGCCCAGTTGACAGTGGTTGTATTTCTGTGATGTGTATGTGCAATGGTATGACATCAGCCTTCACTTATAGTTGTCACGTTGATTTTTTTAGGTAGATGAGAGAAATAAAAAAAATAGATGGTTTTTCTTCCCGTATATAAGAGACGTTGTCTTGGAAAATAGAAAAATGCTATATTCCAAAATACAGCATTGCCTGGAACTCTAGCGGCCGGCACAGCTTTGCCTGGAACTCTAGCGGCCGGCACAGCTTCAGCAGCGGGCGCTCGCTCCGGCTGTCCATAGACTCGCCACCCCGCGCGACGGCAGACGAGGAGCACCGTGCCACGTCGCAAACCCGCAGGCGCGCGCCGTCCCGGGACGTCATCCGGAGGTTCCTGGCCAAGATCTCGCGGCGGTTCCGCACCGCACCCCCGAGTCCCCGCGCCGCCGCCACGGCCGTTGAGTCAAGAGTGCTCCGTCGCCTGCGCAAGTGCCGGTCGGCGTCGTCCGCGGAGCCTAGGCCTAGCTCAGTGACGGCTCGCCGCGAAGACTCGGTTGTGGAGAAGCAGGACGGCATTGCAGGCGCCATCGCGCACTGCAAGGACTCGCTCCACCGAGCATCCACGTCACAGCCGGACACTCCTCTGCTAGGATCAAGTCTCGTTGACCCGTAGAATTGTGAAGCTGCGTAGTAGGCTCGTCGAAGCTGTGTGTTGGCTCCTACCAACCATCCCCGTTGGTTGCGGACTTAGGTAAAGAAGAAGAAAGCAGAGCAAGAATTCTAAACTACTACTGTAGTACCACCGCAACCAAATGATCAAAGCAGAGATCTCTGATTAGTGCTTGTTTATGGGTACTGTGTTTATGTGTGTTAGTTTAAGGAATTTTGGTTAGCTGGAAGTAGCGTGGGGAAAGAGCTCATTTTAGGCTCCCCAATCAGTCAGTCAGTCAGTCAATCACCATCCCTTGTGTGGAAGCGACGAGGATTGTAGCTGTATGCGTCTTTTGGTGTTCTTTTGCTCCTCATTTCTTACTAGTACGTTGTACGTTGTAACTTTATGTGTACTATGTACATGTGACTTGTAATAAGTTGTACTAACACGTACTACTAGTACAACATACTACTAGTGCTGCACATTCTTTGCATTTGACTTGTAATACTAGCTACTGGCCTTGGCTCTAAACAAACTACTCTGAGCCCAACTCCGACGTTCATGCGTGTTCAGCTGGGTTCATCTGGCAGCATTTTAATTTGCGATCGATATGCGTTCAGCTAGGTTCGTCTCGTCTCGTCTCAGGCAAAATAGCAGTAGAAAAGGTTGGCCGCGTGGTGCGTGCCATGTCCATGCTATCACCCAAGCAGCTTGGCTTTGGCGACGGCGAAAAATTTCGGAAAAGCTCTTGTTTCGTCAGACTGACTGACTGACTGACCATTGTTTCCTGTGTGCGGGTTGCTTTTCCCTCGCTAGTGGCATCACACTCCTTCTCTTACCTCGCCTAATTCTACCCGAAAGGCACCGCATCCGCACGCCGTGATTAAGCAAAGCGGCAACCAAAGGTTCTTGGCCGGCCGGCTGCTAATGATTGCGGCTCAAGATTTTACGGCGCAGTGATTGTGGAATGGACCAATGCTTCAGTACTCAGTCCAGGCTTCAGCACCGCATGATATGCTGCAGAAGGGATGATTTTGATTTCCATGTTGCCCTTGTTGACAGCATTTCCATTCCCATTTACCGATGACAAGACCGGCGCATTTCTCGGTGACGATGATGATCCATCGTTAATTACCGCGCAGAGCTAGCCATGGGTCCTGCCATGCCATGAACCTCCCAGCAGAAAAGGAGCAACCTGAAGAGTGTTGCCGGCCGGTGCCCAGATGCCAGATGCACCGCGCGTGGCAAGCCGGTCGAAGCGCCATGGATCTCGAGTCATCTGCCCTTTGGCCTACCGTTAGCTGTGCCTCTGATTCCATGCAGCGGCCGGAGGACACGGGGGCTGCATGCAGCTTGTTGGCGAAATGTTTATATCCACCCATTGTTTGCCCTTCCAGTTTCGGGGATTCAGAACCAGATCAAGGTGCATGAACCAACACTTGGCCCCCATGTGGACTGTGCCCAAGAATTTTCTAAAGAACTTTACGTTACACATGCAGTCGTCAAGGGGCTACGGTCAGGGACAACAAGTTAGCTAGCACGTCCAGGAACGATCGATTCTGGTGACAGGAGATCTAATCTTCCCCGAAGACGAGAGATCCACTCTCACTTCTCACGGCTAACTCTGTTGCGTGATCTGCAGGAGTACAATGTACTAGCGCGCGTGCATTGGATACTTCACAAAATTCAGCACCCAGTTTCATTGCATCTCTGCTCCATACAAAGGGAGAAGAGAAGAACCATCCGGGTTCACTTGTTTTTTTTTTACTTTTCTTGTCTCTGCGGCGTTGGGTCGAGAAAAAAAAGGATTTGTGCTCATCTAAAAAGGATTTGTCCTAGCCATTGTAGGCGGTCAACTACTGCTCCCCCGGATTTGTGCTCATCTAAAATATGTTGGAGACCGCGAGTCGTTGGGGTTCTTCAGCCAGTTGCTATCAATTGGACATCTCTCATGTGCCGGAGAATAAGAATTTTCCATGTGTGTCTACAGTTTGGGACACAAGGGGGCAAGAGGCCCTCGCAAATACGAGGGATTGTTCACAGGCCTCGCGGTTCCGTTGCATGAATCTATTCGTGGTAACAATGTACTACTCTTGCAGCATTTGATACGATTCACGATTATGCCAGATTCACTAAATCCATGGTTCATCTTGATCTTCTTTATTATGCCTTTGGGGCGCTGTACCAGGAAAGGGCAACTGTATGTTGCTTTTTTAAAACAAAAACATTATTGCAAGGTTTATTATAACTGATGAAAACCTTGTGAAATAAAGACGTTTTAGCAGGTCACGCTGAAAATTTTGAGTACCAAGAAGCCTAAGAGCACACGACCCAAACAGAGACAAGTCGTCAAACCACTCGAATCTCTTGGAGGCCAAACAACATTTACTCCTGGTTTTATTAACGTTATAAAATATTCCACATCCGCACTTAGCTGACACAGAAGAGAGAAACATGGCTAAATGAAGTCTCCTTTTTTAAAAAACATAAATCATTTCAACATACACTACATGAATAGGAACTACGCCGACGGCCAAACGTCGGGACCGTCGGCGTAGCCATCGTCCGGACCAGTCCCGCCAAGCAGCCGTCGGCGTATCCTATGCTACGCCGAGGGCTGCCCTTGGCGTAGCTATTTTTTCTTTTGCCTTATTAAACTTTGAAAAATCATAACTAAATCATTCTAATTCAGAAAAATACAAAAATATATTAAAATTTGCAGAAAAATAAAACCTATCTATCTACACTCAAATATTATATATTTGTAAATAAAAAATAACTGAAACATAAAATATTATATATAGTTTAAAACGGGCATAAAAAATTCAAAAACGATCGAAACAATGCGAAACCATCGCGTGGTGTCATATTATATGACATAGTTACAAGGAAAAATATCAAACTTGGTATATTGATTATGTCTGGAAAAACCCATCACAAAATAACATATCTCATTCGAGATTTCTTAGCTTTCAGGTCAAATGACCAATGTTATGACTAGAATCAAGGCATAGTTTTGATAATGTGCCCATATTGTGCATACATGTGCATCATGAGATGGCGAACAAAATTTCATTAGGAAGTTTTCCTTTTCGTCGCACCAAAAAGCCATTTTCCATTTTCAGAGCACAAAAAATGGACGGTTTTGTGAAGCAACCACCAAATGGCTAATTCAAAATGCTACCACCACATTTTACACAAATACTAGACCACCTTATATAGACAATGTCCCAACAGAGGGATCTTAAACCTTTCCAACCACCTCTGGTAAAAAAGACAAATTCCTGCTGAATTGGTAGGAAGTGAGTCAGATATGAACTATAGGTACATGATCCGATGCTCATGTTTTTTTACAAAAATCATTTTTAGGTTCACAATATGTTATTTTATCAATAATCCAATACAAGTTTAGCGAGGCTCGGCCCCGAGCTAAGAATCTTCATGCCTGTCGTTTGACAAAGTTTGACGATAGTTTAAAACGGGCATAAAAATTCAAAAACGATCGAAACAATGCGAAACCTTCGCGTGGTGTCATATTATGTGACATAGTTACAAGTAAAATATCAAACTAGGTATATTGATTGTGTCTGAAAAAAACCTTTACAAATTGACCTATCTCATTCGAGGTTTCTTGGCTTTCGGGTCAAATGACCAATGTTATCGCTATAATTAAGGCATAGTTTGTGATAATGTGCCCATATTGTGCATACATGTGAATCATGGGATGACAAACAATGTTGCAAAAGAAAGTTTTCCTTTTCGTTGCACCAAAAAGCCATTTTACATTTTCTGAGCACAAAAAACAGACGATTTTGTGAAGCAACCACCAAATGGCTAATTCAAAATGCTAACACCACATTTTACAAAAATACTAGACCAACTTATAGTAACAATGTACCAACAGGGGGATCTTAAACCTTTCCGTCCACCTCTGGTGAAAAAAGATAAATTCCTGCCGAATCGACAGGAAGTGGGTCAGATATGAACTACAGGTACATGATCCGATGCTCATGTTTTTTTACAAAAATCATTTTTAGATTCATAATATGCTATTTTATCAAAGATCCATTGCAAGTCGGCCCCGAGCTAAAAATCTTCATGCCCGTCGTTCGACAAAGTCTGGTGATAGTTTAAAACGGGCATAAAAAATTCAAAAACGATCAAAACAATGCGAAACCTTCGCGTGGTGTCATATTATGTGACATAGTTATAAGGAAAAAATATCAAACCTGGTATATTGATTATGTCTGCAAAAACCCTTCACAAAATGACCTATCTCATTCGAAGTTTCTTGGCTTTCGGGTCAAATGACCAATGTTACGACTAGAATCAAGTTATAGTTTGTGATAATGTGTACATATTATGCATACATGTACATCATGGGATGGCGAACAATGTTACAGGAGAAAGTTTTCCTTTTTGTTGCACCAAAAAGCCATTTTCCATTTTCTGAGCACAAAAAATGGACGGTTTTGTGAAGCAACCACCAAATGGCTAATTCAAAATTCTACCACAATATTTTACAAAAATACTAGACCACCTTATATGGACAATGTACCAACAGGGGGATCTTAAACCTTTCCGTCCACCCCTGGTAAAAAAGACAAATTCCTGCCGAATCGGTAGGAAGTGGGTCAGATATGAACTACAGGTACATGATCTGATGCTCATGGTTTTTTTACAAAAAACGTTTTTAGACTCACAATATGCTATTTTATCAAAGATCCATTGCAAGTTTAGCAAAGCTCGGCCCCGAGATAAGAATCTTCATGCCCGTCGTTTGACAAAGTTTGACGATAGTTTAAAACGAGCATAAAAATTCAAAAACGATCGAAACAATGCGAAACCTTCGCGTGGTGTCACATTATGTGACATAGTTATAAGGAAAAATATCAAACCTGGTATATTGATTATGTATGGAAAAAACCCTTCACAAAATGACCTATGTCATTCGAGGTTTCTTGGCTTTCGGATCAAATGACCAATGTTATGGCTAGAATCAAGGCATAGTTTGTGCTAATGTGCCCATACTGTGCATACATGTGCATTATGGGATGGCGAACAATGTTGCATGAGAAAGTTTTCCTTTTCGTCGCACCAAAAAGCCATTTTCCGAGCACAAAAAATGGACGGTTTTGTGAAGTAACCACCAAACGGCTAATTCCAAATGCTACCACCATATTTTACAAAAAAACTAGACCACCTTATATGGACAATGTCCCAACTGGGGGATCTGAAACCTTTCCGTCCAACTCTGGTGAAAAAGACAAATTCATGTCGAATCGGTAGGAAATGGGTCATATATGAATTATAGGTAAATGATCCGATACTCATGTTTTTTTTAAAAAAAATCATTTTTATGTTCACAATATGCTATTTTATCAAAGTCCAATGCAAGTTTAGCGAGGCTAGGCCCCGAGCTAAGAATCTTTATGCCCGTCGTTTGACAAAGTTTGACGATAGTTTAAAACGGACATAAAAATTTCAAAAACGATCGAAACAATGCGAAACCTTCGTATGGTGTCATCTTATGTGACATAGTTATAAGGAAAAATATCAAACCTGGTATATTAATTATGTCTCAGAAAACCCTTCACAAAATAACCTATCTCATTCGAGGTTTCTTAGCTTTCGGGTCAAATGACCAATATTATGGCTAGAATCGAGGCATAGTTTGTGATAATGTGCCCAAATTGTGTATACATGTGCATTATGGGATGGCGAACAATATTGCATTAGGAAGTTTTCCTTTTTGTCGCACCAAAAAGCTATTTTCCATTTTCCGGGCACAAAAAACGGACGGTTTTGTGAAGCAACCACCAAATGGCTAATTCAAAATGCTACCACCAGATTTTACAAAAAACTAGACCACCTTATGTGGACAATGTCCCAACAGAGGGATCCGAAACCTTTCTGTCCACCTCTAGCGAAAAAGACAAATTCCTGCCGAATCGATAGGAAGTGGGTCATATATGAACTACAGTTACATGATCCGATGCTCATGTTTTTTTTAGAAAAATCATTTTTAGGTTCACAATATGCTATTTTATCAAAGATCCAATGCACGTTTTCCTTTTCATCGCACCAAAAAGGCATTTTTTATTTACCAAGCGTAAAAAGGGGGATTTTCTGAAGCAACCACCAAATAGCTAATTCGAAAACGGAGGATTAGTGTTTAGTTGATATGGATGTCATATTTGGATTCCTCTCATTTTTCTGATCAATTTAGATATATTATTTGTCGAATTCCAATTGACGGTTTTAAAGTTATTAATTATTCCATATTAAATAAAAAAATACAAAAAATTATTTGAATTCAATAATATTTTTACTTATTCATTAATGTTTACTTAAATAATTATTTGTAATTTCAAAAAATACAAACATGTGATATGATGATATAAGAGTTAATAGGATTGATATTATAATATTGACAACAATGTATGAATTACTTTGCGGAAACAGATTCTGAAAGAAACGATGAAGTTAAGCGTGCTGGAGTAGTATTAGGATGGGTGACCGGCCAGAAAGTTTGACCAAGACTGCAATTTAATCAAATATTAAGTATAATTAGTGTTAAAAATGTTCAAAGTGAGAGATTAACAATTATAATAATTCAAAGATTAAAAAAATTGAGAAAAACAAATTAATAAATATTTTTTTTTAAAAAAACGTTTTTGCAACCTAACGACGGGCTATGCCGACGGCCGAGGGCAAAGCCGTCGGCGTAGCGTATGTTGACGGTATTTCTATATGCCGAGGGCATTTTATTTGCTCACATGAAGGCGTAGCGTGCGCGTCCTGTAGTGATAACAAAATGTGAAACCAAAAGACTTTGTTTTTTCATAAAATAAGTGAATGAAAATACCACAAGAGAGTAATTCCGTAATAAACAACTTGTGACACACAATCACATGAGTTATTGGTGAACTATCAACTTGTTCGTTCTAGAAAAGCCGAATAAGTCGCTGATGGTGGACAATTTGATATTCGTGTTGGTGGAGGGCCGGATGGTGAATTGCGTAAAAAACAACTTAATAAACTTATAGCCTCGATGGCCGTTGAAAGCATCAATTTTGAAAGTTTTATAGTAAATATTTTTACTATTTGTTTTTGCGTAACCTTTTCTATTATAAGTAACAGAATTAGAATTTTAATGTGATGATCAATATTATGATACAATGTTCCATCTTACAATTCATAGGTGTATCATTACAAATACGCTTGGTAGAAAATTTAATATTTTATAGCTTCCCAAGCATTTCGTTTTGAATTTATTTCAAGACACTTCCCATTAAGAAACATGACTTCAGATCTCAAAATATCAAATCAAGATAAGAAAATTCATTACTCAATGGGATAAATTATTCATCTAACATCTCTATGGAATATTTAGATGTGATCATTTATGTTTTGATATATTTTTTATAACTTACTAAATAGATCTAGGGTGTACATACCTAACAAAAATGTTTTGGGAGAGGTAGCGTCGGTTTATGTTTGTCAATCAGAGATTTATATTCTTCGTAATCCAAATATAACTAGAAAAAAGGTGCCATTTATCACGAAATGGACCTCCGACTGTGGTAGAAGGTGCACCATCTACCACAAATATTTTTGTTTCCCGTGGTAGATGTAAACATATTTTTTTTCATTTTGGCGATCCCTCTGTTTCCATGCATTGGAAAAAACGTGGTAGATGCTTGGACAATGCATGGTAGGTGTCAATTTTTTTGGTTCGGCGTGCGATTTTGTTTCTGATTAATACCCCCATGGTGTTTCCAAACTTTTGGGGATGCGATGTTTGTGTCTCTGTAAGGGTATATTTTCCCTAAGTGTGGTTTTGGTAATTAATGAGAATCACTATGAACCGCTGTTTCATTGAGTTTTATATGAAGGAGTCTTCCATAGTTAATGCATGAAGTCCATGTGTTGGATTCAAGGTTGGATGCTATGAAAATAATTATATATCTTGAGTATTGCCATCAAGATCATCAATTTGAAGAAATGGATTCAATATGGTCAAGGTTAAATAAGATGGAGATCTTGTGTGGAACTCAAAGGAATCCATTCTCTAACTTATGCATGTGTTAAGCCATTAGAGGATCAAGATTTGGTTAGTTTGATTACAAGAGAAGAATTCAAGATATAGTTCTAAGTTAATGTCATAATACAAGCATCCATTTAACTATAGTTAACCAAGACTTTAGTCATACAACCAAGTGAATAATTCCTTATGTACCTAAAGAGATTGTGATAGAGCATGCAAAGATAAAAGGTTGATCTAGTTGAAGAGCAAAGTGTGGTTTTAAGTTGCTCAACACACAAAGCATAAATAATGTACCATGTAGGATCAAGTGATCTAGGCATGGTAAGATTTGAAAATTATGCTTTGTGAACTAACCCATGCATGATCTATATTCCTTGTATTGGTATGTGTGTTTAGGTATGTTTCCATAGGAATACATCAAAGGATATTTTGTATAGACCATAAGAGGATGTCATCAATTATTGATGGTTATCAAGTTCGAGAAGCCAAAGTAGTCGCAGACGATGAACAATTTGATTTTTCCGGCGGTGGAAACCGAGATGGTGAATTGTGCAAAAAATAAGTTTATTAAATTTATAGCCTTGAAGTGCATTATAAACATCACTTCTCAAAATTTTGTACTAAATTTTGTACTTGATTGTTTTTGTGTAATATTTTATTTATTCTTAGCAAATTAATCTTGTGAAGTGTTGCCCAATATTATGATACAATTCTAAAGCGTATCATTGCAAATATGCTTAGAATTGAAATAATACTTTGTAATGCGAGTATTTTGTTCTAAATTTAATTTTAGTTATTTCCTATTAAGAAACATATTCCGTTCAGTTCACTTTAGATCTAAGAATTGAGAAAAAAAGAGATAATTTGTTAGTGAACGGAATAAATTATTCCCCTTACATGAGTATGGAGCATTTAGATGTGACCAACTACATCTAAGTAGATAACTTACAAAATAGCTCTTATGGGTATATAGCTAAAAAAATATTCTCAAAGACTAATGCGTGTATAACTTACAAAATAGCTCTTATCGGTGTATGTTTGTCCATCTCAATTTTTTTAAGCGAAAACTAATCCGTGTTGATTTTTTTAGTGAATTCTTTTTAGATATTGCACAGTTTAGAAATTCTGTGCTACTTGGCCCAAATACCCTCCACTCCCCCCCCCCTTGATCGCCAGATCTTAATAAACACGAGAAACCTGAGTATCTTACCGTTATTTCTTCATAGAACCTTAGATATTGATTCTTGGATTTCGCCCCTCATGTCCAGATCATCGCTGCACAACCAACAATTTATACTTCTGCAACATTTTTTCCCATGGTGGGACTTAATCGTACAAAGAATGGTGGGACTTAATCGTACAAAGAACATGTCATCATTTTGATAAATCAAATGCAGCAAAACAAACATGGGAATGCGCGAAATCTCCACTGGTCGAGCAAATCCCCATCGGTTGCAAAATATTTCCAAAGAAAAAGTGAAAACAGACATGGAATATCGAGGGCTATCTTTTGTAGTATCTGACAAACCGGACATCGGTGTTGCGTTATCCTTATCCGTAGTCATGTCCTAGAAAAACATACGAGTTTCCAAAACCACGTCAACAAATCTAAGGGTACGATTTGATTCGTACGATAGGAAAAATAATATAGGATTGCAATATCATGCCTACTATAATTGTACATGAATTTCTATGAACTAAAATTTGTTTGACTCCATCATAAGAAAAACAAAGGATTCTTAAAAAGAGGAAAGAGTGGATGTTTGATTTTCTACGAAATCTAGTGAGAAGGAATCTTTACAAAAAATACCTAGGAATTCAATCGTACAACAAATTAAACAACGATCATAGGAAAATTTCGTATAGGATTTAATACTCCTTCTGATCCATATTACTAGTTGACTTAGATTTATCTAAATACTAATGTATCTAGTCAAGTTTTAGTGCTAAGTACATCTAAATCTAGACAATTTGAATCAACTAATATACTCCCTCCGTTTGGAAATATAAGATGTTTTAGGTTTGTGAATAAGATGTATCTAAACACCTTTTAGTGTCTAGATTCGTTTGAACCTATATACTAAAAGGTGTCTAGATTCGTTTAAACCTATATACTAAAAGGTGTCTAGATATGTTTCCTTCACAAATCTAAAACATCTTATATTTCTAAACGGAGAGAGTAGGTAGAAGAGAGTACTATAAATTTTTTGTGCAAATCCTTTGAATACACGTATCCGATGTGCATATCGTACGAGTTGGTGTCGGTACATTTCGTTGGTGCCGGAAAACGAAATCCATATCCACCGGTGCACAATGCCGTGGTGATTAGCTCTGTGTAGGCCGGCCACGCCACGCACTCCACAAGGAAGAGAAGGATTCCCCAGCATTTCCCTCGCATCGCACGCATTTGGCCGCCACATCAACACCATCGGCGCCTCGATCTGTTTCCCGTCAAAATATTTTTCCAATTTCTTTTCCTGCGCGTCCTCTCTTTTCGCGCCCCGCAAACCAGTTTAAAAGCAACCCCATGCACTCCCTGGCCTGGCACCGCCCACACATCTGCGTCGCCGTCGCAGCACAGCGCACAGAAGAGGGACGACGCTCTCGCACGGTGCTCGTCCGGCCTCACCTCAAATGCAGATCCTCAGGCTCCTAGCAGCGCGCCGCGCCGCGTCAAACACTATCTCGTCGCCGGTTTCCGAGCGCCGGGACCACGAGGGAGACTTCTTCGACCTCGACTTCTCCTCCTGCTCCGTCCGCGCCTCCTCCTCCTCCTCTAGCTCCGGCAGCCTCTCATTCTCCGAATCCGACGACGAGTGCACGGAGCTAGACTTCATCATCTCCCTGCAGCGGAGCAGCTCCGCCTCGCCTCTCAAGTTCTGTGCCTCGGAGCCGCCGAGCAGAGCCAACAGCCTACAGTCCCCGCAGCGCGGCGCCCGTAAGCGCGGCATCGGAAGCCTGCGGACCATGAGTTTCGGCGCCAGGAAGGCCCCGCCGCTCTACCGCGGCGGGCGCCACAGCTTTGCCTCGAGCTCTAGCGGCCGTCGCAGCTTCGCTCGCAGCAGCTCCAGCAGCGGGGGCTCGCGCCGGCTTTTCGTGGACTCGCCGCCCCGCGCGACGGGACAGGACGAGCACCACGCCGCGGAGCAGCGATGCAGGCGCGGGCCGTCCCGGGACGTCATCAGGAGGTGCCTGGCCAAGATCTCGCGGCGTCTCCGCACGGTGGTGAGTCCCCGCGCCGCCGATGCGAGAAGGCTCCGTCGCCTGCGCAAGTGCCGGTCGGCGTCCTCGGCGCCGCCGAATTCTGTGCCGGCACGCCGCGACGACGATTCTGCTGCCGAGAAGCAGGACGACATCGCCGGCGCCATCGCGCACTGCAAGGACTCGCTCGACCGAGGCATGCATTCCCGGTCCAGTAGTGCTCCTCGCCGCTGGTGCGTGCGGGTCCAGGAGTGAGCCGGGGAAGTGAAGCTGCATAGGGTCGTCGACGCCCATGCATGGCTTCCATCCCGCTCATTTCAGAGGTCGAACATGGAAGCTTCAGTCTGAACTTGAGTAAACGAGAAAACAGAGGAGGAATTTTAAACTAGTGCAACCAAACCAAATCATCACTTGGCCAATAGAATGCGCGCGGCGGTTCAGTTGGTGTTTGAAGTCCTTGATTTTTAGTTTCAGGATTGGTGGTTAGTTTTAAGGGTGGGCAAAGAGCTCTTTTTTAGGCTTTATTATTTGCCCCCAATCAGTAGGTCAATCACAATCCCTCATGTGGAAGCGTGGATTGTAGCTGCGTCCTTATTCGCTGTTCTTTTGCTCCTCATTTCTCGTTAGATTTGTGGCTCTATGTGCTTTGGTTCGTAAGTTTGTATGTACATCTGAATATGTGACTTACAAGTTGCAACATAACACGTATTGACATACTAGTACATTCGACATTTGACTAGTACTACTTCCATTCCAAAAAAACAAGCGCTATATTTTTTGTCAAAAGTCTAAGCATCCTAAGTTTGAGCAGATTTAAACAAAATATCAATATTCATGATAGTAAAGAAATATATATTTTTTGGAGCAACCGACATAAGCTCTATCTTTTATTAAAGATAGAAGAAAAACAACTTGAACGGTACTAGATAGGGGGGCATGTTTTAATTATGGTGTAAACATGTCGAAAGGACACCCCAAAAAACAAAAAACAAGCCTATTCTGGGTCAGGTGGAATTACAGCCCCAAAGGCCACGAAAGTGCAAGTACGTTGGCGAATGTACTCTCTTGCAATGTCTGCAACCTCGAGATAAGTAAGGCGCTTATAAGTGAAGATCCATCTATTTCATTTTCTCCAGACGTTCCAGAGAGCATACAGGAGACGACCACTTATACTTCTTTTCTTGGTGGAGGGCATGCCCACAATCATGGTATCCCACCATTCTAAAATGGAGAGGAGGTCGTGGCCATGATTCCCTCCTCCATCTTGTCCGCTTGGAGGTTGTTTCAGATCGCCGTGAAGTGGCAGTCTTTGCATAAGTGTGATGCTGTGTCTGTAGTCTCCATGCATAGCGCATATATAGGGTCATGAGTCCAGCCCCTAGAAGCCAGATTGTCCGTTGTGAGCTGCTTTTCGTGTAAGGCCAGCCAGATGAAGAGCTTACACTTAGGTTCCGCGTGCACCGACCAAATTTTGTAGGCCTTGAACTTTGGATAGCTACCGATGAATTACGCCTAGTAGGCCAAGCTGGCACTGTAGATTCCATTAGAAGTTAAAGTCCAAGTAATGGTGTCAGGTTGGCCGGGCACAAGGGCGATGGAGGGGATCCAATTGCCAGCCGAGAGTTCTTCTGCCACACTTCTGCATTTCCTGGATGTAGTTTTATAAAGTTTAGCTGCCCATGGACGGATAGGTCATACACTACGGGAAAATTCGGCACTGCCGTGCACTGAGGCTTTGCCGTGTGCCAATGCACGGCAAAGATCTCTTTGCCGTGCAATCAAACAGCGTGATGCACGGCAAAGAAGTGTGGCACGGCGGAACGATACAGGATACACGGCAGAGAAGACCCTCACGGCAAATCCCAAAAATGGCACACGGCAAAGAAATTGTCCACGGCAAAGGCCAAAACAGGATCACGGCAAAGAAATCGCACGGCACACCATCTAGTCGGGCCCACCGTTTCAGCGTAGTTGACGGGCCGTGGTAACGGCAGGGCTTTGCCGTGTGCCTCAACGTCAGACACGGCAAAGTTTTGAATTCTAAATTGATTTTTTCCGCGCGAAATATTCCCGCCATTTATTTTATTCAACACGTAAAATATTCACGCTCGTTTATTTAACGACGGATGGTCTTTTCCGTGCACCCTACACGGCAAACGAGCCTTTGCCGTGCGTATTGCACGGCAAAGCCCTGTTTTTTCCTTATTTTTTTCATTTTTGCCTCCATTTTCTTTTAGCACATATTTTATCTCAAATATCGCTCATATTGCATCTATGGACAATTTAATTGTGTGGTTTGACTAACCTACTTTAATTATGTGGTTTTCTGGAATTCCGGCGCTCCAGCGGCCGTCTCCCATCGAAACCCTAGTCTGCGGGACACCCAGGGATCTACCCCATAGCTTTCTCGGCATGAGGTTTCATCAATATACTTTTTTGTTTGTTAAGGTATGGTTAGGACATAGATACAAGGAAAACCAAGATTAGGACCTTGTGTCACATGCTAGCTACCGGTATACCCGCAGCGGGACATTTCCACCTAGAGTTCCAGGACTCTGCTAAGTGTTATCGTCTGAATGTGAAGAAGGCCAGGGAGCTATGTATTCTATCTATGGGACTTTCTCAACACTTTCACATGTATCCTATTTACATATGCAAGTTTCCTAGGTTCATGTGCAAGTTTGGTGGGTTCCGGGGCTCCGGGGGTCGAAAGCACCGAAAACACCCGTCAGCGGGCCCCGAGAAGGTCTATCCCCTAGCTTTCTCTGCACAAGGTTCCAAGAATGTACTCTTTTGTTTGTTAAGGTACATTTAGGATATAGATACAATGAAAACCAAGTTTAGGACATGTGGCATATTCTAGCCCCTGGTATACCCGCAACGGGACATTTCCACCTAGAGTTTTAGGAATCTGCTAAGTTGCATGGGTGTGAAGACGGTGACACCCGGGAGCTAGACATTGCATCTATGGACCATCTACCACATTTGTGTACACATGGCATGGCCACTATGGGAACATTATTACAAATTATGCCTTGATTCTAGCCATAACTTTGGTCGTTTGACCCGAAAGCCAGGAAACCTCGAAAGAGATAGGTCATTTTGTGAAGGTTTTTTTGAGACATAATCAATATACCAAGTTTGACATTTTTCCTTGCAACCATGTCACATAATATGACACCACGCGAAGGTTTTGCATTGTTCGAATCGGTTTTGAATTTTTTATGCCCGTTCCAAACCATCGTCAAACTTTCTCGAACGGCAGGCATGAAGATTCTTAGCTCGGGGCTGAGCCTTGCTAAACTTGCATTGGATCTCTAAAGAAACATCATATTGTGATTCTAAAAATGATTTAAAAAAAATCATGAGCATTAGATCATATACATGTAGTTCAAACCGGACCCACTTCCTACCGATTCGGCAAACATTTGTATTTTTCACCAGGGGTGGACGGAAAGGTTTGAGATCTCCTGGGTGGGACATTATGGGCGATATGGACGAACTATGGGCGAATATGGGCGATACAAACGAACTTTGGGCGAATATGCCGAATTTTGGGCGAACTTTGAGCGAATATGGTCTATATGGACGAACTTTGGGCGAATATGGCTATATAGACAAACTTTGGGCGAATATTGGCGAACTTTGGACGAATATGGCCGAATATGGGCGAATATATGCTGACTGGGCAGGTCCACTCGCTGAATTCGCTTCGTCCGGCGTTCCCAGGACGTACCCGGGATTCTGGGTACGGCCTGGGGAGTCCGGACCAAAGTTGGTCCAAATCCGGACGAAAACAGGTTTCTGGATACGCGTCTGGGCGAAATTTTGGCGTCCGGACCTACTTTTGGCGTCCGGATCGACGTCCTGGGTAGCCGAGTGGAGATGCTCTCATACTGTAAGTCTAAAAAAGATTTATGCAAAAAATTATGATCTTTAGATCATATACCTATAATTCAAACCTGACCCACTTTCTGCCAATTTGGCGAACATTTGTCTTTTTCACCGTGGGTGGACGAAAAGATTTGAGATCTCTCGGTTAAGACATTGTACATGTAAGGTGGTTTAGTATTTTTTTTAAAATGGGATGATAGCATTTAGAATTAGTCATTTGATGGTTGCTTTCCAAACCCTCCTCTTTTTTGCGCTCGGGAAATTGAGATCCCATGTTAGGAAATTGTTGATGTAAAATAGTCTAGTATTTTTTAAAAAATAGGATGATAATATTTTTAATTAGCATTTTGTGGTTGCTTTAAAAACTTCTTATTTGCCGTGTGTATTAGAAATTCCTACGGCAAATTAGCCTACAAAGAAACAGCAAGACTCGTTCTCAACCGTCCGATCTAATTCGATTCACCATACACAGAAAACACATAATCCGTGGACAGCTCAATCATGTACTCTGATTGGTTGGGAAGGTGACCAGCGGATCGATGACATGGACTAGTCCACGAGCGACACACGAGTACATGTAAGACTCGTTCCCAACCCTCCCTCAAAAAGGACTCGTTCCAACCCTGTGCTCCTGAATGCAGCAGCACTGTTGCCTGTCAAAACTCACCGGCGGGCAGCGACGAGCAACACGAAGAGCCGGGAGGCTCCCAGAGCGGCTGGTGGGCCCTGGTCCCTCGGTCAACGGTCATAAATCTTCCGCGCACGCAGCGTCTGTCTTGGTTCGAGATGCCACGACCTATACCTGGTCGGAAGGTGATGGATTGTTCGATTGGTTTCTGCACGGTAAACAAGTATCGTAAATTCGAGCCGTAATCGGCTCCTGTGTTTCAGAATCGGCTTCAGAGCCGATTATCCCCGTGTCTTTGCATTGGATCTATGATAACATGGGGTTTTGCTTAATTACTACAAGCTAAATCGATCTACGATAGTTTGGTGTTTTCACCACGCAACCGGAACGTCCCACGCGTAGTTGAGCCTAATAGATACGAAAAGTAGTAGAAAACCGATCCTAGAGAAGGCCTAAAAACCAACATAACGTCAATTCCCGGAACATCCCCTCTAAGATCAATAAACCATACCTTACGTACACGGATCGTTCAACCCGTTTGTGAGGCCTAATCACGTAGATATTAAACTAAACCTTGATGAACAAGGCACAACTATAACAGATCAAATCGACTAAGAAATCAAGCAAGATGCCACCTTGGCGCCGGGAGAAGGTGCAAAGGCGGCGAGATAGCTAGAGGTAGCATAAATAAGCAATCATAGTAAAAGTATCGATGCTAGCTCTAACAAATCTGGTAAAGGTGTTACTCGCCATCAACAAGGCTTCAGTACGAGTAACACCGGATAACGCATAAGTAAATACTGCCTAGATCGCAAGATGCGATCTAGGCAGCATGGCACTTACCCGAGAAAAACCCTAGAAACAAGGGGTGGCGATGCGCCGAGATTGTGTTTGTTGTGAACGTGATTGTCCTCCTTTTCTCAATAACCCTAGGTACATATTTATAGTCCGGAGACTCTCTACTTTTGGAATAACTCTACAACTCTATCTTTATCTAAACATAAACGGAACCTAAACAAATACGAATCCTACTAAGATACAAGATACACGGGCAATTCAGCCCAAATCTACGCACTAGGCCGATCCAACAACACGTTGAATATATGTATCTTCTAAGCCCATCTTGATCACGGCCCATCCCCTTCGTAGGCCAAAATATGGCGATAACACATGCCCCCCTGGTTTTGGCAATGATAATTCCAAAACCACTCTGTGTGTTTTTTTCTTCTCCTGGGTTTTCCTCTTCCTCTTTTTTTTCTATCGGGTTACGCGTACGTCAGAACGCGTGGCAGAACAGGATCGTCACGCCACCCCTTCATCATGATGCCCTGTCTTCTCAACTCCTCCGCAGTGCATGATTTGACGATTTTGGCAGCGCAATCTGGGAAACTGCTATGGCATTGAACCGTTTCTTCACTATTCCTCTTTATTTAAATCCGCTGAGAACAGTTCCACGTCCCCATCTTCCTCCGTAGCGAAAACCCTCTTTCTCCACCGGAAAAACCCTCTTTCGCCATGGCCTCCTCTGCTTCCTCCGATCTCCTCCACGCCTCCAATAGCCTCGGTGACCGCGAACCAACTCCGGAGCACCGCCGACAAGGCGTACAACACTCGCCCCACAATGGTGGGACGAGGTTGGGACTTGCCGTCGTCGAGGACGATCGTCCTGACAGACGGCGAAGAGAACCAGTTCCTCGCCGACGGGAGCTGGAGGCGACAGCGACGACGCCATGTCACGGGATGGCGTCTCCTCAAGAAGAGGAAGAAGAAGAGGAGGAGGAGGACACCTCCTCCGAGGAGTACCACCGGTGAAGTACTTCCGCGGGTCCAAGACGGCAGCGATGACGAAGACGAGGACGAGGAGGCCCTACCGGCTTCCTCGATGAAGAATAAGACGACGCCGGTAGCAGGCGAAGACATGAGGAGGACGGCGGCAGCAATGACGACCTCGGCTTCGATTAGGATTTAGTAGTAATGGCCGTGTAGTAGCAGGCCTTTTGTAATCGATCATCTTGTAAGCAATGATCTTTTGAATGAATGAAACTCTGTTTCCCAAATGTTGCTTCCTTTTGCTTCAATTTTGCCGATAACGAAACAGTCGATATTCCATAAGCCGATGACATCAGATCGGCTTTCATCATCTTTGCATGCATATAGTCAAACAAGTTAAATTGCACAAAGCCGATGACCACCCATCGGCTCCTTCCAAAAACGTTGAGTGGTCAACCTTCGTTGAATCACAACGGCCATTTCTTGGTCAACGGTAACCTGCGACCCTTTTCAAAATAGGCGACTGTGTCCTTCTTTTTCAAAACGGCGATCCGGACCTCCATTGCCCATCGAAAATGTGCCTGAGCGAACAACTATCGACCAGCAAGGATGATGATGACGGCTGAAATAATCGAGTTCCGTCTCGACGCTCTCCATGCCCTCAAGGCATTTCCTTAGTAGCTTGTTGTTTTTTTATTCGCCGATTTTCAGCGTCGGCCCCATATTTTACTGCCAATCGACTTAGCCGATCTCACGTATCGGCCCCTCAAGTTTTATTGTCCCATATCCCACATGCTTGGAAAATACTTCTTGAGATCTGGCCATTGATCCCATCGAAATTTTTCACCGTCCAACTGCTCAAGCATGTACGCGTTCCCTCTTAAAACTTGGTCGACCTTATGCGGCCCGTGCCAATTTGGAGACCATTTACCATATCTTGTCGTCCTTAGTACCCAAGGGCAACACGACTTCCCATACCGATCTCCAACGTGGAACTCCTTTGGCTTCACCTTCTTGTTGTAGGCACGAGCTACTTTAGCCTTGTTCTCTTTTATTTTCTCAGCGACCACAGCCTAAGCTCAGTCACATCTTCCACGTCACTCATCAAAGTTGCATATTCTTCACCGTTAGCTCATTACGAAAAGTAACACGTCTCGATCCAAACGTAATTTCCCAAGGCAATACGGTTTCTTGCCCATAGACCGATGGTACGGAGAGGTTTTTATCGCCCATGGCACGACATGCGATAAGCCCATAAAGCCTCGATAAAACCTCATGCCAACGCCTAGGGTGCTCATCGATTTTCCTCTTGATCAGCTTGATAAGACTCTGGTTGGACGCCTCAGCTTGCCCATTTGCTTGAGCGTAGTACGGAGATGACCGTATCAGTTTAATCCCTGTGTCCTCACAGAACTTTCTGAACTCGTGAGAAACAAAAACCGAACCTCCATCGGTTGTGATAGTCTGGGGAATCCCAAACCTATGAATGACGTGCTCTTTCACGAAATCGATGACATCTTTTGAACTTACTGACTTCATAGGGACGGCTTCCACCCACTTGGTAAAATAATCTGTGATGGCCAAGATCCACATGTGGCCCTTGCTTGACAGAGGATTGATCTTGCCGATCATGTCCATGCCCCAACCTCGGAATGGCCAAGGCTTGATGATGGGATTCATTGCTGATGCAGGTACCATCTGGATTTTTCCAAAAATCTGACATGCTTGACACCCTTTGTAGTACTTAAAACAGTCCTCGAGCATGGTAGGCCAATAAAACCCTGATCGCCTGATCAACCACTTCATCTTATGAGCCGACTGGTGAGTCCCACAGGCGCCTTCATGTACCTCGTGTAGGAGCCGATTAGCCTCGGCTGTTCCCAGACATTTGAGCAATAATCCTTCCAAGGTCCTGTAAAACATTTCGTCCCCAATAAGCACATACTTCATGGCTCTGTACCTTATACTTTTAGGTGCCCCCCGAGCCGAATCCTTCAAGTAATTGAAGATATCGGCTCTCCAGTCGTCGGCTTCCAGGAGCTGTACCTGAATATCGGTTCCTTCTACCATATCCTTATACCCTGAAGCTATCTGCGCAAGATCGTTCGCCTCGGTATTCTGCGTTCGTGGGATCCAAGTGAAGTTGACGTACCGGAATTGCGTCATTAGCTCGCGGCAGTGCAGCCATAATGGGAAGAGGGACTCGCTCTCGCACTTGTAGTCCTTCGTGAGCTGGGAAATCACCAACTTGGAGTCTCCAAAAATTTCCACTGCTTCTGCTCCGGCTTCGAGGAGTAACTCCATCCCCTTGCATATAGCTTCGTACTCTGCTACATTGTTAGTGCGAGAGGTAGACAATCTGATGGAGAAGGAAAATGTTGCCCAGGCGACACGAGTAAAATGCCGATGCCGCAGCCATCGTCACAAATCGATCGTCGAAAAACATAGCCCACGCTTTTATGGACGGTCGCTATGTTAGTGTTGATCCTCTCAAGAATAAGATCAGCCTTTGTCCCTTAACAGCTTTCGCGGGTTGATACCGGATGTCAAACTCTGATAATGCAAACATCCATTTGCCCAATCGGCCTTTTAACATAGGAGCCGATAGCATGTGCTTTATGACGTCCGACTTGCATATGATGATGACCTCTGCTGATAGCAAGATGTGGCGCAGCTTGGTGCATGTAAAAAACAAACAGAGGCACAACTTGTCGATATCTGGATACCTCGTCTCTGCCCGGCATCCTTACGCTTATGTAGAACGACTCGCTCTAGCCCATCATACACTTGTACCACCACCGAGGCGCTGGACGTGTCAGCCACTGACAAGTAAATGTAGAACGGTCTGTCCGGCTGGGGTGGAACTAACACTGGCGGCTTTGTCAGATATTCTTTGATCTCGTCAAGGCCCGTTGTTGTTCTCCCCGGAATTCCTCGTCGACTTTAATTTTACGAGCCCCATGAACGGCTCTATCCTTCCCGACAGTTAGAGATGAATCGTCGGCGAAGTTGATCTTGCCGATGAGAGATCGCAGCTCTTTCTTTGTGGTGGGTGGCTTCATTGTTCGCCTCCTTACTCTTGAGCCGATCTCAATCCGCGTTCATGGACCAAGAAACCCAGGAACTGACCGGCCGTTACTCCGAAGGCACACTTCTTTGGATTCATCCTCAGGCCGAACTTTCTTGTTCGGTCCAGGACGCGTTGTAGATCGCCCAAGTGCCCTTGCGCTGAAGCAGACTTGACCACCACGTCGTCAATGTAGATTTCCACCAGCTTGCCGATCAGGTCGTGGAAAATATAATTCATGGCCCTCTGGTATGTGGCGCCAGCATTCTTTAGTCCAAACGTCATGACCACATACTCGAATAACCCCACCGAACCTGGTACTCTGAATGCGGTTTTGTGTATGTCTTCTGGAGCCATAAAAATTTGGTTGTAACCAGCGTTGCCATCCATGAAACTTAAGATCTTGTGACCAGCCGCTGCGTTGATTAACGTCTCTGCTACCGGCATCGGGTACTCATCCGTTGGGGTAGCCCTGTTGAGATCCCGAAAATCGATGGCGACCCGCCATTGGCCATCCTTCTTTTCTACAGGCACTATACTGGAAATCCATTCAGCATACCTGCATGGCCTGATTAACTTGGCTGTCAACATTTTCTCGACCTCCTTCTTGACTTCTGCCAGAATTTCGGCCTTCATTTGTCGTGCTCGCTGCTGAAACGGCCGAAATCCTTTTTTGAGCGGGAGACGATGCTCGATGATGCTCCTGTCCAATCCAGGCATCTCTGTGTAGTCCCAGGCGAAGCAATCTGGATATTGTTTCAACAGGGCTATCATTGGGTCTCGCAGACCCGGATCTAACTTCTTGCTGATAAATGTTGGTCGTGGCTTATCCCCAGGACCAATATCAATCTCTTCCAGTTCATCAGCGGATGTGAACCCATACCCAAGCTTTCCGTCACCTGTCAGGTCGATGCTAAACACAGGGCAAGCAGTAGGTGAGGACAACAAAAATAATTTGGGCCGATTGCCCAATCGCCCCTTTTCGATGCGTTAGTCGGTGGCGTACACCTCATGGTTTTTCAATGGCGTGCGTCTCACGATCGACTACATGATCCGCTTGTCGTATGATCGTTGCTTTTTATTTTTGTGGCGATCGCGAGGATCGGCCGCTACGTATGATCGTGGACCTTTCTACTCTGTCGCCGATGGATAAGACCAGCCTCACCCGTTTTTGGCGCTTCAATGCGCTCACCGTCAAACTGATTCGAGATCGGCTCTTGGTCTTCGCTTCCCGATGTTCATGCCGAATGGAAACCTCGATAGAATCGTCTACATGGACGACCTCCACTTCATCCCGTCCCCATCAGACAGGGGGTGCATCGTGGATGGAATGCGCAGATTATCGTGGATCCAATCCCTTCCTAGCAAGACGGCGAGGTACTTTTGCTGTTCACGGCGAAAAATGACGTGGGTATGGTTTTCCGCCACGCCGATCCACGCTCGTAACGCCTTGCGTTCCGAAAACGCCGTTGAAGTCGCTTAACGTGGCGTTGGTTTTGATCAGGTCCGCGTGGAGCGTCCCAAAGCGTCGTAGCATGGAGTATGGCATGATATTGATCGCCGCTCGGTGTCCACCAACATCTTGCTGACGGGTTGTCCATTGATGTAGCCCCGCAGGTACAGAGCTTTCATATGTTTGTAACCCTTCTCTCTTGGCTTCTCAAAGATAATCGGCGTGGGCGCCAAATCGTGCCACTGGTAGCATATTGGTTCGTGGCGCGCAGAACTCTGCCGGGAGTACGAACACCATGTTTATGGCAGCCGATGCCTGTGCATCGGCTTTTATTGGCTTGGGGCGCCACTCTTTCCTTGTCGCGCGGCCCTCCATCTCCGTAGTCTGCCTTACTTTGACGGCCAGATCATGCCGTGCTTTCTTTAGCGCGTGGAGATACTGCGCTTCAGCTTCTTCTAAGTTACGCAGCCGTTGCACCCTACGCTTCTGGGTGTGTCTGAGTCCATTGGGGCACCACCTTGGACGGTGAAACCTGTCTTCTTCTTTGTCATCCCTGGGCCTCTCAAGGCCCTTTGCTCGAGCGGACTCCTTAGGACGGCTCTGAGGTTGGAGAGGTCCTAGACGTTCGAACACCGATACTGGCCTCGTGCCCTTCTTTTGTTGTCCACATTCTGGGCAGTTGTCGGCTGTAGGTAATCGGCTCATTCCCACGTCCCAGCAATGCTTGAAAAAGGGGCAATCCCAATGTTTGTCTGCGCCTTCCTTCTCTTTCGACGGTCCCCTAGCAAGGTGCTCATATCTTCCGTCTCGCCGTCCGGGCGACGTTGGTCATCTTGGCGCTCATACTTGTTAAGGAGATGCGGAATGTGGCTTCGATATCGCACTCTCCTCACTTGTTCCTCTGTTAAGTATCGCCGTTATCGTTTGGGCGGTCGCGTGGACCAGCCTTCTCTCTCTTTGCCCCGAGTGATCGCCTCCTTCCTTATGCGTGTCATGGTGGTACCTGACCAGCCATGTTGACACCGAACGAAAAGTCCGATTGACGTCATGAGCGATCGAGCTCTATCATGTTGACACCGGGAACGGGTTCGTGTCCACTTTCATGGCGAATCGCCGAGGATCAGCGGCCTTGTTCTATTGCCATCTGGATTTGGCGACGTAGCTCTTTGCAATCATTGGTGGTGTGGGTGAACGAATGATGCCACTTGCGATGGTCTCCGTCCATCTCTGGCGGTAGGGATTTTGTGGCCTCGGGTAACCTCATTGCTTTCTCTTCAAAGAATCGAATATCCGCCGCTTTGCTCACGTCGAAGTCAAACCCTTTCAAAGGCCCTTTGCTTCACCCACTTGCGGGACACGGGTCCGCCGAGCCCACTCGCCACGGCCACCTCCTGGTCTTGTGTAGGATCATCTTCTTACAGAACGGGCTTACGGGCCGCTTGAACTGTCTTGGTATAACTCGGTGGCGCTGTTCATACATCGCCGATCTGGGCCATGTGTGCCGGTGAGTTGTACTCCACCGAAAGCTATATCCTTGATGGGTGCTAAGAGTCCCAACACCGCCGTTCGATTGCTTCCTTCTCGAAACGAGCCGAGTAACATCTGTTCTTGATGGTCTGAAGCCGGATGTATTCGCTACGGTTTCTCCCGCTTCAGACTTGCGCCAGTCTGCAATGCCAGCCTCGGTAGCCTCCGAATGGTACTGGATGGAACTGTTCTTCTAGTTGCTTCCAAAGCGAATTGAATCAGTGGCGAGGTGTACCACCCAAAGGCTGGTCTGTTAGAGATTGTGCAAAAAATCTCACGCGCATTTGATCCGATGCGAAATCATGCCTAGCTGTGCGGTACCGCTTACGTGCTCGATCGAGCTTGACCCCTCGACCAGCTGAATCTTGAGAACTCGGAGCTTATATTTGGGAGGTAGTGGAATCAGGTCAAACTCGTTGGGTACGGCTTTGAGTAGCCGATTAGCGCCTTTTTCGCAAGCGAACCGATCTCTCAGATGGTAGTGATTTGGTCCATCGCTTGAGCTGCAGGGCTAGACTCTCATGGCTTGTTCCATGGCATACTTGGCTAGCCACGCCTGTTTGTCGGCCCATCCCGCATATCGTTGCTCGGGAACGCTGCCTCGAAGATCCGCGCAGAACCCCGCCGCGGACACTCTGCGGTGCGATCCGCTGGTGCGCGCAAGTTGTTGCGTCCGCACGTAGGCACATATGTACCCATGCGGGATCTCCTTGGGTGGCTCGAACAGAATTGGCAATCACTGGATCGCCTCGCCTTGTAGACAATGTATGCCGTGATCTGGCGGCTCGAGCCGCGAGTGTGAATGGCGATTCGGCCTGTGGAGCGGTCTTTCTCCTTGGTGGGTTCCTAAAGTAGGCCCGGCAGAGAGTCGATGTTTCATGATCTCCTGGACCACGCGAACCGCGACCGCCGAAAGCGTTCACGGGCTCTCGAGTGGCGGTGTAGAGAGTGAGCCACCATGTAGTTGACCTCCGTCGTAGAGCCCTGGGCGTTCCTCCAAGGAACAGCAGATCTACTTCATCGAGAGCACCTCGGGAGAATCCTTCCACTTGATGCCACGCCACGGGTCCTCTCGAAGAGCCGATGAGATCGGCTTCAAGAGCCTTTGATCTCGTCATACCGCTTTGTGCTCCGCAGAAGCTCGTCGTGACCGGCCTGTTCTCCATCGCAGTCGGACATTGATGTAGACGTTGTTGAATGTCCCACCGGCGCGTAATGTGTTGCTGTCAAAACTCACCGCGGCAGCGACGAGCAACACGAAGAGCCGGAGGCTCCCAGAGCTGGTGGGCCTGGTCCTCGGTCAACGGCCCGCAAATCTTCCGCGCACGCGTCCTGTCTTGGTTCGAGGCGCCACCGACCTATACCGGTCGAAGGTGATGGATTGTTCCGATTGGTTTCCTGCGGTAAACAAGTATACGTAAAATTCGAGCGTAATCGGCTCCCGGGTTTCAGAATCGCTTTCAGAGCCGATTATCCCCATGTCTTTGCATTGGATCTATGATAACATGGGGTTTTGCTTAATTACTACAAGCTAAATCGATCTACGATAGTTTGGTGTTTTCACCACGCAACCGGAACGTCCCACGCGTAGTTGAGCCTAATAGATACGAAAAGTAGTAGAAAACCGATCCTAGAGAAGGCCTAAAAACCAACATAACGTCAATTCCAACATCCTCTAAGATCAATAAACCATACCTTACGTATTACCGGATCGTTCAACCCGTTTGTGAGGCCTAATCACGTAGATATTAAACTAAACCTTGATGAACAAGGCACAACTATAACAGATCAAATCGACTAAGCAGAAATCAAGCAAGATGCCACCTTCGCGCCCGGGAGAAGGTGCAAAGACGGCGAGATAGCTAGAGGTAGCATAAATAAGCAATCATAGTAAAAGTATCGATGCTAGCTCTAACAAATCTGTGGTAAAGGTGTTACTCGCCATCAACAAGGCTTCAATGAGTAACACCGGATAACGATAGTAAATCGCCTAGATCGCAAGATGCGATCTAGGCAGCATGGCACTTACCCGAGAAAAACCCTAGAAACAAGGGGTGGCGATGCGCCGAGATTGTGTTTGTTGTGAACGTGATTGTCCTCCTTTTCTCAATAACCCTAGGTAC
Source organism: Avena longiglumis (assembly GCA_030063025.1). NCBI lineage: Eukaryota > Viridiplantae > Streptophyta > Magnoliopsida > Poales > Poaceae > Avena > Avena longiglumis. Next base: position 558,954,787 of record CP125974.1, read on the forward strand.
ATATTTATAGTCCGGAGACTCTCTACTTTTGGAATAACTCTACAACTCTATCTTTATCTAAACATAAACGGAACCTAAACAAATACGAATCCTACTAAGATACAAGATACACGGGCAATTCAGCCCAAATCTACGCACTAGGCCGATCCAACAACACGTTGAATATATGTATCTTCTAAGCCCATCTTGATCACGGCCCATCCCCTTCGTAGGCCAAAATATGGCGATAACAAGCACCCGCTGCGGTAGCGCATCAAGCCCGCCGCCGTGCTCTGGAGCTGGCCGGTGTCGCGCCCGACGGACGCTGACACCTCGGACGACGCGTCATGGCCGCCACGCTCGTACACGGCTCCTTCTGCCACCGCGTGCTCTGGAGCTGGCCGGTGCTGCGCCCGATACCCGGTGACACCGCGGACGATGCCGACGACGCGTTAGGGCCGCCATGCTCGTACACGACGCCTTCTGCCACCGCGAGTTCCTATCCCCACATGCCACGCCGTCGGCGGCCACCTCCTCGCCAGCCGCGACATCTCCGTGCCACTTGCCGCCCGGTGGCCACCTCAGCGCCACGCTGCCACCCTTCAGAGGGCCAGCCCACAAGCGCGACGACTCTGCCCTCCCAGACTTGCTACTGCCCATCGAGCGGGACCTTCAACGTCGCTGGCCATGGAGCTCAAGGCCACCTGCCTTACCGCATTTTTTTTATCAATGTAGTGCATGCTTTGCTATGTATAAACGCACGGCAAAGAGGAGGGGGAGGCACATGGCAAAGAGGAGGGGGTGGCACACGGCAAAGTGATAATGATGGCAAATTCTCCTAGCGGGACCCACAAGACCGGCGCCGTCTCACTCACGACGGCGTGAAGTTACTTTTCTGTGCCGTATGGTGTAGCCAGACACACGGCAATGGCTTTGCCGTGCATTTTTGTATATGCGCACGGTAAAGACTACTTTGCCGGCCTATACTTTGCCGTGCAATCTTTGCCGTGTAGCCTCATACGCCAAAGCCTTTGCCGTGTATTTTTTGGGCTTTGCCGTGTGAGCATTGTTGCACGGCAAAGAATAAATTTCCCATAGTGATAGGGAGGTTTACTTTAATAGTAATAAAACGTCTATTTCCCAAAAAAAAAAGGTCTTAGAAAGGACCAGTTGCCATGCCACAAGGATGTGAGCCCTTGACGATGGTGATCTTCTTAACGGCAAGACTAGTTGTCATTTTCAAAAGAAATATATTTTGAAAATGTATATTATAGTGGATCTATTGATATAGATTTTGTAGTGTAAATATTTGTATTTTTATCTAAAAACTTAGTCAAACTTAAACAATATTTTCCTTGGCCTAATTCCGTCGCAAAGCCATGGCGTAAATAAGAAAGCGTTATGCCCTGTGCCGGAGCCCCATCTGTGAAGGCTATGATTGCAACTTTAGATTTTACAATGCAGCACCGTGATCATGGATTGGACCAACACACCAGTAGTATGTCAGTCTTCAGGCAAGGATGATCAGGTGCATTCGAGATCGATCATTGCGGCGTTTCCTTATCTACCTACCCATTTACCAATGTCAAGCGAGACTGTCTTTCTCTGTGGAATCTGCCGAATGCGTGCAGTATGTGGTGATAATGATCACCAAGCGCGGCGGAAACATAAAGAGTGCTTCCCATTTACAAAAGAAGTGGAGAAGCAACCTGAAGAGTGATGTTGTTGCCCAGATGCAGAGTATTGGCTATCACCACGCGTTGTGGCAAGCCGAGCGAGGCCAAAGAAGTCACACACGATGGACAATTTGATTTTCACAGTGGTGGGGAACGATATGGTGAATTGCACAAAAATAAGCTAAATGGATCTATAATCTCGAGGTGCATTAAGGACAACACTACTCAAAGTTTTATACTAAATGTTTTTACTTGTTTGCTTTTGCGTAATCTTTTCTTTACTCTTAGCAAAGTTAATCTTTCGAAGTGTTGCACAATATTATGATACAATATTCCATCATACAATTCTAAAATGTATCATTGCAAATATGCTTAGAAAATTTATAGCATTAAATAATGATTTGTAATGGGGGTATTTAGTTTCAAATTTCATGTTAGACATTTCCCTTTAAAAAAACATATTAAGTTCAGTTCCATTTAGATCTAAGAATATAGCAAAACAAAAGGAGATAATTCATTACTGAACGGAACAAGTAATTCTTCTTACACTATGGAGTATTTAGATGCGCTAAACTATATTTTAGATAACTTACAAGATAGCTCTTGTGCGTATATAGCTAACAAAAGTATTCTGGAAGAGTTATCTGTCTGTATATATTTATCCATCTCAAATTTTTTCTAAGACAAAACTTATAGGTGTTGATTTTTCTTAATGAACAATTTTGAGATATTGCACATTTTACAAGCTTTGCATGACTCGGTCCAAATAGAAATAACTATGCACTAGAAATTGTACTAGTGCAACATTTGTTCCCATAGTGGGTCGTAATCATACAAAGAACGTGACAGCACTTCGAGAAATCTAATGCAGCAAAAAAAATATGGGAATGCAGCAAATCTCAACTGGACGAGCATATCCTCATCGGTTGCAGAAAAAATTCAAACAAAAAGTCAAAACACGCATGCAACAAGGCTAACTTTTGCGGCATATGACAAACCCGCCACCGGTGTTGCAGACAGCAGACCCGCGGAATCGATAGTCATGACCCAAAAAATATGAGAGTTTCCCAAACCATGTCAACAAATCTCAATCTGTGATTCTCAGCACTATTAGAATATTTATGTATACGTGTAGAGATAGACTAAAATTTTACATCATCCTGTACTCTAAGTCTCCATCTACCCCTGTATACGTCTAAATATATTCCCCACGGCGTATCGTCGACGATCATTCACGTATCAGCGAGAGATGAAGAGCATGTCGTACGAGCTGGCGTATGATACAGGTCTGTGTTGTATTGAATTGCATGCACTAGCCAACGCAACCACAAGTCCGAAATGATGAAAATGGTTAGGCAATATATTTCAACAGTCATCCTACGTTTTTCCCTTTGGCCTATTGTGACGTGTGTTTGGGGAGCCGCAATATTTGTTTATAATTTTTCGTTGGCCAAGATTTAATCCTAAGACCTCCTGCTCTGATACCATATTGAATTGCATGCACTTGCCAACGCAACCACAAATCCGAACCGAGAAAAGGGCTAGCCAATATATTTCAACATGTTGTGCCGTGGTGATTCGTTGCTGCCGGAAAATGAAATGAATATCTGCCCGTGCAAAATGTCGTGGTGATTAGTTTGTGCTCTGCCGTCGGCGAGTAGGAGTACCAAACCACATGGTCCGATCCTAAGCTGCACAACAACATGGAGGGGAAGTAGCACTGTGCAGGCCGGCTATGCCGCGCACTCCACAAAACGCCCGCGCGGTATTCTCCCTCTCTCCCAACATTTCCCTCCCACCGCACGCATCAGACCACCACATCGACACCGTCGGCCCCATCGAAACATTGCCGAGGCGCAACTCGATTTGGTCGGCATGGATGGTGAGGAGGTATAGGAAGGTGACAATGAGTTGGAAGAAATTGATGAGTAGGTGTTCGATTTGTCTCAAACTTCGAAAAAACACGAGCGGCCAACTACACTGAAATCGAAGACACCTTGCTTGGTGCGGGTGACACTGGTTCTCTGCGGGGTGTGATCACGAATGCAGATTTTTTCACAGTGCAGCGTGGTGAGTTGGTGATTGCGCAATGGACCAATGCTTCGGTACCAACACTCAGTCAGTCAAGCTTCGGACTAGGTAATGATAAGCTACAGCCGAGATCATTGCGATCGATGTAGCCGCCTGGTGAAAGCATTTCCCCTTCCCGTTTACGATGGCAAGACCGCGTTCTTCTCGTGCTCTGCGGAAGCTCGGCAGAGCGTGCAGTAGGTGACGATGATGATTGATCTACCGTTACTGAACGGAGCCACGGTCTCTACCATGAAAAAAGCACTCTCTCCCGTCCAGAAATAACTAACTTTAATTTGTTTAAATTTGCAAGTATTTATACACTAAAATATGTCTAGATTCATACTAGTATAAATTTAGATAAATACAAGTCACTTGTTTCTGAACCGAAGAAGTAGTAGTAGAAGAGCAGCCCGAAGATTGCTGCGGCTGGTAATGCCCAAAATACATGCGCGCGGTGCCCAGATGCAGAGAACTTCAGCTACCATCGCGCGCGGCAAGCCGACAGAAGCGCCATGGATCTCGAGCCATCTGCCATTTGGCGTGCCGTTAACTGCGCCTCTGATTCCATGCAGCTGCCGGCGGACACGGCGTCTGCGACTTGTTGGATAAACAACAGCATGCATCACTCCCTAGCTTGGATCGATCCATTGTTCGCCCGTCCAGTTCTGGCGTTTCAGAACCAGAGGTGCATGAACCAAACAGTTGCCCGAGAATTTTCTTACTGTAAGAATTCGCTTGACGTTACATGTGTCAAGGGACTACGGTCAGGGACAAGAAGCTAGCACGTACGATGGATGCGGATCTAATCGTTCCCGAAGCCGAGAGATCGTCTCTGAGGTCTCACGGTTCCGTTGCGTGCTCTGCGGCGGAATGTACTCTCTCTCAAAATAGGCTTTCGTTCCGTTTTATAAATAAAGCACATAAGTGAGACCGCTGCTGGGCCAGACAGCACATCGCCCAAAGGATGACCGAACACGGCTGGGGCCGAACAGCACAAGCAGAAGTCCAAGAGAAAATACAAAAGAAAGAAAGAGAAAAAAATGCACAACAACGCCGGATCGACAAACGACAAAGACTCGAGATCGCTGCGACCCCCGAAGTAAACCCCCCCTCCCGATCCTATGCCTCTGAATTGTCGTGTACCAAGCAACACCTTCAAGAAGGATGGCGATGATGACGACGCTGCTGCTCGAAATACCCCTAGGATTTCTCCCGGTACACGTGGGGGAGTGGGGGGAGGTACATCCGACACCCTTCAAGAAGGAAGGTAGCATCCGCAGATGTCACCGCGTCGGAGCCAGCCGAGCCGGCCAAGATTTCTCCCGGACCCCCAAACCACAACCCCGGCCAACCCTTGCACTCCACCAAGCTTGCCGCCCACCAACATGCGCCAAAACGGTCTTGCAGTCTTCATCGGCGTCTCACCATGGCAAACACCGCGAGGTTGGCCGGACCAAGAAACCCCGAAGACAAGGGACAGCGGCGCGCGCCAAGTGGGAGGGACCAACCTCCACCGCCATAGCAAGAGGCACGGACACCATGGCGAAGCATACGAGGCCAATCTAGGCCGCTGGACCCAAAGCGGCCCATAAAGCTCCCACCACTGCTGGTGAGACGTAGTGGCGACGCCGCTCCCCCTGTCCCGAAGAGTTTCTAGACCAACCAGGGCAGTGGCCTGAGAACGAGCTAGCCCGCCCTAACCCAGACCAGGCCCAAAGAGCCCAGATCTAGGGTTTGCGGACAACGCCAATCTCGTCCCTGCCACCACCGCCACCAATCAGTAGCCCCCTCGCCCCGCCGCCATCCAGACCACCGCCGGAGCGCCGCCTGCCGAAGAGCACCGCCGCGAGGGGATCCGCAGACGTGGCCTCGCCGCAGCCCACCATCTTCAACCAAGAGCAGGGCCTGGAAGGGCCCAGACCCGGAGGTCCAGACCCGACAAGGGCGGGGCCAGACAGCCCCTCCGCGGCCTGCTCCTCGCCCACGACGGCCGGCCTCCCCGGAGCACGCCGCCAGGACCACGACGGCCGGCCTCCCCGGAGCACGCCGCCAGGACCCACGGCCGGCGGCGCCTGGGGGCCCAGCTGCCCGCCGCAGGCACGCCCACGCCTCCCGCTGCTGCCCGAGGCCACCGCCCCAAGCTCACAGCGGCGAGGAAAACCACCCGCCGCGAGACGCCGCTTCCCTCCGAGCCGCGCCAGACGACGAGGAACCGAACCCCGCCGCCCCCTTCACCGGCGGCGTGCACGGCTTCCGGCGGCCGTCTCCGGGGGCGACGAGGGGGGAGGAGGTATTAGGGGGCGGCGGCGGCGGGGGGTGGTTAGGGTTTGGCTCCCCCCGTCGCCCTGGAGGGAGCGACGCGAGGGAGCGTTTTTTTGGACTCCGATGTAGAGCTACTCGGTAGAATGTACTCTACCACGTGCATTGGACACTTCACAAAATTCAGCAGCCAGTTCCTTTATGAATTTTGCAGATGTGTCCACAGTTAAGGACACACGGGGCGAGAGGAAATCTAATCTCTCCGAAGACGAGAGATTGTTCACCGGTCTCACGGTTCGGTTGCATGAATCTAAGTGGTGATACAGTGTACTCTTACACAGTTACATATGCATTGGATACTACTATCCTAGATTCGGCAACAAAATCCATGGTTCATCCTGATCTTGTTTTTATTTGTCTTTGAGGCGTTGTACCACAAAAGACCTACTCCTAGTATATATTTTTTAGAATAACTTGCTCGCTTTATTAATCAAAATGCGAGGTACAAAGGGATCAACCCCGCTTCTAATAGCCACAAGTGGCGACCCTGATCTAACGACAAAGCGTGACGACCTAAGATATGGGCTTCAGTTTTCAAATTCCTCCTCTCATGAATGAATTTAGACATACGGAGGTCGGCAGAGTGTTACTTGATCTTCCTGACCACAGTACCATATGTACCTCCAGTTCCGTCAGCTATGTCTTGGACAACCTGCTTGCAGTCAGACGAGATAAGGATGTTTTTGGCACCAAGATCATCAGCAATCGCTAACATAAAAAAAAAACACCGCTGACGGCCCATGTACTGCTCAGGATAGTTATTTTTTTTTGGAAATGAGCGTTTTATTACTTAACATTAAGTTTACACCCGGCCCCTGCATAGCTAGGATGCACACAGCAAAACAACCACAGTCTTGGTCAAAAACAAGAAAATCTGGAATACAAAAAAAATGCAAATAAAAACATAGTTCTCCAAATTATCTAAGGAAGATCTATTCGCAGTGGTTGATGTCATCCATGCCGGGAGAAGACATCTCGCGCCGTATCTTTCAACCGCTACAACCTCCGTAAACAAGTCGCGGAAGTCCATACGTTGTAGAGAAGTCCATGAACAGAGGACAGTCGTGGCCCGATAGATAACCTGCAAGGAAGAAGATACAACATTATTAAATATCTTGTCATTTCTACATAGCCAAAGCGACCAAATAATGGCAAGTGCTCCCACCCTAAATAAAGTCTCATATTTATCCTCAGTCCCATTCATCCAGTTGCCAAAAACATTGACTACCGACCGAGGAGGAGATAAACTAGAGGCTATTTGGATGATTGACCATATAGCACAATGGAAGAATAAATGACGTATTATCTCGTTATGGTGACAATATACGCATTAAGTGCTACCATGCTAATTCCTCCTAACAAGATTATCTTTTATGAGAATCACCCCTTTATGGAGATACCAAGCGAATATCTTCGTTTTAAGGGATATCCTCAACTTCCAAATTTTACTATTGTCATCGACTGGAATATTAGGTTGGATCAAAGTTCTATAAAATGAATCAATAGAAAAATTTCCACTATGTAATAGTTTTCATTTAAATTCATCCATACCCTCAGATAGCTGTATCCTGGATAATCTTACTAAGAGATTATTCCAAGACACCAGTCTAGAACCTAAGAGACTTCGTCTGGAAGAAACATTAGAAGAATTGGTTTCCATTACCTCAGCGAGAGTATCCCTTTTATGTCTAACAATCGAATATAGAGCTGGATATTGTTCACGGAGAGAAGTTTGGCCAAGCCATTTATCTTCCCAGAACCTAATCTGTGAACCATCCTTAATATTAAAAGTGCCAAAGCGGAAGAATTGCGTTTTGGAAGCCATTAGTCCAGCCCAAAAGTGTGAATCACCTGGTTTCCAAACCAGTGTAGACACCTCTTTTGAGCCAACATATTTCCTCCATGGAATGGTTTGCCAAACCCCTTCTTCGGTAAAAAGTTTGAATAACCATTTACCCAATAATGCGGTGTTTTTGACTTTTAAATCATGTATGCCCAATCCACCATATTCTTTGGGTCGGCAAACAACATTCCATTTGTCCAGTCGATATTTTTTTCTCACTATCCCCTTGCCAAAAGAATCTTGAATGGAAATAGTCCACTTTTGACAAGACTCCTTTTGGTAACTGGAAGAATGATATCATATACAATACCATGTTGGTGAGTACTGAATTAATAAGGACCAGTCTTCCACCAAGGGATAGCAATTTACCCTTCCAACTATTAAGACGTTTTTGAAGTCTTTCCTCAACGAGTTTCCATTCAGCAATCGTAAGACGCCGATAATGTATCGGTATTCCCAGATAATTGATTGGAAATTGCCCTTGACCACAGCCAAAAAGATCGGCATACAGGTGAGCCTCGTATTTAGCCTCACCAAAACAATACGAATCACTCTTATGGAAGTTTATTTTCAATCCAGAAAGTTGCTCAAATGATGAAAGTATTAGTTTCAGGTTCTTGGCTTTCTCCAGATCATGTTCCATAAATAGTACTGTATCATCGGTATATTGAAGAATAGATAAACCACCATCAACAAGATGTGGAACCAATCCTTCAATTTGGCCATCAGTCTTCGCTCTCTCAATAAGGATAACCGGCATATCTGTCACTATATTAAATAGTATAGGCGATAACGGATCCCCTTGTCGCAGCCTTTTTTTGGTCTGGAAGTATTTACCTATGTCATCGTTGACATTAATGGCAACACTACCCCCAATCACAAAAGTCTGTATGAGAGCACACCACTCTTTAGAAAAACCTTTCATACGGAGTGTTTGCTGTAGGAAAGACCAATTAACTTTATCATATGCCTTCTCAAAATCAATTTTGAACAATACCCCATTTAGTTTTTTTGAGTGTAGTTCATAAATCGTTTCATGCAGGGTTACAACGCCATCTAAATTTTTTCTCCCTTGCATGAAAGCGGTTTGAGAAGGTCGAACTATAGGGATTCGTAGCATGGAAAACTAAAAATTTCTATCGCATACAAACAAACAAGCCAAGATCTATCTACTAGATTGTAGCAACGAGTCGATGGAATAACTTACCCTCGAAGATTCCAAAGCGTTTAACGAGAGGGGATTCTCGTGGGTGATGTAGTCGTACTCTTCCCGATCTCAAGATCGTGTAGACGATCCTTCCGCGCCAAGCGTTCCGGGCGCTTCATGATCGGTCACGTTCGATTTTCGGAAGACCTTCCTCTCCCTTGTTCCAACAGGCGGAGGTTGTAGCACTCTCTCGCGATTCCGGCTGACAACGTGGTACCTAAGTAGAGGGAGATCAGAGGCTTCGCCTTAAGCCGGGAGTATGGTGGAGTATGAGAGAGCAATTAGTGGTCTAGGGTTTAGACACACCAATTAGAAGGCTCTAAACCGAAGGCTAGGGCAACTAGAAGCTCTAAACCAAAACGGCTCTAAACCGGAGATTAGAGGATAGGAACTTGTGTGTCTAGAGGAGGAGGCCCTGCCCCTCCTTTTATAGGTGGGAGGGGCCAAGGGAGGGAGTCCCTCCCAAGTCGGCCTTGGTGGCCGGCTTGGAGAGGAGGAACTCCTCCCCAAGTCGGTTTCAGCCTCCTCTTGCTTGTTTCCCACAGTTTCCTGTTTTAGCCGTTTGACTTTCAAACTGGCCGTTTGACTTTTCAGTTTGGGATTCAATTTAATCCTTTATTTGGAACAGCGAGAACACTTAGTACATGATGCAATCATTCCAATATGTAATGACACATTCATGTACCCCTCCCCCCCGGAGTGCCGGACATTCCGGAACCTTCTAGAACATTCCCGATGAAAACACCGGAATCATTCCCGAACTCCGAAACGGGACTTTCCTTATATGAATCTTATTCTCCGGACCATTCCGGATCACCTCGTGATATCCCGAATCCCATCCGAGACTCCGAACAACATTCGGTCTCTTTCTCATAATACCATAACTACTCAAAACAACGTCGAATCCTTAAGTGTGTCTCCCTACGGTTAGTGAATTATGCGGACATGATCGAGACACTTCTCCGAACAATAACTGTGGCATCCCGCAAAACCACTACTAGAAAATCGCGTTAAATTTGTGCATTGCATCGTCATCATCATGCATTGTTTGCCAAAACTATTTTTTCGCAAAGCCTGTTTTGTTTTCTAAAACGCCCCATCTTTATTCAAACGCAAACCCGGGTCGCCGGAACTTTTTGTTTTAACTAAATCGGTTTTGCAAACGGCCCGTTTAAATCAAATAAAATTTTATATTATTTTTAGCGGGGCAGTCGAACGGGCCGAATGACCTGAACGACCACCCCAGGAATTTAAAAACGGTCCAACTAAAACATAAAGTTACCCAGTCCTATCTACCCACAACCCCAGCCACATCATCCCACCCAATCGCAGCACGCCACGTCACCTCGCCCTCCTCTAGCCTATCAAAACCTGCCACCTAATCCTAACCCACTCCCTCCTCTCCCACTGCACCCACACCCACCAAACACAGCCACACACGCACACACACCGGGCCCGCCCCCACCACCGACAACCTCCACCACCCGCTGGCCCCACCCCCCCACGCCCTCTCTCTCCTCAGGCTGCTCACAGTGCCGCTGCTTCGGCCGCGCGCTTCGACCGGCGACCCGCGCCCTTCCACCCTCGCCCTCCGCCCCTCCTCTCCGTCGCTCGCCCTCCTCTTCCCTCTCCGTGGTGCCGCCCCGCCGGGCTCGCCGGAGCCTCCCCTCCGTGCTCGCGGCAGCCGCGGTGCTCCCTCCTCCCGCCGCGGCTCCTCTCGCCACCGTCTCGCGGTTAACTGCCGCTGCCCGTCCTCGCATCCGCCTCCGCTGCCTGCAGAACCTGGCCGCCACCTCCGCTCCGCTTGCTGCCGGCGCCGGCGACCTGGCCTGCTCCGGCCACGCCGACCCGCCTTCCTGCGGTCGCCGGGCCTCGCTGCGCCGCCGCCTCCTCGGCGCCTCGCCCCTCGGTGCGTCCACCTCCGACCTCGCGCCCCATAAGCCGTCGCCGCCAGACCGGCCGTCGCCTCGACCGTCGTCTCCTGCGCGGCGCCGCCAAGAGTCGCCGTCCCTTCCGCAGCGCTTCTCGGCTCCGTCGTCGTGTGCCGTGACCGCCGTCCCGTGTCTCTGCGCCGCGGACGTCCTCGGGTACCGGTGTTGCATCCTCGGCTGTTGCTGCGAGTACCGTTGTACCCGATGGCCTCCACTACAAGGAATGTGTTATTCTATGACCTTCTCATAGTGACCATGGACAAAATCGTCATAAAATTATGACGATTTCGCACTAGATGGTCAAAAGCCGTTCGGAAGGTTCAAAATCTTACAAAATTATGACGATTTTTCTCAGGATCGTCATAGTTTCATTAGCCCAAATCGTCGTAACCTGACCAATATAGCCTATGATGTTATTTGAACCTCACTACGACGATTTAAAATCGTCATGAGCTCCAAATTAAGATAAGTTAAAATTGGTAGTCGGCCACGTCAGCATTTCCGCCTATGTGTCAGTTTTTTACTATGTGTAATATCCGTGTATTAATATCTATTTATCTATGTGTGACTACGTGTCATATCTGTGTGTTAATATTTGCTTACATGGCGCTTCTTAAATCTGCTTACATGGCGCTGCTGACGCACGTTGCTTAATAGGCAGAAGTTATGTGCAAAAAAAGACATGCGAGGATTTGAACCCACGACCTCCCCAGCGAACAATACCACTACACCAACTAACCTTACTTGGCATAATACTACAACGATCCTTTATATCTATTCAATTGTTTTGCCTGGGCTGATTTCTCTGTCGCGATGGGCTTCGGTGGGAAGGTTCCAATTTTGGGCCGGAGACCCAAAATCACCTAGGTCAGGCCGCGTACCTCAAATCCATACCCCCACCCCATTCACCCTCCCTCGTCTCCACTCATCCACCCATGCGCGCCGCCTCTTCCCCATACGACCCATCGCCACATCGCCGGCCACCCCACCCCTCAGGCTCTCACCCTTCCCCAGCGCCACATCGTCGGCCACCCCACACCTCTGGCGCCCCTCCTCCCATCTGAACCACCTCCGCCCCTCACCCTCGACCCCCATCTCCCCTCCGCTACTCCGACCAGGACTTCCTCGCCAACTTCACCGACAACAGAGGGATGCTCCTCGCGGGGAACGCCAACAACGCTACCAAAGCGCCGGCGAATCGCGGCATCAGGCCGGCTCGTCAACGCCACCGCCGACCACGCGGCCAAAGACCCGAGCCGCGGTTCAAGCACGGGAGGTGGGCTTCGCGACTTATCCCAAGATTTACTGGCAGTGCACGCGGACATGACGCGGTGACCGCGAGCTGCCTCGAGGACATCATCCGGTTCACTCCCAAGTATTTCGGAAGCCGGGCGGAGAGTCTTCGGCGTCGCTGCAACTTCCGGTTCGAGACCTACTCCTTCTTCTCTCGCCTTGCTGCAACTCCCGGGCGTGCTCTACTTTGCCGGCGCCGGCCAATGGCGACCGGACAAGGTGAGTTTCAAACACAAATCACTCCGTGGGCCGTTACACTTATGTGATTGCTGTCAAGAAAACTTTGGATGGTGGAATGTAACAGAGAGAGAAAAAAAGACAAGTTTTGTTTGTAAAACAATGTGACTTATCTGGAAATTTTTCTTTATTGCAGGAAGAGCAAAACACGTGAGGGTTGGTCTTGGCCATTACACTGCCTATAGCTGCTGCATTACTGCTTCTCATTGCAACGTGCGTTTGCTTTTGGAGGAGGAGGAGAAGTAAACAAGCAGAAAGAAAGCCGTCAGTACCATGTAAGTCCTCTCTTCCTAAGGATTAACACGTTAATTAACGATTCTATTGGTGGATCACAAGGGGAGTGGTCAGTGATCGCTCATTGATTACCCGAATTCACCAGTGATGCAGCCGTGCTACCTGGAAGACAAGACATTTTGCCTATCTATTGGAATTGCTAATGCTCAACTTACGACTGAAATGAAGATTAGCAACGTTTTGTTTCTCTAGGTTTAATAGGAGTATTTAGCTATATATGCTGATCACTGCACACCTGTCCTCTTGCAACAGATTCAACAAAGCAAGACGACATCCAGAGCATCGATTCCCTCCTGCTTGACCTGTGGACGCTGCGGGCTGCAACAGATAACTTCTCTGAGCGCAACAAACTCGGGGAAGGGGGGTTTGGTTCGGTTTACAAGGTGCCAATCATTGAATCATACACCCATAACATGCAAATGAAGAATGTTTTTATTAACTTATACAAGTAGTACTAATAATGCAATGTTGCTAGTATGTGTGTGTACTAGTATGTGTGTGTTTGTACGATTAACTGTCCTGGATTGCGCAGGGTGTCCTTTCTGAAGGTCAGGAAATAGCGGTGAAGCGGCTCTCGCAGACCTCCACTCAAGGAATAGAGGAGCTTAAAACGGAGCTGGTTCTAGTGGCTAAGCTTCAGCACAAGAACCTCGTCAGGCTCGTCGGTGTTTGCACTACCCTTTCAGATAGTTTTCCTTGTCAAAGGTCCAATTTATTTAGTTTGTATAAGCTGCACCGAAGAGTCGTTTGAAGGATTGAGGGGCCAACTAGAGCTCATGTATGGTCAGGTGCTTCCACTGTTGCATTCATCTTAAGATATTTGTATTTTGTGTAATCTCTTATTGTGGTGATACAGACTACTTTATCCATTCTTATCCTGATTTCTCTGTCTGCAGATGTTGCTTATTTTGACAAAATCGGTCAACAGGTGCTTTGAGAAGAATCCCAAATTTGATATGGCACCACTGTTAGGTGGCACCGATGCAGTTTTCTTATCTCTTATACGTGCATTCAGCTGGTCAGTATGTTTCATTCTGTTCCCATCATACTGATGTTGTGCCATATACATGTATACTTTAGTGCTTAACTCAAATCTTATGCGAACTGTTCTACAGGAATCCTGCTACATTTCTTCATGCATACACATGCCTTCCCCTTGCCCAAGAAACAAGACAGGCTGCTAGTGCAGTCTTGCAGGACATTGCTGATTCAGGAGTTCTGTTTGCACTGTTGATGTGTGAGCACAAGGTTAGTCCAATCTCCTGTCAGAACTTCCAGTGGGATCATGGGATACTAAGGGTGTGTTTGGTTATGCTTCTTCAACCTACTTCTGTTGTCACAAAGCCAAAAGCTAACCAAAGGAATATTTTCTACAGCAGATTTCTTCAACGCAACCTGCTTTTCCTAATGTTATTTTCAAAGCAGGTTTACCCCTGCTTCTATTGTGTTGGATTCTAACTTCCTTGAATAATTACCCACCAATGCCCCTAGTAAGTCGTACCGGTTCTTTTTATTTTGTCTTGTTGGGCGGAGTCTCTCTCTTCTCTTCCTCGGAGGCGCCTCCTTTTTCCCTGTGTTTCCGTCAATTAGCCAGGGTTGTGCAGCCCCGCCCTTCCTTACGTCCGGCCCGCCGGCGGCAATGCCACCAATCCGTCCTTCCTAGTCTCCACTCATTTCCCCCCTTTATCTGATCCCTTCCCTACTGCAGCACCTCTCCCCACCAAAGACGGAATAACGGCGCCGCCCGCCGGAACTGAGTCACTGCACGCCGTTTACTGCTTGTGTAGGACGTCTTTATTCTTACTGGACGATGCTCGGCATGGTGATTACAACTTGCATGTACGACGTACAAGGTAGCTCGGCAGATTGATTAGATCGACGTTTGCTCGTACTATGAACTAGCTAGCTTGCTAGATTCACCAGATCGATTTAGCTAGCACTGCTCGGCATGGTGATTACAACTTGCATGTACGACGTACAAGGTAGCTCGGCAGATTGATTAGATCGACGTTTGCTCGTACTATGAACTAGCTAGCTTGCTAGATTCACCAGATCGATTTAGCTAGCACTCGCGCAAGACATCACACTAGGAACCGACAATATCCACATGCGTATAACAGGCCTCGTTATTTTATTTCTCATTCTCACGGAGTGTGTTACAGGCTTGTGCTAGGACCGATTCGTTTCAATTCATTCTTGTTAGGATTACTGGCTCTCCGTTACTCAACATTGTTAATAAATATCTTTGCTGGAAAGAGTTCGTTGATAAATGTGACACATATGAAGACCATCTACATGGATCGTCACGTTAAGCTACACAAAGGTAAAACTGATGAAGTTCCAGAAGGGAAGAATGAGGATATAATTGATAATATTATACAAATAGAAAGCCAGGGTAGTATACTTTTGTTTGAGAGAAGAAAAAGCAAATACTTGTGTTGCTACAAGATAGACTTTTGTGTTGGCTATATCTCTTTTGTAATAATTTCAGAACGTCACTTTCTATGCATATTATCTACTGTGCAACATCTTGAAATTTAATATTTTTACCCCCAACATTGTAATTTACATGTTCAATCGGTGTATAATGGGTGTTTACAGTCCGTTACAATATATCAGGACCTCATGGGTATTATAGATAATTCCTATCAAAACAACAGTTCTACAGTTGCTTTAACCAAACAACTTGCGACAGCTTCTCATTCACGATAACTTTCTCACAGTTCACATCAGCTTTTTCAAAATCCACAGCACAACCAAACAGACCCTAAGTTCATTTGACTTATTTTCTACTTCTGAACACTCTTTACGTCCCAATTGAACTTTCTAGAGGTTCATACAAAGGGCATAAAAACTTATTTTATTGTTAGTTAGTCATTACATCTTTTACTATATCCAAAGTCACATGCCACATCTCGAAAACTTCAGTATCAACCTTGCGATTCGTGTTCTTTGGTATCACATTATCGAGTTGCCATGTTACCACATTTGCGGTCGAGATCGACAGGCGCCACATGAGGTGTTCCCTTTATGGATTAGATAAGTCCATGATCTCTCCCATCCTCTTCCTTTATTACTTGGTTGATAGGCCAAGGTTCCATGGCATATTATTTTGTCGAGTTCCTATGTGATGTGGAAAGGTATTGTCTGAATAGCGTTTTATTAGGTTCCCGTTTTTTTTTGCCTGCTTAACCTGTGGAGTATTTCCTGGAGCTTAATTTTCTTGCTGCTGCTCTTTTCGTATACACGGAGCATTTCCTGGAGCTTCACGTGTGCTAGTACATTTGTTCTATCTAGTACTTGTAGTGTCTGGTCGTGCATTTGATGAACTACATGTGTATATTTGAGTGTCAGTAGCAATTAGTTTGTGAACTATAATCTGTTGATTTGGAGTTGGGTTCTTGTAAATCTATTATTTATTGTGCTTCTAATTTTCTACGTTATTACTAGTAGATATGATTTCATTCTGACTCGATGGCCATCATTTTCTCTCTTATACAGGAGATCAAGGCTAAAGTTGGAAGAAGGGAAGATTTTATTGCATACTCAAAAAAGTGGAGTAGATAGTCATGTTTTCTAGATAGTTATACATGGTCTTGGATGGTCTGAACTATGAATGGTTGTAATATACTACATATCCCCAAATGTTTTATATTCCAGGTTATGTAATACGGCTTGATTGAAATATACATTATAATTTTCGATGTCATTTGTGAAAATTTATTTGATTTTGGTTCTTGGCTGCTCGGTCATAGTAAATGATCCAAAAGATATTTGGGCTAGTAAGAAATGATCCAAATAATTTTTGGGCTTTAAAATGGCCGTGGCCTAAACAATATTAAATTGCAGCAGTGAATAATTCAAAAAATGCAGAACAAAATCATTGTAGAAAAAGGCCCGGGGCCTAGAAATAAAAAGGCCAATATCTTTGGGCTTGAGCCATGTAGCTGATGAATTGATTAGAAAAGCTTATTTGAATTATTGGGCTTGGCACATAAATGACCGAATGGACTGGGCTGAATTCAGACTACGACGATTTTATTTCGTCATAATTTTGCCACGTCGGATCAGCCACGTCGGATCTGACCTGGCCTGGCTAGATGGTCCATGACGATATTGAATCGTCATAGAGGTTATGACGATCCAATATCGTCATAGAAGGTTATGACGATTTCGCAAAAATCGTCATTATAGTTCATTTGCGACGCCCAGCTTTCGACGATTTCATTTTCGTCATAAGATCGTCATAGATGAACTACTGTGACGATTTTGTGACGAAAATGAAGGGTCATAGAAGCTCAGATTTCTTGTAGTGCTCGCTCACCTCTGCGTATCAGGCATGGCCGAACTAAGTTCACCGACCACCGAAGGCGGAAACTCCAAGTTCTCCATGCGCGTGCTAGGTTGACCAGGTGACCAAGGCCAAGTTCTTCCGTTTGTCAAGCGCGACAAGTCGGACAAGGCCATCGGCGTTGAACAAGTCCTCATCCCACTGAACCTAGTGGAAATACAAGCCCATCCTCGACACCGGCAATTGAAGTTAACCGCCAGGGTCTTCATCTCGGAACCTCAAGATCGTCACCACCCGAAGTGTTCCGCCAAGATCGCCATCGACAATGGAACCAAGACCGGACCCGGTGGTTTTTGCTGGACCATCAACAAGATCGACCATGGAACGCCATGAATGAGACCCTGGATCCAAAGACCACATGCGCGGCAAGTTCTCCTTTCCCGGATGTGATGCTCGAGAACCCGGACAGTAAAGACACCGACGCGAACGCCAAGTACTTTTCCCCGGACGCCAAGTCCGACCCGGGGACCGCGAATCCGACAAGATCTGCGCAACAACAAGAACGGCACCGACCCGGAAGGACCCGATGCGCCCCGACGCTAGACCAAGTGCGCCTCCCGGAACGCCAAGGTCCCCGCGAGAGACGACAAGACCGACCACATGACCCGAAGACCACGGATGCGCCAAGACCTACCTCTATTACCCGAGAACGTTTCCGTCGAACCCTGGACCCTGAGACCGACCCCGAACCCCGGAACCCCAAGATCTGCCGAACCCTAAATGTGTGACCCTTTTCCTCGATACCCTATTTTTATAAATGATATCAACTTGTCGCATATTGATTGATCATGCATGCATACTTGTCATGTGGTTTGGGGGCCTTATGCCGATTCACCTAATAATTAAATATGGGGCCCATATGCGGGCAAATCTAGCCTTATATTGGCCTCATTTAAATTTGTGTAGCGGACCGGTGCTATCTTCTGCCATGCTAAAACAACATTTCAATTGCGGGGTAGCTAAACAACTTGAATCATTTAATTAATTGTCGGGACCCCGGTTCCGCTTAATATGACCTAATTGCATCGCGCCTTTGCCTTGCCATACATCATACATGCATCATGCCGATCTTTCGCCGTAGTATTAAATATTGCATCCGGTGTTTCTTCTAGTGTTTTGCTTCTTCGCGGATAAGGCCGTTGAGTTGATGCGAGTGTCGACCCGATCTTCGGTTGAACCTTCGGCAATGTTTTCAGGCGAGCATCTCCCCCTTTCTACCTATCTTACTTTTATAGTCTTTATTCCCTCCTGTTGATCTATTGCTATCTGTGTTGCGATGCTTTAGTTTCCGTACCGGTGATATCCCTTGCAGCCTTATATTGCTTTGGACACATCCTATTACCTATTGTTTGGTAGCTAGTTGGACTTGTGCGTCGTAGTCGCTTGCTCAAGTGCTGTTGCGTGTCGTTCGGTGCCACAGTTGTTGATGTATCGCCGCAAGTTGATGTTGGAGATGATTCTAGTTTTACTTATCGTTCACCTTAATTCCTGTTTAACAACTAAAACTGAATTAAGCAGAGGCATCGGTGGGTGATAGATAATATTTGGTTTCCGAACGCCCACTTGTGTCCCGTAAGACCCCGAGTACTTGATACCTGTTCCTTGATTTATCGCGCTATCCACATCCAGGAGGTATATGGGACCCCCCCTGAGCCAGAGCTTGATTCCGTCTTATTTCTTGGGGCCACAAACTAGTTTGAGGTTTTATTTACTATCCTGTACTTATGCCATGCTACTTTCTGTATTTAAATTGTGCGACAGATAGCACATCAGTTGTTTAGGATCGTGGCACGATTCCGCTGTGTCGACAAGCCCAGTTTTGGGTTCCCGATCGTTCACCGTCCCCACAACCTTAAGTCCGTCTCGAGCCGGCCGCTTCGTTGGGTTCTACTTTAAGGTGGCCTGAAATATTTCGAATCCTGTGATTGTTCAGTGAAAGCCTCGTTGGGTTTTGATTTGGTTTTCCGAGGTTGATCGGCGTGTGTTGCTATTGGTGCACCCCGCCGGGTAAAACTTTCAAAGCCGTGTCCATGGATATGGACGACTTGGAGCACAAGATTCTCGACCATAGACAAGCATAACTAAAGTTTATTGCTATAAATTTGACTTTATAATGACTAGTAATCAGCTTCACTATAATGGAATGGCTAAATAATACGCCCACAACCGCTTGTTTGGAGTATCGCTTACCATTGTACTGACTAGTAAGTATTGCAACTTCTAACGGATTGGCTGAATAAAAGTACCAACAAGCTGCTGGGTTTTGGGTTATCTCATGATATTTGTACGATTAGTAAGTCTTTGCAACTATAACGGAATGGTCAACTAAAAGTGCCCACTGCTTACTTTATCAGGATGATTATCTAAACCTGACTAGTAATTGCTGCAACGATAACTGAATAAATAAAACTGCCAACGGTGTGAGTTCCTCGGTTGACTTCCTCGTTTGGTATCGAGGGGGAAACACCAGGATGGGTTTGTTTGGTGTTAGTTCCAGGTTGGATCCGAATAGGTCATTCTTTTCCCTCTCTGATAACCGCCAGTTGTATCGAGTCTCTATCGGTTGTTTAGTGCATGCTGCCGCTGCCGCTCAGTCCACCGTACCTATGTAGGCGAGGACCGCCGAATTATAGCCTCGCCGTGTACTGGCCTCAGTACTGACGCTCCTTCTTTTTCCTTTGCCCTTTGTCGGCACCCCTTTTGTTTAAGCAGGTTTGAGATCGACGTCGTTAGCAGGGTTACCCTTCCGGCTTGGCCTGGGCAGGGTTATGGACGCCATTGGTTATTCTTCAGGGCTCTTAGCCCCATTTGCATCTTGTCCGTAGTCGGACGCTCTATCATTTTCAAGGTGATTTGGATCTTTGTACTGTATATCTGTATTCTTGACTCTTGAGTCGCTATTATATATATCTGTTCTATGGGTCCCATCGAGGACTGTTGTGTAATGTTATTACTTCGTTTTCCACCATGCGAAAGTGCTGGTGAGCACCTTTGAATCGTTTCTATGCGGGTTTGGCGAATTTTGCTCGAACTTGCATAGGTCCGAATCTGAGGGTGTTACTGAGTGGTATCGAGCTCGGCGATTCGATACCCCACAAGTCCAAATTTGTAGGATAACCTAGCTAACGGCGGTAGAGTGTCAAAACTATTTTGCAAAATCGGTTGGATAGTTACGATTAGGTGATTTTACTCCTTACCCCTCTGCTGTTCTCCTCTTACCTCGTGTTTTGAATCCGCTCTCGTCCCTTTCTTGAGTCGAGAATTCTCGTGGTTGGGTTCCGTCGTACCTTGAGGTTTCGCTTCCTTCTTTGATAACGGTGTTCTACCATCCGGTGTTCAAGTTATCGAGAATCCGTCTGCTGTGGTACCATTCTTTGTTCCTTGTTTGTGCCTTCCGGTGTTTTCCGACGCGACGACATCCTATACGCCAGATCCGATGTGAAGTCTGCATCACTCCTTTGTCCCGAACCTCGCTTGACGAGATATTCAGTCTAATTCCGAGAGTTGGTTGCATAATCCGCCTATTCGTGTGTAGAGTAATGGTTTGGGTGCGCGATGGACTGATCACCATCCGACTACTCTTATCATTCGCTCTTATACATCGAATCAGTGGATCCAGCGATTTTACTCTGTCCACGGAAGTTAGAGGTGGCTTTATTTGTGGATACCTCTACCTTCGACCTTTTGTTCCGGAGAGTTCCCTCGACGATCACGGACAACGAACCATTGTTAGTGGTGTCACGAGGATCTACACGAAGCGAGAAGACGCAGTTCGCCGACCTTCTTTCCGGTACCATGAGGCGGATCTCGAGGGCGAGATCCATTGTTAGTGGTGTCGAATTGTGGCATCCCGCAAAACCACTACTAGAAAATCGCGTTAAATTTGTGCATTGCATCGTCATCATCATGCATTGTTTGCCAAAACTATTTTTTCGCAAAGCCCGTTTTGTTTTCTAAAACGCCCCATCTTTATTCAAACGCAAACCCGGGTCGCCGGAACTTTTTGTTTTAACTAAATCGGTTTTGCAAACGGCCCGTTTAAATCAAATAAAATTTTATATTATTTTTTGAAGTCGAGCGGGCGAATGACCTGACGACCACCCGAATTTAAAAGCGGTCCAACTAAAACATAAAGTTACCAGTCCTATCTACCCACAACCCCAGCCACATCATCCCACCCAATCGCAGTGACGCCACGCCACCGCCTCGCCCCTCTAGCCTATCAAAACCTGCCACCTAATCCTAACCCACTCCCTCCTCTCCCACTGCATCCACACCCACCAAACACTACACACACGCTACAGGCCCGCGCCCCACCGACAACCTCCCACCACCCGTGGCCCCACCGCCCGCGTCCTCTCTCTCCCTCTGTGCCGTCCGCCAGCGTGCTACTTTGCCTGCCACGCCCGGCGACCGCGCCCTTCCACCCTCGCCCTCCGCCCCTCCTCTCCGTCGCTCGCCCTCCTCTTCCCTCCATGGCGCCTTCGCCCTCGGAGCCTCCCTCCGTGCTCACGGCAGCAGTGCTCCTCCTCCCGCCCGGCTCCTCTCGCCACCGTCCTCGCGGTTAACCGTCGCCCGCGTCCTCCGCATCCGCCTCGCCGGCCCTGCAGAACAGCGCCACCTCCGCTCCGCCCGCCTCGCTGCCCGCCGCGCTCCGTCCACAGCCACGACCCGCCTTCCATGCAGCGTCGCGCCCCCCCCTGCGCCAGCCGCCTCCTCTGGCCTCTGCCCCCCGGCTGCGTCCACCTCCGGCCTCGCGCCCCCCTGGCCCGTCGCCGCCGGCCGTCGCCTTCGCTCGACCGTCGTCTCCTGGCGCGGCGCCAAGAGTCGCCGTCCCTTCCGCAGCGCTTCTCGGCTCCGTCGTCGTGTGCCGTGACCGCCGTCCCGTGTCTCTGCGCCGCGGACGTCCTCGGGTACCGGTGTTGCATCCTGGGCTGTTGCTGCGAGTACCGTTGTACCCGATGGCCTCGCTCATCTCTGCGTATCAGGCATGGCCGAACTAAGTTCACCGACCACCGAAGGCGGAAACTCCAAGTTCTCCATGCGCGTGCTCGGTTGACCAGGTGACCAAGGCCAAGTTCTTCCGTTTGTCAAGCGCGACAAGTCGGACAAGGCCATCGGCGTTGAACAAGTCCTCATCCCACTGAACCTAGTGGAAATACAAGCCCATCCTCGACACCGGCAATTGAAGTTAACCGCCAGGGTCTTCATCTCGGAACCTCAAGATCGTCACCACCCGAAGTGTTCCGCCAAGATCGCCATCGATAATGGAACCAAGACCGGACCCGGTGGTTTTTGCTGGACCATCAACAAGATCGACCATGGAACGCCATGAATGAGACCCTGGATCCAAAGACCACATGCGCGGCAAGTTCTCCTTTCCCGGATGTGATGCTCGAGAACCCGGACAGTAAAGACACCGACGCGAACGCCAAGTACTTTTCCCCGGACGCCAAGTCCGACCCGGGGACCGCGAATCCGACAAGATCTGCGCAACAACAAGAACGACACCGACCCGGAAGGACCCGATGCGCCCCGACGCTAGACCAAGTGCGCCTCCCGGAACGCCAAGGTCCCCGCGAGAGACGACAAGACCGACCACATGACCCGAAGACCACGGATGCGCCAAGACCTACCTCTATTACCCGAGAACGTTTCCGTCGAACCCTGGACCCACGAGACCGACCCGAACGGAACCCAAGATCTGCAACCCTAAATGTGTGACCCTTTTCCTCGATACCCTATTTTTATAAATGATATCAACTTGTCGCATATTGATTGATCATGCATGCATACTTGTCATGTGGTTTGGGGGCCTTATGCCGATTCACCTAATAATTAAATATGGGGCCCATATGCGGGCAAATCTAGCCTTATATTGGCCTCATTTAAATTTGTGTAGCGGACCGGTGCTATCTTCTGCCATGCTAAAACAACATTTCAATTGCGGGGTAGCTAAACAACTTGAATCATTTAATTAATTGTCGGGACCCCGGTTCCGCTTAATATGACCTAATTGCATCGCCTTTGCCTTGCCATACATCATACATGCATCATGCCGATCTTTTAGTAGTATTAAATATTGCATCCGGTGTTTCTTCTAGTGTTTTGCTTCTTCGGATAAGGCCGTTGAGTTGATGCAGTGTCGACCCGATCTTGGTTGAACCTTGGCAATGTTTTCAAAGAGCATCTCCCCTTTCTACCTATCTTACTTTTATAGTCTTTATTCCCTCCTGTTGATCTATTGCTATCTGTGTTGCGATGCTTTAGTTTCCGTACCGGTGATATCCCTTGCAGCCTTATATTGCTTTGGACACATCCTATTACCTATTGTTTGGTAGCTAGTTGGACTTGTGCGTCGTAGTCGCTTGCTCAAGTCTTTGTGCGTGTCGCTTGCCACGATTGTTGATGTATCGCCGCAAGTTGATGTTGGAGATGATTCTAGTTTTACTTATCGTTCACCTTAATTCCTGTTTAACAACTAAAACTGAATTAAGCAGAGGCATCGGTGGGTGATAGATAATATTTGGTTTCCGAACGCCCACTTGTGTCCCGTAAGACCCCGAGTACTTGATACTGTTCCTTGATTTATCGCGCTATCCACATCCGGAGGTATATGGGACCCCACAGCGAGCTTGATTCCGTCTTATTTCTTGGGGCCACAAACTAGTTTGAGGTTTTATTTACTATCCTGTACTTATGCCATGCTACTTTACGTATTTAAATTGTGCGACGGATAGCACACTGCATCGTTTAGGATCGTGGCACGATTCCGGTGTCGACAAGCCCGCTTTTGGGTTCCCGATCGTTCTGACCCGTCCCACAACCTTAAGTCCGTCTCGGAGCCGGCCCGTTGCGGGTTCTACTTTAAGGGTGGCCCTGAAATATTTCTGAATCCTGTGATTGTTCACCGTGAAAGCCTCGTTGGGTTTTGATTTGGTTTTTCCGAGGTTGATCGGCGTGTGTTGCTATTGGTGCACCCGGCGGGTAAAACTTTCTCGAAGCGTGTCATGGATATGGACGACTTGGAGCACAGTATCTCGACCATAGACAAGCATAACTAAAGTTTATTGCTATAAATTTGACTTTATAATGACTAGTAATCAGCTTCACTATAATGGAATGGCTAAATAATACTGCCCACAACTGCTTGTTTGGAGTATCGCTTGCGACCATTGTACCTGACTAGTAAGTATTGCAACTACAACGGATTGGCTGAATAAAAGTACCAACAACTGCTGGGTTTTGGGTTATCTCATGATATTTGTACCTGATTAGTAAGTGCTGCAACTATAACGGAATGGTCAACTAAAAGTGCCCACTGCTTACTTTATCAGGATGATTATCTAAACCTGACTAGTAATTGCTGCAACGATAACTGAATAAATAAAACTGCCAACGGTGTGAGTTCCTCGGTTGACTTCCTCGTTTGGTATCGAGGGGGAAACACCAGGATGGGTTTGTTTGGTGTTAGTTCCAGGTTGGATCCGAATAGGTCATTCTTTTCCCTCTCTGATAACCGCCAGTTGTATCGAGTCTCTATCGGTTGTTTAGTGCATCTTTGCCGATCCACCCGTACCTATGTAGGCGAGACCATGAATTATAGCCTCGCCGTGTCTTGGCCTCGATCGACGCTCCTTCTTTTCCTTTGCCCTTTCGGCACCCTTTTGTTTAAGCAGGTTTGAGATCGACGTCGTTAGCAGGGTTACCCTTCCGGCTTGGCCTGGGCAGGGTTATGGACGCCATTGGTTATTCTTCAGGGCTCTTAGCCCCATTTGCATCTTGTCCGTAGTCGGACGCTCTATCATTTTCAAGGTGATTTGGATCTTTGTACTGTATATCTGTATTCTTGACTCTTGAGTCGCTATTATATATATCTGTTCTATGGGTCCCATCGAGGACTGTTGTGTAATGTTATTACTTCGTTTTCCACCCGCACGAAAGTGCCTGGTGGGCACCTTTGAATCGTTTCTATGCGGGTTTGGCGAATTTTGCTCGAACTTGCATAGGTCCGAATCTGAGGGTGTTACAATAACCAATAGAGGAATCTGGAAATTCATATGGCTCCCACATATTTCTACGATTACTTTGCGATCGAATGAACCACTTACATACGATACCAATTTCCCTTTGTCACACGATAGTTTAATTATCCGAGGTTATGATCGTTGGTATCTCTGCATACCTAGTTCAACCTCGTTACTGACAAGTACTCTTTTCTCGTTCCCGTGATATGTGATCCCTTGTGAGCCAGTCACATGCTTGCAAGCTAATTGGATGACATTCCACCGAGAGGGCCCAGAGTATATCTATCCGTCATATGGATGGACAAATCCCACTCTTGATCCATGTGTTTCAACCAATACTTTCCGAACACTCAATGCCACCTTTATAGCCACCCGATTCGTGGTGTTTGATGTCATCAAAGCATCCATCCGGTAAAGGTGATATGCATGATCTCATGGTCGAAGAAATTAGGTTACTATGTATCAGAAAGCATATAGCAATTGAACTATTGAAATGGCTTGATCTTTATGCTACGCTTATCTATAGGAGTATGTCCACCATATCATTCTCCTAACGATATGATCTTGTTGTTGATAACATCTCAATGTTCATGATAGGGAAACCACAATCATTAATTAACCAACAAGCTAGTGAAGTATAGAGGCTATACTAGGGATTTCAAATTAAGTTTACAAATCACACAAGTATTAATATTTCCTTGTTAATACTATTATAGCATGAATGTAAACATTTATCATAAACACAAAGATATAATAATAACTACATTTATTATTGCCTCTAGGGCATATCTCCAACAGTCTCCCACTTGCACTAGAGTCATCTAATCTAGATTACATGGTAATATACCGAACACCAATGACAGTTTGGTGTTGGTCATGTTTTGCCCTCGGGAGAGGTTTAGTCAACGGATCCGCCACATTCAGATCTGTACTTTGCAAATCTTTATATCCCCATCCTGGATATGTTCTCAAATAGCGTGAAAACGCAGCTTAATGTGCTTCAGCTTCTTGTGTGACCTTGGTTCTTGCGCATTGGCTATGGCGCCCATGTTATCACAGTAGATAGACATTGGGTCCAGCACACTAGGAACCACACCCAGCTCTGTAATGAACTCTTTCATCCATATCGCTTCTTGTGAAGCCTCCGAAGCAGCCATGTATTCCGATTCAGTTGAAGATCTCGCCACAACGCTTTGCTTTGCACTCCTCCAGCTTACTGATGTACCATTCAAAATAAATACGTATCCATATTGTGATTTAGAATCATCCGGATCGGTGTTCCAACTAGCATCGGTGTAACCATTAACAACGAGATGTTCATCACCTCCATAAGAAAGAACCATATCCTTAGTTCTTCTCAAGTACTTAAGGATGTTTTTGACCGCTGTCCAATGATCCACTCCTGGATCACTTTGATATCTGCTAGTTAAACTAACAGCATATGCAATGTCGGGTCTAGTACATAGCATGGCATACATTAGAGATCCTATGGCTGAGGCATAGGGAGTCTTACTCATCCTTTCTCTATCTTCTGTCGATGTCGGACTTTGAGTTTTACTCAAGGTCGTATTGGGCAACATGGGAAAGAACCCTTTCTTGCTTTCTTCCATTCCAAACCTCTTTAGAACTTTGTCAAAATATGTACTCTGTGACAATGATATTTGGCGTTTCGATCTATCTCTATAAATCTTTATGCCTAATATGTAAGCTGCTTCGCCAAGATCCTTCATTGAAAAACTATTATTCAAATATTCCTTGACACTATTAAGAAGGTCTACATCATTCCCAATCAACAATATGTCATCCACATATAGTATTAAGAATGCTACAGAGCTCCCACTCACTTTCTTGTAAATACAAGCTTCTCCATAAGTTTGTATAAAACCAAAACTTTTGATCACCTTATCAAAACGTTGATTCCAACTTCGGGATGCTTGCTTCAATCCATAGATGTACCGTTGAAGTTTGCATACCTTGTTAGCATCTTTAGGATCGACAAAACCTTTGGGTTGCATCATATACAACTCGTCATCAATATCTCCATTGAGGAATGCTGTTTTGACATCCATCTGCCATATCTCATAATCATAATATGCAGCGATCGCTAACATAATCCTCACAGACTTTAGCTTCGCTACTGGTGAGAAAGTCTCATCGTAGTCAACTCCTTGAATTTGTCGAAACCCTTTTGCGACAAGTCGAGCTTTATAAACGATAACATTACCATCAAGATCTGCTTTCTTCTTGAAAATCCATTTGTTCTCGATGACCTTTCGGCCATCCGTAAGTCCACCAAAGTCCATACTTGGTTTTCGTACATGGATCAAATCTCGGATTTCATGGCTTCTTGCCATTTATTGGAATCTGGGCTCATCATCGCTTCCTCATATGTCTCGGGGTCATCGGTGTTGTCCACCAACATGACACTCATAACGGATCATACCAATCTGAGTCGTCTGAGTTCTCGTTGACCTCGAGGCTCTGTAGCTACTTCAACCAAGTTTCATGATCACCATCATTAGCTTCCTCTCTTATTGGTGCGGGCACCACAGAACTAATTCGGTTTGCGCTACTCGCAATTCGAGAGAAGGTTCGACAACCTCGTCGAGTTCTACTTTCCTTCTAGTCACTTCTTTGAGAGAAATTCCTTCTCTAGAAAGGATCCATTCTTAACGAAGATTTTGCCTTGGATCTATGATAGAAGGTATACCCAATAGTTTCCTTGGGTATCCTATGAAGACATTTTCCGCTTTGGGTTCAAGCTTGTCCGCTGTAACTTCTTTACATAAGCCGCATCCCCAAACTTTAAGGAACGACAATTTAGGTTTCTTCCCAAACCATAATTCATACGGTGTCGTTTCAACGGATTTAGACGGTGCCCTATTTAAAGTGAATGCGGTGTTTCTAATGCATAACCCCAAAATGATAGCGGTAAATCATAAGTGACATCATAGAACGAACCATATCTAAGAGAGTTCGATTACGATGTTCGGACACACCATTACCTGTTGTGGTGTTCTCGGCGGTGTCAACTGTGAAAGTATTCCGCATTTCTTCAAATGCTCGCCAAACTCGTAACTTAGATATTCACCTCCACGATCAGAACATAGAAATTTAATCTTCTTGTTACGTTGATTCTCTACCTCACTTTGAAACTCCTTAAACTTCTCGAAAGTTTCGGACTTATGTTTCATGAAATAGATATACCCATATCTACTCAAGTCATCCGTGAAGGTAAGAACATAACGATAACCACCGTGTGATGCTACACTCATTGGACCACACACATCGGTATGTATGATTTCCAATAAGTCCGTAGCTCGCTCCATCATACCAGAAAATGGAGTCTTAGTCATTTTTCCCATCAGACATGCTTCGCATCTTTCAAGTGATTCAAAATCAAGTGATTCAAGAAGTCCATCGGAATGGAGTTTCTTCATACGCTTCACTCCAATGTGACCAAGACGATAGTGCCACATATAGGTCGAATTATCGCTTGATTTCAAACGTTTAGCCTCAATGTTGTTGATATGTGTATTTCCACTATCGATATTCAATAAGAATAGACCATCTATCAAAGGTGCATGCGCATAAAACATATTACTCATATAAATCGAACAACCATTATTCTCTGACTTAAACAAGTAACCGTCTCGCAATAAACAAGATCCCGATATAATGTTCATGCTCAACGCAGGCACTAAATAACAATTATTTAAGTATAAAACTAATCCGATGGTAGATGAAGGGTAGCATGCCGACGCGATCACATCAACCTTTGATCCGTTTCCCACGCATCGTCACCTTGTTCTTCGCTAGCTTCCGTTTATTCTGTAGCACCTGTTTGAGTTACAAATATGAGCAACCGAACCGATTATCAAATACCGAGCACTACTACGGTACTAGTGAGATACACATCAATAACATGTATATCGGATATACCTTTCTTCTTGATGTTGCCGTTCTTTAGATCCGCCAAGTACTTTGGGCAATTCCGCTTCGAGGACCCTCTCCCTTGCGGTAAAGCACTCGATGTCGGGCTTGGGTCCACCTTGGTCTTATTCCGGCGTGGTAACTTTCTTACCACCCTTCTTGAAGTGTCCTTCGCTTAGACTTGCCTTTCTTGAATTTGGTGGTCTTATTGACCAACAACACTTGGTGCTCTTTCTTTATCTCCACTTCTGCAGATTTCAACATGGCAAAGATTTCTGGTAACGTCTTGTTCATGTTCTGCATGTTGTAGTTCATCACAAAGTTCTTGTAACTTGGTGGTAGTGATTGGAGGACACGGTAAATCCCCAAAGCATTAGGAATCACTATACCCAAGCTTTGAAGTTTGTTTGCGTGCCCAGACATCTTAAGCACATGCTCACTGACGAAGCTGCCTTCTTCCATCTTGCAGTTAAAGAACTTTTCAGAAGCCTCATAGCTTTCAATTGCCGCATGAGTCTCAAAAATCAATGAGATCCTCGACAATGTCATATGGGTCTGACTCTTCAAACCTTTTCTAAAGCTCCGATTCCAAACCATACAAGATAGCACACTGAACTATGGAGTACTGATTCTTCCGAGCGAGGTAAACATTCTTTACTTCATCGGGAGCATCAACTGCAGGTGGGTCACCATGTGCATCCAAAGACATAGGTCAAATTACCAGCTGTGAGGACAATCCTCAAATTGCGGAACCAATCCGCGAAGTTGCTTCCATTGTTTTTCAACTTTTCTTTCTCTAGGAACGCATTAAAATTGATGGTAGGGGCTGAAATTGATCTACAAAATATTTGCAATAGTTTAGACTAAGTTTATGACAAATTGAGTTCAAATTAATTAGTGAAATTAAACTAGGTGAACTCCCACTCAAAACAACATCCCTCACATTGTTTTAGTGATCACACGAACCAAATCCACTACATCAACACCGATCATCACGAGAGTTGATATAGTTTCAATGGTGAACAATCGTCATGTTCATCATATCTACTATATGATTCATGCTTTACCTTTCGGTGATCCGTGTTCCGAGACCATGTCTGTACATGCTAGGCTCGTCAAGATCAAACCTTAGTTTCCGCATGAGCAAATCTGGCTTGCTCACGTTGTATACACTTGCAGAATCTAACACACCCGATCATCACGTGGTGCTTCGAAACAACAAGCTTTAGCAACGGTGCTAACTAAGGGTGAACACTTTATGACTTGAAATTCATGTGCATGAGGGATCATCTTATAATGCTACCGTCGTCTACTAAGCAATACAAGATGCATAAAGGATTAACATCACATGCAATTCAATAATATGTGATATGATATGGCCTTTCTTCTTTGTGCTTCCGATCTCCATCTTCAAGCACGAACATGATCTCCATCATCACCGGCATTGCATCAAGGTCAATGACGCTTCTCCATGGTTGTCGTCCACCGGATTCAACTATTACAACTACTTTGAATAGACACACGGGTCTTAACATAAATTAAAGACAACCATATGGCTCCTGCCGGTTGCCAACTTACAATAAGGTACATTGCATACATCAGATATAATCACAATCATGGCCATATCACATCACTGCACACCCCTGCAAAACAAAGTTAGACGCCTCTACTTTCTTTGCATATGTTACGTGGTTTGGGGCTTTCAATAAGTGTCGTTCTAACTTACGAACAAGAACCACAACATTGATACTAGCATTGTTGATCACCCGTTGTAAATTGGATCTTAACTATGCTAGGATAAACAGGCACCATAAAGCCACTTATGCAATACAAGTTGCATGTCAAGCGTGGAGCAAGTCTCATGAGCGATGTCATGTAAGGTTAGCCGGGCGCTTCATCCCAACATACCGCAAGATGCAAAGTACACAAGAAGCAATCGACAATAAAAGCATCAACGCCCACAATGACCATTGTGTTCTACTCGTCTGCAGATCTACATATAGACACGACTCTGATACCACTGTAGGGGTTCGTAGCATGGAAAACAAAAAATTCTATTGCATACAAACAAACAAACAAGACAAGATCTATCTACTAGATTGTAGCAACAAGTCGATGGAATAACTTACCCTCGAAGATTCCAAAGCGTTTACGAGAGGGATTCTCGTGGGTGATGTAGTCGTACTCTTCCGATCTCAAGATCGTGTAGACGATCCTTCCATGCATTCGGCAGCGCTTCCAATCGGTCACACATTCGGTACTCGGAAGACCTTCCTCTCCCTTGTTCCAAGAAAATGGAGGTTGTAGCACTCTCCTCGCGATTCCTAAGGCAACTGTGGTACCGAAGTAGAGGAGACCTGCAGGCCTTAAGCCGGGCAGTATGGTGGAGTATGAGAGAGAGCAATTAGTGGTCTAGGGTTTAGACACACCAATTAGAAGGCTCTAAACCGAAGGCTAGGGCAACTAGAAGCTCTAAACCAAAACGGCTCTAAACCGGAGATTAGAGGATAGGAACTTGTGTGTCTAGGAGGAGGAGGCCCTGCCCCTCCTCTTATAGGTGGGAGGGCGGCCAAGGGAGGAGTCCCTCCCAAGTCGGACTTGGGTGGCCGACTTGGAGGAACTCCTCCCAAGTCGGTTCACCTCCTCTTGCTTGTTTCCCACAGTTTCTGTTTAGCGTTTGACTTTCAAGCGGGCGTTTGACTTTTCAGTTTGGGATTCCATTTAATCCTTTATTTGGAACAGCGAGAACACTTAGTACATGATGCAATCATTCCAATATGTAATGACACATTCATGTACCCTCCCTCCCTCGGTCTTGGGACATTCGGAACCTTCTAGGAAATTCGATAAAACACCGAATCATTCCGAACTCCGAAATGGGACTTTCCTTATATGAATCTTATTCTCCGGACCATTCCGGATCACCTCGTGATATCCCGGATCCCATCCGAGACTCCGAACAACATTCGGTCTCTTTCTCATAATACCATAACTACTCAAAACAACGTCGAATCCTTAAGTGTGTCTCCCTACGGTTCGTGAATTATGCGGACATGATCGAGACACTTCTCCGAACAATAACCAATAGAGGAATCTTGAAATTCATATGGCTCCCACATATTTATACGATTACTTTGCGATCGAATGAACCACTTACATATGATACCAATTTCCCTTTGTCACACGATAGTTTACTTATCCGAGGTTATGATCGTCGGTATCTCTGCATACCTAGTTCAACCTCGTTACTGACAAGTACTCTTTTCTCGTTCCCGTGATATGTGATCCCTTGTGAGACAGTCACATGCTTGAAAGCTAATTGGATGACATTCCACCGAGAGGGCCCAGAGTATATCTATCCGTCATATGGATGGACAAATCCCACTCTTGATCCATGTGTTTCAACCAATACTTTCCGAACACTCAATGCCACCTTTATAGCCACCCGATTCGGTGTGGTGTTTGATGTCATCAAAGCATCCATCCGGTAAAGGTGATATGCATGATCTCATGGTCGAAGGAATTAGGTTACTATGTATCAGAAAGCATATAGCAATTGAACTATTGAAATGACTTGATCTTTATGCTACGCTTATCTATAGGAGTATGTCCACCATATCATTCTCCTAACGATATGATCTTGTTGTTGATAACATCTCAATGTTCATGATAGGG
This sequence comes from Avena longiglumis, assembly GCA_030063025.1. Taxonomy (NCBI): domain Eukaryota; kingdom Viridiplantae; phylum Streptophyta; class Magnoliopsida; order Poales; family Poaceae; genus Avena; species Avena longiglumis. The sequence goes on from CP125974.1 coordinate 558,987,625, forward strand.
AAACCACAATCATTAATCAACCAACAAGCTAGTGAAGTATAGAGGCTATACTAGGGACTTCAAATTAAGTTTACAAATCACACAAGTATTAATGTTTCCTTGTTAATACTATTATAGCATGAATGTAAACATTTATCATAAACACAAAGATATAATAATAACTACATTTATTATTGCCTCTAGGGCATATCTCCAACACGAACAACCTGATCAGCCACCGAATTTAGTCTAATCGTAGCAAGCTTTGTGAAAATTTTAAAACTAACGTTAAGAAGGCAGATTGGACGATATTGTTGTATACGTTCTGCATTGTTAACCTGAAGTAATAAAATTGTATTGCCAAAATTTAACCTGAATAGGTCTAGCTGACCAACATGTAAAAACTCGAACAAGCGCATCAAGTCAACCTTTATAACTTCTCAGAATGTTTTGTAAAACTCTGCTGGAAAGCCATCAGGTCCTGGCGCTTTGTTTGGTTCCATTTGGAAGACGGCCTTCTTAACCTCCTCCTCAGTATAAGGAGCAGTTAGAAAGTTGTTTTCCACAATGGAAACCTAAGGAATATCCTCCGTCCGGGACTCATCCAACGAAAAGGAATTTTCAGGTGGTGCCCCAAGCAAGGATTTATAGTAGTTGGTAATATAAGATTTAAGATGCCGCTGACATTCGATCGTCCCTTCTTCCTGGAGTAGAGAATGAATAAGTTTCTTCTTATGCTTGCCATTTGCAACAGCATGGAAGTATCTTGTATTCGCATCTCCTTCTAGGATGAATTTGGCTTTAGACCGTTGGTACCACTTGAGTTCTTCCTCACGCAGGAGTCTGGCAATTTCTGCATTCGATTGGTTTTTAAGCTCAATCTCTTGTGCAGTCAATAACCTAACCTCCGTTGAAGCCTCCAAGTCATTAATAATAGCAGAAAGGCGTATTTTTTCTTTTTTAAGGAGACCACAAGTATGTCTAGCCCAACCACGGAGGAATTTTCACAAGGCACGTATTTTATTGTTCCAACGTTTTATAGGTGTGTGACCACTAACCGGTTTTTCCCAAATAGCCTTCACTAGGTCATAAAAACCATCACGAGCAATCCATCCTAGTTCAAACTTGAAACTGTTTTTGGATTTCCGTGGTGGTATTCCGACAGATATTAGTAATGGAGCATGGTCCGATAAATCCTCAATACGCTCTAGAGCGCGAACAGTTATCATAGGAAATTTATCTTCCCATTCGGTATCCATAAGCACTCTATCTAATTTTTCGTATGTAGGCTCCGGAAGACTATTAGCCCAAGTAAATTGTCTTCCTAATATTGTAACCTCTCTTAAGTCCAAGCTGTCTATGACAGCATTAAACATGAAAGGCCAATGTTCATCAAACCGGCCCTGACTTTTCTCATGAGGGAATCTTAGCAAATTAAAATCCCCACCTATAAGGATAGGATAAGGATTGTCCTTAGCAAGATTAACCAACTCACGTAAAAAATCCGCTTTATAAACATCCTGGACAGCCCCGTATACAGCGACTAGAGACCAAGCGAAATCATCAGCCTTGTTCTGGATATGAAGTTTAATAAAAAAATCTTCAACCGAACTGGCTAAGATTTCCATTGTCGCCTAACAGGATTCTCCCGGAACGCCCCCGTGGCGGACGTGATACCCATGTAAAATCCACTCCACCAGAAAGGCGATTGAGTTGACTTTGTGAGAAATCACATCTATCAGTCTTAGAAATACCCAAAAAATCCAATTTATAATCTCTCACACAATCGGCAAAAACACAAATGTTTAGCCAAGTCACGAAGACCTCTGCTATTTGAGAACATGCCATTTATTGAGAAACAATTGGGGATTTGGGTACACGAGATCTCTTACGGGACCGATGGCCCTTTGATTTCCGACCACAAGCTGTAAGATCATATAATAAATCCAGCCCAGTCTCATCAAATCCCACATCTGATACTTCACCAACTAAGTGAGAAAGGAGTTGACCATCTATTGTGGCATGCAACTCCTCCTCCTCCATTGGTGAAGGGTCATAAACAACAGAGATTTTAGGAGTAACCGTTAGACGGTCAACCTCCATATGTCTCAAAACAGAATTAGAAAGATTAACTTCACTTACAGATCTTCCCAAACTAACACCAACGTTATCCATCTTATCTATAATAGAGTTATTTGAAAAAGAAAAAAATATTTAGATGAATTACCCGGGGTGTCCAAATTCTTCTCTGCATGGCCTTGCCCAAGGAGTCCTCATCCGTGGCAGAGGCTCCCAGTGCGTCAACACCATGACGAGAACTCCTGCGCCCCAAAACAATACCGCCGACATAAGAAAAAACTACCGCCGACGGCCCATGTACTGCCCAGCATGGTTCTTGACCACCCTGAACACCGCGCCGATCATGCCGCTCCCTAGAGACAGCTCCGTCCACATTTATCTTCTGTACGTTTTCAGGTGGAGGCCTAAGGTATCGCAAAGTGTTGATTCTGTCGCGCAATACTCCAACCGAAAACTTCCAGCAATATTGCAGTCTTTTCGTTGATCGCCCATTGCTACCGTCGCCGAAATTGGGACATAGTTCCACTACGGCCGCATCCATTTTCTCGTCGCAAAATCAAACTGGCAACCGACAAGATTCGTCCTCTCAGCCCCTCCGTCGACTTTTGGAAGTCTTGCAGCCCCTTTGTCCGTCTCATAGCTTTGACAATGCCTGATCACTGTCGGATGATCTTCTCACTTCATTCGTCCTCAACGTGTTCATGAATTGACTAGGTGAGTTTCTTTGTGCCTTTTTCAATATGTACTCAGTTGGATTGAACGGAATGAATGGTCTGGATGCTAGCTAGTAGCTAGTTTCGAATGCATATTGCGATATACCACAACAAAGGACGGTGCACGCTCTTGTCGCAATTCCCTCTGCTGCATCTGAATGCACCTCCACAAGAGAACTCTTGATCCACCGCCAAGCATGTGGAGTAGTTCTTACGTCCTTGCTTCTTGTCAATACATCGCACACACGACACCGCCGCGCTCACTGCCCGGTGGACAAGCCACAACCTCTCTCGTCGGGCAATCCACGCCCACGCTAGTCCTCAAGATCCAGAGCTGATTGTAATAAATTACTATAATTATAACTATGTAATAAATGAAAGACTGTGTGCATCACTTGATGCAGAGGCCGGGGCTATGCTCCCATTTCGAAAAAAAAGAATGATAGAAGGGGTAAAAACTGACACAATTTTCCTTAAATGGGATAAACGGGATGAATAATTGTTAAATATGGTAATTACTGTAAAAAATGTTAAACTTGAGGGTAAAACACTTCGTCAAGGATTGATCACTATGAACTGGAGGACAACACATGCATGCAAATAATGTCCACTAATTAATAATAGGAAAATGTTAGATAAATAATATCCACTAGAAAAATTAACAAATTTTAGATGGATAATTGAAACTAAACTGGAGACACCACGTTAATCTACATCACTTAAGCAATATAAGGTCTAAACTGGAGACACCATGTTCATCCACAACACTTAAATTGATTAGATTTATTAGATACATAATTGAAGGTTATGATTTAATAGAGACTCACGACATATAATTACATAGCACGCTTGATGTGTAACACAAAACAAACCCATCCGAGCGGTGTGGTTCATGGATTGTTTAAACAAACAAGAAAGTCGTTTGACACATAAAGTTCTAGGCACATAAAGAAATTCGGTGTGTCCTAGTGGTCGAAGATAAAATGGCATACATTGTAGTAGATAGGAACGAGAAAACGAGGGCATATCTGCTGCAAATAGTTTCTTTTCTCATGTCGGGCCTCGCGTATGAATTGTGTGTAAGATTTAAGCACAAAACCAAGCTAACGGTCAATTGTCATTAGCTAATCAAACTTTCAATTTTTCCAAAGAAAGTAAAAGACTAATCATGTGCATTTAAATCTTGAGTCGAGTAGATATTATATCGTCTATTTTTGTAGAAATTTTACCATTGGATTTTTTACACAAAAGCATGTGAGAAAACCCCACTAGTGGAAACGCGGGCTTTTGTTGATCCCGAAAATGGGCTTTAACACCGGTTCTTCTACGAACCGGTGTTAAAGGGGGGGCCGTACCAGCGTGGCCTCTGCGGCATTAAAGGAGCCCCCCTTTAACACCGGTTCGTGCCACGAACCGGTGTTAAAGGTCTTTCCACTAGTGGTTTACAGACCCTTTTAACACCGGTTCGTGGCGCGAACGGTGTTAAAGAAATAAGACACCACCCAGCCCACACACACCCCACTCTTCCATTCTTTCACATTTTGGAGCCTAGCAAGAGGGTGTGAAGAGTGCTAGTTTGTGTTTTTTCATATGCACTAGAGGTGTTCGGTGAAATGTCCGAGAGCTCAAAATAAGCTTTCTTGTTGCTCTTTCCGTCTCGGTCGAGGTCGGCAACTATAGTTTCATGTGTCATTGATGTACTATATATATAAATGGTCATCTCCTATTATTTTTGATATATACTACATATTAATGCAGATGAATCGGCAATGGATGTCTGGTGACCGCCGCACTTCCGAGTACATTACGGGCCTCCAAAATTTCATCGTTGTGGCTAATGCAAACCGTGGTCACAATGGTTTTATGTGCTGTCCGTGTGTTCACCGTCGAACAAGAAAGACTACTCAAATACCAGAACCATTCACGCCCACCGCTTGATCTGGTTTCATGCCCTATAATTGTTGGACCAAGCACGGAGAAAAAGGGGTTGTGATGGAAGACAACGAAGAAGAAGAGGATGATGAAAACTATCATAATATGTATCCTGAATATGATGATAATGCAGCGGAGGTAGATAATGAAGATCAAGAGGAGCGGATGGGCCCGGTGATGACGATCTTGGTCGGGCCATTCGATGCAAAGGAAGAATGTGAAACTGAAAAGGAGAAGGAGAAGCTGGAGCAGATGTTAAAGGATCACAAAACATTGTTGTATCCAACTTGCGAAGATGGCCACAAAAGCTAGGTGCCACCTGGATTTGCTGCAATGGAAGAGAGAATGGTGTGACGGCGCATTTTCAAAGTTGTTGGTAAAATGAAGAATCTTCTTCCAAGAAATAATGAGTTGCTGACGGTACATACCAAGCAAAGAAGGTTGTACGCCCTCTAGGATTAGGCGTCTGAAGATGCATGCTGCATTAATGTTGCATCCTCTACCGCGGTGAAATCGAGAATTTGGATGCATGCCGGTATGCACTTTGCATGCGGTATAAGATCGACGAGGCGATCTGGCGATGTTGAGGCGAGGCCCCTAGGAAGAAGGTTCCGCCAAGGTTATGTGGTATGCTCCTATAATACCACGGTTAAAGCGTCTCTTGAAATAAAGAGCATGCCAAGTTGTTGCGATGGCACATGGAAGACCGTAAGAAAGACGCGATGTTGAGACACCCCGATGGGTCACGTGGAGAAAAGTCGGCGAGAGTACCCGGACTTTGCGTGGCGCAAGGAACTTAAGGTTTGGTCTAAATGCAGACGGCATGAATCCTTTTGGTGAGCAGAGCTGCAAAGACCTGGCACAGTGACCCTATGTATCTATAACCTTCCTCCTTGGTTGTGTATGAAGAGGAAGTTCATTATGATGCCATTGCTCATCCAAGGCCCGAGGCAACCCGGCAACGACATTGATGTGTACCTAAGGCCATTAGTTGAAGAACTTTTTGGTGTGGGCCAAACCAGGTGTACGTATGTGGGATGATCACAAAGGGGAGCCATTTGACCTCGAGCATTGCTTTCGTAACCATCAATGATTGGCCTGCTCTTAGTAACATTTCAGGCAGACAAACAAGGGATACAATGCATGCACACACTGTTTAGATGATCGAAAGTGTATATTTGGATAAATGTAAGAAGGTTGTGTACCTAGGGTATCGCCGATTTCTTAGAACTCATCCGATGAAAGAAAGGCAAGCATTTCAAAGCGTCTGGCGTAACCCGGGAGGAAGCCTCCTCCGTGCGGTGAGGAGGTATTTGGTATGGTCAAGGACCTAGAAGTAATCTTTGGAAAAGGTCTGGCAGTCTATCATTCGAATGACGATGCGGACACGCGCCCATGTGGAAGAAGCAATCTATATTTTGGGACCTACCCTATTGGAAAGTCTTAGAGGTCCGCTCTTCAATCGACGTGATGCGTGGCGAAGAATGTTTGCGTGAACCTGCTAGGCTTTCTAGGAGTGTATGGGAAGACAAAAGATACACCGAAGCACGACAGACCAGCAACGTCAAGGCCCCTGAAGAGCCTATGCATCCGAGCGAGAAGGGTAAACGATGCCACTTAACTCCTGCCATACGCTCTTACCAAAGCAGAGAAGGAAATCTTTTTGAATGTCGAGCAGTATCAAGGTCCGTCGGCTTCGTCGAATATAAAGGGAATAATAAATATGGCGGAGAAAAATTCCAAAACCTGAAGTCTCATGATCCGCGTGATTATGACACAATTGCTTCCGATTGCATTGAGGGGCTTCTACGAAAATGTTCGAGTACCCATTGTGAAGCTATGTGCATTCCTCAATGCAATATCTCGAAGGTAATCGATCCGTAAAGCCTACCGAGGTTACAAGCAGATGTGGCCCAATGTCTTGTCGACTTTGAGTTGGTGTTCCCACCATCCTTCTTCAATATTATGACGTATCTCTGGTTCACCTAGTAGAAGAGATTGCCATTCTCGGTCCTGTATTTCTATACAATATGTTCCCTTTTGAGAGGTACATGGGAGTCTTAAAGAAATATGTTCATAACCGTGCTAGGCCAGAAGGAAGCATCTCCAAGGGCTATGTAACAGAGGAGGTCATTGAGTTCCGTGTTGATTTTATTCCTGATCTTAAGGCGATTGGTGTTCGAATCACGACATGAGGGAGACTGCGTGGAAAAGGCACCCTAGGATGTAAAGCAATGATATGTAGGGACGGGCATTCTCTCAATCAAGCACACTACGGTTTTACAAAGATCTATCTTGGTTGCCCGTATATCAATGAACACAAGAATTTAATACGCCTCAAACACCGGCGGTCGATGAATGGATTATAAGTGAACACATGGCGAGTTTTGGCTGGTGCAAAGACTTCTCATGAATAACACCACTGTTGGGGATCAGCTGTACTTGTTGGCGGGACACCGTCTTCGATTGTATGTACTTTCCAAGGGTACGAGATAAATGGGAATACATTTTACACGATAGGCCAAGATAAAAGAGCACCAACCAAAACAGTGGTGTCCGCTTGATGCAGAAGACAATGGGCAAAAGACCACGTATTATGGGTTCATAGAGGAGATATGGGAACTTGACTATGGACCTAATTTTAAGGTCCCCTTGTTTCGATGCAAATGGGTCAAGCTAACAGGAGGAGGGTTGAGGTAGACAAGAAATGCGGAATGACAACGGTGGATCTCAACAATCTTATGAAGAACTTAGACGAACCATTCGTCCTAGCCAATGATGTGGCTCGGGTTTTCTATGTGAAGGACATGTCCTCCGGACCAAAAAAAGAAAAATATGCAAAGCGAATACATCATATGATGAGCCAAAGCGTCACATAGTTCTTTCGGGGAAAAGAAACATCGTGGGAATCGAGGACAAGATGGACATGTCGGAAGATTATAATAAGTTTGATGAAATTCCGCCCTTCACGGTGAAAAAACGAACCAAGCATTCCGTTAAGTAAAGAAGATGCTCCATGGTTACGGTAAGCGATCATAAGGAAGGGCATATGCCAAGAAGTTCATGCTCATATTATGTAACTCTAGTTCATGTTTTTAATATTAATACATGTCTTGAGTGTTAGTCATGTTTTGTGGATGGACCGGGAGTATGAGAAGAAGTTGTCCCGATTCGTACTTACCATTAAGATCTGATCTCCAAACGCGCGCGGTCACATATTAGGGAGTGCCTCTATGACCAGTTTCTTGGAGATGCCGGAGGACTAGGCTCCGTCGGCATCTCCCTGAAACTGGCCGTAGTGGTGTCCCTGCTCTCGAAAACCATCTTGCAGCTTTGTAACTTGTCTAACTAGATCAATACACTAACTAATTTCACATATTAGGGAGTGCCTCTATGACCAGTTTCTCGGAGATGCCGGAGGACTGGGCTCCGTCGGCATCTCCCTGAAACTGGCCGTAGTGGTGTCCCTGCTCTCGAAAACCATCTTGCAGCTTTGTAACTTGTCTAACTAGATCAATACACCAGGGAGCTAACTAATTTCACATATTAGGGAGTGCCTCTATGACCAGTTTCTCGGAGATGCCGGAGGACTGGGCTCCGTCGGCATCTCCCTGAAACTGGCCGTAGTGGTGTCCCTGCCTCAAACATAGTGTTGACACTTACAAAATAATGTCGACACTCACCCCTATTATTAGTCCCGGTTGGTGTCTCCAACCGGGACTAAAGGTTCATCTTTAGTCCCGGTTGGTGACACCATCCGGGACAAGGTACACGCCGCACGACATAATGTCGACATGCACTCACCTCTATTATTAGTGCTGACTCATGTTTTGTCCCGGTTGGTGTCTCCAACCGGGACTAAAGGTTCATCCCGCCATTTTTCTTTCCGCCATTTTTCTTCCTGCCAGTTCTTCCCGCCATTTTTCTTCCCGCCATTTTTCTTCCCGCCAGTTCTTCCCTCCAGTTCTTCCCGCTAGTTCACTATATATATATGTAGGGGGTTGGCCTCCATTGTCATTGCACATCTCTAGACTCTTTCCCATGGCTTCCACCGTAGCACTAACCCCCAGGGAGGCGGAGGCGCTTTGCGCCGACCCTCTGCCCGCCACCGTGTCCCCGTCGGCTGGATCTTGGCGTCGGAGGTGTGCGTTCCTCCTGTCCCTCTAGGTGTGGCGCCGGATGGCCATCACGAACCACTACTACTTCGAGCTCACGCCGAGCAGGAGGAATCCCGGATGGCATCCCGACTATTTCTCTACTTGGGAAGCCTTCTTCGGATCGACATGAGAGGCGCTGCCAGCACGAGGAGGACGGCCCACCTCCTCCTAACTTCAACGAGGCCGTCGGCTATGGTGGCGGGTCGGACTCTCCAGAGCGTCATGGCCTGTGACACCGCCGCCGACTCTAACCCGTCTGCGCTACCCTCAAGTCCAGCCCACGCTACCCTCAAGTCCAGCGCATTACTCTCGGAGGTTCAATTACGGTGACCCGGCGACGACAAATGACGGCGGCGTCTGACGACTACAGTGGCGAGTATTACAGGTGTAGGCAGGAGCATGACTAAATCACTCCAACATTCCGAAACAAGTTCGGCCGATTGTTACTTAATCTGGCGATGTATCTTAATTTTCAGTTCTTTTATGTATCTTAATTTTCGGTTCAGTTCGATTGTTACTTAATCTGGCCATGTATCTTAATTTTCAGTTCTTTTATATATCTTAAAAAAGCCCCTTTAATGCATGAAATAAGTGTTTATTTATTTTAAAAAATTTCATGTAAAGTAAATATAAAAATCATTTACATGAATGGATAGATATTATTTTTCTGAAAATTATGATATATTATTCATATTTTCTGAGTTGAAATGAAAAAGATATGAATTTTCTAAATTCATATCATATTTTTTGAATTAAAAAGCCCATTTAATGCATAAAATAAGTTTTTATTTATTTTAAAAAATTTCATGTAAAGTAAATATAAAATGATTTACATGAATGGATAGATATTATTTTTCTGAAAATTATGATATATTATTCATATTTTTCTGAGTTGAAATGAAAAGATATGAATTTTCTAAATTTCATATCATATTTTTGAATTAAAAAGCCCTTTAATGAATGAATAAATGCCCCCTTTAACACCGGTTCGAGCATAGGAACCGGTGTTAAAGAAACATTATTTCGCTTCATCAAGATACCCCCTTTAACACCGGTTCGTGGGTCGAACCGGTGTTAAAGGGTAATAAATCTTGTGAAACCCTAACACCGGTTCCAGCCACGAACCGGTGTTAAAGGGGGGGGGTTATAACTCGCACCTTCCCTCTTCTTCCTTCTCCCCCCAGCCAGATCGAAAAGCCGTCCAGTCATCGCCGTGCCGCCGCCCGTCGCCATCTGGGAGCGCCGCCGCCTTCCTCCACCGCTGCCGCCGCTTCCTCCACCGGCCGCCTCTCGCAGACGCTGCTCGCCTCAGCTCGACCTCGGGCTGCTCTGCCCCGCCACGCTTACCGTCCAGCCTCGCGTCGCCACCCTCTCCGCCGCTTCGCCAGGCGCGAGCCGCTGCCCAGCTCGCTGCCTCAAGGCCTCCGCGCCTCGTGACTCGCTGCCGCTCAAGGACCGCCGCTGCCGACCTCTAGCTAGCACCGCCGCCGCTCGCTTACTCCACCGCCGGCCGCCTCTGCATCGCCGCCTCTCCAGCTCGACCCGGGCGCTGTCTCGCTCGTCCGCTCACGCCTCACCGCCCTCGCCGTCGCCATCCGCTGAGCGCCGCCTCGCCGCGCTGGGAGCCTCGCTGTCGCCTCGCACACCACCTCGCTGCCTCGCCGCCATCCCGCGGGATATAAGTAAGGGCATGTTTGATTCGAAGGATTTGTATATGAAATTTGTAGGAATAAATCCTATAGGAAATTTTCCTATGGTGGTTGTTTGATTTGTAGGATTGGTTCCTATAGGAAACTTTCCTAGGAAATCCTTTGCACTAGATTGCATAGGAAATCTAACACCACCCAAAGCTCTTTCTTAGATTGCATAGGAAACTTTCCTATGGTGGTTGTTTGTTTTGTGTTGTTCATTGTTTAATGTTTCAAAGTGTTATCATTCATGATTGATCCTATGTATATTGTATTGTATGTGTATTGTATATGCAGTAGAACAAGTGGCATATGTGTATGTATATTTGTATGTGTATGTATATATGTATATTGTATTGTATGTGTATTGTATATGCATGTGTATATTTTGTGCCACGCCGACGACCACCGCCACCATTATGTCGTCGACCCTGACCTCCTCTGTCCTCGCTGAGCCTACACACGCGTCGAGGGTGTGTCGCCCATTTTAGGTAGACCATCACGTCGTGCTGGTTCGAACGCACACCCCCACGCACCCCGGCCCCGCTCTCGCCCTAGCGTCGCCACCTCTCGTTGTCAATATAGCATTATAATAACCATGCTATGTTAATCAACTTTGATGACAAGTTAATTAGAAGAAGTAAATGTACCCTCTCATATGAATCCGGGGTTTCTCCGAATTAGGGTTTGAAATGACCAAGCATGTATTAGGGTTACATTTCAAGACTTTTAACCTGTCATATCATCGTCCTTGCTTGAGCATTTCAATAGATGTATTACTGATATTTGTGTGATAATATTATTGTTTTAGAAACTATGGATCCACTTAGTAGAAACCTTGAAGAAGAAGAAATAATGGAGAACATTATTGATGAGGACACCTCACAATATCTGAACTTGGAGGGACATGACGGCAGCTCAAGTACTAGTCATGGAGAAGATGAAGACTCCGGTGAACGCAATTTAATGGTTACAAAGTCCGGCGAGGTATATGCATTGATTAAGCCTCAGCTGACTTCCACCAACAATCTTCTTCTACATGTATTAATTAACGCTTCTTTCTTCTTTTAGCCCTCTGGATCGACCAGCCAACAACCATCTTCTTCTACGAAAAAGAGCAAGCGAGGCGCGAGCCAGCGGTTGAAAGATCGTGCAAAGTTCACGATCGAAGCAGTCCGTGTTGATGGCAGGCCGATGGAGCACAAGAAGGCCGCAGACAAATTTATACGTCAGGCTGGTGTTCTTGTTAGGGACCAAATCCCAATCATAACTGAAAATTGGAATAAGCCAAAGAAGGGCGACGGTACCTTTGTCGATGACAGATCCAAAGAAACGCTTTGGAATTCGTTGTTGGTAAATTTCACCCTTCCGCCAGAGGAGGATGAAAACAACCCGGTTATAAAGAAAAAGGTCAAAGAGTGGATTCTAAAGAAGATGGCTGAGGCTTTCCGCAACTGGAAGACAAAATTGAACAAATTTGTCAAAGCTGGCGAGACTCCAAATTTCGAAGACGCATATTATGCGAAGATAAGACCTCACTGGCCCGAATTTGAGACATATAAAAAAAGTGCTATAGCTAAAAAGAGGTCAGAAACCAATACGCTTAATGCCCTGAAGAAGGAATACCACCAGAGGACGGGGTCAGGTGGCTACATATCTCAGAGGCCTAAGTGGGAGGAAGCTGAGAGGGCCTCACGAGAGAGGATCACACCCAGCAGATGGGTGGGACCTACGTGCAAAGACTTGGTTCTACGGAATCGGGGCAAGGTTGGACCCAGAAACAAGATTGTGTATCTTCCCAACCATCCTTGCCAAACCCGTCACTGAACTCATCACGGCATACGAGGAAACATCCGCCAGGATCTTCCATCCCGACAGAGAGAATGACCAGCTCACACGCGCCATCGGTAAAAAAGAACACCCTGGACATGCACGAGGCACAGGGGGTATGACGTGGAAGGATGGGTTTGCCGACTGGAGCGACTCTTACAGATGGCGCAGAAACGAAAAAGAGCGTACAGATCGGATGACACAGATAGAACATGCACTTGCGGCGCTGCAGACGCAAGTGAATGCACAACAGAGCCATCAAGCTACCGGCCCATCTCAGCGGCATGAAGAGCCTGCATTGGAAGCTGCCCGCGCCTGCATCAAGGAAAGCAGGTGTGGCTTCCACGGAGAACGCAGCCAACGCTTGAAATGACGGGTCCTCGATACCCCGTTGATGAGATCACGGAGAGCGAACACGCTGAGCTGCATGTGAGATTAGTGGGCTTATCCATTAAGGTGGCGCCGGCTATGCCTTACCTCCTAGCTGGTGGAACTTACCACCGCCGACCGATTCCGATGGCTATGCTATTGTCGGGTGGATGAGGTTGTGAAGGAATATGAGGAAGCACAGCTTGACCATGCTACGGTGAAGGGGAAACTCAACTCAAATTTGCAGTGAAAACAACCATTCTTTGGAAGAAGGAACACATTGTGCTTCCAAATTGAGGTCACTGCACCGCCCGCCTCCGCAGTCGCCAGCCCCGAGCCGCTTCAGCCATCTCTCACAAGCAGCCATCTCCGCCCGTCGGCCATCTCTGCGCTGCAGCCATCTCCGCCCGTCGGCCATCTCTGCTGGCAGCCATCTCCGCCCGTCACCATCTCCGGTGCTTCAGCCATCTCCTCAGGTAAGCGGAAGAGCACTGCCACGAGGAGCATCGAGCATGCCACAAAGAAATCCGCAGGAAACCGTGACGCCAAAGAGTTCAAAAACTACGCCCCGCAGCCAAGCCATTGCCGGTTTTACCGTGGAATCGCAGCGACGAGGAGACCAATAGGATCTCGGAGAACAGGTCAAGAAATTCTTTGCACCTAGACGGGCCGAGCCAAAGGAGAAAATAGATCCGGTGGTGGAGAAGTTTTACAAAAATCTTTTGAAACCTGAAACCCACTTGTGCCGGACTACGAGCCAGATTTTGAAGGCGGATGCAAGGCGCCGAGGAGACTGAAAGTAGCAGTCGTGAGGCACCCCAGAAAACAGTTCCCATGCTCGGAGAGCAGGAAAACCAATCATGCGCCCCGCTCCAAATGTTTGACAAACGGGACGCTCCTCCCGTAGATGATTACGAGGCAGAGCTACAAAGAAAGGCTAATGAGATGGGGATGACTTACATTGCATACTTGAACGTCATGGGAGACAACTTGCCCAAATGCGATGTCAACCCCATACAGCCATGGAAGTATGGGAAGAATATCGTCAAGAAAGAGGAGCTCAAGAATCTACCAACAAAGATGCGAAAATTGCACAAGTGGTACCTTCATTTCTGCAAGACGAGAAAAGAAGAATGGATCACGGCGCATATAAGAGATCAGATTTTCTTGTGCGGAGACGACGCGATCGACTTCAACATTCAAGACTTGCATTTTCTATTCAATCAGAAGGAACTCGACAAATCTGCCATCAGCCTTTATTGTGTGTAAGTACTATTTCTGTAATTTTTATCTCAACTCATTCACTTCATTAATTGCATGTATATATATATGCTCACCATATATGTATATACTATTATGCAGGAACAAGGTTATGGAATGCATGAAAGGAGGCCCTTTTGACATTGGGTTCGTTGACCCAAATAGAGTTCATGAAGAAGTGGTAAGAACCAAACCCGGGCAAATAGAAGATTACTTGCTAAAGTCTTTACTAAGACAACAAACCAAAAGGGAAATACTATTTCCTTACAACTTCTCGTGAATACTGTTACCCTCTCTCTTGTACACATTTTGTTTCGGCTTACTCGATGTTAAGTGTAACTGATGATGAGTTATGCGTACGTAGGTTCCACTTTATTCTGCTAGTCATTCAACCAGACTCAGGAAAAGTCCTTGTCATGGACTCGTTACGAAAAGAAAAAGAGATATGAGCAGACTTTAGAGAGATGCTTCAGAGGTAATTTCAATCATATTATCGCACTAGATCGGCAACTTTCGTGACAACAAGTAATTAATTACTCCTTTATCCATTTTCTTTGCCGGACAGGGTTTGGAAAAGGTTCACGGGCAGGGCCGTGGGTGAATGGTCAGAAGAACTAAAATTTGTAGACCAAAATGTAAGTAATACTAGCTAGCTTCCAATTCCATTATATCATGCTTTATTGATTATTATTTTGATTGAACTCTCTATTCTCGTAAAGTGCGCGCATCAAGGACACGGCAATAACTTATGTGGGTACTATGTTTGCGAATTCATTCGCAACACGATATGTGCGACAGGCCAAGCCGCACTAGAACAACTTAGAGTAAGTAAACAAAGTCCACAACATTATTTTATTACCATCAATTGTGTTGAGTTTTATTCTTATATATATTGACGGCCCATTCTTCATATATATTCAGATCGAACGAATGCGGGACCAACTCCTACCATTTGAACGCATACGAGCCATTCAAGAGGAATTGGCGGGGTTCATACTTGATGAGGTCGTCACGCCTGGCGGAGAACTCTTTAGATATCCACCAAAATGAACGATGACGATGTATGTGCCGATGGCGATGTATGTGCCGATGACGATGTTTGTGTATAATAATAGTTGCTTAATTATTCATGTACTCGTATGTACCGATGACGATTCTATAAGTATACCGCTCCCGATCGATTTCCTCGCCTCCCTCCCCAGAAATACGCCCGAGCAGGCGGGCAGAGATTTAGGCCTGCTGGCGAGAACTCTGCGGCAGGAAAACGCTAAATCTGCCGGCAGAAGAACTTTAACACCGGTTCCGAACGAACCGGTGTTAAAGAGGGCTGAACTGCGGCAGCCCGTCGCCACCCTTTAACACCGGTTCGTATAGGAACCGGTGTTAAAGGGGCCCCCCCTCTAACACCGAACCCTCAACAGCGGTTGGGGAACCGCTGTTAGAGGGCCCTCCCAACCGGAGTTAAAGGGGGGGCTCTGCACTATTGCCCCTGCGCTATCATTTTTACATTTTTTAAAGGAATAGGAACATTTACATCATTTAATAAAAGGATATATTATGATTGATGTAAACAATAATGCTATTTTCACATCACTTTTCTTGAGCGAGGCACAATCAAATTTATATTTATACAATAACTTATTTATGACAATGATAATAATAATAGCAAGGATAACCGCAACAAAAAAACAACAATAAAAATAAATATAGTAATAGGTTTATCATTTATGCTGACACAATAAAAAATTGAGGTTTGCTAAAAAAACAATTTGATCGCTTGTGGTGAAAATATTGCATATTCGTGGCGAGAAAAGGTTGGCTTAACTGCCTCTTGCATTCGATATGTCCACACCGAGCATATCGACAATATGACTTAAACATAGCAAGTCACTTGATATTTATAAAGTATGGTATTCTACCCACGAGTATAATTTATAATGCAGGGTGTCACTTCCGTTTATATGCAAGAACATCTCACTTCTCAAGTGATAGGATACTATAAAACAGAGCTCTGAAATGTAACTTAAGATGAGGTAGGTCATAGAGTTATTCCCCCAATTATATTGCTAACCTTTCTTTCAAGTAACTATAAATTTTAGTTGGCAAGGAATTTTCATATAGATTGTTTAATTAGAAATACTTTGAACCTTTGAAAATCTAAGCGACTAATCATTGTAATCACATAATTAATTGACTACTTTTAACATGAGAAACTACGGCATTCAAGTTGACGCGGTCATGTTACACGGCATGAGAAGTACATGTGAGCAGAGCCTAGACCAAGTGGAGAGAAAAAAACCGATACAATACCTCTGCTTCTGAATAATTGATGTTGTACAAATTTTTATATGAGTTTCCTTATTTTTCTTTACATATATAAGAAAAATAGTGGAAATAATAATTTTTCATATATTTACCACAAATGTGACATACTTTTCATGATCGCAGAATCGCATTATTTTCTACCTCAAAATGCAAAATGTGAATACCCACAAAATATAAAATTATTTTTGACCACTATCAAAAAAATGAAGATGTCGCCCTCGCATTTGCGAGGGCCACTGTGCTAGTTATAGTAAAAAAAGATAAAATTACAAAGAAACAAAATTGTGGCCAGGGTTACAAAAGGCCACAACTATTTTCTATAGTTTCAGAAAAACACCAACTAAGAGCTAACATGTAACAAACACAACAATTCACATTCGACGCTCGTTTAATGACAAAACTGGAAGGTGTGGGTCCCGCTGTAGGCTGACGTGGGCATTTGGTGATGATCTAGGCTGATGTTAATGGTTCTTTCATAACCCTAACACAACCCGTTCATACATGGTTTGAGATCATCTGCTAACTCTCCTGAGCGGGCACTAAAGCAATGACGACGGCGTCGGTACATGTGCCTGAGATGGCAGTGGTGAGGGGATCCACCAAGCTAGGCGCTGGCGATCGTGGTGGGGTGCCAGGCATCCTCGAGCAGGAAGGGGGTTGCTATGGGAGCACGAAACGGTGAATCCTATTTCTCTATCCAAGGCGGTCGCTGCCGTGGCCAAGGTTTAGAAGGAGCACCCGACACGGAGAAACCACTAGACATCCCGATTCGGTGACTGCATCGAGTGAATTTTTCTTCACCCATCTATATATTTCATTTTAGAATTGGGCTAGGGTGTTCGTAATCATTCGAATGAAAAATCAAAATTAAATGTTGATCTTCTCAATATCTGTAGCTTGGATGACGTTATATGGAAAGTAAGGTTTAATCCACATGGCGGACACAAAATGCTTGTGAAAACGTGAGTTGCCAATGCAACCTCACAATGAAGGCGTGTACATAGTGACTTCAAACCAGTGCGTTGCCACCACTACTTCGGTTTTTGTGCTCAAGTAGTATATTTTCAATTCTTGATCCTAAGACAGTCCTTGATTTCCATCAACTCAAATGCCTCATGAATTTTACGTCGTCACCTCCATGATATCCACTTCTCCAACAACTTCTTCACATGTAGAATCAAGACACATCCATTCACTTCATTGGTGTTGAATCGTCGTGATGTGTAGATTATTATACAAGTATCATCACCACATCTTCGTTCTTATCCCCACACTATTTACCGACTTCATGGATTAAGTGAATTTATTGTATGGTGATCTTAGGACTAAAATTTGGAGATTTATATGTTGTGGTAACAACTTGATAACAAAATATAGGGTTTACAACAATGTAAAAGTATATACCTTTTTGTCTGGAAAGGGTATACAAATTTATCAAGGATAAAAAAAAGTTCACTTGTACATGAATAAACTCTGGACGATTTACATGCAAAATAACAACATCTCTCGAAATATGCATGCATGTATATTCATTTTATTTCAATTACAAATAGGATGTCTCTCTTTTGGTGTTAAGACTCAGATTGAAACTTGCAAAGCCATATACCTTCACTTATATTTTTAATAGCAAAAATCCTATTGCAACCAGATTAAAAAAACATTGATTTCTATGGACTTCTCCAAGCATGATTTCTGCGTGCACTATTGGACTTTGACCATGAGTGTTGGAAAACGAATAAGTGTCAATGCATAACATGATGCGACTATTGTGCACTATGTGAGGACATGGTCATACAAAGTATTCAATTTAAGAAGCTGGAAGAGGATTATGTAACACTAAATGTTGATGCTTTGTTTGATTATGACAAGGCAGCATGGCTGTTGGGTTCGATGATTAGAGACAAGCAATATTTTATTTATTGAGGTAAATGATTGCACCATTCCTGTTGTAAATAATGCCTACATGGCTCCGGCGGGTTGCTTTCCGTGATGCCATGGACCTAACTATAGCAAAGGGATACAACAAATTGGTGGTCAACTCTGATTTTGTTCATAAGTCATCGATGTAGTGAAATATTATGGTCACACCTTCAGTCTAGTTGTAATCATTTTTTATGTTTCTAGTTGCAACCATTTTTCGGGAGTTTGTAGTCGTTATTTTCAAGTATTATACTAGAGGGGCCAACATGGTGTGTGGCTCATGTTCTATCTAGTTGAGCAGAGGGTCTTCATCCAATTTTCTGGACAGATGGCCCCCTTGACTTTTTATCTGATCTAATTTCAAGGTGTATCTATGTTGGTAAAATTAATACAATATAACATGATGGCTTTCCCTTCAAAATAGTATTCAATGGGCCTAGTTCTAGCTTAAAAGTTGGTATTCTCTTATACTAAACCTTTTTATCTTATTATTACTTATTATATGAATACAAGAGTTTGACTAGCATATTTTTTTACTCTTAGGAAAAAATTAATACATAGCAACTTCGCTAAATTTAACAACCAATGTCTTTTTGTGATAATCAAATGCTTATTTTTCCTATTTATTGGTGCCAAATTGGAAACAAGAATCATATTCTGCAAAAGGTATGACGGTTCTAAATTTTCTTTGAGACATTTACAACCTAAAAAAGCTTTAGTTCAAAAGAATCCATATTTAATTCAAACAATGTTTTTTTCCTAATGAAATGTTACATTGGAGAGATGATTAGTGTGTATTATAGCTTATTCAATACTATTTTGTATCTTGGCATAACCTTACAAATATCTCCAAGGTGTATATATAAAAACATGTTTTTGAGTTCCATGAGTTATGAAAATTCTAGAGGTTATGAAAATGGTCATATGTGGTTTGTCCTAGTATCGTTGGCATTGCTAACTATGTGGTGGTTGCATGAACAAACACTTATTGTGTTTCAAGAGGTAAAACATTAGCTTGGTAACAAAAAGGTTAAGAACACCCATCAACATGGATCAATGACCCTTTGTTATGTCCATGGAATTTTATGCTTCAATTGTCTCGGTCATGGTGGCTGCATTGATAGTGTCATATGTGTTTTAGTTCGAGGTTCTGCAATTTTTATTTTTTTGTGATCCCATCCTCAATTGTTCGACAACTTGCGTTGGAAGATTTTGTATTTGTCCATATTGTTTAGCAATCTTTAGTTATCATTTATTGGGACTGGTGATTAGTGTGGATTTTTTAGAAACCTTCAAGCTGAGATCGTCTTTGTGCAGTTTTTGCAATTTGCAGGTTTCTTTACCTTTGTTAGGGTGGAACGATGAGGTTTTACCACTATCTGTCATTTTTTCAGTTGATGCTCTTTGTTCAATGAAGATCATCTGCTAAATATATTTACCTTTAGCGTGTAGTGCACCTTGTGCATGTAATGATCATCTATTAGGATAATGTTTGTATAATTTTAAAAATAAAGTGGGTACTATTAGAAACCTATATTTGATATATTCTTTGCACATTTCAACAAGCTATACTATTTTTATGCGAAATTCCACCGATGTATTAATAATCATCAGCAGTAGTACAAAGAAGCCTAAAAGTAATAAAAATAGAAATAGGTCAGATGACCACCTAGCGATGACTACAAACACTACCGCAAGCCGAAGGCACGCCACCGTCCTCACCCCTCCAACACCGGAGCCGGGCAAAGCTTGTCGTAGTAGAGCTTCTTGTAGTAGATAGACGGGAAGCCATCGTGTTAAGATCCAGAAGGACCAACACACTAGAACAGCAACCATCGTCAATAATGACATCCGTAGATCGAAAGATACTAACCTAAAAACACACCAATGAACACGAAAACCGAACAGATCCCATGAGATCTGCCAGGCACACGAATCCACGCGCCCTCCACTGGCGCTAGATGCATCATCGAAGCGAGGATAGGACGAGGAGGACCTTATTCCGACTTCAGGATGTAGCCACTGTCTCACCATCCCGAAAAGACACAGAAAAACAGTCTAACCAACGAATAGAAACCTCCCGCCGATGAAAGGCCATGGTCTGCCACACCTCCAAGCCCCCAAGGCCAATGGAGGCGGAGCGGACCGGCGGCGTCACCAGCAAGGGGAAGAGAACCCTAGATGGATTTTTCAGATCTGTCGCCTCCTTCTCCTCCTAGAGTCCGTACCGGTTCGGTGTACTATTTGAAAATATTGCATGGACATTATTCATGGTAAACATGTACTTTTAACGAGATGATAATTTCGTGAATGTCAAATTTTTGATTTTTGCCTATGGAAGGCTGAAGCTTTCTATTTTCTAAAAATAGTTTCTATTGGAGAACCCAATCTCCATTTGCTCCTTGTGATGTGAACGTTGTGGGCATGACCAAGACTAAGTGGTACACAAGAGCAACACATGCATAAAAGAAATGAACATTTGGATGGATTGTCATAGCAATACATTTTTATGATCGTTTAGAAAACAGAACATAAATAACACCAAATAAAATAAACTTGGAGCAAAGGGAAGTAATAACCGAGCGCTGCACTCTAGTAGCAACGAGGCCAACAAATTATATTGATGGCCGGGGGGAATGCAAGTAGTAATAAGTTCTGAAATGGGTCACAAGGGTAGTTATTACATACTGCAATTAAATTATACCCGTGGCTTCCGTTTCGTTTATCTCTGTTGCCGCTGTCACCGTGCACAGGTCAATTTCGTTTCGCTTCGTTAACCATCTCTCAATCTCACCTCATCGATCGATCGTCTCGTCCCGTTGCAGGGGTGCGTGCCATGCCCATGCGACAACGTTGCCTTGTGACAGTAGTATTTCCCTACCCATTTACCGATGACGAAAACTGCACAAGCTCGCGAGTGCAGTGATGATGAGCTACCGTCACCGTCAGTCAGTCTACGGAGCGACGAGTCCTGCCATGAACATGAACCGTCCGAGTCAGGAAATCATCAAAGAGCAAACTGTTGGAACACCCCCGGCCGGCTGACCGGTCCCGAGGCTGTTATACATCCGAGGAAGAAGACTAGAGTCGAAGGCACACAGATTACACAAGAAAATGGCACAGAGAACAAAGGGAAACTTTATTGATATTTTTCTCGGTCAAACTCCCGTACAATGATTGCTCTTCTATTTATAGACTAAGAGGATAGGATACCCACATGGGTCAACCCTAGCCTGGTAGAGGCCACACCGAATAGGCATCTACCGGCCCAGTTTTCCAACACTCCCTCTGGCTATCTTATCTATATAACCATGGCTTAAAACTCAAAAAAACCCAGTGAGAAAAATATGGAGAAATACACACGATATACTTCTTGCTATGTTGCACGAATTGCCTCATTAAAAACCTCATGTGAGAAACTTCATAAAAACTCACTAAGGGAAAAAGAGTACAATTCACTTAACTATAAAGTTAAGCACTCAGTCATCGGGATCAAGATTTTAGCGATGAGTTTGTGAAGATTCACCCCCTAAACCTTGCATCTCCCTAAGTCTCATCATGCCGATCCCACGGACACATCTCTCGAAAGAAGATGCTGGCAATGATTTAGTGAACAAATCAGCGAGATTTTCACATGACTTAGTATGCAAGACTTTCACTTCGTTCAACTTTTGCAATTCATGTGCATAGAAGAACTTGGGGTTTATATGTTTTGTGAGCTTGCTCTTCACATAACCCGTCTGGACTTGTGCAACACAAGCGGCATTATCTTTATAGATAACTAGATGACACCCCGCGCCTTGCTGCGGAAATTCTTGTTAAGTACAGTTATTTTAGTTTATTAATCGCATAAAGTAAACGATTAAATAGCACTTCAATAACCCATCTGCTTTATCACCATGCACTGCTCAAAAAAATTAATCAACAATTGTAGTGAAAATTATATGTAAGGGCAATCAAAGAAAGAAAACTCAGAAAATCACCATGATCATTCAGGGATTAAACATGCCTTATATAAGCATATTATTTCCTTTTTCCTGTTCCGTTGAAATTAACACATTATAATAATCAATTAATAACTGAAATATTAGAATTGCATTGTAAATCTTGTGATAACCATAATAATGAAGATAGTTAATTACGAAAGGATATACCTGGTCTGATGGAATAACATAAATGGACCTATTGAGCAGAAGATGGACAACGTGAGACAATGATATATACAAAGCAATTAAGGTAGGATGACGTGTTGCTTGCTAGTTTCCATGGATTTGGAATCTAGATACGACGGAAAAGACCACTAACCATGCCATCGAAGGACTCAATTGGAAAATATAACATGCCATCACAGTGTTTTTTCAAGGGGCAGTACTACGCGTCCCCCGGGGGATAAAAATTTCTGATCCCCCGGGTACTCTTGCTGACGCGTGTCCACCTAAATTCCCTTTTTGCTACACTCAGACCAACATTTGCTACATACGTCCCGTTTTTGCTACACTGTAGCAGAAAACGGTTTGACCCAGAAATAGAAAAACAGATTGGACCTCGTCGGAGAGTTCGCCGGAGACCTCGCCGGAGACCATGTAGCAAATTTTTTTAACTAATGTAGCAAAATCGACTTCGCCGGAGAATTGCCGGAGACCTCGCCGGATACCTCGTAGCAAGAAGTTTGTGCTATTGTAGCAAAATCATAAAACATATGTAGCAATATAATTATGTTAATGTAGCAAAAGTCGACTTCGCCGGAGCAAAAACTTGTAAGAAAAAAATTCAATGTAGCAGCGCCGCTCGCCGCAGGTAGCAACACCAGAACCCGTATGTAGCAGGACCGGTCGCCATGTGTAGCAGAGCCTCTCGCCGAAGGTAGCACCACGGCTCACCGCAGGGTAGCAACGACTGTCGCCATATGTAGCAACACCAGAAGTTGTATGTAGCAAAATTTATATGAATAATTAGCAAAATTAATATGCTAAAGTAGCAAAACTTTTTTTTACATGAAGTAGCAAAACGTCAGTAGCACTTTGAGACACCAAAAATAGCAAAAGAAGATAAGTATTGTAGCAAGGAAAATACGCGAACTTAGCAAAAACAAATACAACTAGCATCGATGGTAGCACCACTGCCCTGTCCTATGCGAGTAAGACCATGTCGTCGATGGGGAAGTGGCGGAGCGTCCATAAGGATGCCTCCATCTCCAGTAACAGTGGGACGCTAGGAGCTAGGGCGTGCGGAGCGCCCGCAAGGGTAGGTCCATGGCGACGGCAGCCTCCAACTCCGGCAGCGGCGAGGCGCCAGGAGCTAGGGCGGCGAGGAAGACCATGGTGAAGGCGGGCTGGTGCGCGGAGCACTCGCAGGGATAGGGCCATGGCGACGGCGGCCTCCAACTCCGGCGGCGGCAGGGCGCCGGGAAGCTATGACGGCGGTATGCGATTTTGATTCGCGGCGGCGGAGGCTCGCGGCGGCAGCAGTGGGTGATTCGGCGGGAGGGCGCGCAGCAGCAGAGGGCCTGGCGGCGGAGCAGCGCAGCAGCATACGACGCGGTGGTGGGGCGCGCGCGGCGATGCATGCGTGCGTTTGCAAACGATGAGGATAAGAGAGTTGGAGAAGAACACGGGATAAAGTCAAAGTGGGCCAGCATGGGAAGTGCCGTTACGCGGAGAGAGACCCGGGGGATCGTTTCGTTCGATCCCCCGGGGGATATGTATCGTTTTCCTTTTTCAAGGTGATATGGGCAGAAAACTCTTCGTAGTTGTACTCGGAAAGCCAAAAAAATTGCTGGAAAATACTAATTCATGGAAGGTAGAGAAGAAAGCTTACATTCCTTCAAAAAAAGAAGAAAGCATAAATTTATTTTTTGCTGCTAATAGATATGACCAAGCACAAGGCGCACCTCTTCTTCTACCTTCCTCGATGATGTAGCACACACTTGCTGCTTCATATGTGAACCCTTAAAGAAGAGAGGAGCTAATAAAAATGATTTCCTGACGCACTGCTTGGCGTGACGGGTGTCGATAGACCTGATGCCATGGAGCCTAGGTTGGACGTGCCCACGCTGCATCGTGCTAATCACCTCTCCCTCGAAGATTCTGGACGCTCGAGGCCTGGCGATGCTCTGCTAACCTTGTCACTCTACCACCAGACACCAGTGAAGCTGGCCCTGCCCATGTGCCCGACGGCGACGACTAAGAAGACGGGGACAGACTCCCGGTGGTGCTCACCTCGACATGATCCCGGGAGCGCAATATCTGTACCTTTCTCTCACGTTGCCTCGGCCACCATCACAAAAGCGTGATGAGCTGCATGCAAAACCAAAACGATAGATTGTTAGAGTAGATTCTCGCGCTAGCATGGAGGGTCCTGGATAGCGGTGGTTGTTTGTGGTCACTCCAGCTGATGTAAGCGATATTCACATGAAAACATGTCGCACAGGCAATGCAAGTAAACAAATTAGATTCGTGTGGTGAAGATTGGAGACGAAGTGAACGCAGGTCGTGGCTGGATCTTTAAATAGTGGATCCTATGAGAGGCACGGAGAGGAAAGGGGTGGAATAAAAGGCATTAAGACCATCACCTCAATTATGGTCTCGTGGAGCCGTTTGCAGCATTGATGGTTGTCGATTCAGAAATTGAAAACTAAGAGTAAAATATCGGGGACGTATCAAACAGAAAGGTCTGCTGCTCGGGGATGCTAAAGCTAAAAAAGGGGTGACATGGCTTCATCAAATTGCAGAGAATTCCTTGTAGTGGGGGACTCCTATTAAGAAATAGAAGATTATTGGGGTTTGTACGGTGTTCAGTCCACATGACATCTGGATGTGGTTGACTACTCGTCGAAGCCATACACATTCTCATGATGCTTCATATAATGCTATGATTTCCGAGTGGTTCGTCGAAGTTGACACAAGAGGTTGCTTAGACGATTTTCAAGAAATCGCTGTTCCACCACAAAGGAAAACATATCCAGTCTGCGACTTGGATGTGTGCGGGTTCGAAAGGTACCCAGCATCTGCATAGCCTACAACGGATAGGTCTTGGTTCTTTTGGTAAAACAAGCCAAGGTCCTTTGTCCCTTGTATATACCTAAAGATGTCCTTAACGCCTTTCCAATGCCTATTGGTAAGCTCAAACTATACCTTATAAGCAAATTGACGGCGAATGCAATATCCGGTCGTGTACAATTTGCGAGGTACATAAGTGCGCCAACTGCACTTAAGTAGGGGAATTCCGGTCCCAGAATTTCCTCCCCCTCTTCTTTAGGCCTGAACGGGTCCTTGTCTTGCTGCAAAGATCTTCCGACCATCGGGGTCTTAGAAGGATATGCCTTTTCAAACCCAAATCGTTCCAACACCTTCTGGGTGTAGGCCGACTGGTGAACTAGAATCCCAGCAGGGGAATGCTCAAGTTGCAGACCGAGGCAGAACTTGGTTTTGCCTAAGTCTTTCATCTCGAATTCCGACATCAGGTAGGAACTCGCTTCCTCAATATCGTCAGGTGTACCGATTATATTCAAATCGTCCACGTACACCGAGATAATACAGAAACCATCCTGGGATCTCCGTATAAAAACACATGGGCAATCTTCATTGCTCGCGTAGCCCTTCTGATGAAGGAAATCGCTTAAACGATTATACCACATCCTACCTGACTGTTTTAGTCCATACAATGACTTCTTAAGCTGAACACTGTATAAGCTCTTGTTTGCTCTATCCTGGTTCGGGACAGGGATACCTTCTGGTACTTTCATGTATATGTCTGAATCCAAGTTACCATATAGGTAAGCGGTGACAACATCCATTAGTTTCATTTTTAAGTCCATGTTTACTGCCATTGAGATCAAGTATCTCAAGGTAATTTCATCCATGACTGAGGAGTAAGTTTCCTCAAAGTTGACACCTGGTCGCTGAGTGAAACCTTGAGCAAGGAGCCTTTTTTTGTACCTTACTACTTCATTATTATCGTTTCTCTTTCGAACAAAAACCCACTTATGGCCAACGGGGCAAATGTGGGGAGGAGTTAGACAAACAGGTCCAAATAACTCTCTTTTGTTTAACGATAATAATTCAGCAGTAATTTCCTTCTGCCAATCTTTCTAATCCGACCTTTTCTTGCAATCAGCGAGCGTGTTAGGATCAGGGTCAAGATCTATGATTGAGGCAATTTTCTTGGCAAAATTAACGTCGACATTTGCCATGGCTCGGTTGTATGACTCGCCCGAATTAACATAGTTAATGGCCATTTCGTCATGGAGTGCATCAGGCACATCCTCTTGCTCCACCGGATTTCCCAATCCAGGAGCTAGGTCCTTTAGCTTTCCCGCTCCGATGTGTGCGCACACAACTTCGCTGGGTATTTCCGATATAGGAAAGTTCAAGTCCGGAATTTCGTGCACTGAAATATCCGTACTTGTGCCAGGTCTCAACTGGCTCCCCTCAACAGGGGCAGACTGTAATAAATCTCTCTTATCCTTTTTCTTCGGGCGTCCCCGGGTACTTGGGATTTGAGAAACCGGATTCCGCGTCCTCTTAGGCCTTGGAGCAGGAGCGGGTATACCATCATTTTTCTTTGGTATTTCAACCCTTTCCGGTGCATTGCGTGCATGCACATGCGACTTTGTCACAGTCTTTAAATCACTAAAATGATCGGGCAGTTGATTCGCTAGGGAGTGCAAATCTAGTATCTTTTGGACTTCTCTATTAGTCTCAACAGTGCGCGGGTCATGAGCGTGGATCCCCGTGGCTTTCCACGTGATTTCTCGACTTTTGTCATCCAGGGGTTGATTACCTCCCCCCAAAGTCGGAAAAAGATCCTCGTCAAAAATGCAGTCAGCAAAACGGGCCGTGTGACAGTCACCTATCAAGGGGTCCAAGAACCTGATTATGGACACAGTCTCATAACCAACGTATATCCCCGACTTACGGAGCGGTCCCATTGTTGATCGCTGGGGTGGTGGTATAGGTACATATACCTGGCAGCCGAACCTAAGTAGGTGGGAAATTTTCGGTGCCGACCCTTGCGCAAGTTGGATAGGAGAGTGGATGTTGTAGGCCGATGGTCGAAAGTTGATGAGGTTAGCGGCGTGTAACACCGCGTGTCCCCAACATGTAGTTGGTAAATTACAACCCTAAAGGAGTAGTCGAGCAATGAATTTAATCCTTTTACTCAATGCCTCCGCAAGTCCATTTTGAGTGTGGACATGCGGTATAGAGTGCTCAAGTTTGATTCCAGTTGCCATACAATAATCATCGAATGCCTTTGAAGTAAATTCTCCGGCATTGTCCATTCGAATAGACTTTAAACGATAATCAGGGAATTTATTCCTTATTTGTATGATCTGAGAGATCAACTTTGCAAAAGCATGGTTTCTTGTTGACAGCAGGCAAACATTGGACCATTTAGAGGAAGCATCGATGAGCACCATGAAGTACCGAAACGGCCCTGAGAGGGGCTGAATTGGACCACATATATCCCCTTGAATACGTTCCAAGAACGCGGGGAGTTCATCCTTCACCTTTAGGGAGGACGGTCTAATGATCAATTTCCCCGTAGTGCATGCGGAGCACACGAAATCATCGGGATTCGAGAAATTTTTTACATTAACATTATGACCATTCGAGTTGTTAATTATATTTCTCATCATCCTAAGACCGGGGTGGCCTAACCTATCATGACAAAGGCAGAATAGTTCGAAGCTTCTAAAGACAGTCTTAAGGGTAGTGTAAATAGGTGGTGCTACTATCTTAGTGTAGTACAACCCAGTAGCTAATGAAGGGAGTCTTTCGACAACATGTTTACCATTTTCTTCGCGTTTGGTAATGAGTAGGAACTCCTTTCCATTCTCATCATCATCGGTTTCTACATTGAAACCATTTGCGCGGATGTCTCTAAAACTCAAGAGAGTACGAGTCGACTCTAGATACAACAATGCCTCTTCAATGATTAGAGTTGTTCCATTTGGGAGTATTATAGTTGCTCTTCCGAAGCCAACTACATTCGGACCGCAGCCGGCGATCGTCATTATGTTACCGGGGTTTTTGGTAATGGACTAAAAATACTTTGTTTCTCTCAAGATGGTATTTGTGGTGCCGCTATCAGCAAGGCACGTTTCCTCCATTTGGGCGCCACATGCGTTCTAAAATATAGTGCCTAATTAATATAATGGAGCGAGGAAGATGCTACATCAAGTAAGTAAAACACATAAACATTTCAGAACATCACACAACCAAATAATGGAATTAGTGAATGAAATAAATGTCATCCAATCGCCGAAAAACAAATAAATGTTATGCTCTCATAGAGCTTACAACCATATCAAAAAATTGTATCTGATTATTGCGGAAAAGGAACCATCACAACAAAAAGGATCTCAGGTGGATTCTGCAAAGAAACCATCAATCTCAGCCTGTATCTCAAGATCATTGAGCTTCTCTTCGTTGGCTATCATCATCGAGGCAGCAGAGATGTCTAGCTAAGGCGGGGGAGGGGGGCACAACGTGCTCAACCTCCATGGGCACAACGGCGTTCGTGGGAACCGCCGAAGGTGCTGCCACTTGTGCTACGTCGTGCGCCACTACGGGCGCGATGTTCTACACAGGCGCCGCTCCGGGCGCCAGTGGTGCCTCAACCTGGACAAGGTGCGCCTCGCGCGCCTTCTTGTTGGCCTTGAATGCGTCCACGGCGTGTTTAGGGGCCAAACACTACCTGGAGAAGTGAGTCTTGGAGCCACAGCAGAAGTGTTGGAGATATGCCCAAGAGGCAATAATAAAGTAGGTTATTATCATATCTTCATACTTATGATAAATGTTTACATACCATGCTATAATTGTATTAAAAGGAAACATTAATACGTGTGTGATTTGTAAACATAAAAGAGTCCCTAGTAAAGCCTCTTGTTAAACTAGCTTGTTGGTTAATATATGATCATGGTTTCCTGATCATGAACATAGAGATGTTATTAACAACAGGGTCATATCATTAGGAGAATGATGTGATGGACATACTCCTATAGTTAAGCGTAGCATAAAGATCAAGTCATTTAATATAGTTCATTTGCTATAAGCTCGATACATAGTAAACTAATTCCTTCGACCATGAGATCATGTTAATCACCATCACCGAGGGATGCTTTGATGACATCAAACACCACACCGTGAATCGGGTGGATATAAAGGTGGCATTGAGTGTTCGGAAAGTATGTGTTGAGGCACATGGATCAAGAGGGATTTGTCCATCCATATGACGGATAGATATACTGGGCCCTCTCGGTGGAATGTCATCCAATTAGCTTGCAAGCATGTGACTGGCTCACAAGGGATCACATATCACGGGAACGAGAAAAGAGTACTTATCAGTAACGAGGTTGAACTAGGTATGCAGAGATACCGACGATCATAACCTCAGATAAGTAAACTATCGTGAGACAAAGGGAAATTGGTATCGTATGTAAGTGGTTCATTCGATCGCAAAGTAATCGTAGAAATATGTGGGATCCATATGAATTTCCATATTCCTCTATTGGTTATTGTTCGGAGAAGTGTTTCGATCATGTCCGCATAATTCCCAAACCGTAGGGAGACACACTTAAGGATTCGACGTTGTTTGAGTAATTATGGAATGATGAGTAAGAGACTGAATGTTGTTCGGAGTCTCGGATGGGATCCAGGATATCACGAGGAGATCCGGAATGGTCCGGAGAATAAGATTCATATAAGGAAAGTCCTGTTTCGGGGTTGGAGAATGGATCCGGTGTTTTTATCGGGAATGTTCTAGAAGGTTCTAATGTCCGCACTGGAGGAAGGGTACATGAATGTGTCATACCAAGTTGGAATGATTCCATCATGTACTAGGTGTCATCGCTGAACAAAATAAAGGGTTTAATCAAATCCTAGTTTGAAAAAGTCAAACGCCAATTTGAAAAGTCAAACGGCTATTTTGGAAGGTGGAGGGGAAGTAGGAAACCTACGTGGGGAGGAGTTCCTCCCCTCCACCGCCGGCCCACTTTGGATCTGAGTTGGGGAGGGATTCCCCTCCCCTGGCGCGCCTCCCTCCACCTATATAAGGAGGGGCAGGGCTGCCCCTCCAAGTACACAACACCTCCACCCAAAACCCTAGCTCCCAGCCGCCGGTGTCGCCACTTCCTGCTGCCGCCGCCGCCTGGGGAAACCCTAGCCGCCGACTTGGGCAGCTCCAAGCCCTAGCCGCCGGCCCTAGACCCTCCTCCTTGGTGCGTCTAAACCCTAGATCGCCGAGGATCTCTCTCATAGTCCACCATACTCGCTCTGGCTTAAGGCGAAGCCCTGCGTGATCTCCCCTCTGCTTCCGATACCACGCCGTTGTGCTGCCGGAATCGCGAGGAGAGTGCTACAACCTCCGCTGCCTGCTGGAACAAGGGAGAGGAAGGTCTTCGTCGAAAATCAACGCGTGTGACCGACTGCGGAAGCGCTGCCGGAACGCAGCGCCGGAAGGATCGTCTAAGCGATCTTGAGATCGGAAAGAGTACGACTACATCACCCACGAGAATCCGCTCTCGTTAAACACTTTGAAATCTTCGAGTGTGAGTTATTCCATCGACTCGTTGCTACAATCTAGTAGATAGATCTTGGCTTGTTTGTTTGTATGCAGTAGAAATTTTTTGTTTTCCATGCTACGAAACCCTACAGTGGTATCAGAGCCGTGTCTATATGTAGATCTGTTGCACGAGTAGAACACAATGGTCACTGTGGGCGTTGATGCTTTTGTTGTCGATTGCTTCTTGTGTACTTTGCATCGTTCATGAGACTTGCTCCACGCTTGACATGCAACTTGTATTGCATAAGTGGCTTTGCGGGTGATTGTTTCTCCCAACATAGTTAAGATTCAATTTACAACGGGTGATTGACAATACTAGTATCAATGTTGTGGTTCTTGTTTGTAAGTTAGAACGACACTTATTGAAATCCCCAAACCACGTAAAATATGCAAAGAAAATTAGAGGCGTCTAACTTTGTTTTGCAGGGGTGTGCTGTGATGTGATATGGCCATGATTGTGATTATATTTGATGTATGCAATGTTCCTTATTGCAAGTTGGCAACCGGCAGGAGCCATATGGTTATCTTTAATTTCTGTTAAGACCCGCGTGTCTATTCAAAGTAGTTGTAATAGTTGAAGCTGGTGGACGACAACCATGGAGCAGCATCATGGACCTTGATGCAATGCCGGTGATGATGGAGATCATGTTCGTGCTTGAAGATGGAGATCGGAAGCACAAATAAGAAAGGCCATATCATATCACATATTATGAATTGCATGTGATGTTAATCCTTTATGCATCTTGTATTGCTTAGTTAACGATGGTAGCATTATAAGATGATCCCTCATGCACATGAATTTCAAGTTCTAAAGTGTTCATCCTTAGTAAGCACCGTTGCTAAAGCTTGTTGTTTTGAAGCACCACGTGATGATCGGGTGTGTTAGATTCCGCAAGTGTATACAACATGAGCAAGCCAGATTTGCTCATGCAGAAGCTAAGGTTTGATCTTGATGAGCCTAGCATGTACAGACATGGTCTCGGAACACGGATCACCGAAAGGTAAAGCATGAGTCATATAGTAGATATGATGAACATGTTGATTGTTCGCCATTGAAGCTACATCAACTCTCATGATGATCGGTTTTGATGTGGTGGATTTGGTTTGTGTGATCACTAAAACAATGTGAGGGATATTGTTTTGAGTGGGAGTTCAACGGCAATATGATTAAAAGTTGAACACTATTTATCATAAATTAAATCAAAGTGAATTTGCATAATTGTTGTAGTCATTGGCATCCGTTTACCACCTTGCGCTTAGTTATAATTTAGATGATAGAACTATAGAATTCTGGTTAGTTACTTTACGAACTGGTATCGTATTGTTTTGAAGTGTTAATCTAAAGTTTAAAAGTCCTATTGCAAACTTTCAGTAAGTTCCGGTTACTCCATAAAGTTTAATAACTGGTATTAAATCGAGAGTGATAAATTCCAAGTGTTAGTGTATAAGTATCATGTTTGTCTCCATGATTCTTGATATTCAAAGGATTGTCTTAATATCAAGGTTATCTAGGATCTGAAAGAGTTGTTTCAGAAACCATGATGTGTGGAAGATATTGTGATATCTGAAACGAAGTTTTGGTTGCAACATGATAGAGTATAATATGGCAAAAGTCATGTTCTCATATTTGATGAGAATTTGCAAAAGGTTGGAGGCAATAGTTGTCTTAATTCTCCAAAAGGTTTTGGAGAGCAACATTATACTCGCGATTCACCTCAATAAGCTAATGTAGCTTGATCATGAATAATTCCATGATAAGGGTGCATATTTGATGTAGGTAAAATATTTACTACACCAAGAGATTACTAAAGAATGGAATTTGAAAGCACACCAAACATTTGATGATGGTGATCTACTTCAAAGTGAAAGTCCAAAGACATTGGTATTTAATTATACACGCTTTGGACTATGTGTCATATGTATGACTCCACTATTGATATTGATAGATTCTTTCAAAAGAGAATACTGAAAGAGAATCTCATAAATATATGGCAGAAAAGAAAAGATTAGAATTTTTCAGCTTAAGTATATATATGATATACATGTTATGGCTATATTCTTTGCTTATTAAACAATGTGGTTCTTAAGTATTTAATAATGAATTTGTTGGTGTGAATCGTCATACGAAACAAATCAATTCATGAACTACAATGGCCTAAGTAACTACCAAAATAATATGTGATGATGTTCATCGAGAACAAATAAAGGGTTATTGTGCTGCTTGTTAAACATAAAAGCTTGCCTTCATCATTTGTTTTATCAGGTATTATGAGAACAAAAGTGTAACACCCCGGATCTGAAAAGACCGTGGCCTCTATGTGACATGCCAATCCCTGGATCGGTTCATTGGTCCACACTAGAGTAAGATAGATAACATAGCAAAATATCCGTGTATCATAAATAACGAAGATCCAGAGTACCATTATTACAATAAAAGCTTAGCACAAAGCTAGCTCAAATTATTTAGGTAGCAACATAAATAAGGTAAATCCTCCATTCTTCGAATTGCCCACAAGTGAACAAGTGCCGAGTGGAGTACCGTGGCCTATAACGATCAATCAGAATCGGAATAACCTGCAACATGAAACGTAGCAGCCCCGAAGGGTCAATACATGGAATGTATGGCAAGTAGAGCTAGTAAAGGAGACAATAGTACTAACATCTACATGAATATTTGGCAAGTGGAGCTGTGTCTGGCTTGCATTTGCAAATACCTTTGTCCTACTTTCATAAACAGTTTTTGATTTTCTTTGAAAAGATCCCAATTAAGTTAACCCAACAAGATTAAAACAATTATGAAATTAGAATGAGCGAGAAACATGTCATGGAATCAATATCAAGCAACTCAGCTGTCCATAACCGGGGACACGGCTAATCGATTAGATTATACACCCTGCAGAGGTTTGTACACTTTACCCATGTGACTTGGCCAGCCAAGCTCGTACCATCACTCTCATTTTGGGTGATGATAGGGAGAAGACCAAGAAGAGACTGTTCGGGAAGTAGCTCCTCAATCCCAACGCGCACCGGTCCAACCTACCAAAATTCTACATCTCTGGATACGCGGGTTCGAGTTACCACAACCTACTAAGTCCAACCAACCGCCCATTCCATTATTGGCACATGGTTGTACATGTAAGCTACACAATAAAGAAGCCAATCATTCTCTCTTGATACCTGGGTGCCTTTTCGCAATGAAACCACCAAAAATTATCAATACCATCACACCCAGATGATTCATTGATTAAGTTGTTTTAGTTTTCACAAACCAATACTTTTAGAAACAAGTCTCAGTGATGTAACCCAGCTCTCGTTCAACATAGCATGGCTAAGCACATCTACCAACGGTGGTTCATCTACAAGGATGGCCCTACCACATAATAGGACATAGCATAGCGATATTATCATCCTACACATGCATCTACAAAATACACGACAATGCATTGAAAATAGTAGGACGATATGAAAAAAGTAGCATCTACTTGCCTTGGTTGTAGCGGTCGGAAGAACAATCCACACACGAGCAAGCGTTGCACTCGTCACAATCTACACGATACAATTGCATTCATAAACAAACAATCCACAACATATGCAACAAATATGATGCATGAATGCAAGAACGACAAGTGAATTGGTGCCACGGCTGCACCACAACATCCTATACCATAATACTACCGATTGCATGCATGGAAAATAGTTTTAGCGCTAGGAAAACTATTTAAGCAAAAGTAATGCTCCAAACTAGAGCTAGAACTTAAATAATTCACTACCGGTAGTATACTGTTTGTAAAATCTTGGGAAAATTCTACCGCATAGGCATCACTGATTAGAAACAGTGCCAACTGGAATTACTCGAAAAGGAATTATAAAACTCCCCGAGTAATTAAAATACTGTAGAAAGACACTAGACAGTTTCTGCAGAAGTTTTTACTATAAGCCTATCTTTTTAATTCACTATGAGATTCCCCTCGTTCCACTGAATCCAGGGACATATCATACGCGATTTTTGGAGCTACGGATCTTTTTATACGAATTTATTACTCCGAAAGGGACACTAACTAGTTTGATTAAACTGTACTAAACCTTGCTGCAAAAGCCTGAACCAAAGGTACAGCGAGATTCTACACGACTCACTGAATCTACATATATTTTATTTGCAATTTTTGGCCAAGCGGTTTAATTACTACGCAATTTACAAGATTCTACCGAAATCTGTCAACTAAAAGGATTAACGAAATTAACCACCAATCTGTTCATTGATTGGTCAAAGCGTCTGCTGACTGGGCGCTGACTGGGCGTCTGACTAGTCAACGCCTGAGTCTGACCAGTCAACTACCGATCTGAACCGTTGATCTGAAATCTGACGGTGGCTGCAGGCTTACCGGAAACAAACGGCGAAACGGACTCCGGACGGTGCGGCGATCGATTCCGGCGACAACGGTGACCTGCGCGAGGGGGTGACGGTCAGCGTATGGCCCAAAATTACCAACGCGGCGCGCAAGACGCGTGGCGACGCGGCTTACGTGCAAGCAGCTGCAGCGGCAAGCGGCTGCGTGATACAATGCACGGCAGCAGCGAAGAAGCGGCGGCAACAGAAGCGGCAGCGGCGGCGCAGCGCAAAGAGCGGCAGCGCAAGCGGCAGCACGGCGAGCGGGCATGCAACAGGCAACAAGAAGCGCGGGCGGAGGCGGCTCTGGCGGGCAAAGCGCGATGGCGGCGCAGCGAGAGAGAGAGAGGAGAGAGGAGGCGGTGGCCTCACTGGCGCAGGGATGGAGGGCGTCGGCGGGCGGAGGCCGGGCGGCGGGCGGGCGAGGCCGAGGAGGGCGCGCGGGCAGCGAGGGGCGGGCGCTGAACGAGGAGCGATGGCGGCGGCGCGATCGGGGCAGGCGGGGTCGGGTGCGGTTCCCCGAGGTGGCCGGCTCGGCCGCATGGGTCCTACTCCAATTCGGCGCAGAATTAGACGCGGATTCGGAAATCGGTCTGGAAATTCGGACCGTTTTCCGGCGATTCACTAAAACGGCCGCAGCTTCTCCGTACGAGCTCCGATTCGAGAGATTCTTGCTCCTACGGGTTCGCATAGTCGAGGGGAACAATCTAGCGTCAAGGTTCGAGTGAAACCACTAATCTACAAGGGTGGTCAATGCTAGTCCTACTAAAGCTTCCCGCAGGAACCTCGTAGCAAAATAAAATAGGGTTTTAAAGATAGCGTTTCGCCGAACCTTTTCACTCGACGGTTTGCATGGAAAAGCATGATGCAATGATATGAATGATATGCAAGACCAAATCTAAAATTTGGGATGTGACAAGACTAACCCCCTTAAGATGAATCTCGTCCTCGAGATTCGGCGCGGCTAGCAAATAGGTGTGGGTAGTCCTATCGGATGTCATCCTCACGCTCCCAAGTGGCTTCCTCTTCGGTGTGGTGACTCCACTGTACCTTGCAAAATTTGATCGTCTTGGTTCGGGTAATCCTCTCTGCTGTCTCTAGAATACCGGTTTATCCTCATAGGTCAAGTCATTCTCCAGCTGAACCTCCTCTAGCGGTACAGTGTCTCTCAATGGTGTATCCACCATCTCCGGATGGCACTTCTTCAGCTGGGACACGTGAAACACATTGTGAACAGCGGACAGAGCTTCTGGCAACTCCAACTGATAAGCAACTTCTCCTTTGCGTGCTAAGACCCGATACGGTCCAATAAATCGAGGTGCCAGCTTACCCTTAATTCCAAATCTCTTAATTCCACGAAGCGGCGATACTCTGAGGTATGCTCTATCACCTATTTCATACACCACTTCCTTGCGCTTGGCGTCAGCGTAGCTCTTCTGCCTTGATTGTGCTACCTTCAGCCTGTCCCTAATCAAGGCGACCTTCTTCTCAGCATCCTTGATCAAATCAGGTCCAAACAACTGATGTTCTCCTACTCCATCCCATAGCAATGGTGTTCGGCACCGTTTCCCATATAGCACATCGAACGGTGACGTCTTGATGCTGGTTTGATAGCTGTTGTTTTAGGAAAACTCCGCATACGGCAAATTCTCATCCCAACTAGAGCCATGAGCCAAGGCGCAAGCTGTTAGCATGTCCTCCAAAATCTGATTCACCCTCTCGGTCTGTCCATCGGTCTGTGGGTGAAACACTGTGCTAAACTCCAATCTAGTGCCAAGTGACTCGTGCAGCTGGCGCCAGAAGTGTGAGGTGAATTGGGTGCCTCTATCAGATACGATACTCTTGGGAACTCCATGAAGGCACACAATTCTGTCCATGTAAATCTTGGCCAACTTTGCACTCGTATAGGTCGTCTTTACTGGTATAAAGTGGGCTACCTTGGTTAAATGGTCGACCACTACCCAAATGGAGTCATATCCTGACCTGGTCTGGGCAATCCTGTGATAAAGTCCATTCCCACTCTATCCCACTTACAATTCGGCAAAGGCAATGGCTGTAGCAGTCCTGCTGGCTTCTGGTGTTCCGCCTTCACTCGGCTGCACACATCACATACAGCAATATGCTTGGCGATGTCTCCCTTCATGTTGTTCCACCAGAATCTGCTCTTCAAATCCATATACATCTTTGTGTTGCCCGGATGTATGGAGTATGGCGAGTTATGAGCCTCCTGCAGAATCAAATCCCTTATCTCCGGATCGCTGGGCACACACAAACGATCTCCATACCACAAGGTACCATGCTCATCCTCGTGAATATCCTTTTCCCGATTCTCCTTCATCTTTTCCTTTATCTCATCTATTTCCTTGTCTCCTATCTGAGACTTTATGATCCTGTCCTGTAGCATTGGTTGGACTTCCATAGTTGCTAAGTATCCTTCAGATACTACCTCCAGTATAAGGTCCTTGAATTGCTTGCACAAACCCTCAGGCAATTCACCAATCGTCAATCCATTGGCATAAACCTTCCGGCTTAGAGCATCTGCTACTACATTGGCCTTTCCTGGGTGGTATGGTAGATTCATATCATAATCTTTGATAAGTTCCAACAATCTCCTTTGCTTCATGTTCAGTTCCTTCTGTGTAAATATGTACTTCAGGCTCTTGTGGTCGGTGTACGCATCACAGTGTTTTCCCATTAAGTAATGCCTCCATACCTTGAGCGCATGAACCACTGACGCTAACTCCAGGTCATGTGTGGGGTAATTCCGCTCATGGTGTTCGAGTTGTCGCGAGGCATATGATACCACTCTCCCATCTTGCATCAGCACACTCCCAAGTCCCTGTCGAGAAGCATCGCAGTACACTTGGAAATCCTTCTGAAGATCTGGTAAACACAGAACAGGCGCGGTCACTAGTCGACGCTTCAGTTCCTGAAAGCTGGCTTCACATACGTCTGTCCATTCAAACTTCCTCTCCTTCTTCAGAAGTTCAGTCATCGGCTTTGCAATCTTGGAAAAGTTTTCAATGAACCTCCTGTACTATCCAGCAAGTCCCAAAAAGCTTCGAATCTCTCCCGCATTCTTGGGTGCTTCCCAATCAGTTACTGCAGTCACTTTGCTTGGATCAACAGCGACTCCTTCTCCTAACACTACGTGTCCAAGAAATCCAACAGTGTTAAGCCAGAATTCACACTTGCTGAATTTGGCATACAGCTGATGTTCTCTCAGCTTCTCCATAATCAGTCGCAGATGTTTCTCATGCTCAGCGTCATCCTTGGAATATATCAGTATGTCATCAATAAACACCACCACGAACTTGTCCAAATACTCCATAAATACCTTGTTCATCATGGTCATGAAATACGCCGGGGCATTCGTTAGTCCAAAAGACATAACTGTATACTCATATAAACCATACCTAGTGGTGAAGGCGGTTTTTGGTACATCCTCCTTCCGGATCTTCAATTGAAAGTAACCAGATCACAGATCAATCTTGCTGAACACCTTTGCTCCTTCCAGTTGATCAAACAAATCATTTATGTTCGGCAGAGGGTACTTGTTCTTGATGGTTACTTCAGTCAGCGAACGATAGTCCACCACTAATCTCTTGGTGCTGTCTTTCTTCTCCACAAACAGAACAGGTGCTCCCCATGACGACGCACTAGGCTGAATGAATCCCTTTTCCAGATGCTCTTTCAATTGCTTCTCCAATTCCTTCAGCTCATCCACATCCATCTTATATGGTTTCTTTGCTATAGGTCCTGTTCCCAGCATCAGGTGGATAAGAAACTCTACTTCCCTGTCAGGTGGCATCCCTGGCAGCTCTTCCGGAAACACGTCGGGGTAATCCCTAATCACTAGCACAGTATCCATGCTAACCCCCTTAAGATAATTCAACTTACACCTTCCTGGTCGTACAGCCGACTTGAATCTAATCCTCTTACCATCCGGGGTTTTGAGTGAAACAGCTCGCTGTGCACAATCTATGTGTCCCTCATGCATAGACATCCAATCCATTCCCAGAATAACGTCAAATCCCTGTGAATCCAACACTACCAAATGTGCAATGAAGTTGTGTGTTCCAATCCTCACAGTTAAATCGCGGCATCCCGCGCTAGCTATCATATCTCTTCCAGGTGAACTCACTCTAATAGACCTTTTCATAGACTCAGTAGGTAACTTATACTTATCCACAAATGCCCTTGATATGAATGAATGCGATGCACCAGTATCGAAAAGTATAAGTGCAGGGTAAGTGTTGATTGGGAACTTACCAATCACAAGGTCAGGCTCATCTGGAATCTCCTCCACATTCATGTGGTTCACTGTGGCCTTCTCGCCTTTGGTTGGCTTCAGTCCTTTCCTCTCCGGACAGTTGTCAGCATAGTGTCCCTTCTGCTTACACTTGAAGCATGTCACCTCACTCAGATCCTTCTTCACGAAGTTGCGATCACGGTTGCGGTCATGTCCACCGTGTCCTCCAGAGTGGTGAGAGTGTCCTCCCTTGTGGTTGTGGTGGCTGCTCCTATGGTTGTCATGGCGATGCCCATCGCCTCCATGGTGGTGGCGGTCATGGCTCCCATGGTCACTCCCTCCATGCTTGGAGTATCCATCATATGAAGTGCGAGACTTGTTGTGTGAACCAGAGTGGTGATTGTTGTTCTTTCTCTTGCGGTTCTCCACCTACTTGTGCTTCCCTTCCAAGATCCTGGCCTTGTACATAAGCTCCTGGAAAGTGGGGCAATAAACCACAAGTAGATGTACTGAACGCTCGTCACTGAGGCCATCCAGGAATCTCTCCCTCCTTTTGGCATCAGTGTCAACATCCTCAGGTGCATAGCGGGACAGGTTGTTGAACTCCTCAATGTACTCGGCCACGGTGCGATTGGTTTGGCGCAAGTTGCGGAACTCCTTCCTCTTCAGGCTCAGAACTCTTGAAGACACGTGGTTGGTCCTGAAACCTTCTTCGAACATATCCCAAGTCACGGTATCCAGCGGGAGGGTGATCTGAAACGTGTCCCACCAAGAAGCGGCTGGTCCCTCCAGTAGGTGAGCGGCAAACCTCACCTTCTCTGCATCAGTGCATCCAACAGTTACTAGATCCTTGTTGACGGAACGCAACCAGTCGAGAGCAACCATTGGTTCCATTGCAGTAGATAACTTAGCTGGCCTTAGCCTCAGAAATCTGGTGAGAGCATCTCCCTGAGGCTGATTGTTTCCATTGTTGTTGTTCTGATTTACCATGAACTGAGTCATCACTTGGGTCAGCTGTGCCTGAGCGGCCATGAGCTGCTCCAACTCAGTGGGGTGACGGCGGGGAGGCATCTGCGGTTCAGCACATGTAAGTTTAGAAAGAATCAACTACGACAATAGGATTCTACCCATGCATATGATCAAACAACAACAAACAATAGCAGACAATCACAAGCAAGCAACACATCAACAAACAAGCGGTCCAGCAACATCCCAAGTGTTATCCTAACAGTATATACCTACTGAAATAGTTTTACAAGAGTTGACAATGGTTAACTAAACAGTCTGAACAACCAAAACAGCAATCTGCCAGAACAGTCCAGCAGCGTTCGCGAATTTTTCCGCCTGACTTAAACTCGTCAAAAAATTTAGCTGATTTTTGTGCATATAGCACAGAGAGTTTCACATCAGCCCAATTTTTTTTCAAATTTTTCTGAGTTACCAGAAAAATATGAAAAATCACGCAGTACTGCTGTATCAGCAGAAAAACTGCAGCGAAAATAACACAGATAGTAACCAAACTTGCCATAACTCTTTCATAAACTTCGCACAAATAATACCTGAGATATTGGAGTACACAAATAAGCAACTAATCACTCTTAAACTAACACAAACTAAGCTTCACAACGATCGAGACTAAACCTAACGAATTTACCTAACGAGGACTAATTGGTGGACTTCTATCTATTTCTTGAAGAGGTTGATGTAGGTCCTTGCGGTCATGCGCTGGCGCTTCGGCTCGCGGTACAACCATGGCGGCGGAGTGTACACCTCTCCTGAATCATCACTTGAGATCTCAAACTCCACCTCTTCTGGATCCTCCTCTTCTGCTTCACTCACCGCAATCGCAATGACTTCATCTCCTCCACCATCATCGTCTCCATCATCATAATCCTCGTCCTCATCATCATCATCTCCACTGTCATCATCATCCCCATTGTTGCCATAATCTCCATTGTTATCATCAGAGGGTGGATTCAGCTGTGCCTGGAGAGCGGCAATCTGTGCTGTCATAGCTTCAATGGTTTGGTCCCTTTCCTGGACGGTTCCTTGCAGCTGTTGTATGTTCTGGGTGTTCTCTTGCACAGTACCATGAAGATGAGCTATGATTGCATCTCTGGCTATCAGGGCATTCTCCAGAACTCCCACAGCTTCATGCAAAGTGTCAATCTCCTGTCCTTGGACCACCATACCATTGCTAGTAAAATCTGCAATCTCCTTTATCATCCTCACCTTCTCTGCTAGAGCTCCATTCTCCCTTTCCATGTCCTCTATGTGCCTCCGACGGGCATGTTGTTCACATGCCGGGTAACCACAATGTTCCCATCTTCATCACGCCTTCCATAGTCACGTTAGGGTGAATCTGCTGGCAGTAGGTGTCGGACATTATGGCACTGGCGAGACAGGGCTTCATGTATGACGAAGTTGATTCCAAGTCCCCAATTGCAGTATGTCTTGGTGTAGATCAAGTGCACGGGGTTTGGCAAGGCGGCATCTCTGAATATGAAGGTAGTGATCTCCCATGCATCCTCTCCATATCCATAGGTGTACAGCCTTCTTCCCTTGAACATGGGCAGTGGCAATCCCAATGACTGCGAGAGCTGAGCTAACTGCCTTGCAAAGGGCCTTGGTGACTCCAGGGTGGCATACTCAGTCCTGACTTCTCCCATCTATCAAGTAAAAGAGGAAAGTGTGAGAATAGCATATGGTAAGAATTTACGAGGGTGAAAGGCATAAGATGAAAGACAGAGTTAATATAGGCTTTAATAAATCTATGGCTTCCTAATCAAATCCTAGGTCACGATCCTACAGTCGACACACGGGCTCTGATACCATCCTGTAACACCCCGGTTCTGAAAAGACCGTGGCCTCTATGTGACATGCCAATCCCTGGATCGGTTCATTGGCCCACAATTAGAGTAAGATAGATAACATAGCAAAATATCCGTGTATCATAAATAACGAAGATCCAGAGTACCATTATTACAATAAAAGCTTAGCACAAAGCTAGCTCAAATTATTCAAGTAGCAACATAAATAAGATAAGTCCTCCATTCTTCGAATTGCCCACAAGTGAACAAGTGCCGAGTGGAGTACCGTGGCCTATAACGATCAATCATAATCGGAATAACCTTCAACATGAAATTTAGCAGCCCCGAAGGGTCAATACATGGAATGTATGGAAAGTAGAGCTAGTAAAGGAGACAATAGTACTAACATCTACATGCATATTTGGCAAGTGGAGCTGTGTCTGGCTTGCATTTGCAAATACCTTTGTCCTACTTTCATAAACAGTTTTTGATTTTCTTTGAAAAGATCCCAATTAAGTTAACCCAACAAGATTAAAACAATTATGAAATTAGAATGAGCGAGAAACATGTCATGGAATCAATATCAAGCAACTCAGCTGTCCATAACCGGGGACACGGCTAATCGATTAGATTATACACCCTGCAGAGGTTTGTACACTTTACCCATGTGACTTGGCCAGCCAAGCTCGTACCATCACTCTCATTTTGGGTGATGATAGGGAGAAGACCAAGAAGAGACTGTTCGGGAAGTAGCTCCTCAATCCCGACGCGCACCGGTCCAACCTACCAAAATTCTACATCTCTGGATACGCGGGTTCGAGTTACCACAACCTACTAAGTCCAACCAACCGCCCATTCCATTATTGGCACATGGTTGTACACGTAAGCTACACAATAAAGAAGCCAATCATTCTCTCTTGATACCTGGGTGCCTTTTCGCAATGAAACCACCAAAAATTATCAATACCATCACACCCGGATGATTCATTGATTAAGTTGTTTTAGTTTTCACAAACCAATACTTTTAGAAACAAGTCTCAGTGATGTAACCCAGCTCTCGTTCAACATAGCATGGCTAAGCACATCTACCAACGGTGGTTCATCTACAAGGATGGCCCTACCACATAATAGGACATAGCATAGCGATAGTATCATCCTACACATGCATCTACAAAATACACGACAATGCATTAAAAATAGTAGGACGATATCATGAACAAAGTAGCATCTACTTGCCTTGGTTGTAGCGGTCGGAAGAACAATCCACACACGAGCAAGCGTTGCACTCGTCACAATCTACACGATACAATTGCATTCATAAACAAACAATCCACAACATATGCAAAATATGATGCATGAATGCAAGAACGACAAGTGAATTGGTGCCACGGCTGCACCACAACATCCTATACCATAATACTACCGATTGCATGCATGGAAAATAGTTTTAGCGCTAGGAAAACTATTTAAGCAAAAGTAATGCTCCAAACTAGAGCTAGAACTTAAATAATTCACTACCGGTAGTATACTGTTTGTAAAATCTTGGGAAAATTCTACCGCATAGGCATCACTGATTAGAAATAGTACCAACTGGAATTACTCGAAAAGGAATTATAAAACTCCCCGAGTAATTAAAATACTGCAGAAAGCCACTAGACAGTTTCTGCAGAAGTTTTTACTGTAAGCCTATCTTTTTAATTCACTATGAGATTCCCCTCGTTCCACTGAATCCAGGGACATATCTTACGCGATTTTTGGAGCTACGGATCTTTTTCTACGAATTTATTACTCCGAAAGGGACACTAACTAGTTTGATTAAACTGTACTAAACCTTGCTGCAAAAGCCTGAACCAAAGGTACAGCATGATTCTACAGGACTCACTGAATCTACACATATTTTATTTGTAATTTTTGGCCAAGCAGTTTAATTACTATGCAATTTACAAGATTCTACCGAAATCTGTCAACTAAAAGGATTAACGAAATTAACCAGTCAACTGTGTTGTTGACTGGTGAAAGCGTCTGCTGACTGGGCGCTGACTGGGCGTCTGACTAGTCAAAGCCTGAGTCTGACCAGTCAACTACCGATCTGAACCGTTGATCTGAAATCTGACGGTGGCTGCAGGCTTACCGGAAACAAAGCGAACGGACGGTGCGGCGATCGATTCAGCGACAACGGTGACCTGCGCGAGGGGTGACGGTCAGCGACGGCCAAAATTACCAACGCGGCGCAAGACGGCAGCACA
Source organism: Avena longiglumis (assembly GCA_030063025.1). NCBI lineage: Eukaryota > Viridiplantae > Streptophyta > Magnoliopsida > Poales > Poaceae > Avena > Avena longiglumis. The sequence goes on from CP125974.1 coordinate 559,032,136, forward strand.
GACGTCTGACGCGGCATGCATGCCGCTGGCATGAAGCGGCAGCTGCGGCAGCAGCGCAAGAAAGAAGGCAGCGCAAGCGGCAACAGAAGCGCGCAGCGCGGCGGCAAAGCGGCAGCAGCGGCAAGGCCGGCGGCAGCGGGCATGGCAAGCGGCAGGCGGCGCGGGCAAGCGGCGGCGATGGGCGGCAAGCGAGAGAGGAGAGGAGAGAGGAGGCGGTGGCCTCACCGTGGCGGGCGAGGATGGGCGGAGGCGTCGGCGGCGGGCGGGCGAGGCGAGGAGGGCGGCGCGGTGATCGAGGCGGCGCGCGGAACGAGGAGCGATGGCGGCGGCGCGATCGAGGCAGGCAGGGTCGGGTGCGGTTCCCGAGGTGGCCGGCTCGGCCGCGCGGGTCCTACTCCAATTCGGCGCAGAATTAGACGCGGATTCGGAAATCGGTCTGGAAATTCGGACCGTTTTCCGGCGATTCACTAAAACGGCCGCAACTTCTCCGTACGAGCTCCGATTCGAGCGATTCTTGCTCCTACGGGTTCGCATAGTCGAGGGGAACAATCTAGCGTCAAGGTTCGAGCGAAACCACTAATCTACAAGGGTGGTCAACGCTAGTCCTACTAAAGCTTCCCGCAGGAACCTCGTCGCAAAATAAAATAGGGTTTTAAAGATAGCGTTTCGCCGAACCTTTTCACTCGACGGTTTGCATGGAAAAGCATGATGCAATGATATGAATGATATTTAAGACCAAATCTAAAATTTGGGATGTGACAAAAAGGGTTGTTCAAATAATTGTCGTGATCCATAAAAGATGGATGATTCACAAATCTCGTTGGAGAAATCACATCCATAAAACTAGTGCTAAAAAATGTCGAAATACAAATTGATTGAAATATCACTTAGGAAGTGACATCGCCATTTAAATTATATTGGAAAGAAAACATGAAGAAACTCCATGTGGATGGAATTTTGGAGTCTTTTGATTTTTGATCAAATGACGCTTGTGAAACTTTCCTAGAGATAATTAAAACTTCGTTCATAGGCCAAAAGGGAACGAATGACAAGCTTATTGGAACTTGTACATATTGTTGTATGAAGTTCATTATGTGTAGTCAAGAGCGATGGATTTCAACTTCATATGCTTTTTTCGAAAATTTGAGTGAATATATGAATATTTACTTAATAAGGATGCAGTATGAAACATTTGAAAAGTTCAAAGATTTTCAAGATGAAGTGCAAAATCATTGTAACAAGAATATAAGTAGTTTATGATAAGATCATAAAGAAAGATATTTTAGTTACAAGTTTAGCATAATACCTAAGATTTAAGGAATCGTTCCTTGGATTTGCATTTCCGAAACACCATAAGAGTATGGAGCGTTCGAGATATGTAATTAAACCTTGTTTGACATGGTAAAGATCAAAGGTGTAAATCATAAAAATGCCATTATATTTTAAAAGATTAAAAGCTTTAGAGACTACCGTTTTTCCACTAAAAAGAGCTCCATCATAATCCGTTGAAATAACACCATATAAAGTTATGGTTTGGGATAAAACCCAAGTTGTCCTTTCTTAAACATTGGTATGCTATGAATAAGAAAGATGTTTGCAACCAAAGTCGGATGAACCTGTCTTTGTATGTTATTTCGAATAACTGTTAAGTAATCCTCCATAACATCGGAGACAAAAGCGTTTGTCACTTAGAACGTCAAGTTTCTTTGAGAAGAAATTTTTCGTGAAAAAATAAGTGGGAGGACAATAGAACTTTGATAAGGTTAAAAGAACCTTAGCTATATGTGCATAGTTGCGCAGCGCCGAAAAGTGTTCCGGAGGCAGCAACAATGCTCATGGCTCACGTGCCTCAAAGGTTGTGGTTACGAAGGTCAAAGTTTGTATTGAACCAAGTAGGTCGAGTAAGCAATCAAATACCAAGATTTGAGGGTAGAATAATTATTTGAGAATAATGAACGTACTACATGCAAAGAAGCGATGATGGGTCCTGACTCCGTAAAATGGCTTGAAGCCATAAAATCCGTGATAGTTCCATACACGAGAAATCAAGTTTTGAACTTGAAGGACCCTCGAGAAAGGTGTAAGACCTTACAGTTGTGTTTGGATCTATAAAGAAATAGACATGGATGTTTCGCATCTATGAAATGGTCGACATGTTAGGAAAGAGTTCACAACAATGTTCAAAGGTTGACTATGACAAGATTTGATCTTTCATAGCGATATTTAGTCTAGACGGATTAATGTAGCAACCACGACATATAATTTTGTTATGTGTTGCATAAACAAAACAAGTTCTTCTAATAGAAGGGTTACCTAGGACGTGTGCATGACACGGTCCAAAGGGTTTTGTTAATTCAAAGGATGCTAAATTCATATGCAAACTTCAATGGTTGAAGTAAGCATCGCGGAGTTGGAATCTTCACTATGATGAAACTGTTAAAAGAGTTTAATTTCATCGGAGACGATGAAGATGCTTGCATTTGCAAGAAATTAAGTGGGAGCGCTAAGAAATGTTTCTAATACATTATGTGGATGACATATTGTTGATTGGAAATGATGTATCTTTTTTATTAACACAAGATAAGAATTTTATCTCGATGAAGGACTTAGGCAAAACCCAAATATTTGGAATCAATAAACGCTAATATGGTTGTGCCGAAAGTACATAGATGATATATTAAATGAGTTCAATATAGAAACTATAAGAAAGGTTCTTGTCGCACAGAAAGGATTGAATGAGTTCAATATTGATGATATATTCAAGTGTATTGATATTTGGTAAGTGAAACAAAGATTCAAGTATAGATTGATACTTGATGTATAAAATCACAAAGAGTATTTTATCAATCATGCTGTGATGTGTACAAATCCAGATATGTCCTATGCTCTAAATTTTATGGGCATATACCAGAATGATTCATAAGATGATTATTGGACAATAGTAAAGATATTCTTATGATCTTGTAAAAGAAATAAGTATATATTATTTTGTAGAAGTGGCAAATAGATGGTTAGTTCATTGTAAAAGTATTACATTGATACTAGTTTTTCCACAAAGTGCAAATTAAGTCTATCTCAATCTAAACTAAGGGTGGCACAATATAATGGAAAGTAAGTTCCATAATGGATTTGGATGAGTTCCAAAGTTAAGACATTGTGACAGATACTACAACAAAAGGCTAAGTATATGACTGCTATTATAGCAGCTAAAGAGGGAATTTGTGTCAAGTAGTTTGTTATCAAACTAGGTGTAGTTCACAGCGGGATAATACTATGAAGATATATTGTATGACAATATTATCAACATGTTTTAACCCCAAAGAACTAAAGGTCTCACCAAAGGACCAAATTTATACAAAGCCATCTCATTAGAGAATGAGTGATGCGTAGAGACGCAAAGACATGCAATTACACACGGACCTGGAAGTGTCAGATCCGGAGATTAGTTGACCACTAGCAAACATGTACTTACAACACCGGAAAGCCATATGTGTTGAATACACAAAGGTTTAAAACTAGATTATTGACTCTAGTGCAAGTGGGAGACTATTGGAGATATGCCCAAGAGGCAATAATAAAGTAGGTTATTATCATATCTTCATACTTATGATAAATGTTTACATACCATGCTATAATTGTCTTAAAAGGAAACATTAATACTTGTGTGATTTGTAAACATAAAAGAGTCCCTAGTAAAGCCTCTTGTTAAACTAGCTTGTTGGTTAATATATGATCATGGTTTCCTGATCATGAACATAGAGATGTTATTAACAACAGGGTCATATCATTAGGAGAATGATGTGATGGACATACTCCTATAGTTAAGCGTAGCATAAAGATCAAGTCATTTAATATAGTTCATTTTCTATAAGCTTTCTGATATATAGTAACCTAATTCCTTCGACCATGAGATCATGTTAATCACCATCACCGGAAGGATGCTTTGATGACATCAAACACCACACCGTAACTGGGTGTTTATAAAGGTGGCATTGAGTGTTCGGAAAGTATGTGTGAGGCACATGGATCAAGAGTGGGATTTGTCCATCCATATGACGGATAGATATACTCTGGACCCTCTCGGTGGAATGTCATCCAATTAGCTTGCAAGCATGTGACTGGCTCACAAGGGATCACATATCACGGGAACGAGAAAAGAGTACTTATCAGTAACGAGGTTGAACTAGGTATGCAGAGATACCGACGATCATAACCTCGGATAAGTAAACTATCGTGAGACAAAGGGAAATTGGTATCGTATGTAAGTGGTTCATTCGATCACAAAGTAATCGTAGAAATATGTGGGAGCCATATGAATTTCCAGATTCCTCTATTGGTTATTGTTCGGAGAAGTGTCTCGATCATGTCTCGCATAATTTACGAACCGTAGGGAGACGCACTTAAGGATTCGGCGTTGTTTGAGTAGTTATGGAATAATGAGTAAGAGACTGAATGTTGTTCGGAGTCTCGGATGGGATCCAGGATAACACGAGGAGATCCGGAATGGTCCAGAGAATAAGATTCATATAAGGAAAGTCCTGTTTCGGGGTTGGAGAATGGATCCGGTGTTTTCATCGGGAATGTTCTAGAAGGTTCCGGAATGTCCGGCACTCCGGAGGGGAAGGGTACATGAATGTGTCATACCACTGAAGGGTTTCGCGGCATAGTAAATCAAAATTTTCTACGGAGCGAACAGAGGGAAAGCCAAGATCTAATCTAGGAGATGCAAACAACGAGAGAGATTGGATTAGATCTTCATACCCTTGAAGATTCGCAATGAACGTTCGTCGGAACGTGGGTGATGTAGTCGTACTCGCTTCTCCTCCTCGCGATCCGATCCGATCTAGCACCACAAGTGGCAGTGCCTCCGTGAGATGCACACGTGCAGCACCTCGACGTCTCCTCCTTCCTCGGACCAGCGAGTATGGTGGAGAGATAGATTGGATCTACAACACGACGGCGTGGTGTATATGGTGGAGAATTTCTGTTGCAGGGGAAGGTAGCAAGGCTGCTAGGGCTTGGAGGAAGGTGTGTAGTGTGGGGGAGGGGGCGCACCACCCCTCTATATATAGAGGGGGGCGGCCAGCCCTTGCCCCTCCTCCAAGCCTATCTCTAGTTTAAACAATTTAAACTCTCCCTTATCTAGAAATCCTATCTCTAGTTTAAACGATTTAAACTCTCCCTTATCTAGAAATCCTATCTCTAGTTTAAACGAGTTTAAACTTATCTAGGATCGGCTGGGCCCTATGGGGCCTTGTGCCCCTGGCCCAATGCGGCCAGGACACTCCCTCATAGGCCCATGCCCCCTCCCGGAAGGTGGGGCCACGTTGGTCCCCTTCCGGAAGGTTCTAGAAGCTTCCGATACAATACCGATTAACCCGGAACAATTCCGAACTCCAAAAACTGCACTGCCTTATATGAATCTTATTCTCCGGACCATTCCGGAACCTCTCGTGATATCCCGGATCCCATCCGAGACTCCGAACAAAAATTCATAAACCAATTATCCAATCTATCCTAGCGTCGAGATACGTTAAGTGTGTGACCCTGCGGGTTCGAGAATATGTAGACATGATCTTCTATCAATAATCAACAGCGGGGTCTGGGCACCCATATTGACTCCCACACATTCATCGATGATCATATCGGATGAACCACGATGCCAGGATTCAATCAATCCCATATATATATTCCCTTCGTCTCGCGATATTTTACTTGCCCGAGATTCGATCGTCGGTACCGTCATACCTAGTTCAATCTCGTTCACAGCAAGTACTTTACTCGTTCCGTAATCCGATATCACTTTGTGATTAACTCCTTAACCACATGCTTGCAAGCGGTGTTGATATCGATTACCGAGTGGGCCCGAAGTATATCTCTCCGACTTGGGAGGGACAAATCCCATCTCGATACATACAACCCAACAGATACTTTCCGATCACCTGAGAGACACCTTTATGATCACCCTCTCATAGTATGACGTTTGATGACCTCAAAGATTTCTTACGATACCAGGGAGTTGTATTATCTCATGGTCTAAGGAATACAATATTTGACATAGGAAAAGCTTCGCAAAGATGAACACGATGACACGATCTAATTGCTTCGCTTAGTTTGGGTCTGTCCATCATATCATTCTCCCAATGATATGATCTCATTATTAATCGACAACTCATGTCCATGGTTAGGAAACCTTAACCATCATTAATCAATGAGCTAGTCCATAGAGGCGTACTAGGGACACGGTGTTGTTCATAAACCACACAAGTATCAAAGTTTCCGCTTAATACAATTCTAGCATGGAATATGAACTTTATCATGAACAAGAATTATAATAATAACATCTTTATTATTGCCTCTAGGGCATAATTCCAAATCATGGGTGTTTAAATTTCTGATTTCAAAATGTAGCTCTGCTTTGTCGAGGCAATGCTTCGAGTTTGATACCAGGACCGGAGTCGCAGGGCTTCTTCAAGGAGCATCTCAGATATTTCTCGGCGATTAGATCACGCTTCTGTTGGAGATATGCCATTGCTGTTGCAAGCGCTGCTCGTGGCTGTGCATGTACGAGTTCAAAGAAAAAAGTACATGAAAAAAAAACTAGATCGATTCGATCTACCGACTAAAACAGCTAAGATCAGTCCGAGCTGCTAAAAAAAATTAGAACGGCACAGGTACAGTCAACAAGTTCCTGATCCGGGAGTGATTAAATCGACATTTGTCGGCGACAGCAGGTCAGCTCGACTCCTGGGAAGGAAAATCCGTACGCCAGATGAGATCTGATCTAAGATCTGAACGCAAATTTTGAAAGGAAATCGAGAGATGAATCCATTTTTCGGTAAGATTTGGGTTACCTTCAACGAAAGCCTGCGTGATGCAGGCTCGACGGTGGCTTGACAGAGACTCGACGGAGAGACACGTGCTGATAACGTGTTGCAACACCCCCCGTCGGCTGACCGGTCCCGAGATTGTTTCACACCCGAGGAAAAAGACTAGAGTCAAAGGCACACAGATTACACAAGAAAATGGCACAGAGAACAAAGGAAAACTTTATTGATCTTTCTCTCGGTCAAACTCCCGTACAATGATTGCTCTTCTATTTAGAGACTAGGATAGGATACCCACATGGGCCAACTCTAACCTGGTAAGGCCACACTGAACGAGGCTCTGCCGGCCCAGTTTACCAACACAAACTACAGTGTGGTGTAGGACCGAACCTGATCGATGAGTAGGTGCTGAACTTCAGTTTGAGTTCAAGTAGTAGAATAAGTTACGCTAAGAAAGTGCTCGTCTCGTGCGAGGTAAATAATTAGTACTACTCCTGTGCGGGCATAACTGAACATTAATTGGTTCAACACGCGGCGTGCCCAGACGGAGAGTTCGCATCGAGTAGTTATCAGTTATCAGCGCGCGTGGCAAGGCCAAGGAAAAGCCAGGCCATTTGGCCTAGCCGTTGCGCCTCTGATGCTTAGCAGCGGCCGGAGGACACGGTGACTGTCATCACTTGCCGGCGAAACAGCAGCAGGCACCCCTTGGATACATGTCTCTAAATGTTCACTTGTATCCATTGTTTTGCCTTCCAGCTTCGATGATTCAGAGGTGCATGAACTGGCACTCGCCACGCGCATGGGGGCTACCCTGGAATAGTTTTGTAAAGAACTTCAGGTTACATGCATGTGTCAAACGACTAGGGTCAGCGACAAGCACATCCAGGAACGATTCAAGGTGGTGGGTGACAGGAGATCTAATATATCTTCCCCGGATCCAATAGATTGTTTGTCTGCTCTAACGGTTCAGTTACATGAATCTCACTGTGGCAGTGGCGGAGCCAGGATTTCTATATTGGGTATGCGAAATTACAATAGGATACGAAAATACACAATAATCAATGAAATTGGAAATTCCCATTGAATGTAGTACTCGTAACAATGATCAGATTATTTAGTTACAATGTAAGAAGAGTAAAAGTAGAATTTATATATTCCTTTTTGCACATACAAATCAACAATATACATAAAAAAGTTTTTGTTTAAATTCCCATTGAATACTATGCTAGAATTAATATATAGATACATTCTATTGATCATCTATTTCCAACTGGGAGAATCAGAAATTACATAGTTTTTTTTAGCAAAATAAAAATTTATATATATTCCTTTTTACACCTACAAAACAACAATATACATAAAAAGGTTTTTGTTTAAATTCCCATCGAATACTATGCTAGAATTAATCTACAGATACAATCTATTGATCATCTATTCCCAACTGGGAGAATCGGAAATTACATAGTTTTTTTAGCAAAATAAAAGTTTACAAAGTTGATAAAGAGGCAGAGCTCGTTCTATGCACTTGGGCCGACCTTTTTGAGAAAATGATCGACGTTTCCAACCAGGATAGCCGCCGAAAGTGTAGATCGGTCTAGATCCAGAGCACAAAACGTGGGACAAAGGGATCTGCCTGTCTTGATTTTTCTTGTGTTCTACGCGCAAGAAAGCTACCAATACGTATATATCTTTGTATAAGAGTTTATGTACTGATTTATTTTAAAAAAAATATTGGGTATTCATTGCATACCCTTGAATAAGGCTAGCTACGTCCATGCACTGTGGTACAATGTACCACATGCATCGGACAGTCTCAATTCCCACCTACGAAGAAGAAGAAGAAGAAGAAGAAGAAGAAGAAGAAGAAGAAGAAGAAGAAGTCCAAGTTTACGTGTTTTTATGTGGCCTTGCGGCGTGGGCTCAACGAAAGAGGGCTTTTTCTGTTGTTTCTTTTGCTTTTCCAAAGTGTCTTGTTAATTTTGCTGTCTCTTCCGGATAAGGGAAGCACACCATGCATGCATGTCCTGTTATACATGCCTAGTTTATTTCCTTATTACTCGGGACTTTACACCGTGCTGGGTATTGTCTGTTGTAGGTGGTCAACAACTCCCACAGATTTGTGGCCGTCTCAACACTGTATTCTCCCATGTTTGTAGTCCGGTTCATGAATCAAGTGGGAGACCTCGAGTCATTGGGATTTCAGCAAATTATTATGGGTGGGACATCCTGTTGGCTGGGGAAGAACACACACTCTCCGTCTCCGGAAAAGAAGATGCACCGCGAGAGAAAATCTAAGGGCGTGATTGGTAGCCCGCACCACTTGGAAACATGTCTACTTGTTGTCCACGCGACGTCCACATTGTGGCCAGCGCGCGTGTCAAAGCAACACTCAGCCAGACCCGGTGACAACAGCTGATTCAACCGTTTCCCAGAGCCAGATCCACCCTATCCCTATTGGATGCCTCCCGAGAGCCAACTTCCGCCGCTAGCTGCACAAGTTGCTGCGACCATAGAGATGGGCGAGCTCCTGCATTGCACCGAAAAAGGAGGTAGGAGTATTTCGGTCACCTTCCGCGGAAATTCTCTACTTATTTCTACCCTCTTCCCTCACCTCGAAATGCCAAACCACCATTGCCTGCTTCGAGGTTTCTTCTTCCAGTGGCGGCAAATCTAACGATCGTAACCCCCAGCAGCTAATCTTCTGGCGGCGAGTCCGTAGACATTCACCATGCCGAGCGGGAACACTGACCGCATGTTCTATCTCTATTATGTACAGGAAGTAAGTATAAATCGTTATCTTGACCTGAATCTCCTAGTTTAACAGTCACCGGCTCATCCAATTCATATGTCCACATCATTTTGATATATAGGAGGTCACTAACTGTGGTTTTGTGGCTTTGTTGGACAATGAATGGTCACAGGACGCCAAAAGTGCACTAGAAAGATTGTGGGTAATGTATGAAGACAACACCAGTGCAAGAATTAATAAGAGGGTTTATAATGCTAAACTGGTGAAGGAGATGGAAGAACAAGATTGGCAAAGAAGTATTCAAGTTTCTTGGTTGATGTGAATAAATTCAACGATGAAACTGAGAGAAGGGTTGTGGAGAAAAACTTGTCAAGGATTGATGACAAGGCGGTCCAAGAGTTGCATAATAAAGTGGATATGCTTAAACAAGTGCAGAAATCCTAGACAAAGATAATAAAGGCCAGACAGATTAAATTGGATGAGAAAAAGGAGGATATGAAGGAGGAAAAGAGGAAGTGGTGGCTGTGGTGGGGAGTGATGTCATATGGGATGCCTGGTCCCTTTTTACAAACGTAGTGTTCCACCAAATGGCCCTTGACGGGCCTTTAGTAACACGCACGATTTATTATAAATAAAACATTTGTGAAGGTGGCACACCATTTTGTTTGAGGGTACAAAGAGCAATATCATCGCAGACAGTTTACATACTATAAAGCACATGTGAAATGCATTTCTAGTTTCAAAAGCAAGTTCTACCTCCGATCCATAATAAGTGTCGCAGTTTTCAACTAACATCGGTTCAAAATAGAGACACTTATTATGGATTAGAGGGAGTAATATAGTTCCTACTACTATAGTTCCAAATATATGCACACATCCAAAAAAAAGATATACTTTCTCCATAATTATAAATTTACATGTGAAAGACAACAAAAGCACAACCAGAATATGAAACCAATATAATTTCTACTACTTCTCATCGGAGCAGGAGATATAGATGATCTCCTCGTTGCTAGTGGCGACATTGCCGGCCTCCGGCAGCACCTCCTGCTCCTCAGTCGCATGCTTTCTGTCATCCTTGTGTTTCTTCGCAGTACTCCAGCTAGGCCGCCAGCTGCTGGAGCATCTATCCTCCTCCTCTTTGGCGTAGCGCTCAGCCTCCTCCCACCATTCAAGGTGCGGCGAATCATCTTCCGGTGCCACAGTCGTTGTGTCCTCATCATCCTCCAAATTCATTTCGCATTCGTGTTCCGAGGAGGACCAGCTGACCGAGTGCGAGGGGGAGGAGCTGTCGTAGATGTATGGCGGCAGGAGTGGCGCTCCTTCCCTGTCGAAGTTGCTTTCTCCTCCCCCACCACAGGAGAGGTCTGCTCAACATGGAGAAGATGCACCGGTGGGCACTGCCTGACGCAAAAGGCGAGGAGTCTTCTTGCTTTGGGACATATCAGAGTGTGTCTAATGTAGCACTAGTATGCGCCAATAGGGCGGTGACACGTGGCTTTATGGTTTACGTTGGGGAAGCTGCATCATCCCCAACGCGTAGCACGCTGAGGGAAGAGAAGAGGTTGCGCACGCTCGAACGGAATACTAGTAGAAGTGACCTCGAGAACTCTACAAACTATGATTAATGACTCACCGTTTAAGAAAATGCACAAAAGAGAAACGGTGAAAACTGATCAAAACGTTGATATAAAAGACACAATTTATGGAGAAGAAATCGCGGGATGCTTTGCCACAAGGAAAACGGGTTTTCTATGGCAAGCCATGTGTGTCGTACTTGTTATGATTCTAAAAAACTTTTTGCGTGTGACGTCCCAGCGAACAAACTTGACAAGGCCACATGCAGACGGTCATAATTTCGCGGCGTGAGCACTCTTCCATGCCACACACGGAAAGTGTCTTTCAGTGTGTGATGAGAGACCTTAATAACTTGGTTTGTACCAGTGTGTACACGTTGTGTTCTGTTTTTCGAAAGTACCTTGGTGTGTATCTTGTCGTGGATCTCCAAGCAGGCAACCACCGAATACCCTACCGTCATCCTGAGAAAAAAATGTAGAGATAGATGATGATTAACGCAGAAGAAGCCGTGTCAATCGTGTTGTGCAAAGGAAAACATCCGAAGACAAGATAGAAGTAGATTCGCACCAAGGTAAACATTTTTCCTTTTTACTAGGTGATTTCCCGTGCGTTGCGGCGGGAATAGGTAGCAAAATGTGTTTTCTTTTAGAACATATGAGAGTCATAGCATAAGTTATCCAACAAATTTTTTTGGTAATAATATGAGTGAAAAGCTTCAATTCTAAAAATATGTGTCCAACTTCAGAAAATAGTCATTGCCAGGTTATGGCAAGCAATATCAGAGCACAAACAACCAGAAATAAATTCCCATTGCTCGTGATACATGAGAAAAGGTTTGTAATATAATACGCCAATGTAGTCTGACAAAAACAGCTTTTTTTATGGCTGAGGAAATGGGGCCTTGTGGACTTGAGGGCTGGAATTTGTTGTCCTGTGAATGCATCGTTGGGTGCTCCTTTTGCGCTAGTGGAGAGGAGATCCCTGCCACATTGTAGTTCTTTCAGTTTTGCCAATACTTAGTCTAGCTTCTCTGAAATCTAGAAACTGAAGTCAGTAATCGCACGATAACTGTTGACTGAATTGCATAGAAAAAAGCAACTTTGATGCATCCAGTAAAAAAAGTTAAAATAAACACAACTTGCTGCACACCAGAAAGCAGAAATTTAAGAAATAGGCATGGCTAAGAATATGTAGTGAGAGAACTTGGCATGCCTAGTTGCTTTTTACAGCCACTTACCTTTTATGGCAACGGTCGCAATATGATAGTACAATTAGAAACCCAAGAAGAAATAACCTTGGTACTCTGACATAAGATTTTGTCAGGTGTCCGTGTGCAAGCCTTTGTTAACTCAATCAATTTGATGCTGATATTGGGATGTGTATGTGTTGATGGAAGGCAAACCATAATAAGGAGATGGAAAAGGTGCGTGTAACAGGAAGTATCAAACTATCAATTGCAACGACTGCTTCGTGATGCAAGGAAGATGTCGATCGTCGATGTGGCTGGAGAGACCCACTGTGGTGTATGGATTTTATATCTGAAATCCTGAATCATCACTTCGGATCCTCCATCAGTTTCAGACATGGGCTGCTCAAATGTCTCCATAACTTTCTTCTTATAGAGATCGTGGATGAGAAAGTGGTCAGGATTTCATCGAGAATAGAAAGAGAGATGTCATGGAGAATAGGAAGAGGAGAAGCAAAACCGTGTAGTAGAAGAGATGTCTAAACCATGCCGCCTATTGCGCCCTGTGAGCAGTAAGCTGTTTAAAAGGGCGAGGCCGACTGCTAGGCTACCTCGATCAGTTTCTTTCGCGTGATTATTTTTTAAGTTTCTTGTGCATTCACGATGGACTCCATAAAGTTTGGTACGTTAGTTTTGTGTGGCCATAAAGCAGCCCAAGGATAAATAACAGAGGGAGGCAAGCAGGTGATAAGTAAAATTTAAGAACCGCATGCGCATACTCTAAGAGCATTTCAGTCAACAGGCCATGGTGGCGGCAAAGCTAAGGTGTCATTCACTGAGGATATATGACGTGACATGTTTGCATGTAGAGAGGAATAGGATAGTGGGGGACTCCTATTTAGATATAGAAGATATGGAGTACTCGTCGACATCAGCATGGAACCAGCGCCACTACTATGGAGTGTTGTCTGTTGTGCCTATGAATGAAGCGCCCTATCAGAACATTTTTTTTCGAAACTCCACAAATTTATTAATAATCATCAACAACAACAGTATAAAGAAACTAAAAAAACAAATAGACCTATGAACCACCTAGCGACGACTATAAACACAAGCACGAGCCGAAGACGCGTCACCGTCCGTAGAGTTTGTTATAGTAGACGGACGAAAAGTTTTTTTTCCGTCGTGCTAAGGCCACAAAGGACCAGCGCACTAGAGCAGCAACCATCGTAAATAATAACATCCATAAATCGAAAGCTTGGACTCACTCCAACGAACACGAAAACGGATTAGATCCGAGAAGATCCACCGGACACATGACTCCAAGCGCCCTATCAAAACACTTTAGTGCTTGCAAAGTCAGCTAGGCTGGGTGATAAGATGAAAAGGGATCCATAAACCAATAGATGAGAGGAAGGGTAGTAATGCATGTCCATCTAAGATATTTATGTAGAATTATTTTTAAGACAAAAATCATGAGGGTTGCGTTTTTTTGTCCGGCATATGTTGTGAAGCTACCAATTTTTGGAAGCTCCGCACAACTAAGTTTGACATAGAGATAACTATTTTTCAGACTCGATTTGAGAATAGCAATTCCTTTTTTGTCTTCATGCCAATAGTATAGACATCCTAATTGCTTTGACATTAAGTGCAACATTTCAACATGTGCAATTTGTTCTCAGTAAATAATAATGATATGTACAAGAATTACAAGATGAAATTTAGTAAACAATAGTTATCAAATTTTCCTCACATGCCTATGAATGATATCATACGATCAAAATTGAAAATAGAAACTACTACGAGCAAAGCATGACATCACGCCATCCTTGCGCCTTGGAAGTCGGTACCCCAATTCCGCAACACTTGGCATGACATCATTGCCAAGTTTAACCGCACATCCAATGTCTTCCATCAACGCCAGAAAATCACGAGGTGTAATGGTGAGTTTGCGACGACATCAACGACGGACACGTGCAACGTGATGCAACACTGTGTGGCCATGTGTCCAATGCACTGCCATACCACCCGACGACCATGTTGTTCCAACCATCCACCGGCTAGCGGCCTGCTCTTGCGGTGATCAACTATGTCTATAATTTTAATATTATTAAAACTAACAACTCATAATTATTTTTACAAACCTATTTTACTTCTTTTTTAGTTTTTTTACACACAAAAATTACTCGTAGATAAGTTGAGATCATTAATAAAATTAGCCACATCAAAGGTGTTGTTATGTATGATGATATAATGATCTATGTTATAATTCTAACGTATATTGAGTATTTCAAAAACCCTTGCGCTAAATGGAATATTGAAACAAAACAGGTTTGTTACAAAATTTTAGTTGATTTTTCGCTCTTGCATTAAATTTGAGATGTTTCCCACCAAGTAACATCTCGTTGAATTCGTTCCCCTTTAGATCTAAGAAAATTGGAAAAAACAACATTTCATTACTCGATAGAATTATTCCACTTACAAAACTATAAATTATCTAGATGTGCTGACATATATCCTATTTTGTTTAAATAACTTAGTAGAGAGCTCTGGGGCATATTTGCTTGGTAAGTATCTTACGAGATGTGTTTCTTTTGGTTTACGTTTTCTCCACCTTGGATTCAGGAATTTTTATTTCTGAGTAGACAATTTATTATCCGATATATGTTGGAATGTTTTTATTGAGAAATGTTAGAATGTTGTGCGTTTTAGCAACTTTGTAGAAATTATTTGCTATAGAAAAAAATATTTATAGGGATAACTTAAAGATGGCAATTCCCAATTTTTTATTCACGCCGAACATTAGCGACATCGTATATATGATTGCTTCGCCACTCCTAGTAGTTAGGAATGTTATTTTCTCAATATGAAAATGATGAAAATCGACTGAAACATAAAAACAACCAGTTGTGTGTGAGCAATATGTGATCGGTAAATAATACGCTCGATCTAATCATATAAGATTTACTCAGCTCAAAGTTAGAAATACATGCCATGGCACGAAAACAAAACAAAGACGCTGTAAGGTAGAGAATTATTAGGCGTGACATCGCAGCCAAAGCTTGCTCTTGGCTTGGGCTTGGGCGTATCTTTTTTTTCAAGGACAGGGCCTGGGCGTATCTCAGCGGCCAAAGTCGGCGATGCACGACGGCGTGCCCGCCACAACGACCACCGTCGACACGTGCAGCACGACGCGGCACCGCATAGCCACGCGCACGGTGCGGCGTCCGTACAGCCCGCCGAGAACGCTGATCCTCCCGTCCACTGCCGTCCGGCTCGTGAGCCGCACCTCGCCGCGGCCGAACAGCACCTCCTCGACCACCGCCGGCGCCACCCTGTCGAGGAACACGTCCATGCCGGCGCGCACGGTGCTCGCTCCCCGCGCCGACGCCTCTCCAGGCGGCGCGCTGCCGAGGCCCACGCGGCCCGGTAAGCCGTCGAGGAAGATCTCCGTGGTGCTGGCGCCGAAGCGCATGGACTCGTAGTTGGGGTTCCGGATCACGATCGCCGCGGACAGCGTGGCGTTGATCCGCAAGGGCAAGCCGAGGTCCACGTGGAAGCGCTCGACGGCGACGGAGTCCATGGTGATGTCGGGGTCCCGCACCTTCAAGACGGTGAGGGACAGGACCAGGATCGTCACGGCGGCAACCGCGGTGAGCGCGGCCAGGACGCAGCACGCGCGCCGCAGCAGCCGGCTCCTGTGGACTGGCTTTTCGGCGTCGCTGGCATGCCCTTCCTCGGCATCAGCGTCAGTGTCCAAGAAGGGCTTGGCTCTGGCCTTGGTCTTGGGGGCGTCATAGACGACAGCCGGTTTGGATGAACCTTTGGCGATGGGTTTGGTGGGCGCGGCGTCCGCCATGGGTGGTGGTGCGAGTGGCGTGGCGGACTTGGCATGGCGGTGTGGAAAAGTGGCAATAGCTCTGCTGGTGATCAGCTTGAACGGCGGTTGGGCGCTGGAGGATTTATGGCGGGTAGCCGTCGCAGGGGAATGTGCGGCTGATTTGGCGCCAATTTGGTGGTTGGGGCCTTGGGGGAGTTGGGAGTCGCATTCCGAAAGCCATTGTTGTACGTCCGTCTTAAAACCGGTCAGGGGTGTCGCTCCTATCGACAGGTTGAACGTTGGTGCCCATCCACCGCACGACCATTACATGATCATTGTGCTTATTGCACCGCCCGGCCAATATTGTGCTACACTGTTTTTTCAGAATATTTTTCTTCGAAAAGAGGAATAACAAACCCCGCCTCTGTATCAATTGATTCACATCTTTTCGTTAAAAAGTCTAGTATCCAAATTTATTACAAATCAAGGGTCGCTCAAAGTTGATACATGAATTGACCAGCAAAAGATCAAGAACATATATTCTTATAATTGACTAATATGCTGTCAGCCGGACAGAATGCATCTAGATACCTTAAGTTCCAGCCGACCCTGCGGTAGTAGGGAATACCATAGATATACCCAATGTGAGACCATATGGATAACATGCAAAAAAATTAAAAGTTCTAGTCTTGTTCAAAACTATGTCGTTTCTATCGTCTCCCATATTGACCAATATAAGGCTGAAAAAACAATGAAAATTCTAGCCGTATATTCCGTGTCAACTTCATTGAGCCAGTTTCCAAACATATTGGTGATATTAGCTAGATGAAGATGGTCGGAAGTAAAATTAACAATACGACGTGAGAGGAACAAATGCTCCACTGTCTAAGCAACAATTGGTACACCCAAACCAATTTCTTTCTACTAAGTTTTTTTGCAAGCATACTTTTATTACTGAGGGATCACATGAATATTTTTATCTTAAGTGGTATTTTCAGCTTCTATAAGTACTTAAGAAGAAAACATGTATGATCGTTCCTAAGGTCTTCATATATGGATTTCATCGAAAACACTCTCGAGATATTAGTTACCATAAAATCTATCTGGGTCATCATACAATTTTCCTATCATAAGTCTTTGGCATATGTGTAACCACGATGTCAAATAACTACTAGTTAGTGTTCTCATGAATCCAATATTCAACGGTACATGAGGTAAAACATTTGCAACTGTTACATAATCTGATAGTGCACAATATTATACAATGCTAGGTATTGTTGTGCTAAAGAAAGATCACCCAACCATATATACTCCAAAAACCTTATAGTGGAGCCATCTCCAACTTTAAAATACCCTCTAAAAAGAAACCATCCTTCACTCACATAAGTCCATTCACCAACATGCGCTTATTTATTATTGATCGAACACCAAATTTACAAGTATCATTGTCATTACATGATCATGCAGAACATGTAGTTGTGGCGCCCTAGGTCTAGCGAAACGCGAAATGACTCAAACGAGCGAGAAAATGATTACTGGGCTCCTTCGTATGACAATGAAATATAGGTGAAAAAAGAAGATACAGAACAATCAAACATGTCGGCATTTTAAGTCAGATGGATGCAAATTTGAGAATATATCCAAAGCTAAAAAAATGTGAACAATAAAATGGAGTTGTAAAGTGAAGGCACCCAAAAAGAGGAGAATGGAGAATATTTCTCAAATGAGGAAGCTCAAGAGTGTTGTTGTTCCATAATACGCTATGTAATGTTTGTCTTCATGATTTATAAGTTTTATTTACTTCTCCTTTGTCTCGCTTAACTGTTTTAAAAGTTGTAATACATCATGGTTCTTATGTGCATCAATTGACGTGAAGGGAGATACTTTCCTTACATGGAAGCAACTGATCTTGTACAATGAATCTTGCATATTTAATTTTTTATAGTTAACATACAAATAAAAGGAAATTTAACATACAAAGCAGCCCGCCTAATAGAAAGTTCAGAGCCATCAACCACAAAATGAGATGTGAATTTCCATTATCAAGGTTGCCTGCGAGGAATAATCAGGATTGCTTAAACAAAATGAAATTTAACATACAAAACAACACACCTAATAGAAAGTTCAGAGCCATCAACCACATAATGAGATGTGTATTCCAATTATCAATTGTTCCCTACGAGGAATAATCGGGGTGGCTTGAAGGGATACTTTTAAACTACCAAAAGGAACACATATAGAATAAGAGGATCCTAATAAAATATTTGAGAAAAATAATGATCGAGAACATAACCCAATTATAAAAGATCAAAAGTAAGTGTGCTAGAAAAAACAATGATTTAAAATATAATATATATATATATATATATATATATATATATATATATATGTTACGTATGTCCGGAGAAATCAAATCGAGGTTGTAATACACAATATACAAGTAGATGTGTGTGAAGATTTAACAATATAGGTATGGTGCTAACTACCAAGGACCTCTTGTCGGTGTTGCGAAGGACAAAGTTCCAACATGGAAAATAATTATAGTATATACTTACCAATATCTAAATATAACATAATAATTAATGTACTGGATGTTAAATTTTAGGGTTTGAGAAGCTAGTCTTAGATGCTTTCTTATCACTTCTTTAATGATCACCGAGATCTAAATAATTAGACTATGTTTTGATCATGTCTAAAAAATCAAAAGCTAGCTATGGATGGTTATTAAACCTTTGTTTTAGTAATACCGATGTGAAAATCAAAATATTTCTTTTTCATGCCCAAGAAAGATAAAGTTATTCATAGATTAGTAAGTAATTTGTTGAACCCCAATATAAAATAAAATAAATACTTGCATATGGGTGATAAATGAAAAGCTAGTCGTGGTTAGTTAGTTATTTTTAATCCCTCATTGTAAAGTAATGGGACATTTTGTGCACTATTGTAATTTATTAATCTTTTGAAGCATTGCTTTGAATTTTTTTTGGTTTATTGTATAGTTTGATGCATATTAGTAAAAGTGCAATGGAGAAGACAACAAACAAAGGTATTCCAAATGGGGAACTTTTCCAGGTTAAGTAGAGGTAGGGGTGCATGTGTAACCTAACATATATGGGGTTTCTTAAAATGTAAGCACAAGTTGGCGCTAAAATGGGAAGTACATCAGTAAACTATTGCTAAAGTGCTTAAAATATTAATAAATTACAGAAGTTTGCAAAGTTGTCCAAGAGTCTATAGAGGCAGTTCGCAATTCATTTCCCCTTTGTGTTTGTGTTTTACGGAATACCTATTAATTTAAGCATGTCAATCCTCCCATCAAACTAACTATATATAGATAGACAATGCTAACTAGAAAAATATTGTAACTTGAGCTTATTGACTAGATGGTATTAATCGAAAAAACCTACTCCCTCCAATCCATAATAAGTGTCGCTAATTTTGTACAACTTTGTACTAAATCAGCTACACTTATTATGGAACAGAAGGAGTGGATGACATAATTAAACAAATAGTGTAGACCATTTCAAATTTTTGAGCATTGAGTGCCACCCATGTTTCCACTACAATATAACCAAAATATTAAAGTTTAAGTTAGAAAGACATCGGTTAATGGCAAAACACATACATTTTATCCTTTTATCTATGAGGCTTAATTTTGTTTACCAATGATGACACCTTTTATCTCCCACGGTTCAATACACTCACTTCCATATTGAAACTTGCTACAAATATCCCATGCACTTGGGGTTATTAGTTGTCGATGCGGGGAGCGATATGAGGTGTTGGGGATATGTATCGAAAGGTGGCGTGGACATATTGAAGGGTAAATATGACTAAGATACGAGCATGACGTCAAAGAAGATAGAAAGATATTATTTTGGGTTCAACTATTGTTGGCAACTCATGCATTCTACATTCAGTTTTGTTTGTAATCTTGTTCTCCAGCCTCCACTAAGGTTTTTGTTACGCACTAGATATTCACTATATTAAGAAGCATAAACTAAATGAACATACATAATACCTTTTGTTTCTTAGACTTATTGAGAATTCCTTGCAACACCATCGCAAACTAAATAAATAAATAAAATGTTTTTCACGACAAACTAGATTGTTAGTTTAGCATAAGAAAATAAAATAGTGAATTGTTTTACAAATGGAAATCTTAATGTATAAAAATGTGATTATATTTGTAGTTGTACTAATTATACTTAAAACACTATTCAATCAAGATGATAAATTACAAAGTGACATACACGTATTGAAAAAATAATTATCATCATGAAGTAAAAATGTTCAATATAAAGGTATAAAACTATTAACTTAAGGACTTAGAGCAGCTCTAAAATATATTATAAATATGTTCCCTTAAAAATATGTATAAATGGCACCGAAACCTTGCTTTAAGGTTTGGAAAATCCTCTACTAGAATAGAACCCATAAGCAAGAACTGATAAATTAAAAAACTTGCCTTCATGGCAAAATTGAGGGATGAACTAGATCATAAAAGGATCATATATATATATATATATATATATATATATATTTCCATAGTTATAGAAAACAAAAGACTATGTTCATAAATAGACTAGATTGGGATGAACTAACCCCGAATTTACCAAAATTCGTCTCTGGGAAACCTCACCAGAGCCTACGGGCGTGGCTGTGAAGTTCACTTGTCGTCAGGGCGTCGTCGATGACCTCCCTTTTCATGCGTCACGTCAGGAGGTATTTCTCTTTTTCAATGGCTGCTTGCATCATCATGGCGTCGTTGTGTTCCTCATCGTGGCGGCGTGGGCTCGGCTTGAGCGGCACATCATCATCTCCATCGCGCATTGCTCATATTTATTGAGAATGTTTCTTATTGACATTCGCTTTTGTAAGTTTTATATATCAAATATTTTCTAGCAAATAATAAATAGATACATTGGTGTTTAAAAATAATGTTCATAGTGTGAAATACACTCCAGGAAACTGTATTCTACAAACCAATTTGTAATTTGTAGGCTCTTGCATTTGCCATGGCATGCCATGTCTCCTCCAAAATGCACTTCCTATGCACATATGTGTATATTGACTAATAAATTTTTGGAGTTAAATTCTACCCTGTTCACATGGACTCCAATGATATTTCCGGACAGTATAGAAGCAAATCCCAATGCGGTGTACATGCTTATAAACATCGGGCTCTCTTGCTCAATCGTAGCCATGAATTTTTATCCACCCAATAAATAATTTGGTAACATGGTGCTTAAAACATATGCGTCTTACTTCCATTGGATAATAGGTTCATTAATATTCCTTCATGAACGGATAACATATTGAGAAAAGTATGGAAAGTGTACAACAATCTCTCTATGAAAGCTTGCATTGTATCCTCTAGAGCCCTCCTTTATAACGTAATTACTTTCTTATAGTCCAACACAATGTGCAAGTTAAGGATTCCCACATCTCTAAGAAAGGATGACAACGGTAAATTACCCCCCAAAGCTTCAATTCTAATATTCTTCAAGCATGCCCCATCAACATTTGCTTTGACGACTATAGCCGAGGATATTGAGTCATACCAATGGGCTTGGCCAGTAGGTACCAATACAATGGCTATCACAAGATTGACAAGTGATGCTATATCAGCAATATTGTTGCTCTTGACAAATAAGTTCTGAGAGAGAGAGAGAGAGAGAGAGAGCTAGCTTTGTCACTCGCCTTCCTTCTCACAGTCATGGTCTCCTAGGTAGTGACTAGCAAGATGATAAATTCAACATGTGATAAAGATTCCGTTGCAAAAGAAGTCCTATATTTTGCACCCGGTTCTCTCTCGTAGCGCACATGAGCTCTACCAGTAGTTCATTCTCTAATATCCGAACACAGCTAGAACATTCGATCATGGAGTGTCACCAATAATATTTAGTGCCGCATAAAGAACAATGGTCGGGACATGCTCCTATGATGGATGAGATCCCCAATGGACATTGATTATTGTGCCAAATGCTAGAGTAAGATTTTAAATCATAAGAGTACATTTCACATGCCTCTTAATCGAACTAGGGTGATCCCTAGCATGATCAAACTTTGTTCGTATGCCCTCCTATGATGCCACCTGGCACTTCTTGGTGCCGAGCAACATGCAGAATGCATATTGGATAGTGATGTCAACATGCTTATCAAAGTTTCACGCACGAATATCTGATATTATGCGGGTGCATTGAGGTACAAACACAATGGTGGCAACCATATGGGTAAATGTTTAATGCGCCTTTTTTCTTGTCCCATGTTGTTGAGGTTACATCAATCAAATCACCTACCAGATACAGTAGATCATCAGTTAAGCACACAATCGAATGATATTTTGGGAGAACAATAACTTATATTGATTTGATAGAGATTATATATAGAAGGGGAGCCGGCCGACTTAGGGTTTTTCCCAACCGACTATAGGATTCCTTATCCTATATAAATACATGTCTAATACCCCCCCCCCCCTCCCGCAGTGTCAACATCGGGTGCCACGATGTTGAGACTGGAGCGAATATCAGTAAAAGCAGCAGTTGGTAGACTCTTGGTGAAGATATCTGCATTGTGCACTTGTGGGAACGTGAAAAACACAAAACTCTTCAAGGGATACCTTCTCTCTAACAAAGTGAATATCAATCTCTATGTACTTGGTATGGTAATGCTGGACCGGATTGGAGGTCATATAGACCGTAGATATTATCACAATAGACAATGGTAGCATGCTTAATAGGACGATTAAGCTCGACGAGTAGTTGACAGATCTAAACCGCTTTAGGGACTGTATGGGCAACTGATCCGTATTCTGCTTTAGCTGAGGACTTGAAAACTATAACCTGACTTCTAAAAGACGAAAAAACAAGATTATCATCCAAATAAACACAAAAGCCGGACGTGGATCATCGAGTATCTGGACAACTTGTCCAGTCTGCGTCGGAATAAATTGTCAAGCTTGTAGGAGAAGAAGAATTTATAAGTCTCTGGAAAGTTTAAAGCACGCTACAAATTGAACTATAACTTATTTTGCTCCTGCCAATAAGATTTTCTCTGTTTACTCTTATACATTGTGCTAGACGCAGTCTTTAAGGTATTCAGAAGCCCCATATGTGATCTTCCGACATACGATTGGCATGCCAATATACTTCTTGCTCGATGACTCATTGAGTACGTTTGAAATACCATTGGTCTCTTAGGGTGTGTTTAGTAGATCGGGGCAATCTAGAAAATATCTTCTCATCCCATGTTTTATTGTTTGGTAGATCGAGTCGATTGCATCTAGCTATGCCCACCTCATACGGAAACATCCCCTCAGCCCTGCCCAGTTGCGAAGCTAAAATCGAGTTTCGCAACTCGGTAGGGCTGAGTCCATCCTGTGTGTCCGCTCCAGCGCGACAGGGGTCGATGCCCCGCGCCCCTCACGACAGGCCATTCCTCCCGCAGCCTCATTTCTCCTCTCTCTCTTCTTCCGCCCGAAGCTCCTCTCTCACGTCCCCATCCAACCAAGCCGGCGACAGGCAGCAAGATGAGCAGCAGAGGCGCCTCAGGCGTCAGGCAGCAGGTACCGAACAGGCGGAGCAGTGGCGATGCAACCTCTCTGTGGCGGCACAGTCTCCCATCGGCGGCGCATTGAGTAGCCATCGATTTGCGTGGCGGCGGGGCAGGAGAGGCTCGGCCTGGCTGCGGCGGTGCCCGACGCGTGGCAGTGGAGGCCCCCGGTGCGGTACGGTGCGGAGGTGCCCGACTCTCGCTGGTGGTTCCTCTTGCCGGCGATGGCACCGAAGCCCGAGCCCAACATCATAGGGACCTGATTGCTTTTTCTATTTTCTATTCAGGGACCTACTTGTTGTTTAATAACGTCTGGCCTGGCTCGTGTCATACAGGCCACCAAACACAGTCTTAACCGAGCACAGCTCAGCTCGTACGATCACAACACTGTAAAATTAATTATATGTAGTCCACGTAGCTAGACTCAGCATATATGAGATGAGATAGACAATACAGGCTACCAAACACACCTTTAGGGACTCAGCGGAGCAGCGCCAACCTTTGCTACAGAATATAGAGGGTATTTCACAATTGATTCTCTATTCAGAAGTTTGACAGTACATCTTGGGCGACCGGGAGATTCCTTCCACCACTTCACCATTTTCACTGATAAACAGTAGTCTGAGGGGAAGAAAAAAAGAGGAAGTGTATTGTTCAGTGATGCTCCTCCTTTCGCATTGGCCTAGCCCAGGTACAAACGGAAACGGGCTGGACCGGTTTCATCTGCACCTTATTGTGAATACACGTAAACGCTATCGATGGGTACTGGGCTGGAATGAATCTCCCTGCAGATATCATGGCCTGTCAGCACGATACAACTTTGAACAAACAGGACCCGAAATATCAGAGGACCACAATACTGTCTCACTCTCGGTGTGAGCCAACTTTGAGTAGGACGTGATGGCTTAAAAATTTGACCATAGAAAGTCGGCACGCTGATTCGATCCATAAACTCTCAGTTATAATCTTCAAGCGTACAAGGGAGGTCAAAGATGAACCCTGATTTATCGTTCGGCGAACAGTTCCCCTCCCTCTCCTCCTTCCTACCAAGGTCCAAGGTGGCTAGAGTTTCGTCGTCTCCTGTTGGCGCCGTTGTCGATCTGCCTCGCTTCTATGGCCTTCGGACCATGGAGGTGGGATTGATTTTGGCCCCCGTCGGCGGGAGGGATCCGTTTTCCTGTTTTTAGGATTCAAGTTTGGTTTGACGGTATTTAGGTGGTGGTGGCGGCGTCTCTTCCAATAAGGTCTTCCTGGCTTTAGCCTCATCTCGATGGTAACGTCGAGGAGCTTTTGAGAGTGGTGTGGTACTCGAGGACTTCTTTCGATTGTGGGCATCTTCAGATTGTTACGGAGTTTCATAGATAGTTCTTTTTTCTTCGTCTCCCGGGCGGATATGGTATTTCTGACCTGTTTGGCGACTTTATGTCCGCAACCAACACGTCAGGCGGCTGGCTCAGGAAGGAGCAGTGGCACGCCATCGACATAGTCTAGAGGTTGAAGATGAATGACTTTTTAAAGATAATAATATAATTTTCGTTTTTTTTTAGTGCTCTGTATAGTTCCTAAAAGAAAATCTTCAAGCGTGTACAGACAACAAAGGATGGAGTATCGAGATCCGCTGCCAAAGAAAGAATGAGAAAAGAAGAGTGAAACTGGGAGTATTTTACAGAAGCTGCTTGGTGGGCACGATGCGATCGGTGCAGTGCGAGACAGGCGGCATCATCAGATAAGGACGGACGGGAGGAGATGCCAGATCCGAGGCAGGCAGAGCACCGTCCACCATGGGGAGCAGACCATCGCGCCGCGTGGGGTGCCGAGCAGAAGCTTCGTCTCCTCTCCTTTTTTTTTTTCCCCATCGCCACCAAATTCCCCTCGCCGTTGCACGAATCCACGCTACCCCCAAAAAAAAGTCCACCAGAAAACTTGGACCAGTACCTCAAGTGGGCGGTCGATCGGGTGGCCTGATATCATCGGCCTTCACGTATCTAGCTAGTTGTACCAAAACACAAAAAAGAAAGAAAATTCCCCACTCGATCTCGATCTCGATCGATCGGATTCCACGCGGTGCCCTCCTCCTTCCTCCTATAAACGCCGCGTGCGTGCGTCCTCATCTGTCTCCGGTATTCTTCTTCTTCTCCTCCTCCTTCCCAAGAACACTCTGCGCACCACCACCGTCCGTAAGATCCCGAGCAGAGGAAGCAGAGTGAGTTCGTCGATCGCCGGCGTGCGCGCGGGCATGGCGGGGCTGATGGACAAGGCGAAGGGGTTCGTGGCGGACAAGATCGCGCACATGCCCAAGCCGGAGGCGTCGCTGGACAAGGTGAGCTTCAAGGGCATGACCCGCGACGCCATCACCGTGCACAGCCACGTCAACGTCACCAACCCCTACTCCCACCGCATCCCCATCTGCGACATCGCGTACGTACTCAAGTGCGGAGGAAAGTAAGATCCACAACCTCCTCCTTCTTCTTCTTCTTCCTGTTCTTCGTCATGATCATGGTCAACACACACAGACCACCATGAGATCGACGGCTGATCCTCGCTTTGCCTATTTGACAGGGAGGTGGCGTCCGGCACGATCCCGGACCCGGGCTGGATCGAGGACAGCGGCGAGATCACCAAGCTGGAGGTGCCGGCCAAGGTGCCCTACAACGTGCTCATCACGCTCATGAAGGACCTGGGCAGGGACTGGGACATCGACTACGAGCTCGAGGTCAACCTCACAATCGACCTACCCATCTTCGGCAACATCACCATCCCGCTCAAGACCGCAGGCGAGTTCAAGATGCCCACGCTC
Source organism: Avena longiglumis (assembly GCA_030063025.1). Classification (NCBI taxonomy): domain Eukaryota; kingdom Viridiplantae; phylum Streptophyta; class Magnoliopsida; order Poales; family Poaceae; genus Avena; species Avena longiglumis. Next base: position 559,058,647 of record CP125974.1, read on the forward strand.
AGCGACTTCTTCGGCGGAGGCAACAAGGAAGAAGAAGCCGCCGTAGCCGCTGCCGCCCAGTAGTAGAACGCAATGATGGATTCGCAGAGATGCTCCGCTGCCCGATCTAGCTAGCCTGCTCTGCTTTTGCCTCTACTGTAATGGCCGCAATAATAATGAGGGAATAGCCATGGTTTGACTCTCTCCAAATCGCTGCGCCGATATTTTCTTTGTGATCACAAGGAGATCTACTTGTCGTTATCAAACGCGCATTCGGCACTAAATTAAGGCAGGCTTCTTCAATTAAAGAATATGGGTGTGTTTGGATTGTGGCCAAAGTGTATCTTACCAATATTTTGGTCATGACCAAAAGATTGGCTCTTGTTTGGATTGTTGCCAACTTTTTGGTATGCCAATGCTCCACTATCAATTCTAGTTCAACTTTTTAGCAAATGTTAGCCAACTTGTAGGCAAGCAAAGGTTTAACCAAAATTTTGGCTAGCCAAATATTTGGTGGGGCAATCTTGGACACAAACCAAACACACCATCCAAAATTATATGCTACTAGTTGCCCTTTTTAGTGCGACGTACCGATATATTTCATTATTACCAAATCAAAACAGAGAATCTATAGCAAAGCCTGGCACTAGATAGAAGCATCTTCCATCATAATATATATTCTCTTCATAAAAAATATTCTCTGATATGATTTTTCAAAAAAAAAATCTGATACTCCCTCGGTTCTAAAATAGATGTCTTAATTTTTTAAAATTTAGATTAATCTATATACTAAATAGTGTCTCGATTCATCTAAATTTTGATAAATCTAAGATATCTATTTTAAAACGAAAAGAGTATGATTTTTCAAGGTTGTCACACGTCCAACTTTTTTATGATGTGAGCGAGAGAGCAATAGCCAAGACAAGGGAATCCATGCTCGAGATCGGCTTGTCAGCATCGAAATAATCAGGCTCCTTCAGTTCAGTGTTCGTAAGCTGATAACAGAAGCAGAACAACCATTACCCATAGCCATAGGGACACCGGGTGAGGTAGCTAAATGGAGTAGTACAAGTACAATTTTTGGATTTGTCTAGGATGCCCATGAATATTCGACACGGACGAACAGGGCTAAATTTTTTTAAATAATACATTTTTTTAATTGTTTTTCACAAATAATACGCAAAACGGGCAAATTGAAATTCTGACGGTCCGTCGTCCGTTCAACGGACGACACAACAGCTTCGTCTGTTGAAGAGACGACCGACATGTCTTTTTTTGTTCAAAAGACGACCGGTTTGTCTTCTTTTCTTTAAAAGACGACACGTCTTTGTCGAGCTGTCGGGTGATAGGGGGTCAGCTTCGTCGTCTGTTGAAGGGACGACGCGTGTTTCGTCCGTTGAACGGATGACGCGGCCCAGCATATAGCTAGCTCGCCTGCCCGTGCTTGCCCGTCGTCCTCCTTCCCAGCTCGCGCGCCTCCCTCTCTGGCTGTTCTTCCTCTCTCGCTTGCTCTCATTTTTTCAGCTGTTGCACCGATTTGTAGCCCAGATTTTTATCCAAACTCGTTGCTCTAACACATTGGCAAGCTAGTAGAGTCCCGATCTACTAATGGGATAGCCTGGTGTGGTGATTTGAGTCGTTTTGGTGGAGGGATCTGGTGGTGTTCTTGTTGAGCAATGGCCATGGTGGAGGCTGGTGCTGGGACTTGAGGAAGGTGCATGGTGGAGGTGCTGATCCGTTGACCTGAGGCAGCTGCACGGCAGGACTTCGCACGCTTCAAGGGTAAACCCTAATTTCTTTATAATTGCAGTCATGTGTGTATGTTTATAGCTAGCCTTTGATGGGGTCTGTTAGATGCAAGATATTTGTAGAGTATTGTGTGTCAATGTACCTGTTTTTGACTATTTTCGGTATTTTTTAGGTCGAAAATCATGTCAAATAATGTAGTGTTTAGGTTCTTGTATGGTCCTGATTCCGTCAGAATAAACCAGCACGGAGTTGATTTGAGCGAGTTTAGATTTATGGATGAAGTGCTTCAGAATCCTGAAACAGTGTCCGTTACTTAGTTGAAGGATTGTTATGTGTTCGTTTAGGGCTCCCTCCTACCCATACTGTCGGTGTGCATGCTTTATGGACTAAGTCAAGGCAAACCCCTAATTTTTATTTAAGGCCAATAGAAGCGCAACAGAAATGGGTCAAATTTGTGCAAGCTTGCGGAAAAGAAGTTAACCCCAGTCTCTTAGTGTTACGTGGCGAAAGAGGTTGGGTATGATCATGGCCATAGTAGTCGACCGGTCATCTTTGAGGTAGTTATGATCATGGCGAGTAGTCGACCGTCATCTTTGGAGGTAGTTATGATCATGGCGAGTAGTCGAGGCCAAGAGGGTGGCGCGGTTATGAATCAGTCACGATAGCTATGCACACACGGGGTGATGGTTATGTATCGAGGACGGTGGTGAAGGATTAGGGAAGACATATTCGATTAAGCGGCGATGAGGACGAGATATATGATGGTTTGTTGCAACATCAAATGGAAGCCGAAGACTCAGAAGGCAACAGTGATATGGCTGATGATTCTGGCGAGTCTGATCAAGAAGATATCGGCCAACCTATTCCGGCATCATGGAATAATGACAACACAACAACAATGACTGTGAACGATGGGCATGATTCGGCGTGGCATTATCACGCGAACAGCATCTCTCTGGGTGCATTATATCCTAGCAAGAGACATCTGCAGGAAGCAATTGTTGAGTGGTCAATGTCCATGCAACGGGTCTTGAAAACGAAGGTGTCATCACAACAATATTTGACATTGGTTTGCGAGGAAGCTGGATGTCCTGCAAGGGTGCATGCCCATGTCCCTAGGTATGACACAAACTGGAAGGTCACCGATGTTGTGATGCACACATGCACACTTGAAAGTGTCCTTCAGGACCATCGTAACCTCACGTCAACCCTCCTGGCTAGACTGTTGTACACAGAGATAATGGAGGGCAAAGCCATGGGGGTGAAAGCTATCATTAACAAAGTTTTTGTCAGATTCCGCTACAATATTTCATACGGGAAGGCTTGGAGGACTAAGCAAAGGGCACTAGAGGCAAGGTTTGGTTCGTTTCGAGACGGGTATGACTGTGTTGTTAGGATGCTCCAGACACTGCAGGCTAGGAATCCAGGCACCTACGTGGACATCCAACACTTTACATTGCCACAGGAACCTAATTTGAGGGTACTTCATCGAGTGTTCTTCTCATTTGCTATATGCATAGAAGCTTTCACTCACTATCGACCAGTCATCTGTGTGGATGGTACATTTCTCACTGGCAAGTATAGGGGTCAGATATTGACTGCCATAGGCCAAGATGGAAACAATCAAGTTGTTCCACTTGCTTTTGCTTTCGTGGAGAGCAAGAACACCGAGAATTGGGTATAGTTTTTCAGGCAGCTGAAGATAGCAATTGTGGGAGATACACCGAATGTATGCGTGCTTCATGATAGGCATCCAGGTATACTAAGCGCGATAAAGAATCTCACACAGCCCACTCCTGATGAAGTAACTCCATGGCTGGACATGCAGAGTCGTTGGTGCATGCGGCATCTAGGGGCCAATTTTTTTCTCACAGTTCAGGAACAAGGCTCTTATGAACCTATTCAAGAAGCTTTGCAAGCAGAACCAAGAGTGGAAGTATATCAAGTGTCGTGGCTATCTTGATGACTTCACTAAAAAACATGTGACTCAAAGGAGAGAAGCTAGAGCAGCAGCGGTCGCGGCTCATGCAGCGGCGTTAGCTTCACAGGCAACAACAGGAGCAGCACCACCGGAGGAAGAACCCATTGCCCTTTGTGAATTGCCAGGATTTGACCAACCTGGTACTAGGAGAAGGCCTGGCAGAAGGATTAAAAATTTTTAGGAATGGATACAACACGAGCCTGTAGAGAGGTGGTCTCTGCTACATGACACTCATGGTGCTAGGTTTGGCGTCATGACTACAAATCTGGCTGAAACTTACAACTTTGTCTTGAGAGGAAGTAGGGCTCTACCATTAACAGCCATTGTGGAGTGTATTTTCATCGGAACTCTAAAGTATTTCAGAGACAGACTCCAGATGGCTCAGATGCATATCATGAACAACCCAAACACGAGGTATTGTTCAAAGATCATGCATTACATGGATGCCAAGATGGAGAAGGCTCGGTCCATGCATGTCATCGCCATCGGTAATCAGGAAAGAAGGTTCGAGGTACGCCTCTCTTCCAACCGGATTGGAACATGAGAAGAGGTAAAGACACAGGAGGTGAGGATAGGCAACGAAGTCTGGCCAACGTGTGAGTGCACGTGCAATAAACCCAAGATGTTGCATCTGCCTTGCTCTCATGTACTAGCTGCATGCGGGATGATGGGTATGGATGCGATCTCGTTTGTGTCTCCTTATTTCCTTAAGGACGCGGTGGTCAATACGTGGACAGGCGAGATGATGGGATATAGGGCATGGGGAAACTAGATGTGTGAAACTATGTCTTAAATTTGTTAGATGTGTGGAACTATGTCTTAAATTTGTAATATGTGTGGAACTATGTCTTAAATTTGTAATATGTGTGGAACTATGTCTTAAATTTGTAATATGTGTGGAACTATATCTTAAATTTGTAATATGTGTGGAACTATGTCTTAAATTTGTAATATGTGTGGAACTTTCTCTTAAATTTGCAATATGTGTGGAACTAATGTGCAGATGGCGGGATCTTTGCTGAATGCTGACATAGATAGAAAGCACCGGTCGACGGTACTGGATGCTAACCCGGGGTCCTTGAAGCACCTAGTGACTCGCACTCCCATTTCGAACTGGTGCATACATCCTGATTGGCTTCAGAGGCATGTGACATTTATTTCTCTTGCTGTTGGGATATTTATGGGACAATGTGACTAAACTGTTCTGCTTTCTTCTTATGTAGATTGAAGTGGGCTGGGATCTTACCCTTCGTTCGTTTGGTTCAGGCCACTCGTATGGAGGAGATAGAAGGGCGATAACTTGGGTTCCAGACTAGTCGCTTACAGTACGACTCGTCTTTGCTCACGTGCTTGGTGGATCGATGGAGGCCCGAGACTCACACTTTCCATTTTCGATGGGGAGAGATGGCTCCTACCCTTCAGGATATCTCGTACTTGCCGGGACTTCCGTTGGCTGGCGTGCCCATAGGCCCAGTGGATCCACTGGCAAATTGGGCCCAAGACATGGCCCAACGATTCTTTGGCATCCGTGATGGAGCTCAGGCCTTTGGCCATGACAATCATGGGCCAAAATTTGAATGGTTGGAGCAGTATCAGGTGTGTTTCATTTATTTGTTCTATTTTGTTGGAGAAGTATCATGTACTGAAAATTGTTCTATTTGCCAATTGTGGCATCCCGCTAAAACCACTACTAGAAAATCGCGTTGTTTTTGTGCATTGCATCATCATGACCGCATGCTCATGTCATCATGCCACATTGCATTTGATCATCGTCATCATCATGCATATTAATTTGCCTAAAAACTATTTGTGAAAGACAATCGTTTTCTAAAATTAGCCCTCCTTCTATTTCAAATTAAACCCCCGGATGTTCCCGGATGATTTTAATTTGTCTAAAAACTAATTACAAAAGTTATTTTAAAATTAAATAAAAACCTATAATATTTTTAGTGGGTCAGTCGAACGGGCCGATTCGACCCAGTCGACCACCCCAGTAATTAAAACGGTCCACCTAAACCAGCCCCCCCTATTTCCTATTCCCACCTAGTCCTAATCTACCCACCACTCACAGCTTGCCACCTCACCCTCTTTCCCCAATTCCTACCCACCCCGCCACCTCATCAATCCTAGACTCCCCCCCGCTCTCTCTTTCTCACTCAGCCCCCTCCTACCCCTCTCCCTTACAGGCTGGCCCCACCTGATCCTCCCTCTCTTTCCCCAGTCAACTCTCTCCTCCCTGGCCCACGCTCGCCCACACCCCCCTCTTGGACCGGTCCACCCCACCGCTGTCCCCAGGCCCCACCACGCCCACCTCTCCCTGGTCCCACCCCCACACGCGCCTCCCACACGGCCCTCCCTCCCCCACCTTCTCCCGTCCTCCTCTCGCCAGACCCCCCTTTCCCGCGACCGACGCGGCCCCTCTGTCCCCCCCCCCGCTACCGCGTTCCTCGCCGGAGTCCCCTCTGCGGCCGCCGTCCGCCGCCGGTGACCGCTTCCCCGCCGCCCTCTGCTCCTCCTCCTCGGCCATGCCGCGCCCGCACGCGCCACGCCGTGGCCTCCTCCTTGTGCTCCCCTCGCCTCGGCCTCCGCTGCCAGCCGCCCGAGCCTCCCTCGCCGCGTCCCGACCCGGCGCCTCCCGCTCCGTGGCCCCTACTCGTCCTCCTCCGGTCCCATGCAGCCACCTCTCTTCCTCCCAGGCGCCAGCTCCCGCCTCACCTCGCTTCCCCTCGAGCTCCTCTCCGGCCGGCCTCGCCCCAGCCCTCCTCGCCGCCGGCGCGCTCCCGACCCTCACGCCCGCCTCTTCCACCTCGCGGCACTGGCGCCAGGCTCGCCTCGGCCACGCATCCCGCTCCTCCCGTCGCCTCCTCAGCCGGCGAGCCCTACCTCTGTCGTCCGCCTCTCCGTGGGCCCGCCTCCGCCGCACCTCGCCGCACCCTCCATCTCCTCTGCCGCCTGCTCGGCCCGTCTGCGTCTGCCCGGCTCGTTCGCTGTTGCCGGCGGTCCCTCCTCTCCCCGCCGGCCTGCGCGAGCCCCGGACCCCGCTCAAGCTCGCCGCCATTGGTCTCCTCCGCCGCGGGCCCCGCTCCGGCGAGCGTCCTCCTTCCCCGCCGGCCTAGCGCCTCCTCGTCGTCCCGTCCATGTCCTGCGTCGCCCTGTCAAGTACCGTGTACCTCGCCGCTTGAACCTCAGTATGTGTGTGTTGACCAGCAGCGGACATAATTCTCTCCATCGGCAAGGTTGGCCCCGACATGTGCCAGGTGACAAGTATGACCCGCAAGAAGTTGCGAGGCTCTCAAGCTCTACCGACGCCAAGATCTCACGGCGCCGGCGCCCGAGGACCCCGACATGATCTCCGACACGGGTTCGCCAAGTACTCCCTCGAGGACGCCAAGTACTTCATCCCGAACGCCATGACCGTCGACATGACCCGAAGACCCGGATGCGACAAGATCTGCCCCGTTGCTCGAGAGTGTTCTGCTGAGGCCGATCCGTCAAACCCTGAACCCTGAGACCGAACCCCGCACCCCCGGAACCCCAAGTTCGCCGAGAACCCCCTAATGTGTGAACCCTTTCCCGAAACCCTATTTTATAATATAATACAACTTGTTGCATATTAATCATTCATCTCGCATGCATATCCTTGGTTTGGGGGCCTTATGCCGATTCATCTCTAATTAAATATGGGGCCCATATGCGGGCAAACCTAGTCTTATATTGGCCTCATTTAAGTTTGTGTAGCGAACCGGTAACTTATTTTGCCATGTTAAGACAACATCTAAATTGTGGGGTAGTTAAACAACTTGAACCACTTAAGTAATTGTCGGGATCCCGGTTCCGTTTAATATGACTAATTGCATCGCACCTTGCCATGCCATACATCATACATGCATCATGCCCGATATTTTGCCGTAGTATTAAATATTGCATACGTTGTTTATTCTAGCGTTTTGCTTCTTCGCGAATAAGGCCGTTGAGTTGATGCGAGTGTCGACCCGATATTCGGTTGAACCTTCGGCAATGTTTTCAGGCGAGCATCTCCCCCTTTCTACCTATCTTACTTTTATAGTATTTATTCCCTCCTGTTGATCTATTGCTATCTGTGTTGCGATGCTCTAGTTTTCGGACCCGTGATATCCCTTGCAGCCTTATATTTGCCTTGGACACATCCCATTACATGTTGTTTGGTAGATAGTTGGACTTGCGCGTCGTAGTCGCTTGCTCAAGTGTTGTTGCGTGTCGTCAAGTGCCACAGTTGTTGGTGTATGGCCGCATGTTTGATGTTGGAGATGATCATGGCTTTACTTATCGTTCACTTTCATTACTGTTTAACAACTAAAATTGAAGTAAGTAAGCAGAGGCATAGGTGGGCAATAGATGTTATTTGGTTTTTAACCGTCCACTTGTGTCCCGTAGGACCCCGAGTGCTTGATACCTGTTCCTTGATTTTATCGCGCTATCCACATCCGGGAGGCTTATGGGACCCCCCTGAGCCAGAGCTTGATTCAGTCTTATTTCTTGGGGCCACAAACTAGTTTGAGGTTTTATTACTATCCTGTACTTATGCCATGCTACTGCTTTATTACGATTGTGCGAGGAGCACGCTGTCTTTATTTAGGATCGTGGCGATTCCGGTGTCGACAAGCCCAGTTTTGGGTTCCCGATCGTTCTGACCGTCCCCACAACCTTGAGTCGTCTCGGAGCCCGGCCGTTGATGGTCTACTTTAAGGGTGGCCCCTGAAATATTCTGAATCCTGTGATTGCTTTGTCGTGAAGGCCTCGTTGGGTTTTGATTTGGTTTTCGAGGTTGATCGAGTGTGTGTTGCTATTGGTGCACCCGGCAGGTAAAACTTCTAAAGCCGTGTCCGCGGTTATGGACGACTTGGAGCACAGTATCTCGATCATAGACAACTGTAACTAAAGTAGTGCTATAAATTTGACTTTATAATGACTAGTAATCAGCTTCACTATAATGGAATGGCTAAATAAAACTGCCAACAATTGCTTGCTTGAGTTGTCGCTTGCGACCATTGTACCTGACTAGTAATTATTGCAACTACAATGGAATGGCTAAATAAAAGTACCAACAACTGCTGGGTTTTGGGTTATCTCATGATAATTGTATCTGACTAGTGAGTGTTGCAACTATCACGGAATGGTTAACTAAAAGTGCCCACTGCTTACTTTATCAGGATGATTATCTATACTTGACTAGTAATTGCTGCAACGATAACTGAATAAATAAAACTGCCAACTGTGTGAGTTCCTCGGTTGACTTCCTCGTTTGGTCTCGAGGGGGAAACGCCAGGATGGGTTTGTTTGATGTTAGTATCGAGTTGGTTCGAATAGGTCTTTCTTACCCTCTCGATAGCCCGGTTGTATCGAGTCTCTATAGGTTGTTTAGTGCATGCTGCTGCCGCTTGATCCACCATACCGTGTGGCGAGGACCGCCAATTCTAGCCTCGCCTGCAGTCGGCCTCGATCGACGCTCCTCTTTTTCCTTTGCCCTTTGTCGGCACCCCTTTTTGTTTAAGCAGGTTTTGAGATCGACGTCGTTAGCAGGGTTACCCTTCCGGCTTGGCCTGGGCAGGGTTATGGACGCCATTGGTTATTCTTCAGGGCTCTTAGTCCCATTTGAATCTTGTTCGTAGTCAGACGCTCTATCATTTTCAAGGTGATTTGGATCTTTGTACCGTAGATCTGTATTCTTGACTCATGGAGTCGTGTTGTATATATATATATATATATATCTGTTCCGTGGGTCCCATCGAGGACTGTTGTGTAATGTTATTACTTCGTTTTCCACCCGCACGAAAGTGCCTGGTGGGCACCTTTGAATCGTTTCTATGCGGGTTTGGCGGGAATCGCTGAAACTTGCATAGGGTCAATTCTGAGGGTGTTACAGAGTGGTATCAGAGCTGAGCAGTTACGATACCCCACAAGTCCAGCCTGTAGGATAACCTAGCTAACGGCCGAAGTAGAGTGTCAAAACTATTTTTGCAAAATCGGTTGGATAGTTCTGATTAGGTCTGATTTTACTCCTTACCCCCTCTGCTGCTCTCCTCTCATCTCTGCGTGTTTTGAATCCGCTCTCTTCTCTCTCTTCGAGTCCAGGATTTCTCGTGGTTGGGTTCCGTCGTACCTTCAGGGTTTCGCTTCCTCCTTGGTAACGGTGTTGCTACATCTGGTCTTCATGCTATCCGAAGAACCCTTCGTCTGGTGGACTTCTCTTTGTTCTTTCTCGTGCCTTCCGGTGTTTTTCCGACGCGACGACATCATCTACGCCAGATCTGGTGCAGAGTCTGCATCACTCCTTTGTTTCCGAACCCCGCTTGTCGAGATCTTCAGTCTGATTCCGAGAGTTGGTTGCATAATCCGCCTATTCGGGTGCTGAGTAATGGTTTGGGTGCGCGATGGACTAATCACCATCCGACTACTCTTATCATTCGCTCTTGTACATCGAATCAGTGGATCCAGCAATTTTACTCCGTCCACGGAAGCTAGAGGTGGCTTTATTTGTTGATACCTCTACCTTCGACCTTTTGTTTCCGGAGTGTTCTCTCAACGAGCACGGACAACGACCTATTGTTAGTGGTGTCGCGAGGATCTACACTAAGCGCGAAGGATCAGAACGCCGACCTTCTTTCCGGTACCATGAGGCGGATCTCGAGGGCGAGATCCATTGTTAGTGGTGTCGAATTGTGGCATCCCGCTAAAACCACTACTAGAAAATCGCGTTGTTTTTGTGCATTGCATCATCGTGACCGCATGCTCATGTCATCATGCCACATTGCATTTGAGCATCGTTATCATCATGCATATTAATTTGCCTAAAAACTATTTGCGAAAGACAATCGTTTTCTAAAATTAGCCCTCCTTCTATTTCAAATTAAACCCCCGGATGTTCCCGGATGATTTTAATTTGTCTAAAAACTAATTACAAAAGTTATTTTAAAATTAAATAAAAACCTATAATGTTTTTAGTGGGGCAGTCGAACGGGCCGATTCGACCCAGTCGACCACCCCAGCAATTAAAACGGTCCACCTAAACCAGCCCCCCCTATTTCCTATTCCCACCTAGTCCTAATCTACCCACCACTCACAGCTTGCCACCTCACCCTCTTTCCCCAATTCCTACCCACCCCGCCACCTCATCAATCCTAGACTTCCCCCCCCCGCTCTCTCTTTCTCACTCAGCCCCCTCCTACCCCTCTCCCTTACAGGCTGGCCCCACCCCGCAGTCCTCCCTCTCTTTCCCCTGGTCAACTCTCTCCTCCCCCCTGGCCCACACCCCACCCTCTTGGACCCGGTCCCCCCCACCTGCCGCTGTCCCCTGGGCCCACCGCGCCCCACCTCTCCCCTGGGTCCCACCCCCCACCACCACACGCCTCCCACGCGGCTCTCTCTCCCCCACCTTCTCCCTTCCTCCTCTCGCCAGACCCCCCCCTTTCCCGACCGGCCCCTCTGTCCCCTGCGTTCCTCGCGAGTCCCCTGCGGCCGCCGTCCCCGCCCGGCGACCGCTTCCCGCCGCCCTCTGCTCCTCCTCCTCCGGCCCGCGCCGCCGGGCCGCCGCCCGGCCTGCGACCACGCTTGCCGTCAGACCTCCCTCGCGGTGCTCCCCCGCCCGCCTCAGCCGCGCTCCGCCCCAGCGCCCGAGCCTCCTCCGCCCGCGTCCCGACCCGGCGCCTCCCCGCTCGTGGCGCCCGCCACTCGTCCTCCTCCGGTCCCGCCCGGCCGCTCTCCTTCCCCCACAGCGCCCGCCGCCCCGCCTCACCTCGCTTCCCTCGAGCTCCTCTCCGGCGGCCTCGCCGCCCACGGCCTCCACCTCGCCGGCGCGCCTCCCCGCCCCGCTCTCTTCCACTCGCCCGGCATGGCCCTTGAACCGCCTCGCCCCGCGCATCCCCGCCGCTCCTCCCCGTCGCCTCCTCTGTCGGCGCGCCCGAGCCCTACCTCGTCGTCGTCCGCCTCTCCGGCGGGCCCGCCTCCCGCCGCACCTCCTCGCCCGCGCCCTCCATCTCCTCCCGGCCGCCTGCTCCGGCCCGTCTGCGTGCCGCCCCGGCTCCGTTCCGCCTCGCTGTTGCCGGCGGTCCCTCCTCTCCCCGCCGGCCTGTGCGAGCCCCGGGCCCCGCTCAAGCTCGCCGCCATTGTTCTTCTCCGCCGCGGGCCCCGCTCCGACGAGCGTCCTCCTTCCCCGCCGGCCTAGCGCCTCCTCGTCGTCCCGTCCATGTCCTGCGTCGCCATCTGTACCGTGTACCTCGCCGCTTGAACCTCAGTATGTGTGTGTTGACCAGCAGCGGACATAATTCTCTCCATCGGCAAGGTTGGCCCCGACATGTGCCAGGTGACAAGTATGACCCGCAAGAAGTTGCGAGGCTCTCAAGCTCTACCGACGCCAAGATCTACTGACGCCCGGCGCCCGAAGCCGAGGACCCCGACATGATCTCCGACACGGGTTCGCCAAGTACTCCCTCGAGGACGCCAAGTACTTCATCCCGAACGCCATGACCGTCGACATGACCCGAAGACCCGGATGCGACAAGATCTGCCCCGCTGCTCGAGAGTGTTCTGCCGAGGCCGATCCGTCGAACCCTGAACCCTGAGACCGAACCCCGCACCCCCGGAACCCCAAGTTCGCCGAGAACCCCCTAATGTGTGAACCCTTCCCGAAACCCTATTTTATAATATAATACAACTTGTTGCATATTAATCATTCATCTCGCATGCATATCCTTGGTTTGGGGGCCTTATGCCGATTCATCTCTAATTAAATATGGGGCCCATATGCGGGCAAACCTAGTCTTATATTGGCCTCATTTAAGTTTGTGTAGCGAACCGGTAACTTATTTTGCCATGTTAAGACAACATCTAAATTGTGGGGTAGTTAAACAACTTGAACCACTTAAGTAATTTTCGGGATCCCGGTTCCGTTTAATATGACTAATTGCATCGCACCTTGACATGCCATACATCATACATGCATCATGCCCGATCTTTTGCCGTAGTATTAAATATTGCATCCGGTGTTTATTCTAGCGTTTTGCTTCTTCGCGAATAAGGCCGTTGAGTTGATGCGAGTGTCGACCCGATCTTCGGTTGAACCTTCGGCAATGTTTTCAGGCGAGCATCTCCCCCTTTCTACCTATCTTACTTTTATAGTATTTATTCCCTCCTGTTGATCTATTGCTATCTGTGTTGCGATGCTCTAGTTTTCGGACCCGTGATATCTCTTGCAGCCTTATATTTGCCTTGGACACATCCCATTACCTGTTGTTTGGTAGATAGTTGGACTTGCGCGTCGTAGTCGCTTGCTCAAGTGCTGTTGCGTGTCGTCAAGTGCCACAGTTGTTGGTGTATGGCCGCATGTTTGATGTTGGAGATGATCATGGCTTTACTTATCGTTCACTTTCATTACTGTTTAACAACTAAAATTGAAGTAAGTAAGCAGAGGCACAGGTGGGCAATAGATGTTATTTGGTTGTTAACCGTCCACTTGTGTCCCGTAGGACCCCGAGTGCTTGATACCTGTTCCTTGATTTTATCGCGCTATCCACATCCGGGAGGCTTATGGGACCCCCCTAAGCCAGAGCTTGATTTAGTCTTATTTCTTGGGGCCACAAACTAGTTTGAGGTTTTATTACTATCCTGTACTTATGCCATGCTACTGCTTTATTACGATTGTGCGAGGAGCACGCTGTACTGTTTAGGATCGTGGAATGATTCCGCGGTGTCGACAAGCCCAGTTTTGGGTTCCCAGTCGTTCACAGCCGTCCCCACAACCTTGAGTCCGTCTCGGAGCCGGCTTCGTTCTTGATGGTCTACTTTAAGGGTGGCCCCTGAAATATTTCTGAATCCTGTGATTGCTTTGTCGTGAAGGCCACGTTGGGTTTTGATTTGGTTTTTAGGTTGATCGAGTGTGTGTTGCTATTGGTGCACCCGGGTAAAACTTTCTCAAAGCCGTGTCATGTTATGGACGACTTGGAGCACAGTATATCGATCATAGACAACTGTAACTAAAGTAGTGCTATAAATTTGACTTTATAATGACTAGTAATCAGCTTCACTATAATGGAATGGCTAAATAAAACTGCCAACAATTGCTTGCTTGAGTTGTCGCTTGCGACCATTGTACCTGACTAGTAATTATTGCAACTACAATGGAATGGCTAAATAAAAGTACCAACAACTGCTGGGTTTTGGGTTATCTCATGCTAATTGTATCTGACTAGTGAGTGTTGCAACTATCACGGAATGGTTAACTAAAAGTGCCCACTGCTTACTTTATCAGGATGATTATCTATACTTGACTAGTAATTGCTGCAACGATAACTGAATAAATAAAACTGCCAACTGTGTGAGTTCCTCGGTTGACTTCCTCGTTTGGTCTCGAGGGGGAAACGCCAGGATGGGTTTGTTTGATGTTAGTATCAGGTTGGTTCCGAATAGGTCTTTCTTACCCCTCTCTGATAGCCGCCAGTTGTATCGAGTCTCTATAGGTTGTTTAGTGCATGCTGCCGCTTCATCCACCATACTGTGTAGGTGAGGACCGCCGAAATCTAGCCTCGCTGTCTTGGCCTCGATCTTGACTCCTCTTTTCCTTTGCCTTTGGCACCCTTTTTGTTTAAGCAGGTTTTGAGATCGACGTCGTTAGCAGGGTTACCCTTCCAGCTTGGCCTGGGCAGGGTTATGGACGCCATTGGTTATTCTTCAGGGCTCTTAGTCCCATTTGCATCTTGTCCGTCGTCGGACGCTCTATCATTTTCAAGGTGATTTGCATCTTTGTACCGTAGATCTGTATTCTTGACTCATGGAGTCGTGTTGTATATATATATGTTATGTGGGTCCCATCGAGAACTGTTGTGTAATGTTATTACTTCGTTTTCCACCCGCACGAAAGTGCCTGGTGGGCACCTTTGAATCGTTTCTATGCGGGTTTGGCGGGAATCGCTGAAACTTGCATAGGGTCGATTCTGAGGGTGTTACACCAATGCAGATATAGAGGTTTGGGTTCCCGACCAATCCGATGACTGCGCCACAGATTACACGCAGCCTGGAGGCATACATTATGTGGCTGCTCGGGAAGGTGATATTCACTGAGAACCACGTGTCGACCATTAGTGCGCGATACATCCATTTTGCTAGAGGGATCACGGAGGCGACGTGCCAGGAAGAATGCACACAGTGGAGTTGAGGTTCAGCTGTCTTAGCAGCTACGTACCAAGGTATGTGCAATGCTTGCCAGTTAACCAAGGACAGTTCTGCCTTGCTAGGATGCCCATTGTTGCTGCAACTGTGGTCATGGGAGAGGTTCGCTATCGGCCGTCCAGAAGTAAGTGTCAACCAAATAGTCGGCAACCAGGAACATGAAACAATTTTCTACCACTCTGACCTGTTGTTCGACGAAGAGCAAATTGACTTGCCTACATTTTGCACTCACTGGACCCGTCGCAAGGTCAGTGTAATGTATTAATAAATTGCACTTCTGGTACTACAATATGAAAGTTACTAACAACTATTTTGTCATGCAGTGTCGTTTCGCGGGAGAGCAAGTCGTTAGATGTTATCCATCGTTCAGCGAGCAGTTCGACACACTGAAAGAGGATGTCGTGATTTGGGAGCCGTACACCCTGCAGACACGACACGCACGATATCCCGGCGGGTTATCTATTATGTGCACTAGAGATCGAGAGTATTGGCTGACTACATCGAATATCATCTTTGATTGCCAAGTTGAGGAGATGTCTCAACAGAGGTCATCGGCGATTCGGTCTTTGCGGATGGTAGATCCCAGCGTCCGTATGTTCCCCTTCCGGATGTCGTGCACGCGTAAGTAAATATATGTACATAAGGAATGCGTCTTATACTTCATCTATGTTCTTTAATGATGGTCTAACAAATTCTAATGATGTACTCTCGGAAAAGTAGCAAGACCGCCACTCAATGGCTCCAACGGGTGGGATTTACGTCAACAAGTGGCAGAATGCACCAACACAAGTGTGGCACGCTGGCCCGTTTGATATGGAGCTATTCCACGGATACTTACAGAGGTACATGTCGATGACACGGCTACGTCCCATTCCACACGCACATGACGATGAGATATACCCTAGCCAGTCAACACTGGAGTCCAGACAGTCAGCGGTAAGTACTTTATTTAGAGCATAATCAACATGAGTGCCTATGTAGTGCATACCTAACTATGAGACAAATGCAGGCCGATATGACGTGGGAGCTACAGACTGAGGTGGCTCAGTACGGACGATCGCTTTCGACCGTTCCTCTTGTGCCCCGTCAGCAGGCTCAGTCCTTTGCCCGGCGGGTCGAGGAGAAGCTGCGGCGTATCTACGCGGCCATCACGTGCACCAGCGTCTCAGACGTCGTTCAACACCGAGAAGCACAACGCCCACCGCGTCACTTGGTGGAGGAGCGCGCCCCATGTCGATCCACGCAGCAGCGCCCACCGCGTCACTCGGTGGAGGAGCGCGCCCCACGTCGATCCATGGAGCAGCCACCTTCTCCAGACCATGCTGGAGGCTCGGGATGGCACGAGGAGCATATTTCTCCACCACTCCGCCACGGGCCTCGTCCACGACTCTCACAAAGGCGCGCCGAGAGCACCACCACCGCACCAGGATGGAGGCTCGGGGTGGCAATCACATTTTACTTCGACCGTGGCAGCAATCGCATTTAATATCAACCGATTGCGTGAGAAGATTACTTTGAACAATGGCAGCATCGGCGATCCCTACATGGACTTAAACATTATCGACCACAATCTCATCCTCATGGTAAGCGTGTCCCTTCCTACTATTGTTAGATGCAGTATGACATTGTTCAGTACTTAATTTTTTGTACACTAGCAGGAGACTCCGTTACATGGGATAGTACTGACGACCGTGATCATCAGACACAGCACGAGCAGGTAGACTGGTTTGGCCAGTATCAGCCAGGTACTCCACCACCTATCCCCACACAGGATACACAGGATCAAGGTGAAGGGTCAACTGCACCTCGCCGTGATGTGATGCCACCCCACAGATATGGATGGAGTACACCGAGGCCTCCGCCACCTCGTCGTCGACACCAGTGATATCTACTTATGTATCAGTCATTTACCTATCTATGTATGAGACATCATTCTATTATTTCATGATTTTATTCGACAAACTACTCAACATAACTTGCAACATAGTTCAACATAACTTGCGGTACATAAATAAGAGTCCTATCTATCCCTAGCATGATGCCTTTCCCTTTCCCTTCGATGATGCCTCGCCCTTTCCCTTGGACGATCCCTCGCACTTGCTCTTCTTGGCCTGCGCTTTCTTCTTCTCCTGCCTCTTGTCCCACTCAGCTCTCGCCTTGCTTCCAACGGGTGGCGGCATGAAGATATCATCCTCATCTTCGCTCTCTTCTATCCAGGCCCTACGTGCCACAACCTGCTCCGTCATGTCAGCTTGACTCTTCTTGGCCCGCTCTTTCTTCTTCTCCTGCCTCTTGTCTCACCCAGCTCTTGCCTTGCTTCCAACGGGTGGCGGCATGAAGATATCATCCTCATCTTCGTTATCTTCTATCCAGGACCAAGGTGTATTAGCCCGCTCCATCAAGCGAGCTTCACTCTTGAAGGTCAGCTTGTCCCACCTTGCCTAGATCCTGAGAAGCTCTGCTCGTACCTGATTTGGGGTCTTCAGTTTCCACCCTCTTCGATGAAGTGACTTACCAAGCATAACGAGAGCATCATGGTTCGTTACCAACGTATCCCAGTCGGCTGGTTCATCGCCTACCACAACAGTTCTGGCTACGAAGAAAAGCCCAATGGACATATCTACATGCCAGGGAGACGCGTCGGTCATAGTGGATAGGAGTGGAGGGAAATGCGGGAGCAAGAGGAGAGGAGGGACATGAGAGAGTAAGAGGAGGAAGAGATGAACTGTGTTAAAGGATACATCTCGTTGCCCGGATTTATAGAGGCACCGAACCGAATAGGCGGGAAAAAAGGGCAGGAAGTAGTGGCGGGAAAAAAAAGGCGGGAAGTAGTGGCGGGAACAAAGGGCGGGGAGTACTGGCGGGAAAAATTGGCGGGAAAATTCGGCGGAAAGGATTGGCGAGGAAAACTGCGGCGGACAATTATTTAGCGGCAGTACTACCGATCAATGCTTGCATGCATCCTTCGTCCTTCCAATAGACGATACGTTGTGTCGTCTCTTCAACAAACGAAGCTCTGGGCTGTCGTCCTCTCAACAGACGATACACTCTGTCGTCTCTTCAACAGACGAAGCTGCTGTGTCGTTCGTTGGACGGACGATGGACCGACAGAGTTGCAATTTGCCAATTTTGCGTATTATTTATGAAAATCAATAAAAAATGTATTATTTAAAAAAAATTAGCCGAACAGGTGCGTGGGTGCGTGTGTGTCGTGGCCGGTGGCGTGCGCGCACATGGACCATTTCCTCGCACAAGAATTGACCTTGGATAAGCGGGATATTTACTTAGTGGTCCCTAAATTGACGTCTCCGTACTCTAAGAGAACCAAGTTGCATGCAATCTATAAAGGACCAAATCGCTTGGCCAAATGCTCAGAGGCGTATTTTCACAATGAATACAATCAAATACAAATGCTAGCTCTTGGACTCGCGCGTCCAATATGACCGTTCCAGATCTTCTCTTCTCCCCAAATCTCTATCTCACCTCGGGTGGTCCTCTTCAGATTGGAGATCGCCTTGGCTCTCCTTGCATCTTCAACAACATGGGCGGTCGCTCTCCCACGCCCCCAATCGGGGCTCGTCGTCGCCTCCGTTGTCCAACTCGTCAAATAGAAGCTCAACATCCCCGTCCTAGCCTCTCTGCCCTGGAGATCTGGAGCGGTGATCGGCCTCTAGCGGGTGTGCTTTGTCTCGTACCCTAGGCATGATAGCCCTGGCTGAAGGAGTTCAACGACCATCCCACCGTGTTGGAGACACGTCCCGAAGTGTCACCGACTGACTTGCTGGTGTTGCTAAGATTTCGTTTTGGGATGAGAAGCAAGGTTGTAAAGGTTGAGGTATGTGCATCGCCTTTGATTTATTTCGTGTCCAGCTTAGACTGGGAGTGTATTTTGCGCTCATTCGAGTATTGTGGAGATAAGATAAGCTTCCTCCGTTGGCATCACGCATGTGGATGGGATGCGTGCTTGGGGCAACATCGTTACCTCCCAAAACTCGATTGATGACCTCCCTTTGGATGTGTGGGAACCAAAGGCCCGCAAGCATGTTTTCAACAGCATTGGCGCTCGAGCTGGTGGAGATTCTGTCACCAAGCGACATATGTACCATAAAGGTAAAGGTGTAGCTAAGATCCATGCTTCTTTCCAAAAATATACGAAGTGGAGATTACGAACAAGCCAAGATAGATAGCTTACGAGCAAGCACCCGGTCATCATCCACCTTGAGGAGAATACGGACCTCGTTCTTGGCATTCAGGAGCTCAACGAGGCGAGTAGAAAGCGTCCTCGTCACCTCAATTGTTGTCCTGCAAGGGTCGATGGCACATGACCGCCATAGTTTCGCGATGGCAAACACAATTTCATAGCGAAAACTGGACGAGAACAAGTGGGTGGTTCAGATTTCTTTTGTATGAAGACCGAAGGTTAGGGAAACCGAAGACGGTTGACTAAGAGTGGAGCAGGTTGGCCTGGAAGGGTCGATGACACAAGACCGCCAACGTTTCGCGATGGTGAACACAGTTTTAGAGAGGAAACTGGACGACAACAAGTGGGGGTTTAGATATATTTTGTATGAAGACCAAAGTTTAGTGCAACCGAAGAAAGTTGACTAGGAGTGGAGCAAGTAGTTAGTTTGAAATGCACATCTACAATCGTTTGAATTGAACGAGCTTCTAGTTGTAATGGTTGGAATTATTATGTATAGGTTGACTGTGTTGCAATGTAGTATGTATTTCTGCATCTTCGTCACCTCTCCTTCTAAGCAATTTACCTGCATCTTCGTTGCCTCTCCTTTTCCCATAACCAAATTCCCCTCATCGCTCTACAGGAATCCATGCAACCCAAAAAAAAGTCCACCATAAAACTTCGACCAGTAGCTCAAGTGGACGGTCGATCGGGTGGTCTGCTGCCGTGCGATATCCTTGGATAATCGAGATATTTACTTATTAGTCCGTAAAGTGAGGTGTCGGTACTCTAAGAGGACCAAGTTGCCTGCAATCATCTATACGAATATTCATAGTCTACTCAGAGTGGGGAGTAACATATCTATAAGACTACTCAGAGTGGGGAGTAACATAGGTAGTGTCGTGCATATGTTATTAGACTATGTTACCATCCTCGTAACAGATAGTAACTTATGTCAAGTATCATTAAATACCTTATTTATTAGGTTCTAGGCTCATAGTGTGTTAGGGTGTGTGATATTATGATAGCATAGCTATTTATCCCAACATCTCTTTCATAATTTAATAACATGACATGTCACCAAAATGTATAGTTAGCACTGCATATAGTTGCATATTACTATCGATGTTACTCTCACTATGACTAACTAAAGGACCAAATCACTTGGACAAATGTTAAGAGGCTTATTTTCACAATGAATCCAATCAAATACAAATGATAGCATTTGCACTCGCGCATCGAATCCGACCGTCCCTGTTATCTATTTTGTCAGTGTGGAGTGTGAACTAGTTGGCCGCATATGGACCTGATATTCTCTCATCTTCTCTTCTCCCCAAATCTCTAGCTCATCTCTAGTTGCTCATCTCCACATCGGAGCTCGCCATGGCTCTCCTTCCATCTTTGACATGGGATGTCGCCCTCCCATGCCCCAGTTGTGGCTCTCCCTCGCCTTAGTTGTCCAACTCGCCATATCGAAGCTCAACATCACCATCCCAACGTCTCTGCCTTGGCAAGTCCCTTTACCTCAGAGAAGCACGGTCCGCCTAGAGATCTGGAACGACGATCGGCCTCTGGCGGGTGTGTTCTGTCTCGCACCCTAGGCACGATAGCCCTGGTAGAGGAGTTCAACAACCAGGCTACCGTGCTAGGAAGACGGCCCGGCGTGTCACCGGTGGACTTGATGGCTTTTCTAAGATCTCGGTTTGGGGTCAGACAGAGAAGTATGTGTGTCGTCCTTTGATTTCTTTTCCAGGTTCGTGTCCATCTTATACTACGAGTGCATTTTGCATTCTTCTTGTCCATTCGAGTGTTGTGAAAACAAAATGAGCATCCTCGGTTGGCATCACGCATGTGGGTGGGATGCGTGCTTGGGGTAGCATTGTTTCCTCTCAAAACTCGACTTTTACAGCCTCCCATTGGATGCGTGGGAACCGGAGGCCCGCAAACATGTCTTTAATAGCATTGACACACGAGCTAGTGGAGATTTTGGCACGGTCCGACATATGTATCATAAAGGTAACGTGTGGCTGAAAGATCTAGACTTCCTTCACAAGATGTACGGAGTGGAGATTACCAACAAGGCAACACGATAACTTACAAGAAAATGCCTGATCATCATCCACCTCGAGGAGAATATGGACCCCTTTCCTGGCATTCAGGAGCTCGAAGATCAAGTTTCATCATCACCTTGATTGTTGGCCTGGAAGGGTCGATGGCATAGGACCTCCAACAGTTCACGATGGCACACACAATTTTAGAGGGGAAATTGGACGACTGATACGTCCAAAACGTATCTATTTTCTCCAACACTTTGCTATTGTTTTTCCTCTATACTTGTGTGACTTGGATACAACTAACACGGACTGACGTTGTTTTCAATAGAATTACCTTGGTGTCTTATTTTTGTGTAGAAAATGAACTATCAGGAAATATCCCGGAAAATATGCCAAAAATTATATTTCACCAGAAGATCCAGAGCCAGAAGGGGAGACAGAGGGGAGGCCTGGGGGCCCCCGACTCACCCAGGCGTGGGCCCACTAACCCCGCGCCTGGGTGAGGTTTGGCCACCCCAGGCAGCTTCTCGGCCTCCCTCCGCGTCTATAAGTTGCCTTCTGACCTAAAAACAGGGGGGTTGATAGTTTTCCAGAAAGAGTTCTGCTCCACCGCCGCCACCAGAAACCAAGATTCGGATCCAGAAACTCCGTTCTGGCACCCTGCCAGGATGGGGAATTTGGAGAGGATCATCGCCATCGTCATCACCAACGCATCTCCATCAACCACCGATGTTTCCCTCATCCATGAGTGAGTAATCCCCCGTTGTAGGCTTGATGATGGTAGGGATTGGATGAGTTCTATCATGTAATCGAATAAGATCTGTTAGGGGCATAGTGCCTAGTATCTCTATTAGTGCTATTTAACTTTGTTGCAATTTGTTATGCTTAATGCTTGTCACTAGGGCCCGAGTGCCATGATCTCAGATCTGAACTTATTATTAAATCATTATGATAGTATTGTTTATGGTCTTACCTGCAAGTTGTGTACACATATCATTGTCCGGATCCAAAGGCCCCAAAGTGATAATAATTGGGACAACCGGAGGGGATGGCTGTGGTGTGAGGATCACATATGTTCACGGAGTGTTAATGCTTTGCTCCGGTGCTTTATTAAAAGGAGCACCTTAATTGCCAGTAGTTCCCTAGAGGCCCCGATGCCACGGGCTGGCTGGACAGAAGATGTTGTGCAAGTTCTCATTGCGAGCACGTGTGACTATATTTGGAGCACATGCCTAGGATTGTTTAGTACTTGGATGCTTATTATTATTTATCTGTAATGCCCTAGTTCTTTGAAGTTACATGTTTAGACTCGTCCATGCAACGCCCGTCCATCCATCCCTATACCGACCGCACTCGAATCCTACAGTTACCGTTACTATTACTATTGCTACTGCTCACTGTTGCTATTACTGCTACTGTTGCTACTATAAATTGCTACTGATAAACTTCTATGAGCAAGAACTATTTCCAGGTGCAGCTGAACTGACAACTCAGTTGTTAAGGCTTGCAAGTATTCTTTGTCTCCCCTTGTGTCGAATCAATAAATTGGGTAATACTACCCGCGAAGACTGTTGCGATCCCTACACTTGTGGGTCATCAAGACTATTTTCTAGCGCCGTTACCGGGGAGCATAGCATTATTTGTAAGTTCACTTGGATCTATTATTGTTCACTGCTACTCCTTTCATCATGGGGAAGTCTCGTGATGGAAAGTTCCCTATTTTACCATCCACTACAGGAAGAGGTACAGTCCTAAACACCTTTGTTGCTCTAGATTCACCGTCTATTATAAGTAAGCTTGCCACACCACCACCACCACATACTCATGCCACACACACTGCTACTACTGCTGAATCTGAAACTACTTTTGATCCTTATGATGTTACTTCTACTGTGCTTGATGCGAGTGGTTCATTAGGTCCTTTTCTAGATGCTACTATGGTTAGTCTAGGAAATACCAAAACTTCTAGTGAAGACACTGGCACACCTGTTAGCTCACCTGAGTCTAGTGAGAGTTTTGATATTAATGATGGTTACATTGAGCTCACTAATGAATTTGTTGAAGAGTGCCGAAATACACATGATGTTAGTGCTATGAAGAGTCTCATTGCTAGACGTACTATTATGCCCAAGAAGTCTTATGATCCTAAGTTTGCCACCTCTTCCATAGATATTAAAGATAAAGATTATGATTTCTCTCTTGATTTAGATTATTTGGATATTGTTGAGAAAGAACCTTTTGTGGTACTGAAATGAGAGTGTTGTGGCTCATATGAATGAGCTTTCTACTATGAGTGCTTTGTTCTCTGATGATTTTAAAATGCGCAAGTACTTTGTTGCTAAGATCTTCCCTTTTTCACTAAAAGGAGAAGCTAGGGCTTGGTTTAATAGATTACCTCTTGGTTCCATTGATAGCCCTGATTGCTTGATTGCTTCTTTCTTCCATAAATATTTTCCTTCCAGTGCTAGACATGCTGCTTTGCAGAGACTTTTTGATTTTAAACAGAAAGAAGAAGAGAAATTGACTAAGTCATGGAAGAGATTATGTTCCTTGATTCATGCATATCCTGGATGTCCATTACCTAAGAATGAGTTGCTTGATATTTATTATAATGGACTAACTGATGATTCTAGGACCTACCTAGATAGCTTGGCTGATTGTGTTTTCAGGAAAAGGACTCCTACAGATGCTAAATAATTAATGAACAAGATAAGCAATAATTATGATGATTGGACTTCAACCGAGCTGAATACACCTGAACCTATTACTCCTGAACCAGTTGTTCCTTAACCGGTTCCACCACCAACAACAAAGAAGAGGGGAGTTATTGCATTAAATGATGAAGTGATGAAGGAAGCTAAAAAGTGTCTAAAGGAGAAAGGTATTAGAGCTGAAGATGTGAAGAATATACCTCCTATAGAAGAATTATGTAAGCCAATTCCCCACTCATCTACTATTGAGGTACACTCTCTCCAACACTTTGATGAAGGTGATATTCCTTATGGTAAGCCTCCTGATCAATGCTTAGAGGAGCTTGACATTTTTATTGTTAAACAAGGTCACTTTAATAAACAAGTTCAGAATCATTTATTGGAAAACTCTAGAGCTATCCATGAGTTGAAAGATATTGTGGAAAGAACTTCTAATGATATTAAAATGCTTTTTAAACACTTTCAAAAGGTTCAAACCCAACTAGATCAACTTGCTAAAGTACAAAAGGATATGCTAGTTAATGCTTCAGGAAATAAACATGCTTATGGAATTAAAACTAGGAGTGGTGCAGCTACTCAAGATCCTTTATATCCTGAAGGACACCCTAAAAGAATAGAATAGGATTCCCAACAAGTAGAAGATAGTGGTAGTCCTCGTAAGAGGAAGAAAAAGAAACATAAGAAAGTGGAGGAACCACTTGAACCTCCTGTAGATCCTAATAGTATATCTATCTATGATGGTGAAACTAAGAGTGTTAATGATAATAATGAGCCTCCTGATAAGAAGGAAGTTGAGGAAAAACCTGAAAAACACACTAAGAACACTAGGTACACAAAGGAAGATTGTATTGCTAATAAACATGGTAAAGAGAGAGAACCTTGAGTGCAGAAACCTATGCCTTTTCCAGGTAAGAAACACAATTCAAAGGAGGAAGAACACTATAACAAGTTTTGTGAGTGGATGAAACCTTTATTCTTGCAAATTCCTTTGACTGATGCTATTAAATTGCCTCCTTATTCAAAGTATATGAAGGATATTGTCTCTAATAAAAGGAAGATTCCTAATGAGGAGATTTCTACTTTGCTTGCTAATTACTGTAGGGGCTCGTAGCATGGAAAACAAAAATTTTCTATCGCATACAAACAAACAAGCCAAGATCTATCTACTAGATTGTAGCAACGAGTCGATGGAATAACTTACCCTCGAAGATTCCAAAGCGGTTAACGAGAGCAGATTCTCGTGGGTGATGTAGTCGTACTCTTTCCGATCTCAAGATCGTGTAGACGATCCTTCCAGCGCCACGTTACGGCGCCCAAGATCGGTCACACGTTCGGTACTCGTGAAGACCTTCCTCTCCCTTGTTCCAGCAAGCGGAGGTTGTAGCACTCTCCTCGCGATTTCGGCAAGTGGCAGTACCTAAGTAGAGGGAGATCCATGAGCTTCGCCTTAAGCGGTGCAGTATGGTGGAGCTTATGAGAGAGGCTATTAGTGGTCTAGTAATTAGACACACCAATTAGAAGGCTCTAAACCAATTAGAAGGCTCTAAACCGGCTAAAGCAATTAGAAGCTCTAAACCAAAACGGCTCTAAACCGGAGATCTAGAGTAGAAAGTTATGTGTCTCTAGGAGGAGCCCTGCCTCCTTTTATGGGAGGGTTCCTTGGCCAGGAGGAGGAGTCCTCCCAACTCGGCCTAGGGCTTGGCCGCCCGAGGAGTCCAACTCCTCCTCCAAAGTTGGTTCCAACTCCTCTTGCTTGTTTCCCAGCTTGTTTTGGCGGTTTGACTTTCAAACCGGACATTTGACTTTTCTGTTTTAGGATTCAATTTAATCCTTTATTTGGGACAGCAAGAACACTTAGTACATGATGCAATCATTCAATGAGCAATGACACATTCATGTACCCTTCCCCCGAGTGCTTGGGACAATCCGAACCTTCTAGAACATTCCCATGAAAACACGGAATCATTCCCGAACTCAAACGGGACTTTCCTTATATGAATCTTATTCTCCGGACCATTTCGGATCACCTCGTGATATCCGGATCCCATCCGAGACTCAACAACATTCGGTCTCTTTCTCATAATACCATAACTACTCAAACAACGTCGAATCCTTAAGTGTGTCCCTACGGTTCGTGAATTATGCGGACATGATCGAGACACTTCTCCGAACAATAACCAATAGAGGAATCTGGAAATTCATATGGCTCCCACATATTTCTACGATTACTTTGCGATCGAATGAACCACTTACATACGATACCAATTTCCCTTTGTCTCACGATACTTTACTTATCCGAGGTTATGATCGTCGGTATCTCTGCATACCTAGTTCAACCTCGTTACTGATAAGTACTCTTTTCTCGTTCCCGTGATATGTGATCCCTTGTGACCAAGTCACATGCTTGCAAGCTAATTGGATGACATTCCACCGAGAGGGCCCAGAGTATATCTATCCGTCATGAGGATGGACAAATCCCTCTTGATCCATGTGTTTCAACCAATACTTTCCGAACACTTAATGCCACCTTTATAGCCACCCGATTACGGTGTGGTGTTTGATGTCATCAAAGCATCCATCCGTAAAGGTGATATGCATGATCTCATGGTCGAAGGAATTAGGTTACTATGTATCGTAAAGCATATAGCAATTGAACTATTGAAATGACTTGATCTTTATGCTACGCTTATCTATAGGAGTATGTCCATCACATCATTCTCCTAATGATATGATCTTGTTGTTAATAACATCTCTATGTTCATGATCAGGAAACCATGATCATATATTAACCAACAAGCTAGTTTAACAAGAGGCTTTACTAGGGACTCTTATTTTAGTTTACAAATCACACAAGTATTAATGTTTCCAGTTAATACAATTATAGCATGGTATGTAAACATTTATCATAAGTGTGAAGATATGATAATAACCACTTTATTATTGCCTCTTGGGCATATCTCCAACAGTCTCCCACTTGCACTAGAGTCAATAATCTAGTTTCAAACCTTTGTGTATATAACACCTATGGCTTTCCGTGTTGTATGTACACGATTGCTAGTGGTCAATCGATCTCCGGATCGACACTTCCAGTCCGTGTAATTGCATGTCTTTATGCCTCTCGCATCACTCATTCTCTAATGAGATGGCTTTGTATGAATTTGGTCATTTGGTGTGACCTTTAGTTCTTTGGGGTTAAAACATGTTGATAATATTGTCGTACAATATATCTTCATAGTATTATCCCATTGTGAACTATACCTAGTTTGATAACAAACTACTTGACACAAATGCCCTCTTTAGCTGCTATTATAGCAGTCATATACTTAGCCTTTTGTTGTAGTATCTGTCACAATGTCTTAACTTTGGAACTCATCCAAATCCATTATGGAACTCACTTTCCATTATATTGTGCCACCCTTAGTTTAGATTGAGATAAACTTAATTTGCACTTTGTGACAAAACTAGTATCAATGTAGTACTTCTACAATGAACTAACCATCTATTTGTCACTTATACAAATATTATACTCTTAGTTCTTCCAAAAGATCATAAGAATATCCTTACTATTGTCCAATGATCATCTTACGAATCATTCTGGTATATGCTCACAATATTTAGAGCATAGGACATATCTGGATTTGTACATATCACAGTATGATATAAATACTCTTTGTGATTTTATATATCAAGTATCAATCTATACTTGATTATTTGTTTCACTTTACCAAATGTCAATACACTTGAATATATCATCAACATTGAATTTATTCAATCCTTTCTCGTGACAAGAACCTCTCTTGTAGTTTCTATATTGAACTCATTCAATATCTTGTCTATGTACTTCTGGCACAACCATATTAGCGTCTATTGATGCCAAATATTTAGGTTTTGCCTAAGTCTTTCATCGGGATGAAATTCTTAATATGTGTTAATAAAAGATACATTATTTCCAATCAACAATATGTCTTCCACATAATGTATTAGAAACATGTCTTAGCGCTCCCACTTAATTTCTTGCAAATGCAAGCTTCTTCATTGTCTCTGATGAAATTAAACTCTTTTAACAGTTTCATCATAGTGAAGATTCCAACTCCGCTATGCTTACTTTAACCATTGAAGTTCGCATATGCTTTTAGCATCCTTTGAATTAACAAAACCCTATGGACCGTGTTATGCACATGTCCTAGGTAACGATTCTATTAGAAGAACTTGTTTTGTTTATTCTACTACCATATAACAAAATTATATGTAGTGGTTGCTACATTAATCCGTCTAGACTAAATATCACTATGACAGATCAAATCTTGTCATAGTCAACCTTTGAACATTGTTGTGAACTCTTTCCCAACATGTCGACTATTTCATAGATGTGAAACATCCATGTCTATTTCTTTATAGATCCAGACACAACTATAAGGTCTTACACCTTTCTCGAGGGTCCTTTCAAGTTCAAAACTTGATTTTCTCGTGTATGGAACTATCACGGATTTTATGGCTTCAAGCCATTTTACGGAATCAGGGCCCATCATCACTTCTTTGCATGTAGTCGGTTCATTATTCTCAAATAATGATTCAACCCTCAAATCTTGGTATTTGATTGTTTATCCGACGTATTTGTTTCAATAGGAACTTAGATCTCCGTGACCACAACCTATTGAGGCACGTGAGCCATGAGCATTGTTGCTGCCTCCGAAACACTTTTCGGTGCTGCGCAACTCTGCACATATAGCTAAGGTTCTTTCAACCTTATCAAAGTTCTATTGTCCTCCCACTTAACTTTTCACGAAAAATTCCTTCTTAAAGAAACTTGACGTTCTAAGCGACAAACACTTTTGTCTCCGGTGTTATGGAGAAATACTTAACAAAGACAGATTCATCCGACTTTGGTTGCAAACATCTTTCTTATGTATAGCATACCAATGTTTAAGAAAGGACTACTTGGGTTTTATCCCAAACCATAACCTTATATGGTGTCATTTCAACGGATTATGATGAAGCTCTTTTCAGTGAAAAACGGTAATCTCTAAAGCTTTTAATCTTTAAAATACAATGGCAATTTTATGAATTACACCTTTGATCTCACCATGTCAAACAAGGTTTAATTACATATCTCGAATGCTCCATACTCTTATGGTGTTTCGGGAAATGCAAATCCACGGAACGATTCCTTAAATCTTAGGTATTATGCTAAACTTTGTAACTCAAATATCTTCCTTTATGATCTTTATCATAAACTGTTTATATTCTTGTTACAATGATTTTGTACTTCATCTTGAAAGTCTTTAAACTTTTCAAATGTTTCATACTTCATCCTTATTAAGTAAATATTCATATATTCACTCAAATTTTCGGAGAAAGCATATGAAGTTGAAATCCATCGCTCTTGACTACACATAATGGACTTCGTACAACGATATGTACAAATTCCAATAAGCTAGTCTTTCGTTCCCTTTTGGCCTATGAACGAAGTTTTAATTATCTCTAGGAAAGTTTTACAAGCGTCATTTGATCAAAATCAAAAGACTCCAAAATTCCATCCATATGGAGTTTCTTCATGTTTTCTTCTCAATATAATTTAAACGGCGATGTCACTTCCTAAGTGATCTTTCAATCAATTTGTCTTTCGACATTTTTAGCACTAGTTTTATGGATGTGATTCCTCCACCGAGATTTGAATCATCCATCTTTTATGGATTACGGCAATTATTTGAACAACCCTTTGTTCTCATAATACCGATAAAACAAATCTTTGAAGGCAAGCTTTGATGTTTAACGAGCAACACAATAACCCTTTATTTTGTTCTCGATGAACATCATCACATATTCTTCTCGCTAGTTACTTAGGCCATTGTAGTTCATGAATTTTGTTGTTTTGTATGACGATTCATACCAACAAATTCAAGATCAAATACTTAAGAACCACATTGTTTAATAAGCAAAGAATATAGCCATAACATGTATATCATATATATACTTAAACCGAACAATTCTAGTCTTTTCCTTTACGCCATATATTTATGAGATTCTCTTCAAGATTTCCTATTCTGTTTGAAAGAATCTATCAACATCAATAGTGGAGTCATACATATGACACATAGTCCAAAGCGTGTATAGTTAAATACCAATGTCTTTGGACTTGCACCTTGAAGTAGATCACCATCATCAAATGTTTGGTGTTCTTTCAAATTCCTTTATTTAGTAATCTCTTGGTGTAGTAAACATTTTACCTACATCAATATATTCATCCTTATCATGGAATCGTCCATGATCAAACTACATTTAGCTTATAACGATGAATTACGAGTATAATGTTGCTATCCAAAACCTTTTGGAGGATTAGGACAACAAGTGTCTACAACCTTTCGCAAATTCTCATCAAATATGAGAACATGACTTTAGCCATATTATACTGTATCATGTTGCAACCAAAACTTCGTTTCAGATATCACAATATCTTCCACACATCATGGTTTCTGAAACAACTCTTTCAGATCCTAGATAACCTTGATATTAAGACAATCCTTTGAATATCAAGAATCATGAAGACAAACATGATACTTATATACTAACATTGGAATTGTTACTCTTGTTTTAATACAAATTATTAAACTTCATCGAGTAACCGGAACTTACTGAAAGTTTGCAATAGGACTTTTAAACTTTAGATTAACACTTCAAAAACAATACGATACCAACAGTAAAGTAACTAACCAGAATTCTATAGTTCTATCATCTCAATTATAACTAAGCGCAAGGTGGTAAACGGATGCCAATGACTACAACAACTATGCAAATTCACTTTGATTTAGTTTATGATAAATTGAGTTCTAATTAATAATTAAATTAATCTAGGTGAACTCCCACTCAAAACAATATCCTCACATTGTTTTAGTGATCACACGAACCAAATCCACCACATCAAAACCGATCATCACGAGAGTTGATATAGCTTCAATGGCGAACAATCGACATGTTCATCATATCTACTATATGACTCATGCTCTACCTTTCGGTAATCCGTGTTCCGAGGCCATGTCCGTACATGCTAGGCTCGTCAAGATCAAACCTTAGTTTCGCATGAGCAAATGGCTTGCTCACGTTGTATACACTTGCGTAATCTAGCACACCCGATCATCACGTGGTGTTTCAAACAACAAGCTTTAGCAACGGTGCTAACTAAGGGTGAACACTTTATGATTTGAAATTCATGTGCATGAGGGATCATCTTATAATGCTACCGCCGCCTACTAAGCAATACAAGATGCATAAAGGATTAACATCACATGCAATTCATAATATGTGATATGATATGGCCTTTTCTTCTTTGTGCTTCCGATCTCCATCTTCTAGCACGAACATGATCTCCATCATTACCGGCATTGCATCAAGGTCAATGACGCTACTCCATGGTTGTCGTCCACCGGCTTCAACTATTACAACTACTTTGAATAGACACGCTGGTCTTAACATAAATTAAAGACAACCATATTCTCGCCGTTGTCGACTTACAATAAGGAACATTGCATACATCAAATACAATCACAATCATGGCCATATCACATCATCAGACACCCCGCAAAACAAAGTTAGACGCTTCTACTTTCTTTGCATATTTTACGTGGTTTGGGGCTTTCAATAAGTGTCGTTCTAACTTACGAACAAGAACCACAACATTGATACTAGTATTGTTGATCACCCGTTGTAAATTGGATCTTAACTATGCTAGGAGAAACATGCACCATAAAGCCACTTATGCAATACAAGTTACATGTCAAGCGTGGAGCAAGTCTCATGAACGATGTCATGTAAGGTTAGCCCGGGCCGCTTCATCCCAACATACCGCAAGATACAAAGTACACAAGAAGCAATCGACAATAAAAGCATCAACGCCCACAATGACCATTGTGTTCTACTCGTGCAACAGATCTACATATAGACACGGCTCTGATACCACTGTAGGGGCTCGTAGCATGGAAAACAAAAATTTTCTATCGCATACAAACAAACAAGCCAAGATCTATCTACTAGATTGTAGCAACGAGTCGATGGAATAACTTACCCTCGAAGATTCCAAAGCGGTTAACGAGAGCAGATTCTCGTGGGTGATGTAGTCGTACTCTTTCCGATCTCAAGATCGTGTAGACGATCCTTCCAGGTATCACGTTACAGCGCCTCATGATCGGTCACACGTTCGGTGACGAAGACCTTCCTCCCTTGTTCCAAAGAAAGCGGAGGTTGTAGCACTCTCCTCGATTTCGGCAAGACAACGGCGTGGTACCTAAGTAGAGGGAGATCCGCAGGCTTCTTTAAGCCGTGCAGTATGGTGGAGCTTATGAGAGAGGCTATTAGTGGTCTAGTAATTAGACACACCAATTAGAAGGCTCTAAACCAATTAGAAGGCTCTAAACCATGGCTAAAGCAATTAGAAGCTCTAAACCAAAACGGCTCTAAACCGGAGATCTAGAGTAGAAAGTTATGTGTCTCTAGGAGGAGCCCCGCCTCCTTTTATGGGAGGGGGTTCCTTGGCGCAGGGAGGGAGGAGTCCTCCTCAACTCGGCCTAGGGCTTGGCCGCCTGGAGGAGTCCAACTCCTCCAAAGTTGGTTCCAACTCCTCTTGCTTGTTTCCCACAGTTTCTTGTTTTGGCGTTTGACTTTCAAATCGGACATTTGACTTTTCTTTTAGGATTCAATTTAATCCTTTATTTGGGACAGCAAGAACACTTAGTACATGATGCAATCATTCAATGAGCAATGACACATTCATGTACCCTTTCCCCGAGTGCCGACAATCCGAACCTTCTAGAACATTCCCGATGAAAACACCTAATCATTCCCGAACTCAAACGGGACTTTCCTTATATGAATCTTATTCTCCGGACCATTCCGGATCACCTCGTGATATCCGGATCCCATCCGAGACTCAACAACATTCGGTCTCTTTCTCATAATACCATAACTACTCAAACAACGTCGAATCCTTAAGTGTCTCCCTACGGTTCGTGAATTATGCGGACATGATCGAGACACTTCTCGAACAATAACCAATAGAGGAATCTGGAAATTCATATGGCTCCCACATATTTCTACGATTACTTTGATCGAATGAACCACTTACATACGATACCAATTTCCCTTTGTCTCACGATACTTTACTTATCCGAGGTTATGATCGGTATCTCTGCATACCTAGTTCAACCTCACATCGATAAGTACTCTTTTCTCGATCCCGTGATATGTGATCCCTTGTGACCAAGTCACATGCTTGCAAGCTAATTGGATGACATTCCACCGAGAGGGCCCAGAGTATATCTATCCGTCATGAGGATGGACAAATCCCACTCTTGATCCATGTGTTTCAACCAATACTTTCCGAACACTTAATGCCACCTTTATAGCCACCCGATTCGGTGTGGTGTTTGATGTCATCAAAGCATCCATCCGTAAAGGTGATATGCATGATCTCATGGTCGAAGGAATTAGGTTACTATGTATCAGAAAGCATATAGCAATTGAACTATTGAAATGACTTGATCTTTATGCTACGCTTATCTATAGGAGTATGTCCATCACATCATTCTCCTAATGATATGATCCTGTTGTTAATAACATCTCTATGTTCATGATCAGGAAACCATGATCATATATTAACCAACAAGCTAGTTTAACAAGAGGCTTTACTAGGGACTCTTATTTTAGTTTACAAATCACACAAGTATTAATGTTTCCAGTTAATACAATTATAGCATGGTATGTAAACATTTATCATAAGTGTGAAGATATGATAATAACCACTTTATTATTGCCTCTTGGGCATATCTCCAACAATTACTCCTTCAATGGTAAGGTTCCAAAGAAACTTGGTGATCCAGGTATATCAACTATTCCTTGATCCATTAAGAATAATTATGTTAGAACTACTTTATGTGATTTGGGAGTTAGAGTTAGTGTTATGCCTTTTTCTCTCTATAAGAGACTCCAGCTAGAAAAGTTGATACCAACTGATATATATTTGCAAATGGCTGATAAGTCAACTACTGTTCCTTTTGGTATATGTGAGGATGTTCCTATTCAAGTTGCTCATAATTGCATGGTCTTAACTGATTTTGTTGTGCTTGAAATGCCTGAACATGATAATATGTCTATTATTCTTGGGAGACCTTTTCTTAATACTGCAGGTGATGTCATCAATTGTAATCAAGGAAAAGTAACTTCCAATATTAATGACAAAGAGCACACTGTCTATTTCCCCAAGAAGGTTGTTAAGACTATTGCCTGAATTCCATTGAAAATATTGAGAGCATCAAGGTTGGAGAAATATATTGTCCCATTCCACAAGAAAAATTTGAAACTATTATGATTGGGACCATTGCTATCAAGTATGAGGTAACATAATCACCTTGTGGAATGCAAAGTTTTGCTTCATATAAGATTGTTTTGGTAACAAGAATTGATCAACCTTGTTAACAAAAGGATTTTAAATGAAGAAAATAATGTTTCCACTATGGTTATACTTGCTTTCCTTTTTCTTTTCTCCTTCCTAGTCTTTGCTTTAGCTTTATTTTTGCTAGTTGTTTGTTTGAGTTTCTTAGAGCTCCTGTAGTTTGGCTTTTGGTTTGCTTTTGCTTCTTCTTAAAAAACTGTTTCTGCGAGAAAATCAATTTTCATACCCTGAAAATTGGCCAAACATAAAGTTTCCCGAAAAATCCCAGAAAATTCAAAATAATTTTTTCCTCAAAAAAGGGGCATAGAGGTACCAGAGGTGACCCAGGGGGCCACCCCTAGGCCCCACACCTATTGTAGGCACGGGCCCACCACTAGTGGCGCCTAGGGGGGGTCTGGCCCACCTGGGCCCCTCTAGGCTGCCTCCTCAAAGCCACCTTCTTTCTCTCTCCCGAAAAACACCAGAAAACTTGCTCAAGCTCGAGTTCTTGCTGTTCTTGCTCGCGATTTTCGATCTCCTTGTTCAGCCCATCTCAAGTGCTAATTTTTGGAGGGATTGCTCCTTGGTATGTGCCTCCTCCACTTGTCCAATTAGATTTGTGATTGGTAGATTGTATCTTGAGTATTTTGCTACTGTAGGTGACTAGTTGTTTGAGCTTGCATGCTTGTTATATGCTTAGAAACTTTGTTTTAATGCATGT
Source organism: Avena longiglumis (assembly GCA_030063025.1). NCBI lineage: Eukaryota > Viridiplantae > Streptophyta > Magnoliopsida > Poales > Poaceae > Avena > Avena longiglumis. The sequence goes on from CP125974.1 coordinate 559,093,641, forward strand.
TTAGTCCTCTAACAAGTTCCTGTAGTAGTTTCTCGTCATTTATCAACTTATAAATCACTTGGTTTGATGGTTGTTTAAAATTTCAGCAAAGGGAAGTCATCGACCACCACACCTTTGGGGACATTTTTGAGAGTGATGCACCTAGAAGGGCAAGGCTCCCAAGGTCATCTACAAGCTCCAAACCCTCATACAATGAGTACCTCATCACTCCACGGTTTTGTGACGGGGGAGATGAAGGGGATGCTCACCCCTCCACCTTTCCTTGTCAAACTTCCTTGCGAGCTGCTAGGATCCTTAATGATTTCATAGCTTTGACTGAGAGGTCTGGTCTAACAAGTTTCATGCAGGATGAGAGTGCACAATATGCTTCACTTACTAAAACATTTGTGGAGAATTTCTCCTTCACCAATAGTTTGTTCAATTCTTCTGTGTCTTTCAGACTTTATGACAGGACTCATTCTGTCGGGGGGTTAACCTCGGGTAGGTCAGAGATGGGGAAAGACAGAGGTATTGTTCCCGTCTGATGGCTGAGCTACGGCCTAGGTCGGCCGAATCATGTGTAAGTCGGCCGATAAACGAAGGCAGGAAGCTCACGTATAGGTATAAAGTGATGATCTGGCCGAGTTAAAGAGAACTCGTCCGGGTTACACAAATGATCTCCATGCAGGTGAGGAACAAGCCGAATAACACGAGGTGAGGCCGAGTTATACGAAGCTTGCAGGAGAAGGAGAAGCTTAGGGTCAAAGCATAGTCACAGTGCAAGGTGAATCTGGACAGGGCCAAGCGCAAGGGACAAGGAGGCACAGGGACAGAGGAGCAGAAGGAGGTCACGGAGGTGACAGTGCAGGAGCCCGAGGCACGCAGAAGGGGGGCCGCTGGAACTTTGCCGTCATTAGAGAGCGGACAGGGAAAGTAGGCCGCCGAGTTACCACTTTGGGACAAGCATATTCCTCGAATATGCTTGCCCCGTCAGCCCTAAGGGCACCCAAGGCACCCCTTTATAAGGGGAGGTTTGGACCCTGAGGAAGGAAGGTTTTTCTTTTGAGCAAGGTTAGGCTGGGGAGATTCAGAGTTTCCAGAACAGCTCTAGGAGCACTTGTAGCACACAAAGAGAGAAATAAAGATCACCACTTTGGCGGCTTGAGTGAAAAGAGCAGCATCTTCCTCCCGGATCCCACTAGCATCCATTGGCCCACTACATTAGCCTACCCATGGCATCTGCCGTGCCACCACCACGACAGTTGGCGCCAGTGGGGCCAGCGGTGCTAGCTGAGTTGTGATCCGGACGGAAACTTCATCAACACCGGCGTAGCGTTGTTTCGGCGTAGTCCGGAGATTTGGTCTCTACGACTATGTCGAGACAATGCAGGAGCTTCGAGGAAGACTCCCCAGCACGGGATCTTCATCGGCCTGGGCGAGCACAGAATCTACGTCGGCGTCGCCGTCTCCGATATCTATCCTCACCAGGTTGTTGTTGCAGGGGAACCACCTCGCAGCGCAGCGAGCTGTCCATCAGGAGAGCGTCTGGCCAGCGGCGTCGAGGTGATGGTCGCAGCAGGGACGCAGAGCGAGCATTGGCCGGGTCAAGAGAACCGCCGCAGCGCATGTGGTCCCGCCAAGCAGATCACACCGCAAACCGCAGAGGTAATTCTTCCGCGGTGACAAACCCGGCGAGCTACATGACACCACCCCAAAGGCACCTAGAGTGAGAGGACCACCGGAGAGACCGAGAACATCCTTCAGCAACTATAGAGAACTTAACTACTGTAGCGCGATACTTGATCCGCAAATGCTCAGCGGAGTTAGAGGAAACCAGCAAAAGGTGGTAGAGGCCGAAAGTATCGCCCGAGGGAATCCTTGAACAGGACCACGAGGGAATATGCAAAAGCTAACAAGCTTGATATCGCGCCCGAGCGGGTGGACGAACTGAGATTAAGAGGAAAGAACCTCATGAGCGATATTAACAAAGAGCATGAAGCTCACAGAGCGAATCAAAGTAATTGGGTTTGCCGAGGTACAATACCCAAAAAAAACGAGAGCGAATGCTGCAGCATTGGAATTAGAGGGATTAACAGGGGAAGCTCGGCAGAAGCAGCAAGAAAGAGTGAATGAGCTGGTGCGCATAGCGAACCAGCAAAATGAGGAAATGCTCAGATTTAACCCGGCAAGACCAGGGGCTTCACGGATGGTTCATTCAGCAGGGGCAGCGCCTGCTCTATCCGCCGCAGCGGCATCATCACCCGGAAACAACGCTAGAAAAGAAAAGGCAGTAACCTCGGGGAAGAGGAACAAGCAGATTGTCCCGTATGACCCGGCAATAGCGGGAAAGGCGAATGAGAACAGAGGCAATGCGAGCCGAGGTAATAGTGGGGAGAGAAACCACGGCCGTATGGAAAAGGACGGCCGAGGTAACGGCGGCAGGAGAGAACCCGCAAGAGACAATCATGAAAATCAAACCCCGGCCGAAGTAAGGAGAGAAGTGCCGCTCAACCCGCAACCTAGACCTGAGCCTCGGCAGGAAAGAGAAGTGAGACCAGCTCGCTACAATCAAATAAATGAAAGGTATAATGATGGATATTCCGAGGTAGAATACGCGAATCAGGGTGGAAACAATCACTATGGGATGCAGGACAGAATCCTGTACAGAAACTTGCCAGCAAATGATGCAAGAGTAAAATTGGATCGGTTATACCGGTCCGAACTATTGGAAGAGCAAGGTCCACCGGGTCCGGCGTGTTTTGGACCACGGATCATGGGCGAACCACCAGTGCCGAATTTTCAGTTGGCAAGAGGCACAAAAACATACAATGGAAGTACCAAGCCACAAGATTGGTTAATTGATTATGCCACCGCATGAAGATAGGTGGCAACTTGAGATGCGATGCGGTATGTCCCGAGATGTTGGAAGGACCAGCGGTATGGTTGAATAATCAACCAGCAGGCAGTATCAACTGCTGGTTAGATTTTGAAGAGATGTTCACGCAACTTCACCAAAGACATATCGAGACCGAATAGACCACAGCAACTGGCCATGTGCAAGCAGAGGCCGAATGAAACAGATAGAGAGTTTTTAACTCGATGGTGTAACTTGAGAAACTCATGTGAAGGAGTTATTGAATCGCAAGCGATCGCTTGGTTCGCGCAAGGCTGCCGTTACGCCAGTGTGTTGTGGCAACGCCTGCAGAGAGATATGCCAACCACACTGGCAGAAACTATCAGAATAGCGGACTCCTATGCTTTGGGTGACCCAACCCAACCGGAGTTAATGTCGGCAGATCATCGTGAGCAGCAAGACCAATACACGAGAGAATTGGCCGGTCGTCTAGGCGTGATTTCGAGGAAGAAGAAGAAGAAGAGGCGGATTATAGGTATAATTCGGCCCGGTGTGGCCCAAGATCGCCAAGTCACGGAGTAACTCAACGGCGAAAAATGGACCTCAACAATTGGACGCAAGGAATGATGGAAAGAGGCAATGGACCCCGAGCAAAAGAAGCAATGGCAAGAAAAGCAAGTATACATTTGAATCCATGTTGGATCACCGTGCAAATTTCACACATCGAACCCATCTAGACCAGCCAATCATACAACCCGCAATGTGCTGGATGAAAATGCGATGGGTAACCCGGCGGGAGTTCAGGCTCCCCATCAGATGCAACATCAGCATCAACCGCAGTTAACTGGAGCGAATGCACAGCAACTGATGCTGCCGCCCCCTCCTCCGAGGTATGATAACTCGGATCGGAGGGACGCAGTGCATCAAGTGAGGAACCAGAGCGTGACGGAAGGATAAATCCGAATGCCGGACGCAATGATTACAGGGAACATCACCGTCTTCTGCGTGTTCACAATGTAACGAGGACAAACAGAGTGTGCAGCGCCGACATATGGAGGTGAATGCAGTTGTACCAGCAGTGCCAAGATATCAGTCGTGGTCTGATCAAGAGATAACTTGGAGTATAAAAGATCACCCCAGGATAATGCCGAGTCCAGGGTCATACGCACTTGTGTTGGATCCGACATTTGTGGGACCAAGCATCAATGTGAAATTCTCAAAAGTACTCATTGACAATGGAAGCAGTATTAACATCATGTACAAAGATACCATGCACAAGCTCGGTATATCACAGAACATGCTGCAGTCCACAAGGACAATTTTCCATGGGATAGTGCCAGGGCTTTCATGTGAGCCCATTGGTAAAGTCCGAGTGGACGTCTTATTCGGTACAAGAGATAACTGCAGAGCAGAAAATTTGGAGTTCGAGGTGGTTGATCTGGAAAGCTGTTATCATGCTCTACTCGGACGGCCCGCACTGGCCAAATTCATGAGCAGTTGTCATATAGGTTATCTAAAAATGAAATTGCCCGGACCACAAGGAGTGATAACAGTTGCAGGGGATTACAGGAAGTCAATGGAGTGTGCCTCGGCCGGGTCAAATTTGGCCGAATCATTGGTCATAGCAAGAGAAAAGAAAAGGATTCAAGAGGTAGCAGCCCTCGCACAGTCAGCACAATTAAGCATGCCGGCATTGGCCAACCCTCATGGCAGCGTTTCTTTCCAGCCAACCAAAGAGACGAAGAAGTTTCAGATTGATGAGCAGTACCCAGAGCGCACTGTTACTATTGGTGCAGGTCTTGACGCTAAATAGGAAGGCGAGCTCACCAACTTCCTCCGTGAGAATCGGGACATATTTGCATGGTCAACACAAGACCTGCAAGGTGTGCCGAGGGAGTTGGCTGAGCACTCTTTGAACGTCAGGCCAGGAGCACGGCCGGTGAAGCAACCTCTCCGCCGCTTCGCCGAAGACAGGAGAAAAGTAATAGGGGATGAAATAACTCGGCTTCTCGCCGCCGGGTTTATTATGGAGGTGCTTTATCCGGATTGGCTATCAAATCCGGTGCTAGTTGAAAAGAAAAAAGATGATCCCAATGTAGCCATTGTGTGGCGAATGTGTATTGACTACACTAACCTGAACAAGGCATGTCCAAAAGATCCTTTTCCATTGCCTAGAATAGACCAAATCATTGACTCGACCGCTGGTTGTGAGCTGTTATCATTTGTAGACGCGTATTCTGGTTTCCACCAGATACCGTTAAATCCGGCCGATCAAATAAAGACTGCATTTATTACCCGTCACGGGCTTATTGTTATCGCATCGATGCCATTCGGGCTGAGAAATGCAGGAGCAAGGTACCAAAGGTGCATGCGAAAATGCTTACATGATCAGATAGGAAAAAATGTACAAGTGTATGTGGATGACGTAGTCATCAAGACTAAGGAAAGCGAGAACCTTGCTAGAAGATATCGGCAAACTTTGCGAACGAGAAGGTTCGAATGAAACTTAATCGAGAAAATGCACGTTCGGGCGTGCTTGGAAAACTACTTGGTTTCCTTGTGTCCAGCCGAGGTATCGAGGCTAATCCGACGAAGATAAGAGCAATAGAAAAAATGGAGTTGCCGAGATGTCTGAATGATGTACAAAAATTCACGGGCTGCCTCGCCTCGCTTAGTCGATTTGTATGTCGGCTAGGAGAGAAGGCACTGCCACTTTATCAACTGATGAGAAAGTCGGACAAATTCGGCTGGACTCCCCAGGCCGACATTGCGTTTAACGAGTTGAAAAAGATGTTAGTTACGGCACCCATTTTAGCTTCTCCATTATCAAAAGAGCCTATGCTACTTTATATAGCGGCTACCAATCGAGTAGTTAGCACTGTGGTTGTAGTGGAACGATTCGAAGAGGGTAAGTCAGTTCAAAGGCCAGTATACTATCTAAGTGAAGTATTATCCACCTCAAAACAGAATTATCCGCATTATCAGAAGATGGCCTATGGAGTATATATGTCGGCAAAAAGCTTAAGCATTACTTTGAAGAGCATCCCATCGTAGTAATATGTGAGGCCCCATAGCCGACATATTGAACAACAAAGATGCAAGTGGCGAATAGCAAAATGGGCGATCGAGTTATCACCATATGCCCCACAATTCGATAGAAGAGATGCAATCAAATCTCAAAGTTGCCGACTTTCTAAATGATTGGGCCGAGGTGCAATATGAGCCACCATTGCAGATCCAAATTCTTGGACAATGCATTTTGATGGTTCCAAACTAAGGAACGGTTTGGGCGAGGAATAGTCTTGACCTCGCCTAAAAAGACCGGTTGAAATATGTCTTGCAAATACATTTTGCGCGTCCAACAATGTAGCTGAATATGAGGCACTAGTCCATGGATTAAAGGTGGCAAAAGAAATGGGAATACGCGAATCATATGTTACGGTGACTCGGACCTAGTAGTGCAGCAAGTATCGGGCACTTGGGACGCATTAGATGCTAATATGGCTTTATCTGATTCCACGTGCAAAAGATCGGTGGATATTTTGAAGGATGTGAATTTCACCACATACCACACGGAGCGGAAAATGACGCTGCTGATACATTGTCAAAGTTAGGATCAACCCGGCAGTCTGTTCCGCCAGGTATAGCCCTGGAACACCTCAGGAAACCATCAATAAACCCATCACCAGAGTCCGAATCAATATTTATCCCGGCAAATTCTGCAGAGAATCATACGCCGATGGAAGTAGATCCGCAAAGAGATTCGGAACCCCTAAAGAGGGGGACAGCCGAGGTAATAACAATCATGGAAAGAGCCGAGGTAAATACATCGGCAGAAGAAATGGAGATAGACAATGAAATCACTGCAGAAAGAGCAACGCCGGTATGGGCGCAACCCATATTTTCGTACCTAAAAGACGCGGTACTGCCGAGTAATGAAGTACTAGCCAGACAAACTGTCAGAAGAGCAAAGGCATATACAATCATAAACAATGAGTTATATAAAAGAAGCGTAACGAGCATATTGCAGAGATGCGTGAGTCCTACAGAAGGTCATGAAATCCTTCTAGATATACATCAAGGAGAATGTGGGCACCATGCCTCGTCTCGCGCCTTAGTAGCCAAGGCATTTAGGCATGGATTCTACTGGCCAACGGCGTTAAAAGAGGCAGAAGAATTAGTTAAGAAATGCAATGGGTGTCAGAGATATGCAACCAGAATACATATGCCGTCGGCCGAGTTAAAAACAATACCTATTACCTGGCCATTTTCCGTATGGGGTCTAGACATGGTAGGACCTTTCAAGCCGGCAAGAGGAGGAATGACCCACATCTTGGTAATGGTAGACAAGTTCACAAAATGGATTGAAGTAAAACCAATCAAAAAGTGTGATGGGCACACAGCAGTGAAATTCCTCAAGGATATCATCTTGAGATACGGATACCCACATAGCATCATTACGGATAATGGCACGAACTTTGCAGAAGGAGCCTTCTCTAGATTTTGCCAAGAGAAGCACATAAGACTAGATGTTGCCTCAGTGGCTCACCCATCCAATGGACAAGTTGAAAGGTCTAATGGACTGGTTTTGTCGGGAATAAAACCACGACTAGTCGAACCATTGCAAAGGTCGGCGGGATGTTGGATTGAGGAATTACCAGCAGTATTATGGAGCCTCAGGACTACTCCGAACAGATCAACAGGTTATACACCATTCTTTTTGGTATATGGGGCAGAGGCCATGCTTCCAACCGACATAATACATGACTCGCCAAGAGTTACTCAATATACATCTTCAGAGGCAAATGAAGTAGCTCGGCAAGATGCCGTAGACCTGTTGGAAGAAGCCAGAGAATTGACATTATCACGATCGGCCATCTATCAACAGAACTTACGGTACCACAGCAGGAAAGTGAATCCAAGAATATTCCAAGAGGGAGATTTAGTACTCCGGCTGGTGCAACGCACAGCCGGCATGCACAAGTTATCACCCCCATGGGAAGGACCATTTATCGTGAGCAAAGCCTTGCACAACGATGCATATTATCTGATTGACGCTCAATCCCCTGGAAAAGGCAAGGCAAACAAAGCTGGTGAAGAAACGAAGCGCCCCTGGAATGTGGCTTTACTTCGGCCATTTTACTCATAGGGTTGTGTCTTAAGGTCAAAAAACCAATGATGTATTTGCACCTCGGCACCCAGAGCAGTGACTCGGGGACTGCCGAAGGTTATATTTATTTTATATCGTGTATTTGAACCTCGGCACCCAGAGCAGCTACTCGGGGACTGCCATATGTGATGTTATTTCATGTTTGATATTTGAACCTCGGCACCCAGAGCAGTTACTCGGGGACTGCCATATGTGATGTTATTTCATGTTCGATATTTAAACCTCGGCACCCAGAGCAGTTACTCGGGGACTGCCATATGTGATGTTATTTCATGTTCGATATTTAAACCTCGGCACCCAGAGCAGTTACTCGGGGACTGCCATATGTGATGTTATTTCATGTTTGATATTTGAACCTCGGCACCCAGAGCAGCTACTCGGGGACTGCCATATGTGATGTTATTTCATGTTCGATATTTAAACCTCGGCACCCAGAGCAGTTACTCGGGGACTGCCATATGTGATGTTATTTTATGTTTGATATTTGAATCTCGGCACCTAGAGCAGTTACTCGGGGACTGCCATATGCAATGATTATTTGGTATTATAGGTTTAGACCTCGGCATCCAGAGCAGTAGCTCGGGGACTGCCATATGGTATACTTATCTCTTTCGCGTTACACACTTGAACATTGGCGATCAGAGCAATAACTCGGAGAGTGCCATATGTTGTTTTTCTTTCACGTTACGAATATGCACCTTGGTGCCCAAAGTATTCACTCAGGAATTATTATAGAATGTGTCAGATTCATAAACACATGGACTTTGGCACCTAAACCAACGACTCGGAAACTATGAGCCAACAAGGCAGAAAATTAAATCCTGAAAGATGGAGAAATTATAAGCCAACAAGGCAAGAATTCGGACAAGCATCCATTTAATTAAGAATTTTGAGAGCACATAGCAAAAGAACCTCGAATCATACGAGTTAACAAATTTTTTCGTCTACATGGAACACCCGGCATACCAGGGATCACGAATAAATCTAGGCATCGTTTGTTGGAGGAGGAACCACTTGATCAGGTGCGGGGCACTCCGAAGTAGGGGGAACTTCGACTGAGGTTACCTCACCTTCCGCCGACCCAGGAGTAACTTCGGCGGTATCACGGGGTTGTTCAGGGGCGTCAGTACGCGCAGTAGAATGCCCAGTGCCTTTGGAGGAAGATCGTGCATCACCATTGCTATCTGAGCTTGAGCTGGAACTATTGGATGTGGCCGAATCATCTTCATCTTCCCCGTGCTCAGCGGAATCATCACCCGGAGCATCTTCAGCCGCGATCTCCTGATCCGGATCTGGGAGAAAACTCGGCCCTTCATTCCAAGTGTGCACATCGGCATACTCGACGAGCTGGAAGGCCCGAGCTTGCCGAAGAGCAACGAAGGTGGGATCTTCAACCCACCGGGAGCCAGTGCGCAGATTCATCGAATGTCAAGAGATATCTTCATACCATGACATGATTACGATAAGGGCCATGTCGGCACCAAAGACGCTGCAGTGATTCTCCAAAGACTCAATTGTCTCGGATGCCTTCACTGGTCACCAATAACTTGACTTCAATATCGGGGACCGAGGTATTCGGCGAAGTGCGTGGTAAGCTTTGATAGCGGCTGCACCAAGTCCCGACCCATGATTTTCATCGGACCAACCGCGACCAACGAAACCAAGAAATCCTCCATGGAGTATTCAAACTCAACATCAACAGGTTCACCTCGACGAACGCGCGCCGCAAGAACAGCTCTAGTGCTCACGGGTTTGGCCTCGGGAAAGTGATCTGCGCAAAACATGGACATGTCAAAAGATAGCAGCAAAGACAGAAAATTTTTAGCTCGGCCAGGCCAAATAACTTACGATGGATATAAGTCATCATTATTTGAAGATCCTTAGCCCAGATAGCTTTACTCTTCTCGAAACGAGCAATCTCCTTGCTCAAATCGTGAGTTTTAAGTTCGGCAGCTTTGAGGAGTTCTTTGTTCTTCCGGATCCAGTCAGTCACCGCTCTTTTCTAAAGAGAATTCTTGATCAACCTTTTCTAGCTCGGATTGGGAGAGCTTGAGTGCATTCACCTCGGATTTCAAAGTAGCTATCTCATCATCCTTCTCTTGTAGTTGCGGCAATGAACTGCGCTTTGTTCTAAAAAATGAAGCATCACGTCGGGCATGGGCACGCAATCTTGTTATGACGCTGCAAAGTCTTGCAACTCGGCTTTACCACAACCCAACGCAATAAGGACACTCGGATAGATATTACAAGAAGAGGAGAAGGGGAAAGGAAACTAACCTTCCAAGGACTTGACCTTCTTTTCAAGGCGGATGTTGAGATTATTGATATTACCTATTCAGCGAGAAGTAAGCCGGCGCTTCACGGACAAGTATATAAGAAAGTTGGGAATAAGGAAAAGAAACTGTCGACTTACCGGCCTTCTTCGCCACGGGCAGAACTCTCTCATACTTCTCCTCCAACTTGCGATGCAAGAAGAGCAACCTCTGGAACTCGGCGGTCCGTCGATCATGTGCAACCTGAGAAATGGAGCAAGATGATAAAGCAGAAGGTTGAAGCTAAACTAGATCCGAGCCAAGCAAAACTTAACTCAGATCTAGACGGCTGGATATTCGAAGCTAAACTGGATCCGAATCAAGCAAAGCTTAATTCGGCTCTAGAGGGCTGGATATTCAAAGCTAAACTAGATCCGAATCAAGCAAATCTTAACTCAGATCTAGGCGGCTGGATATTCAAAGCTAAACTAGATCCGAATCAAGCAAAGCTTAATTCGGCTCTAGAGGGCTGGATATTCAAAGCTAAACTAGATCCGAGCCAAGCAAAACACTTAACTCAGATCTAGGCGGCTGGATATTCAAAGCTAAACTGGATCCGAATCAAGCAAAGCTTAATTCGGCTCTAGAGGGCTGGATATTCAAAGTTAAACTAGATCCGAATCAAGCAAATCTTAACTCAGATCTAGGCGGCTGGATATTCGAAGCTAAACTAGATTCGAATCAAGCAAAGCTTAATTCGGCTCTAGAGGGCTGGATATTCAAAGCTAAACTAGATCCGAGCCAAGCAAAACACTTAACTCAGATCTAAGCGGCTGGATATTCAAAGCTAAACTAGATCCGAATCAAGCAAAACTTAACTCAGATCTAGGCGGCTGGATATTCAAAGCTAAACTAGATCCGAATCAAGCAAAGCTTAATTCGGCTCTAGAGGGCTGGATATTCAAAGCTAAACTAGATCCGAGCCAAGCAAAACTTAACTCAGATCTAGGCGGCTGGATATTCAAAGCTAAACTAAATCCGAATCAAGCAACGCCTAATTCGGCTCTAGATGGCTGGATATTCAAAGCTAAACTAGATCCGAGCCAAGCAAAACTTAACTCGGATCTAAGTGGCTGGATATTCAAAGTTACGTCAAAACTAAATAAACTATGAACTAGGTGGCCGAACTAAGGAAACCTTAGAAATAAAAGTACGTCAAACTTCCAAGCATACAACAAGTTATTTCCTTGCAAGTTTCGGGGACTAGAGAGCATGATAACATGTGGAAAATAATTTAAGACTCGGAAATAAAACAATTACCGCATTCATCTTGTTCGTATCAATGATAAACTGGGCGGCTTGGTCGAAGCGACCACTGATGTCAGAAAGCTGGAAGGGTTGATTGACCGGATTGCCCTCAAACTGATCAGCGGCATTCCAGTTGTTGGCAAATTCAACCAGCGCTCCAAGGCTGTTACCGCTAGCTGTCCGGGTTAGAACTTTACCCCGGGCAGGCGGTCCGACCACGGCGATTGAGGACTCTTATGAAGGCGGTGATCGCCAAAGGTCGAGGTAACGGTGCCTTTGGCGATCTGACTCCTTTGCAGAGCCTCAGCAATACTTGGCTGAGAAGTGCCGGCAAGACTTTTCTGAGAAGAGGTCTTGACGGCAACAACACGTTTCTCCTTAGAAGAGGCACCGGCAGGAGGTTGCGCCTCCGAGGTGGGGACGGAACCCTTAGGATCAGTAGAGGTCAAGCTTGCAGAGGGCGCCGGGGTAACGATCTTCTCGGCAGAGGTCAGAATGACCGTAGGAACTGCCGGAGTAGATGGAAGCTCAATGGTAACGCTGGGGCCCATAGAGGGGGCAGCCGGCTCAACGGAAACATCGGAGGGCCGGATCGGATCCAGATCAATGGGAGAAATCTCAGGGGCATCACGGCGAACAGGCGAATTATCGGGGAGCAGGGGAGAAGCAGGCGAATAGGACTAGGAACTCGTGTTATCGGCAGGAGGAGGAGATGGCGGAATCGGACGGCTAGTCATGCTAGGACCGGGTTTAACGGAAAGAGGAGCTGCAAAAGTAAGAAAGAAGATTCGTCAAAATGAGAAGCGAAGAAAAGAACGAGAAATATAGGCAAAAGAATTTACCCAGAACCCGGGCATAGTCTTACGCCTGGGAGGATTCGGAGCGGATTTCTTTACTCGCTTCTTAGGAACCGCATCCGAGGCATTGGCAGGAGCCCCGCGTTTCCCCGAGGTAACGGGAGGCCGAGAAGCAATAGGTTCGGCGTCATGAACCTGGCCGGCCGGATTAGCTGGGAAAGCAGAAGCCGGAAATGCATAAGAAATAGGCATGGCGGCAACTACCTCAAGAATTTGGACCTCGTCCGAATCACCTTCCTCCTCCTGCGCTGAAGTTTTGCCGCGAGCTCGAGCAGGAGCGGGATCGGACTTAGGGACGAACTCCTCGGAATCCGGCTCGCCAGAATCCGGGGTACTCCTATCTGCAGGCCAGGGGAGCTGCAGAACTTCGGCGTCCTCGTCTTTCTGTTCAGCAAACCTCTGCATAATAAGAAGAGAAAATCATGAAAACCAGACTCTAAAAACTGAGAAAAAATAGAAGGATGAAGATCGGGTTTACCTCGGGAGGCGGATTGTCGCGGGTGAACGGTTTTAACCCCCAGGTCCAATCATCAGGCATCTCCGTCTTAAAAATAGCTCGGACGCGCTTGCAGATAAGGTAGTTGTCCAACTCCACGGTCGAGACTCGGTTAGGGTCCAGGGGACCACTCATGTAGCACAGCTTGTGGGTCCTTTGTTGGAAGGGGCAGATCCGGCTACTAATAAAAGTTGCCATCAAGTCTTCTCCGCATAACCCGGCCCGAATCAACTCCTTCAGCCGAATCTCGAAGGCCTCAGCCAGGGCATGAGTCTTCTTCGGGTTATAGAGCCAGTTCACTTTGGAAGGTGGACCAATTGAGAATGGGGGGAGCCGAATCTTGTCTTCCGCCCCTCTGTTTTTGACGTAGAAGAACGATTTGTGCCATTTCTTGCACGACTCCAACCCGGTGACACGGGGGAACACGGATTGCCTCCGAGGTGTTATGGATGCCGCCCCACATTGGGTGAGCAACTTCTCGGAAGGATGCAGAGATTTATCGGGAACGACGTTGGAGCGAATCTGAAAGAATTTCGACCAGACATGTACTGATGGCCACAGGCCGAAGTAACCCTCCGAAGCGGAGATGAACGCGGAAAGAGAAGCTATGGCATTTGCGGGAAGGTGATGCGGCTGAAGGCCGAAGTAATCAAGAAATTCTCTAGCAAAGTCGCTAAGAGGAAGACCGAAGCCGCGAGCGAAGTGGGACATGAAAACCACATATTCGCCTTCTCTCAGAACTGGAGATGACTCGCTGCCGGGTAGACGGCAAGAAACCTCGGCAGGAATCCGACGGGTTCGGAGGAGCCACTCAATCTCACGGCGTGAAACGGAAGAGCCCTGCCACGATCCACGCTCGGGCCCAGAGCCAGCGTCGTCTTCCTCGACTAGGGCACCGCTGAACGAACTTGACATGGTTTCGCCGGAGGGATCGCCGGAGGAAAAACTGGCGGCGGAGGAGAGCTTAGAGCTACAGGGCCCCGTCGGAACTTAGCACGAAAACAATGGCGAGAGGAGGAGAAATCGACGGCGGAACGCAGAAACAATGCGGATCGATCTAGGGCAAAAAGGCCAGAGAGGACTCACCGGCGGCGGGGCCACAGCCGTAAAACGCTGGCAAGGAAAGGCCGAACGGCGCGGTAGAATCCTCGCTGACAGAAACCCTGGCTGGTGAGCGGCGGCGGAGCGGCAAGGAAACACACAGGCGGAAGGAAGAAGGAGAGCAGACGCAAACGATAATGAGAAGGAGGAACCCAGAAGGGCGTGTTTCCCCACTTTATAGACAAAGCAATGAACGAGGGAGTGGGATCGTGGGTGTGGCAGTTACCCGCGTAGATCGTGGAGGAGCACGAACGTGCGACGGTGAATGGAGCCACACCAGAGGCCACAGAAACAGCAAAGTTGTTACAATCCCGAGCGGAGCGGCTCACGAGGCGTCATGGAGGCGACGCAGCAGGTACAGGGTTTACTGTAGCTTGTCAGTAAATGTAATAAGAGGACCTAAAAACTAGAAAAGCAATGATGGGGTGACACGTAGGACTTAGCGTATGAGGGAAGGAACGAGGGAACCTCGGACGAGGCCATAGCTCGGAAACAAGACTAAAGGAAAATGTTGAAGCTGATATAACCCGGCCAGAGTAATTGGCAGGGCCACACCAGCTTCGGGGACTAATGTCGGGGGGTTAACCTCGGGTAGGTCAGAGATGGGGAAAGACAGAGGTATTGTTCCGTCGATGGCTGAGCTACGCCTAGGTCGGCGAATCATGTGTAAGTCGGCCGATAAAGCGAAGGCGTGAAGCTCACGTATAGGTATAAAGTGATGATCTGGCCGAGTTAAAGAGAACTCGTCCGGGTTACACAAATGATCTCCATGCAGGTGAGGAACAAGCCGAATAACACGAGGTGAGGCCGAGTTATACGAAGCTTGCAGGAGAAGGAGAAGCTTAGGGTCAAAGCATAGCTGCAGGCAAGCAGGAATCTGGACAGGGCCAAGCGCAAGGGACAAGGAGGCACAGGGACAGAGGAGCAGAAGGAGGTCACGGAGGTGACAGTGCAGGAGCCCGAGGCACGCAGAAGGGGGGCCGCTGGAACTTTGCCGTCATTAGAGAGCGGACAGGGAAAGTAGGCCGCCAAGTTACCACTTTGGGACAAGCATATTCCTCGAATATGCTTGCCCCGTCAGCCCTAAGGGCACCCAAGGCACCCCTTTATAAGGGGAGGTTTGGACCCTGAGGAAGGAAGGTTTTTCTTTTGAGCAAGGTTAGGCTGGGGAGATTCAGAGTTTCAGAACAGCTCTAGGAGCACTTGTAGCACACAAAGAGAGAAATAAAGATCACCACTTTGGCAGCTTGAGTGAAAAGACAGTTGCATCTTCCCTCCCCAGATCCCACTAGCATCCATTGGCCCACTACATTAGCCTACCCATGGCATCTGCCGTGCCACCACCACGACACATTCTATGACTTTGAAGCAATTTTGCAAAGCCTTGGGACTAGGTACAAAGGGTTCATCAAAGAATATTACAGCTCTTCCCGCTAATTTTCTGGAACTATACCGAGGAATAACCAATGATGATGACCGCAGAGCTCAGCGAGGGAAGATAAAGAACATTCAACTCCCAGCCATCAGGTATTTCATCTACTATCTTACCACCAATGTTCTTGGTAGGGAGAACACTAGTAATATATCCAACTATCAATTGGCCTTCTTAGCTGTGCGCTCTACGGTGAGGAAAAGTATAATCTTGGTTCCCTCATTGCTCGTCGTTTAGCTGCTAGGGGACCCATTTATGGGGGAATTATTACTACTTGTATCGCTGGTGCCTTGAACATTGCGGTTGATCCCCATGATATAGTTTTGGCTCCTCGGAGACTTGATCTTGCTGCCATAAAGGCGCACCACTTTGTCACCGCTAGCGCTACTCATGAGAACTTGGTTTATAGAATGTTGTTTACTGACGGGGAAGAGAGAGAGATCCCTCTACCCCAAACCACTTTGTTCAGTATTTCTCTAGGACCTTGGTCACGCTCGAAGGCGGAGATGGATGAGTTGATGGATTCTCTCAACTTCCACGGTCACTATTAGGGGGGAGCGCCCACATATGACCCTGTTGTACATTACACAGGGGAGGATTCGAGCTCATACCAGGACGAGGAAGCTTCCTCGACATACTACGGAGGTGCATCTACTTGGGCACCATGGGATTGAGCCCCGCTTAGGCCAAAAGCCTAAGCTTGGGGGGAGGTATACCGACATCACACTTTATATATATATATATATATATATATATATATATATATATATATATATATCATGTTCGGTCGGTTATTTGTATATCCATTTGTTTTGCTTTGTTTTTGGTTCTTGTTGCTTATTTCTAAAAACACAAAAATACCAAAAATATTTTCGTTGTTTCTCTTAGTTTGTTTCTTTGCTTTGTTTGCCTTAAAAGAAAAATCCAAAAAGATTTTGCTTTGTTTGGTTTGCTTTGTTTTTGTTTGGTTTTTCTTTGTTTGCTTGTTGCTTAAAAATCAAAAACACCAAAATTATCTGTTGTTCTTCTTTGGTTTTGTGAGTTCTTCGCAGGGTTCAGCCGTCCTCAGTGGATATTGGTTTTCATGTTAATTATTCAAGTCACACAAGTGAAGGGCAATAATGAAGATTAAGACAACTCGAGGTGTGGTAAGAGGCTGGTAACGAACTCTATTTGTTTCATTTTTGTACATATACTCATCATTGTGAGCATGCTTAGCCTGTTTGTGCAAGGTGTATGTCATTATGTATGCTTAGTAGTTCTTGCTTGTCTATGATTAGCTCCAGCTTTGTTAATAGTTTGTAGCATGTCGTATGATTGTTTGCTTGCATTGTTTTATTCATACTTTGGTATGATATTGTGGTATCCTCCTCTGACTGTTCATGTGAATCGACTTGGCACATGCTCATGCATGCATATGACTAATCAATAGTCAGTAAGCCTCGATGATTTATTTTGCCTCAGAGTTCTTGTATCACTTTCATGCCATAATTAGTCATGTTTTGTTGCAAGCATGATTATGACAGTTATTGCTCTCTCGTTTGTCGCTCCCTCTCTATTGCTAGCCTTCACTTGCACTGAGTATGTGCTCTACTTGTGATTCCAACTCCCAAAAACCAATATTGCCAGTTGTGTCCACCATATCTACCTATTAGCATCATTTTCTACTTGAGTGCATACTATATATGCCGTGTTTTCTTCCAAAATAAAATGTTTGTCTGTTTTGAGAAAGTTAGTTAGTTAAGCTCTCACGAACTTGATGGCACACTTTATTCTTTGCACTTAATAATTCTGAACCATTGTGTCTAGTCCATGAAAGTTATATGTTTGCTTATTATATACTGGGAGTCAGCAGAACCGTGTTGTCACGGGGAACGCTTTCAACACTTTGTGGATATCTCATCCAGTTGATACCTTGCTCTTTTGTTTATGGATGACGATGATGTGAAATAAAGGGGGAAGTTGTTAGTTCATGGAGTTTATACATTGTGTTAGATAAACGCCTGGGCCGCTAGCCTAAGCCATGCTTAATCATGGTGGAAACTTGTAGCATCACTATAATGAGCATCTATGAAGCTTCCTCAATAAAAAGCTATGCATATGATAAATAAAAAGGTTACTGAGATGCTCATTGTCTGCTTGCCTTGTCATTTTGGTTATGGGAAAGCTCTTGTACCATATGCAAGAGGTACCCCGTTGGCGGTTCTCGATGATATGCATGTATTTACAATGACAAGAACTTTCAGGTGACCAAAGTTGAGTAGCATGCGGAGCGACCCTCGTACTCAAGGGACTTGGGATTTCCAGTCTATGGTCTGTCAAGCATATGATTCAGAGTGGACCTCACTTTCACCTTAACCACATGAAGATGCCTATGATAGGGGCAATGAGAGCTCAAAGCTAATGAGTACCTTCCTTTCAGCATTGGGAAGCCTTTCAAACCTTCACAAAACCATTTTCACAACCTTGTTGAGTCACCACCTATTCTATGAGCACCTTCTTGAGAGCATAGTTTTCATTTTTGTGTTTGTTCCAAAACTTGGCTAATTATGTCATGAATTTGATGCTTGTATCTCTGATATCTTTATCTCTAGTCTTCATATGAACTTCAGAGGTGCCTCAACATTTATATTGTGCTCTTCAAACAAGGCAAGCGAGATACCACTCCATCATACCTTATTATGAGCACTGCAATGTTGATTATGTTTATGTTTCATGTTGCTTATTATTATTGAGTTGGTTTCTCTTCATAGATTGAAATGACTATTTAGTAGACTTAGTTGCATACTCTTTATTATGAATTGTCTAAGCATCTACTCCTGTGCTGAGAATATATACATCATATGAAGCAAAGTGTTCGTGAAAGTTCTTTTATCGCACTCAGTTTTCAACTGAATTTCTTGAGGACAAGCAATAAGCTAAGCTTGGAGGAAGTTGATACGTCCAAAACGTATCTACTTTCTCGAACACTTTGCTATTGTTTTTCCTCTATACTTGTGTGATTTGGATACAACTAACATGGACTGACGTTGTTTTCAGCAGAATTACCTCGGTGTCTTGTTTTTGTGCAGAAAATGAACTATCAGGAAAAATCCCGAAAAATATGCCAAAAATTATATTTCACCAGAAGATCCACGGAGCGGAAGGAGACAGAGGGAGGCACAGGGGCAGACCCACCTGCACGCCCACCGACCCCACTGGGGAGGTTTGGCCACCCCAAGCAGCTTCTCGGCCTCCCTCCGCGTCTATAAGTTGCCTTCTAACCTAAGAACAGGGGGGTTCGATAGTTTTCCAGAAAGAGTTCCGCTCCGCCGCCGCCACCAGAAACCAAGATTCGGATCCAGAAACTCTGTTCTGGCACCCTGCCGGGACGGAGAATTTGGAGAGGATCATCTCCATCGTCATCACCAACGCATCTCCATCAACCACCGATGTTTCCCTCATCCATGAGTGAGTAATCCCCCGTTGTAGGCTTGATGATGGTAGGGATTGGATGAGTTCTATCATGTAATCGAATAAGATCTGTTAGGGGCATAGTGCCTAGTATCTCTATTAGTGCTATTTCACTTTGTTGCAACTTGTTATGCTTATTTCTTATCACTAGGGCCCGAGTTCCATGATCTCAGATCTGAACTTATTATTCAATCATTATGATAGTATTGTTTATGGTCTTACCTGCAAGTTGTGTACACATATCATTGTCCGGATCCAAAGGCCCCAAAGTGACAATAATTGGGACAACCGGAGGGGATGGCTGTGGTGTGAGGATCACATGTGTTCACGGAGTGTTAATGCTTTGCTCCAATGCTTTATTAAAAGGAGCACCTTAATTGTCAGTAGTTCCCTAGAGGTCCCGCTGCCACGGGCTGGCTAGACAGAAGATGTTGTGTAAGTTCTCATTGTGAGCATGTATGACTATATTTGGAGCACATGCCTAGGATTGTTTAGTACTTGGATGCTTGTTATTATTTTATCTGCAATGCCCTAGTTCTTTGAAGTTACATGTTTAGACTCGTCCATGCAACTCCCGTCCATCCATCTCTATGCCTACCGTACTCGAATCCTACAGTTATCATTACTATTACTATTGCTACTGTTCACTGTTTCTGTTACTGCTGTTGTTTCTTTGTTGTTTCTACTACAAACTGTTGCTACTGATAAACTTATGCGAGCAAGAACTATTTTCAGGTGCAGCTGAACTGACAACTCAGTTGTTAAGGCTTGCAAGTATTCTTTGTCTCTCCTTGTGTCAAATCAATAAATTGGGTAATACTACTCGCGAAGACTGTTGCGATCCCCTACACTTGTGGGTCATCAGCGACGAAAAGTGAGTGGTTTAGATTCTTTTGTATGAAGACCAAAGTTTAGTGCAACTGAAGACGATTGACTAAGTGTGGAGCAGATAGTTAGTTTGAAATGCGCATCTACAATCGTTTGAATTGGAAAATTTTCTAATTGTAACGGTTTAAATTATTATGTATTGGTTGACTGTGTTGCAATGTAGTATGTATTTCCGATGTTTTGTTTTTTAGTAAACATCATGTTATGTGCTGAAAAAGTTGTATGAATGTGTTCTAAATTTATATGTAAATGAGGCACCTCACTTGGAGTGAGAATGCACTAAATATGCAATCTGGTGTGCTTCAGTTGTTTTAATGAACATTTACTGAGTTGTGGTCGAAAGGGTGTATGAATTTATATAAAATATACAACAAAATACAGCAGCGACATAGTGAAAATTCAATACATTTATTTATAATGTCGGGCTTTATGCCTTTTATCTAAAAAAAAGATCTTGCTTAGTGCTCGGTCACCTCCACATATTTTTGATCTATATTATTATCAGTTCATTCCTATGAGTTATAAGTCGGTTGCAACTGAGATTTTTTCAATTACAAATAGGTTGCAACTAAGAATTTTTTTCATGTAGTACAAAATATTGTTCATATAGTAAAAGGAGAGTCCACTTAGTCAAAAAAATTGACCATATAGTATAAAACTTTTTCACGTATTAGAAAATTCACCCAAGACAACATGTGCTAACTCATGTAAGCCAAAATTAATGTCATTCCGGGTCGACCGAGAACTAGACTATTTTTTTTATCTTGCACAACATGCTATTCCTGGGAAAAACCATGGTCCAACAATTTAGATAACTTTCGCATATTATTAGGGATGTGTTTCCTAGGGAGGTGCGTGCGTCTTTTGTGTGTTTTCTCCGTTGGCACTATATGTAACCATACATGTATAAATGAGAATGGTTATTGTATAAACATTCACAACCTTTCAACAACCAGTTGTCGCCCTCTACCTCAACTGGAGCAGATCTGACAACTATCCCAAGGCCCACAAGACTCGGCTTAGTGAAGTATTGCATGTTAGAATTACATGTTGTTCAACATAGTGAAGTTTTTCCTGCACAATAGAGACCTGATATCTTGTCATTGTTGGATCAATTTGCAGAAGTATTTGATACCCCAATTTAGTCGAGCTTCCCTCACCATAGCGATTTACCATCAAATGCCACTAATTCCTGGTGATAGGCCGGTTTCTTTGAGATCATACAGAATTGCTCCTGAATTAAAATCTAAAACTGAAAATAAGTGCAAAAAATGTTAAATTAAGGTGTTATAACTCATAGCAATAGCCATTTTGCTTCCCCAGTAATTCTAGTTAGGAAAAGGGATAAGACTTGGAGATTAATGGTGGATTTTAGGTATGTGAATGCGCTTAATGCTAAAGGGAAGTATCATCTTCCTGTGATTGATGAATTCTTAGACGAACTGTTAGGTGCTAATTGGTGCTCCAACCTAGAAGTATGGGTTGGTTACCATCAAGTCAGGCGGGCACCTGGAGAAGTGTTCAAAGCAGCATTTTAGACACACAATGGCCACTATGAATTTGAGGTAATGAATTTTGGGGTAACTAGAGAAACGACTACATTCCAATTTTGTATGAATACTTCTCTAACCCTACTGTGGAGGAAATTTGCAGTCTTTTTTATGATATACTTATCTACAGCTCTACTTATGAGTTACATATGGATCATATTCATACAGTGTTGGAAATACTGAAAAAATATAGATGGCAAGTGAAGTTATCTAAATGGGTGTTCTCTCGGCAGCAAATTGCATATCTATGTCATGTTATCACTACAGCACGAGTTTCCACTCATGAATCCAAAATTAATTCTACAACTACTTGGCCGCAACCTACTAATATGAAGGAATTGAGTTTTTTTGGGGATTGTCTAGTAACTATAGAAAGTTCATAAGGCACTATGAAGTTACCAGTCAACCTCTTACTGCATTATTGAAGAAGGGTTCCTTGTTCATTTGGACAGTTGATACATAGTTGTCCTTTCAAACTCTCAAACATGCTATCAAGACTACACCTCTTCTGTCCTTTCCCAATTTTGCCTTGGCATTTACTATTGACCTGATTCTAGTGATGTGAAAATTGTTGCTATATTATCACAGTCTGGACACCCATTACCTTACGTCAGAAGATCACTTGGTCCAAAGAATAGAAGATTGTCTGTTTATGAGAAATAATATCTCACTATCCTCTTGGTTGTTTAACAATGGAGACCTTCTTTGTAGTTGGGAGAGTTTGTGATTAAAATTGATCATAAGAGTCTCACTCACCTAACAGTCCAGAGACTCCATACCGATTGGCAACAAAAATAAATTACTAAGATGATGTGATTGCAATATAATGTGGTCTCCAAGAAGGGTGTTTTGAATGGTGCTGCCTATTCTCTATCAAGAAAACCAACTCATTCTTCAAAACCATGGCTATTAATTCTATCAAACCTATCTGGTTGGATAAAGTGGAATTCAGTTACAATGATGAAAAATTTAGCCATGAAGTAATTCAAAAATTGGTCTTGGATTCTCTCTCTGAACCATATTTCACTTGGCGTGATGGGTTGCTCCGTTATGACGATAGGATTTGGATCGGCTGTAATCCTACTCTTCAAACCCAAATTATTGTTTCTTTCATGATAGCCCAACTGGGGGACACTCTAGGTTTCCTCTTACTTACAGGCGCTTAGTTTCCTTATTCAAATAGCCAAGGTTAAAAACTAGTGTGAAACAATATATCCAATCTTTTCATACTTGCCAAAAGGCCAAACTTGAACGTGTGCTATCTCTAGGTTTATTGCAGCCTCTACCAGTGCCTTCACAACCATGGGACATGGTAACGATGGATTTCATCAATATCTAGACTCCTTCTAAGCAATTCAACTGCATCTTGGTCATTTTTGACAAACTGTCAAAGTATGCACATTTTATACCCTTCGGTACCCTTACGTACAGATCTAGCAGGGTGGTAAAAGTATTCCTGGATAATTTGATCGTCTTCATAGTATGCCATTGTCCTTGGTTTTAGATCACGGTCCAACCTTTACCAGCAATTTTTGGCAGACAGTATTCAAAGCTACAAGAACACAGCTGAAAATGAGTACATAAAACCATCCCGAAATTGATGGTCAAACTGAATGAGTTAATCAGTCCATTGAGTGTTTCCTTCGTTGTTTCATCTGCTCTCATCCTAACCACTGGTCCAAATGTCTTTCTCTTTGTGAATTCTAGCACAATATGAACTGGCATTCTTCCCAAGGCAAGTCGCCATTTGAAGTTCTCTACGGGCGGTTGCCTTAGTACTTTGGTATTTCTTCTACTGATCACATAGCTTTCCTAGATATTCAAACTTGGCTGCAAGAAAGAACTCTTATCATTGCTTCTATATGTTAGCACCTGCGCATGCAACAACGTAGGAATCATCAAACAAATGAAAAAAAAGTGAGTGTCAGTTTAAGGTGGGAGACGAGGTTTTCTTGAAGCTTCAACCCTACATATAGTCGTCTGTTGCCAAGCACGCCAATCACAAGCTCGCGTTCAAGTTATCCGGAATGTTCCGTGTCACTTGCCGCATTAGTGAAGTCGCATATGAATTACAACTGCCTTCAACGACCAATCAAATTCATCCATTGTTTCACATTTCGCAGTTGAAGCCATGTTTGGGACCAGGACAACAAGCATTATCAACCTTGCCTTCCTCTGATGATGTGTTTTAGATTTCTCTTCGTGTTCTGCAGAAGCGAGTTCAGCAACAAAGCCATGTCTCGGTGGCTCAAGTTCTTGTCCAGTGGAGCGGCGCTTTGGAAATAACTGCTATATGTGAAGATCTTGAATCGCTTAAGCAAGCTTTTCCCTTCTAGCCTGCTTGGGAACAAGCCAGCATTCAAGATGGGGGATTGCAACCTACCAGCCGTCGCCCTCTACCTCAACTGGAGTAGATCCGACAACCGGCCCAAGGCCCATAAGACTCAAGAAGCTTTTAGGCCAAGATGGACCTTCTAAGTCCATGTAGCTCCTAGTGGTGCATGAAAGCTATTTGAGGACTCGTTAGCACTAGGAAGAACTTGGCTATGAAGAAAGGAAACGGACATCAATATCGCGAATTGTAAGAACTAGCTCGATGGTGATTGGGGGAGGATCGGGCTAGATCCCAATAATTCTAAGAATTCGAAAAAGAAATCGGGCGTAACCCACCTTGAAGAAAAATAACCGCCGACCCACAACATGATATTTTCTTGTAAATATAACAAATCGTCCGTGTAATAATGTATGTACAAATCTATAGCCAGTCGATATCTCTCGGCACAAAGATCTATATACTACAATTCCCAACAGAAATATGTCGTGAACTTGTATTCATATATGGTACTATTCTTTTAGGGGTTTTTCCGAGAAGCCGCCCTCCCCCTAGCTTCCTGGAGAAGCCGGTCTAAAAAAATTTCGAGGCTTTCAAAATAGTTAAGTCTAAACTAATTTGAAAGTCTGTAAAAAATTTAAACCGGCTTCCCCAAAAAACTGGGATATGGCAGCTTTTAGAAGAAGCCGCCAAACAAACTGGGCCTAAACATGCCTCTGTCGCAAACTAGAGCGAAACTGATCGCCCAAAAATGCCATCGTTGCCGACATCGAAAAAATTGTCGAAATCGTCGTCGAATGCGGCGAAGATATCGTCCAGATCCATGTCCATGTCCGCAGGCGCCCATTGCTCAGACTCGCCATCCGCGCCAGCCACGGAGGACGAGACGTCGGCGCTATCGTTGTCGTCCTGGCGCCTGCTGACCGCGTCGTCGGACATGGGCGGCGAATGGGGCGTGCTGCGCGCGGCGCCGGGGGGGAGCGCGTTGATGTAAGTGGGCACGGCGTGGCAATGGTCGGCGATGTAGGTGACGATGAGCACGCCGGGCTTGGCCGGGCTGCGCTCCACCAGCTTCCGCGCATTGCACGCCTTCAGGCTACTGCACTTGTAGTACCCTCTGCACGCACAAGAAGTTCAGTTTCGTCGGTACATGCATGTCACTTGCGGTGATCGAGTTTCAGTCTCAGTATTACGTGTCACATGCAAATGATTACACACCGTGGATGCGGGGAGCCCTTGATGGGTTTCTGGCCGTACTTGCGCCACGCCCACTGGTCGTCGGGGCCGCCGGAGACGCCGCCGTCGCCCACCGGCACCTCGTGCACAACTTTCTTCAGCTGGCTCTTCTTGCTCTTGCTGCGTAATCAAATCAAAGACGTACGATCAATCATCATTCATCGATCCTGCAGGCAAAGACGTTGCTTCAAACATATAATTAACCACGATCGATCTGCACCTTCTTTTCTGCCGCCTGGGAGCACGGCCGCCCGGTTTCCTGCCGGCCTGCTTCCTCGCCGGACCGGGCGTCAAGGTGGTGGCCGGGAAGGAGATGAGGACGTCGTCGCGGCCCGATGACGACGGCGTGATGGAGAACGGCGATCGAGGCAGGAGCCGCTCGTGCTCCAGGTCCAGGTACTCCAGCACGTCGTACAGCGATGACGAGCACGCCGGAGGGGCATGCACACGGCCGATGGCTTCCCGAGGAGATGCCACCGGTGGAGGAGGCGACGGCTGGTCCGCTTCCGGGCTGGGCACAGGGACGAGGCCGCCGCAGCTCCTCACGAGCGCCCCGAGACCCCAGTCGTCGGAGTCCATCTGCTCTTAACGATCGAGCAAGGTCGGTCGGCCGATGATCAGAACGTGCCGAGAACGCAGAGCTCTAGCTAACCGGCGCGCGCGGGTGACTTTCGCATCGGCTCCGGCGCGGGTGCTTATATAGTGCTCTCCTGCTCTCGCGCGTGGCGAGAAGTAGCTCGGCAGAAAGTCAAACACGACGGAGCAAGTTGATTTTATATACTACTACTTCTAGATGAAATGAGCACACGCAACGGCGCTACTAGCTGGATGATAAGAGAGCTCAGTCTCGCTGCCCGGCCGGATGTGATGGTATAATGGCGCGAGATCAGTCAGGATCTTCCCGATCGACCGATGCGCATAGATAGCTAATTTATGCCATTTTCACGTGCTGCAGCTAGCTGCGCCCGTCCAGATGCTAACACCTGTCTGTCACTTGCGGCTTGACCATCGCAGGCAGCCATTTTGTATATTCCTGGCTCTCATTTGACATTGCTCCAAATGTCAAAGGAGAGAGAGAGAGAGAAATAGATCTGGGTATATACTACAAGAAAACATATATTATCGGATGAGGTCATGATGACTGAAAATGTTACGAGGGTGAAGCTGGCATGCCTCGATCAGTAGGGAATAAACCAGGGTTTATGCCTTGCGCGACCGTTGTTTAAGCGGAAGGTACCATCATTGACATCTCCGGGTGCTCTTGCGACAGGTTATTATACGTCCGGATCTGGCATCCACTTGTTAACTATCATTTGACTTTGGGTAATGTCAAACCAAAATGAGGAGGACGAAGACCGAGAGCCGTAATACGGGATAAGGACATCTCTAACAAATCCCCTAAACGGTTAGAGAAGTAAAAATCGGTAAGAAACACAGCTAACCGATTCCTAAAACGGTTAGAGTAAACGTTTAGGAATCATAAGAGTAAACTTGACCGCGGAGGAGTAAATTAGGAGTCGGACGCCACATTAGAGAAAAACTCCCGCCGCCACCCCGGCGTCGTCGTCGGTAACCACCATGTGCCGCCCTCCAGCCCACCTCTCTATTGCTCGCCGCTTCTCGCCGTCGCCGGGATCGACGAGGGGATCAAGTTTTCGCTGGCTGCCGCCCCGATTTGTTCCAAATCGGCCACCGTCCGACTCGATTCATCGCAACTCGGAGCCGGTTGTTGGAGATATGCCCTAGAGGCAATAATAAAAGTGATTATTGTTATATCTTTGTGTTTATGATAAATGTTTTACATTCATGCTATAACAGTATTAACCGGAAACATTAATACTTGTGTGATTTGTAAACTAAATTAGAGTCCCTAGTAAAGCCTCTTTGTAATACTAGCTTGTTGGTTAATAGATGATCGTGGTTTTCCGATCATGAACATTGAGATGTTGTTAACAACAAAATCAAATCATTAGGAGAATGGTATGATGGACATACTCCTATAGATAAGTATAGCATAAAGATCAAGCCATTTCAATAGTTCAATTGCTATAAGCTTTCTGATACATAGTAACCTAATTTCTTCGACCATGAGATCATGCTAATCACCATCACCGGAAGGATGCTTTGATGACATCAAACACCACACCGTAACTGGGTGGCTATAAAGGTGACATTGAGTGTTCGGAAAGTATGTGTTGAGGCACATGGATCAAGAGTGGGATTTGTCCATCCATATGACGGATAGATATACTCTGGGCCCTCTCGGTGGAATGTCATCCAATTGGCTTGCAAGCATGTGACTGGCTCACAAGGGATCGCATATCACAGGAACGACAAAAGAGTACTTATCGGTAACGAGGTTGAACTAGGTATGCAGAGATACCGACGATCAAAACCTCGGATAAGTAAACTATCGTGAGACAAAGGTAAATTGGTATCATATGTAAGTGGTTCATTCGATCGCAAAGTAATCGTAGAAATATGTGGGAGCCATATGAATTTCCAGATTCCTCTATTGGTTATTGATTGGAGAAGTGTCTTGGTCATGTCCGCATAATTCACGAACCGTAGGGAGACACACTTAAGGATTCGATGTTTTTTAGTAGATATGGAATGTTAGTAGGGATACCGAATGTTGTTCGGAGTCTCGGATGGGATCCGGGATATCACGAGGAGATCCGGAATGGTCCGGAGAATAAGATTTATATAAGGAAAGTCCGATTCCGGAGTTCGGGAAAGATTCTGATGTTTTCATCGAAGAGGTTCTAGAAGGTTCACCGGACCGGAAGGGGAATGGTCCATGAATGTGTCATGGGTAAATGTAATGATTGGATCATATCCTAGGTCAGTTGGTTTGGGCATTTGCGAGAGAGAATTAAAGCTCTAGATTCAAAGTCAAAAGGGAGGTTTGTAAAGTCAAACTGGAACAATGGTTTCCTAGTGGAAGAAGGAAAGAGTCCTTCCTTCAATCCAAATTGGGTTTGGGTTTGGATTCAAACTCTCCCCTACCAAGGCTGCCCCCTATCATAAATAGAGGGGGAGGGCTGCCCCAAACACACACCAAGCCCTAGGCCTTCCCACACCCGTGCGCCGCCGCTGCCAAGCCGCCGCCTAGCGTTGTCGCTGCCTCGTCGCCGCCACCCTAGCCGCCATCGACACCTCCTCCTCCTCCCGGTCTTCTAAACCCTAGATCCACCATAACTCGCACCGGCTTAGGCGAAGCCCTGCGGGATCTTCCCTCTACTTCCGACACCACGCCGTCGTGCTGCCGAAATCGCGAGGGGAGAACTACAACCTCCGCTGCCTGCTGGAACAAGGGAGAGGAAGGTCTCACTAGAGGAAAAAGGGCCATCCGTTCGCGACCCCTCGGAGCATTAGTCCCGGTTGCGCCACCAACCGGGACTAATGCTGGCACGCCCCTTGGAGCGGCACGGGCCAGGGGCATGGGTCCCGGTTGGTAGGGCATGCGTCCCGGTTGGATCCACCAACCGACTAAAGGTTTGGCCACCACGCGTGGCACGCACCTTTAGTCCCGGTTGGCTTCAACCGACTAAGGCCCCTGCCCTCTATAAATGCAACGCCCACCCTCTGCCTCCACTGCTTTTTTCGAATGGTGTAAGGTGTGGGTGTGTGCTAGTTTTTTCATGCATGCATTGAAGGTGTTTGTTGAAATGTTTGAGTGAAAAATCCGTTGAATTTCTCATAGAACAAAAATATAGAAGGTGTTCGAGACGCACTTGAGCTTTCTCCTCTTTATTTCCCTCGATCGAGGTTAGCAATCTTATCTTTTCTAGGTCATTGATACAATTCATGTGTCGTGAATTGGTTATTTCACTATTTATGATGTCCTGTTTTTGATAAACTTACTTATATGATGCGATGAGCACGGTCGGGAATGGATGTCATGACGGCGTGGTAGCCGGTATATCAAAGGCGTGGATAAATTTATCGATGTGGCTACGGCAAACAAAGAGAATGGATTTATCGTTGTCCATGTGTTCAATGTCGGAACAACAAGGAGTACTCTTCCTCGAAAATCATTCGCGCCACCGATTATGAAAGGTTTCATGCCCAACTATAATTGCTGGACCAAGCACGGGAAAGAGGGGTTATGATGGAAGATGGTGAAGAAGAAGATAATGATAACAACTATCATCATATGTTTCAATACGGATACCGCAATGGAAGATAATGGAGAGGAAAAAGGTGAAGAACGGGCATCGATGAGCGGTGATGAACTTGGTAGGGTCATTTCGATGCAAAGCGAGACTGTGAAATGAAAATGAGAAGTTGAAGTTAGAGGGCATGTTAGAAGATCACAAGAAATTGTTGTACCCAAATTTTGAAGATGGCGGCAGCACAAAGCTCGATGCGACCTTTGGAATTGTTGCGATGGAAGGCAGAGTGTGGTCTAACTGACTCCTCATTTGAAAAGATGCTGAAAATAATGAAGCCGAAGTTTCCAAAACATAACGAACTTCCCGAGAGTACCTACGAAGCAAAGAAGACTCTCTGTCCTCTGGGATTAGAAGTGCAAAAGATACATGCATGCATTAATGACTGGCGCAGCTGGGCCATCCTGGACTTGAACCAGAGACCTCGCCCGTGAAGTAAATCATCGCCCCTACGATCCAACCAATTGGGAGAGAATCAATAGACTCCTTTTCGGGAGCGATTCATCCTTCCCGAACGCAGCATACAACTCCCCGTTGTACTGCGCGTAATCCTATTGTATACCACCACTGATAAACTCCAGAATAGGCGATATTAACTGGACCAGCAGCACCTCCTCGAGTAAAGGCTTCCACAGCGGGTTGACCGAAATGAGGATCCCAAATCGCATGAGCAATAGGTCTTACGTGTAAAGGATCCTGTATCCATGGAAAGTGTTCGGAAACATCAGGAACGTAACAGATATTTCTTGGTTTCAACTTTGCGACATCAAAAGAGAAAGACTAGAAAAGGAATCCTCTACCGCGGTAAGGAGTATGAGAATTTAGATAAATGCCCGGTATGCAACGCGTTGCGGTATAAGATCAGACGAGATGACCCTGGTGATGTTGAGGGAGAGCCCCTCCGGAAGAGGGTTCCTGCTAAGGTTATGTGGTATGCTCCTATAATACCAAGGTTGAAACGCATGTTCAGAAACAAAGAGCATGCCAGGTTGTTGCGATGGCACAAAGAAGACCGTAAGAAAGACGGGGAGTTGAGACACCTGGCGATGGGTCACAGTGGAGAAAAATCGAGAGACTTCCGGACTTTGCGGTGACGCAAGGAACTTATGGTTTGGTCTAAGTACGGATGGCATGAATCCTTTTGGGGAGCAGAGCTGCACAAAGACCGCCCGTGACTCTATGTATCTACAACCTGCCTCCTTGGTTGTGCATGAAGCGTAAGTTCATTATGATGCCAGTGCTCATCCAAGGCCGAAGCAACCGGCAACGACATTTATGTGTACCTTAGGCCATTAGTTGAAGAACTCTTACGGTTGTGGGGCAAACCAGGTGTACGCGTGGGATGAGAACAAACAGAGCCATTTAATCTACGAGGTTGTTATTCAGTAACCATCAATGATTGGCTGCTCTTAGTAACCTTCGTGACGCACAAACAAAGGATATAAGGCATGCACCCACTGTTTAGATAAGACCGAAGGTACATATTTGCATAAATGCAAGAAGGTTGTGTACCTAGCGAATCGACGATTTCTTCCACCAATCATCCGTAAGAAAGAAAGGCAAGCATTTCAAAGGTGAGGCGATCACGGAAGAAGCTGAACTCCACCGGTGATGATGTATTTGGTATGGTCAAGGACATAGAAGTAATCTTTAGAAAGGGTCCCGGCGGTCAATCAGTTCCGAACGACGTCGCTACAGGACATGCACCCATGTGGAAGAAGAAATCTATATTTTGGGAGCTGCCATATTGGAAAGTCATGCGTGTCCGCTCTTCAATCGACGTGATGCACGTGACGAAGAATCTCTGCGTGAACCTGCTAGGATTCCTAGGCGTGTATGGGAAGACAAAAGATACACCTAAAGCACGGGAGGACCAACAAATTATGAAAGACCCAAAGAACATGCATACAGATAACAAGACGGATAAAGGGCGTCACTTAAGTCGTGCCAGCTATGCTCTTACCAAAGCAGAGAAGGAAATCTTTTTTGAAGTCCTTTACAGTATCAAGGTGCCGTCGGGCTTCTCATCTAATATCAAGGGGATCATAAATCTGGCAGAGAAAAAGTTCCAAAACCTGAAGTCTCATGACATCACGTGATTATGACGCAGATTGCTTCCGATTGAATTGAGGGGCTTCTACCGAAAATGTTCGAGTACCCATTGTGAAGCTGTGTGCATTCCTCAATGCAATATCTCGAAGGTAATCAATCCGGATATTCTGCCAAGGTTCTGAAGGATGTGGTACAATGTCTTGTTAGTTTTGAATTGGTGTTCCCACCATCCTTCTTCAATATTATGACGCATCTCTGGTTCATCTAGTGGAAGAGATTGCCATTCTTGGTCCGTATTTCTGCACAATATGTTCCCTTTGAGAGGTTCATGGGAGTCTTAAAGAAATATGTTCATAACCGTGCTAGACTGAAGGAAGCATCTCCAAGGGATATGGAGCAGAGGAGGTCATTGAGTTTTGTGTTGACTTTATTCCCGACCTTAAGCCGATTGGTGTTTCGACTCATGACATGAGGGAAGACTAAGTGGAAAAGGCATCTTTGGGAAAGAAAGCAATGATATGTAGGGACGGGATTCTTTCACTAAAGCACACTACAGCTTCTACATAATTCCACCTTGGCAGCTCCAGATATGGAGGAACACAAGAATATTATGCGCTCAAAACCCGGGAAGCCGAATCATGGATTCTGAGATGAACACATGAAGTCTTTTGGTGGTTGGATGCGGACACATCTCTTGAATGACACCACTGTTGGAGATCATCTATACTTGTTGGCCGCGTCACCATCTTCTATTGTATTGAATTTCCAAGGGTACGAAATAAATGGGAATACATTCTACACGATCGCCCAAGATAAAAAGAGCACCAACCAAAATAGTGGTGTCCGCTTTGATGCAATAGACGAGAATGGACAAAAGGACACATATTATGGTTACATAGAGGAGATATGGGAACTAGACTATGGAGTCTCTTTTAAGGTCCCTTTGTTTCGCTGCAAATGGGTCAACCTGAATGGGGAAGGGGTAAAGATAGACCAGTTGTATGGAATGACAATAGTGGATCTCAACAATCTTGGTTATAGAGATGAACCATTCGTCCTAGCCAATGATGTGTCTCAGGTTTTCTATGTGAAGGACATGTCCTCCAGACCGAAAAAAAGAAAAAAATATGCAAACGAATACATCATATGATGAGCCAAAGCGTCACATAGTTCTTTCAGGGAAAAGAAACATCGTGGGAATCGAGGACAAGACAGACATGTCAGAAGATTATAATAAGTTTGATGAAATTCCGCCTTCACAAAGGAAAACCACCCAAGCATTCCGTTAAGTAAAGAAGATGCTCCATGGTTACGCCCAAGCGGTCATAAGGAATGACATATGCCAAGAAGTTCATGCTCATATTATGTAACTCTAGTTCATGTCTTCGGTTTGTGGCTTGACCAAGGATATCTTTCGGTTTGTGGCCTTTAGTCCCGGTTTTGTAGTCTCGCTTTTAATATTAATAAATGTCTTGAGTGTTAGTCCCATTTTGTGGCTGGACCGAGTGCCTCTATGACCAGTTTCGGAGATGCCGGAGGAATGGGCTCGTCGGCATCTCCCTAAATCGGCCGTAGTGGTGTCCTCTCTCGAAAACCATCTTGCAGCTTGTAACTTCACTAACTAGATCAATACGCGGAGCTAACTAATTTCACATATTAGGGAGTGCCTCTATGACCAGTTTCAAGATGCCGAGGACTGGCTCCGTCGGCATCTCCTCGAACTGGCCGCAGTGGTGTCCTCGCTCGAAAACCATCTTGCAGCTTGTAACTTCACTAACTAGATCAATACGCCTCGGAGCTAACTAATTTCACATATTAGGGAGTGCCTCTATGACCAGTTTCTCGGAGATGCCGGAGGACTGGGCTCCGTCGGCATCTCCCTGAAACTGGCCGCAGTGGTGTTCCTGCTCTCGAAAACCATCTTGCAGCTTGTAACTTCACTAACTAGATCAATACGCCTCGGAGCTAACTAATTTCACATATTAGGGAGTGCCTCTATGACCAGTTTCTCGGAGATGCCGGAGGATCCGCTCGGCATCTCCACAAACTGCCGTAGTGGTGTCCCTTCTCTCTAAAACCATCTTGGAGATGCCTCAAACTGGCTGGAGGACTGGACTCACAAGGATGCATATTTATAGTACAAGCAGCTCGGCATAATGTCGATACTCACGACATAATGTCGACACTCACCTATTATTAGTGTTGACTCATCTTTAGTCGGTTGGTGTCTCCAACCGGGACTAAGGTTCATCTTTAGTCCCGGTTGGTGACACCATCCGGGACAAGGTACAAGCCGCACGACATAATGTCGACACTCACCCCTATTATTAGTGTTGTCTGGCCCACTCTGCCGCAATCCCTTCAGTCGCGGTTGGTTTCTCCAACCGAGACTAAATATGAACCCTCTCTTTATATAGGCATTTCCCTCTATTTATTAGGTAACACTTGAGACATTTATTAATATTAAAAACCGGGACAAATCGGGACTAGCTAACACTCGGCCTAAAGCCGCCCTTTAGTCATAATCATGCCTAGTCCTATAGTACGCAGCTTGTGGTCTTCATCGTCGTCATCATCATCGTCATCGCCACCGCCACTCGGGGATCCTCGGCCCATCCATGGCATATACCAGGCCATTCCATCCTCGGATTCACGGCGGGTGGGAGAGGGTCTCTGAAGACGATGCCGCCATCACGGACAGTGTGGGGCTGTATGTGGACTCGTGGGCACCGTGGCGAGGATGGTCTCCCCAGCGATGTAGCGCATCACTTGATGATAATGCGGTTCTCCCACCACAGACGACGGCCGACTTCGTTGTGGTTCACCGGTTGCGGGCCATCACCCTCGTACCTGGCGAGCTCCCTTTCACGCCTATTAGCGAAGAAGGCATTCCAGGTGTCATAGTTGTCGGGATCCCACTAGGGATCCATCCCGCTACTCGGCGTGAGCTCGTGGTAGAAGTGGTTTGTGATGGCCGCTGACGTGCGGAACCTTGAGGGATGGTGGGACAGAACCCTCCAGGCCAAAGATCGGCATCCAGGCGGGCGGTACCCGGTGGACAAGGGTAGTTGGGCGCCTCGGTCTCCTCGAGGGTCGAATGGCCCAATGGGCGTTGTCCATTGTTCTAAGATAGGAAGGTGTGGATGTGTGGATAGCCATGACACAATCACCCTAAATATAGAGGAAAGGGCGGAAAACTTGGCGTGAAGCTTTGGGAAATGGCGGAATATCTTTAGTCCCTTAGTGACTACATCCGGACTAAAAGCTCTAGTAGAAAGGAAAGGGCGGGAAAACTTGGCGGAAGAGGTGGGAAATGGCGAAAATATTTTTAGTCCCGTTTCGTAATACATCCGGACTAAATTTGTGCCGAACAATGATCATGTTTCAAAAACCCTTTTCCATTTTCCGAGCGAAAAACGGGTCGCTGTGAAGTAACCACCAAAATGCCGTTTCACAATGCTACCGTCCCATTTTCCTAAAATACTAGACCACCTTACATGGACTATCTCCCAACCGGTACATCTCAAACCTTTTCGTCCATCCCGGTAAAAGGACAAATGTCTAGAATCAGGAAGTGGGTCCGGTTTGTACTACAGTACATGATCTATCGCCTGATTTTTGAAAAAATCATTTTTAGACTCGCAATATGTGGTTTCTTCAGAGATCCAATGCAAGTTCTAACGATGCCCGTCCCCTATCTTCATGCACACCGGTTCGACCATAGTTAGAAATTCAGATAATTCAAAACGGGCATAATAAATTCAAAAAAAATCTGAACAATGAAAATCCTTCGCGTGGTGTCATATTATGTTACATAGTTGAAAGGAAAAATACCATACTTGGTATATTGATCATGTTTCGAAAAAACCTTCACAAAATGACCTATCATGTTCAAGGTTTCATGGCTTTCGGTCCAAATGACCGATGTTATGTGCTGAATCACGGCATAGTTTGTGATGTTGTGCCCATATTATGCATGTGTGTGGACATTGGTATGGAGAACAATGTTGCGGGAGGAAGTTTTCCTTTTTGTCGCACGGAAAAGCCCTTTTCCATTTTCCGAGCGCAAAAAACGGGTCGTTTTGTGAAGTAACCACCAAAATGCCGTTTCACAATGCTACCGTCCCATTTTCCTAAAATACTAGACCACCTTACATGGACTATCTCCCAACCGGTACATCTCAAACCTTTTCGTCCATCCGGTAAAAGGACAAATGTCTGCGAATCGGCGAAGTGGGTCCTTTTACTACAGTACATGATCTATCGCCTGTGATTTTTGAAAAATCATTTTAGACTCGCAATATGTGGTTTCTTCAGAGATCCAATGCAAGTTCTAACGATGCCCGCCCCTATCTTCATGCACACCGTTCGACCATAGTTAGAAATTCGGATAATTCAAAACGGCATAATAAATTCAAAAAATCCGAACAATGAAAATCCTTCGTGGTGTCATATTATGTTACATAGTTGAAAGGAAAATACCAGACTTGGTATATTGATCATGTTTCAAAAACCTTCACAAAATGACCTATCATGTTCGAGGTTTCATGGCTTTCGGTCCAAATGACCGATGTTATGTGTGAATCACGGCATAGTTTGTGATGTTGTGCCCATATTATGCATGTGTGTGGACATTGGTATGGAGAACAATGTTGCAGGAGGAAGTTTTCCTTTTTGCATACGGAAAAGCCCTTTTCCATTTTCCGAGCAAAAAATGTGTCGTTTTAAAATTAATATTCAAAAATAGAATATAAGTTAATTCATTTTAAAAGGTTACATTAATTATTTTTAAAATAGAATATGTTTTTGAATTATTTATTCAAATCCATACACTTCTTATGTTAAAAGTTTTTCTAAATTCCAAATTGATATTAAAAAATATAAGTTAATTCATTTTTAATTGTAAATGGTTCATATTTTAAATGGTTACATTAATTATTTTTTAAAACAGAAAATGTTTTTGAATTATTTATTTAAATCCAAACACTTTTTATGTTTAATTTTTTTCTAAATTCCAAATTGATATTAAAAAAATATAAGTTAATTCATTTTTAATTGTAAATGGTTCATATTTTAAATGGTTACATTAATTATTTTTTAAAACAGAAAATGTTTTTGAGTTATTTATTTAAATCCAAACACTTTTTATGTTTAAATTTTTTCTAAATTCCAAATTAATATTCAAAAATATAAGTTAATTCATTTTAAAAGGTTACATTAATTATTTTTTAAAAATAGAATATGTTTTTGAATTATTTATTCAAATCCATACACTTCTTATGTTTAAAGTTTTTCTAAATTCCAAATTGATATTAAAAAAATATAAGTTAATTCATTTTTAATTGTAAATGGTTCATATTTTAAATGGTTACATTAATTATTTTTTAAAACAGAAAAAGTTTTTGAATTATTTATTCAAATCCAAACACTTCTTATGTTTAAAGTTTTTCTAAATTCCAAATTAATTATCATTTAAAAAACAATACAAATTTAAACCCCAAAATAAAAAATAAGGCGGAACAGAGAGAAAATACAAATTTTTGAAAATAGGGAATATGTCGGTTGGAGCCACCAACCGACTAAAGAGCCTCGCGCCAAACTGAAAATATTGAGTATAGGTCCGGTTGGTGGCTCCAATCGACGATGATTTTAGTCCCGGTTGGAGCCACCAACCGACTAAAGGTCCTTGTTATAATCGAGCCTCTTCTTCTTCTTCCCTTCCCCATCACTTCTTCACACCGACGCTGCACAACCGCTTCGACGCCGGCAGTCGCCAGCCGCCCGACGCTGCTGCCGCCGCCACCGTCACCGCCCGTGGTCGCTCCGCCGCCGTCAAGCTTCCCGCCGCCCGCCGTCAGGCTGCCCAACGACGTCCGTCGCCACCACCTCCAACGACCATCGCCGTGGCGTAACCGGCCGCCAGGACGGCCGCCTCCGTCCTCCCTCTCCATCATGCCTCTGCCTCCTCCTCCAGATGTCGGCGGCCATGGCCTTGAGATGTGTGGCGGCGCGTGAGCCGGTGAGGCGGCGTCGGCAGCGCGGGCGTGCAGTCTTGATGCGGTGTGGCCCAGATCGTCGCCGGCGACCACCGCCGACGCCTCCCGCCGTCGACGTGGCGCCTACGTACACGGGTGGACCAGATCGTCCTAGGCCCCTAGTCGGGTTGTGGGTAGGAGCAGCCCGTGTAGAAAGTTAGGATAGGGTTGATGACGCGTCGGTGATGCAAGAATGGCTTAATCCTTTCGTAAATGTTTAAAAATAGCGAAATTAATATAATTTTGTAAAATCAATAACTAATTCATATTTAATCATAAAAATATGTATAATGTATCAAAATGTTCAGAAATTTGAGAGCCATGTGTCTAAGCAAAAATGTTTTCTGCTTTTCGCTTTTGTTTAAATTTAAATGGTTTAATTAAATCCATAAATTGATATAATATTGTAAATTCAATAATTAATTATTTATAACAAAGAAAAATACAAATAATATATCAAAATGTTCAGAAAAATGAGATCTAACTATTTAACCTATAATCATGCATTGTTCAACAACTTTCAAGACAAGTTTAATTAGAAAACAAAATCAACCCCTCTCATATACTCCGGAGTTTCGCCGAGTTAGGGTTTTCACCCCTCGGAACCCCGTTTAAATTGCCGAGCATGTCTTAGGGTTACTTTTTAATACAAATTAACTTGTAATATCATTATCCTTGTCATACTATGGTGCAAAAGGTTTAAACATTTGATTTAATAATTTTAATTTGAATAAAACTTGTAAATTCAATAACTTTTAATCGTAATTCAGAAAAATACAAATAATATACCAAAATGTTCAGAAAATGAGAACTATCTATCTATGCCATAATCATGCATTGTTCAACAACTTAAATAACAAGTTTAATTAGAACACCATAGTAACCCTAACAGTGATTCCGGAGTTCCTTGAGTTAGGGTTTGCCCTCTAACCCCGATTAACTTGTCGAGCATGCTTTAGGTTACATTCCAATGCACATTAACTTGTCGTATCATCATCATTGCTTGAGCATTGCATCGATGCCATGTGTTGATTGTTTCCTTTCTTTCCTGATTTGGTTCTTCTCGGAGAATACGATATCGAGATCGAGATCGATTCCAATATGGTATTTTGTTAGTATCTAGTGTTACCTATCTGCCGGATAGTTTCCCTTTGTAGCCTTATACTCATGTTCCCTCTCATATGCATCCGAGGTTTCTCAACTAGGTTTTACACCCCTCGGAACTCCTAATATTGATTTTAGTTGATTTTAGCTAGAGTTACCTATGTACTACACAGTTTCCTTTTGTAGCTAGGTTTAGGGTTTCTCTTCATTTTATTATTGTGTATGTATATATTAGGTTTCTCCTTAACTTTCTCCTTTAGCCGCTTTGACTTATTCGCTTTTCCACCTATGCGTAAAATATGGACCCACACGCCGAGACGAAGAAAAGGAAGAGTTGATCCAAGGTGTGATCCGTGGGGAAGATAATTTAGACGTATCAACGTTTCTGAACAACTCCGGTGAGGGTGATCCTCTTTTTACCGGAGTAGACAACTTGTTTGAGGTTGAAGGTGTTGCCTTCCGCGAGGGAGAAGGTGATGCCTTGTGTAATCGAGAAGACGACCGCTCCGGCAAGGTGCATGTAATATAAATCAATTCATTAATTAATCATCTGCTATCTATATAGAAATAGTAACGGCGATCTTTCTTCTTTTAGCCCTCCGATCGAAGGAATCTACTGAAAAGAGCGGACGAGGCCCAACCAAAAAGTTGGAAGACCATGAGAGGTTCAGATCAAGATGTCAGAGACGGCAGACCGACAGCCTCCGGGTTGTCGCAACCAAATTTGTGGCACAATGCGGAGTAATCGTTAGGGACTTAATCCCGATCACCATTAGAAATTGGAATAGGCCTGCTAATGCGGATGAAGAGGGAACATCTTTATTTGTCCCTAACCACGCCAAAGATTTACCGTGGAAGAGGCTCATGGTTAATTTCAAACTACCGAAGATAGAGCTGGATCCAAATGCGGAGGATCCAGTTGAGGACGCCTTACAACATGGGAGAGCCATGGCGGCTAAGGTCAGGGAGTGGTCTTGGAAGAAGATGGCCCAGGGTTTCACCAACTGGAAGAAAAGATTGCACCTTGACTATGTCGTGAAAAAGAAGACTCGATTTCAAGAATATTCGGTTTGAGAAGATAAAACCATTCGGGATGAGTTTGTGGAATACAAGAAATCGAAAAAGCTAAGAAAATGTCCGAAACGAATAAGCTGAATGTCGCTAACAAGAAGTATCACCATACTATGGGGCAAGGTGGCTACAGGGCTGGCATTCCTAAGTGGGAGAAACTTGAGCAGGAACTGCGTGATAAAAATATCACCCGAGACACAGACGATTGGGTAGAACGTGCAAGGAATTGGTTTTACGGGCATGGGGGCATGTTGGACTCGGAAGGGAGGTGTATATATACCATACGACATAAAGAAGACCCCTTGCCAATCGAGAGGATGAGAAAAGCAGTAAAGGCTGTTAAAGATGGGGACTTCATTCCCGATAGAGAGAATGATGAGCTCACACTCGCCCTTGGAAATAAGGAACATGATGGACGAACACGAGGCACAATAGGATCCCAATCATGGAGGAATGGGTTTCAAGAGAGGAAGAAATATCCCGATAGAAGCCGTCGGAGGAGTAAGGACAGGCGGCGGTTGAAGCGAAAGTCGAAAAGAGCGAATGCATTTAATTGAAGAACGATTAAAGCAACAACAAGATGAAATTAACTCACTTAAAGAGCAAAGTACTACGGGCCCCATCTCAAAAGACACCGCATTCGATGCTACCGCCTATCGAATAATCGAAAAGCGATGTGGCTTCCACCGAGGTCCCGGTGATGACAATGGCGATGCCGATGATGCACCGACGATGGCTCACATACCCAGGATGATATCACGAGATGACACATGCGAGCTACATGTCAAAGTTGTGAACATATCAATGAAGGTGGCGGTCGGCTATGCCTTACCAATTGGACCCACACCAACTTACCACGGTCGTCCGGTTCCGGAGGGCTACGCTGTTGTCGGCGGATGAAATCATGCCCACCTTTGAGGTTTTGGATCTTCACTACCCTGCCGGTGAAGGGATGTGATCGCGGCTGGGTGACGCAAAAACGCCACCATTCTATGGCCAAGGATTGTATCGTGCTTCAAATCACACGCCAAGGCCATCTTCGCCGCCTCACCCGTCTCCAATGAGGTCGCCGCCGCCGCTGCAGCCGTCTTCGTCGCCTCACCCGCTCGTCGCCTCACCAATCTCCGGTGGAGCCATCGCCATGAGCCATCGCCGCGCCTCGGGATAAAAGCGAAGCGCATCGCCATCAGGCCGTGGCGATCGCAAACGTAAACAAGAGCCTCTTCCAAAAGTACCAACGGTTCCTCCCAAGAGAGCTTATGACTCTTCAAGAGGAGATCATGCGATCGTTGATGCGGAAACGACAGCTAAGCTAAGTCGAGGCGGCCGAAAGAGCCAGAGTTCCCAAAGACCAAAGAAGAAAAGCCAAAGTGTTGAAAATGCTAAAGACTCTTCATCAACCCGAGCCAAAGCTGTCATCGACTATGAGCGTTCTATTCTCAAGTCACATGCGACAAAAAGCCTCAAGAGCGATCGATGCAAGCGGAAATCTGTTGCCCAGCTGAGAACAAGCAAAACATACTTGCGCCTCTCAAGGTGATTCTCAAACCAATGGGGTCGAGCAAATATGGGGTAAGAGCGAGATGATCCAGAGGTAGTTGCACACGGAGAAGCCGCTGCTCAAGGTATGAGTATTGCCCAAGATTTATCCCGATTAGAGTTCTTCCTCGGAGTGAAGTAGCATACCAATACCAAGATGGAAAACCTCTCGTCAAACTCGAGGAGGTAAACAATCTTCCAACAAAATGCGAAGATTGCATAAGGTACATGCATGCCACAAGGGCCGGGCTAATCGGATAGTGCCGAGGGTTACAAAAAGCATCATGGGAAAGAAAACGATGACATGATATCCATTGAATTTGATGAACTATTTCAATTATTCAATCAAGACGCTTGGACAAATCTCTCATGAGTGCCTATTGTCCGTAAGTACTAATTACGTAATTAATTTAGTCTCCATCTATAATATTTTGTTTATTGCATGTATATAATCATACTTTAATATGCGAATGAAGATTCTCGAATGTAGCAGAGGACAAATCTATGACATTGGCTTCATTGACCCATATTGGGTTCATGAAGCTAATCTCAAAATAAGCCCCTGATACGGAGGATAATATAGTACACGCGTTAAGGTTTCAAGAAACCAAAAGGGAAATACTATTTCCTTACAACTTCCAAAGGAGTGTTATTGTCTTGTATACACTTTCTATTTCGCTTACTCAATGTTAAGTATATAATTGATTAGTTTTGCATTCGCAGTACCACTATATTCATTAATCATTCAACTTGACAAAGGGCGTGTACTAGTCATGGACTCGAAACATAAACCCCTTGAGACGTGGAAGGACATGCGATACTTCTCCATGTAATTCTAATCATTACGACACTATATCGGCAACGTCGTGAATTTTATGATATCAAGTACTTAATAACTTATTTTATTCGCTTTTCTCGCGGGCGCTTGGAAACGGTTCACCAAGAAGGCTAGGGTGTTTGGAAAGAGGAGCTTACATTTCAACCACTAGATGTAAGCACCACTAGCTATATCCGCGCATCTCTTTGATTCTAGTTTTGATGCAGTTATTATCATGCTTGATTATTATTTTGATTGAACTCGTTGTCGTAAAGTGCCCGACGCAGGACCGTAACAATCTATGTGGATACTATGTATGCGAGTTCATCCGTGACGTGCGATGAGAAGGGCAGGAATTTAGAGCAACTCCACGTATGTAAACAATTTCTATAGTTTTAATTACAATCAAATTGTGTTTAGTTTTATATTCATATAGGTGACTCCTTTTTAAATCGGATCGAACGCTCACGGACGGTCTTACGCCAAAGGATCGATACGAGCAATACAGGAGGAATTGGCGGGATTCTTGGATGCAGAAGTACTAAACACACAAGGGGAATACTACTCGGCTGTGTATAGACAATAGGAATTGTAAAAATAGCAACTTTCAAGAAATTGGCCGATAGCATCGAATAGCAACTTTTGTATGTAGTGCATGAACTCGATCTGTGTATTGAATGTAATGTTCTCATGATGATCTTGTGTAATATAAGGTTCCTTCATTGATAAGTGCAAAACACTAAATAAACAATAAAACAACCTAAATGAATTCTTCATGCACAAAAAGTGGCGAAAATGTCACAAGACAACAAAATGTGCAAAATGAATTCTTCGCCGCAGCAGAAATGGGCCAAATCTGTCAGGCTCGATGCCACCACGCAGTGCCCCATTTGTCCCGGTTGGTGGGGCAACCGGGACTAATGGTTGGAGCTTTAGTCCCGATGCCCCCGTCCCGGTTGGGCAACCGGGACTAATGGCCCTTACCAACCGGGACGCATGGGGCGTTTTCTACCAGTGTCTTCATCGAGTACCGAACGTGTGACCGATTGCGGAAGCGATGCCGGAATGCGGCGCCGGAAGGATCGTCTACACGATCTTGAGATCGGCAAGTGTACGACTACATCACCCATGAGAATCTGCTCTCGTTAACCGCTTTCGAATCTTCGAGGATGAGTGCTTCTATCGACTCATTGCTACAATCCAGTAGATAGATCTTGGCTTGTTTGTGTGCATGCGGTAGAAACTTTTTGTTTTCCATGCTACGAACCCCTACAGTGGTATCAGAGTCGTGTCTATATTTAGATATGTTGCACGAGTAGAACACAATGGTCATTGTGGTCGGTGGTGCTTTTATTATCAATTGCCTTTTGTGTACTTTGCATCTTACGGTATGATGGGATGAAGCGGCCCGGGCTAACCTTACATGACATCGTTCATGAGACTTTCTCCACGCTCAACATGCAACTTGTATTGCATAAGTGGCTTTGCGGGTGTCTGTCTCTCCCATCATAGTATAGATTCAATTTACAACGAGCACTTGATAGTTCAAACATCAACATTGTGGTTCTTGTTCGTAAGTTAGAACGACACTTATTGAAAGCCCCAAACCACGTAAAACATGCAAAAAAATTAGAGGCATCTAACTTTGTTTTACAGGGGTGTGTTGTGATGTGATACGGCCATGATTGTGATAATATATGATGTATGCAATGTTCCTTATTGTAAGTCGGCAACCGGCAGGAGCCATATGGTTGTCTTTTCATTCCGTTAAGACCTGCATGTCTATTATTCAAAGTAGTTGTAATAGTTGATGCTGGTGGACGACAACCATGAAGCTGCGCCATTGACCTTGACGCCATGCCGGTGATGATGGAGATCATGTTCGTGCTTGAAGATGGAGATCGGAAGCACAAGAAGAAAGGCCGTATCATATCACATATTATGAATTGCATTTGATGTTAATCCTTTTATGCATCTTGTATTGCTTAGTTCCGACGGTAGCATTATAAGATGATCCCTCTCACAAAATTTCAAGTTATAAAGTCTTCATCCTTAGTAAGCATCGTTGCTAAAGCTCGTTGTTTCGAAGCACCACGTGATGATAGGGTGGGTTAGATTCTGCGAGTGTATACAACGGGAGCAAGCCAGATTTTCTCATGCGGAAGCTAAAGTTTGATCTTGACGAGCCTAGCATGTACAGACATGGTCTCGTAACACGGATCACCGAAAGGTAAAGCATGAGTCATATAGTAGATATGATGAACATGTAGATTGATCGCCATTGAAGCTACATCAACTCTCGTGATGATCGGTTTTGATGTGGTGGATTTGGTTCGTGTGTTCACTAAAGCAATGTGAGGGATATTGTTTTGAGTGGGAGTTCACCTAGATTAATTTAACTATTAATTAGAACTCAATTTGTCATAAACTTAGTCTAAACTATTGCAAATATGTTGTAGATCAATGGCGGCCCGTACCATCAATTTTAATGCGTTCCTAGAGAAATAAAAGTTGAAAAAAATGGAAGAAACTTCGCGGATTGGTTCCGCAATTTGAGGATTGTCCTCAATGCTGGTAATTTGACCTATATGCTGGATGCACCACTGGGTGACCCGCTTGCAGCTGATGCTACTGATGAGGTAAAGAATGTTTTCCTCGCTCGGAAGAATCAGTACTCCACAGTTCAATGTGCTATCTTGTATGGTTTGGAATCAGAGCTTCAGAAAAGGTTTGAGAACCATGAACCACATGATATTGTCCGTGAACTCAAAATGATATTTGAGGCTCATGTGGCAGTTGAGAGTTATGAGGCTTCTGAAAAGTTCTTTAACTGCAAGATGGAAGAGGGCAGCTCCGTCAGTGAGCACGTGCTTAAGATGTCTGGGCATGCAAGCAAGCTTCAAAGCTTAGGTATAGTGATTCCTAATGCTTTGGGGATTCACCGTGTCCTCCAATCACTACCACCAAGTTACAAGAACTTTGTGATGAACTACAATATGCAAAACATGGAAAAGTCGTTGCCCAAACTCTTCTCCATGTTAAAGTCTGCTTGAAGTGGAGATCAAGAAAGAGCACCAAGTGTTGATGGTCAATAAGACCACCAAATTCAAGAAGAAAGGCAAGTCTAAGAAAAAGGGAAACTTCAAGAAGGGCGGTAAGAAAGTTACCACGCCAGCGAAGAAGACCAAGGCTGGGCCTAAGCCTGATACTGAGTGCTTTTACTGCAAGGGAGAAGGTCACTGGAAGCGGAATTGCCCAAAGTAC
Organism: Avena longiglumis; assembly: GCA_030063025.1. Classification (NCBI taxonomy): domain Eukaryota; kingdom Viridiplantae; phylum Streptophyta; class Magnoliopsida; order Poales; family Poaceae; genus Avena; species Avena longiglumis. The sequence continues at coordinate 559,138,606 of CP125974.1, forward strand.
TTGGCGGATTTGAAGAACGGCAACATCAAGAAAGGTATATCCGATATACATGTTATTGATGTGTATCTCACTAGTACTCGTATTAGTTCCTGGGTATTTGATACTGGTTCGGTTGCTCATATTTGTAACTTGAAACAGGTGCTGCAGAATAGACGGAAGCTAGCGAAGAATGAGGTGACAATGCGCGTTCGAAATGTATCAAAGGTTGATGTGATCGCGGTCGGCACGCTACCTATTCATCTACCATTAGGATTAGTTTTATACTTAAATAATTGTTATTTGGTGTCTGTGTTGAGCATGAACATTATATCCGAATCATGTTTATTGCGAGACGGTTACTTGTTTAAGTCCGAGAATAATGGTTGTTCGATTTATATGAGTAATATGTTTTATGCACATGCACCTTTGATATATGGTCTATTATTATTGAATCTCGATTGTGGAAATACACACATTAATAACATTGAAGCTAAATGTTTGAAATTGAATGATAACTCGACCTATATGTGGCACTGTCGTCTTGGTCATATTGGAGTGAAGCGTATGAAGAAACTCCATTCCGATGGACTTCTTGAATCACTTGATTTCGAATCACTTGAAAGATGTAAAGCATGTCTGATGGGTAAAATGACTAAGACTCCATTTTCTGGTATGATGGAGCGAGCTACAGACTTATTGTAAATCATACATACCGATGTGTGTGGCTGTTGCCTGCCAAAACCCACCGGCGAGCAGCGACTGGCAACACGGAGAGCCGGGAGGCTCCCAGGACTGCTGGTGGGCCCTGGTCCCTCGGGCGACGGCCCGCAAAAGCTCCGGCACACGTCCTGGCTTGGTTCGAGGGCGTGCCACCTGACCTATACCTGGTCAGGAAGGTGAAGGATTGCTCCGATTGATTTCCTGCATGGTAAACAAGTATACGTAAAATTCGAGCCGTGATCGGCTCCTGTGTTTCTCAGAATCGGCTCCTAGAGCCGATTGCCCCATGGTTCTGCATTAGATTTACGATAACATGGGGTTTTGCTTGATCACTACAAGTTAAATCGATCTCTGACGCTTTAATGTTTTCACCACGTAACTGGAACGTCCTACACGTGATTGAGCCTGGTACGTACAAAAGATGAAGAATATTAACCCTAGAGGAGGCCTAATAACCAACGTAAAGTCAATTACCGGAACAATCTTCTCTAGAACGAATAAGCCACATCCCTATGTACTACTGGATCATCCAACCCGTTTGTAAGGCCTGATTACGTAGATATTAAACTAAACCTTGGTGAACAAGGCACAACTATAACAGATCAAATCAACTAAATAAAGATCAAGCAAGATGCTACCCTCGCACTTGGGAAATAGTGCAAGGGTAACGAGATAGCTAAAGGTAGCATAACTTCGACGATAGTAACGAAAAGCACCGATGCTAGCCTCAAACAATCTATGATAAAGGTATTACTCGCCATCAACAACGCTTCAGTACGAGTAAAACCAGGTAACGATAGATATCGCCTAGATCGCAAGATGCGATCTAGGCAGATGGCACTTACCCGAAAGAAACCCTAGAAACAAGGGGTGGCGATACCGATATTGTGTTTGTTGTGAACGTGGTTGTCCTCCTTTTTCGATAACCTTAGGTACATATTTATAGTCCGGAGACTCTCTACTTTTGGAATAACTCTACAACTCTATCTTTACCTAAATATAAACGGAACCTAAACAAACACGAAACCTACTATGATACAAGATACACGGGCAATTTAGCCCAAATCCACACACTAGGCCGATCCAACAACTCGTTGAATATACATATCTTCCAAGCCCATCTTGATCACGGCCCATCTCCGTCTTTAGCCAAAATACGGTGGTAACACATGCCCCCCTGGTTTTGGCAATGATAATTCCAAAACCACTCTGTGTGTTTTTTTTCCTCTTCCCCTCTTTTTTTTTGTATCGGGTTGCGCGTTGACAGAATGCGTGGCAGAATAGAACCGTCACGCTACCCCTTCATCATGATGCCTTGTCTTCTCAACTCCTGCGCAGTGCATGATTTGACGATTTTGGCAGTGCAATCTAGGAAACTGCTATGTCATTGAACCGTCTCTCCACTATTCCCCTTATTTAAATTCGCCTGAACAGTTCACAATCCCCATCTTCCTCCAGTTGCCAGAAAACCCTCTTCCTTCGCCGAAAAAACCCTCTTTCTCGCCATGGCCTCCTCTCGCTTCTCCGCTCGTCCTCCCACGCCCAACTCAATGAGCGACCGAGAGCCGACGCCAGAGCATCCGCCGATGGCGGCAGATAACACTCGCCCCACAATGGTGGGACGAGAGGTTGGGACTTGCCGTCGGGAGGACGATGCATCCATGACCGACGGCGAGGAGGACCTGCGATTACTCGCCGATGGGAGCTGAGGCGGATAGCCGATGACGCCATGTCCGACGGGGCGTCGACTCCTCCGAAGAAGAGGAGGAAGAGGAGGACACCTCCTCCGAGGAGTACCAGCCGGTGAAGTACTTCCGCACCGGGTCCAGCGAGGACGACGACGACGAGGACGAAGAGGCCCCTGCTGACTTCTTCGGTGGCAGCAGCGAAGACGACGCCGGTAGCAGTGCTGAGGATAGCGCACAAGACGGCGGCGACAGCAGCGACGACGACCTCGGCCTAGATTAGGAATCAGTAGTAGTAGCCGTAGTAGTAGTAGGTCCCCTTTTGTAATCTATCAGTCGCTTGTAAGCCATCTGCTCTTGAATGAATGAATGAAAAAACCATTTCCCGCAGATTGTCCTTCCGCCCCAATCTTGTCGATAACATAAATAAGTCGATGTTCCAGGAGCCGATAGCAACGCATCGGCTTTCACCTTGTCATGTTCCCACAGTCAACCAAGCTACAACTCAAAGAGCCGATGCACATCGGTTTTCCCGAAATTGTTGACAAGGTCAAACTCAGCCGCATATTTAGGCAAGCCTAAACGGCCACCTCTAAGTTTCAAACGGTAACCTGCGACTCTCTTCAAAAAGGGCGACCTAGATCCCCAACTGCCCACCGAACAGATCGAGCTCACAGCAACAAGAACCCTCAATCCTCACCCCGCACAGATCCATCTCCGCCGGCAAACCAGATGGCAGAATCGTCCAACACCAATCCAGAGGTCTCCGGTCTGAAGGTACGTTTACCCCTCCCCCTCGCAATCTAAACACAATGTTAGAACTTGATGGCGAACACCTGAATTAATGCCTTTATTTTACCATTAAATCTTCTAGGTTTCAGACATCCTGCTGCCGCATCCTTCTCTCCCAAATTCTCTCTGTCTTGGCCCTCGTACAGATTCTAGTCCTGCCCATCTGATTTCTTGTGAAGCAAATAGAATCCCCTTCGTAAGCCAAGACCTAGATCTGAACTCTTGGGCCGACTGCTTGCGAGCCTGGCCTAATCCCCCTGAACATTGGGTTTCTTGGTTCAGTAGAGTAGCTAGAGCTTACCAATCCCAATGGGAAACTTTGGGAATAGCCGATTCCTTGCATCTATCGTTGTCTCCTCTTGAGAAACACGAGAATCTTCTCAAAACCATCGGCTACTTCAGTCCGACGCTGAATTGCTTTATATTCGGCCATGGCCCTATGTCACCAACCTTGCTAGACGTGGTGATGATTACTGGTCTGGATGTTACATCACCCAGCCCCTCTGCTTTCAAACTGACCACAGTCCCCTACAAACTGTCTTCCAAAACAGATTGTACAAGCTGGGGTGCTTATATCCAACGTCATATGAAAACAAAGGGCCCTGTTTCAGAGAAAGAACATACAGCCTTTCTCAACTTCTGGCTAGAGCATTTCATCTTCTGTGGCCCTTCCCTGGCTCCCACCAAGAACTATCTTTCCCTGGCCTACGAACTGGCCAAAGGTACTCAACTTGGCATCGGTAAACTGTTCCTTGGAGAGTTCTATCGATATCTCCAATTGATGTTTGTCAAGCTGTTCTCAGGCATATCAATCAAAACAGGTGGACCTTGGTGGTTCATCCAGTTATGGGCTCAGCTGTACTTCCAAAACCACATCCTGACTTCCCTTCCGCGAGTTGCACTTTCCGATGTTAAAGGGAAGCGATCCGATGCACCAGCTATGGCCAAGCTTTGTATCGACCGCCAGCAAGAACTGCCCCTCAAGAGGCGCCTAAATGGTTCAAGATCTTTTTCAAGGCCTGGATAACCCCAACTTCTTCCCTTACATGGAAGAAGCGTAACACTTTGAAAATCCACTCTCCTTCAGTTGGACAATTTTGCCGATGACACTAGCACTCGGCAGCTCTTCTCCACCGTTGTTCGTCTCGCTTTCCTTCCAGTTGGCATGAGCACATCCAACAGGATAATCAAACCTGGGTATGAATTCTACCAGCCAGTCGTAGTGGCTCGCCAATTCGGCCTTGGACAAGTAGCTCCCCACTTCTTTCTCCATTACCTCACAGAGAGCAGAGCCGATCTTCCTGATCCTCTCACCAGCCAAAGGTGTTATTCCTTTTTTGATGCTCTGACCATCCCAATTCCCAACGACCTCACCTTTGCCTCATCAACCGATGGCTTTGAAGACTGGTGGTCGATGTGGAAGACTCACGTCTTTAGGAGAGCTCTGGGACCGTTGCTGAAACAGCTCGACGCTGACTATGACATCCCCGTGGACCAGGTACTACTACTTGCAAATTTTCTTGATGCAGCCTGCAATTGATCCTTTTATTAACTCACTCCTTCTCTTCGCAGCAACAAGATGGCCCTGAACCTACTCACAGCGATGGCTCCCCTTTCGAGTTCTTCCCAGCCTCGTGGTTCTTTTCTCAAAGACTCGCCACCTCAAAAAGGTCATAATGCGTAAAACAACCGATAACCCCACAATCGGCTTCCAAGAAACCAGCAGCCCCTAAGTCAGCTGCCCCTCGCGTTCCGACTAAGACCAGGACGACGGTGAGGAAGGTGGCTACTAGGAAGACCCTAAGGCGCCAGAGCCCCTCTCCAGACAGCTCGCATGTAAGCTAATTCAGGCCTTGGTCACTCCTTATCATTCTTTATTCTTGCAGACATACTCGCGCTTACTGGTTCCCCTCTTTCACAGGCTTCCGTCGAAGACACCTCCAGTGAGGACACCCAGACTGATCGAGGAGAGCTAGGCCCAACGGGTTCTGAGAGGACCAACACACCGAACCAGCCAGATTCACCATCATCGGCTTCCAGGAAAAGGTCGGCTCCTGAACCTGCTGCCCCCCGAGCACCAGCCGAGGCAGGGCCGATCAGGTCCCAAGAAAGCTCGCAAAGGTCAACAAGCTTCTTCGTCGAGCCAGGAGGTTTCAAAAATCACCGCCCTTCATACTCCTCCTACTTGTTTCCTTTTGTCTGCCGATTTATTGTTACTCACAGAAGCTAAGAACATCCTTTATGCAGACGACTAATATCTTCAGCGGGATAGCTGAGGCAGTGCCGACGCCGGATCTGGGAATCCCCGAAGGTGTAGATGAAACGCCTACTACTCTGGCCAAGCCTCCAGCAACCACACACCAACCGATGGTCTCCTCATCGGCTACCCCCTCGATCTTAGGAGAGGTACGTTTGGGTCCTTTCGGCTCATCCTTACATGTTTGGATGCATACTGACGCTTTTCTGGCTGCCAGAGTTGTGATCTTTCAGGTTTGCTGTCGTTCGACCCTGAATCCATCGAACCAACTCCCTCTGTTGTTCGCGCTGAACCACAAGCCAGGGTCGCTCTTCCTCAATTCCATCGTCTTAAAACCTTGCTGTCCTCCCCGATTGAGGAGTTGATCGAGGGTTCCGAGGAAGCGAAGAGCGTGCTTGCCGAAATTCAGGACCATCTTCCAGTAGCGTTGCAATTGAAGCTTTGGTCAGTCGCAAATCTGTCTTTCTTCGGGCCACGGGTGAAGTTAGCCCGTGAAAGGATCAATCTGCGCCACGCCCAACTTCCGCTGAAAGCCGATATTGCAGACAGATGTCGGCAGCTCAACGAGAAAAAGGCATCTCTGGATGCTAAAACTGACACCTCCGTCAGTACCGCCGAGCTCGCATCCTTAAAAAAGGAGCTGGAAGATCTTGAGGAGAAGGTCCGGGTGACTAAACAGCTCATCCGCGACAAGGAAGAATCCATCGCCCGTTCCCAAGACGAGGCGGCAGGCCTCGAAGCTCAATCAAGACCGATCCGCGTATATACGTGCCCTGAGCAAGCAGCTAGTGAAGGGTAAGGACGAAGATGACGAAGCCGAGATCGCCGAGGTGGATCGTTTCCGTGCTGATGCCCTCCATGCTTTCGAGGCATTTCTTCAGTAGCTCGTATGTGTAAACTGGCATCTGTTTGTAACCTGTGTGAACCTCCAGAGTCGATGACCGTGCATCGGCTATGTATTTTTGCTTTTATTCGGCCGATTTTCAGCATCGGCCCCCATACTTTTACTGTCCATCGTCTCTCGTGCTTTTACTTGGCCGATTTCATGTATCGGCCCCTCAAGTTTTACTGTCCAACGTCCCACATGCTTGGGAAATATTTCTTGAGATGTTGAGATGTTGACCGTTCACCGCCATTGGGAACTTTACGCCATCCAACTGCTCGAGCATGTACGGACCGTGCCAATTTGGAGACCATTTACCATATGTTGCATCCTTAGTCCCCAAGGGCAACACAGCTTCCCATACCAGATCACCAACGTGGAACTACTTTGGCTTCACTTTCTTGTTGTATGCACGAGCTACTTTGGCCTTGTATCTTATCCGTTTAGGTGCCCCCCGAGCCGAATCCTTCAAGTAATTGAAGATATCGGCTCTCCAGTCGTCCGCTTCCAGGAATTGTACCTGAACGCCAGCACATCCTAGCCCATTCTTGCTGATAAATGCTGGTCGTGACTTATCCCCAGGACCAATGTCGATCTCTTCTAGATCATCAGCGGATGTAAACCCATACCCTAGCTTTCCGTCACCTGTTAAATCGACGCTAAACACAGGGCAAACAGTAGGTGAGGATAACAAAAATAATTTGGGCCGATTGCTTGAATCGGCCCCCTTTTTGCTTGCATCAGTCAAGGACGGTTTACACCTTATTGTTTTACAGTGGCAGAGCATCTCTCTGCTACGACTACATGAGCTGCTTGTCGTATGATCGCTGCTTCTTATTTTTCGTGGCCGATCGCAGGGATCGGCCGTACCACGGATGATCGTGGGCTTTTCTACTCTGTAAGGCCAGTGGATAAGACCAGCCTCACCCCGTTTTTTGTAGCTTCGATACGCTCGCAACCGTCTAGATTGATTCCAGAGATCGGCTCTTGGTCTTCTGCTTCCCAGATGTTCATGCCAGCTATGGAGATCTCGATAGAATCGTCTGCGTGGATGACCTCCACTTCGTCTCCATCCCCCTGGATCAGGCACTGGTGCATGGTGGATGGAATGCAGCAATTAGCGTGAATCCAATCCCTTCCTAGCAAGACAGTATAAGTGCTCTTGCTGTCCACGACGAAGAATGACGTGGGTACGGTTTTCCTGCCCACTGTCAGGTCCACGTTCAGTACGCCTTGCGTTCCTGACGACTGACCGTTGAAGTCGCTTAACGTGACGTTGGTTTTGATCAGATCTGCAGTGGAGCGCCCCAAACGTCGTAGCATGGAGTACGGCATGATATTGACTGCCGCTCCGGTGTCCACCAACATCTTGCTGACAGGTTGCCCATTGATGTAACCTCGCAGGTACAGGGCTTTCAGATGTTTGTAACCCTTCTCACGTGGCTTCTCAAAGATAACTGGCCGCGGACCGCAGTCAAACTGTGCCACTGGTCGCTCGTCGGTTCTTGGCGCGCAGAATTCTGACGGGAGTACAAACACCATGTTTGTGCCAGCCGATGTCTTTGCATCGGCTTTTACCGGTTTGGGGCGCCACTCTTTCCTTGTCGGGCGGTCTTCCGTTTCCAAAGTCTGCTCACTTTGACGGCCGATCAGGCCGTGCTTTTAGAGCGTGAGATATCGCGCTCGCCTTCCTCCAAGTTACGCAGCCGCTGCACTCTACGCTCGGTGTGTCGAAGTCCGCGGGACACCACCTTGGACGGTGATACCTGTCTTCGTCTTTGTCATTCTTGATTCTCGAGGTCTTCCGCCGAGCGGACTCCTGTGACGGCTCGGGGTGGAAGAGGCCCTAGACGTTTGAATACCGACATCGGCCTCGTGTCCTCCTTCGCTGATCGCATTCCGGCGTTGTCGATCGTAGGCAATCGGCTCATTCCTCGCCCAAAGAATATTTGAAGAAAGGACAATCCCAATGCTTGTCTGCCTTCCTTTTCTTCGACGGTCCCTTGGAGGTGCTCATATCTTCGTCGTCTCGTCATACCGCGACGTTGGTCATCTTGGCGCTCATACTTGTTAAGGAGATGCGTGGAATGTGGTTTCGATATCGCACTCTCCTCACTTGTTCCTCTGTTATACCGCTTTGTCGTGGTGGGCCGGTCGCATGGACTAGCCTCCTTTCTTTCCTTGCCATGAAAAGTCGACCACCTTCGTGCTTGTAATGTCGTGGTGGTAACCAGACCGCCATATTAACGCCGAACGAGAAATCCAGTTTACACCTCGCGGAATGACTGAGTTCTACCATGTTGACGCCGGGAAATGGGTTTGTGTCTACTTTCATGGCGAACTGCCCAAGGATCAGACGGCCTTGTTCGATCGCCATTTGGATTTGGCGGCGACTCTTGCACTCATTGGTGGTATGGGTGAACGAGTGATGCCACTTGCGAGATGGCCTCCTGCTCATTTCTGAGCCGTAGGGATTTTGTGGCCTTCGGTAACCTCACCGCTTCTCCTTCAAGAAGAAATCAAATATCTGCAGCTTTGCTCACATCAAGTCGAACCCTTTCGCAGCCCTTGCTTTCACCCACTTGCAGCCACAGGATCTGCCGAGCCCATTCAGCTACGGCCACCTCCTCGGTCCTGTAGGATCTTCTTCTTCGCATCGACCAGGCCTATCGGACGCTTGAACTTGTCTTGGTACAACTCGTGGTGGCGCTGTTCATACATCGCCGATTCGGGCCATGCGCCAATGAGTTGTACTTACCCGAAAGCGATCCTTGATGGGTGCCGAGAGACCCAACACCGCCAGCTCGATCGCTTCCTTCGCTAAACGAGCCGAGTAACATCGGTTCTTCACCCCTGGCTGGATGTACTCGCTACGATTTCTCGCTTCGCCGCACTGTGCAGTCGCAATGCCACCTCAAAGTATCCGAATGGTACCGGATGTGGAACCGCTCTTCCAGCTTGCTTCCGTATGAATTGAATCGGTGGTAGAGGTGTACCACCCAAAGGCTGGTCTGCTGTGGATTGCAAAGAATCTTACGCGATCCGATTCGATGCGAAATCATGCCTAGTTGTGCCAGGTATCGGCTTATGTGCTCGATCGAGCTCGACCCTTCTGACCCGCTGAACCTTGAGAACTCAGGGAGCTTATACTTGGGTGGCAGCGGAATTAGATCAAACTCGTTGGGGTACGGCTTTGAATAGCCGATTGTCCTTCTCTTGACGGTTTAACTGGTCCCTCAGGATGGTACCGATTTGCTCCACTGTTTGAGCCGTAGGGGCTAGATTCTCATGACTTGTTCCAGTGGCATACTTGGCTAGCCATGCCTGTTTGTCAGCGTCTATCCCAGCCATCGCTGCTCCAGACACGCCTGCCCCTGAAGATCCTGCCCCAAGCACTCCTGGCGCAGAAACTCCTGCGGTTGCAATCTGTTTGGTGCGTGTCAGGTTATTGCAGTCCGCACGAGGCGCATATATATCCGCAGGGATCTCCTTAGGCGGCTCAAACAGGAATTGGCAATCGCTGGTCGCCTCCAGCCTTGTAGACGACGTAGCCGCTGCTCTGGCGGCTCTGAGCGGCAAGCGAACGGAGCCGCCTGTCCGAGCGGTCTTTCTCCCGATGAGTCCCTAAAGTAGGCCCGACGGTGAGTACCGATGTTTCATCATCTCGAACTACGCGCACCGCGACCGCCGAAAGCGTTCACTGTGCTCTCGTAATGGCGGTGCGGAGAATGAGCCACCATGTAGTTGACTTCGTCAGAGAGCTCGTGCGCTCCTCCGAAGGAATGCAGATCCACCTCATTAAGAGCGCCGGGAGAACCCTTCCACCGATGCCATGCTTACGGGTCCTCTCAAAAGAGCCGATGAGGTCTTCCTCAAGAGGGCCTTGATCTCGTCGACTTGGCCTTGTGCTCGTCAGGTAGATCGTCGTAAGTGACTGGTCTGTTCTCCATTGCAGCGTCGGGTGTTGATGTAGACGTTGTTGAATGTCCCACCGGGCGTGCCAGAATGTGTTGCCTGCCAAAACCCACCGGCGAGCAGCGACTGGCAACACGGAGAGCCGGGAGGCTCCAGACTGTGGTGGGCCTGGTCCCTCGACGGCCCGCAAAGCTCCGACACGCCCCGCTTGGTTCGAGGGCGTGCCACCTGACCTATACCTGGTCAGGAAGGTGAAGGATTGCTCCGATTGATTTCCTGCATGGTAAACAAGTATACGTAAAATTCGAGCCGTGATCGGCTCCCAGGTTTCCCTGTAAATCGGCTCCTAGAGCCGATTGCCCCATGGTTCTGCATTAGATTTACGATAACATGGGGTTTTGCTTGATCACTACAAGTTAAATCGATCTCTGACGCTTTAATGTTTTCACCACGTAACTGGAACGTCCTACACGTGATTGAGCCTGGTACGTACAAAAGATGAAGAATATTAACCCTAGAGGAGGCCTAATAACCAACGTAAAGTCAATTACCGGAACAATCTTCTCTAGAACGAATAAGCCACATCCCTATGTACTACTGGATCATCCAACCCGTTTGTAAGGCCTGATTACGTAGATATTAAACTAAACCTTGGTGAACAAGGCACAACTATAACAGATCGAATCAACTAAATAAAGATCAAGCAAGATGCTACCCTCGCACTTGGGAAATAGTGCAAGGGTAGCGAGATAGCTAAAGGTAGCATAACTTCGACGATAGTAACGAAAAGCACCGATGCTAGCCTCAAACAATCTATGATAAAGGTATTACTCGCCATCAACAACGCTCAAGACGAGTAAAACCAGGTAACGATAGTAGATATCGCCTAGATCGCAAGATGCGATCTAGGCGATGGCACTTACCCGAAAGAAACCCTAGAAACAAGGGTGGCGATCCGAGATTGTGTTTGTTGTGAACGTGGTTGTCCTCCTTTTTCGATAACCTTAGGTACATATTTATAGTCCGGAGACTCTCTACTTTTGGAATAACTCTACAACTCTATCTTTACCTAAATATAAACGGAACCTAAACAAACACGAAACCTACTATGATACAAGATACACGGGCAATTTAGCCCAAATCCACACACTAGGCCGATCCAACAACTCGTTGAATATACATATCTTCCAAGCCCATCTTGATCACGGCCCATCTCCGTCTTTAGCCAAAATACGGTGGTAACAGTGGCCCAATGAGCGTAACATCGCGCGGTGGTTATCGTTATGTTCTTACCTTCACAGATGATTTGAGTAGATATGGGTATATCTATTTTATGAAACATAAGTCCGAAACTTTCGAAAAGTTTAAGGAATTTCAAAGTGAGGTAGAGAATCAACGTAACAAGAAGATTAAATTTTTACGATCTGATCGTGGAGGTGAATATCTAAGTTACGAGTTTGGCGAGCATTTAAAGAAATGCAGAATACTTTCACAATTGACACCGTCGAGAACACCACAACGTAATGGTGTGTCCGAACGTCGTAATCAAACTATCTTAGATATGGTTCGTTCTATGATGTCACTTACAGATTTACCGCTATCATTTTGGGGTTATGCATAAGAAACAACCGCATTCACTTTAAATAGGGCACCATCTAAATCCGTTAAAACGACACCGTATGAATTATGGTTTGGGAAGAAACCTAAATTGTCGTTCCTTAAAGTTTGGGGTTGCAAAGCTTATGTAAAGAAGTTACGGATCGACAAGCTTGAACCCAAAGCGGAAAAATGCGTCTTCATAGGATACCCGAAGGAAACTATTGGGTATACCTTCTATCATAGATCCGAGGGCAAACTCTTTGTTGCCAAGAATGGATCCTTTCTAGAGAAGGAGTTTCTCTCGAAAGAAGTGACTAGAAGGAAAGTAGAACTCGACAAGGTTGTTGAACCTTCTCTCGAACTTGAGAGTAGCGTAGCACTGGAAGTAGTTCCTGTGGCGCCTACACCAATAATAGAGGAAGCTAATGATGTTGATCATGAAACTTCGGTTGAAGTTACTACGGAACCTCGTAGGTCAACAACAACTCGTACCACTCCTGATTGGTATGATCCCGTTATGAGTGTCATGTTGGTGGACAACACCGATGACCCTGCGACATATGAGGAAGCGATGATGAGCCCAGATTCCAATAAATGGCAAGAAGCCATGAAATCCGAGATTGGATCCATGTACGAAAACCAAGTATGGACCTTGGTGGACTTACCGGATGGCCGGAAGGCTGTCGAGAACAAATGGATTTTCAAGAAGAAAACATATGCTAATGGTAATGTTACTGTCTATAAAGCTCGACTTGTCGCAAAAGGGTTTCGAAAAATTCAATGAGTTGACTACGATGAGACTTCCTCACCGATTGAGAAGCTAAAGTCTGTGAGGATTTTGTTAGCAATCGTTGCATATTATGATTATAAGATATGGCAGATGGATGTCAAAACAGCATTCCTCAATGGATACATTGATGAAGAGTTGTATATGATGCAACCCAAAGGTTTTGTCGATCCTAAAGATGCTAACAAGGTATGCAAACTTCAGCGGTCCATATATGGATTGAAGCAAGCATCCCGAAGTTGGAATCAACATTTTGATAAGGTAATCAAAAGCTTTGGTTTTATACAAAATTATGGAGAAGCTTGTATTTACAAGAAAGTGAGTGGGAGATCTGTAGCATTCTTAATACTATATGTAGATGACATATTGTTGATTGGGAATGATGTAGACCTTCTTAATAGTGTCAAGGATTATTTGAATAATAGTTTTTCAATGAAATATCTTGGCGAAGCAGCTTACATATTAGGCATAAAGATTTATAGAGATAGATCGAGACGTCTAATATCATTGTCACATAGTACATATTTGGACAAAGTTCTAAAGAGGTTTGGAATGGAAGATAGCAAGAAAGGGTTCTTGCCCATGTTGCCCAATACGACCTTGAGTAAAACTCAAAGTCCTGCAACGGCAGAAGATAGAGAAAGGATGAGTAAGACTCCCTATGTCTCAGCCATAGGATCTCTTATGTACGCCATGCTATGTACTAGACCCGACATTGCAAATGTTGTTAGTTTGAATAGCATATATCAAAGTGATCCAGGAGTGGATCATTGGACAGCGGTCAAAAACATCCTTAAGTACTTGAGAAGAACTAAGGATATGGTTCTTTTTTATGGAGGTGATGAATAGCTCGTTGATAATGGTTACACCGATACTAGTTGGAACACCGATCCGGATGATTCTAAATCTCAATCTGGATACGTATTTACTTTGAATGGTGCAGCAGTTATCTGGCGGAGTGCAAAGCAAAGCATTGTGGCGAGATCTTCAACTGAATCGGAATACATAGTTGCTTCGGAGGCTTCACAAGAGGCGATATGGATGAAGGAGTTCATTACAGAGCTCGGTGTGGTTACAAGTGCGTTGGACCCAATGTCTATCTACTGTGATAACATGGGCGCCATAGCCAATGCGCAAGAACCAAGGTCACACAAGAAGCTGAAGCACATCAAGCTACATTTTCACGCTATTCGAGAGTATGTCCAAGATGGTGACAGAAAGATTTGCGAAGTACACACAGATCTGAATGTGGCGGATCCGTTGACTAAACCTCTCCCGAGGGCAAAACATGACCAGCACCAACCGCCATGGGTGTTCGGTATATTACCATGTAATCAAGATTAGTTGACTCTAGTGCAAGTGGGAGACTATTGAAGATATGCCCTAGAGGCAATAATAAAAGTGGTTATTGTTATATCTTTGTGTTTATGATAAATGTTTACATTCATGCTATAACAGTATTAACCGAAAACATTAATACTTGTGTGATTTGTAAACTAAATTAGAGTCCCTAGTAAAGCCTCTTTGTAATACTAGTTTGTTGGTTAATAGATGATCGTGGTTTCCCAATCATGAACATTGAGATGTTGTTAACAACAAGATCATATCATTAGGAGAATGGTATGATGGACATACTCCTATAGATAAGCGTAGCATAAAGATCAAGTCATTTCAATAGTTCATTTGCTATAAGATTTCTGATACATCGTAACCTAATTCCTTTGACCATGATATCATGCTAATCACCATCACCAGAAGGATGCTTTGATGACATCAAACACCACACCGTAACTGGGTGGCTATAAAGGTCGCATTGAGTGTTCGGAAAGTATGTGTTGAGGCACATGGATCAAGAGTGGAATTTGTCCATCCATATGACGAATAGATATACTCTGGGCCCTCTCGGTGGAATGTCATCCAATTGGCTTGCAAGCATGTGACTGGCTCACAAGGGATCACATATCACGAGAACAAGAAAAGAGTACTTATCGGTAACGAGGTTGAACTAGGTATGCAGAGATACCGACGATTAAAACCTCGGATAAGTAAACTATCGTGAGACAAAGGGAAATTGGTATCGTATGTAAGTGGTTCATTCGATCGCAAAGTAATCATAGAAATATGTGGGAGCCATATGAATTTCCAGATTCCTCTATTGGTTATTGATCGGAGAAGTGTCTCGGTCATGTCCGCATAATTCACGAACCATGGGAGACACACTTAAGGATTCGATGTTGTTTAGTAGATATGGAATGTTAGTAGGGATAACGAATGTTGTTCGGAGTCTCGGATGGGATCCGGGATATCACGAGGATATCCGTAATGGTCCGGAGAATAAGATTCATATAAGGAAAGTCCAATTCTGGAGTTCGGGAAAGATTCCGATGTTTTCATCGAAGAGGTTCTAGAAGGTTCACCGGACCGGAAGGGGAATGGTCCATGAATGTGTCATGGGTAAATGAAATGATTGGATCATATCCTAGGTCACTTGGTTTGGGCATTTGTGAGAGAGAATTAAAGCTCTAAATTGAAAGTCAAAAGGGAGGTTTGAAAAGTCAAACTGGAACAATGGTTTCCTAGTGGAAGAAGAAAAGAGTCCTTCCTTCAATCCAACCTGGGTTTGGGTTTGGATTCAAACTCCCCCCTCCCAAGGATGCCCCCTCTCATAAATAGAGGGGGAGGGCTGCCCCAAACACACACCAAGCCCTAGCCTTTCCCACACCCGTGCGCTGCCGCCGCACGCCGTCGCTACGACGCCGCCATCCGCCGCCGCCGACACCTCCTCCTCCCGGTCTTCTAAATCCTAGATCATCGGGAAACCCTATATCCACCATAACTTGCACCGGCTTAGGCGAAGCCCTGCGGGATCTTCCCTCTACCTCTGACACCACGTCGTCATGCTGTCGGAATCGCGAGGGGAGAACTACAACCTCCGTTGCCTGCTGGAACAAGGGAGAGGAAGGTCTTCATCGAGTACCGAACGTGTGACCGACTGTGGAAGCGCTGCCGGATCGCAGCGCCAGAAGGATCGTCTACGCGATCTTGAGATCAGCAAGTGTACGAATACATCACCCATAAGAATCTGATCTCATTAAACGCTTTGGAATCTTTGAGGGTGAGTGCTTCTATCGACTCGTTGCTACAATATAGTAGATAGATCTTGGCTTGTTTGTGTGCATGCGGTAGAATTTTTTTGTTTTCCATGCTACGAACCCCTACACCGGTGTCAGCTCCAGTGACCACGGCAACCCGCCGTCGGCTCCCCGGAGGCCGACCACCACCGATGTCGTGTCAAAGATCACCCCCTTCTCCTCGCCCACCGCAGATCCCGCACGGCCTGGGGTTCGCACCGCCGGTATCGCTGTCCACAACGGGTTGAGTCTGCACGATGGATCTCTGGCCGGAGTTGGGGAATGCAGGGCCGCTCTATATGGAATCTCTGGCCGGAGATGGATCGCCGGCATAGCTGGCCGCAACCGACGCATTTGGGGGAAAAGGTGATTTTCTTCTCTTTTTCTCTATGTAAAACGAAGTAAAAGAAGTCGTGACTTACTTGATTTTTGTTACAAATGAAGTAAAATAAATTCTACATGGACCGAGTACGAAGATAACGAGTTGTATTTTTGCATGGCACCATCAAACTCTTGTAGATGATGCATTATACAAAGAGAGTGGTGTTTGTTCACCATTTCAACAATTTTGGGAAAATATTCATGAGAATTTTAATGAAAATACAAGAGGATTTAGATTGATTAACTTGATCTTGAATAGATGGCACATTCTTGTTATGCATTCGAATGCATAACTCGAATACTTTGATTTATGTAGGTTTGTATCGGGTTAGAGAAGTATGCATTCTCTATGTATCGAGTGTATCGGGTTATATCGGTATGTATTAGTTGTATCGAGTTGTATTGACTAGTAATCTATGATAATATATACATTTGTATGGACCTATTGAATTGCAAATAAGGAAAAAATTAGTTTACTCCTCTAAATATAAGGATTTGGTAGGAACTACAAATCTTTAGACGAGTTTTTTTTTACTCCTTTAAGTGTTTACTTCTCGAAAGTTTTGGCTAGTGTACATACAGAATAAAGCCGAGTCCAAATCAAAAAGTGCCATCATCGGTTCATCTCCTAGCAGATCTCAGGTGTGTCAGTCTGCCTGCCTTTTGTTGTTCGGCCACGGCCATTGATTCAGGCAAGTAAAATACATCAAAATTCACTAAAACGAACAACGTTGCGCTCCTCCATTACTATTCACGCATATGCGCCGAATACGATGACTTAAGACACGTGTATGAGTCCTCGACGGTCACTCTCAGAATGGCAGACCGCAAGTATTGCTGACGTGTCTCACCTTGGGACCCCATTATCAGTGTCGGTGCACGGTTTTCGTGTTCGGGCAACGCGGCATTTATCCGAAAACCCCCTCTTGGGTTTGTTGGCCAGTCAAGTTAGCCCCTCCACCGAAGCACAAAGCAGCAGGTTAGCTCATTACCTCCGTCATCTTCGCAGTCGTTCCAAGGGGTGGCCTAGGTGACCAAGAGAGAAGAGCGCGGCGCAGCGAGAGGGAGTTGCGGCGGTCGTTGGCTAGCGGGTGATGATTTGTTGGTGTAGCGACAAACGTCTGGTGCAATACATCGGCGATGTCCTGGCACCGCTGTCCTGAAGGTGATCCACCTCCTGTGTATGGTAAGCACCAGCGTCCTAAAATCTCCGACCAAAAATCTATGTTTTCGCATTAGAATTTCGATTATCTTCTACTTTGGGGCTTGTTCTTCTTGAGTTGGTCGATTAGCAGTGTTTTCTGCAGATGTTGTTCGGCTTCTGAAGTTTGTTCATTTGGGGGTTTGGGTAGGGTTTATAAAGACGCTATCTTTTGTGTAAAAATCATGCGATGCTGGCGACAAATTTGATGGATCTTTTGTGAAAATTGTTCTGGCACGGCCTCATAGCAAGTACTTTTCTATAGAAGTGAACCATGGTGGCTACTTTTTTGGCAGTGGCAAGAACTATGCTTATGTAGATGTTCTATCATATGGATAAATCAAGTAGATACAGTTAGTTGGTCACCATTGATGGTGGAGAATCTGGTTGAGGAAATAGGATATGAGATGCAGGGTAGGGTCAAGGTTCACTACCTTATTCCTATTTTGACAATTAGCAAAAACGCTTTAAGGCAGATAGGGAGTGATCATGACACGAACCAGATGGTTCAGTTTGTAGATATTGGGCATCACTTCATCAAGCTATACCTAGATCATGATGAATAAATTAGGTCCATGAACAAGGATGATGTTTTTCAGTTCCCAGTTTCTAAGCTTCCTCATGTCATTAGTCCTATGAAGCCATTGCAGACAGTTGTTTCAGATGATAGCCAACAAGATGTTGTGCCAGTACCAATTGAAGTCTTGTATCCTGAGCTAGTTCAGGAAGGTAGCATCAAGGAGGACATGTTTAAGACCTAGCATCAAGCTTAGAAAGGTTGTCAATGTAGAGGAAGATGAATCAACAAGAGGCACTAAATTGTTAGATGACGATGACAATCATGTTGATTATGTGAAGTCGGAGTATGAAGTAAGTGAGGATGATGATGAACTTGATGCAGACAATCCTCATGATGTAGAGGATAACATAGATAGGAAGAGCATAGTGTCAGTAAGGGCAAAAAAAGGAGGCTAATTTGGAGGCTAATAAGGATTGCAACATGGATATTGACAATCCTAATGATCGAAACTCTGAAGAATATGACATTTGGGCACCGGACTCAAATGATGAGAAGAGCAATGATAGGTTGAAGACATTCAGAGAAGTGATTTGGCTAGTGTTTAATTTCATGTTGGGCAAGTTTGTGAATCAGTGCAAATGGTGAGGAAGGCCGTCAATAATTATAGTTGTCAGAATAGATGGGACATCAAAATGCCAGTCAATGGTCTAAAAAGGATCAAGGACAAATGTTTTAGCACTGTAGATAATCATGGTGAGAACAAAGAATGCAACTCATATACGTGGGCTTATATTGACATCAACGCTAAGTGTTGGAGAATTAAGAGGTACCAGGGTGAACACAATTGCAGTAGGAAGTGTAAGATTAAAGGCTTCACAGCTAATTTCCTAACTGACAAGTACTTGGAAAGCTTCGGAGCAGATCAACATATGAACATGAAGAATTTTTCAAGGATTGTGCAAAAGGAGTGGAACATGACACCACACAAAAACAAACTGCAGAGGGCTAGAGGAATTGAAATGAAATTTATATATGGAGATGAAGAAGCACATTACCAACAACTCTAGAATTATGCCAATGAAATTAGAAGGAGAAACCATGGATCCTCCTTTTATGTTAATCTCGATGAAAGTGGAAGGTTCATAAGATCATACATGAGTTTATAGGCATGAAAATGAGGGTTTATGCAAGGATGCAGACCCATAATATTCCTTGATGGATGCTTTATCAAAACAAGGTATAGAGGTTAGTTGTTAGCTGTTGTTGGCATAGATTCAAATGATTGCATATTTCCTATAGTTGTTGTTGCTATTGAGGTTGAAGATACATAGAGACAGACTTGGTTCTTGCATACTCTAAAAATGACCTTGACATTGTTAACACTAGTCCATGGACAATAATGTCAGAAAAACAGAAGGTAACACTAGATGTTCATGCTTACCCTATTGTCCATGCATTGCATGCCCTATTTTTTCTTAACTAACTTACCCTATTATTATTTTCAGGGTTCATTGCAGTAATATCTCTCTTCCCTAACTTAGAGCATAGATTTTGTGTGAGACATATGTGGATGAATTTCCAAATGCTCTGCAATATACTGTAAGAACCAACTATAGACATGTGCTAGGAGCAGCACAAATGTCATGTTTGAGGAAAGCATGCAATAGATGAAGAGCCTCGACCTTGATGCCTATGAACGGCTAAACATTTGGACCCCGAGACATGGGTGAGGGCTTTCTAGAGTGGTTTTCCTAAGTGTGATATCCTGCTGAACAACAATTGTGAGGTGTTTAACAAGTAAGTTATTGTCCTATTATTATTCATGATGTCTTGTTCTTATTCCTTGCCCTTTATCATATTCCTACTTCCCTTTCTCGTATTGCTCCTAGGTACATCATAGAGGCTAGAGAGCTACCAGTTATTCACATGTTCGGTAGAATGAAGTACCAGTTCATGATTGGGCATTATACAAAGAACCTTGATGTTGACAACATGAAAGGATCTATTTTACCTAAAATTCAGAAAAAATTGACAAAATAATAGAATGGTCAAAGGATTGCTATGTAGAAGGATCAGGGGATGGTATCTTCAAGGTGGGAGCCATGTTTTCATCCACACCAACTAAATACATTGTTGACTTGAAGGGCCTGACTTGTACATGCCAAAGGTGGTCACAAACTATCCCATGTCCACATGCAATCTATTGCATGGTCACAAATTGGTGATCATGGATGATATCTTAATTTAGTATAAGATAGTGAGATTGCTTTCTAATGTGTATTAATAAAACATGATCTTGATGGATCCCTAGTATTTACTTTTAGGGTTTAGAAGTATGAGATAGAAATGGAACTTGACATGGCTTGATATAGTCTTAGTTGATAGTTTCTCAAGAATTCCTTTCATGCATACCTCATAAGTTTTGTATCCTACTTAAGGAATTCCCTTCCTAGATATACTACTACTTCCCATAAATTATCATGACTTGGCATGACATGATCCTACTTCACAATTATATGCCCTGACTGATAACTTTTCTACTTGAATCCATTTGTAAATCCAATGACCTTGAAAATAAAACTCTAGTTGGTTAATCAAGGACTTTTATCAATACAACATTAAACTTGTATTGTAATTATCTTATTAGAAGTTCCATTTCACTAAGAGATATTATTCAATGACTATGCCTACTTGATCAAATAATATTACTTCTTGGTAACCATATCTTCAAAATTCATCCTATGATCCTCTTGCTACCAATATATATCTTTATTTAGAATAACTATTCTATTCCATTCAGGAGTGAGTTAACTCCACCAACTACCATGTTGATTTGATTCTCTCGTAATACTCTCATCCTAAGGATTATAACTCAAATGATTATAATTACTTATTTCTTCTTACTTCTTTTCCTTTCAAGGTTTGAGAAGAAAAAATATAGTAGGCCAAGAGTTGAAAGGCTCATATATGATATGTCATTAATTGATAGATCAAGGATTGGTCACCCAACGTTGATGATCAACAAATACTATGACATTGTTCAATAGAGATGATAATGACTGGTATAGAAAGAAAGATATGTAGTGAAGGGTCATGACTTGGTTTCCTTCCTACTTAATATAACTAAAGAGTTAGGATTTAGGAACTACCATGATTCTCATGGTAGGAGTTATTATGAAAAGGATATACATCAAGATTAAACTATTGAATTCCTTTTACTTGAGTTATGTACTTAACTTGATATGTATGAGTTGTTGCAATGAATACCATGATATGATCTATATAAAATCTGGTAGTATTCATTAAGTAATGTGTTGTGGTTTAGTCTTATTCCATTTGATCTACCCACAGATCAAATTACCTCTACCCAAAAATAAGGGTTTAACAAAGATCATATTAAAACTTATCGCACTCAGCTTGTTGATCTACTTCAATTACATCAAGTTAAGAGAATCTTCAATCACTTTGACAAGTTTTGATCAAAAGCGCGAAAATTATTCAGATTTTCTATGCATGAATGCAATGCACACATCTGATCTCAGCTTATTTCTAATCTCTAATGCTGGGATGTCATAGTTCTTTAGGCTTCTTTATGAGTCTCGTCGGAACTTCTATTGTCGTGATACGTGTTTCTTCATACATCTCATAAATTCCCTCCATCCTGAAAATGATGTGAGAGATTTTCCTAAATTACAATTTATCTAGACATTTTTAGTATATAGATACATTCATGTTGAGACAAATTCACGACATCCTTTTCAGGACAGATGGAGTAGTTCTTTTTTACCTATTGAAGATATATAATTAATCCTAAGTTAACTTTATTGTGTGGAACTATTTATCTTGAACAAGAATGAAATACATTGTATATGTCTTAATCATTTGCAACACATAAGATAAAATCATCATGTCAATTCCTCTTAATTATTGTTTCTCAAAGCATATTCTCTATATGTAAAATGCTTTTTTGGGTAGATATATGGCATGAGTATCATGTTCCTATATGTCTTAATTAATCCTAAGTTAACTTTATTGTGTTAGATGTATGGCATGAGTATCATGTTCCTATATGTAAAATGCTTTATTCTTCAAACATTATTTTTGTTAGACTTAACGACTTGCATCCTGTCACAATAACTTATAATTCTCAGCATGATATTCCAAACCACTCAAGATGGTGAAGTTCAGGGTGGATGAGCTCCACATGATTATATATGAAGGTACTTTTGACCATTTCGTTCGAATGTCATGTTGATGGGAGATGGTAGAGTTATTAGGATGCAATCTACTATTGACCAATTTTTTATTATGACGGGAAGAAATAAGCCTAGCAAGGTGTTGTTTGTTGGGAAACAAGGAGCTGCCATATCAAGAAGTGGTGTTCAAGTTTTGTTTTAAAAAATTCAGAACTATGCGCATTGAAATAACTGTGTGTTTTTGCAATTGTAGTGGGTTTTATCTTGCATTCATCTTTTTTGGGGTGGGGAGGGGGGAGGGGGTGTTGAGTGCTTTTTTTGGCCCGAAGAGAAATATCATTTTCCCCATCGAATGGATGTGTTCCCGTTCCAACATAAGTAAAGTCAAGAAAAAAACAGCCCCTTGAATGCCAATCCGGGGACATGGGACCGGTTAACAGAATCATACCCGTTAGTGGGACGAGGTGACCGGAGCTATTTGGCTTCCTTATTCATTTTTTAACAAAAGAAGATTTAGTTACGATTGAAAATAAACTTTTTCGTATGTTCATCCATATGAATGATTATTCCAATGCAAAATTATGCTTGATGACTCTGTACTCTTATTCTAATTTGTATTTTGGATTAATTTCAATTAGTCTTTGGATATAAATTCGAGACCTAGACGGCTGGTTTTGAATCTGAAAATATTTGTTGTCAGATAGATTACCAAAATCTAACAACATGCATGCTTCAACTCAAAAAAAACATGAAGTGCAATAGTGCCAAAAAAAACAGCAAAAATAACTCGTGTAATGTATGGACGCCAATCAAACGAACTCCTTTTTCGAGACCTAGCCAAGGCTGAATGGCTGATTGATATCCCCACCCCAAAAGAACGATAACTACTCCTTCCGTCCAGAAATACAAGGCTATATAATTGTTCGTGTCAAATTTTGACTAATTATTTAGACAATCTAAAGCATATCATTGGAAAATTCTTTGAAATGTTCATCGGATGATATATTTGTGGATAATATGTAATCATATCTGGTTGACTAAATAATTAGTCAAAGTTTGCCTCAAAAAAACTAAGTGGCCTTGTATTCCTAGATGGGAGAAAGTAATACGTACTATTCATGTAGTATGATAATTGAACATGCTTTGCAAAGTTAGCATGACGAACTAAGGGGAATCTGATTGCCCAAAAACGTCATCATCGCCGTCATCGGAGAAATGGAAATGGACGAAGTCCTCGTCGAGGGCACCAAACATATCTTCCATCTCCACGGGCGCCCAGGACTCGGAGTCGCCGGTGTCATCCTGGCGCCTGCTGACCGCGTCGTCGGACATGGGCGGCGAATGGGGCGTGCTGCGCGCGGCGCCTGGGAGCGCGTTGATGTGGGTCGGCACGGCGTGGCAGTGGTCGGCGATATAGGTGACGACGAGCACGCCGGGCTTGGTCAGGCTGCGCTCCACCAGCTTCCGCGCCATGCACTCCTTCAGGCTGCTGCACTTGTAGTACCCTCTGCACTTGTAGTACCCTCTGCACGCCGGGCTTGGTCAGGAGATGAGCACCTCGCTCTCACGGGACGACGGCGTGATGGAAAATGGCGCCCGGGGCAGGTGCTCGTGCTCCAAGTCCAGGTACTCCAGGACGTCGTACAACGACGACGACGACGCCGGTCGCCCGACATCTACTTCTACTTCCCGGCGAGGAGGCACCACCGGAGGCGGCTCTGCAGCTTCGGAGCCGGGCACGTCGACGGCAGCGGCCGTTCCGCCGCCGCAGCTCCTGACGACGGCCTCGAGACCCCAATCGTTGGAGCCGTCCATTGTGGCGAGTGCGTGTGACGATCGATCATGTACGGCGTGGTTGACTTTGGCAAGGGGATTGCGGCGTGTGTGCGTATATATAGCTCTGTGTGTTGCGGCGTGGTAGAAAGTCAAACTCCGGAAAGCTGGCAAGTGGCGCGCACGAAGATCGTCAGCGATTGATCGATCTCGGCTGGGCAGGAAGATCACATCGGGATTTTACACGTAACCGACCAGCCCTAGTTTATCCTGTCTTCACGTGCCTCGTCGATCAGCCTCACTTGACCAGCGTATTGATTTATTTTTATTTTGACTTTGCGCCAAATGTCAACCCAGAAACTCTCTAGTACTAGCGCATGACCTGCCATTATTGATTAGTAGGCAATAAACTTTGGATTATACGTGGACGTCGGAGTTGTTTATGGGGCGCATACCATCGTTGATCATTTCTGGACAGAATTAGAGGATGGCGTTGTTGGAGTTGTATTATTCTTGTTACAATTGGTATGGAGTAGTACTCCAACCGGACTTATCTCTATTTGTGTAAAGCCACGTAGGGTTTTTTTTCCTATCTATATTAACACGTACCGGTGCATCCCAACGGGTACGCATCGTTCTCCCACAACTCGACAACCAACATGGTATCACGAGCATTGCCTCTTCCCTTCTAGCCGCCGCCGACCGCCTGGGTTTCTCCTTCCCGTCGGCCCTCCTTCTCCCCTCCAAAAATTCCGAAGAACATCTCCTCTCCATAGATCAAGGCCCCATCTACCTATTCCCCACAAATTTCATCCAAAACAACCACACAAATCCCACCCTCCCCAAAACCCTAGCTCGCCAGGAGCATGTCTTCCTCGACAAACTCGTCGTCGGCCTCCCTCGGGGCGCCTCCTGCCACCAAATTGACTCGAGAAAATTTCCTCCTATGGCAGACCCAGGCTCTGCCTACTCTTCGTGGTGCCCGTGTCATGGGCATCCTTGATGGCTCTGATGTGGCGCCCCCTCCGCAGATTGAAGCTGAAGATGCAAATCAAAAGAAGATCTCCATCCCCAACCCTGACTATGATGCTTGGGTCATCAAGGATCAACAGGTTATGAGCTACCTGGTGAATTCCCTCTCTGATGAGATGCTTCCCAACGTTTTTGGGCTTGTTCATGCCAAGGATGTATGGAGTACCCTCACCAGCCTCTACACCACCTAATCCAAAACAAGGGTCTCTACTCTCCGTGGCGCCCTTACCAACACCAAAAAGCTCGACATGACTGCTACTCAGTTCCTGACAAAGATGAAGGGATTTGCCTCGGAGCTTGCTTCTGCCGGAAAACCGATTGATGATGATGAGCTGAAGGATTACATCCTCAATGGTCTTGATGGTACTTTTAATCCCCTTGTTGACTCAATTAATGCCAATCCTGCTACAACCCTCCCTGACATGTGTTCTCAGCTTTTATCCTATGAGTATCGTGAAAATATGCTCGCTGCAACTGGTCAAAACAATGGTACTTTCACCTCCTCCGTCAATGTTGCTTCTCGTCGCCCTCCTGCTCCCTATGGAGGCGCACCACCCAAACCACCCCTCCTACCTTCTCCGCCCAACTATCATCCAACGCCACCACCATATAACCCCCCACCACAACCCTACAATCCCTCGCCACCAAATCCCTACCAACCACCGTCCTATACCCATCCCCCATACACCACACCACCTCACCCACACTACTCCCCTCCCTCCTATGCGCTGCCACCCTATACCTATCCACCACAACCCTACCATCCTCCTCAACCATATCGCCCCCCTCCTCCCCCACCCCAGCCGCGCGCGCCCTGACCAAGGTCGCCCGGATCGTCGCCCCAAGGGGGGGCGCGGCAAAAATAAAGGAAGAGTTGCCTCTCCTTGGCAGCCCGGTGTCTATTGTCAGATCTGCAAAAAGGAGGGTCATCCTGCCAATGACTACTGGTGGCGTTATGGTGACAATGATGATGATGATACACCCAATGATCCCAAAGGTGCTTATGGTGTTGACACCAATTGGGTCATTGACACGGGGGTGACAAACCATGTTGCAGGACAGCTAACCAAGCTCCAGGTCCATGATGCATATCTAGGCCATGATCAAATCCACAACGCTAGTGGACAAGGTATGGAAATCGCTAATATTGGTCATTCAGTTTTGCACACCCCTAATCATTCTCTTCAACTTCGTAATATCTTACATGTTCCTAGCTCTTCCATGAATCTAGTTTCTGCTCATAATCTTACCTTAGACAATAATGCCTTTATTGAAATTCATCCATTCTTTTTCTTGATCAAGGACCAGGCCACGCAGCAAATAATGTATAGAGGTCCATGTCGGGGTGGTCTCTATCCTCTTGTCCCTGTGTCAACGGGTCCCTCCAAGCATGCTTTGGTCACCGTCAAGCCTTCCTCCTCTACATGGCATCGTCGTCTAGGTCATCCTTCGTCGTTTATTGTTCAGCAAATTCTTAGAAGAAACAATCTCCCTTATACCCCAGAAATAAACTCTTACATATGTGATCCGTGCCAACAGGCTAAGAGTCACCAGCTCTCCTATCATGTTTCCACTAGTGTTTCCACTGTCCCTTTGGAACAGGTGTTTTCTGATGTTTGGGGTCCTGCTCCCTTGTCTTTAGGCAAACATGCATACTATGTAAGCTTCATCGATGATTTTAGTAAATTTACATGGATTTATCTTCTCAAGAAGCGTTCTGATGTTTATCAAGTGTTTCTAAATTTTTAACAATTTGTTGAGCGCAAGTTTGATAGAAAAATCATTACCATGCAAACTGATTGGGGTGGTGAATATGAAAAACTTAATGGTTTCTTCCAAAAGGTGGGCATTACTCATCATGTTTCATGTCCTCATGCTCATCAACAAAATGGTTCTGCTGAACGAAAACATCGCCATATTGTTGAAGTTGGTCTTGCCTTACTTGCCAACGCTTCTATGCCATTAAAATTTTGGGATGATGCCTTCCTAACAGCCACCTTTCTCATTAATGTAGAGGAAGATGAATCAACAAGAGGCACTAAATTGTTATATGAAGATGACAATGATGTTGATTATGTGGACTCGGAGTATGAAGTAAGTGAGGATGATGATAAACTTGATGCAGACAATCCTCATGATGAACATGATAACATAGAGAGGAAGAGCAGAGTGTCGGTAAGGGGAAAAAATGAGGCTAATTTGGAGGCTAATAAGGATTGCAACATGGATATTGACAATCCTAATGATGGAAACTCTCAAGAAGATGAAATTTGGGCACCGGACTCAAATGATGATAAGAGCAATGACAGGTTCAAGACATTCAGAGAAGTTGATTTGGCTAGTGTTTAATTTCATGCTGGGAAAGTTTGTGAATCAGTGCGAATGGTGAGGAATGCCGTCAAGAATTATAGTTGTCAGAATAGATGGGACATCAAAATGCCAGTCAATGATCTAAAAAGGATCAAGGACAAATGTTTTGGCACTATAGATAATCATGGTGAGAACAAAGAATGCAACTCATATACGTGGGCTTATATTACATCAACGCTAAGTGTTGGAGAATTAAGAGGTACCAGGGTGAACACAATTGCAGTAGGAAGTGTAAGATTAAAGGCTTCACATCTAATTTCCTAACTGACAAGTACTTGGAAAGCTTCGGAGCAGATCAACATATGAACACGAAGAATTTTTCAAGAATTGTGCAAAAGGAGTGGAGTGGAACATGACACCACACAAAAACAAACTGTAGAGGGATAAAGGAACTGAAATGAAAGTTATATATGGAGATGAAGAAGCACATTACCAACAACTCTAGAATTATGCCGATGAAATTAGAAGGAGAAACCCTGTATCCTCCTTTTATGTTAATCTCGATGAAAGTGGAAGGTTCAGAAGAGCATACATGAGTTTGTAGGCCTGCAAAAGAGGGTTTATGCAAGGATGCAGACCCATAATATTCCTTGATGGATGTTTTATCAAAAGAAGGTATAGAGGTTAGCTGTTAGTTGTTGTTGGCATAGATCCAAATGATTGCATATTTCCTATAGTTGTTGTTGCTATTGAGGTTGAAGATACATAGAGCCAGACTTGGTTCTTGCATACTCTAAAAAATGACCTTGACATTGTTAACACTAGTCCATGGACAATAATGTCAGAAAAAAAGAAGGTAACACTAGATGTCCATGCTTACCCTATTTTCCATGCATTGCATGCCCTATTTTTTCTTAACTAACTTACCCTATTCTTATTTTCAGGGTTCATTGCAGTAATATCTCTCTTCCCTAACTTAGAGCATAGATTTTGTGTGAGACATATGTGGATGAATTTCCAAATGCTCTGCAATATACTTTAAAAACCAACTATATACATGTGCTGGGATAGGGGCACCAGCACACATGTCATGTTTGAGGAAAGCATGCAGCAGATGAAGAGCCTCTACCCTGATGCCTATGAACGGCTAAACATTTGGACCCCAAGACATGGGTGAGGGCTTTCTAGAGTGGTTTGCCTAAGTGTGATATCATGTTGAACAACAATTGTGAGGTGTTTAACAAGTAAGTTATTGTCCTATTCTTATTCATGATGTCTTATTCTTATTCCTTGTCCTTTATCTTATTCCTACTGCCCCTTCTCGTATTGTTCCTGGGTACATCATAGAGGCTAGAGAGCTACCAGTTATTCACATGTTTGGTAGAATGAAGTATCGGTTCATGATTAGGCATTATACAAAGAACCTTGATGCTGACAACATGAAAGGATCTATTTTACCTAAAATTCAGATTTTTTTTTGACAAAATAATAGAATGGTCAAAGGATTGCTATGTAGATGGATCAGGGGATGGTATCTTCAAGGTGAGAGCCAGGTTTTCATCTACACCAACTAAATACATTGTTGACTTGAAGGGCCTGACTTGTACATGCCAAAAGTAGTCACAAACTAGGATCCCATGTCCACATGCAATCTCTTGCATGGTCACAAATTGGTGATCATGGATGATATCTTAATTTAGTATAAGATAGTGAGATTGCTTTCTAATGTGTATTAATAAAACATGATCTTGATGGATCCCTAGTATTTACTTTTAGGGGTTAGAAGTATGAGATAGAAATGGAACTTGACATGGATTGATATAGTCTTAGTTGAGAGTTTCTCAAGAATTCCTTTCAGGCATACCTCATAAGTTTTGTATCCTACTTAAGGAATTCCCTTCCTAGATATACTACTACTTCCCATCAATTATCATGACTTGGAATGAGATGATCCTACTTCACAATTATATGCCATCACTGATAACTTCTCTACTTGAATCCATTTGTAAATCCAATGACCTTGACACTAAAACTCTAGTTGGTTAATCAAGTACTTTTATCAATACAACATTAAACTTGTATTGTAATGATCTTATTAGAATTCCATTTGACTAAGAGATATTATTCAATGACTATGCCTACTTGACCAAATAATATTACTTCTTGGTAACCATATCTTAAAAATTCATCCTTATGATCCTCTTGTTACCAACATATATCTTTTTTTAGAATAATTATTATATTCCATTCAGGAGTGATTTAACTCCACCAACTACCACGTTGATTTGATTCTCTCCTAATACTCTCATCCTAAGGATTATAACTCAAATTATTATAATTACTTATTTCTTATTACTTCTTTTCCTTTCAAGGTTTGAGAAGAAACAATATAGTAGGACAAGAGTTGAAAGGCTCATATATGATATGTCACTAATTGATAGATCAAGGATTGGTCACCCAACATTGATGATCAACAAATACTAGGACATGGTTCAATAGAGATGATAATGACTGGTATAGAAAGAAAGATATGTAGTGAAGGGTCATGGCTTGGTTTCCTTCCTACTTAATATAACTAAAGAGTTAGGGTTTAGGAACTACCATGATGCTCATGGTAGGAGTTATTATGATAAGGATATACATCAAGATTTAGCTATTGAATTCCTTTTACTTGAGTTATATACTTAACTTGATATCTATGAGTTGTTGCAATGAATACAATTATATAATCTATATAAAATCGGGTATTATTCATTAAGTAATGTGTTGTGGTTTAGTCTTATTCCATTTGATCTACCCATAGATCAAATTACCTCTACCCAAAAATAAGGTTTTAACAAAGATCATATTGAAACTTATCGCACTCAGCTTGTTGATCTACTTCAATTCCATCAAATTAAGAGAAGCTTCAATCACTTTGATAAGTTTTGATCAAAAACGCGAAAATTATTCAGATTTTCTATGCATGAATGCAATGCACACATCTAATCTCAGCTTATTTATAATGTTGGGATGTTATAGTTCTTTAGGCTTTTTTATGAGTCTCGTCATAACTTCTATTGTCGTGATACGTGTTTCTTCATACATCTCATAAATTCCCTCCATCCTGAAAATGATGTCAGAGATTTGTCTAAATTACAATTTATCTAGACATTATTTAGTATATAGATACATTCATGTTGAGACAAATTCGCGACATCCTTTTTAGGACGGATGGAGTAGTTCTTTCTTACCTATTGAAGATATATAATTATTCCTAAGTTAACTTTATTCTCTAGAACTATTTATCTTGAACAAGAATGAAATACATTGTATCTGTCTTAATCATTTGCAACACATAAGATAAAATCATCATGTCAATTCCTCTTAATTATTGTTTCTCAAAACATATTCTCCGGTGTTATGGCATGAGTCTCATGTTCCTACATGTAAAATGCTTTGTTCTTCAAACATTATTTTTGTTAGACTTAACGACTTGCATCTTGTCACAATAACTTATAATTCTCAGGATGATATTCCAAACCACTCAAGATGGTGAAGTTCAGGGTGGATGAGCTCCACATGATTATATATGAAGGTATTTTTGACCATTTCGTTCGATGTCATGTTGATGGGAGATGGTAGAGTTATTAGGATGCAATCTACTATTGACCATTTTTTTATTATGACGGGAAAAAATAAGCCTAGCAAGGTGTTGTTTGTTGGGAACCAAGGAGCCGCCATATCAAGAAGTGGTATTCAAGTTTTGTTTAAAAAAACTCAGAACTATGCGCATTGAAATAATTGTGTGTGTTTTTGCAATTGTAGTGGGTTTTTATCTTGCATTCATCTTTTTTGGGGTGGGGGGAGGGGGTGTTGAGTGCTTTTATGGCCTGAAGAGTATTATCATTTTCCCCATCGAATGGATATGTTCCCATTCCAACATAAGTAAAGTCAAGAAAAAAACAGCCCCTTGAATGCCAATCCGGGGACATGGGACCGGTTAACAGAATCATACCCGTTAGTGGGACGAGGTGACCGGAGCTATTTGGCTTCCTTATTCATTTTTTAACAAAAGAAGATTTAGTTACGATTGAAAATAAACTTTTTCGTATGTTCATCCATAGGAATGATTATTCCAATGCAAAATTATGCTTGATGACTTTTTACTCTTATTCTAATTTGTATTTTGGATTAATTTCAATTAGTCTTTGGATATAAATTGCGAGACCTAGACGGCTGGTTCTGAATCTGAAAATATTTGCTGTCAGATAGGTTACCAAAATCTAACAACATGCATGCTTCAACTCAAAAAAAAACATGAAGTGCAATAGTGCAAAAAAACAGCAGCAAAAATAACTCGTGTAATGTATGGACGCCAATCAAACGAACTCCTTTTTTGAGATCTAGCCAAGGCCGAATGGCTGATTGATAAATATCCCCACCCTAAAAGAACGATAACTACTCCTTCCGTCGAGAAATACAAGGCCATTTAATTGTTCGTGTCAAATTTTGACTAATTATTTAGACAATCTAAAGCATATTATTGGAAAAATCTTTGAAATGTTCATCGGATGATATATTCGTGGATAATATGTAATCATATCTGGTTGACTAAATAATTAGTCAAAGTTTGCCTCAAAAAAGCTAAGTGGCCTTGTATTCCTAGATGGGAGAGAGTAATACGTACTATTCATGTATGATAATTGAACATGCTTTGCAAAGTTAACATGACGAACTAAGGGGAATCCGATTGCCCAAAAACGTCGTCGTCGCCGTCATCGGAGAAATGGAAATGGTCGAAGTCCTCGTCGAGGGCACCAAACATATCTTCCATCTCCACGGGCGCCCAGGACTCGGAGTCGCCGGTGTCATCCTGGTGCCTGCTGACCGCGTCGTCGGACATGGGCGGCGAATGGGGCGTGCTGCGCGCGGCGCCTGGGAGCGCGTTGATGTGGGTCGGCACGGCGTGGCAGTGGTCGGCGATATAGGTGACGACGAGCACGCCGGGCTTGGTCAGGCTGCGCTCCACCAGCTTCCGCGCCATGCACTCCTTCAGGCTGCTGCACTTGTAGTACCCTCTGCACGCACAAGAAGTTCAGTTCCCGTTCTACATGTCACTTGCGGTGTCGTGGCCGGCCTGGTGGTTGGAGCAAACGGTTACCGTGGGTACGGGGAGCCCTTGATGGGTTTCTGGCCGTACTTGCGCCACGCCCACTGGTCGTCGGGGCCGCCGGAGACGCCGCCGTCGCCCACCGGCACCTCGCGCACCACCTTCTTCACCTGGCTCTTCTCGCTCTTTCTGCATCAAACTATCAATCATCTCTTCGTCATGCAGGCAAATCGATCGCTGCAAACGAGTACATAACAAAGATGCTTACCTTCTTTTGGGCCGCCTGGGAGCACGGCCACCCGGTTTCCCGCCGTCCTGCTTCCTCGCCGGCCGCACCTGGCCGGACGTCGAGGCGGCTCCGGGGAAGGAGACGAGCACCTCGCTCTCACGGGACGACGGCGTGATGGAAAATGGCGCCCGAGGCAGCTGCTCGTGCTCCAAGTCCAGGTACTCCAGGACGTCGTACAACGACGATGACGACGCCGCCGCCCTCCCCGGTCCGCTGACATCTACTTCTACTTCCCGGCGATGCGCCACCGGAGGCGGCTCTGCTGCTTCGGAGCCAGGCACGTCGACGGCAGCGGCTGTTCCGCCGCCGCAGCTCCTGACGACGGCCTCGAGACCCCAATCGTTGGAGCCGTCCATTGTGGCGAGTGCGTGTGACGATCGATCGTCTACGACCTGGTTGACTTTGGCAAGGGGATTGCGTCGTGTGTGTGCGTATATATAGCTCTGTGTATTGCGGCGAGGTAGAAAGTCAAACGCCGCAAAGCTGGCAAGTGGCGCGCACGAAGATCGTCAGCGATTGATCGATCGGCAGGAAAAGATCGCATCGGGATTTTACACGTAACCGACCAGCCTAGTTTATCCCGTGTTCACGTGCCTCGTCCAGATGGCAGATGGGCGCAGATGTCGATCAGCCCTCACTTGAGCAGCGTATTGATTATATTTGTTTTTATTTTGACTTTGCGCCAAATGTCAACCCAGAAACTCTCTAGTACTAGCGCATGACCTGCCATTATTGATTAGTAGGCAATAAACTTTGGATTATACGTGGACGTCGGAGTTGTTTATGGGGCGCATACCATCGTTGATCATTTCTGGACAGAATTAGAGGATGGCGTATGCAGTTTCTAAGGGGAAAATAGTCACTTCTTTCCACTAAACACGTTATTATGTACGGCGGGTTTGATTTGTCTCTCAATTATTACTCTGTAGTTCCTAAATATAAGTCTTTCTAGCAGTTCAAGTTAAACTACCAAAAAGTCTTATATTTCGAAATGGAGGAAGTACGAAATAAGACAAACCGAATTTTTGACTTCCAAAACTGGACATAATCGGAACGGGTACGCGCCTAGGGGCAGGAGAGAGAGGCAACGAGGACGGTAAAAGTGTAAAACCCCATCTAGGGTTTCGTCCCTCTCGCCTATAACGCCTTCGGTCCGCTTCGCCTCCGGTGACCTTGGTGCCTTGAAGTTGTGGCAGACCATGCCTGCTCGGTGTGGGAAGGTCCATGTTCTCTATTTAGACTGTTTTTTTCAGTGTCTTCTTTGGGATGTTGAGGGGACGGCTCGGTCCTGAAATACGAATAAATTCCTGCCCGCCCTATCCTCCCTCCGGTGGTGCGCCTAGCACCGGCATAGGGCGCATGGAGTCGTGTGTCCTGTGAATCTCTTAGGATTCAATCATCTTTCGTATTCGCTTGTGTGGTTTTAGGTCAGTCTGTTCCAATCTATTGTTATCATCGTCGGAGATGGTTGTTGTTCTGGTGCCCTGGTCCTTTGGGGTCTTAGCACAATAAGTTCCCATCAGTCTACTATAACAAGCTCTATTACGACAAGCTTTGTCTGGCTCCTATGATGGAGGAGCAATGATGGTGGCGTGTCTTCGTCTCATGCTAGTGTATGTAGTCATCGCTAGGTGATCCAATGACATATTTGTTATTTTTATTACTTTTCATTGTACTGTTTTTGATGATTATTAACAGATTGGAGGAATTTCTCAAAAAACTAGACATATTGGGTGCTTTTGTTTATGCTTGTGGACATATGGTCACATGCTTTACAGGCTAGCGACATTTAGGAATGCAACTGAAGATATGAAGATAAGAGAGGAGTTTCAAAAGTGATTAGGATGATTTTGAAAAGTGTTCTAAGAGGTATGGAATGATGGATAATGAGTGCACGCCTTTCTCCCTACGAAAGCATTGCAGGAATTCTAACATATTTCTAGTTCTAATCCAGAGGGAGATACCAGCGGTGCTGATATTCATCAAGTTGTGTTTGTCATGATGTGTGTGTGTCATTGATCGTAGGACAGCATAGTGAAGTTACATCAGAAAGTGTGGATACTCTGAAACTTCTTCTTCTATGCTCAATCGTGTGGATCTTCGCGTGGATAAACTCTCGTGGCTTGGAGGTGTAACCTAGACGTGGGAGTGTTGTTACTTCATCGACAACGTCACTATCGCCGATGTGGTGACGTGATCGATTAACATCAAGGGTGTGAATATCGTTGCCTACACCTCGATAGTCATCTTGGTTATGTCGTGTTGGGT
The DNA here is from genome assembly GCA_030063025.1 of Avena longiglumis. Taxonomy (NCBI): domain Eukaryota; kingdom Viridiplantae; phylum Streptophyta; class Magnoliopsida; order Poales; family Poaceae; genus Avena; species Avena longiglumis. The sequence goes on from CP125974.1 coordinate 559,173,416, forward strand.
AAGGAATTATTTTGCATAGCATGTTCGTAATAGTTGGGCCGCCAAATTCTATTGGGATATTCTATGTGAAACTAGTTCATGCCGAAGACGTTGAAGCAGTAGCCCAGAGTTCTAAGTGGTGGTTGCGAGATCCATGTTTCGGCATGAGCTCCCTCCCCTCCCCCCTTCCCCCCCACCCCACCCCACGTCTGACCATTGAATTGGGTGAGACGGTATATGGTGGAAGGCACCCTAGCCATCCTCTAGCGCCACTCAAGCCTCGCATGGAGATTTGGCTACCACTACTTTGGAAGCTTTGTCATGAAGATTTTGATTCGAGAACCACTTCATATCCAGCATGAAAACTCCTATTCTAACCTTTATTGGTTGGGCTCAACAACAATATGTAGGGTTTCGTAGCATGGAAAACAAAAAAATTCTATCGCATACAAACAAACAAGCCAAGATCTATCTACTAGATTGTAGCAACGAGTCGATGGAATAACTTACCCTCGAAGATTCCAAAGTGTTTAACGAGAGTGGATTCTCGTGGGTGATGTAGTCGTACTCTTCCCGATCTCAAGATCGTGTAGACGATCCTTCCGGCCATGCTCCTGGCGCTTCCGCAATCGGTCACACGTTCGTACTCGACGAAGACCTTCCTCTCCTTGTTCCAAAGAAAGCGGAGGTTGTAGCACTCTCGCGATTCCGAAGACAACGTGTGGTACCTAAGTAGAGGGAGATCCCGCAGGCTTCGCCTTTGAGCAAGTATGGTGGAGTATGAGAGAGTTCCTCGGTCTAGAGTTTAGACACACCCATTAGAAGGCTCTAATCCGGAGGCTAGGGCAATTAGAAGCTCTAAACCAATACCGCTCTAAACCGGAGGCTAGGGCTAGGGTTTAGATTTAGAGGATAGGAACTTGTGTGTCTAGAGGAGGGAGCCCTGCCCCTCCTTATATAGGTGGAGGACTGCCAAGGGAGGAGGGGAGTCCCTCCCCAACTCGGCTTGGAGGTGGGCCGCCGGTTAGAGGAGGGAACTCCTCCCCAACTCGGGTTCCCACACCTTCCTCTTTCCCTCTTTCCAATTTTAGCCGTTTGACTTTTCAAACTTGCTATTTGACTTTTCAATTTAGGCTTCAATTTAATCCTTTATTTGGAACAGCGAACACTTAGTACATGATGCAATCATCCCAATATGCAATGACACATTCATGTACCCTTCCTCCGGAGTGCCGGACATTCCGAACCTTCTAGAACATTCTGATGAAAACACCTAATCATTCCCGAACTCCAAACGGACTTTCCTTATATGAATCTTATTCTCCGGACCATTCCGGATCACCTCGTGATATCCCGGATCCCATCCGAGACTCGAACAACATTCGGTCTCTTTCTCATAATACCATAACTACTCAAACAACGTCAATCCTTAAGTGTGTCTCCACGGTTCGTGAATTATGCGACATGATCGAGACACTCCTAACAATAAACAATAGAGGAATCTGGAAATTCAGATGGCTCCCACATATTTCTACGATTACTTTGCGATCGAATGAACCACTTACATACGATACCAATTTCTCTTTGTCTCACGATAGTTTACTTATCCGAGGTTATGATCGGCTTATCTCTTGCATACCTAGTTCAACCTCATCGATAAGTACTCTTTTCTCATTCGTGATATGTGATCCCTTGTGAGCCACCACATGCTTGCAAGCTAATTGGATGACATTCCACCGAGAGGGCCCAGAGTATATCTATTCGTCATATGGATGGACAAATCCCACTCTTGATCCATGTGTCTCAAACAATACTTTCCGAACACTCAATGCCACCTTTATAGCCACCCAGTTACGGTGTGGTGTTTGATGTCATCAAAGCATCCATCCGGTAAAGGTGATATGCATGATCTCATGGTCGAAGGAATTAGGTTACTATGTATCAGAAAGCATATAGCAATTGAACTATTGAAATGACTTGATCTTTATGCTACGCTTATCTATAGGAGTATGTCCACCATATCATTCTCCTAACGATATGATCTTGTTGTTGATAACATCTCAATGTTCATGATAGGAAAACCACAATCATTTATCAACCAACAAGCTAGTGATGTATAGAGGCTATACTAGGGACTTCAAATTAAATTTACAAATCACACAAGTATCAATGTTTCCTTGTTAATACTATTATAGCATGAATGTAAACATTTATCATAAACACAAAGATATAATAATAACTATATTTATTATTGCCTCTAGGGCATATCTCCAACAGTCTCCCACTTGCACTAGAGTCATCTAATCTAGATTACATGGTAATATACCGAACACCCATGGCAGTTTGGTGTTGGTCATGTTTTTCCCTCGGGAGAGGTTTAGTCAACGGATCCGCCACATTCAGATCTGTGTACTTTGCAAATCTTTATATCCCCATACCGGATATGTTCTCGAATAGCGTGAAAACAGCTTGATGTGCTTCACTTCTTGTGTGACCTTGGTTCTTGCGCATTGGCTATGGCGCCCATGTTATCACAAGAGATAGACATTGGGTCCAACCAGACTAGGAACCACACCCAGCTCGTAATGAACGCTTTCATCCATATCGCTTCTTGTGAAGCCTCCAAGCAGCCATGTATTCCGATTCAGCTTGAAGATCTCGCCACAACGCTTTGCTTTGCGTCCTCCATAATCACGCACCATTCAAAATAAATACGATCCGGATTGTGATTTAGAATCATCCGGATCGGTGTTCCAACTAGCATCGTGTAACTTAACAACGAAATGTTCATCACCTCCATAAGAAAGAACCATATCCTTAGTTCTTCTCAAGTACTTAAGGATGTTTTTGATCGTTGTCCAATGATCCACTCGATCACTTTGATATCTGCTAGTTAAACTAACAGATATGCAATGTCGGGTCTAGTACATAGCATGGCATACATTAGAGATCCTATGGCGAGGCATAGGAGTCTTACTCATCCTTTCTCTATCTTCCGCCGATGTCGGACTTTGAGTTTTACTCAAGGTCGATTGGACAACATGGGCAAGAACCCTTTCTTGCTTTCTTCCATTCCAAACCTCTTTAGAACTTTGTCCAAATATGTACTCTGTGACAATGATATTTGGCGCTTCGATCTATCTCTATAAATCTTTATGCCTAATATGTAAGTCGCTTCGCCAAGATCTTTCATTAAAAAACTATTATTCAAATATTCCTTGACACTATTAAGAAGGTCTACATCATTCCCAATCAACAATATGTCATCCACATATAGTATTAAGAATGCTACAGAGCTCCCACTCACTTTCTTGTAAATACAAGCTTCTCCATAAGTTTGTATAAAACCAAAACTTTTGATTACCTTATCAAAACGTTGATTCCAACTTCGGGATGCTTGCTTCAATCCATAGATGGACCGTTGAAGTTTGCATACCTTGTTAGCATCTTTAGGATCGACAAAACCTTTGGGTTGCATCATATACAACTCTTCATCAATATCTCCATTGAGGAATGTTGTTTTGACATCCATCTGCCATATCTCATAATCATAATATGCAGCGATTGCTAACATAATCCTCATAGACTTTAGCTTCGCTGCCGGTGAGAAAGTCTCATCGTAGTCAACTCCTTGAATTTGTCGAAACCCTTTTGTGACAAGTCGAGCTTTATAGACAGTAACATTACCATCAGCATCTATTTTCCTTTTGAAAATCCATTTGTTCTCGACAGCCTTCCGGCCATCCGGTAAGTCCACCAAAGTCCATACTTGGTTTTCGTACATGGATCCAATCTCGGATTTCATGGCTTCTTGCCATTTATTGGAATCTGGGCTCATCATTGCTTCCTCATATGTCTCGGGGTCATCGGTGTTGTCCACCAACATGACACTCATAACGGGATCATACCAACTGAGTGGTGAAGTTCGCTGACCTCCGAGGCTCAGAGCAACTTCAACCGAATTTTCATGATCACTATCATTAGCTTCCTCTCTTATTGGTGCAGCACCACAGAACTTCTTCCGTGTCGCGCTACTCGCAATTTCGAGAGAAGGTTCGACAACCTCGTCGAGTTCTACTTTCCTTCCAGTCACTTCTTTCGAGAGAAATTACTTCTCTAGAAAGGATCCATTCTTGGCAACAAATATTTTGCCTTCAGATCTATGATAGAAGGTATACCCAATAGTTTCCTTCGGGTATCCTATGAAGACGCATTTTTCCGATTTGGGTTCAAGCTTGTCCGGCTGTAACTTCTTTACATAGGCTTCGCATCCCCAAACTTTAAGGAACGACAATCTAGGTTTCTTACCAAACCATAATTCATACGGTGTCGTTTCAACGGATTTAGACAGTGCCCTATTTAAAGTGAATGCGGCTGTTTCTAATGCATAACCCCAAAATGATAGCGGTAAATCTGTAAGTGACATCATAGAACGAACCATATCTAAGAGAGTTCGATTACGACGTTCGGACACACCATTACGCTGTGGTGTTCCCGGCGGTGTCAACTGTGAAAGTATTCCGCATTTCTTCAAATGCTCGCCAAACTCGTAACTTAGATATTCACCTCCACGATCAGAACGTAGAAATTTAATCTTCTTGTTACGTTGATTCTCTACCTCGCTTTGAAACTCCTTAAACTTCTCGAAAGTTTCGGACTTATGTTTCATGAAATAGATATACCCATATCTACTCAAGTCATCCGTGAAGGTAAGAACATAACGATAACCACCGCTCGATGCTACACTCATTGGACCACACACATCGGTATGTATGATTTCCAATAAGTCCGTAGCTCGCTCCATCATACCAGAAAATGGAGTCTTAGTCATTTTTCCCATCAGACATGCTTCGCATCTTTCAAGTGATTCAAAATCAAGTGATTCAAGAAGTCCATCGGAATGGAGTTTCTTCATACGTTTCACTCCAATGTGACCAAGACGACAATGCCACATATAGGTCGAATTATCGCTTGATTTCAAACGTTTAGCCTCAATATTGTTGATATGTGTATTTCCACTATCGAGATTCAATAAGAATAGACCATCTATCAAAGGTGCATGTGCATAAAACATATTACTCATATAAATCGAACAACCATTATTCTCGGACTTAAACAAGTAACCGTCTCGCAATAAACAAGATCCCGATATAATGTTCATGCTCAACACAGGCACCAAATAACAATTATTTAAGTATAAAACTAATCCCGATGGTAGATGAAGGGGTAGCGTGCCGACCGCGATCACATCAACCTTTGATCCGCTTCCCACGCATCGTCACCTCGTTCTTCGCTAGCTTCCGCTTATTCTGCAAAGACCTATTTCGAGTTACAAATATGAGCAACCGAACCAAGATTAAATACCCGTGCACTACTACGAGTACTAGTGAGATACACATCAATAACGTGTATATCAGATATACCTTTCTTCTTGATGTTGCCGTTCTTCAGATCCGCCAAGTACTTTGGGCAATTCCGCTTCCAGTGACCTTCTCCCTTGCAGTAAAAGCACTCAGTATCAGGCTTGGGTCCAGCCTTGGTCTTCTTCGCCGGCGTGGTAACTTTCTTACCACCCTTCTTGAAGTGTCCCTTTTGCTTAGACTTGCCTTTCTTGAATTTGGTGGTCTTATTGACCAACAACACTTGGTGCTCTTTCTTGATCTCCACTTCTGCAGATTTCAATATGGCAAAGAGTCCTGGCAACGTCTTGTTCATGTTCTGCATGTTGTAGTTCATCACAAAGTTCTTGTAACTTGGTGGTAGTAATTGGAGAACACGGTAAATCCCCAAAGCATTAGGAATCACTATACCCAAGATTTGAAGTTTGTTTGCGTGCCCAGACATTTTAAGCACATGCTCACTGACGGAGCTGCCTTCTTCCATCTTGCAGTTAAAGAACTTTTCAGAAGCCTCATAGCTTTCAATTGCCGCATGAGTCTCAAAAATCAATTTGAGATCCTCGACAATATCATATGGGTCTGACTCTTCAAACCTTTTCTAAAACTCCGATTCCAAACCATACAAGATAGCACACTGAACTATGGAGTACTGATTCTTCCGAGCGAGGTAAACATTCTTTACTTCATCGGGAGCATCACCAGTGGGTCACCCAATGTGCATCCAAAGACATAGGTCAAATTACCAGCTGTGAGGACAATCCTCAAATTGCGGAACCAATCCGCGAAATTGCTTCCATTGTTTTTCAAGTTTTCTTTCTCTAGGAACGCATTAAAATTGATGGTAGGGGCTGCCATTGATCTACAACATATTTGCAATAGTTTAGACTAAGTTTATGACAAATTGAGTTCAAATTAATAATGAAATTAAACTAGGTGAACTCCCACTCAAAACAACATCCCTCACATTGTTTTAGTGATCACACGAACCAAATCCACTACATCAACACCGATCATCACGAGAGTTGATACAGTTTCAATGGCGAACAATCGTCATGTTCATCATATCTACTATATGATTCATGCTTTACCTTTCGGTGATCCGTATTCCGAGACCATGTCTGTACATGCTAGGCTCGTCAAGATCAAACCTTAGTTTCCGCATGAGCAAATCTGGCTTGCTCACGTTGTATACACTTGCAGAATCTAACACACCCGATCATCACGTGGTGCTTCGAAACAACAAGCTTTAGCAACGGTGCTAACTAAGGGTGAACACTTTATGACTTGAAATTCATGTGCATGAGAGATCATCTTATAATGCTACCGTTGTCTACTAAGAAATACAAGATGCATAAAGGATTAACATCACATGCAATTCAATAATATGTGATATGATATGGTCTTTCTTCTTTGTGCTTCCGATCTCCATCTTCAAGCACGAACAAGATCTCCATCATCATCGGCATTGCATCAAGGTCAATGACGCTTCTCCATGGTTGTCGTCCACCGGCTTCAACTATTACAACTACTGTGAATAGACACGCGGGTCTTAACATAAATTAAAGACAGCCATCTGGCTCCTGTCGGTTGCCAACTTACAATAAGGAACATTGCATACATCAAATATAATCACAATCATGGCCATATCACATCACTGCACACCCCTGCAAAACAAAGTTAGACGCCTCTACTTTCTTTGCATATTTTGCGTGGTTTGGGGCTTTCAATAAGTGTCGTTCTAACTTACGAACAAGAACCACAACATTGATACTGGCATTGTTGATCACCCGTTGTAAATTGGATCTTAACTATGCTAGGAGAAACAGGCACCCATAAAGCCACTTATGCAATACAAGTTGCATGTCAAGCGTGGAGCAAGTCTCATGAACGATGTCATGTAAGGTTAGCCCGGGCCGCTTCATCCCAACATACCGCAAGATGCAAAGTACACAAGAAGCAATCGACAATAAAAGCATCAACGCCCACAATGACCATTGTGTTCTACTCGTGCAACAGATCTACATATAGACACGGCTCTGATACCACTGTAGGGTTTCGTAGCATGGAAAACAAAAAATTTCTATCGCATACAAACAAACAAGCCAAGATCTATCTACTAGATTGTAGCAACGAGTCGATGGAATAACTTACCCTCTAAGATTTCAAAGTGTTTAACGAGAGCGGATTCTCGTGGGTGATGTAGTCGTACTCTTCCCGATCTCAAGATCGTGTAGACGATCCTTCCCAGCCATGCTCCTGCAGCGCTTCCAATCGGTCACACTGCTCGCATTGACGAAGACCTTCCTCTCCTTGTTCCAAAGAAGCGGAGGTTGTAGCACTCTCCTCGCGATTCCGGCAGCACAACGGCGTGGTACCGGAAGTAGAGGGGAGATCCCGCAGGGCTTCGCCTTAAGCCGAAGCGAGTATGGTGGAGTATGAGAGAGTCCCTCGGCGGTGTAGAGTTTAGACACACCAATTAGAAGGCTCTAATCCGGAGGCTAGGGCAATTAGAAGCTCTAAACCAAAACCGCTCTAAACCGGAGGCTAGGGCTAGGGTTTAGATTTAGAGGATAGGAACTTGTGTGTCTAGAGGAGGGAGCCCTGCCCCTCCTTATATAGGTGGAGGGGCCGACGCGCCAAGGGGGAGGGAGGGGAGTCCCTCCCCAACTCGGCTTGGAGGTGGGCCGCAGGTTGGAGGAGGGAACTCCTCCCCAACTCGGTTTCCCACACCTTCCTCTTTCCCTCTTTCCAATTTTAGCCGTTTGACTTTTCAAACTTGCTATTTGACTTTTCAATTTAGGATTCAATTTAATCCTTTATTTGGAACAGCGAGAACACTTAGTACATGATGCAATCATCCCAATATGCAATGACACATTCATGTGCACCTTCCCCTCCGGAGTGCCGGACATTCCGGAACCTTCTAGAACATTCTCGATGAAAACACTAATCATTCCCGAACTCAAACGGACTTTCCTTATATGAATCTTATTCTCCGGACCATTCCGGATCACCTCGTGATATCCCGGATCCCATCCGAGACCAACAACATTCGGTCTCTTTCTCATAATACCATAACTACTCAAACAACGTCGAATCCTTATGTGTCTCCCACGGTTCGTGAATTATGCGGACATGATCGAGACACTTCTCAACAATAACCAATAGAGGAATCTGGAAATTCATATGGCTCCTACATATTTCTACGATTACTTTGCGATCGAATGAACCACTTACATACGATACCAATTTCCCTTTGTCTCACGATAGTTTACTTATCCGAGGTTATGATCGCGGTATCTCGCATACCTAGTTCAACCTCGTTACCGATAAGTACTCTTTTTCGCTCCTGATATGTGATCCCTTGTGAGCCAGTCACATGCTTGCAAGCTAATTGGATGACATTCCACCGAGAGGGCCCAGTATATCTATCCGTCATATGGATGGACAAATCCCACTCTTGATCCATGTGTCTCAACCAATACTTTCCGAACACTCAACGCCACCTTTATAGCCACCCGATTCTGGTGCGGTGTTTGATGTCATCAAAGCATCCATCCGTAAAGGTGATATGCATGATCTCATGGTCGAAGGAATTAGGTTACTATGTATCAGAAAGCATATAGCAATTGAACTATTGAAATGACTTGATCTTTATGCTACGCTTATCTATAGGAGTATGTCCACCATATCATTCTCCTAACGATATGATCTTGTTGTTGATAACATCTCAATGTTCATGATAGGAAAACCACAATCATTTATCAACCAACAAGCTAGTGATGTATAGAGGCTATACTAGGGACTTCAAATTAAGTTTACAAATCACACAAGTATCAATGTTTCCTTGTTAATACTATTATAGCATGAATGTAAACATTTATCATAAACACAAAGATATAATAATAACTATATTTATTATTGCCTCTAGGGCATATCTCCAACACAATAAGCATGCATTGTTATATTGTTGAAGGTGTCGTCTCCTTACTGATGTGTTTTCATTGGGTAGTCTCGGTAATTAGGATGAAGATGATTGTGTGGTTATTTCATTCAGAGCGTGGCGATTACAATGCGGGGATGTTTTTTTCTTGAAGGCGTTGTCTTGGAAGAAGTCGACTTAGTCGTAGGTTTTAATATTATCTTGTAGTGGTTTCTACTGTAGTTGTGTATGCCATGCATTTTGCTTGTTGATGTTTTTGGCCTCATTGTCTTTCATCAACTTTCATAAAATTGGTTTGTGTGCATCGTTTTGATCCAGAGTCCGGGAGTCCTAATCTTCTTTTCGAAAAAGTGAACTATCGTGAATTATCTTTTTACAAAAAAATTGGTATGCATCAATTATAAAACGAATCACAATTAGTGAAGAGTTCTAAAAACAGCATTGGATCATATACAACTATAAACATGTAATAGAATTATGCAGGCAAAAATAACAACCCAATGATGATAAGTGCAACGAGAAACACACTCCTTTTCCGAGATCTAGCCAGTAGGTAGGCAATCAATATCTCAACTTCTCAAGCCAGAGAGACTTACTGTTCCCACCAAAAAAATGACAGAAAACTACCTTCATGCATGCTAATTAAACATACCTCCCTAAAATTAGCCTGACGCTCAAAAGTCAAAACTAGAGCGAAACTGATCGCCCGAGAACGTCATCATCGCCGTCATCGAAGAAATTGTCAAAATTGTCTTCCAAAGCGCTGAAAATATTGTCGAGCCCCATGTCCATGTCCACGGGCGCCCATAGCTCCGACTCGTCATCCGCGACCACGGAGGACGAGACGTCGGCGCTGTCGTCCTGGCGCCTGCTGGCCGTGTCGTCGGACATGGGCGGCGAATGGGCCGGGTCGCGCGCGGTGCCGGCGAGCGCGTTGATGTGGGTGGGCACGGCGTGGCAGTGGTCGGCGATGTAGGTGACGACGAGCACGCCGGGCTTGGCCGGGCTGCGCTCCACCAGCTTCCGCGCCGTGCACGCCTTCAGGCTGCTGCACTTGTAGTACCCTCTGCACGAACAAGCAGTTCAATTTCAGTTCTACCTCTGGCGTGGCGTCAGAGGCGACCCATGGTCTGAGAAATTAACTGAGTAATTACCGTGGGTGCGGCGAGCCCTTGATGGGTTTCTGGCCGTACTTGCGCCACGCCCACTGGTCGTCGGGGCCGCCGGAGACGCCGCCGTCGCCCACCGGCACCTCGCGCACCACCTTCTTCACCTGGCTCTTCTTGCTCTTGCTTCGTCATGAAACATGTAGCAGTACTATCAATTAATCATCGCTTCAACATGCATGCTCATAACCAAGATGTGTACCTTCTTTTGGGCCGCCTGGGAGCACGGCCGGCCTGCTTCCTCGCCGCACCGGACGTCGAGGCGATCGGGAAGGAGATGAGGACGTCGCGTTCGGGCACCCGCTCGCTGCCTCCCGACGGCGTGATGGAGAATGGCGCCCGAGGCAGCAGCCGCTCGTGCTCCAGGTCCAAGTAGTCCAGCACGTCGTACAGCGACGACGAGGAGGACGCCGCCGTCACATTCACCGGTCGGCCGACCACAGCTTCCCGGCGAGCCGCCACGAGAGGCGGGTCTGCTGCTTCCGAGTTTGGGACGTCGACCGTGCCGCCGACGCAGCTCCTGACGACGGCCTCGAGACCCCAGTCGCTGGCGGAGCTGTCCATCTGGCCGGTATAGGCAAAGGTGAGAGAGGAGGCGGAGCTGGTGCGACGAACTGACGGCGATCGGTCATGTACGGTGTGGTTGACTTTTGGCATTCGACTGAGGCTCCAAGTTTATATAGCTCGCTGGCTGTGCAGAAAGTCAAACCCCACGATCGACCTAGAAGTGGCGCGCACGAAGAGCGTCAGCGATTGATGGATCGGCTTGCGGCGTCAGGATGGATATAAAGACGGAAGTGTTGGAACACCCCCTGCCGACTGACCGGTCCCGGGGCTGTTCCACGTCGAAGGAGAAGACTAGGAGAAAGGCACACGATGAAGTAGATGAAACAGGAACTTTATCGATATCTTCTCAGAACTCACGACAAAGGTTGTTCCTATTTATAGACAAAGGTGGGATACGATACACACATGGGCCAACCCTAGCCTGGTAGAGGCCACACCGAATGGGCCTCTACCGGCCCGGTTTCCCAACACTCCCCCTGGGTATCTTATCTGTATAACCATGGCTTAAAACTCCGAAAAACCCAGTGGGAAAATATGGAGAAATGCACACGGTATACTTCTTCCTATGTTGCACGAATTGCCTCATTAAAAACCTCATGTGAGAAACTTCATAAAAACTCACTAAGGGAAAAAGAGTACAATTCACTTAACTATAAAGTTAAGTACTCAATCATCGGGATCAAGATTTCAGCGATGAGTTTGTGAAGATTCTCCCCCTGAACCTTGCATCTCCCTAAGTCTCATCATGCCGATCCTCGGACACATCTCTCGAAGAAGACGCTGGCAATGATTTAGTGAACAAATCAGCGAGATTTTCACACGACTTAGTATGCAAGACTTTCACTGCTCATCTTTTGCAACTCATGTGCATAGAAGAACTTGGGGTTTATATGCTTTGTGAGATTGCTCTTCACGTAACCCGTCTGGATTTGTGCAACACAAGCGGCATTATCTTCATAGATAATTGTTGGGGTTTGTACGGTATTCATCCACATGACATCTGGATGTGATCGACTACGTCGAAGCCATACACATTCTCGTGATGCTTCATATAATGCTATGATTTCCGGTGGTTTGTCGAAGTCGACACAAGAGTTTGCTTAGACGATTTCGTGAAATAGCTGTTCCACAAAGGAAAACATATCCATCATCTGCGACTTGGATGTATGCGGTCCGAAAGGTACCAAGATCCGTGATAGCCTACAACAGATAGGTCTTGGTTCTTTTGGTAAAACAAGCCAAGGTCCTTTGTCCCCTGTGTACCTAAAGATGTCTTTAACGCCTTTCCAATGCCTCTTGGTAGGCTCAATCAGTACCTTGCAAGCAAATTGACGGCGAATGCAATATCCGCCGTGTGCAATTTATAGGTACATAAGTGCGCCTAATCGCACTTAAGTAGGGAATTCGGTCCCGCATTTCCTCCCCTCTTCTTTAGGCCTGAACGGGTCCTTGTCTTGCGCAAAGATCTTCCGACCATCGGGTCTTAGAAGGATATGCCTTTTCAAACCCAAATCGCTCCAACACCTTCCGGTGTAGGCCGATCGTGAACTAGAATCCCAAAGGGAATGCTCAAGTTGCGCATCGAGACGTAACTTGGTTTTGCCTAAGTCTTTCATCTCGAATTCGACATCGTAGGAACTCGCTTCCTCAATATCGCCAGTGTACCGATTATATTCAAATCGCTCACGCACACCGAGATAATACGTAAAACCATCCCGGATCTCCGTATAAAACACATGGGCAATCTTCATTGCTCGCGTAGCCCTTCTCATGAAGGAAATCGCTTAAACGATTATACCACATCCTACCTGACTGTTTTAGTCCATACAATGACTTCTTAAGCTGAACACTATATAAGCTCCTGTTTGCTCTATCCTGGTTCGGACAGGATACCTTCCGTACTTTCATGTATATGTCCGAATCCAAGTTACCATATAGGTAAGCGGTGACAACATCCATTAGTTTCATTTTTAAGTCCATGTTTACTGCCATTGAGATCAAGTATCTAAAGGTAATTCCATCCATGACTGGGGAGTAAGTTTCCTCAAAGTCGACACTGGTCGCGAGTGAAACCTTGAGCAACGAGCCTTGCTTTGTACCTTACTACTTCATTATTCTCGCTTTCTTTCAACAAAAACCCACTTATGGCCAACGGGCGAATGTGGGAGGAGTTGGACAAACAGGTCCAAATACCTCTCTTTGTTTAACGATAATAATTCAGCAGAATTGCCTTCGCCAATCTTTCCAATCCGACCTTTTCTTGCAATCACAGCGTGTTAGGCTCGGGTCAAGATCTATGATTGAGGCAATTTTCTTGGCAAAATTAACGACATTTGCCATGGCTCGGTTGTATGACTCGCCCGAATTAACATAGTTAATGGCCATTTCGTCATGGAGTGCATCAGCATCCTCTTGCTCCACCGGATTTCCCAATCCAGAGCTAGGTCCTTAGCTTTCCGCCCGATGTGCGCACACAACTTCGCTGGGTATTTCCGATATAGGAAAGTTCAAGTCCGGAATTTCGTGCACTGAAATATCCGTACTCGTGCCAGGTCTCAACTGGCTCCCCTCAACAGGGGTAGTCTGTAATAAATCTCTCTTATCCTTTTTCTTCTAGGCCCCCGGTACTTGGGATTTGAGAAACCGAATCGCGTCCTCTTAGGCCTTGGAGCAGGAGTGGGTATACCATCATTTTTCTTGGTATTTCAACCCTTTCCTGCATTGCGTGCATGCACATGCGACTTTGTTACAGCCTTTAAATCACTAAATGATCGGGCAGTTGATTCGCTAGGGAATGCAAATCTAGTATCTTTTGGACTTCTATTAGTCTCAACAAGGCTGGTCATGAGCGTGGATCCCGTGGCTTTCCACGTGATTTCTCGACTTTTGTCATCCAGGTTGATTACCTCCCCCAAAGTCGGGAAAAGATCCTCGCAAAAATGCAACAAGAACGGGCCGTGATACCACCGTCAAGGGGTCCAAGAACCTGATTATGGACACCTCATAACCAACGATATCCCCGACTTACGAGCGGTCCCATAGCTGATCGCCGGGTGGTGGTATAGGTACATATACACCGGCAGCCGAACCCACGAGGTGGGAAATTTTCGTGCCGACCTTGCGCAAGTTGGATGGGAGAGTGGATGTAGTAGGCCGATGGTCGAAAGTTGATGAGATTAGCGGCGTGTAACACCGCGTGTCCCCAACATGTAGTTGGTAAATTACAACCTCAAGGAGTGGTCGGGCAATGAATTTAATCTTTTAATCAATGCCTCGCGAGTCCATTTTGAGTGTGGACATGCGATGGAGTGCTCAAGTTTGATTCCGAGCCATGCAATAATCATCGAATGCCTTTGAAGTAAATTCTCCGCATTGTCCATTCGAATAGACTTTAAACGATAATCGTGAATTTATTCCTTATTTGTATGATCCGGGAGATCAACTTTGCAAAAGCATGGTTCCGTGTTGACAGCGGGCAAACATTGGACCATTTAGAGGAAGCATCGATGAGCACCATGAAGTAATCAAACGGCCCGAGAGGGGCTGAATTGGACCACATATATCCTTGAATGCGCTCCAAGAACGCGGGAGTTCATCCTTCACCTTTAGGGCGACGGTTTAATGATCAATTTCCGTAGCGCATGCGAGCACACGAAATCATCGGGATTCGGAAATTTTTCACATTAACATTATGACCGCTCGAGTTGTTAATTATGTTTCTCATCATCCTAAGACCGGGTGGCCTAACCTATCATGCCAAAGGCAGAATAGTTCGGAGCTTCTAAAGACAGTCTTAAGGGTAGTGTAAATAGGTGGTGCTACTATCTTGGTGTAGTACAGCCCAGTAGCTAATGAAGGGAGTCTTTCGACAACATGTTTATCATTTTCGTCGCGCTTGGTAATGAGTAGGAACTCCTTTCCATGCTCATCATCATCGGTTTCGACATGGAAACCATTTGCGCGGATGTCTCTAAAACTTAAGAGAGTAATGGTCGACTCCGGATACAACAATGCCTCTTCAATGATCAGAGTTGTTTTGTTTGGGAGTATGATAGTTGCTCTTCCGGAGCCAACCACATTCGGACCGCAGCCGGCGATCGTCATTATGTTACCAGGGTTTTTGGTAATTGACTCAAAATACTTTGTTTCTCTCAAGATGGTATTGGTGGTGCCGCTATCAAGAAGGCACGCTTCTCCATTTGGGTGCCACACGCTCTAAAATATAGTGCCTAATTAATATAATGGAGCGAGGAAGATGCTACATCAAGTAAGTAAAACATGCATTTCGAACATCACATAATCAAATAATGGAATAAATGAATAAATGTCATCCAATCGCCAGAAACAAATAAATGTTATGCTCTCAGAGCTTACAACCATATCGAGTAATTGTATCCGATTATTGGGAAAAGGAATCATCGTAACAAAATGGAGCTCGTGGATTCTGCGAGGAAATCACCAAGCTCACCAAGATCTCAAGGTCGGTGGGGGCTCTGCGGGCCATCATCATGGACAAGGGCCTGGCCGAGGTGGCGGGGCACAACGTGCTCAACCTCCATGGGCACAAGGCCCCGCCGAGGGTGCCGCCACTTGTGCACGCCCCGCGCCACTATGTGCGTGACGTTTTGCACGCGCCGCCTCGGCGCCAGTGGTGCCTCAACCTGACAAGATGCGCTGCGCCTTCTTGTTGGCCTTGAACGCCGACGACGTGTTTAGGGGCCAAACACTGCTGGAGAAGTGGGTCTTGGAGCCACAATGAAGCCTGGGCCTCGCCTCCCTTGCCCGCCTTTGCGTTGCTTGGCCGGGTTGGAGGAGTTGGGTCCCTTCTTGCCCTTCTTGCCTCTCTTCTTGTGGATGGGCTTATGACCTTGTAGGCACCAGCATTGGCCTCATGACTTGGGCCCCTCATAAGGGTTGCGGAGAAGTTCTTTTTCGAACATTATCCCGCTACTCGCCACCGGAGAGCATCAATAAGCGCCAGATATTCCGTGAATCCTTCCCGCGAAAGTTTCATGAGGATCGGATGTTGTCCGGATGGAATGTGGAGAGGGTTTTGTCTATCTTCGCTGATCGCTGGTACTGGTCCCACACAACAAGAATAGTACAACCGTGCAACCGGAGTTGTACTCTCCCACCGCCTTGAAGTCCGCAAACCTCGTGACGTATCCAATCGCCTCCTTTGTGGCTGAATGGTGTACTTCAGCCTAGAGAACCGCTTGTTGAGGGCGGTCCAAAGGCGTACACTCCGTTCTGCCATGTACTCATTCTTGAGAGTCTCACACATGTGATGGCGGAGGAAGTGCAGGGCTTTGGCGTTATCCGCCGGGATGGTTTTGCTGTGGGCCGTCGGGGTCCCCTCAATCAACGCATCCTTGATGCATCGGCCTTCAAGGACGATCTCAACGTCCGAGGCCCAAGTCAGGTAGTTAAGCCCATCCTGGGTCAACTCCGGGAACTCGCGGCTGACGATTCCGGTCATCTGCAATTTATGCAAAGTGTATAAGATTACAGCAGGTAATCGGTTGCATAAATGCGATAATCGATACAATAATTCAAATATGACGGCGTTCCAAAATTCAATTTAAAAACGGTGCAAGTTATCTATAAGATACAAAGTATTAAAGACATGCGGTAATTAATAACTATAGTAAAACATAGTTCAAAAGCTTGTGTAAAAACGGATCGAAAGATAGGGCCAAAAACGGTCCAACCGCCCGTGATCGCGTGCTACCAAACGGCCCAGCTACCCTTGTCTCTGCGCGGCCGGTCAGCTCCAGACTGTCCCTGCCCGCGAAGCGGGGGAACGGAGCTAGCAGAGCTAGCTCCCGACTGGGGCGGCGGTGTCGACAGCGGGCCGAACCAGCGGCGCGATTAGCGTGTGGGCGTAGCCGGCGAAGGTCGCAGACACGGTAGGAAATAGAAATAAAAAAAACGGTCCAAATGGTCCGATACGTTTGCCTGACAGCGGGCCAAATCTATGACTAGCCACGTTGCCCTCCCCCTCCTCTGTTTTTTTTTTTTTTTTTTTAGATACAGCCATATGGGCCAGAGCGACTGCCGGGCGATAGCCAGCCCACCCTACCGCCCCAGCCCGACTTGCGGGGGAGACGGGGCAGGCATCCGCCTCGAGCAGGTGGCGGCGGCAGCGGCGGCCGACGGCTGGGCAACCAAAGGGTCGAGGGTGGGGCGACATCGCCGGCGAAGCGGCGGCGTCAGCGCAAGCCGCGGTGGCACGGACGGCGAAGTGGCGGCAAGATGCGCGTGGCGGGGCAGAAGCGTGACGCTGTCATGGTGCGTGGCGTAGCCGGGCGAAGCCGACACGGCAACAAGGCTGCGGCTGCCAGACGCAATGGGCGCGCGGCGGCACACGCGACCAGCGTGGTCGGCGGCAGCGCGGCGCGCCGGTATGCGAAGCGCGATGCTTGACGGTGGCGAGGCTAGCCAGGCGCGAACGCGGCGAAGCGGCGGGCGGCGCGACGGCGGCAAGGCGACGGCGATGGCGTGGCTAGCCAGTAGGCTGGTCGGCGCGGGTTGTGCACGCTGCCAGCTACGGCTGGCGGCGACGGCGCGGGTAAAGAAGCGGCGCTGCCGGCAGAGGCGGCGGCAGCGAACGTGGCTGGGTTGCCGGCGCAGATGCGCGGCAGCAACAGCGGGCGCGGCCGGCAAAGAAGGGCGGCCGAAGTGGCGGGCGGCGGCGGCGTATGACGCAAGACGGCGCCAGGGTCCGCGGCGCCGACGGCGATGCGACAAAGGGACGGCTCGAGGTGAGCGGCAATATGGGGCCGCATGGCCAGGCTATCGCAGATGCGTGTGCTTGGCCAGCGGTCCCATGGTGGTGCCTTGGCGAGCAACGGAAAAAAAAACACAACGATGTACTATTTCGATCCTCTAGAAAGGAAAACGCGATTGCACAGCGGATGCTCGCGGCGGTAATCAGATCTGCGGGATCTGTGTGTACCGTCTGTCTAATGTGTAGTCAACAAGTCCCAGGATCCGAGAGTATCGACATTGGTCGGCGACAGCGTGTCTGCTCGACTCTCGAGGGGAAATCCACACAGTAGATCGGATCTGATCTACGATCTAAACGCAAAAATTGAAAGGAAATCGAATGACGAATCCATTTTTGCGGTCAATTTCGGATTACCTTCAACGAAAGCCTGCGTGATGCAGGCTCGACGGTGGCTTGACGGAGGCTCGACGGAGAGACACGTGCTGATAACGTGTTGGAACACCCCCTGCCGACTGACCGGTCCCGGGGCTGTTCCACGTCGAAGGAGAAGACTAGGAGAAAGGCACACACAGTACAAGTAGATGAAACAGGGAACTTTTATTGATATCTTCTCGGTAACTCACGTACAAAGGTTGTTCCTCTATTTATAGACAAAAGGTGGGATACGATACCCACATGGGCCAACCCTAGCCTGGTAGAGGCCACACCGAATGGGCCTCTACCGGCCCGGTTTCCCAACAGGAAGATCGCCTCCGGATTTTGCACGTAACCGATCCGCCTAGTTTCACGTGCCGCGTCCAGATGCTCTCTAGGTGGGCGCAGCTGTAGTATCACTTGACCAGCGCATTGTTTTTGATTGATTTTGACTTTGCTCCAAATGTCAACCCACAGATAAAACAGGCCTCTCCTGTCATTGTTTCTCATTTTAAAAAAGCACATAGATGGTGAACCAGATTGATGAGACGATATCGAGCACTTAACTTCCTTGATCACATAATTTTGTTTAAGCCCAAATATGAAAAATAATAAACAGTGTAATAGAAAGTAAAATGGCAGTCTATCCTATAGGAAGCGCTTGGTACACCGAGGGCTAAAATCCGTCCGCGTAGCCAGGAAAACCCTCGGCATACGCTACGTCGACGGTTGCCCTCGGCGTACCTCTCCTTCGGCGGAGCAGCCGCGGCCGTCGGCGTAGCTATTCACCGTCGGCGTCGAGTAATGCCGACGGCCAGATGACGCCCGTCGGCGTAGCGACCGTCGGCGAACGTCGACACACGCCGGCTAACGGCACAGCTGCTACGCCGACGGCCTCACCCTCGGCGTATCCTAGTGCCTACGTCGACGGCCTCCCCTCGGCGTAGGTTCGCCACGTGGAGAGAGCGGAGCAGCCTGGCTCGGCCCTACGCCGACAGCCTCACCCTCGGCGTCTGTCCCTAGAAGCAGTCTGGCTCGGCCCTACGCCGACAGCCTCACCCTCGGTGTCTCTCCCTAGAAGCAGCCTGGCTCGGCCCTACGCCGACGGCTTCGACCTTTGGCCATTGGCATACAAATTTGGCCGTCATCATCACTCAAAAAAGTATGACATAAATTTCACACACATGTGATAATAACACTTACAAACATGCAAATTTCTCAAGTTGTGAGAAGATTCCACATTTCATGTGGGCGTGGGGACTATTATTCGGAGGCTACGAATCCATCCAATTAATAAAATAAAACCTAAATAATTGATACGAATAAATAAATATAAATATATAATAAGTTCATAATTTGGTGGGGAAAAATTAAAAAAATGTACCGTGGTACGCCGAGGGTGGCCGTCGGCGCAGCCGGGGCATACGCCGAGGATGACCGTCGGCGTAGGCTATGCCAACGGCGGCTCTCGACATACTGATGACGCCGTCAGAGCTCCATCTCGTCCTGGCCGGCTAGTGCCACGCGGCCACCCCGTACGTCGAGGGCTGGGCTACGCCGACGGCAACCCTCGGCGTATCGGTGGCTACGCCGAGGGCTCGGAAGCGGGGGGTCGGGTTCGTCAGCGTAGCGGCCGGCTTGCGGCGCACGGCGCCATTCCTGTAGTGACGTATGTGTTGCACAATCTTCGGGAATCGAGGATGATTATTTTTTATTGATCTCGTCATGTATGTGGTGTAAATATACACAAATCCTAACAGATCTCTAGACTCATCTAAATTTTAACAAATCTGCGAAAACTATTTTAACATGAAAAAGTACAAACAACTATGTATAAATATACTAGGGCTTGCTACATACTCAGGTACATTGCACCTAGACAAGTTCGTGACATGCTAGCTATCCCAGCACTTCCGGCCAGATGCGAGCTATAGCGTCCTAGCGACAGGTGTCCAGCTGCCACTTGACCGGCCGTGGGCCAGCGCTTTCTTGTTGATCCAAATGTCAACACACAAGCCCTCTGTGACCGCTGGTGCCATGGAAGGGCAAGTGAATCAACCTGGGAGGCTGGGACGTTGGAGTGTGTGTTGTTTAATAGGCAGATACGATCTTTGATCATTCACAGTTTGTGCTTTGTCAAGGGTTATTAACTACTTCCTTTGTTTAGAAATATAAAAAAAATTAGTGTTTTAAAATTAATATATCTAGATGACTTTTAGTGTATAGTTTCACTCTAAAACTGTACGAATCTATATGGATTCATATTACTTGTCGTTGAAATTGATGTATCTAGCACTAAAATATGTCTAGATACATCTATTTTAGTGACAAGTAATATGGATTGGAGGGAGTAGTAAAAGATGTCTAAATACATTTGGGTCATAAAGCTAAAACGTCTTATATTTCTTTTCTTTTTTAAGAAAACGTCTTAAATTTCTAAAAGAAAGGAGTTTAAGCTAAGTACTGATTTTTTTTGTGGGTAAGCTAAGTACTGATTAATCACGCTTCCTGCATGGCTCGGATTTGGCATGGCATTTAAGCTGTAAGTATACTTCATATTAGTAGTACTCTCTTCATACCGGTTTATTGGACTAACACAGAGTTTAAGAAAAAAGTTTAATAATAAAATTAATCAACAAAACATGAGTTATATTTCACAAAAATTATATCATTCGATTGATATTTAAAAGCTCTTTCCAATGATATAATATTTATAACATATGGTTCATATTTTGTTGGTTAAATTTGTAGTCAAACATATTTCTTAAACTCCGTGTTAGCCCAATAAACCGGAATTAGAGAATAGAGAATTATTCATTGTTTGACTTTTGGTAATGTCAACCGAGAGAGAGACAGAGACTGGGGCGCCAAACACGGCACGACCAGATGCTTGCTTGCATATATTGGGAGCACAGCAAAGTGGCTATCTGTATCGATCCTGGTGAGGATTTGAGCCGAACACGCTCGGCGGAGGGCGCTCGGACGCTGATCCTGCCGTGGGTGTTGGGCAAAACTGGGAGCTCTTGATCTGTCCGTTCGGAGAAGCCACACACGCGAGTGTATGGATCGATCGATCTGGACACGTGCTAAACCCTGCGTCGATCGTGCAAGGATCTCATCGGCCAGGTGGTGATGCATTCTTTGGTTTGGACCACGGCTCAAGTTCGCACGATGTTACACAAAGCAATGAGGAAATATTTTAATAAATAGAAAAAGTAATTTTGTAACCCGTATTCTTTCACACATTTTTTTTCACCTTTTCTGATTTGGAATATTAGGATGGATGCAAGAGTCATAGTTTAATAAATAAGAAAAATAATTTTGGAACCTCGCATCTCTCAATTATTTCTTTTCTCTTTTTAGGACTTCAAACTTAAAGATGGATGCAACATACTAATTTACATTTTTTTTTACAACTTTACCGTAGTGAAAGCCCGTTTATGATGATATTTTGCTCTTTGTGGTTTATTACAAATAAAATTTCAGACTAATGATTTGCGTTTTGGGGAAATAGTTTGTATCGTAAGTGTGAACAGTGGCAGAGCTATGTAGAGTTCGGGGGAAACCACCCCCTCCCCCACACCCACACACCCACACACACCCATGAAGAATTTAGATAAAAACTAGTACTATTTGGCCATTTTCCCCTAAAAATAGTAGTATTTGGTCTATTTGCCCCCAACATGCCTCTTCCGCCCAAGCTCCGCCAATAAGTGTGAGTTCTGTTTGCTTTGAGGAAGCAAGGGCGGAGACACAATATGCCGATGTTTTTTGATTAATTCGAGAATATAAAGTGTTACAAAGACAAATACTACCACATGTAACTCGAACATACTAGATATGTGACAGCATGATGAATATAAAGCATGAGAAAGACAAATGCTACTCCAACTTTTCGTGTAGAACTAAACTTAGCTCTCACTCCTCTTGCCACACATATGAGATTCCGCACACATGGGTTTTGACATTTGGAGAAAATCCAAAATATAACATGTGCCAAAAGATTTAGCCCATTATTTCTAACAAGTTGTTGATTCGATACCTTGCCTCCCGTTCCACTACGAAACAAAAGTTCGAGGAACTCAGAAACCTATTGAACCGTACCCAAAAAAACACAACAAAATCAAAGAATTTTAATTGCTAAGAAGACTACAAATATTATTGTATATCATAAAGATAAAATATGGTATAAATATGTAACATTGACAACATAATCAATTATGTTGTTTGGGTAGAGCAAGACGATGAGGGGATCTCGAGATTAATGGTCGGGTCAGGGATTTTCTGGGCAAACAACTGGAGTGCGTCGTTGTAATTCCATTGATTCGAAGACGTATCTAACCCCCACATACCACGCTCCCAAATAACCCATAAATAGCATGATGGCGGCGGTTGCTCCCGACGGTCTCCTGTAGAGTGAGATCATACAAATGAATAAAAACAATGTCATATACTCCCTCCTTTAACTAACTAATTAATATGAAGATGTTTTAGCAAACTAAATTAGCTTGCTATAAAACATGTTATATTATCGGTGAATGGAGGAAGTAGTAAACAAATTTGGATAAGTAAAGGAATAGAATCGTCCTGTGTTTGAGATGGACCGTAGTACCTAGTCAAGAAGTCACCGTGGCTACGCTTGATGTGTCGTCCAAGAAGATCGTGAGACGGCGCTTCGCTTTTCAGGCCACCAAGCTCGTGCAGCTCCTCCGTCATCTTGTTGATATTCTTCAGGGCCCGTGCTTCTTTGCCGAGTAAATCGGAAGCACGCTGGCAACACGTACACATATTGGTTTGCATATGCGTTGCATCGATGGAATCGAATCTCTGAACGACGAGGCGTAAGTACGTACGTTGGCAATCGTTCGAGACGTACTGCACATACCTCGGTGTGGATGAGCCTGGGACAGAACCGTTGCTGCTGCGCCTCGACGGCCGGCGAGAAGGCCGCCGCCGCCTGCGTCTGCCGGAGCGCGCCCCCCGCGCCGAGCCTCCTCGCCACGTGTCCGAGCGCCGCCGCCATTGCCGGTTTCGCTGTTCTTGGGGTCCTCAACCGTGCCGTGCCGTGCCTTGCGTGCGTATAACGGGTTTCCACGTCGTGGGTCGACGTACGCGAGTATAATACAGCTACTACTAGTATGTACACGGGACACCAGGGCACGGTTCCGATCGCGTCTGTTTTTTCTTCACGATTCTGCCTTTGTTTTAGATTGAGTTGAATACACTGACAGTCCATGTACTTATCGGGATGACTCGATTTAGTCCTTATATTTGGAATTTGTTGAATTTTGTCCGTATACTTGTGAATTAGACTCGATTTAGTCCTAATCCATGTTTGACATGAAAATTGTATTGATTCGGATGCCACGTTGACCGGAGTCTTGCAGAATATCCTCTCGCATTTAGAATGTTTTTTCACTGCTAGATAGATATTTGAACGTATCCCTTTCACATCAGCTCCGATATGCAAAGCGCCTCACGCCGTCGAAAATCATTTCAGACAAGAGAGTTCTATCTGAGGGAGGACAAAAAGAAGGTCTCAACGATGGTGGAGGCGGCGGTCGTTGGACCAGAATGTGGAGCGACGTGTTTACAATGGGAGGTTAACTAATAGTATCAAGATAACACCGGGAGGGGCTAACTACAAATTTCTAGTCCATCTTAATTCCTGCAAGTGGGACACACCTCCATGTGGCATCTGAGTAAGCACGATTTTAACGCAAAAAATTTATTAGGATAAATCAAGCCCAATTCATAAATACATGGACAAAATTTAGCAAATTTCAAGTACGAGGACTAAATTGAGCCAGTCTAACAATTACAGGGTAGTGTTTTTAACTCTTTTAGATTCCGATAGCCTTGCCAGCTCAGCTCTTCTCATCTCTACAACACTTGGCCGTGCGTGCGTACATCCAGGCGTCTGGATTTGGATCTCAGCGGGCCGTCTCGTGTACACACTTCCACTATACTCACGATGGACTTCCGATCTCGCCAACAATTAATTGGGCCGGTGGATGCAGCAGCAGATATCACCACACAGTTTCCTGGTACGGCCTTAATGCGCCATTGGGCCGTGAGTGCTGTCCTTGACAAAATGTAGTAACCCACAGCGCTGAGCCGCTGATAGCACCGCTAGACAGTTTGTTTTCTAAAAAAAAAAAAAACAGCTAGACCGTTGTTTCTTCTAGGATTATGTAACACTAGCTGAATGCTCGTGCGTTGCCACGATTCATTAAATTTTTGTTTCTTATCTTACATATAAATATGATTTATAAAAAATTACAAATATATAGTTAGGACTCGATATGCCAAAGGAAACGACCACCGTAGTGTTAGTTTCCTACAAAACAACAGCAGAAATTCTGAATAGTATGACTTTCAAACATATTGGATAAATATTCCATTTTGGAATTTTTGTTGCATTTTGGATTTTAAAGATATTTAAATCAATTTCAAATAAAGAATAAAATAAAAGAGGAGAGAATAATGTGACATTTCTCATAATATAGTTGGAAATGATTTAAATGTATTGCATATTCATTTTGGATCTATATAAATGTTATGGGAACTTACAATCAAAAATTTATTTAGGGAATTTGTAAAGTTCATAATGGATTTACCACAACTAAAATGATTTTATAAAAAAAACAATTGGATAGAAAATATGTTCCTAAGATTCCAATATGACTATATTGTTTATTGAAACTGCTGGTTTCTTATTTGAAGAATTTCTAAACTTGTGTCAAATAGCAAAACCCTAGTATATAAATAAAGATAAAAAAAAAGGAAAAGAAAAGAAATAAAAACTTTAACCAGACCAAAAGAAAGGCCCATTTCAGCCCAACTCAGAACCGGTAATCTTCCTCTTCCATATAACACCTTCATAAATAAAGTGTAACTGAACTACAGCCATGAACGGATCTTGTCCTCAAGATTCCATCCATTTCAGATATCTAAACGCTTCATATTAAACACGAAATTTACTCCCCACCGATCCACGGTTCCATTCGCGGATTTAATCCTCACTTCCATAAACAAATTTTCTACCCTATTGATTGTCTTCCTACTCTAGCACGAACAACAAGATCAGCAGCCATGGCTAGCCGCGGCCGCGCCAGGGGACGAGGCGGATCCTGCAGTGGATCTTACGGGCACAAGGCGACAAGGTTGCACGGGCGACCAGCAGCGGAGCAGAACCACAGGGAAAACGCGTAGGTCAACTAAGAGGAGGCGGGGCAGGAACTCGTCGGCCAAGGAGGGAGGAGATCGCAGGAGAGGAGGCCGCGATCGGGGAACTTGCGCCTGAGTAGCCGTCGGCCCTGGGCCACGCCCGCGCCGCATCGCACCTGACTCGTGCAGGTGGGCGCAGGGACCGAGGCAGGCAATGTCCTCCATCGCGGAGGGGGGATGCATGGCGCCACAGCCTGCGTCACCGGCTTTGTGGAGGACGATGGATGGATGGAAATATTTGTAGATTTTGGTGAGCTAGGATTCAAGAAATTAATCGGAGCAATCTGGTAGGATTCTATTCGGGTTTCGGGAGAGAGCGAGTTCGGTACGAACTCTTCTGCAGCGGCGGCCCCTTTTGGAACCGAACTCGATCGATTTGGCAGGCTCGTGACGGACGACGGACCAAGCCAACCCGAACGAAAACCACCTCTAAACAAATTATATAGTAGAGATAGAGATAGAGATGATTTTTTTTTCTCAAAAAACCCTGCTATCTGAAGGAACTCCATTTGCCAGTAATATCACCAAACAGCATGTCAAGTCTAGTCAAGTGTGCCATGGGCTCTGCCAATTTGGCCTGGCACATCGAGAAGGCAGCCTCAGACCTACAGAGGCAATCAACCAGTGTATTGTACGCGACTGTATCTGCGACAATCTTGGCTGCATTGGCATCAGAGAACAAAAAACCCAGGCCCATCCTCCTTTCCAGCACCATAGAACTCATGGGGATCAGAATGTTACAAGTCACCGTGTCCCCCATGAACCCTTTGCAGCTGAACGCTGAAACTTGCTGGCCAGACAGAGGCATGAAATCGGAATGTTGTATGTGTGCATATCGGGTGCTATGGGCTTCTTGAGCAGATCCGTGAATAATTTGAGGACACGCATACACTTCATCTTCTTGCAGAAATGGTCCATGGCGCCGGAGTTGGACGAGACGACATCGACCTCAAAACCCAGCTCTTGAGTGGGCGCATTTCTTCGAGCAGCTGGAGCGCGTAGGGGGCCACGACGTGGGCGAGCATGTCGTCGAAGACCGCCGCGGCATCGGCTGGCCTTGGAGAGCTCCGACATGGCGGGGGCGTAGGAGGCGGCCGTGGGCGCGCAGGGAGCGGAGCACGCGCAGCGCCCAGCTCTGCATAGTCCTCAGTCTTCAGATAGTTCCTCTGTTTTTTTTCAGTTATCATGTGCTCCACTGTTTTCCTCAGTTATGGACAACCAGATTTCCACAGGCAGTGCAAAGCTGATCTATCCATGGAATACCAAATGTCAAGATTCAGACAAAATGATTGACCAAAGCACAGATTTGAAGTGCAACAAAATTCAGATTAATTGCAGGCCTGTCCTATACTACTAATGTCAAGATTCAGAAAAATCATTTGCTCCTCTGTTTTCTCAGTTATAAGCAACATTGTAGTATAGGCCCAAATGGCAATATCCAGTATAGTATCAGTAGCGCCATTTGGCATCCAGGCGATTCAGACAAACAATTGACCAGCATGTGGGGTTGAAGTACAAAAGGATTAGTTGCAAGCCTGTCCTACAACACCGATGAAATTGCTCCCACTCGAATTGCATCCGTGGAACACACAGCATCGCATAGGCAAACACAACAGATCAAGATCCAGAGACAGCGTCTAGTATACAGAAAATTCAGACAAATGATTGAAACGCAGTGTAGACTGAAATGGGCAAATCGGTTCAATTTCAACTTCCATTAGCAAGAACTCGAGACCAAATACAACAAGGGCACTGGCTTGTCACACAGCGACACATACACGAGAGATTCAGATCTAACCACTAAACCACATGGCTACGGAAGGTAGGCAACAAGACAAGTTGGCTCCCTCCGTCCCTGCGCGGTGCAGGCTACTAGGCGGTCTTCTTGGCAGCGGCCTTCTTCTTGGGCGACTTGGGCGACTTCTCAGCCTTCTCGGCCTTCTCGGCAGCCTTCTTCGGCAGAAGCACGGAGTTGATGTTGGGCAGCACGCCGCCGTGGGCGATGGTGACTCCTGCGAGCAGCTTGCCGAGCTCCTGGTCGTTGCGGACGGCGAGGAGCAGGTGGCGCGGCACGATGCGGGTCTTCTTGTTGTCCTTGGCGGCGTTGCCGGCCAGCTCCAGGACCTGCGGAGGGGAACGGAAGAACCCGACGTCAGAACACCAACAAAGCACCGTTCCGTCAGGCGAGAGGAAGAAGAGCAGGAACCGGAAGAGAGCGAGAGCGGGAGATGGCTGGTTACCTCGGCGGCGAGGTACTCGAGGACGGCGGCGAGATAGACAGGGGCGCCGGAGCCAACGCGCTGGGCGTAGCGTCCCTTCTTGAGGTACCGGCCGACGCGGCCGACCGGGAACTGGAGCCCGGCCTTGACGGACCGAGTCACCGCCTTCTTCCTGTCTCCGCCCTTCCTTCCGGCCATCTCCGACGAACTGCTCTGGATGTGGAACTGGCGACTGGATCAAGATGGAGCGCGCGCTGCTGCTGCTAGTGGCGGTGGTGGGGTTCGAATTGTGAGTCTGGATCGACGGCGAAGGCGCGGCTTTTATGGGGACCGTGGAGCTTCGCGGGAGGGAGGTCGATCCGTGGGAGGGGCCGGTTCGACCAATCAGGAGGCAGGGATTTCGTTACAGCTGGGCATGATCCGTGGGAGGGTCCGATCCACCAATCAGGACGTAGGGATTTTCCCTCCAGTTGCGCGCGTATTCATTCACCTCTGCTTTTCGATTTCGCTTTTCCGTTTCGCGGTCAAAATGAGTTGCTGCGTGGAACGAAATTCGAAAAACTGGGAAGGGCAGGAATTTGGTCATTACTGGTTTTTCTTGCAAGCGTGAATCATACAACGCGCGGGTAGTACGAAATGTGAAGTTCTAGTCTAGCCAGAGATCTAGGCGGCGGTGGTACACCTCGGTTGCAGGCGAGCTCGACGGGCGGTGGTTGTGTGGCAACGTTGACGGCGCACTCTATCATTGAACGCTATGGTGCATACAGCACAGTGACGAGTGTCACGTGGTGGTGGAAGGGCCGGCTGGAGTAGCGCTCGTAGTTTAAAAAAACGGACCGGTGAGGCCATCGGTTTAGGTTTTTACTGGTCGGACCGCCGGTTCACTGGTTCAATGTCTGGTTTTTTAATTTACAAAATCATAAATACTTAATAATAAACATTGCCAATTAAGTAAAAAAATAATGCCGATCAAGTTCTAACAAGGTGTGTCTGAGAATACTCCTGATCAAGTAAAGAAAAAATTCCAAAATTTATTATGACAAACTGTCAAAGACCACGGGCAAGTTTGA
Organism: Avena longiglumis; assembly: GCA_030063025.1. Classification (NCBI taxonomy): domain Eukaryota; kingdom Viridiplantae; phylum Streptophyta; class Magnoliopsida; order Poales; family Poaceae; genus Avena; species Avena longiglumis. Next base: position 559,202,133 of record CP125974.1, read on the forward strand.
AAACATAGAGTGCAAAAATTATTACTACTACCTTGAAGAGTAATTAGAAAAGTATACTATCTCTTTTATTGACAGCTAACAGACCCGGGTCAGATGGTTACCTCAACGTTTCTTCACCTGGGTTGATGCGCGGCTTGATGGATACAGGATCGTGTGCCCACCCACCTCGCCCAATCTGGCGGCCCTTCGGTGTGATGTTGGTCGTAGCATGGGCTCGAGTTCGTGGGCGTCGTGGCGGAGGCCTCGGAAGGTGGACAACACGACGGGCCTCAAAAGATGGAGAGAGCCTCGGAAGGTGGGCCGCATGGTTGGCCGTTGCCTCGAAGCATAGAAATGGTTGCGGTGGCTCAGAGCTATGGCTGGAACACCGCCTCTTCGTCTTGGTCAATTCGGTGCTCGCCAGTGGTGATGCGGAGGGCCCTCTCTGTCACCGCCACCCGCATTTGGTCGTCGTCGAGCTCATGCTTGAAGTTGCCACGAGAAAGATGGCATGCTACCTCCAGATCTAAATCTGCATCCTATGATGAGGACAAGGAAGATGAGGAGATCAAGGCGGTCGACAACGAGGTCTGCACGGGGGTGCTTCGACATTGTAGGATGTACTCATTGCCTAGGCATCTTTGATGGCCGTCTATGGAGTAGCTAAAGCCGCCCTGCCGTGCACCATCGCGGTTGGCGGCAGGGACTACGTGCATGTGGTCGCAGTTAGCGGAGGGCAAGTGGTTCACCATCGGATAGCACAGAAGCGAGAAGGAATATGAGTGAAAAGAAAAAGGAGTGAAGCTTGTGGAGATGCTCGTGAGCGGTGAGCGGTTAGGGTAGGGAAAAGAGTGAGACCGAGTGCGACGGGGGACGTAGGATTGTAAGTTCTGCATGTGCCTGATGGGCTTATTGGGTTACTAAGCATGGAAATGGATATAATCTTAACTCTGTTTGAGATGAGGGTTGATCGGCAATTGTTGATATCCATCGTCCCGTTTCTTACTTAATTGGCACCATGCCATTATTTCCACTTTTGCCAATGAGGTTGGGCCATCGATGGCCTAATACCGTTAGCCCCCTATGGCCACGCATAAATTCGTCTAACTGTTGGTTGTAGCGATGTCGTTGCCATATGGGGTGTCCTTAGGGTCGCTTTATATAGTGTTTTCCCCTGCCGCAGATCCAACCCCCACCAACCACGGGGATGGATGCCCCGCTCCTTCTCGTCTCCTCGACGAGCCAGGAGAAGGGGATCTAGCCCTTGGCCACCAACATCAAATCTGCATGGAACCTTAGCCGGTCTTGCCGGAGGAGAAGTCGTCTCCACTCCCTCTGGTAGCTTGAGACTCCACGCCGTCGCCACCAATCAGAGCATCACCGAAAAACACCACACGCCGTTCGAAGACGGCGATGACTCACTCCAAGACCACAACATAAAGCCAAAATACGGCATGTCACCAAAATCTAGACCTACTCCTACTACTACTATCTATACATGGGGACAACCTCCTTCCCCCATCCCCTCCGGCTAGCGAGACCGCCATAGAAGAGGGGGGAAGGATCTGGAGTCAGGGATGGATGCCCCGCTCCATATAGTGTTTTCCCCTGCCGCAGATCCAACCCCCACCAACCACAGGGATGGATGCCCCGCTCCTTCTCGTCTCCTCGACGAGCCAGGAGAAGGGGATCTAGCCCTTGGCCACCAACATCAAATCTGCATGGAACCTTAGCCGGTCTTGCCGGAGGAGAAGTCGTCTCCACTCCCTCTGGTAGCTTGAGACTCCACGCCGTCGCCACCAATCAGAGCATCACCGAAAAACACCACACGCCGTTCGAAGACGGCGATGACTCACTCCAAGACCACAACATAAAGTCAAAATACGGCATGTCACCAAAATCTAGACCTACTCCTACATCTACGATCTACACGTGGCCAACCTCCTTCTCCCATCCCCTCCGGCTAGCAAGACCGCTAGAGAAGAGGGGGAAGGATCTGGAGTCAGTGGAGAGACTCTCGAGGGGGTTGAAGAGAGAGAGGAGGGGGCAAAAAACAAAAGAAGCAAATTAAGCCCGGCGACATATCACAACATCTGGATGTCGTCGTCCATGTCGATGTCATCCAACTCAGGCATGGGAAAACGAAGTATGGCAGCTATCCCGATCAATTGGTCCAGCTGAGTGCCCGAGACATTCATTGACGAGAAACTAGAGATTCTAAACAGGGCCTTCATCATATTTGCGAACGGGCACACCGAGGCCTCATATTACCCCCTCGAAGTATCATCTAGAGGGTATCGCTCTTTCTAGACAAATCTAAGTCGAGTAATTTAGATCGAAGAAAGTACCATTATTTCTCATAAGGATTAGACACTTGGATTATGTATAGATAATATGTCCAAAAAAAAACACGTCGTCGATCTAGAATTTTGTTGGGATGAACTATCATCATGTTATAATAGACATATGGGATCATCATGCGATGTGTATTAGAGACATTTAGACGATATATGTTACTAGTAAAAAAATGATGTACAGTATATAGGTAGAGTATAGAGTACACAACACGCGAGGGCAAAAAAAAAACAAAAGAAGGAAATTAAGCCCGATCGACATATCACAACATCTGGATGCCGTCGTCCATGTCGATGTCATCCAACTCAGGCAGGGGAAAACGAAGAATGGCAGCTATCCCGGTCAACTGGTCCAGCTGAGTGCCGGAGACATTCATGGACGAGAATACCCGCACCTCTCCACCGAGGTTCTTGACCGACTCGGCGAGGTCGACGTACTTTTTCCTGGCATCGACGTCGGGGTTCCGGAACCAGGTATCGGTGAGCAGCAGGGTCTTGATGGCGAGGCGTTCGTGCGCGACCTCGACGTGCTTGGGGCCGTAGCATGCCCTGTCCGAGTCCTTGGTCATCATGGCGTAGAACTCCTGCAGCACGGGCACCTCCTGGGCGGCCCTGGTGTCCTTGATGATGACGGTGCAGGCGGCGAGGACTTGGTTGAGGCTGTGCGGGAATCCCGACGGCGCGCGGGCGAGCACGATGCGCGCCTTGTTGTCGGTGATGGCTCGCATGTCCCTCGCCGTGTGGCCTGCAGGAGCATGTAGTCGCGGAACTGGTCCTTGGTGAAGCCTGGCTGGCGATGACGACGCAGCGGACGAGGCCGAAGTCGACGTGCTGGAGGAAGGCGTCCAGGACGCGCTCGAAGAAGAGGTTGATGGCCGTGTCGTAGGCGGCGGGGGAGAAGGAGCTGTGCTTCCTGGGGATGGGCACCTCGATGGACGCCCTCGTCGCCGTCACGCTCCTCCCGACGAGGAAGAGGTGTGCGAGGCCCTCCTGCATGAGGAGCACGGCGAGGTCGGCTTTGGCGGCGGTCTCGTCGCACGACTGCTCGATCCTGTCGATCGCCGGCCAGTCCCAGAGCTCCTTGCGGAGGAGGAAGGGGCGCTTCAGCTCCAGCTCCAGGGTGTGGTACTGCCCGATCTGCACGTACTCGTTCCTGGTCTGGTTCTTGCCGCGGACGCGGAGGCGGGACGCTTCCTTGTCGTACTCCACCGACTGCACCTCGATCTCCAGCGTCATCCTCACGCGCTCCGCCGTGCCGCACCCGCCGATCTTGCGCACCGTCATGGCCTCCACGGTGTCGCCGGCGGCGATGAGGTTGTACGCGTCCCACATGTCGTCGTCAATCTCCGGCGAGAGCTTGACGAAGCCGGGCCCGTTGTGGACGAGGTTCTTTATGATGAGCTTCATCGTCGTAGTAGTAGTCCCGGAGCAGCAGGTTGCGGAGGGGCCTGATGCGCTTGTGGTTGTGGTCGTCGTGAAGGAGCGTGATGGATCGATCGACGGAGGGATCGGAGGGTGGTGGTATTTAACATGAACCGTACGGAGGGATCGATGGTGTTGGAATCCGTCTCGGGTAGGTTTCAGAGTCCCTTTCCGTATCATGTACGCCGACGGATATCAAGAACTCGGCGTCCGACACCGACCGGTATTTAAATTTCCCCGTGAGCACGGCCGGCCGCGTATATATGCGCCGACGCTCCTGAATCGAACGAACCCACACAAGAACAAGATCCTTTGACAAGCGAGAGCCCACGATCAGATTCAGAACCAAGAAAAAAGCGAGATCAACCGGCCGGCGATGGCGGCGGCCGTGCTCGGACACGCGGCGAGGAGGCTGGGCGGCGGCGGCGCGCTGCGGCAGACGCAGGAGGCGGCCGTCTCGCGCCTCTCGTCGACCGTCCAACGGCGGCTCATGCCGCGATTCGCGCACAACGAGGTCCAGAACCCTAAACCCTAAACCCTAAACCCTATCCTTAGATCCCCACCAATGAATCACCTCGTCGGCAGCGAGCGGTCCGGCGGAAGCCGCGGGGAGGGTTGTCCTGGTTTGTGGAGCAATGGAGGAGCACCGTAGACGGCACGGACGTGCAGATCAACGCGTCCGAGGCGGGCGACTGTGATGAGAGGGTCCTTAGGTGGCGCGGCCCAGCAAATTGACGCGTTCGAGCCGGGCGGTCGTCCTGAGAGCGTCCTTCAGCGGCGGAACATCGGCTGCGCGGTCCTTCTTCCTCACCACCTCGTCGTTCTATTCGATTTGTCTTTGGTGAGTTTTCCCCTACCTCATGTTTGTGTTTCATCGTTGTTCCTCCCGCGTTATCACAATGTTAGCCTAGGAATAGTTTGCGCCTGAGGACTGATTTGAATGAGCTGAGTCGCCAAAGTAATTTGGTTTAGTTTTGTCTTTAGTGCATTGGTCTGGTTCGGTTTGGGCAGAAATGTATTTGGTCTCAAATGGCTTGAACTTGTGGTCTGAAACTATAGATTTAGTGGAGTCAGTTACATTCAGTGCTCAACAATGTGACTAGCTTTTACGGTCTTGAGTTGGGGCCGCTGCCAGCGGGGCAGAGCTTCCACAACGATGCCGCGACGCCATCAAATACCAGCTCCGTGTTGCTGCCTCCGGCCATAGCTCCCGCCACAGCAGCCACGCCCCGCTGTCGCGGCTCTGTTGCATGTATGTATTATGCTTCTCTGCCTCCGGCTTCTTGGCGGCTGGCCGGAACACCATCGAAAACATGCTCCACGTCGCTGCCGAGTGCCTACTAATTCCAAGCGGATGGTTTTCTAGCTTTCTCTTGTGAATAGATGTGTGTTCGTCAAATTCGATCTGTTGGTTGTTTCTATATTGCTATACTTGCAAGGATCGATGGATGATGCAGCATGTTTCATGAACTAATGCATTCTGTAATGTTGTTTCTTCATCTGACATCCCAGCATTAATTAGTTTAACTGGTCTAAACTGCAACTTGATTTGGTTTGGCACTTGGTTCAAACTGAAAACATGGAATGGATGGGATTTGATGGGTTTGGGTAGAAAATACAAGCTGTTAGGTTTTCGTTTTCTGGCAAATTCATTTTTGGTTTGGTTAGTGGACATATACGTGTACTGTTTGGGCTGGATTACTTTGGATTTCAAACTATTCTCAGCCATATATATATAGTTCTTGGGTACCCGTTTATCTGCTCATTTACTGTTTCATCCACACAACCTTTTGCATATATTTTTTCGAGGTTGAAGTAGGATAGCTTCTGTTCATCTTATTCTATGTATTTTTACGGCCCAGAATATAGTATTCTAGGAGGAACACGTATATTTTGTTACATTCATGCATTTATATGTTGTTGTTATATTTTTGTATTTTGTTACATTACAATGTGTTGTTGTGGTTTGATTCAGTTCACTTTCCTCATATATATTAGACACTGTTGGCCAAATTGAGCGTGCCAAGTCTGATGGCCAAATTGAAGGGGTGACTCCCCATCTGGTAGATGGAGGTTTATCAATCCTTCAATATGCAGACGACACAATTCTATTTATGGAACATGACCTAGAAAAAGCGAAAAATCTGAAACTGATACTTTCAGCTTTTGAGCAACTCTCCGGGTTGAAAATTAATTTCCATAAAAGTGAATTGTTTTGTTTTGGCGAGGCCCGAGACGACGTTAGTCTCTATGCTGATCTCTTTGGATGTGAAGGGTTTTGCAGCATAGTAAATCAAAAAAAATCTACGGATGCGAACAAGAAAGCCAAGATGTAATCAATGAGAGAGATTGATGAGATCTTCATACCCTTGAAGAAATCGCACAGCGGAAACGTTCAACGGAACGTGGTTGACGTAGTCGTACTCGCCATCTCCTCCTCGCAATCCGATCTGATCCTACGCCGCAAGTGACGGCGCCTCCGAGAGATGCACACAAACGGTGCAGCGACGTCTCCTCCTTTCCTTGGTCCAGCAAGAATGGTGGAGAGATAGATTGGATCTGCAGCACGACGGTGTGGTGCTTATGGTGGAGAGTTTCATGTAGGGCTTCACGCAATGGGAGAGAGGTGGAGGGGCAGCAGTAAGACGGCGGCTAGGGTTGGAGGAGTGGGGGGAGGTTGTTCCCCTGCCCTCCTTATATAGGGGGCTGGCCGGCCCCCCTTGACCCCTCCTCCAAGCCCTAGGGCGGCGGACCAAAGAGTGGAGTGGGGGGCAAGTCATCCCCCCCTCTTCTAGAAGGTTTCCCTAGGGTTTCTCCTAGGGCTGGCCGGCTGGGCCTTAGGGGCCTTGTGCCCCTAGCCCAAAGTGGCCAGGGCACTTCCCCATAGGCACACGCGGGCCTCCGACAAGTGGGCCCACGTTGGTCCCACTCCGGAACCTTCTAGAACCTTCCGATACAATACCGATAAACTCTGAAACGATTCTGAAATCCAAAAACTGCTTTCCTTTATATGAATCTTATTCTCTGGACCATTCCGGAACCTCTCGTGATGTCCTGGGTCTCATCCGAGACTCTGAACAAAAACTCATAAACCAATTATCCATTCTATCCCAGCGTCGATGCACGTTAAGTGTGTGACCCTACGGGTTCGAGAATATGCAGACGTGATCTTCTATCAATAATCAACAGCGGGATCTGGAAACCCATATTGACTCCCACATATTCATCGATGATCATATCGGATGAACCACGATGCCAGGATTCAATTAATCCCATATATGTATTCCCTTCGTCACGCGATATTTTACTTGCCCGAGATTCGATCGTTGGTATCGGCATACCTAGTTCAATCTCGTTCACAGCAAGTACTTTACTCGTTTCCGTAATCCGATATCACTTTGTGATTAACTCCTTAACCACGTGCTTGAAAGCGGTGTTGATATCGATTACCGAGTGGGCCTGAAGTATATTTCTCCGACTCGGGAGGGACAAATTCCATCTCGATACATACAACCCAACAAGTACTTTCTGATGACCTAAGAGACACCTTTATGATCACCCTCACATAGGATGACGTTTGATGACCTCAAAGCTTTCTTCCGATACCAGGGTTGTATTATCTCATGGTCTAAGGAATACAATACTTGACATAAGAAAAGCTTCACAAAGATGAACACGATGACACGATCTAATTGCTCTGCTTAATTTGGGTATGTCCATCATATCATTCTCCTAATGACATGATCTCATTATTAATCGACAAGTCATGTCTATGGTTAGGAAACCTTAACCATCATTAATCAATGAGCTAGTCCATAGAGGCGTACTAGGGACACAGTGTTGTTCATAAACCACACAAGTATCAAAGTTTCCGCTTAATACAATTCTAGCATGGAATATGAACTTTATCATGAACAAGAATTATAATAATAACATCTTTATTATTGCCTCTAGGGCATAATTCCAACAGTCTCCCACTTGCACTAGAGTCAATAATCTAGTTTACATCTGGCAACAATCTAACACCCATGGCATTAAGGTGTTGATCATGTTTTGCTCGTGAAAGAGGTTTAGTCAACGGATCTGCGACATTCAGATCCGTATGTACTTTGCTAATCTTCAGATCTCCATCTGCTATATAATCTCGAATTATATGAAAACGGTGGTTGATGTGCTTGGTCTTTGGATGATATATTGGTTCCTTAGCCAGTGCTATGGCGCCAGTGTTGTCGCACAATATCTCCAGTGGGTCCAAGGCACTTGGAACCACACCAAGCTTAGTGATGAAGTTCTTGATCCAAACTCCTTCACTTGACGCTTCTGAAGTAGCCATGTATTCCGCTTCTGTTGTAGATCCCGCGATCACGCTTTGCTTGCAGCTTCTCCAGCTCACAGCTCCACCATTCAAAATATAAACATATCCTGTCTGAGATTTAGAATCATCTGGGTCGGTGTCGAAACTAGCGTCGACGTAACCTTTTACGACGAGCTGCTCATCACCTCCATAGACCAAGAACATTTCTTTAGTCCTATTTAAATACTTTAGGATGTTCTTTACGGCTGTCCAGTGTTCCACTCCTGGTTCACTTTGGTATCTGCTCGTAAAACTAAGAGCATTGGACATGTACGGTCTAGTACATAGCATGGCATACATGATAGAACCTATGGCTGAGGCATATGGTACTTTGCTCATAGTATCTCTATCTTTTATCGAAGCTGGACACAAAGCCTTGCTCAATATCTTACCTGACAACATGGGCAATGAACCTTTCTTTGCTTTATCTATTCTGAACCTTTTCAGAACTTTGTTTAGATATGTACTTTGGCTTAAAGCTATTAGGCGTCTTTGTCTATCTCTATAGATTTTGATGCCTAATATATAAGCAGCTTCTCCTAGGTCTTTCATTGAAGAACATTTATTCAAACAACTATTCACATTACCAATGTCATTTCCAATAATCAATATGTCATCCACATATAGTACTAAAAATGTCACCGAGCTCCCACTCACTTTCTTGTAGATACAAGCTTTGTAGAAATTTGGAACAAATCCAAAACTCTTGATCACTTGATCAAAATGAAGGTTCCAACTCCGATATGCTTGCTTCAGTCCATAAATGGAACGCTGAAGTTTGCACACCTTATTAGCATCCTTAGGATCGACAAAACCTTCGGGCTGCATCATATACAACTCTTTATCAATGTTGCCATTGAGGAACGCAGTCTTGACATCCATCTGCCATATTTCATAATCATGAAATGCAGCAATTGTTAATAAAATCCGAATGGACTTAAACATCGCTACGGGAGAGAAAGTCTCATCGTATTCAACACCTTGAACTTGCCGAAACCCTTTTGCGACAAGCCGAGCTTTACAGACAGTAACATTACCATCCGCGTACGTTTTCTTCTTGACAATCCATTTGCACTCAACGGCCTTACGGTCGCTAGGAGGGTCCACCAAAGTGTTGGAATTATGCCCAAGAGGCAATAATAAAGATGTTATTATTATAATTCTTGTTCATGATAAAGTTTATATTCCATGCTAAAATAGTATTAAGCGGAAACTTTAATACTTGTGTGGTTTGTGAACAACACCGTGTCCCTAGTATGTGTCTATGGACTAGCTCATTGATTAATGATGGTTAAGGTTTCCTAACCATAGACATGAGTTGTCGATTAATAATGAGATCATATCATTGGGAGAATGATATGATGGACAGGCCCAAACTAAGCGGAGCAATTAGATCATGTCATCGTGTTCATCTTTGTGAAGCTTTTCTTATGTCAAATATTGTATTCCTTAGACCATGAGATAATATAACTCCCTGGCATCGGAAGAAAGCTTTGAGGTCATCAAACGTCATCCTATGAAAGGGTGATCATAAAGGTGTCTCTCAGGTGATCGGAAAGTACCTGTTGGGTTGTATGTATCGAGATGGGATTTGTCCCTCCCAAGTCGGAGAGATATACTTCGGGCCCACTCGGTGATCGATATCAACACCGCTTGCAAGCATTTGGTTAAGGAGTTAATCACAAAGTGATATCGGATTACGGAACGAGTAAAGTACTTGCTGTGAACGAGATTGAACTAGGTATGACGGTACCGACGATCAAATCTCGGGCAAGTAAAATATCGCGAGACGAAGGGAATATATATGGGATTGATTGAATCCTGGCATCGTGGTTCATCCTATATGATCATCGATGAATGTGTGGGAGTCAATATGGCTTTCCAGACCCCGCTGTTGATTATTGATATAAGATCATGTCTGCATGTTCTCGAACCCGAAGGGCCACACACTTAACGTGTCTCGACGCTAGGATAGATTGGATAATTGGTTTATGAGTTTTTTTTCGGAGTCTCAGATGGGATCCGGGACATCACGAGAGGTTCCGGAATGGTCCGTAGAATAAGATTCATATAAGGCAATGCAGTTTTTGGAGTTCAGAATTGTTTCGGGTTAATCGGTATTGTACCGGAAGCTTCTAGAACCTTCTGGAGGGGGACCAACGTGGCCCCACCTGCCGGGAGGGGGCATGGGCCTATGAGGGAGTGCCCTGGCCGCATTGGGCCAGGGGAACAAGGCCCCATAGGGCCCAGCCGGCCAGATCTAGGGCAAACCCTAGGAAAGCTTCTAGAAGGAGGGGGGGAACTTGCCCCCCACTCCTCCCTCCTTGGCCGCCGGCCTAGGGCTTGGGGGAGGGGCTAGGGCTGGCGCACACCCCTCTATATATAGAGGGCTGGGGCGCACCCTCCCCCCACACCTCCTCCTCAAGCCCTAGCCGCCCTGCTGCCCTCCTCTCTCTCTCCCTCCCGACTACACGTAGGCGAAGCCCTGCTGCAGAAACTCTCCACCACTTGCACCGCGCCGTCGTGTTGTAGATCCAATCCGTCTCTACACCATAATTGCTGGACCGAGGAAGAAGGAGACGTCGAGGTGCTGCACGTGTGCATCTCTCGGAGGCATCGCCACTTGCGGTGTTAGATCGGATCGGATCGCGAAGAGGAGAAGCGAGTACGACTACATCACCCACGTTCCGTCGAACGTTCCGTTGTGCGAATCTTCAAGGGTATGAAGATCTCATCTAGTCCCCCTCGTTGTTTTCATCTCCTAGATTAGATCTTGGCTTTCCCGTTCGCATCCGTATAATTTTTTTGATTTACTATGCTGCGAAACCCTTCAGTGGTATCAGAGCTAGATCTATGTGTAGATGTGATTCACGAGTAGAACGCAACATGGTTGTTGCGGGCGTTGATGTTTTCTGTTGCAAGCCTATTGTTTTTGTTTTTCTTATGACGCGGGATAGTGAGATTGAAGCGGTCCAGGCCAACCTTACGCGACATTGTTCGCGAGACCGGCTCCGCACTTGACGTGTGGCTTGTTCCACACATGCGGCTGGTGGATGCCAGTTTCTCTCACTATAGTTGTCATGGGATTTACACCGGAGTTTGGCAACCATAATATCACCGTTGTGGCTTTCCGTAGATAAGAATCGTTCTTAGCTTGCTACTCCCATAAGCCACGTAAAACATGCAACAACAAAGTAGAGGCGTCTAACTTGTTTTTGCAGGGAGTGTTTTCTGTGATATGGTATGGCCCAAGATGTTACGTGTATGTTGTATGCAATGATCATGTTTTGTAATGTTTCACGACTTTCATTTCGATGAGTACACAATCGGCAGGAGCCATATGGTTGTCTTTATAATTGTGTATGACTTGTGTGTCAACTTCTTATACGCCATGTAATAGTTTCACTTTATCGCTAAGTAGTTAGCAATAGTTGTAGTTGCTATTCGTGGTGGAGGCAATCATGGTGGAGTGATGGAGATCATGCCGACACGCACAAGATGGAGATCATTGCGCGAAGATTGGCTATACCATGTCACATAAAGTTATATGCATGTGATGTTTATCCTTTTATGTATCTTATTATGCTTAGATCGCGACGGTAGCATTATAAGATGATTCCTCACTTAAAGATCAAGATAAAACTGTGTTCTCCCCATGTATGCACCGTTGCGAAAGTTCGTCGTGTCCAAGCATCACATGATGATCGGGTGCTATAGACTCTACGTTCACATACAACGGGTGCAAGCCGCTTTACACGCGAAAATACTTGGGTTTGACTTGACGAGCCTAGCATGTACAGACATGGCCTCGGAACACATGAACCGAAAGGTTAAGCATGAGTCATATGAATGATATGATCGACACTTCGTTGTCCACCATTGAGACCACATCTCTTCTCGTGAAGATCGGATTAGGTGTGGTGAATTTGGATCATGTTCACTAAACAACTTGAGGGATGTTGAATTTAGTGGGAGTTCATCTAGTAATTTGATTAAAGTTGAACTAGTTATCATGAACATAGTCTAATTTGTACTTGCAAACATTGTAGATCAAATGGCTAAGTCCAACTTCAACTTCAACGTTTTTGCTGAGAAGGAAAAGCTTAGAAACAATGGGTCTAACTTCAAGAATCGGTTCTAATCGAGAATCATTCTCTCTGCGGTCAAACGACTATGTCCTTGAGAATGCGCTAGGTGACGCCTATAGATGCTACCGATGAGAAAGCTGTCTATCGATCAAGAAAGATGATTATGGTGTGATTAAGAGAACCATGTTGTTTGCTATGGAATCGGACCTTCAAAATCGTTTTGAAGACTATCCTGCCCTTTGAGATTCTTGAGGAGCCGAAAACCATGTTTCGGACTCAGTCCGCTCGAGAGATATGAGATCTCCGAGAAATTCTTTAACCGCAAGATGGAGGAAGGGAGCTCCGTTAGTGAGCACGCCATAAAGATGTCGGGCTACACTCAACGCCTTGAGCAATCGGATCAAGATTCCAGAGGAGCTCAAGATTGACATGGTTCTGCAATCACTCCCTCCCAGCTACAAAAGTTTTGTAGTGACTCATAATCAGATTGGTTCCACTGATACGATCACCGAGCTCTTCGCAAAGCTGAAGGCTACGGAGGTGGACATCAAAAAGGATAATCATGTGTTGATGGTCAACAAGCCCCCCACCTTCAAGAAAGGTAAGGGTGCAAAGAAGCCCTTCAAGAAAGGAGGCGGCAAGCGCGTTGCCCCTGCTGAGAAGAAGCTCAAGTCTGGACCTAAGCCGGACACTGAGTGCTTATATTGCAAGGACAAGGGTCACTGGAAGTGCAACTGTCCGAAGTACTTAGCGGACAATAAGGCTGACACCATCAAAGGTATATTTGATATACATGTTATTGATGTTTTACTTACTAGCCCTCGTTGTAGTGCCTGGGTATTTGATACTGGTTCAGTTGCTAATATTTGTAACTCTAAACAGGAGCTACGGAATAGACGGCGGCTTGCGAGGGATGAGGTGACGATGCGCGTTGGCAACGGATCAAGAGTTGATGTGATGGCCGTCGACACGCTCTCCTTAGTTTTAACTTTGGGATTAGTTTTAAACCTTAATAATTGTTATTATGTGCCTGCGTTGAGCATGAACATTATTTCTGGACCGTGTTTATTGCAAGACGGTTATTCATTTAAATCGGATAACAATGGTTGTTCTATTTATATGAGTAACATCTTTTATGGTCATGCACCTGCTGTGAATGGTTTATTTTTTCTGAATCTCGAAAGGGATGAAACACACATCCATAACATCGAGGCTAAGAGATGCAAAGTAGATAGTGATAATACTACTTATTTGTGGCACTGTCGTCTAGGTCATATTGGTGTAAAGCGCATGAATAAACTCCATTCAGATGGACTTTTGGAGTCTCTTGATTTTGAATCATTTGACACATGCGAACCATGCCTCATGGGCAAGATGATCAAAACCCCGTTCTCCAGAATGATGGAGCGAGCAACATACTTGTTGGAAATCATACATACCGATGTGTGCGGACCGATGAGTGTTTCGACGCGCGGTGGATATCGCTATTTTCTCACTTTTACCGATGACTTAAGTAGATATGGGTATATATATTTAATGAAACATAAATCTGAAACATTTGAAAAGTTCAAGGAATTTTAGAATAAAGTGGAGAACCATCGTAACAGAAAGATTAAGTTTCTATGATCCGATCGTGGAGGTGAATATTTGAGTTATGATTTTCTCACGCATCTTAAAGCAAGCGGAATCGTTTCGCAACTCACGCCACCCGGAACACCACAGCGCAATGGTGTGTCTGAACGCAGGAATCGAACCCTATTAGATATGGTCCGATCGATGATGTCTCTTACTGATTTGCCGTTATCATTTTGGAGTTATGCATTAGAAACCGCTGCATTCACTTTAAATAGGGCACCATCTAAATCCGTTGAGACGACACCATATGAACTATGGTTTGGTGCTAAACCTCAGTTGTCGTTTCTTAAAGTTTGGGGATGCGAAGCTTACGTCAAGAAGTTGATGCCGGACAAGCTCGAACCCAAAGCGGAGAAATGCGTCTTCATAGGATACCCTCAGGAAACTATTGGGTATACCTTCTATCACAGAACCGAAGGCAAAGTGTTTGTCGCAATGAACGGTTCCTTTCTTGAGAAGGAGGTTCTCTCGAAAGAAGTGAGTGGGAGGAAAGTAGAGCTAGACGAGGTTGTTGAACCTTCTCTTGAGTTGGAGAGTAGCGCAGCACCTAAAATTGTTCCAGGTCACCGCACTAAAAATAGAGGAAGCTAATGACAAGGATCATGAAGCTCAGACGATGTCGCATCTTGAACGTCGCAGGTCGACAAGGTCGCGTGTCCCTCCTGAGTGGTACGACAACCCTGTCTTGACTGTCTTGTTGGTAGAAGACAGTGAACCTACGAACTATGAGGAAGCGATGATGAGCCTAGACTCTGAGAAATGGCTAGAAGCCATGAAATCCGAATTGGGATCCATGAGCGAAAACCAAGTATGGACTTTGGTGGACCCTCCTAGCGACCGAAAGGCCGTTGAGTGCAAATGGATCTTCAAGAAGAAAACGGACGCGGATGGTAATGTTACCGTCTATAAAGCACGGCTTGTCGCGAAAGGTTTTCGACAAGTTCAAGGTGTTGACTACGATGAGACTTTCTCTCCCGTAGCGATGTTTAAGTCCATTCGGATTTTATTAGCAATTGTTGCGTTTCATGATTATGAAATATGGTAGATGGATGTCAAGACTGCTTTCCTCAATGGCAACATTGATGAAGAGTTTTATATGATGCAACCCGAAGGTTTTGTCGATCCTAAGGATGCTGATAAAGTGTGCAAACTTCAGCGTTCCATTTATGGACTGAAGCAAGCATCTCGGAGTTGGAACCTTCATTTTGATCAAGTGATCAAGAGCTTTGGATTTGTTCCAAATTGCTACGAAGCTTGTATCTACGAGGAAGTGAGTGGGAGCTCAGTGACATTTCTGGTACTATATGTGGATGACATATTGATTATTGGAAATGACATTAACATGCTTAACGATGTGAAGAGTTATTTGAACAAGTGTTTTTCAATGAAAGACCTAGGTGAAGCTTCTTATATATTGGGCATCAAAATCTATAGAGATAGACAAAGACGCCTGATAGCTTTAAGCCAGAGTACATACCTAGACAAAGTTCTGAAAACAGAATGGATAAGGCAAAGAAATGTTCAGTGCCTATGTTGTCAGGTAAGATATTGAGCAAGGCTTAGTGTCCAGCTACGGTGAATGATAGAGAATCTATGAGCAAAGTGCCTTATGCCTCGGCCATAGGTTCTATCATGTATGCCATGCTGTGTACTAGACCGGATGTGTCCAATGCTCTTAGTTTGACGAGCAGGTACCAAAGTGATCCAGGAGTGGAACACTGGACAGCCGTGAAGAACATCCTAAAGTACCTAAATAGGACTAAAGAAATGTTCTTAGTCTATGGAGGTGATGAACAGCTTGTCGTAAAGGGTTACGTCGACGCGAGTTTCGACACCGACAAGAATGATTCTAAATCTCAGACAGGATACGTTTATATTTTGAATGGAGGAGCTGTGAGCTAGGCAAGCTGCAAGAAAAGCGTGATCGCGGGATCTACAGTAGAAGCGGAATATATGGCTGCTGCAGAAGCGTCAAGTGAAGGAGTTTGGATCAGGAACTTCATCACTGAGCTTGGCGTGGTTCCAAGTGCATTGGACCCACTGGAGATATTGTGTGACAACACTGGCGCCATAGCACTCGCTAAGGAACCAAGATATCATCCAAAGACCAAGCATATCAACCGCAAGTTTCATATAATCCGAGATTATATAGTAGATGGAGATCTGAAGATTAGCAAAGTAAATACAAATCTGAATGTCGCAGATCCATTGACTAAACCTCTTCCACGTGTAAAACATGATCAGCACCTTAGTGCCATGGGTGTGAGATTGTTGCCAAATGTAAACTAGATTATTGACTCCAGTGAAAGTGGGAGACTGTTGGAATTATGCCCTAGAGGCAATAATAAAGATGTTATTATTATAATTCTTGTTCATGATAAAGTTTATATTCCATGCTAGAATTGTATTAAGCGGAAACTTTAATACTTGTGTGGTTTGTGAACAACACCGTGTACCTAGTATGCCTCTATGGACTAGCTCATTGATTAATGATGGTTAAGGTTTCCTAACCATAGACATGAGTTGTCGATTAATAATGAGATCATATCATTGGGAGAATGATATGATGGACAGACCCAAACTAAGCGGAGCAATTAAATCGTGTCATCGTGTTCATCTTTGTGAAGCTTTTCTTATGTCAAATATTGTATTCCTTAGACCATGAGATAATACAAATCCCTGGTATCAAAATAAAGCTTTGAGGTCATCAAACGTCATCCGATGAAAGGGTGATCATAAAGGTGTCTCTTAGGTGATCGGAAAGTACCTGTTGGGTTGTATGTATCGAGATGGGATTTGTCCCTCCCAAGTCGGAGAGATATACTTCGGGCCCACTCGGTGATCGATATCAACACCGCTTGCAAGCATGTGGTTAAGGAGTTAATCACAACGTGATATCGGATTATGGAACGAGTAAAGTACTTGCTGTGAACGAGATTGAACTAGGTATGACGGTACCGACGATCAAATCTCGGGCAAGTAAAATATCGCGAGACGAAGGGAATATATATGGGATTGATTGAATCCTGCCATCGTGGTTCATCCGATATGATCATCGATGAATGTGTGGGAGTCAATATGGGTTTCCAGACCCCGCTGTTGATTATTGATATAAGATCATGTCTGCATGTTCTTGAACCCGAAAGGTCACACACTTAACGTGTCTCGACGCTAGGATAGATTGGATAATTGGTTTATGAGTTTTTGTTCGGAGTCTCGGATGGGATCCGGGACATCACGAGAGGTTTCGGAATGGTCCGGAGAATAAGATTCATATAAGGCAATGCAGTTTTTGGAGTTCAGAATTGTTTCGGGTTAATCGGTATTGTACCCGAAGCTTCTAGAACCTTCCGGAGGGGGACCAACGTGGCCCACCTGCCGGGAGGGGGCATGGGCCTATTAGGGAGTGCCCTGGCCACATTGGGCCAGGGGGACAAGGCCCCATAGGGCCCAGTCGGCCAGATCTAGGGCAAACCCTAGGAAAGCTTCTAGAAGGGGGGAAACTTGCCCCCCACTCCTCCCTCCTTGGCCTCCGGCCTAGGGCTTGGGGGAGGGGCTAGGGCTGGGGCGCACCCTTCCCCCCACACCTCCTCCTCAATCCCTAGCCGCCCTGTTGCCCTCCTCTCTCTCTCCCTCCCGACTGCACGTAGGCGAAGCCCTGCTGCAGAAACTCTCCACCACTTGCACCGCGCCGCCGCGTTGTAGATCCAATCCGTCTCTCCACCATACTTGCTGGACCAAGGAAGGAGGAGACGTCGAGGTGCTGCACGTGTGCATCTCTCGGAGGCATCGCCACTTGCGGTGTTAGATCGGATCGGATCGCGAGGAGGATAAGCGAGTACGACTACATCACCCACGTTCCGTCGAACGTTCCGCTGTGCGAATCTTCAAGGGTATGAAGATCTCATCTAATCCCCCTCGTTGTTTGCATATCCTAGATTAAATCTTGGCTTTCCCGTTTGCATCCGTAGAATTTTTTTGATTTACTATGCTGCGAAACCCTTCACAAAGTCCATACTTGGTTTTCGCTCATGGATCCCAATTCGGATTTCATGGCCTCTAGCCATTTCTCAGAGTCTAGGCTCATCATTGCTTCCTCATAGTTCGCAGGTTCACTGTTGTCTAACAACAAGACGGTTAAGATAGGGCTTCCGTACCATTCAGGAGTGGCACGTGACCTTGTCGACCTGCGAAGTTCAGTAGTAGCATCGTCCGAAGTTTCATGATCCTCGTCATTAGCTTCCTCTCTTGTTGGTGCGACGACCTTTGGAACAATTTCAGTGTTCTCGGCGCCCAACTCGAGAGAAGGTTCAATAACCTAGTCTAGCTCTACCTTCCTCCCACTCACTTCTTTCGAGAGAAACTCCTTCTCAAGAAAGGATCCGTTCTTTGCAACAAACACTTTGCCTTCGGATCTATGGTAGAAGGTATACCCAATCGTTTCCTTAGGGTATCCTATGAAGACGCATTTCTCCGCTTTGGGTTCGAGCTTGTCCGGCATCAACTTCTTGACGTAAGCTTCGCATCCCCAAACTTTAAGAAACGACAACTTAGGTTTAGCACCAAACCATAGTTCATACGGTGTCGTCTCAACGGATTTAGATGGTGCCCTATTTAAAGTGAATGCAGCGGTTTCTAATGCATAACCCCAAAATGATAACGGAAAATCTGTAAGAGACATCATCGATCGCACCATATCTAATAGAATTCGATTCCGGCGTTCAGACACACCATTGCGCTGTGGTGTTCCGGGTGGCATGAGTTGCGAAACGATTATGCTTGCTTTAAGATGCGTGAGAAAATCATAACTCAAATATTCACCTACACGATCAGATCATAGAAATTTAATTTTCCTGTTACGATGGTTTTCCACTTCGTTATGAAATTCTTTGAACTTTTCAAACGTTTCAGGTTTATGTTTCATTAAATAGATATACCCATATCTACTTAAGTCATCAGTAAAAGTGAGAAAATAGCGATATCCACAGCGCGTTGAAACACTCATTGGTCCGCATACATTGGTATGTATGATTTCCAATAAGTCTGTTGCTCGCTCCATTATTCCAGAGAACGGGGTTTTGATCATCTTGCCCATGAAGCACGGCTCGCACGTGTCAAATGATTCAAAATAAAGAGACTCCTAAAGTCCATCAGAATAGAGTTTCTTCATGCGTTTTACACCAATATGACCTAGAAGGCAGTGCCACAAATAAGTCGGATTATCACTCTCTACTTTGCATCTCTTAGCCTCAATGTTATGGATGTGCGTTTCATTGCTTTCGAGATTCAGAAGAAATAAACCATTCACAACAGGTGCATGACCATAAAAGATGTTATTCATATAAATAGAACAACCATTATTCTCTGATTTAAATGAATAACCGTCTTGCAATAAACACGATCCAGATATAATGTTCATGCTCAACGCATGCACATAATAACACTTATTAAGGTTTAAAACTAATCCCGAAGGTAAAACTAAGGAGAGTGTGCCGACGGCCATCACATCAACTTTTGATCCATTGCCAACGCGCATCGTCACCTCATCCCTTGCTAGCCGCTGTCTATTCCGTAGCTCCTGTTTCGAGTTACAAATATTAGCAACTGAACCAATATCATATACTCAGGCACTACAACAAGCGCTAGTAAGGTAAACATCAATAACATGTATATCAAATATACCTTTAATGATGCCAGCCTTCTTGTCCGCTAAGTACTTCGGACAGTTGTGCTTCTAGTGACCCTTGTCCTTGCAATAGAAGCACTCAGTGTCCGGCTTAGGTCCAGACTTGAGCTTCTTCTCAGCAGGGGCAACGCGCTTGCCGCTGCCTTTCTTGAAGGATTTCTTTGCACCCTTAGCTTTCTTAAAGCTAGTGGTCTTGTTGACCATCAACACATGATTATCTTTCTTGATATCCACCTCCGCAGCTTTCAGCTTAGCGAAGAGCTCAATGATCGTATCAGTGGAACCAATTTGATTGTGAGTAACTACAAAACCTTTGTAGCTAGGAGGGAGTGATTGCAGAACTCTATAAATCTTGAGCTCTTCTAGAATCTTGCAGTCTAGTTGCTCAAGACGTTGAGTGTAGCCCGACATCTTAATGGCGTGCTCACTAACGGAACTCCCTTCCTCCATCTTGCAGTTAAAGAACTTCTCAAAGATTTCATATCTCCCAGAATGGGCCTGAGTCTGAAACATGGTTTTCAGTTCCTCAAGTATCTCATAGGGCCCGGCGAACTCCTCAAAACGATTTTGAAGTTCCGTTTCCATAGCAAACAACATGGTACTCTTAATCACTCCATAATCATCTTTGCGTGACTGATAACCAGCTTTTTCATCAGCCGGCGCATCAATAGCAGGGGCGTCACCTAACGCTTTCTCAAGTACATAGTCTTTTTGTCCGTCAGCGAGAATGATTCTCAGATTGCGGAACCAGTTGGTGAAGTTAGACCCATTGTTCTTAAGCTTTTCTTTCTCAGCAAAAACATTGAAGTTGAAGTTGGACTTAGCCATTTGATCTACAAAATTTGCAAATACAATTTGGACTATGTTCATGACAACTAGTTCAACTTAATCAAATTACTAGATGAACTCCCACTAAATTCAACATCCCTCAAGTTGTTTAGTGAACACGATCCAAATTCACCACACCTAATCCGATCTTCACGAGAAGAGATGTGGTTTCAATGGTGGACAACAAAGTGTCGATCATATCATTCATATGACTCATGTTTAACCTTTCGGTTCGTGTGTTCCGAGGCCATGTCTATACATGCTAGGCTCGTCAAGTCAAACCCAAGTATTTCCGCGTGTGCAAAACTGGCTTGCATCCGTTGTATGTGAACGTAGAGTTTATAGCACCCGATCATCACGAGGTGCTTGAAAACGACGAACTTTCGCAACGGTGCATACATGGGGAGAACACAATTTTATCTTGATCTTCAAGTGAGGAATCATCTTATAATGCTACCGTTACGATCTAAGCATAATAAGATATAAAAGGATAAACATCACATGCATATAATTTTATGTGACATGGTATAGCCAATCTCCGCGCAATGATCTCCATCTTGTGCGCGCCAGCATGATCACCATCACTCCACCATGATTGCCTCCACCACGAATAGCAACTACAACTATTGCTAACTACTTAGCAATAAAGTAAAGCTATTACATGGCGTATAAGAAGTTGACACGCAGGTCATACACAATTATAAAGACAACCATACGGCTCTTGCCGGTTGTGAACTCATCGACATGCAAGTTGTGAAATATTACAAAACATGATCATTGCATACATCTCAATTCATACACATCATGTCTTTGGCCATACCATATCACAAAACACTCCCTGCAAGAACAAGTTAGACGCCTCTACTTTGTTGTTGAATGTTTTACATGGATTATGGGAGTAACAAGCTAAGAATGATTCTTACCTACGGAAAGCCACAACGGTGATATTATGGTTGCTAACATCCGTTGTAAATCCCATGACTACTATAGTGAGAGAAACTGGCATCCACTAGCCACATGTGTGGAACAAGCCACACGTCAAGTGCGGAGCCGGTCTCGCGAACGAGGTCGCATAAAGTTGGCCTGGACCGCTTAGATCTCACTATGCCGCGCCATAAGAAATACAACAACAAGAGGTTTGCAACAGAAAATATCAACGCCCGCAATAAGCATGTTACGTTCTACTCGTGAAACACATCTACGCATAGATCTACCTCTGATACCACTGAAGGGTTTCGCAGCATAGTAAATCAAAAAGATTCTACGGATGCGAACAAGAAAGCCAAGATCTAATCTAGGAGATGTAATCAACGAGAGAGATTGATGAGATCTTCATACCCTTGAAGAAATCGCACAGCGGAAACGTTCAACGGAACGTGGTTGACGTAGTCGTACTCGCCGTCTCCTCCTCGCGATCCGATCCGATCCTACGCTGCAAGTGGCGGCGCCTCCGAGAGATGCACACGAACGGTGCAGCAACGTCTCCTCCTTTCCTTGGTCCAACAAGAATGATGGAGAGATAGATTGGATCTGCAGCACGACGGCATGGTGCTTATGGTGGGGAGTTTCTGCGGCAGGGCTTCGCCTACGCGCGGTCGAGAGAGAGAGAGGTGGAGGGGCAGCAGTAGGACGACGACTAGGGTTAGAGGAGTGTGGGGGAGGCTGCGCCCCTGCCCTCCTTATATAGGGGGCTGGCCGGCCCCCTTGACTCCTCCTCCAAGCCCTAGGGCGGCGGCTCAAAGGGTGGAGTGGGGGGCAAGTCATCCCCCCTCTTCTAGAAGGTTTCCCTAGAGTTTCTCCTAGGGATGGCCGGCTGGGCCTTAGGGGCCTTGTGCCCCTGGCCCAAAGTGGCCAGGGCACTTCCCCTTAGGCCCACGCAGGCCTACGACAAGTGGGCCCACGTTGGTCCCACTCCGGAACCTTCTAGAACCTTCCGGTACAATACCGATAAACTCCAAAACGATTCCGAAATCCAAAAACTGCTTTCCTTTATATGAATCTGTTATCGCCATATTTTGGCCAAAGAAGGAGATGGGCCGTGATCAAGATGGGCTTGGAAGATGCGTATATTCAACGTGTTGTTGGATCGGCCTAGTACGTAGAATTGGGCTAAATTGCCCGTGTATCTTGTATCATAGTAGGTTTCGTGTTAGTTTAGGTTCCGTTTCAGTTTAGGTAAAGATAGAGTTGTAGAGTTATTTCAAAAGTAGAGAGAGTCTCCGGACTATAAATATGTACCTAAGGTTATTGAGAAAAAGAGGACAATCACGTTCACAACAAACACAATCTCAAGATCGCCACCCCTTGTTCTAGGGTTTCTTTCGTAGTAATATACGCCTAGATCGCATCTCGCGATCTAGGCAAGATTTTTACTTATGCTATTTAGTGTTACTCGCATCAAGCTTTGTTGATGGCGAGTAACACTACTATCGTGGGATTTGTTGAGGCTAGCATCGGTGTTCTTCGTTATAATCGCTTGATTTTGCTACCTCTAGTTGTCTCGCTACCTTTGCACCTTTTCCCAAGCGCAAGGGTAGCACCTTGCTTGGTCTTTATTTAGCCGATTCGACCGTTACGGTTGTGCCTTGCTCGCCAAGGTTTAGTTTGATATCTACGTCGCCTTACAAACGGGTTGAACGATCCAAAGAGTACATATGGACGTGGCTTATTCGCTCTAGAGAAGTTGTTCCGTAATTAACTTTACGTTGGTTATTAGGCCTCTAGGGTTAATATTCTTCATCTTTGTACATACCGAGCTCAATTACGTGTAGGACGCTCCAGCTTACGTGGTGAAAACATTAAACCGTCAGAGATCGATTTAACTTGTAGTGATCAAGCAAAACCCCATGTTATCGTAAATCTAATGCAGAACCATGATAGCAATCGGCTCTAGGAGCCGATTTACAGTGGAAACCTGGAGCCGGTCACGGCTCGAATTTTACGATACTTGTTTACCATGCAGAAATCAATCGAGCAATCCTTCACCTTCCCGACCAGGTATAGGTCAGTGGCACTCGAACCAAGCCGTATGCGTGTCGGAGTTTTGCGGGCTGCGTTGCGAGGGACCAGGCCCACCAGCAGCCTGGAGCCTCCGGCTCTTCGTGTTGCTCGTCGCTGCCCACCGGTGAGTTTTGACAGCAACACATTCGCACGCCGGTGGGACCTTCAACAACGCCTACATCAACATCCGACGCAATGGAGAATGCACTACCACGCATTTACGAGCTTCTCAAGAGCACAAGGCGAAGTATGACGAGATCGAAATCTCTTCAAGCCGATCTCATCGGCTTTTGAGAGGACCCGTAAACATGGCATCAAGTGGAGGGGTTCTCCCGAGGGTTCTCGATGAGGTGGATCTGTTCCTTCGGAGGAGCGCACTGAGCTCTACGACAGAAGTCAACTACATGGTGGCTCATTCTCTCGCACCGCCATTCTCGAGAGCCCGTGAACGCTGAGCGGTCGCGGTTCGCGTAGTTCAGAAATCATGAAACATCGATCTCCGCCGGGCCTACCTTAGGGACTCACCAGGAGAAAGACCGCCTGACTAGGCCGCATGCCATTCACGCTTGCAGCCCCGTGAGCCACCGTGAGCAGCGGCGACGTCGCCTATAAGGTCGAGGCGATCGCCAATTCCTGTTCGAGCCGCCTAAGGAAATCCCACACGGATACATATGCACCTACGCGTCGGATCGCAACAACCGCCACGCACCAACCAGATTGCAACCGCTGGAGTTTCGGCGGGGTTCCGGGCAGGAGCTCCGAACAAAGCGTTCGAGCAGCGATGTATGCCGTGGACGCCGATAACAAAGCGTATAGCCAAGTATGCCACTGGAACAAGTCATGAGAATCTAGCCTCGCTCAAACAAAGGAGCAAATCCGTACCATCATCCGAGAGACCAGTCGGCTTGCGTCAAGAGAAGGACAATCGGCTATTCAAAGCCGCATTTCAACGAAGTTTGATCGATTCCGCCGCCCAAGTATCGGCTCCCGAGTTCTCAAGGTTTAGCGGGTCGGAAGGATCGAGCTCAATCGAGCACGTAGCCGATACCGCACAACTAGGCATAATTTCGCATCGGATCGATGCGCAAGGTTTTTTGCGCAATCTCGACAGACCGCTTTTGGGTGGTACACCTCGCCACCCGATTCGATTCATACCGAAGCAATCGGAAGAGCAGCCCACATCCAAGCACCATTCGTAGGCTACCGAGGCTGGCATCGCACTGGCGCAGTGCGGAAGCGGGGAGAAACAGAGCGAGTACATCCAGCCAGACCGCCAAGAACCGATGTTACTCCGCCGCTTAATCGAGAAGGAAGCGAATCGGCAAGTGTTGGGTCTCTCGGCATCCATCAAGGATCCGCTTTCAAGTAGAGTATAACTCATTGGCACATGGCCTGTAAACCGACGATGTATGAACAGCGCCACCGAGTTATACCAAGACAAGTTCAAGCGTCCGATAGGCCTGGTCGACATGTAAGAAGGTGATCCACGCAAGACCGTGAGGTGGCCGTGGCTGAATGGGCTCGGGGGCACCGTGTCCCGCAAATGGGTGAAACAAAGAAGGGCCTGCAAAAGGGTTCGACTTCGACGTGAGCAAAGCTGAGCAGATTTTCGATTTACTGCTGAAAGAGAAGCAGCCGAGGTTACCCAACGACCATAAAATCCCCACGGCTCAGGAAATGAACGGGAGACCATACTGCAAGTGGCATCACTCGTTCACCCACACCACCAATGACGCAAAGAGCTACGTCAAATCCAAATGGCGATAGAGCAAGGCCGTTCGATCCTTGGGCTTCGCCATGAAAGTGGACACAAACCCATTTCCCAAGGCCAACATGGTAGAACTCGCGCTCCGCGAGGCACCAGCTGGATTTTTCGTTCGGTGTTAATATGGCAGGGTCTGGGTACCACCATGACACGTACAAGGAGGAAGGTGGTCGCTCTCGGGGCAAAGAAAGAGAAGAGGCTGGTCCATGCGACCGGCCCGGCCATAACGACAGGCGGTACTTAACAGAGGAACATGTGAGGAGAGTGCGGTATCAGAAGCCGCACTCCACGCATCTCCTTAACAAGTATGAGCGTCAGTATGACCAACGGCGCCAGCGCGATGGAGACGACAAAGGATATGAGCACCTCGCTAGGGGACCGTCAAAAGGAAAGGAAGGCGCAGACAAACATTGGAATTGTCCTTTCTTCAAGTACTGCTGGGACGCGGGAATGAGCCGATTGCCTACAATGACAACTCGCCGGAGTGGATGCAGAGGAAGGACACGAGGCCGGTTTCAGATTCAAACGCTAGGGCCTCTCCCACCTCGAGCCGTCACAGGAGTCCGCCGAGCAAAGGACCTCGAGAAGCCAAGGGATGACAAGGAAGAAGACAGATATCACCGTCAAGATGGTGTCCAGACGGACTCACATACCCAAAAGCGAGAGTGCAGCGGCACAGAATTTGAGGAAGTCAAGACGCAGGTATCTCCACGCTTTAAAGAAAGCGCGTCGATCTAGCCGTTAAAGTCGGCAGACTTGGAAACGGAGACCGCCGACAAAGAAAGAGTGGCGCCCAAACAATAAAAAGCCGATGCACGTACATCGGCCGGTACATATATGGTGTTCATACTCCGCCGAGTTCGCGCGCCAAGAACCAATGAGCTACCAAAGGGCACAGTCGATCGCGCCCACGGCCGTTATTTTTGAGAAGCCACGTGAGAAGGGCTACAAACATCTAAAAGCCCTGCACCGCGAGGTTACATCAATGGGCAACCCGTCAAGAAGATGTTGGTGGACACCGGCGCAATCAATATCATGCCGTACTCCATGCTACGACGCTTGGGACGCCCATCTGCAGATCCGATCAAAGTTAACGCCACGTTAAGCGACTTCAACGCCGCCTTCTAAACACAAGGCGTCGAACGTGGATCCGATAAAGGCGTAAAACCATACCCACGCCATTTTCGTCGTGAATGCAAAAGTACCTACGCTGTCTTGCTAGGTAGAGATTGATTCACGCTAATTGCTGCATTCCATCCACGATGCACCAAGCGCCTCATACAAGGGACGGAGATGAAGTGGAGGTCATCCATGCAGATGATTCTATCGAGGTTTCCATAGCTGGCATGAACGTCTGGGAAGCAGAAGACCAAGAGCCGATCTCTGGAATTAGTTTAGACGGCTGTGAGCGCATTGAAGCTACAAAAAACGGGGTGAGGCTGGTCTTATCCACTGGCCTGACAGAGTAGAAAAGTCCACAACCATACGTGGTACGGCCGATCCTCGCGATCGGCCACAAAAAATGAAAAGCACCAATCACACGACAAGAGGATCATGCAGTCGTAGCAGGGAGATGCCATGCCATTGTAAAACAATAAGGTGTAAACCATCCTTGACTAATGCAAGCAAAAAGGGGGCCGATTCAGGCAATCGGCCCAAATTATTTTTGTTACCCTCACCCACTGTTTGCCCTGTGTTTACCATCGATTTGACAGGTGACGGAAAGCTAGGGTATGGGTTTACATCTGCTGATGATCTAGAAGAGATCGACATTGGTCCTGGGGATAAGCCACGACCAACATTTATCAGCAAGAAGTTAGACCCGAGTCTGCAGGGTCCGATGATAGCCCTGTTGAAACAATATCCAGACTGCTTCGCCTGGGACTATACAGAGATGCCTGGGTTAGACAGGAGCATTATTGAGCATAGACTCCCGCTTAAAAAAGGATTTCGGCCATTTCAGCAGCGAGCACGAAAAATGAAGGCCGAAATTCTGGAAGAAGTCAAAAAAGAGGTCGAGAAAATGTTGACGGCCAAGTTAATCAGGCCATGCAGGTATGCTGAGTGGATTTCTAGTATAGTACCTGTAGAGAAAAAGGATGGCCGATGGCGTGTTGCCATAGATTTTCGGGATCTAAACAGAGCTACCCCAAAGGATGAGTATCCGATGCCGGTGGCAGAGACGTTAATTAACGCAGCAGCTGGTCATAAAATCCCGAGCTTCATGGATGGCAATGCCGGTTACAACCAAATTTTTATGGCTCCAGAAGATATACACAAGACGGCGTTCAGAGTCCCAGGCTCAGTGGGGTTGTTCGAGTATGTAGTCATGACGTTCGGACTGAAGAATGCCGGCGCCACTTACCAAAGGGCCATGAATTACATTTTCCATGATCTGATCGGCAAGTTGGTGGAAATTTACATCGATGACGTGGTGGTCAAGTCTGCTTCCGTGCACGGACACTTGGACGATCTTCAGCGCGTTCTGGACCGAACAAGAAAATTCGGGCTACGGATGAATCCAAAGAAGTGTGCCTTCGGGGTCACGGCCGGTCAGTTCTTGGGTTTTTTGGTCCATGAACGAGGGATTGAGATCGGCCTGAAAAGTCAGGAGGCAGTGCGAACAATGAAGCCACCCACTACAAAGAAAGAACTGCAGTCTCTCATCGGCAAGATCAACTTCGTCAGAAGATTCATCTCCAATCTGTCAGGAAGAATAGAGCCATTCATGGGACTGGTGAAAATTAAAGCTGACGAGGAATTTCGCTGGGGGGGCAGAACAACAACGAGCCTTTGACGAAATCAAGGAATATCTGACGAAGCCGCCAGTGTTGGTTCCGCCCACCGGACGCACCATTCTACATTTACTTGTCGCTGGTCGACACGCCCATCGCCTCGGTGGTGGTACAAGTTTATGATGGGCTAGAGCGAGTCGTATTTTACGTAGCGTATGATGCCGGACGCGGAGACAAGGTATCCCGATATCGATAAGTTGTGCCTCACTGTTTTTCACCGCACCAAGATGCGCCACATTTTGCTATCGCCAGAGATCATCATCATATGCAACCGTCAGACGTCATAAAGCACATCTTTGCCGGCTCCTATGTTAAAAGGCCGACGGGCAAATGGATGTTTGCATTATCGAGTTTGACATCCGTATCAACCCGCGAAAGCGATTAAGGGACGGCGGCCGATCTTATCGCTGAAAGGATCAACACTAACATAGAAGCACCGCCATAAGAGCGTGGGCTATGTTTTTCGACGGATCGATTTGTGACGATGGTCATGCGGCATTTTACTCGTGTCGCCTCGGGGCAACATTTTCCTTCTCCATCGATTGTCTACCTCTCGCACCAACAATGTAGCCGAGTACGAGGCGATACGCAAGGGAATGGAGTTACTCCTCGGGAGCGAGCGTGAGAAATTTTGGAGACTCCAAGTTGGTGATTTCCCAACTCACGGAGGAGTACAAGTGTGAGAGCGAGTCCCTCTTCCCATTATGGTTGCACCGGTGAGATGATGGCACAGTCGGTACATAAACTTCACCGATCCCACGGTCGCAGAATCTGAGGCAAATGATCTTGCACAATGGCTTGTGCTACAAGGATGTAGCGAAGGAGCCGATGTTCGTGCAGTTCTGAAGTCGACGATCGAGAGCCGATATCTTCAATTACTTGAAGGATTCGCTCGAGGCACCTAAACGGATAAGGTACAAAGCCATGAAGTATGTGCTTATTGGGGATGACATGTTTTACAGGACTCTGGAAGGATTATTGCTCAAATGTCTGGGGACAGCCGAGGCTAATCGGCTCCTACACGAGGTACACGAAGGCGCCTGTGGAACTCACCAATCAGCTCACAAGATGAAATGGTTGATCAGGAGATCAGGGTTTTATTGGCCCACCATGCTTGAGGACTGTTTCAAGTACTACAAAGGATGCCAAGCATGTCAGAAGTTTGGGAAAATTCAGATGGTACCCGCGTCGGCAATGAACCCCATCATCAAGCCTTGGCCATTCCGAGGTTGGGGCATGGATATGATCGGCAAAATCAATCCTCCATCAAGCAAAGGCCACATGTGGATTTTGGCCATCACTGATTATTTCACTAAATGGGTGGAAGCTGTCCCGATGAAATCAGTGAACTCAAAAGATGTTATCAACTTTGTGAAAGAGCATGTCATCCATATATTTGGGATTCCCCAAACTATCACGACCGATGGGGGTTCGGTCTTTATTTCTCAGGAGTTTAGAAAGTTCTGCGAGGACATGGGGATTAAGCTGATCAGATCATCTCCATACTATGCTCAGGCTAATGGGCAAGCTGAAGCATCCAACCAGAGCCTCATCAAGCTGATCAAGAGAAAAGTCGATGAGCACCCTAGGCGTTGGCACGAGGTTTTGTCAGAGGCATTGTGGGCTTATCGCATGTCATGCCATGGGGCGATTAAAACTTCGCCATATCATCTAGTATATGGACAAGAAGCCGTATTGCCTTGGGAAATTACGGCTGGGTCGAGACGGGTCACTTTTCAGGACGATCTAACGACTGAAGAATACGCAACCCTGATGAGTGACAGTGTGGAGGATTTAACCGAGCTCAGGCTGTGGTCACTGGAGAAAATCAAAGATAACAAGGCCAAAGTAGCTCGTGCATACAACAAGAAAGTGAAGCCAAAGGAGTTTCACGTTGGTGATCTGGTATGGGAAGCTGTGTTGCCCTTGGGGACTAAGGATGCAACATATGGTAAATGGTCTCCAAATTGGCACGGGCCGTACAGGGTCGACCAAGTTTTAAGAGGAAACGCGTACATGCTTGAGGAGCTGGACGGCGTAAAATTCCCAGTGGCGGTCAACAGTCAACATCTCAAGAAATATTTCCCAAGCACGTGGGATGTTGGACAGTAAAACTTGAGGGGCCGATACATGAAATCGGCTAAGTAAAAGCACGTGAGACGATGGACAGTAAAAATGTGGGGGCCGATGCTGAAAATCGGCCGAATAAAAGCAAAATGTATAGCCGATGCGCGGTCATCGACTTTAGAGGTTCACACATGTTACAAACAGGTGCCAGTTCGCACATACAAGCTACTGAAGAAATGCTTCGAAGGCGTGGAGGGCGTCAGCACGGACACGATCCACCTCGGCGATCTCAGCTTCGTCATCTTCATCCTTGCTTGTCACTAGTTGTTTGTTCAGGGCACGTTTTTCAATTGGAGATTTGGGTCGCCCGTTTTGATAAAGGGCGCAGTTCGCCCGTTTTGAGAAAGGTCGCAGGTTACCGTTTGAGACTAAGAAGTGACCGTTTAGGTTTGCCTGAGCATGTGACCAAGTCGGACTTTGTCAACGTTTGTGGGAAAACCGGTATGCATCGACTCTTTGAGCTATGGCTTGGTTGACTGAGTAAACGTAACAAGGGGAAAGCCGATGCGTTGCTATCGGCTTCTGGAGCATCGACCTATTTTGGTTATCGGCAAAAATTGGGGCGACAAGAGCAATCTTCGAGAGGACGGATTTTTCATTTCATTCGGTTGGTTGCTTACAAAAGGCCGATCGATTACAAAGGGACTTATTGCTACTAATTCGCTCGGTTCCTAATCTAGGCCGAGGTCGTCGTGCCGTCGCCGCCGCCTTGTGCGCTATCCTATCCTCCGCTCACGTCGTCTTCCTTCGCTCTTGAAGAAGCGCAGGGCCTCCTCGTCTTCGTCGTCGTCGGTGTCCTCATGGACCCGGGTGCGAAGTACTTCACCTGGTACTCCTCGGAGGTGTCCTCCTTCCTCCTCCTCCTCGGAGGAGTCGGCCATCCAGACATGGCGTCCGTCATTCGCCCCTTGATTCCCCATCAGCAAGGAACTGCAGGTCTTCTTCGCCGTCGGTTAAGGACGCGTCGTCCTCCGACCAAACGGCGAAATCCCAACCCCTCTCGTCCCAGCATTGTGGGGCGAGGGTGTTGTACGCCGCCATCGGCGGGTGCTCCGGCGTTGGCTCTCGGTCACTCATTGAGTTGGAGGAGTGGGAGGAAAGGCCAGAGGAAGCAGAGGAGGCCATGGCGAAGAAACAGGGTTTTTTCGGAGGAGGAAGAAGGGTTTTTTGGCTGTTGGAGGAAGATGGGGATTGCGAACTGCTTAGGTGCATTTAAATAAGGGGAATAGTGGAGAGACGGTTCAATGCCATAGCGGTTTCCCAGAATGTGCTGCCAAAATCGTCAAATCATGCACTGCGAAGGAGTTGAGAAGACAGGACATCATGATGAAGGGGTGACGTGACGATCCTGTTCTGCAACGCATTCTGTCAACGCGCAACCCGATACAAAAAAAGAGGGGGAAGAAAAAAAAATATCAGCAGAGTGGTTTTGGAATTATCATTACCAAAACCAGGGGGGCATGTGTTATCGCCATATTTTGGCCAAAGAAGGAGATGGGTCGTGATCAAGATGGGCTTGGAAGATGCGTATATTCAACGTGTTGTTGGATCGGCCTAGTACGTAGAATTGGGCTAAATTGCCCGTGTATCTTGTATCATAGTAGGTTTCGTGTTAGTTTAGGTTCCGTTTCAGTTTAGGTAAAGATAGAGTTGTAGAGTTATTCCAAAAGTAGAGAGAGTCTCCGGACTATAAATATGTACCTAAGGTTATTGAGAAAAAGAGGACAATCACGTTCACAACAAACACAATCTCGGCGCATCGCCACCCCTTGTTCTAGGGTTTCTTTCGGGTAAGTGTCATGCTGCCTAGATCGCATCTCGCGATCTAGGCAGTATTTTTACTTATGCGTTATTTAGTGTTACTCGTACTGAAGCTTTGTTGATGGCGAGTAACACTACTATCGTGGATTTGTTGAGGCTAGCATTGGTGTTCTTCGTTATAATCGTTTGATTTTGCTACCTCTAGTTGTCTCGCTACCTTTGCACCCTTTTCCCAAGCGCAAGGGTAGCACCTTGCTTGGTCTTTATTTAGCTGATTCGATCTGTTACGGTTGTGCCTTGCTCGCCAAGGTTTAGTTTGATATCTACGTAGTCAGGCCTTACAAACGGGTTGAACGATCCAGTAGTACATAGGGACGTGGCTTATTCGTTCTAGAGAAGTTGTTCCGGTAATTAACTTTACGTTGGTTATTAGGCCTCCTCTAGGGTTAATATTCTTCATCTTTTGTACATACCAGGCTCAATTACGTGTAGGACGTTCGATTCGTGGTGAAAACATTAAACCGTCAGAGATCGATTTAACTTGTAGTGATCAAGCAAAACCCCATGTTATCGTAAATCTAATGCAGAACCATGGGGCAATCGGCTCTAGGAGCCGATTTATAGAAACTCAGGAGCCGGTCACGGCTCGAATTTACGATACTTGTTTACCATGCAGAAATCAATCGAGCAATCCTTCACCTTCCGACCAGGTATAGGTCAGTGGCATCTCGAACCAAGCCGTATGCGTGTCGGAGTTTTGCGGGCCGTTGCCCGAGGGACCAGGGCCCACCAGCAGTTCTGGGAGCCTCCCGGCTCTTCGTGTTGCTCGTCGCTGCCCGCCGATGAGTTTTGACAGGCAACAGAATCTTATTCTCTGGACCATTCCGGAACCTCTCGTGATGTCCTGGGTCTCATCCGAGACTCCGAACAAAAACTCACAAACTAATTATCCATTCTATCCTAGCGTCGATGCACGTTAAGTGTGTGACCCTACGGGTTCGAGAATATGCAGACATGATCTTCTATCAATAATCAACAACGGGATCTGGAAACCCATATTGACTCCCACATATTCATCGATGATCATATCGGATGAACCACGATGCCAGGATTCAATTAATCCCATATATGTATTCCCTTCGTCACGCGATATTTTACTTGCCCGAGATTCGATCGTTGGTATCGGCATACCTAGTTCAATCTCGTTCACAGCAAGTACTTTACTCGTTCCGTAATCCGATATCACTTTGTGATTAACTCCTTAACCACGTGCTTGCAAGCGGTGTTGATATCGATTACCGAGTAGGCCCAAAGTATATCTCTCCGACTCGGGAGGGACAAATTCCATCTCGATACATACAACCCAACAAGTACTTTCCGATCACCTAAGAGACACCTTTATGATCACCCTCACATAGGATGACGTTTGATGACCTCAAAGCTTTCTTACGATGCCAGGGATTTGTATTATCTCATGGTCTAAGGAATACAATACTTGACATAAGAAAAGCTTCACAAAGATGAACACGATGACACGATCTAATTGCTCTGCTTAATTTGGGTCTGTCCATCATATCATTCTCCTAATGACATGATCTCATTATTAATCGACAACTCATGTCTATGGTTAGGAAACCTTAACCATCATTAATCAATGAGCTAGTCCATAGAGGCGTACTAGGGACACGGTGTTGTTCATAAACCACACAAGTATCAAAGTTTCCGCTTAATACAATTCTATCATGGAATATAAACTTTATCATGAACAAGAATTATAATAATAACATCTTTATTATTGCCTCTAGGGCATAATTCCAACAGGATGTAGTCAGGGCGTTTTTCCGATTCGGTATTTGGGAATTCCAGTTTATTACCGGAGACTCACAAATGCTGAATGGAAGATTGTCGAGGAAAGATTACAACTAAGATTGACCAGTTGGAAAGGTAAATTGCTCTCCATAGGGGGGAGATTGGTACTCATTAATTCAGTACCAAGTAATATGGTACTGTATATGATATCTTTTTTCCAACTACCAAAAGGTGTCTTGCGGAGGTTGGATTATTTCCGATCACGATTCTTTTGGCAAGGAGATAGTGAAAAGAAAAAGAATCGACTGGCTAAATGGAGTGTATTATGCTGCCCCAAAGATCAAGGTGGGTTAGGTATTCATGATCTTCAGATCAAGAATACAACCCTTCTTGGTAAATTGCTCTTCAAGTTATTAACTGAAGATGGGGTGTGGCAAACACTGGTTAAAAGAAAATATATTGGTTCAAAAGCATTGTCACAGCTGGTTTGGAAACCTGGCGGCTCTCACTTTTGGGCCGGTCTAATGGCAAGGAAGAAAAATTTCTTCTGCTTCGAAACTTTTTCTATTAAGGACGGGTCTCAAATAAGGTTCTGGAAGGATAAATGGTTGGGTAATGCTACACTCCGTGAACAATATCACGCATTGTATTCTATTGTCCGTTACAACGATGAGACGATTTCCACTATTTTGGAATCATTTCCACCCAATGTGACTTTCAGACGCGATTTGATTGGAACCAGGCTTGACTCTTGGATTGCATCGCAACATCGTCTAGCAAATGTACAACTGTCACCTGGACCAGACAAATTTCGATGGAACTTAAATGAGAAAGGCTCTTTCTCCGTTAATTCCTTTTACAATGCACTAGCACAGCCAATTTTACCTGTTTTATATAATAGGATGATTTGGAAGATGAAAATACCTCTAAAAAATAAAAAAATTGTGTGGTATCTTCGTCAAGGAGTTATCCTTACAAAAGATAATCTTATTGTTGGAATTTGAGGCATATTTGATGTTGGGATTTTGTCCCATAACAAATACAAATTCTGAAATTATCTTTGGCCCATTACTACGGCAGCTCATGTGTGTGCTAGTGGTGCCAAAGTTTAGTCCCATGTTGCTAGTGGAAGGGGAGTTGGACCATCTTATATATTAGAGTGTTGCACCACTCACTAAGGTGTAAGAAGAAGAGAAGCCGTCGCGCACTCCTACTCCGATGCCGTCCGCCTCGCCTCGTCACGACGCGCGCGCACCGCGGGTTGCGGGTATCTCGCTGAGCCGAGCTTTATTTTGCTGTTTGGGAAAATTAATTGTGTATTAATTATGAGTCATTAATGCATCATTATGGACGCGTTAATCAACCGGCCGTTTCTTCATCGTGGGCTGGTACTGACTCGGTCGTGGGTGTTGCCCACGTCCTACCCAACCCACACTATATAAGCAGGCAGACGCGAACCCTAGCCGTCACCAGCAATTAGATTGCATCTGTCTACT
Source organism: Avena longiglumis (assembly GCA_030063025.1). Taxonomy (NCBI): domain Eukaryota; kingdom Viridiplantae; phylum Streptophyta; class Magnoliopsida; order Poales; family Poaceae; genus Avena; species Avena longiglumis. The sequence goes on from CP125974.1 coordinate 559,237,232, forward strand.
TGCGCATCGTCGTTCCACCTCTCTGTGCTGCCCTCTGCTACTCCATCCCGCCGGCTGCGTGCACGGCCATCCGGGAGAGCAGGCCTCCGGAACCCCGTCTCTCTGATCCTGCACCGGGAGAGAGGCGATAAGGTTTTTGGGGAACGTCTAGGCGCGACTGCTCAAGCTCTTCTTCGTCTGGCTTCCTCGACTCCATCACCATGTCTGACGACGCTTCCAAGCAGGATGCTGCTACTACCGCTGGTGGCAGATCCACTTCTGTTGCGCTGTTGGTCATACCATCGACGAACTCGTACGTGTTATTTGCCCTCCTGTTATTTCCTATGATGATTACTAGTATTGTAGTATGTGTATATGTGCTAGGTTTTCACTTGCCTGTATGGTGCATGTCTACTATGCGTATGCTAGTTAGTCTTGGAAATTGTTCTGTCATGATTTACACTTGGATTAAATTAATACGAAAACTGCTAATTATTTCTGAAGGGTTCGCAGCATAGAAAACAAAATTTTTCCTACGATGTGAACTATATATACCAAGATCTATATATACTAGATACAAACAACGGGCGGATGTATATCCGTAGAGAACATACCCTTGAAGACCGACAAAGCTTAACGAGTTCAACTCGTGGTTGATGTAGACGATCTCTTGCCGATCTCAAGATCGAGAGGAATTCCTAGCGCCGCAAAACAGCAGCGCATCCGTGCTCGCACACACGTTCGAGGCACCGAGCAACCTCCGCCTCCTCGCTCTAGCGATGCAGCGGAAGCACAACTCTTTCTTGCCGAATAGCCACCGGGAACATGTATCTCGCTAGTCCGAGACCATGGGGGATAAATTCTAGAGGGGGAGAGAGATCCTTCACGAGGAGGTGTGCGAGACAAGTGAGGAGGGGGGCTCCTTTTATAGGAGGAGGGGGAACCCCAAGGGGGTGGCCGGCGCATGGGGCTGCCCCCTTGCCCTCCCCTCTTCATGTGGGTGGACACTCCACTCACAAAACTCCTCTAAATTCCCTCCACTCAAAAGTCCACTCAAAATTCCCATTAAATTTCCACCAAATTTAATGCAAACTCTCATTAAATAAAACTCTTTTATTTTATTCAGAATTTTGTCAATTACTTTAATGACAAACATTCACAAATAACCCCTTGCTAGAATTCTATTTCACATGCATAACCACTTTATGCAATTTCACCGAAAACCTGTTTCTGTATCTAGTGAAATAAATTCCTGCGCTTGTTCATTCTTTCGGCATGAAACATTTGCTCCAATTGGATGTCGGTGTCTCTTAAGTGTGTCACCCTACGGTTCGTGAATAATGCGGACATGATCGAGACCCCTCTCGGATCAATAATCAGAAGCGGGATCTGGAGACCCATACTGACTCCCACACATTCAACGATGACTTTCTTGTGATCGTCGGAACCTTTTACGCTAGTATCTTAATCCCTTTGTTTCACGATATATTACATGTCCGAGATTCGATCATCGGTATCTCCATACCTAGTTTGATCTCGTTACCGACATGCACTCTTTTCTCAATTCTGTGATATAACATTCTAGTGATCAAATCACTTGCTTGCAAGCTAATCAATGTGATATCACCGAGAGGGCCCAGAGTATATCTATCCGTCATCGGGATGAACAAATTCCACTCTCGATCCATGAGCCTCAACATAACACTTTATTAGTTCTGAATCCATCTTTATAATCACCCTGTTACTGTGTGACGTTTGATGTTATCAAGAAACTCTTCCGGTGTTAGTGATTGACATGATCTCATGGTCTAAGGATTAGGATCACTTCGTAAGTTGTTATAGCAATATAAACTCAATGACTTTGATCGTAATGCTATACTTCGGATGAATGTTCATCACATCATTACACTAATGTTGTGATCCCGTTATTAACAACATCCAATGTCCATGATCGTGAAACCTTGATCATCTTGTTAATCAACGAGCTAGTTTATGAGAGAGGCTTAACTAGGAATTTCTGTTTGTTTATTAAACACACATGTATTAACGCTTCCATATTAATACAATTATAGCATGCAAAATAAACATCTATCATATACTTGGAATACACATAATAAACACTTTATTATTGCCTCTCGGGGCATATTCCTTCGCCTCCCACTTGCACTAGAGACAATAATCTAGTTACATAGTGATATATCTAACACCCATTGAGTTCTCGTGTTGATCATGTTTTGCTCTAGGGAGAGTTTTAGTCAACGGATCTGCTACATTGAGATCCGTATGTACTTTACAAATCTTTATATCTCCATCCTTGACATGCTCGCGGATGGAGTGAAACCGGCGCTTAATATGCTTGGAATGCTTGTGAGACCTTGGCTCTTTGGCATTGGCAATGGCACCATTGTTGTCACAATAGATCACCATTGGGTCCAACGCTTTGCCACAACTCCTAGTTCGGATATGAACTCCTTCATCCAAAGCGCTCGAGCCGCTCAAGCAAAGAACATATTCGCCTCCGTTGTTGATCCCGCTACCACAGTTGTTTGGAGCTCCTCCAACTAACCGCCCGCCATTCATGAGAAATACGATCCGGATTGAGACTTAGAGTCATCCGGATCGGTGTCAAAGCTAGCGTCGACATAACACTTAGCGACGAGCTCTTCTTCACCTCCGTATACAAGAAACATATCCTTAGTTCTTCGTAAGTACTTAAAGATATTCTTGACCGCTATCCAGTGTTCAACACGATCCGATGGGGACCTACTAGTCAAACTAATAGCGTGTGCCACATCCGGTCTTGTACATAGCATGGCGTACATTATAGAGCCTATGGCTGAAGCATAGGGGACTTTGTCCATTATCTCTCTTTCTTCCGCCGAAGCCGGACTTTGAGTCTTACTCAATGTCTTGCCTTGCAACATAGGTAAGAACCCCTTCTTACTCCCGTCCATTTTAAACTTCTTTAAAATCTTATCAAGGTATGTACTTTGCGATAGCCCTATTAGGCGCCTAGATCTATCTCTATAGATCTTTATGCCTAATATGTATGACGCTCACCTAGGTCCTTCATTGAAAATTTGTCGTTTAGATAACTTTTAACACTGTTTAAAAGTTTTATATCATTTCCGATCAATAATATGTCATCCACATATAATATCGTAAATGCCACATTGCTCCCACTCACTTTCTTGTAAATACAAGCTTCTCCATAAGTTTGGACAAATCCAAACTCTTTGATCACCTCATCAAAGCGGAGATTCCAACTGCGATGCTTGCTTCAATCCATAGATGGATCGTGAAGCTTGCACACCTTGTTAGCATCCTTAGGATCGACAAAACCCTTTGGTTGTATCATATACAACTCTTCTTCAATATTACCATTGAGAAACGCGGTTTTGACATCCATCCGCCATATTTCATAATCGAAATATGCAGCAATTGCTAACATAATCCTAACCGACTTTAGCATCGCTACGGGAGAGAAAGTCTCATCGTAGTCAACTCCTTGAATTTGTCGAAACCCCTTGCGACAAGTCAAGCTTTATAGACGGTCACATTACCATCAAGATCAATTTTCCTTTGAAAATCCATTTGTTCTCCACGGCCTTTTGGTCGTGAGGTAATTCCACCAAGTTCCAAACTTGATTTTCATACATGGATTCCATCTCGGATTTCATGGCTTCTAACCATTTGTTGGAACTGGCTCATCATCGCTTCTTCATACGTCGCAGGTCATTATTTTCATCAACCATGAAATTTATGACAGATTTCCGTACCTCGGAGCTGCACGCGTCTGTTTGACCGCGAGGTTCGGTAGTACTCTTCTGAGTTTCATGATCATTATCATTAGTTCCTCTTCAACAGGTGGAGCCAACTCGAACAACTTCCGCGCAAGCGCTACTCGCCATACTTTGAAGAGAAGGTTCCACAACCTCTTCGAGTTCTACCTTCCGACTACTCACACCTTTCATGAGAAACTCTTTCTCTAGAAAGGATCCATTCTGGCAACAAAAACCTTGCCCTCGGATTCGTGATAGAAGGAATACCCAATAGTTTCTTTAGGGTATCCTATGAAGATGCATTTTTCCGCTTTGGGTTCGAGTTTATCCGTTGAAGTTTCTTCACATAAACATCGCATCCCCAAACTTTAAGAAATGACAGCTTAGGTTTGTTTCAAACCACAATTCATACGGTGTCTTTTCAACGGATTTAGATGGTGCCCGATTTAAAGTGAATGCAGCAGCTTTCTAGTGCATAACCCTAAAAGGACAACGGCAAGTCCGTCGGAGACATCATAGATCGAACCATATCTAATAAAGTACGACACGACATTCCGACACACCATTTCATTGTGGTGTTCCGGCAGGTGTGAGTTGTGAAACAATTCCACACTCTTTCATGTGAGTGCTAAACTCAGAACTTAGATACTCACCTCCACGGTCATCAGAAATTTGATCTTTCTATTACGATGATTTTCCACTTCATTCGAAATTCCTTGAACTTTTCAAAGGTTTCACTTGTGTTTCATCAAGTAGATATAACCGTATCTACTCAAATCATCCGTGAAAGTAACAAAATAACGATATCCACCTCGTCTTGACACACTCATTGGACCACATACATCGAATGTATGATTTCCAATAAATCATCGCCTGCTCCATTGAACCGGAAAACGGCGTTCTAGTCATCTTGCCCATAAGGCATGGCTCACATGTATCAAATGATTCATAATCAAGTGATTCCAAAAGTCCATCCGAATGGAGCTTCTTCATGCGTTTAATGCCAATATGACCTAGACGACAGTGCCACATATATGCGGATATATCATCATTAAGTTTAATCCTTTTAGCATCAACATTATGAATATGTGTAACATTATCATTGAGATCTTACAGAAATAAACCATTCATCATCGGTGCATGACCATAAAAGATTTCATTCATATAAATGGAACAACCATTGTTCTCAGATTTAAATGAATAACCACTTTGCATCAAACATGATCCAGATACAATGTTCATGCTCGCAGGCACCGATAACATTTATTTAAGTTTATGACTAATCCCGACGGTAAGTGGAGAGGCAGCGTTAAACGGCGATCACATCAACGCTTGATCCATTGCCGACACATCTTGACCTCACCCTTGCTAGCGCTTGTTCGCTTGTTCACGATTCGAGTTACAAATATTAGCAATCAACCGTATCAAATACCCAAAGTGCTACGCGAGCACTAGTCAAGTACACATCAATAACATGTATATCATATATACCTTTGTTTGCCTTGCCGCCTTCTTGTTCCGCCAGATACTTGGGGCGCTTATGCCCAAAGGGTCCCTTACAATAGTAGCACTTCGGTATCGGACTTAGGTCCAACTCGGGTTTCTTTTGCGGCAACAGGCTTGCCGCCTTTCCTTCCGTTTTCCCTTCTTGTCTTTCTTGAAACCAGTGTTCCTATTGATCATCAACACTTGATGTTCCTTTTGATCTCCACTTCCAGCTTTTAAGCATTGATAAGCTCGGGAGAGACTTCTTCATGCCTTGCATATTATAGTTCATCACGAAGCTCTTATAGCTAGGTGGCGTAGAACACGATGGATGCCTAAGTCAATGGGAATCGTTATTCCCAAGGACACAAGCTTATCGGCGTAACGACATCTTGAGTACATGCTCACTAACGAGCTGTGCTCTTCCATCATGCAGCTAAAGAACTTTTCAAGCATTGTAGCTCTCACAGCATGTGTGTCGAAAATCATTTTCAACTCACCCATTGTATCAAATGCATTGCCGTTTTCGAAACGCTTTCGAAGTTCCGGCTCTAGCCCATACAATATGCCGCAATGAACTAAGTTGTGGTCCTCCTGACGAGTCTGATAGACATTCTTCTCCTCGTCAGGGGCATCATCAAAAGGTGGGGGGCCTAACGGCGCTTCTAGCACATATTGCTTTTGTGCAGCAGAGAGGAGAATCCTCAAATTCATGGCCCATTCAGTAAAGTTGCTACCGTTTGTTGCTAGTTTCTCTTTCTCCATGAACGCATTGAATATTAAAAGCAGGTGGTGCCATCTACTACAGAATTTGTAAAGTTTAGCCTAAGTGTATGATAGATCGAGTTCAACTAATCTATATTACGAATGAACTCCCACTCAAAAGCGACATCCCTCGTGTCCTTTTGGTGATTACATGAACCAAATCTACTACACCAAGTCCGATCATCACGTGAGTCGGTATAGCTTCAAAGGTGAGCATCAAATGGGCATCATATCAACTATATGACTCATGCTTAACCTTTCGGTCTGTGTTCCGAGGCCATGTCTGTACATGCTAGGCTCGCCAAGTTAGAACCTTAGTATTTGCGTGTGTAACTGTTTTACACCCGAAATATGGTCGTGGATCCAAGAACACCCGATCATCACGTGATGTCTTGGAGCGACGAAAACATAATCGGTGCATACTAAAGGAAGAACACATTCTTATCTTGATATTTAAATGAGGGATCATCTTATTATGCTTAACAAAGCGCTAAACAAGCAATATAAGATGTAATCAAACATCATATGTTTATTAGTGAAATTATATGGTTCCCGCAGATGATCTCTATCATGTGCATCGTGGTATGATCACTATCATACCTATATGTGTAAATCCAAGGTCTATGGATTTTACACGCTATGTGTGTTGTAAGAGTATCATCTCATACTTCTACTTACAACACTACCATATCATAACACTAGCCCGAGAACAATCTAAACTAGACGCCTCTAATTTATCCATTGCAAGTTTTACGTGGCTTAGGGCTTTCGAGATAGAACCGTTCTTACCTACGAACATGAACCACAACAAGGATAATCAAATTGTTGACAACTCGCTTGCAAAATATATATTGACTATAGTAGGAGAGACAGACACCCGCTAGCCACTTATGCAAACTAGTTGCATGTCAAGCGTGGAACAGGTCTCATGTGCGAGGACATGTAAAGTTTGTCCGGGCCGCTTCATCCCACTATGCCACCAATATCCAAAATCACAACAAAGGAGCAACAACATGATCATCATCGCCCACATACTCATATGTGTACTACCCGTGTAAAGTATCTACGCATAGATCCGGCTCTGATACCACTGAAGGGTTCGCAGCATAGAAAACAAAAATTTTCCTACGATGTGAACTATATATACCAAGATCTATATATACTAGATACAAACAACGGGCGGATGTATATCCGTAGAGAACATACCCTTGAAGACCGACAAAGCTTAACGAGTTCAACTCGTGGTTGATGTAGACGATCTCTTGCCGATCTCAAGATCGAGAGGAAGTCCTAGCGCCAGCAAACAGCAGCGCATCCGTGCTCGCACACGTTCGAGGCACCGAGCAACCTCCGCCTCCTCGCTCCAATGCAGCGGAAGCACAACTCTTTCTTGCCGAATAGCCACGGAACATGTATCTCGCTAGTCCGAGACCATGGGGATAAATTCTAGGGGAGAGATCCTTCACGAGGAGGTGTGAGAGACAAGTGAGGAGGAGGGGCTCCTTTTATAGGAGGGGAACCCCAAGGGGTGGCAGCGCATGGGGCTGCCCCCTTGCCCTCCCCTCTTCATGTGGGTGGACACTCCACTCACAAAACTCCTCTAAATTCCCTCCACTCAAAAGTCCACTCAAAATTCCCATTAAATTTCCACCAAATTTAATGCAAACTCTCATTAAATAAAACTCTTTTATTTTATTCAGAATTTTGTCAATTACTTTAATGACAAACATTCACAAATAACCCCTTGCTAGAATTCTATTTCACATGCATAACCACTTTATGCAATTTCACCCGAAAACCTGTTTCAGTATCTAGTGAAATAAATTCCTGCGCTTGTTCATTCTTTCGGCATGAAACATTTGCTCCAATTGGATGTCGGTGTCTCTTAAGTGTGTCACCCTACGGTTCGTGAATAATGCGGACATGATCGAGACCCCTCTTGGATCAATAATCGAGCGGGATCTGGAGACCCATCGACTCCACACATTCAACGATGACTTTCGTGTGATCGTCGGAACCTTTTACGCTAGTATCTTAATCCCTTTGTTTCACGATATATTACATGTCCGAGATTCGATCATCGGTATCTCCATACCTAGTTTGATCTCGTTACGACATGCACTCTTTTCTCGTTCTGTGATATAACATTCTAGTGATCAAATCACTTGCTTGCAAGCTAATCAATGTGATATCACCGAGAGGGCCAGAGTATATCTATCCGTCATCGGGATGAACAAATTCCTCTCGATCCATGAGCCTCAACATAACACTTTATTAGTTCTGAATCCATCTTTATAATCACCTGTTACGGTGTGACGTTTGATGTCATCAAGAAACTCTTCCGTGTTAGTGATTGACATGATCTCATGGTCTAAGGATTAGGATCACTTGTAAGTTGTTATAGCAATATAAACTCAATGACTTTGATCGTAATGCTATACTTCGGATGAATGTTCATCACATCATTACACTAATGTTGTGATCCCGTTATTAACAACATCCAATGTCCATGATCAGGAAACCTTGATCATCTTGTTAATCAACGAGCTAGTTTATGAGAGAGGCTTAACTAGGAACTTTCTGTTTGTTTATTAAACACACATGTATTAACGTTTCCGTATTAATACAATTATAGCATGCAAAATAAACATCTATCATATACTTGGAATACACATAATAAACACTTTATTATTGCCTCTCAGGGCATATTCCCTTCAATTTCAACAATCCAAAAACCTTATTTTAGGTTGTTTTCGTGTCAAGGCTTTGCCGCTTGTATGAAACCGAACCCGTTTACGGGTGCGCACTTTAAGCGCTGGCAAACCAAGTGTACCATCTGGCTGATGGCTATGGACGCCTTCTGGGTATCGGCTGGTAATCCTGAAGGAAAGATCATTCCTGAACAGGAGAAGACGTTCAAGGAGACCACCATATTCTTTGTGGGCTGTGTCATAAGCGTCATTGGGGACAAGTTGGTGGATGCATATTTACATATGCGCAATGCCAAAGAACTATGGGATGCACTCGAAGCAAAATTCTGTGTTGCTGATGCTGGCAGCGAATTGTATGCCATGGAGCAGTGACTATAGGATGGTTGAAAACCGTTGTCATTGAACAGGCTCATGAGATTCAGTGCATTGTAAAAGAAATTGAGCTCCTAAAGTGCGCGTTGCCCGGCAAATTTGTTGCGGGATGCATTATTTCAAAGCTTCCTCAATCCTGGAGGAGTGTTGCCACTAACCTCAAACACCAGAGGCAAGATATGTCTGTTGAGAATCTCATTGGGTTTCTAGATCTTGAGGAAAAGGCAAAGGCAAAAGAGCACACCCAAAGGAGAGGCACCCATCAGCGCCAATGTGGTGCAGAAGAACTTCCACAACAAGTTCAAGGGGAAGACCAAGGTCGTTCGTACTACCAACTTCAAAAAGAATAAGAAGGACAAGTCATGGGATCCCTGCTTTGTGTGCGACGAGGTTGGACATTAGGCTCCAAACTACAAGCAACGCAAAGGAAGGAAGAATCCAAATGGACAAAACTGTAAGTCCGTCAACGTGACTATGAGCAACAATGATAAGGGTGCATCCGGGTATGGTAATTTACCTACTGTTTTGTCAATTTGTCAATCTACAGATTGGTGGATCGACACCGGTGCTAATATTCATGTGTGTGATGATATCTCTTTGTTTTCTTCTTATCAGGTCACAAGAGATCTCTCCGTCTTGATGGGAAACAGATCGCATGCTTCTGTTTGTGGTGTTGGCACGGTGGATCTGAAGTTTACTTTGGAAAAGATCGTGCAGCTGAAGAACGTGCAGCATGTGCCCTCAATAAATAAGAATCTCATTAGTGGTTCCCTTCTTTGCAAAGAAGGTTTTAAGTTGGTATTTGAGTCCAATAAAGTAGTCATCTCTAAGTATGGACAATTTATTGGTAAAGGTTATGAGTGCGGCGGTTTGTTCCGTCTTTCCCTATCAGATTTTTGTAATAAGGTTGTGAACCATATTTTTGCCCCTGGCAATGGTACTGATATTTGGCATTCACGAATTTGTCACATTAATTTTGGTTGTATGACGCGGCTAGCTAAGATGAATTTAATTCCGAGATTCACTTTAGCCAAAGGCTTTAAATGTCAAGAGTGTGTTCAAGCTAAGCAACTGCGCAAGCCTCACAAGCCTGTGCAGGAAGCAAGAAACTTGGCACCACTGGAGCTTATACATTCATATCTATGTGAGATGAATGGTGTGTTGACTAAAGGTGGAAAGAAATACTTCATGACGTTGATTGATGATTCTACTAGATTTTGCTATGTATATCTTTTGAAAACTAAAGATGAAGCTCTACACCACTTTAAAAACTATAAGGCAGAAGTTGAAAATCAACTTGAGAGAAAGATTAAGAGAGTCCGGTCAGGTGGAGAGTATTTCTCTAATGAGTTTGATATGTTTTGTGCGAAACATGGCATTATTCATGAGAGGATGCCTCCCCATTCTCCCCAATCTAACGGGGTTGACGAAAGGAAAAACCGTACTCTAACAGACTTGGTTAACGCCATGTTAGGTACTTTGGGTTTATCCAAGGCATGGTGGGGGAGGTGATATTGACATCATGTCATGTCCTGAATAAAGTTTCCACAAAAGACAATGAAACCGCTCCCTATGAATTATGGGAGAAGAGAAAACTAACACTCTCGTACTTACGTACTTGGGGCTGTTTGGCAAAGGTGAATTTGCCAATTCCCAAAAAGCGTAAACTTGGACCAAAGACCGTATACTGTGTCTTTCTTGGCTATGATCATCATAACGTTGAATACAAATTTATAGTGGTGAAATCTGAGGTACCTGCCATGAAGGTCGGTACAATTATGGAGTCTAAGTATGCTACATTCTTTGAGGATATTTTTTCGATGAAAGATATGCCTAGTACATCTAGACATGAATCTGTTGAAACTCCTGAACCTGGTATTCCCATGGAATATTATGAACGAGCACATGATGAAATTCCTGAGGAGGTAGACAATGAAGTTCCTGCAAGGAACAAGAGACAGAGGATTGGAAAGTCCTTTGGTGATGATTTCATTGTCTATCTTGTCGATGATACTCCCACCTCTATTTCAGAGGCTTATGCATCCCCTGATGCAGACTACTAGAAAGAGGTTGTTCGTAGCGAGATGGATTCCATCATGGCAAACGAAACTTGGGAGATCACTGATCGTCCTTATGGGTGCAAACCTGTAGGATGTAAGTGGGTGTTTAAAAAGAAGCTTAGGCCTGATGGTACGATTGAAAAGTACAAGGCTCGGCTTGTTGCCAAGGGTTATACCCAAAAAGAAGACGAAGACTTCTTTGATACTTATTCGCCTGTGGCTAGATTGACCACTATTCGAGTTCTACTCTCATTGGCTGCCTCACATGGTCTTATCGTTCATAAAATGGACGTCAAGACAACTTTCCTTAATGGAGAGTTGGATGAGGAAATTTATATGGATCAGCCGGATGGTTTTGTAGTAGATAGTCAAGAAGGCAAGGTGTGCAAGCTATTAAAGTCTTTGTATGGACTAAAACAAGCACCTAAGCAATGACATGAGAAGTTTGATCAAACTTTAACATCTGCTGGCTTTGTTGTAAATGAAGCCGATAAATGTGTATACTACCGCCATGGTGGGGGCGAAGGAGTTATACTTTGTTTGTATGTTGATGACATACTGATTTTTGGGACAAATATGATTGTCATCGAACAGGTCAAGAGTTTCTTGTCTCAAAGTTTTGACATGAAAGACCTTGGAGAAGTTGATGTTATTCTAAACATTAAGCTGCTGAGAGATGAGAATGGCGGAATTACACTTCTGCAATCTCACTATGTGGAGAAGGTGTTGAGTCGCTTTGGCTACTCAGATTGTACTCCTTCGCCGACACCATATGATCCTAGTAAGATGCTTCGAAATAACAAAAGAACAACTAGAGATCATCTGAGATACTCTCAGATAATTGGCTCGTTAATGTATTTAGCTAGCGTAACAAGGCCTGACATCGCGTTTGCTGTGAGAAAACTTAGCCGGTTTGTTTCCAATCCGGGAGATGATCATTGGCATGCTCTTGAGAGAGTAATGCGCTATCTAAAGGGACATCAAGTTATGGTATTCACTATACTGGAGACCCTGTGGTACTTGAAGGGTATAGTGACTCAAATTGGATTCCCGATGCTGGTGAGTTGAAAGCCACAAGTGGATATGTATTCACTCATGGTGGTGACGCTGTTTCATGGAAGTCTTGCAAGCAGACCATCTTAACGAGGTCAACAATGGAAGCAGGACTCACAACACTAGATACAGCTACTGTCAAAGCAGATTGGCTTCGTGGACTCTTGATTGACTTGCCGGTTGTTGATAAACCTGTGACGACTATTCTTATGAACTGTGACAATCAAACTGTGATCGTCAAAGTGAGTAGTTCAAAGGATAATATGAAGTCATCAAGACATATAAAGAGAAGATTGGCATTTGTTAGGAAAATGAGAAACTCCAGAGTAATAGCATTGGATTAGATCCAAATAGCTAAGAATCTAGCAAATCCTTTTACAAAAGGTCTATCAAGAAATGTGATAGATATTTCATCAAAGGAGATGGGTTTGAGACCCAGATGAGTTACCATGGTAGTAACCCAACCTATGTGATCGGAGATCCCGTGAATTAGGACCTGAGGAAACAAGCCAGTGGCTAACTAGAGGAGAGTAACTTTTATTAATCCACTCCGCTGAGATGCATTACTCTCACGATCTGTATGGCAGGTTGACTTAGTCTTAATGTGTTCATAGGCTTGTATAAGCCAAGATGCTATCCTACAGAGCAGTCTTGAAAGAATGCACCTATGTGAGCCCGACTGCTGGTCACAGTCTATGAGATAGGATAATCTCTAGGAAGCTCATGAAAAAGGCCAGGAGTGTGACTTATATGCTCCACCCGAGGGGTAGCCTTCAGCAGCCTAGTATCAGTATGACATGTGAAACTCATTTACACAAAATTGGCAATTCAAGTCTTAGTCCATTGTCAGTTGTTGATGAGTGTAGTCTAATGCTCTAGGTGGAAGTTCAACTTAACAGTCTCCACTGAAAAACGCTGGTATATCAAAATAGTGATTTGGAACAGAATGATGTGATGTGCCAATAAGACTTTGTGGGGGGATTGTTGGAATTTGAGGCATATTTGATGTTGGGCTTTTAGCCTATAACAAATACAAATTCTGAAATTCACTTTGGCCCATTACTATGGCAGCTCATGTGTGTGCTAGTGGTGCCAAAGTTTAGTCCCACATTGGTAGTTGAAGGGGAGTTGGACCACCTTATATAGTAGAGTGTTGCACCACTCACTAAGGTGTGATAAGAAGAGAAGCCCTCGCGCACTCCTCCTCCGACGCCGCCCGCCTCGCCTCTCCACGCCTCATCACGACGCGCGTGCGCGCCGCGTATTGCGGGTTGCGGGAATCTCGCCGAGCCAAGCTTTATTTTGCTGTTTAGGAAAATTAATTATGTATTAATTATGATTCATTAATGTGTCATTACAGACGTGTTAATCAACCGTCCGTTTCTACATCGTGGGTTGATATTGACTCGGTCGTGGGTGTTGCCCACGTCCTACCCGACCCGCACTATATAAGCAGGCAGACACGAACCCTAGTCGTCACCTATTTTTCCAATGTAATTTTGCTAGATCTATATGTTCAGTTACCCAAGAAGCTTCAGGCTTGTATCCACCAAGTAGTATTGCCAATATTTTTTGGGAATTGATTACATGAGATAGATAACAATTTTAAGTTACTTCTTCGGGTTGGATCGATTGCCATTATATGGTCGCTATGGCTGTGTAGAAATGACAAAGTTTTTGATGATATAAACTGTTCTCTTCTGCAGGTTATTTACTGGTGTACCAGCACACTGCGTTCTTGGTCAGTCCTACATCGTGCGGAGTATCATGACCTTTTTATGGAGGTGTGTACGCGGCTGGAGGATACGACGCGGGATCTGTTTACCTGATATGGATGACAGCGTAATCTTCGGATCGGTCCTCCATCTACATCTTAGGCGTCTTACAATTTCTCAAATTGATATGTAATTCGCTTTTTTATTTTTATGTTTGGACTTGTCAACTTGGACGGCTGTGTGCATCTCAGTTATGCAGAGACCGGGTGTATGCAACGCCATTTATCAAAAAAATAAATAGACACTACTCTGTTTAGTTCAGAGGATGTAGGTTATGCTGAACTGTTACATGGTCTGTGGATTTGTATATATCTTGTATCTCTAAATTTTGTCACATCCAGAAAATTATTTATCATGCGAAAACGTTCTATATGGATGTACATTTTAGTGTCAGGATGTACATTACAACGGGTACTACTATCTGGTATGCTGATTTTTTTACATGCTCTGTTGTTGTATTATATCTTGCATCTCTAAATTTTGTCACATCCAGTAGATCAGTTATCTTGGAAAACCTTCTACATGGATGTTACTTTATAATGTTAGGATGTACATTTTTGTGGTCCATTTTGATGTTTCCCCTGCGCTACGGTGACACTACAAGTAGAACATGAACCGTGATGTACTTCTTAGCTAAATGTTACATGTAACTAATCATGTGGTCTTGCAACTGTCTGACTGCCATGAGTTTTTTGGGATGTAATTTCCATGTAAAACATTATGGGTTTATCACATCCATTTCTTTTAAAAAAAATCTCATGTCTTTATTTTCCTCGGTGCCTAGATCTAACTCGATTTCTTCCCCTGCACTCTCTTGAAGGAATGATCAACACACGGATCTAATAATGGCGATATTTTTACATCTACCAGGCTGGTGAAGATATTTTTTGTCGATCGCCCAAAGCCAATTTTTCATCTATGGGATACGAAGCAGACGGTGTAATTTATCACAACAAAGGGCGATGGTGCAGATATAACTGTGTTTTTTTATTTGCTTTTTGCAAACCGCAGACGTGGATGCAATTTTTTTTATCAGGATTTATGCGAGTGGCGGACAGGCTTTTGTATTCTTTTCCATGTCCGAGAAGCCGTAGAAACTGGGACATATGCTAGCGGCGTGCAGGCTTTTGTATTCTTTTACATGTGGCAATACCGTGGGAACGTGGATACACAGTGCGTGGGCACTGTCTAGTATTCTGCGGTGCCCCTCCCGGAAGTAGTAAGAAAAAGGTTGTCCGTCACCGCATGTTACCTAAAAAGGAAGTTTCGGTCCAACATCTCATTTCACCTCCCCTCGCGTTCGCATACCACGGTATCCCAAAATCTAAATATTGTGTGGACTTTCTCTTGTCTTACACGGTGCTCACATCTAGCACACGTCGGATCGTGATCGAGCGGCTTGGACGAAGCAGCGGTGGCGTAAAAAAACTGACAGTTCTCCTCGTCTATCTTTCCTCGAGCTTGTCCCACTTCCCCTCTCCTCTCTCCCCCGTGTCGATCCGAAATGTTAAACTCATCCATGGTCATGAGAAGGAGGCGTATATATGTAAGTTGGATTGGATGCATGCGTATGTATATGCCATCAAGAAAAGAAACCACAAAAAGCTAGCTGCTAGAAAAACATCGGTATATACGTACACTTGGTAATTTACACATGGTGTCTAGAATAATACTATATCTACAGGAAAACGATTTTTTACTAGGTATTAAAAATACACAGCAAAGGCCAAAATACACTCGGCAAACATTTGCCGTGTATTTACACTCGGTAACGAGTTCACATCGTACACCCCGCCGGTAAACACGACTTTGCCGAGTGTTTAACTCCCGGATACTCGGCAAACATTTGTCGAGTGTCTATCAGCCGCACACTCGGTAAAATAATGCGTTCACGGCACGTCTGCCAAAGACGGCGTCAAGCCTTTGCCGAGTGTTTCTGACAAACACACAACATAGTGTTTGCCGAGTGTCTCTTAGGGTAATACACGGCATAGACTTACTCTTTGCCGAGTGTACTGCCTGACATACACGGCAAATTACGCACTCTTTACCGAGTGTTTTTCCTGAGATACACGGCAAATACGTACTCTTTGCCGAGTGTCTCTTATGGTAATACACGGCATAGACTTACTCTTTGCCGAGTGTACTGCCTGACATACACGGCAAATTATGCACTCTTTGCCGAGTGTTTTTCCTGGGATACACGGCAAAGTCCACAAAAATTTGGCAGGTTTATGCTGTTTTTTATTGTACCCTGCATTTCAAAACAAATCTGGACAAACATAATTCAAGTGCACTAGTAAATCAAACATATATCACAGCAGACATATATCACAACAAGAATTCACATAATAGGTTCACAAGTGCACTAGTACATCAAACATGTATACAAAGTTCACAAGTTTAACAAACACTTGAATTCAAGTTCACATATCCATCAACACAACCAAGTGACACACAAGTCCTCTAGCATGTGGTACATATCTCCATCAACGGCGACCATGTTCCGCCACAACATAGGCTTCCTTGATGTAATCCTACAAAGTGCAAAACACACAAGCATGAGTAAAATGATGCAATCTTACAAAGTTCAAACTAGGTATATATATAGCTATATGGTAAGATGATTCTAACAAACATATTTACATGATACTAATAAGGTAAATTTAGCACTAGCATAATTGTAATTTATTATCTATGTAGCTATATGGTAAGAATATTGACATGATTCTAACAAGGTATAGTTTTGCACAAGCAAATTCAAATTTGTTATCTATGTAGCTATATGGACTTGGTATGTATATGGTAAGATGATTCTCCGAAGAATATTGACATTTGATTCTAACAAGGGTATATTTGGAACAACCATAAAACTTGGTATCTATGTAGCTATACGGTAATGACTTGGTATAATTTGACACAAGATGTATACAAACAAGAAATTGACGAAGAGTGTGGGAACTCACAAAGTTGCCTCCTAATGTTCGGGTTGTCCAGAGTCGGCATGGGCACGCCAGAGTGGTGGCGAGTCAGGGCTTTCATCCTCCGGAGGGGTCGGCTTGTTGTTGGATCCGGCCAAAGGCATTCCCTATAAAACATGGTAAACGGTTATGAGACGGTAAACATGTGATAATAAGATGGACTATTGAATAGATGCAACACGGCTTACAAATTGGAAGTTCATCGAAGGCAAAGGAGGAAGAAGAGGAGGAGCTGTGCCATTCGCAGAAGCTAAGAGCTGTAAATGCAATTTCAGAAGGTAAGTTTTACAAGTTGAATGGAGTTAGCCATCCAGTCTTATGGGAAAAAACTCACATTAAATTGCGCATCATAGGCTTCGAACCTAGCATGCATTGCCTGTTGTTGCTCAACCCACATCTCCTGCATTTGGAGAACCTTTTGCTCAGCCTCCTCTCGCTTTCGGCGATCCTCCTCTAGTTGAGCCTACATAGTGTTATCACAATTTCATCATCATCGTTATAATGCGAACATATAGTCAATTATTGTATGATCAATGAAGAGGACCATACCTACATCCTGCTATACATGACCTGTGAAGGTTGTGGGCGCGTCTCTATACGCAAGCCCTTCCCACTACCGTAGAGTTGCCTCTTAGATGGAATGGAGATCTCAGGGACGCAACCGTCGGCAACATATAATCGACCATTCTTCTTGCCGTCTCCTGCTAGCATAGCAACCTCAGGGTCGAAGGGCTCCATGAGCGGGTTTGAGTTCTCGCCATGCGACTCCTTGTACTTCGTCTCGTATTTTCCAACCCTCAGCTCGGATCCTAGGTTCATCCACTTTGACTTCCCCTCCTCGGGTTTCTTCACCTACCGGGTAGAACAGAAAGCCTGAAAGTGAGTGATGTCCTCGCCTGTGTCAAGTTTCTGCAAGAGAAAGAATTAAGATAAATAAAATATACAATCACACATATAGAATAAAGTGGTGGGAATAAATAAATTACGGATTGGCTCACCCTTTTTTGGATGACGCCAGTGATGGTGAGGTTGCCTTGACGGTGTGTTCCTTCACCCAACATCTCACGCCGACGCATCGCATCCATGTGAGCTTCCACATAGTCCTTGGATACCTACCTGGCAACCATCAACTGAAAGCATGGGCCCTTGGAGGAAGTATACTGAGGAGGTACCTACATATACATGATATAAATTAATAGAGGAATGAAAGTAAACTGTAGTCATGTGTGAAGTACAAAGAAGCAAATGCCTACCTTCAAGTATTGCTCACGTGTTAGAAGCCTTTTTCGGGCGCGCTTCTTCGGCATTGCAATCTTCTTCTCGTGCCCATACCAATTGGTCACGCAGTTCACGCGCGCATCATAGTGCATCTCGGGGATTAACTTCTTGGCTTTCTCGACCACCACCTTACATCCTTCTTCAAATGTACCCTCAGCCGGGGTAAAAAAAATCCTGCAATGAAGCAAACCAAGAGAAGTCAAATTGTGTTGCTCGATCAGAGTATATTGTTGACTAATAGTGTGAACGAAACTTACCCAAAACTCGTTGACCACACGGTCAGCGGCTGAGCCATACTTGGAATCCTCCGCGCGTTTGTAATGATCCCATGTCCAAGCAAGCTCCCGGGAACCATCCGGCATCTTTACCAGCCCAGGAAAATATTCCCGAATAAGACATCCAATGATGCCACCATAGGCGCGTTTGGGCTTCTGGGATCCCAACCACTCGAAGCTCCTGCAAAATAGAAAGACAAGATCAATATGTTGAAAATGGAAAGACTAGATCAATATGTTGAAAAATGATAAGACAAGATCAATATGTTGAAAAATGGAAAGACAAGGTCAATATGTTGAAAAAATAGAAAGATAAAATCAAAATGTTGAACAATGGCAAGACAATATCAATATGTTGCACAATTTAGAACCACTTACGTCTTTCCAGTAGGTTTAAGTTGGATGTTCTTAAGTGCATATGGCCTATTGGGGAGCTTTGACACCCCACGCAAGAACACTTTCTCCTTCGGCGGTGGAACGGAAGCAAGTTCTGACTTCCCCACAAACCGCTCCTGCAGAATCTCATCCCCACTCTCCTCTTCCTCCTCACCCTCCACCTCCTCCTCCTCCTACTGCCCATCCTCATACTCCTGATCCTCCTGCTGCCCATCCTCATCCTCATGTTGTTGCTCCTCCTCCTCCTGCTCCTCCTCATCCTCCTGATCCTCCTCAACCAAGCCACGTGAGGAGCAGACCCCATCGTGATTGGGGGAACGAACAAAGTTGGTCATATCCAGATCCTCCCCCTCGTCAGAATCAGCCTCGGGGATGCGACTAGAAAGGGCCACAGAACATGCACCACGGCCCCTACGTCGCGCCTCCCGCCCCTCTCGTCCTCTAGTGGGTACATTCTTGACGCCAGGCTTAGTGGACCCGTACAACGTGCTCAATTTCAGCATGGTTCTCCCGCCTCTCCCACCTTCCCGCCTCCTCCAACTCTCACACCTTTCCCACCTGGCATGATTCAATCATCTGCATTGACAAAAAAATCTTGATTAGTACACATGATACAATGAGATGAACCATATTAAAAGACAATGAGTAAAGCATAAAAAAATTGTAAGCATATGCATCATAGAGTTATTACAAAATAGTCTAATTGTACAACCACGAGTACATAGGTTGCTAATTGTACAACAAGAGTTATTACAAAATAGGCTAATTTTACAATCACGGGGACATAGAGTTGTTGCTAAAAATAGGCTAAGTTTCGTATCTTGTGTCTTCAACATTGGGATCATATGTTGGATCATCATCATCATCACAGTCACGTAGTTGCCACCATTCATCAATGAAGCCTGGAGGTGGACCTTTCGGATCAGTAAGGTCAAGCCCTTTGCGGAACCTCTCAAGTAATGCCAGGTCTTGTGGGTTCTCCACCACCTCAATTTCATCTTGTGAATTGTCTACTGACATGCCCTCATCTTCTTCCTCTTCGGCGGTGTCCATATCCTCATCAATCGACATTTCAATAGTGAATTCCCCTGGGAGGCCTTCTTCTTGGTAAAATTCTCCCTCATAAGTCTTGGGATCTATGCGGTGGTAATCATCTTTGTTTGGGGGGTGTATTTTACCATGCTTCGGTACCACGAAGACAACATCCCATGCTTGTAGATGCTTCTTCGGGTTTTTGCATGGGTATGGGAGATAAAAAAACTTGTGTGGCTTGACAAGCCAAAATATATACATCATCTCCCGCATAAACCGAGTCTTGTGCAACTTCGACCCACCCAATATCAGGTATTCGTCTCACTTTGGCAGGGTCAAACCAATGGAATTTGAATATAACTGGTTGATGCTTGTAACCAGATCCATAGTCAAGCTGGTATATTTCCTCGACCCTTCCATAGTAATGAAGTTTATCCTCCCCTTCAACCATGAATCCGCTATTTATTGTCTTCCGGTTGGCCCGATTCATGGTGTGTGAATGGGTATGGAAGCGGTACCCATTCACGTCATAAACATGTAATGTCTTGACAGAATACCTAAAACCTTTGGCGATTGGTTTCAAATCAGGCCTCATTCCAACATTTGTTCGTCCCTATATTGGAAGAATTAGGAGAAGTTTGATGTATTAGTTGTAGTACAAGTTCTACTTCTTATAATGTCAGCACTAGAAGCCAGGTTAGATGCAAAAACTACCTTTTCCCCAAACCAGCCAACGAATCCACCATCACATCCATTATGGAAAAGCTGTAAAGCTTCGGCATCGGTAGGAGGCCTTGTCCGCTTCCAATATTGCTGAGTAAATTCTCTATGGAAAAGAGAAGGGGAAGAGTTAGACACAAGCTACCAACATATAGCCAAAACAATTAAGTGAGAACTTACGCGATGTATTGCTTCACTTCAGGCGTGTTGGTCAAGATATACGAGTGAATATTCGACCATTCGCCATACTTTAGCGACTTGTGCTGCCAGCCACTAGCTTTGCCACCAGAGGATGTGTAGATGCTAAGCTCGGGTAAATCTTGGGGGTTGGCGGCATTGTAACGAACAAGTGGATTATGCACGGTGCGAATATTTTCATCATAGTATTTTGTCGTGAAGTTTGACACCTCCTCGTTGAGGTATGCCTCGGCTATCGATGCTTCGATCTTGCATTTATTGCCGCACTTGGCACGAAGATGCTTTGTCTCTCTCTCGGGTGGATACTGCCAACGAAACTGCACAGGGCCCTCGTTTTTGGCCTCTTCAGCGAGATGCAAGATCATATGTTGCATCGGATTAAAGAAGCCAGGCGAAAATATCTTCTCAAGCTTGCAAATCAACTCGGGTGCTTGTTCATGTAGCTTGTCAACCACTTCACGGTCTAATTCTTTAGCACAAAGCTGGCGGAAGAAATAGCTCAACTCAGCGAGCACTCGCCAAATTTTTTCATCGACATAACCTCGAATCATCACCGGCATTATTCTCTTAATCCATACGTGATAGTCATGACTCTTCATCCCCCCTACTCGCAACGTATCCATATTCACTCCCCTTTGCCAGCTAGCTGTGTACCCATCAGTAAAGAACAAGCTATCTAGTATCCACTGGAATATTTCCCTCCTCTAGGGCCTTGTAGGGATGAATGGGGCCTGTGGCTTATGCCAACCTTTGGATCTGACTCCTGGAGGCTTCATATTTAAATCTGTCCTTTGGCACCAACGTTCTTGATCAATTCTAGCCTTGATGTTATCCTTCGTCTTCTCAGTCTCCATTATTGTGCTCCAGAGGGCCTCAGCGATATTCTTTTCAGTGTGCATGACATCAATGTTATGCGGAAGTTCAAGATCCTTAAAGTAAGGGGGTTTCCACAATAATGGAATGTGTGTCCACTGGTGTGTCTCTCCATACCCCTCAAAACCAGTCCCATTGGCATTGGGAATGAGAGCATCTAACTCGGCCTTGCTTTGTACACCAGTCATCAAATGTGGTTTCGGAGCGTGGACAACAACGCCTTTTTTGAAACTAACAATGTCTCCGCTGAATTCATGATATGGTTCAAGTAAGGGTTGATGTTTGTCAAAACAACAATACTTGCAACCCTTGTCGAGCCACCAGAAAGTCACTGCTTGCCTGCACTGTGGACAAGGACACTTCGCATGTGTACTCCAGCCGCAGAACAAAGCACGTGCTGGTAGGTCATGCAGGGATGTGTGGTACCAAACATACATATCAAAGTGCTTTTTTGTTACGGCATCGTACGTCCGCACCCCATCCTTCCACGCATCAAACAGATCATCCACCAAGGGTTCCATGTACACGCTCATATTTTTCCCCGGGTATTTTGGCCCTGGGATTATCATTGACACGGACATGTGTTGTCTTTGCATGCAGATACCAGGGGGAGATTCATGGGAATAACAAACACGGGCCAACAACTGTATGTTGCAGCCGTCATACCAAAGGGATTGAACCCATCAGTTGATATCCCACTTGCTACACTCCTCTCGTTGCCCGCTTCCTTGGGGTACTTTTTAGCGAAGTTCTTCCATGCTGAACCATCTGATGGATGTATCATATTTTCTGGATTACTTCTTTTGCCTAGTGTGGGCCATCTCATCTGTTGGGCTGTTTCCACGTTCATAAAGAGCCGTTGGATCCTTGGTATGAATGGAAGATACCGAAGGATCTTTTGGGCAACCCCAGTCTGGCGCTTCTGACCATCACCAGTGTCAACCTCCATATACCTAGATGCTTTGCACTTGACACAATATTTTGATTTCTCATGTTGTTTCCTAAATAACATGCATCCCTTTGGACAAGCATCTATCTGCTCGTATGACATCTTAAGTCCAGAGAGGATTTTGTTCGCCTCGTACATGGTCTTTGGAAACAAGTGACCTTGCGGCATAAGGCTCCCAACAACGACTAAGAGATCATCAAAACCATATCTACTCAAGTTTCTATCGCTCTTGAACACCATTAGACGTGCAATGGCATCAAGTCCGGTCACCTCAGTGTTAGCATGAAGGGGTTTCTGGTTCGCAAACAAAGTATCATAGTACTTCTTTGTGCTTTGCTCCGCCTCCTCCTGTGTATCCCCTACATCTGGATCTTCAGGCGCAACCGCATTGCGGAAGTCAGCCATGCATCGGTCAATCCCAGTATCAAATTCTCCCATGCCATGAATTTGTGTGCTCTGCTCTGCCTCATCAACATCATTTCTCGCACGTTTTGATTTTGACTCGCCATGGAAATCCCAAGTGGTGTACATTGGCATGAACCCATTTTTGCAAAGGTGTTCACCCACTTGTGTCTTTGTCAATCGATTCTTGTTATGACAGATTTTGCACGGAGAGAAAGCTCTACTAGTTCCATCAAACGCTGCTTCCAAGAACTTGTTGGTCTTTTCCTTCCATTCTGTGGTCATTTTCGCCTGACTGAGTCGGCCATTGTACATCCAAGCACGACGATTCTCCATCCTCTACGAAGTACCAAAACAAGCATATAATGCATTTAATTTACAAATTTTTAGTCCATTTAATTCGAGAAAAATCATGTTTTACGACATGCATCCACCTATATCTCTCTCTAATAGGTAAAGGACCTAATCCCACCTGAAGATGTGTAGATTGGATATGTTCTCCATGTTATACCCTGAACCAAGACAGAATTTCGGTAGCACCTCCCGCTGTTCTCCCGATACACGTTTCGGCAAAAAAGCTGAGAGGATGTGCATCCGGAGAACAACGGGGAGGCGCCACCAAAATCCGGTCTCGGAGCAGAGCAAAGCATAGAAAACATACCCAATCTACACATCCTTGGGTTGTCCAAAAACGTGGACAATCCGAAAGAGTTACGGCTATAAATATGCAATTTAATGCATATTTATTTGCGTAACCCTTCCGAACGGGAGACTCCTAGGTATCGTGACTGACTTGGTTATCTAGACCAGAAATAAACCTACCCACATTAATTACAAGAGACGTGAATGAATTTTACCCTTGAAGCTGTAGGGTTTCGTAGCATGGAAAACAAAAATTTTCTACCGGATACAAACAAACAAGCCAAGATCTATCTACTAGATTGTAGCAACGAGTCGATGGAATAACTCACCCTCGAAGATTCCAAAGTGTTTAACGAGAGCGGATTCTCGTGGGTGATGTAGTCGTACTCTTCCCGATCTCAAGATCGCGTAGACGATCCTTCCGGCCAAGGCGCTCTCCCAATCGGTCACACGTTCGGTTTCGACGAAGACCTTCCTCTCCCTTGTTCCAGCAGGCAGCGGAGGTTGTAGCACTCTCCTCGCAATTCCGGCAGCACAACGGCGTGGTACCGGAAGTAGAGGGGAGATCTCGCAGGGCTTCGCCTTAAGCCGGAGCGAGTATGATGGACTATGAGAGAGCCCTCGGCGATCTAGGGTTTAGACACACCGAGGAAGGGGCTAGGCCGGCGGTGGAGGGGAGGAACTCATCCCCCAACTCGGTTTCCACCTCCCTCTCCACTTCCCAAAATAGCCGTTTGACTTTCAAATTGGCGTTTGACTTTTTCAAACTAGGATTTAATTAAACCCTTTATTTTGTTCAGCGATGACACCTAGTACATGACGCAATCATACCAACTTGATATAACACATTCATGTACCCTTCCCCTTCGAAGTGCCGGACATTCCGGAACCTTCTAGAACATTCCCGATGAAAACACCGGAACCATTCTCCAACTCCGAAACAAGACTTTCCTTATATGACTCTTATTCTCTGGACCATTCCGGATCTCCTCGTGATATCCCGGATCCCATCCGAGACTCCGAAAAACATTCGGTCTCTTTCTCATCATTCCATAACTACTCAAACAACGTCGAATCCTTAAGTGTGTCTCCCTACGGTTCGTGAATTATGCGGACATGATCGAGACACTTCTCCGAACAATAACCAATAGAGGAATCTGGAAATTCATATGGATCCCACATATTTCTAATATTACTTTGCTATCGAATGAACCACTTACATACGATACCAATTTCCCTTTGTCTCACGATAGTTTACTTATCCGAGGTTATGATCGTCGGTATCTCTGCATACCTAGTTCAACCTCGTTACCGATAAGTACTATTTTCTCGTTCCCGTGATATGTGATCCTTGTGAGCCAGTCACATGCTTGCAAGCTAATTGGATGACATTTCACCGAGAGGGCCCAGAGTATATCTATCCGTCATATGGATGGACAAATCCCACTCTTGATCCATGTGTCTCAACCAATACTTTCCGAACACTCAATGCCACCTTTATAGCCACCCAGTTACGGTGTGGTGTTTGATGTCATCAAAGCATCCATCCGGTAAAGGTGATATGCATGATCTCATGGTCGAAGGAATTAGGTTACTATGTATCAGAAAGCATATAGCAATTGAACTATTAAAATGACTTGATCTTTATGCTACGCTTATCTATAGGAGTATGTCCACCATATCATTCTCCTAACGATATGATATTGTTGTTAATAACATCTCAATGTTCATGATAGGGAAACCACAATCATTTATTAACCAACAAGCTAGTATTATATAGAGGCTTTTACTAGGGACTTCAATTTAAGTTTACAAATCACACAAGTATTAATGTTTCCTTGTTAATACTATTATAGCATGAATGTAAACATTTATCATAAACACAAAGATATAATAATAACTATATTTATTATTGCCTCTAGGGCATATCTCCAACAGAAGCGTGATCTAATCGTCGAGAAATATCTGAGATGCTCCTTGAAGAAGCCCTGCGACTCCGGTCCTGGTGTCAAACTCGAAGCATTGCCTCGACGAAGCAGAGCTACATTTTGAAATCAGAAATTTAAACACCCATGATTTGGAATTATGCCCTAGAGGCAATAATAAAGATGTTATTATTATAATTCTTGTTCATGATAAAGTTCATATTCCATGCTAGAATTGTATTAAGCGGAAACTTTGATACTTGTGTGGTTTATGAACAACACCGTGTCCCTAGTACGCCTCTATGGACTAGCTCATTGATTAATGATGGTTAAGGTTTCCTAACCATAGACATGACTTGTCGATTAATAATGAGATCATGTCATTAGGAGAATGATATGATGGACAGACCCAAATTAAGCAGAGCAATTAGATCGTGTCATCGTGTTCATGTTTGCGAAGCTTTTCTTATGTCAAGTATTGTATTCCTTAGACCATGAGATAATACAACTCCCTGGTATCGGAAGAAAGCTTTGAGGTCATCAAACGTCATCCTATGTGAGGGTGATCATAAAGGTGTCTCTTAGGTGATCAAAAGTACTTGTTGGGTTGTATGTATCGAGATGGAATTTGTCCCTCCCGAGTCGGAGAGATATACTTCAGGCCCACTCGGTAATCGATATCAACACCGCTTTCAAGCACGTGGTTAAGGAGTTAATCACAAAGTGATATCGGATTACGGAAACGAGTAAAGTACTTGCTGTGAACGAGATTGAACTAGGTATGCCGATACCAACGATCGAATCTCGGGCAAGTAAAATATCGCGTGACGAAGGGAATACATATATGGGATTAATTGAATCCTGGCATCGTGGTTCTTTCGATATGATCATCGATGAATATGTGGGAGTCAATATGGGTTTCCAGATCCCGCTGTTGATTATTGATAGAAGATCATGTCTGCATATTCTCGAACCCGTAGGGTCACACATTTAACGTGCATCGACGCTAGGATAGAATGGATAATTGGTTTATGAGTTTTTGTTCGGAGTCTCGGATGAGACCCGGGACATCACGAGAGGTTCCGGAATGGTCCGGAGAATAAGATTCATATAAAGGAAAGCAGTTTTTGGATTTCAGAATCGTTTCGGAGTTTATCGGTATTGTACCGGAAGGTTCTAGAAGGTTCCGGAGTGGGACCAACGTGGGCCCACTTGTCGGAGGCCTGCGTGGGCCTATGGGGAAGTGCCCTGGCCACTTTGGGCTAGGGGCACAAGGCCCCTAAGGCCCAGCCGGCCAGCCCTAGGAGAAACCCTAGGGAGGGTCAAGGGGGGGCCGGCCAGCCCCCTATATAAGGAGGGCAGGGGAACAACCTCCCCCCACTCCTCCAACCCTAGCCGCTGTCTTACTGCTGCCCCTCCACTTCTCTCTCCCGACTGCGCGTAGGCGAAGCCCTACCGCAGAAACTCTCCACCATAAGCACCACGCCGTCGTGCTGCAGATCCAATCTATCTCTCCACCATTCTTGCTGGACCAAGGAAAGGAGGAGACGTCGGTGCATCGTATGTGTGCATCTCACGGAGGCGCCGCCACTTGCGGCGTAGGATCAGATCGGATTGCGAGGAGGAGACGGCGAGTACGACTACGTCAACCACGTTCCGTTGAACGTTTCCGCTGTGCGATTTCTTCAAGGGTATGAAGATCTCATCAATCTCTCTCATTGATTACATCTTGGCTTTCTTGTTCGCATCCGTAGATTTCTTTTGATTTACTATGCTGCAAAACCCTTCACATCCAAAGAGATCAGCATAGAGACTAACGTCGTCTCGGGCCTCGCCAAAACAAAACAATTCACTTTTATGGAAATTAATTTTCAACCCGGAGAGTTGCTCAAAAGCTGAAAGTATCAGTTTCAGATTTTTCGCTTTTTCTAGGTCATGTTCCATAAATAGAATTGTGTCGTCTGCATATTGAAGGATTGATAAACCTCCATCTACCAGATGGGGAGTCATCCCTTCAATTTGGCCATCAGACTTGGCACGCTCAATTTGGCCAGCAGTGTCTAATATATATGAGGAAAGTGAACTGAATCAAACCACAACAACACATTGTAATGTAACAAAATACAAAGATATAACAACATATAAATGCATGAATGTAACAAAATATACGTGTTCCTGCTAGAATACTATATTCTGGGCCGTAAAAATACATAGAATAAGATGAACAGAAGCTATCTTACTTCAACCTCGAAAAAATATATGCAAAAGGTTGTGTGGATGAAACAATAAATGAGCAGATAAATGGGTACCCAAGAACTATATATATGGCTGAGAATAGTTTGAAATCCAAAGTAATCCAGCCCAAACAGTACACGTATATGTCCACTAACCAAACCAAAAATGAATTTGCCAGAAAACGAAAACCTAACAGCTTGTATTTTCTACCCAAACCCATCAAATCCCATCCATTCCATGTTTTCAGTTTGAACCAAGTGCCAAACCAAATCAAGTTGCAGTTCAGACCAGTTAAACTAATTAATGCTGGGATGTCAGATGAAGAAACAACATTACAGAATGCATTAGTTCATGAAACATGCTAGAAAACCAACAGATCGAATTTGACGAACACACATCTATTCACAAGAGAAAGCTAGAAAACCATCCGCTTGGAATTAGTAGGCACTCGGCAGCGACGTGGAGCATGTTTTCGATGGTGTTCCGGCCAGCCGCCAAGAAGCCGGAGGCAGAGAAGCATAATACATACATGCAATAGAGCCGCGACAGCAGGGCGTGGCTGCTGTGGAGGGAGCTATGGCCGGAGGCAGCAACATGGAGCTGGTATTTGATGGCGTCGCGGCATCGTTGTGGAAGCTCTGGCCCCCGCTGGCAGCGGCCCCAACTCAAGACCGTAAAAGCTAGTCACATTGTTGAGCACTGAATGTAACTGACTCCACTAAATCTATAGTTTCAGACCACAAGTTCAAGCCATTTGAGACCAAATACATTTCTGCCCAAACCGAACCAGACCAATGCACTAAAGACAAAACTAAACCAAATTACTTTGGCGACTCAGCTCATTCAAATCAGTCCTCAGGCGCAAACTATTCCCAGGCTAACATTGTGATAACGCGGGAGGAACAACGATGAAACACAAACATGAGGTAGGGGAAAACTCACCAAAGACAAATCGAATAGAACGACGAGGTGGTGAGGAAGAAGGACCGCGCAGCCGATGTTCCGCCGCTGAAGGACGCTCTCAGGACGACCGCCCGGCTCGAACGCGTCAATTTGCTGGGCCGCGCCACCTAAGGACCCTCTCATCACAGTCGCCCGCCTCGGACGCGTTGATCTGCACGTCCGTCTCTACGGCTCCTCCATTGCTCCACAAACCAGGACAACCCTCCCCGCGGCTTCCGCCGGACCGCTCGCTGCCGACGAGGTGATTCATTGGTGGGGATCTAAGGATAGGGTTTAGGGTTTAGGGTTTAGGGTTCGGACCGCCAGCGCGAATCGCGGCATGAGCCGCCGTTGGACGGTCGACGAGAGGCGCGAGACGGCCGCCTCCTGCGTCTGCCGCAGCGCGCCGCCGCCGCCCAGCCTCCTCGCCGCGTGTCCGAGCACGGCCGCCGCCATCGCCGGCCGGTTGATCTCGCTTTTTTCTTGGTTCTGAATCTGATCGTGGGCTCTCGCTTGTCAAAGGATCTTGTTCTTGTGTGGGTTCGTTCGATTCAGGAGCGTCGGCGCATATATACGCGGCCGGCCGTGCTCACGGGGAAATTTAAATACCGGTCGGTGTCGGACGCCGAGTTCTTGATATCCGTCGGCGTACATGATACGGAAAGGGACTCTGAAACCTACCCGAGACGGATTCCAACACCATCGATCCCTCCGTACGGTTCATGTTAAATACCACCACCCTCCGATCCCTCCGTCGATCGATCCATCACGCTCCTTCACGACGACCACAACCACAAGCGCATCAGGCCCCTCCGCAACCTGCTGCTCCGGGACTACTACTACGACGATGAAGCTCATCATAAAGAACCTCGTCCACAACGGGCCCGGCTTCGTCAAGCTCTCGCCGGAGATTGACGACGACATGTGGGACGCGTACAACCTCATCGCCGCCGGCGACACCGTGGAGGCCATGACGGTGCGCAAGATCGGCGGGTGCGGCACGGCGGAGCGCGTGAGGATGACGCTGGAGATCGAGGTGCAGTCGGTGGAGTACGACAAGGAAGCGTCCGCCTCCGCGTCCGCGGCAAGAACCAGACCAGGAACGAGTACGTGCAGATCGGGCAGTACCACACCCTGGAGCTGGAGCTGAAGCGCCCCTTCCTCCTCCGCAAGGAGCTCTGGGACTGGCCGGCGATCGACAGGATCGAGCAGTCGTGCGACGAGACCGCCGCCAAAGCCGACCTCGCCGTGCTCCTCATGCAGGAGGGCCTCGCACACCTCTTCCTCGTCGGGAGGAGCGTGACGGCGACGAGGGCGTCCATCGAGGTGCCCATCCCCAGGAAGCACAGCTCCTTCTCCCCCGCCGCCTACGACACGGCCATCAACCTCTTCTTCGAGCGCGTCCTGGACGCCTTCCTCCAGCACGTCGACTTCGGCCTCGTCCGCTGCGTCGTCATCGCCAGCCCGGGCTTCACCAAGGACCAGTTCCGCGACTACATGCTCCTGCAGGCCACACGGCGAGGGGACATGCGAGCCATCACCGACAACAAGGCGCGCATCGTGCTCGCCCGCGCGCCGTCGGGATTCCCGCACAGCCTCAACCAAGTCCTCGCCGCCTGCACCGTCATCATCAAGGACACCAGGGCCGCCCAGGAGGTGCCCGTGCTGCAGGAGTTCTACGCCATGATGACCAAGGACTCGGACAGGGCATGCTACGGCCCCAAGCACGTCGAGGTCGCGCACGAACGCCTCGCCATCAAGACCCTGCTGCTCACCGATACCTGGTTCCGGAACCCCGACGTCGATGCCAGGAAAAAGTACGTCGACCTCGCCGAGTCGGTCAAGAACCTCGGTGGAGAGGTGCGGGTATTCTCGTCCATGAATGTCTCCGGCACTCAGCTGGACCAGTTGACCGGGATAGCTGCCATTCTTCGTTTTCCCCTGCCTGAGTTGGATGACATCGACATGGACGACGGCATCCAGATGTTGTGATATGTCGATCGGGCTTAATTTCCTTCTTTTTTTTTTTTTTTTGCCCTCGCGTGTTGTGTACTCTATACTCTACCTATATCCAGTAAATATTATTACTAGTACTTCCCATATGTCTATTATAACATGATGATAGTTCATCCCAACAAAATTCTAGACCGACGACGTGTTTTTTTTGGACATATTATCTATACATATTCCAAGTGTCTAATCCTTATGAGAAATAATGGTACTTTCTTCGATCTAAATTACTTGACTTAGATTTGTCTAGAAAGAGCGATACCCTCTAGATGATACTTTGAGGGGGTAATATGAGGCCTCAGGTGCCCTTTCTCAAATTTGAAGTAGGCCCTGTTTAGTATCTCTAGTTTCACTTACAAGTACCAACCTTGCTAGGGTTGTCAATATTTAGTCGAATATTATGGGAGGCTCTCATTCTTGCCCCCTCATCTCTCTTCAACCCCCTCGAGAGTCTCTCCACTGACTCCAGATCCTTCCCCCTCTTCTCTAGCGGTATCGCTAGCCGGGGGGATGGGGGAAGGAGGTTGGCCACATGTGGATCGTAGTAGTAGGAGTAGGTCTAGATTTTGGTGACAGGCCGTATTTTGGCTTTATGTTGTGGTCTTGGAGTGAGTCATCGCCGTCTTCGAACGGCGTGTGGTGTTTTTCGGTGATGCTTTGACTGGTGGCGACTGCGTGGGAGTCTCAAGCTACCAGAGGGAGTGGAGACAACTTCTCCTCCGGCAAGACCGGCTAAGGTTCCATGCAGATTTGATGTTGGTGGTCAAGGGCTAGATCCCCTTCTCCTGGCTCGTCGTGGAGACGAGAAGGAGCGGGGCATCCATCCCTGTGGTTGGTGGGTGTTGCAAGATCCTAGCCATAGTGGTAGTATTATAAATCATGCATGTCACTGTGACAAAATACTTATTATGGCACAACAATTAATAAGAAGAGAGTATCTAATAACCAGCCTAATTTAGCGGAGAAAAAAAATCTGATCTATTTAGTCTCGGCCCCTCGATCGGGAGTAGTACCTCTAGCTGGCCAGCTTTAGGGCCCGTTTGATTCAAAGAATTTCTATAAGATTCCAAACCATAGAAATTTTTTCTATAGTGTGTTTATTTCAAAGGAATGAATCCTACAAAAATTTTATACATTGCTTTTCTACGCTACAATTCCATAGGATTTTTAACAAAAGGTAAAACCCCTTAGAAAAATTCCTATGTGTGAATAACAACTGTGCCGTGTACTATCTCTGAGTGGGTCACGAGCGTGAACAACTCTGTTTCCGGTACAGATGGCCTTCCGGCTCAAACTCTTCTTTCATGTGATTTCTCCAAGATGTGCAACCACAGGCGATTTTACAGAGATTTTACCCAGGAACTGACGAACTTGTGATGGGCACTCTTTACATCCATTCATCGTCATCAATTATCATGCGAAGAAGTAAGTTTGGGTTGTAACCGAAATGTTAAATTACAAACGCTAACAAAGTGTGCAGCTATCCACTATCCTACGCTACTAAGCAAGGAAAAAAAACTCATATACCAAAACCCTATTCGGGGAGAAAGAAAACAAGAAAAAAAACTGTACCGACCTCATTCTTTGCATGCTGCATTACGTATATCGAAACCCTATCCGGGGAGAAAGAAAACCAAAAAGGACACACCACTACAGCAGTCTGTCAAACACGAAATCTGCGTGTTAAGGTCCAAGCCTCCAAAGGGGGTAAAGGGACCAATCCTCACCAACTCTTAGCTAGCTACTCGTATTCACAATGCACAGAACTAAGCTGTCGCAAACGGCAGCGCTCTTGAAAATTGCCTTATTTACAGTGAAACAGATCGGCACTCCAGGACGACACTACACCACATTCAGCTGGCTTGATTGTCCCAGAGAAATCATTCCAGGGCAGCCAACTCATGTCTCTCTTGGTGCCACTTCCTCACAGTGTCTTCCAGCTCCGGAAATGCAGAGAGGACAAGGAGCTCTAGGAGTTCAAATGTTAGCTGCTTCAGACAAACTTGGGACTGCATGGAAAAAAAACAAATCGTAGATATCAGTTGACTGTCATACTACAGTTGCTAATCATAATATTATATTGATCTTAATGGTGTTTTGCAACAGTAGAATTTACACTCTATGTTTTAGGAGTGGAGGCCCTACAGACTTGAATCAACTCATCTTAAATATGTCGACACTCGACACTGCTTAAGTTGATGACCAAGGGCTGTTTGAATTTGTGTCAAACATGCTTGATATGCTTGCCTTCCCATTGAGAAAAGGATAAACTCACAATACTGAGGCCATGAGGACAACAAATAGGAAAATGAGATGGCTTATATTGAGCGGATTACGCAATGACTATGGTAAATGGGCGATGTTTCAACAGTCATCTGTTGGAGAACAATAGGAGCTTTCATGCTAATAGAACTGACAATGTGCAGACTGTTGGATAAAAAGGTAAATATGCATCCAGCAATCCCCAAAGAATATTTTACCTGAAGAAAGAAGTAGATATCCTGAGCACATCTTTCGTACTCCTTTCGACCAACCAGGCTCACTAGGGCAGATGGTGCTTTATCTGTGCAGATAAAAACAGTAAACAAGCAGAGTTAACAGAAGAACCCCGAAGAACATAGGAACTACAAGTCACAGAAGTGACAAGTCTGATAGCAGAAAATCATTAGGTCTCTAGAAACAATGAAATAAAAGGGAAAGCACAAAGTTCACCTATTATCAGTTCACGAACAAATTCTGCACGATGGGCAGCTTCTAGTCGTTGTTCTTCAGTCAGAATGTTTGTCTTAGCATCATTCTGGGCACCAGGAGAAGGTTCGGCTGGTTTTCTGCTGGGATGCTTTGTCATGAAAATTCCATCTGGCCACAGTATCTGCACAGAGTGAAAATAGGATATGCATACAGCCTAAATTAGGGGCACAATCATGACCTAAGACTAGACAAGAAGAATTTATCTAATTTGCTAATGGAATTAAAAACTCCATTTTACATTATTGGTTGTTGGCACCTGTTTTGCTAAGGATACAACCACAGACTTACTTGTTCAATACGCTTGACTGCAAAAGCAATCATCCTCCCCTTTCTAAGTAATTGGATTTTCTCAACAAGCCAGTCATCAAATGTGTCTCCCATTCCTAATTGCAGTATTTGCTTTGCTACCCAAAATGCTTGACGTCTACAAAAACAAGAACAGATACTCAAGCTTATTAGAGATCATTCACACATGGGTTCATTATACAGAAGTGCAAATACCAAGGTTACAGTTACAGATGCT
Source organism: Avena longiglumis (assembly GCA_030063025.1). Classification (NCBI taxonomy): domain Eukaryota; kingdom Viridiplantae; phylum Streptophyta; class Magnoliopsida; order Poales; family Poaceae; genus Avena; species Avena longiglumis. Next base: position 559,271,346 of record CP125974.1, read on the forward strand.
AAATATTAGAAATCGTAATCAAGGGTGTAGAAATAACTCACCTGATCCAGCCTCCATCTTGGAGCTGAAAAATCACATCAACCAGATGAAATATGGGGGCACTAACATTTGGAGCCATCCACTGCATTAAAATAGGTATAAAGTTGTCAACCAGGTAGCTGCTGCATCACATACAATTGAAGTAAAAGAACACCAAATTGGAAAATTGTTTGCAAAAAAACAAAATATAGCTTGAGCAGATATGAAAAATTGATGGTAAGAATTGCAGAAACAATCAGAACTTACATCATTAGGAGTCACTGGGTATCCATCAGATTCCAAAACTTGAGATGAATAATCAGTTTGACTTGGCAGCATTTTCTTATGATCTCCTGACTTTATTGAAAACGAGTAATCGTTCTGTTCAGGATCACTTCCAGAGTGGTCTTGATAGATATTGGCACTTGAGTTGCTAACACTAGTTTCCAAATTCTGATCCGTCTTTCCTTTCCTCAGTCTCAAACCATCAACAGAAGCAAAGTCCTTATCATTTTGTACGTTATCATTTTGACATTCACTTACAGATTGTCTCACAGAAGATAAATTTCCATTCAAAGCTTTGGGAGAATTCAATGATTTTGCACCCTTCTCATTTGATCTTACATCTAAATTGACTGCATGAAATCAGCATATAGGCATTAAACTGTGCACAAGAAATTTAGAAAGAGCAACTAGCTAGCTACTTAACTAAAAGGAGATCACTCACCTGACAGTGCCTGGATAACTGAGAGAGAATCTGTGAAAATGTATGTCTGTAACAAGGAAATTTCAGTTACACACAACAGTTTGAAAAAGGTTGGGCATGGTATGGTTTAGAAGACACTAACCTGTGAATCAACACTTAGAAAATCCCAGACTTCAATACAGCTTGAAACAGTAGGGATCTGAAGAAGATTCTGTAGAATCAACAGGCAGAGTTATCATATATTCAGAATTTAACCAAACTTAATGACCAGATAACAGAGCACTATGGAATGCAACCATGACAAAATATAATTGTTGATTTAAAGGTTTACAGACCACATAACAATCACAGAGAAAAAAAAGTTGACTGATGTTATAACCCAGTAAAGTAACATAGATCAATGTGTCAATGAGTAGAGCACGTAATGGGACATTCATGCTTGCAGAGACGATTTTGTGTCGTTTAGCCTCTAGTCAAGCTGATACCAAACTATGACTCAAACTAAGTACATTCCAAGAACTTGATTCTTGATTAGACATCTCAATGCCACTATTCAAACTTATGGAGAAAGTGAAAAAAATAACGTAAGTATCTTCAAATAGCATCAAGAAATACACCTTTAGGTATATGTCAAGCAACTTGCACCTCTCTCGAACAACAGCAACCTCTAACCCTGATGAGAGGAAATGCTTTGGAGGCAAGTGAAGACTGTACTGAGGATATTCTTTCAGACGCCGATGCAGCTCTTCAAAATGACGAAACCTGATTAAAGTACACAGGAAACCACATGGAAATTAGAAAGCAACTAACATACTAGAATAATATTTCATAGGTATTGTTTAGTTTTCTTTCGAGGTGCAGGCATCATATCTGTTATGCGCTTGTGGCTGACATAATCAAGTGATAAAATACAGCATAATCACCTCCTCTTGATGGACCAACTATTACCGTTGGCATCGGTTACGGAAACTGAATACACAGCAAACATGCCAGACCCACTTTTTACAATGCTGGCTCCTACCACCTGAACAAGGAAATCTGATGAAGACATGTACCACCAGCATTTACAAGGATCAAAGAATATTTAACAGAAATTGTGTTACCTCACATCTTAACTTTAAATATGAGTCTTCCAACACATTAGTACTAGAATAATTAGATGAATAGGAAGAGTCACTTGATGCCAACGACAAAGATGAAGCATTTGCACCACTAAGCATCCTAGTCATACTTTCCACCTCAGTATCGTCATGCAGTCCATCCGCCCTTGAATCATTTGCTGATGTATTTAGTATGCCAAAATCACCACTAGCCAAGAAAGATCTATCTGCCTCTTGCCATAAGGGAATCTTTGGAGCATTTGACCTTGACCTTTTCCTTCCTGATGAAGCTCTCGCCGTTTTCAACTTGCTCACATGACTTCGATTTGTCCTTGCTTTATGGAAACTAGAAGATTCGAGTGGATGATGTATATGAGACGAGGTCCCATTTCCTTTACTTTTGCTATCCCAAACTCTGGTTACAGGAGAGTCCAAGCCAGTCACATTGTTATTTTCATCCTCCTCAGTGCCATATGAACTCTCACTGTCCATAGCTAAATCTTGTTGGCTGGCATGCTCCGCCATTTCTGCAGATAAACTTTTTGGCAAGTGATTAGTGCCATTTGAATATGCAGGAATAGCTGAGTGTTTTATCGAATGATGCTCCTCAGAATTAGACGACGTTGTTTGCCTTTGGGGAACAGCAGGATGATGAATTGATGAGCCCTGCATTGAAGAAGTTGTGACCAAAGAAGATCTAACAGGTGCTTTAGTAACATGGTTTGCATTTTCTAATTTGTAATTCTTCCCTTTAGTCCACATATTCTCAAGGTGCTCAGGTGCTACAGCTCGATTTTTTCGGTGGGAGCTGACATCCAATGTATGCGCTGATTGCCCGTCATAACTCTCTGTAGTTATCCTGCCACGAGTTTGGGGATGTACAGAAATACCAGTATCCGGATAGATGAGGGAATTTGAAGGTAAACTTCCTGACTCAAGCGGATGTGAATTATTGATCATACAAGCATTAGGGGATTTTGGCTTGACACTCGATGTACTTTTGGTTTTATTGAGTTGCATATCTGAAGCAGTCTTGGACTGACCCTGACTAAATCGGACAAGTTCAACCCCAGGACTTGTGTGATCGGCTAGTGCAGAAAGTTCATCCACAGATGGCATAGGAGGTTCCCTTTGCTTCACTGTTGCAACATCCTCCGAGGATCCAGCAACTCCGTTATCTGCCTTATTGGCGCGAGAAAGAACCAAAGATTCAATCCTTTCATTTATAAACCTGCAAATTTTACATCTCAATTTGATGACAGTAGAAAATACTAATGCGGTAGTCCAGGTCTATGCTACTACCTTGGATTTGCTAAGTTTATGACAGGCCTCAAAACTGCACATGCAAGAAGTTCTCGTGCAGTACAGTGGAAGAAAGAGCACTGTAGATTCTCAGGATTTACTGTGATTGAAATCAAACCATTAGCAAGACTTTGTAAGACCTGGAAGTAAGAATAAACATATTGTAAGTATCAGATGATCCAATAAACTTTGATGCTTAAGCAGATACGGAGTCATGATATCAACAGAATTACCAAGATGCTCAACTCACGAACAATCATACAAAGTGTTAAATTAACACATGAAGTATGAGGTTTGAGGTAGTATGCGTTGTCAGACTTATAAATACAGAAGGAACAAAGAGTGATATGCCATGTCTCACAAAAAAATTACGCAGGAAAACATTTATCATCCAGATATGCATGTTTAAATATCTGTTGACATAGCACTAGAACTAGAAGCACCCAATTCATCCAAGGATAGATCCAACATGGTACAAATACAATATAGGTGCATACGTAACACATGAACATTATGACACACTGAAACGTAATAAGAGGGGAGGGGATAATCTAAATTCCAGACCCAAGTGTTCATCAAGGGGCCGACCACATTTTGGATGTTTGGCGACTAAACAGCTTACTATAAGCAAAAAAGCTAAAACCTCAACAACAATGAAGTCTTACCTTGTATTCAGCACTGGCTGAAAATAAAGCCGGATGCAACTTGCTTTGAGCTATAAGGGCGAGTTTCAGTTCAGCATCACGACGCTCTGTCGGGAGGTTAACAAACTTCTCTTTTCCAATCTTAGCCTCACAGGATTGATAAAGCTCCAAATTATTGCATATGAGATCTACCAGATCCCTGCATAAGGTAGATAGGGTCTTTCTAAGACACCAATGTTCTGAAAAGGAGCATTGTTCATTTATTTCATTTCATGTGATAAAACAAATTTTCTAACCTGGTTAGCAGAGTGATGAGGTTAACGTTTCTTGCCCGACTAGAAATCTCTCCAAGAACAGAATTAACTATGCTGATGAGTTCCTCCGGTCCGTCCTTATCAGGTGTTACACGGGAGTACCAAAGATCTGTCACCCACTCTGTGATAAGATGCCGTGTGAACTGTTCAAACGCTGCTTCGACTGGAGGCGAATTCACCTTGCTCCTCCAAACGGAATTTCTTTTCTTCGGAGAAAGGGAAGGTTTACTTAATTCGATACTTTTTGTTTTGGCAAGTGGTCGACTGGCATCATGGTCTGTAGCAGTTGTGCTCTTTCTACGGAAGTCGTAGTCCAGTGAAAGGTAGCGAAATAAAACTATCAAAGCTATGGAAAAAGGGAAGTTAATCCAGACTGAAGAGCTTGTCACTGCAATGGAGAAAATCAGTCATTTAGCAAGACCATGAGCAAGCAACAGTGTTTTAATATAATTGATACAAATATGGATGCTGTGATTGCAATCTAAATCTGCCTTCATATGAAGCCATATTTGGCAACTTTAACTAAAAAACATCAAATTGCCGGGTATGTGTATGTGAATTTGGAGTGATGCTACATCTATGGGCAGAGTTCTTATGGAATTTGCTTACGGACAGACGTGCCAGTTGCAGAATTGGTGTGTGAGATATTTTAGCAACCACCTCGCCAGTTTCCTCCAGTGGCATAGCTCTAGGATTATTGGTGGTCCGTATGGTGGTTCCGTAATAGTTCGGCCGTAGCTCTAGGATTATTGGTGAATTTTCCATCAAACCCACCTGTGTAGCTCGTATCTTCCTTGTATTTAGACTACATCATCATGCATTTTAGGGTATGATTAAGCCAAGATAGTAAGACCAACAGCTGATCTGATCTATACTCTACGGTTTGACATGCCCAGTAGAATTCCAGTCACCTACTCAGAACTAAGTCTACTCTACAGCTTCCCAATGCAACAAATTACAGCACCCATGGAACAAACTATCATCGCTTCTCCACAGATGCGCATAAAACGATGCCCAGGTTAGCGCCCCCACGTCAGGAGTAACCATCAGGATCAAACCTAGTCACGGCACTAGGGACGACCAAAACCGACGCGTGGACCAAAATTAATTACAATTACCGCCCGGAGATCGAGCCTACCGGCGGGGCAAGCGTTGCCCTAGGGTTTCGGGAGAGGTACTCACGGGACATGAGGAAGGCGAGCCCGAAGGCGAAGACGAGGAGCAGCACGGCCCGCTTCTTCCCCTCCTCCGCGAGGTCGCGGGCCGTGGGCTCCCTCCTCGGCACGGCTCCCTGGTTCGCCATCCTCCCCGGCGGCGAGGCGCGGAGAGGGAGGCGGGGAGCGCGACGACGGCGGCGGCGGCGGCCGGCGTTTCTGTTTGGAAAGGGGGCGACGGCCGGTCTAGTGGTGGCCTTTTCCGGGCGACTGATTTTGTTTCTTTTTGTTTTGTTTTTTTGTTGAGGTGTTTTTGTTTCAACCAGGTCACTGCAGCGTGGGACCTGTTTGGAGTGAGCTGGGACAGCTGGCTATGTTCGTTTTTTTTGTGCCTATTAGTATAACCTGGCTCTGGATGGACCAGTTACAAAATCTAAAAATAAAAAGATGAACACTAAGAAAAATCTGAATAACATTGTCAACTATGTCAGTAGTTCACATATTTTTGCATACATAAAGGTTGTTTGGATACATCTTGATTTGACAAATTTTTTTTACCAAAACTCTAAATTTGAATCGGAACATCCCTCTATATGAAACACAGCGACCCGCACAACGGTCACATAATTCTATCTCAGCAATGCATAACGTGGATAATTTCCAAATCTATTCGTCTTGGCATCATCACCAACTTTAGTGAATTCCATTATGGATGCTATATGCCTATCATTTGAAGTTATAGTTTCTATTAGGCCCCAGCATCATAAATTCTCGCATCTGCTACCGACACAACGGTTTCAAAAGCGAAGATGGAAGTGAAATGGTCTTGAAAAAGACATTTGTAGGGATTTTGTAAGTTGAAAACAACATAATTGTCACAATCAAGGCGTTCATGCATGTGTTATTATGTGGAATTGCTCTATTGTACTTCTTTCTTTTCTTTTTAAACAGTAATAGAGTACATTAATCAGGCACACACACCCATGTACACCATAGTTCGGCTTTGTTTATCTTTTGTTTGTGAAAGTGGCAGGTGTAGGCAGATTTGGCCCCAACGAGATTAATGACACTTGAATGAGTGAGAAAATGGAGTCACTTTTTTTTGAAAGAGAAAAGTCCCCGAAGAACCTAGAAAACTGCATGTAAAAGACCGAGGGAACAATTTTATAGAAAGGGTCTGAGTAGAACCCCAATATGTACACAAAATACATTGTTTTTTTACGAATCTTCACCCTGAAAGATAATCCTGTCGGCCTGCGAAACACGATCCTTGCCCTCTATCGCCATGCATCTAAGATTCAGCCGCTCCTGATGATGTCGGGGACAAAACCACTTGGGTCACCGGAGAAAGCGTACTCTATCGCACCGTGCCGAAGAAGATCCTCGCCTAGAGGACAAATGAACTCAAGCCAACCTCTTGTTTGAGTGCAGTTAGGCCAAGCTTGTGGTTAATGATAGCGGATGCCGCATAGCGCCATCGCCTAAAGCCAGTAGCCGTGAGGCCAATCCGAACCTCTCACGGCCGGCCAAGAGGAGGAGAATGACGAATACAATGATGTGAAGGCGACATAAGCACTTCTTATTTAAGGAGCTCATCATCTAGAAGCAAATCGTCATCCTCCTCCATGGAGGCTCGATGGACGTCAATGCCTCCGCTGGTGCCGCACCGAAGCACCTCAACTGGGATGCCACCATGGCCACCTTCCAAGCCGCGCACTTCCCTGCATCTCACATTATTTCTCCCCGTCTCCACAGCCAGACAAAAAGAGGTGAAGCAATAGAGCAACTATAGCAACAAGGAGGACACATACGACCTTATTAGTAGAGATCCCGGCCCTAGACCAACTCTTCATCATCTGCGCCTGGTGGAGCGCGACGTCGCCACAGATCCCTTGACGGATGCACCAGGACCGGTCAAAATCCGGTGCCCTATTCCTAGTCACTGGCAAACAGCCTAGAAACCTACAACTACCCCTACCAGCTACTTTGACGCCTCCCATCCGATCCGACATCTCCGGTCGGCTGAGCCGCCGGGAAAGCCTCGGGATCGCCCCGGTTTTCGGCGGCCAGTGCGCAGACGCATGGAAGGAAGGGGAGGGAGAAGGGGGTGATGAGCTCAAAAGGCAGAGTTTTTGTGAGATGACTAATAGAGGTACAAATGAACATAGATCCTGAGAGCAAAACGTGACATGAGAGCCGCTAGTAACCGTTTTTTATTAAAGAAGATCATGTTCTCGGTTAGATCATCATCATGACGTGCAAATTTCTGAAGCTAAACCATGTCCTCTGCGGCTGACAGTGGTTTTGATCCGGGGACGATGAGATCTCTGCACATCGGGCAGGTGTTCTTGCTCTTCATCCACAGCTGGATGCAGTCCCGGTGGAACAAGTGGCGGCACGCCGGCACCTCGCTGCACGTCGCCCCCTCCACCAGCACCTCCAGGCAGATCGCGCACACCGCTGCCGACCCCCTCGCGCCGCCCTCCACGGCGCCGGGGTATGGGAAGTACCCCAGCTCCATCGGTGGCGGGGCAGCCCGTTGCTCCACCGCCAGCACCGGCGCTGGTGGGTGCGGATCCTCTGCTTGCTTGCATCAGTAAAGAAGCAGTATAACTACGAGCAGCCACACAGCGATGCTTATGGCGGTGTCCAACAGCCCCGCCGCCATGGTCTGGTCCTCCCCCCGCGTTCCTTTCTTGCGCAACAGGCGGGCGATCAAACATTTTTGCTTTGTTTTTTGCTTTTGATTGAAAATCGGCCCGGTGCTCTATTACTCCTTAGAGCATCTCCACTCGTAGGCTGAATCCAGGCCAAAATCCGGACCAAACTTTGGCCGGGCGGCGCAAGTTTTCGTCCTAGGTACGCCCATTTTTCCACTTGCGTACCCAGGCCGAGTTCCCGGGTCGCCCGTTTCCGCTCAAATTCGGCTCAAGTTCGTCCAAATTTCAGCATAATTCGTCATACAATGAATACATAACACTTTAAGACCAAGTTTGGCGAAATTTTAAACAGAGTTCAGCGTAAATATAAACATAGTTTGTCCTGCAATAAAATTAAAACATATTTCGGCCAAGTTCGGCCAGTTCATGCTCAGCATCTACGTCGTGTTGCCCCTGCGTATCGCTCGACAAGATCATCCTGCAGCTGTTGATGCATCGCCGGATCTCGGTTCTCCTGACGCATTGTGATGAATACAGCCTATGTTGGAAGCACCTGATGATCAGGCTCAGCAAGAGGACCCTATCTGTAGTATGGCTCGTCCTCCTCGAGCAAACTAATTGGATCCTTCCTCTCATCCTCAATGATCATGTTGTGCAAGGTCATACAACAGTTTATCACTTTCTACATCTAATTTTTCGACCAGGTCATAGCAGGGAACCGGACAACTGCAAACCTATGCTGGAGCACACCAAATACCCGCTCCACGTCCTTCCTGCAAGCTTCATGTTCCTTGGCAAAGTGAGAATGCTTGGGGAGCATTGGGTTTGAGATAGTCTTCACAAATGTTGGCCATCTTGGATAGATGCCATATGCTAGATAATATCCCTTGTTGTAGTGGTGTCCTCTGATCTCAAATTCCACAGGGGGAGCATGGCCCTCAACAAGCTTAGAAAAGACAGTTGAGGAGTTGAGGACGTTGATGTCGTTGTTCGATCCTGCCATGCCAAAGGAGTGCCAGATCCAAAGATCATGTGTAGCAACTGCCTCAAGTATCACAGTGCAACCTCCTTTGTGGCATTTGTACATTCCTTGTCATTCAAATGGACAGTTCTTCCACTTCCAATGCATGCAACCTATGCTTCCAAGCATACCAGGAAATCCTCTACTTTCATTGACCGCGAGGATCCGAGCAGTGTCTTCAGCAGTGGGTGATCTCAAGTACTCTTCCCCGAACACTGCAATCACTGCCCTGGATAACCTGTACAAGCAATCAAGAGCGATGGACTCGGCGATGCGGAGATAGTCATCGACACTGTCAGCCGGAGCTCCATATGCAAGAAACCTCATTGCCACGGTGCACTTCTGAAGCGAGGAAAACCCAACCAAGCCGGTGCAGTCCTTCTTGCAAAGGAAATATGGGTCGAACTCCCGAATGGCATGTACGATCTTGAGGAAGAGCTTCTGGCTCATCCTGAAACAGCGGCGAAACACGTCCTCTCCATGGAGTGGCTGGTCGGCGAAGTAGTCGGCGTACAACATGCAATAGCCATCTATCCTTTGTCTCGCCTTGCACTTCATGCGATCTGGCGCCGAACCACCGCGCTTCGGCTTCGCCATCTGCATATACAGCTGGGCGAGCGATGCGGGGATCTTCAAGTGCTCTTCACCTTCGGCGACCTCGGCGCTCTCCTCTTCCAGGAGTACGGAGAGCAACTCCTCGTCGTCGGAATCCATGGCGAGTATCTCGTCCTCGTCAGAGTCAGTGGATAGTATCTCGTCGCTGTCGGAGTCCATGGCCGAATCCGGCCAAATGTCGAACACTTGACGGGCGTGGTGGTGGGAGCACGGAGCGAAGCAGAGCTACGGCGAGGCTAGGTCGGCGAAAGCGGCGGCGGATAAGGTGTGGAGGTGGGCGGCAACTACGGCGAGCGTAGCTAGAGGCGTGGGCATGTCTCGGCGCGGGGGAGCTCCGCCGGCGAAGTCATGGCGACAGAGCTCTTCGCGGCAGTCTGGGCGGGTGGAGTGGGTGGGAATAGGACTGTCTCGCCGACAGAGCTGGCCCACACCCTTTTTTGCGGCGTCCGGCGTACCCGGGAACCTAGGTTTGGCCTAGGTAGGCCGGAACAAAACAGCCGAAATCCGAACGAAAACAGGTCCCTGAGTACGCGACTGGGCCGATTTTCGGCGTCCAGACCGAATTTCGACGTCCGGATCGGCGTCCTGGGTAGGCAACTGGAGATGCTCTTATTATAGAGTATAGGGCCCTGTTTGGCACCCAAAGTATTTTTAAAGTATTGAGGAAATACTTTGGTTTCTAAAAAAAACTAAAGTATTAAATACTTTGAGGTGTTTGGATCCAACAAATAGTGTGGTTTTAAAACTGAAGTATTTTCTAAAACTATGGTTTTTTTGAAGTGTTTGAGAAAGATGTTAGATCCTCTTTTTTCTAAAACTGAGGAAAGGGAAAAACTGAAGTATTCCTTTGCTTGGCACTAAAATACTATGGTATTGATATACTTTAGTTTTAGAAAAACTTTGTTGCCAAACTAGACCTAGATATCTAAAAATCTGCAGTACGCGTGTATATATATTTGAAGATGGACGCGAACACGTTGTGTCCACCTTATACCAAGTTTGCCAAAAACATTATATGGAATACATGACCTGATAAAAAGAGAATTGTTAGGTTCCAAATACTCTTTTTTTGTGATTTCTATTAATCAACCACCGGGGCATAATCCACGTTACAGAGTCTGGGTATATCACGTGGACCCACACGAAGCCAGACAGTCGTTCTAGACTCCACACGACCCATATTGGCTAGAGCATCACTCACAAAGTTTTGCTCTCTCCTAATACTCTCTACCCTAGACCCTTCTCTCAGCATCAGGAGACGCTTAATCTCTTTTTCCTCCTGCACTTTGCTGATCATCGCCACCGCTTCCAAGCTATCAACTTCAACAATGAACGGTTGAGTACTCCATTCAAGAGCCAGTGCGCACCCCTCCATACATGCTGCAAGTTCCGCCTCAAGGGGGGACGAATACGAGGCAAGGAATCTGCATGATGAGAAGACTGTGCCACCTGTGTCATTGCGTAAAATCATACCAGCTCCTCCCGTCTTTGTTTCTTCACTAAAGGATCTGTCAACATTCAACTTCCCCAAGCCCGCAGGGGGCGGCGACCATTTTTTTGGTTCGGTCGGTCCTGTACATCTCCTGGCCTCTTTTATCACATGTAGGGGTAACGATTCAATCACTGGTGTCTTCCCTTTGATGCCATCACCTTGAGGATAGTATTTTATACTGAAAATTGAATCCATGTAGCTGCATAGAAATCGTTTGGATACTTCAACAGGTGGTGTTGGCTTCGAGTGCACCACTTCATTACGCACATGCCATATCCTCCACAACAGCATCAAGATCCTTGCACGCTCCATCTCCTGCTTCCCTTTAAGAAGATTCGACATCCACTCATGTCCAGTGTTGACGACCTCCGAGGGGTCTGGTATTGACTAGACCTTCGCCATTGTTCTCCATAGCATGGTCGCCAAGGTGCACCTACAGGAAGCGTGGAAATTGTCCTCGCGTTCCACACCACATATTACACAAATGTCAGACACCCCTAATTTTCGTTTGCATTTGTTATCCCAAGTAGCAAGAGAATACATGGTGATGTGGGATGCGAAAAAAATATTGGGGAAAAATTGGGAGACTGGCTCTGATACCAGATGTTAGGTTCCAAATACTCAAATCCACTCAATCATCAGTAGATACAAGGATTTCCTAACTAAACATAAGAACAAGCATGGAGAGGACTGGGAATTTAGAGCCGAGATGGGAAAGAAGAGCCGCCGCCGTTCACCTGATCCTCTTGGATGATCCCTTCTCGATGCCTCCTGCGATGTTTAAGTATCGAGCTAGAGACTGGGCTCAGCCCATGACGGAAGCCCAACATTGGGTGCACAGTTAAGGACCTAACAAGAATCGATCGGAGTTTTTGGTAAAATACGCAATAAATATATTTTTTAAAATTCTTTTTAGACAACTACGACGAGCATTAGCCGTCCAGAATCATTTACATTAGAAGATCGAACCCGGATACAAACGTAATGGCTACCAGACAATAGTAGCTAATAACACTTACACAGGCAACTGAAGAAAAACAAAGAGGAAAAACCAAACACGAGTAAACCCTACACCACCACCAAGCATTATACTTAGCACCTAGCAACTCTGAAACGGACCGTGAAAAGCATGGAGGAGTGTTGTTGGATCAATCGAAAAGGATCATGTAGTCGAGACTGCATAGAGAAACAAAACCTGTTTACCGAGTGATCACTCTACATCTTGAAGAACTAGGAGAGTCATAGCCAATGTCGGAGGTCATCCCTCTGCCGAGGTCACCACCGAAGGGCAAGGTTGGACATAGAATACCACTCACCTCCTCTTGGCCTCAAACACGACAACAATCACCAAATGAGCGAACCTGAGCACAAAGAGAGGCCACGAGAACCACGATCACCGAGGCCTTACCTCTAGCATGAACATCCCAGAGAGTCGATCAACCATTGTTGTAGGAAGGACCAAAGGACTTGGCTTGGCATGGAGACAGAGAGCATTGCACGAAGACTGGAGCTCGCGAGCACACCCAAACCAGAAGCACCAATGCTTAGGTGTTAGGCGACGCACCAGTGTTGGGGAAAGCAGGCGGAGAGCAAGGACTTAACAGAGGCAAAGGGCGGCCACTGTTGGGTTGTGCGTCTGGCAGGAAGGCAGCGGCGACGACGACAAACTGGTGGGAGGCGGTGGGGGTGGGAGGGGAACACTACATGACAAATCACATGCAGGAGGGTTAAGGGTGGAGTGGGACGAGCTAGCCGCCAGCGAGGCGACAGTGACAGCAGGAGGAAGGGGGGCTCGATGGCGGTCCCTCATGCGAGGGGACGAGGCGGGGGTGGAGGCAGAGCACATGCTACCAGCAGCTTGGAAAAGGCGAAGAGCTTTGCCCGACGACATGTGCTAGCGGTGTGGGAGGGCTGGTGGAGTAGGGCGGCGGAGTCGACGCGGGTCTCGGTCTCGTGCCTTCCTATCATATTTTTTTACAAATTCTTTCTAGGAGTATTTTCAGAAATTAATGACCACGTCAACGGTGAACCAGCTTTTTTATGACCACGACAACGATGAACCTGTAATCGAGCAACACGAAAGAAGGAAAATGCATGGAAGAAACGAACAACAAAAATTATCTTGGTCTGCCCCCTGCTCCTGACTCAGGGTGTTCTGATCCTGGCATCGGATCTGGCTAGTGCTGCTCGAGGCAGTCCCGCCTCCCCGCTAGTGCTGCTGTTGAAGCCTCAAGACAGTACTAACATCTGAACTAAACCATGTGCTGGGCAGCCGATATCCGTTCCGATGCCGGCACGATGCACATCGGGCAGGTGCGCTCCTCGGCCACGACGACGTCTCGACGCAGTCCCGGTGGCGGCACTCCCAGGCACGTACATCGTGCACACCACCGTCTGCCCCTCTTCCGACGACGACGCCCTCCTCTCTCCGCCGACGCCGACGCCTTCAGCTGCAGCGCAGCACGGGAAGTAGTTCCTCCACAGCTCCTTCTTCTTCCTCGCCCGCGCCGACGGCGACGGCTGCGATACCAGCCACGTGTCTTCTTCTCCCGCGGTTGTTTCAGTGCTGCAGCAGCGCATGACGAAGATCAAGAACGCCGCAAGCAGGGCTAGCGAAACACACAAGCCTAGGACGGCGGCCACAGCCGTCATCGTGTGGCCGGGGGCGCGACGGGCCGGCGACGTGCAGGTTACTTTGGCCGGAGATCTCTTTCAATGATGCCAGCCGGCCGCGCGGCTCTAGTATAAAAAGGGAAGCAGAGCGACCCGATCGGGAATTTTGAGACGGAATATATGGAAGGGATGGTCCGAGATTGATTGATTAAGGCCACGGAAACAGCGCGGGTACTTTTGGAATCGCGCGTGAGATTTATGTCCACTTTTGGTCAACCAATCAGAATTCAGAACCTTCCGATTTATGTCCACTATCAGAGGACGTGCGTGGGCCTTTTCTTTTCTTCTAGTGCGGGTTCGGATTCTGCGTTACGGATGTTGGGCTCTGCTCCGGCCTTTTAGACTCTTAGCGTTTTGAACTGTTCTTATATAAAAAAAACATGTTTCGAACTGTTAAAAAAAGTTTGAAGAAAAGATTTCTCGTGTGCATCCGCACACAAATTTTTGGAAAAAAAGGAATTTTTTGTGGCATATGTAAAAAGACAACTTCCGATGCTCAAATAGGACTGTTCACGGGAAATTATTTCAATGCTCCGACATGTAAAATGCTACACCAAGACAAACAACATCTAAGCTTCGCCTCTACTTTTTTGGATGCCTTTTTTTTTAGATCGAAAGGGACTCTGTCCCCTGTTCCATTATGAATAATGAAACAAACCAGTTCCACAAGTAACAGAACAAGAAAAACGACAGGAAAGAGCTCTGAAGCGCTCAAACCTAAACGACTGAAGAAAGTTTCGGCTCAGAACAAAGCCAGCTGCTCTACAAACTATCTCTAACAGCCAAAAGACTCATGGAAGTAATCGAAAGATAGATTAGAACACCACATGAACATTCTCCTCCTCATCAGGATGATCTTGGAGGTGCTTCAGCGATGCTCTCCCTCCATAGCTTGATGACGCAGTAGTCTTCCAAGTGGAAATCCACTCGAAGCCGACACAGGTCATCTCGCCATGAGCGTTAGAGGGTTTCTCAGTCTGTCGATCATCTTCTCCATGAAAAGGGCGATCTTCCCCCCCCCCCTCCAGGTCCTTGAATGGTTTTTGCCATGTCTTTAGGAAGGAAAGGACCAGACGCCAAACCTGTTTCATATTTATCCAAGTTGTCTTGTTAAAGACAATGTTATTCCTATTGTTCCAAATACTCCAAAGAACAGCAGAAGAAACCACATTCAAATGAAGATGTTTCTTATTAGCAATCCATTTCGAAGCAAGGGACTCAAAGTCTACAATACTAACACCAAAAATATCATGCACATCCTTCCAAAGTAAGCTAGAGACCAAGCATTCAAAAAATAAATGATGTACAGATTCTATTTCTTTGCAGAGATTGCATTCTAAAGGTTTTGGAATTCCCCTGGCTCTAAGATTATCCCTAGTCAGAATCTTATTTTGAGAAAATAACCAAAGGAAAATCTGGATCCTGGGTGGAATAAGTAATTTCCAAACAGCAGAAAGATAAACCTGAGTGATGCCTCTAAAATTGACCAGTGAATACATAGAACTTGAGGAATATTTACCCTTAGATTCATACTGCCAAATTAGCTGATCATCTTTTTCAGAGAATCTAATTGACTGAACAATGCCCAGAAGCTCATGCCATTGCAGCATTAAATCCTCAGTAAAGGTTCTTCTAAAGTCACATCTAAGGTGTGTGCCATCCCATAACTCAGCTAACTTTTTAGTTTGCTGGTTAGAAATCAAATAAATTTCCCAGAACTGGGTAGCTAAATTAGAATTTCCAAACCAGATATCCTCCCAAAATCTAATAGTTCTACCATTCCCCACATGCCATTTATATCCAATCTCAACCGCCCTAGATGCCCACATCACCCCTTTCCAAAAGGTAGATGGATGGACATCATGGCAACAGAGGATATTAGGTGACTTAGTCCTATATTTAGCATCTATCACTTTTTTCCACAGAGCCCCCTCTCCCTGGATATACCTTTTAATCCAGGAGCCAAGGAGGCAAAGATTCAAATCATGCAGATTTGGAATACCCAAACCTCCAAACTCTTTCTTCATGCATACTGATGGCCAATTAGCTAGATGCAACCTATGATTACCTTCTTCATCATTCCAGAAAAAGTTAGCTAAATGTGAATCTAGGAGTTTCAAAGCCCATTTGGGAAACTTAAAGAAAGAAAGCAAATAGATAGGAATGCTAGAGAGACAGGCTTGAATAAGCACCTTCTTAGCAGCATAAGATAGGAGTTTGCCCCTCCAACCTGTGATTCTTTTCAATGTGTTTTCTATCGAGGTCGCAAATCTTCTCTTTTAGCTTCTCAAAGTGAAGAGGAATTCCCAAATATTTAACAGAAGTTACCCTAATACATTCAAAAATGTCTAGGAAAGGTCTAGTATCAGACTCTGACATGTTAATAGGAATGAGTTCACTCTTATGGTAATTAATACGCATCCCAGAAATCTGCTCAAAGCAGGTGAGGATCCATTTAAGATTAACAGCTATTGACTCACTAGGCTCCAAGAAGAGGAGTGTGTCATCCGCATATTAAGCGCATAATCCCTCCTGGAAAGAAATTAGGACAGAGACCTTTAATGGCCCCACAACTAACCCCCTTAATTAACATCCTAGAAAAAACATCAATCATCAGATTAAACAACAGAGGAGCAATGGGATCACCTTGTCTAAGACCTTTACCAGTCAAGAAAAAATCACTCTCAAAATCATTGACTTTAACCCCCTGACCCCCTAAAGTAATCTGCTTAATAAATCTAATAAAGGTAGGACAAAAGCCTCTTAGCTCTAAAATCTCAAACAAAAAGTCCAAATTAACTCTATCATAGGCTTTCTCATAATCTATTTTGAGCACTAGGCCCTGCTCCTTATTCCTATGCACCTCATGCACAACCTCATGTGCAGTAACCACACTCTCCAAAATGAACCTACCCCTAATAAAAGCAGACTGACTAGGAGAGATTAATCTACCAATTACAGTAGCAAGTCTGTTAGTCAGAACCTTGGTAAAGATTTTGAAAGAACAGTTCAAGAGACTAATTGGCCTAAACTTTTTCATTGTCCTAGCTTCATTTTCTTTAGGAATCAAAGTAATCATAGCAAAATTAAGCCTAAAGATACTAAATTGATCTTCATGCCAGGACTGGAACATAGCAATAAGATCATACTTCAAGATATCCCAAAAAGATTGATAAAACATAAAAGAAAGACCATCAGGGCCAGGGGCCCCATCAGCATAAGAAGTAAAGACAGCTAATCTAATTTCTTCCTCAGAGAAGCTAGAACCTAAGTTCAAATTTTCAGCCTCATTGACCTTTTCTTCCTCAGAAAAAAAAGTCCTGTTTCAGCTGAATATTGGGCCTAGGTTCCCAAGCAAACAGCTCCCTATAGTAATCAGTTGCCACTTTAATCATGTCTTTAATGTCTGTAACAGGCCCATCAGGACCATCAAGAACATTAATCAACTTTTTCCTTCTACGCTGGTTGGCCACTGCATGAAAATAAGCAGTGTTTCTATCTCCTTCTAACACATTTCTATCTCTAGACCTTTGTCTAGCCTTAGTCTCCTCTAAAATCCAAAATTTATGGAGTTCAGAAAAAATGAAATCTAGTCTAATTTTCTCCTCCTCAGACAGGGGTTGAGTCTCAGCCTTAATGTCTAAAGTATCATATTCCTCCATCATTTCTCTTCTATTTTTCCTAACAGCAGCCTCTATGTTAATGTTCCAACCTTTGGCCAATTTCCTAAAGAATCTCACTCTTTTTTGCCAAACCTCTATTGGATCATCACTTTCTACTTTTAAAGACCAAGCTTTAATGACAATCTGTCTAAAGTCAGGCCTACTAAGCCACCATTTTTCAAACTTAAATCTATTAGGCTTCAGAAAACTTTTTCCGAATCCCAAACAATAGGAGTATGGTCACTCCCAATTCTAGTCAAAGCTCTAGCACTAGCTAAAGGAAATTGATTATCAAAACCAAGTGCGTAAAATCCTATCTAGCTTACACATAATAGGTTCAACTTGGTTATTACCCCAAGTATAAGCTCTACCAGCTAGACCAATCTCCATAAGGGCCCACAAGTCAACCCAAATGTTAAACTTGTCCACCCACTT
This sequence comes from Avena longiglumis, assembly GCA_030063025.1. NCBI lineage: Eukaryota > Viridiplantae > Streptophyta > Magnoliopsida > Poales > Poaceae > Avena > Avena longiglumis. Next base: position 559,289,142 of record CP125974.1, read on the forward strand.
ATAATCTACATTCCTAGAGGATTTATCTTCGGGATCTAATAAGGTTGAAATCACCCCAATCATAGCGAGGCCATCCCAACAGAGATAAATAGATCATGAAGTTCGTAAATGAAATCCTGTTTCTTTTCCTCATAAGCGCACCCATAGATGAGTAATTCTACAAGTGAAAGCGAACTTTGTTTTTAAGCACTACACTAACAAAGAAGGATCTAATATCCCAAGACACAACATCAAAAAGATCTAAATTGACCCCAACTAATATACCACCAGTAGTTCCCTGAGAAGGGAGAAAATTCCAAGCAAAGTTTCTATTCCCTAATGATTCTTCAAAAAGAGTTGCTAAAACTATCTTTCTTGGTTTCCTGAAAACCAATGTAATCTACTTTAAGAGGTGAGATATTCTCAGAAATGAATTTTTGTCTACCAGGAGCACTAAGGCTCCTACTATTCCAAAAAAGACTAATCATAACTTTTTTTTCTTGGGGTGCTTGCCCCGAGATTTATTCAAGACTTCTATCCAACCCTCTGCCACATCCTCTTCAGAAGAAGAGTTTGTACCTAGAGGTGAACTATGTAAAACACCACTAGAGCTATCTAAGTCATCAGCAGGAATATCAACTCCTACACTATCAGCTAAATTTTCTAAAGTAGTGACAGAGAGCACAGAGAAAGGATTTGTAGACATTATACCTTTCATGCTCTTAGGGATTTCCAAATTAGTAACTTTCTTCAGATTCATAGCCTTCTCAAGAATGGTTTTGGATCTATCCACCCTGGAGCTCTGCCTTGTTGGTTGCACAGGCCCCCACTGTTTCTGTTTCTTGGCAGCTTTCTGGAACACAGACAAGTCCTCTTTTTCTCTCACAACCAACTCCTTGAAGCTAGGCATGATGTCATCAGGGAGAGCACCCACTTGATCAAGCAACCTCTGAGGGGACCCCCTAGCTACCTCCTGAGAGAACTCCAATTCTTCAGACTGACCATCTAGCCAAAATCTCTGAGCTTCTTCTTCAGCACCAGGAACCAGAGGAGATCTATCCCAGATGAAATTACCTTCAGCATCCACTAGACCTCTTTGCACAAGCAGTTGGAACACATCACTAGAGTTGTTAGGAGAGTCAGTAGCCATTCTGACCCTGTTAGAAGACTGACCACCCTCTCTAACAGAAGGGTTACCACTTATAGATGAGTTAGCACCAGTTCATGTAGCCCACATTACTACCATTACCGGTCTGTCGGAAGGTTCATCCTCAAGATTTTTATCTTGTCCACCTTGATCATCAACTCCTAGATTCCCGTCTCCTCAACCAATGGAGCAAAGACATCTAAAGTGAATCCTAACTGAAAAAGTTGATCCTGGAAATTGAAGAGCCTACTAGCAGGGAGCTTAGATGGGTCTTTGCACTTGATACATACTCTAACTTCCTTAGCATTGTTCCTGAAAATACTGAGCCAGTCAACTTCCTCTAGAATGCCACAAGTGGAAACAGCCTGATCCAAAGTATTCCATTCACACCACTTAGCCTGCAAACCAGTGATTATCACCCAAGCCTTCTTCAAGACCTCAACAGTTCAGGATCATCACACCAAGCTTCCACCTTGACCCACACCCTGGTTTGGAAACTCCAAACTTTGGGTACCCAATCACTTGTTCCACCACAATGTGTGGGGGGAATTTGACCAGAAAAGTATTCTCTGAGCCTAGTTCCCTAATTTGCCAGGGCCAGTTGGTCTTGTAGATCTTGGAGAACTCAACAGCTAACTCTTGTTCAGACAAAGATCCTTCTTCCACCAGAACAATCCCACAGTTCTTAGTAGAGGCAATGGGGTTCACCACATTTTCAGGCATTTCAATGTGATAGAATCCCAGGCCAGGAGCACCACTACCAACATACTTAGCCACCTGATGTGGTCTCTTCCTCACAGGGCACTTATCCACAGGATGGGCAGCACTTTTGCAAATGAAACAAACCAGAGTCTTCTCACAGCTAGTTTGCACATGTCCAGGCTCCCCACAACACAAGCAAATATCATTAACATAGTTCCACTGAGCATTAGCACTTTGACCTGAAATATTTTCCTTATGGGCAACAGGCATTTTCTTCTTGCTTTTCTGCTGACCCAAAGTCTTAGATTTCACACCCTGCTCATTACTCAGAGAGCTTTGTTGTTGAGGAGGGGCAATCCACTGATTTGACTGCATCCCAAAATGCTGCTGAGGTGGGAAAGGAGGGAAAGGGTTGGAGAAACCCCAAGGAGGTGGCATATTACCTGGTGGAAAGCCAAAAGGAGCCTGGTGAGGGAAAAACTGTGGATTGAAATTCCCAAACTAATAAGGATTCTGAAGCTGCTGCTGCATCTGAGGCTGTCCAGCTTGCTGCATCTGCCAGCTGTCTTGGCCATTGTTCCCTCCCCTGCCTTTTCCTTTGCCTCCTCTACCTCTATCTCCCATCTCCAAAAACCCTGAAGCTTCAACAGCAGTAGAATCTACAAGGCCTAAGCACTGTAGTCCAGAAGTGAGCTCAACCACCGCCGCCACCAAGAGGGGAGGGGAATAAGCTCTAGGGTTTGCACCCCCCAGGGTCTTATAAGCAGGGACATGTGGCTTTTTTGGGGTGAGTGACTGCTGTTGCTTCTGGTGGCACATGGGCTGCAAAGGGGGATTCCACAGCTGGGAAAAGAAGCCCCCCATGCTTCCTTCAGTACAACAATCCTTCAGCCCATCCACCTCCATCACCCTACTTTTCCATAAACTAAATTTTCTCCCTTTCCTCGACAGGAAAATTCAGCTCCCGCCAACCTTCAGACTCCATGAACTGCACTGGGCTTGCTGCACCGATTCCAGAACCTGACTGAAGAGGATTAGCTGCAGATTTAAATCCAGCAAACCCACTGCCGCCCCTAGTTCCTTCCTCGAAAAATCCTGCACCATCGAGACTGGGTTGCAAAGCTTCAGGAGAGGACTGTGAAGTTTTTGCTCCAATCTCGAGAATGGGGAAGATGCCCTTCTCGGTCTCCCCCGCTTCATCCCCATCTGCACCACCCTCTTCGCCCGCACAAGCTGTACTGGTGCTGCATCGAAGTTCAGCCCGAGCTCGCTCAGAGATTTGGATTTCATGACCGCCTCTCCTCTTCACAGTCAACTCCTCTTCCCCTTTCAATGGTGATAGGAGCAAAGGAGCCAATACAGAGGTCGAAGCGATTGGAATTTGGTGGCCATGGGGATTCCTTACCGAGCGCCGTTGTCGAGTTCCCCAAGCAGGGCCGAGAAACCTGCTCCCCGAGCATTTCTCCTGCTTCTCGTTCAGGCTCACTTCTCGTCGGTTCCACACCCTGATTCGTTCCGCCGCCCTTCTCAACGGAGCATCCATCCACGGAGATCGCCAGTGTCAAACGCCGAGCGGCCCCAGCGCGGATTCCGAGGTGATGGGTTATCGGCGGAGTACTCGGGGGCTCACCGGAGACGCGAGTAGGCGAGGTAGGTGGAGTAGGCCAGGGTGGTCGACCGGCCAGCACGTGCTCCCTGGGTAAGGGCTCGCGGGGCCCGCCATGAGGGGGAGGGAGGCCCCCGCCATGAACAGGACCTTCATGCGCCGCGCGAGGGAACGTGTCGGAACAGTGCGCCATCGGGGGCTAGGGTTTTGCGGGATCCTTTCGGAGCATATTGTGTCATGTGATCAATGGTTCCATGATCTCTTTTGGATGCCTTTTGTTATTTTTGTTACGATGACGCATTTTAATTAGATTCGATCTCTTTAGATAGACTTGAAATTTGCACCTCGCTCAATCAAAAATATTAAGTGGTGGAAAGACCGCATGTAATCCATCGTGCACACACGATCTTGCATGCACATAATTTTACTTGAAACCAGCAGCATGGCTGTCGTTATGAACCTACCACATATTTTTGGAGTTGCCAAAAATAGTAAAGAAAAACATGAAGGAAAACAAAATAAATAATGTATTTTTGCTGGTAACGGTCGTTGTGGATAGGTTATTATTTACTATCTTTAGTGGAGAGCCTATATTACGCATGGGGCTTATTTGTGTATTTTATTTTGTTAAATCTTACCTTTTTTGCCGAACTTCAACCGAGTCTGACCCCTTCGCGAAACTAATTCGGAATCTGACCACTGGGGTCTGCGCCATTTTAAACGGCGCCGAAGATGTGCAGATCGGTGTCAAGACGAAGCAGCTCGGAGGCGGCCTCGGGAGGTTGGCGCCATGTGGAACGCAGTTTTCTACCACTACGAGGGTGTGCCGGGCTTATCTAGACCGTAGACGTCATGTTTAAGATCCGTGTTGCACAGTTTACACACACGACCTTGTCATTGTCCAGTTTCTCCTCCCTATAGGCAGCAAAGTGTACAAGTTTATCTTCCCATTCTCTCTCCTCTTTATCCTCTCTCTGTCTCCACGCACACTGCCGCCCTCCACCCTGCGAGAGAAACAGAGCCGAGCCCATCGAGTTCGTCAACGTCAAGAAGGGCCTCTCCCCTGCGTTCGTGGCGGCGACGGAAGAGTGCGCCATGGGTGAGGGACAGGGATGCGTTATCCTTGTTGCTGCTCCCCTGCCAGTGACGAACGGGGGTGAGGCCCATGCCTCACCTATCTGCCGCTGAATTCCCTGCAGGTGACGGTCTGGGATGTGCAAGCCCCATGGGCGAGGGAAGGGGAATCGAAGTGGGATGTCTCTTTTTTTACCCGATGTGATTTGTTTCCGGTCTGATTTGCTCCACTGATCTGAAGTCAAATCGATCTTTAATGCCTTCATTCCGAACTGGCTTGATTCCTGGAACATATTTCTCAAAAATCCAAATAGTGAGATTTGTTTCCATTGTTCGTGATATGAACTGATTGGTCCAATTTCCTTCCTATGATTCTAAATTGGTGTAGTTTCTCTTACATATAAATGATGATTTCGTCGTAAATCTCTGCACCATAAAAAGAATGAGGGCTGGGCATGTTCCTTGAAAGATGAGGGACTTGTTGACATGAAAGAGATATAGCCCAGGGTGTTTTCTACAATTTGCAAAAAGATCCGTGCGAGGGATGGGCACTGGGGATAAGCCCGGGACACCCTCTAATGTGTAGAGTTGTTTTTTCGCGCCATGTGGTTGTTGGAATTTGGGTGTGGGCCTTGGCCCATAGCCTAATACAAATTCTGAAATTCTCCATCCCCTCCATCCCCTCTTCCGGCGTGCACCGGACGACAGGACAGTAGGCCTCCGGAACCACAGCCTCTCGTGAACCTGTACGGGTGAGGGGCGATCAGGTTTTTGGGGAGCGCGTTGCGCGACTACTGACGGCATCACGTCGACCGACCACTCCTTCCCCGACGAAGACTTCTTCCCGGACATCAGCAGCCTCTACATCGACGCCATGGCTGACGACGCTGGTGTCAACGCGAATCTCAACCCCAACCTGAAAACGAACCCGATTCCTCCTCCAGCACCGTACGTAATTTGTTTCTATCTAGTTCAGTCTCTGTTGCAGTTTCTTGTACTAGCTCTTCGAATAGATGTGATCTGCTTATTCTGGTTGAATATGATCTGTTCGTCTATTCTGCTAGTATGCATGATTAGATTAATTTCAGCACTTATAGTCATGATTTATTATTACTTGTTTCGGATTAAATATTATGGTAATTTGCTTATATTTTCAACAATCCAAAAACCTGATTATAGGCAACTGAATTCAACTGGTTTAGCCGCGGCTACAAGGCCGCCTCCTTTTGACGGTGTCAATTATAAGAGATGGCGCACGAGAGCAGTTCTATGGTTGAAAAACCTAGGCTGCTATAGCGCCACTCTTGGCAAACCTGAGGGAGACCTTTCTCTGTTCGGGAGGAAGCGTTTGGAAAGTCGACACCATGTTTATGGGGCTTTGTTCAATATTCTTGGTGACAACATTGTTGACACCTATATGTCATTTGATAATGGCAAGGATGCGTGGGATGCAATGGACGCCAAGTTTGGTGTTTTGATCTTTGGCAATCAAGTGTATATCATGGAGCAATTCTATGACTACAAGATGATGATGACCGTCCCATCGTGGATCGTGCTCATGAGATCTGATCCCTTGCCAAAGAACTCGAGCAGTTCAAGTGTAACTTACCGGACAAGTTCGTGGCCGGAGGCATTATTGCCAAGCTTCCTCCTTCTTGGAGGAACTTTGCTACCTCTCTGAAACATAAGAGACAGGAGTTTTCTGTTTCGGATCTCATCGGATCTCTTCATGTTGAAGAAAAGGCGAGAGCAAAAGATACATGTCCTCGAGGCTTTGATGGAAGTTCTAGCGCACATGTAGTGCAGAAAAACAATTTTCAGTCCCACAAGTTCAAGAATAAGAATAGGTCTGATGGCAAAGAAAAGTTTGATGGCAAAAACAAGGCTGCATAGACTACCAACTTCAAGAAGAAGACTAAGTATAAGAAGAAAGGATCCTGCCATGTCTGTGGTGATCCTAATCATTGGGCTCCTAGCTGCCCCAATCGCTTTGACAAGCGTTCACATGGAAATAGTGGCAAGTCCGCTAATGTTGTCCTTGGTGATATTGAGATGAAGGATGCTGGGTACGGTATATTTCCCACTGTTCTTTCAGTTTGTAATTCACCTGATTGGTGGATAGACACTGGTGCAAATATACATGTATGTGCTGATATTTCCATGTTCTCTTCTTATCAGGTCGAACGGGCTGGCTCCGTGCTGATGGGAAACGACTCACATGCTTCTGTTCAAGGTGTTGGTACGGTGGATCTGAAGTTTACTTCGGGGAAGATCGTACAGCTAAAGAATGTGCAACACGTTCCCTCAATCAATAAGAATCTCGTCAGCGGATCTCTTCTGTGTCGAGATGGTTTTAAGTTAGTCTTTGAGTCCAATAAAGTTGTAATTTCTAAGTGTGGACAATTTGTTGGAAAGGGTTATGAGTGCGGAGGCTTGTTCCGCTTATCTTTGTCAGACTTATGTACTCAAGTTATTAATCATGTTTGCAATGATAGTGAATCCAATATTTGGCATTCACGACTTTGTCATATTAATTTTGGTGCATGACGCGGCTTGCCGATATGAATTTAATTCCGAAATTTACTACTGTCAAAAGTTTCAAGTGTCAAGTATGTGTGCAAGCTAAGCAACCTCGCAAGTCTCACAAGACTGCCGAGTGCAGTTAACACCACTGGAACTAATACATTCAGATCTTTGTGAGATGAATGGTGAGTTGACAAAAGGTGGAAAGCGATATTTCATGACTTTAATTGATGATTCCACTCGATACTGTTATGTGTATCTTCTGAAATCTAAAGATGAAGCTTTTAATCACTTCAAAATCTATAAAGCTGAATCATAAAACCAACTTGATCGAAAGATTAAGAGACTTCGGTCTGATTGTGGTGGAGAGTATTTTTCCAACGAATTTGATTCTTTTTGTGCGGAGCATGGTATTATCCATGAGAGGACGCCTCCCTACTCACCTCAGTCAAATGGGGTGGCCGAAAGAAAGAACCGTACTCTAACTGATTTGGTTAATGCCATGTTAGATACATCGGGTCTATCAAAGGAATGGTGGGGGGAGGCGATAAAGACTGCGTGTCATGTCCTAAACTGTGTTCCCAAAAAGAACAAAACCATTACTCCATTTGAGGAATGGGAAAGGAAAAGGCTGAAACTCTCCTACTTACGAACTTGGGGTTGTTTGGCGAAAGTGAATGTGCCGATACCCAAGAAGCGCAAGCTTGGACCAAAAACCGTGGATTGTGTCTTTCTGGGATATGCATTTCATAGCATTGGCTATAGATTTTTGATAGTGAAATCTCAGGTATCTGACATGCATGTTGGTACAATCATGGAGTCAAATGATGCGACTTTCTTTGAAGACATCTTTCCCATGAAAGATTCGTCTAGTTCATCAAATCAGGAGATGCCTAGTTTATCTAGTCAAGAATTAATCACAATTCCTGAACCCACCATTTCGATAGAACACCCTGATAATCCTGTGGAGGATAACAGTGAAGCTCCTACCAGAAGTAAGAGACAAAGGACTGCGAAGTCCTTTGGTGATGATTTCATTGTATACCTCGTGGATGATACTCCCACTTCTATTTCAGAAGCTTATGCATCTCAAGATGCTGACTACTGGAAAGAAGCCGTTCGCAGTGAGATGGATTCCATCGTAGCAAACGGAACTTGGGAAATTTGATCGTCCTTATGGGTGCAAACCAGTAGGATGTAAGTGGGTGTTTAAGAAGAAGCTTAGACCGATGGTACTATTGAGAAGTATAAGGCACGCCTTGTTGCCAAGGGTTATACCGGAAAAGAAGGCAAAGACTTCTTTGATACTTATTCACAGTGGCTAGATTGACCACCATTAGTCTTTGCTATCCTTGGCTGCCTCGCATGATCTTCTTGTTCATCAAATGGACGTTAAGACGGCTTTCCTAAATGGAGAGTTAGATGAGGAAATTTATATGGATCAGCCGGATGGATTCGTGATAGATGGTCAACAAGGCAAGGTGTGCAAGTTACTGAAGTCTCTGTATGGTCTTAAGCAAGAACCTAAGCAGTGGCATGAGAAGTTTGAAAGGACTTTAACTGATGAAGGCTTTATTGTAAACGAAGCTGACAAGTGTGTGTACTATCGCCATGGTGGGGGCGAGGGAGTCATCTTATGTCTGTATGTTGATGATATACTGATATTCGGGACCAATCTTAATGTTATCAATGAGGTCAAAGACTTTCTATCTCGTTGCTTTGAGATGAAAGATCTAGGAGTGGCTGATGTGATATTGAACATCAAGCTGCTGAAAGATGATGATGGTGGGATAACACTGCTTCAGTCTCACTATGTGGAAAAGATCTTGAGTCGTTTTGGGTATAGCGAATGTAGATCCTCTCCTACACCATATGATCCTAGCGTGTTGGTTGAAAGAATCGGGAGATCCTAAGGATGCTAAAGATCAGGTGAGATATTCTCGGATTATTGGCTCGCTTATGTATTTAGCCGCTTCTGAGGGCTGACATCTCCTTTGTTGTAAGCAAGTTAAGTCGATTTGTCTCAAATCCGGAGATGTTCATTGGCGGGCTCTTGAGGGTTTTGCGTTATTTGAAAGGCCTTTGCGAGCTATGGGATTCACTACTCCGGGTATCCAAGGGTACTTGAAGGGTATAGTGACTCAAACCGGATTTCGATCTTTGATGAGACTAAGGCCACGAGTGGTTATGTGTTTACACTTGGTGGTGGCTGTTTCTTGGAAGTCTTGCAAGCAGACCATCTTAACGATGTCAACTATGGAAGCAGAACTCACGACATTAGACACCACTTTGTTGAAGCGGTGGCTTCGTGAACTCTTGATGAACTTACGTGGTTGAAAAACCAATACCGCAATCCTTATGAACTATGATAATCAAAGCGTGATCATAAAATAAAGCAGTTCTAAGGACAATATGAAGTCATCAAGACATGTGAAGAGGAGATTGAAATCTGTCAGAAAAATGAGAAACTCCGGAGTTATTGCATTGGACTATATCCAAACATCTAAAAATCTGGCAGATCCCTTCACAAAGGGTCTATCACGTAATGTGATAGATAATGCATCGAGGGATATGGGTTTGAGACCCACTTTTTGAGTTGCTCACAGTGGCAACCCGCTATATGTGATCGGAGATCCCGTGAAGTAGAGTTGGGAGACAAGCTGTTGGTCAACTGGGAGGAGAGTATCCTTACAGCATACTACCACTTCGTATAGATGCAATACTCTCCTATTCTGCATGGCAGGTTGGTATTTACCTTAATGTGTTCTGAGTGGCTTGTTTAAGCAAAGATGTTATCCTGCAGAACATCTTTTGAAGAACACACCTATATGAGTCTAACTGTCAAACGTCGCAGTCCGTGAGAGTTGGATGCTCTCTAATAAACTCATTAAAGGCCATGGAGTATGACGCATAAGCTCCAAACCACGGAGAAGCTTCGCGGCAGCCCTGTATCGGTCTAGACCTTATGTGAAACTAGTGCGCACCAAACTTGTAGTTCAAGGCATAGTTGTGGCATCCCGCAAAACCACTACTAGAAAATCGCGTTGATTTTGTGCATTGCATCGTCATGACCGCATGCTCATGTCATCATGCCACATTGCAATTGAGCATCGTCATCATCATGCATATTATTTTACTTGAAACTATGTTGCGAAAGTCTACTGTTTTCTGAAATTAGCCCTCCTTCTATTTCAAATTAAACCCCGGATGCTCCCGAATATTTTGTTTGTCTAAAAACTATTTACCAAAGTATATTGCAAATGAATTAAAAGTTATAATATTTTAGGGGGCAGTCGAACGGGCCGATTCGACCCGGACGACCACCCCCAGTACAAACAATCGGTCCCCCAAAAATCCTAAAACTACCCAACCTAGTCTACCCACCCCTCTGGCCACCTCACCCCCACCAATCCCTGGCTGCCACCTCACCCTCTCCCTCCCCTCTAACCAATCCCATGCCGCCACCTACCCCCCCACTCCCTCAACCCCTTGCCACCCCCACCCGCCCTCCCTCCACTCACACGCCCACCTGGTCCCACGCGTCAAACCGCGTCCCCCCACCTGGGTCCCACGCCTTGGCCCCCGCCTCCCTGGCACCTCCCAGTCTGCCTCCCTCGAGCGAACCGCCCCCGACCCCACCCATCGCGCCCCGCTCGCCCTCCTCTCCCCACGCGTCTTCCTCCTCCTCCCTCTCCCTCTCTCCGGCGACCACCGCCTCACAGCTCTCCAAGAGCCACCGCCAGCGTTCACTGCTCGCCCTCGCCTCCTCGCCCGCCACCCTCGCCGCTTCCGCCTCCCTTCCTCCTCCACCGCTTCCTCCGCACGAGCTCGCTCCACCCTCTGCTCTTCGAGCCGCCCCTCCTCTCCTCCCACCTCGTCGCTGCCGTTCCTCGGACGCCCTTCTCTCCGGCACTTCTCATGCCGCCATTCTCGGCCGCCTTCTTGAGACCGCCCGCTGCCATGCCCTTCCCTTTCTGCCCGGCAGCGTCTTGCCTCACTGCCTATGGATCCTCCTCCGAGCCGCGCAACCCCGTCGAGCCGAGCTCCTCCCCGGTGCTCCCCCGTCTACGCCGCCGGCCCGTCCCTGCCCCGCGTGCAGCGTCGCCGTCCGCCCCTCGCCTGCGCCGGCCCGACCCCGTGCCTCCTCTGCGGGTTCGCCCCGACACCGCCTTCGGACGCCGCTGCGCCCGCGCCGTCTGCCCTCTGTTGGCCGCCGTCCCTGCAGCGTTCATCGCCGTCGTCCTTGCTGCCTTCCCCTGCACCGCAGTTCCAGCAACCCTAGGCCGGCCCCACATCGATCCATGCCTTCCAGGCGCGGGCGCCGTCAACCGCCAGCGTGCATGCTTCTGCTTGTGTGCTCCTTTGGCATCTGGTGGTGTTTTTGGGTGATCTGTGTATGCCGCTGTGTTTCATGTCAGTGTTGGGGTCGATGGTCTGGTGAGGTTGCCTCGTGTTGACACTCATGTGAAGACGGTGTTGCGCAATCTCGGCTACCGTCTGTCTGTGGGGCAAAACCCTGGTGATTCAGGGATGAACGAGTACCTCGACTCCGGAGCCGGACCAAGTTCTTTCGGACCCTGCACCCTTCGGAGCACCAAGAACTCCTCCTGGAACCAAAGACAGGTCCCACCGAGACCCTCGGCACGCCAAGATCTCCTTCACAGATCTGATGATCGAGACCCCGAAGCCCGATCCCGGTGATCCGAAGGCCACACCAAGACCCGGATCCGAAGACCGCCAAGATCGTCACCGGTACGACAAGCACTTCGTCGCAGAACACCAAGTTCTTCCTCCCGGAATGCCAAGTACTCCCTCGAGGACGCCGAGTACTTCACCGCGGGACACCGAGTTCTTCATCGAGGACACCAAGGTCGTCGACATGGAACCGAAGGACATCAAGCACTTCATCCCGGACGTCAAGTCCGACCCGACCCGCGGACCCGACAAGGTCTTCACGACGATAAGAACGACACCGACCAGGGCGAGTCCGATGTGCCCCCGACACCGAACCAAGTCCTCCTTCACGAGCCAAGATCTACCCCGTTATCGAGAACGACCGAGTCCGAACCTCGATCCTCGAGGCCGAACCCTGGACCGAGACCACGAACCGGAACCCGGAACCCCAAGATCGTCGAACCCTAATGTGTGAACCCCTTCCCGAAAACCCTATTTTAAAATATAATACAACTTGTCGCATATTAATTGTTCATGCATGCATATTGCCTGTGGTTTGGGGGCCTTATGCCGATTCACCTCATAATTAAATATGGGGCCCATATGCGGGCAAATCTAGTCTCATATTGGCCTCATTTAAATTTGTGTAGCGAACCGATGCCATGTTTTCGCCATGTTAAGACAACATTTAATTTGCGGGGTAGATAAACAACTTGAACCATCTAAAATTAATTGTCGGGACCCCGGTTCCACTTAATATTGACCTAATTGCATCGCACCTTTGCCATGTCATACATCATACATGCATCATGCCCGATCTTTTGCCGTAGTATTAAATATTGCATCCGGTGTTTCTTCTAGTGTTTTGCTTCTTCGCGGATAAGGCCGTTGAGTTGATGCGAGTGTCGACCCGATCTTCGGTTGAACCTTCGGCAATGTTTTCAGGCGAGCATCTCCCCCTTTCTACCTATATTACTTTTATAGCATTTATTCCCCCTGTTGATCTATTGCTATCTGTGTTGCGTTGCTCTAGTTTACGTACCCGTGATATCCCTTGCAGCCTTATATTGCCTTGGACACATCCTACTACCTGTTGTTTTGGTAGATAGTTGGACTTGCGCGTCGTAGTCGCTTGCTCAAGTGTTGTTGCGTGTCGTCAAGTGCCACAGTTGTTGGAGTGATGCCGCATGATTTGATGTTGGAGATGATCATGGCTTTACTTATCGTTCACTTTAATTACTATTTAACAACTAAAAATTGAAGTAAGTAAGCAGAGGAATCGGTGGGTGATAGATAATATTTGGTTTCCGACCGCCCACTTGTGTCCCGTAGGACCCCGAGTACTTGATACCTGTTCCTTGATTTATCGCGCTATCCACATCCGGGAGGATTATGGGACCCCGAGCGAGCTTGATTCATCTTATTTCTTGGGGCCACAAACTAGTTTGAGGTTTTATTTACTATCTGTACTTATGCCATGCTACTCATGTATTCGATTGTGCGAGGAGCACCTTTGTCTTTGTTAGAATTGTGACCCGTTTCTGTGGTATCGACAAGCCCAGTTTTGGGTTCCCGATCGCTTCACCGGCCCCACAAACCTCGGGTCCGTCTCAAGTCATTAACCGTTCGGGTGTACTCAAGGGTGGCCCCTGAAATATTTCTGAATCCTGTGATTGCTTTGTCGTGAAAGCCTCGTTGGGTTTTGATTTGGTTTTTCCGAGGTTGATCGAGTGTGTGTTGCTATTTGTGCACCCCGGCCGGGTTAAAACTTTCTGAAAGCCGTGTCCGCGGTTATGGACGACTTGGAGCACAGTATCTCGATCATAGACAACTATAACTAAAGTAGCGCTATAAGTTTGACTTTATAATGACTAGTAATCAGCTTCACTATAATGGAATGGCTAACTAAAACTGCCCACAATTGCTTGTTTGGTTTGTCGCTTGCGACAATTGTATCTGACTAGTAAGTATTGCAACTACAATGGAATGGCTAAATAAAAGTACCAACAACTGCTGGGTTTTGGGTTATCTCATGCTAATTGTATCTGATTAGTAAGTGCTGCAACTACAACGGAATGATTAACTAAAACGGCCCACTGCTTATTTTATCAGGATGATTATCTACACCTGACTAGTAATTGCTGCAACGATAACCGAATAAATAAAACTGCCAACGGTGTGAGTTCCTCGGCTGACTTCCTCGTTTGGTCTCGAGGGGGAAACACCAGGATGGGTTTGTTTGGTTTTGGTATCAGGTTGGTTCCGAATAGGTCTTTCTTACCTCTCTCTGATAGTCGCCAGTTGTATCGAGTCTCTATAGGTTGTTTAGTGCATCTTGCTGCGCTTGATCCACCATACCTATGTAGGCGAGGACCGCCGAATTCTAGTCTCGCCGTGTACTGGCCTCAGTACTGACGCTCCTCTTTTTCCTTTGCCCTTTGTCGGCACCCCTTTTGTTTAAGCAGGTTTTGAGATCGACATCGTTAGCAGGGTTACCCTTCCGGCTGGGCAGGGGTTATGGGCGCCATTGGTTATTCTTGAGGCTCTTAGCCCCATTTGCATCTTGTCCGTAGTCGGACGCTCCATCGTTTTAAGGTGATTTGGATCTTTGTACCTTATATACGTATCTTGACTCTTTGAGGCTGTTGTATATATCTGTTACTGGGTCCCATCGAGGACTGTTGTGTAATGTTATTACCGTTTTCCACCCCGCGAAAGTGCTGGTGGCACCTTTGAATCGTTTCTATGCGGGTTTGGCGGGTTTCGCTAAAACTTGCATAGGGCCGATTCGAGGAGTGTTCTGAGTGGTATCGAGCTCGTTGCGATACCCCCTACAAGTCCACTGTGTGGATAACCTAACCTAGCTAACGGCCGAAGTAGAGTGTCAAAACTATTTTTCAAAATCGGTTGGTGTGGCATCCCGCAAAAACCACTACTAGAAAATCGCGTTGAATTTGTGCATTGCATCGTCATCATCATGTGTTGTTTGTCTAAAACTATTTTTTGCAAAGCCTGTTTTGTTTTCTAAAACGCCCCGTCTTGTTTTCAAATTCAAAACCGGGTCTCCGGATTATTTTGTTTACTAACGGTTTTAGCGGTGCATTTAAAGTGCATTAAAATGAATAAAATTATTATTTTAGCGGAGGCGAGTCGAGCGGGCCGTTTACCCGTTTACCCACCACCCCGAGATTTTTACAAGCGGTCCACCTAACCCGCCCTTCTAAATCCTCACTACCCACCTATCTACCCACATCCCCTCCATCACCCCCCAATAGCAACCTGCCACCTCACCCTCTCCTCTCCTCAACCAATCCTATCCCCGCCACCTAATCCTCCTCTCCTCTCTCTCTCTCTCACCACGGCCACCCACCACCTTTTCCCCCACCCCTTGCCCACCTGCCCAGCTCTCCGCTCTCACTGGCCCACCCCTGGCCCCACCTCCGCCTCATCCTCTTCCTCCCATCTCTCTCACCAACCTGTCATGAGCCCCCCAAGCCCAGCCTAGTCTCCTCCTCCTCCTCCACCTCTCCTGCCCTTGCCACACATGATCCTTCCCTTCTCTTCTCTCTCTCCGGCCCGGCCCTCTTCCCCAAGCTGCCGCGCCCTCCGTCCTTGGCTCCCTGCCCCGCCTCGGAGGCCGAGTTCCCCGCCTCCGGCCACCCTACCTCACCTCCGCGCCCCTCCGTCCGGCGCCCAGCTCGCCCTCTCATAAGCATCACCCTTGCCGCCTCTGCCGCGTGCTCCCTCCTCTCCCCTCGTCGCTTGCGCCGCCTCCCTCTCAGTGCTCGCGGCGCTCCCTCATCCCTCCGCCCGCCTTACCGCTCCTCTCCTCTCTGCGCCCGGCGCCGTCGCGTCGCCCTCCGCTCCGCCGGGCCCGCCCGTCTGCGCGCCTCGCCCGCCTCGGCCTTGCGCCTCGCGGATCCTCCCGCCGGTGCCGCGAGCACACGCGCCTCCCGAGCCCATCCGCCCCCTCCGCCGTCTGCCGGAGCCGTCTCCGCGTCGAGCTCCTCGACGGTCGCCCTCCGCGCGTCGCGATCCACGCGTCCCGTCGGCTCCGCCACCGCCAGCCGATCTCGCCTTGGGGCCACCGCGACTGGCAGAACTGCTCCACCTCCGGCGTCGCGCAAGTTCGATTCGTCCACGGGCCGATCCGATCGCCCGAGCCTCGCCCTGGCGCCTCGAGCCCTCGGCGGGCTTATGTGAAGCGTGCTAGTCCATGTGCTACTATTTTTGGTGCCATGTTGGGCTTGTATGTGTCGGCCAGGTCCTCTTCATACAGGGGGCTCTGCGTCTTACAAGATCTACCGAGGCCGAGACCCCATACCCGAAGGTCGATCCTCGGCTTGGACCAGCAAGTCCTCCTTCACGGACGACAAGTACTCTGCAAGGGAACGCCAAAAACGTCCACGTGGAATCCGAAGGCCACTTCAAGACCGCCACATGGAAAACCCAAAGAACCCGAAGACGGCGATGTCCACCCCCAAGATCTTCTTCTCGGACCCCGGTGACCCCATGATCTTCGCCACAGAACAACAAGGCCGATGGAGGGGAATCGACATGAACTTCCGCTCCGCAACGACAAGTACTCCCTCGAGGACGCCGAGTACTTCGCCCCGGATGTCGAGACCGACTCGATGGCGTGGACCCGACAAGACCTTCGCGACGACAAGAACGACATCGACCAGAGAGAATCCGAAACGCCCCGACACCGACCCAAGTCCGGCATCCCGGATGCGCCAAGATCTACCCCGTTACCGAGAACGATCCCGGAGTCCGAGACCGATTCCGTCGAACCCTGGACCCTAAGACCGACCCCGAACCCCGGAACCCCAAGACCGTCGAACCCTAATGTGTGAACCCTTTTCTCGAACCCTATTTTATAACATAATACAACTTGTCGCATATTAAATTGCCATTCTCGCATGCATACATTGTGTGGTTTGGGGGCCTTATGCCGATTCACCTCTAATTAAATATGGGGCCCATGTGCGGGCAAATCTAGTCTCATATTGGCCTCATTTAAATTTGTGTAGCGAACCGGTAACTTATTTTGCCATGTTAAAACAACATTTAAATTGCGGGGTAGCTAATTCACTTGAACCGTTCAATTAAGTGTCGGGACCCCGGTTCCGCTTAATATGACCTAATTGCACCGCACCTTTGCAATGCCATACATCATACCTGCATCATGCCGATCTTCTGCCGTTGTATTAAATATTGCATCCGGTGTTCCTTCTAGTGTTTT
Organism: Avena longiglumis; assembly: GCA_030063025.1. Classification (NCBI taxonomy): domain Eukaryota; kingdom Viridiplantae; phylum Streptophyta; class Magnoliopsida; order Poales; family Poaceae; genus Avena; species Avena longiglumis. Next base: position 559,306,092 of record CP125974.1, read on the forward strand.
GCTTCTTCGCGGATAAGGCCGTTGAGTTGATGGGAGCTTCGCCCGATCTTCGGTTGAACCTTCGACAATGTTTTCAGGCGAGCATCTCCCCCTTTCTACCTATCTTACTTTTATAGTCTTTACTCCCTCCTGTTGATCTATTGCTATCTGTGTTGCGATGCTTTAGTTTCGTGCACATGATATACCGTGCAGCCCTATATTGCCTTGGACACATCCTATTACATTGTTTGGTAGATAGTTGGACTTGCCGTCGTGATCGCTTGCTCAAGTCTTGATGCGTGTCATCGATTACCGATTGTTGATGTATTGCCGCATGTTGATGTTGGAGTTGATCATAGTTTTACTTATCGTTCACTTTAATTCCTGTTTAACAACTAAAATTGAAGTAAGCAGAGGCATCGGTGGGTGATGGAAAATATTTGGTTTTCTGAACGCCCACTTGTGTCCCGTAGGTCCCCGAGTACTTGATACCTGTTCCTTGAATTATCGCGCTATCCACATCCGGGAGGTATATGGGACCCTCCTGAGCCAGAGCTTGATTCAGTCTTATTTCTTGGGTCCACAAACTAGTTTGAGGTTTTATTTACGATCCTGTACTTATGCCATGCTACTTATGTATTTACGATTGTGCGAGGAGCACCTTTATCTTTATTTAGGATCGGGACACGATTCCGCGGTGTCGACAAGCTCAGTTTTGGGTTCCCAGTCGTTCACAGCCGTCCACCCAAACCTTGGGTCCATCTCGGAGCTAGCTTACTTCGTTGCGGGTAGACTTCAAGGGGTGGCCCCCTGAAATATTTCTGAATCCTGTGATTGCTTTGTCGTGAAGGCCTCGTTGGGTTTTGATTTGGTTTTTCCGAGGTTGATCGAGCGTGTGTTGCTATTGGTGCACCCGGCGGGTAAAACTTTCAAAGCCGTGTCGCGGATATGGGCGACTTGGAGCCGATATCTCGACCATAGACAAGCATAACTAAAGTTTATTGCTATAAATTTGACTTTATAATGACTAGTAATCAGCTTCACTATAACGGAATGGCTAATAATACTGCCCACAATTGCTTGTTTGGAGTGTCGCTTGCGGCTATTGTATCTGACTAGTAAGTATTGCAACTACAACGGAATGGCTGAATAAAAGTACCAACAACTGCTGGGTTTAAGGGTTATCTCATGCTATTCATACCTGATTAGTAAGTGTTACAACTATAACGGAATGGTTAATTAAAAGGGCCTACTGCTTACTTTATCAGGATGAATATCTAAACCTGACTAGTAATTGCTGCAACGATAACTGAATCAGTAAAACTGCCAACGGTGTGAGTTCCTCGGTTGACTTCCTCGTTTGGTCTCGAGGGGGAAACACCAGGATGGGTTTGTTTGGTGTTAGCTTCAGGTTGGATCCGAATAGGTCTTTCTTACCCCTCTCTAATAGTCGCCAGTTGTATCGAGTCTCTATAGGTTGTTTAGTGCATGCCGCCGCTGCCGCTTCAGTCCACCATACCTATGTAGGCGAGGACCGCCGAATTCTAGCCTCGCCGTGTACTGGCCTCGATCTTGGCGCTCCTTATTTTCCTTTGCCCTTTTCGGCACCCTTTTGTTTAAGCAGGTTTTGAGATCGGCGCCGTTAGCGAGGTTACCCTTCCGGCTTGGCACAGGCGGGGTTATGGGCGCCATTGGTTATTCTTGAGGCTCTTAGCCCCATTTGCATCTTTCCGTGAGCGGACGCTCTATCATTTTCAAGGTGATTTGGATCTTTGTATATTATATCGTATTCTTGACTCATGGAGTCATTGTTAAAATACATTACGTGGGTCCCATCGAGGTGTTGTGTAATGTTATTACCGTTTTCCACCTGCGAAAGTGCTGGTGGGCACCTTTGAATCGTTTCTATGGGTTTGGTGGGTTTGCTAAAACTTGCATAGGTCCGATTCTGAGGGTGTTCTGAGTGGTATCGAGCTCGATGGTTGCGATACCCCAAGTCCAAACTGTAGGATAACCTAGCTAACGGCCGAAGTAGAGTGTCAAAACTATTTTTGAAAATCGGTTGGATAGTTCTGATTAGGTCTGATTTTACTCCTTACCCCTTTGCTATTCTCTCTTACCTCTACGTGTTTTGAATCCGCTCTCTTCTCTCTCTTCGAGTCCAGGAGTTCTCGTGGTTGGGTTTCCGTCGTACCTTCAGGGTTTCGCTTTCTTCCTTTTGCAACGGAGGTGCTACGATCATCAATCGCAACTTATGCATTGTACCCTTCCTCCAATCTTTTGTTCTTGAGATCTTTGTCCATATGTGTTCCTTCTTTGGATATCGGTGTTGTTGAAAAACATATGAAGGGCGAGCATTGGTGAAGTTGGAGTTAACCTTGAGCATGTGTTGTTCATGCCAATGGAACCATCGCGGAACCTTATCGATGTGTCTTTCATACGATTTCTGGCGGCATCCCTTTGTTCGGATACCACCTATGAAGATCTTGGTCTAAATCTCGAGTTGAGTTGCTTGATTCTCCTACCCATGTATAGAGTTGATAGTTGGGTGCAGGATGGACTGATCACCCTACCGAATCTTCTTGTTAGCTCACGTACATCGAACTGGTGAATCAATGTAACTTTTCCCTCTTCTAATGGACGTTAGAGGTGGCCTTCTCGTTTGATACCTCTATCTTCGTCCTTTGTTTCTCCGGAGTGTTCTCTCGACGATCAGGGACAACGACCCTTTGTTGGTGGCGTCGCCGATTTCAAGATGGAGGATGAACCCTCGTTAGTGGTGTCGCGAGGATCTACACGAAGTGCGAGAAGATGCAGATCGCCGACCTTCTTTCCGGTACCATGAGGCGGATCTCGAGGGCGAGATCCATTGTTAGTGGTGTCGAATTGTGGCATCCCGCAAAAACCACTACTAGAAAATCGCGTTGAATTTGTGCATTGCATCGTCATCATCATGTGTTGTTTGTCTAAAACTATTTTTCGCAAAGCCTGTTTTGTTTACTAAAACGCCCCGTCTTGTTTTCAAATTCAAAACCGGGTCTCCGGATTATTTTGTTTGTCTACTAACGGTTTGCAAACGGTGCATTTAAAGTGAATAAAATATTAAATTATTTTAGCGGAGGCAGTCGAACGGGCCGTTTCGACCCGAACGACCACCCCCAGGATTTTACAAACGGTCCACCTAACCCGCCCTTCTAAATCCTACAGCTACCCACCTATCTACCCACATCCCCCTCCACATCACCCCCCAATAGCAACCTGCCACCTCACCCTCTCCCTCTCCTCAACCAATCCTATCCTGCCACCTAATCCCTCCCCCTCTCTCTCCTCTCTCTCCACTCAGCACACCACGCGCCAGCCACCCCCCCACCTTTTCCCCTGGCCCACCTGCCAGGCCAGCGCACCCTCTCCCCGTGGCCCCCACGCTCTCCTGGCCCACCCCCCTGGCCCCACCTGTCCCGCCCTCATCCTCTTCCTCCCATCTCTCTCACCAACCCGCCGCGAGCCCCCCAAGCCCCAGCGTCCCTCCTCCTCTCCTCCGCTCCACCGCCTCTCCCAGCCCGGCCTCGCCCTTCCGGCTTCTCTCTCGCAGCGCCCGACCCTCTTCCCCAAGCTGCCTTGGCCCTCCGTCCTCGGTCGCTCCTCGCCGCCTCGGCCGAGTTCCCGCCTCCGGCCACCTCCGCCGCTCGGCCTCCGCGCCAGGCTCGCCCGTCTCCGCCAAGCATCACTTGGCGCCCGCCTCTGCGTCGCGCTCCTCCTCTCCCCTTGCCACGCGCGCCTCCCCCTCGGTGCTCGCTTGCCTCCTCGTCCCTCACGCCTTACCGCTGCTCTCTCCCTGCGCCCGGTAGCCGTCCGCGTCGCCTCGCTCATGGGCGCCGCCCGTCTGCCGCGCCTACGCCGCCTCCAGCCTTGCGCCGCTTCGCCAAACCCTCCCGCCGGTCTGCGAGCACCGCGCCTCCGGCTCGTCCGCCTCATGCGTCTGGAGCCGCGCGTCGAGCTCCTCGGCGCCCTCAGCAGCGTCGCGAATCACGCATCCCGTCGGCTCCGCCGATCCGCCTTGGGGCCACGCGCCTGGCAGAACTGCTCCCCTCCGCCGTCGCAAGTTCGATCGTCCACGGGCGATCCGATCGCCGAGCCTCGCCCTACTAGCCCTCGAGCCCTCGGCGGCCAGCCGTGAAGAAGCGTGCTAGTCCATGTGCTACTATTTTGGTGCCATGTTGGGCTTGTATGTGTCGGCCAGGTCCTCTTCATACAGGGGGCTCTGCGTCTTACAAGATCTACCGAGGCCGAGACCCCATACCCGAAGGTCGATCCTCGGCTTGGACCAGCAAGTCCTCCTTCACGGACGACAAGTACTGCAAGGCGCCAAAAACATCCACGTGGAATCGAAGGCCACTTCAAGACCGCCACATGGAAAACCCAAAGAACCGAAGGCGGCGATGTCCACCCCAAGATCTTCTTCTCGGACCCGGTGACCCCATGATCTTTGCCACGAACAACAAGGCCGATGGAGGAATCGACATGAACTTCCGCTCATAGCGACAAGTACTCCCTCGAGGCGCCGAGTGCCGCCCGGATGTCGAGACCGACTCGATGGCGTGGACCCGACAAGACCTTCGCGGCGACAAACGACATCGACGGAGAATCGGCGCCCGACACCGACCCAAGTCCGGCATCCCGGATGCGCCAAGATCTACCCCGTTACCGAGAACGATCCCGGAGTCCGAGACCGATTCCGTCGAACCCTGGACCCTAAGCCGACCCCGAACCCCGGAACCCCAAGACCGTCGAACCCTAATGTGTGAACCCTTTTCTCGAACCCTATTTTATAACATAATACAACTTGTTGCATATTAAATTGCCATTCTCGCATGCATACATTGTGTGGTTTGGGGGCCTTATGCCGATTCACCTCTAATTAAATATGGGGCCCATGTGCGGGCAAATCTAGTCTCATATTGGCCTCATTTAAATTTGTGTAGCGAACCGGTAACTTATTTTGCCATGTTAAAACAACATTTAAATTGCGGGGTAGCTAATTCACTTGAACCGTTCAATTAAGTGTCGGGACCCCGGTTCCGCTTAATATGACCTAATTGCACCGCACCTTTGCAATGCCATACATCATACATGCATCATGCCGATCTTCTGCCGTTGTATTAAATATTGCATCCGGTGTTTCTTCTAGTGTTTTGCTTCTTCGCGGATAAGACCGTTGAGTTGATGTGAGCTTCGCCCGATCTTGGTTGAACCTTCGACAATGTTTTCAAAGAGCATCTCCCCTTTCTACCTATCTTACTTTTATAGTCTTTACTCCCTGTTGATCTATTGCTATACGTGTTGCGATGCTTTAGTTTCCGTGATATACCGTGCAGCCCTATATTGCCTTGGACACATCCTATTACATTGTTTGGTAGATAGTTGGACTTAGCGGCGTCGCTTGCTCAAGTCTGCTGATCGCGTGTCATCGATTACCAGATTGTTGATGTATTGCCGCATGTTGATGTTGGAGTTGATCATAGTTTTACTTATCGTTCACTTTAATTCTGTTTAACAACTAAAATTGAAGTAAGCGAGAGGCATCGGTGGGTGATAGAAAATATTTGGTTTCGACGCCCACTTGTGTCCGTGGGACCCAGTACTTGATACTGTTCCTTGAATTATCGCGCTATCCACATCCGGAGGTATATGGGACCCCCGAGCGAGCTTGATTCAGTCTTATTTCTTGGGTCCACAAACTAGTTTGAGGTTTTATTTACGATCCTGTACTTATGCCATGCTACTTATGTATTTACGATTGTGCGAGGAGCACACTGTACTGTTTAGGATCGGGACACGATTCCGCGGTGTCGACAAGCTCAGTTTTGGGTTCCCAGTCGTTCACAGCCGTCCACCCAAACCTTGGGTCCGTCTCGGAGCTAGCTTACTTCGTTGCGGGTAGACTTCAAGGGGTGGCCCCCTGAAATATTTCTGAATCCTGTGATTGCTTTGTCGTGAAGGCCTCGTTGGGTTTTGATTTGGTTTTTCCGAGGTTGATCGAGCGTGTGTTGCTATTGGTGCACTCCGGCCGGGTAAAACTTTCTGAAAGCCGTGTCCGCGGATATGGACGACTTGGAGCACAGTATCTCGACCATAGACAAGCATAACTAAAGTTTATTGCTATAAATTTGACTTTATAATGACTAGTAATCAGCTTCACTATAACGGAATGGATAATAATACTGCCCACAATTGCTTGTTTGGAGTGTCGCTTGCGGCTATTGTATCTGACTAGTAAGTATTGCAACTACAACGGAATGGCTGAATAAAAGTACCAACAACTGCTGGGTTTAAGGGTTATCTCATGCTATTCATACCTGATTAGTAAGTGTTACAACTATAACGGAATGGTTAATTAAAGGGCTCACGCTTACTTTATCGGGATGAATATCTAAACGACTAGTAATTGCTTAGCGATAAGCGAATAAGTAAAACTGCCAACGGTGTGAGTTCCTCGGTTGACTTCCTCGTTTGGTCTCGAGGGGGAAACACCAGGATGGGTTTTTTTGGTGTTAGCTTAAGGTTGGATCCGAATAGGTCTTTCTTACCCCTCTCTAATAGTCGCCAGTTGTATCGAGTCTCTATAGGTTGTTTAGTGCATGCCGCTGCCTTGATCCACCATACCTATGTGGCGAGGACCCGAATTCTAGCCTCGTGTCTTGGCCTCGATCTTGGCCTCCTTCTTTTCCTTTGCCCTTTGTCGGCACCCCTTTTGTTTAAGCAGGTTTTGAGATCGGCGCCGTTAGCGGGGTTACCTTCGGCTTGGCACGGACAGGGTTATGGGCGCCATTGGTTATTCTTGGGCTCTTAGCCCCATTTGCATCTTTCCGTGAGCGAACGCTCTATCATTTTCAAGGTTATTTGGATCTTTGTATATTATATCGTATTCTTGACTCATGGAGTCATTAAATAAATCATTACGTGGGTCCCATCGAGGGCTGTTGTAATGTTATTACTTCATTTTCCACCTGCACGAAAGTGCCTGGTGGGCACCTTTGAATCGTTTCTATGCGGGTTTGGCGGGTTTCGCTAAAACTTGCATAGGTCCGATTCTGAGGGTGTTACAGTTGGATAGTTCTGATTAGGTCTGATTTTACTCCTTACCCCTCTGCTGTTCTCCTCTTACCTCTACGTGCTTTGAATCCGCTCTCGTCTCTTTCTTCGAGTCCAGGAATTCTCGTGGTGGGGTTTTCCGTCGTACCTTCAGGGTTTCGCTTCCTCCTTTGATAACGATGTTCTACCATCTGGTCTTCATGCTATCTGAGGAATCCGTCTTCTGTGTTACCATTCTTTGTTCCTTGTTTGTGCCTTCCGGTGTTTTCCGGACCTTGACATCATCTACTCGGATCCGATCACGAGTTTGCATCACTCCTTTGTTTCGAACCTCGCTTGTCGAGATCTTGATCGATTCGAGAATGGTTGCATGCTTTTCCACTGATTGTGCAGAGTAATAGTTTGGGTGCGTGATGGATTGGCCCCCATGCCGACTACCCCTTCTATTCGCTTTTGTACATTGAAGTGGATGAGAATGCATCGGTTCCCCCCTTTTCCATCGAAGCTAGAGGTGGCTTTATTTGTTGATACCTCTACCTTCGACCTTTTGTTCCCAGAGGGTTCTCTCGACGATCACGGACAATGACCTCTTGTTAGTGGTGTCGCGAGGATCTACACGACGCGAGACGATCCAGATCGTCGGCCTTCTTCCCGGTACCATGAGGCGGATCTCGAGGGCGAGATCCATTGTTAGTGGTGTCGAATTGTGGCATCCCGCAAAACCACTACTAGAAAATCGCGTTGATTTTGTGCATTGCATCGTCATGACCGCATGCTCATGTCATCATGCCACATTGCAATTGAGCATCGTCATCATCATGCATATTATTTTACTTGAAACTATGTTGCGAAAGTCTACTGTTTTCTGAAATTAGCCCTCCTTCTATTTCAAATTAAACCCCGGATGCTCCCGGATATTTTGTTTGTCTAAAAACTATTTACCAAAGTATATTGCAAATGAATTAAAAGTTATAATATTTTAGGGGGCAGTCGAACGGGCCGATTCGACCCGGACGACCACCCCCAGTACAAACAATCGGTTCCCCAAAAATCCTAAAACTACCCAACCTAGTCTACCCACCCCTCTGGCCACCTCACCCCCACCAATCCCTGGCTGCCACCTCACCCTCTCCCTCCCCTCTAACCAATCCCATGCCGCCACCTACCCCCCCACTCCCTCAACCCCAACCCACTGCCACCCCCACAGCCCACTCCCTCCACTCACACGCCACCAGCCCTCCCCACGCGGTCAAACCGCGTCCAGCCCCACCCGCGGGTCCCACGCCTTGGCCCACCGCCTCCCTGAACCTCCCCAGTCGCCTCCCCGAGCGAACCGCCCCCACCCATCGCGCCTCCGCCTCCTCCCCACGCGTCCTCCTCCTCCTCTCTCTCTCCCGTGACCACCGCCTCCTGCTCTCCACGAGCCGCCCGCCGGCGTTTCCCTTCGCCCTCGCCTCCGCCAAGACTCGCCGCCGGCCCGCCTCCCCTCCTCCTCCACCGCTGCCTCCGCACGAGCTCGCTCCACCCTCTGCTCTTCGCCCCGAGTCGCCCCTCTCCCTCCGCTCCTCTCCACCTCGCCGATGCCGCCGTTCCTCCGGCGACGCCCTCATGGCTGGCACCTCTCGCTGCCGCCTTCCTGGCCGCCCGCCGACGCTGGCCCTGCGAGATCGCTGCCAGCCTTCCACCTCTGCCCGCGGCCGTCCGCACCCGCCTCCCTGTTGCTGCCGCCACGGCGACGCCAGCGCCGTCGGCCTATGGATCCTCCTCCGAGGCAGAACCGTCGAGCGAGCTCCTCCGTGCTCCCGTCTACGCCACGCTGCCCGCCCCTGCAGCGTCGCCCGCCCCTACGCCTTGCGCCGCCCGACCCGTGCCTCCTCCGGGTTCGCCCGACACCGCCGGACGCCCAGCTTCGCGCCGCTGCTCGCCCTTCATGGCCCGTCCTGCGGCGTTCATCGCCGCTGCCCTTGCTTTCCTCGCACCGCAGTTCCGGAACCCTAGGCGGCCCCACATCGATCCATGCCTTCCGTGCGTGGCGCGTCAACCGCCAGCGTGCATGCTTCTGCTTGTGTGCTCCTTTGGCATCTGGTGGTGTTTTTGGGTGATCTGTGTATGCCGCTGTGTTTCATGTCAGTGTTGGGGTCGATGGTCTGGTGAGGTTGCCTCGTGTTGACACTCATGTGAAGACGGTGTTGCGTAATCTCGGCTACCGTCTGTCTGTGGGGCAAAACCCTGGTGATTCAGGGATGAACGAGTACCTCGACTCCGGAGCCGGACCAAGTTCTTTCGGACCCTGCACCCTTCGGAGCACCAAGAACTCCTCCTGGAACCAAAGACCGGTCCCACCGAGACCCTCGGCACGCCAAGATCTCCTTCACAGATCTGATGACCGAGACCCCGAAGCCCGATCCCGGTGATCCGAAGGCCACACCAAGACCCGGATCCGAAGACCGCCAAGATCGTCACCGGTACGACAAGCACTTCGCCGCAGAACGCCAAGTTCTTCCTCCCGGAATGCCAAGTACTCCCTCGAGGACGCCGAGTACTTCACCGCGGGACACCGAGTTCTTCATCGAGGACACCAAGGTCGTCGACATGGAACCGAAGGACATCAAGCACTTCATCCCGGACGTCAAGTCCGAACCGACCCGCGGACCCGACAAGGTCTTCACGACGACAAGAACGACACCTACCAAGGCGAGTCCGATGTGCCCCCGACACCGAACCAAGTCCTCCTTCACGGAACGCCAAGATCTACCCCCGTTATCTGAGAACGACCCCGGAGTCCGAACCTCGATCCCTCCGAGGCCGAACCCCAGACCCTGGACCCTGAGACCAAACCCCGGAACCCCAAGATCGTGGAACCCTAATGTGTGAACCCCTTCCCGAAAACCCTATTTTAAAATATAATACAACTTGTCGCATATTAATTGTTCATGCATGCATATTGCCTGTGGTTTGGGGGCCTTATGCCGATTCACCTCATAATTAAATATGGGGCCCATATGCGGGCAAATCTAGTCTCATATTGGCCTCATTTAAATTTGTGTAGCGAACCGATGCCATGTTTTCGCCATGTTAAGACAACATTTAATTTGCGGGGTAGATAAACAACTTGAACCATCTAAAATTAATTGTCGGGACCCCGGTTCCACTTAATATTGACCTAATTGCATCGCACCTTTGCCATGTCATACATCATACATGCATCATGCCCGATCTTTTGCCGTAGTATTAAATATTGCATCTGGTGTTTCTTCTAGTGTTTTGCTTCTTCGCGGATAAGGCCGTTGAGTTGATGCGAGTGTCGACCCGATCTTCGGTTGAACCTTCGGCAATGTTTTCAGGCGAGCATCTCCCCCTTTCTACCTATCTTACTTTTATAGCATTTATTCCCCCCTGTTGATCTATTGCTATCTGTGTTGCGTTGCTCTAGTTTCCGTACCCGTGATATCCCTTGCAGCCTTATATTGCCTTGGACACATCCTACTACCTGTTGTTTTGGTAGATAGTTGGACTTGCGCGTCGTAGTCGCTTGCTCAAGTGCTGTTGCGTGTCGTCAAGTGCCACAGTTGTTGGAGTAATGCCGCAGGATTTGATGTTGGAGATGATCATGGCTTTACTTATCGTTCACTTTAATTACTGTTTAACAACTAAAATTGAAGTAAGTAAGCAGAGGCATCGGTGGGTGATAGATAATATTTGGTTTCCGACCGCCCACTTGTGTCCCGTAGGACCCCGAGTACTTGATACCTGTTCCTTGATTTATCGCGCTATCCACATCCGGGAGGATTATGGGACCCCCGAGCGAGCTTGAATCGTCTTATTTCTTGGGGCCACAAACTAGTTTGAGGTTTTATTTACTATCCTGTACTTATGCCATGCTACTATCAGATACGATTGTGCGAGGAGCACATGCATCTGTTAGGAATTGTGACCCGTTTACGCGGTATCGACAAGCCCGTTTTGGGTTCCCGATTAACTTATAGCCGCCCCACAAACCTCGGGTCCGTCTCAAGTCAGCTAACTTCGCTATGGTGTACTCCAAGGGGTGGCCCCCTGAAATATTTCTGAATCCTGTGATTGCTTTGTCGTGAAAGCCTCGTTGGGTTTTGATTTGGTTTTTCCGAGGTTGATCGAGTGTGTGTTGCTATTTGTGCACCCCGGCCGGGTTAAAACTTTCTGAAAGCCGTGTCCGCGGTTATGGATGACTTGGAGCATAGTATCTCGATCATAGACAACTATAACTAAAGTAGCGCTATAAATTTGACTTTATAATGACTAGTAATCAGCTTCACTATAATGGAATGGCTAACTAAAACTGCCCACAATTGCTTGTTTGGTTTGTCGCTTGCGACAATTGTATCTGACTAGTAAGTATTGCAACTACAACGGAATGGCTAAATAAAAGTACCAACAACTGCTGGTTTTTGGGTTATCTCATGCTAATTGTATCTGATTAGTAAGTGTTGCAACTACAACGGAATGATTAACTAAAACGGCTCACTGCTTATTTTATCAGGATGATTATCTACACCTGACTAGTAATTGCTGCAACGATAACCGAATAAATAAAACTGCCAACGGTGTGAGTTCCTCGGCTGACTTCCTCGTTTGGTCTCGAGGGGGAAACACCAGGATGGGTTTGTTTGGTGTTGGTATCAGGTTGGTTCCGAATAGGTCTTTCTTACCTCTCTCTGATAGTCGCCAGTTGTATCGAGTCTCTATAGGTTGTTTAGTGCATGCTGCCGCTGCCACTTCAGTCCACCATACCTATGTATGCGAGGACCGCCGAATTATAGTCTCGCTATGTACTGGCCTCAGTACTGACGCTCCTCTTTTTCCTTTGCCCTTTGTCGGCACCCCTTTTGTTTAAGCAGGTTTTGAGATCGACGTCGTTAGCAGGGTTACCCTTCCGGCTTGGCCTGGGCAGGGTTATGGACGCCATTGGTTATTCTTCAGGGCTCTTAGCCCCATTTGCATCTTGTCCGTAGTCGGACGCTCCATCGTTTTTAAGGTGATTTGGATCTTTGTACCTTATATCTGTATCTTGACTCTTTGAGACGCTGTTGTATATATCTGTTCTGTGGGTCCCATCGAGGACTGTTGTGTAATGTTATTACTTCGTTTTCCACCCGCACGAAAGTGCCTGGTGGGCACCTTTGAATCGTTTCTATGCGGGTTTGGCGGGTTTCGCTAAAACTTGCATAGGGCCGATTCTGAGGGTGTTACAATATGTGGCATCCCGCAAAAACCACTACTAGAAAATCGCGTTGAATTTGTGCATTGCATCGTCATCATCACGCATTGTTTGCATCAAACTATTTTCGCAAAGCCCGTTTGTTTTCTAAAACGCCCACCTCTATTCAAATATCAAAACCGGGTCGCCGGAATATTTTACTTTGTCTGCTAATAGTTTGCAAAAGGCTTGTTGGAATTAAATAAAACATTTAATTATTTTAGCGGGGCAGTCGAACGGGCCGATTTGACCCGAACGACCACCCCAGAAAAACTAAATCGGTCCACCTCTAATCCTAAGCCTACTAAACTACCTACCCAGCCCAACCCTCCACATCACCCCACCCAATGGCAACCTGCCACCTCACCTCTTCCCTCACCCCCACCCAACCAGAAACCGCCACTTGGCCTCCCTCTCTCTCCCTTACCCAATCCCCCCTGCCACATCACCACCCCACTCCCCCTCCCTCACACGCACACACACACCCTGGGCCACATACACGCACACCACACAGCAACACACACCACCTCTCCCCTGGACCCGCGGGTCCCACGCCCTGTCCTCACCCCCGAGCCCCACCCTCCTCTCTCCTCCCTCAGCGCGCCCCCTCTCCCTCACCCGCGTTCCCCGTCCGCTCCTCCTCCATCTGCTCTCGCCGGCGAGCGCCGCCCCTCCCTCCTACCTTCGTTCCACCGCTGGCCTTCGCCAACCTCCGCTCGCTCTCGCTCTCCCCCGCTCGCCAGCCCTCTCCCGTTCCTCCCCGCGCTCGCCCGCCGTCTTCCTCCCCTCCGGTGAGCTCGCCACCGTCACTGCCTCCCTCTTCCGTCGCTCCTCCGAGCTCACCTCCGCCGAGCCAGCGCGTCGCCTCCCCTCTGCTTGTCCGTCACCGCCGCGCCCCATCCTCCTTCCGCCGGCCGCGTCTGCCCCGGCCCCACCCGCACCCGCTCACCCTTCTCCCCCGTCCCTCCGGCGCTGCCTTCCCCGCGTCCGGCCGCACCTCCACCGCCTCCCGCCGCTCGCCTCTGCAAGCCTTCCTCGCCATCCCCGCCGCTCGAGCTTCGACCTCCGCCTCCAGTGGCGCCGCCACCCGTCCTCATCCGCCGCCAGCGGGCCTCCCCTCTGGCCGCCGTTGCCGCGCCATCCCGAGCCGACGACGCCTCGCCGCGGCCTCCTCGCGAGGGCTGTCCCGCCGGCTCCACCCTCCGCACTGCGTCGTGCGGTCTCGTGGCGTCACGTGGCGTTGTGCGGGCCTACGATTGCAAACACCCTTGCCTTTATCTCTTTGTGCCTCCACGACAAGTCCAAGCGCTAATCGGAAGATCCGGAAAACCAAGTTCATGGCTTTGTTGGTCTTGTTCCGCCAAGGATCCCCGGAGCCTTAGTGCGTCGCCGTCATACAAGATCTTCACCAAACGAAATTCGGCACCAACAACGTAACCGCGATGCCCCAAGGTCTCCTTCACGGAACGCCAAGGTTCTCGATCCGTTGGTCGAGACCCCGACGCCCCGGACCTCGAAGACCGATCCATCGAACCGTGGACCCCGAGACCAACCCCGAACCCCGGAACCCCAAGTTCGTCGAACCCTGAACCTCAGATCTGGACCCTGGACCCCGTCGAACCCCGAACCCCGGAAACCAAGACCGTCGAGACCCCTCAATGTGTGAACCTCTTCCCGAAAACCCTATTTTACAATATAATACAACTTGTCGCATAATAATTGTTCATGCATGCATATTTGTCATGTGGTTTGGGGGCCTTATGCCGGTTCACCTAATAATTAAATATGGGGCCCATATGCGGGCAAATCTAGTCTCATATTGGACTCATCTAAATCTGTGTAGCGAACCGGTGCTATCTTTTGCCTTGTTAAACAACATTTAATTTGCGGGGTGGTTAAATAACTTGAACCATCTAATTAACTGTCGGGACCCCTGTTCCGCTTAATATGACCTAATTGCATCGCACCCTTTGCCATGTCATACATCATACATGCATCATGCCGATCTTCTGCCGTTGTATTAAATAGTGCATCCGGTGTTTCTTCTAGTGTTTTGCTTCTTCGCGGATTGGGCCGTTGAGTTGATGTGAGCTTCACCCCGATCTTCTGTCGAACCTTCGGCAATGTTTTCAGGCGAGCATCTCCCCCTTTCTACCTATCTTACTTTTATAGTATTTATTCCCTCCTGTTGATCTATTGCTATCTGTGTTGCGATGCTTTAGTTTCCGTACCTGTGATATACCGTGCAGCCCTATATTGCCTTGGACACATCCTATTACCTGTTGTTTGGTAGATAGTTGGACTTGCGCGTCGTAGTCGCTTGCTCAAGTGCTGTTGCGTGTCGCCCATTGCCAGATTGTTGATGTATTGCCGCATGTTGATGTTGGAGCTGATCATAGTTTTACTGCTCACTTTAATTCCTGTTTAACAACTAAAATTGAAGTAAGCGAGGCATCGGTGGGTGATAGATAATATTTGGTTTCGAACGCCCACTTGTGTCCCGTAGGACCCCGAGTACTTGATACTGTTCCTTGATTTATCGCGCTATCCACATCCGGGAGGTATATGGGACCCCGAGCGAGCTTGATTCTCTTATTTCTTGGGGCCACAAACTAGTTTGAGGTTTTATTTACGATCCTGTACTTATGCCATGCTACTTATGTATTTAAATTGTGCGACAGATAGCACACTGTACTGTTTAGGATCGTGGCACGATTCCGCGGTGTCGATAAGCCCAGTTTTGGGTTCCCGATGCCACAGGCCCCCACAACCTTGAGTCCGTCTCGAGCTTGCTTACTTGCTATGGTGTACTCAAGGGTGGCCCTGAAATATTTCTGAATCCTGTGATTGTTCAGTCGTGAAAGCCTCGTTGGGTTTTGATTTGGTTTTTCCGAGGTTGATCGAGCGTGTGTTGCTATTGGTGCACCCCGGCCGGGTAAAACTTTCTGAAAGCCGTGTCCGCGGATATGGACGACTTGGAGCACAGTATCTCGATCATAGACAAGCATAACTAAAGTTTATTGTTATGAATTTGACTTTATAATGACTAGTAATCAGCTTCACTATAATGGAATGGCTAATTAATACTGCCCACAATTGCTTGTTTGGAGTGTCGCTTGCGACCATTGTATCTGACTAGTAAGTATTGCAATTACAACGGAATGGCTGAATAAAAGTACCAATAACTGCTGGGTTTTGGGTTTATCTCATGCTATCTGTATCTGATTAGTAATTGACGCAACTATTACGGAATGGTTAACTAAAAGTGCCCACTGCTTAATTATCAGGATGATTACCTATACCTGACTAGTAATTGCTGCAACGATAACCGAATAAATAAAACTGCCAACTGTGTGAGTTCCTCGGTTGACTTCCTCGTTTGGTCTCGAGGGGGAAACACCAGGATGGGTTTGTTTGGTGTTAGCTTCAGGTTGGATCCGAATAGGTCTTTCATATCCCTCTTTGATAACCGCCAGTTGTATCGAGTCTCTATAGGTTGTTTAGTGCATGCTGCCGCTGCCGCTTCAGTCCACCATACCTATGTAGGCGAGGACCGCCGAATTCTAACCTCGCCGTGTACTGGCCTCAGTACTGACGCTCCTCTTTTTCCTCTGCCCTTTGTCGGCACCCCTTTTGTTTAAGCAGGTTTTGAGATCGACATCGTTAGCAGGGTTACCCTTCCGGCTTGGCCTGGGCAGGGTTATGGACGTCATTGGTTATTCTTCAGGGCTCTTAGCCCCATTTGCATCTTGTCCGTAGTCGGACGCCGTATCATTTTCAAGGTGATTTGGATCTTTGTACCGTATATCTGTATTCTTGACTCATGGAGTCGCTTGTATATATATCTGTTCTGTGGGTCCCATCGAGGAATGTTGTGTAATGTTATTACTTCGTTTTCCACCCGCACGAAAGTGCCTGGTGGGCACCTTTGAATCGTTTCTATGCGGGTTTGGCGGGTTTCGCTAAAACTTGCATAGGGTCGATTCTGAGGGTGTTACACAATAGTCCACTATTCAAGTTGCAATCTAGTGTAGCATGAAGTTCTAAGTGGAAGTTCAACTTAAGAGTCTCCACCTCGCACCGGTATATAAACAATGCTCTGGAACGGATTGATGTGATGTGATGATATGTGCCTATGAGAATTTGTGGGGGATTGTTGGAATTTGGGTGTGGGTCTTGGCCCATAGCCTAATACAAATTCTGAAATTCTCTTGGCCCATTCATGCCTAGCAAGGGGTGGCACCAAAGTTTAGTCCCACCTTGCTAGTTTAGAGGGAGTTGGACCAATATATATAGTGGAGTGTTTCACTACCTCCTAAAGAGAGTGAAGAGGAGTGGCATACACGCGCACTCCTCCTCCTCCGCCGCCCGCCTCGCCACGCCTCGCCTCGCCACGACGCGCCAAGGCCGCGTTTGCGGATTATGCGTGCCGATCTTATCTTTTGCTGCCGGAAAATTATTGTGCGAGTTATTTTACATCGCTTCCGGTCTTTCCGGAAACGTGGGCTGTTACTACTCGGACGTGGGCTACGCCTTACCCGACGGCGCCTATATAAACGGCCTTGGCGAAAACCCTAATACGAGAAAATACACATCTCTCGCCTCCGAACATTGCGCGCCGCTACACCTTCTCCATCCCTCTTCCGGCGTGCACCGACGACGGGACGATGAGGCCTCCGGAACCACCGCCTCGTGAACCTGTCGGGTGAGGATCGATCAGGTTTTGGGAGCGTTGCGCGACTCGACGGCATCACGCCGACCACTCCTTCCCGACGAGGACTTCTTCCCGGACATCGCCAGCCTCTACATCGACGCCATGGTAGCGGCAGCTGGTGTCAACGCGAATCTCAACTAACCTGAACACGAACCCGATTCCTCCTCCAGCACGTCGTAATCTGTTTCTATCTAGTTCAGTCTACAGTTTCTTGTACTAGCTCTTCGAATAGATGTGATCTGCTTATTCTGGTTGAATATGATCTGTTCGTCTATTCTGCTAGTATGCATGATTAGATTAATTTCAGCACTTATAGTCATGATTTATTATTACTTGTTTCGGATTAAATATTATGGTAATTTGCTTATATTTTCAACAGTGATACGGTGCTGAACTCACCTCGGCGCCGACCTCCCGAGGCTGCCTCCCAGCTGCTTCGTCTTGGCGCCAATCTGCACATCTTTGGCGCAATTTTAAACGACGTCGACCCAGGGGTCAGATTTCGAATTAGTTTCGAGGAGAGGTCATATTTGGTTGAAGTTTCTAGATTAGGGAAGATTTGATAAAAAATACCTTATTTGTCGCCTTTAATAGGGGGGAGGGGAGCCCACTACGATTCCTATTCACTGTCAAGGGGGTGCTTATTAGAGGCAGACCCAAGTTAAGCTAGTGGGGGCCAAGCCCCCCACTCAAAAATTTGAAACTTCATTAGAATTTGTTCATTTTTAGTAGAAAAAATACTAAAATTATATGAACTTATACAAGAAATGTCCCCACTTAGATTGTTCGCCCCCTCTCAAAATGTTGTATGGATTCGCTAGGGCTTACTACATAGCCACAACGAACATAGGTCTTATTGAGAGGATTAATAATGTGGAATTGAGGTTCCTATATTATTATCTTACTATCATAAATATATCACACATTAGAAAATATCATGCGGGGAAAATGAATGACGGCTAGTTTGAATCCATCTAGGGCATGGACATAGGGATTACAAAATGTCCAAATCTCATTTTATGCTCGTAGTTTGAACTCTTTAGCGTAATATAAACGATTCATGTTCCATTTGATTAAACTCTATTTCATAAGTTTTAATTTGAATTCGACTTAATATGTATTGCGCATTCTAGTCCCTAAACTTATATTATCCCATATTCTTGAGTTTACAGAATATATTTACGAATATAGTGATTGAATGCAATGAACTGCTAAATTTATTTATCAAACCTTGAGCCCGAACGCCTTGGTTTTGGCATGATGATTGAACGCGATCAACTACAAGTTGCACTATCTTGATCCCGAACGCCTGACCGATGAGACCTCAACGAGATTAGCGACTGACCTGACGACTAAACGGGTCGCAATGAGAGTACAAACACAGAGAGGGGGACGAGACATCGACACATACGATTAATAGATCCATTAGACACCATTTTAAGAAAAAGATAACGACAGAAAATTTAGTACTAGGTCAATCACGGTCGATCAATGACACAAGCTAGCAGCTAGTCATCACGGCAAATAGTATAATTAAGCTAAACCATGTCTTCCGCTGCAGAGAGCAGCCGCTCCGATCTCGGCGCGATAGTAGCTCGGCAAAGCGGGCAGGTGCCGTTGCTGTTCTTCAACCACGTCCCAATGCAGTCCCGGTGGAAGAAGTGCCGGCACGCCGGAACCTCGCTGCAGGTCGCGCCGTGCACGAACGCCTCCAGGCAGATCGCGCACACCAGCTGCCTCTCCCCGGCCGCCTTCCTGCCGCCGCCCTCGACAACGACGGAGGCGGAGTACGGGAAGCACCGCAGCTCCTTCTTCTTCACGGCCAACGCCACCACCGACGTCGTCGTCGTCCTCCATGTCAACGGCTCCACCGGCGGCACTGCCAGCGGCGGCACCAGCTCGGCCGACGCCGACCACCACGGATGCCTTAGGGGCGCCGGGGCGTTCGCCGATCTCGCCCACGCGGCCGCGCGGCGGTTTCGCTCCACTCTTCGGATGCAGCAGCAGGTGTAGCAGCAACAGAAGATGCAGGGAAGGACCAGGAAGTACAGGAAGAAGAAGCACAGGACCAGGCCGATCATCGTCGTCGATCGTTGTTCGTAGTTCAGAGGCGGCCGCCGCGAGCGGAACGAGGGTGCGCTTGGTGGGTCGAGGATCGTGGAGACCGTCTCTCTGGTGCAAGATATAATCGGCAGTCGGTGCAGTAACGCGTACTAGAAATCAATCAGAAGACCTTATAACCGGAAGGTTTGCTTCAGAAAAGGCAAGGCGAACAGCTCTGGTACTTCAGGAATCAGGAATATTGCGAACTTACTATATGGAGTATTATGAACTGGGAACCTTCCTACTAACTACCAAGGCTCGGTTTTGATGGAAGGAAAAAACAGAGTTTCCTTGTGGATTTCCAAATATAAGATGTTCCAGCCGTTTAAATTGAACTAGTATAGAACATTTATATTTAGACAGCTACACTCCGCGATTAGCGACTCTTTCGACAGCGGCAACGGTTGTGATTCAGCACGCGAAGATACGGAGTTGAGGAGCCACAACGGAGATCTGCGCACCGTGGCCGACATATTCTGCGACGACGGCTCTAGCGAGGGCGGTCCTGACCTCACCGGCAAAGACCAATCACTGATGCAAGTTACGACATGCGAATCAATTGAGCAAGCTGGATATATCAAGGGGAGTGAATTAGGTTTTTTTTTTTTGGTTTAGAACATAGATTAGGGGTTGACTTTATAATAATACTCCAAAAGAGCAAGAACCACAACTTTATCAATACCACGGTTTACATGACTATGTTACAATCTTGTAACCAATAAACACGTTAAATTGGTAGAAACCTGAGAGAATACTTAAAAAACATTTTACATCCAAACAGAGATCAAGATCGAGTTAAACCATGTCTTGGGCAGCTGACAGCGGTTCCGATTCCGGCACAATAGGAACCCTGCACAACGGTGATTATTAAGCTCAGAGTATTATTAAGCTCGGAGAAGTGTCACCGTGGTCAGAGAAGCTCAGAGTATTATTAAGCTGAGTATTATCAAGACCACGCCCGAGGTGTCACCATGGTCTGCATCAAAGACGCCGAGCAGGGCTTTCACCCCAGTCCTTTATCATGACCTGGATGTTGCCGAAACCAGCAGACTTGGGGACAAGGGATGGGTATGCAGTCGTCCGCTTGAGCTACCATCGAGGAAGAAAGAAGCAGCACTGGCCTAACTGTCGAAGAAGAAGGACGCTAGCCACCACCGGCCTTGCCGTTAGCCGGCATGGTCTCGGCGGAGAAGCATCCCCCCCTCCCATGTCGGCCGACCACCACAGTTGTTACTTCCATGTAGAAGCCTGGGTTAGAGCTCCTCGCGCCGCCACAGCCCCCTGGACTAGCGGCCCACATAGGCCCATATCGGGTCCAACCACCATGTGCGACCACAGGCACGAACTTGCCACACGGTGCATTCTCCTCTACACCGCCACCACGAGCCCTCCCTGCGTCGCCGCAGGTCACCGCGCTGTCGAGAGCCACCGCCGCCGTCCAAGCCAATGGCCCTCACAACGGGGCATCGCGGGAGAGAGAATGACCCGCCCCTATCGTCGACAACGCGAGTCTGGTTGCGGCCCTCAACGGAGGCGAGTGAGAGAGGGGAGGGGAGGCTGGCCCTCGGCGGTGGCTAGTGTTAACCTTCCGGTGCCACCCGAGCGGGAGAAAGACAGGAGGAGCGAGACGTTTTTTTATTTTGGCCTGCGCGTGCATCAGTATCAAACTTATTCAGTAATCCTCAAAAAATACTCAGGAATCCTTGCTCGGCTTATCCGGCGTCGGCACCGAAAGTTTGCTTAATATCGTTTGTCATGCAAAAGCTTTGCTAAGTATCAGATGTGAATACATGCCGCCGGAGACGGCGAGGGCCCTAACGGTGACCCACTTGTATCTCTAGAAAGCGAGTACTAATACTGACAACAAATAGGGACTAGACATCAAAACGGTCAATACAGCCACTAATTCAGAAACGATCTTTCTTCTGAAACAACGGACATTTTTGTTTGTCAAACAGGATATGACACGAGCTAGGTGCTAGTCACAGCTACTTCCTACGTTTTAGATGTTTTAGTGAAAATAGTGTATCTAAACCTCTTACGGTGTATAGATTTAAGATGAACCTACGCATTAAAAGAGGTCTAAATACACTCGCTCGTTTCATAAGTATATAAAACATCTTATATTATACATAGGGAGTAGTATAAGCTAAACCATGTCTTCCGCGGCGGAAAGCCGCTCCGCTCCCGGCACGATGAGAGCCCTGCAGAGCGGGCAGGTGCTCTTTCCGTTCTTCCTCCACTCCTCGATACAGTCCCGGTGGAACAAATGCGCGCATGCAGGAACCTCGCTGCAGGTCGAGTCGAGCACGAACACCTCGAGACAGATGGCGCACTCCAGCTGCCTCTCCCCGTCCCCGGACGCCCTCCCCCTACGTAGGCCCTCCACGACGGCGGAGTACGGGAAGTACCCAAGCTCTTTCTTCACGACCTGCGCCGCCGCCGCTGACCTTCTATCCCGCTCCGCTGCCGCTGCTGCGGCTGCTGGCGCCGTGGCCAACCTCCTATCGTGCTCCAGCTCCAGTGCCGCCGCCGCCCACCTCCTTGCCTGCTCCGCCGCCTCCAACCTCCCTGCCTGCTCAAACGCCGCTGCCTCCGCCATCAACGTCCCAGCCTGCACCGCTGCCGTCAGCCTCCTTCTCTCGTCCACGGTCACGGCCGGTGCGGCGGCCGCCGCGTTCCGTTCTTCTTGTGGGTGTGTGTCGTCTGGGCACCAGTAGACTATGCAGAAGGAGGAAGGCCGCAGCAACGACTGCAACAAAGAACAATGTTGCGTCCACCGGGTCCATCGTCGTCGTCGTTGGGTCGAGCGGAGATTGCTTTGTCGCGGGGAGGGAGAAGATATATATATTATTCTATGGCGATTGCAGCAGATTCAGTGGGATATATGTATGGAGATGCGAGTCCGTGGCGTGGTGTCATAGACGGAGACGATCAACCTTGTTGTAGTAAATGGAAAGTGTGTAATATGCTTGCCTTGCCAAATTAGGCGACGCACGCACACAGCTCGTGTATTTTAGGAATCCCATCGATACAGCACGCGTATTTCTTAGTACCTAGGATTCTGCTTGGTGGACCTGGAAATCTTCGTCCTATCAAGGCGCACGAGTCGGAAGATCATTATTGAACTGGGAACCCTCGATCGTTTGTGATCGAACACACCCGCATCGATGCGTACCCTGGCTCATGCATTTTCAATTGAGCGAGCGAGCAAGCCAAGCCAACGAACGAACGAGCTGTTTTGACGAGCGAGCGACGTCCATGCGTGCACCAAATTAGCCATCTTGCGTAGTAGTATAAAATTATATTGATACGCTTCTTCTTCTAGAAATATAAGACATTTTAGCTTTATAAAATGAATGTATCTACACGTATTTAGGTTTATTTTGAATATTTACAAACCTATATACTCCCTCCGTTCTAAAAAGGAGGTCTCAAGTTTGTCTAAACTTGAATGTATCTAGACACTATTTAGTATATAGATACATTCAAATTCAAACAAACTTAAGACATCCTTTTTTGGAGAAGGGAGTACCAAAGATCGACTAGATAAATTCGATAAACAAAGCTAAAACGTCTTATATTTGTTGTCGCCATGTTTAGGGATCTCCACTGGGGAGACCCAATCCGTCTTAATCGGTCCGCGTGGACGCGCGCGATGTCCTAGCGGACGATCGATCCAGACTATCTCGGGCCCAGACCTGTCCATCCCTGACCCAAATCTGATGTCCGGACGGGTTTGGCCGGACAAACGCTGGCCTATCCGGTTGTTGTAGCAGACTGCCCAGTTAGCCGTCACACTAGGGCCCTTCTTCTCTTGGGCTGCCCGTCTTAAAATAAGAGAATTTGGGTCATGCTACTGGACACGGCTGGCCAAACACGCAAGACCAAGATCCAAAAATCGGGTCCATTTGTGAAGATGTCCTTAGATCTCATATGCCCCAGGTTTTATTGTTTATGTACTGAGCCTCCGCACTGCAAATATTTTACTGCGGCCTATATCGTTGAGCTGCTTAACGTTTGGTTCCCAAACTGGAAAGGTTCATCAAATTCCAAAAAAAAAAATCGTGATTTGTTGATATTTTTCAGGTTGCTCATGCCAACGGGGCATGTTAACGGTAGTAATTGGTTGACTGGATATCATCATCTGGATCCTATCAATTCTAGAAAACGGAAGCTGGTCAATGAATATCTTTGCTGAACTTAATGAGATTCAACCTGTCATCCGGCACATTTACAGGAAATAGGCGAAACTATTACATATATCAAACGCTCTTCAGAAAAGATGTTTAATCTGCCCGTGTGGCAGAAACAACAATAGTAGATCCGTTGATCTGACAACCGAAAACACAATCTATATTTCCAAATCTAGTTCCATTACCACGAGACATCCATCAAGAACATAATCACAACTCACTAATAATCTGCCCAAAGAATGGACATAGAAAACACAGTTTCCTGCTGCATATGTCCACAGCAGCATCTCAAGACAAGGCGAAAGGACTAACACCAAATTTTTCATCTCACATGAACACGCGCATAGAAAATTTCAGAATCCAGACAGATAGCATCACCCATTTAACATTCATCATCAGAATTATATAACGATCTGGGTTCCGATTCCAACCAAAACATCAGTGCAGAAGAACCATCAGCACAGATAACACTAACAGGTTACTGAATGTACCACAGACACCACTGTTTCATCTCCAGAACACACACAGGCCAACCACACATGGGACAACCGTCAGTCCATATCCTATCATGGTTAACAAAGCACAATGGAGAACATAATGGGTTGAGGAGCTGGGCGAGCGAGGAACCACGCCAGATCCAGTATAACAACTCTGCAAGGTCACCATATACAGGTAACACATTGGATGAAACAGTGTCGGTTATGCATATGCTCTCAGCCTAATAAAACTCTCCAATTATGGAATACCCAAAGTAGCCAAGGTGATTCTACATTTCTTCCTGGACCATTGTTCAAACAAATGGAAGAACAGTTAAAGCATCGAGTGAAACTACCAAAACATGCATGAAAACAAGGTTCAACATGGATATTTCAAATTCTAGCGAATACTACCATCAGAAATCCATCAAGGACATAAAACCCACCAAGAACTTTCCCAAAGAATGGACACATAAACACAAAACTCCTACTGTATGACCATAGCAGCAGCTCACTGAGGAGGCAAAAAGGATCACCTTTCACATGCATGACAAAAAGGATGGACGCATAAACACAAAACTCCTACTATATGACCATAGCAGCATCTCATGAGGCAAAAAAGGATCACCTTTCACATGCAAGACAGGCACCAACTTCCACATTCCACATGACAAATCACGAATCCACATAGATATCAATCACATCACCCATACATTAACCATTGGAATTATGCGACAATCCAGGTTCTGATCTGCAACAAAACATCAGGGCAGAAGTACCAGCAGAACAGATAATACTAACAAGTTACTGAATTAATCTACCAAGAAACAATCTTGAAAGATCACATAAGAGTAAGGACTTTTGATGGACAATGTCAGATATATGCTGACAGCCTAATTAAAACTCTCCAATTATGGAACACCAAGAGAGATCCTAACAGAACAATCTCGAAAAAGGGTCGGCAATAGTAAAGATAACAGAAAAGTAAGGACATACAAGCACAAGCTCAAGATAATCAGATAACACCTTGGATGAACATTGTTAGATATGTAAGCTGCCAGTCTAATTAAAACTCTCAAATTATGAAGCACCAAACATGATCCTACCAGAATAGTTAGGCACCAAGAGCCCACTAACTGTTGAGCAAATTCGAGAACAGTAGAAGCATACACAGTAAAACTTGCAGAACATTGATGAAAAAACAACAAATGCTAAACATATTTCCAACTCTAGATTAGCAACAGACATCCATCCAGAGCATAATCGCAACAGTAAGACATGCACCAAATTCACATGTAAGACATGCACCAAATTCCACATTCCAGATGACAAAAACCACGAATCCACAGAGATAGATATATCAATCACATCACGCATTCATTCACCATCTGAATTATGCGACGATCCAGGTTCTGATCCCCACCAAAACATCAGTGCAGAAGTAGCAGCAGAACAGGTAATACTAACAAGTTATTGAAGACGGAAACCATAATTTCACCTCCAAAACACACACAGACTAGCGGGCCAGCCACATATGCAACAACCAACCGTCGGTCCATCCTATATCCTGATTAACTTCGGGAGATCAGACGGGGGTGAGGAGCTGGAAGAGGGAGGGCCTGGGGTCGGACTTGATGACGCCGACGGCGATGACGAGCGGGATGAAGCCGTAGTGCGCCACCACCTTGGCCGCGTTCATCGCCCACTCGGTCCACAGGGCCCGCTCCCTCGCCGAGCGCCGCGCCGCCGCCTCCGCGTCCGCCTCCGCCCGCGCCGCGTCCCCCTTCCTCCCGAGGCCCCTCCCCTTGGGCCTCGGCTTCGCGGACGAGCGGGTTGGGGGCGGCATGGTCGGTTGGTTCGCTGGCCTGGGGTCGGTGCGCTCGCCGCCGCCGCCGCTGCTCTTCGCCGTGCAGAGGTGGAAGTGTAAAACCCTACCGGAGCTCTGAAGGCCTCTCGGGGAAAGTTTGGGGGTTGGGGTTTTGTTGAGCGGTGATGCGGCCGTGGGGATGGGCTGTGGCTTGTGACGCAAGAATGGGCTAATGAGTGTCGCCGGGGCACGTTCGTGGGCAGTGTCTATGTGGTAAAGCTGGGCTTACTGGCACTCTGGATGGGCCTCTGGACCAACAACGATGGTGCTCTTTGGTTTCAGTGGACTTTGAAGTTTTGCATCCGCTAAAAAAAATGAAGTTCTGCCATGCTTCTGATTTTGCTTTGTTTATCGAGCGATCAGTGTTTTTTTTCCCAGGGTATGGTTATTCGTAATCAACGAACTCTGAGTTTGCTCATGTGGTTGGTAGACAGCATTAGAGAATCTCTAATGGCTGCCTAAAAAACCTTTCTGTCATATATAGGGCCTAAAAAGGCAAAAACTGGTTGCAAGTGCCCTAAATTTTTTTGAGGCAAGCCCCAAAAAAGCCCCTTTCCTGCCGTATCTTTGCGGCAGACATGTAGTGCTAAAAATGTTCTCGACCGAGCGCGCGTCCCGCCAACCGCCAATGAAAGTTTACGCACGCAGCCTTGTCACGTCGATTTTGCCGCCGTTGACCACCACCTGAAGAAATTAGGACTCACCGCCGGCAACCAACCACACACCGCGTCATTCCTACCTCCGCCTAGCACTCATGGGCGCCGTAGTCCTCTCTCCGGTGTCAATCGGGCCCCGATAGCACCGCTGCGGCGGATGTCCGTTCCACCTTGCCGCCGACCAATTTGGCCTTGGGGCCGGTGTTTTGTGCCTCACAAAGGTCCTCTTCGACGAGTGTCGGCCTGCAGAGCCGCAGCGATGCCGTCTCCGTCGCGGCCGCTGTAGCCACCTCCTGCCAGCCGCACGCAAGATGTTTGACAGTGTGTTTCTTTGGCGTAATGTAGGCAAACAGAAAACCAACACATGTTTTTGAACCCTAAAATCTTTTAGGGTTGCACTTTTAGACTTTTAGGGCACTAGTAGTTTGAGGCGGCCATTAAAGATGCTCTTAGGCATATCCCGTCAATAGCCAGGGGCCACGCACTCTCTCTCTCTCTCTCTGCTACAGCAACTCCTCCTCTTGAGAGTCATTCTCTCCGCACCAGGCCAAAGTTGACGCTGTCTTTGGTGGGGACGCCGCTCGGGGATGGCCGAGGCACGGTGCCGATGATGAGGCACCTGTTCAACATCCTATGGAGGCTCTATTTTAGCGGATCATCGTCGTCGTTTCACTAATTGTCCATCCCAAGTGCATGCTAGCTGGCGATGGAGAGGAAGGCCTATGGTGCGATCCGTTTGTTCGCTCGGCGAAGGAAGATGACCAGGACTTGATTGCCTTCTACTCTTTGGTTCGTGGGTCTTAAGCACAAATTCTGAGGACCAAGATGTAGTTATCCTTTTATTTGAGATCCTTAGTGTAAAACCCACCTCTTTTTAATGTAGCATCGAGGCCCTCCAAGCCTCTCCCCGGTTAAAGAAAAATACGATGAGAAATATAAACCTGAAAGAAAGTGTAGTTTCTTCTTTCGAAAATAAGTGATTCTCATTTGTTTAGATTCATACTATGTATCTAGACATGTTTTATTGTGTAGATAGATAATTCTAAATAACTTGTTTCGGTCAGAGAGAATAATTTTTCTTACCCCGAAATGTAAATCGAATCAAATTGCATATCAGAACTGCAGACAACGTGTCCAGAACAGTACTCTGCCAAACGTGATACGTTACCGCCAGTGCGTGCCACGTCGTCCGAGTCCAACTGGAGAGACATGACCACGGCAAAAGACGCACGTGAAGAAAACCGTTCACCGGACCGTGCGTCCATCGATCTCCCGGAGTTCCGATCCGATCCACTGACCGGCGGCGCACGACAAATCCCCCCTAGCTAGATCGCGTCCCATCGTGCACGTGCGCGCATCACATGCATCCACCGATCGACGACCGTGATCCCGCCGGCGACACCGCACCGCACCGCCCCAAATTGTGGAAGACGACGCCCTTTCCCGGCCGGCGCACACGATCGCCGCCGGCTCTTGAGCTCTTGTTGACGGTAGGGCTCCGCGACTGGTAAGCAGCATGGACCGCTCGATTGAGCGAGCGCGCCGATCGCGTCCCGTCGTGCCCGCGCGTCACGTCACGTCCGCCGCCGATCGATGCCAGTACGCGGACGGGGGAGCGCTGGGTCGGGCCCTCCTCGGCGCGGCGCGGCGCATGCTATACCCGGCTCGCGTTCACACCTGACGCGCGTTCGTCGATGGGGTCCTACTCCCATCTACGTCGTGCCGGGCACACATCCGCCGGCCATATCTGGCCGCCCGCCCGCTACGCACCGACGCCTTCTCTGGCTCGCTCCATATATACGTAACGTACGTCTACATGTGCAGGCGCATTTTCGCGTGGTAAACGTGATATGATATATATAGAGCACCTCAAACCAAAAAGCAAAAAAAAAAAAAAAAGAGGTGTGGGCGCATCCTCTTTCGGCCGTATGTAGCGATGACGTCGACCGGCATGGACTATGCCGGGCACGCTGTGCGTGCGATATATGAGCGCAATGCGCGCGTGCGTGCATATGGACGATCGAGCCGCGCGGCGCGTGTTACTCCGGCCGCTGAAAGCTAGGGCCCAACTGGGTACATATTTAAGGTTTGACCACCGCGGCTTCACGCGACGCGACGTGTACCTGACGCCTAGCCTAGCCCGATGCCTCGCCGCTCAGCACAGGATCGGTGCCCAATGCTCGTCTACGTATGTAACTGGCTTTCCATTGCAGGTACTCGCTCTAGTCCAGTTTTTTGGGCACACATATAGTTTAAAGATAACTTTAATCATTAATTTTGACTAATAAATTTTACACAACATGTTATAAAAATTATACCATCGGATTTGTGAACCGAGGCATAGCCAGGATGGTTGGCTGGTGTTGATACCTGTCCTACCCGCGAGATCCTGAGTTTGAGTGCTCGTGCCCGCTCTCTCGCCGTATCCACCCAAAAAAATTCTATTAAACTTCTTGGAGGGCTCCTTGCTACTTCCCAAATCGTATTTTTTTATCATCATTGGATTCATCTTTAGAAGAAGTTTTCAATGGTATATTTTTTAGAATATATATTACATATTTTATTATACAAAATTGATGGTCAAAGATTTTATTAAACTACGTGTGTGCCTAATAAACTGGACCGGAGGGAGTAGGAGTATATTCATATGTATATTTACACTATGCAATTCGTTTCTACACAAAGTTATTGATGCAATTAATATCAACTGGAGAAAGTAATAATAATATAAAAAGGAAAAGGAAATCCTAGTTGTCTAACACGCCGGGGTGTGTCGCGTCGCCTTAAGCTGCCAGGGTCATTTTTTGTGCGGTCCGCCGGGTAACTTCTATTCTATTTTTCTTCAAAAAATCACCACCATCCACATATTGAATGGAGGCCATTGATCGCGTTGCGTCGCCCCCTACCATCGCACTCATGTTCGTGCGCTCATGGGATTTATGTAGAGTATTGTTCGAAATCTAAAGTGAACAAGAATAAGATCTAGTATTTGTAGAAGTTGTGGGATCTGTACCCAATCCCACCCGCTCCCTCCGCTTGCCTTTCTCTAGCAGCGGGACATGGTACGGATCCCGAAGCCGCATTGCATTATGGCATTGCAGTTGGATATATATGGTTTTGTCTTCGTGTATTGCATTGCGGGGTGTTTTTATGTCTCGGTACTACGAGTTCTTCGACTAACGAGGTTAGAATAGCTCTAGGTAAACAATGAGATAACGTATCCCTAGATCTTGAGTGGTTGCATGGCTCTCTTCGTCGCTTATTTCTTGTCCAAGACGATTGAATATTCTACGAATCATTATCTGTGGCTTTTCTGGCTCCCACTGGCAACTTCCCGACTATCACATCAACAATGTGCCCCTTCCTCCACCGTGGTTCGGAGGTCCATAGGTAACATCAAGCTCGCTCGGCATGCCATCGACAAATTGAGGAGGAAGACGGTGTCGATTTTGCAAATACTTTGTTCATAATTTCCTATTCAATAATGGACAATCCTGGCCTTGGCCTCTATGCAAAAAAAAAAAAAAAGAAATTGGATTTGTCCTAGCCAAAATGATTGAGTTTGGCAGGATAGTAGTACTCGTACTACCAACCCCCATCAACGTGTAACTAAATGAAGCGTAGTCGTGTAGTACCCAAAATAAGCATTCGCATCGCATTTGACATGACCAAAATATTGCTTATTTCTTGGAGCCGCACGTGGTTCGTACGTAAGCGGTGCACATGGACATGTATAATCACAAAATAAATATGCACCTAAAATATGTGTAGGATCCTGCTCTAAAAAACTACTCAACAGTCGGGTAGCACGTACTGCTCTCTCCGTTTCAAAATATAAAATATTTTAGTTTTAAAAAATAAAAAAAAATATTTAGAGTTGTTTCAATATATAAGTTCGTTTAAATTTAAAGTGTATCTACACACGAAAAAATCTAAATACATTTCTACATAAACATAAAACATTTTATATTTTGAATCAGAGAGAGTACTAGTTTTAATAGCGCGCACATACGTACCCGCCCGCGAGCACACGGGTTTTCTTCCTCCCAAAGAGGGCTGGTCGTATCTTGCTTGCACCTCCCAAGCAAAGGGACAACGACTTCTACCACACCTCTCAATTCAACGCATCTCCCTATCCCCATAGTTCCATTCCACGCTCCATCTCTTCTCCCATCTCGATCACGCACTCACGCACGCGCTCCATGTCCGGAGCAGGAGGAGGAGATCGCGGCGGCGGCCAGCACTACGACGTCGGTAGCAGCAGCATCTTCTTCCAGAACTCGGCGTGCGGCGCCGCGGTGGATGACGGTGACGGTACGACGGCCTACTCCAGCATCGCCGACTACCTGCAGGGCTTCCTGGACCCCGCGGGGCTCGCGACGCACTTGGACGCGCCGCCACGCGTCCCGGCAGCAGCAGCAGGCGGCGCCGTGAACGGAGGATCGGCGGCGGGGGACGCGATGGCCATCGGCGGTGCCACTGCGGCAGGGTCGGTGGCCACGCCGGAGGAGGAGGGAGACGGGCAAGGGGAGGTCGACGAGGAGGGATCGGCCGATCATCAGGACTGCAGGTTAGCAATCTAATTACTAGTCAGGTTCAGTCTTGGTGCAACTATGTGCTAAATCGATCCTAGCTCAGTCGAGGATCTCTTGGCGCCGATGGATCGATTTCTGCCAGATCTATCTGCAACGAGTTAGCGAAAATAGCATCTGATTACTGGATATCTCGAGTGTTCGAGCGATCGGCACGTGTGTTCTTGCTAGCTCTCGCTTTCTCGGTCTGAATGCCAAGATCCTTCCATACGTAGCATACCGCGTGAAGTGTGAACATTCGGATTTTGGATTCGCCGTCAACATGCCCCCTTCCCACCTACCATTCCAAACAAACTAATAAAATTTAGTATTGTGTATAGAAGTACTTAGTTTCATTTTATAAACAAATCAAACTAGCTACGGAGCGGCCCCTAATACAGATCCCCCGGGGGATAACGCCTCGCGATCCCCCGGGTCGCTGCCTCGCGCGTGACAACGTGGGTGGGACCCAGTCCTTCTTCTTCGTCCCAAATCCTCTTTCCAAAGCAGAACACAACCAGTCGCGCGCCGTCTGCTTGTCCGCCGCGCCGCCCGCCGCTGCAGCCAGCGTCTTGCTGCCGCTCGCCGCTCTTGCTTGCCTTGCGCCGCCGCCGCCCGCTGCGGCCAGCGTCCGCCCTCATTGCTGCCGCCCGCCGCCCGCCGCTGCCCGCCGCTGCAGCCAGCGTGCAGCTGCAGCCTCTCGCCGCTTCGCTGCGCCGCTGCCTCGCCTTGGGTCTCCCATATCCGCATGTGCTCGCCATGGCGGCAGTTCTGTCACCGACGCAGACGTGAAGGTCGCTACAAGTAGCGAAGCTTGCTACCACTATGGCGGCCTTTGCTACAAGCTGCGGTAGGGCTTGCTACCACAATGGCGGCGACATGCTTGCTACCACGGCGGCGGGGCTTGCTACCACAACGATGGTGCTTTGCTACAAGCAGCGCCAGGCTTGCTACCACAGTGGTGCTTTGCTACCAGCGATGTGGCTTGCTACCATCTGTTAATGTCTCGATGAAGTCTCTTTTTGCTACATGTGTTAAATTTTTTGCTAAATCTGTTTAATGGTTTTGCTACAATATAGTAAATTTTTGCTACAAGTTCTCCGCGAGATATTCGGCGAAAGTCTCCGACGAGTCTCCGCGACATCGGTTTTGCTACATTAGAACGAAACTTCGCTACAAAGTTAAGGCGAGGTCTCCTGAAGTTCTCGGCGAACGATCTTTTTGTTCTATTTTCGGCGAACCGTTTTTGCTACAATGGAGCAAAAGCGGGACAAATATAGCGGGACAAATGTAGCAAAAACGAGTAAAGGACGAAACGTGAAGATCTGGACCATCGATCTGCGCTGATCTAACGGCTGGGGACCCGGGGGATGGAAAGTTTCCATCCCCCGGGGGACGCCTAGCATTGCCCAGTTAATTAATTGCACACCGACTAGCTCTCAGCTGAGTTCAGAGCGTGCATGATCTCCTCCTCATTGTGTTGATCAGTTGATTCTTGCATGCAGGAGCGACGAGAAGAAACCGAAGAAGAATAAGGGGAAGGTGGAGAAGAAGGTGCGTGGGTCCCGCGTGGCGTTCGCGACCAAGAGCGAGGTGGACCACCTCGACGACGGCTACCGCTGGCGCAAGTACGGCCAGAAGGCGGTCAAGAACAGCTCTTTCCCAAGGTACGTACACACATGCACTACCTAGATATCGTCGGATGAACATTAGCTTGAGCAAACCAAAAATCCATGAATACATATACAGACATCATGTTGAGCATGTTGTCTTTCGTCTCTGAATTGAAACTCTGAAACGACTGCGTGCAGGAGCTACTACCGGTGCACGGCGGCCCGGTGCGGCGTGAAGAAACAGGTGGAGCGGTCGCAGCAGGATCCCGCCACGGTAGTCACCACCTACGAGGGACACCACGCACACCCGAGCCCCGCCGCCCACCGCGGCATGGCCATCGGCGCCAACGACCTCTACTCCCTGGCCTCCCTCCAGCAGCAACGGCACGGCGGCTTCTGTCCGTCATCACCCGACGACCTCCTCCTCGCCGCTGCCCGGGCCATGGCACCACCGGCTGCCGCTGCCTCGCCGGCGGCATTTCTTCCACGTCAGGCCGGGCACCGGTTGGAGGAGTTCTATGGCATGATGCAAATGCAGGATCTCATACCCGATCCTCCGATGGGTAATCAGCATGGGCATCGACGTTAACCCAGTTCAGTCACTGTATCTACATATGTTCAGAAGCTTGCCCTCTGCGCGCGAGGCATGGAGCTGTTCAAGTATCCGTTTTGCCGTTTCGCCGACCAGTATGTGCACAAATTTATTTTTGTTTTAGACTGAGCTGTACAAATGTTTGTAGTCCGGAGTTTCTCGATCAGGATGTCGGAACCTAATCTCCTGTAGTTACTATTCGGTAACAATTACAGCAGGCACAGTTCTATACAGCGGGAACTAATTAATAGAATCATAAACTTAGATGTCTGATGATTTTGTAATACATACCCTCCCCGTTGCCAAAATAATTATTTTTTAAGGTTTGTCTTAAGTTCAAAATATTATAAGTTTGACCAAGTCCATAAAAAAAGATATATCAACATATATAACACAATTTAGTTATGTTGGATTCCCCATCCAATGTACTTTCGTACTATATAGACTGGATGTTGTAGATATTAACACATTTTTCCTCAAATATAATCAAACTTAGAGAATTTTGACTTAGAAAAGACCTAATACACCAATTAATTTGGAACCTTTGTCAAAATTCTTGTGTTTCTTGGATGCAATGCACAAAACATCTTGTCGAGCTTCTTGCCCACCCGACCTTCCAAAGTTTGAAATTTTAAATAGTTGATTTCAAGAGTTCGAATTTATGATAGTTTATAACTTCTGGAAGTTTGGACAACTTAAAAGATTAAAGTCCTGAAACCTCAAATTTCATGGCAATTTGAAACTTCCGAAACGTTTGAATTTTCAGAAAAGTTTGGCCTTGATTTTCTAAAAGTTGCCAAGAAAACATAGTTTGAGCATCAATTTACCAAACATAAATGTTTACTTTGTCAGAAAATGAACGCTTTTCAACTTCCTACTATTTCGTAACAGTCAAATATCCTCATTCCTCATGCATAACACCATTGTTGTACTACCACAATCCACACATGATGATAAAGTGTTTACACATGATTTATCCCGGTCCGTCATGACAACTGGGAAGACGAGTCGGCTGGTGCGGAGTCAACACCGATGTTGGAATAGAGGTGCGTGAGGACGACGACGGTGGGCGATGCAGTCTGATCTATGACCGGTGAACTAGAAAATATGAGTCAGCCAATCGACCGAGAAATAGAAAAAACGATCTAGAGATCGGAAAAAGACTCACCACGGTAGCTGATCACGGATCGGCGAATGACCCGCAATGCAGGTCACGCGGCGCCCGGTAGAGATCATGGAGATCGACCTTCACGAGAGTGTTATGGTGCGGAAGCATGTATGGAGGCTAGGTCAAGAAACTCGTCGTTGTGATACCATATAGAACGATAGAAGAAAATTATGAAGAAGAAATGAAAATGAGAATAGAAATGACAGGAAAACAGAAAAATATCAAATGTACAAGAGAAGAGAGAAATAGTTTAAAACAAGAAAAGGAAAAAGAATAAAACATGGGAAAAATATACGAATGAACCAGAAAACTGGACCTCCGTAAAAAAAGGAGACTCGAGGGAAAAACGGAAATAAGGTAGAAAACCCAAAGAAGGATAGAATCAGCGCGGAGACGGTAAAATGGGCCAGGCCTAGATGACTGGCGGGATATAGGAACTTGGGATGCGCGTCGGGCTAAAACCGTGTCGACCTAAAACTCGTGCTTTCCTTTTTCTCGTTCCACTGAAAGATCTCGACCGAAATTCCGAGACCATCTCGTCGTCAAACCCCGTGACTATATAATTATTAATACACGTGGAATGCCCATCAAATCCCACAGTATTCCATCCGCCTCCTCTCATCTTTCCGCCTCTTGTTTCTCTTGTAGCATCTCTTGTACTTTCGGAAGCTTGCGACAACATTAACTTCTCCTTCTCCTCGTTTGTCTGTCTCTATAGATCAAGCGGTGGCTAGATACGTGATCCAGTCCAAGAACGTCACTTTATTGTACAGGTTTATGTCCACATGATCGTGGAGGTCGAGAGCTCCAGACTTAACGATTTGCCTCTGGGAGTAGAGCTAGGTTTTTGCCCAATTTCGAGGGTATCCCCATGCATCTACCCAATCTCTCGTTTTCCTGTCAGTCAATATGCTCTACAACTAATTTTACATCAATTTAACAGAAAATTTCCATACAACTAATTTTATTTATGTTTCCACGATGTTGTCCGGAATTTAACTACATAACAATTTTGTTTCTAGTAACTATAATTTCTATTATACAAAGACATGTCTATAAATCTAAGCATATATACATGATAAGATTCTTGAGTAGTTATTGCCACATACATGTACAGCAAACCACATCTATCACAATGCACTCTAATGCTTTTGGCTTTGCTTGGTCTCAAATCAACCTTCAATAGTTTCGGCTTGTCAAAAGTTTTAAGTACAATGTTTTGGTAGGAAAATAATTTAAAGTGGAATAAAGAGTAAGGTGCATCATTATTTTCATTTTTAACAATTGTCAAACACGACAAAAAATTTGTCCATTACTAAAAACCTGAAGAACTAATTTTCGTAGTAAGCCACATACCCTGCCCCTTTGTATTTATATACTTAAGTTGTAGAAAATGAACTAACCAACATAGCCGAGTTGGTTGGGCATTTTTCTGACTAGATGGGGCTAAGATATTCTTTGGAGGTGGCGGGTTGGTCCCTAGATTTGCGAGTTTTTCTCTAATTTTGTTCCATCAACATGGCCAAATCCTGCTTAACCAAACAAGATGACATGATTGTCTGGAGTGTTCGAATTTTCCACTTGTCAATTTTGTAGAAAGTAAAGATGTAAGTCGTGAAGGTAGAACGAGACAATTTTGTAGTTTTGCTTTTAGTTTGGTTTTTTCTATTGACGTTTCTTACAGCAGATATATTGTGTACTCCACTTGTTTGAGTTATCATTAAAATCGGATCGTTTGCTCAAACAGTTTTGCGTTTACATACTAATCTAGTGACAGTAAACCATGTCACTCCCAATCCCCTTGGGGTGTGGCCAAGGGGTGCGGTTCTGGCTTGACCCGTGGCTACTCCCAATCCCGTTGGGGGTCCAGTTCCCCGGTCTCTTCGCCATCTCTTCCTTCCCAGCGGCGCTGGTGGCGGAGGTCTTTAGCGACGGCCGCTGGAACATCCTGTTCCCTCGCTACCTCAGCGTGGAGGAAGCCGCGAACCTCCTGCAGCTCCGGGGCTCCCTCCCGGCGTTCTTAGCGACTTCCCCGAATTCGGCCACATGGCAGATGCAGCCTTCGGGGGTGTTCTCGGTCAGCTCGGCTTACCGGGCCCTGTTCCAGGGCCCGGAGCTGGCCTGGACCTCCCCCTTGTGGAAGGCCCCTCGTCCGCTTAGTATTCGGATCTTCGTGTGGCAGCTGCCGGGACGAGCTTCCTCGGGGTCGAGGTGGCCAAGCGTCATGGCCCGGGCAATGGTCTGTGTCCCCTATGTGGGACTCCGGAGTCCCGTGCCCATATTATGTTCTCTTGTTCGGCTGCGCGTGCGCTTTGGTCCTTTGTCCAGGAGGTGTTGGGGCCTGCATGGCAGGCGCAGGAGCTCGGGGAGTTCTTGCAAACCTAGGCAAACAGGGCCGGGAGAGGGCGCCGACTCTTCTGGCTCGTGTTTGCGGGCATCTCTTGGACCTTGTGGAATGTGCGTAACAAGATGGTGATTGAGAAGGTCTTCCCTTCCCGCGTGACTGACCTAATTTTTTCCTTTCTGACCTTCCTACAGCAGTGGTCTCCTCTGGTGCGGCAGCGTGGCCGGTCGACCTTCGACGACACTCTTCGGACCTTGAGGACAGCGGCGCTCCCCCTCTCGGCCCCTGCCTCGTCGGCCTCTTCGGTGGCATGAGTGTTCCTCTAGTTGCTTCGTCGTACCTTTTTACTTTTCTTTTGGGCTTGCTTGTGTTGTGGCCACAGCAGACCATTGTACCCTTTTCTTATACGTTTGGCTCCGGCCAGCTTGAATGATGTGTGAACCTTGTATATGGATGTTGCTTTATTTATAAAGTGGGACTAAAGGCTATTCCGAGTAAACCCTGTCAGAGACTCAATTTTTCTCCGGTCTGCTTCCAAGAAACTTCAACCGACAGTAAACCATGTCAGAGACTCACCTGTTCACCCTCTAATTATGGTAGCTGTACCGGTATCATTGCCCAACAGTTCGACATCTCTGCTTGCATCTCTTACTGCCGATGGTTCAGCGTAATCCCCACTGCCAAAATGGCCAGCTTCAACTTCAGTGTACAACAGGGTTCAGGTTATTTTGTCAGAATACCACAAGTCCAAAATCTACTTCTTTGATCACAGCATTCATGTTTTCATTGGATGATTCATCAGCAAAAGCACCCGGAGAACAGTCCATGAAATCAATTACTGAATTTCAGAGAAAATTGCCATTTTATTGCATGGATGGGATCAGCTTGGTCAACCTGCATTAAACCATTCAGGCCGGCACCGGGCCGCGCGACGCCACGCGGTTGCCGCCGAATACCCCGGTCTGCGTCACCCAGCCCTCGATCATCTCCTGCGTGGCGCGCCCGTTGTCCGCCGGCACGAGGTGCCCGGCGCCGTACACGACGACATGCGTCAGCGCCCCCGACCGCTGCACGTACCCGGCGAGCTCCTGCTCCTCGCCTGAACCCGTCCGCCACACGGCGCGGTCGGCGTCCAGGAACGCGCGCAGGCCGCCCCAGCTGAGCCCCTTCATCCACGCCTCCTGCGACACGACGCCGTCCCGGAGGTCCCGGATGCCCTGGTACAGCAGCACGCGCGTCTGCCGGAGCAGCGCCTCCACCTCCGGCTTCACGCTCTTCATGATGTCCTCGTGCATCGCCGCCCCCACCGCGTCGCTGCACTCCTCCCACACCACGTCCTGGCGCGCGCCGAGAGCCGCCTTGACCTCCGCCCTGTTCACGAACTTCCCCACGGCCTCCGTCGCGTACGGCCGCTGCTTGGCGTAGTCGTAGAGCGTGGCGAGCCCCGTGGCGTTCTGGAGCCACGAGAGCACCTTCCCGCGCGCGTCCGACGCCTCCCGCCACCGCGCCGCCTCCGTGAGCGCCACCGCCTCCGCCTGCAGCGCCTCCAGCTCCCGCTTCTGCCTGGCGTTGATGAGGCCCGTGAAGTAGGCGGAGTCGGCGTGCGTGGCCACCTGCGCCACCGGGTGCGTGAGCCCGTTCCCGATGGCGACGCCGCGGAGGTTGATTCCCCGCCCAGCCGGCAGCGTCGGGTTCACGGATAAGATCCGTGCCGCCGCGGCCGGCACGTACTTGCCGGCGTAGCTCTCGCCGGAGAGGAAGAAGGGGCGCGCCCGGAAGGAGGTGGCGTCGAGGAAGGCCTGGAGCGCGGCGTGGATGTGCGCGGCGACGACGGACTGGTTGGTGGGGATGAGGGCGGGGTCGGGCGCGGCGCTGAAGCCGGTGCCGAGCGGGCTGTCGAGGAAGAGGAGGCCGAAGCGGCGGTTCCAGGAGAAGGGGTTGCGGGCGAGGGAGGTGCCGTTGACGAGGTAGGGGCCGAGCTCGAAGAGGTTCCCCACAAGGCCCGAGCAGCCCGGGCCGCCCTGCAGCCAGAGGAGCAGCGGCGTGGCGGCTTGCGCGGTGACGGGTTCCGTCGCCTCGTAGTAGGCGTAGTAGAGGGACGCGTTGGTGGCCGGGTCGACCGGCAGGTAGCCGGAGCTCGTCGGCAGCGCCTCCTTCGGGAACACCACCGAAGCTGCGACTGACACGGTGGTCGTCGCGAGGAGGAGGAGACCAAGAAGCGGCGGCGGAGCCATCGGATAAGATGCCGTGGGTGTGCGTGCAGGTCAGTCAGTGAGGCGTCAGTGTGCTACCGACAAAAGTGTAAATTGGGTGGTGAAGTGCTGAATGAAGCAGTACCAACAAGTAGTAGCATCGTCGTTGGATCGATCCACGCGGGGCCCAGCTGAGCTGAGTGGGAAGGCGGCCATGGATGGGAGCTTTTACTTTACTGCATACGTGGGAGCACGACGTTGACAATGGCGGGCACGTGACGAACGGGCCATGGGAGACGAGACCACGACGCACGCACGCCGGCCGGACCGACGGCGAGGGAGGGCTAGTTTAATTAAGGAGAGATGGGAGATGCCGTCGATCAATTAAGAACAAGCAAGTGATGGC
Source organism: Avena longiglumis (assembly GCA_030063025.1). Taxonomy (NCBI): domain Eukaryota; kingdom Viridiplantae; phylum Streptophyta; class Magnoliopsida; order Poales; family Poaceae; genus Avena; species Avena longiglumis. Next base: position 559,345,297 of record CP125974.1, read on the forward strand.
TGCTTCGTGCTCCTCGATCCGACGATGGTTTGTGTTTAAGGCGGATCAGTTGGGTTGGGTCCACGATGGACCATGCCGCTGCTACTAAGCTGGATGGGGATTATCATTAAGAACTCGCTTCGTGCTCCTACCTGTTGGAATTTGGTGTTGGCATGTTGTCCCCGATAAGATTCCAAAATTCTCATTCATGTATATATGACAAGTGATGAAATTAAAGTTTTTAAGTTTTTCTTTCAAAATGAGTATATATTAATATCACAAGATACTAATTACACTCGGCCTCTGCAACAACGCATTGCTCTAGCGGTCATACAGATACACACTGCCAAAAAAATAAAATAAAGAAAAATTATAAAAAAAGTTCCGCTACAGGGACCTATTCATTGAAACAATGGTACTACCACCACCAAAACAGTACCAGAAGTCCAGCTTCTCCAAAAACGACGCCTCCAAGAAGAGAACCGTGCACAAACACTGCCATCGCCCGATAAAGATCTTACGTTTTCACCCTGAAGAAAGTCCATGTTCTCAAAACAATACCTTCAACAAGCCATTGCCAGACACAACCAATTAAGGAAAGACCCTGGGTTTTCACCCTGAAAGGTAGGACTGTGAACCTCTCCCGTGCAGTCGCCCCCACTTGCACGCCACTGCTCCAAGTCACGAGTCACCAAGTCAATTCCTCATCACCACCCAGATTCGAACCACCATTATCAGTCCTCGGATCTCGGTCTCCATGACATTCTCCATCGGCACCATGGAACGAGAACATGCCACATGATATTAACAACCAACAGAGCTTCGAAGCGCCCCTTCTAAACCCAAACGGTCAGAGTAAAACATGGGTGCACACGACCGAATCCCTCCAGTCCGGCAAACTTCAGGCATTATTCGCCCATGGGAGTTCGACGGCGAAGCCTTCCGGAACTCGCCACTCCGACCGGATCAGAGAGGACAAGCAACAAGTACATCCTCTTCTTTGCGTGAGAGGAATCCTAGGACTGCCGCCTTTATTCGGCAGACGAGCTGGCCCCAACGCCTCCCGTCGTCTCCCTGCAGCACCAACAGAGGAGGAGAGGGCAACAATCGTAGGATATCGACGTGGCTAGGTCGCAGCCTCACCCCCGGCGGCGGCAATCCTCCATCCCCTCGTCGGTCGCCGAAGAACCTCAGGCCCCGACCAAGATGGTCGCGCCACACCAAGCCCACAACCAGCGCCGCACCTCCCCCATGTGAACGCTGCGGTGATCCAGCATACTGCATGTGTAGCAAACTATAGTCGTTGACATGACATCCACAGAACACCGTTCCATAAATATCACATCCCTTAGAGTGGTACAACAGAAACATTGCAGATCCATATTACAAACATACACACATTATTATTATTACAGTACCATAAGTTCGAGACTTCAAAAGATTCAAATTACAAACCAACTTAAAACTGTTTCAGCGGAAGATTTAAAGTTTCAACTTAAACACCGAATTGAGCTCAACAACTTATTATATAAGATTCGTGCTACTCGGCTCAATTGGTTACTAATAACTATGGAAACTAATCGGACTCGTTGCCATCCACTCCATATCGGATCTCATAGTCAACTCCTTCCACTCCACCAGACAGATCTGACTCCTTATAGTAGACATCCTCTTGCCCTTCAGCTGCGTACGACGGGATATCTTCTAGATCCTCAGAGTCCAAGTAGGGGATCAAAGGAAAGGGTGAGTAACAATGTTACCTAGCAAGTTCATTATATGCAAGGTGGGAAGTTTTATGCTCTATCTACCACCTCGACCTATTAGTCCTTGATACTATGCAGTTTTCGTAAATATTTCTGCAAAAGATTGATTTTATTATTAAAAACTATGCCCATCAGCCTTCACAGGTTGACCAGAACTTTCATGGAGTTCCTTTCCTGCCGCGTTCGTAGCTCCTTCCTGGAACAGGGAGTAACAAGTTATAGTTCTTACACTTTGCTGAGGTGTGTTACTTTTCCCATGAGAGATCAACTCCTTGTTGCACAACCGGGCGTACTTTGCCGTCCACAATTCCATGATGTGGGGCCAGTAGGTGATCCAAGCCAACCACTGCCCTTTCCGTGACCCCGCATGTCTGCATGATCCTTCGGGGCCGGCTCACCTTCTTTAAGCCCCCTTTCGGGCATGCTATATCCCTGATGAGTTCCCAAAAACTCTATGAGCTGGTGATGCCCCTGACAAGTACCATATAGGTCCGGCTATACCTCCGGCAGCCACTCATAGATAATATAGACACCAAAATCGTGGGGTCTAAGGGTGCCACCCATATGTTGGATCCGCACAAGGAATCACAATGTCACATTAAGGTCGTCTTGCCTACATACGAAAAGAAAAGGATACAACTGACTTCTCCGTCCCATTCCAAATCTCATGGTTAACGCATGATATTCGGTGCTAGAATCACTTATGTCATGGGTTGTTAATTCCTAGGTGATTAATTTTATTGCAAATGGAAACCTGAGTTCCATTGCTCACATAATCCATATCATCACCTAGGATGATATCAACAATTTATTTTGAGAAAATAATATTTTCTTTCCTTGGAACATAGATGATAACACACAATTTATAAATACTTTGATAGAGACTCTTCAAAGGACATGAGCAAGTGATGAACTTGCCTTGTGATTGCAAGGTAGTGAAGTCGGATGCTTGCACTCCACCTTGAGCTTCTATGTCTACGAAGCATCATTATTGCTCGGTAAGGACAATATTTAAAGAAGCAAAATGAATATGCATAGTAATGCAATGCATCATTTATTATTTATCTTCTTTGTGTGTTTTACCCAATATATTAATTTCTGAAATTTCATTATGTAATAAAGGGATTCATTTTAAGGAATAACCTTTAATATTTTATAAATATTACATTCACTATTTTTATAATGTAATATGTTATTAATAGAGTTAAAAACTAATTTTTATTTAATTTTAGCTCCTATAATTATTTTCTTAATATTTCTTTTTAAGAATAAGCATTTTAATTTAGAAGATTTTATTTTGATATCTTAAGTATCAATTTAGTATTTTTATAAAATACTATAATAATTAAGGATGATAAAATTTATTTTTATTTATTTTTAGGTATTTTATTGATTTTTATAAAATTCTATAAGAAATATATATTATAAAAATCTTTAACATAAAGTTATTCTATTAAAAATAGATTTATTAATTAATTTGGTAGATTGTATTATTATAAACCTAACAATATATTATTTGTATTTTTAAGGCTTTTATTTTATTTTCTATAATTTATTAAATCCTAGGGGTATTTTGGTCTTTTGGCAATTCTTCAATTTCCTTTTCTTTTAATGTTTGGGCCAACCCCATTGGGCTATTTGGGCCCAACTTGTCCCAAATGGGCTGGTTAAAACAATTGACTGAAGCGGTACTGGACCCTATCGGCCCAGTACACTCCACTCTCTCTCTCTCTCTCTGTCTCTCTCTCACTCTTTCCTCTCCTTCTTCCTTGACCCCGTGGTGTTGCCGACACCGCCGCCGTGCGACTCACGCCGTCCTGGTTCTCCCTGGCCGCCGTGGTGTATGGTGAGGTTGATGACCCCGTTCATTCGTCTAGTCCAATTCGATTTGTTTCTAGACCTCTCTTTTGGCCAGGCTAGCTCCGTCCCGAACCCTAGGGTTTGGGGTGCTGCCAGTGATGTCTTCTTTGCTGCTCATGTGGTGTTGTGAGGTGCTCATGGTGATGTGGTGGTGCTGTTCGTCCTCGTGCGTTGCTGTGGCCGCCTCCTCGGCTCGGTGCGGGTTGCAGCGCCCTTCGGGTGCTCCCCGTGCCGCCATGCACTCGTCAGCCCCTCTGCTTCCTCTTCTAATCGACAACGAGGACCACTTGTGAGTTTAATCTTGCTCTCCCCTCATGCCTTCTGTCCTCTGCCTCTCTTGATCTCCTTTGTATGCCTCTAGTGGTCATCCCTAATTAGGGTTCATGTCTTGATTAGGGTTCACCCCTCTGTTTTGGTTATATTCGATGGATTGGAACTAGTAGTGGTGGTTATTGAGGATGGTGAATGATTATATCATGTTGATTACTGTCTATAGTTGGTTTTGATGATGCTAGTGATTTGCAAGTTTACTTATGAAAGATAAGTAATTGGTTTGCTTGGTTTAGAACTGGTTCTTGTGACACCATCATTAGAATGGCACACAAGTGTTGGTTCTAATACTAGGCTTTATTCTGTCAGTGCTTAAGATTAGATTAATGCCAAGATAGGCTGGTAGCTTTGATTAAAAAGATTTGCCTATGATGTTGGTTTGAGGCTTAGGAACTAGGCTCCTAACTTGTTGTCCCTCATAGATGTGTTCTGTATTAATACCAGTTACTTATTCTTGAGTCCTTTTGATAAAATGGTTGGTGTGCTTATTATGTTATATGGACCCCTAAGATCTATTGATTTCTCGGGTGCTCCTCTTTTAAGAGATGTGCCCTGAATTCATAATCTTAGCTATGGTTATATTGGAATATGGGATTTGGCTTTATATCCAGGATCAGTGATGTTGGTCTGAGATCCTGGTTTGGTTTGTAGAATTCAGTCCTAGCCTTTTATTCAAAAATCTTGTGTGATGGATTCACCCCACTTGGGTGATTTCTGAGAGATTTATATATAAAACAACACATGCTTTACAATCTATAGTAAATGATTGAATCATGTGATGGTTTTATATGTACTCACCACACAGCTAAGTTGTTGGTATTGTTTGTGGCATCCCGCAAAACCACTACTAGAAAATCGCGTTGTTTTTGTGCATTGCATCGTCATCATCATGTGTTGTTTGTCTAAAACTATTTTCGCAAAGCCCATTTTGTTTTCTAAAACGCCCCATCTTTATTGAAAACCAAAACACCGGGTCTCCGGAATTATTTTGTTGTCGGCTATCGGTTTGCAAACGGTGCAATTAAAATAAATAAAACTTTTAATTGTTTTTGTGGGAAGCGGTCGAGCGGGCCGATCGACCACCCGGAAAAATAAATCGGTCCAACCATAAACCTAAAGCTACCCAACTCTAATCCTACCCACCCAGCCACATCATCCCACCCAATAGCATCCTGCCACCTAACCTTCCCCTAGCCAACCAAATCGCCACCTAATCCTCCCCACCACACCTCTCTCTTTCCCAAAGACACCAACCACACGCCCCACCCCACAGCCACACACACACGCACGCCTGCCAACCTCCCCTGGGCCCCACGTCCCCAACCCCACTGCAGTCCACAACCAACCAGCCCACCCGACCGACACCCACCGGCCATGCGGCCTCCACCTACCCCATCCCCTCGCTCCCACCCACCGCCTTCTCCACCTCCTCTCCCTCTCTGTCTCCCTAGCCGAGCCTTGAGCTCCCAGGCCGTGACCTCCGCCCGAGCAGCCGCGCCAGTCTCCGCCGGAGCCGCCCTGCCCCATGAGCCTCGCTGCGCCCGCTCCGGCCGATTCCGCCTGCGTCTCCTCCGACCGCCTCCGCTCATGCTTCGCCCTCCGCGCCCGGGCGCGCCTACCGACCTCGCCGACAACCGTCGCCCAGACCGTCTCGCCCGCCTCCCTCCTCCTCTCGCGCCCGGCGAAGCTCCGCCGCCGCCGCGGTCGCGGCCGCCTCCCCAGCGCCCGTCGCGTCGAGCCCTCCCGAGCCGCCTCCTCGCCACCGCCGCCGCCCAGCGGCCTCGTCGTCGCCGACCCGTCGCCGCGTCCGTCGGGTTATCGCCGCCTCGCCCGCGCGTCGCTCTCCTCCTGGCCTCAACCGCCGTCGCCCATCGAGCCGTCCCGCGCCTCCCGAGCCTCCTCGCGCGCCTCGCCTCCGCTGCCGCGCCGCCTCTGCCTCGGCGAGCCCTCCGGCCCGGCCCGCATCGACTGTCTCCAGGCCGGCCCTGCCTCGGCCCCACGGACGCGGCCTCCCAGCACCGCGTCAACCTCGGTTCCGTCTGCGTGCCTCGGCCGTGCTACCGCTGCTACACGTTTAGGTTGCGATGGTACTGAACAAGATTGATCCTGTAATGGGGTTGCCCCAAAACCAAGTCAAGAAGCCATGTGCCGATACACAAGTCCAAGATCTGCATCACGTGTGTCGCGGCCAAGACCATCCGAGGATAGATCTCACCAGGACCGCCCCCGGCGCCCGAAGCTGAGAACCCCGACAAGAACCACGACACGGATACGCCGAGTTCTTCATCTTGGACGTCAAGCACGTCGACAGGAAACCGCAGGACCCCTAACGCCAAGACCGACTTGTTGGCGCGGACCCGACAAGATCTTCGCGACTACAAGACCGGCGTCGACCCGGAAGAATCCGACGCGCCCCGACACCGACCCAAGTCACTGCTTCGGACGCGACAAGAACTACCCGATATCCGAGAACGATCCGGTCAGAAACGTTTCCGCCGAGACCGTTCCGTCGAACCCTGGACCCTGAGACCGAACCCCGAACCCCGGAAACCAAGATCTGCCGAACCCTAATGTGTGAACCCCTCCCCGAAACCCTATTTTATAACATAATACAACTTGTCGCATATTAATCATTCATCTCGCATGCATATTTGTGTGGTTTGGGGGCCTTATGCCGATTCACCTCTAATTAAATATGGGGCCCATATGCGGGCAAATCTAGTCTCATACAGGCCTCATTTAAATTGATGTAGCGAACCGGTGCCAACTTTTGTCTTGCTAATACAACATTTAAATTGCGGGGTAGCTAAACAACATGAACCCTCTAATAATTGTCGGGACCCCGGTTCCACTTAATATGACCTAATTGCATCGCATCTTTGCCATGTCATTCATCATACATGCATCATGCCGATCTTCTGCCGTTGTATTAAATAGTGCATCCGATGTTTCTTCTAGTGTTTTGCTTCTTCGCGGATAAGGCCGTTGAGTTGATGTGAGCTTAGCCCCGATCTTCGGTTGAACCTTCGACAATGTTTTCAGGCGAGCATCTTCCCTTTTCTACCTATCTTACTTTTCTAGTATTTATTCCCTCCTGTTGATCTTTGCTATCTGTGTTGCGATGCTCTAGTTTTCGTACTCGTGATATCCCTTGCAGCCATATATAGCCTTGGACACATCCTATTACCTATTGTTTGGTAGATAGTTGGACCCAGCGTCGTGATAAGCTTGCTCAAGTGTTTTGTGTGTCGACAAGTACCACAATTGTTGGAGAATTGCCGCATGTTGATGTTGGAGATGATCATGGATTTACTTATCGTTCACTTTAATTCCTGTTTAACAACTAAAATTGAATTAAGCAGAGGCATCGGTGGGTGATAGGTAATATTTGGTTTCACGCCCACTTGTGTCCGTGGGACCCAGTTACGGACACTGTTAGAGATCGAGCGCTAACCACAGTGGGGAGATATGGGCCCCATTGATTATTACCTGATTTCAAAGTATTGTCTTGGGGGCCACAAACTAGTTTGAGGTTTTATTTACTATCCTGCTTATGCCATGCTACTTATGTATTTACGTTTGTCGAGGAGCACCTGTACTATTTAGGATCGGGACACGATTTAGCGGTGTCGGCGGTCCCGTTTGGGGATTTCTTGTCGTTCCTGACGTCTCAAACCCTAAGTCCGTCTCAGAGACCGGCCGACTTCGTTGCGGGTAGACTTAGTGGGGTGGCCCCACGTGCTTGCTTTGGGTCTGGAAACGTCGTGACTTAGGCCCCGCCGACATACCGATGGGTGTATGTTAACCGATCCGCAAAAGGGTCGAAGTGCCTGTGGATACTTTGGTGCACCCCTGCAGGGTTAAATCTTTTCGAGAAGCCGTGTCCGCGGTTATGGACGACTTGGAGCACAGTGCTTGATCATAGACAACTATAACTAAAGTTTACTGTTATAAATTGACTTGTACCCGGTATGATTAGTAATCAGCTTCACTACAACGGAATGGATAAATCAAAGTACCAACAACTGCTGGTTTTGGGGTTATCTCATGCTAATTGCATCTGACTAGTAAGTGTTGCCACTATAACGGAATGGTTAATTAAAAGTACCCACTGCTTACTTTATCAGGATGATTATCCAAACCTGACTAGTAAAGTGCAGCAACTATCACTGAATAAGTAAAACTGCCAACTGTGTGAGTTCCTCGGTGGACTTCCTCGAATTGGTCTCTAGGGGGAAACACCAGGATGGGTTTGTTTGATGGTAGTATCAGGTTGGTTCCGAATAGGTCCTTCTCACCCCTCTCTGATTGCCGCCAGTTGTATCGAGTCTCTATAGGTTGTTTAGTGCATGCTGCCGCTGCCGCTCAGTCCACCACACCTATGTAGGCGAGGACCGCCGAATTCTAGCCTCGCCGTGTACTGGCCTCAGTACTGACGCTCCTCTTTTTCCTTTGCCCTTTGTCGGCACCCCTTTTGTTTAAGCAGGTTTTGAGATCGACGCCGTTAGCAGGGTTACCCTTCCGGCTTGGCCTGGGCAGGGTTATGGACGCCATTGGTTATTCTTCAGGGCTCTTAGCCCCATTTGCATCTTGTCTGTAGCTGGACGCTCTATCGTTTTCAAGGTGATTTGGATCTTTGTATATTATATTTGTATTCTTGACTCATGGAGTCGCCGTTATATATATCTGCTCATTACGTGGGTCCCATCGAGGACCGTTGTGTAATGTTATTACTTCGTTTTCCACCCGCACGCAAGTGCTGGTGCACCTTGAATCGTTTCTATGCGGGTTTGGCGGGTTCGCTAAAACTTGCATAGGGCCGATTCGAGGGTGTTCTGAGTGGTATCGAGCCCAGCGATTCTGATACCCCACAAGTCCAAATGGGATAACCTAGCTAACGGCCGAAGTAGAGTGTCAAAACTACTTTTGCAAAATCGGTTGGTTAGTTCTGATTAGGTCTGATTTTACTCCTTATCCCTCTGCTATTCTCCTCTTACCCCTACGTGGTTTGAATCCGCTCTCTTCTCTCCCTTCGAGTCCAGGATTTCTCGTGGTTGGGTTCCATCGTACCTTCAGGGTTTCGCTTCCTCCTTTGTCAACGGTGTTCTACTATCCGGTGATCATGCTACCTGAGGAATCCGTCTTCTGTGGTACCATTCTTTGTTCCTTGTTTGTGCCTTCCGGTGTTTCTGACGCGACGACATCATCTACGCCAGATCCAATGCAGAGTCTGCATCACTTTTTTTTTGTTGTTTCCGAACCTCGCTTGTCGAGACCTTCAGTCTGAATCTTGAGAGTTGGTTGCATAATCTGTCTATTCGTGTACAGGGTAATGCTTTGAGTGCGGGATGGAGTCGCGACCATACCACTACTCTTATCATTTGCTTGGTATATTGAATGGTGGATCGATGCAATTTTACTCCTTCCATGGAAGTTAGAGGTGGCCTTACCTTTAACCCGTCGTTGTTTATCCGAGTGTTCTCTTGAAGCGGGATCGACGACCTCTTGTTAGTGGTGTCGCGAGGATCTACACGAAGCGAGAAGACGCAGATCGCCGACCTTCCTTCCGATACCATGAGGCGGATCTCGAGGGCGAGATCCCTTGTTAGTGGTGTCGAATTGTGGCATCCCGCAAAACCACTACTAGAAAATCGCGTTGTTTTTGTGCATTGCATCGTCATCATCATGTGTTGTTTGTCTAAAACTATTTTCGCAAAGCCCGTTTTGTTTTCTAAAACGCCCCATCTTTATTGAAAACCAAAACACCGGGTCTCCGGAATTATTTTGTTGTCGGCTATCGGTTTGCAAACGGTGCAATTAAAATAAATAAAACTTTTAATTGTTTTTGTGGGGGCAGTCGAACGGGCCGAATCGACCCGAACGACCACCCCAGAAAAATAAATCGGTCCAACCATAAACCTAAAGCTACCCAACTCTAATCCTACCCACCCCAGCCACATCATCCCACCCAATAGCATCCTGCCACCTCACCTAACCTTCCCCCCTAGCCAACCAGCATCTGCCACCTAATCCTCCCCAACCACACCTCTCTCTTTCCCAGCACACCAACCACACGCCCCACACCCCACCTGGCCACACACACACACGCACGCCTGCCAACCTCCCCTGGGCCCCACGTCCCCAACCCCCACCTGCAGTCCACAACCAACCCTGGCCCACCCGACCGACACCCACCAGCCCGCGCGGCCTCCACCTACCCCATCCCCCTCGCTCGCTCCTCCCACCCAGCGCCTGCCCCGCCTTCTCCACCTCCCTCCTCTCTGTCTCCCTAGCCGAGCGCCGAGTTTCCCTGCCGCATTGTGACCTCCGCCGAGCCCAACCGCGGTCTCCGCCCGGAGCCGCCCCCCGCGAGCCTCGCGCCGCTTCCGGCCAGTTCCGGCCGCTGCGTCTCCTCCTCCGACCGCCGCCTCCACCGCCGCCCTCCGCACCGGGCCGCGCCTACCCGACTCGCCGACAACCGTCGCCCAGCTGCCTCGCCGCGCCCTGCCTCCTCCTCTCGCCGAAGCTCCATCGCCGCCTCCCGCAGTCGCGGCCGCCTCCTCAGCGCCCGTCGCGTCGAGCCTCCCAGCCGCCTCCTCGCCGCCAGCTGCCGCCCAGCGGCCTCGTCGTCGCCGACACCGTCGCCAGCCCGTAGCCGTCCGTCGGGCTATCGCCGCCGCCAGCGGCCCGCCTTCCTCCTCGGCCTCAACCGCCGCCCATCGAGCCGTCCCGCGCCTCCCCGAGCCTCCTCGCCGCCTCCCGCCTCAGCCGCCCGCCGCCTCTCCTCGGCGAGCCTCTCCGAGCCGCCCTTGACATCGACCTGTCTCCAGCAGCGGCCCCTGCCTCGGCCCCACGGACGCGGCCTCCCAGCACCGCGTCAACCTCGGTTCCGTCTGCGTGCCTCGGCCGTGCTACCGCTGCTACACGTTTAGGTTGCGATGGTACTTAACAAGATCGATCCTGTAATGGGGTTGCCCCAAAACCAAGTCAAGGAGCCATGTGCCGATACACAAGTCCAAGATCTGCATCACGTGTGTTGCGGCCAAGACCATCCGAGGATAGATCTCACCAGGACCGCCCCCGGCGCCCGAAGCTGAGAACCCCGACAAGAACCACGACACGGATACGCCGAGTTCTTCATCTTGGACGTCAAGCACGTCGACAGGAAACCGCAGGACCCCTAACGCCAAGACCGACTTGTTGGCGCGGACCCGACAAGATCTTCGCGACTACAAGACCGGCGTCGACCCGGAAGAATCCGACGCGCCCCGACACCGACCCAAGTCCTGCTTCCCGGACGTGACAAGAACTACCCCCGATATCCGAGAACGATCCCGGAGTCCGAGAACGTTTCCGCCGAGACCGTTCCGTCGAACCCTGGACCCTGAGACCGAACCCCGAACCCCGGAAACCAAGATCTGCCGAACCCTAATGTGTGAACCCCTCCCAGAAACCCTATTTTATAACATAATACAACTTGTCGCATATTAATCATTCATCTCGCATGCATATTTGTGTGGTCTGGGGCCCTTATGCCGATTCACCTCTAATTAAATATGGGGCCCATATGCGGGCAAATCTAGTCTCATACATGCCTCATTTAAATTGATGTAGCGAACCGGTGCCAACTTTTGTCTTGCTAATACAACATTTAAATTGCGGGGTAGCTAAACAACATGAACCCTCTAATAATTGTCGGGACCCCGGTTCCACTTAATATGACCTAATTGCATCACATCTTTGCCATGTCATTCATCATACATGCATCATGCCGATCTTCTGCCGTTGTATTAAATAGTGCATCCGATGTTTCTTCTAGTGTTTTGCTTCTTCGCGGATAAGGCCGTTGAGTTGATGTGAGCTTCGCCCCGATCTTCGGTTGAACCTTCGACAATGTTTTCAGGCGAGCATCTTCCCTTTTCTACCTATCTTACTTTTCTAGTATTTATTCCCTCCTGTTGATCTTTGCTATCTGTGTTGCGATGCTCTAGTTTTCGTACCCGTGATATCCCTTGCAGCCATATATAGCCTTGGACACATCCTATTACCTGTTGTTTGGTAGATAGTTGGACCCGCGTGTCGTAGTCGCTTGCTCAAGTGTTTTGTGTGTCGACAAGTACCACAATTGTTGGAGAATTGCCGCATGTTGATGTTGGAGATGATCATGGATTTACTTATCGTTCACTTTAATTCCTGTTTAACAACTAAAATTGAATTAAGCAGAGGCATCGGTGGGTGATAGGTAATATTTGGTTTCCGACCGCCCACTTGTGTCCCGTAGGACCCGAGTTCGACACTGTTAGAGATCGAGCGCTAACCACAGGTGGGGAGATATGGGCCCCCCATTGATTATTACCTGATTTCAAAGTATTGTACTGGGGCCACAAACTAGTTTGAGGTTTTATTTACTATCCTGTACTTATGCCATGCTACTTATGTATTTACGTTTGTGCGAGGAGCACACTGTACTGTTTAGGATCGGGACACGATTTCGCGGTGTCGACAGTCCCCGTTTGGGGATTTCTTTGTCGTTCACCGTCACCCAAACCCTAAGTCCGTCTCGAGACCGGCCGACTTCGTTGGGTAGACTTAGTGGGTGGCCCCCGTGCTTGCTTTGGATGCAGGAACGTCGTGACTTAGGCCCCGCCGACATACCGTGGGTGTATGTTAACCGATCGGCAAAAGGGTCAAAGTGCCTGTGGATACTTTGGTGCACCCCTGCAGGGTTAAATCTTTTCGAGAAGCCGTGTCCGCGGTTATGGACGACTTGGAGCACAGTGCTTGATCATAGACAACTATAACTAAAGTTTACTGTTATAAATTGACTTGTACCCGATATGATTAGTAATCAGCTTCACTACAACGGAATGGCTAAATCAAAGTACCAACAACTGCTGGGTTTTGGGGTTATCTCATGCTAATTGCGTCTGACTAGTAAGTGTTGCCACTATAACGGAATGGTTAATTAAAAGTACCCACTGCTTACTTTATCAGGATGATTATCCAAACCTGACTAGTAAAGTGCAGCAACTATCACTGAATAAGTAAAACTGCCAACTGTGTGAGTTCCTCGGTGGACTTCCTCGAATTGGTCTCTAGGGGGAAACACCAGGATGGGTTTGTTTGATGGTAGTATCAGGTTGGTTCCGAATAGGTCCTTCTCACCCCTCTCTGATTGCCGCCAGTTGTATCGAGTCTCTATAGGTTGTTTAGTGCATGCTGCCGCTGCCGCTCAGTCCACCACACCTATGTAGGCGAGGACCGCCGAATTCTAGCCTCGCCGTGTACTGGCCTCGATCTTGACGCTCCTCTTTTCCTTTGCCCTTTGTCGGCACCCCTTTTGTTTAAGGGTTTTGAGATCGGCGCCGTTAGCGAGGTTACCCTTCCGCTTGGCTCAGGGGGTTATGGACGCCATTGGTTATTCTTCAGGGCTCTTAGCCCCATTTGCATCTTGTCCGTAGCTGGACACTCTATCGTTTTCAAGGTGATTTGGATCTTTGTATATTATATTTGTGTTCTTGACTCATGGAGTCGCCGTTATATATATATCTGTTCTGTGGGTCCCATCGAGGACTGTTGTGTAATGTTATTACTTCGTTTTCCACCCGCACGCAAGTGCCTGGTGGGCACCTTCGAATCGTTTCTATGCGGGTTTGGCGGGTTTCGCTAAAACTTGCATAGGGCCGATTCTGAGGGTGTTACATTGTTGCTGGTTGATCTAGTGGGCTAGATCTTGCTGACTTGTTAAGATGCAAATAGTCTGATCCATTTTGTACCTGTTGTTTGACCACTGAACCTAGGGGGAAACATGCAGGTTAAGGTTTGGCCCGCACCTCCTTCCCTGGGTAATGGGTAATCCCAAGGTTCGACCCTCTTTTATGTACCTAACAATAAAACAAAGCAACATGTTTGGCTTCGATATGGTGATCATCCGTTTGCGTGGCAGAGCTGGAACAACGCTGGGCACCGTCCTCCGCTACGCGGCCACCTTCCATCGTTGCCAATCATCAAGGCTATGGTGTCAATGCCCTTGGCAGAGCTGGAACAACGCTGCCCTGCCTCATCGCCGTCACGAGCCATAAATCCAAGGTCATCATCTCCAAGTGCTGGCCGGCCAGCCGGCAAGATGAAGGCATGCCAGGCGCTAGATGACTACTTGAGAAGGGTTTATGGAAGTCGTGTTGCGCGAGCTCTGGGCGCTCTCTGCTGCGAGCCGGTGAGTGCCTCTCGCGGTGTTTCGACGACCAACGACACGCGAGGAAGAAGTGGTGAAGGGTTTAGAAGCCACAAGAGTATCAAGGCTCTAATCCGACGAGATCTTGCAAAACCTCCGGCTACGAGCGCCTCCCAAGGGACGGCGTGGCTTCCTCTCCCGACGGCGTTCTCATGTCAGAGAGAGAGTTGAGCACAGGTTCAGTTTGGCCCTAGGGACTGGGTATTGCCCTTATTGAACCTACTTTTTTTAGGGCCGCCCACTAACCTAGTGGTACCAAAACGCAGGTTCGGTCCAGCGGTCCATTGGATAGAACCGAACCACCTGCATCTTAACTGACTTGCTTTGCTGGCTTGATCTTTTCCTTCACCTCCTGGTGCTGCTCCTGCTACTTCTTGTTCCTGTGAGCTTGTCCTTGATCTTGCTGTCCACCTGCTCCACCCCTCCTTATGCGACCATCTGGTGAATGTTTGGATGATTTGTTGTATGGTTTGGCTGGTGGTTTTGCTTGTCTTTGGCAGGCTTGATGTGTTCCTGGTTTGGTGCTTGAGAAGGAGAGTAAGCTGCTGGGAGCTGTGCTACGGCTGTGCACTTCTCCTTTTAATTGTTTGGGTTGTTACTGCTGTGTCGACAACACACATCATGCATTTAGATGACTGAGTTGCCTGGCTGTTTGGTGCATTCCGTGGATCAGATAAGTGAGGTGTTTTCACCTTTTATCCTTTTATAATTCACTCACTTGGTGAAACTTGACCCTTTTACTTGCTGTTGATATATTTACTTGTGTCTTATTTGATATGAAAGAACAGATACTTACACATTGGTAAAACTTGCCCCTTTTATTATTACTTAAGGATGTAATCTTGAGCAGTGCACTTCACTGCTCTCAACTGAGAGTAAATCTAACAAATTAATCTTTTATTTTCATTTTGTTTGTTTTTGTATTTTTGCTGGTACAAGATCTGGGTGCTCAAGATTTAGTATAGGATTAACTAGGTTTTTATTTTTGTTCATTGTAATATACTAATATTTCCTTTTTGATTCTTTTTGTAAGAATCTTGTAATAATTATTTATATTAGAATTTCTTTTCTTGTAATTTCTTTACTGTAATGAATCACTTCATTGGTTGAATGAGTTCCTCTTTGTAAAATGTTTATGGAAGAAAGATAAGAATTAAGCATTCATTTCTTATTTGAATTTCTTAATCTTAATTTCTTATTATTATTTATTATATCTTTATATAACAAATAATATTACTAAATTATTTTGGAAAACAGTTTAAAATACCAAATCTTAAATTTTAAATATTGGTTCAAATCTCAAATTTGAATTCAAATTATTTCCCCCAAAACACACTAATTCATAAAGATCATGTCAAAATTTATAACGATCACTCTCAAAAGCTATTCCTATACCTAGAGAGTGAAAGAAACTCTGGTCACTTTAGGTTTTTGTTTGGCGAAAAATTAACCCATATTTTACAGATGAATGCATGCATATGCACAAAATCTTATTTCTACCCTTCGTTGGTTCCTAAATGCTGGGATGTTACAAACGCCGCCACAGACTTCTCTCCTGGCCCCATCTTAGATGGATGGGGCGCCGCCACCACCACCGAAGCCGGCAGCAGCGGCGGCCGACGCGGAGAAGGTTAGGAGGGGTTCTTAGGGGAGGATGGAGAGGAGGCCCCGAGAGCCGCCGGAGTCGCCTGGGGGTGGCTCAGGAGACGACGGCTAGGAGGGTTAGGGTTAGGCTCCTAGGAGGTGACAAAAAATTATGATAAGTTGCTAGTTGAGAAAGTTGCATATTATTACATTTGTTTTACCACTCGCTAAGGCATGAGAAGGAGGATAACTCTCGCACACTCCTCCTCCCACGCCGCGCGCCATATCATCACGATGAACACCGTGGGTTAGGGGAATGGCGCCATATTATAAAATTTATACATGATATTTATAATTTGTTGTTTGGGGAAAACAATTATGTTTTAATTACGACTGATTAACTGGTGTGTTAATGAGTCAGCCATTATCGAATTTTCTGGATAGTGGGTTGATGTCGACTCGGGCGCGACATGCACTATAAACGCACACGTGAATCCTAGTGTTGCACACCACATGGGCTTTGTGCGCCCTAGTGTTACACACCACATGGGCAGTGTGCGTGCCTAGGTCAAGAGCTCCTCTCCTTGCCATTGCTTATGGCCTACCATTACGGACCATGCACACATCTAGCACACGCAGTGTATACATGCACCAATAACGTGTGAAGGAGCATATATAGTTCGATGAGCATGGCAGGAATATGCATGGGATTGCAGTGTATTCGCTGGGTGCTTAACTGATTCAAACATACTACAAAAAAGATTCACATGTACATTGATACACGACCATTGGATCTAGCTAGTTCATATGACGTACAATTAATAGTCACACGATGCTGATAGCTAATAAGAGCAGTGGTTCAGTGTACACATTACCAGGTTACAGAAGAATGAGACTATGAACTACATTTGTATAGTACTAGGGAACTCGTCGATCAAACATGGGGTGTACGGAAAATATGTGTAGTCCCGCACTTGACAAGGCGTCGTGCCTTCGAAAAGATCATAGTGCGCCGGGCGCATGTTGCCTAAGCATTCAACCCTCGAGGTATTCAAATGATAGGCATGTACCGTTGCCCTCCATTCTTCTTGCTTGAAGCTGCTTAAGAAAAGAATCTCCTTGTAGGGGTGAAACCCGAGTATCTCACATCCATGACGATGACGCTCTCCGGCCATCTCTTTGTCGTCATCATCGACATCGTCAATGTCAGAGTTCCATTCAAAATTCTCAGCAGCTATTTCTTTCTTGTTGCCTTGTGGAAATTGAGAACGAAATAGTTCATAGTTGATGTCTTCTAACACCCAGGGACCATGAACATGTTGGTCTATTGCTTGCACACGCTTAAGGTCATATTCACCCTTGGGCGTCCACTTTATTTGACCATGTGACGATTCATCAAGGATCCAAACTCGAAAGGCATCGTACTTGATGAATGATACGTAGTACACACCATCTCTAGATCTTCCTAGACGAGCCCTGGTGTAGATGTTTATCGGCGGTTTAATCACACGGTACTTATTATCATCCGACAAGGATATCCTGCAAGGTGATGGTCAAATCACGTTAATAGATAATGCAAACAAGTCTTTCAGCAATTTCTCTCTACTAGGTAACAACAACAATAATAGTATATATAGATAACACCCGTAATGGAATAGTTTATCTTTGATATGTTTGTAAGAAGAATTTCTTATCGATAACGTATCGGTTTGGCCGTGTGGCTTTATTATTTATAAAGCGGGGCCAAAGACTATTTCGGAAGGAATAAATGAAGCGGATCCGTACCTCACGATAAGATTAGTCTGGCAATGGACATAAAGTGCTTGTCGCCAATAGCTAGTGTGACATTGGGGCCAGCTTGAAGAAGGCGGCCGTGCGTTGGCGACAGACCCTGCACTCTTACCTTCTCGAGCAAAAGGCCTCTGTTCCCAGCGACCCGACATTGACGAGAAGACATTCAAGATCCATGTACATGGTGGCCATTCGGATTTCTCCACCACGGGGTCTACATATTGCTTTGTTGGCCGTCCCACGAGCCGTCCCACGAGCCGCAAGAAGTCCAGCTTGGTGTTGGCCGTCCCACGAGCCGCGGATGTGGGGCGGGAGAAGAACTCCGGGGTAGCCGTGGTATTCGAACTGGATGAAGATGCCGGCGAGCGAGAGCGGGAGGAGGTCCGTGCGCAGGAGGCGGCGTTCGTCAACGACGCGGCGCCATGCCTTGCGGACGCATCGGGAGACGGCCAGGTAGCGCGGCGGGAGGCGGCCGAGGACGTCGGCGAGCAGGTCGTCAGGCAGCCGCAGGTCGTCGTCGCCATATCGCAGCCGCACGCGTTCCATGGCTCCCTGAGCTACGATCTTCTTTTGATGGATATATAGATGGATCGATCTGGTACGTGCACGGAACGGCGTGTTGTAGACATGCACGAAAAAGAACAGTAACTAACCTAGAGTCCAGGTTTTCCCCATCGTACAAAAAAAGAGTCCAGGTTTCCCACTGCCTAAGACGCACATAGCATTTTGTTACTATCCGATATAATTAACGGATTTATTAGTTCTCATGCGCCGACTGAGAACTTCTTAGGTTTCAGTATCTCTCGCCATTAAATTTATCTTGTGATCGTGCAACGTGAAACTTTCACATAAGTTACAACTAGGTTGTAATTGAGATTTTAATGAATTGATACAAATTATTCTACATAACTGAGAATTAGTACAAATTATATAAGTTGCAACTGAGAATTAGCACAAATACTATAGTGATGTCAGCGAAGAAGTTTTCAGGCCCCTAAGATCTAGACACTCCCTATAATTAAACTATAGAGTTACAGAGGCACATCTACAGAATATATAGGTGCCAAGAATTCCCCCAAGTTTCTTTCTCATTATTTTGTTCAAGGCCGGATAGGTATTAGTTTGTTCAAAAATGCTTAAGATTTGTCCCATTCTCCTTTTTTTAATTCAAGAAATTATATCTTATTAAAGGAATTTCCCGGTTTCATCAAGGAACCCATGATTATATATTCTACTACGTTCAAATAGATGTACAGGAAAGTGTATCCAAAATTCTCAGATCTCATGTAGTCTCACTTGCTATCTCATTTGTAATAACCCCATCTACAACTGAGAAGTCTCACTTGTAACTAAAAAACTCAGTTGCAATCCCACTTGCAACTAATTTTTTTTAGTTCCAACCGAAGAATCATGATGCGAATCCAATTTCTTAAGACCTGAGTGTGCACTAACCTAATTCTTGAGAATTAGCAGAACAAATATATCACATAGACAGGGATTCGAAGTGATTTATATGGTGCTAATACTCCAATTATATTTTCCCCCTTGATTTATGGTGCTAATACTCCATGTTCTCCCCCGACCCCGCGATGCTCCCCGCGAGCACCACGGGGGAAACCTAGTGCCGCCTCTCCGCTCGCCTCCTCCACTTCCCTTCCCTCCCTCGCCGCTGTCGGAGGGCGTGGCCGGGCGAAGCCCGCGCAACGTCGGCGGCGGCGAGGTTTGTCCTCCTTCCTGCATGCACTCGAGGCGGCGCGGGGCGGCCCCCCATGGCTGGGTCGCGAGCTCCGCGATGGTCGCCGGCGGCGGGGACAAGCGGGGCTGGCGGCGACGCCGTCGCAGGGAGGTGGTGGTGCGGTGCTGCTACGGCGGCGTCTGGACAGCGGTGGCAGATGGCGTGCGGCTACGGATCGGGATGGCGTCCTCCTCCTCTTGCGGCGCGTCGATCTGAAGGCGCGCTCAGCGCAGGGTGGCATGGTGGCGGCGCCAGCGCGGCAGGGCGACACGATGGTGGTTGCCAGACCCCTTGGCCCAGATCACGACGGCGCGTTCTGGCGTGGTCGAAGCGGCATGGCGGCAGCGCCCTTGGCGGTCTGGTGCGGGTTGGGTCTGCTAGGGTTCTCCCCGATCTGGGCCCGCTGGGCCTGGTCGGGCCAGATCTGTAGCCCGTCGCGTCGTCTTTGGTTGGACCTAGGTAGGACTTGTGGTTGGGGTGGCTGCGCTTGCGCCGCGTCTGCTGCAACAAGGTGGAGAGAGCTTCACGGGCCCCTCGGCCCGGCCTAGGACGCTGAACCTGGGTGGTGGAGGCTGGCCTACGTGCTGCAGCGTGGTGGCGAGGGCTTTACGGACCCTCTTTGGGTTCGGCCAGGCCTCCAGCCTGGTGTGCCCTTGCTTCCGCGTCCGGTCGGCACCCGCTCTTCAGCGGTGGAGGATGCCCTCTAGCTGGTTGTGCGTTTACCGCCCTTCGGCTCCTAATGGCCAGGTCTGCTCTTGCCGCAGAGTCCGGCCGGCTACCGTCTATGGCGGTGGAGGATGTTCCCTCCCACGGGGCTGCGGTATGGCCACTTCTTGCCTACGGTTCCTTGCTTTTGGTCCAGTCGGCCTCGCGATGTTTGCCTCGGGAAGACGGCAATGGTGTCCTCAAGACCATGGTGGTGCATGTTGGTGGGTGGCAAGCTTGGTGGAGCTCTTTAGTGTTGTGGGTTCGGGGGGTCGGGAGAAATCCTTGTCGGCGTGGCTGAGGCCATCGCGGTGACGCCTGCGGGCGCCAGCTTCCTCGTGCAGGGCGTCGGGCGTACCCTCCTCCTCTCCCCTCGTGTACCGGGAGAAATCCTAGGACTTGTCCGGGCAACAGCGTTGTTGTTGTCGCCCCCCTTCCTGAAGGTGCTGCTTGGTACACGGTGACTCGAAGGCATTGGAGTGTGGTGGAAGTCTTCGGTGGGCACGACGGTCGCGAGACACTAGCGCTTCTGTTGATCTGATGCTTTCGGCATTTCTTTCTTTATTCTTTCTCTTGTTTTTCCTTTTGGGCTTTTGTTGTGCTGTCTGCCCCAGCGGTGGTCTCGTGGCTGTACCGGTTTGTCTCTTGGGCGTTGTGTTGTCTGGCCCAGCAGCGGTCTTACCTGTGTGCTTTATTTATAAAGTTGGGCGGGAGCCTGTTTCGAGAGAGAATACTCCATGTTATATGATTCCATAAGATAACTAAGAGCATCTCCACTCGCCTACCCAGGACGCCGACCCGGACGCCGAATTTCGGTCCGGACGCCGAAAATCTGCCTAGTCGCGTACCTAGGGACCTGTTTTTGTCCGGATTTCGGCGTGGTTTGGTCCGGCCTACCCAGGCCGAACCCAGGTTCCCGGGTACGCCCTGCGGACGCCGGATGCTGCAAAAAGGGGTGTGGGCCAGCTCTGTCGGCGAGACATTCCCATTCCTACCCACTCCACTAGCCCAAACTACCACGAAGAGCTCCCAATGCCCCCTGTCACCATGACTTGGCCGGCGGAGCTCCTGCGCGCCGAGGCATGCCCACGCCTCTAGCTACGCTTGCCGTAGTTCCCGCCCACCACCACGCCTCCCCCGCTGCCGATCTCGCCGACCTAGCCTCGCCGTAGCTCTGCTTCGCTATGTGATCCCACTACCACGCCTGCCAAGTGTTTGGCATTTGGACGGATTTGGCCATGGACTCCGACGACGAGGAGATGCTCGCTGTTGACTCCGACGAGGACGAGATACTCGCCATGGACTCCGACGACAAGGAGATGCTCGCCGTACTCCTGGAGGAGGAGAGCGCCGAGGTCGCCGAAAGTGAAGAGCACTTGCAGATCCTCACATCGCTCGCCCAGCTGTACATGAAGATGGTGAAGCCGAAGCGCGGTGGTTCGGCGCCAGGTCGCATGAAGTGCAAGGCGAGACAAAGGATAGAGGGCTACTGCATGTTGTATGCCGACTACTTCGTCGACCAGCCACTCCATGGAGAGGACGTGTTTCTCCGCCATTTCAGGATGAGCCGGAAGCTCTTCGTCAAGATCGTGCATGCCATCCGGGAGTTCGACCCATATTTCCTTTGCAAGAAGGACTGCACCGGCTTGGTTGGGTTTTCCTTGCTTCAAAAGTGCACCGTGGCGATGAGGTTGCTTGCATATGGAGCGTCGGCTGACAGTGCCGATGACTATCTCCGCATCGCCGAGTCCATCGCCCTTGATTGCTTGTACAGGTTCTGCAGGCGTTGATTGCGATGTTCGAAAAGCTTGAGATCACCCACTGTTGAAGACATTGCTCGGATCCTCGCAGTTAATGAAAGTAAAGGATTTCCTGGTATGCTTGAAAGCATAGATTGCATGAATTGGGAGTGAAAGAACTGTCTATTTGAATGGCAAGGAATGTACAAATGCCACAAAGGAGGATGCACTGTGATACTTGAGGCAGTTGCTACACATGATCTTTGGATCTGGCACTCCTTCTTTGGCATGGCAGGATCGAACAACGACATCAACGTCCTCAACTGTCTTTTCCAATCTTGTTGAGGGTCATGCTCCCTCCGTGGAATTTGAGATCGGTGGGCACCACGAAAACAAGGGATACTATCTAGCAGATGGCATCTATCCAAGATGGCCAACATTTGTGAAGACTATCTCAAGCCCAATGCTCCCCAAGCATTCTCGCTTTGCCAAGGAACATGAAGCTTGTAGGAAGGACGTGGAGCGGGCATTTGGTGTGCTCCAGAAGAGGTTTGCAGTTGTCCGGTTCCCTGCTATGACCTGGTCGAAAGATCAGATGTGGAAAGTGATGAACTGTTGTGTGACCTTGCACAACATGATCATTGAGGATGAGAGGAAGGATCCAGTGAGTTTGCTCGAGGAGGACGAGCCATACTATAGACAGGGTCCTTTTGCCGAGCCTGATCATCATGTGCCTCCAACCTGGGCTGCATTCATCGCAATATGTCAGGATATCCGAGATCCGGCGATACATCAACAGCTGCAGGATAATCTTGTTGAGCACCTATGGATATACAGGGGCAGCACGTCGTAGATGTCCAGCGTGAACTAGGCTGAACTTGGCCGAAATATGTTGTTTTTTTACTTCTGGCCGAACTATGTTTACATTTAAGCCGAACTATGTTTAAAATTTCGTCGAACTTTGGTCTAAAAATATTCTATATTCATTGTATGACAAAATATGCCGAAATTTGGTCGAATTTGAGCCGAATTTGAACGGAAACGAGCGACCCAGAAACTCGGCCTAGGTACGTGAGTGACAAACTGGACGTACCATCCATGTCGAAACTTGCGCCGTCCGGCCAAGTTTAATCTAGATTTTGGCATGGGTCCGGGGCAACGAGTGGAGATGATCTAAACTACGTCTTATCCTTGCAATGAAATTTGAGTACTAGCAGAATTACTCACTTGGACGTGGTCGTTACTAAACTCCCCGTCAAGTCAACGGCTAAACACTGCTCTCCGAGAAACACAGCGACCCGCACGCGCAGCATCCGATCCGATCGATGGCTCCGCCGCTTCTTCAGCTCACCGCCGTCCTTCTCCTCTTCACTACGACCACCGTCTTGCCCGCAGCCTCAGTGGTGTTCCCCAAGGAGGCGCTGCCGACCAGCTCCGGCTACCTGCCGGTCGACCCGACCACCAACGCGTCCCTCTTCTACGCCTTCTACGAAGCCACCCACCCCGTCACCGCACCACCCGCCACGCCGCTGCTCCTCTGGCTGCAGGGCGGCCCGGGCTGCTCGGGCCTCGTGGGGAACTTCTTTGAGCTCGGCCCCTACCTCGTCTCCCCCGACGGCGCCTCCCTCGCCCGCAACCCCTTCGCCTGGAACCGCCGCTTCGGGCTCCTCTTCCTCGACAGCCCGCTGGGCACCGGCTTCAGCGCCGCGCCCGACCCCGCGCACATCCCGCGGAACCAGTCCGTCATCTCGGAGCACGTCCTCGCGGCGCTGCAGTCGTTTCTTGCAGTCAGTCCGGCGTCCTTCCGCGCGCGTCCGTTCTTTCTCACCGGGGAGAGCTACGCCGGCAAGTACGCCCCGGCGGCGGCGGCGCTCATTCTGGCCGTGAACCCGGGTCTGCCGGTGGGGCGGCGGATTAACCTCCGCGGCGTCGCCATCGGGAACGGGCTCACGCACCCCGTCGCGCAGTTGGCCACGCACGCCGAGGCCGCCTACTTCACGGGCTTCATCAACGCCAAGCAGAGGCGGGAGCTCGAGGCGATGCAGGCGGAGGCGGTGGCTCTCGCCGAGGCGGCGCGGTGGCGGGAGGCGTCGGACGCGCGGGGGAAGGCGCTCTCGTGGCTGGAGAACGCGACCGGGCTCGCCACGCTCTACGACTTCGCCAAGCAGCGGCCGTACGGGACGGCGGCGGTCGGGAAGTTCGTCAACAGCGCGGAGGTTAAGGCGGCACTGCGCGCACGCCCGGACGTGGTGTGGGAGGAGTGCAACCACGAGGTCAGGGCGGCGATGCACGAGGACATTATGAAGAGCGTCAAGCCGGAGGTGGAGGCGCTGCTGCTCCGGGGACGGACGCGCGTCCTGCTGTACCAGGGCATCCGGGACATCCGGATCGGCGTGGTGTCGGCGGAGGCGTGGATAAAAGAGCTCAGGTGGGCCGGGCTCCGCGCGTTCCAGGACGCCGACCGCGCCGTGTGGCGGATTTCCGGCGAAGGAGGGGAGGAGGAGCTCGCCGGGTACGTACAGCGGTCGGGTGCGCTGACGCACGCCGTGGTGTACGGCGCCGGCCACCTGGTGCCGGCAGACAACGGGCGCGCCGCGCAGGAGATGATCGAGGGCTGGGTAACGCAAACGGGGGCCTTCGGGCAGGGCGGCAGCTGCCTGGGGTTGCGCGACCTGACGCCGGCCGGCGCCCGAATCGACACGGCGGCCACGTGATTTTTGTTGACCAAGCTGTTCTCACCCCACGATGTAGCGATGCAGTTGTTCAGCAACGGCAGTTGTTTTCAGAAAACAAATACAGTCGTTGTTCTGGCTTTTGACATCAACATGAAAACCTGGATGCTACTGTTCTGTAGGTACTCTGTTAGCTTTATTTTTTGGCATGTTTGTTAGCTTTTTTTCTTTTGCGAAATTTCATAGATTTATTAATAATCATCAGCACTAGTATAACGAATTTTAAAAATAATATCCATTACAAATAGATCAATGCACCACCTAAACCTAGCGATGACTACAGATAGTAGCACGAGCCGAATGCGCACCGCCGTCCTCGCCCCTCTATTACCGGACGAACAAAGCTTGTTGTAGTAGACAGACATGAAGTTGCCGTGCTAAGACCCCAAAAAATCAGCATACTAGAGCAGGAACCATCGCCAACGATGACATCCGTAAATCGGAAGAGACTGGCTTAAACTCACACCAACAACCACCAGAACGGACCAGATCCCAAAAGATCCACACGGACACACAATTAAACATGTCCCTTCCTATGCCATTTGTAACATATGAGACATGCCTTTGTATGATTGCTTGCTATCAATAGGCTTCTTACTCAAAACAACTTGGTGGACCATTTAACATATTTGTTCTGCTCTGACAATGAAACTATGGATCGTTTATTCTTTTGAATGTGTTGCTGGATAGATTTGTTGTTGTACTTGAGAGATATTTTATTCTTGTATAGGTCATGAATTTGTGAGGTCTGGTTGATGAATGATGATGGGCCAGCTCCAAAGAAAAACATGTTGTGCACAACGTTTTATCTTTCGCAGTAATGCGGGTCTTGTGGACTTTTCACAATGGATTGTGTTCTCGGGAAGTAGGATGGAGAAGCACTTAAGATGTGTGGAACAAAGTGAGCAGTTGATTCAGAAGTCCTGGTGTTCTCTGCGAGCCTGCTCAAACCTTGTCGATATACAAGTTCACCCTAGCAATGGAGCACAAAAAGTGTGAGATGCTTTGCATTGCCTAGCACTAAAGCCGATTTTCTCACACTCTTGATAGTGGAGGAAGTGTGTCAACAACTTTGCATCACCAACTAGCTTGCTCCCTTATCTACTCCACCATCTCATTTCCCCCATTTTGGCCTTTTTTTTCCTTCGAGATGTAATAGGGCTAGAGTTATGCTTCGTGTTATACATCAGTTGCTACTAGCCTTGGACATCCATGTTGCCATATTCCTACTTACAAACATCGTGGTTCCATTATACGCAAATGGAATAGTTGAGATAACCCTATCCTCTTGCAAAGAACATGTATGATAAAAAGAAATCGATGTGGCGCTTGTTGTATTCTTACGAAACAATCAAAGCCTGATGTACAATGTAGTTGAAATATGAGTTAAATACATGGATGGTCACTGCACTCAATCCCCTTACTTGCCTTGATCACCATACATCGCGATAAGCACACGATCCGTTAGAGGCCGCTCTAATTGTCGACCCCCCACCCGAGGGACTCTAGAGGATCTCCCCTCCTCGACTCCACGCTCCCCTCCCGATCTCCTTCTTCCTGGCCGCCGCTGCTGCCAGCCACCACCGGCGGTGGCGGCGCCCATCCATCAAATCAACGGTGGGGTAGGGGAGGTGCCTCTCAGCGGCATTCCATGGGGGTTGGTGGGGCGTCGGCAAAAGGAATTGGGTGACACGGCTGGGCTGGCCAGTGCCTGAGGTCCTATCCAGCGGAGCTACGATGAGGAGGAGGAGGCACGTCGCCGGTGTGGTCGTCCTAGCGCCACCGGTGTGCCTTCTAGGCCTTGATCTGGATCTGGGCCACGCCCTTGGCGGCTGGGCCACGATCTGGTCCAGAGGGACCAGCCAGGGCTTGTGCTTCCGGGATCTTGCTCTCGCCGATGATTTCTGCAGCCAGGCGTTCGGCTTCCATCTCCCTTGCTGCCTGCTTTTGCTGGATGATGGCTGATAGCGTGGGGGCTGCGAGTCATATGAATAAAGTTGACACTCCTACTGTTCCTTACGCGCAAGGATGAAGATCTACTGGATGCCTATCCTCGATGATATGGGATGGAGCGGCGAGTTCCGGGAGGCTTCGCCAGCGAACTCCCATGGACGAATATGCCAGGAGATTGCTGGATCAGATTGAATTTGGTCGGACGTACCAATGTTTTTGTCTAGCAATTTGGTTTTAGAGGGAGCGTTGTGAAGCTCTGATATCTGTTACCATCATGTGTTATCTCTTCGTCGATCCATGGTGAAGTTAGATGCGAAGAATGTCAGGAAAGCTAGAACATCAGGGAAGCGATGGTGTTTTGAGACTTTGTGATGACGAGGAACTGACTGCCTTGATCTATGACTCGCAACAGTGACTGTTTATGGGGTCAACAACACAAGAGGAGATTCCATTCTTACCTTGCAGGATGAAAATCTAAGGTTTGGCCTTAATTGGTTGTGACTGACAATGACCTTGTTAAAAACATTGTTTTGCGAGCAAGGAGTTTCTCCAGGGTGAAAATATATAATCTTTGATCTGGCGATGACGGCACTTGTGCATTGTTTTCTTCTTGAAAGCGTCGACTGGTGTTGTTTTGGTGGTGCTTGAAGGGTTTCGCAGCATAGTAGATCAAAAAAATTCTACGGATGCGAACGGGAAAGCCAAGATCTAATCTAGGAGATGCAAACAACGAGGGGGAATAGATGAGATCTTCATACCCTTGAAGATTCGCACAGCGGAACGTTCGACGGAACATGGGTGATGTAGTCGTACTCGCTTCTCCTCCTCGCGATCCGATCCGATCTAACACCGCAAGTGGCGATGCCTCCGAGAGATGCACACGTGCGGCACCTCGACGTCTCCTCCTTCCTCGGTCCAGCAAGTAGGGTGGAGAGATGGATTGGATCTACAACACGACGGCGCGGTGCAAGCGGTGGAGAGTTTCATGAGGCTTCGCCACGCAATGGGAGGGAGAGAGAGGAGGGGCAGCAGGGCGGCTAGGGTTGTGGAGGAGGTGTTGGGGAGGGTGCGCCCCCAACCCTCTTTATATAGAGGGGTGGGCGGCTGGCCCTTGCCCCTCCCCCAAGCCCTAGGCCGGCGGCCAGGGAGGGAGGAGTGGGGGGCAAGTTCCCCCCTTCTAGAAGCTCCCCTAGGGTTTCCCTAGGTGCTTGGCCGGCTGGGCCCTATGGGGCCTTGTGCCCTTGGCCCAATGCGGACAGGGCACTCCCTCATAGGCCCACGCCCCCTCCCGACAAGTGGGGCCATGTTGGTCCCACTCCGGAAGGTTCTAAAAGCTTCCGGTACAATACCAAATAACCCGAAATAATTCCGCACTCCAAAAACTGTATTGTCTTACATGAATCTTATTCTCCGGACCATTCCATAACCTCTCGTGATGTCCTGGATCTCATCCAAGACTTCGAAAAAAAACTCATAAACCAATTATCCAATCTATCCTAGCGTCGAGACACGTTAAGTGTGTGACCCTTCGGGTTCGAGAATATGCAGACATGATATTCTATCAATAATCAACATCGGGGTCTGGAAACCCATATTGACTCCCACACATTCATCGATGATCATATCGGATGAACCACGATTCCAGGATTCAATCAATCCCATATATATTCCCTTCGTCTCGCGATATTTTACTTGCCCGAGATTTGATTGTCGGTACCGTCATACCTAGTTCAATCTCGTTCACAGCAAGAACTTTACTCGTTCTGTAATCCGATATCACTTTGTGATTAACTCCTTAACCACATGCTTGCAAGCGGTGTTGGTATCGATTACCGAGTGGGTCCGAAGTATATCTCTCCGACTTGGGAGGGACAAATCCCATCTCGATACATACAACCCAACAGGTACTTTCCGATCACCTGAGAGACACCTTTATGATCACCCTCTCATAGGATGACGTTTGATGACCTCAAAGCTTTCTTTCGATACCAGGGAGTTGCATTATCTCATGGTCTAAGGAATACAATATTTGACATAGGAAAAGTTTCGCAAAGATAAACACGATGACACGATCTAATTGCTCCGCTTAGTTTGGGTCTGTCCATCATATCATTCTCCCAATGATATGATCTCATTATTAATCGACAACTCATGTATATGGTTAGGAAACCTTAACCATCATTAATCAATGGGCTAGTCCATAGAGGCGTACTAGGGACACGGTGTTGTTCACAAACCACACAAGTATTAAAATTTCCGTTTAATACAATTCTAGCATGGAATATAAACTTTATCATGAACAAGAATGATAATAATAACATCTTTATTATTGCCTCTAGGGCATAATTCCAACAGTGCTAGTGTCGTTACTTCGAGGAATTGTTCTCTATAGCGGGGCTTTTCTTTTTTGTAATTATTTTTTTCTAGGTTGTGTGCATCGATAAGACCACTAAGGCATGCGTTGTTGCATAGGCTAGGTGTAATTTGTATCTTCTGATATTAGTATATACTCTTTTCAAAAAAATGTTACAGTTACCGAATACGCGTTGTTGTATCGTATGTGATCACTCGCAATGCCACAACACGGTGTGCAATGAGGTGGCGCGGTAGTCACTGGACTTGGGACACGCGAGAGGGCGTTATTGCAAAATCCACACAAAGCGGGGCGCTATGCGAAAAACGTTACCAGTGACTAGTACCTTATTTTCTTTGCACGAAACGTTAGCCTGACAATTCCCCTCCTCTGTCTATAACCCTAGATCGCTGGAGCTGCCGCCGGAGTTGTCACACCACTGTCAAGCGGGCGCGGAGCGACGCCACGCCCTCTGCCCAGCGCCACGCCCCCATCACATGCCCGCAACGCCTCCATAGGATGAGGGAGAGGAGAGGGCCCTGCCGACGCTGACGCCGACGCCACCGGGGCTTCGCCTCGGGAGGGGGGGAGGTGGGAAGAGGCGACGGCAGCGCACGTCCTCGTTCGCTCGTGGGAGCGGACCCGAGCGAAGCAGTTTTCCCTCTTGTTCTCTGATCCTATATAGCTAGGAGGCATCAGACAAGCGCCCGGTAGCCAGCCGATCTTAATTTTTTCATGATTCGCGTTCTTGTCTTGTTGGTTGGAGACCTGAAGTAATATTTCTTGAGATCTTGGTCACTCGATAGCGTGTCCCATATATGAATTGGATCAGCAAAGTTGAATTCCTGGGTGAGCAGCAGCGTTATCCAACTGACCACGTAGAACTGGGGATTGACCTGCAGAAACCAGGCTTTTGACAAGGAAAACGATACTAGTCCCCCAGGGGATTAAACTAATCGATCCCCCGGGATAGCTAGCAACGCCCGGGCGCAAGTGGCGTGGACCTACACGGACGTATCCGCTTCCAATTCCTTATCTCTTCTTCCGAACTCAGACTCTCGCCGCCGTCGTCTCGCAGTCTCGCATCGGTCAGAGCGCCTTCTTCCCCGCTCCTTGCTGCCCGCCGCTGGCCGGAGCGCCTCCTTTCCCGTCTCCCTGCTGCGCGCCACCACCTTCCTGCTGCGTGTCGCTGGCCGGAGCAGCTCCTGCCCATCTCCCCGCTGCGCGCCGCCCCTGGCCGGAGCAACTCCTCCCCCCACCTCCCTGCTGCGCGCCGCCACTGGCCGGAGCAGCTCCTCCCCCCACCTCTGTGCTGCGCGTCGCGCTGGCCGAGATAGTTGCCACGACGGAGGCGCTCGCTGCTTCCTCCTCTCTTTAGCAAGCACCTCGTCGTCTTTCCGTCGCGGCTGGCCCGTGCTATGTGTGCCGACGTTGAGGAGGTCGTGGTGCCACTAGAGGAAAAAGGGCCATCCGTTCGCGACCCCTCGGAGCATTAGTCCCGGTTGCGCCAAAGAATCCGGGACTAAAGCACTGCCCCGGTTGGAGCGGGCACGGGGCGAGGGGGCATGGGTCCCGGTTGGTAAGGGGGCATGCGTCCCGGTTGGAGCCACCAACCGGGACTAAAGGTTTGGCCACAGCCACGTGGCCTGGCACGCACCTTTAGTCCCGGTTGCTGGCTTCAACCGACTAAAGGCCCTTGCCTCTATAAATGCAACGACCCCTCTGCCTCCACTGCTTTTTGAATGGTGTAAGGTGTGAGGGTGTGTGCTATTTTTTTTCATGCATGCATTGAAGGTGTTTGTTGAAATGTTCGAGTGAAAAATCCGTTGAATTTCTCATAGAACAAAAATATAGAAGGTGTTAGACGCACTTGAGCTTTCTCCTCTTTATTTCCCTCGATCGAGGTTAGCAATCTTATCTTTTCTAGGTCATTGATACAATTCATGTGTCGGTGTGAATTGGTTATTTCACTATTTATGATGTCCTGTTTTTGATAAACTTACTTATATGATGCGGATGAGCGTCGGGAATGGATGTACAGTGGCCGGGTAGCCGGGTATATCAAAGGCGTGGATAAATTTATCGATGTGGCTACGGCAAACAAAGAGAATGGATTTATACGTTGTCCATGTGTTCAATGTCGGAACAACAAGGAGTACTCTTCCTCGAAAATCATTCGCGCCACGATTATGAAAGGTTTCATGCCCAACTATAATTGCTGGACCAAGCACGGGAAAGAGGGGTTATGATGGAAGATGGTGAAGAAGAAGATGATGATAACAACTATCATCATATGTTTCCTGAATCTGATACCGCAATGGAAGACAATGGAGAGGAAAAAGGTGAAGAACGGGCATCGGATGAGCGGTGATGAACTTGGTAGGGTCATTTCGATGCAAAGCGAGGGTGAAACAGAAAATGAGAAGTTGAAGTTAGAGGGCATGTTAGAAGATCACAAGAAATTGTTGTACCCAAATTGTGAAGATGGCGGCACAAAGCTCGATGCGACACTGGAATTGTTGCGATGGAAGGCGAGTGGTCTAACCGACTCCTTATTTGAAAAGATGCTGAAAATAATGAAGCCAAAGTTTCCAAAACATAACGAACTTCCGAGAGTACCTCTGAAGCAAAGAAGACTCTCTGTCCTCGGGATTAGATGTGCAAAAGATACATGCATGCATTAATGATCGCATCCTCTACATGATAAGGAGTATGAGAATTTAGATAAATGCCGGTATGCAGCGCGTTCGGTATAAGATCGACGAGATGACCTGGTGATGTTGAGGAGAGCCCCTCCGGAAGAGGGTTCTGCTAAGGTTATGTGGTATGCTCCTATAATACCAAGGTTGAAACGCATGTTCGAAACAAAGAGCATGCCAGTTGTTGCGATGGCACAAAGAAGACCGTAAGAAAGGCGGGAGTTGAGACACCACCTGATGGGTCACAGTGGAGAAAAATCGATAGAGACTTCCCGGACTTTGCGGTGGCGCAAGGAACTTATGGTTTGGTCTAAGTACGGATGGCATGAATCCTTTTGGGAGCAGAGCTGCATCCAAAGACTGGCCCGTGACTCTATGTATCTACAACCTGCCTCCTTGGTTGTGCATGAAGCGTAAGTTCATTATGATGCCGTGCTCATCCAAGGCCCGAAGCAACCGGCAACGACATTGATGTGTACCTTAGGCCATTAGTTGAAGAACTCTTACGGTTGTGGGGCAAACCAGGTGTACGTGCATGGGATGAGAACAAAGCGAGCCATTTAATCTCGAGGGTTGTTATTCGTAACCAACAATGATTGGCCTGCTCTTAGTAACCTTCGGAGACGGACAAACAAAGGATATAAGGCATGCACCCACTGTTTAGATAAGACCGAAGGTACATATTTGCATAAATGCAAGAAGGTTGTGTACCTAGCGAATCGACGATTTCTTCCGACCAATCATCCCGTAAGAAAGAAAGGCAAGCATTTCAAAGGTGAGGCGGATCACGGAAGAAGCCTGAACTCCCGGTGGTGATGATGTATTTGGTGTGGTCAAGGACATAGAAGTAATCTTTGGAAAGGGTCCCGTGTCAATCAGTTCGAACGACGTCGCTCTGAGACACGCACCCATGTGGAAGAAGAAATCTATATTTTGGGAGCTGCCATATTGGAAAGTCCTGCGTGTCCGCTCTTCAATCGACGTGATGCACGTGACGAAGAATCTGCGTGAACCTGCTAGGATTCCTAGGCGTGTATGGGAAGACAAAAGATACACACGAAGCAGGAGGACCAACAAATTATGAAAGACCCAAAGAACATGCATACAGATAACAAGACGGATAAAGGCGTCACCTAAGTCGTGCGGCTATGCTCTTACCAAAGGTAGAAGGAAATCTTTTTGAAGTCCTTTACGTATCAAGGTGCCGTCGGGCTTCTCATCTAATATAAAGGGATAATAAATATGGCGAGAAAAAGTTCCAAAACCTGAAGTCTCATGGCATCACGTGATTATGACGCGATTGCTTCCGATTGCATTGAGGGGCTTCTACCGAAAATGTTCGAGTACCCATTGTGAAGCTGTGTGCATTCCTCAATGCAATATCTCGAAGGTAATCAATCCGGATATTCGCCAAGGTTACGTAAGGATGTGGTACAATGTCTTGTTAGTTTTGAATTGGTGTTCCCACCATCCTTCTTCAATATTATGACGCATCTCCTGGTTCATCTAGTGGAAGAGATTGCCATTCTCGGTCCGGTATTTACGCACAATATGTTCCCCTTTGAGAGGTTCATGGGAGTCTTAAAGAAATATGTTCATAACCGTGCTAGACTGAAGGAAGCATCTCCAAGGGATATGGAGCAGAGGAGGTCATTGAGTTTTGTGTTGACTTTATTCCCGACCTTAAGCCGATTGGTGTTTCGACTCGCGGCATGAGGGAAGACTAAGTGGAAAAGGCACCTGGGAAAGAAAGCACCGATATGTAGGGACAGGATTCTTTCACTAAAGCACACTACAGTTCTACATAATTCCACCTTGGCAGCTCCGTATATGGAGGAACACAAGAATATTGTACGCTCCAAAAACCCGGGGAAGCCTGAATCATGGATTACAGATGAACACATGAAGTCTGTCGGTGGTTGGATGCGGACACATCTCTTGAATGACACCACTGTTGGAGATCAGCTATACTTGTTGGCCGCGTCACCATCTTCTACTGTATTGAATTTCCAAGGGTACGAAATAAATGGGAATACATTCTACACGATCCCAAGATAAAAAGAGCACCAACCAAAATAGTGGTGTCCGCTTTGATGCAATAGACGAGAATGGACAAAAGGACACATATTATGGTTACATAGAGGAGATATGGGAACTAGACTATGGAGTCTCTTTTAAGGTCCCTTTGTTCCACGCAAATGGGTCAACTTTGAATGGGGAAGGGTAAAGATAGACCAGTTGTAAGGAATGACAACAAAGGATCTCAACAATCTTGGTTATAGAGATGAACCATTCGTCCTAGCCAATGATGTGTCTCGGGTTTTCTATGTGAAGGACATGTCCTCCGGACGAAAAAAAAAAAAATATGCAACGAATACATCATATGATGAGCCAAAGCGTCACATAGTTCTTTCGGGAAAAGAAACATCATGGGAATCGAGGACAAGATGACATGTCGGAAGATTATAATAAGTTTGATGAAATTCGCCTTCACGGTGAAAACTGCCCAAGCATTCCGTTAAGTAAAGAAGATGATCCATGGTTACGTCTCAAGCGGTCATAAGGAATGACATATGCCAAGAAGTTCATGCTCATATTATGTAACTCTAGTTCATGTCTTTCGCGGTTTGTGGCTTGACCGAAGGATATCTTTCGCGGTTTGTGGCCTTTAGTCCCGGTTTTGTAGTCTCGTTTTAATATTAATAAATGTCTTGAGTGTTAGTCCCATTTTGTGGCTGGACCGAGTGCCTCTATGACCAGTTTCTCGGAGATGCCGGAGGACTGGGCTCGTCGGCATCTCCTGGCCCGCGATGGTGTCCCTGCTCTCGAAAACCATCTTGCAGCTTGTAACTTCACTAACTAGATCAATACGCCTCGAGCTAACTAATTTCACATATTAGGGAGTGCCTCTATGACCCGATTTCTCGGAGATGCCGGAGGACCGAGTCGGCATCTCCCTAAAACTGGCCGCAGTGGTGTCCTGCTCTCAAAACCATCTTGCAGCTTGTAACTTCACTAACTAGATCAATACGCCTCGAGCTAACTAATTTCACATATTAGGAGTGCCTCTATGACCGTTCTCGGAGATGCCGAGGACTGGGCTCGTCGGCATCTCCTCAAACTGGCCGCATGGTGTCCTGCTCGAAAACCATCTTGCAGCTTGTAACTTCACTAACTAGATCAATACGCCTGAGCTAACTAATTTCACATATTAGGAGTGCCTCTATGACGATTTCTCGGAGATGCCGGAGGATGGGCTCCGTCGGCATCTCCACGATGGCCGTAGTGGTGTCCCTGCTCTCTAAAACCATCTTGGAGATGCCTCAAACCGCTGGAGGATGGACTCACAAGGATGCATATTTATAGTACAAGCTCGGCATAATGTCGACACTCACGACATAATGTCGACAATCACCCCTATTAGTCTTGACTCATCTTTAGTCGGTTGGTGTCTCCAACCGGACTAAGGTTCATCTTTAGTCCCGGTTGGTGACACCATCCGGGACAAGGTATAAGCATGCGACATAATGTCGACACTCACCCCTATTATTAGTGTTGTGCGGCCCACTGCATAATCCTTGATCGCGGTTGGTTTCTCCAACCGAGACTAAATATGAACCCTCTCTTTATATAGGCATTTCCTCTATTTATTAGGTAACACTTAAGACATTTATTAATATTAAAAACCGGACTAGCTAACAAACCGACAAATTCAAAAAAATCCGAACAATGAAAATACTTCGCATGGTGTCATATTATGTGACATAGTTGAAAGGAAAAATACCAGACTTAGTATATTGATCATGTCTCTAAAAAACCTTCACAAAATGACCTATCATGTTCGAGGTTTCATGGCTTTCGGTCCAAATGACCGATGTTATGTGCCGAATCACGGAATAGTTTATGATTCTATGCCCATATTATGCATGAGTGTGGACATTGGTATGGAGAACAATGTTGCAGGAGGAAGTTTTCCTTTTTTCGCACGGAAAATCCCTTTTCCATTTTCCGAGCGCAAAAACGGGTTGTTTTCTGAAGTATCCACCAAAATGCCGTTTCAGAATGCTACCGTCCCATTTTCCTAAAATACTAGACCACCTTACATGGACTATCTCCCAACCGGGACATCTCAAACCTTTTTGCCCATCCCGGATAAAAAGGACAAATATCTGCCGAATCGGTAGGAAGTGGGTCCGGTTTGTACTATAGGTACATGATCTATCACCCGTGATTTTTTGAAAAAATCATTTTTAGACTCGCAATATGTGGTTTCTTCATACATCCAATGCAAGATCTAACGATGCCGCCCCTATCTTCATGCACACCGGTTCGACCATAGTTAGAAATTCGGATAATTCAAACGGGCATAATAAATTCAAAAAAATCCGAACAATGAAAATCCTTGGCGTGGTGTCATATTATGTTACATAGTTGAAAGGAAAAATACCGACTTGGTATATTGATCATGTTTCAAAAACCTTCACAAAATGACCTATCATGTTCGAGGTTTCATGGCTTTCGGTCCAAATGACCGATGTTATGTCTTGAATCACGGCATAGTTTGTGATGTTGTGCCCATATTATGCATGTGTGTGGACATTGGTATGGAGAACAATGTTGCAGAGGAAGTTTTCCTTTTTCGCACGGAAAAGCCCTTTTCCATTTTCCGAGCGCAAAAAAGCGGGTCGTTGTGAAGTAACCACCAAAATGCCGTTTCACAATGCTACCGTCCCATTTTCCTAAAATACTAGACCACCTTACATGGACTATCTCCCAACGGTACATCTCAAACCTTTTCGTCCATCCCGGGTAAAAGGATAAATGCTTAGAATCGGCAGGAAGTGGTCCGTTTGTACTACGGTACATGATCTATCGCCTGTGATTTTTTGAAAAATCATTTTAGACTCTCAATATGTGGTTTCTTCAGAGATCCAATGCAAGTTCTAACGATGCCGCCCCTATCTTCATGCACACCGGTTCAACCATAGTTAGAAATTCAGATAATTCAAAACGGGCATAATAAATTCAAAAAAAATCCGAACAATGAAAATCCTTCGCGTGGTGTCATATTATGTTACATAGTTGAAAGGAAAAATACCAGACTTGGTATATTGATCATGTTTCGAAATAACCTTCACAAAATGACCTATCATGTTCGAGGTTTCATGGCTTTCGGTCCAAATGACCGATGTTATGTGCTGAATCACGGCATAGTTTGTGATGTTGTGCCCATATTATGCAAGTGTGTGGACATTGGTATGGAGAACAATGTTGCAGGAGGAAGTTTTCCTTTTTGTCGCACGGAAAAGCCCTTTTCCATTTTCCGAGCGCAAAAAACGGGTCGTTTTAAAAATTAATATTCAAAAATAGAATATAAGTTAATTCATTTTAAAAGGTTACATTAATTATTTTTTAAAAATAGAATATGTTTTTGAATTATTTATTCAAATCCATACACTTCTTATGTTTAAAGTTTTTCTAAATTCCAAATTGATATTAAAAAAATATAAGTTAATTCATTTTTAATTGTAAATGGTTCATATTTTAAAAGGTGACATTAATTATTTTTTAAAAATAGAATATGTTTTTGAATTATTTATTCAAATCCAAACACTTCTTATGTTTAAAGTTTTTCTAAATTCCAAATTGATATTAAAAAAATATATGTTAATTCATTTTTAATTGTAAATGGTTCATATTTTAAAAGGTGACATTAATTATTTTTTAAAAATAGAATATGTTTTTGAATTATTTATTCAAATCCAAACACTTCTTATGTTTAAAGTTTTTCTAAATTCCAAATTGATATTAAAAAAATATAAGTTAATTCATTTATAATTGTAAATCGTTCATATTTTAAATGGTTACATTAATTATTTTTTAAAACAGAAAATGGTTTTGAATTATTTATTCAAATCCAAACACTTCTTATGTTTAAAGTTTTTCTAAATTCCAAATTGATATTAAATAAATATAAGTTAATTCATTTTTAATTGTAAATGGTTCATATTTTAAATGGTTACATTAATTATTTTTAAAATGAAAATGGTTTTGAATTATTTATTCAAATCCAAACACTTCTTATGTTTAAAGTTTTTCTAAATTCCAAATTAATTATCATTTAAAAACAATACAAATTTAAACCCCAAAATAAAAAATAAAAGGAACAGAGAAAATACGAAAAATTTGAAAGCAGAATATATGTCGGTTGGAGCCACCAACCGGGACTAAAGACCCTCATGGCCAACGCTAGGTCTGAAAATATTGAGATAGGTCCCGTTGGAGCTACCAACCGGGACTAAAGGCCCTTCGTTTATAACTGCGCCCCTCCTCTTCTTCTTCCCCATCTCACTTCTCTCGCCCCAAGCGGCAGTTGCTGAGCTCGCCGCCACCAGCGTTCGCCACCGCTTGCCTCCGCCCACGCGCTCCCGCTACTTTTCCTCGCGTGACCTCAATCGCCTGGATTGGAAGCTCTATCCGCGCGTCGCCTCCGTCGATTCCGGCGTCTCCCGAGCTCGCCCGGCCTCGCCACCACCTCCGTCGTGTCCCTGGTGAGCTGCTGATCCTCACGGTGTTCTTCTTTCTCTCCCTCTCCTCATGTACTACTCTCCCCGCGTGTGCCCGACGACGCCGCCGCTCGAGCTCTACGGAGGCGACGCTCCGGTGACCAACAAGGAGCGGCGCCGCCACTCCCTTTCTCCCTGCATCGCGCTCTCTCTAACGCGCCCATCCGCGTCTAGGGAGCTGCTATCGCCCGCCTGCCGCTGCTGCGAAGCTCACCGCCCGGTGACGTCGTCGGCGTCACTCGTGCTCGCGTGGCAGCTGATGTGGCCTAGGGCCCATCAGTCAGCCTCAGTGGGTAGGCTTCTCTGTGGTAGGAAAATTATCTGTACGCGTGGAGGCTGAGTTGGCACTGGGGCCCTTCTGTCAGTCTCACTGGCTAGGGGGCGCCCCGGTGTAAAAACTATTTGCCTTTTTTTTAATTCCAGAAAATGACTTAATATTGTAAAATCAATAACTTATTGTTTATAAGTCAGAAAAATACAAATAATATATCAAATTGTTCAGAAAAATGAAACCTATCTATCTAAACTATAATCATGCATTGTTCAACAACTTAAATGACAAGTATAATTAGAAGAACAAATGCACCCCTCTCATATGTTCCGGAGTTTCCCCGAGTTAGGATTTTCACCCCTCGGAACCCCGATTAAATCGTCGAGCATGTCTTAGGGTTACATTCAATGAAAATTAACTTGTCATATCATCATACTTGCTTGAGCGTTGCATCGATGCCATGTGTTGATTTTTTCGCTTTCTTTTCGGTGTTTCGATTATTAGGTTTATTATTAGTTAGGTATTATTAGGTTTATTAATTACTTTGGTCTTATTGGTCTTCGGCCCCACTGGTCAGTCCCTGTGGGTAGCCCCAGACCCGATTCACATTGTCAAGCAACTTAGGTGCATGTGGGTTCGACGATGTGCCTATCTACTACACGGTCTCCCTTTATCTTCATTTTTATTATTGTGTATGTATATATTAGGGTTTCTCTGAATTAGGGTTTATATCTCTCAACACCGTACTTAACTTTATCCTTTAGCCGCTTTGACTTATTCGTTTTTCCACCTATGCAGAAAATATGGACCCACACGTCAGAGACGAAGAAAAGGAAGAGTTGATCCAAGGTGTGATCCGTGGGGAAGATAATTTAGACGTATCAACGTTTCTGAACAACTCCGGTGAGGGTGATCCTCTTTTTACCGGAGTAGACAACTTGTTTGAGGTTGAAGGTGTTGCCTTCCGCGAGGGAGAAGGCGATGCCTTGTGTAATCGAGAAGACGACCGCTCCGGCAAGGTGCATGTAATATAAATCAATTCATTAATTAATCATCTGCTATCTATATAGAAATAGTAACGGCGATCTTTCTTCTTTTAGCCCTCCGAATCGAAGGAATCTACTGAAAAGAGCGGACGAGGCCCAACCAAAAAGTTGGAAGAGGTTCAGATCAAGATGTCGTAGACGGCAGAATCGACAGCTCGAGTTGTCGCAACCAAATTTGTGGCACAATGCGAGTAATCGTTAGGGACTTAATCCCGATCACCATTAGAAATTGGAATAGGCCTGCTAATGCGGATGAAGAGGGAACATGTTTATTTGTCCCTAACCACGCCAAAGATTTCTTGTGGAAGAGGCTCATGGTTAATTTCAAACTACGAAGATAGAGCTGGATCCAAATGCGGAGGATCCAGCTTGAGGACGCTTACAACATGGGAGAGCCATGGAGGCTAAGGTCGTGGAGTGGGCTTTGAAGAAGATGGCCCGATGTTTCACCAACTGGAAGAAAAGATTGCACCTTGACTATGTCGTGAAAGAAGACTCGATTTCAAGAATATTCGGTTTGAGAAGATAAAACCATTCGGGATGAGTTTGTGGAATACAAGAAATCGAAAAAGCTAAGAAAATGTAAACGAATAAGTGAATGTGCTAACAAGAAGTATCACCATACTATGGGGCAAGGTGGCTACAGGGCTGGCATTCCTAAGTGGGAGAAACTTGAGCAGGAACTGCGTGATAAAAATATCACCCCAGAGACAGACGATTGGGTAGAACGTGCAAGGAATTGGTTTTACGGGCATGGGGGCACGTTGGACTCGGAAGGGAGGTGTATATATACCATACGACATAAAGAAGACCCCTTGCCAATCGAGAGGATGAGAAAAGCAGTAAAGGCTATGCCTTACCAATTGGACCCACACCAACTTACCACAGTCGTCCGGTTCCAGAGGGCTACGCTGTTGTCGGCGTGGATGAAATCATGCCCACCTTTGAGGTTTTGGATCTTCACTACCCTGCTGGTGAAGGGGATGTGATCTTTGGGTGACGCAAAAACGTCACCATTCTATGGCCAAGGATTGTATCGTGCTTCAAAATCACACGCAAGGCCATCTTCGCCGCCGCCTCACCCGTCTCCGGAGGTCGCCGCCATGGCAGCCGTCTTCGTCGCCTCACCGGCTCCGTCGCCTCACCAATCTCCGGTGCAGCCATCGCCCGGAGCCATCGCGGCGCCTCGGGATAAAAAGCGTAAGCGTCGCCATCGTAAGGTCGTGGCGATCGCCAAACGTAAACAAGAGCCTCTTCCAAAAGTACCAACGGTTCCTCCCAAGAGAGCTTATGACTGTATCAAGAGGAGGCTGCGGCGATCGTTGATGCGGAAGCGACAAGTTTCGCTAAGGCGGCCGAAGAGCCAGAGTTCCCAAAGACCAAAGAAGAAAAAGCCAAAGTGTTGAAAATGCTAAAGACTCTTCATCAACCCGAGCCAAAGCTATCATCGACTATGAGCGTTCTATTCTCAAGTCACATGCAGCACAAAAGCCTCAAGAGCAAGATCGATGCAAGGGAAATCTGTTGCCCAGCTGAGAACAAGCAAAATGACTTGCGCCTCTCAAGGTGATTTCTCAAACCAATGTGGGTCGAGCAAATAGGGGCCAAGAGCGGTATGATCCAGAGGTAGTTGCTGTCTGAAGCTGCTCAAGGTATGAGTATTGCCCAAGATTTATCCCATCGATTAGAGTTCTTCCCGTGAGTGAAGTAGCATACCAATACCAGTACGGAAAACCTCGTCAAACCGAGGAGGTAAACAATCTTCCAAAAAATGCGAAGATTGCATAACGGTACATGCATGCCACAAGGGCGGGCTAATCGGATAGTGCCGAGGGTTACAAAAAGCATCATGGGAAAGAAAAGCGATGACATGATATCCATTGAATTTGATGAACTATTTCAATTATTCCATCAAGACGCCTTGGACAAATCTCTCATGAGTGCCTATTGTCTAAGTACTAATTCTGTAATTAATTTAGTCTCCATCTATAATATTTTGTTTATTGCATGTATATAATCATACTTTAATATGCAGAATGAAGATTCTCGAATGCAGAGGACAAATCTATGACATTGGCTTCATTGACCCATATTGGGTTCATGAAGCTAATCTCAAAATAAGCCCCAGGATACGGAGGATAATATAGTACACGCGTTAAGGTTTCAAGAAACCAAAAGGAAATACTATTTTCTTACAACTTCCGGTGAGTGTTATTATCTTGTATACACTTTCTATTTCGCTTACTCGATGTTAAATATATAATTGATTAGTTTTGCATTCGCAGTACCACTATATTCGTTAATCATTCAACTTGACAAAGGCGTGTACTAGTCATGGACTCAAACATAAACCCCTTGAGACGTGGAAGGACATGCAGATACTTCTCCAGCGTAATTCTAATCATTACGACACTATATCGGCATCGTTCGTGAATTTTATGATATCAAGTACTTAATAACTTATTTTATTCGCTTTTCTCGCCGGGCGCTTGGAAACGGTTCACCAAGAAGGCTAGGGTGTTTGGAAAGAGGAGCTTACATTTCAACCACTAGATGTAACCACCACTAGCTATATCCGCATCTCTTTGATTCTAGTTTTGATACGTTATTATCATGCTTGATTATTATTTTGATTGAACTCGTTGTCGTAAAGTGTCCGACGCAGGGACCGTGTAACAATCTATGTGGATACTATGTATGCGAGTTCATCCGGCAGACGTGCGATGAGAAGGGCAGGAATTTAGAGCAACTCCACGTCGTAAACAATTTCTATAGTTTTAATTTAAATCAAATTGTGTTTAGTTTCATATTCATTTAGGCTGACTCCTTTTTAAATCAGATCGAGCGTCTCGGACGGTCTTACGCCAAAGGATCGCATACGAGCAATACAGAGGAATTGGCGGATTCTTGGATGCGAGTACTAAACACACAAGGGAATACTACTCGGCTGTGTATAGACAATAGGAATTGTAAAAATAGCAACTTTCAAGAAATTGGCGGTAGCATCGAATAGCAACTTTTGTATGTAGTGCATGAACTCGATCTGTATTGAATGTAATGTTGTCATGATGATCTTGTGTAATATAAGGTTCCTTCATTGATAAGTGCAAAACACTAAATAAACAATAAAACAACCTAAATGAATTCTCTGCGGCACAAAAGTGGCGAAAATGCTGCCATGCAACAAAATGTGCCAAAACGAATTCTCGCTGGCGAGAAATGGGCCAAATCTCTGCCATGTAGCAGGTTATTAGTCCGGTTCAGTATTACGAACCGACTAATGCTCCACCCTCGCCTCGATGCCGCCACGTGTGCCCTCATTTGTCCCGGTTGGTGGGGCAACCGGGACTAATGGTTGGAGCTTTAGTCCCGATGCCCCCGTCCCGGTTGGGTAACCGGGACTAATGGCCCTTACCAACCGGGACGCATGGGGCGTTTTCTACCAGTGTGCCTTCCCTCCATGGCCTCTCTCTGGCGAAGTTGCTCAGCCACATGGCAGTGTTGCTACCCAAGGGAACCGGGGTTGCTACCGAAGCTCACCAGTGCTGCTACGTATGTCGTGGAAGTTTGCTACATGGAGTCGTCAGCGTGCTACGTGCGGCGGCGGTGGTGCTACAAGTAGCGTCGTGTTTCGCTACATATGGCTGACGGTTGTGCTACCTACTGCCACCACCGCTGCTACCTACGGCGTCGAGGTTTGCTATGTCCGGATGGGCGGCGGTGCTACAAGTGTATCTTTGTGTTTTGCTACAATGTCTCCGGCGAGGTGTCCGACGAGGTCGGATTTGCTACAATATGATATTTTTTTGCTACATACGTTTTATGGGTTTGCTATAATGGCATAAAGTTTTTGCTACACGGTCTCCAGCGAGGTCTATCAGCGGAAGTCTTCGGCGAGTCTCCGGCGAGGTTGTGCTACATTAGCATAAATTTTTGCTACAAGGTCGCCGGCGAGGTTTCCGGCGAACTCTCCGGCAAGGTCTAGTCTGTTTGTTTTATTTTCTGTGTCGAACCGTTTTCTGCTACATGTAGCAAAAAGAAACTAGTTGTAACAAAAGCGGGACTAATTGTAGCAAATGCGGATGGACCAACTGGAAGGAGATTCAACTGTAGATCTGAGTCTATCCGACGGCTGGGGACCCGGAGGATGAAAAGTTTCCATCCCCAGGGGACGCCTAGCACTGGCCTTTTGACAATTATATTGCAGACACTTCTTCACTAGTACTCCCTCTATTTCAAAATATAAAATGTTTTAGCTTTGTGAAACAAACGTATCTAGACTTTTTTTAGTATGTAGATTCACTCACACTAAAACAAGTCTAGATATGTTTTCTTTACAAACTAAAACGTCTTATATTTTAAAACGGAGGAATTACTACTTACTATAAGCAGGGCAGATCTACGCTATGCAGATCCTGATATGATGGTCTGCTTTGCTTTTGCTGCACATATGGACTTACGGCGAGATCGATGGTACGCATTTGTTTCTAATTAGAAGAGGAAGAGGATGAGATTTGGAAACTCCGAGGAGCAGTTTCCACTTTCTCTCTCTTGCTATCAATCTGACGCTGGATCCAAGTCGGGGATGGACATGGATTCGGTTTGTGTTCCTATGGATCGATATAAGTACTCCTACCTAAAGTCTCCCCTTGAAGCCCTCCGTACAACAGCTAAACCCTAGCCGAATCACCTGTCGACTCTCGATCCAGCGGCCATGGCAATGGACTGGATGATGCTGGACCGCTTCGTCTACCGCAGGGACGACGACGACCACGGCGGCTTCCCGGACGAGTCCATGGCGCCCCTGAGGGCCACCTCGTCCACCTCCCTCGGCCAGGCTTTCGACGTCGCCTTCCTCCCGGCCGAGCCCCCGGCCATCTCCCGCCTCTACGTGCGCTGGCCCGGCGGCACCACGCCCGAGGACGGCCATGGGACCGACGTCGCTGCCGCCCATCGCGATCTCCTCCTGCTCAGGCTCGTCTCCATCCAAGACCTGCACGAGAGCCCTTACCGCCGTTACACGCAGGATCACTTCATCTGCGTAGCCTCCTCCGACCCTGCTGGTGGCCCGCGCATGCAGCTCAAACGGCTCCCCGTCTGCACCATACCCATGGTGATCTCACTTCCTCCTCCTTACTGCCGCGAGGACGATGACGATTACGATACAAGAGAAGGAACGACAATGACTCAGACTCAGCCTCAGGAGCAACAGCGCCTGTTCTTTCCTCACACTGTAGGACTCGTACGACGTGCCATTAC
Source organism: Avena longiglumis (assembly GCA_030063025.1). Taxonomy (NCBI): domain Eukaryota; kingdom Viridiplantae; phylum Streptophyta; class Magnoliopsida; order Poales; family Poaceae; genus Avena; species Avena longiglumis. The sequence continues at coordinate 559,389,896 of CP125974.1, forward strand.
AAAATATGAAGAAGAGTTCATGGTGGCGCAGCTGGCCATGATCAGTAGAATTCCTGGAACCCGCATGATGGAAGCGGAGGTGTGCGTGCTCCGCTCCTCTGTATCATCCCATGACGATGATGGCACATGGGAGGTTAAAAAGATACCCATCCAGCACACGAGATATGACTACAAGGAACTATATGATTGGTCCATGAACCTCGCCTTCCAGTTCAACCCGGCGGACGCTGTCATCACCTTCAACCACTGTATTTGCTGGGTTAACTACTGCATAGGAGGTATTCTACTTTACGAGGTGTTTGAGGAGGAAGAAAGGCCGCCTAACATCTCCTACCTCCCTTTGCCTACCGCAATCCGTCCGTTTGCAACAAGGCAACCAGGATTCCTCGAGGCGAACCGCAGTGTGTGTGTCACCACCAGTAAATCTGGGGGCGGCGATGTTCTCAACTACATCACCACTATTCGCACCGATCGCGAGCTCTACGGCCCCATTCCACCTCGCGTGTCTTTCTACATCCTCTCCGACACATTGTGCACAACAGAAACGGGTGAATTGTGGTGGAACCAGGGTGTGTCGGTGACATCTTCTTCATTGTGGGCTCACAACGCCTCCACTGTACATCCGCTCCGGCATAATACCCTAATGTTCCCTCTTGTCAGCATGGACGACCACACCATCGCACACTTTATGTTGTCGGTGGAATCGCCTGAGGAAGAAGGGTATCGCAAGATTCGCAAGGTTTCGGTGGTCACGATTGATTTGATTTCCGAGACGGTGATTTCGGTAGTTCCATATATTAACGGAGATGAACACCTTGCCGGTGAAGATGCCGACATGGTTAAAGAAAAGTCACACCTTCTCAAGTCATTCCTTTCATCCGAGTTCCCCAAGTTCTTTAATATCACTAGGTATTGGTCTCTCCACTATTGAACTATTGTTTATAATTTCAAAACACCTTATAGAGACAATAAGTAAAAAAACCTTGTTATTAGTTTGAAGCAGCCCTAGTTTTACTATGGCATTATGTTTGTGCATCATTTTCTGGTAGAAGCGCAATCCAATATAGACAGATGGCCCAAGTATTTAATTTACATGCTTCGCTAAAACATATGAGTTGGGCAAACATAATGACTGGACATATCTATTGGTTGCCTTGCGGTCTGTTTTTTTTACGAGCTATAACATGAAAAACAAAATTCTTTGGTTAGGAAATGTCAATTAGATGCATTTGCAGCTACGTAGTATGTTCATGGTTTGCTAGTACGCTATCTGTTTCAAGAATGGAAGTATAATCTTGTCATGCCACCTGTGGAAGTTATGAGTAGAATCGTAGCCCATCAGTTGTCCAGGTCTATGGCCTTGGAGAGCACACTTGTATTTTAAAATTTAGTTCTGCTTGGAACCTAGCTTTTTCTTGAGAATTTTCAGTTCACCTTTGAGGTCCAAATCAAGAGTTAAATATTCAGTACTACAATTCCCATATGTGGTTATTTGGTTACAACGTTTGATGACTAATGGTATCTACTTTGCAGGGATCATCGTGGACATATATGAGGAGTCAGGATCTGTGAAAACGTCAAGAAGATGGAGGATTTTTTGCAAGTAGGTATTAATATGTCATCTTTGATGCTGTGCCGGAGAAACAAGAATAAAGTGACAAGCCATTTGCTGTTTCAAAATATAAGATGCTTTAGCTTTTGTGAACTAATGTATCTATACACCTTATAGTGTTTGTTCACAAAATTAAACATCTTATATTTTAAAACCGGGGGAGTATCTAGGGTGCGGAGGGGCTGGAATTTTGGATGTTTTGAGTTGTGTCAACTTGCTGTGTTAGTCTTGTTAATTTTGGTTGGGAACTGATTAAGAAATATCAACTTGTGCAGTTTGATAAACTTATTAGTTGCTTTTAACTTTTACTTCTAAGTACAAGTAGATTTTTTTTCAACTAAATATATAGCTGCAAAATAATCTTAATTAATTAGGCAACATGGTCAATATTTATAAAGGAGGCGCGACGGCGATGGCGACGACTATATGGGCCCGACCAACCACCGCCCCCTTTTACTCATCCCGGCAGCTCCTCAAGCCAAGTCAGCCTGAGAATGATCCCACGTATCATAATTGCGTTTAAGACGAGGGTTATGATGGAGTGGTGGGTATTTTTCACGCTATTATGATGTATTAGAGTTGTAATATCGTATGTGTATGGTATAGTGTAGTACACCAGCTGTACACATACTCAATCTTTATACAAGCCACATGAGAGACTTTTCCTCACCATATAACACGCAACCGGTGCCTCGAAAGAGGTTATACCATTCCATCCAACAAATTCAACACACCGGAGTTATGGTTTTTTTATCACGAACCCGGATGGTTGTAAATTTTTTAAACCCAAATTGTGGTGGATTTTTGTAATTTTCTCAGTATGCCTCGTGGAAGTACTTGTCCTTGTATCGTTCTCGGGGTGCTCAGCCTCCTCGGGGTCCATGTCGGCGACAACCATCTAGATCTTGTCGATCCTTTTATGCCCTTCTGGCACCGGCGGCACGGGTACGCCGCCCGCGCTGAGCTTCCATGTCGGCGGGCACCGGAAATCCGACGGCGCCGGGTAGCCGGCCTCGTGGAGAAGTCGCGCCTCCCATGGCTAGAGCGACCGGCGGCCGAAGCCGTTCGCCGCTGCAGGGTCGCCGGGATATCTCTCCGCCGTTGCTTCCACGGAGGTCTTCACCTAGAACTGTGTAGATTGGGGAGGAAATGGAGGTGAAGGTATGTGCTCTGAAGACGACGAGGATGGCGAACATTTATAGCCATTTCGGGAAAACACAGTGAGGGCAGGAGGGGTGTAAGACGAGAAAAGACGGGAAGATGGACGGACGGTGACGCCCCATTACGCTGGCACGTGGGTGATTTGACATGCGGCCATTGCTCTGCCTGCCGGTTCGACACCAGAGTCAAGGCGATGAGGATAAGAACACTATTTCCGCTTCTTCCAGCGTTCCCGGGCCACACCCGGCACATTGAATTTGGAACAGGAACGCTAAATAAAAGTTGAATCAAATCCGATGAAAAAACAGATCTTAAGAACACAAGTGGGCAAAATTTTGGCAGTCCGAATGGAAAATTCAGCCCGGAAAGGGCCTATGTGAAAATGCTAGTGGAGATGGGCAAGGCCCTTTGCACGTGGGGCCGGCGCGGTGTTAATTTGCTACGGTAATTTAGGATCTCACCGGGCAGGCCGGGTTAAAACGCCTTGATCGATCGGATCTCATTACAGCCCGCACGAAATTAATCTACCCTAATCCGTGGCTCCAACTCAAAAAAAAAAGTAATCCGTGGCTCACGCTATAAATACACGCCCAGGGCCATCCGTTTTCACCTCCCCTTCAGTCAGTTCTTCCGCCGCCGTTCTACTCGATCTGCTAATTAACCAGGGTACAAAATCTCCTTCTCCTCTTCGATCTTCCTCTTGTCCTATATATTTAGGATTCTGTCTCTGTTATTGTGCGGGAGCTGTTCTAGCCATGTTCTATGATTCCATTAAGATAATTAAATTCCGTCTAATCCCACCATCGCGTATCGTCAAACCCGTGATGTATCGTCAAGGCTGTGTATGTCTAATCCGCTCCTGTATTGTCCAAGATTGTGTACGCCCTATTGTATTCAATGGAGTACCAACCCAACCCGTGGTGTCACATCCCTGTGCGTAGACGTAGACAAGCTAGTTCTGAAAAATTGTAATCCCTCTCTCAAAATAGATCTCGAAAGTTTGTCTAAATTTAGATATATTTATCTTAGTTTGCAGCAAGGAAGGGAATTGTTTGTGATAAAAGAAGAGGATTTTTTTTCTCCTTGTTGATCCTAGCTTCTTAAACTAATTGTTATTTAAGTTGTATTTTTAATTTATATGTTGTGGTATATGCACATTTTTCCTATACATTCTAGGTAAATCATAAAGGAATTGTGACAACTCACAATGGGAGAGCCGATTGACGGAGCTTCACTGGGACGAGTTGGAGCCATGGACCGTGCTAAAGGAGCCCTAGATAGTCTAGTTGGTTAGCACTTGCTTTGCATCACTATTTTCGCACATATTTGACACAATACTCTATATTAGTCCTCCCCACTCCGCTCAACTCCTTTGGCACCCTCTCAGAACTTGCTGGACCACCTCAATCGGAGGAGCCAAATGCCAAGGATACAAGAAAGATGTACGAGCAACATGTATTAGAGGAGGAGGAAGAAGACGCTGAAGAAAAAGATGTATGGCTCACCAAGTATCTGTTTCTAAATCATGAAAAAGATCATCATGCATCGTTTATGTTTTTCCATTGTTGAAGTAACTTGCGACAATGTACAGGAGGATCAAGGAGGAGGGCGAGTATCTGATGACATCTTCAAATACTACGGGTATCGGTGGCCAGAGGTTGTTGGTCTCAAGGCGCAAAAGGCCAAGCGGATCATCGGGAAAGGCAAGCCAGATATCTATTTCGAAGTGGTTTCGCAGAACCAGATGCTAACCATGAGCTACGCCACAAGGCGTGTTAGGCTCATAGTGGACAGATCCAATTGCGTTGTGCGGACTCCCCATGTTGGTTAGCAGGGTGATGTGGCGATGTTGGCTTGCATTGTTCTTAATGCTTCTGAAAACATATGTTTGTGAATAATCTGGGCACCGGAGGATTTTTTTTAGAGTATATGAATGAATCGTTGGTGATGTAGCCCTCTTAATTTGGGGGTGTGCAGGACCTTGCACAGCCTAATATGTTAAATATTTTTCCCTGTGTTTGCATTGCTTGATAATGATAACATGGATTTATCCTTCTTTTTGTATGTACTACTAGGAAAAGCATCGTGGCTAGATAATCCTTGTCTTTGCTCACATTGGTATTTGGATTTTCAGGTGAATCACATTTGATCTTTGGGCACGTCATGAAAATCTTTGAATATATGCATACTTTATCATTGAACACAAGAGATCTTTCACCGTCCTTATAGTTTGGGCGTTTGGCTCACCTATTGCTTTTTTTTTATCAGACCTGCTACATCTCAATCAACTTAATACAAGTTAGTTTTTTAGACATCAGCTTATATAAGTTGTAATATGGGATCAACCTAAAAAATAGAACAGGGGAACAACTCAAGCACGTCTTTTTATAGTATTTTTTTAGGGATCTTTTTATAGTACTTAAATATTTCTAGAGAAATTTAGACCTCTTATGAGGATACGTACAATGGTTTTACCTTAGCAATGCCACGTAGGAGGATTGTTGAGTTGGAGGAGAGAGAACCAAAAAAGACCTATGTCATATATTTAGGGATATCTCTCGCTAGAGACAAGACTAAAAATGATCCATTGTATGCTATGTTTTTTTCATTATATCAAATTACATGTGATGTATAAGATAAGACTGACTATTATACATGCCCTAAGTATTTATTTAGGATAATTTAGAGTTCTTAAGTGAGAGAGGTGGTAAATGCTCTGTGGCCAGCAGTAGCCACAGCAAAATCTGGACGCCGGCCTGGTATACGCGTAGGACGATGGATGGGTCATAGCTTGGCTACGTGTGTACCGGGCCGGCTGTATGAGATTTGAACAGGTCCGTTGACACAGTTTTTGTTTCGATTGGTTGTCTGCAAGAGGCCTATGTTGTGGCCAGCACGAACCGTAAAGCAGTCCGGTGCCAGGCTCAACAACAACGCTCGAATGGACCTTTTTAGCGGGCAGACTCGGGTGAGTGCATAAGTGCACGAACACGTGCAGCGCCGTCTCCTCCCCCCCCCCCCTTTTCTCTTAAACACATCCATGCAAATTGTGATTAGAAATAGAAGGTTCAAATCGAGTCGAGCTCTATATGAAAAAGATGCGCATCAATGATGGGGTTCCATTCTAACCATCAGCTACGAGGTTGCTAAACTGTATCTTCTTAGATTCATGGTTAAAGTTGGAGTTTTTTGTGCTTGTTTTTTAGATTTGTCGCACAAAAGCAGCCGCTCGAAGTGTCCTTTGAGGAGTAACTTGATCTTGTTGTTCCCCACAATTTTTATTTTGCAAGTTTTGCATTTTTATGCGGGTATAGAGATCTCCCTATAGATGGTAGTGTTCCCTGTATATGTACTCTCTCCTCACTCAAACATGCTCGCAGTATCCTCTTTCAATATGCACGCCCTTTGTCCATCTTGTATGGGTGTCAATCCTATACGGGTGTGTACCAACTCAGTCGGAGATCGACGGTCAAGGCAGTGCCACCGACGGCCCTCCTCTCGATAGCCGAAGTTTCTCTTGTGTATCTATGTTTAGTCTATGACATGTGGGCCTTGTTTGCCGGTGATCGGATAAAATGGGTTGCCCCGCTACACACCGATCAGACAGAGGCAGACAAGCTGACCGATTTTGTCCCCGGCATGACCTAGACAGAGTCAAACCGTTTGGATGTCCAGTTTGGGTTGTGCGCTCGAAATGCCTTCCTCACCCCATTCCAAGCCAGACGGCAGCCATGGCAAGAGATCGAATCAACTCGGAACTGAGTCCCTGGATGTAGGTGATACGGGAAGAGGCAACTACTTTCCAAGCGGTGGAACAATAGAGGTGGTCAAGATGGAGGCGGGGACGGAGGCATGATTGAGCATTAAGGGGGGCCAAACATGATTAACCTTTTGTTAGAGGGGGGCAAACATGTAATTTTTTGCTAAATCACACCTAATCTAGCTTTATATGGTTAAAAAAACACTTGCTATACCATGCATTGGGGGCGGCGGGGAGGGCACCTTCTGGTCCCCCTAGCTCCGCCACTGGGTGGAGGTGAGGTAAAGGATGAGATGAATGTGCTCCCAATGGCAACCACACAAATATTGTCATCATCGCTGAAAAACGAAGAGGTATAGTTTGCCTACCAATATTTTATTTCCAAACAACATTCTTTTGCATGTGGTGTGTCGTTGTCTCTTTTAATAAATTATATGGGTTTTACTAATTCTCATTTGACTTAGAATTAAGTTTGAGCTCAGTGAGATCCTAAACAATTGGATATGCATTGCAATTCGTGTATTCTAGAGTTGCAAGTGGTGTCCCAAGTGGGATTTTCAATTGCAAGTGGATTTGCAATTAAGATTTTTATTGCAAACGGGGTTACAACTAAGATACTTCTAGTTATAAGTGGGCTTGCAACTGAGATTGTATGACACCGTCTGACTAAGAATTAAGCTCTTAGTCGATTAAGAATTAGACACACCAAATAATATTATTCTCCTTGTTTCAAATAAATTAACACAAATTCGTGTAAATTCATATGTATCTACACATTGAAATATGTTCTGATACATGCGTATCTAAATAGATCTGTGTGAATTAATTTGAGACTGACGAAGTAATAATATCTTGGTATATAGTCCATAATGGATATTGCTAGATTTGTATTGAAACATATATTTCTTAGTTATACACAGTAATGATATCAATATTATCAAATATTTCTTATATACATAGTAATTTTTAGTCAAAAATAAATTTTAAAAAGCGTGTGCGTTCATTGGAATCACAAAAACCGAACCAAAGCTAAAACCAACGCCAGTTTTTGTAGTAAAGATAGTTTTTACTTTGGATCTCTTTGTATCGTTGTTAATGATTTTTTAATAGATTGGTGGAATTTCACAAACTAATCGAAACTTCGATTTTTTCAAGACCCGCTATTTTTTGGTTTCTATTTATAGTAATCGAATTAAATTTGGTGCAACTAGGTTTTCAGCCACACCAACTGAACAAACCGAACTGTGAAACATGCCATAAATTGGCATAATCCTATCATTCCATGGAGGCCCAGCCGAATTGGAGCTTCTATTGTATGACTTTAGTCGTTGATGCACTAGCTTGTTCTTCTTTTCTTTTTTGGCGGGACTGATGTACTAGCTTGTCTATCAATACTCTCTTATAAAGCAAAATTCTAGTAACGAGTAATAATAATAGTCTATCTCAAGATGCAAGCTATCCACATCAGTCACTATTTTAACCAATCAATTAGCCATGTCATGTCATTAGCATTAATTTATGATATATGCAAGCTATCATGTCATCTACTTTCTGGCCATATAATTGTCCATGCCACCAATTTTTATTCATCGAATACGATAATTTCTGTCAACTAAATTTAGCCTTTTAACCATTTATTTGTTTTATACCTATTCACTTACATAACTAATTTATTAAAGAGATTTTCGCCTCAACGCGTGGGATATTCATCTAGTTCTTAACAGAAATTGAAGCCTGTACAGTAGAACGGTGACGAGGCTGCAACAAGCACCATGCCACGAGCGTTGCAGCCTCCCGGGATAGCAACAGCCTACTATTAGGACATGTACAATAGTGCTGAGTCAGATGTCTGTAAGGGGAGGTTATAAGTGATTTTGATGATGTGGAGAGAAGAGAGTCAGGTTGTCTATAAAGTTGTAGACGGTCTATAAAAATCTTATAAACAGCTTATAGACGGTAACTTTGTTGTTGTACGAGTGATGTCTATAACTTGCACTCACATAGCTATGGCTAAAAATAGATATGTTACAGAGAGACTGTTGTACAAGTTGTCTATAATATTGTCTATAAGTTTTATTACAGACATCACCTGTCTAAACCAATGCTCATATCCTTAGTGCCCTCTGCAGATTTCTTGCGGAATTGATGCCTTTTTTTATGCGTAAATAAATATGTGCCTTTTCTAGTGACACCTACAATTTGTTCAAATAACCAGATTTATTTGGTTTTAACTGAAAACCGGTCCGAATTTTTAATCCCTATACTATGACCGAGACTAGATCAGATGTCGTTCTGAATTTTGCACAAGTGTGTAACATAAAATCACGAAGATCACGTGCGCATTTGTCTGACTGATGTGTAAAATAGAAATTAAATACTTCCGTGACTAAATATTTTGGAATTACATGATTTGTAAATTATATGTCCTTTAAACTGTGACAGAGAAAATAGTATGTTTTGATAGGCTATTTGGTTAGTTTTCCTGAATTCGAGGGCCGTTTGGTTAATTCCGGTCGCACCAATGTATCCACGGTTACATGCAGAGAGTACAATGACCAGTAAAATAGAAGGAATCGGACCGGTTGGTTCCATGCATGGCAGTAGTATGAGTATGACATGTGGGACCGATCGGTCGGCTGTTAAAAGGCCACGATAAATCGATCGGCTCCGATTACAGCACGTCCCAATCAAGCCCTAAGGAATCGATCGGTGACTCGCTATAAATACACGGCCGCACCGCTCATCGATCCCTTCTTCTGTTTCCCCTCTCCCCTCTGCCGCCGCCGTGCCTGATCTGTTAATTATCCATGGTAAGTAACTTAATCTCCTTTCTCTATTCTTCTCTTATTACTATTGAATTTCGTTGTGGTTCGTACCATTTTCTACACCAAGCTAGCGACTAGTCCTCTATTTACATGGCGTTTCCGTCCGTTTAGCGTGATTAAATTTCGACCTAAATGTGTTCTCTATATTCTGTACCATTATCGAAATTGTCTTATTGGTCAAGTTAATTATCAAGGTAAACCAACAAGTCTGTGTGTGCGCGCTATGTAAATTGAGACGGAAGACCTGGTAGTCTATGTGCGTGCCAATTCTACAAAATCTTCATCGAAAAGGGAACCAGTGCTAGCCCATAACATTACTCCGATTATACTTATACCATTCCAATCTCGATGTTCGAGAATAGGTACAGTTTAATTCTATTACTCTCTCCTTCTTAAAATAGTTATCATAAGTTTTTGCCTGAATTTATATGGAGTCGAACACTCATGGACAAAAAAGAACCATCTATTTTTTGACTTAATTTCTTTGTTAGGTAAATATACGAGAGCCAGTCAGCTCCCTGGCCTATGCATCGACTATTATAAACGTGCGTGGCCGCTCATCTGATGAATTAATCTGAGAGAATGATTTGTATTACTACAATAAAACCTCTTATCTTTTAGTTGGACTATTCACTTTGTACTCTTTTTTTGTCTGCAACTTATACCTCTGCCCCATGCACGTACAAAGCTTAATTTTGGTAAATTACATAGGAATTTAGAGAAATCAAAAAAGAGGAGCTCAGTGACAATCGAGCTTCACCGGGACAAGCAACAAGAGCTTTGGGTCCTCCTACAGGTAGACATGGTATGTTTTTGCGTATTTTTGGCACGGTTAATACCCCTAGAACATTATTCTCAACGTTGGAATAGACCCCCTTGACCCCTTCTTAGATCTTGTTGAAGCACCTCCGCTAGAGGAGCAGAAGGAAGTTGCTAATATTACAACAATGATGCTCGAAACACATGCGGCATCATCATGCATAAAAACAGAGGTATATGGTTTGTCTATCACTTTTTTTGTTTCTTCGATATATGCTACCACTTTGTTGTTCCTTTGATATTTACTCCTTCCATCCCGAAAGAAGTGACTCAGATTTATCTAGATTCATACGTATCTAGATGGGTTTTAGTGTGTAGATATATACCACTAGACAAAAAGTCTAGATATATTCGTATATAGATAAATATGTGACATCTGATTTGTGATAGAGGGAGTAACATATATGAAGTGTGTACACATTTTTATTTTGTAACGTTAGTGCAGATATCTTTCATCTTCTCATTACAAACATAACATGGAAGTTTGTTCCTCCTTTTTCTTATTTTTTGCGGGTACTGAAGTTTTTTACTTGATCCATGTTATATTCAGATTCAAGGAGGCGAGGCAGAGCGAATAAGGCATCGATCATTTGATTCATATTTTTACAAATACCATGGGTGTTCCTGGCCAGGGGTAGTTGGTCTTACTGTAAACAAGGCTAAAAGGATCATCGGAAAAGGCAAGCCGGAACTCCGCTTCGAAGTCCTTTCGAAAAACTCAATGCGGACCTGCGAATATAGATCGATGCGTGTCAGGCTCATCGTGGACAAATACAAACGTGTGGTAGAAACTCCACATGTTGGTTAGTTAACCAGAGTGGGTTAATAGACCAACAGAGTACTTTGTAGAGACTTGAGCTTAATTTAGATGTGTCAAGTGAAAGAATTTTTTTTTCTTTCCCATGCATGTATCTAAGACAAATAGTTTATATGCTTACTTTTTTTGGGAGCCCGACGGAAATGTTGTTTTTTCACTTAGAAGAAAAGAGATACTACATGAGGGTGTGTTTTAAAGGGAACTCGCCAAAACCGTGAACACTAAAAAACCGGCAGATCTCCCAACACGGATTTGTGACGCCAAAGAGGCAAAGACCATGTTCATTGCATGATATCCTTGAAAACATGAGTTGAAATTGAGGCGGTTTGAGAGGAAACAAATTTTCATAATGAGAATCTACTCCCTTTGTCTGAACGTAGACGAAGGTCTGAATTCTACGCAATTTTTTCTTCAGTAATTTAATTGAATTATATGTACATTATATTTTTTGGGGAGCAGTGGTATCTTTTGTCCATCTGATTCGTAGCTGAGATTTGTTTACAGGTAAAGAATTTATGCACTAACTAATTATCCTAAATCCTTAGCTTGGCTTAGGACAGGAGTAGGCCACAGAAAAAAAAATTCCACGCGAGCAGGGTCTTTAACTCAAGACCTCTTGGCTCTGATACTATAAAAAATTTATGCACTAGCCAATTATCTCAAAAGACCAATCTAATGGAAAAAGCTAGGCGGTGTATTTATATGGGCAGTGCTTTACGGCTTTGTCTGTAGATCTTGTGCCCGGATTTCCTTTCTAAATTGTGTTAGATAGATCTCAACGTGACTGAGTCCAACGACCCAGCACGCCCCTATTCGCGCCCTGATCGGGGGCGCCCAACCCTATCTGGTTGGCGGGCCCCTGTCGCCGCGCTATATAAAGTGGTAGGGGGCTGGCAGCGCACGGTACGAGGTTCACCGTTGTGCCAACGCCCCCACCTACATCCCTACCGATCTAGGGTTTTAGTGCGAGTCGACGGGAAGCACCGCCACCACCGCACACCCACGCCGTCGCCCCTTTTCTCCCCGTGGCCAACGATGGCGGATCCAGCTCCGGCACCAGCTCGGGCATCCCCTCTGGCTCATGTCTATCGAGCCAGGGAGCAGGTGGTCTCCCTATCCCTCTCTCTCTCTCTGTTTTCGATCTAAGAAAGGTAAAGTACAGTGCTATTGATAGATCTAGACTAGATCCATTACAAGATTGTTTTAACAAATTGTTCTTTTTTTCTATGTCGCTGCGTGTATTAGTTTTTATTTCCTCCAAGCTTCCAAAACCTTCACAGAGGTAGAGGCCGCATGGGGAGACCCAAGGATTGGCGAGTTCCAGGTTCCAGCTCTTCGTCGACGAGCGCTCAGACGTGTTTTTCTGCTGATAACCCGGGACGCTCCGGCTGATTTCTCTCATTCACGAGACATGGAATTTAAGTAACCCATTCTCTCGAAAAAATTGATAGTTTAATAGTGGATATTTTTTGAAATGGAGACAAAAGCTTTGTTTCAATCTATTAATTAATAAGAAGTTTGACAAAGAAAAGTAGTCGGAAATTTCGCAATGCGTGTTCCTGCACAAGTTTCAGCTCATTAAACTCTGGTTTACAAGATTTTGAACATGTAAACAAGGAAAAGCAACACTGTAATTTTAGTTTTGGAATCATCTAGACTGGGTTCTCCCGTGTTTCTGTTCGGTTCTTCGTCAATATCAGGTTACAAGTTCTGGAACATGTAAATCATCACAACCAACGCTGTAATTAAGTTTTGCATTCTTGTAGATGGATCTTTTACTATTGATTGTGGGTTTTCACCTTTTTATGCTCTATTATGCAGAAAATCGAAAGGAAAATAGTCCAAACTCTCAAAATTTTCTTGCGCCGATGGAATGAATGATCCGAATAACCGTCGATTCCGTTCACACTCATCTCTGATGTGTTGTAACTTGTAACAGTGTTTTTGTGCAGGGTTTTCTGTTCACACTCACCTTTGACGGAAAATTCATCCGCGAGAACCTTAAATGTACAGATTGGAAGGTTTTCGGCTATGTTTCGGTCTGTAAAACCGGTTTTTCGTAGACTATAAACATGTTTTATAGTTTATGTATTTACAGGTATCGTTAGACATGCTCTTATGTCTTGGCAGGTGGTCCATTTTGGCATCGAAACCGTCACTGCGATGTCGGCTCTAGCTTGTTCTAGGAAGAACAAAAAAAAAAGCTCGACGAAATTGGGACTTGGGTTTTCCTATCTTGTCGAGCTGGGCCTCGTTTTTCTGGTTTGGACGGTGCACTTGCGTTCGTGCAGGTCTGGTGTGTAAGCCAAGCAAGAGGACATGCTGGGAAAGCTAAATTAGAACATCTGAAATGGCGACCAACATTAAAAGCTCTTGTTACAATGAACTCGAGTGTTTCAATGGCAAGATGAGCCGAGCATCAGCTGTAGCCAATGTACGAGATGCACAGCAATACTTAGGTGGTTGAGCTACACCTGCAAAAGTCATCTGGTTTTTTCGTAAACTGTTATTACACCTGCATCTACGCTATTTACTCTCCTTGATGGATGGCACGTCAATAAGGAGAGTCCAAGTGAAGCTTCCATCTTTGGAGGTATTAGGCGTCCGCTCGAGACGCGATCTTGTTGTTTAGGGCGGGTGGAGCACGCGGAATGCGGGGTTGGAATGCTTTGTTGCTTTAATTACTCGTGTGATTAATTAAGGAGTGTTAAGGGAAGTTTTTTTTCTTCTTCGCACTGCTCAAATATTCTTTGAATTATGCTCAAATATTTCATGAGTAACTGAATTTGGCTGCTGGTTTTTTGTGCGGATCATACGTATCACTAGAGACTCTAGAGTCAAATCTAACGGACGAGCGAGTATGACCCGTTCCAAGATTGCGTACGGCACGTACTGGCGCGTATGCACGTCATGGCTTCACATCACCTCGTGCCCGCCGCCGCCGGACTCAAGCACACTATCATCGTCCCCAGCGAAGATGCCCGTCTGGGACACCCAGCCCTCGATCATCTCCTGCGCGGCGCGCCCGTTGCCCGCCGGCACGAAGTGCCCGGCCCCGTACACCACCACGTGCGCCAGCGCGCCGTGGCTCTGCACGTACCCGGCGAGCTCCCTCCCCCCTTCATCACCTCCGGCGATCCGCCACACGGCGCGCTCGGCCTCCCGGAACGCGGCGATGCCGTCCCAGTCAGCCTCCGCCAGCCACACCTCCACCGACGCCACCCCGTCCCGCAGGTCCTGGACGCCCTCGTACAGCAGGACGCGCATCCCAGGAGTCCGCAGCAGCGCCTCCACCTCCGGCCTCGCGCTCTGCATCCCGTCTTCGCGCAGCGCGGCCGCCACCGCAGCCGAGCACGCCTCGAACACCACGTCCGCCCTCGCCCCCAGCGCAGCCTTGACGCCGGCTTTGTTGACGAACCGCTCCAGCGCGTCGGCGTCCAGCCACCGCCCCTCGTTCACCACGTCGAAGAGCGTGGGCATCCCGATCGCCTCCTGCAGCCGCGCCACCACCCGCGCGCGCGCGTCCGTCGCCTCGCCCCACCGCTCCGCCCTCGCCAGCGCCGCGGTCTCGGCCTGCAGCGCCTCGAGCTCCCTTCGCTGTTTCGCGTTGATGAGGCCCATGAAGTAGGCCGTGTCTGCGAACGTGGCCACCTGCGCCACCGGGTCCACAAGGCCGTTGCCGATGGCCACGCCGCGGAGGCTGACGCGCATGTGCGGCGGCAGCGCCGTGTTCGCCGCGAGGATGCGTGACGCCGCGGCCGGCACGTACTTGCCGGCGTAGCTCTCGCCAGCTACGAAGAAGGGGCGCGCGCGGAAGTGTGCCGGGTGAGGGAGGTCGTAGAAGGCCTGGAGCGCGGCGAGGGTGTGATCCGCGATGACGGACTGGTTGGTGGGGATGGCATCGGCGGACGGCGCGGCGCTGAAGCCAGTGCCGAGCGGGCTGTCGAAGAAGAGGAGCCCGAAGCGGCGGTTCCAGGCGAAGGGGTTGGGGGAGACAGCGCCGGAGGTGAGGAGGGAGTAGGGCCCGATCTGCATGAAGTTGCTGAGCTGGCCGGAGCATCCCGGGCCGCCGTCGAGCCAGAGGATGAGCGGCGTGTCGGCCCGCGAGGCGTCCTGCGGGTCGGTGGCCTCGTAGAAGGCGAAGAAGAGGGAGGCGTTGGTGTTTGTGGACGGGTCGACGGGCAGGTAGCCGGACCTGGTCGGGAGAGCTTCCACGGGAATCGCATCGGAGGGTGAGGAGGAGTTGACCACTGTAGCAAGAAGGGGAAGGAGAAGGAGCTGGAACGGGCGCGGGGAAGGGTGCGATGCCATGGCGTCAGTCCGTCACCGTGCCTTGTCACGATGCGGGTTCCCTATATATAGCTGCAGGCCGTAGGAGTAGTATTTTGGGACAGAGCTTCAATGACTCTGTGTACCAAAGTACTTCGCCTACGTGAGCACCTTCCACTCAAGATTCAAAACTTAAAATTCAAAAAAACTGTCCAGGAAAAATTGAAAAAATCCAGTAAATTCATACTTGTTCCACTATGTATTCTGGAAAAGTTTCGTTTGTTTTAGATACTGTACTACGGATCAGAGGATGCCGTGGCAAGTGGCTCGATGAAGCTGGCCATAGTGTTTTGTGCATTGTCATCGTCATCATCATCGAAATCATGGATGCAACGTCTCTCCGACGGTACTAGGCGGAGTCGCTAGCTAGTCAAATTCAGACCCAGGTGTGGAAAACAACAGATCCAAGTCACCAAGAACAGATCGAATTCGTTTTTACAAGCAACAATTCAGTGCCATGCCATTCCAACCACTAGCTAGCACACCCTCCACACGCCGGCGCCAACCTTACTTCAAGTGCGTGCCGGTATGGTTGCTAGACTAAGGGGATATTCGGTTTCTGGCCAAACTTCGGCAATTGTGGCAGTCATACAGGTGTGGCTAAGAAAATGAATGCAACAAATGTGGCAAAACTTGGCGTGGCAAGCCAAAAGTATGGCGAAAAACCATACACATACCAAACATTGGAATTGTGGCTGGAAACCAAACACCCTCTACCAGTCAGCTTAAAAATCAGGGGAGGAGGCCCAATCTCGGTCTGTCTATTTCCTTGTGTAAAGCCTAGGGACGAGATGCAACACAGAAGTTCAAATATATAGGTAAGTATATTAGTATATGATGAAATAAATCATATGATGATCAATGGACCATCTCTTTAATTAATCTGTCGAAGATAGTGCAGAGTTATCTTCGATTTGGGCTGCCGTTTCCAAACAGGCTCTAACCGGGTAAAATTTCACCCTAAATAACTCATGTGACTAACCCCATAGGTACAGAGACCTTCTCTGTCTAGTGTAAAGCGCTAAAGCCTAGAGAGGAGATGGAAGAGGACCAGCCGGAAGCTGCTGCCTGAATCTTTGCATCCCTCTCGTCCAGATGATGATCATCCGGCAATTATTTCAGACCAGATTGCGCCATCTGTTACTACTCCAGGTACCAGGGGCAGGTGGGCAGCAGCTTCAGCTTCAGCCAGGCACCGGATTCACAAACTCCAAAGACATGCTGCCATGCCCCCCCCCCCCCCACTTTTTAAGACGCTAGCTCTGCTAGTACATCCTGGATGCTCCAAATGGCACCGCCGCGGCACCAACCTTCCTGTGGGCGCCAGTGCCGGCCGATGCAGTGGCAGCAGCAACGATGCCATTGAGCGACCTCGTGTATATGTCGGTCGTCTCCGCCGCTAGTCTGTCCAGCGGGCTGTTCTTCGACGCTGCTGGGAGATGGTGGTAGGGGGCTGATGCTCTCATGCCTTGAGCAGCAGCATTAGGTGTCAGGCCTTTGGTGTGTGCACAAGCATAGCCCGCCATGGCCTGTGGTTGCCCAGCACCAGGGAGCTGATGATGATACCCGTATGTTTGTGGCATCTGTTTCTGCTGGGGAGGGTACCCTGAATAAGGGTACTTGCCGCTTCCATTTTCATAAGGGAAGGCTGAACCAGCAGCTCTTCCTGGCCCTGCTGGAAGATACAAAATAATCTTAGAGATGAGAGTTTACAGGTTGAACCATATCGACAAAACATGTATAGTATATAACACACCTGCTTGTGCCGTGTGCGTGACCTGAGCACCACTGGGAACATTCCCAGGATACCTTCCTGCCTCGTTGGAGATTGGTCTGCCCCTCGATGAGGCCATGGGAGGTTGTGCCTTGGCAGGAATAGGAGTTGAGTGAACAACAGTGGACCTGCAGAAATGAAGTTGTAGATTAGCAACAACACAAAATTTTCTCCATTAAAACATGTAATGATGATGATTAAAGGGCAGAAGCACATGTAAGTGCACTATGCCGAGTCACAAAAAAGTAAAACAAATAATTAAGTGGGTCTCAAGTATCAACATTCTGAACGCATACTAATCAACTCCCACTTAGATCCCGGGGACCTCACCAAACATTTGACAACCTACATATCAATTCTATCCCCAACTCCATTGAAAAAACCGTGTATTCCAGTATTGCCCTTAAGTTCAAATTGCACATTAACTTTGAACTAGATTACAACAGTAGATCTTTGAACTCCTGTGGTCACATAGACCCCAGTCACTTCACTCTCAAGTTTATATAGTCCACTTCACCTTCCAGAGAATCAAACTTACCAAATTCATAAGATCATTATTGTTTCATATTGGACAAGCAAACCATCTTAATATGGAGCAAATGAGGAATGCACTTCAGAGTGCGCCATGAAGTGGTTGGCAGACAGGTAGATAACATAGAAGGAAAAAAACTAACACGGTACCAGAATATTACCTAGGAAGGGATGCATGTTTTCTATCTGCTAGAACAGGGCCACTACCATCGTTTTCTTCAAGATGAGAAAACTGCTTCTTAAACTGGTCAACAGCACTGACAAACATAACCACAAAGTACTGAAGTCAGTAAGAGTTGACAGTGACACAAGTAACAAACATGAGGGAACACAACAATAGAAAAAGTAAAACCTTGGGTAGAGAAAGGTTGTCCTCTCTGTGCCGTCTCTGTAGTCCTTTAGCAATTGCGGATGGTATTCTAGTATCTCCTGGAATATCAGCTCCCTTATATCATCCTTCGACATTCTTCTATGCTCAAAGTCAAACTCCAGCTTTCTGATTGGCTGACAGGATGGTTCTCTCTCAGGCTTGGAAAGGCCTCTAAAGTATGGATCAGTCAATGCCTGACAAAATATAAATATTACAGGAAACATTACAACTTACTCCATACAAGAATAACAATACTAGTGCTGCAAGAAACCTCAAGAGGCATGACATGACAGAGAGAAAAAAATCAGAATGATAAATAGCACAACAGACTACCTCTTCTGCAGTTAGACGGTCCTTTGGATCAAACGCTAATAGCTTTTCCAAAAGTTTTAGTCCCAAAGGATCTGCATTGGGAAATTTCTGGGAAAATGGAACTGGGTCTTTCTTTCTCATACTGCTCAAGTACCTTCTCGCTTTTTCATTCCGGACCTGGAAAGGAACAAAAACAATAAAGTCAAATTTTGTGGTCACTGAAAACGTTCAACAGATAAACTAATATATATATATATATATACTCTTCCCCTGAATTTAGTACCATACCCGAGAAATTGTATCCATGGAAGGTGTTCCTAGAAGATCAGTCATTAAGTCTAACTGATGGACAACATTTTTCCCAGGAAACAAAGGCTTCCCTGTCAGCACCTCAGCAAAAATGCACCCAATGCTCCAAATGTCAATGGCAGGTGTATACTGCATTTCAAAGGAACAAAGAACCCGAAACAGATTAAGAAAATGCAAATAAGCAAAATCCTGGTAATGATTAAAGGTGCTTTTGGTGTTCCTGGAAGTAAAACCAGGGCATTTGATTGTTGTTGAAGTTACTATTGAACAGGACAGTGATCCAATATTCATGTAGACCACGTAAGGAATGATGCTAAGATCCAATTCATGGATGAAAACAGGCCAGGTAATATAGAATAAAAAATATATGACTGAACAGATCTAAAACCATAGCAATTTATGAATTCAACCCTTTTAGTATGGAACCAATATAACAGGAAGAGGTACATAGTGCATTTGAGTTTTCATCAGAGAACCTATCAGTGCAAATACTATGTTCATATAATAAAAAATTGATAACCCATGGCATGGAGCAAATCAACCATACCCCACACTATGTCACAACTGATAACTGAATAAAGTTCACGATATGACAATTATAAGCATGTTTTTTTGTTACATTATAGCCTATCAATAGATTAAGCTCCCTATTATGTTTCTTCCTTTAGTAAGCATTAATTTGAAGCCTCACCTTTGTGAAGAAGGATCCACAGAGCTCTGGAGCTCTATACCATCTTGTTGCCACATAATCCTGCAGGGCATACGTATGGCATCCATAAATTCTGATTCTTAATCCAGTCTATTACTGGAAACATGAAACTGAGTTTCTACTAACATACCGTCCAGAAGACTGTCGTTGGGGTATCGTTGAATGCAACTCGTGCTAGTCCAAAATCACATATCTTCAGTTTGCAGTTAGAATTTGCTAAAATGTTCTTCGGTTTCAGGTCACGATGATAAACACTAGCTGCGGTTATATAAACAAACTCAGTATCAGCAAAAACTTTGGTTATAAAAATAGAATATGCAGTAGATTACAGCACAACATTAGAAGAAAACATCATGACATAATATCTTCAGTGTCAATTCAATGCCTACGGCAAGTAATTGGACAAGATTCCCAACAAGCAATCAGATTGCAGTGTCTACCATATAAAGGTAAAAACAATGGAAACACCAACATACTTCATTTTCAAGAGGTGAAAAAAGGTTGCACCAAACAATAGTCTGGTACTTATCATAATCACAATTTACATTCATCATTGCTATGGATGACATTTGGCTCAAAAGGAAAGCATTTTCAGGAAACTCACAGAATGTAGATTAACATATGTAACGATATTATATGGTCATATTTAAAAGTGCTGAAAGGGATGATATATATTTATATTAATTTTCTTCTCTAGGTTGACTAAACTTGAAACAAGCCACACTTTGGTAAATAAAGTATCAACTGAGCATTTGTTGACTAACCCACAGTGTAGATTATGTAGCTCTGCTCACTGAGGAAGACGTAACTGACCTACCAACTGAGCATATACGTATGGATGTTATACGGTCATATTTAAAAAGTGCTGAAAGGGATGATAGATATTTATTGTTAATCATCTTCTCTTGGTTGGTTGATTACACTTGAAACAAGACACACTCTGGTAATTAAAGTATCAACTGGGCATCTGTTGACAAAACCCACACTGTCGATTATCTAGCTCTGCTTGCTGAGGAAACCATAACTGACCTATCAATGAACTTATCTTAGGAAACCATAACTGACCTATCACCAAACTTATCTTATATTGAAGAACAAGCCCCTGGGGTGACTGTTTGAAAGACAAGTGAAAGGGGGACCTGACCAACTACATACAAGTGTAGACTACACCACACACACGCTACCTCGAGGGTGAAACATCGTCCTCCAAAGCAACAATAGACTTGGAAGGGAAATGATTGCCTACCAGTATGAATGTACTTGAGGGCTCGGAGCAGTTGGTAGAGAAAGAACTGGTAATGCTCCTTCGTCAAGTCATCATTGGCCTTAATGACCTGGTGGAGATCAGACTCCATGAGCTCAAAGACCACATAAATGTCTTTGAAGTCCTTCCTCGAGGGAGGCAGCATAATGTGCTTGATCTCGACGACATCGGGATGCCTCAGGAGCCTAAGGAGCTTGATCTCGCGGAGGATCCTCGCGGCGTCGGAGACATGGTCGAAGATGTTGTGTATCTTCTTGATGGCCACCTTCTGCCTGGTCTGCAGGTCGAGCGCGGAGCACACGACCCCGTAGCTCCCCTTGCCGATGACCTCCTGGATCCTGTACCGGTTCGCGTCGCCATACTCCGTGAAGAAGTCCACATCCGCAGGACTCTGAAAAAAAATGAGCACACTACTGAATAAGCAAAGTGCCAAAACACAACTAGTATTAAGCAGAAGATTGCCACTGGGGCGAACTTGTAAAGGATCAGTAATGGGGGGACACTGAAATGGCACAATGATTGGTGGGGTTTAGATAATCATTTGCAGATGGACAGAGATTTGGAGTGGCCACACCGCAACAGAACCAACCATCAGCAATAATCAACAAGTTCGTGCTACTACTGAATTCGGCTTGCTGGTGGGCACATGAGCGGGCTCTCCCCCAACAAGAAATTGTATAGCTTTTTGCGGCACCGACTGGGAAAGGTAACAGCTTGGCGGTGTTGTATATTGATTTGTTGGTACCACCAGAACTAGGCATCTGGATTCTGGAAGCGGCAAGGGCGCGGTCAACTTTCGCATGTGAGCATGAGCTGTTGTCGGTAACTCTCGACGCGGCATTGGAACCGACGGCATTTGTTTGACCACGGGAATACACCAGATCAAACGTTGTGGACACGAGAAAGGCCGCCGAAACTGAAATCACATCGGAACAAGTGAACGAAACCTTCGAGAAAAGTTGAAAATACGGTAGCCGTCCCGTGATTCAAACAGCAGTGGCTCTTCTGCATCCATGAAGTGAAACCTGCAGAAACTACCGCATTTGAACCTACCGCACGGCTAGATCGGAATCAGACATTTGGGCTGCGCGAAGGGGGGGACGCCGGCACTAGAATCTCGGAAAAGTTCCGGTGAAAAGAGGTTTGAAAACACGGCGGGCGAACGATTCGGAAAACGTGGTGGTTCGTCTGCGCCCTAGGGCCGAGATCAACAGGAGATACCGTAAGACAGGGGAGAAATCGAGGGGGGCGGAGACGGGACGGCAACCCACCTTGGTCCGCTGCTGCTGCATTCCGGATTCCCGGATGGGTCGATCTCCCCGCGGAACGGAGCCGCTCCAGACGCCTGTCCCGGCGGCGCCTCCCGATCGCCGAAACCCTACGCGGCGCCTCGCCCGCCTCCGCCGCCCCAAATCCACACACCGGGCGGCAAGCCGAGACGAACCCGGAGCCGCTGGCCGGTGATGGACGGATCAGGGCCTCCCTTCGTCCCTCACCCCCGATCTCGCGGCGGCGCCGACGGGTGAGAGAGAGAATCGAAGAGAATCGGAGGAGGGGGAGGTGGGTTTCCGTGCGTTGCTGGTGGCCGTGGCTTTCCTCTCCTCTGCTGCCTGCCGACTTGCCGTTAAATGTACAGGGCTGGATTTGTTCCCGTCTTCCTCCGCTTTCCTCTTCTTATGCGTTACGCTGGGGCCACATGGACATGGCATCGGAATCTGACAGTGGGCCCACGCGCCTCCGGGCCGTCCGATCCGCGTCGTCAACCACCGCTCGTCTCTCATAGTGCTCTCCGATTGGGTTTCAAATATGTGGGAGGGGGAGGAAAACTGTCACTTTTGCGGGAGATTTACGACCAGGAGAGGAGAGAGTCCGAGACGCATCGCCGCACATGCACGTCACATGATCCTGCTTCCTTCTCTGCTAGCCACACCATCGCCGTGACGCTGTACCAAGCATCGCTGGAGCTCAGGAATCTCAGCTAAATTTCTACTAGTATAAAAGTTATGAACACGGTTTTCATTCAGTCCACACCCTTGTAATCATCTTTCTAAACATCTCTCTTTTTTTTCCAATCTTAACGCAAAGATATGCAAGCTTAAGGGTGTAAATAATGGATCGGAATCGGATTTTGCTCGTAGTACAACATTTTGAAACCATTGGATTGTCCTAATTAATTTTTGGATTATCCATCGGATTATCCTAATTAATTTTTGCATTATCCTAATTAATTTTTGGATTATCCATATCCGCATGCTAATTACTACTCCCTCTGTTTTGAAAATATAAGATGTTTTAGGTTAATAAAACTAATATATCTAGATAACTTTCGCATTTGACCTGCCTGCCTAAAAGAGTTGGCAAAGAACGTGGACGCGCAAGCCTCGCGTCGATCGCAGTAGTAGGT
Organism: Avena longiglumis; assembly: GCA_030063025.1. Classification (NCBI taxonomy): domain Eukaryota; kingdom Viridiplantae; phylum Streptophyta; class Magnoliopsida; order Poales; family Poaceae; genus Avena; species Avena longiglumis. The sequence goes on from CP125974.1 coordinate 559,412,892, forward strand.
TATTAATCGGGGGTTGTGGTCAGGCTCGTAGACATGGCTTTCTCGGTCAGCACGAGTGTGTCCGGCGGGGGATAAATTAGGTGGCGGGCAATCCATCCATCCATCCATCCATCCATCCGTGATCCGTGACGACAGAATTGAAACGCCAACCAATACTTAGTAGTATGTAAAATCTGGGAGGCCGTCGTTGGGCTGCCTTCAAGCCACCGTCGTCACTCGTCACTCGTCGGACCTGCCATCGCCCGGACACGGACAGTAGCCTACCAGCTACGAACGCACGCACGCACGCACGCACGGCCGGTGATGGAGAATTGGGGATGGATATATCTACCGAACGGAGCTGCTAGGTTCAATGGTTCATTTTCTAATTATTCTCAGAAATGTACTACGACGCGACAGCTGCACGTTGGTACGCCACATGCCACCGTCGGAAACGTACGTACGCCACATGTTAGGAGGATAAATATACGGCCACCGATTTTTACTGCCCGATGCAAGTACGTAGACAGTATTCAAGTAGGGCGTCGCAGAATTTCCATGTTCATCGGAATCGTCATAAACAATACTCCTATATGCAATGGCCAATTATTCAGATCCGTCACCAAGTCGCACCAGTGCCGTCGCTCGCTGCTCCCAGTAGTATAGTATTGGTGTACGTACGTATACATTAACTAATCGATTAGGCAGTGAGAGAGCAACACTTGGTCTATTTTTTAATACGTATAAAGAGCAATAAAAAATGGAGAGAGAGAGAGCATTTATTCGAAGTGTAAAGGGCCAAGAAGCTTCTGGCACCGACGAAAACTCGTGTGGGTGTCTCTTCATCTCTGCTCAACTGGATCCATCCATCCATCCATCCCAGCGGCCACCTACTGCTACTGCTTCACTCGGTTCTGCCTCATTCTCCACCAGAAACAATGCATCATTATTACTAGTAGACAAAGAAAGAGATGAAGCTGGGCTAGACCCACCTGTGGTTTGGCTGCCGCGGCAGCGCTTTTGCTCTTGTTCAGTCAGAGTGAAATTGGGGATGAACCCAAGAACTGAACGGAGGAAAAGTGGTTTTGCGATTGCCCAAAACTTACACAGCTTTTCTGCTCTTGTTCTTCTGCATTTATTCAGGTTATTACAAGAATGGAAGACCACGATCCATGTGTTAGTGCCATCCCAGGAACAGATCATGACCTCGCTACCATTTGTTAGAAACTGGGAGCTGGGCTCTCTTAACACAAAACAATAATTCAAAACGGCCAAGTTCTTCGACCGACGGAACTGAAGAAACATCTAACACTAGGATTGACATCAGGATTTATATATCACCATAAGAATGTTACTAATGCATATTCATACTGCGATGGTAAATGGAAGTACACCAAGTTTTTTTCTTTCCGCCACTGGAATAAAAAAAAAATTAACTACCGTGGTGTGTGCGTGACCTGCTCTCAGCTCTCTTGTTCTGGAGATGCTTTTGGTCAAACTCTTTTGGTTTGTAATCTGCAATTCAAGTCTTTTAGCTTTCAGTTTGAACCTTATCTGTAGGAAAAATAGTAGTACATATGGTTTCATTTTTTTAATGAAACAGAGACGGGGAGCGATCCCTTTTACTCTAAAACAATGTGGTTTTGCACTGCCCAAAACTTCCGCGGCATTTCTGCTCTAGTTCTTCTCCTTTTATTCAGGTTATTATTACAGTACAAGAACAGAAAACGTCGATCACAATCTGGGTGTTCATGCTCCCACGAACAGATCATGACTTAGCTACACCGTATTATAGAAACTGGGAGCTAAACTCTAACTGAAAACGCTAACCGAAAAAGGGTAAGTGCAAAGACTGACGAAACTCCGAAAACGGGCAAGTGCAAGACTGACGAAACTGAAGAAACACCTAACACTATAGTTTTTTTCTGAGACAGAGATCTACCATATTGTACTTGACATCAGGGTTTATAAAACATAAGCATGTTAATGCATATTCATACTCCGATGGTAAATGGAAGTACAAGGTTCTTTCTTTCCACCACTGGAATAAAAAAAAATTAAACTACCGCTATCTGTTATACTAAAAGAACAAGATTTGATCTTTCGCATACACCCATAAGTACGTAAGTATTTACCTTGCAGTTACACGAGACGCGAAGAACGCTGTTTATACATGGACACACACTAGTCGATCCTCTCGAGATTGTACTTCACCATGTTCTCCAGGGCGCTCCTGAAACTGCTCCTAGGAAGGCACTCCAGGTTCCGGAGAGCCAGGTCACCCTTCTCCTTGGCGAGCTCCTGCGCCCGCCTGATCCCGCCGCCCCGGTGGACCAGCTCCATGGCCGTCGCCAGCGACCCCGTGTCGCTGAACTCCGAGTCGATGAGCTCCCTCAGCTCCGGCTCGTCTTGCAGGGCGAAGATGACCGGGGCTGTCAGGTTGCCCTTGGCCAGGTCGCTGCCCGCCGGCTTGCCGAGCTGCTCGGCCGACTGGGTGAAGTCGAGGATGTCGTCGACCACCTGGAACGAGAGCCCCAGGTTCCTGCCATACTCGTACATCTGCTCGCATATCGTGGTGCTGACGCCGCTGAATATGGCTGCGGACCTAGTGCTCGACGCGAGCAGGGAGGCGGTTTTGTAGTAGCTCTTGAGCAGGTAATCATCCAGGGTGACATCACAGTCGAAAAGAGTTGACTGTTGTTTTATCTCACCGCTAGCAAAGTCCTTGATCACCTGTGACCACACCAATAGTTTATAAGAAAATCTTACATAATTGTTTCATAGAAGAGAATGAAGCTTGCTTCAGTCATTCAGTACCTGGCTGATGAGCTTTATGACCTCAATGTTTTCTAGATTTGCAAGAAACCAAGAAGACTGTGCAAACATAAAATCGCCAGCTAGCACAGCTATCCGTGTTCCATATAGCTGATGAATGGTCTCTTTCCCTGCCAACAGTCGGATCAAGTTTAGAATAAAAAAAGCCAATTTCTTTATCACCTCATTAAACCATTTTACTGAAGAAAGAATGCAATATTATTGAAATCTTGCAGATTTGTTTGTGCATAGCATCATAATGCATACCTCTTCGCATCCCACTATCATCTATGACATCGTCATGTATTAAACTTGCAGTGTGAATCATCTCTATGATCTCTGCCAAGCGTTGATGCTCTGTAGTTAGCTCCCTGGAATGCAAATATATAAAGGTCTGAGTGCATAATCGTAAGAATAATAAACAATGGTAAGGCTGCAACAAGAAGAGGAACTTACGATAAACCAGCTAATTCTGCAGTTGCTCTGGACACCAGAAAAACCAATGCTGGTCTTAGTCTCTTTCCACCAGCACCAAAAATTTGTTCTGCGGCAGAAACTAGAACTGGATTTTCTGCACCAATAAGCTATTGAGGCCATGTCAGCTACTTAGTAGTTACTGTGGATAATAGGAACTCAGCAGGAACTGGTCTAGAAAAACCGTATGTCAAAAGCTAGTGTTGTTATGCATATTTATCTATTTGATATGTGCTCTCAAGTTTGTTGTTTTAATTACACCAACAGAGACGACCTATCTCGAAAAAGACAGCTACTCACTTGCGGTGCTACTAAGCTCCAAGTCATCAATTATGGGGCCAATACACGATTAGGACAGTTCAAGAGGCGTGCATCAGTATTAAGCTGTAACTGTCTTTACTCATATCTGTAGACTGTAGTCATGCATATTATGTGGAGTCCACTTCTAAATGAACAGGCACACCGGTGCACACTTGTGCATAGCAAATGATGATGGCTTATTCTGTTTTAGCCCGAAATGTATATGTCCCTTGTAACTCTATGAACTTAGAACGATTCGTGAAATCATAGTTGCTACTGCACGGTTCTCAATCCATCTATGTACTTTCCGTCAACATCTGTGGTCTATAGGGAGGAAGTTCCGGCTATACAGCAATTACCAATTAATACTGGTATTGTTAGTTTGGCAATCAAAATGACTACTATCCAAAGTACAAACATAGGTACTTGACAATCCTAGACAGGAATAAATTTTCAGGTGTTCTCTTGATATTCTTATGAACATCATATAAGAAATTGTAATCAATTTCAGGACCAAGGCAAATCCTGGATGGCGTCGCTAGCGAAAAACAGTATACCAATAGGACTGCCGCACATGTCCCAGATGAACTTCCTATGCAATTTCATAATATGATCAATGTGAGCCTACATGAGTGCATCTTCTACAAAGCAATCTGGAGCAAACTTAACAAAGGCCTCGGCAAGACGCTCACCGATTTCAGATTGTTGTTGAGCTTCAGCAAGTCGTCCGAGACGACGTCCAGCAGAGACGAGACGGAGAGGCGCTCAGGGAGCCTCGCCGTCGCCGCACTGGCGACCGCCTCTGTCGGCACGTCGATGGCAGCAAGACCTACACAGACAAGGTATAACTCAGCTTCACACTCCAACCGAGGTTGTTACTGACAGCTAGGATGTACTACTGTGATAAAGGATGAGAAATAGGAGCCGCACAAACCTGACTTGCTGGTTGTGGCCACGAAGCAAACACATGGCGTGCGCCGCCTGTGCACCGTCGCCCGCACGACGGCCCGGCCGCCCCAGCGGCACCGGCAGGAGGCCAGCTGGCCCGGGTCCACGACGTGCCTGCTCATGTGCACCCTCGGGGAGCTCACAGACAGCATCTCCCAGGAGCAGAATCACACACCGGTCCAAGAACCGAGAAGCGATGCCGACGCGCGCACTCGGAGCTCCCCAAGAACCACGGGCGGCGGAACCTCTGGAGCCCAGGAGCCTCTCGCTTCTCTCCTTGTAATAGTACACCGGCCGCAAGAAAAAAAATGAGTGACGCTGGCTCGCGATTGGTTACGTGTGAGAAGGATCCTGCCCAATTTGGTGGGGGATACTTGTGCTGCTGCTGCGTGGAGGAGGGAGGAGGGAGGAGAGACGGGGAGGAATTGGATGGAGGCTGCTGTGCCCCAGGTCCAGGTCCGGGTGGAGGGAGAGGGGCCGCGGAGGTTTAAAAAACGGAGCTTGCGGATGAGGAGAAAGGGGGATCTGTGGATCCATGAGGGCCATAGAACCGAGCTGCTTGTCCCTGCTCAGGAGCGAGCCAAGCGGCCCGTGCGTGAGCTAGCTTTTATCACTTCCAGTTTGACTCTACCGCTTCCAGAAGGCTGCCGGCCTGCCGCCGTCGGAAATGTTCGGTTGCTAGTATAGTTTTTGCCCTTTCGTGCTAGTATTCATTTGTGGATTGTGATTTTCCACGGTTATTTGCATAGTTTGAAGTTTAAAACTAAATTCTCAGACCTAAACTTGACTAAATGAAGAGTTCCATTTATTCGCACGATTTGTCGAAACGGGTAGGTTTATAGAAGAACAAAAATATTAGACGGGCATGTTCTCTCTAATCCAATAGAATTAGAAAACTATAGGAATTTAGATCAAGATGTGTTTGATACCACATGGAAAACAATGAAACTCTGACAAGAGGCCTGAGTGTAACTGAAATCTTTGGAAAAAAATCGTAAGGTTTCCAATCATGTGAATCAACCGCAGAAAATATTCCTAAGAACTCAAATCTTCTAAGGGCCTCTTTGGATTATGCCTAAGAAAAAATATTCCAAATGCCTATAAGTATATGCTATGACAATTCTAATACAGTATATTTTACATTATTTATGTTGTTACTTTCTTAGATATAAGCTCAAAGTTTACAAAGTTTGACTTTAATTAACCTAGAATGTGAGATAATTGTGAATGGAGGGAGTACATTACTCGGGGGTATATCTCACTTAAAGAAGGTGGTTGGAACCTATCAAAGTATGATTTAATTTGAATATCGACGTAAGGATCACAAAGATCAAAACAATTCATAATTCAAATATATAGTTCAAAAAATGTAATAAAAAACTATTGTATGTCACCCTCGCAAAATCAAGGAAGTCCCTCGGTTGTCCTCCCACCCACCTTTCCTAACATGTGTTTCGTCCAGAGTAGCTACCAAGAGGCACGTGTCGTGGCTAGAATGATCGCATGAACTAATCTTTAGGGTTCTAACAATAACAAAATTAGTACTAGTGGCCAAGCTTGGGCTACTTCTTTGGAGAGCAAATGGGCAGATCTGGTGAAGTTTTCTTGGATGACTTGTTCTTGTATATAGACCAGGAGATGTAATTTTTAGTTTTGTTATTAGAGATTGAGAGTTGCCTCATTTTTGGTAGAACTAGATTGTGGTTGTTAAAATTATCTATTACTTTTTATGGCCTAGATATGTTCGTTTGTTATAAGTGTGTAGTTCTAGAATGCTTGTTCTTGCTTGTTAAGTCTGACCATTTGATATCATCGTTGAGGGGTTCGAAATAAAGCACACATTGAGGGTTTGGTGAATTGCGGCCTTGTCGAGAAACAAGTCTGTTGAAAATTTTCAACGGCGACTTTGTGTATTTTGGGGAATAATTGGCACTAAAACTAACGTGTTTATCCTTCATCTAGTCAGAAGTGGTAATGATGGGTGGCTTCGCCACAAACCTTCGTGACTCCAAAACCGATGTTGATTCCTTCTCGCCTACTATGGTCTAAGCGGCCATTTCTAGTTCACTAACCATATTTGTAGTTCATTCTCTGCACACCTTAGGGAGCAGGGGAGGGGGCAATTGTCCCCCCCCCCACCCACACACACACTTTCAGAAATTCACCATAAAGGTATAATTTTCGAAGGTAACTTATAATTTTGATCATTGCGGAGGTTCAAAATCAAGAAAACGTTGTCATGGACCTTTGCTACTCTGAAGGTTCTCGCCCTTCTTCTTATTCGCGCCCTCGACGGGCGCCTCGGCTTCATCACCCTTCCTCTTTTTGGAAGGGTCGGCTTCTCCTCTAGTGGCAACTGGCGGCACCTTGGCCACCGAAGGGTGATCAATCTTCTTGACGCCGGTCCTGCAAAAGGCACGATCAACACTTCAATCAACAATCACAAAAATTACTCCAAATCAACTTGGCAAGACCTTACTTGGTGACCGGAATGAAGCATAGACCGGTGCGAATGTGCGCCGGCTTCTCCAACTCTAGGCCCAATTTGCGACTAAGGCCCGTCTCGAACACGGTCGAGGCCCACGACACCAAAGGCTTCTTCGATGATGAAGCCGCGGCCACGGGAACCTCTGGCTCACTTGGCGCATGCGCTTCCTTTGACGGGGAGGTCTCCGCCGCCTGAGCGGCCCCCGACCCTGGGATCGCCGAGAATGGTGGCGGGATCTCCGCGAGTGGGACCTTGATGTCTACGCACTTCTATTCTTGTAGACAGTTGTTGGGCCTCCAAGTGCAGAGTTTGTAGAACAGCAGCAAGTTTTCCTTAAGTGGATTACCCAAGGTTTATCGAACTCAGGGAGGAAGTGGCCAAAGGTATCCCCTCTCAAGCAACCCTACAATCAAGATACAGGAAGTCTCTTGTGTCCCCAATACACCCAATACCCTTGTCAGGTATAGGTGCACTAGTTCGGCGAGGAGATAGTGAAAATACAGTGGTAACGGTGCCAGGAAATAGCTGATGGCATGGAGGAACAGACTAAAAGGAAAAGGATGGAAGCAAGCAAACATGCAACAGATCTAGTAGCAAATGGTGTTTCAATGTTTAGAAACAAGGCCTAGGGATCATACTTTCACTAGTGAACACTCTCTCATATAAATATCCTCTCTTCATGATACTACTCTCCGGTTGGACACTCTAATCCATGGTAGGGCTATAACAACACACCTCAAAGTCCGCCTTCCCCATCTAGATAACCCCACACTGTCACCTTGAGCACTAGATGGTTCCAACAAACACCACAATTTCATAGAGACATCCAACTCCAAATATAACTCATAACAAATATTCAATCTAGCCAAAGTGCTACACACGGAATGCACGTTGTCACTTTCACACATGTGGGGAAAAGCATAGATCTATTAAAGCACGATGAGTATTTATGTAGACTCAAACCTAAGTGCCACCATGGCGTGCACGCTGTCACTTTCACACACATGGGGAGAGCAGAGATCTATTGAAGCACTTGAGTGGCAAGGTAGGTCTACTAGATTACAAATCTCATGACCACAACAAGATCATGCATAGAGAGAGAGCGATGAACACATAGCTACCGGTAGAGCCCTTAGCCTCGAGGAAGAACTACTCCCTCCTCATCATGGGAATCAGCAACGGTGATGGAGATGGTGTTGGAGATCGATGGAGATGGCTCCGGGGGCACTTCCCCGTCCCGGCAGGGTGCCGAAACAGAGACTTTTTGTCCCCCGAATCTCCCCTTCGGTGGTGACGGCGCTGCAGAACTTTTTCTGGAAGTATGATGGATTATTTAGAGTTTTCTCCCTAGGGGCTTCTTATAGACTAAGAAGCGAGGCTGGGATGCGCCCCAGGGGGCCACACCCAGCCTAGGCGCGGGCCCACCCCTGGCCGCGCCTAGGGGGTTTGGCCGCCCTAGCCCGCTTCTCCATCTCTCCTCTGGACTTCGTGTCGCCCACGGTAAAATATTGACTTTGGCTTTTGTCCCGTCCAGTTCCGAGAATATTGATTTTCTGTCTTTCTGGAACCAAAAACAGAAGAAAACAAGCAACTGGCACTGTGGCAACTTGTTAATAGGTTAGTTCCAGAAAAGATATAAAAACACCTCAAAGTGTAGACAAAGCAAAGCAAAGTAGATACTAAACAAACATGGAACATCAAAAATTATAGATACGTTTACGACGTATCAAGCATCCCCAAGCTTAACTCCTGCTCGTCCTCGAGAGGTAAGTGATAAAAAGAATAATTTTTGAGGTGACATGCACCATCAAAATCAAGATCAAACCATTTACAAGCATTGAAAGCTGGGATCAAAGAACTCTAAACATGTGCATGAAAGATGGAGTTCTAACAATAAGACAAAGTAACTAAGCATGCAACATGAAAGGTTATAAACAAAGATCATGAATAACATGCATTGAAAAACATTTGTTTGTTTCACATACATAAAACATGGCATAGTGGCATTCATCTTGTCCCTCATGGAGTAGCAAAACATATGCATATGACACCTTCAAAGTTCATAAGAGTGACTAGACCAAAATAGCACAAGAACAAGCAATATCAACAATATGCATCAATCAATAAGTTTTGGGACAATGCACATAGAACTAAGAATGGCAATTATTGCTCTCTTAAATGGCGCCTAAAGGTAGAAGGTAGAGACTCAATATAATAGTGTAAGAAAGGCCTTTTATAATGGAAGCAGGGATTTCAATTTTCAAAAAGAGCTTCCAAAAATTATGGTACTTGTTAGCTTTCAGCCCTCATTGCCCCTATCATAAGCATCTTAAAGTGATTAAGGTTAAAGTGAACAAACTATGGAGTATATGCTTGACAAAGTATAAGTTGGCAATCTCATGTCCTTTGAATACGAGGGCCACACCTCATGCTACTCAACTTCAGTCATCTGTAAGTTCTTGTAATAGTAAGTATATGCGTATCATAGAGAACCGCCAACGGGGTACCCCTTGCATATGGTACAAGAGCTATCCCATAACCAAAATAACAAGGCAAGCAGACAATGAGCATCTCAGCGATCTTTTTATTTACTATGTGCATAGCTTTTTTTATTGAGGATGCTTCATAGATAGCTCACTATGATGATGCTGCAAGTTTCCACCATGATTAGGCATGGCTTAGGCTAGCGGCCCAGGCGTTTCTCTAACACAAAATACAAACTCCATGGACTTATAAGTTCCCCCTTTATTTCACACCGGTGACATCCATAGACAAAATAGCATAATATCAACTGTGTACAAAGTACAAGTGCAATGTTGAAAACGTTCCCCATGACAGCATGGTTCTGCTAATTCCAACGTATAAGTGCAAGCATATACAACATAGACGACACAATGGTTCAAGTTTATTAGGGGAAAAGAATATAAAGTGTGCCATTAAGTTTGTGAGGGCTCTAATCACTAAGTTTTTACATAACAAAATACTTTTTAATTGGAAGATAGATGAAAACAAATATATACTTGGAATGCTGTAACACACCATGCATATGAATTTATAGTGGACACTTTGGAGTAACTTGGTTTCTTGGGAGTTGGAAGCATGAGTAGAGCTTACTCATACAAGTGGAGGCTAGCAAAAGACTGGGAGCGACCAACTAAGAGAGCAATAATGGCTATAATCATGCAGAGCGACAAAACATTACTAATCAAAGCATAAAGTGATACTACAAGTCAAGGAATAAATGATTACAGAGGCTATGGTGACTTGTTCATAGTCATAACATGGTGTGAGCATGTGCCAAGTCAATCCAAACAAAGCATCAAAGGAGAATACCACAATACTATGCTTTTGTATGCTAAAACACCGCATGGTTCTTTCAAGGCACACTAAGCACTCTCAATTATTTGGAGCAAGTCATGCTATAGCAATAATCACTAAGCATAAGGTAAAAACAACACCTAGCATGACAAGATAAAGTCTAGGCCACGGTCAAAGCAAGCTCACTTTTGTACCACTAAAGCATGACGCTTCCTACTCTTTTCCAACACCAAGCAACTTATTTGAAACAACTCACAAAGATAATAATCAATAAAAACAGTGAGCATGTCTCACAAATCCACAAAGAAGAACTAAAAAGTTTTAAGCTGAAAGCACAAGAAAACTAAGGCTAAACTCACTGCTAGCAAAAGAGAACACTCACAAGATAATAAGAATGAAAACTAGAGTGTTCTAGGCAATGAAAACAGAGTGTGTCTCTCTCCAAAAGAAGTGTGCTGGGATCAAACCAAATTACTCAAGCAAACTAAAACCAAAAACAAAAACTAAGACGTTCCAAAAACAACACAATTATGCATAAAACAATAAAAACGAAGTGTCTAGAAAGACCTGAGATTTTTATCGATGAAGAAGGGGATGCCCAAGGCATCCCCAAGCTTTGACGCTTGTACATCTTGGATATTTCTTGGGGTGACACCAGGGTGGCATCCCCAAGCTTGAGCTTTTGTCCATTTTTTATCTTATTACATCATTCTCTCTCTACACCTCAATTTTTTCTTCATACAAAACTTCACACAATCTTCATTAGCAACATTAGTGTATTCAAAAGATATTATACCCTTAGGAAAAGCTTTGGAACAGCAAAACTTTTCACTAAAAACACAAGATACTGTAGCAAATCCTTCAAAAAGCTCAATTCCCCAAAAAATAACTCAAAAAGGAATCAATAAGAAGCAAATGCAAATAATGGCAGAAATCTGTCAAAACAGAACAGCAGGTAGAAACCAATTTTTTCGAAAATATTATGTTGCTCAAATGAAGAAGTGTTGAACTAACAAAAGTTATCTAACATACTGGGGGATTTATTCGTAAAATATCATCTCAATCCGAATTACATAGACTCCTCACGAATTTTTATGGTGGAGGACAGAGATCTGTTTCGAGACAACAACTTCCCAAATCTTACTTCCCTCTCATTAGAGGTCATTCTTGACACAAAAAGCAAAAAAAAAGGACAAGGAGAGGTCATTAATGAATTAATAAATTCCAAGACTCAATAAAACTTTTGGGTTATCTCCCAACAAGTACTTTTTTTTAACGCCTTTAAGTTAGGCTTGATAGTTTGAAAAGATGCTCACATAAGAAATATGAATTGAAGTAAAAGAGAGCATCAAGAACCAAATTCAAAACACATTTAAGTCTAACCCACTTCCTATGCATAGGAATCTTATAAAGAAACAAGTCATGAAAGCACAAAGCAACAAGCATAGGAAAGCAAAACAAGTGCAACTTCAAAATTTTCAAAATAAAGAGGGGAAACTTATTATTATTGAGATGTATAAAACCATGTTTCCCTCTCTCATAATAACTTTCAGTAGCATCATAAATAAAATCTACAGAATATTTCTATCTTTCTGAAAATACAACCAGTTGGGAGAATGACATGGGATGGGAGGTCGCGTGATGTATGTTCCCAGTAATGGTTTGCTCTATTTATCCTAACGGAATCTAGCTACAGTATGTGTGATGGAAAATAATGGTATAGATCTGGTGAAGCTCGAATTCTTTTGTCCGATTTTTTTATGATGAATTCCACTTTTTACCCTCTATTTATGCATTTGAGACACTAATTACCATATTTAGTAGAAGTTGTACCCGAATATCCCATTTAAGAAAATTCTGAGCATGATTTTGCTCTGTTTTAGCATTCAACACGTGTTTATGAATAAGGCCGACATGTTAGGACGATGTGCCGCAATAAAATATGTCAATATCGGAGGATGTCGTTGTCGATCATATCTACCCTTCTCTTCTATTATTTGTTGCCATCTCGATAATTTTGGGGTTCAATCGTCACCTTGCATCTTGCCCAATAGATATCCATAAAAAAAGGCTTTAAAGTTTCCGAACATGGTAATTTAGATGAATTTTCACTACATAGGGTAATTAGTGTCGTAAATGCACAAATAGAGGGTAAAAAGTGGAATTTACTCTTTTGTTTACTTAGTCCGATTTTCTGATTTAATGTGATAAATTAAGACCGTAATTGCATCTTGGAATCGGGTTTAAAAATGTATTAGAAAATATGGTAAAAATAACGTACAGAAGAAATGTAAGGTACATCTTGTAAATGAAAAGGGACTTGACAAGAAATCAACAGTCTTTTTAGAATATATAATCAAGTCATACTGTTCTATAGTTGCATGAAATTGACGAATAGAGATTAATGGAATTTTGAGTGTGAGAAAGGGAGAGTCCATCGGGTTGTTAGAGAAAACCAAAAAAATATGACTTTTTTATTGAGCTCTCTTTGTTGTCAATCAATTTTATATCCATTTTCATTTAAATTTTTTTTCCTGTTGCAATGCACGGGCATTTTTTCTAGTGTCATTTTAGAGAAAGTACATTGAAGCTGAAACGAAATCATGAAACTGTTTGGTATTAATATGATTTTATTTTTTTAAAATCACCATGTTTGTCATCTCGCACATGGCCCCTCACAGTCAGGACCGACCCTGACCATACCGTTCATTCTCTCCGCAACACAACTCACGTTCGGTGTTAATACAATTTATACTAAACTTTTTTACTTTGTCATTGCTCATTTTGCCATCAAAACTATGTTTTATTTTGTTAATATACATCATCTAAAGTACTATCTTAAATACCTTACATTTTGTCAAGTACAATTAACAAAATTTACAAAGTACACACTTATGTATATTATGGTATATAATTGTCATATGGAAGTATTTATTATTACATTTTCTAGTTCTAACTAAAACTATTTTATCCATTAGTTAGTTTAGGGTGTCTAAGAATATGTCACATTACAAAATATTTCACTACAAGTCTAAGCACACAAATATTATTGCATGTTTATATATATAAACATGCAATAATATCAAGCTTAGTAGAGTATCCTTTCACATAGTATCCTTAAATACAAATAGAACTTAGTAGAGTGTAACATATTTCAATAAATGACTTGGCAAAGGTTTCCAGGGTACAATAATATCAAGCTTATGTACTAAGTAGATCATTCTAATTTGTATTAAATGTCAACTAGTAACTTTTCGTTGGTATAGTCTTTCCTTTGGTTGGTGGCAGAGAGGGGGAATAAATAATCATCAACACATATGTGTACTTTGTATCAAGATCATGCAATTCATAATACACATGTGTAACAAGTATTTGAAGTTGTGTAAGTGTAATACATAGAAAGCAACACCAAAACCAATGTTAGGAGTGTCAAAAAGAGCTATCGTGACAAGTGGTTGGTTCCATGTTGTGTAGCTGTATAAAATAATGATGGAAGACATTTTTCTTTTCAGCATTTTGATCAATGCGCAAGGAAAACTAAATCTTGTCATGGCAGAGCTTTCATCAGAATGTTGCTTCTTAGCATGCAGCTAGTGATGCTGGATATGGAGGACAACATCTTTTGGTAAGTATGGTTAGTAATTATGCATGGATGTATATGCTAAGTGTAGGACAAAGGCTTGTTATGGATTACTAAGTGTTATTATGGACGTGGATGCGCTAAGTAAGTGTAGGACCGCTAAGTGTTATTCTCGACTACTAAGTGTTATTTTGGACTACTAAGTATGTTGTTGGACCTCTAAGTTTGTTAACTATGTGTATTACTAAAAAATGCCAAGAATGTTTGCTGGCATTCTTAGAACTGCCAGCAATGTTTGCTGATGGAAAACTGCCTGCAAGCAACATCATCAATTTTGAAAAGTGGCGCTAATTAGCAAAACAAAGCCGATAATCTGAATGAAGGCGGTTTGTGCAAAACATCGGCAATAAATAAATATATCTCTTAAAAACTTCCGCTAATCACAAAACATTACCGGCACTTCACTTAAACCGCATTGTCGGCACTATCTCTAAAGTGGCTCTAGGCAACAACCTTAGGGGCATAAATTTAAAATGCCGGACAGAAAGTGCCGGCTATCAGGGCACGTGAGGTAGTGTACCACAAGTGTTTTCGCCTCCGGTGTTGTTGTTTTTTTGAACCCAGGAGCGCCCCGAAGGGCGAGGAAGCTTGCATTAAAACCAGACGGTGGGTGTATAGATTATCACAAAGGACCCCATAAAATTTGAAAAATACACATAGGTCCCTGGTAAAAGCAGAAAGACCCTCCTGAGAGATAAACCAACGCCATCGAGTCCTTCTCTCTCCCCTCCGTTGAGCGAGGCGGTGGCCGCCCGCCGGGCACCAGCGAGACGAACCACTTGCCGGGCGGCGAAGAATCGCGGCCGTCCTCGTAAAGGGCCTCAAATGGAGGTTCTTGATTTCTGGAAGTCCTTGCCGACTCGGATGTGAGCAGGCGCACGCCGTCGATGTGTTGCTCTTGCTCGGTGAAGAAGCTCCTCTACTCCTGCCGTCGAGCCTCGAATCTCCGCCTCCGTCGACGATGAGAAACAACCGCCCCAAGCTCCTCGCCAGGTGGGCAAGGGCAGCCGGAAAAGGGACGTCGCCGGAGATTACAAATGCGGCGAAACCCAACCTCCCTCCGCTGCGGCCTTTGCCGCCTCTGCAGAGTCGCTCCCTCGCCGCCGGCCACGGCCAAGGAGAAGAAGAGACGAAACCGGACCGAGGCGGCCATGCTTAAACACGAGCTTATTTGCCGAAATGCTCAAATCGAACTCTCATCACTCGCTCCCAACGGAGCACCATGCGAGAGAAATGAGCAACCTCCGGTCTTGGCTCATTGCAAGAGTAGCTCGAAGCACAAGGACGACTGTAGAACACGGGATCCGTTCTCCCCGCCTCCACGGTAGGCCAGCAAGAACACGAACACAGGCTGCTGCATTAATCCTAGTACACGCAAGCTTATTTGTCGAGACTCCACCGGATCCACCCTCACCAACGGCCACCATGGACGACCACCGGGAGGAAAATCTGGACACCACCATGCGCTGCTTGCTAGCACCATGGCAGAGCTCCAAACCGGCACGAAGCCAAAGGGACTAAGCCCAAAACAACGCCTAGTATATACACTACAGCCACCACCGCCTCCCCTCAGCCCATAAGGAGAGCCTCGGGTCGGTGCGGCGCTCGCGAAGCTTCCTTCAGGTACTGTAGCAGGGGGAGGGGATAAGGATAGGGAAGCCTCGCCTCCGGTGTTGGTGAGGGAGGCTGTGACATACTATGAATCTTGGCAGCGATGGGGGACCCAATTGCTTTTCTGGTTTTTGTTTTAGGGTCTATGTTGTAAAAGTTTAGGACCGCTTCCTAATCTCTGTATTCTCTGAACGAACGAACGGCATGTTTGGTGCTGCCAACAAGGGGAATGCTGGTGGTGTACTTGCCGAGAGAAAAGGATTTGCTTGAAAAGAACACACGTGATATTATTGATTCGTTGCAGAAGTGCCGATGCAGCCACGGCACGGCGATGCAGGGGCCGAGCTCTGCGTCTATGTACGGCTGCGTGCAGGGATCTGCGCGTGGCGTGTGGGCACCGGGGCCCAGCTGGCAGCTGCAGCCATGGGACTCATAGGACAATGCTGTTGTGTTTGTTGTTTTTTTTTTTTGAACAGGAATGGTCCCGAAGGACCCAGAGCTTGTATTACGACGTCACCGGGTGTACATTTACAGAAAGGACGCCATCTGACGGAGAAATAACTAGGTCCGAAATTTAACAAAGAACACCTAAAAAGATTACGAAGCGATCGAGTCCATGCTTGGCCGTGACGACGAGCTGCGGTAGCGGCCACTCCATCTCTCGGGGGCGAGACCACTTGGTAGAGACAGGCGCAACGACCATGCAGGCTCGGGAAGACCCTCGCGAAGAGGAGAAGACGCTCTTGCAGAGCAGCGAGCCATCCATATGGCCAAGAATAGCGACGGTGAGGCGCCGCTTGGGATCCGCAGAGGCACAAGCTCAAGAAGCCTCCCAAGCCACGAGAGCCTCCAAAGCGCACCGGCAGCCCGCATCTTCCTTTGCCTCCACGGCCACCAGAGGATAAGGGATCGTCACGCCTCGGGCGATGGTGGCGCTTGAAGGAGCCGCCGCCGCCAGTCGTCTCCTTCCCCGCCTCCACGGCCGGAGGAGAGCGAGCGAGACCGAAGACGAGAAAGGCCACCACCCGTGCGCTCAAGCCGCAAGTGGTAGCACCCTCGGCGCCTCGGATCCATGCATCACCAAGCCCACCATCTCAATCCCGCCTACCACGGCCGGAGGAGATGGAAGAGCACGGAAAACACCGATCCGGAGGTCGTGGGACCTCTACTTTATTGGTGGAAGTGGTGGCCGTCGTCGTGTGAGCTGCTCCAACCAGAGGAGCAAGCATGAGGAGGCGAACCCTAGAGCCTGATCGCCACCTCGATCTAGAGCTCCACCTCCGGCATAGAGCCCAACCCACCGACCACTACAACTAATCCTACTAACTACGGTGCCTCTCCCTGTCCAACTCCGACCGGCTATTCCGGCGGAGAGGACCAGGGAGGGGCCAGGTTCCTGGCGGCGCGCTCGCAAGAAGAGAGGGATGGGGAGGGGAGGGGGGGAGCAGAAATGCCCGTTAGTTCCCTTCAAAAAAAAAACTAGTCTGTTGTTGTGTTTGTTGTGGTTTTGGTCGTGACGATGAACGGACCAACGAGGCAACAACCAAGCAGGCTACCGAGCGAGGGCGGTCCATTCTGAGCGCCAGATCCAACGCAAGCACCCAAGATTCGGTACACGTCCATGCACGAGCCTGCAAGCAGAGAGTAAGTAGCAATGGACGCATGCTCTCGAGGGCATCTCCACCGGTCCGACTTATCCGGTCGTTTTAAACTGTCCGTTTTTGTTTATTTGGATCATGCCACGATAGCTTTTGGATCAGGGTCTGGCATGTACGGCCGACCGCGTCCAGCGGTACGACCCATCTATCCGCAATTAGCCATCGGCAATGTCGGCGTATTTTTAGTGTCTTTCCGCCGCCACGCCGTCTCTCGCCCGCTTCCTACTAGTTTTAGGCGTTTCCCGCCGCGTCCAGGCGTAGTCATAAAAAGGGCAAGTCGCCGAGATATCTTCAACCAGACTCGCGCCACCCCAGCACAAAATCACCATTCCTGGCCATCGGCGGCGGCCAGACGAGCTCCGTGGCAACCCCGACGCCGGCAGAGAAGAGGTGCCCGATCGCCCGCTGTCCTCATGGTGGCCAAACCCTCCGGAGTTACCGGACGTGTTGCCGCCTCCGATTCTGGGGCATCCACGGATTTACACGCTGCGTCCCGGGCCGCGTCGTCCTTTCTACAACCGTCATAGGACCACCGACGAGCCTTTCACGATGGAGGTGGCGGAACGCATCTTTCTGCCGGAGCACCGGCGATGGGACGCGCTCGCATCCGGTCTCTCAATGATGAATGGTGTTTGTGACCTGTCGCAGCCGTCGCACCCAGCGCGCGTTAGCGGTGCGTAGTTTTAGGTTTGTGATGTGCTTTTAACAAATGTTCCAGGACTTGAATAAAGATTTCATTGCAAATGGTGAATGCCTACATTGAAATATCGTACATGGCGCGCGCACGGCCTAGACTAATCGTCGAAGTCGGAGCTGTAGTAGCGACGGCACATGGTGTCGTCGAAGACGCTAACGGCGAGCCTTCCTTCACTGTCATACTTGAAGACGGTGATGTTGCCCGCTTTGATCTGGTGCGCACAGGCGAAGCACTCCTAGCCGTTGGCGAGGTACATCTGACCGATGTGGTCGAACTGCAGCTCGACCGGGTACCTAGTGGTCATAAAACCTTCGCCCGCAGAATGACAAGCGGGGCCAGTTTATCTCCGACCAGGGTCGTGAATCTACGGGGCAGGAGTATCCTGTCACGCGGCATGCCGAAGTGGATGGCCACGACGAACTGGATGCCTATGTCAACCTCGTCGGGCGACGACGTTGTTGAGGGAGAGCGTTGTGCTGCGTTGATTTGACCGCGTCCTTCGCGCCTCCCTCGACGTCCACGGGCGTCATATGCCCTCCCCTTGATCCATTGCCGCTAGCGATGGCTGGCTACCGATAGTGGAGAACGAAAAGGAGAAGGAGGAGAGTATGGTGTGGTGTGGGAGAAGAGGCCAATTAAAAAGGACCGGCATGGGATGCCAACGCGGAGGATGAAGAGACATCATTGAAGTGTCTAGTTAGGAGGGCAGGCGTCGGGCGGCTCCTGCAGCGGTGGTGCAGAGCGTGGCATCTAGTCAATTAGTGTGATGTCTCGTTGCTATAGATGGTGCAAGCTGCCGCCGGTCAGTCTTTCGCCAGCGCCTCTAAATTGATGTCGTGGTCGCGTCTGAATTGGTGTCGTTGCGCGTGTCTGAATCAACGCCGCGGTGACTGACGGATGGGCCAGCGGCACCAACGGGCAGGACACACCCTCTGTCCGCGCGCTTCCAGGCCAATGCAACCGTCACTAGTGGAAAAAAGGTCTTCGGTTCGGTCCAGAGACTAACACTAGTCCTGATTTGTTACGGGTCGGGACAAGTATGAGCACTAGTCCCGGTTCGTATCGTTTTCGGTGGCTAGGAGCCCGAGAAAACTCTAGTCTCGGGTCGTTTCGTACCTTTAGTCTCAGGTCGTGATATGGCATGGGACTAAGGGGTTCGGCAGGACCAACACCCTTTAGTCTCGGGTCGTATCAGAGTGCGGGCCGTGGCAGAAAAACTTAAAAGTCTATAACTTTTACGTACGATGTCAGAAAAAATATACAACTTATCAAAATGTGCATAAAAGAATTGTGAGTTTGATTTCAATAGTCTTAGGACGTTTTGAATTATTTTAGTTTTTTAAATTTCGAAAAGGAAAAAATATTTAAATTTTATTTTTGCAATTTTATTTATTCCATATTTGGATTCCTCACATTGTTCTGATAATTATGGATATATTATTTGTCGAACTTCGATTTACAAATTTAAAGATATTATTTATGCCATATTAAATGAATAAATGGTAAAAAATGAATAAAATATTATTAGATTTAGTTTTTTTATTTTCATTGGATTAAAATATATTTATTACTTATTTATTGTTGATTACTAAAATAGTTGTTTGTAATTTTAAAAATAAAGATGTATGACATATTGATATGAGCTAATAGGATTGATATGGTAGGGTTGACAACAAGATATAAATGGGCTTCGCGAAGGATATCCTGATGAAACAGAGAAGTTAAGCGTGCTGAGGATGGAGTAGTGCTAGGATGAGTCACCGACCTGAAAGTTTGTCCACAAATGTAATTTGACATAAGATTAAATATACTTAGTGCTAAAAATATTCCAACTGAGAGGATTACGAGTCAAATAATTCAGAAGTTCAAGAAAAAATCCGAAAACAAAATTTTAAAAATAAAAAAATCTTTAGTTCAGGGTCGTATTACGATCCGGTAGTAAAGGTCCTTCGTCCCCCGCTGCAAAAAAAGCCATGCAGCGGTCTCTAGTTTCGGGTTGTAACAAACCGGGACTAGAGATAGGGTCCTTTAGTCCTAATTTCGTAGTCCCGAATGCAAAACCGAGACTAAATGTCCTTATAAATGAGACTATATATACCTTTTATGAATAGATCGAGTCGAACGGCGGTTGTCCGAATAAATCATGCCGCTAATACGCTGCACAACCGTTCCGCGCCCGGACGAATCGAGTAGACCCGGTGGATGGCCTGACTGCCGATCGCTCCTAGAACACGGTGGACACTGTCCCTCTCCATGCAACATCTCACAACCTTCCGTCCGTTACACCAACCTTTGCATTCTTTTCCCATTCTCACTTAACCGAGCAATAAAATATGCAGAATACAGAACTCTCAATCATGCATAAAGCAGTTTCCGAATGCCGATCTCTGACCGCGACATCGTACCATTCAGCCAGAGCACACGAACAAACGGCAGGTGGCAGTGTACGTACGTGACGATGTGCAGAAGGGCAGAATGGACGAAAATAACCCAAAAAAATAACAATTTCACGAAATGAACTCTGGCCAGAAGAAATTCACGGAACTAACCCTTTTTACGCAGTAGGCGTGGAGCGGCGCCACTATACTGGCGCCACAGACTGCCAGTGGAGCCCAAGGGCCCGGTCCCGATAGTGCGACGCCTTGTAGCTTGGCGCCGCACTGTGTAGTGCGGCGCCGTTGCGCCTGGCGCCGCACTTTAGGTCTTGTACCAGCGCGCGAGCCAGCCCTCCCAGACCCATCTCATTCCTCTCCCAGGCTCGAACAGACATGGCGGCGGCGGCGGCGCTCTCCACGTAATCCACTGACCAGGCAGTTGGTGAATTTCTTCCAAGATTTGTGCTCCCAATCCCTCCCCTGTATTCTCTCTAATCCTCTCAATTACATCCACAAATTTCTCCTTTTTTCTCCCTTATTTGCAATTTTTGGTCTAACCCTAGATTGGATGGTGAAACCATAGATTGTATGAACCATTGCCATGTTTACTTGATCTTTAGGTTTAGGAATGCTTGTAAGTTGGATCTTGAAACCCTAGATTGCAATATTAGGAATGCATGTAAAACCCTAGCTATTTTGGGATAGTGAAACCCTAGAATTATAGGTAGAGTAGGAGGAAATTTTTTTTCGTGTTAGAATTATAGGTATAGTAGGGTAGAACTAGATGCTAGATGCTAGAACTATATGTGTCAACTATAGTTGGAATAAGATGGACATTTTGTAATTGTTCTTATTCTCTCTATTGTTTTGAATATGTAGGATGGCTCTAAACCCCCTTCTAAACAATGCTCACTATGATGTTCAACACCGTGCCTACAAGATGTCGGAGAAGAGACAGGTACTAAAAACTTCAATGCAAGTCGAACAAGATGCCATGTTTGTTTAGATGGAAATCTAACATTTTTCCATTGTATGTTTGCAGGAGCTTCAACCCCTTCGACTTAGGTACCACGAGGTCTCGTCCCGGCAAGATGCGTTATGATGCGGTACACTCCGTACATCCAGCCTAGGACTCCTCCCTTATCCACATGGTCACTCGGTCCACACCGCCTTCAACCTGCTGCGATCACCGCTCTTGTGGACCGATGGAGGCCGGAGACGCACGTTTCACCTTAGGACCGGTGAGACGATCACCTTGCAGGACATGAGCATGATCCTGCACTCCCAATCGAGGGAAACCACTGTGCATGTCCTCGGATTCGACGGGTGGCGTGAGGAGATGGTCTCCCTTATAGGGAAGGATCCACCCGAGGCTATAAACGCGAAGGGGAAAAACTTAGGTTCTGGGGCTACTTTTACTTGGATCATCCAATTTCAAGATTTGCCCCGAGGATGCCGATGAGGAGATGATCAAGACATACACTCGTGTGTATGTCTGGTACATTATCACGAGGACTCTGTTTCCTGAAAGCAGTGGGGATCGTGCTCAGTGGCATTGGCTCAAGTTGCTGGTTTTTTTCGACTCTACCTTGATTGGGGTTCTCGGCGTTGGCTTTGTTGCGTCGGGTAATGAGTTATTTACAAATGTTGTTGTATATTTCTGCACTATCTCAAAAAAATTGTTCTTACCAAATGGTTGTTCACTTCATCTGCAATTGGATGACGCTTGCCTTAGGAGCTCACGGATTCGTGGATTGGTGGTTGTTTGCTCCTTCTTTCGGTGTGGGCTGGAACGCTTCTCCATTGGACGGCCGGGATTGTTGTCATTCAATCCTTACATTGATAACGGCAACAACTACCTTCTCCCCGTGGGCTTACAAGTGGGATGTGGTCTCCGAGCCAACGGACCCTGGAGGCGTATAAGAGGTACACCAGAGTTTGACACGATCACCATGGATCGGGTAATTTCAGCGACGGTCAATTATATGTCTTGAACTTGTAATCTTTGACCGACATGAGTGTGGTATGATGCGGTGGCGTGGGAGCCATACGATCGAGGGACCGCTTTGGTGTCCCGGAGGACTATCGCCTTAACCCTATTTGCCTCGGAGAATCTAAATGCATGGCTAATCGTTGCCCATGGTGTGCATGTGGGCTGTTGAGTATCACCAGCCTCACCGTGTCATGACCCGGTTTGGGTTATTTCGCATCTGCTTTGAGTGGAAGGACACGGACATAGGGCTCCATAGGTAAGTTATTAACTGCTTTACCATGTGATGTGCTTATCATTCGCCAAATAACGCTTTTTGACTTGTTGTTGTGTGCAGCTTGGACAGGAAGAAGCAGAGGAAGGAGAAGGATTGGCCCAAGCTTCATAGGAAGCACCTTGAGAAATTCAGGAGGTGTGTGACCGAGGCTAGGAAAGCAAAAGGAGCACAGGATAGGCCCTTCAGTTGGGATGCTTTCAACAACTACATCGCATGGTTCGTTGACAACGCGCGGGTGGAGATATACCCACGGGCATAAATGTGAACATACCTACGAGCATACGGGTTTGGTCCGGCTAAGTAACCTATCATACTAGCGGGATTAAATCCACCACGCCCTCTTCCTCTTCGTAGCCCAAGTTGTCGACCTCTTTGTTGTCTAGGAGCTTGTTGGTTAGTCCTTGGTTGGCTTGGAGCATGTTGGTTAGTCCTAGGTTGGCTACCACTTGGTTGGCTTGGAGCATGTTGGCTAGTCCTAGGTTGGCTACCACTTGGTTGGCTAGTCCTTGGTTGGCTTGGAGCTTGTTGGCTACCACTTGGTTGGCTTGGAGCTTGTTGGCTACCACTTGGTTGACTTGGAGCTTGTTGGCTACTACTTGGTTGGCTACTACTTCCTTTTGCTCTTTTCCTTTGAGAACACTTTCTTGCATTGTGCCCTTCACCATTGCATGTTCCACACCGGGCTCTCTCACGAGGCTCTTGGAATTGGTCGTTGCCCGATTCCCGACCACCACCACGTCTCCATCCGTCCATGTCGCTCCTAAAACGCTTTGTCTTGCGTCTTCCACGTCCAACAACCTTCCATTTCGGATCGGGCCATAGTTGAATTCCATGGTACTCCGGCCATTGTGATTGGTACAGGTATGGATGAAATCTAGGAGCCCATGTCTTCTTAGTAGTCTCAATAGAGAACTCAGCCTCTCGCACCGTGAGCGGATTATTGTAATCCAAATGTCGTCTGCGAGACGCCACGAGCAAGTGCGAAGCACGCAAGATGAAGCAATGATGGACTTCCACATGTGCACTCACAGGTCTTGAGCGAGACCTTGAAAGCTCGGCCTCCGTGTTGGACACCATCAGCCGTTGTACCTCCGGGCTCCGTAACTAAATTAGCTTGTCATTGTCATATTCCGTGACAACTTGGGAATCCGCTTTCCTTGTGCGAAATTGCATCCAATCGTCAACCTTCGGAGGAACTTGTATTTGTAATTGTTCTTGTTGTCCCCGCAATATGTCGGTCCGTTTCATGTGAGTATTTGAAAATACTCATTCATCATGTCGAATGTATATCGGACTATTCGTGACGCAATGCACGGACACCTTTTAGCAACTTGTTAAATGCCTCGCCATGTTGCTTGTCATTTGTCCATACCTCCGCCACCGTCATCAAAAGCTCGTGCCCACTTTCCCATATGTTCAATGTTCCTATTGAGCCACTCGCGACCGGCATTGAGTTCTTTGTTGACTAGCAATTTGTTGTACAAGTTAGAAACGACGTTCGTGAAAGCGAGGCAACAATCCTGTAGATCATCGGACAAATCCTTGCTCTTGCATGCCCTATAGAAGTTTGAACAAAGTGTCTCATGCACCAACGATGGTGCAATGGAGCATGGCGAATATCAATCATCACAGCATTGAGAATTCCTTGATGACGGTCAGAGATGACACATATCTCCCTTTGAGGGGTTAATATCTTGGTTCTCAAAAGATAGAAGAACCACTCCCAATTATCATTGCTTTTTGCCTCCACCAAAGCAAACGCCAAAGGAATCAACCGGTTGTTCGCGTCATTGGCTATTGCAATCAAGATAGTGCCTTTGAATTGTCCGGTCATAAAGGTGCCATCAACAGAGATGACCGGTCTACTGTAGGGGTTCGTAGCATGGAAAACAAAAATTTTCTATCGCATACAAACAAACAAGCCAAGATCTATCTACTAGATTGTAGCAACGAGTCGATGGTATAACTTACCCTCGAAGATTCCAAAGCGTTTAACGAGAGCGGATTCTCGTGGGTGATGTAGTCGTACTCTTCCCGATCTCAAGATCGTGTAGACGATCCTTCCAGGTATCGTTAGCGCTCCATGATCGGTCCTGCGTTCGGACTCGACGAAGACCTTCCTCTCCTTGTTCAAAGAAAATGGAGGTTGTAGCACTCTCTCGTGATTCCTAAGACGGCGTGGTACCTAAGTAGAGGGAGATCCATGAGGCTTCGCCTTAAGCCGGTGTGAGTATGGTGGAGCTTATGAGAGAGGCTATTAGTGGTCTAGTAATTAGACACACCAATTAGAAGGCTCTAAACCAATTAGAAGGCTCTAAACCATTGGCTAAAGCAATTAGAAGCTCTAAACCAAAACGGCTCTAAACCGGAGATCTAGAGTAGAAAGTTATGTGTCTATGGGAGGAGCCGCCTCCTTATATGGGAGGGGGGTCCTTGGCGCGCCAGGGGAGGGAGGGAGTCCCTCCCCAACTCGGCCTTGGGCTGGGCGCCGGACTGGAGGAGTCCAACTCCTCCTCCAGGTTGGTTCCAACTCCTCTTGCTTGTTTCCCACAGTTTCTTGTTTTGGCAGTTTGACTTTCAAACCGGACATTTGACTTTTCTGTTTTGGATTCAATTTAATCCTTTATTTGGGACAGCAAGAACACTTAGTACATGATGCAATCATTCAATGAGCAATGACACATTCATGTACCCTTCCCCCGGAGTCTTGGGACAATCCGAACCTTCTAGAACATTCCCGATGAAAACACGGAATCATTCCCGAACTCAAAGCGGGACTTTCCTTATATGAATCTTATTCTCGGACCATTCCGGATCACCTCGTGATATCCGGATCCCATCCGAGACTCGAACAACATTCGGTCTCTTTCTCATAATACCATAACTACTCAAACAACGTCGAATCCTTAAGTGTCGCCCTACGGTTCGTGAATTATGCGGACATGATCGAGACACTTCTCGAACAATAACCAACAGAGGAATGGAAATTCATATGGCTCCCACATATTTCTCACGATTACTTTGCGATCGAATGAACCACTTACATACGATACCAATTTCCCTTTGTCTCACGATATGTTATTTACCCGAGGTTATGATCGTGGTATCTCTGCATACCTAGTTCAACCTCGTTCTTGATAAGTACTCTTTTCTCGTTCCGTGATATGTGATCCCTTGTGACCAAGTCACATGCTTGCAAGCTAATTGGATGACATTCCACCGAGAGGGCCCAGTATATCTATCCGTCATGTGGATGGACAAATCCACTCTTGATCCATGTGTTTCAACCAATACTTTCCGAACACTTAATGCCACCTTTATAGCCACCCGATTCACGGTGTGGTGTTTGATGTCATCAAAGCATCCATCCGGTAAAGGTGATATGCATGATCTCATGGTCGAAGGAATTAGGTTACTATGTATCGTAAAGCATATAGCAATTGAACTAATGAAATGACTCGATCTTTATGCTACGCTTATCTATAGGAGTATGTCCACCATATCATTCTCCTAACGATATGATCCTGTTGTTGATAACATCTCAATGTTCATGATAGGAAACCACAATCATTTAATCAACCAACAATCTAGTGAAGTATAGAGGCTATACTAGGGACTTCAAATTAAGTTTACAAATCACACAAGTATTAATGGTTTCCTTGTTAATACTATTATAGCATGAATGTAAACATTTATCATAAACACAAAGATATAATAATAACTACATTTATTATTGCCTCTAGGGCATATCTCCAACAGTCTCCCACTTGCACTAGAGTCATCTAATCTAGATTACATGGTAATATACCGAACACCCATGGCGTTTGGTGTTGGTCATGTTTTGCCCTCGGGAGAGGTTTAGTCAACGGATCCATACATTCGGATCTGTGTGTACTTTGCAAATCTTTATATCCCCATCCGGATATGTTCTCGAATAGCGTGAAAATGCAGCTTGATATGCTTCACTTCTTGTGTGACCTTGGTTCTTCTTGCGCATTGGCTATGGCGCCCATGTTATCACAAAGATGAATGACATTGGGTCCAAGCACTTGGAACCACACCCAGCCTCAATGAACTCTTTCATCCATATCGCTTCTTGTGAAGCCTCCGGCGACCATGTATTCCGATTCTTGAAGATCTCGCCACAACGCTTTGCTTTGCACTCCTCCAGCTAACTTGCACCATTCAAAATAAATACGATCCGGATTGTGATTTAGAATCATCCGGATCGGTGTTCCAACTAGCATCGGTGTAACCATTAACAACGAAATGCTCATCACCTCCATAAGAAAGAACCATATCCTTAGTTCTTCTCAAGTACTTAAGGATGTTTTTGATCATTGTCCAATGATCCACTCTGGATCACTTTGATATCTGCTAGTTAAACTAACGGATATGCAATGTCGGGTCTAGTACATAGCATGGCATACATTAGAGATCCTATGGTGAGGCATAGGAGTCTTACTCATCCTTTCTCTATCTTACGCCGATGTCGGACTTTGAGTTTTACTCAAGGTCGTATTAGCAACATGGGCAAGAACCCTTTCTTGCTTTCTTCCATTCCAAATCTCTTTAGAACTTTGTCCAAATATGTACTTTGTGACAATGATATTTGGCGTTCGATCTATCTCTATAAATCTTTATGCCTAATATGTAAGCTTCGCCAAGATCCTTCATTGAAAAACTATTATTCAAATATTCCTTGACACTATTAAGAAGGTCTACATCATTCCCAATCAACAATATGTCATCCACATACAAGATTAAGAATGCTCTGAGCTCCCACTCACTTTCTTGTAAATACAAGCTTCTCCATAAGTTTGTATAAAACCAAAACTTTGATTACCTTATCAAAATGTTGATTCCAACTTCGGGATGCTTGCTTCAATCCATAGATGGACCGTTGAAGTTTGCATACCTTGTTAGCATCTATAGGATCGACAAAACCTTTGGGTTGCATCATATACAACTCTTCATCAATGTCTCCATTGAGGAATGCCTTTGTTTGACATCCATCGCCATATCTCATAATCATAATATGCAGCGATTGCTAACATAATCCTCACAGACTTTAGCTTCGCTCTTGGTGAGAAAGTCTCATCGTAGTCAACTCCTTGAATTTGTCGAAACCCTTTTGCGACAAGTCGAGCTTTATACAAGAACATTACCATCAAGATCTGCTTTCTTCTTGAAAATCCATTTGTTCTCGATGCCTTCCGGCCATCCGTAAGTCCACCAAAGTCCATACTTGGTTTTCGTACATGGATCCAATCTCGATTTCATGGCTTCTTGCCATTTATTGGAATCTGGGCTCATCATCGCCACTCATATGTCTCGGGGTCATCGGTGTTGTCCACCACCATGACATTCATAACGGAATCATACCAATGGAGTGGTACGAGTTCTCGTTGACCTCCGAGGCTCAGTAGCAACTTCAACCAAGTTTCATGATCATCATCATTAGCTTCCTCTCTTATTGGTGCAGCACCACAGAACTTCTTCCGGTCTTTGCGCTACTCGCAATTCGAGAGAAGGTTCAACAACCTCGTCGAGTTCTACTTTCCTTCCAGTCACTTCTTTCGAGAGAAATTCCTTCTCTAGAAAGGATCCATTCTTAGCAACGAATGTTTTGCCTTCGGATCTATGATAGAAGGTATACCCAATAGTTTCCTTCGGGTATCCTATGAAGACGCATTTTTGCTTTGGGTTCAAGCTTGTCCTACAGTAACTTCTTTACATAGGCTTCGCATCCCCAAACTTTAAGGAACGACAATTTAGGTTTCTTCCCAAACCATAATTCATACGGTGTCGTTTCAACGGATTTAGACGGTGCCCTATTTAAAGTGAATGCGGCTGTTTCTAATGCATAACCCCAAAATGATAGCGGTAAATGTAAGTGACATCATAGAACGAACCATATCTAAGAGAGTTCGATTCTGACGTTCGGACACACCATTACTGTTGTGGTGTTCCCGGTGTCAATTGTGAAAGTATTCGCACTTCTTTAAATGCTCGCCAAACTCGTAACTTAGATATTCACCTCCACGATCGAACGTAGAAATTTAATCTTCTTGTTACGTTGATTCTCTACCTCACTTTGAAACTCCTTAAACTTCTCGAAAGTTTGGACTTATGTTTCATGAAATAGATATATCCATATCTACTCAAGTCATCCGTGAAGGTAAGAATATAACGATAACCACACATGACGCTACACTCATTGGACCACACATCGGTATGTATGATTTCCAATAAGTCCGTAGCTCGCTCCATCATACCGTAAAATGGAGTCTTAGTCATTTTTCCCATCGACATGCTTCGCATCTTTCAAGTGATTCAAAATCAAGTGATTCAAGAAGTCCATCGAATGGAGTTTCTTCATACGTTTCACTCGATGTGACCAAGGCAGCGATTACATATAGGTCGAATTATCGCTTGATTTCAAACGTTTAGCCTCAATGTTGTTGATATGTGTATTTCCACTATCGAGATTCAATAAGAATAGACCATCTATCAAAGGTGCATGTGCATAAAACATATTACTCATATAAATAGAACAACCATTATTCTCAGATTTAAACAAGTAACCGTCTCGCAATAAACAAGTAACCGATATAATGTTCATGCTCAACGCAGGCACCAAATAACAATTATTTAAGTATAAAACTAATCCCGATGGTAGATGAAGGGGTAGCGTGTCGACCGCGATCACATCAACCTTTGATCCGTTTCCCACGCGCATCGTCACCTTGTTCTTCGCTAGCTTCCGTTTATTCTGTAGCACCTGTTTCGAGTTACAAATATGAGCAACCGAACCAAGATTATCAAATACCGTGCACTACTACGAGTACTAGTGAGATACACATCAATAACATGTATATCGATATACCTTTCTTCTTGATGTTGCCGTTCTTGAGATCCGCCAAGTACTTTGGGCAATTCCGCTTCGAGGACCTTCTCCCTTGCGGTAAAAGCACTCGGTTTCGTGCTTAGGTCCAGTACTGGTCTTCTTGTCGGCGTGGTAGCTTTCTTACCACCCTTCTTGAAGTGTCCCTTTGCTTAGACTTGCCTTTCTTGAATTTGGTGGTCTTATTGACCAACAACACTTGGTTCTCTTTCTTGATCTCCACTTCGCAGATTTCAACATGGCAAAGAGTTCGCAACGTCTTGTTCATGTTCGCATGTTGTAGTTCATCACAAAGTTCTTGTAACTTGGTGGTAGTGATTGGAGGACACGGTAAATCCCAAAGCATTAGGAATCACTATACCCAAGCTTTGAAGTTTGTTTGCGTGCCCGCACATCTTAAGCACATGCTCACCGACGGAGCCCTCTTCCATCTTGCGGTTAAAGAACTTTTGAAGCCTCATAGCTTTCAATTGCATGAGTCTCAAAAATCAATTTGAGATCCTCGACAATATCATATGGGTCGACTCTTCAAACCTTTTACGAAGCTCGATTCTAAACCATACAAGATAGCACACTGAACTATGGAGTCTTGATTCTTAGAAGCGAGGTAAACATTCTTTACTTCATCGGAAGCATCACCGCAGTGGGTCACCAATGTGCATCCAAAGACATAGGTCAAATTACCACCGTGAGGACAATCCTCAAATTGCGGAACCAATCCGCGAAGTTGCTTCCATTGTTTTTCAACTTTTCTTTCTCTAGGAACGCATTAAAATTGATGGTAGGGGCTGCCATTGATCTACAACATATTTGCAATAGTTTAGACTAAGTTTATGACAAATTGAGTTCAAATTAATTAATGAAATTAAACTAGGTGAACTCCCACTCAAAACAATATCCCTCACATTGTTTTAGTGATCACACGAACCAAATCCACCACATCAACACCGATCATCACGAGAGTTGATATAGTTTCAATGGCGAACAATCATCATGTTCATCATATCTACTATACGATTCATGCTTTACCTTTCGGTAATCCGTGTTTCGAGACCATATGTCTGTACATGCTAGGCTCATCAAGATCAAACCTTAGTTTCTGCATGAGCAAATCTGGCTTGCTCACGTTGTATACACTTGCAGAATCTAGCACACCCGATCATCACGTGGTGCTTCGAAACAACAAGCTTTAGCAACGGTGCTAACTAAGGGTGAACACTTTATGATTTGAAATTGATGTGCATGAGGGATCATCTTATAATGCTACCGTCGTCTACTAAGCAATACAAGATGCATAAAGGATTAACATCACATGCAATTCAATATATGTGTGATATGATATGGCCTTTCTTCTTCGTGCCTCCGATCTCCATCTTCAAGCACGAACATGATCTCCATCATCACCGGCATTGCATCAAGGTCAATGACGCTTCTCCATGGTTGTCGTCCACCGGCTTCAACTATTACAACTACTTTGAATAGACACGCGGGTCTTAACATAAATTAAAGACAACCATATGGCTCCTGCCGGTTGTCGACTTACAATAAGGAACATTGCATTCATCAAATATAATCACAATCATGGCCATATCACATCACTGCACACCCCTGCAAAACAAAGTTAGACGCTTCTACTTTCTTTGCATATTTTACGTGGTTTGGGGATTTCAATAAGTGTCGTTCTAACTTACGAACAAGAACCACAACATTGATACTAGCATTGTTGATCACCCGTTGTAAATTGGATCTTAACTATGCTAGGAGAAACATGCACCCGCAAAGCCACTTATGCAATACAAGTTACATGTCAAGCGTGGAGCAAGTCTCATGAACGATGTCATGTAAGGTTAGCCGGCGCTTCATCCCAACATACCGCAAGATGCAAAGTACACAAAAGCAATCTACAATAAAAGCATCAACGCCCACAATGACCATTGTGTTCTACTCGTCTGTGATCTACATATAGACACGGCTCGATACCCTTTGTAGGGGTTCGTAGCATGGAAAACAAAAATTTTCTATCGCATACAAACAAACAAGCCAAGATCTATCTACTAGATTGTAGCAACGAGTCGATGGTATAACTTACCCTCAAAGATTCCAAAGCATTTAACGAGAGCGGATTCTCGTGGGTGATGTAGTCGTACTCTTCCGATCTCAAGATCGTGTAGACGATCCTTCGGTATGCCGTTAAATGGCGCTCCTTGATCGGTCACGTTCGGTACTCGTGAAGACCTTCCTCTCCCTTGTTCCAAAGATGCAAGGAGGTTGTAGCACTCTCCTCGTGATTCCTAAGGCTGTGGTGATGCGGAAGTAGAGGGAGATCCATGAGCCGCCTTAAGCCGGTGCGAGTATGGTGGAGCTTATGAGAGAGGCTATTAGTGGTCTAGTAATTAGACACACCAATTAGAAGGCTCTAAACCAATTAGAAGGCTCTAAACCACTGGCTAAAGCAATGAGAAGCTCTAAACCAAAACGGCTCTAAACCGGAGATCTAGAGTAGAAAGTTATGTGTCTATGGGAGGATCCCTGCCCCTCCTTATATGGGAGGGGTCCTTGGGCGCCAGGAGGAGGAGTCCCTCCCACTCGCCTAGGCTGGCGCCCGGCTGGAGTCCAACTCCTCCTCGAGTTGGTTCCAACTCCTCTTGCTTGTTTCCCACAGTTTCTTGTTTTGGCGGTTTGACTTTCAAACTGGACATTTGACTTTTCTGTTTAGGATTCAATTTAATCCTTTATTTGGGACAGCAAGAACACTTAGTACATGATGCAATCATTCAATGAGCAATGACACATTCATGTACCCTTCCCCAGTCTTGGGACAATCCGGAACCTTCTAAAACATTCCCGATGAAAACAGGAATCATTCCCGAACTCAAACGAGACTTTCCTTATATGAATCTTATTCTCCGGACCATTCCGGATCACCTCGTGATATCCGGATCCCATCGAGACTCGAACAACATTCGGTCTCTTTCTCATAATACCATAACTACTCAAACAACGTCGAATCCTTAAGTGTGTCTCCTACGGTTCGTGAATTATGCGGACATGATCGAGACACTTCTCAACAATAACCAACAGAGGAATCGGAAATTCATATGGCTCCCATATTTCTCGATTACTTTGCGATCGAATGAACCACTTACATACGATACCAATTTCCCTTTGTCTCACGATATGTTACTTACCCGAGGTTATGATCGTCGGTATCTCTGCATACCTAGTTCAACCTCGTTCTTAAGTACTCTTTCTCGTTCCGTGATATGTGATCCCTTGTGACCAAGTCACATGCTTGCAAGCTAATTGGATGACATTCCACCGAGAGGGCCAGAGTATATCTATCCGTCATGTGGATGGACAAATCCACTCTTGATCCATGTGTTTCAACCAATACTTTCCAACACTTAATGCCACCTTTATAGCCACCCGATTCACGGTGTGGTGTTTGATGTCATCAAAGCATCCATCCGGTAAAGGTGATATGCATGATCTCATGGTCGAAGGAATTAGGTTACTATGTATCAGAAAGCATATAGCAATTGAACTAATGAAATGACTTGATCTTTATGCTACGCTTATCTATAGGAGTATGTCCACCATATCATTCTCCTAACGATATGATCTTGTTGTTGATAACATCTCAATGTTCATGATAGGGAAACCACAATCATTAATCAACCAACAAGCTAGTGAAGTATAAAGGCTATACTAGGGACTTCAAATTAAGTTTACAAATCACACAAGTATTAATGGTTTCCTTGTTAATACTATTATAGCATGAATGTAAACATTTATCATAAACACAAAGATATAATAATAACTACATTTATTATTGCCTCTAGGGCATATCTCCAACATCTACAATGTTCAAAAGCCCGAACACATTGCTCAAAACCCCAAAATGCACGGCCAAATACTCGCACGGTTTTCCCGTTTACAACCCTTGTCTTGTTCCCATAAGGTTCAACCACATGAACCATGCCGGGGTTAGCATTGGCCATCGCTAACAACAACCTTGGGATTCGGTTATAAGATTCCTCCCAATCACCATACAACATCTTGAATGCGGCTTGCTTAGCCTTCCATGCCTTCCCGTACTTCACCTCGTAGTGAAAGAGGGCTTTCACAAACTCTATGACCTGCTTGATGGTCATTATTGGAAACGACGCGATGTCATTGGAAAGCCTATAAGCGAGGAACTCGGAGGTGAGTTCTTGGTGCTCGTTCTTCGCATCCTTCCCATCCAACACCGGCCTCGGCACATGTGAGTTGATCGCAACTAGATATGTGCCATTCAGACCTCCTTTGAATGGTCTTGCACGCACTATCCAAGGACATCCTTCCTCGCACTTCACCGTAACGCTTCTTGATGTCCGAGTGCACGACCGTAAGGACGATGATGCTTCACCGAGAAGTCCTTTATCCATTGCTTAAATTCCAACAAGGTCCTGAACCTTGATCCTTTGCAAAAGCCACTATTCACTTCATTGCCATCCCGGTAAGAACTTGTCCTTGGTCCGAGCACAATGCCTTTGCCACCATCAACCGTGGCTTCATCCATGAGGCGAGATCACGAAACAAAGGCACCCGATGGTCACGACCCAATACGGTATGGTGGATTTCGGCCTCTCTAGCCGTGAACCTCCTCGTCAACTTCTTCTTGGGACCATCATCATCCGAGTCGATGCATAGCCTCGAGAATACGGAGGTCATGGTCCATGTCATCTTGTGTGATATATTCTCTAAATCTCCAATATTGTTGTCGTGGAGTTCAACATCATCATTGTCATCTTCATCTTCACCCCCACAATCATCATCTTGGTGTCTTGAAATCGGGCTCAATGTTTGGGTCAAGGAGGTTCACGCCTTAGCTCTTGGTCTACGGGTGGAGGACTCATAGTACGCAATGGGGATGCCATACGGTTTAAGTCCAAAGACAATGAACTACCAACTTTCTTGGTGGCAAATAGCTCAAGAGCCTTGTCTAGTGATTCGGCCACCACCTCCTTGTATGCAAGCCAACGGGCCTCGGAGAAGATACGCATGGTATTCCAACGGACATGCATTCCCAAGCCAACATTATGTCTTCCCTCCAACTCAATATCATCCTTTGGGTCCATCCATTTCAATTCAATCCTCAATTGCTCCAAGACCTCGGCATATGTTGGAGTACGCTCAAACACCAAATCGAGCTCGTCCGGGTCCGGTTCTATGTTACCTCTCAAAAAAGCATCCTTGTCCTCATGGTGAACATGAACAATTCTTGCCATGCCTAACATAATCACAACAACAATACCATGGTCAACACACTTAATAGATACCCATGCTAACATTAACACAATACCAACACATATGCCAATACAAGAACATTCTACCATGCATCTTACAAAACAAACTAGGGTTTACAAGATATGGACCAAAAACAAGAAATTAATGGGTCAAATCAAAGATGAAGGGGAAGAATACCTCAAGGCACTTGGGGGGATCGAACTCCACGGAGAGGCTTTCGATTTGGACACTAGGAGGGAGAAGGTGGAGGAGAAGAGCCGCCCGCCGCCGCCGTCTCGAGCCCAGGAGGAATGAGATGGGTGCAGGAGGGCTGGCTCAAGGCTGGTACAAGACCTAAAGTCTGGCGCCAGCGCCAAGATTACACAGGCGGCCAAGCTACAAGGCGCCAGACTATCGGGACGGGCCCCAGGCTCCACTGGCAGTCTTGGCGCCGGTATAGTGGCGCCGCTCTTCAGGGTGCGGCGCCACGCTCTGTGGCATTGCAAAAAGGGTTAGTTCCGTGAATTTCTTCTGGCCAGAGTTCATTTCGTGAAATTGTTATTTTTTTGGGTTATTTTCGTCCATTCTGCCGTGCAAAAGTGTGGTTCCTTGTTTATTTACTACTCCTTCTCTAGAAATATACAAGCTTTATCATTCTCTTTGCACCAAACAAGCTTTCTTAAAGATTCTTTGCAAAAGTATAAATCCAATAATTCACCTCCCCTCTCTCTCCCGAGCCTCTGGGTTTCATTTTCACTGTGGCATCGTGGAGTTTGCTTACCAAGTTTTACACTATAAAAATGAAGACACGTGTGTCAGTACGTGCACTCCGATGTGGTTTGAGATCCCGATGTCACTGCTGATGCGCGCCATTTTCGACAAGTTATTCGGAATCTTCTGTTCCTTGCACACTACTAGTAAAAGGGCTATAACAACCTACGCTACCGTTGCTCAGCAAAAAATATGATGCACCGGTACTACTTACCGCCGGCAAACCACTTAGGCTATGCGCCAACGCTACTGGCATTATCGTCGGCAACCATAGAATACAACGCGTCGGTAGTATTTCTCGCCTCGTGGCCCACCCTTATAGCCGGCTCACGAACATAGTGGTGCACCAGCGGTATATAACATATCGTTGGTGCGCCACTATACTGGTGCGCCGGCTATATAGGGGATTGATGCCGCCGGCACGCCAACGGTAAGTGTGGTCTCACCTCCTAGAATCGTCTTTTTCAATTTTAGAAAAAAACAAAGTAAATGATAGTAACTTTAAATTTGAAAATCCTTCGAGATGTAGTTATACTATGCGATTTAGATGTTAGGAAAAATAACAAACACGAATTTCGACATATTTTACAAAAAAAATTATGTTCTAGTCAATTCGGTTTGACGTCCCCGCCATCCTTGCCCCTTCTTCACTTACGTCTCCACACAATTCGGTCGCCCCATCCACGCTTTCCAAACTGACAACGACAAAGAGTTCGACAACATCACCGTCTGCACCCTCCTCGCCTCTCTCATGGCACCGTCTTCCGTCTAACGTGTCCCTACACCTCTCAATAAAACGGTCGCCCCGAACGCATCCTCCACACTCTCAACGATTGTGTTTGCACCCTTTTGTTTCATGCACATGTACCTTCATGGTTCTGGCCGGATGCCCTCGCCACAGCTACCCTTCTCGTCAATATCCACCCTTGCCATTCTCGTTGGCATTACACGCCGCACCATCTTGTCTTTGGTGCGCCCCCTTCCTACGATGATCTCCGCATCTTTGGCTGCCGCTGCTACCCCAGCATCGCCGCCACCCCACGCACAAGCTCTCTCCCGCTCCCTTCATTGTATGTTCCTCGGCTATCCTGCTAACACCAAGGGTTATCGTTGCTATGATCCGGTCTCTCATCGTGTGATCACCTCCCGGCACGTTTACTTTACTGAGTTGATTTTTTAGTTTCAGCAGGGACTTTTGGCGACTCCTTCAGTGATACCTGCGGCCCCCTCTGAGGCCTCCCCTGGACGACGACGGGCCACCACGGCTCTTTCTTCACCTACGTCTCCACAGTAGAAAAAGTTTACATGTACACATAGGTCATGAACATATACGTGTAAAAATTTAGACATTAGGAGTGCTCATCTTTGTTTCCAGGAGCATATGCGCAGTTTTGAGTTACTCCCACATTGGGTACACGAGAACAAGTGTACAACATTGTGTCAAGAAGGAGGAGAAAAAAAGTCATCATCACATAAAAAGAGCAGGAGGGGAAAACTAAACGATGGAGCATGAGCACCATTCCTCCCATATACTCGACTGATTCCATCATTAAAAGGTGCTGTGGTGCACGGGCCTGCAACCGAAGTATCGATTAGGAATGGACGAGTTGCATGCCCCCTGCCCTGGCGGGCCGCTCTTGCTCTAGTGGGCCAAAAAGGCCGATATAGGTCTCGAAACCGTGGACTACCTACCTGAGGTGGGAACAAACACTGTCCCCTCTGGGTGCAACATCTCACACCTTGCGTCGGTTACCATACTTGTACTACCAACCTTGCATTTTCTTTTCCCATTCTCACTGAGCAATAGAATACTCTCCTTGCAGACTGGCCCCTACACATCGATCGGGCACCAAACGCCACGATGGACAATAATCGACCCTATCCCCCTTTGTTGCACCATAGAGCACTTTCTGAGTTACTATTTTATTGGCCCGATCCCACTGACATGGTTCTAGTGAGCCGATATAATATAACCGTATAGTACTAGAATAATCCACACCCCTCGATCCAAGGGGTTCGTGCCTCGGCTGTTCCGCATCTGACTTCTGTTCAAAGTCGCGAAGTTT
The DNA here is from genome assembly GCA_030063025.1 of Avena longiglumis. Taxonomy (NCBI): domain Eukaryota; kingdom Viridiplantae; phylum Streptophyta; class Magnoliopsida; order Poales; family Poaceae; genus Avena; species Avena longiglumis. Next base: position 559,450,473 of record CP125974.1, read on the forward strand.
ATTACTCTATTTGGTTTATATTAATATCCTCAATTTTATCTAGATACAAGTATGTAGATAATTACTTAACTACTCTTGGTTTCAAAATATAAGACGTTTTAGCTTTATAATATGAGTGTATCTAGAACCTACACACTAAAAGGGGTCGAGATACACTCTTTTCACAAAGCTAAAACATCTTATATTTTAAAACGAAGGGAGTAGATATATAAGAATCTAGGTAAAACTGTACTATATGAGAATATGAGCGTGCCTTAATGACCGCGAAAATCTATGGAAATATATCCATGGACTGTGTAACGTGGCTTGTGATCTTGTGCCTTAACTTAACTTTTATTCATTCGCAAAAATGTTATTTCATTGTATTTAAACTATGCCAAATGTTTGGCTTTCAATAGTCTAATTTCTAGACATTTTTTTTACTACTCTAGTTACATGGGATTGGTTAGAAACCGTGTTTTTTTTAGAGCAGTATATTTACTTATCTGGAGGACAAGGAACCATTTTACTCATCTAAGTTTAGGGATCGGTTTAGAGATGTCGTTAGCATGTTGCAAAGGACCAGCTCAAAGAAACTTGTACCATGTGGTGTCCATAGGAGGAAATAACCGTGTCATTTATGTTTTAGGTATGCCACCAAGTTCAACGATGACCAGCTTCGAAAAAATGGCTCAAAATGGCCCAACCTAGATTTAGGCCCTATGGGCCCGATCTGGACCTAGGCGGGCCACGCCCGGCGCGATTGCGTCTCCTCCGGTGGATTAAGGGCAGGATTTGGAGATGTCTTAGAGGTGTCAGTGCTGCTCCTACTACAGTGCATCGGCGGGACTTCACGGGCCCCCTCGGGCTCAACCGGGTGTTGGATTATTAGGCATAATTTCCACGATTAATTCCAGAATATAAATCATGACAAAACCAGCTACTAGCTCATGTAACTCGAACATACTAGATGTACAAAACAACAGGATGATCGGAAACAAACAGCAGCCTAACATGTACTCGCAGAACATGATGAATAACCAAACAGGATCACGTAGCACGTACCGTTCGGTTGTCGTAGTAGAAACTTTGGGAAAGAGTGATCGCAGCAGATGGCGACGAAGACGGCGATAAAGACCGCGACTTGGATGGAAGACGACCCGTGATGGAGAACTCGAGCGCGATCGTAGCGCTTCCAAAACCTTATTCGCCTCTCCCGCACAGATCGCAAGGCGAGTGGTTCCGGAGACCTGCTCTCCCGTCCGGCACGCCGCAAGCGGGATGGAGTAGACTACGGTGGCGCGTAGTAGAGGAAGGCAAAACCCTAGATTGGTTTTCGGTGTGTTTGTGGCGGTAGCCGCGCAGGACTTTATATAGAGCGGCTCAGGAAACCCTAACGTTGCACATGATCGGCTGATCCACGAACCGCATCGGCTCTGCACATGATCGGCTGATGCATATCGGCTTTCCGGGAGCGACCGAATAAGTGCTAACTGCTTGACACGTCATCAATTTTCTGAGCAGCAAAATAAAGCTCGGCTCGGCGAGATTCTCAACCATGGCTGCTGCCGTGACGTGACGTGACGAGGCGAGCGTGCGAGCGGCGGCGTCGTCGTCGGAGGAGCGCGCGTGTGAATCTCTCTTATTCCCACTCACTTACAAAGTGGTGCAACACTCCACCTTATAAGGTGGTGCAACTCTCCTCCAACTTTCCATGTGGGACTAAACTTTAGCTCCCACTCCACTTCCATGTGAGCTGCCACAAACATGGGCCCAAACACATATGGGCTGCCACAAATTTGGGCTTTGAGATTTAGGGAAAATCTGAAATACTCATGGGCCTAAATGGATTAGTCCCATTATTTCTAACAATCCCCCACCAGATCTCAAATGCCCATTTGAAGATTTGCCAATCCTTGCTACTTGTTTATATACCAGTGTTTCAGCAGAGATCTTAAGTTGAACTTCCGCCTAGAATCTTGAACTACGCCTATCAACAACTTGAACAATGGACGAACCTTGAATTGCAAGTTTGGTGCCAATAGATTTCGTTCAAAATCATAACTAGTACTTGGTCGTCGAGCCTACCCAGGTTGGAGCATATGCGTCATACTCCCGGTCTCTTCATGAGTTTACTAGAGATCACCCGGATCTCATAGACATGACGTTTACATTCGAGCTCATATAGGTGTGTTCTTTCAAGAATGCCCAGAGGACGGCATCTTTGCTAATTAAAGCCATGAAACACATTAAGGCATGTTGCCAACCCCTTCTGATTATGAGAGTCATGCATCTTCACATAGAGAGGGTTATAAAATACTCTCTCGGTCAAACCACTAGCTTGTTCTTCCTGTGTCCTAATTCACGGGATCTCCGATCACATAGGTTGGTTACCACTAATGTGTGACATCCATGGGTCTCAACCCCATCTCCTCGATGCACTTTCTATCACATTTCGTGATAGTCCCTTTGTAAAGGATCTGCCAGTTTTTGTCTGTTTGAATATACGTAGCTTATTACTCCGGAGTTTCTCAATTTCGATGATTTCAAACGTCTCTTCACGTGTCTTGATGACTTCGTTATCCTTAGAATTGTTCACTTTGACAATAACAGTTTGGTTGTCACAATTCGGAAGGATTGCCTTGCACAGTTTCTCAACCACGTGCAAGTCCATCAAGAGCTCACGCAGCCATTCGACTCAACAAGGTGGGTGTCTAAAGCAGTAAGTTCTGCTTCCATAGTTGACCTCGTCAATATGGTTTGTCTACGAGACCTCCATGACCCTGCGCCACCTCCAAGTGTAAACACATACCCGCTTGTGGCGTAGAGTTCATCAACGTCAGAGATCCAATTCGAATCACTATATCCTTCAAGCAGGATTTCCGAATAGTGAATCCCATAACTCATTGTACCACATAGATAGCGCATGACCCTTTCAAGTGCATGCCAATGATCAATACCCGGTTAGACATGAACCTACTCAACTTGCTCACAGAAAAGAGATATCGGGTCTTGTAGCGCTTGCTAAGTACATGAGAGAACCAACAACTTGTGAATATTTCAAATGATCTGTTGGTTCCTTCTTATTCTTTCGTAATGTCAAACCGATCATAAGGTGTTGGAGAAGTCTTGCCATCATTAAAGCCAAATCGGCTCAAGACCTTCTCAACATAATGAGATTGCGTTAAAGTAATCCCATTCTCGTTCTTAATAAGCTTGATATTCGAATGACATCGCCTCTCCCATCTTTCATATCAAAACTCTTTGACAGAAAGACTTGACTTCATTTATCACTTTCATGTTTGTACCAAAGATCGTAATGTCATCCACGTACAAACATAATATAACGCTTATCGCCCACCATGGCGATAGTAAACACACCTATCGACCTCATTAATGACAAAGCCAGAAAGTAGAGTTCTCAAACTTCTCATGCCATTGCTTAGGTGCTTGTTTTGCCATATAAAGATTTCAATAACTTACACACCTTTGTCTCTTCACCTTTTACCACAAAACCATCCTGATCCATATAGATCTCCTCTTCCAACTCTCCATTAAGGAAAGTCATCTTCACGTCCATTTGATGAACGAGAAGACCATAAGAGGCGACCGAGACAGAGTACTCGAATGGTGGTCGTCTAGCGGCAGTGAATAGGTGTCAAAGTAATCTTCGCCTTCTTTCGTGTGTAGCCCTTAGCTACAAGCCGTGCCTTGTACTTCTCAATAGTACCATCGTGCCTTAGCTTCTTCTTGAACACCCACTTACATCCCACGGGTTTACAACCATAGGGTCGTTCGATAATTCCCAAGTTCCATTAGAAAGAATCGAGTCCATCTCATTTTGGATGACTTCTTTCCAATCATCTGCATCGGAGATGCATATGCCTCGATAATGGATCCGGGAGTATCATCCACAAGGTACACGATGAAATCATTGCCAAAGGATTTTGCAATCCTCATCTCTTACTCCTCGTGAGAGGTTCATCGTCATCCTTCTCAAGAAATTCCTCATGTGGTTGTTCGAATTATCAATAGATGCACTAGATTCGTGAAGTATTTGAGAAGAAATCCTACCAATGCTATGCATATCTTTCATAGGAAAATATTCTCAAAGAATGTTGCATCACGAGATTCCATTATAGTATCAACATGCATATCAAATTTTCAGTTTAACCACTAGAAATCTATAGCCTACACTCGTGGAGCATATCCTAGAAAGATACAATCCACGTCTTGGGTCCGAGCTTGCTTTCTTGGGAATCGGTATGTTGACCTTCGCCAAACACCCCAAGCACGCAGATCTGAAAGTGATGGTTTTCTCCCAACCCACTCCTCATAAGGGTCTTTTCTTTATTCTTGTTAGGAACTCTATTCAGACATGACATGAAGTCAACAAAGCCTCCCCCATGCCTTTGATAAACCAAAGGTGGCTAACATGGAATTCACCAAGTCGGTCGGTTTTTCCTCTCGGCAACCCCGCTTGATTGGGGCGAGTAGGAGGCGTCCTCTCATGAATAATTCCGTGTTCTGGCGAATTCATCAAATACTCGGGAAAATACTCACCACCACGATCCGACCTAAGACGCTTGATCTTTCTCTCTAGTTGATTTTCAACTTCGCCTTATAGATTTTAAAGTAGTCTAAAGCCTCATCTTTAGTTTGCAACAAGTAAACATAGCGAATTTAGTAGCATCATCTATCAACGCCATGAAATATCTCTTTTCACCTTTTGTCAACACACCATTCATCTCACATAGATCGTAATGTATGAGTTCTAGAGGTGCAAGTTTCTCCTCGGCGACCTTGTGAGGCTTTCGAGGTTGCTTTGATTGCACACAACGTGGCACTTAGAACCTTTGGCAATAGTGAAATTCGAATTAAACTCATGTGGACATCCGAGACATCAAACCAAAATTAATGTGACATAAACGAGAATGCCAAACACCGGTATCATCATTAACACCACCACAAATATGATTCACGGATTTATTACAAAACTCGAAAGTGAAAACCGGAACAAGCCTCCGAACTCATAACCTTTACCAATAAATTGTCCATGTTTCAAACAACGACTTTATTAGACTCTAAGACAACCTTAAACCCATCTCGCAAAGAAGGAGCCACTAACGAGATTCTTGTTCATAGTAGGGACATCTTGACGCTCCTCACCGCACGATCTTTCCAAGTAAACTTCGGATCCACTGTGCCAACACCACGAGCGAAGCATGTGATCCATTCCCATTAGGGACGGATGAATCCGGCGACACGATAAGAAGTGAACATAGAGATGTCGGCACACACATGAACATTAGCACCGTATCAAGCCACCAACACGGTGATTGAAATCGAAAAACGATAAATAAATTACCATACCCATCAAGATTGCTAGCGGTCACGACGTTGATGTCTTGGCCTTTTTCCTCTGCGATGCAGCGTCGGGCAGTCCTTGGAAAAATGGCTCTCCACAAGTGTAACAAGACAGTTCACTCTTGTCCCTGCTCTTCTTCTTCTTGAAGGTTGTAGTCTTTACTGTGCTTGTTAAAGGAGGGTTTGAAGTTCCCTTTGTTCTTGCCTCTGGTTGCCTTTACGCACAAAGTTAGCGTAGCAAGACCCTCTCCTTTCTCAAGAGTGTCCTTAGCCCGAGCCTTCTCCTCAACATCAAGGGACGCCATCGATTTTCAACCGATATCTCCCTCTCTTGTGTTTGAGAGTTGTGGCAAAGTTCCTCCATGAAGGGGCAACTTAGCAATAATGCATCCCGCCACAAACTTGTCGGGTAAGGTACACTTAAGGAGTTCGAGCTCCTTGGCAATGCAATCGTATCTCATGAGCTTGTTGAACCACAGGAAGGTCCTTAGTCATCTTAAAATCATGAAAGCTCTCCATGATATACAGTTCATCGCCAAAGATCTGCAGACCAAACTTGGCATCCGGTGCATCCCGAGCTCCTTTCCGCCTTTTATGTGCATAAACACATCACACGTACGGTCGGCAAGAATGCTCGAATACATCCCACAAAAGATTAGCATCCTCGAACTTCTTACGATCGTCGCCGATATAGTTCCCTCAGTTTGCCTTCTTGATGTGGAACACTTTCATCGTGGTCACCAAAGCTCACCTTGTCGCCACCTCTTAAAGTGCACACCGGTAAACTTATCCGCCTCGGCATCGGTAAAACCAGCCATTGTTAATTCAGAAATTGCCTACAATAAGGTTTTTGGATTGTTGGATTATTAGGCATAATTTCCACGATTAATTCGAATATAAATCATGACAAAACCAGCTACTAGCTCATGTAACTCGAACATACTAGATGTACAAAACAACGGGATGATCGAAACAAACGACCTAACATGTACTCGCAGAACATGATGAATAACCAAACAGATCACGTAGCACGCACTGCCTCGGTTGTCGTAGTAGAAACTTTGGGAAAGAGTGATCGCGGCGGATGGCGGCGAAGACGGCGATAAGCGCCGCGACTTGGATGGAAGACGACCCGTGATGGAGAACTTCGGCGATCGGCAGCGCTTCCAAAACCTTATTCGCCTCTCCGTGCAGGATCGCAAGGGCGAGTGGTTCCGAGACTGCTCTCCCGTCCGCGGTGCACGCAAGCGGATGGAGTAGACTACGGTGACGGCGCAAGTAGAGAGGAAGGCAAAACCCTAGATTGGTTTTCGGTGTGTTTGTGGCGGTAGCCGCGCAGGACTTTATATAGAGCGGCTCAGGAAACCCTAACGTTGCACATGATCGGCTGATCCACGAACCGCATCGGCTGATGCATATCGGCTTTCCGGGAGCGACCCGAATAAGTGCTAACCGTTTGACACGTCTGTCAATTTTCCTGAGCAGCAAAATAAAGCTCGGCTCGGCGAGATTCTCAAGAACCATGCGGCCGTGGCGTCGTGGCGTGATTTAGGCGTGCGGCCGCGGCGTCGTCGGAGGAGCGTGTGAATCTCTCTTATTCCCACTCACTTACAAAGTGGTGCAACACTCCACCTTATAAGGTGGTGCAACTCTCCTCCAACTTTCCATGTGGGACTAAACTTTAGCTCCACTCCACTTCCATGTGAGTGCCACAAACATGGGCCCAAACACATATGGCTGCCACAAATTTGGGCTTTGAGATTTAGGAAAATCTGAATACTCATGGGCCTAAATGGATTAGTCCCATTATTTCTAACAATCCCCACCGGATCTCAAATGCCCATTTGAAGATTTGCCAATCCTTGCTACTTGTTTATATACCGGTGTTTCAGAGAGATTAAGTTGAACTTCCGCCTAGAATCTTGAACTACGCCTATCAACAACTTGAACAATGGACGAACCTTGAATTGCAAGTTTGGTGCCAATAGATTTCGTTCAAAATCATAACTAGTACTTGGTCACGTTAGCCTACCCGGGTTGGAGCATATGCGTCATACTCTGGTCTCTTCATGAGTTTACTAGAGATCACCCGATCTCATAGACCATGACGTTCTGATCGAGCTCATATAGGTGTGTTCTTTCAAGAATGCCCAGGGGCCGCATCTTTGCTAATTAAAGCCAACAGAAACACATTAAGGCATGTTGCCAACCGCCTTACTGATTATGAGAGTCATGCATCTTCACATAGAGGGTTATAAAATACTCTCGACCAAACCACTAGCTTGTTCTTCCTGTGTCCTAATTCACGGGATCTCCGATCACATAGGTTGGGTTACCACTAATGTGTGACATCCATGGGTCTCAACCCCATCTCCTCGATGCACTTTCTATCACATTTCGTGATAGTCCCTTTGTAAAGGGATCTCGAGTTTTTGCTTTTGAATATACGTATGCTTATTACTCCGAGTTTCTCAATTTCTGAGATTTCAAACGTCTCTTCACGTGTCTTGATGACTTCGCGTTATCCTTAGAATTGTTCACTTTGACAATAACAGTTTGGTTGTCACAATTCGTAGGATTGCTTGACAGTTTCTCAACCACGAGCAAGTCCATCAAGAGCTCACGCAGCCATTCGACTCAACAGTTGGTATGTCTAAAGCGAGAAGTTCTGCTTCCATAGTTGACCTCGTCAATATGGTTTGTCTCGAGACCTCCATGACACTGCGCCACCTCCAAGGGTAAACACATACCCTTGTGGCGTAGAGTTCATCAACGTCGAGATCCAATTCAATCACTATATCCTTCAAGCACAAGCAGATTTCGAATAGTGAATCCCATAACTCATTGTACCACATAGATAGCGCATGACCCTTTCAAGTGCATGCCAATGATCAATACCCGGGTTAGACATGAACCTACTCAACTTGCTCACAAGAAAAGAGATATCGGGTCTTGTAGCTTGCTAAGTACATGAGAGAACCAACAACTTGTGAATATTTCAATGATCGTTGGTTCCTTCTTATTCTTCGTAATGTCAAAGGGATCATAAGGTGTTGGAGAAGTCTTGCCATCATTAAAGCCAAATCGGCTCAAGACCTTCTCAACATAATGAGATTGCGTTAAAGTAATCCCATTCTCGTTCTTAATAAGCTTGATATTCAGAATGACATCAGCCTCTCCCAGATCTTTCATATCAAAACTCTTTGACAGGAAAGACTTGACTTCATTTATCACTTTCATGTTTGTACCAAAGATCAGAATGTCATCCACGTACAAACATAATATAACGCTATCGCCCCCACCATGGCGATAGTAAACACACCTATCAGCCTCATTAATGACAAAGCCAGCAGAAAGTAGAGTTCTGTCAAACTTCTCATGATGAATAACCAAACAGGATCACGTAGCACGTACCGTTCGGTTGTCGTAGTAGAAACTTTGGGAAAGAGTGATCGCAGCAGATGGCGACGAAGACGGCGATAGGCAGCACCGCCTGACTTGGATGGAAGACGACCCGTGATGGAGAACTCGAGCAGTCGCGCAGAGCGCTTCCCAAAAACCTTATTCGCCCTCTCCCGTACAGGATCGCAAGGGCGAGTGGTTCCGGAGACCTGCTCTCCGTCTGGCGGCACGCCGGCAAGCGGGATGGAGTAGACTACGGTGACGGCGCAAGTAGAGAGGAAGGCAAAACCCTAGATTGGTTTTCGGTGTGTTTGTGGCGGTAGCCGCGCAGGACTTTATATAGAGCGGCTCAGGAAACCCTAACGTTGCACATGATCGGCTGATCCACGAACCGCATCGGCTCTGCACATGATCGGCTGATGCATATCGGCTTTCCGGGAGCGACCCGAATAAGTGCTAACCGTTTGACACGTCTGTCAATTTTCCTGAGCAGCAAAATAAAGCTCGGCTCGGCGAGATTCCTTGAACCATGCATGCCTTGTCGTGGCAATGACGGACGTGGCGGCGGCGTCGTCGGAGGAGGAAGCGTGTGAATCTCTTATTCCCACTCACTTACAAAGTGGTGCAACACTCCACCTTATAAGGTGGTGCAACCTCCTCCAACTTTCCATGGGACTAAACTTTAGCTCCCACTCCATGTGATGTGCCACAAACATGGGCCCAAACAAATTTGCCAACTTTGAGATTTAGGGAAAATCTGAAATACTCATGGGCCTAAATGGATTAGTCCCATTATTTCTAACACCGGGCCGGTAAGGTGTCCTTCTGCGGCACCCTGTCGGCTACCGTCCCTGGCGGTGGAGGCACTTCATAATGGCTGCCCTTCTTTGGCCAAATTGTTTGCTCCTTTTGCGTGCCACGAGGTTGAGGAGGGTCAAGTCAAGGGAACTATCTAGGTAGAGTAAGGCATCAGATATAAAATTGTTTTTTAAACGGACTTTATTACACAAAATGCACAAATCAAACTCGAAGAAACATGTATGGTGTGTATGTGAAAACCATGGCGGTTTCTTTCAAGGTCTCCCACTAATCTCAAACCACGAACCGAGCCATGCCCAAAGGTACACAGTCAAAGATTTGAAAGAAAACAATGCACTACTAGCAAATTTAACACCTCTTAATAAAATGATGATGATGACAATAGACATGAGAATTTCGTCGGAGGAGAAGGTCATAGAGAAAGGAGCACGAGCACACGACGGTGTCCAAAAACTAAAATAAACCAAACTTTACATATAAAAACCGGAGAAAAAGGGTGCACCATCACCAAACCGCAACCACCCACCATCCCCGTCCGTCCGTCGGCCAACCTCCTTCCTTCCCCTTTTCCCCATCATTTCCTTCCCTCCTCCGTCCTTCCGGCCCGACCGCGACCAGCCACCGCGCTTGCTTCAGATCTCCTCCATCCCCCCCCTCCATCAACGCCAACTCCCAGTTCCTTCCCACTCCCGCCATTGCTGATATATAAGCCCCCATCCCCATCAGCTTCACCTAGCCCTCCCTCCCCACCCGCGACCCCGTCGTCCCTAGCCAGCCTCGTCGCGCTCGCGCTCCCTCGCGGGGCATGGCCTGCTGACTTGGGCTCCGGATCTGACCCGTCCGTGCTTCTTCTGGTGCTGGGATCGGGATCTCGCGCGCGATGGAGGTCTTCGGCCCCGTCACGCCAGGCCAGGTGACTCACCGCGCCGTGCCTCAATTTAGCTTCTCTTGCCCCGCTCGTCGAATTCCCCGCCTCGTGTTGTTGCTGTGCGCCCGCCGACGGTGAGATCGTCTAGGAGCTTAGCTGTTCCGCTGCTTGATTTTGCTCCTCTGGTGTCTCCGGGACCTGCTGGCTGCGTCCTGCGTAAGCGCCAGCTAAGAACAGGTTGAATTGCTGTGGCGCCGACCAAGTTTCGGCCAGAAGAGCGTAGCGGAAGTTTGCGCGTAGTAGTTCTGAGCTACGGAAGGGCGCCGTTTGCTGACTGCCCAGCAGCAACTCGGTCACGACTTTAATGCCATGGTTTAAGGTAGTAGCTCCAGGGGGAATTGAATTCGGTGCTGACGAAGCTGTCTGGTGTGCCTGTCACATGACGCTCATGCCACTTGAGCTGTCACCTAACGTGTTTGGTGGTCTGGTGAGCTTCTTTGGGGCATTAATTCAGAGTTTGAGTGAGATCTAGGTGTCTGTTTCCTCAACTAGGATATTACAATGTAGTAAAAGAAGTTTTTCTGATGTTCGCTTGTGAAAGCCATCAGAGAAAACAAGCCACCATACCAAATCTGTTGTGCTTAGATGTAGCAACTTATCTCTCTGAAGAGAACACGAAATTTGTGGGGAGTTTGATTTTCGGCCTGACTTACATCCTCAGGGCCACACTAGCGCAGAGTTGGCTTTCCCTAGTTTTATACTTTGTTTTGTATGAATTAATTGCTCAACTAACTCATTTTTTTATGCTGTCATGGACTTATGTAACAGGATGTTTTCCTTTCTTGCAGGTGTCATTTTTGCTTGGTCTTTTCCCTGTCCTCATTGCATGGGTCTATGCCGAGATCCTGGAATACCGGAGATCTTCGTCATATGGGAAAGTGTAAGATTTCTCAGCAGAATTCGTAGTTTCACTTCACATAGCCTTAGGAATTTAGATCAGAGTAACTATCATAAAATGCATGTATTCACCGCCAGTGGCATACTGCTGCTTCAATGAATTCAACCTTGTTACCAGAGTTTCCATGTTTATATCTGGCAGATCACATCAGTTACTTTGTTACAAAGTTGAACACCGACTGTCCTAACTTTGTCCCATTCATCCATTATTTTGTCATCTGCAGTCACTCAGATACTGCTTTGGAGAATGAAACTTTGAAGGATGATGAGAAAGCTATATTAATTGAAGGAGGCCAGTTGAAATCACCATCGGCAAAGTTCCGGAACACGTCTACCAAAGCAAATTTGATACGGTAATGTCTGAATAAACAATAAGATATACATTTTGGGATTATAAATTCATAACACATGCAGATGATGATTGCTAATGTCATGACTTGGCTGTGGTGTGCAGGTTTATAACAATGGATGAGTCTTTTCTGCTTGAAAACCGTGCTGTACTGAGAGCCATGTAAGAACCTGCAGAATTAATTTCTTCCACTCTAGTTTTTCCCGCTAAGAGATTATCTGTTGACACTTGTGCACCCATTAACCATCTTGCAGGGCTGAAGTTGGCATTGTTCTAGTTTATTATTACATCTGTGACCGGACAAACATATTTGCAGAAAGCAAGAAGGTAACCATGTTGCTTTTTTGTTTTACTTTTGTCATTTTGAATGTTGTATCATACGGTACATGAAGCTGTAGCAGGTATTGGTTGTTTAAATTAAAGTAGTAATACCAGCATTTAGATGGATGGCCAAATTAAGCTAGAGTCAGTGGCCCAGCGCAAAGCAGGTGACATATTTGTAGGCATATCTGACAAGCTTAAGCTTTCCATCATCTGTGAACCTGTAGCTATTAGATGGTGGCTTATACTTGCAACGTTTGTAAGTTCTATCTGCCAACTAACTGTTTATGTGGATGCAATAAGCAACTTTTTAAGAATGAACCTGAATTACACTAAGCAAACATGCATGCTCTATAGTCTCATTTTCTTGTATGGTAATCTTTGTCCTATTTTTGTTGACAGAACTACAACCGCGACCTGTTTCTGTTTCTATACATTCTTCTCATCATAGCATCGGCACTTACTTCACTTAAGAAGCACCAGGAGAAATCAGCATTTTCTGGGAAGTCCATACTCTATCTTAATCGTCACCAAACTGAGGAATGGAAAGGGTGGATGCAGGTTAGTGATTTGACTTCACCGCTTTAGTTCTTCTGGTAAATGCGATTTTCATCACATTATGATTGGAGATATTGAGAGGCTCTGCATGATGAAATTCTTAATGCACTGGTGTTGGCCATTGATCCTTTCAGTTTGCCACATGATACACAAAAGCATGTCTTTGATGTTTGCTTAGTGAAATTTCTGCCATGTGTTATGTACATAGTGCATTCTTTTTAGTGCTTTTGCCACTTCCTAGTCTACTTCTCTTAGACTGCAATAGTGGACGAATGAATTCTCCTATCCATTAAATTCAAAGAAAATGTTTGTGTCATCATCTGTGATTACAATCTGCTACTCAATATCCCAACTGCTTTTGCAATTTTTTTTAATGTAAGTTATGGCAAACTTGTACCACGAAGATATGCAATTATTGCAGCTCCTTCTCGGTTGTTGTTGTGCTATGCATGTTCTATATTTGTTTTATTCTGTCTGTAACTATGTTGTAAACCTCTAACTATTTAATCTGCCTTTCCAGGTCTTATTTCTGATGTACCACTATTTTGGTGCGTCAGAAATATACAATGCAATTCGTGTTTTCATTGCTTGCTATGTTTGGATGACTGGATTTGGGAATTTCTCGTACTATTATATCAAGAAAGATTTTAGCATTGCGAGATTCGCTCAGGTGCCAAGTCTACGTCAACCTTTATATCTCCTTCGTATGATAAATTTGATTCTCTTTTATTTTTCAACCATCTTTAAAACGCTAATGACCAAAGGATACACTTTTAATGCAGATGATGTGGAGGCTAAATTTCTTTGTGGCGTTCTGCTGCATTGTCCTTGACAATGATTTTATGTTGTACTATATCTGCCCAATGCACACCCTATTTACACTTATGGTGTATGGATCACTTGGTCTGTTTAACAAGTATAATGAAATACCATCCGTTATGGCTATTAAGATTGCTTGTTGCTTCTTGAGTGTCATTTTGATATGGGAAGTCCCCGGGGTCTTCGAAATTTTGTGGGCCCCCTTTACGTTTCTGCTTGGTGAGCTATTCATATAGTTTTGTGTGCAATTATTCTTCTCAGTCATGCATCAGATTTATTTATCTTTACCTTTTCTGTCCAATGTAGGCTATAAAGATCCAGAACCTTCTAAGTCACACTTACCCTTATTGCATGAGTGGCATTTCCGATCTGGTCTCGATCGGTACATATGGATTATTGGAATGATTTATGCTTACTTCCACCCTAATGTAAGTTTTTCTTATATGGATATGCACTTCCCTCTTTTCATTATACTTTTAAGTTCTTTCCATGCAGTTTCCCTCTGATCTCTAGTCTCCTGATACAAAGAGTGATGATGACACACAGACTTGGATGTTATCATCTTATGTATTTTTTCCTTTCGTTTATCGGAAGTTAATCTAGCATTGAACCTTCAATACTGAACAGGTGGAAAGATGGATGGAGAAGCTGGAAGAATCCGAGACTAAGGTTAGGTTGTCGATCAAGGGTACCATTGTGACGGTTTCGGTCTTGGTAAGTCACATGATCATCTCATACTAATGCCCTGACTCGCTATTTGTGTCAGCTAGCTTGGTTGTTTTACCAACTAGTTTGCAGTGCTGTGTTAACTTGAAATGATGTACTGACTAGACTCCTGTTCATTTAGGCTGGCTATCTATGGTATGAATATATCTACAAGCTGGACAAAATTACGTACAACAAATACCATCCCTACACATCATGGATTCCTATCACGTACGTATGAAAGGATTATAACATAACCAGTATGATATGATGCAGAAATATGTTTCATGCAGTTGACACAGTACTTTATTTTCACAGTGTATATATTTGTCTACGCAATTGCACACAACAGTTGAGGGGCGCCTCCTTGGCACTTTTCGGGTAAGCATCTAAATTTGCAGCACCTCACATTGACTGTTCAGGCATCTGCTTTCCTATTCCCTTGTGTTCTCCATTACTAAGATTCTGATCTGTTTATTTGATAGTTGGCTTGGCAAGGTTACACTGGAGACCTACATTTCTCAAATCCACATATGGCTCAGGTATGGAACTGAGTTGTTTCAGCATATGTTAATTCTTAGTTACTGAATGTATGTTCAGTTCAGTAGTCCAGTGACAAGTACTCCCTCCGTTCCAAATTACAAGATGTGTTAGTCTTTTTCTGAAAAGGATGTATCTAGACACCTTTTATTGTGTAGGTTCGGAACAAAAATATTGAAACTACACACTAAAATACGTCTAGATACATGAGTTTCAGAAAAAAGCTAAAACGTCTTATATTTTTGAACAGAGGGAGTATCTTGTAACATGTTGAAAATATAATAAGATCCAAGGCTGAAGAATGATAATAAAAGGTTCATTCAATTGTCTCTGTGAGACCTTGAGATTAGTTTCTTGTTTTGCCAAGTATTTCTCTTCCGCTGTTAGGAGCAACTATGTAATTGACGCCACACATTAGAACCATCTGATTGTACCTTCGAAGATATTAGAATTCATGAAAGCAACGGGGACTGAAGATTTCATGATTAGACAAGCCTAGCGTATGAAAAAAAATGCAGATACAGTTGATGACTGTGTAGTGTGTGTAGGATCTGTTATCGTTTTCCCTTAACGGTTTGTTGGATCCTTTTTCAGTAGTGGTTCTTTTCTTTTACAGGTCTAGCGTACCAAATGGGCAGCCAAAATGGCTACTCTGTTTCATACCAGAGTACCCGATGCTTAACTTCATGCTTACCACAACAATCTATCTCTTTGTAAGTTTACCAATCTCAGGCACACTCCAGGAACCTGACGCATCAACTATACTAACTCCATGCTTAATGTTGCAGTTATCATACCGAATATTCGAGCTCACAAACGTGCTGAGAGCAGCCTTCATCCCCAGTAGAGACAACAATCGGCTGTATCATAATTTTGTCGCTGGGGTTGTCATCTCCGTATGTCTGTACTTCTGCTCGCTTGTTCTTCTGAAAATCCCTGGTGTATAGGTAAAAAAACAGCCTTCTATGCTCAACATTATTAGGTCAAAGCGTACCTCTCCATCGCTTGTCAATCTAACTTGACTTGTCCATTTAACTACAGGTAAACAAGATTTCATGTCAATGAATGTAGAATTGCCAAGTGGGAAAATGTTGGGTGGAAGGATTTTGCTTCTGCAAGAAGACGTTTTGCTTGGTAGGATGCTCTCAGTTCTGACACCTTGAGGGTGCGGGCATAGTGGAGCCATTTTTGTATTTTGTTTTCTTTTTGTGAAGAAGATCATTTTACACAGCTAGCCCAACCCCTCGGCATTCTCTGAAAGTTGTAGCAGTCACGGAAAAACTGGGGAATCCTGCTGTAGTATTGCAATGTGTTATATGTACCATGTGTAGACAGGAAACATTCATACCAGGGTTTTCCGCTTGTAAGCTGAATATGTAAAGGCAAAGCCCATGAATCATGATGATTTTTCTCGCTAGTCTGAAACTTTGAATCATCTTGAGGGTGTGGGGCTCTCCGAATCATTTGAGTGAAAAATACTCTTAGATCCTAGTTGCGGCACCAGAGGTTGGAGGGAGGTGGGAACACGCCGGAGCAGGGGTAGGTGGGTTTGGGACATGTACACATGGTGCAACGGGGACGTAGTTCCGGTTGCGCAACGGCCGGATAGGTAGGTAAACGGATTGGATATTGCTATTACCATATTTTTTATCATATTTTTTTTTGGCGGATTCGGATAGAAGCGAATAATAGCCGGATTGCAGATTCAGAGCGGATTCGGATCGGAAGAGGATAATGGAACAAAGACACATAGAAAAATAAAAATTTATTTAGTTTATACAAAAAAAATGACAAGAAAGGGTGCAACACTAGATAGCAGTAGTATAAAAGTGCAAGATTGATAATAGCTTAGTATAAGATGCATGCATAGCTAGATACACTTACTACATTGTCTAGATATTATGGTTGTGCTAAATTTATTGGATTATCCTATTTAAGTACCTCGGATAATCCTTATAAAATATCTAATTATCCTTATCCGTCGGATATCATCAATATCATATCCGCTACCATATTCGTCGGATATCCGCTCGATAAATATCCATATCCGCATCCATATCCGCCGGATATCTAAAAATACATACCATATCTCAAAATCGGATGTGGATACGGATTCGACGCGGAAATTATCCGTACCATTTACATCCGTGTAGGTGACCGGTGTTCACGACTCACTCACGGGTACAGGCTGGGTGCCAAAAATACGGAATCGATGCCAATGCAATCATGCTAGTGGATATATTTGTTTGAGAATCTTAAAAAATAAACATGCGCGGCAATCATGCTTGCCCTACAATGTGTACTACGATGATCATGAGCCAAGCATTCTACCAGGACGCTGCCCCACCTACTGGAGAAGGTGGTCACGCTCACTTGAGACTGGACAGACTGGTTAGTGGTTGAGTTCGTGAAGATGTAATGGCCGCTAGTTTCTGCGGTGGCGCGCGCGGCCGTGCAGAGGCCCCCCCTGATACTCCACCGAACGACTAGTCTTCATCGCTAGATCAATGTAAATGTAATCTAGAGGCCCATGATGATACAAGGTGACCAACATTTGTGGCACCAAACGGGCAAACTGACATGACACGGACGTACTGATTCTGAATCTCTGACCACGATCGGCTGCTGGACGCGCGCCAAGAGAAAAATCTGTCAGGGAGAGGGCCAGAGACGAACCTGACGCAGAACACAGTCACGTCGAATCATTCAGCTGCCCCGTCTGGACGTTTCAAAATCGCCTATAAAATAGCGCGCCAAGCTTCGCATTATTGCCACGGGACAATCATCGCAGAGCTCTCTTTTGCTTACAAGCTTCGCCAAGGCGAGCTTAGCTTATCTAGCTAGCTCCTCCTCCTGAGTCCTGACCTGTCGCCGGCCGGCCAGGCAGCCAGACATGGAAGCCCCGCTCCTCCTCCCGGTCTCCACCGCCGCGTGCTCCTCCTCCTCCTACATCACCGTCGACGACGACACCGCCTCGGTCGTCCCTCCCTGCCCCAAACCGTCCTCCCCTTCCGGCCTGAGCATCCTCGCGCGGTACCTCGCCGTCCTCCTCGTCGCCTCCGTCTCCCTGTTCGCGCACCACGAGGCCGCCAAGGGCTTCCGCATCGACGTCGTCAGCGCCGCGCCGCAGGGCAGCGTCGCGGGAAGGCGGTTCGACCTCCTCTTCGTCTCCAACGGCCGCGCCGAGCGCGTCCTCCACCGCGCCAGCCGCGCCGTCGAGGACGCGCTCTTCCCGGACCCCTCCTTCCCGCGCCGCCGCGTCTCGCGCGTCACCGTGCGGATGGACGGCGGCGGCAACCTCACCGCCGCCGACGCGACCCTGGACGCCGCCGCGGACGGGGAGTACGTCATCTCGCTGAGTCCACGCCTCCTGTCCGACGCCAAGGCCATCGACGCCGTGGCCGCCGCGGTGCGCCGCGCCGTGGCGCGCATGTGGCTGTGGGACGCCCGCGGCGCCGCGCCGGCGCGCGTCACGGAGTCCATGGTCGAGTACCTCGCCACCGCCGTCCCGGACGCCGCCGAAGCCGAGTCGTCCTCGTCAGCGGACGCGTCCAACACGCAGTGCATCTCGCCGCGGTTCCTGAAGCACCTGGAGCGGCGGCGAGCCGGGTTCGTCGCGCGGCTCAACAGGGCAATGAGGGACCGGTGGAGCGACGCCGCGGTGGACGCCGCCCTCGGGGCGCCGGCCCGGCCGGTCTGCGCGGCCTACCTCGCCGCCAGCGTCCAACGACCGGTGGTTGGCTCCGCGCCGGTCGCTGATGGATCCACCGTGGCAGTTGTTTGAGCCAGCCAGAACCAGCGAGCGCACACGGCACAGGGCACACCATGTGTGTGTGTCACGGCCCCCTTGTGATTATTAGTCCATCATTATGGGGGATTAATTAAGTAATGGCAGTATGGCACCATGTGTGGGCTAGCTAGTTGAACACTTGTTCTCTGTACTGTACATGTAAATGATAGCGTCCTGAATACATACGGTGGGTCACAAATCATTCTGGAAAGCTCGAGAGAAAACCCCCTTCGTGCCCGTTTCAATCGATCGCTTTCAATTGTGTTTTCTTTCACTGCGTGGTCTAGTTTCAAACATCGAACTCTTTATATTTCCATATATTTACAGATGCATGAAGGGTGTCAAGCGGGATTCCACCAAAATACTAATTCATCTCAAAATTTTCAGTTTACATGAAGGATATGGTCATCGATAATGATAGGAATAATTAAGGATGATTTTTCTCAATGAGAAAAAAATATTTCTCCTATTATATCAAATATAGATTGTTTAGTCATGGTGTGGCCGGAGCCATGAAAAAAGCTCAGGCTCAGTCTCTTGCATCGGTCAAAATTACATGTCCTCCCTTCCTCATTACTACATTGATGAATATCTACATCTATACCACTATATAGCATGGCAGTTTTTGAACTAGCTCCACATCTACAGTGTCCCCGCTTAGTCTAAGAATTTCTGGCCATTGATTGAATGAATCAGACGGACAAGACACGAGCGAATCCCTGCAATTTCAGCCGTTCATTTACTCCATCCAACCGCTGTCGTTTGCAGTGAGCCCTATGTGCATGCAACAAACGGTAGAAACTGAAAACTACTAGATTCAGTCACATGGGAGGCTACAGTCTCATGTGGTAGTAAATGTTTCAAATCATTTTTTATGGGGCTGAGTCCCATAGTGCTTGCTGCCACTAGCTGAAATAAATAAAAGAATTAATTCTTGGGTTAGCAGAGGAACACGGACTGCTCACTCGGCTTGCAGCTTCAGGCCTCCAACATCGCACATCTATTTATGCAGACGATGTGGTCACCTTCTTGAGGCCGTCAGTGGTGGATTTCCAGGTGATCTCCGGGATCATCGAGGACTTTGGGGAGGCTTCTGGTCTCCGTGTCAACCTTGACAAATGCTCGGCCAACCTGATTAGATGCCCGGATGAGGCTAGAGATCTGGTGGAGCGGGAGCTACACTGCCCCATCACGCAGTTCCCCCTTCGCTATCTGGGGTTACCGCTCTCCCTACGGAAGCCATCGGCAGCGCAGCTCCGAACGCTAGTAGATATGGTGGCAGCCAAACTGCCATTGTGGAAAGCCTCCATGCTCAACAGAGGGGGGCGGCTCGAACTCGTTAAGACAACTTTATCCGCCATGCCCATCTTATGCCATGTCCCTCGATATTCCCATAGAGATCATC
Organism: Avena longiglumis; assembly: GCA_030063025.1. Taxonomy (NCBI): domain Eukaryota; kingdom Viridiplantae; phylum Streptophyta; class Magnoliopsida; order Poales; family Poaceae; genus Avena; species Avena longiglumis. The sequence continues at coordinate 559,470,352 of CP125974.1, forward strand.
ACCACCATCGAGAAGATCATCCGCGGTTTCCTCGGAAGGGAGAAAGGGCGTACCAGCGAGCCGCTGGTGGCTTGGGACAGGTGTGCATGCCCAAAGAGCTGGGACTTGGCATCCCCAACCTCGCCTCATGAACATTGCGCCGAGGGCCGATGGTTGTGGTTGAAGCGGCGTGGAGGTGGATAGGCCATGGCATGGCCTCGACATCCAGTCCGGAGCTCTCGAGGCGTCTCTTCGATGCAGCGACTACCTCGGTAATTGGGGATGGCGCGGCTACTTTCTTCTGGACGGACAAGTGGCTCCCGTGCGGGCGGCTATGTGACGTGGCACCGAACCTCTTCGCTGCGGTCCCACCAAGCTCCATCTTGCCGTGTCTTGTGAAGGCCTTGCGGGGTTGGGCGCATGATGTCACCCGGACCTTAGCGGCGGCCATCGGGAGCTCCTCAGTGGCGTACCATATTGAAGCAATCACACAGCGGAGGGGCCGGGGCGTCCTCAAGTGATCGGGACCCAAGCAAGCTACACAACACGATCATGCTACGGGCACTCTTTGCGGGCGAACTTCTATGGCGAGGGCACTTGGATCTGGCGGTCCCGAGCCCTCGCTAGGCAAGGTGACCCTTTGGTTAGCCGTGAGGAACATGTCTTTGGACCGCCGATCGGCTCGGGCGTGGCCTCCAACATCCGGCGGCCTGCCCTTCGTGACCAGTGTGGAGAGACCATCGATCATCTTTTCATGGGTTGTGTCTGGACGCGAGGTTTGGGCAGCTGCACAGGCTGGTGGGACAAGAGACACCGGATCTTGAACATGATTCCAAGTTTGTTGATTGGCTCCAAGATAGGCGGCGGCAAGGGCATGCGCGACCTCTGGACATGGATTGCTTTGGTTTGCTGGACGCTTTGGCGCCACCGGAATGACGTGGTCTTCGAAGGGGCCGCCCCTTCTCCCAGAGAGGTCATCCATAGAATCACCACGGAGGCAGACCTCTGGAGGACTGCACGGATTTTCCGCGATTGTCTAGGAGAGGTAGATAGGTGGAGGTGCCGCGAGTAGTTGGGTAGGATGTGTGTGCCGTCTTCGTGACAGCGTGGATTTGCACCCGTGACGTTTGTGCCACGGGACATTGTAAAACTTGGCCTCTTGGCCCTTCTTCTATGAAAACGATACGTCTCCCAGGACGTATCCTTGAAAATTCTTGGGTTAGCTCGGAAAGCATTGGAACACAACCCACGTCTAGATTATGCATGCGGCACTTTACACCGAACATCTCCAATACTCCATAACTTACCAAAATAGAATGATATGCTGAAAAAATGGTCAAAACTTTCTCAAATAATCAATATAGATAAAAGCGAGTCTTATGAATTCATTACTCATAAGAAACTTTGTTTTAACTTACTAGTAACTATAGGTTTGTTTGATTTTGTTGTTGAAAACCTTAGTGTTCCTCTCTTTTCAGGATCTCCTTACTGTTGAAAACCACAAAATGGGTGTGGCATAATTGGACCTCTAATTGTGGTGCAAGACAATCGCTCTCAACACTCATGTTATGTCATTATTGGTGATCCCTCCATCAAAAAGGGATGTCAGAGATTTATTAGGATTCACATGTATTTGTACACTAATACACGTCTGGATTAATCTAGGAAAATCTCTAAAATCTAATTCGGGATAGAGAGGAGTAGTTAACGTCTAATTGTGGTATGGGAACCCAAAAGGATCATGTTGATGTTGCTAATACTTTTCGATTACTCTGAAGAATATGGTGACCGATAATGATTCATGGAAAACATGTACTTTTCATATACAAATATAAAAGGAATAAACATTGTGTGGCCCTAAAAAATAGCTATCCAGGGGAAAGGACGGACAGAAGATACCACTCTATTCTACGTGTTCTCTATATGTGGCATTCCATACCTCCCTATTAATCAAGATAATCATGGGGATGGTTTGATTTGTTTTTGGTTGAAAACCTCCTCAAAACATGCTTTCGTCCTGCTATATTAATATAGCAACCAACCAATACAATTTCCAGGACCACAACACAAGCAAGCCCAAATAGAAAAAGGACGGAAAGAAAAAAGAAAGTAATGCCGAAGAAACGAAGATGGGTTGGATGTCAGATCCACGAAACAAAGATGGATCGTGACCGTTGCTCCCACCAACGATGTCCCACCATGCTCCTAGTATTCTGAAGCGTCGCATACCAAGAAAAACTTTCAAGAAGGACTACGACGATGACGACATTGCTTTCCGTACAAGTCTTAAGGTTTCCCCCGTACGCAGGGGTTAGTCGGGAGGGGGTGCACCCGACGCCGTTCAAGAAGGAATGGAGGCACCCACATCCATCAACCCGTAGATGTTAGAAGACGGGCCGAGATTTCTCCTGCCCCCCCCCGAAAAACCACTACCACGAATGATCTGTAGTCTTCAACCGATCAATGCCACCCACCATCATTGTCACCACGGTCTTGATGCCACCTTCATCATCTCACTGTGAACCAATGCGAGGCCTAGCAGATGGAAAACAGAAACAATATGAAATGGTTTTGGCAACATTGTAGCCACGCAGGAGGAAACTACCTCCACCGATGTAGCAGCCGGTGGGAGGGAGCTAGGAAGAGGGGGAAGTGCTAGCGAGAGAGTGGAGGGCCCCCCCGGTCGTCTCTCTCGGGGAGACAACGCGAGGGACGCGGGTAACCTATTGTAAACCTCAGTGTTCTACCTTTTCAAGATCTCCCAAGTATGTGAGTGTTATCTTCATATCATTTGAAAATTTTGTGACCGCTTGCTAATGCTGGCTCAGCGTGGGGTTACTAGATCCTAGATCCTAAAGGAGGACATGGTTTAAGAGCAACCGGGATTTTTGTCGTTGTTCATAATTACATCCAAAAAGGTGGTATCTAGTATATTCTAGGGCACAAAAGCTATACCTAAATTATATACTTGCATTTGAAATCTCACTTGAGATATTTAAGAGATACTAAATAATTGATCTTACTTGTATATATAGATTAAGATCTAGAAACCTCAATAAGGGAAGTAAGTGAAATATATTTCTAAGGGCATCATTGATTCACATTTTTGTGAAAAAGGGACATATGAAAATGTAGGACTACAATATAATGCCCAATTGATTCCTACATGGTTGTGAAGATAGTTTGATTGGACCACAATAAAAATAAAGGAGTCCTTCCAAGAGGTTAGAAAGATTGGATGAAAATATTATAAAATGGGCCATATGCATAGATCAATGCAGATGCCCAGGTTGCCCCTTTAAAAAACTATGTATGAAATATAATGCAAAAAAACCTCAGGGATATTTTCCACATGATTTTAGCCCTACAAATCAAATAACCAACATATAAAATCTTAAGAATTTCAATCCTATAAATTTCTTATGGAACTTTGAAGATAGACTTTAATGATAACACTGATGTTCAACTTTATGACTTGGAAAAAAAATATGAAAAATATTATTTGAATGACAATGATGATCGAAAATTGTCAAAATGTAATACTAGGATATGATATGTAATTTTTTTAGTACTCATCGTATTTAGTGATTGTTATCCAAAGAGATATAACAATTTGATTATAGGTGAGCTCAACGATAAGACATGCCCAAAATATTCCGGGTTGGATACCAAGCACTAAAAAAATACATAATAAATTGATTTACTATAAAACATAGTAAGAATAAATTATTAATAATAATTAACACCTAGATTCTGTCTTGTTCGGTTTGCATGATTCACATTACAACTTTGTCCATGCGATTTATACTAACATAATTTTCATACATGTCGTTTAAAATGGAAGATATGCATGATCACTTGTGCGCCACAAATATGTATACAAATAATATTATTATTCAACCAATCACACAATTTTATCATACAAAATGGAAGCTACAACATTTGACTACATAAACACATGGAATATCAATATTCCTAACTATGGCGTGAGGAGAGGGTATGCTGCTGCTCTACTGTAATGGAGTATTTTCCTTTTGTACTTTTGCATTGCACTACAGATATCTAGTCAAACACTCTTTGTACATCCAAATCTGTCGTGTCCTGACAACAAACTATTTAAATCTCCATGAAAGAATACATGGTAGTCTTAAAGTTTTCAAGAAAGCTTGAGAGTAAAAAAGACCTCTAGCCTATAGGTGACCAGTTCTATTGATCACTTTCAACCCCTTCATCGGATGCTTTATCTGCTTACCTTTATTGCATGCTTGAGTACTCTAGTTCCAAACTTGTACCATAACTTTTGTATAAATTTGCGTGTTTAGGCCTGCGGGCAGGCTTTCCATTGGCGGAATATGACAGCTCACATGAATGTTTTTAGTCGGTTGAAGAAAAAAGAAGTCACTCTTTCTTATGATTCGCAAAGACTTCAATTTTTTTCTAAATGGCCACTATCTACACACATTTACATGGAAATGCCTCCTCTCATGCTTCCAACCGTCAAAAACACACCATCTAATAGTGGCATGGCCTTGCATACGTATAAAGCATGGGCCTGTTTGATTCATAGGATAGGAAAAACGTGGGAATATGAAAAACATAGGATTGCAATGTCATGCCCACTTCATTCCTATAGGAACCCATATGCTAGAAAGTTTGTTTGATTCCATCAAAGAAAAAGCAAAGGATTATAAAAAAGAGGTTTGAGTGGATGTTAGATTTCCTATGCAATCTAGTACAAAGGATTCCCTAGGAAAATTTCCTATAGGAACCAATCCTACAAATCAAACAAGCATTATAGGAAAATTTCCTATGGGATTTAATCCTTTAAGTTTTCTATGTAAATCCTTTGAATCAAACATGCCCTAAGCATAGACCCATACTCTACCACGATTTTATGCTGACTCTGTGCCGAGCTTTGTCGTGTCCTCAATGGTAATGTGGGGAGGAGAAGGCATCAAGTGTTATGTGGCTAGTGTATTGTGTTCATGATGATGAGCATTGCGATTAAATAGTGATGTGGCATAATGAACATCTAGTTACTGTGAGAGGTTAGTGCTTGTGTATGTGAATCCAATAAGATCGTCTTTATGCCTCGGTTTATGATTTTGTTTTAGGACTTCTTTCGTACCCAACTGATATTCACAAATTTCTCCATATTGTGAAGAGAAGTTTCAAAAATTCAGTTGAATGCAAATTTATGGCTTTTAAAATTGTTTAATAAAAATACGAGAACTACATGAATCTAACTAATAACCTCGTAGACCAACACACAAGCTGAAGCTCAGCTGCTGAGAATAGCTTGATTTAATCTTATAAGAACAATTTTGATTGGGAATATTTAAACTTGACCGACAATTTTGGCCGATTTCTTTTTTTCTCCCTCTCTACCAAAATTCTTTGATTTTGCGAAATTTGTTTGAAATGTCGAAGACAGCTTCGTAATGTTTCCAAGAGAAAGTTAATGTGGTTGCGTGCACGATACAGCGACTCCAATTGGGAAAACGAGGATAATGTCGTTGCCTATGTAAGAAGAATCTGTAGTATATATCTACTCTGGACATGCAGATGATGTCTTGCGCTTCATTTCCACCGTCATCGCTTCGTCTTCATCTCCCAGGTCGCTCCCGCGGGACACCCCGGGGACAACCTCGTGCCGATGCAGATCCCCTCCTCCCGGCCCCTCTCTCCTCGCCGCCGCCAGGGGGCGCTGCCAGGAATCTCCCGGGTGGTGTCGGCGACGGCGGGGCCTCGGACTCCCTCGCTCCCATGAAGTTTGGCTGCGCGGGCCGGCGCTTCTTGGCGGGGAGAAAATGCGGGCGGCGTGGCGGCGGGGCCTCGCGTAGGCGGCGCCGCGTGGCTCGGAGGTCTCGTCGGTCGAATGGTGGTTGCGCTTGGTGGAGAGGCCCTTCTGGTCCTAGATGGGCTTGAGCGGGCGGCAGCTCCGACACGTGGTGTCGGCGAGGGGGGATCGTCCTGCCCTGTTGGGGCTCTCGGCCGGCGGGGTTGCTGGTTTGGCGCAGCGGCGGCGTGGTTGTGTGTGCGGTTGGAGGGAGCTGGCGGAGGGCTCGTCGTGGCGGCGCAGGCTCGTCCGGGGTTGATCTGGGCCGCCGAGGAGGTGCCATGGTGGCGGTGATCTTTGGTCCCTTTCGCGCTGGCGGCTGCCCGGGTTCGCTCTGATTGTTTTTCGGCAACTATCTCGCGGACAGCGGTGATGATCTGAACGGAGGCCTTCATCGCGGCGTCGGGGAGCCTAGACGTGGCGGCGGAAGGGATGATTGATGATCGTCGGAAGCTAGGGAGGGGTCGTGTGGTGGTTGTGCCGGTCCTTGTTGGGAGGGCGTGAGGTCTTGAACTCTTCGCTGGGCGAAAGCCTTGTCCTGGCGGTGGCCGGGTCTGACGAGGGTGACGCCCGTGGGCGCCGCATCCTTCTTGAAGTCGTCGTCGAAGCGAGTGTTTCTTGGTCCTCTGCCCAGGCTCTCTAGGGGAAACCCTAGATCCCTCGCGGGATCGGGCGTGGGCGGCGCTCTTGTGTCGCTTTGCCTCTTGAGGCCTCACTTTGGACGTCCAGTGGACTAAGGGACTTGTGGTGTGTTTCGGTGGTTTTTGGCGGAGGCGAGTTCGTCTTCGGCCAGGCGGGGCGCGGCCCTAGGGCCGGTGTGGTTGTTGGAGCGGTGGCTGTCTTTCGCCTCCGCCTGTTGCGTTGAGGTGTGGTGTCGATTTGGTTGGTCATCGACCCGTGTGGAGCGCTCCCTCGGGGCTGACGTGTGGTGTTGTGTTGTATTGGTTTTTCGGCCAGTTTTCCTCATAAAGAGGCCAGCTCTTTTCTACTATATCAATAAAAGGCAAAGCTTTTGCCTCGTTTAAAAAAAAATTCCACAGTCATCAACCAAAGAACACTCGTCTTGGCTCCATGTCAGACACCGATCCGAATCGTGGTTTTAATTCATGATTTGGGAAGATCAAATACTCCCTCTGACCCATATAATAATTAACTTGAATTTGTTAAAATTTAAATAAATCTAAACACTATTTAGTATATAGATTTATCCAAAATTTGATAAATCCAAGTCGTCTGAGGGAGTAAGTAATTGTGTGTGTGACATAACTACTCCCTCCGTTTCAAAATATAAGATGTTTTAGGTTTGTGAAGAAAATGAATATACACTTATTTTAGTGTGTAGGTTCATTCCAAAGTTGAGTGAATCTATATACTAAAACAAGTCTAAATTCATCTTCTTTATAAACCTAAAACATCTTATATTTTAAAACGGAGGAAGTACTCCCCAATCGTGGTGTGAAGCGAGCGAGCGAGCGGTCGCCCTCCACCACGCCATTTTACATGTCATTATCTATAGGTCTCGCTTATGTGGTCGTTGATTCCATGGCCAGATTTTTTCTGGTGCACTACGTGGAAGAATATGGTGGTCCGTTAATATGCGACCAAACAAAGCGGAGACCCCACCCTGGCCGGCCGGTGACCTGTTCCCGTGTTCTATCAACGATTCGATCGAGTGTTCGCTACCATCCCCGTACGACGACTCTCGATCTGTTGCTGATACTCAACTGAAGACTTGTCATCGCCATAGCCATAGCCCATGACATTGACACGGACTCACTCCCAATCCCTGACATCGTCACCAAGAGAAATCTGTCAGGCAGAGGCGAGACGTCCTCGTCGCCTCCGTCCGTCTCGCTAGCTGTTCGCGCACCACGAGCCCTCCATGGCCTAGCTTACGCCGTGCCCGTGGAACGCTCGCCTCCCGCCGCTTCGACCTCCTCTTCGATCGTCTCCAAGGGCTGCGCCAACGAGGACGCGCTCTCCCCGGACCCATCGTTCCCGCGCCGGCGTGTCACGCGCGTCACCGTGCGGATGAACGGCGCGCGGCAACCTCGCCGCGGCAGAGGCGACCGTGGACGCCGCCGCGGACGGAGAGTACGACGTCATTTCGCTGAGCCCCCGTACGTCTCCTGTCCGACAGCCGAGCTGTCGCGCCCACGTGGCTGCGCGGTGCCGCGCCGGCGCGCGTCACAGAGTCCATGCGCGCTGGAGTACCTGGACACCGCGGTCCCGGAGGGATCGGTGGAGCGACGCCTAGGTGGACGCCGCCCTCGATCGGGAGTACGAAGAACCACATGAAAATAGGCAAAGCCAGAAACAAATCGATGAACGAAAATGATTGGGCTCCTCCGCAGATAGTTAATTTCTATCCCCCGGGTCGCACCGTGCTGGGTCGCGAGCGCATATGCGGAGGTGGGCCTAATCTTATCTCTTTCTTCTTCCCTTATCTTCTGCTGATACCACAAACATCCACCGCCGTTTTCAATCTGTAGCTCGTGCCACCGCGCCGCCGGGCAGCCACGCCACCCCCCGCTACAGCTCGCGCCACCGCACCGCCGGGCAGCCGCGCCGCCATGCTGCCGGACCCGCTCCGTCGAGGAAGACGCCACCACGCCATTGTGCTCCTCCCGTCGCGCTCCTCTCGCCGGAGATGGCGGTCACCCACCATGGCCACCCCTAGGACGTTCTTCTGCTCCGCCTCCACCCCCGCACCAGCTTTGGCCTGCCGTCAAAGATGGAGGCCACCCACCATGGACACCGTCCGAAGGAGCCCCGCTGCTCCTTCTCCATCCCCCCGTGCCTCCCTGCAAAGCTCTGACCCGTCTCCATCGCAACAGCCGAATCAGGTGGATTTTGTCACTCGCACGGTGCTACACAGGCAGGACGACGATGCTACTGTAAAGGGTCGTCCTTGCTACAAATGAAGGGTCACGATGCTACCTCGATTAAGGAATGCGTTTTGAGATTTTGCTACAGGGCGATGCTACAAGAGTAGTAATGTTCTGCTATTTTCGTTCTATGTTTTTGCTACAATAGCACAAAGTATTCGCTACAATATTTTCGACGAAAGTCTTCAGCAAAATTGGTTTTGCTACGGCAACCACCGGCGATATCTCCGATGAGGTCGTTCTTTTTTGCTACATTAGCACATGTTTTTTGCTACCACCGTTTTGCGGTTTTGCTACAATCGTATAAATTTTTGCTACTCGATCTTCGGTGAGGTCTATCGGCGAAAGCCTCCGGCGAGTCTTCGGTGAGGTCGTATATGCTATGTTAGCATAACTTTTTGCTATATGGTCGCCGGCGAGGTCTCCGACAAAATCTCCGACGAGGTCCAGTCTATTTTCTATTTTCTGGGCCGAACCGTTTTTTGCTACATGTAGCAAGAACGAGATATTTTGTAGCAAAACTGGGTAATTTATAGCAAAAGCAGGAATCTAGACAAAAAAAAGACACGTGTCAAGCAGGGAACCCGAGGGATCAGGAGGAGTTATCCCCGGGGGACGCGTAGAGCTGTCCATAACAAAAACGCTGCCTGCGAGAGATACAAGTTGAGAACAACGACCAAAAGAAAAAAATCATCATAAAATAACATTGAATTAGAAAGCAAAGAAAAAAAAAATGAACATGGATACTGAGAATAACTCCACGATATTGAGTTGAGTCGCTGAAAAAACAGATGAAAATAAAGCTAGCGAACCACGAATTTTTGTTACCTGCAGAGTTTTCTATAGATTCTCAACGATGCAATCCAAGTGAATTGCTAAAAATAAATAATAGATTAAAATATAGCGAACACGAAAAGTCGTTGGCTGCGGCAGAGTTTTCTATGGATTTTGGCGTTTTGGGTTGTGTTCATGTTTAACGTGCATTCGTCTTATTGTTTTCTTCATCCGTTGTAAAGTGTACAATTGGAAAATATTTAGACCATTTGTGTTAATAGATTATAATCATCGTAATAAAAGGGTATCTAGCCTAGCCATAATCGAGCACAACATTTTGGAGATATCGGCTAAATTATCTTTTATTGCATCCATCTTGTCGGCGTGCACCCACTGGAGCTCGTGTTTTCCCCTTCGAGCTCATGCTTTGCTTCCTCCATATTGCCGAAATATTCGTGATCATGCATCTCACTATGGAGCTCATGTTTCCACCATAGCGCTGTTATAAAACGCTGCAACAAGAGTGGGTGCGACGGGTCATACCGCTAGACGAACGAGCACTTTGCGCGTTTAAAGTTGCAACCCAAAAACCCGCAGCCAAGATCCGTTCGGAACGCAATGCGGCAGCGGACATGAAGCCACACTAGCACCGCTTCTTCGTGCGTGTGTAGATGTCGCACCACGTCGGGTCTGACCACCATGCCAAAATCTGATGCATACAGAGTAAACATCGTCATTGAATCAAGATCATTAAAATGTGGAGAACTAGAAATTTGGCTAGAATGCGAGAAAGAAAACCAGTCTAGATTGTCCGTACATGACGCCTGGCCATCTAGGCTGCTGGTGCTTCCCGGCGGCGGTGCATGCCTAGGAAGTCCGTGCGCATCCATCGACTGCTCTATGCTCATGCTCGCAGAACAAACGTAATTTGGAGAAAAGGAAAGATAAAGAAGACGTGTGATGACTACTCTTAGTTTAACTTCCATCTGATATGGGCCACATCTGTTAGTGAAACACGTGTCGCAAATAAGCTAATTGTAGTCTGGCCATGTCTCCACTACAATGTTGCGCATTAGACTGCCATCCAAGCTTAAGGTATAATGCGGATCGTCTCGACGGATAGGAGGGGTTAGCCCTATAGAACATGGCTTTTGTACTCAAAGTAGAGATAATAAGAGCTTGCTTAGTTAATTCATCTCATCGACCGGTTACAAAGGTATGATCAGACGTTCCTCCCTCACATACACTTTTCCTATAGACGATGTGCCTAATTCTTATAATCAAAGTTCGGTTTGACTACCGTGTCCCGGGGGCACAAATGTTGGAGATATGCCCTAGAGGCAATAATAAATGTAGTTATTATTATATCTTTATGTTTATGATAAATGTTTACATTCATTCTATAATAGTATTAACAAGGAAACATTAATACTTGTGTGATTTGTAAACTTAAATAGAAGTCCCTAGTAAAGCCTCTTCATAATACTAGCTTGTTGGTTAATAAATGATTGTGATTTCCCTATCATGAACATTGAGATGTTATTAACAACAAGATCATATCGTTAGGAGAATGATATGATGGACATACTCCTATAGACAAGCGTAGCATAAAGATCAAGTCATTTTAATAGTTAAATTGCTATATGCTTTTTGATACATAGTAACCTAATCCCTTCGACCATGAGATCATGCATATCACCATCACCGGAAGGATGCTTTGATGACATCAAACACCACACCGTAACTGGGTGGCTATAAAGGTGGCATTGAGTGTTCAGAAAGTATTGATTGAGACACATGGATCAAGAGTGGGATTTGTCCATCCATATGACAGATATATATACTCTGGGCCCTCTCGGTGGAATGCCATCCAATTAGCTTGCAAGCATGTGACTGGCTCACAAGGGATCACATATCACGGGAACGAGAAAAGAGTACTTATCAGTAACGAGGTTGAACTAGGTATGCAGAGATACCGACGATCAAAACCTCGGATAAGTAAACTATCGTGAGACAAAGGGAAATTGGTATCGTATGTAAGTGGTTCATTCGATCGCAAAGTAATCGTAAAAATATGTGGGAGCCATATGAATTTCCAGATTCCTCTATTGGTTACTGTTCGGAGAAGTGTCTCGATCATGTCCGCATAATTCACGAACCGTAGGGAGACACACTTAAGGATTCGACATTGTTGAGTAGTTATGGAATGATGAGTAAGAGACCGAATGTTGTTCGGAGTCTCGGATGGGATCCGGGATATCACGAGGAGATCCAGAATGGTCCGGAGAATAAGATTCATATAAGGAAAGTCCTGTTTCGGAGTTGGGAAATGATTCCGGTGTTTTCACCGGGAATGTTCTAGAAGGGTCCGGAAGGTCCGGCACTCGGGAGGGGAAGGGTACATGAATGTGTCATAACAAGTTAGAATGGTTGCATCATGTACTAGGTGTCATCGCTGAGCGAAATAAAGGGATAAATCAAATCCTAGTTTGAAAAGTCAAACGCCAATTTGAAAAGTCAAACGACTATTTTGCTTGGTGGAGGGAGAGTAGGAAACCTACTTGGGGAGGAAGTCACTCTCCCTCCATCGCCGACCAAGGAGGCCGAGTTGGGGAGGGACTCCCCTCCCCTTGGCCGCGCCCTCCCGCCTATATAAGGAGGGGCAGGGCTGCCCCTCCTAGACCTACACCTTGCCCCTCTAAACCCTAACCCTAGCCGCCGGCCACCAAACCGCCACCGCCACCCTAGGTTTTCTCCCAAGCCGCCAAGTTGGGGCTTCTACTTTCCCTAGCCGTCGGCCTAGCTCCCTCTACTTGGTGTGTCTAAACCCTAGATCACCTAGGCCTCTCTCATAGTCCACCATACTCTCCCGGAGAAGCCTGCGAGATCTCCTCTACTTAGGTACCACGCCGTCAGTCTTCGAAATCGCGAGGAGAGTGCTACAACCTCCGCTGCTGGAACAAGGGAGAGGAAGGTCTTCATCGAAAGTCGAACGTGTGACCGATCATGAAGCGCTTAACGCAGTCGGAAGGATCGTCTACGCGATCTTGAGATCGGGAAAAGTACGACTACATCACCCACGAGAATCCGCTCTCGTTAAACACTTTGGAATCTTCGAGGGTGAGTTATTCTATCGACATCCCCAGACATCGCCGAAGACTCTCGCCGGAGACCTTGTAGCAAAACTATGAAAATTGGTTGTAGCAAAAACATTATACGAAAGTAGCAAAAAATATACGAATACGTAACACAAATAATATGCTAAGGTAGCAAAACGCTCGTAGCAAAGAGAGACACAAAAGTAGCGACACTGGTCAACTAGAGTAGCAAACGGTCTAAACTGTGGTAGCACCGTCGGGCACCGTCAGTAGCAACTTTGTCCGTCTCATAGAGAAACACCGTTCATGTACGGGAACAACGTCTTCTCCCTTCGGTGACCCGTCCCTCAAAGCCACCTGCAACACGTACGGCAGATGAGTCCCAGTTGTCCTCAAGTCCGTCATGTTGGTTAGTGGTGCAGGCTTGTGGAGGAGGAAAGCTGAAGAAGAGGGACGCCGGGAGCGACGACCGCTGAGAGGATGGCCGATAGGTGAAGAGGTACGAGCGCCGGCAACCAGGCCATGGCGGCGCTGCCATGGCTGTGGGTAGTAGAGCAACCGTGAGTACGTCGCGGGAGCTAGGGGAGGCAGCACACGTGGAGGGCGGCGGCGCGCGCGCAGAGGGGCGCACGGCCGAGGCGTGCGGCGGCGAGATGAGCTAGGGGAAAAAAGGCAGGAGGTAGCGATTTGGGAAAGAAACCATGCGAAAGGATAAGGCAGGTACTGGATGGGACCCGTCCGGAACGTCTGTCTCGCAAAACGACTCGGTGGCCAGCGACCCGGGGGATCTGGACGCGTTATCCCCCGGGAAATAGTATCATTTTCCATTGTTATGTGGCTAGTGTATCACATTCATCGTGAGGATCATTGTATAGTTACAGGCCTGTATAGTTAGGGATAATTGAACCTCTAATTGTGGTCGGAAGCGGTCCCATTCTAACTTTTTCATGTCACTATCTATTATTATTATTATTATTATATATCTACTAATTTCTCTAGAGGTAGGTTGGTTGTGTGGCGGTAAATACGTTTCCGTTCACCTAAGTACGTCTCCGTCCGTGTGTCTTTTCTTGCAAGTCGTGTTACAGCATGACTAATTCAATTGGACCACGTGCTGGCCGAAGCTTCCTCTCCTTCCTCCAACCTATATAGCCACGAAACGAACGGCCGCCTCCTCTCCAAATCAAATCGAATCCCATCGGAAACCCTAGCGTAGCAGCATGGATAAGGCAGCTCCCATTGTAAGTCGTCGCATCATCGAGCCTAATCGCGCAAGACGCATGATGAATCTCTGATGGGTCCTCTATCTCTTCCAAACAGATCCCACATATCTCGATCTCTCACCGGAAGCCCATCGTCTGAATCCCTATATCGGAAGCAACATGGCCAACCCGGAGAGGCTGCACAGATCGTCCTCAAGTCGCTGCAGCGGCAGGAGCGCAAGTACGAGAAGGAGCAGAAGCATGGAGAAAGGCAACGTGACTGCACACACATCTATTGCTAGAACGCCTTCCGCAAGCGCACCGAGTTGCGCGCGGCCTCGACGGCATCGTCCCGCACCTCCACAACCAGGCCAAGATGAAGGCCATCGTCATGTCCATGCCTACATGCCGAGCACAAAGCGAGTCTGCCCCTGTGTGGCCGTGAGTTTGCCGCTGACCCAATAGTGTGTTCTTTCCGAGAAAACAGAAAGGAAATATCCAATCACTGGATGTTGCCTCTACATAATGAGGCAGATTAAGGATTTCAGCAGCCGGTTTCAAGGTCGTGCTGCAGCCATACAGAGCAGTTTTGGCCGAGCGTGATCCAGTTGAGCTACGTAAACCAGCCCAGCCAGATGCCTAGCTCATGCCGCCGACCCAGCTAGCCCTGTCATCCGTACGTGTGTGTTGTGTTGCTTTATATATGTGGTTCAATCTACTTATTTCAGTTCTGCATATGTCTGACAACACAGCTTTTGCAAGCTTTGATATGAATCTTTTACTGTACTTGATTTCAGTTAGTTGTCAATGGACCTTGCTGGCCTCAGAAGATATAATATTGAGTCGTGTATGTACGAGTTAGCTGCCTTCCACTATGCAATTCCTTCACTAGATGGCTAGCATAATCCTTGCCAATGTGCACACTTTTGCTTCAGAGATTGGCTGTTCCGACAGACTGAGTGTAATCAAAGGCATATCAGTGTAGCAGCTGCAGTATGTTTTGGTTATTTCACTGAATGGAGTGTGTTCCTTCACATGAAATTCCTGGTGTAGCGTGGGATTTTGCAATGACGTGCTCTCATCACGTTCTTAATTACCACATTGCAATCCATGATGAATTTCTAATCAGTCTGTTCTTCCGTACGTAGTTTGTATATTGCTCTATTTGGTTTGCAGCTAGGCTATAATTATTGATCTTTTCGATGTGCAGGTCCCACTATAGAGGTCATCAAATTTGTAATTTTTTTGGAGTAAAATACACGGGACATCATGTGGAACTTGTATGTATAAATCAGATTGGTCCTTATTGTACTCAGGAAAGTTCAATTTACGGTCCTTAAAGATGCTTTGGAGGATCATCTACTGTCACTGGCGACGGTTTGGATACGTATTTGATGATGTGCCAGGACTTTGACTGGGTAAAATTATCCACGTAAGCTTCCAGCTATGCATTTTTCTTAAAAGTCCCCATAAGTGGAGTTGGCCGGTGCGCGTTCAAGAAGCCTCGACGACGGCAGCAGCAGGAGCAGACGAGAGTGCGCCACAAGATCAACATGAAGATTGGGGAGCTCTACGGCGAAGCACGGGCGTAGAGGAGATTGACGACGTCGGCGACAGCCAACCGGGGAGACGGGAACACGAACACGAGATGGGCGACGGAGCTCGCTACTCGATTCCTTCAGCTGGGAGGAAGCGGATGACGAGATAGTTGGCCAACACGGAGAGCGACGGCGTGAACCGAACGCATCAGTCGCCTTATAGTTCATTTTGTAAAATAAATTGCACAACTCGAGGGTTACGTGGATAGTTTTACCGATCAACGTCTTGCCACGTCATCAAATACGTATCTAAACCATCGTCGATGACCGTAGATGGCCCTTCAAAACGTCTTTGGGGATCGTAAGTTGAACTTTTGCAAGTATAATGACTGAACTGATTTATACAGACAAGTTTCATGTTGTCTCGTGTATTTTTTTTTATGATACATTTGCTATAGATCTGCAATATGGAGAAACTTCAGAGTCTATCAAGGGAGGTCGTAACACACAATGTTTTGATACATTAGAGAGTCAGATGAGAGAAGTCAATAGCAATGAGCATGGCTAGGAGTGGTGAGGGGAGGAAGAACATCGTCATGTGCTCGCGGTAATATCATCGTCGGGGAGACACAAGAGACAAACTTCTTTTTCAATATGTACGTCATGGACATATATTACTTGTATTTATAACAGTATAAATATAAAAATGATACACATACAAATAAAAGAAAATAAAGAGAAAACAAACGGTTGAATGGTTACAAACCATCCTTGCTGCAACTACTAAGGATTCCAAATCCTTCTCTAAAGCTGGAGAAGAAGAAGATCACAGTCAGTCTACACTTTGCCACTAAAGAAACCCCTAACCATAAGGCATTAATGAGCCACAATAACCACCAGCCCCGTAAGACTGGATCTAGCTTGGTGCTAAGGAACATTGGCCGGATGAGCCCTCCGAGCATCCTCAACGCCGGATCCGGGGCTAGCGGCACCCAGTCTATCAAGCGGTCGGATCCTCCACTGTTCACCACAAACCAGCAGCAATCCGCACCGCCGCACTCCAAGGCCGACAGGATTAGACGACGAAATCAACACTACACAAAGCCGGAGCACACGCCAAGCAAAGCATATCTCACAGGCTTGTCCACATCGTAAACACCGCAAAGATGGTGTTGAAGCTGGTGTATTATTATTCAAAGTAGTGCATCCACCGCCAACTGAGATGCACTGCCACGACACCACAAAACACTAACCTTATGGACCATGTCGCAACTCCAAATGAACATCCTGGGTCCCCACCCCCTCTAGCCCGTAGGAGCGACTGCGGAGGTGACAAGGACCCATTGATCGCTAAGAGAGTTTTTTTAGAAGGGAGCGACAGGTCTAGCGATGCCCTAAGAGTCATGGATACAACACAAGGGACAAACTTGACATCCAGAACTCATATAGAGAAGTACAGCAGCTCTCCCGTCGTTATTTAAAAAAACCACAAAGAGATGTTTATAACCGGCCGTAGCAACGCACGGGCATTCAACTAGTTGGTAGTAGTTAAACTCTCGCTTGTGTAATGGAACACCAAAACACAATGGCCGCTCATGTCACTATTGTTACGTACTAAGTAATGGCGCACGGTGTGACATGACCGCGCCCTAGCTACTTGTGGTGTGAAGCGAGCAAGCGGTCGGTCTCCACGCCATTTTAATTTACATGTCATTATCTATGTATTGTAGTAGTAATTACTAAAACGTTTGTGGTCGTTGATTCCATGGCTAGATTTTTTTGTGGTGTCCGTGGAAGAATGTGGTGGTTTGTTACTGATTCTGGGGACAACATCGAGTGGCTCGTAACAGCATGTGACTAAACAAACAAACAAACAAACCGGAGACCCCACCCCGACCGGCCGGTGATGACCTGTTCTGTCATCGATAATCCATCGCTCGCTCCCTACCATCCACGTACCTACACAACTTAATTAGCTTTGTTTGGAAAAGTATCAAGTCTGTGTGTAGATGCTGAAAGCCCAGAAGAAATATAATTAATCATGGTGCAACACGTACGGTCGAGTGGTCGTGGCGTTATCTACCGTCAGACCACAGCTTAATCAGCCAGATGCTCGATCGGTGTGCACAGTGTACCGGCTGCGATCGAGATCACGTCCAGTCCAGCGACGTGAAATCTCCTGAAAACCATCATCTTCTAACCGTGGGGACGCTCGCTGTACACGCCACCAGAACTGGTGGCTCGGGGCGTCCGAGTTTTGGCTGGCCGGATGACCTGATAATGTCTCAGACGTGGTCTATGACACGGTCCCCCTCTAATGTTAGATGTATATATTTATATATTATAGTTTCTTTATATGTTAGAGGCTTTCTGCATATTTGCACCTGTACTTGTATTATATATTATGGCCTTTGGCCTATTCCTAACATGGTATCAGAGTCTCGTTAGGCTCGTCCTCTTTCTCGCAACTTCGTCGGCCGCCACCGTCCCTGTCGCCGCCGGCCTTGCCGTCGTCGTCGCCGCCGGTCGCCGCCCGTTTTGCCTCGTTTCAGATCTGGATCGATCCGGTCGCCGTTTCAGATCTGGATCGATTTGTCCCGATCGAGATCCAAATCCAAATTGGTTTCACATCGGAATCCGTCCGGTCGCCAACTGTTCCCGTCAATCAGATCGGAATCTGTCCGGTCTCCTCCCGTCAACTGCTCCCGTCGGGCCAACTCGGCCAACTCGCCAACACGCGCCGTTCCCGCCTACTCGACAACACGCCACGCAGGACCCTACCACCGCGTCTGCTCGACACCACGCGCCGTCCCCGCTTGTGCGGGACCCGCCTCTGCTTCAGCTCGGGCCACCTCGGGCCTCTGCTTCAACGCGGGAGCCAGATCCCGCCATCGCCTGACAGACCGCGCGGGCCACCCGTCGCACGCCACACGGGACACCCCCCCCCCCGCCTCTGCTCGAAGAGCTGCTAGCCCGCCGTCTAACGCCCGCTGTCTGCTGGCCGCCTCTCGCCCGTCTCAGTCACCTTCTCTTCCGGTCTCGATTTTCCCGGGAATAGGTTCGCGCCGCCCCGATCTACCTTTGTTCCAGTGCTCAGATCACCGGTGGTGCCCTGTTCTAGGCGGAATTGTCCGGAGATTGCTGGTTTGCGAGCGTTGACTTCCAGTCAGATCTAGTCAAAAAAAGTGAGAGAGATATGTCTTCTTCATCAGGTTATGTTGCAATTCCTCGCTGCCCGGTGATCTTTGATGGCGCGAATTATCCTGATTTCGCTGCCTTTATGCGCGTTCACATGCGCGGTCTTCGTCTTTGGGGTGTGCTCTCCGACGAGGTCTCCTGTCCGCCGTGCCCCTGCTCCTGTGGCTCCTCTTCCGCCGACGCCGATTGTTCTCCGCGCTGATGCTTCTCAGAAGGCCAAGGATGCTACTCAGAGTGCTAATGATAGTGTTGTTGCTGCTTATGACCTAAAGTTCAAGCAGTACTCTTCTGATCTCGAGGCCTATCACCACGCTCTGACTGCCTACACTCAGTGGGTCGATGAGGATGCTCAGTCTTCATTGTTCTCACCTCCGATGTCCCGCCTCAAGATATCGTTGAGTTTATGAGTCTCCCACCTTGCCGCTCTGGGCACATCTTCGTCGGCCGCCGTCTGGGATGCTCTTTACTGTCTGTGGTTCGCCAGAGCATGCTCTTCGACGGTGATTCCACTATTGATGAGTTCTATACTCAAAGTCCGCTATCCGTGTCGACTTGATTCTCTTCAGATCTTGTTTGTGGCACATGCTCGTCTGCCGCCAGATTGCGCTTCGGATTTGGAGTTTCACCGCATCTATGCGTTTTTCGGCTCCGCCAGAGTTTGAGCCCGGCGTGCTCACTGAATGCTCGTGGTCGTGTTCCGCTCTAAGGTGTTGTGCGAGATTCGGGCCGAGGAGACCCGTCTCCGTGGTCTTCTTCTGGTTCCTCTGCTTGCTACTCGTGGTCCTCCTATGCGTCGCTCCTCGACTCAGTCGTGGTCCTCTGTGCCGCTGCCGATACTACCCATTCCTCCAGTCGTGGTCGAGTCGGCACCAGCATCTTAGGGTCGATTCAAAGACCAGCTCGGTCGTGGTCGCCGTGGTTCTCTTCACACGCTTCTTCAGAACAAGGATGGCCACACTTGGACCACCTGTATACACGGGATCCCGATTACGTCGGGAGCACCAGGCTCGTGGGCGCCGGCTCCGGATCTTCAAAGCTGTTCTCTCCGATTAGGACATTATCGAGTCTTCGCTCTACTTGCTGCACAGTGCTCTTCTTCGGCAGCACTTCGGTTGTGGATCGATTCTTTAGGCATCTTGCGACCACCACCTTCTCGCATACAGTACGCCCCATGGTATCTGGATTCTGGAGCTTTCTTTCATATGACCTCTGAGTCTTCTTTTCTGTCCGCTCTCCGTTCTCTCCCTTCTCTTGTCCGTGTTTTCACGGCTGATGGTACATCTCTTCCTGTTTCTAGTCGGGGCATCCTTTCTACTTCTTCTTTTTCTGTTCCTGATATTTCTCATGTTCCTCTTCTTAAGATGAATCTGTTCTCTGCTAGCTAGCTTACAGACTCTGATTGTCGCGTCATGCTTGATGCTGATTCTTGTGTTGTTCAGGACCTTCGCACACAGGCCCTGGTTGGAGTTGGCCCTCGCAGCCGTGACAGTTCAGGACTTTGGGAGTTAGACTGGCTTCGTGTTCCTTCTGGTGCCACTTCATCTACCAGTTCTTCTTCGGTTGTCGCCTCTGCTACCAGCTCCTTTTAGTAGTGGCATCATCGTCTTGGTCACCTTTGTGACTCTTGCCTGTCATCATTAGTTCATCGTGGTCTTCTGGGGCCTGTCTCAGGAGATGGGTCTTTGCATTGTCAGTGTTGTAGGTTGGGTAAACAGATTCAGCTTCCCTATCCTACTAGCGCATCTGTATCTCAGCGAACTTTTGATTTAGTTCATTCCGATGTTTGGGGTCCGGCTCCTTTCGCTTCGAAAGGGGCCATCGCTACTATATTTTATTCATCGATGATTTTTCTCGGTACACTTGGTTGTATTTTATGCGCTCTCGCAGTGAAGTGCTCCCCATATATCAACGTTTTGCGGTCATGGTCCTTACTCAGTATTCTACCCCCATTCATGTCTTTCGTGCTGATTCTGCTGGTGAGTATATCTCTCAGATGTTGCGAGGTGTTCTTGCTGAGCAGGACACCCTTGCTCAGTTCTCCTGTCCTGGCGCACATACCTAGAATGGCGTTGCTGAGCGTAAGCATCACCATCTTCTTGAGACCACTCGTGACATGATGATTGCTTCTTCTCTCCCGCCGCATTTCTGGGCTGATGCTGTCGCTACGTCAGATTACTTCATCAATATTCAGCCTTCTGCCGCCTTGCAGGGTGGTATCCCTCTTGAGCGCCTATCTGGACAGTCTCCAGACTACTCAATGCTTCGCTTGTTTGGTTGTGTTTGCTATATTCTCCTTGATCCTCGCAAATGCACCAAACTGACTGCTCAGTCCGTTGAGTGTGTCTTCCTTGGATACAGTGATGAGCATAAGGGCTATCGCTGTTGGGACCCTGTTGGTCGTCGGATGCATATCTCTCGTGATGTTACTTTTGATGAGACGCGTCCTTTCTATCCTCGTCCCACCGCTGGTACCTACCCGGTGGAAGATATCTCTTTTCTTCTCTTTCCTGACACACCTCCTTCTACTCCTATTGTGTCTTCTTCAGGATCTCCTACCCCTGATGTCTCTTCTTCGACACCGTCCTCCTCTACTCCGTCTAGTTCTCCTCGTTCTCCGGAGTCTTCCCCTGCTATTCCTTCTTCTTCATCGTCGTCTCCTGAGTCATCTTCCTCTGATGAGCTTCCCTCTACTCGTCCTGTTCGTCAGCGTCGTGCCCCCAACCGTTACTATCCTAGTCAGTATGGTCTTTCTGTTGCCTCCGAGCCGACTTCTTATCGGGATGCTGAGCATCATCCTGAATGGCAGCTGGCCATGGCTGAGGAGATTGCCGCGCTTGAGTGCACTGGCACCTGGAATCTTGTTTCTCCCCCTCCCGGTGTTCGTCTTATCACGTGTAAGTGGGTCTATAAGGTTAAGACCCGCTCTGATGGATCTCTTGAGCGCTATAAAGCGCGTCTTATGGATCGTGGTTTTCAGCAGGAGCATGGTCGTGACTATAATGAGACCTTTGCTCCTGTGTCTCATATGACCACGGTGCGTACTCTTCTTGATGTTGCTTCTGTTCGTCACTGGTCTGTGTCCCAGCTTGATGTTCAGAACGTCTTTCGCAATGGTGAGTTAAGTGAGGAGGTTTATATGCAGCTTCCTCCTGGGTATTCTATTCCCGAGGGGATGGTTTGTCGTCTTCGACGTTCTCTTTGTGGCCTCAAACAGGCCCCTCGTGTCTGGTTTGAGTGCTTTGCTTCTGTAGTGACTGCTGCTGGTTTCTCCTCTAGTTCTCATGATCCAGCGCTGTTTGTTCACACTTCTCCTCGTGGACGCACTTTTCTTCTTCTCTATGTTGATGATATGATCATTACTGGTGATGATTCTGAGTATATCGTCTTTGTTAAGGCTCGTCTTCATGATCAGTTTTTTATGACTGATCTTGGTCCTCTTCGATACAAGTTGCCTATTCCTAACACCTACCACCCCCGATCATGTCTCAGACCTGAAGTCACTCATCTTCTGCGATCTTGTTTTTAGCTACGAAACCAAACCAATCCAACCACGACGCAGCTTCTCCGTGCCAAATTAAAATAGTCGTATTATTGCACCAAGGGCTACTCCAATTAAATACTCGCTCTCTTCCAAATTAGATTACGGTGAAGTCAATAGGAGGATCGTCGAAGGCATGGACTAGAGTGGTCGTCGTTTCTAGATGCTGAGACCATGTACTATGTGTATTCGGTTCATGCCAAAATGTTGTCAGAGTTCGATTCGGTAGAAGTAACCACTATGTGTCGAACCGGCTCAACCTGTAGCGGTGGGTCCCGTGTGGAAAAAAAAAAGGAGAATTGATGGTCGACCCTATCCTTCCGCGTGGAGGGAACTTCCCAATCCAGAAATCCCCAATTCTCCTCTGCTCTTCCCGTCGTTCCTCCGTTCCTTCTGAGAAATTTAGCGGTGGATGAATTCAAGCTGCTCCGGCCACTTGCGGGTGAGGATGAGGTCGAGGCTGCGCCTGCGCGGCGCCCGCTCGTCGAGGAAGCACGGCGACATGGCTCGGCGGCGCCTGCCCAGCGAGGCTGCGCGGCGCCTGACCATAGACGATGGCTGCGGGGCGCCCGCCCGGCGAGGCTGCACGGCGACATGGCTCCGCGGCCCCCCGTCCGTCGATGCTGCACGGCACCCGTCCGTCGATGCTGCACGGCGGATGACTCTGCGGCCGTGCGCGACGTTGGTGGGAGGGACGGCGACTTCGACCACACCGACGCCGCGAGGAAACAATATTTTATTGGTGCAAGCCGAACCAAGTTGTTGGTTCGCTTCTTGTGTCAGAATAGATGAGTCGATGCTCCACTATGTATGCAGTCGATTCAAAAGGCCCTTTGAACCGCTTTAGGTACACATAGTACATGGTCCGAGGTGGCCTGTAAAACTCCGGCGATGGAATAGCCCCATTGGTAGCAATACAAGCGAGGGAGAGGGGAGCCATTAGGAGAGGAGTACTACTTCAAGTCCATCACCTGTACAAAATACATCTAACAGCAGCCACGTTTTAAGGGCGCGCGTGATATGCTCTGAAAATTCTTTTTAGCCCTTTTTTTTTCTCAGCCCCCTCGTACTCAAATCCTGGCTTCGGCACTGAATGTCACTATATTGACGGGCTAGTGATTAATACACATGTGGTCGTTAGTCGTCCCACATGCATGACTTAGATTTTTTTTTTCTTGCGTACGTAGTGGAATATTGTGTTGGTCTGTCATCCGGTGACACCATCGGGTGGTTCGTAATACGTGGCCAAACAAAGAGGAGACCCCATCGATTCGATCGCCTAGCTATGCATTGTCGAGAGGATGTCGTTTCGAAAAAGAAATTATCCTTCAATTGATCGTAGCCTTTTCTGGAATAAATAGAGTTCTTTTTAGCTCGTTATCCTGAAATGTATATTCTACCATGTTCTTTATATTTCCTCTCCAGAAATAACAAACCATGTTATGTGTTACTATCAGTTGTCGTGTACACGTGCGCGAGGAATCATGGTTTTTGGTTGTGAGAGGCTTCGGCGGCCCCAAACGGGAATCAGTACTCATAATCAAGTCCCAAGCGTGCGCCAAGAAGAAACACTCCGCGGTCTTTTAATTTAGCCCAATAGTCACCTTAGTTCTGTTTAAAGAACTCTGCGAGGCCCCTTAGCTCAACTAGTAATCTTGCACGTGCATTGCGCGTCTTATGCACTTAATAAATTTGTTATCTTATGCACTCGAGCCACATTCCAAACTCATGAACCCAATCTTGATCATATTTTGAATATCATTAGAAATCTGGTCTAATCACCACAAGAAAAAAATAAGATTGGAATATTAAGTAATAAATTAGCAGATAAACATTACATTCCAAATATTTAAGCTATCAATTTTTAAAAATAAAATAATAGTTAGGACTTAGGAGTAAAAGACACGTGGTCGTCAGGATCAACTAAAATATCGCCTACAATCATGCAGCTATGAAACCGAGAGCTGGTACCGCGACAGGCTGAAATGGCGCACCAGTTGGGCTCTTGAAAGAAAAGAATGGAGAACACCAGATCAGACTCTTACAATGTACTCCATGTTGTAAAATCAAATTCCAAAACGACTGGAGAATTGATCTTTGCCTGCTTTAACCTGCCTCAAAGTATGTAGCAAGTGGTGAGATTTACTTTTGAACTTGCTCTTACGGAATGTGATATTTCTAGCAATATTTATGTCAATTTCCCCAAGTCTATTTATGACTCGCCAAGTAATCCGCCCTCACATGGTTGTGCATCTCTTCCCTAGGATTTTTTTTTTGTAAAAACACCATGCACAACATGGACATATGGATCGGTAATATGTTGGTCTTGCTATTGATGGAAACATCACCTTGCACGAGAAATACACTTTTAGTTAGAAACATGAATCTTTAACATCAGTTTGTCCCTCGTGCTGATGGCACAGTCACCCCCTAACAATCCAACCAATGCTTGGTTCACACTATTGTTTACTCTTTCTCTTAAATGTGTGATTCAATTGCCGCGCGCTGGTTTTTCTCTAATCACCGTACAGAGTTTTAGGAAACTACCTAGACTTTAACTCCTCCAATCTTCAACCAAGTTTGCAAAATAAATTATGAGCAGCGCATAAAAAAAACCTCCCGCCTCCACACACACGTGCACATGCATGCAGACATAGACGCACAATTTAGTTTTGAGTCCAGTAGACCCCATGTCATGTAAGTTATACATGAAGGATCACTCTAGAATAATGTATATGTTGAGCTATAACTAAATCATATGCTTGCATTTGAAATATCTCTCACTTGTGATATTTAAGAGATTAAAATAATGCATTTCACTTCTATAATTAATCCCTATAAGTATCAAAGTGAAATTAACTTTCAAGGGTACCATTTATTCACATTATTTCAAAAACAGCACATAGAAAAATATAGGATTACAATGAGGTTCCTACTTGAATTAAAAATAAAGGAGTCTTTCCAAGAGATTAGAATGGTGGTGAATTTTCTATGAATAGAGTGCAAATGAAGGCTTATGGAAATGCCATATATGATTCAACCTTAACATCAAACAATCCATAAATAAAAATATCTAAGGACTCCAATCTTCCAAATTCATATTGGGACTTTGAATAAAATAAGAAATATTTGCATCTTAACGACAATATTAGATTTATTACTTAGAAGAAAATAGTGAAAGATATTATTTGAATCGGAAAGATGATCGATAATTGTTGAAATATAATACTAGGCTATGATATATAAGAAGTTTACTATCATCATCGAGAGTACATCAACTATTAAATGAAGCACCTAAGCGACAACACTAAAACACAATATATTGGGGTAGTTCTGAGTTGTCGCTTAAGTTCTTGCATCTCTTAAGGAACAATATCCAACATGGTCTATTTAGCGTCAAAATTGGAGAGCGGAAATTTTGCCCCATATTTTTCCTACTTCTTCATAAGGAAAAACATTGTTTGGCATTTAGAAAAGGAAATATTATTAAATTTTTCACACGAAATCCCATTTGGCACTTAGAAAAGGAAATGTACTTAGAAACTCCTTAATTTTGGAAATATTGTTTGGCATGGCAAGATGCACCTGTGTGTAAAATATGAGCAAATTATGATAAACTATTCCATGGATATGACCTTTTGGTTATTTATCTTGAAAGTTCAAGCACGATAGATTATTTTGTAAACATTATTTTAATTGTCATATTTCATGTTTGAGGTTTTTCTCGCAACTACTTCACATAAAAAGATTCCATCTGGAAGGATTGCATTTTTATTTTTACTGTATTCTTTTTCTTTCAAAAATAGGGTCAAAATGACCGATACGGCTACGTGTAGGAATAGTTGAATGTTTCAAAAGTTTTATTGGTTCCTCAATGTAATGAGTAATTTTGTTATCGAGAATGATTTTTGGGATTTTCTATGACCAAGCTAAGACACTTGCAGTTTAAATTTTGAATTGTTTTTTTGGGAAATTGACATATATTCATTAAAATGTCTATCTAATATGGTTTGCTTTGTGTGAAATTGGGGACATACTATTCTGCACCATTTTTTTGCACTTGTTTGACAAAAAGTCCTATTCCGCCACTTCAAAAATGGAAAGTATGTCTTAAAACAAAAAATTGGGATCACCTTTCGAAAATATTTTATGGCATGATAAGATGCTCCTTTGTGTAAAATATTGGCATACTATCATTAAGTATTCCATGGAAATGGAGAAGTATGAGAGAAAATGATTTTGTAACTTTATAAGCCTCTAAACACTCTATAACGGTGGATTTTGTCGAGATCACGGGCACTAGGCAAAGCTAATGTGCCATGTCTTCTCCTCAACCACAGCCAGAGGGAACTTGTTTCCAGCGGTTTTGTTGAGAGTATGTTTTTCATTTCTCTTGACGAGTGTTTTTCTTCGACTAGAGTTTTTGGTAATTTTGTCGTGTGGTTGTTTCTTTGCCAAGTGTTTCTCTGGTTGAAACCCGGGAAATGGTCTTTTTTGAGAAAGAGCCCACATATTTCATTAATCGAAAATCCAGTTATAAGAAGCAATACATGTGGAAATTAAAAGACATAACAAGATAAAGTGATTATCCTGAATTTGCAAATGAAACCCTAAGAGATCGAGAAATATAAAACAATTTCTGAAGTTTCCTGCAACCACCGAAGCCAGCGACCGCCGCCCAGATCTAGCACCGCCGAGACGCACGTTAGAAGAGACGCTGAATCCCCACCAGTGCAAGATCCAAAAATACCATCGACAAAGAGACTTTGTGAGTCGATGAACAGACCTACTGCACGCAGTGAAGCACATGTCGCTGTGGCACGTCGACCGGAGATTGTCTCCATGCTCTCAAGGTGATCCACAAAGTCTAAGAAGAATATTAGATCCACCACCTCTCTTTTCGGTGTGCCCGATGGAATACTCTCGGCATATATAGCCGGCGACACTCGGCAAAGTAGCGAATTCTCGGTAGTGCGTCGCTGAGTTAGGGTGGCTACCGCAGACACTAAAATTTACGGCGCACACAAGTGACGTTTTACGCTAGGTTTGAACTTGCATTTTGGGCTTTGATTTCACGTGGACTAAACATGCCGGCGGCCGGGAGTCTTACGTCCATCACCTTGAGAGCATGAGAGGCAGATGCTCACGTGCCACGGCGGATCTTGCCCAGCATCGGACAAAAATCCTCCTATGTATAGCACGACTCTCGATCCTTTAAGTTAGACTAGACCATAAAAGCACGCGTTGCCGTGCCCGTCTATATTTACACAAGATGAAGACACACAATGACATAACTTTCAATTAGGAAAAGAATGACTGAAATATGTAGAAAAGTTTAGATGCTCCAAATATTGCGAGAAAATAAGGGTTGAAACTCTCATATAGGTGCCCAACCGCATACTGCATTCTACATTATTCTTTTTTTAGAACAATTCTACATTATTCTGAAGGTAACAATGGACACCAGTTATTCACATGTGCCTCTCTAGAAAATAAAACTCCAAACAGACTCCTAAAATAAATGATTTACTCTAATGCCAAGACACATTATTGCTGGCCACCACGTTATAAATAAATACTTGTTTTTGATGAATAAACCCATACTTATTTTTTCAAGCAACATCTTAATAATCAGTATTAAAGCATTACGAAGATTTAGAGATAGATATATTCCTGAGCTGAAAAGTACAAAACTTCTTGAGGCAACGAGCTGCTTCATTTGCTAGTTTCCTATCATCTGCCATCAAGATTAAATTCCCTAGCATTCCAACAAAGCCTTCATTATTTTGAAATGTTCACCGGTGCGCTCGCTTCATTTCTTGCATGCATAAAAAAGGGAAAATAAGAGGAACTCACAGTTGTAACCTCCAACATTACTAAAATCACTGTCAATGAACACTCTCGATGTCCCAACATTCGACAACACAGCCATTGAGTGCAACTCTATTACACCAGCCAATGATATTTAGATATTGAGAATATTTGAAGAGGTAAGTAGAAAGGAAGTACACATACAATTATTGATTGGTCATACTACTTATCTTTACAGTAGTTTCATCAACCATTATTGGGAAATCTACAAAAATAAAGGCACAAGTGAGGCAAGGAACTTCAATAGAAAACTGAGCATGTTTTCTATTATAAATAACTCTATTGTGGGAAATCAATTTTTTTGTTCTGACAAGCAGGAACGATAGGAGCAACCCCCCTTTAGCTACCCTCGCGTCGTCCTCCTGGGCGGCACGGGGGGACCAACGCGCGCCGCCGCCGGCCCCCATCCCTTCCTCTCCCCTCCCCGCTGCTGGCTGCCTTGGATGGCGGTCCTCGCCGTGTGGTGGGACGAGCAGCGGTGGGACGCGAGGTGGCCGGGCGCCCGGTCGTCTCCCGTGGAGTCGCTTTGGGCGTTTGGGGTGCGAGGGCTGCTGCTGCGATGGCCGGCGTCGTTGTTGCTACTCGTGGTGGCGGCCGCCGGTGCCATCCGTGGTGGCGAGGCCCGTCCGAGGCCTGAGATGGGCTTAGCGAGCGCGCCATGAACTGCTGCGTTCCGGGCGCTTCGCGGGGCTGCAGAGCGCGGGATGCCGACGGCGGCTCGGTGGGGTCTGGTTGGCGGCGTCCCTCGACATGGCGGCGGCAGTGTGGCGTCCGTCTTTCTCCGTCGTCTTTCGCCGGAGTTGAGGACGCCGGGGCGGCGACCCCGGGGACGCTGCGGTTGTGGGTGGTCGGCTGCCAGGGGTTTGCCTCGTCGCAGCGGTTGCGTGAAGGACGGCTGGTCTCGGGGGCCTTGGCGCGGTGGTCTCGCGGAGGTCATGCCCGGTTCCGTCGGTACCTGGCGGCTTTGGCGAGCCGCAGCGTGTGGTTGGCGGGGACGTGGCGGCCCTCGCTGGCAGAGGTGCACCGTGGTGGATGGACGGCGGCGTGGCGGCGCTGCTTTTGGTGGTCGGGACGCTCTTGCGCATCCCTTGGTCGGTGGCGAGTTGGCGTGAGGTGTTCGCTCTGCTACGCGTGAAGGCCGGAGCGGCGACTCCGAAATATGATGGTGTTGCTTCTTTGTACTGGCCGTGCGGGCGGCGGGGCATGGGGGTGTGGGCGGGGCGCCGTCTCTCTTGTAGTTGGTCGTGCTCGTCGGGTGATATGTGTCGCCTTCGGGTCGCTCCTTTGGAGGTGGTATAGGGATCTCCGGACGAAAGTCCTGCCGACTTTGGTCGGTGCCGACTTCGGCGACTTTGGCGCCCGCTTCCCTTGGGCGTTGTTGAGCCCGGTCAACCTCATCCATCACTACGGGGTGAAATCCCAAATCTGGCTTCGCCAGATTGGATGACGGCGGCGTCCTCTTGGATGTCGTGACCTTCTTGGAGGCGTCATTTTTCGTAGTGATGTGAGCCTTGCCCGGGGTTGCTGGTACTGCTAGGAGAGTCGACGTCTTGGGCTGTCGGCGTCGAGTGCCTGGCGAGTTCCCTTGACTGCCTCTCGCCATGAAGCCTGTGAGGCCTAGCCACTCCTTCGGCTCTGACTTCCTCTCCGGGGACGTAGACCAGGCTTTTCGTAGCGCCCGCTGTTGCCGTTGTGCTGGTGTCGTTTGGCAGTGCTCCAGACCTAGTTGTGTGCTAGGTAGTGTAGCCTCGAGGTTTTCGCCAGTTTTTCCTTAAAAGCGTGCCGCTGGGGTATTTTTTTTGGTCCGTTCCCCTTTAACCGCACCACGTGTATATATCGTCTGTGCAGGGTTTGACGGTTTCCCTTTCAAACCGTCTAATTCTCTTCTTCTAATAGAAAAGGCAGAGCTCCTGCTGGTTGCTCTAAAAAAAGCAGAAACGATAGAAGAAGAGAAAAGGCACCTCAATTTTTTGTTTATTCCCACACACACCATAGTCAAGGAAAGAAGAAACCCCTTGTGCCCCATCCACATTTTGCTTTATCTCCAACCTTTCAATGGAACAAAATTTATGCTTCATTTTCACCCATTATAAAGTAGTGATAAATGAGAAAAAAAAAAGAAATATAGCTTTTCGATGTTTGCTCCCATTTCACATTTATCATTAAAAAGACCCTGATTTTTTTAATTATATTATATACTTGAATACTTCCAAGATGCTCACACAGAAATACGTATGCGCCCGACCAACTTCTGATTAACAGATATATAATTTTTTAATTATATACTTGAATACTTCCAACATCCTGAGCAGTTTCCACAGAGCCCAATAATTAACGCTCAAACTCTTTGCTGTACACTTCTTCAATCAATCAAAACCTTGCTGCCCACCCATCAGCATAAATTAACCATCTGATGCTACTTCTACATCCATCCTTAAGCATGATTTGTAAGATTGCCTGTGTACTCTGTACCTAGTAGGAACCAGAAGGCAGCAGGGCAGTGAAGGGTTGGGACTTGGGAGCCTCTTCAGCAGACCACATATAAAGGAGTATATAAATAGAAATGATGATTCAATTAAAATATATAAAAAAGAGAACTTTCAAGAGCTAATAACCTATGGGCTAGAAAATCCAAGAGATATGAGTGCAAGAAAAAAATAAAACCCCATCAAGAAGATCGATGAGAGTCTTGCCTTCCTCCAGTAGCAGCAAGTAACATCTTTCTCGTTCACCACTACTACCTGCTAGCTGAACAACACCGTCAAATGTATAACAACAAAAAATACTACTGTACCTCTCGGTTAATTGCTACTACCTATGAATCGTACCTTTCACATGCTGCATCTGCGCCATCATCCCCGTTTGCAGTTGAACCCACGTAGCAGCTTACGCTGGTGTGATCCGCGGACTCCGACCTTGCTGATTCTTGTTCTGGGGTTATTAGACCTAGCTACCTTTGAGGTGTCGTGGAAGAAGATGATGCCGCGGCGAAAAATTTGCAAGATGAGGACGACGCCGTTGTCGCTGCCGAGCGGGGTGTTGAATCACTGGATTCGTCGCGAGTTGAGCAGGATGCGCTGCCGTTCACGAGTTATCACCGTAAGACCTAACTGTAGTCGCCGCCATGGTCGCGGAAGGGGAGAGGCGCTCGTGGTCGTGTAGTCGTGGGATGAGGAGAAAAATAAGATAGAGGAACTGGGCCAACCTCGCATGTCGACAGTATAAGGGCCAGCCTTGGCCCGATTCACCACAGATTGCTCAGGTTGGTCTCCGGAGTAGAGGCCCGGAGAAGTTGGGCTGGCCGGACGATCAGGTGCGCATCGTGAAAACAACACCAGGGTCACGCGGTGAGAGACGGAGCAGTATGGATCATTCGATCACGAGATCCGACGGCTGACGGAACCAAACGCTGAGAGGAGGCCTAGCTAGCTCAGTTTTACTGTATCTTAATTAGAGTTAAGGAGAAAGTGTGCATGCCAAATGCACGCGGGGATCGAGTGGTACCAGTATACCTATGTGTTATCTGCTGGCCACCAACCTTGCTTTTCCATGCGCTTGGTGCCTCTGAGCTACAAGGGGTTGATAGAATGGAAGAACAAGAAGCGGTTATATATAGTCTTCAAATCTAGGAACTAGTAAACCCTCAGGCACTAATTTAGATCCCATCCGGCATCAATCCTGCTCACACGACACGATCGACCATGGTGAGCACGGATGTCGACACGACGGCGGCGAAGAAGCAGCAGGCTACGTGCTGCTGCCTGTCTCCCAACCCCGGCAAGGCGACGATCCTGGCCCTGGGCCACGCCTTCCCCCAGCAGCTTGTGATGCAGGACTACTTCGTGGACGGCTTCATGAGGAACACCCACTGCAACGACCCCGAGATCAAGGAGAAGCTCACCAGGCTCTGTACGATCGACCTACTAATTCTAGTAGTATCTGTTTTCTCCTCCATCGCATGCAAATAAGTTGATCGAGGATCCTCCATGCATGATCGACATATTCATGCATTATATATTGCAGGCAAGACGACGACGGTGAAGACGCGGTACGTGGTGATGTCGGACGAGATCCTCAAGAGCTGCCCGGAGCTGGCCCTGGAGGGCTCCCCGACCATGAAGCAGCGGATGGACATCTCCAACAAGGCCGTGACGCAGATGGCCACGGAGGCCTCCCTCCACTGCATCCGGTCCTGGGGCGGCGACCTCGCCGCCATCACCCACCTCGTCTACGTCTCCTCCAGCGAGGCGCGGTTCCCGGGCGGCGACCTGCACCTGGCCCGCGCGCTCGGCCTCAGCCCGGACGTCCGCCGCGTCATGCTCGCATTCACCGGCTGCTCCGGCGGCGTGGCGGGGCTCCGCGTCGCCAAGGGCCTCGCCGAGAGCTCAGGCCCGGGCGCGCGCGTCCTGCTCGCCACGTCCGAGACCACCATCGCGGGCTTCCGCCCGCCCAGCCCCGACCGCCCCTACGACCTCGTCGGGGTGGCCCTCTTCGGGGACGGCGCGGGGGCCGCCATCGTCGGCACCGACCCGACTCCCCTCCTCGAGCGGCCGCTCTTCGAGCTCCACTCCGCGCTGCAGCGGTTCCTGCCGGACACCGAGAAGACCATCGACGGCCGGCTCACGGAGGAGGGCATCAAGTTCCAGCTCGGCCGCGAGCTGCCCCACATCATCGAGGCGCACGTCGAGAGCTTCTGCCAGAAGCTCATGAAGGAGCGGGACGATGACCAGCCGCTGACGTACGACGACATGTTCTGGGCGGTGCACCCCGGGGGCCCGGCGATCCTGACCAAGATGGAGGGCCGGCTGGGGCTGGACGGCGGGAAGCTGCGCGCGAGCCGGAGCGCGCTCCGGGACTTCGGGAACGCGAGCAGCAACACCATCGTGTACGTGCTGGAGAACATGGTGGAGGAGAGCATCCGGCGGAGGAAGGCGGAGGTGGAGCAGGAGGAGTGCGAGTGGGGTCTCATACTTGCGTTCGGGCCGGGGATCACCTTCGAAGGAATCTTGGCAAGGAACCTCCAGATCGAGCAGCAGACTGCCAACTAAATTAGCAGGACAAGATTGGCATAATGCTTTGCTTGCGCGCGCATTATAACTTGACTCATGCGTGCGTTTTGTGGTGTTTGTTTCTTACTACCTCTTCCTGAATACTCCCTCCGTTTCAAAATATAAGATGTTTTAGGTTTGTGAAGAAAATGAATCTAGACATTTTTTAGTGTGTAGATTTATCCAAAAGTTGAGTGAACCTACATACTAAAATAAGTCTAGATTCATTTTCTTCACAAACCTAAAACATCTTATATTTTGAAACGGAGGGAGTATAAGACAAAGATGTTTTACATTTTAGAACAAATGTATCATTTATTTTAGTGGAATAATAACATAGCATTACATTGTATACTGATTAACTTAGCATGACTCTCTCTAGATATATTGTTAGGGCCGGCATGTTTAATGCTAGACTCTTATATAGACGCTTGTGTTGTAAAAAAAAAAATTCAGCTAAAGAATTAACTTAAGAGTCCTGGAGTCCAACGGAAGACGCTAGTTGAGACGCTAGTTTCTGTTTTCCAGCGTATGCATCGCTCCCGTCCCTGGGCAACATGCGGGAGAAAAAAACTGAAGCGCTCGACGACAAAGTTTGCGTCGACGCTAGCTAATTCCTGGGATCTGGCCGGAATCAATCGTAACGGTCAGGAATCTTGTCTTAGCGCTCGGCATAAGCATCCCGGTTGTACGTGCCCTTATAGCATGCTATTAGCGTCGCGCTATATTTTCATGATCACACGTCATTGTGGGTGGTTACATATACTAGTAGCATAGTAGTATTTGTAGGTGGGAGTGCATCTCCAGCAATGACTATTACTTTCGAGACCTTAGACACCATTAGAGGCCTCCGAAAATAACACCAACTTCACGATTAGCTTCTATTTCTCAACCATACTTTTTTTTCCACATTC
The DNA here is from genome assembly GCA_030063025.1 of Avena longiglumis. NCBI lineage: Eukaryota > Viridiplantae > Streptophyta > Magnoliopsida > Poales > Poaceae > Avena > Avena longiglumis. Next base: position 559,504,239 of record CP125974.1, read on the forward strand.
TCTTGCATATAATTTTATTGTTTACTCTAACTAGCACAGTGGTCCTCGCAAATGCAAGGGCAAATGTCTAAAAAGTATCTAAAAGATATTTGCATTGCACTATTGAAACTTATATTATGCGATTAGAATTAACAAAGTTCTATAGTTATCATGAGAAACATCTTTAATCTTCTTAAATTTATGAGCAAATAATTAATATTTAGACCATATGTGCCTTTTGCATATGGTAACTAAGTACATATAATTAAATTTATTTGGTGATAGTGGGCAGTGCGGCACTGCATGCCCACCTCGCTCAGGTTCCACCTGACGGGAAGATGGATGCCTGACGGGACGAGGAGACCCCACTCGGCAATGCCCTTCGCCTTCTCCTTGTTTATGTTGCGGCGCCAGTTCCCACGCTTGCTGTCGTCACTGCCGTCAGTTTTGTGGTTGTGCGCCATAGTAGACGAGGTGTCGAGGTGGGTTCGGCATGAAGAAGCGGTGGAGAGACAGGGAGATGGAATGTATTGGCGCAAGTGCCACGGAGGGGATTAATATCCTAGCGCATCGCCATCGCATTAAGGATGACATGTGGAAGGATGACCGCCCCCCCCCCCACCACCACCACCCACACACACACGCCCCTTTTGTGTCACTGGTAGGTGAGTTCCACCCTGGCCGTTTGTGTAACTAGAAGGTGGGACTCCCAAGATGGCAAGGCATAAAATAGGTTGATCGCCCACCTCCCACCCGTTGTGTGTCCCTGGCAGGTGGGCCTCCCCACTCCACACGACATCGAGAAAGCTTACCACCCCTCCCCTGGCCCACCAATGTTGCAGCTGTGGCGTCACGTGTCGGTGGCGTGTCCACGTTGAAAGAACATGTTGGGCCCCCATGTGTGGTTTTGATAATTAATGACAATCTTTATGGACTAATGTGTGTATTAAGTTGTACTTGTAGGAATTGTCCATTGGCATTGCTTGGAGCATGTGTTGACTTCAAGATAGATGAAATGAGAAGAAGATGTGTTGTGCAAGCTCAAAATGCGCCATCTATAGAAGATCTCATGTTTGATGCTTGCCATCCTCGGTGATCATGGATCGATGATGAGGAATCAAGAAAGGTGTCCATCTTGAGAAGGACAAGATCGTCTACATCGATCTCAAGTGGATTGCTCAAGGCAAAGGTTTAATATTGATAGGTTTTCCCTTTTGCCGGTCTCATGTTTGTTGGGAGACCGGGTTTAGGATAGATAACCGTACTATCAAGAAGGGCTCTCGAATGAGTAACTCGGTCACATCGTTCGGAGAGAGATCAAACCTTTGCATACTTGCATCATCATATTTGGTTGTTATTTGGTCTTATCCATGTGAGGATATAGAGCTTGTGGTAATCTCCATAACAAGCTCTAGTCCATCAAAAACGGATTTCCCTTTTATATCTTATTGCGTTTTGATCTTGGAGGTTTTACCGGTTTGTATTTTAGAGATAGGTAAAACCTTCCATTATTTGGTTCTTACTCATGTGAGGATTTAGAGCTTGTGTTAATCTCCATGACAAGCTCTCGTTCATCGAAAACGGATTTCATATGCATTTTCTATTACGTTTTTGATGTTGGAGGTTTTATCGGTTCATCTTTTTGATAGAGGTTAAACCTTTCGTCATTTGGATCTATCCTCCCTTGCTGGACTATAATGTTTCTTTGCATTATCTTTTAGAGCTTGTTGTCCTCTTCGAAACGAGCCCAAGATCATCAAAATCGGAGTCCGGATGCAAAAGTTATGGCCGTTTTCGTTCAGGGATGACCGGTAGTACCGGACCAGGGTCCGGTAGTACCGGAGGTCCGGTAGTACCGCTCCGTAGTACCGGTCGGTACTGAAAAAAAATGTGTTTGGCGACCTGGGATCCCCAGGGATTGTCCGGTAGTACCGGGAATGTCCGGTAGTACCGGAAATGTCCGGTAGTACCGGGATTTGCGCTTTTTTGGCTTCAACGGTTGGATTTTCGGGGAACCTATTTAAGGGGCCTTCTTTCCCAATGGTTCCCTAACCATTCTTGCAAGTTTTCCCCTCCATTGTTGACCTTCTTGAGCTTGCTTTCTCTCAATCCCTCCGATGATTCTTGCATATTCTTGAGGGATTTGAAAGAGGAGATCTAGATCTACAATCCCACCAATCAAACTCTCCTCTAAGTGAGGGGAACATATTGGGATCTAGATCTTGGAGTCTTTTGTGGATTTCCTCCATTGTTCTTCCTCTCTTATTCCCCCATAAGATTTTGTAGCTTTGGTGGAATTTGGGAGAGAGGGATTTGAGCACCTTTGTGGTGTTCTTGCCATTTGCATTTGGTGCATCGGTTTGAGTTCTCTTTGGACGATTTGATTTGAGTTACTCATTGGAGCTTGTCCCTCTTGGGTTCTTGGAACCCTAGACGGTTTGTGGCCTTTGTGGCATTTGTTGGGAGCCTCCAATTAAGTTGTGGAGTTGTGCCCCAACCTTGTGAGAGGTTCCGGTTGCCACCGACAAGTGCACCGATAGTGGAAGCGTGGATCGATCCCATTGGGGTGAGATTCACCGGAGAATAAGGGAGGCCTTTTGTGGCGTTGGTGGTTTGATACCACCCCCTCTCCAAACGAGACGTACTCCATGTTGGGAGGAACTCGGTAAAATATCGGTGTCCCCGCGTGCCTCGGTTATCTCTATACCCGAGCTCTTTACTTATGCACTTTACATTGTGATAGCCTTCGTGCTTGAAGTAATATATATCTTGCTATCACTTTGTTGTTTGTATTGCTTAGCATAAGTTGTTGGTGCACATAGGTAAACCTTAGTTGTTTTTAGGTTGTGCTTTACAAAGTAAACACTAGTTTAATTCCGCCTTTGTTGAGCCACTCTAGGAAAAGTTTTAATCGCCTATTCACCCCCCCCCCCCTCTAGGCGACATCCGTATCCTTTCAATTGGTATCAGAGCCCGGTCTCTCATTTTGGGCTTCACCGCCTTGAGAGTAAAGATGTCGGCTAGAGGATTAGTGCACAATGACATGCTCACATTTGATGGCACAAATTATGATTTATGGAAAAACCGCATGCTCATTCATTTTAGGTACATGGACCCAAATTTGGAGCGTATTGTAGATATAGGTTTTTCTCCTCCTATGGATTTCAAAAATCTATCTTGTGAGGATGAGAAAAACTTATATCTCGATGCTCAAGCTTCTAATGTGCTTGTTAATGCTTTGAGTTATGTAGTTACCTCTTCAATCATTCCTTTTTGGAGTGCTCATGAGTTATGGACAAAACTTCAAGATAAATATGTTGTGTCCAACATTATTGAGGATGATTGTGTTGCTTCCACTTCCGGTAGAGATGAGTTCTCATCGTCTACCACTTCACCAACATGTGATTTTTCACAAGGTAATGATATGGTGAGTGGTGATAGAAAATGCAATATGGATAGTGTGTTCACTATTTGTAATCCCACATATCTATCTAGTTGCAATGATCTATCTTTGGACCTTAACACTTCTAGCACTCAAAATTCCTCACATGCTTGTGTTAATAGTCCTTGCATATCATGTAGAAATGACTTGAACAAATCTCATGATGATATGCTCATGTTGTCTTGTTGCCATGATAAAAATGCTTCTATTTCCTCTAGTGCTTGTGTTGCTAACCATGCAGAGGAAAATGAAGATTCTATGGGCCAAGACAAGGTCTTGAAGAGAACTTCAAGTGCAATCTCATCATCACCTTCCTCCGGTTCTCACATGTAGCTTATGGCTAAGGGAACAAAGGTAACCTCTTTGAATCCCATTGTATCTCATGATGATGATGATGATGATGAGGTTGAGAATGATAATGATGATTATAGAGGTAAGTATGATATTACCTCTATTAAGAAAATGGGAGAGGTTGTCTATAGTGCTCTCTCCAAAAATAAACTTGCTTCCTCCAACCTTCTTGAAATCTTGAATTATGCTATAGAAGGCAATGATCTTATTGAGGAGCAAGAAAACATAATTGATGAAAAGTTTGCACTTGAGCGTGAATATGCTAATGAACTTGCTCAAGTAAAGGACTCCCTTGAAGAAGAACAAACCACCAAAGAATCTCTTGAGGAGACTTTTACTCTAGAATTATCTAGAGTAAAGGAATACCATGATAGAGAACTTGCGGTGGCTAATTCCTTCAAGATTAAAAATGATGAACTTGAAGTTGGTTATGCTAAACTTGTTGAGGATTTTGAGCACCTCAAAAATGGCTCTAGGGTCATAAAGGGTGAGCTCATCAAACTCACAGTCACATGAGCAACTTAAAGCCTCATATTCAAAAGAGCTTGACAAGTTTCCCTCACCTCTTGCTAATAGTAATGATGCTTGTGCTACTAACTCTATTTCTTGTGAAGCATCTATTTTGAAGGAGAATGTTGAGCTAAAGGCTCAACTTGCTTTGCTAACTAGCAACTATGGGAAATTAGAAGAAAGCCATGTTAAGCTCTCAAGCTCGCATGAGGATCTCCTAGTCTCCCATGGTAGGCTAAAGTTGGCTCATGAGGCCATCATGTCAAAGGTAACATCTAGTGGGCCTCATGTGGACATTAGCACTATATCTACTCCAAATGTTATATTGCCATGTGCTAGTCCTTGTAATTCATCCTCTCACAACCATGCTATATCTCGTGATGAATTACATTCCATGCCTTGCTGCTCTAACAATGTAGCATCTACTTCCTCTAGTACTTGTATTGAAACTAACCATGTAGAGGAAATCAAAGAGCTCAAGGCTCAAGTCACTTCTTTGAAGAATGACTTGAAAAAGGGTCAACAAGGGAAGGCCGCACTCAACAAAATCTTGAGTGTGCAAAAATCCCCCAGTGACAAGAGTGGGCTTGGATTCAACTCCAATGTCAAGAACAAGTCCACTATCAAGTTGAAGCACAAGGACAACAAGAAGAATGGCCAAGATCAAGTCCAGAATCCGGCCAACATTGTTTGCTTCAAGTACAAGGAAGAAGGGCACCAAGTTAGATCTTGCCCATTGAAGAAAAAGCCTCTTAGTGTGAAGCAACAAGGGAAGCGGCCTCAAGCTCCACCTCAAGTCATTAATGGGCCTCTTCCTAAGAGGACTACTCGAGCTCTTCCTCGAGTTGTGGCTTCTCCTAAGAAGAAAGATGGCAAGAGTAGAACTTGCTACATATGCCGTGAGAAGGGGCACATTTCTTCCGCATGCACTATTGGTAAATCCTCATCCCATCCTATCTTGATTGATGATTCTTATTCACTTTGTAAGGATGAGGTTGGCAATGTGTTTGCCAAATTTGTTGGTGCCCAACGTGGTGTCAAGAAAAGAACCATTTGGGTTGCCAAGCCTATTGTGACTAACCTCTTAGGACCCAACTTGGTTGGGGACCAACAAGCCAAAACTTGATCAATAGGTATTTTTGGAGGGCATTGGAGTCTTGGCTACATTATGAAGAATTGAGGGATCTTCATCAATTATTATTGTCAAGCCAAGCCATTTTGATTATCTTGATTATATTATATTTACAATGTTCCTCCTTGCGGTAACATATGCTAAACTCTTTACATTAAAAGTTACTCGCCCCTTTGTGCATGTGTTGGTTTTGTATCTTCCATGTTTTTGTACATGTTGTGATATCCACTTAATTATCTTGAAATCAAGATTATTTGTGTATGATTAGGTGGCACACCATGTATGTGTGTTTCTTGTGTTTGAGCCTTGCTTGGTTATATTTGGTATCCTATTTGGCTCTTGTGAGAGATTAATGGATTATCCTATTTTGGGGGAGTGTTATGCTTAGGCATTCCACAATCCTAAAAATGTGTGTACATGAGGATTACCACCTAGTATTTATATTGGATTCTTGTCTAGTCTCTATGTGGTATAATTCTCATGAGAAATTTAAGTTTTATAATGTCCATTAATTATCTCTATTTGTATCCTTTTGCCTCGTGTTGTTTTTATGGTAGTATCACATTATGGGGGAGTCTTATGCTTAGTGCATATTACAATCCTAGAAAATGTGAATATTCGAGGTTATGTCACTTAGAATTGATATTGATAATTATCTAGCGCCTATGTGACACATTGGCTCATACAAGTTCCTATTTGCATGAATGGCTTTATTGATCTTATTTTGGATCTTGTATATGAGAGTGTTTCTTGGTATGCATTTCCTCATATTTAGATATATATATCCTCATGGAAACCATTTGCTTCAAGTTACTCTATTCACTAGTGATTGTGTGACTTGGGAAGCTACCAAGAATCTTGTTCGAAGTATCATGCTCAATTTCTTATATTTAGTTATATGCTTCTTGTTGTGACTATGATCTTGGATATCCATGCAAGCTACCTTGGGAAAATTATTCTATTTCTTGTCCTTGGACAATGAGTACCCAACTTATGGTAGAATTTATTGATCATATTTACTTTGGCCCTTGCTTAATTTTATCCTATATTTGGCCAAGAAAATGTTTTGTGTTGTCTCCCAAGCCTTCCTTGCTTCTTGTGGATCTTCTTATTTTATTGATATCCTCTTGTGTTTTACTTATTATAGGTATTAGTGATGATCCCATTTGTGTGCATTTTGCATTTAAAAGGAAAATCCTACAAAATGCACTATCCATGGGGGAGCTATCCTATATTATTTAGAACACTCATATTTATGCTTCTTTGTTTTGATCCATATCGTGTTGTATGTGCTTGGAACCTCAATCTTTTCATTTTGGTACTTGTGCCATCATGTGAAGTTTGGGGAGTTTGGTTTCTTGTTGGAACCTTGCTCTTTTTGGGAGTTGGTTTTGTCTCATTCCTTGTTTCTTGATTTGACCATTTTAGAATGAGATAAATCCTTGAGCATTTTTATTTCTATCTATCTTTTGCTCCTTGGATTATGCCTAGTTCATTTGTTGAAATTGTGATCTTTCATGTGTTGAATTGGTTCGTTGATACAATTTGGACATCGTTTGTCATGTCACACTCTTGTGTGTGCAATCTCGATTTACTTGGTGTTTTGTTCAAATTGTATCTCCTTTTTGTTCTTGAAAGCTTCATGCATGCATATTTACTATATGATTATATTATGGCATGCTTGCTTTCTTTGATCCAATATATAGGGGAAACTCCACCAATTCCCATCGCTAAGTTGTGCATGAAATTCAATTTCATATCAATGTGCACATAATTATGTGGAGTCTCTCCTATGTATTGTAGTTTCTCTAACTACTTTGGACCCAATAAGTTTGGGGACCATTTTGTACTTAATTGTGTTTTAGGTACATTGGAGATATATTGGATGCTTGTCTTTCAATTTTGAAGAAGTGATGCGTACATGAAAAGTTGAGTCAAGCTATAGGATGATCAACGAATTCATATATTCTACATCCTACCAATTATATCTCGGTAACAAGTATCTCTTTCTCATGCTCATATATCTTGATTCCAACCGTTTGTCGGTTGCCTTCTAGCATGAATTCATGTATTTATAATTGTTGTAGTTCTAGCCATGGCTTTAAGAGAACTCGCTATTGTAAATGTGTATAAGTTGAGATGAGTACATATAGTTGGGACTATACAAAATCATGAATATGATCCTCCAATCCCAAATATATCAATCAAGCAATTTTATTGCCTATCATCTCCTCAACTTCTCTCATATGCAATAGTGAGATTTTGCTAGTCTATTTTCTCTTATGATACTTGTTGCCTTTCTTCATATATTTCAACTTTCAACTTTTCCCTTGGTGATAGTTGTAATATATGTAGTGTGTTTGTGTTTGAAGTCCATTATGTACAATAAGATATATGTGAGCCTTTGGCCATGCTTTAAAAATCTTATTGATATATGTTATGACTTCATTTTTGCCTTTCATGTGCTTTCTTGTATAATCTTCTTGATGTGTGCATTTTTCTTCTTTGGAATATGTCTTTGTGATATTTTCCACTTAGATATATATACACATATGAGAAGATAATTTTAGTTGATTTTTAATCCTTGGAGACCACCTTCCTATTCCTTTTGATTCTTCGGTGGCTTCCAAATTTATTTTCCTATGAGTTCTTGTTCCTCTTGTTTGCATCTTCGGACACTCATATTTGTTCTTTCATGTCTTGTATTGTTAAATGAATTTGGATGAGTGAGGAGTCCATGACTATGCACCTCGTTCCCAAATGCAATTACCATAATTGGTGCATTCTCTTTGGGGAGCTCATCTAATTCATTTAATAATACTCATTTGCATTCTTTCACATTTGTTGTGTTTTAAATGCTTATGGGGGAGCAAGGATTCCATATTTGTGCATTATGTATTCCAATACATTTATTTTGAATTGTGCACAAACCTTGGGGAGCTTCTCTATTTGTTATTTAAAACACTCTTTTGCTCATATCATAATATCTTGTTGTTTCCATTTGGACTCATTTGTTGTTTTTAAATTGGTTTGTCGGACCTTGTAGTTGCTTGCATCATTTGACTTTATTTTTGCAATCTTCGGGTCCTCGATATAGTTCTACTCCCTCCCAAGTATTCATCATTGGATATGTGCGAAGACACACCTTTGGAGGAATTATTACTATATTTGCCTTCTAGAACTTGTCACCCATTTCGGCAATTGATGCCAATGGGGGAGAAGTTTTAGAGGGTTTAAGGGAAGTTGGTTTATGCATTGAGTTTGTTCTTGTGCATTTGCTTCTCATGCTCTTGCATATTTGTTGTTGCCTAGCATGTGGTATATAGAGGAAACTCCACCAATGATAATGATTGGCAATATATGCAATGAAATTCAAGTTCATCACACATGCATAGATTGTGGGGGAGTTTGCTCTATATATGATGGTGGTACCAATATCACATACTTTTGTAGTATTTGATATTGGTATTACCATTTTATTCATTAAAATTCCTTATATAAACCCTCTTAAGGGGATTGTCATCAATTACCAAAATGGGGGAGATTGAAAGAACATGTTGGGCCCCCATGTGTGGTTTTGGTAATTAATGACAATCTTTATGGACTAATGTGTGTATTAAGTTGTACTTGTAGGAATTGTCCATTGGCATTGCTTGGAGCATGTGTTGACTTCAAGATAGATGAAATGAGAAGAAGATGTGTTGTGCAAGCTCAAAATGCGCCATCTATAGAAGATCTCATGTTTGATGCTTCCCATCCTCGGTGATCATGGATCGATGATGAGGAATCAAGAAAGGTGTCCATCTTGAGAAGGACAAGATCGTCTACATCGATCTCAAGTGGATTGCTCAAGGCAAAGGTTTAATATTGATAGGTTTTCCCTTTTGCCGGTCTCATGTTTGTTGGGAGACCGGGTTTAGGATAGATAACCGTACTATCAAGAAGGGCTCTCGAATGAGTAATTCGGTCACATCGTTCGGAGAGAGATCAAACCTTTGCATACTTGCATCATCATATTTGGTTGTTATTTGGTCTTATCCATGTGAGGATATAGAGCTTGTGGTAATCTCCATAACAAGCTCTAGTCCATCAAAAACGGATTTCCCTTTTATATCTTATTGCGTTTTGATCTTGGAGGTTTTACCGGTTTGTATTTTAGAGATAGGTAAAACCTTCCATTATTTGGTTCTTACTCATGTGAGGATTTAGAGCTTGTGTTAATCTCCATGACAAGCTCTCGTTCATCGAAAACGGATTTCATATGCATTTTCTATTACGTTTTTGATGTTTGAGGGTTTTATCGGTTCATCTTTTTGATAGAGGTTAAACCTTTCGTCATTTGGATCTATCCTCCCTTGCTGGACTATAATGTTTCTTTGCATTATCTTTTAGAGCTTGTTGTCCTCTTCGAAACGAGCCCAAGATCATCAAAATCGGAGTCCGGATGCAAAAGTTATGGCCGTTTTCGTTCAGGGATGACCGGTAGTACCGGACCAGGGTCCGGTAGTACCGGAGGTCCGGTAGTACCGCTCCGTAGTACCGGTCGGTACTGAAAAAAATGCGTTTGGCGACCTGGGATCCCCAGGGATTGTCCGGTAGTACCGGGAATGTCCGGTAGTACCGGGATTTGCGCTTTTTTGGCTTCAACGGTTGGATTTTCGGGGAACCTATTTAAGGGGCCTTCTTCCCCAATGGTTCCCTAACCATTCTTGCAAGTTTTCCCCTCCATTGTTGACCTTCTTGAGCTTGCTTTCTCTCAATCCCTCCGATGATTCTTGCATATTCTTGAGGGATTTGAAAGAGGAGATCTAGATCTACAATCCCACCAATCAAACTCTCCTCTAAGTGAGGGGAACATATTGGGATCTAGATCTTGGAGTCTTTTGTGGATTTCCTCCATTGTTCCTCCTCTCTTATTCCCCCATAAGCTTTTGTAGCTTTGGTGGAATTTGGGAGAGAGGGATTTGAGCACCTTTGTGGTGTTCTTGCCATTTGCATTTGGTGCATCGGTTTGAGTTCTCTTTGGACGATTTGATTTGAGTTACTCATTGGAGCTTGTCCCTCTTGGGTTCTTGGAACCCTAGACGGTTTGTGGCCTTGGTGGCATTTGTTGGGAGCCTCCAATTAAGTTGTGGAGTTGTTCCCCAACCTTGTGAGAGGTTCCGGTTGCCACCGACAAGTGCACCGATAGTGGAAGCGTGGATCGATCCCATTGGGGTGAGATTCACCGGAGAATAAGGGAGGCCTTTTGTGGCGTTGGTGGTTTGATACCACCCCCTCTCCAAACGAGACGTACTCCATGTTGGGAGGAACTCGGTAAAATATCGGTGTCCCCGCGTGCCTCGGTTATCTCTATACCCGAGCTCTTTACTTATGCACTTTACATTGTGATAGCCTTCGTGCTTGAAGTAATATATATCTTGCTATCACTTTGTTGTTTGTATTGCTTAGCATAAGTTGTTGGTGCACATAGGTAAACCTTAGTTGTTTCTAGGTTGTGCTTTACAAAGTAAACACTAGTTTAATTCCGCCTTTGTTGAGCCACTCTAGGAAAAGTTTTAATCGCCTATTCACCCCCCCCCCCTCTAGGCGACATCCGTATCCTTTCACACGTGCCAAGCCACCCCTGTCCAGCTGTGGCGTGTCATGTGTGGACACGCCACCGCCACATCTTTTGTAATAGTAGAGTTACGGGTAAGCGTCACGCTGTCTGTACTAATGGGTCCCGCAAAACGGTGTCGCTTCATCGCTAGGGCCCTTAGGCTAGTAAATGTGTTCGTACCGTGTTTCGAATTCGGTCATATTGCCGACAATGTTGGCTGGAACTAGCGGGTGTCACATTTTTTTTGGCACGCTACTACTCGTGTACCCGCGGGGGATGATGTCGGGCCCAAGGTGCGCACATGGCCCACCGTCCAGCGACACGAGCGATATGGCCGCGTGGAAATCTGGCGCCTGGTCTCGCGGTGGGGCCGTCTTTAGGAGCGGGGGGACTCCGTTGTTCTCCCGGACCTACATCCCACGGCTAGAAATAATCGGAAACACGCACATGGATAGACAAATGAGACGAGACTTTCGACAACTTGTAGGTGCTTGTTAACTTTTCAAGAGAAAAACACCATTGCTCTGTCTTGAAGAAAAAACATTTAGAGTTATAGACAATATTTTTTAAGTTCAAAAACATGCTTGTGTAAATAGGGCTGGACACTGAAATTGTTTCGGCGATATTTTAGAGCATCAACTGAAACTGAGATTGGGTGTAACGTTGAAGCCCCTGCAAGACAACATCAGAAATTGCGCTGGAATCATCTAGTCTGCTTGTATTATCATTTTTTCACTAGCACGAAGATTAAGCGGGTTAATTAGCTAGTATATAATCTCCCAGTTTCATAATATAAGGCATATTGGTATTTGTTAAGATGAGTATCTGTCAAACAATTCCTCTACTATTAGTACTTTATATGTATTATGTATATAAAAGTTATGACATCCAACAATTTGTTAGGAATAATAATCCCGATAGGCCACGGAACGGTGTCGTGTGCGTGTGTGTTCCGAGTAGGACTAGTAGTCCAACACCTATTCGTATTGACGTTGCGTCTTGCCGGGTATATATACACCCATATAGTAGCCTTGTAAGACAACTGTGAGATTCAATACAAACAATGCGACCGAGGGCCTTGTAGCCATCAACATTGTTTTTCCTGATGCGTACGTGTGAGTTGAGAGCTAGTTCTTTTGATCAGGCTAGATAGCTAGCTTGCTGATCGTTGTTAGCTGGTTCTTATACGTGCGCGCAACTCGCCGGAATACTTCGCCGTCGTCACGCCGGACTGCACTCGGCGTTTGGGGCTGGGCCAACACAATTTGTATTGAAGAAGTACTTACTTATGATTATATTCCCTAGGTTTATATCACATAAACCACATATTGACAGAGTAAATGCATGTTTACCATATGAGTAAAGCTATAGAGGGGGGTGTCCTTATTTTAGGTGAAAAGCATGCTCACTCCAGAAAGATAAAACATGCTCAACTGTCAACTCAATCCAGTTTTGAGACATCAAGCGGGTAACGTTGTATGGATCCAGCCCACGGCCCGGCGGCACATTCGGATGGCCGGATGCAAACCCAAACGGCTGTGTTGCATGTGTACCCTGCTCCCAGCCCGATCATCCACACTCTGTCTCCCTTGTGCATCCGGCCTTTAGCCTCGATGTATGCAAGCTCGTACCATACGGATGCGCTAGACTGGTTTCCAAAGCGATGCAACGTCATCCTCGAGGGCTCAACTTGCTCGTCGGACAAGTTCAGTCCCCGTTGTACTGAGCTGATCACCGCTGGTCCACCGATCGACGTGGATGCAGAAATGCTTAAATGCGAGGGTAAAGTCGGGGATGTATTTTGTGATCTTCCTACCCATTCGGAAGAGGATGTTAATAACCAGCTGAATGCATGGATAGTGTGTTCCCCATCCATGTAGTAATTCGTCGGCCCATTGATCGTCTCCGTCGACACCACCAAAGCGTGCGATTCCAGAGGCATGGCCTGTAGGATGTTTCCCGCAAGCCCTACCGCGGTCACAGATGCGCTGCACCCCATCCCAGAGAGGTTGATATGAAGCCAGAGCGTTGGCCTCCAGGGACCATAATTTTCACGGGTTTTTTGCACTCGAACGCTGAATTGGCATGCATGGGAAAGAGACGTTGAATATCTTAGAATAAGTAGCATACAGTGATACCATGTTTTTTTAGAGACCGTGCAATCCAGCATGCCAATTTGCCAAATTGCCAACTTCCCAACCTTCCGCTGCTAGACTTTATATTGGTACCATATTTCTTTAGAGACATTGCATGCCAACTTCCCAACCAGCTGCTGCCTTCGAAAGAGAAAAATTACTTCCGTGTACACTACATGAAAAGCCCGCTACAGACAGCCTCGGCGTAGGGTCCTCCACAGCCTAGGCCAGCAGGCCGGCTCTTGGCACACGACTGCCGTCAGCCAGCGTAGCCTAGCTGGTGCGGGGGACTGTGTTAAGGCTACGCCTTCGGCATGGTTACCGTACGCGGGACTGCGTTAAGGCTACGCCGACGGCATTGCCCTCGGCATAGCTATTTTTTATTTTATAATATTAATTTTAGAAAAATTATAACTAAATCATTCTAATTCATAAAAATACAAATAATATATCAAAATTTGTATAAAAATAAGATCTATCTACACTCAAATATTACATATTTATGAATAAAATTAAGTAAAATATAAAAATATTTTATATAGTTTAAAACGGGCATAAGAAATTTAAAAATGATCCAAACAATGTAAAACCTTCGCTTGGTGTCATATTATATGATATAGTTGCAAGGAAAAATATCAAACTTGGAATATTATAAATATCACAAAAAACCTTCTCAAAATAAGCTATCGTGTTCGAGGTTTCGTGGCTTTTAGGGCAAACGACCAATGTTATGGCTAGAATCGTGGCATATTTTATGATAATGTTCCCATATTGTGCACACGTGTGCATCTTGGGATGGCTTAAATATTGTAGGAGAAAGTTTTACTTTTTACCGCACCAAAATTCTATCTTCCATTTTTCGAGTGCCAAAAATGGGGTGTTTTGTGAAGCAACCACCAAATAAAAGTTTCACATTGGACCTACCCCATTTTTCAAAAATACTAGACAACCTTAGATGAATAATTTTCCAACCGATGTATCTTAAACCTTTCCGCCCATCCCTTATGAAAAAGAAAAATTCCTACCGAATCGGTAGGAAGTTGTTCAGATTTGAACTATAGATATATGATCTAATGCTCATGATTTTTTGGAAAAATCATTTTTAGGTTCATAATATGATATTTCATTAGAGATCCACTTCAAGTTTAGCGAGGCTCAACCCCGAGCTAACAATTTTTACGCACGCCGTTTTAACCATAGTTTAAAACGGGCAAAAGACATTGAAAAGACATGTGTATCTTGAATAGTTTGTTTAAATGAGCAAATATTTCAAAGACATGTGTATCTTGATATGGAAAACATATGATATGGGTTTCATATTTGGATTCCTCTCATTTTTTAATCAATTTGGATCATTTTAGATTTTCAAAATTCGAAAAGGAAAAAGTTATTTTAAAAATTACTTTTTTATTAAGAAATTTAGTTAGGATTCCTCACATTTTTCTGATAATAAATGGATATATTATTTGTTGAATTTTGATTTACTGATTTAATGATATTAATTATGCCATATTATATTATAGTAATGGCAAAAATGAATAGAATTTTTTTATTACTTATTTTATTTTCATTGGAATTCAATATTATTACTATGTATTCATTGTTGTTTATTTAAATAATTGTTTGGAATTTCAAAAAATAAAGACGTGTGACATAGTGGTATAAGAGTTAAGAGGATTGATATGGTAGTATTGACAACAAGGTATAATTTGTTTTGCGGAAGCTCATTCAAAGGGAACCGAAAAATTAAGTGTGCTGGGCATGGAGTAGTGTGAGGATGAATGACCGATCAGAAAGTTTGACCAAAATTTCAATTTGACCTAAGATTAAGTGTACTTAGTGTTAAATGTCCGAAGTGAGAAAGATTCAAACAATTCAAACGTGAGAGATTCAAACAATAAAAAAATAAAAATAATTGAATTTTTTTGGAAAATACAAACGGACGCCAGTCTATGCTGAGTGCAAAACCGTCGGCAGAGGTTGTGCCGAGGGTAGCCGTCGGCATAGCCACTATGTCGACGCTGTGCCGAGGGCTAGCAGTTTTCCTATAGTGGTAACATCTGCCAATGCTAACATGTTTATCCTGTTGCATATGACTGTAGGACGCAATCCAGGTTTTTCCTCCTCCTCCTCCTCCTCCTCCTCCTCCTCCTCGAAACAGGCTTCTGCCCCGCTTTACAAATAAAGCAACATCTGAGTACGGAGTTTACAACCACCATAGACGCCGAGACGCCAAAGAAACAGAGAAAAGACACGTCCGCTAGGGCTACATGACAACATCGCCCAAAGCCAAAAACAAAAAGGTGGGTGAGCATGGCCACTAGACAGGCCCCACGGGGGTGAGACAATCAGGAGCCGCAAAGCGATGCGCCGATGATCTCAGTGCTTGAAGGATGTTGCCCAAGCGCTGCCGGTCCACTGCTTACATAGCAGGTACCACTGCTGAAGATAAGCAATAAAATCAAAAGTAGAGTCAGAAGCACGTCTTGGAAATATCCGCTCTATTACCATCTTATTATCTTATTCCGAATGTTTCATAGTGTCTATGTTAGGACCGCAAAAACTAACCAAAAGAGGTGGCGCCTTCTTCCGGTATGGTTTGCCTCCATCTCAAGGAACTCGCCGAGATCTTGGGCCTGCCATGTCGACCCAAGATCTTACCGGATAAATCTCTATAGAATCTGAGCGGCAGGACACGTGAACATAATGTGGGCACATGTTTTTGGCGTCCCCTATAATGGACACGGTACATTGCCAGGACAATTATGTTTCGACACCTCTACCCCTGAAGGAAGACGGTACCGCAGTAGCTGCCACAGAAAGATCCTCAAGCTATGAAGGAGAGGTGCCTTCCAAAGGGGGGGGGGGGCTCGTCCATTCTAGTTCAATACCCCGAAAGAGGGTAGGGTATGCCGGAACTAACCGAAAAGGCTCCCGAGAGAGACTGACACCAAGTTACCCCATCCCTCTCATCCGAGAGGGACGCGGGCAGGGAGCCCGGTAGTCTCGAAGTCAGTGACTTGGGCACTTAGGAGAGTAACTCTGATGTGTATATGAAATCCCTTCAATCGTCTTCCATTTTTTTACAATGCATCCATTTTAGAGTTTGGCATAGGGCCACAGATTTTGCTGTCTGGACGCTCTTCATGATATTATGAGTAAAACATTCACTTCTCCCCTGCATTGGATGAGAGGGACGCGGGCAGGGAGCCCGGTAGTCTCGAAGTCAGTGACTTGGACACTTAGGAGAGTAACTCTGATGTGTATATGAAATCCCTTCAATCGTCTTCCATTTTTTTACACATGCATCCATTTTAGAGTTTGGCATAGGGCCACAGATTTTGCTGTCTGGACGCTCTTCATTGATATTATGAGTAAAACATTCACTTCTCCCCTGCATATTTGCAAAATGTACATGGCACAAAAATTGCAAGTCATGTGCAACATGAAGAAATGGTGTGTAACTCTTGTTTTTAGAGAGCAGCGGATGGTTGGGAAGTTGGCATGCATGCATGGTCCCTATGCCTATGGTCTAGCTGCAGATCGATGGTTGGGAAGTTGGCATGTATACATGGTCTTAATAAAAGCATGATACTAACTCCGTCTTAAGGCTTAAGGTCTATAATTTTTTTCAAAAGCAAAACTATATAAAGTTTAACCAAGTTTTAAGAAAAAACATTAATATTAATAATACATAATCCATACCATTTCATACATAAAACATATTTTCACATGTTATCGATATAATATAATAGTTTTTGATAGTTTTTTCTAAAAATTTGGTCAAACTTTACATGCTTTTATTAATAAACGCATTTCCCCGTGACAATGCAGCTTCTGAGCGCAAAGAAAGGGTGAAACTAAGGGTTCCGAAAGGCCAAAATAGACAATTGCACCGTTGTCGTTCGACAAGATCCACACTGCACCAGACATGCTGCTGCTTGTAGAATTTGTACAATCACTTGTCCACGAAGCCGAGCATATTTTATTCCTACTACGTGCAGGCATGCCCGTCCACCTACTCTTTGCCGCCGCTCTCTCCTCAGCTGCCATGGCGGCGGTTTCCATCTACTATGTAGTACGCCACCGTCGTAGACCCGTATACCTTGTCGACTACGCTTGCTTTCGGCCGATCTCCAGCTATAGGCTTCCCAAGGCCACCTTCGTTGAGCATGCACGGCACACGCCATCACTACACCATTCTACCGTCGACTTCATAGCGCGTGTCATCAAGCGCTCCGGCATCGGTGAGGAGACATGTTACCCAGCAGGGCTTGGCTACATCTCGCCGTCTTTCACCCTAGATGAAGCCCGTGCCGAGACGGAGCTGGTCGTCTTCTCGGCAATCGACGATTTGCTGGCAAAGACGTGTATCAGCCCTGATGCCATCGACCTTCTCGTCACCAACTGCAGTGTCTTCTGCCCCGTTCCATCTATCGCCGACGTGGTCCTGAACATGTACAAGCTGCGCGGGGACATCCGTGTCATCAACCTCTCCGGGATGGGGTGCAGCGCGTCGGTAACCGCGGTGGGGCTCGCCAGGAACATCCTGCAGCTCATGCCTAAGGGATCTCACGCACTGGTGGTGTCGACGGAGACGATTGAGGCGGCCAACAACTATACGGGGAACAGACTGTCCATGCAGCTGGTGAACATCCTCTTCCGCATGGGTGGCACGGCCCTACTATTGTCGAGCTCCTCCAAGTCTAAGGCTCGCTTCCAACTCGCGCATGTCGTGCGAACGCTCACCGCTGCTGATGACAAGGCCTACAGGTGCGTGCACACGGAGGACGACGAGGAGGGCCGCCTCGGGGTTACCCTATCTAAGGATATTATGGCTGTCGCCGGAGACGCGCTCAGGGCCAATATAGCAGCGGTCGCGCCGCTTGTCCTTCCGGCGTCCGAGTTGATCAGGTTTCTGCTCTTCTCCGCCGTGGCAAAAAGCAGCTGGGTGCTCCCTGCTGGAAGGAAGATCGTCAGAGCATACGTCCCCGACTTCACCCTAGCATTTCAGCATTTCTGCATCCACGTAGGCGGGCCGGCGGTGATCACCTCGGCGCAGAGGGGCCTGAATCTCTCCGACGAGCACGTTGAGCCCTCCAGGATGACGCTGCACCGCTTTGGAAACCAGTCGAGCCCATCCGTGTGGTACGAGCTGGCATATATCGAGGCTAAAGGCCGGATGCAGGAGGGAGACAGAGTGTGGATGATCGGATTCGGAGCAGGATACAATTGCAACACAGCCGTTTGGGTCTGCATCAGACCACAATCCCAAGGTTCCGCTGGGCCGTGGGCTGAATGCATCCACCGTTACCCGCTTGATGTCTCCAAACTGGGTTGACCATGCTTCCGCGTAAAACAAAAAAAATGTACTCAACTCTACTCTGTTCGTTTTGCAATATAGTATGCATTAGTATCACTCGTTGATACGAGGATTCAATAAACATTTACTCTATTAATATATACTAGGTGAGTGTTCCTGCGTTGCAACGGCGACATAAATATTCTAATGATTTCATACTAATCATATCGAACATGTAACTTTAGGATTATGCACATCAAGCATAATTGTCAAAGTTTGCACAAAGTCATGATATTACTTCACAATGTGCTCTTTTTTAAAAAGCATGCTCACAATTTTTGTCTACATCACAAAATTATCATCATGTATCTTATAATCGTGCACCCGAGTACCCCCCCCCCCCCCCTTGTCCCTCCCTCTATGTGTGTCGTCATCCCGTTTCACTTTGGGATGATGCTCCATAATTCTTCATTAGCTTGTCCTAATTTTGATGATTCTCTGATTGATAGAATGCAATGGTAAAAGTTTTCACCCACATTGAGCAATACACAAAATAACAAGGAGATATTAAGAGGATGACATAACTATGTGCGAGAACAAAATCATGCAATTAATCCAACCGAGTGATATTCCAGGCTCCTCACACTAAATTAGTGCAAAAGGTTGTGGTTAGACTAATATCATGAAAAACAAGTAAAATATGTGGTCACGACTTATTCTATTTTTAAAATTGCATAGAACACATAATATATTTATTTTCTCACCACAGACATATTTATTTTGCTCTCTGCCCCTCGGCCACCATTTGCATCCTTCAAAGCTCCTCGCTACCATCATCCTACAATGGTGGTGATGGTTGGTCTCCTTTCTAGGTCCGCTCTACCTTCAAAACATATCTCATATGTACCTGATTATAGGAAGAAAAAACACTTTGATCGTGTCGCAATACCTCCTTTCAAGTTGGCGCCGCCAAAAACACATTACACACAAAAAAATATGTATAAAGAAAATCAAGAACAATTAAAAGGATTTATTCATACTTTTGGCTTGATTAACACAAGCCATACCCTACGTTAGTAATGAGACGCAGTGAATGGAAATCAGTGTATAAGAGTGGTACTTGGTGGGATAAAGGATGTACCACCGTCATCGCAGTGATCGTCGAAGCTTGGAGTTCGATTTCGTAGAATCTAGTTCTAAAATATGTTACAAGAGGTTATTTAGTTTCATATCTAAAAATAAGTTTCATGAAGGAAACCATCAGTGAAAAAACCTTAGTTTATTGACTTCTACATTACTTTCTCCAAAGTACATTAATTAAGACAATTTAAAGTATTCAAGCGGTCATAGGAAGTGGGTGAGATTGCTAAACCTCTTGACCAATGTTAGTTCTACACATTTAAACGGACAAAACAATTTACATGGACCACTTGCATTCTAACCATGACAACCGACAATGTTTTGTCGCTTGCAAGAAACGTGCATGCGACCTAAAAACCATAACAAAATAATATGTCTTAGTGTGAAAAAGCTCTATGAAAAGATAATTAATATAGAGACATGAAAAATTGCCAATAGTTAAGTGCCTTATACAAATAAAATAACATCTTGTATAGAAGATGGTGAAAGAACAAGGGAAGTTACCATCTTCTATGATCCATGTCGCTAGCCCAGCTTAGCCTCTCGTGCAAAAGACCAGACCTGTAGGAGACCAACCAGCTTCTCAACTGTCATGTTGCCTCTGATCATGCATTGAGCATTGGCACTTGTTAGTCGATCCGGTCAGGTGGGCTTGACGTGCAGTTATTGGTGTTTACCTCAGTTGTCTCTGTCACCAACCTTCTGTCCTACCGTTTCTCTATGTCAAGACCATGAAGAAGACCTTCCGGCATCTCATCAAGTACTACTCACGGGTGAACAAATCTCATACTGTAAATTGAGAATTGGGATACTCCAGGAGACAGCATATTTTTTTAGATAATTTGCTTAAGTGTTAATGAATAAATGGGGATTGCGTTCCGATTTCTTTCGGATCTAGGATGGAGTGAGACCAAGGAGAGACCAAATCCTTCGTAGGTGAAGCACGAACCTTACTTTTTTAGAGATTTTTTTATTTAATTACCGTGGTTGGTTTCCATGTAATCCCGATTGATTGGTTTCCATGTAATCTTGATTCGTTTCCATATAATCCTCATTGATTGGTGTCAAGACTGTACGGTGATTGATTGACGTTTTTTCTGAACTTCCTTGACCGTGGCTGGCGTGATTGATGGCTCAGATGTGTTCAATATTTGATGGTGGTGTTAGATGGTTCAGATTTGGCCAATGTTTGATGGTTAAAGTGAGCCACCAACTCTCATTTAATAGTAAAGATATAGCTTGCGTGATACAGATATGTTACAGTTCAATATTATTTCTTCTTTCCGGTGAGATTTCAGCATGTCGTTGTTGTTCCGTAATAATATATCATGACTTGTCAAGAGATAAGGTTCCTTAAACATTTTCTCTAATAATATGTAGTTTATGTGATATAAAATTATGGGGGTAAATTGGGTTTGTGTTGTACCACTAAAAGATCCAATATTTTGGTTTATACCATCAAAAGATCCAATATTTTGGTTTATACCATCAAAAGATCCATCTTTAGCTTTGTACACCAAAAGTTTATATTACATAAACTACATATTATTGGCTCTTTTAGGCATGGGAAGAAGGGGCCCGGCTGGACGCCTGAAAGCCTAGCCCGAGCAGTCCGTGAGCTCGCCGACGCGGCCGGCCGATCCCGTGCTCCTCTTGACGCCCCCAGCGCCCGCCTCCCGTGCTCCTTCCCCAGTTCCCCTGCTTTCATGTTCTTGCCCCTCGCTGCGATGTGTTACAATTGCGACAAGTAAATAACGAAGAACAAAAATGAAATCATAGCAAGGGGACACAAATTTAACGTGGAAAAACCTCTCCAACAAAGAGAGAAAAAAACCACGGGCGCCAGCCAGCGAAACTTCACTATCGAGGAGTGTTTACAAATGCCGGGGATTTCACAGATGCAACTCATCCCAAACCGGTGGCTTACAAGGGGTTTATATATCGGTGAAAACATAGGTCTTCGACGATCCGTACCATACCGTGGGGGGCTATCGCTCCCCGCACCCCCCACAGGCGTCCTTGTTAGGCACGGAGTGCCTCGCTCCACTCGTCAGGAGTTGGCCTATACTTTATAGAATTCAGATCAACATATAACACGATGTATTCCCCTGATTTCCAAGCTGGGCTATCTTCTATGACCACGAATAAATTCCTTTATTTATGTATGACAATAGGAGCTGTGATTGTTGTAAGGAGGGTCTTATGTTTGTTCTATGTTCCCTGTGTTTGTGGTTGGTAGAGGAATGAACCAAAAAGTCTGTCGATTAGAGATTCTTGTCAATTACATGCTTAAATTTGATCAGCTGAGGAGATCATGTCCAAATGTTTTCATGAAAGGGTACCATGGTCATCGCTAACGGAGACTTCACAGGAGTGGCAAGAATCAAAATGGTGCAACCTTTTGATGGTACCAACCTAATGATGGATCTTTTGATGGTATAAACCTGGAGAGTGGATCTTTTAATGGTACCAACCCAAATTAGTGTCGTCAGTAAATATGAATCAGGTGGCATAAGTTTGAACACCGGAGCGCACACCTCCGTATAAAATACTCCCTCCGTCCCAAAATAGATGTCTTAGATTAGTCAAAATTTGGATGAAATCCGAGACATCTATTTTGAGACGGAGAAAGTACTAAATGGAGTGGACGTTAGGGCTGCGTGCACGGAGGTTCAAAAAATGGAGTAAAATGTTGATCAGCTTCTTATCCTAACATTTAGCAATATATATACTCCCTCCGAGCCATATTAGTTTACTCAAATTTATATAAATTTAAATGAATTTAGACACTATTTAGTACTCCCTCCATCCCAAAATAGATGTCTCAAATTTATCAAAATTTGAATGAATCTAGACACTATTTAGTATATAGATTCATCTAAAATTTAAAAAATCTAATACATCTATTCTTGGACAGAGGAAGTATATAGGTTCATCCAAATTTTAATAAATCCAAGTCAACTAATATGGATCGGAGGAAGTACCTTATATTGTCCAATAGTAAAAAAAAATTACACGCCACAATATTCTTGCTACTACATATTTTTATACTTTTTGGCACAAATGTACAAGAGAATTGTACAAAAAGGTAAAGCTCCGCCTATAGAATTACAAATAACTATCTACCCAAGCGGAAACAAGGTTGTAAGCTTTTTTTTTTTTGCTCTGTATTTAATCCACTTCCGCTCGTCCTTAAACATGGCCTTGCATGGTCCCGTATACGCTACGTATGATATTTTGGAACACGCAAGCATTTAGTATTTTCCAGATAGCCCAAGCTCATAGAATCACAATTTCCAAAAAGAAAGGCTGCTCATCGTTTAGAGCTCTCAATTTCTTGAGACGATCTTGTTTAATTTTGCATTCTTCCAACCCATATTAGTTGACTTAGATTCATCTGGTACGAATGTACCTTATCAAGTTTTAGTGTTAGATATATCCGTAATTAGACAAATTTGAGTCAACTAATATGAGTCGGAGGGAGTAGAAAAAAATCAGTGTTCTTCCCTACGTGTAATATGAGCATTCTTTTTTTGTGCATTCAGAGTTTTTTTTTCTTCAAGGAAAAGTAATGTTTTTTCCCATGAAAATAGTTGTAGAAATATGCGGTAGGGACTAGGGAGATACCGTAAGATGTTTCTTTGGTCAGCCACGTTAGTTTCACTAAAGTTTCATAGTTTAGCCGGTGAGTTCCAGGTCTACGTACTAGCTAACAGAAGCAGCACTAGAAAAATGTGCGCTCGAGCTCATCTGAGGACCAGGTTACGAAATCTCCCAGCACTTCAATTTACAGCCTTATTCTCCTCCGAGCTTTTTGAACAACATTGAGCCATGCTCCTGGACTGAAAAATATTGCCCGACGGCCAGTGGCTACGACTAGTATACTGCATAGACGCCGTGTCGGCTAGCTTCAAATACACAAGCTCACAACATCAACCGAGGAAGTCCCTGTTCGCCCACAGCTCCTAAGAAAAAGTACATGGGCGATCCCTGTCTGCCCCCAACTACACCTAAAGTCGCCAGTCCCTGCCTCCTCCGTCGGCCGCTCTGGCGACGGAAGGGGGCCCCGGTGCTTCGGTTTCGATTTGTAGTTAGGGTTGGTCTAGTATTTTGTTGGGGCGCTATTTCTATGAAGGAGATGGTGTGACGTCGGAATAATTTGTCTCTGTTTTTTCTTCATCTTGGCATCACTCCTATTGGTGGCATCGAGGGGCAGGTGGCTTGGTCGTCTCTCCGGTCTCAAGATCCGGTGAGATTCATGCCTAGTGGTCGGCGATCGGCACTCTCGCGGATGGCAGACGTGTTGGCTACTATAGTCGTGTCTGGTGTCTTGTAGTTGGGCGCGTGGATGACGCCAGACGGAGATGCTTCTCTTTTTTGACTGCATCGGATGAAGTTGACGCCATCAGGATCTGGTGACGACGGGGAAGATCCCCGGCCGACATGCCACAAAGTCTCGGTCTTGTCACTTGCGACAACCCTATTCATCGGCTCGAAAAGCACCGTTGTATGCGAATGTGCTCTCTCAGATCTCGGTATGACGACTGTTCGCCTCTTTTTTTTGCGCTGCAATAGTGACGGCGAAGGACGATGGTGGATGACGTTCCGGCGAGACACAAGTTTCTCCAAGGGTGGAGTTGTAATTTTTCTTCTTGCAGGGTACTTTGTGCAAAGTTGTGTGACACATGTTTGTCTCGTGTGGTAACCATATGTGTAATCTTTATAAATAGATTATTTAAAGAAATACTTCCTCCGTTTAGAAATATAAAATGTTTTAGCTTTGTGAATGAGATGTATCTAGACACAAGATGTCTAGATTTATATCTCGTTCACAAACCTAAAACATCTTATATTTCTAAACGGAGGGAGTATATGGTTACTTTAGAAAAAAAGTAGGAAGTCAGGGGACAAAAGGCAACCCGGGATTTTTCTCCGACAAGTGCAGCTGCCCAAGAAGAAGAAATAAAATTAACAAAAGAGCCCTCCAAAAGCAGATGCAAAGTGCGAACTTCGAAGCTTGTGACACCTTTCTGTTTATTTAAAAACGATCATGTTTTAGCAAATGAACTAATTTGTGCAGCGGGTGCAGTAAAAGGGAAATGAGACTGATTTCTAAACTTTAGCACCAACTGAACGATGTGATCCATACAGTGAAGATGCAGATGATCACAACACGTCCATAGCAGGGCCATTCTGTCACTGTGTTCCCAGTAAGCAGCTCAGATACACCTGGTATTACAGGATGAATTGTACTACTCCTCGGACCCATATTAGTTGACTCAAATTTGCCTAAATTTGAGTGAATCTAGACACCATTTAGATATAGGCTCATCCAAATTTGGCCAAATCCAAGTCAACTAATATGGATCAGAGGGAGTAGAGCATTTATACCTAAAGTTGCTAAGGAGTTCTCCATTGTGAAAGCCGTTAGCAGATTAAACTCGATGGGTACAGAAACAAAATCATATTAGCTGCTTATATGTGGAAACGTCCCAAGACCCGTGTGGCAGCCATACATCCATCAGGTCAGAAATAGGCGTTGCAGAATTACAAGGCACAAACTACAGATATCTTTCTTTACTCTCATCAGCAATTTTATTCCAGATTCTTTACAACCATACAATCATGGTTTTTTGAAGAATTGTGTTTCGCGGTAAGAGTTTGCATTGCACAAAAGTTGAAAATTGGTGTCAAATTTCAGGGACGCAAGGACCTTGGGAAGTGCCTGTTTTCATTTTCCTTTATTTAGTCAAACATTGTTTAACCCAACCACATCGTCAAAGAGAATCAAGAGAAATCTTCAATCAGGAACAGTGAACTCACTTAATACTTCGACCATCCTGCGAACCAAGTGCATGAACAAGAACATCAAAAGAGTGATGGATTATTCTATTCTTCAGTTCTACCAGCTCCAAGTTGACTCTATGTAGAGCTAAATGCCATCTATCGCAAACAATGTCAGCTTTCCAATTCTGGAACACCTCCTTTAGGTAACTGGTCAAGAAACTTCAGATGTTCTATCACTATCTTGACTGGATGTACATCGTCGGCTCTCATTCTCTCTCTGAACCCGTGGGGTCGGACTTTGGCATTGACATAAGCTTCAAGTAACACAGGATAAGGTGGTTTCTTTCCTGGGTACCCTACCTTCTTCAGCCTATCAAATATCTTCTCGGCATTATGGATATCACCCTTTTCTGCATATGCCCTCAGTAAATAGATGTATGAGCCGTAAGTGGGCGTTCTGTCAGGGTTTTCTTCTGCAACATTCAGCAGAAATGATTCGGCTTTCCCGACCTCGCCTGAATTTACATAGAGCTTGATAAGCACTTCCCACGTTACAGGGCTGATTGGACACCCATTAGAAGACATCCTTTCTACAAACTCTTTGCCCTTGGCCACAAGTTTATTTTCTGCATACACACTCAGCATCACGTTATAATACCTGGAAGATACTTTTCTTGTTGTTTCTATCATTGCCTCAAAGGTCTCCTCCGCTTGTTCGATACACCCAAGTCTACCCCATGCCTCAATTGCAGCCAAGAAATCCTCCCGGTTAGGTTCTGTGCACAACTTCCATATCCTCGCCACCTCATCTGGTTTGCTGAGATCTGCATAGAGATGAAGAAGAGATCTGACAGCATGTCGTTTATCCTTGACATACTCCATTTCCATCTCACGGATAAGTGCTTCTGCTTTCTCTGTAAGGCCCCCATATATGTAGAACCTCGCAACCATTGTCCGTGTAGCAAAATCTGCCTCAACACCACTGGCCTTCATCTCATTTAAGACCAGCTCGATGCCTGACATGTCATTTGATCGCCCTTTCAAGTCAATTATGAGCTTGTATGTGAAGGGAGAGGGTTTGATATTTTCTTTTTCCATCAGCATCTGTATATCAGCTACCTTATTGCGAGCAACCCTCTTGTACAGCAATAGCATCTGGTTGCAAGCAGATACAGTTAAGGGTAAAGAGAGGTTTCTTATTTCCCTGAAAACTTCTTCTGCTTTCTGGATATCGCTCACACGCACACAGTTCACGAGTAGAGTTTCGTACAGGACCTCATTCCTGAAGGGTTTTGGGACCCTTGCAAGGTACTTTTGAGCTTTTTCAATACCACTATTCCGTGCAGTCAAATCAAGAAAACAAGCATAGTCACGTTCTTCAAACTTGAGTAGATTTGTCCCCTCTATCCACCCTAGAAACTGCAAATGTTTAGAGGCATATTAAAAAAACATGTTTGCATTTCCACGATTATGTAAGTGGTATATTGTAGAAAGAAAGCATATATAATGTGTTGTGGTATTGATGAAAAGCTAGCAAAATTGCCACACAATATTAGAAACTACAGGCAAGTTCATAAACATGCAGATCAGTTATACTTCGTGAAATGGAACTCTAGATATAGTCATGTACATATTATTTCGCTAAGAACAGTGCCTACTCGTGATGTATAAACCTAACGTAGTGTTTGGATGTATGAATTGGAGTGTGGAATTGGGGAATCTGGAAATCAGGAGCTATTTCCACCGTTTGGACCGTGCTCAGAATCGTTCTATGGAAACGAGAAGCAATTCCACGCCCAGCCCACCTCGCGTGCAAAGAGCCCGCTCGGGATTCCGAGCTCCACCCCTCGGAAAGGCCACGGAAACTTTCTCCGTGCTCAGCCCCAACTCACACGTACCCGGTCGTGAGGACAGAAACAAGACATCTCCTTCCCTTCGCTCTCCCGACCCGTGCTAGACCTCAACTATGACAGGTCCACCGGCGGCGGCGCCGCCGGTAAGCTCCTCCCCCCCTCCTCTCTTCTCCCTTCCTCTCCATCCTCTTCTGCATCGATTTCTCTTCCAGGAGGTTCTCGTGAGCCTCGACCGTCCCCTCCCTAGCCCCCTAGGAACCCTATGTTGACCCGATCTAGGAAGGGGAAATCGGCGCCGATGGACGACGGCGGGTCAGGCTTGGCGTCGGCGTCCTTTCCCTATCCATCCCCTAGCCAGCCTTGGCTCCGGCGCTCCCCTTCCATTGCAGCATGGCTGAGACCCTCCCCTTCCCTTGTGGATTTGTCATGTGTCATATGTTTGATTTTTTGAAGAGCTGAAGATGTTTCCTAGAATCTGAAACCTGTAAAACGAAATCTAGATGCAACTTGTTTGTAATCATACTATAGACAAGATTATATTGTGTGTGAAAAATAATATTTTAATTTTACTTTGTGTAAAAAAATAATATACACATACCATTTTTCATACATGTAGACAACTTTATATTGTCCAAACTCAACAACACATTCAATTACATAATTTTTACATCCAAACATGAATTGGAATTGAGTGTTATCTTTAATTCCAACAACAAATTTCATGCATATCCAAACAACAGAATTGAAATTGAAGATCATTTCCTTTCCACCTTAGATTTGGAATTTCCGGTCCAATTCAATTCCAAGATAAAATTCATACATCCAAACACTACGTAAGGTGAATTGACTATAAAATGCAGCAGTCATTAACATACTCACTGAGCACTCCATAAGAGCAAACAGTGTCCTAGTAGGCTTATCCATACCATAAGAAGGTAAACTGAAGCTACATGAGAGTCCGAATAGAAGAAACCAAAGCAAAATGAGAGACACATCATAGTCAGCCAGAGGGTTCTAGACTCAATACGCCTAGTCTATTAAAACATGGAAGAACCAATAACATGAATGTGTTTATGAATGAAGAAAGAAATGACAAGGAAAAGGCAATAAACAGTATATGCTAATCAAAAGACAAAGATAACTTGAGATAGATTACAAGTATTTGCACCCTAACCAATTTATCCAACTGCTAAGATATCATAAGAGTAAGGCATAGAGGAAAAACTGTACGTTTTCCTACAAAAAATTCCTCTACTACAACAAGTGGTATTTTTAAAATTAGATTTTTTATCCTTTCTTCACAATGTGTTACTAAATATCAAATTTCTGGCTAAGTGCTGTCACCTACTATTTCTGATATGGATGAGAGGGGGAGATGATGAACTGAACCATCTCCCAAACTCCCATGGAACAGAAAGCTTCTGCAGGAGAACATAGGTTAAAGACAACTAAAAATTATACAAAATTACCACTATCCGGTGTCACTGAAGTGTGTCTGCAGAAAGATAATGGATGCAAAAATCGCATAGTTCCAAAAACATATAAGACCTTGTATATATTTGGTAACAGTGTATGCTTGAACCAACAAGTAATCCACGTGGTCTTCAATAAAGTGTTCTTAGTTACGCTCTAGTCTAGAACCAGCAACAGATATAGCTTAACTGGAGATCTAGTTCAGCTACTCCAGTCCTTTTGATAAAATGTAATTGTTTTTTTTTTTGTCTCAGCCATAACAAGTTAGTACCAATATTTGAACACATTAAGCAGTCAACGTAGTATATAACCTAACTTAAAGCTTCTTCATGTCCAGTCACATTTTTCATAAGATGAGAAGGCTGGGGTTTATAAATCCATGACAACACAAATGAAGTGACTCTTCATCAACAAACCACACCCTCAAGCAAACTGATGCTGTCTGGTCATCCTTTAGTAGATTTTTCCGAAAAAAAATGATTAAATTCCTGTTTCATAAGAGTGGTGGGATATAAATGCTCACATGTTGCCACAGAAAGGTTGGACATTTGTCATGATCTAGTATGGAATCCTATTCCAATCATCATGATCTAGTATGGACATGAGTCTGGAATTTGTTTTATCCTTTTCTAGTAACACCAACATCCAAGCAAATTAGCTTGAGAAACTTCTTAAATTTCACACAACTGTTAAGTGTTAACAACTTACAGAAAATAAATATAATGCAGTTCCATAATGCATGCATGAAACACTGTGCACGCCAACTTAGTGAGAAACTTTTGTGAAGAACACTAAGAAAGCACCCAAGGAAGAAATAAGAGTAAATGCCAAATGGATGTATGCTGTGTTTATGAATAATTGTAAACACGTGGTGCATTTTACTAAAATAAGCACACATAATAAGATGTAATCCAACAGTCGTAGTAATTAGAAAGTTGTCAAACAGGTACCTTCAAAGCCTTGCGATACAATTTCTGCTTCTTGAGGTGAAACAAAACCAGCAAGACTTCATTTCTTTCAAGCTGGTTACCATTTTCAATCCATCTATCAAGCATGGTTACAAGGGCATCTGAAGGAGTATCCAGTACGGTCTGGAAAAGATAAGGCCTGTGGACTCCGTGTCGTGTTTTTAGACCAGCATCGTGATCCATATTAGAACCCCATGACCTTGAAAGACTAGCCTTTGTTTCACTAGGTTTCTTGCTGGCCTCGACGGTAACATCCCCATGGCTTGTCTCATCGTTGTGATCGGAGTTGTCATCTGGCTGATCAGCTGCTTCTTGACCTGGCAACTCATCACAAAGTTTGCTGTTGGTGAGCCTTTCTCTGGAATCTGCAGAAAATCTCCGAATGGTGGGGAAGAGACTCTCCGGATACCCAAGTGGAAACACTTGGGATAGCACCTGGCAACCAGTCAATTTACTCTCCATGGATCCAGAACATATAGGGAACACATGGGGAACATTCTTAGATCTGAAAAAAATAAGTAGAGTTTGGAAAAATCAAGGCTGGAGCACTATAAGAAGGTTGCAGTCCACATTTTGTCATGTATGTATACACAGTTGCATGAATTTGAGGTGCAGTTTACAGAATTTTGGGGTTCGGACCTGATTATGAGGCGCTATTCCTTCTTATTTCTGAAACCATGTATAAGGTAAGGTAGTACTATCCTCAAAAGTGGTATGCAACTACATGTTTATCCCCATTGTTGACTAAAATGCTACTTCCTCTTCCTCCCCAATCTAATATTCCTCGGCCAAGGTATGCAATGCAATCTATAGGAATCAAACAAGCATAAACTGCATCTGCAACTAAACAGGGAGAGGGACTACAAATATACCGGCACCAGACCTCAGAGAGTAGAAAAGGGCATAGACAGACATAATGCTCGGACAGGGCAAAGGGCGCATCTTGGACGGGATAGAGGGGAAGGGCGCTTGCCTGGCGGCTCGCCGGAGGGACGGCCACATGCCGTCCTATGAAGCGAGCGGGTGCAGAAGGACGGAGGGGGCCAGATGGCGAAGCTCCGCGACCACCGGCGGAGATCAATCGGCCGGCCGTGCGCGGTTTTGGAGAAGGGGGGAACGGGGGCTGGAGAGGAGAGGAGAGAGGAGGGTTGAGCAGGGGACCTAAGTCACATCGCATCCAACGTCACGGGCTCGCGGCCAAACCTGTGGCACGTGGGCCCAGCCAGCCAGCAGCCAGCAGCCCGGCAAGGCACGTGGCAAACAGGCCCGTGATGGCCCGTGGCCCGGCCGTGGTCTGGAGCACGCGTGCACGCACGATACGGCCCGTTTAGGCCTTTTTAATCTATATTTTACTCATATTTTCTATTATTTCTGAAAAGCATAGACCATTTAATGGCCCTCTAGCTAAACGGGTCAGCCTGTTTAGCTCTCGTGCTGTGCCTGGGCTAGGAGCTAGGCATGGGGTGCGGCACGGCACGGCCCGCGAGCTAGATGGGACCGGACGCGCCATGTTGGGTGATACGTCTAATTTGTATCACCATTCTATATTATAATTTGTCTCTATTAATCGATGTATGTTTTATTATGAGGTATTACTCATGTATTTTCATCTGTTTATGCATGTTGGATGATTCTTGGAGGATGAACTGCCGGAGTCTGGATTTTGATGGAAAAAGGGGTGTTTTGATACAATTTCGCGAAGATCAGAAAAATATGGGAAAATTATATTTTCCCCGAAGACAGAAGAGGCCAGAAGAAGAGGCGAAAGAGGGCCGCAGGGGCCCACACACCCCTAGGCGTGGATCCCCCCGGACCGCGCCTAGGATAGGTGTGACCCACCTGCCCGGCTCCCGACTCCGCCCTCTCGCC
This sequence comes from Avena longiglumis, assembly GCA_030063025.1. Lineage (NCBI taxonomy): Eukaryota > Viridiplantae > Streptophyta > Magnoliopsida > Poales > Poaceae > Avena > Avena longiglumis. Next base: position 559,535,782 of record CP125974.1, read on the forward strand.
TATATCTTCCATACGGAACCCTAACATCAGGGGAGCGACCACAAATAGATTTTCGCCGCCTCTGCGGGGCGGAAAACACCGAGAGAGAAAGATCTCTCCGGTAGACAGATTTCTGCCGGGGGAATTCCTTCCCGGAGAGGGGATACCGTCGCCATCAACACCATCATCTCCACCAGCACCATCATCACCACTCCATCCCGCTGTAACAATTGTGTTGGATATTGCTTTAATTCATTAGGAGAAACCTTCTCGGTGTTAATTACTATTGTAGTTGATGCTTATAAGTGGAACCATTGGATTATTGTTTATGTTCAGATTGTTATCCATTACCATGCCATCTTTGATCTTGATCCATATGATGTCTTGTGAGTAGTTCGTTGTGTTCTTGAGGACATGGGAGGATTTGTGTTGAGTTATTATTCAATGGTTTAATATTTAAGTTGTGGTGTTATTCTTCTAGTGGTGTCATGTGAACGTCGACTACATGATACTTCACCATTTATGGGCCTAGGGGGAATGCATTGTGTATTTGGCTACTAATTGTGGGGTTGCCGGAGTGACAGAAACCTGAACCCCCGTTAGGACACCTTTGCACAAGGGAGTGTAGGATCTCAGAGTTTAAGGCGGTGGTTAGATTTATATCTTAATTACTTTCCTGTAGTTGCGGATGCTTGCAGGGGGTTTAATCACAAGTATGTATTAGTCCAAGTAAGGTCATTATGTTAGCACAGGTTTACCCACACAACACTTACAACACCAGAGAAGAGTACTAAGCTATTGAAGTGAAAGCACTTGACAGAATTCTCATGTGTCCTCGAGAACGTTTGGTCCTTATAAGTATTTCCACCGGCTTGTCCTTTGCTAAGAAAGGATTGGGCCACTTGATCCGTTTGTTCGTTGTCTTTATTACTTGCTCTTTGTTTTGTTGCCTTATCAGAAAACCACTAAAAATTTGTTTGCTAAGTATTCATAGGGATTTCCTGCTCCATACCACTGTTCAGCACCTTCTGCTCCTCGTTGGGATCGACACTCCTATTTATCGAAAGTACTGCGATACACCCCCTATACTTGTGAGTCATCAAAACTATTTTCTGGCGCCGTTGCAGGGGAGTGAAGCGCTATTGAAGAGTGGAACTGGTAAAGGAAGCTTCTACTGTGAGTATTGCTTTTGTTTATGTTTGTTGCTTTGTTTCCAATATGGATAACCCACTTGGTTTTCTATTTGGGAGAACTACTACCACTAAAAGGGTAATAGAGGAACCACCACCTATTGAGGTAGATCCTTTTAAGATACCTACAAGTATTGTTGATCGTGTTATGGATAATTATTATTTAGGGGATGGAATTGTCCATCCTGGTGATCATTTGCTTTTTATCCATGAATTATGCGGGTTGTTTAAGTGTGCAGGTATCACAACTGAACAGGTGAAGAAGAAGTTACTCTCCATATCCTTGAAAGGGAGAGCTGAAGAATGGTATAAGTTGTTGAAGAATGGACAATCCATGGAATGGGAGGAGATGACATCTCTCTTTTATTCTAAATTTTATCCTCCTAGTGAAATTCATAAGGATAGAAATCTATATATAACTTTTGGCCTCGTGATGGAGAGAGTACAGCTCAAGCTTGGGGGAGATTGAAGTTACTATTGCTTAAATGTCCTATTCATGAAATCCCTAACAATATTATTATCAATAACTTTTATGCTAGGCTTTCTCTTCATGATAAAGATTTACTAGATGCTTCTTGTGCTGGATCATTTACATGTATGAAGGAAGAAGGTAAATGGGATCTCCTAGACCGTATTCAAGAGAACACTGAAGCTTGGGAGAATGACAAAGGAAGAAAGTCGGGTATAAACTATGATTATGAATGCATTAAATCTTTTATGGGAACTGATGACTTCTATGATATTAGTAATGAGTTTGGTCTTGATTCTCAAAGTATTGCCAACTGTTTTAAGGCCTTTGCCTCTTACATAGAAATTCCCAAGAAGAAGTGGAATAAGTACCATGCATCTTATAAAGATGTTGTTAGTCATGTTCTTGTTAGAAGTACTGAAGTTTGTACTATTGATCATATTATGCCTGAACCTTATGTTGAGAAAATACCTTTCCCAGCTAAGGTAAAGGAGTATTTTATGATTATTAGTGCAAATAACAAAGGTGCAAAGAAAATTGTGGAGCTTGATGAGCAAATGAGTACCGAACCTGTGGTAGCTATTGTGAAAGATCTTGTCACTAGAAATATAGAGGATGAGCACATTGTCTTCTATGAAGACGCTTCTAATATTATCTCTCATCCTAGTAAAGCTAGTGCTCCTGTGCTTTCTGTGCGGCCTACGAGCAGTGGGCGGAGTTACGCGATGATGTAAGTTTCCACCTTTATTTTTGCAAAATATGACAAGTCTCGCATTCCCTAGTTTGAATCTTTATTTCTGCAACGCCTCACATCTAAACTATCTTGCAGCTTTTGGAGAGGTTTTATGGCACTGGAGAGCGAGCCACTCTACCGCCACGGCCACCTAGGCCAGGGCCGCAGCCAATCTTCCCATCAAAGGACGAATATGCTTTGACCTTCTACTAAGGGACCCCGGTAAGTTATTTGCCAAACCGGTTGTTACAACAAACCAAACATGTGCCTTGGTGGTTGCTAACTCTGCCTCAAACATGTAGGGACCGGGATGCTCCGGCAATACACACTTTGGTCGTCCTGATGCCTCGCCGACTATCTCGCGCGCGATGACACCGGTTCATACCGGCCGTGCTTCTCCTGGTGCTTCCGCTGGTGGTGGTGGCGGTGGCGATGATTCTCCTTTCCATCGTGCTGAGGGTGGCGGTGCTTCTCCTACTACCGGTGGTGATGGTGGTCATGGCGGTACTTCTCCTTCTTCCGGTGCTGGTTCGACGGCGGTTACTCTACGTCAAGCTTCGCCTTTCTTCGCGCGGGGAGACATGGGTCTCTCGAGCAGCTCCCCGGAGGTGTAGGGATGTGCATGTGTTAGGATGCACTTAGAGATGTACCTATGTGTGGATGATGATGTACTTATCTATGTGTGGATGATGATGTACCTATGTATGGATGATCTTATATGTTTGTGTCCATGTGCATGTGTTGTTTGTGGGAATTTAATATGTGAATTGTTTGTGGGAATTTAAAATATGCAGGGAAGAAACAAACAAAAATCAAAAAGAAAAACTGGACAGAGCTAACGCCGACGGTATTGCCGTCGGCGTAGCTAATGACCATATGGCACGGTTTGGTCTGGGCCGACGGGGTGGCCGTCGGCGTATACTCCTACGCGGGCCAGCTACGGCCAGCGTGGACGTTGCATGGGGCAACACGTGGCACCGTAGGCCGACGACATTGCCGTCGGCGTACATCACCTGTCGTTAACGGCTGTTAGCTGGTGCAAGTGGGATCCACAGAGGCTATGCCGACGGCGTGTACACCGGCGGTATCGTATAGCCGTCGGCCTACCACGTACGCCGACGGGATTAGATACGCCGATGGAATTTTAGTATACGCCTACGGGGACGTAGGCCGACGCCGTTACGCCGATGGCTACCGTCGGCGTAACCTACGCCGACGGTTTTCGGTGGCTACGCCGACGGGGTATGGCCATCGGCCTATTCCCTGTTTCCTGTAGTGAGACCTGCACGCAGTTCATGGTGGCCCACGCATGGGCATGATATCGGGCGTGCTGGCGAGGGTACGAGCGGAGGCGGCCGACGCCGGAGCGCGGCAAGCGGCGAGCTTCTGTTGTTCTGGGTGGCCCAGGCACGGGCAAGCTGGCGTGCGTGCGGGCGAGTGTCCGAGCGGGGGCAGTGGAGAGACTGGTTGCAATAAGCCATGTCAGTGCATGGTTTGTGCATGTATCGTGTGCGTGCGTGAGTTTTTCGTTAGTTTGTTAGCGAGAATAGTGGGGAGTCGACCAGGTCCTGAGCGCGAGTGGCTGGCCGCGTTGTTCATGTTCGAGCGTGACATGGGCGCGAGCTGGGATCGTGTGGATCAATGGGGGAATGGCGTGTGTGGGTGTGGGCAGGAGTGCGTGCTCCGCTCTTTAAAACCCAACCCTCTGTAATCGCATGTACTGAGTTCGAGCTTGAGAGAAAACAAGGCATCGGTGCGCCGGCGTACGTGCGCCTGAAAAAACTCTGTCTCCTGTTTATTTTCTTCCTCCCCGTCTGTGAGCTGAGAGAGAAAGAGCTAGGGGCTTACAGAGACATGAGTGCACCGGCGAGCTGCATCTTCTCTGGATGTGATCTGGCCGAGCAACTATAGTCGCTGACACTAGTTCTAGCTCGCGCATGGCCTAGGGCTAGGAGGTGGGGAGTAACAAGTATCGTTGTAAGGTAGTGCTCGATACCCAACACGGGCCGGCTCCTTGGAATTATATAACAAACGTACAGGTTACATGAGTTAGGCACGGACACGGTCTATATTTTACAATACCTAAACCGGTATAGGTATAGCTAATATACAATTACATGTACGTAGTTTATCATCCTCCCTCAATCTCAATGGAGGCACAAAGATTGAGATTGCGTACACAATTTTGAAATAAAGGCAAAGGTAGTTGCTTGGTGAAAATATCTGCCAACTGATCTTTGGAAGAGATAAACCGTATTTGGAGCAACTTTTGAGCAACTCGTTCCCGGACGAAGTGAAAGTCAACCTCTATGTGTTTTGTACGGGCATGAAACACAGGGTTGGAGGAAAGAAACGTTGCTCCAATATTGTCACACCATAGAACAGGTGGATTACTCTGAGATACTCCAAGTTCGCCAAGTAGAGCTTGTATCCATATAAGTTTTGCAGTGGCATTGGCAAGAGCTTTATATTCAGACTCTGTACTGGAACGGGAGACAGTCGCTTGTTTACGAGCACTCCAAGCAACCAAGTTACCATCATAGAAGATAGCATAACCCCCCATGGATCGCCGATCATCAGCACTTCCAGCCCAATCCGCATCAGAAAATGCAGATAAGAGACCAGAAGACGTTGTAGGACGTCGTAATAACAAACCATGTGACAAAGTGGCATTGGCATATCTGAGGATACGTTTAACTGCCGACCAATGTACACAATGAGGATCATGGAGGAACTGACACACCTTGTTAACCGCAAAGGACAAATCAGGCCGTGTCATAGTAAGGTATTGTAAGCCTCCAACAATACTGCGGTAACGTGTAGACTCTTCAGCAGAGAGAGAAACACCATCAGTAGCATTAAGTTTTTCTGAGGACATCATAGGTGTTGAAACGGGAGTACACTTCAACAAACCAGCACGACGCAAAAGCTCGGACGCATACTTCTTTTGACTAAGATGCAGAGAACCAGGTGAGTGTTGAACCTCAATCCCAAGAAAATAATGCAATGTGCCAAGATCCTTGAGTGAAAAAGAATCACGAAGCTGATGGATAAGGCGATCCGTAGCAGTAGAGGAAGAACTCACCACAATAATATCATCGACGTAGACCAATAAGTATAGGGTAACATCAGGTTGACGAAGTATGAAAAGAGACGTGTCAGCAGTAGATGCAGTGAAGCCAAGACTGGCGAGAACAGTACTGAGACGAGCATGCCACGCACGAGGTGCTTGTTTTAGTCCATAAAGCGCTTTATCAAGGCGACATAGGTGAGTAGGTTGACGAGGATCCTCAAAACCAGGAGGCTGGCGCATGAACACTTCTTCTTCCAAAACCCCATGAAGAAAAGCATTCTGTATATCAAGTTGTCGGATGTGCCAATTATGAGTCAGTGCCATAGACAGTAACAAACGAATAGTAGTGGGTTTAACAACTGGACTGAACGTGTCCTCATAATCCAAGCCATATCGTTGTTTGAACCCTTTAGCCACAAGACGTGCTTTATACCTCTCAATAGAGCCATCAGACTTTTGCTTGATCTTAAAAACCCACTTGGAGTCTATAATATTAACACCAGGAACCGGAGGAACAAGACGCCAAGTCTTATTAGACTGTAAAGCTGAAAATTCAGTTTCCATTGCATCACGCCAGTGCGGACAAGCCATTGCCTCGGTGTGATTGCGTGGCTCGGTCCAAAGTAGATCAGCAGTGTGCGCAGAACGAACAGCTTCCCAGGCAACAGTCCCGTCTGTTCTCTGCTTAGGATTTCGAATCCCACGCTGCAAACGCGTAACCACACACGGTACAGGAGGCGGAGTAGCGAGAGCAGGTGATTGTTGTATTTCAGTCGGGCCAGGCGGAGACGCGCCGATAGACCGAACGGAGGAGACAGGGACAGTAGTAGACGCGGCTGTGCCAGGGGACATTGCATCATGATCGGAGGCTGCCAGCTGATAGGTGCATGTTGGACTGGAGGGAGCAGCCGCATGCATAGGTGGGGTCCCATCTGCATGCTCCATATCAGCTGCATGCAAATTACCACGATCAACATGTTCTTGGACGTGTTCTTGAACAGAAACACTAGCCGAATCATCAACAGGTTCATCCAATAATTCCAGCCGTACACCACGTCCCAAACCTGCACCATGGTTAGCTAACAACAGAGGTGTATTTGCAGCATCATCAAATTGGTCAGGATGTAATGGAAGATTAGAAGAAGAAGGTTGTGTAGAATCGGATGATATGTTAGAAAACGGAAAAGCGTTCTCATCGAAGATGATATCACGAGAGATATATATGCGATTGGTGGGTACATGAAGACACTTGTAGCCTTTGTGTAATGAGCTGTAGCCAAGGAAAACACATTTTTTAGAGCGAAACTCAAGTTTGCGTTTGTTATACGGGCGTAGATGGGGCCAACAAGCACACCCAAACACTTTGAGAAAGGTATAGTCCGGAACCTCTCCAAGAAGACGCTCAAGAGGAGTTTGCATGGATATAACACGACTAGGAAGTCGATTAATAAGAAAACATGCGGTAGAAAACGCATCACTCCAAAAGCGATATGGGACAGAGGCATGTGCTAAAAGAGTGAGACCAGTTTCTACTATATGACGGTGTTTACGCTCAGCAGTACCGATTTGTTGGTGAGTATGTGGACATGAGACACGATGTGAGACACCAATATCCAAAAAGAATTTATTTAATCTATGATACTCACCACCCCAATCAGTTTGAACATGTATAATTTTCCTACCCAAGAGACGTTCAACATGTTGTTGAAACTGAAGAAAAATTTGGAAGACATCAGACTTATGCTTGAGTAAATAAAGCCATGTAAAGCGACTATATGCATCAATAAAACTTACATAAAACTGATGTCCACTGACAGAGGTTTGGGCAGGACCCCATACATCAGAGTAAATAATCTCAAGTGGTGTAGTAGTGACTCTAGTAGACAAAGAAAATGGCAACTGGTGACTTTTGCCTTGTTGGCAAGCATCACAAATTACACTATTATTATTATTTGACACTAAGGGAAGCTCATGACGATGTAGAACATGTTGAACAATCTAGGTAGCTGGATGACCTAAGCGTGAATGCCACCTCTCACGCGACACCTTGATACTGCTGAAGACTCGCTTAACGGAGGAGACATCAAGATTATAGAGATTGCCACGCGTCCCTCCTCTAATAAGAACCTCTCTCGTATCTCGGTCCTTAACAAAAAAATGCCAAGGGTGAAACTCAAAGAATACATTATTGTCTAAGCTAAATTTTTTAACGGATGGGAGATTGCGAGAGACCGATGGAACATGAAGGACATTTTTTAGTAGTAATGGAGATGATGAAGTAGGAATAGTGGATTGACCAATATGAGTAATGCGCATACCTCCGCCATTGGCGGTGTGGACATGGTCGTTACCATGATCGCTTCCACGGTAGTGAGCTTGTTTAGCTCGTTGGTGAGGTGGTCTCAGAAGCGCCAAGATCAAGATACCGTGTGATCGACGGGTAGGATGAAGTAGACCCCTGTGATCCATGAGTGACCGAGAACGCGGCCACCTGTTTCTCCATGTAGCGCCCATCATTTCCAGCACCGAGGAAATTTCGATTAAAACGCTTGAAACAGCAAGACGCAACATGCCCAACTTTTTCGCATATTTGACATATCGGGCGACTTCCGGATGAACTGCCGAGGAAGGACGACGCCCATCGCCATGTCACCACCTGGCTTGTTGGGATGATACGGCTGTTGGTAGTTAGACTGGTGGGTGGGCTTCATTTGGCGCTGATCTGGACGGTAGTTAGGCTGAAAACCCGATGGAGCACCTTGGGTCAGCCTATTTCCTCCTGTACGTGCGTAGTGTGCAGAGTGCTGCATGTCAGCGCTGATTTCCGCACGCCGAGCTTCGACGCGTTGTTCAGTGCTGAGGAGCTGGGCATAGATGTCTCGGACCGGCATCGGATCAGTGGCGGCACGAGCACCAACGAGAGCAACAAGAGCGTCGTAGTCTGCATCAAGGCCGGCCATTAGGTAGGCCGAGAACTCCTGAGGGCGAAGTGGCTCGCCGATGGAGGTAAGCACGTCGGACAATGATTTGACCTTGTTGAAGTATGTGGTGATGCTTGTATCCAGCTTCTTGTGCGTCACGGATCTGCATCATCCGTGCCGTCGACTGAGAGGAGAAGCTTGCGGCCAGAGTTTCGAAGGCATCCTTAGAGTTCGTGATGAGCATAACCATGCCGATCACGTTTTCAGTGAGAGAGCACACGATAGCGGAAAGGATCGCCTGATCTTGCTGGTGCCAGGCCGAGTAGAGAGGATTGGCGATCATTGGAGGAGCAGGTGCATCAGCGGTACCCTTCTCCGGATTGGCAGTCATAGGAGACGGGCAAGGTAGCGTACCGTCGACGAAGCCGTACAGGAGATTGCTCCGGAGAATCGGAACGATCTGAGCCCGCCAGTATAGGTAGTTGTCTGCATGAAGCTTGATTGTAATCTGATTGGTAATATTAATCGGCGACGAGGGTATGACGGACGCTGCCGTCGCAGTCACTCCTGCCATCATGGACGAGGAGGAGTTTAAGGAGACGGAAGAGCCGGCGCTGAACGCCATGGAGCTGGCGCTGGTAGCCATGATGTGGCGGCGATCTTGTAGGAGATCGGAACAGCAAGTTGCGGAAGCGATTAGCGGTACGTAGGCTCTGATACCATAACAAGTATCGTTGTAAGGTAGTGCTCGATACCCAACACGGGCCGGCTCCTTGGAATTATATAACAAATGTACAGGTTACATGAGTTAGGCACGGACACGGTCTATATTTTACAATACCTAAACCGGTATAGGTACAGCTAATATACAATTACATGTACGTAGTTTATCAGGGAGCTCACAGACGGGGAAAGGAATGTTCGAGTAGATGGAGGCTAGGGAGAGGACGACGGCATCCTTGAGCGCGCTGCTCGCGGCAAACATGAGGCCTAACGAGGCTGTGTACGTAGGTCAGCGTGCTGGACGTGTGCAGCCGCTCTTTGCTGCTGGACGAAGGGCTACAGTTCTTCGAGCTCGCGGAACGCGCGCCTCTGCGAACAACATAATTCTCCCAGACATGCATGTTGGCATTAATCTTGAGAAAGTTTGTTAGCTGCATGAGTGCGGTGTGGCCATGCGCTGTGTGCATGTAGTGGTCGTGTCAAATGGATCTTGAGCTGACCTTTAGTGGCTTAGTGTGTGGAATCAGTTTAGTGGAGCAGGTCGTGTGCAAACCAGCCGGGTACGTAGGTTGTTACCTTCGATTGTGTCCAGCCTATTTATAGCCATGTACTGATCATGTTTAGGCACGGGGTATGTGTCAAATGTTGTGTGGAGAAGTAGCTAGGTAAAGAGGAAGATGTAGTTCAGAGATGTAGCTCCCGTGTGTGCTGAGTATGGCTCGGCCGGTGCCAGAGAGATTTCCTCTGGATGCTGCAAGAGCTCCCCTAGTTGTACAACGTGTGTGCGTGAATAACTCCATGTGTGTCATGTATTTTTGATAGATTGCGGAAGTATGGTTTGTATTGATATTGATTGTGGTGATTGCAACGTGAGCCCTTGTGTTGTTTATATAGTACTAAAAGACTTGGGGGGCAAGAAGACTACTAGAGATAGATGTAGCCGGGAGTGGGGCGTTGTAGTCGTGGTCGATGGTGTCACTACTAGGAAAACGGTTATACGTAATCCACACATCCGTGGCGCACGTGCTAGTGGTGCCTCACGGGTAAAATAGGCGTGGCGCAATGCCCACAGGCTACAGGTGCCCTACGCCTAACTGCTGTAAGTGTGACGCACATGGTGGTGGTGCGCCACGTCTATATGTGGGCCAGGGCACAGGTGGCCGCAACACACATACCCGTAGCGCACTTGGTCAAGGTGCGCTACGAATGTGAAACTTAGCCGCAGGTCACTCTGACCTAGTGTGCTACGGACATGTGTGCTAGAGCAGCTGGGTCAACTTAGCCGTAGGGCACCTTGCACCAACTCCCCCCCCCCCTCCCCCCGGATCGCCTTTTTGGCCTTTGCAAAAAATAAAAGAAAATGATAAACACTTCAAAAAATAAAATTATTTTATATGTAGGTAGGTAATGTGGTATAGTTTCTAGGAAAATTAACAAACATGAGTTTTCACTTTTTCTGCAAAAAAAGTCATGCCACGGTAAAATGGCCATAACTTTTGCATACGATGTCGAAAAAAATCGTATAGTATACCAAAATGACGAGAACGAGATTTCGCATCCGCTCGCAACCACCTCCGGTTGTTTAGCGATTATTTAGATTTTCAAAATTCGAAAAGAGTAAAAATTTACGGTCAAAAGACCGTTTTTTCCTGCAGAAAAATAAATAAAGGGCAACTTACCCATAGTGCACCACCACCTAGTGCGCTACAAGTAAGTTGGGCAGGATTCAAAATTTGAATCCCCACCCCGCCCACCTACCCCTTTTCTTTTCCCTCCCCTTCTCTCCTTTTCATTTTCTTCCCTTTTCCTTTTCCTTCCTTCTCCTTTCCTCCTTCTTCTTCTCCTCCTCCTCCTTCTCCTTCTCCTTCTCATTTTCCTCCTCCTCCTTCTCCTTCTCCTTCTCCTTCTCCTTCTCCTTCTCCTTCTCCTCCTCTTCCTCCTCCTTGCAGTGAAGATGGTGACGGCGGCCTCCTCCTTCCAGTGACGACGACGATGGGGGGCTCCTTCTTGTTCTCCTCCTCTTCCTCCTCTTCTCCTCCTCCTCATCCTTGCAGTTCCGACAACGACAAGGCCTCTCCGACGATATGAAAACAACGAGGCGACAATGACGAGGCGACAACGACGAGGCGACGACGACGAGGCGACAACGAGGCGACGACGACCTGCACCGATGAGCGACGACACTGACAGCGAGATCTAGATCTGTCGCTTTTTTTTGAATTTTGAAATTTGTATCCGTGACGCACATCACGTAGTGCGCCACGGTTATCATTTCATACACGTGGCGCACCTGGACTACTTTCCGTGGCGCACTGCCATGTGCGCCACGCCTATCTCGACACAACCGTGGTGCACCAGGCAGTGCACCACGGCTAGGAGATAGCCGCAGTGCGAGGCCCGTGGCGCACTGCTAGTGCGTCACAGATGACTTTTTCAGGTGCGCCACGAACAGGCGTTTTCCTAGTAGTGTGCCGTTGGTGAAGTTGTCGTCGTTGATGAAGTCGATGACGTTGATCATGTTGTGTTGTGGTCGATCTCGTCATTGACCCTGGAGAATTCGCCGTAGTGGTTGAAGTAGACGTAGTTTGAGAAGTAGCTTGACCCGCAATGCCGACCTTGCCAGACTCGGGAGCTTGTCGGGGACGAAGGCACGTATCGGTGTTGCCGATATCGGGCGTGCGAAGACAGGGACCATCATGAGCCATGCGTGCCAGAGCCGGATTGAGGAGCAAAGAAAATTTCCGTAAACGGTCGGTGTAGAAGTTGTCCGCCGCGTCGGAGTAGATGAAGTGGCCGCAAGAATAAAATTGAGCACAAACTTGTGCAAATAAAAATTAGACTACGACTCTGGCGGCAAGGTCGTGGTGGACGAAGACGATGGTGATAGTTGTCGATTTGTAGCGGTAGTCGATTTCGGGGATTAGACCCATATTTTCCGCTTGTATGAGCGCGGCGTCGCTCGTGGATAAGAATTTGTTGGCGTTGACGATGACCACGATCGGTGGTAGCGACGACAATGTGGCGATGTTGTTGATGTAGATGGTTATCGGCGATGATGACCACGAACGATGCAGGTGCAGCCTTGTATTAATGGCGAGGCGCGTACTCGAGGCATGCATCCCGGTCGATGTTGGCGTACACGATCTGGCGCAGTTGATGACAAGGAGTAGCCGGAGATGCGTCGACGCCAAGGCTGGTGTAGAGACGCACGACGACTTGGCAATGACGTGGTGTAGACGTGTAGATGCAGCTAGGCTTGGAGTAGAGCAGATTCGTCCTTGCCCACATGTACGTACACGCATACGCCATGATGCAGCTTGGTGCATGCTTGCCCGTTGAAGTAGATGGCCGTGTGCAGCTTACGGCCGGTCGATACGGCTTGAGGTAGTCTATCGATCTAGGGAGATAACTAATCGGTATTTGGTGGCTAAAGCAAAAGAAATCTAATTAAAAGAAAACGAATCTATTGGGATTGAAAGAAGAGCTAGCTACGAGATGCGATGCCCCCGGCGAAAAACATAGAGATAGATCTCGCCGGGGGCGGCGCGGCGACGGTGGTGGCTAAACCCTAGGACGAGGAGCGACACGCTCTGATATCATGATAGATTGCGAAAGTATAGTTTGTATTGATATTGATTGTGGTAATTACAACGTGAACCCTTGGGCTGTTTATATAGTACTAGAAGACTTGGAGGCTATAAAAGACTACTAGAGATAGAATTGGATTACAATATGAAACTAACTAATATGTCTAACCGACATATACTTTTTAGCAATAAAGCCAATATACATGCCGGTCACCTAAAAAACTATATTATTCTAGTTTGAACTAGAGGTTGGAGAAGAGGAGCCGTGCGTTCAGCTCCGTCAATGCACGGCAGAGACAAGAACTGGGGCAAAGGACTAGCACAGGCGCCCGGCCGGTTTCAGCACCGTGAAGGTGCATGACAGGATGCACAGGGGCATGGACGTTGACTTCACCGGCCAAGTCAACATTTTCGGATTTGACCAGCCACATCAGCAACATCCCGGCTCAAATGGCTTAAGGTTGAAAATAGACCGGAATTCAAAAGTTCGGAATACCAATTTCCGAGATTAAAAGTACGGGATTTGATTTAGCTTTTATCCATAGGTTTAAGATTTAGAAGAAAACACATTTTATACCACCAGCCCAAAGTGTATTTTCCTTTGCATCTTGGACTGTTTCTGTGCACAGCAGAAACCGGAATGGCGAGCACATTCTTCCTTCCAGTAGGCGGCGCCTAGCCATGGACCTATGGTGCACATAGCATCAAACGGGAAAATCAGGGGACAAGAAGCAAACTCGGGATTTTTCTATGAAGCGTGCAGCTGCCCAAGAAGAAGAAGAAATTGATAGAAGAACCTTCCAAAAGCAGATGCAAAGTTCTGAGCCTGTGACACCTTTATGTTTATGTAAACAAGATTATGTTTGAGCCATCAACTAGTGTGTGCACTAAAAGGAAAATGAGACTGATTCTTAACTTTACCACCAACTCGACGATGCGACCTATACAATTTGATGATGCACATGATCGTAACACGTCCATATTCGTCTGGCAGTGCACTACTGTTGGAATTTGGTGAATATTAGGTTGTTGCCCATTAGATAAATTTTGAAATTCTTTTTGATCCATTTGTGTATGGCAGCATTTGGTTATGCTAGTGGTGGTAAAGTTTAGGCTCAGATTGCTAGTGGAGGGAAGTTGAATCAACTTATATAGTAGAGTGTTGCACCACTCACTAAGGTGTGAGAAGGAGTGAAGCCCTCGCGCACTCCTCCTCCGACGCCGTCCGTCACGCCTCGCCACGACGCGGATTTCGGGAATCTCGTCGAGCCGAGCTTTATTTTACTGTTTGGGAAATTGATTATGAGTCATTAATGGACGTATTAATTATAGTCGTTTCCAGTTTTTATGAATTGGGTGGGCTGTGTCCCACGATCTCCCTGACCAGCACTACATAAGCGTCTGAACCTTGCGTCGCCGCCGTCGTCTTTCCCAACCCGGCTTGCGGCATGCACCACAGATCGGGACAGTAGGCCTCCAGAACTCCGCCTTTCGTGAACCTGTATGGGTGAGGACGATGAGGTTTTGGGGAACGCTCAAGCGCGACTACTGGCAACCACGTCGTCCGAAAACGAGTTCCCGAACATCACCAACCTCTTCGACAACCTCAACATGGCCGACAACGCTACTACGACCGCTGCATTTGCTACTGCCGCCGCTACCTACACTGTATGTGACTCTCAAGTGTCTTTTTCAGATTATGCTAGAGTTCTTTGTTCTAGCGTTTGATGTAAATGTGATAGGTTTATCGTGTATAGATGTAATCTGTTTATCTACTTTATTGATCTGCATGATTAGTTTTACTACTGTTTTTTATTATACTTTATCAGTTTATTATTCGGATAAAATTATATGAATTATTGCTTATATTTTTAACAAGTAGCGTATGTAGTAGTTGTATAATGTTGGCACGACTCACAAGTGAAAGGAAAAAAAACTTAATGCCAATCATGAACATGTAAACATATTCCCTCTGATCCGGGTGAGCGCCTAACTACACCCAAAGAAAACAATCTGTTCACTGGATCATTGTCATCATAATTCGTACTGTCTAAGACTCTAAGCCATCCATCCCTACATACATAACTCCTAAATTTTCTTTAGAGCAATTCCAACAGGCGCCGTAGACGGGCCGCACGCTAAAATATATAATGCCAAAGCCCGTGCGCGTCTCCAGCAGCCGCTGCATTTTTTAGCGCGCCAAAAACAATTTCACGCGCCCTTTCTTTGCCACGCCGCCCAGCGCGCGGGGATAAAACGAGCGCCGCGCGCAAAGCCAACCGCCCACCGCTTTAGCGCGCCACTTTCCCCTTCCCTTTGTGCCCCTTTCTACACCACCCTCGTGCAGCGCCCGCGTCGCCGCCGGTATGCCTCTGCGCCGGAGAAGCTTTGGCTACCGCGGTGTCCACGCGTGCCCAAACAGGACGTTCTACTCGGAGATATGGTTCGGTGACGATTGCATCGGCCTCGGGACGTTCAAGACGGCAAACGAAGCGGCGCACGCCTACGACGCGGGCATGGAGGCTCGGTCGCCCGCGTGCCAGTATGAACTTCCACGACGTGTGAATGCGCGAGCAAGCCAACAAGGCACTCGCGCCGCCGCCTCTCCTCGTGACGGAGGAGGAGCGCTGCCGCCAGCGCGACACGGAGCGTTGCCTGCTCATCGCCGAGCGCGACGAGCATGCGCGGCTCGAGTGGTGCCACCACTTCCCCGAGGACGTCGAAGCGCAGCGGAGGCACGATGCCTAGCTATCGAGCCTATCCACCTGCGCCAACGGCCCCGATATTTTGCCATCGGCGTAGAATGCGGCCGTAGGTGTATAGATTTATTCTTGTCGTGAATAGATAAGGTATTTAGTCACTAACTTTTATATACTTCCTCGATCTGCTGTGTTATTTTGTACTTAAGGAGTTATTGTTCTACGTGTAGTCGGTATTCCCTCCGTTTGGGATTACAGGTCACGCACGGTTAACTAGGTTGTCAATTTAACCAACAAAATATAAATAGAATAACATAAAAATTATATCACTAAAAACTTTAGATTGCTATATTTTTTAATGGTATAATTTTTATGATATATAACTTATATTTTATTAGTTAAATTAACAATCTAGGTATACGCATAGAACCTATAATTCCAAACAGAGAGAGTAGTTAAGAACTAACTGGCCTAGATGAATAAATACCAATAGGCTCATATAAGTAGGAACTGCCACATGGAGAAAATAAATGTCCAAAGACTTGAATACCCCCTCCGTCCCTTTTTAGGTGGCGTGCACGCTAAGAAGGATCGACCAAAATCGCTAACAGAGCCTAAATCGATCGCTCTTTGATATAGGTAGTATAGTATTTCGTTGGAGGCACATGCAATGTTTCTGTTTCTATAAATGACTAACTTGAAGCCATTTTCTGGTATGGACCTGTAAGGCTGTAACGAGGTAGTCCTTACATTTTACATTTCTGAAAAAAAAAACACAGCAAAAATCCCCAAAAGAGCCTAGTCCAGTTAACTACAACCTAGTACACATTTAGGCTCAGTGAGATACCAGAATTTGTCACACTGGTACAGAAAAACATTTATATATTCACTTGAAAGACGAAACATGTAAGTAACAAATATTCACTTGAAAGACCAGGCAACCCTTATTTTGTGCATCTCACATGACCAAATGTTCCATTCGACCAGGCATATCTGATGAAACATCTGATCCAAGAAAATTCTACAGCCGGGCCAGTGTTGTTACACATTTGAGCGCCCTCGATAATTGGTTAAAGAAAAATGATCCCCTTCCCCCGGGGATCCATCTTCCGGGTGGGCGACCATTCTTATACTATTCCCTTAATTTTCTCTCGTATTCATCCCGCTGCCATGAGAGCAGAGAGATCCGTGTCGCCATCCTCACTGGATCCCAGCACCGACATGACCTCGCATGTCCTCGCCATCACTGAAGGGTTTCGCGGCATAGTAAATCAAAATTTTCTACAGAGCGAACAGAGGGAAAGCCAAGATCTAATCTAGGAGATGCAAACAACGAGAGAGATTGGATTAGATATTCATACCCTTGAAGATTCGCACAGCGGAACGTTCGTCGGAACGTGGGTGATGTAGTCGTACTCGCTTCTCCTCCTCGCGATCCGATCCGATCTAGCACCACAAGTGGCGGTGCCTCCGTGAGATGCACACGTGCAGCACCTCGACGTCTCCTCCTTCCTCGGACCAGCGAGTATGGTGGAGAGATAGATTGGATCTACAAAACGACGGCGTGGTGTATATGGTGGAGAATTTCTGCTGCAGGGCTTCGCCTACAAACAGTCGGGAGGGGGAGAGGAAGGTAGCAAGACAGCTAGGGCTTGGAGGAAGGTGTGTAGTAGTAGTGGGGGAGGGGGCGCACCACCCCTCTATATATAGAGGGGGGCGGCCAGCCCTTGCCCCTCCTCCAAGCCTATCTCTAGTTTAAACAATTTAATCTCTCCCTTATCTAGAAATCCTATCTCTAGATTTAAACGATTTAAACTCTCCCTTATCTAGAAATCCTATCTCTAGTTTAAACGAGTTTAAACTTATCTAGGATCGGCTGGGCCCTATGGGGCCTTGTGCCCCTGGCCCAATGCGGCCAGGACACTCCCTCATAGGCCCATGCCCCCTCCCGGAAGGTGGGGCCACGTTGGTCCCCTTCCGGAAGGTTCTAGAAGTTTCCGGTACAATACCGATTAACCCGGAACAATTCCGAACTCCAAAAACTGCACTGCCTTATATGAATCTTATTCTCCGGACCATTCCGGAACCTCTCATGATATCCGGATCCCATCCGAGACTCGAACAAAATTCATAAACCAATTATCCAATCTATCCTAGCGTCGAGACACGTTAAGTGTGTGACCTGCGGTTCGAGAATATGCGAGACATGATCTTCTATCAATAATCAACAGCGGTGCAGGCACCCATATTGACTCCCACACATTCATCGATGATCATATCGGATGAACCACGATGCCAGGATTCAATCAATCCCATATATATATTCCCTTCGTCTCGCGATATTTTACTTGCCCGAGATTCGATCGTCGGTACCGTCATACCTAGTTCAATCTCGTTCACAGCAAGTACTTTACTCGTTCCATAATCCGATATCACTTTGTGATTAACTCCTTAACCACATGCTTGCAAGCGGTGTTGATATCGATTACCGAGTGGGCCCGAAGTATATCTCTCCGACTTGGGAGGGACAAATTCCATCTCGATACATACAATCCAACAGATACTTTCCGATCACCTGAGAGACACCTTTATGATCACCCTCTCATAGGATGACGTTTGATGACCTCAAAGCTTTCTTCCGGTACCAGGGAGTTGCATTATCTCATGGTCTAAGGAATACAATATTTGACATAGGAAAAGCTTCGCAAAGATGAACACGATGAAACGATCTAATTGCTTCGCTTAGTTTGATTCTGTCCATCATATCATTCTCCCAATGATATGATCTCATTATCAATTGACAACTCATGTCTATGGTTAGGAAACCTTAACCATCATTGATCAATGAGCTAGTCCATAGAGGCATACTAGGGACACGGTGTTGTTTACAAACCACACAAGTATTAAAGTTTCCGCTTAATACAATTCTAGCATGGAATATAAACTTTATCATGAACAAGAATTATAATAATAACATCTTTATTATTGCCTCTAGGGCATAATTCCAACAGTCTCCCACTTGCACTAGAGTCAATAATCTAGTTTACATCTGGCAACAATCTCACACCCATGTCACTGAGGTGTTGATCATGTTTTACACGTGGAAGAGGTTTAGTCAATGGATCTGCGACATTCAGATCCGTATGTACTTTGCTAATCTTGGATCTCCATCGCTATATAATCTCGGATTATATGAAACTTGCGGTTGATATGCTTGGTCTTTGGATGATATCTTGGTTCCTTAGCGAGTGCTATGGCGCCGGTGTTGTCACACAATATCTCCGATGGGTCCAATGCACTTGGAACCACGCCAAGCTCGATGATGAAGTTTCGATCCAAACTCCTTCACTTGACGCCTGCGGCGCCATGTATTCGCTTCTCATAGATCGCGATCACGCTTTGCTTGCAGCTTCTCCAGCTCACAGCTCCTCCATTCAAAATATAAACGTATCCTGTCTAAGATTTGGAATCATCCTTGTCGATGTCAAAACTAGCATCGACGTAACCTTTTACGACAAGTTGTTCATCACCCCCATAGACTAAGAACATTTCTTTAGTTCTATTTAGGTACTTTAGGATGTTCTTCACGGCTGTCCAGTGTTCCACTCTGGATCACTTTGATATCTCGTCAAACTAAGAGCATTGGACACATCCGGTCTAGTACACAACATGGCATACATGATGGAACCTATGGCGAGGCATAAGGCACTTTGCTCATAGCTTCCCTATCATTTCATGGTAGCTGGACATGAGCCTTGCTCAATATCTTACGACAACATAGGCCTTTGAACCTTTCTTTGCCTTATCCATTACGAACCTTTTGAACTTTGTCTAGGTATGTACTCCGGCTTAAAGCTATCGGCGTCTTTGTCTATCTCTATAGATTTTGATGCCCAATATAAGCAACTTCACCTAGGTCTTTCATTGAAAACACTTGTTCAAATAACTCTTCACATCGTTAAGCATGTTGATGTCATTTCCGATAATCAATATGTCATCCACATATAGTGCCAGAAACGTCACCGAGCTCCCACTCACTTTCTTGTAGATACAAGCTTCGTAGCAATTTGGAACAAATCCAAAGCTCTTGATTACTTGATCAAAACGAAGGTTCCAACTCCGAGATGCTTGCTTCAGTCCATAAATGGAACGCTGAAGTTTGCATACTTTACTAGCATCCTTAGGATCGACAAAACCTTCGGGTTGCATCATATACAACTCTTCATCAATGTTCCCATTGAGGAAAGCAGTATTGACATCCATATGCCATATTTCATAATCATGAAACGCAACAATTGCTAATAAAATCCGAATGGACTTAAACATCGCTACGGGAGAGAAAGTCTCATCGTAGTCAACACCTTGAACTTGTCGAAAACCTTTTGCGACAAGCCGTGCTTTATAGACGGTAACATTACCATCCGCGTCCGTTTTCTTCTTGAATATCCATTTGCACTCAACGGCCTTTAGGTCGCTAGGAGGATCCACCAAAGTCCATACTTGGTTTTCGCTCATGGATCCCAATTGGTTCATGGCTTCCACCATTTCTCGAGTCTGGGCTCATCATCGCTTCCTCATATTTCGTGGGTTCCATCTTCTACCAACAAGACAACAAGACAGGTTCTTGGTACCACTCAAAGGGGCACGCGACCTTGTCGACTGCGGCTCAAGATGCGACATCGTCCAAGCTTCATGATCCTTGTCATTAGCTTCCTCTATTGTTGGTGCAGGCGGCCTGGAACAATTTCAGGTCTTGTGCTACTCTCCAATTCAAGAGAAGGTTCAATAACCTCGTCTAGCTCTACTTTCCTCCCACTCACTTCTTTCGAGAGAAACTCCTTCTCAAGAAAGGAACCGTTCTTTGCGACAAACACTTTGTCTTCGGTTCTGTGATAGAAGGTATACCCAATGGTTTCCTTAGGGTATCCTATGAAGACGCATTTCTCCGCTTTGGGTTCGAGCTTGTCTGGCATCAACTTCTTGACGTAAGCTTCGCATCCCCAAACTTTAAGGAACGATAAATTAGGTTTAGCACCAAACCACAGTTCATACGGTGTCGTCTCAACGGATTTAGATGGAGCCCTATTTAAAGTGAATGCAGCGGTTTCTAATGCATAACCCCAAAATGATAACAAAAATCAAGAAGAGACATCATTGATCGGACCATATCTAATAGGGTTCGATTCCTGGCTCAGACAAACCATTATTTGTGGTGTTCGGGTGGCGTGAGTTGTGAAAGCGATTCCACTTGCTTTAAGATGCGTGAGAAAATCATAACTCAAATATTCACCTCCACGATCGGATCGTAGAAACTTAATCTTTTACATTACGATGGTTCTTCACTTCATTCGAAATTCTTTGAACTTTTCAAACGTTTCAGATTTATGTTTCATTAAATAGATATACCCATATCTACTTAAGTCATCGGTAAAAGTGAGAAAATAGCGATATCCACCGGGCGTCGAAACACTCATCAGTCCACATACATCGGTATGTATGATTTCCAACAAGTCCGTTGCTCTCCATCATCTGGGAGAACGGGGTTTTGATCATCTTGCCCATGAGGCATGGTTCGCATGTGTCAAATGATTCAAAATCAAGAGACTCCAAAAGTCCATCAGAATGGAGTTTCTTCATGCGCTTTACACCAATATGACCTAGACGACAGTGCCACAAATAAGTAGTATTATCACTATCTACTTTGCATCTCTTAGCCTCAATGTTATGGATGTGTGTTTCATCCCTTTCGAGATTTAGAAGAAATAAACCATTCACAAGAGGTGAATGACCATAAAAGATGTTACTCATATAAATAGAACAACCATTATTCTCCGATTTAAATGAATAACCGTCTTGCAATAAACATGATCCGGAAATAATGTTCATGCTCAACGCAGGCACATAATAACATTTATTAAGGTTTAAAACTAATCCCGAAGGTAAAACTAAGGAGAGCATGTCGACGGCCATCACATCAACTCTTGATCCGTTGCCAACGCATCATCGTCCTCATCCTCGCAAAGCCACCGTCTATTCCGTAGCTCTGTTTGAGTTACAAATATTAGCAACGAACCGTATCAAATACCCGGGCACTACAACGAGGGCTAGTAAGGAAAACATCAATAACATGTATATCAAATATACCTTTGATGGTGCCGCCTTCTTGTCGCTAAGTACTTGGACGATTGCGCTTCGATGACCCCCGCCTTTAATAGAAGCACTCGAAGGTCCGGCTTAGGACCGCACTGAGCTTCTTCTCGCGAGGGCATTCGCTGTCGCCGTCCTTCTTGAAGGGCTTCTTTGCTCCCTTACCTTTCTTAAAGGAGGGTTTGTTGACCATCAACACATGATTATCCTTCTTGATGTCCACCTCCGCAGCCTTCAGCTTTGCGAAGAGCTCGGTGATCGTATCAGTGGAGCCAATCTGATTATGAGTCACTACAAAACCTTTGTAGCTGGGAGTGTCAATCTTGAGCTCCTCTGGAATCTTGCAGTCCAGTTGCTCAAGGCGTTGAGTGTAGCCCGACATCTTAATGGCGTGCTCACTAACGGACCTCCCTTCCTCCATCTTGTAGTTAAAGAATTTCTTAGATATCTCATATCTCTCAGAACGGGCTTGAGTCTGAAACATGGTTTTCAGCTCCTCGAGAATCTCAAAGGGCCCGGGATAGGTTTCAAAACGATTTTGAAGCTCCGGTTCCATAGCAAACAACATGGTGCTCTTAATCACACCATAATCATCTTCTTGCGATCGATAGACTTTCTCATCAAGGCGCGATTGCGTGGGGGTCACCTAACGCTTTACCAAGGACATAGTCCTTTTGTCCATGAACGAATGATTCTTAGATTGCGGAACCATTGGTGAAGTTAGACCCATTGTTTCTAAGCTTTTCTTTCTCAAAAAAAACGTTGAAGTTGAAGTTGGACTTGGCCATTGGATCTACAGATTTGCAAGTACAATTTAGACTATGTTCATGATAAATAGTTCAACTTAATCAAATTACTAGATGAACTCCACTAAATTCAACATCCCTCAAGTAGTTTAGTGAACAATCCAAATTCACCACACCTAATCCGATCATCACGAGAAGAGATGTGGTTTCAATGGTGGACAACAAAGTGTCGATCATATCATTCATATGACTCATGCTTAACCTTTCGGTTCTTGTGTTCGAGGCCATGTGCATGACATGCTAGGCTCGTCAAGCTAGACCCAAGTATTTCAGCGTGTGCAAAACTGGCTTGCACCCGTTGTATGTGAGTAGAGTCTATAGCACCCGATCATCACGTGATGCTTGGACACGACGAACTTTCTCAACGGTGCATACTTGGGGAGAACAGTTTTATCTTGATCTTTAAGTGAGGAATCATCTTATAATGCTACCGTCGATCTAAGCATAATAAGATACATAAAGGGATAAACATCACATGCATATAACTTTATGTGACATGGTATAGCCAATCCTCGCAATGATGTCCATCTTGTGCGTTAAGCATGATCTCCATCACTCCACCATGATTGCCTCCACCACGAATAGCAACTACAACTATTGCTAACTGCTTAGCGATAAAGTAAAGCTATTACATGGCGTATAAGAAGTTGACTGCAGTCATACACAATTATAAAGACAACCATATGGCTCACCGGTTGTGTACTCATCGACATGCAAGTCGTGAAACATTACAAAACATGATCATCGCATACAATATACACATCACATCTTGGGCCATACCATATCACGAAAACACTCCTGCAAAAACAAGTTAGACGCCTCTACTTTGTTGTTGCATGTTTTACGTGGCTTATGGGAGTAGATGCTAAACGATTCTTACCTCGAAAAGCCACAACGGTGATATTATGGTTGCCAAACTCGGTGTTAATCCCATGACAACTATAGTGAGAGAAACGACATCCACCCGGCCGCATGTGGAACAAGCCACACGTCAAGTGCGGAGCGGTCATGACGACGTCGCGTAAGGTTGGCCTGGACCGCTTCAATCTCACTATCCGCGTCATAAGAAGAACACAAACAAGAGGCTTGCAGCAGAAAACATCAACGCGCAACAACCATGTTGCGTTCTACTCGTGAAACACATCTACACATAGATCTAGCTCGATACCCTTTGAAGGGTTTCGCGGCATAGTAAATCAAAATTTTCTCTACGGGCGAGCGGAGGAAAGCCAAGATCTAATCTAGGAGATGCAAACAACGAGAGAGATTGGATTAGATCTTCATACCCTTGAAGATTCGCAATGGAACGTTAAATCGGAATGTGGGTGATGTAGTCGTACTCGCTTCTCCTCCTCGCGATCCGATCCGATCTAGCACCACAAGTGGCGGTGCCTCCGTGAGATGCACACGTGCAGCACCTCGACGTCTCCTCCTTCCTCGGACCAGCGAGTATGGTGGAGAGATAGATTGGATCTACAACACGACGGCGTGATGTATATGGTGGAGAATTTCTGCTGCAGGGCTTCGCCTACAAACAGTCGGGAGGGGGAGAGGAAGGTAGCAAGGCAGCTAGGGCTTGGAGGAAGGTGTGTAGTAGTAGTGGGGGGAGGGGGCGCACCACCCCTCTATATATAGAGGGGGGGCGGCCAGCCCTTGCCCCTCCTCCAAGCCTATCTCTAGTTTAAACAATTTAAACTCTCCCTTATCTAGAAATCCTATCTCTAGATTTAAACGATTTAAACTCTCCCTTATCTAGAAATCCTATCTCTAGTTTAAACGAGTTTAAACTTATCTAGGATCGGCTGGGCCCTATGGGGCCTTGTGCCCTGGCCCAATGCGGCCAGGGCACTCCCTCATAGGCCCATGCCCCCTCCCGGAAGGTGGGGCCACGTTGGTCCCCTTCCGGAAGGTTTTAGAAGCTTCTGGTACAATACCGATTAACCCGGAACAATTCCGAACTCCAAAAACCGCACTGCCTTATATGAATCTTATTCTCCGGACCATTCCGGAACCTCTCGTGATATCCCGGATCCCATCCGAGACTCCGAACAAAAACTCATAAACCAATTATCCAATCTATCCTAGCATCGAGACACGTTAAGTGTGTGACCCTTAGGGTTCGAGAACATGCAAACATGATCTTCTATCAATAATCAACAGCGGGGTCTGGAAACCCATATTGACTCCCACACATTCATCGATGATCATATCGGATGAACCACGATGCCAGGATTCAATCAATCTCATATATATATTCCCTTCGTCTCGCGATATTTTACTTGCCCGAGATTTGATCGTCGGTACCGTCATACTTAGTTCAATCTCATTCACAGCAAGTACTTTACTCGTTCCGTAATCCGATATCACTTTGTGATTAACTCCTTAACGACATGCTTGCAAGCGGTGTTGATATCGATTACCGAGTGGGCCCGAAGTATATCTCTCCGACTTGGGAGGGACAAATCCCATCTCGATACATACAACCCAACATATACTTTCCGATCACCTGAGAGACACCTTTATGATCACCCTCTCATAGGATGATGTTTGATGACCTCAAAGCTTTCTTCCGATACCAGGGAGTTGTATTATCTCATGGTCTAAGGAATACAATATTTGACATAAGAAAAGCTTCGCAAAGACGAACACGATTACACGATCTAATTGCTTCGCTTAGTTTGGGTCTGTCCATCATATCATTCTCCCAATGATGTGATCTCATTATTAATTGACAACTCATGTCCATGGTTAGGAAACCTTAACCATCATTAATCAATGAGCTAGTCCTTAGAGGCGTACTAGGGACACGGTGTTGTTCACAAACCACACAAGTATTAAAGTTTCCGCTTAATACAATTCTAGTATGGAATATAAACATTATCATGAACAAGAATTATAATAATAACATCTTTATTATTGCCTCTAGGGCATAATTCCAACACCCATGCCATACAAGTTAGAATTGAGGAAAATGTTTGATTGTTAGCTAAATTGCATGCTAAGTGGGAAAGAGAAGATGAAATTGCTAGAAATAATAGTATTTGTACTATTACCACCATAATGTTGATGCTAGCAAACCACAAGAAGTCCCCACTTCTAAACCCAATAAGAATGCTGAAATTTTTCGAAATATGGGAAACAATGGTTCTACTACCTTGGATGCTAAGTTTGATTCTGATCTTGATGGTTGCAATATTTCCGAAGTAATTATGTTCCTACAAAAGCTTGCTAGAAGTCATAATGCTAGTGCTATGAATATGGCTTTTACAAAACACATTACAGATGCTCTCATTAAAATTAAAGAAGAGAAATTGAAACATAAAGCTTCTATTCCTAGGAAACTAGAAGATGGTCGGGAACCCTGCATTAATATGAAAGTGAATGATTTTAATCTCAAATCTTTATGTGACCTTGTTTCTAGTGTCTCTATTATGCCTAGAAAGATTTATGAAATGCTTGATTTTTCCACCTTTGGAAGATTGCTATTTAGATGTCGAACTGGATGATAATGCTAAAAAGAAACTTACGAGGAGTATTAATGATGTTCTTATTATGGTTAACAATGCCTTTGTCCCTGTTGATTTCTATGTTTTGGATGTTGAATGCAATGCTTCTTGTCCTATTATTTTGGGAAGGCCTTTTCTTAGAACCGTTGGTCCCATTTGATACGCCCAATTTGCATCACCATTCTATATCATAATTTACCTCTATTCATTGATATTTTTCTTATTATGAGGTATTACTTATGGCGTTTCATCTGTTTATGCATGTTGGATGATTTCTGGAGGATGGACTGCCGGAGTCTGGATTCTGATGGAAAAGAAGGCGTTTCGGTGCAATTTCGCGAAGATCAGAAAAATACCAGAAAAATATTATTTTACCAGAAGACGAAGGAAGCTAGAAGGAGGGACGAATATGGGCCTCAGAGGGCCCACCCCTAGGCGCGGGCCCACCTAACCCCGCGCCTAGGGCAGGTGTGGCCCACCTGCCAGGCCTCCGACTCCGTCCCTTCGCCTATATCTTACTTACGGAACCCTAACACCGGGGGAGCGACCACAGATAGATTTACTCCGCCTCTGGGGGTGGAAAACACCGAGAGAGAAAGATCTCTCCGGTAGACAGATTTCTGCCGCGGGAATTCCTTCCTGAAGAGGGGAGACCGTCGCCATCAACACCGTCATCAAGCTAGGCTTCATCGGGATCATCATCATCCACACCATCATCTCCACCAGCACCATCACCACCATTCCGTTCCGTTGTAACAATTGTGTTGGATCTTGCATTAGTTCATAGGGGAAACTTTCCCGGTGTTAATTACTATTGTAGTTGATGCTTGTGAGTGGAACCATTGGATTGTTGTTTATGTTCAGATTGTTATCCATTACCATATTATCTTTTATCTTGATCCATATGATGTCTTGTGAGTAGTTAGTTTAGTTCTTGAGGACATGGGAGAAGTCATGTTGTTAGTAGTGAATCTGTGATGAGTTATTATTCAATGGTTTAGTATTTAAGTTGTGGTGCTATTTTTCTAGTGGTGTCATGTGAACGTCGACTACATGATACTTCACCATTTATGGGCCTAGGGGAATGCATTGTGTATTTGGCTACTAATCGCGGGGTTGCCGGAGTGACAGAAACCTGAACCCCCGTTAGGACACCTTTGCACAAGGGAGCGTAGGATCTCAGAGTTTAAGGATGTGGTTAGGTTTATATCTTAATTACTTTCCTATAGTTACAGATGTTTGCAGGGGGGTTAATCACAAGTATGTATTAGTCCTAGGAAGGGCGGTATGTTAGCACATGTTCACCCACACAACACTTACAAACACTAGAGAAAAGTACTCAACTATTTGAAGCGAAAGCACTTGACAGAATTCCCATGTGTCCTCGAGAACGTTTGGTCCTTATAAGTATTTCCACCGGCTTGTCCTTTGCTAAGAAAGGATTGGGCTACTTGATCCGTTTGTTTGTTACTCCTGTTACTTGCTCCTTGTTTTGTTTCCTTGTTAGAAAATCACTAAAATCCCGTTTGCTAAGTATTCACAGGGATTTCCTTCTCCATACCACTGTTCAGCACCTTCTGCTCCTCCTTGGGATCGACACTCCTATTTATCGAAAGTACTACGATACACCCCCTATACTTGTGGGTCATCAAGACTATTTTTTGGCGTCGTTGCCGGGGAGTGAAGCGCTATTGAAGTGTGGAACTGGTAAGGGAAAATTTTATTGTGAGTATTGCTCTTGTTACTGCTTGTTACTTTCTTTCCAATATGGATAACCCACTTGGTTTTCTGTTTGGGAAAACTACTACTACTTCTATGGTAGTAGATGAACCACCTCCTGATGAGATAGATCCTTTTAAGATACCTACAAGTATTGTTAATCGTGTTATGGATAATTATTATTTTGGGAATGGAACTGTCCATCCCAGTGATCACTTGCTTTTTTTCCATGAACTATGCGGGTTGTTTAAGTGTGCAGGTATCACAACTGAACAGGTGAAGAAGAAGTTACTCTCCATATCCTTGAAAGGGAGAGCCGAAGAATGGTATAAGCTGCTAAAGAATGGACAATCCATGAAATGGGAGGAGATGGCATCTCTCTTTTACTCTAAATTTTATCCTCCCAGAGAGATCCATAAGGATAGAAATCTTATATATAACTTTTGGCCTCTTGATGGAGAGAGTACAACTCAAGCTTGGGGGATATTGAAGTTACTAATGCTTAAATGTCCTATTCATGAACTCCCTAACAATATTATTCTCAATAACTTTTATGCTAGGCTTTCTCTTCATGATAAAGATTTACTAGGTGCTTCTTGTGCTGGATCATTCACACGTATGAAGGAAGAAGCTAAATGGGATCTTCTAGACCGTATTCAAGAGAACACTGAAGCTTGGGAGAATGACAAAGGAAGAATGTCAGGTATAAACTATGATTATAAATGCATCAAATCTTTTATGGGAACTGATGACTTCAGTGATATTAGTAATGAGTTTGGTCTTGATTCCCAAAGTATTGCCAACTGTTTTAAGGCCTTTGCCTCTTACATAGAAATTCCCAAGAAGAAGTTGAATAAGTACCATGCTCCTTATAAAGATGTTGTTAATCATGCTCCCGTTAGAAGTACTCAAGTTTGTACTACTAATCATATTGTGCATGAACCTCATGTTGAGAAAATGCCTTTCCCAGCTAAGGTAAAGGAGTATTCTATGATTATTAGTGAACATGACAAAGGTACAATGAAAACTGTGGAGCCTGGTAAGCATTTGAGTGATGAACCTGTGGTAGCTATTGTGAAAGACACTGTCACTAGAAATATAGAGGATGAGCATATTGTCTTCTGTGAAGACGCTTTTAATATTATTTCTCATACTAGTAAGGCTAGAAAAGTTAGTGTTCCTATGCTTTCTGTTAAAATTGGTGATCATTGCTACTATGGTTATGTGATATTGGTGCTAGTTCTAGTGATGTTCCTTATGAGCTTTACAGGGAAATTATGCATGAGATTGGTCCTTGTGAGCTTGAGGACATTGAAGTGGTTATTCACCTTGCTAACAAGGAGACCATTTGCCCCATTGGCATTGTAAGAGATGTGGAGGTTCTCTGTGGTAAGATTAAGTATCCTACTGATTTTCTAGTGCTTAATTCAGCAGCTAGCAAAATTTGTCCTATCATTTTTGGCAGGCCTTTCTTGAACACTTGTGGAGCTATTATTGATTGTAATAAGGAAAAAGTTTTAACTAAGTTTGATGGAGATTCTTATGAGTTTAATTGTTAACACCCGGATTTTTAATCCCAGATGCCTATTATGCCATACATCGCAATCCCAGGATTACCATTTTTGCGAGACATAACAGATTTGGATATCACAGTACATCATCCATTACAAACCATACATAAGGTCTTACACAAATAAGGATCTCATGATCCAGTTCTTAATACAACTCAAGCAGCGGAATAACGTAATAATAAAGGTAGCGTAGGCGAAGCTCCATCTTCGGGGTCACATGCAATGCTGATGATGGGAGATGATCCTTGTTGTCGTAACCTTCCTGCGGTCCATCATCCTGATACTCCTTTTCATAGTCTGGCCATGGGAATAGCCAGGGACAAAGCCATGAGTACTCTTTAAGTACTCGCAAACTAATACTAACAAGTTAAGGGGGGGGGTTGTAGTAGGACACTAAGCTATATGGTTGTTTTGCAAAAAGCCAGATTTACCTCTACTAAGTTCAGAAGCAAAGAGAGCTAGTTGAAAATTTATAACACCTAAGTAGAAATTTGAATTTCATGCCACAACTCTGTTGTGGTCAAGTCAAAGTATCAATTCATTTCACAAGTCATTTTGAAAACATCTGATGGGGGAACAGTATGGCCACTCCAACTATCCATAACCGCGGATGCGGCTATTCGAATAGTTTGACACTCTACAGAGATTGTACACTTTCACCACAACATTCGATACAACCGTCAGGAAAAAATCTTGAATTCACCATACTCAGTATGCGGATAATCAATCCTAACCTTTAAATTACACGCCCTAGTATAGGAACCTCTCGTGTGAGTTTGGCCTCCCAACCATGACCAACTGTCATCTTGGGTACTGCACAGGTGGACAATCTTCACAAGGTAGCCTCAACTCAGACCTTGGCCATGAGGGAACCCATACTAAGGTATATAAATTTCCAGTCAAGCCCTACCCAATTTTCGGGTATTGTGGTTGTATGGTAAAATTGGAATGGTATCGCATCCAGACAACCATCAGTTTTATAAAGGGGTAAGGCTCATGCCTCAACATTTTCATCATCAAAATCATGTGGTGTTCGGAAACACATGTCAAAACATTTCAATAGATTGACTCATCATTCCAAGGTTTTCATAACCATTTTCACGAGGTATTCCCATCTAAAGTTGATCAAGTTTTATGCTTAGCACTAGCATCTACAAGTGGGGTTAAGTACTAATGAGGGGTGGTAAACAAGTGGAGATTAGTTAAGTTCAATCTCAAGCCTTAGGATGACATCCAGATTATCTACTTAGGCCAAATTTAATGCTCCTTATGCAACCTTCAATTATCTTCGTAGAATCTACAAGTCACTTAAGTAAACTCTAAGAGAAAGCTTTGATAAAGAAATAAAGTAGAAATCTTGCAAGTAAAACTAGGATTGGGTATCATCAAATGTGTCCAACCAAGCATGCTTAATGCATTGCATAGGTTATCTAACTTTCATAATTTCAAGTGTTAGCTTGCTTTGTGCATAGCAGTGGTTGAAGTTCTCCTCGGCTTCTTCCTCGTAGTATCCTCCTTCCTCCTCGTATCCTTGGTCGGTACTAGCGTCTATAAATAAATAAGAGGTACACAATCACCAAAAAATACTTAACTATTTTCAATCATCACACAAAGATGTACTATAGATGATCTAGCATCATCACCTATCATTACAAGATTAAAGCATTTGTCTTATTTATTTTAATTTGAGAAAAGTAATTTCTACTTATTGAAAAACTACTTAAGATTTAATATTCTCCAACTCAAACATGGGATCATGTTGACACATGTCATCACCACATATTTCAGTACATGGGAATGTGATTTAAAGTGGTGTCACAATTTAATAAGGTTTAACCTTTTTATTTTGATTAAATAAAGTGACTAGAAATGCCTATGTGGGATTCTTTTGTTACTTGAACATTATTTCTGTAAGTAAATCCAAATGTTTTTATATATTCTGAAAGGTATGATCAAATGTGATTTTTGAGAGTTGGAATCAACTCAAAAGCTCTTATGGTTGAATTTTGAAAAATGTTTGAATGCAGAAAAGCTTCTTCCTTGTTATTTTTACCAAGATTGATCTACAGATCCAAATGATTTGAATACAACGGGCTTTAAGCATTTCAGTACCTTTCTAACAAAATTAGTTTCATGTATTTTGGTTCAGTAATCGAGCTAGGTTGATTTTTGAATCTAGGAACAAAACTGAGTTTGAATTAAAATAGAAAAATCGAAATTCAAACGATTGGGTCACGCGGGAGAGGTTAATGGGTCGGCCCAGTGTCACTCCGCAGCACGGGGCTCAGCTGACAGGGGGTTCCACCAGTCAGTGGCTCATAACACGCGAAGCGGTACGGGGATGTGTGGTTCATTGGATTAGAAGGGAGATCGACGGCTGGGGATCGTCGTCGACGATAAACATGTCACCGGCGAGCTCGAACCCTAGCGGCTCAGTGGGGGTGCATAGGGGCATACCAGGGCTCTAGCAACAACGGCGATGCAGGCAAACGAACGAGTGGTCGACGGCGAGCTCATGGATGGTCGAGGAAGCTCCGGGGGTGGTCGAAATCAACGGCCCCCTTCTTCTCCAGAGGCGGCCTGCTCCGGCGCAATTCCGGCGAGCTGCTGCTCCTCATGCTCCGGCTAGAGGGTGGAACGATCAGTGAGGTGAGGGGAGTGGAATGGTGTGCTTCAAACTACCGGGGGTGGCCTCCTTTTATAGGCTCGGCGACGAGACCGAGAGGGATGGGCAGGCGACGGTGGCGACATGGCTACGGGCGGCTAGCGGCATGGCTGAGGTTGGCGATCGACGGGTGGTCTCCTGGCGATGCTCTAGAGCTTAAATGCGCGCTTAGGGGAGGTGGCTATCGGTCGGGAACGTGCGGTGCTCTGCGCGGCAGAGGCGGCGTCTTCGACGGCGAGCGGTGGCTGTGAGTCACGGGGCGGCGAACGGGAGTGTCTGCGTGTTCCTGGGATCATGGCGAAGCGGTGGGCACGGGTTGTGGTCGAGGGGAGGTGTGTGCACGCGTGCCGGGTGCGGCGCTCTGGGGCGGGCTCGGCATGTCGCAGTGGCACTAGACGCGCGGCATTCCTGGTGGTACACGGCTTGCACTAGATTGGGGAGGGGACATTGGGCGGCGGTGAGGTGTTGGCTACCTCCCAGACAAGGTTGGCAAGGCTAGGGTGGCTGCTAGCTGGCCGGCGACAATGGGGTGGCATGGTGAGGCTCGGCCTGCTCACCATTGATGGCAAGCCTAGCTCACAGTGGTGCTAGAGGTTTACAAATGAGCTAGATGATCTACTAAAGACTAGTTGTAACCAGAGGGGGAACAAGTTAGGCCCAATTTACTGCACACAATAGTGTTTGTGATTTGTTTGATTTGAATCTGCAAGATGTTTGATGAAATGGCCGCAAGAAACTTACTTTTGAATTTTGAAAATATTTTTGGTGGGTGTGCTAGGCATGTGCTGAGGATTCTGTGGGTGCTTGGGTTTTGAAAATTGAGCTTGTTTGAGTGGTTTGTGAAATAGTGGGATCTTCCCATATGAGATAGATTCAATTTTAAACTTAGTATTTTAAACCTTATTATGAGTACAAACAAGGGGTGCAAAGATCCACAAATGTTTCTGTTAAGTTTTGGAAACTAGGGATAGCCAAAGTAGGCATGAAAGTTAATTTGGCAAAAATGACCATTCACTTCATTTGTTTATTTTTGAGTTGTTTTTCTTTGGGAAAAGTTTGGGGATTGTTTAGATGATGTTTATTTCACCTAAGTATCTTTTTACAAGCAAATAAACACATAACCATGGCAATTCAAAAGAATCCAAATTTTGAATACACACACATATGAATGCTTTCATATTTTTAGTTGGGAAAGTTTTTGTTAACCCTAATTTTGATGATTAGAGTTTGATGATCCAAGTTTAATATTTTTGGGATGTTACAAACCTTCCCCCCTTAAACAAAATCTCTTCCCGAGATTTGAAAAAGGACGAAAAAGATTACCTAGGATTTGAAGAGATCGGGAAACTCCGTCCTGATGTGATCTTCGCGCTCCCAGGTAGCTTCCTCTTCTGTGTGGTTGCTCTACTGAATCTTGAGAAACTTGATGCTTCGGGTTCTGGTAGTTCTGAAAGCTTCTTCCAAAATACGGATGGGTACTTCGGGATAAGTCAGGTCATCGTTGATCTCTATGGTCCGGTGATCAATATTCTTGAACACTTCAGTCTTCTCCTGAACTTCGAGGCATTTGCGAAGTAATGAGATATTGAACACATTGTGCACTACTGGCATCTCTTCGGGTAGTTCCAATTGATACGACACTTCTCCTCGACGGTTCAGAATCTTAAAGGGGCCGATATATCTGGGGGCTAACTTTCCCTTTAGTTGGAAACGCTGCATTCCCTTTAATGGTGACACTTTCAGATACACAAACTCTCCGATGTTGAAGGCGAGGTCTCGACGTCTCTTATCAGCGTAACTCTTCTGTCTTGACTGGGATGTCTTGAGGTGCTCACGAATCTTGTGAACTTTATCTTCTGCTTCTCGTAGGATGTCGGGTCCAAAAATCTGACTCTCTCCTACTTCCGACCAGTTCAAAGGGGTGCGACACTTCCTTACATACATGAATTAAAATGGGGCCATTTGCAAACTAGCTTGATAACTGTTGTTGTATGAAATTCTGTGAACGGTAGACAGTCTTCCCAATTAGATCCATACTCTAACACACATGCTCTCAACATGTCTTCGAGTATTTGATTTACTCGCTCCGTTTGTCCGTCGGTCTGAGGGTGATAAGCTGTGCTGAAATCTAGTCGGGTTCCTAAACCTTCTTGGACTTTCTTCCAGAATCTCGAGGTAAACTAAGTTCCTCGATCCGATACGATGTTCTTGGGGACTCAGGTAAACCAGCGATTCTAGCGATGTATAACTCCGCTAGCTTCGAACTCTGATATGTGGTCTTGACTGGTAAGAAATGGGCGACTTTGGACAATCTGTCCACTATGGCCCAGATAGAGTCATTTCCCCTACTAGAAGTAGGAAATCCGGTGATAAAGTCCATTCCAACGGAATCCCATTTCCATTCCGGAATCTGCAATGGTTGCAACAATCCAGCGGGTCTTTGATTTCCCAGCTTGACTCGCTGACATATATCACACTTGGCGATATAGCTTCCGATTTCTCTCTTCATCTTATGCCACCAAAATTGTTCCTTCAAATCCTGATACATCTTCGTTCCTAAGGGATGGATAGAATAAAGAGTATCATGAGCTTCCTTCAGAATAACTTCCTTCAACTCAGAATCTGCTGGTACACAAAGGCGTCCTTTGTACCACAGAACTCCTTCTTCGTCTTCGGTGAATCCGGGTACCTTGCCTGTACCGATACGACACTTGATTCCGTCGATACTAGCATTTCCTTTCTGCGCCTCTTTGATCTGGCTGATCAAAGTGGGTTGAAGTTCTATGCTAGCCAAAAATCCTTCACTTACTAATTCCATTCGGAAATCTTCCATCTCTTTGTGTAGACTTGGTTGCTCCTTCAAAATCATGGAGTTCAAGCGGCACGGCAATCTTCTAAGGGCATCTGCTACCACATTGGCTTTACCAGGGTGATAGTGAATGTCGAGATCGTAATCCTTGATTATCTCAATCCATCTTATCTGTCTCATATTCAGCTCCTTCTAAGTGAATATATACTTCAAGCTCTAGTGATCCGAATAAATCTCACAACAATTTCCCATCAGGTAATGCCTCCATGTCTTCAGGGCTAGAACTACAGCTGCGAGCTCGAGGTCATGGGTTGGGTAGTTCTGCTCATGCTGTTTCAGTTGTCGGGATAGATAGGATATAACTTTGCCTTCTTGCATTAGCACACATCCGAGACCGATCTTGGATGCGTCGCAATACACGTCAAAGGGCTTCGTGATATCCGGCATGATTAAGATTGGGGCTGAAATCGATCTTCTCTTGAGTTCTTGAAAACTCGCTTCACATTTATCCGTCCATTCAAACTTCTTGTCCTTCTTCAGCAATTGGGCCATGGTCTGGCGATACTCGAGAATCCTTCTACGAACTTAGGGTAGTATCCCGCCAATCCGAGAAATGCACGAACTTGGGTTTGATTGGTTGGGGCTTGCCAATCTTTGACATCTTTCACCTTTGCAGGGTCAACGGAAATTCCTCCGGCTGATACAATGTGACCGAGGAATCCTACTTCCTGTAACTAGAATTCACATTTGCTAAACTTGGCAAACAACTGATGCTCTCTAAGGGTTCCAAGAATGGTCCTTAGGTGTAGCTCATGTTCTTCTTCTGATTTGGAATAAATCAGATTGTCATCGATGAAAACAACGACAAACTTATACAGGAAGTCCATAAAAATCTTATTCATGAGATTCATGAAATAAGCGGGGGCATTGGTTAATCCAAAAGACATGACAGTATACTCGTATAATCCATATCTGGTGGTAAAGGCAGTCTTGGGAATATCCTCTGCGTGAATCTTGAGTTGGTGATAGCCAGTTCTAAGATCAATCTTAGAAAACACTTTGGCACCGGTCAACTGATCAAACAAATCTTCTATCTTGGGCAATGGGTATTTGTTCTTGATAGTGACATCATTCAACTTCTGATAATCCGTACACAAACGGTTACCTCCATCTTTCTTATGCACAAACAAGACAGGTGGTCTCCATGGTGACACACTTGGTTGAATCAATCCAATTTCCAACATGGCATCCAGTTGCTTCTTCAGTTCTACTAGTTTAGACGGGTGCATACTATATGGTCTCTGGGCTATGGGTCTTGTTCTAGGGATTAGTTCAATGATAAACTCGATATCCCGATTGGGGGGCATACCGGGCAAAACATCTGGAAATACATCGGGGTATTCACGGACTATCTAGACTTGGTCAATGGTAGGTTGGGCTATACTCTTGTTGCACTTGAATTGACGAGGCAAGGTTTCAGATACATGCTTGACTGATATTCCGGCTGTACTGGTCATGGTTATGGCTTTCTTGGCACAGTCAATTAATCCTTTATGTTTGGACATCCAATCCATTCCTAGAACTACTTCCAAACATTTAGTTCCGAGTACTATCAAATTAGCATAAAAATCTATGCCATGGATTCAGATAGGGACGACTTTGCAAATTTGCCTAGTTTTGGTGGTTGAACCGGGGATTTGAACAATCATAACATGCTTCAGTTTGGTTGGTTGAATCTTACTAGTGCATGCAAATTCTTCGGTGACAAATGAGTGCGATGCACCAAAATCAAACAACACTCTAGCAAGTACTGAATTAACAGAAAACATACCCAACACGACATCAGGCGCTTCCTGGGCTTCTTCAGCATGCATGAGAAAAAGACGACCGTTGCGGTTGAGCGAATTCCCCGGGGCAAACCTTCTTCCGGGCTGAACACGACGCTGCTGCTGAGCTGGGGCATTTGCATTGGGGGCTGCGGCATTCTTCTTGGGGCACTCATTGGAGTAGTGACCCTTATTTCCACAGTCATAACAAGTCACTTGCGACTTGTCTTTTGCTGCAACAGGCACACCATTGCTTCCAGTCCTCGGGGCAGTATTGGTGTTGGCGGCTGCATTGTGTTGTTGAACTTGGGTGGTGCACGGTTTAAATTGCCAGAGTTGCTGGGGTTGTTGTGATTTCCTCCGGGCCTTGGGTTTCCACGGTTGGGATAGGTCGGACGGTTCATTGGGGGTCTGTTGGTTCTCGGGGCAAATCCTGGAGATGGGTTGGGGCGATACTTTGGGGTATGATGGGTTCCTGGCTGATGCATCATGCGGCTCTTGCAGTTCTCGTTGGCTTGGTTGATCTTTCCTTCCATCTGAATGGCAGAGTCGACGAGGGCTTCAATATCAGCAAAGGGGATATTGACCAACACCGTCTGCATCTCATCGTGCAGGACATTCAAGAATCTTTCTTTCTTCTTGGCTTCAGTGTCGATCTCATCTGAGGCATACCTAGCTAATGACAAGAATTTGTCACGGTATTCCACTACGGTCATCCTTCCTTTCTTCAGTTCTCTGAATTCATCTTTCATCCTATTGATCAAACCCGGTGGCACATGGGTTCTGCTGAACTTGACCTTTAATTCCTCCCAGGTCATCATCTGTCCTCCTGTCATTGCACGAACGCTGTTCCACCATGCTCGTGCATCTCCGGCTAGATAGTGGGTGGTGAACAGAACCTTATCGGTAGCTTCCACTCCGGCGACTTCCAGGTTGTTTTCCATGGTTTGCAGCCAATCATCTGCATCTAGGGGCTCTTTTGACTTAGTGAAAATAGGTGGGTTGGTGTTCTGGAAATTCTTGAGCTTAGATCCATGGTTGTCCTGATTTCCTTGGCCTTGATTGTTGTGGGCCAGCTGAGCTATCTGCTGAAGGGTGGCTAAGTTGGCTTGATGTTTGGCTCTTTTAGCTTCATGGTCCGAAACCAACATTTGCAGGATCAGTAACATCAGGTCCGGGGATGAACCACTTCCTCCGCGTGGCATCTGAAGATTGAGATAGATCATGAGAAAAGAGGGAAATTTTTAAGGTTTAGGGACTTTGAAAAGTTTTTAAAGTTTGACTCAGATTTTCTAGCAACTTGCTTTTCATTCATTCATTCATAGCACACGATACAACACACACCACAACAAAGGAAAACAGATGGTTTTAGGAACCATTCTGGAAACTACGATACAGTGGAACCGAATACAACTCACTATTCTAGTGCTCAAGTGCTACTACTCCTTGGAGTCGGTGTAATCATCATCCTCATCGTCATCGATGAAGGCGAAATCCTCCTCATCAGTGAAGAAATCCATGGCCTGATCCTCCAGAAAGTCATCATCATCGCTGAGATAGGAGTAGGGGTCTCCACGAAAATCTTCTCCGGCATTCTCCCTTTCCTCCAACTACATGTCTCTCTCGTGGATGGTCTCCTCCAAATCCGAGATACGATGGCGAAGACGAGCAATGATACGCTCCTTCTTGTCAAGATGACGACGGCGAGACTTACGGTCCTTTGCTAGCATGGCGATGGTTTGATCCTTCATCTTGATGATGGCGGACTTGTGGTTGGAGTAGTCATGGGCATTGTCCAGTTCTTGCTGACGATCATACATCATGAAGCTGAGGTGGTCCAACTGAGTCTTCAGCTCGTGGTGGTATGGGGCTTCCAGTGGCTGTCCCATAGCATCACGCCTTGGACAAAACTCAAAGTGGGTACCCTTGATCTGATTGATACTCTACCCACACAGACGGGCAAGAGCTTCCTGCATTGCCCTGGCAAGTCCATCGAGCCAGTTGTTCTCTCTTAAGGTGAAATGAATTCCCTCGGAAGTGGCAGGTTCAATCTTTCCTCGGAGACTTGCAACAGCTAGCCACTGCCGATCTTCTCCTTCCTGATCATTGAGCTGAGCTCCAAAGAACTCGGGGTGCGGACGCTCCAGAAGTTCCGAAAGCTGGTCCAGGTCACGCTCAAAGATGAGGTCTCCTCCATTCCCCAACTAATAAAACTTGTTGTACTTCACGTCCATCTACAAGAATATAGGATGAGTAAGTTAGTACAGTGATCAAGTGTGTCAAATTTTAGGTATTTGCAAGAGTTTTTTTGAGGAACATGAATTTTTATGAAAGAATCAAAGTGATAAGAATGGGAATATGTTTTTGTAAATACTCACTTCCTTGGGTTTTGAAACTAAGTTTTTGATTCAAACGTCCAGTCTAACTAGGGTCTCCTATGGCCAGGATGGCTCTGATACCAACTTGTCAACACCCGGATTTTTAATCCCAGATGCCTGTTATGCCATACATCGCAATCCCAGGATTACCATTTTTGCGAGACATAACAGATTTAGATATCACAGTACATCATCCATTACAAACCATACATAAGGTCTTACACAAATAAGGATCTCATGATCCAGTTCTTAATATAACTCAAGCAGCGGAATAACGTAATAATAAAGGTAGCGTAGGCGAAGCTCCATCTTCGGGGTCACAGGCAATGCTGACGATGGGAGCTGATCCTAGTTGTCGTAACCTTCCTGCGTTCCATCATCCTGATACTCCTCTTCATAGTCTGGCCATGTGAATAGCCAGGGACAAAGCCATGAGTACTCTTTAAGTACTCGCAAACTAATACTAACAAGTTAAGGGGGTTTTTGTAGTAGGACACTAAGCTCTAGGGTTATTTTGAAAAAAGCCAGATTTACCTCTACTAAGTTCAGAAGCAAATAGAGCTAGTTGAAAATTTATAACACCTAAGTGGGAACTTGAATTTCATGTCACAACTCTGTTGTGGTCAAGTCAAAGTCTCAATTCATTTCACAAGTCATTTTGAAAACATCTGACGGGGGAACAGTATGTCCACTCCAACTGTCCATAACTGCGGACGCGGCTATTCGAATAGTTTGACACTCTGCAGAGATTGTACACTTTCACCACAACATTCGATACATCCGTCAG
Source organism: Avena longiglumis (assembly GCA_030063025.1). Classification (NCBI taxonomy): domain Eukaryota; kingdom Viridiplantae; phylum Streptophyta; class Magnoliopsida; order Poales; family Poaceae; genus Avena; species Avena longiglumis. The sequence continues at coordinate 559,575,370 of CP125974.1, forward strand.
GAACAAATCCTGAATTCACCATACTTATGTAGGGGTTCGTAGCATGGAAAACAAAAATTTTCTATCGCATACAAACAAACAAGCCAAGATCTATCTACTAGATTGTAGCAACGAGTCGATGGTATAACTTACCCTCGAAGATTCCAAAGCGTTTAACGAGAGCGGATTCTCGTGGGTGATGTAGTCATTCTTCCGATCTCAAGATCGTGTAGACGATCCTTCCGCCACGCTCCAAGCAGCTCTCCCTTGATCGGTCACACGTTCGGTACTCGACGAAGACCTTCCTCTCCCTTGTTCCAGAAAATGGAGGTTGTAGCACTCTCGCGATTCCAAAGACAACGGCGTGGTACCTAAGTAGAGGGAAATCGCAGGCTTCGCCTTAAGCCGTGCGAGTATGGTGGAGCTTATGAGAGAGGCTATTAGTGGTCTAGTAATTAGACACACCAATTAGAAGGCTCTAAACCAATTAGAAGGCTCTAAACCGCAGCTAAAGTAATTAGAAGCTCTAAACCAAAACGGCTCTAAACCGGAGGTAGAAGATAGGAACTTGTGTGTTCTAGGAGGAGCCCTGCCTCCTTTTATAGGTGGGAGGCGCTGGGAGGGGAGTCCCTCCCAAGTCGGCCTTGGCTGGGCGCCGCTTGGAGGAGGGACTCCTCCTCCAAGTTGGTTCCAACTCCTCTTGCTTGTTTCCCACAGCTTCTGTTTCCCAGTTTCTGTTTTAGCCGTTTGACTTTCAAACCGCAATTTGACTTTCATGTTTTGGAACAGAAGAACACTTAGTACATGATGCAATCATTCAATAACACACTCATGTACCCTCCCGGAGTGCCGGACAATTCGAACCTTCTAGAACATTCCCGATGAAAACACCTAATCATTCCCGAACTCAAACAGGACTTTCCTTATATGAATATTATTCTCGGACCATTCCGGATCACCTCGTGATATCCCGGATCCCATCCGAGACTCAACAACATTCGGTCTCTTTCTCATAATACCATAACTACTCAAAACAACGTCAATCCTTAAGTGTGTCTCCCTACGGTTCGTGAATTATGCGGACATGATCGAGACACTTCTCCAACAATAACCAATAGAGGAATCTGAAATTCATATGGCTTCACATATTTCTACGATTACTTTGCGATCGAATGAACCACTTACATACGATACCAATTTCCCTTTGTCTCACGATATGTTACTTATCCGAGGTTATGATCGCGGTATCTCTGCATACCTAGTTCAACCTCGTTACGATAAGTACTCTTTTCGTTCCTGATATGTGATCCCTTGTGACCAATTCACATGCTTGCAAGCCAATTGGATGACATTCCACCGAGAGGGCCCAGAGTATATCTATCCGTCATGTGGATGGACAAATCCCACTCTTGATCCATGTGTTTCAACCAATACTTTCCGAACACTCATTGCCACCTTTATAGCCACCCTGTTACGGTGTGGTGTTTGATGTCATCAAAGCATCCATACGGTAAAGGTGATATGCATGATCTCATGGTCAAGGAATTAGGTTACTATGTATCAGAAAGCATATAGCAATTGAACTATTGAAATGACTTGATCTTTATGCTACGCTTATCTATAGGAGTATGTCCATCACATCATTCTCCTAATGATATGATCCTGTTGTTAATAACATCTCAATGTTCATGATCAGGAAACCATGATCATATATTAACCAACAAGCTAGTTTAACAAGAGGCTTTACTAGGGACTCTTATTTTAGTTTACAAATCACACAAGTATTAATGTTTCCGTTAATACAATTATAGCATGGTATGTAAACATTTATCATAAGTGTGAAGATATGATAATAACCACTTTATTATTGCCTCTTGGGCATATCTCCAACAGTCTCCCACTTGCACTAGAGTCAATAATCTAGTTTCAAACCTTTGTGTATATAACACCTATGGCTTTCCGGTGTTGTATGTACACGATTGCTAGTGGTCAACGATCTCCGGATCGACACTTCCAGTCCGTGTGTAATTGCATGTCTTTATGCGTCTCACGCATCACTCATTATCTAATGAGATGGCTTTGTATAAATTTGGTCTTTCGTGTGACCTTTAGCTCTTTGGGGTTAAAACATGTTGATAATATTGTCGCACAATATATCTTCATAGTATTATCCCACGTGAACTACACCTAGTTTGATAACAAACTACTTGACACAAATGCCCTCTTTTCGCTAAAATAGCAGTTATATACTTGGCCTTTTGTTGTAGTATCTGTCACAATGTCTTAACTTTGGAACTCATCCAAATCCATTATGGAACTCACCTTCCATTATATTGTGCCACCCTTAGTTTAGATTGAGATAAACTTAATTTGTACTTTGTGACAAAGCTAGTATCAATGTAGTACTTTTACAATGAACTAACCATCTATTTGTCACTTCTACAAATATTATACTCTTAGTTCTTCCAAAAGATCATAAGAATATCCTTACTATTGTCCAATGATCATATTACGAATCATTATGGTATATGCTCACAACATTTAGAGCATAGGACATATCTGGATTTGTACATATCACAAGTATGATATAAATACTCTTTGTGATTTTATACATCAAGTATCAATCTATACTTGATTATTTGTTTCACTTTACCAAATGTCAATACACTTGAATATATCATCAACATTGAATTTATTCAATCCTTTACTGCTTGACAAGAACCTCTCTTGTAGTTTCTATATTGAACTCATTCAATATCTTGTCTATGTACTTCCGCACAACCATATTAGCGTCTATTGATGCCAAATATTTAGGTTTTGCCTAAGTCTTTCATCGGGATGAAATTCTTAATATGTGTTAATAAAAGATACATTATTTCCAATCAACAATATGTCTTCCACATAATGTATTAGAAACATGTCTTAGCGCTCCCACTTAATTTCTTGCAAATGCAAGCATCTTCATTGTCTCTAATGAACCTTTAAACTCCTTTAACAGTTTCATCATAGTGAAGATTCCAACTCCGCGATGCTCACTTTAACCATTGAAGTTTGCATATGCTTTTAGCATCCTTTGAATTAACAAAACCCTATGGACCGTGTTATGCACATGTCCTAGGTAACGATTCTATTAGAAGAACTTGTTTTGTTTATTCAACTACCATATAACAAATTATATGTAGTGGTTGCTACATTAATCCGTCTAGACTAAATATCACTATGACAGATCAAATCTTGTCATAGTCAACCCTTGAACATTGTTGTGAACTCTTTCCCAACATGTCGACTATTTCATAGATGTGAAACATCCATGTCTATTTCTTTATAGATCCAGACACAACTATAAGGTCTTACACCTTTCTCGAGGGTCCTTCAAGTTCAAAACTTGATTTTCTCGTGTATGGAACTATCACGGATTTTATGGCTTCAAGCCATTTTACGGAGTCAGGGCCCATCATCGCTTCTTTGCATGTAGTCGGTTCATTATTCTCAAATAATGATTCAACCCTCAAATCTTGGTATTTGATTGTTTATCCGACCTACTTGTTTCAATAGGAACTTGGATCTCCGTGACCACAACCTTTGAGGTACGTGAGCCATGAGCTTTGTTGCTGCCTCCGGAACACTTTTCGGTGCTGCGCAACTCTGCACATATAGCTAAGGTTCTTTTAACCTTATCAAAGTTCTATTGTCCTCCCACTTAACTTTTCACGAAAAATTCCTTCTCAAAGAAACTTGACGTTCTAAGTGACAAACACTTTTGTCTCCGGTGTTATGGAGGAATATTTAACAGTTATTCGAAATAACATACAAAGACAGGTTCATCCGACTTTGGTTGCAAACATCTTTCTTATGCAAAGCATACCAATGTTTAAGAAAGGACAACTTGGGTTTTATCCCAAACCATAACTTTATATGGTGTCATTTCAACGGATTATGATGAAGCTCTTTTCAGTGGAAAAACGGTAATCTCTAAAGCTTTTAATCTTTAAAATATAATGGCAGTTTTATAAATTATACCTTTGATCTTACCATGTCAAACAAGGTTTAATTACATATCTCGAACGCTCCATACTCTTATGGTGTTTCGGGAAATGCAAATCCACGGAACGATTCCTTAAATCTTAGGTATTATGCTAAACTCTGTAACTCAAATATCTTCCTTTATGATCTTTATCATAAACTGTTTATATTCTTGTTACAATGATTTTGCACTTCATCTTGAAAGTCTTTTGAACTTTTCAAATGTTTCATACTTCATCCTTATTAAGTAAATATTCATATATTCACTCAAATTTTCGGAGAAAGCATATGAAGTTGAAATCCATCGCTCTTGGCTACACATAATGGACTTCGTACAACAATATGTACAAATTCCAATAAGCTAGTCTTTCGTTCCCTTGAACGAAGTTTTAATTATCTCTAGGAAAGTTTCACAAGCGTCATGTGATCAAAAATCAAAAGACTCCAAAATTCCATCCACATGGAGTTTCTTCATGTGTTCTTTCCATTATAATTTAAACGGCGATGTCACTTCCTAAGTGACCTTTCAATCAATTTGTCTTTCGACATTTTTAGCACTAGTTTTATGGATGTGATTTCTCCAACGAGATTTTGTGAATCATCCATCTTTTATGGATTACGGCAATTATTTGAACAACCCTTTTGTTCTCATAATACCTGATAAAACAAATCTTGAAGGCAAGCTTTGATGTTTAACGAGCAACACAATAACCCTTTATTTGTTCTCGATGAACATCATCACATATTCTTTTGCTAGTTATTTAGACCATTGTAGTTCATGAATTCTGTTGTTTCGTATGACGATTCATACCAACAAATTCAGTATTAAATACTTAAGAACCACATTGTTTAATAAGCAAAGAATATAGCCATAACATGTATATCATCTATATACTTAAACTGAACAATTCTAGTCTTTTCCTTTCTGCCATATATTTATGAGATTCTCTTCAAGATTTCCTATTCTCGCTTGAAAGAATCTATCTACATCAACAAAGTGAGTCATACATATGACATATAGTCCAAAGCGTGTATAGTTAAATACCAATGTCTTTGGACTTGCACTTTGAAGTAGATCACCATCATCAAATGTTTGGTGTTCTTTCAAATTCCTTTATTTAGTAATCTTCTTGGTGTAGTAAACATTTTACCTACATCAAATATTCACCCTTATTATGGATTTATCCATGATCAAGCTACTTTTAGCTTGTAACGGTGAATCGCAAGTATAATGTTGCTCTCCAAAACCTTTTTGAGGATTAGGACAACTAGTGTCTCCAACCTTTTTGCAAATTCTCATCAAATATGAGAACATGACTTTCGCCATATTATACTCTATCATGTTGCAACCAAAACTTTGTTTCAGATATCACAATATCTTCCACACATCATGGTTTCTGAAACAACTCTTTCAGATCCTAGATAACCTTGATATTAAGAGAATCCTTTGAATATCAAGAATCGTGGAGACAAACATGATACTTATATACTAACATTGGAATTGTTACTCTTTTTTTAATACCAATTATTAAACTTCATGGAGTAACTGAACTTCTTGAAAGTTTGCAATAGGACTTTTAAACTTTAGATTAACACTTCAAAACAATACGATACCAGTTAAAGTAACTAACCAGAATTCTATAGTTCTATCATCTCAATTATAACTAAGCGCAAGGTGGTAAACGGATGCCAATGACTACAACAACTATGCAAATTCACTTTGATTTAGTTTATGATAAATTGAGTTCTAATTAATAATTAAATTAATCTAGGTGAACTCCCACTCAAAACAATATCCCTCACATTGTTTTAGTGATCACACGAACCAAATCCACCACATCAAAACCGATCATCACGAGAGTTGATATAGCTTCAATGGCGAACAATCAACATGTTCATCATATCTACTATATGACTCATGCTCTACCTTTCGGTAATCCGTGTTCCTGAGGCCATGTCTGTACATGCTAGGCTCATCAAGATCAAACCTTAGTTTCTGCATGAGCAAATCTGGCTTGCTCACGTTGTATACACTTGCAGAATCTAACACACCCGATCATCACGTGGTGCTTCGAAACAACAAGCTTTAGCAACGGTGCTAACTAAGGGTGAACACTTTATGACTTGAAATTCATGTGCATGAGGGATCATCTTATAATGCTACCGTCGTCTACTAAGCAATACAAGATGCATAAAGGATTAACATCACATGGAATTCATAATATGTGATATGATATGGCCTTTTCTTCTTTGTGCTTCCGATCTCCATCTTCTAGCACGAACATGATCTCCATCATCATCGGCATTGCATCAAGGTCAATGACGCTTCTCCATGGTTGTCGTCCACCGGCTTCAACTATTACAACTACTTTGAATAGACACGCGGGTCTTAACATAAATTAAAGACAACCATATGGCTCCCGCCGTTGCCAACTTACAATAAGGAACATTGCATACATCATATATAATCACAATCATGGCCATATCACATCACAAGACACCCTGCAAAACAAAGTTAGACGCCTCTACTTTCTTTGCATGTTTTACGTGGTTTGGGGCTTTCAATAAGTGTCGTTCTAACTTACGAACATGAACCACAACATTGATACTAGCATTGTTGATTACCCGTTGTAAATTGGATCTTAACTATGCTAGGAGAAACAGCACCATAAAGCCACTTATGCAATACAAGTTGCATGTCAAGCGTGGAGCAAGTCTCATGAACGATGTCATGTAAGGTTAGCCCGGCCGCTTCATCCCAACATACCGCAAGATGCAAAGTACACAAGAAGCAATCGACAATAAAAGCATCAACGCCCACAATGACCATTGTGTTCTACTCAGGCAACAGATCTACATATAGACACGGCTCGATACCATCGAGGGGTTCGTAGCATGGAAAACAAAAATTTTCTATCGCATACAAACAAACAAGCCAAGATCTATCTACTAGATTGTAGCAACGAGTCGATGGTATAACTTACCCTCGAAGATTCCAAAGCGTTTAACGAGAGCGGATTCGTGGGTGATGTAGTCGTACTCTTCCGATCTCAAGATCGTAGACGATCCTTCCGGCCACGTTCCGGCAGCTCCCGCAATCGGTCACACGTTGTACTGACGAAGACCTTCCTCTCCCTTGTTCCAAAGCAGCGGAGGTTGTAGCACTCTCGCGATTCCGGCAAAGACAACGGCGTGGTACCTAAGTAGAGGGAAATCCCAGGCTTCGCCTTAAGCCGGTGCGAGTATGGTGGAGCTTATGAGAGAGGCTATTAGTGGTCTAGTAATTAGACACACCAATTAGAAGGCTCTAAACCAATTAGAAGGCTCTAAACCGCTGGCTAAAGCAATTAGAAGCTCTAAACCAAAACGGCTCTAAACCGGAGGTAGAAGATAGGAACTTGTGTGTTCTAGGAGGGAGCCCTGCCCCTCCTTTTATAGGTGGGGAGGCGCGGCCACGGGAGGGGACTCCCTCCCCAAGTCGGCCTTGGGCTGGGCGCCGGCTTGGAGGAGTGGGACTCCTCCTCCAAGTTGGTTCCAACTCCTCTTGCTTGTTTCCCACAGTTTCCTGTTTCCCACAGTTTCCTGTTTTAGCCGTTTGACTTTCAAACTGGCAATTTGACTTTCATGTTTTTGGAACAGCAAGAACACTTAGTACATGATGCAATCATTCAATGACACACTCATGTACCTCCCCTGAGTGCCGGACAATTCGAACCTTCTAGAACATTCCCGATGAAAACACCGGAATCATTTCCGAACTCCGAAACGGGACTTTCCTTATATGAATCTTATTCTCCGGACCATTCCGGATCACCTCGTGATATCCCGGATCCCATCCGAGACTCCGAACAACATTCGGTCTCTTTCTCATAATACCATAACTACTCAAAACAATGTCGAATCCTTAAGTGTGTCTCCCTACGGTTCGTGAATTATGCGGACATGATCGAGACACTTCTCCGAACAATAACCAATAGAGGAATCTGGAAATTCATATGGCTCCCACATATTTCTACGATTACTTTGCGATCGAATGAACCACTTACATACGATACCAATTTCCCTTTGTCTCACGATATGTTACTTATCCGAGGTTATGATCGTCGGTATCTCTGCATACCTAGTTCAACCTCGTTACCGATAAGTACTCTTTTCTCGTTCCCGTGATATGTGATCCCTTGTGACCAATTCACATGCTTGCAAGCCAATTGGATGACATTCCACCGAGAGGGCCCAGAGTATATCTATCCGTCATGTGGATGGACAAATCCCACTCTTGATCCATGTGTTTCAACCAATACTTTCCGAACACTCATTGCCACCTTTATAGCCACCCTGTTACGGTGTGGTGTTTGATGTCATCAAAGCATCCATACGGTAAAGGTGATATGCATGATCTCATGGTCGAAGGAATTAGGTTACTATGTATCAGAAAGCATATAGCAATTGAACTATTGAAATGACTTGATCTTTATGCTACGCTTATCTATAGGAGTATGTCCATCACATCATTCTCCTAATGATATGATCCTGTTGTTAATAACATCTCAATGTTCATGATCAGGAAACCATGATCATATATTAACCAACAAGCTAGTTTAACAAGAGGCTTTACTAGGAACTCTTATTTTAGTTTACAAATCACACAAGTATTAATGTTTCCGGTTAATACAATTATAGCATGGTATGTAAACATTTATCATAAGTGTGAAGATATGATAATAACCACTTTATTATTGCCTCTTGGGCATATCTCCAACAACTTAGTATGCGGATAATCAATCCTAACCTTTCAATTACACGCCCTAGTATAGGCACCTCTCCTGTGAGTTTGTCCTCCCAACCATGACCAACTGTCATCTTGGGTACTGCACAGGTGGACAATCTTCACAAGGTAGCCTCAGCTCAGACCTTGGCCATGAGGGAACCCATACTAAGGTATATAAGTTTCCAGTCAAGCCCTACCCAATTTTCGGGTATTGTGGTTGTACGGTAAAATTGGAATGGTATCGCATCCAAACAACCATCAGTTTTATAAAGGGGTAAGGCTCATGCCTCAACATTTTCATCATCAAAATCATCTGGTGTTCGGAAACACATGTCAAAACATTTCAATAGAATGACTCGTCATTCCAAGGTTTTCATAACCATTTTCACCAAGTATTCCCATCTAAACTTGATCAAGTTTTATGCTTAGCACTAGCATCTACAAGTGGGGTTAAGTACTAATGAGGGGTGGTAAACAAGTGGAGATTAGTTAATTTCAATCTCAAGCCTTAGGATGACATCCAGATTATCTACTTAGGCCAAATTTAATGCTCCTTATGCAACCTTCAATTATCTTCGTAGAATCTACAAGTCACTTAAGTAAACTCTAAGAGAAAGCTTTGATAAAGAAATAAAGTAGAAAGCTTGCAAGTAAAACTAGGATTGGGTATCATCAAATGTGTCCAACCAAGCATGCTTAATGCATTGCATAGGTTATCTAACTTTTATAATTGCAAGTGTTAGCTTGCTTTGTGCAGAGCAGTGGTTGAAGTTCTCCTCGGCTTGTTCCTCGTAGTATCCTCCTTCCTCTTCGTATCCTTGGTCGGTACTAGCGTCTATAAATAAATACGAGGCACACAATCACCAAACAATACTTAACTATTTTCAATCATCACACAAATATGTACTATAGATGATCAATCATCATCACCTATCATTACAAGATTAAAGCATTTGTCTTAATTATTTTAATTTGAGAAAAGTAATTTCTACTCATTGAAAAACTACTTAAGATTTAATATTCTTCAACTCAAACATGGGATCATGTTGACACATGTCATCACCACATATTTCAGTACATGGGAATGTGATTTAAAGTGGTGTCACAATTTAATAAGGTTTAACCTTTTTATTTTAATTAAATAAAGTGACTAGAAATGCCTATGTGGGATTCTTTTGTTACTTGAATATTATTTCTATAAGTAAATCCAAATTTTTTATATATTCTGAAAGGTATGATCAAATGTGATTTTTGAGAGTTGGAATCAACTCAAAAGCTCTTATGGTTGAATTTTGAAAAATGTTTGAATGCAGAAAAGGTTCTGCCTTGTTATTTTTACCAAGGTTGATCTACAGATCCAAATGATTTGAATCCAACGGACTTGGATTAAGCATTTCAGTACCTTTATAACAAAATTACTTTCATGTATTTTGGTTCAGTAATCGAGCTAGGTTGATTTTTGAATCTAGGAACAAAACTGAGTTTGAATTAAAATAGAAAAATCGAAATTCAAACGATTGGGTCGCGCGGGATAGGTTAATGGGCCGGCCTAGTGTCACTCTGCAGCGCGGGGCTCAGCTGACAGGGGGTTCCACCAGTCAGTGGCTCATAACACGCGAAGCGGTACGGGGATGTGTGGTTCATTGGATTAGAAGGGAGATCGACGGCTGGGGATCGTCGTCGACGATGAACATGTCACCGGCGAGCTCGAACCCTAGCGGCTCAGTGGGGGTGCATAGGGGGCATACCAGGGCTCCAGCGACGACGGCGAGGCGGGCAAACGAACGAGTGGTCGACGATGAGCTCAGGGATGGTCGAGGCAGCTCCGGGGGTGGTAGAAATCAATGGCCCCCTTCTTCTCTAGAGGTGGCCTGCTCCGGCGCAATTCCGGCGAGCTGCTGCTCCTCGTGCTCCGTCTAGAGGGTGGAACGATCAGTGAGGTGAGGGGAGTGGAATGGTGTGCTTCAAATGGCTGGGGGTGGCCTCCTTTTATAGGCTCGGCGACGAGACCGAGAGGGATGGGCAGGCGACGGTGGCGACATGGCTACGGGCGCCTAGCGGCATGGCTGAGGTTGGTGATCAACGGGCGGTCTCGTGGCGATGCTCTAGAGCTTAAATAGTGTTTGTGATTTGTTTGATTTGAATTTGCAAGATGTTTGATGAAATGGCCGCAAGAAACTTACTTTTGAATTTTGAAAAGATTTTTGGTGGGTGTGCTAGGCATGTGCTGAGGATTCTGTGGGTGCTTGGGTTTTGAAAATTGAGCTTGTTTGAGTGGTTTTTGAAATAGTGGGATCTTCCCATTGAGATAGATTCAATTTTAAACTGTCATTTAAACTTAGTATTTGAATGTTTTTGGATGATCACAAAGTGGTCCTTGGTACCTTATTATGAGTACTAACAAGGGGTGCAAATATCCACAAATGTTTCTGTTAAATTTTGGAAACTAGGGATAGCCAAAGTAGGCATGAGAGTTAATTTGGCAAAAATGACCATTCACTTCATTTGTTTATTTTTGAGTTGTTTGTCTCTGGGAAAAGTTTGGGGACTGTTTAGATGATGTTTATTTCACCTAAGAATCATTTTACAAGCAAATAAACACAGAACGATGGCAATTCAAAAGAATCCAAATTTTGAATACACACACATATGAATGCTTTCATATTTTTAGTTGGGAAAGTTTTTGTTAACCCTAATTTTGATGATTAGAGTTTGATGATCCAAGTTTAATATTTTTGGGATGTTACATTAATTTTTCCAAATTTTCTAAAGCTCCTTGTGAAAATACCTTGCCTAATAAAGGTTTCAGGATGGAACAACTTGCTTCTATTGATCCAGTCTATGACCTTGGACCTCTTTTTGGAGACTGTAAGTATGCTTATTCTAATTATAAAGTTGTTTCCAGTGACAATTATATTGTCAACTTTATTAAAAGTGCTACTGAAAGTTATTTTGAGAGAATGAAACATGGTTTTATGCATCTCAATGATGTTAAGTTTCCTCGTTTTATGTTGAAGGCTTTAAAGTTGCATTTGTTTTGTCTTCCTATGCTTGTGGCCTTTTATTTCAACAATTTGTTTTCTCATGATACCCCCATGCATAGGAAGTGGGTTAGACTCAAGTGTGTTGGTTATTTGCTTCTTTATGCTCTCTTTCACTTCAAATATATATATCCTATGTGAGCATTTTTGGAAGTTTCAAGCCTAACTTAAAGGCAGTAAAGAAAAGTACTTGTTGGGAGATAACCCAAGAGTTTGGTCATGTCTTGGAAGCTATTACCTCTGTAATAACCACTCCTTACCCTTTTTGTTTTGATTTTTGTGTCAAGTTCAACTACTTTTGTGAAGTAGAGGAGTTGTGAAAAGTGGTTGTCGTGGGACAGGTTGTTGTGCTGCATTGTAAAAATTAGTGAGGAAGCTCAGTACTTCGGATGGAGCTGAATTTTTCTAATCTTGTTCTCCAAGTTGTTACCCAACTTTAATCAGTTCTGCACTTTTTGATTTGAGCAACAGAAGGTCTTCGGAAAAATCAATGTTTACCTGCTGGTCTGTTTTGACAGATTTCTGCCATCATTTGCATTTGCCTCTTACAGAAGCTTTTATTTTGATGGGTTTTCAGTTGAAGTGTGTACCAAAGTTTTATTGTTTTTGCTTACACTAATATTGTCTTTGAGTTTGTGCAAGGGTTTTGTATGAAGGAAATTCTCAGGAGAAAGAGAAAAGGAATCTGCAAAGTTTGTCTTTGAATAGGTAAAAGTGGTGAAAACGGAAGGTTCGTGAAACCCCAATCTTTTTATATTTTTGATGTTTTTATACAAAGTTACAAGACGAAACTGAAGAGGAAATGGACCCCGAGGTGGACAAACCCACCCCAGGCACGGGCCCAGCCTGGTCGCGCCTGAGGGGGGTGTTGGACCCTCGAACTCCGTCTCCGCCTCGTTTCCGTGTCAAAACCTTCCTTATGTATTGAAACTTCGTAATATATAACCCCTCGGATCCCCCGAGGTTCGTGCATTGTGTTCTCGTCGTGTTTTCCTTTTGATCTGTTTCTGTCAGGAAATCTTCTCAAGTTTGGAGCACCATGGCCCCCGCCAACGACAAAGGCAAGAAGCCCGTGGAGATAGAGTTAAAAGCACAAACCGCCGCAGGAACAAGGGGAAGGAAACCTACTTTTGTAGGAGCAATTAACACTGTGGATGCTTTTTCACGTCACATGTAGGGAATCGTAGCCTTCGGTCCAGAACTCATATACTGCCTTGAGGCAGCGGAAGCCCTTCGAACCACCAACGAGTTTTGTGATAAGTATCGTGCTTTGAGGATGAAGGTGGATATGCTTCAATAGGAAAATAACAGGCTTCGTAAGATGCTGGAAGATTTCCTGACCCATGACAAGAGAACACCACAACCACCGAAGGATTAATTCATCATCAGGTTGGCATCCCCTTGGCTTGTTCCAAGCTTGGAGGAGTGTCGCGGTATCACCACCATTATCTTTTATCTTTTACCTTTTTAGTGGATTCATATCTGTCATAGAGAGGTTATCTTATAGTTTGGTTTGCATGTGGAAGTATCTCTCCTTTAGTTGATTATATATGTATCCCTTGGTGTGAGTGCCTTTATTGAATATTAATGAGAAATCTCATCTTTTACTTTTTGCACTTCTTATTTTTAGTTTGCAATCTCTATTATATGATGGATCTTGTTGATCAGTATTGGCACCACTTTGGGATCATCAAGTGGATCTAAATTGGTTTTGGCCAGTGGCATTAATTTAAAAGAAAAAAGAAAAAGAAAGAAAGAAAGAAAAAGCTTACAGGTATTTGGTATCATTTGTTTTCTTTCTTGTTGGCTCATAAGTTTGGTATTCTTTATTTAAGATTCTTTTGTGTCTTCAAGGAAGATTGCATGTTTGGCTTTATTACTTGTATGTTTGCTTGTTTCTTTCAACTCTCTTGCTTGCTACCCAGCCTTGCTAGCCAAAAACCTGTTTTGAGAAGGCATATTTCTCATGTTTCCAAAATCCTTTGAACCCAAAACTTTTGCCACTTGTGTCCACCATATCTACCTAGTATCTTTTGCTATTCCAAGCAAATTCTCAAGCTCCATCTACCTTTCGAATTAAAAAGTATTTTGTTATATGAAAACTAGTTAGTAAAGCTCTCATGAACTTGATGGCACACTTTATTTACTTGCCCCTAATAGACTTGAACCATTGTGAACATCGAAGTTGTATATGCTTGCATCTATACGTTGGAATTAGCAGAACCGTGCTGTCACGGGAAACGTTTTCAACATTGCACTTGTACTCTGTACACAGTTGATATCGTTCTCTTCTGTCTATGGATGTAACATCCCAACATTTAGGAACCAACGAAGGGTAGATTTAGGAATTTGAGATATTGCATTCATTCATCTGTGAAAATGTGGGTAAATTTTTCGCCAAATAAAAACCTAAAGTGATCAAAGTTTCTTTCATGCTTTGAGATTAGGTATAGTCTTGAAGGATGATTGTTATAGACTTTGATATGATGTTTGTGGATTAGAGTGTTTTGGGAAATGAAATTTGAATTTAAAACTTGAGTGTTTGAATTATAATACAAAAGGATTTGAATGATGTTTGAGTATTTGATTTAATTAAGAGTTAACTAATAATAACTCAAACTTTAAATGAAAGAAGATAATCAATAAAATGAATATTCCAAAACTTCATTCAATAATGAGTTACAAAATGTAACTTATGGAAATGAGAAACAATTTTTACAATAGTAAATAAATAGAAGAATAATATTTCTTTATTGAATAATAGTACAATCTTTATTACAAAAGAATGAAAATAAAAAGTACAAAAGAATAAATTAAAGATTACAATTGAATCAGAGAGATATTACAAGTGACTATTCTATAAAGAAAAAAGAAAAACCTAAAACTAAGTCTTGATCTTCAAATATGGTACCTGCAAAATAATAAGAAACTTAAACAAGAAAGAAAGTTAGGATTAGAATTATTTTACTCTCAGATTTGACAATGAAGTGCACTGTTCACTTTTTCATCATTGAGTAATTTAAGGGGCAAGTTTCACCAATATGAAAGAATATATCTTTCATAATTTCAAGCCATAAGTCAAATGAACAGCAAGGAGGGGAAAGTTTCACCAGCCAAGTAAAAGGTAACCTAATAAAAGTAACTTTCAAATTCAGAACATATCCACAAGTGTGCAGCAGACACACAGGCAGCACACACACCAAACTGCATGGTGTGTGCTGTCAGCACCACAACAACAACCATACACACAAAACTGCTCAGCATAGTCATGGGCAAGCTAACCCATACCATTTTCTTGTTCTTACACATCAAGCACATCAGCCACCAGCTAAACCAAGCCAAAGCCTAGCAAGATCACACCAATCAAAATCCTGGATCACATCACCAAAATGGTGACATGAGGAGAGGGTAGATCAGTGGGATAGTGTAAGTTCCCCCTTTATAAAGGTAAAGATCCCTGTGATTGCAATGCTAGTCCCTGGATCAATTGCTAGCATCCACAATTTAAGATGAAGTACATAGAAACAAAGGTCATTATTACATCGTCATTCCAGAGATAACATAGTCTTTTACAACTCCATAGCCATAGGCTAGTACAAGAGTTTACTTAACAATATAAAAATAGAAGTCTTCATCTTCATGTGCCACAGGCAAGCATGTTGAGTGTAGACTCATAACCCTAATCATCATCAGAGTAACCTGCAACATCACAAGTTACAGCCACAGTGGGTCAATACATTGGAATAGTATTGGCAAGTGATACCTTAGTAGAATATTAGCATCTAGTTACTACATGAATTTTGGCTAAGTGTAGCTTAGGCTTGCTTTGCTCAAAATAGGTTTTACCTATCAGTTGAAAATACTAAGTTTTTGTTTGGCAAAAACTCCCAAGGAACCACCAATATAAATTGGTGAACCTTCACCCTTGTTCAACCACAAGTTTTAACTTAGGAAATTGGGATGAGGAGATTCTTGATAGCTTCCATGTCTTGATGCTCAAGTTGTCCATTACCGGGGACATGGCTAAGTACTTAGTTTCTTCCTTCTGCAGAGGTGGAGCACTTTCCCCACAAGACTTGATTTTCACCAAGACAGGACCTTTCAGAAGCCTTCCCTTAGACCAAATGGACGCGTTCCAACCTATCATCCCACTACCACCAACTGTCCAAATGGCTAAGTTATTGCAACCTATATGATCCAGGCAGAGCCCATAATGCCATGTGGCTGCACTAGAAGCTTCTTAACATTTGGCATCTCAAATCCCTTTGTTACTGGGTGGCATTCCACAAGTGAGATACACAAGGTAAACCATAGAAATGGGCCTTGTGTAACCACTCAACACAAACCATTCCACCCAGGTGTTTCATTCACTTAGTTGTTTTATTAAGCAAAACATAAGTTAAAGACTTAGAAATATTTTTCATAGCATGTATATATAGTCCACCCTTGGTTACTACTAGCTAGGATAAGCATGGAAATAGCAAGTATCTTAACTTAGAGAAAATTCTAACAATTTTACAACTACTAGGATTTCCCACGCATTGCATATAGATACTTAGCAAAATATTCATGCAAGCCCTATACAAAATATTTCTAATGCATAGTCAAAATATTGGGACAAAAATATGAATCACCACTTGCCTTGGTAGTTGGGGGAGTAGCAACAATCCTCACAATCACAATCACCACTAGCACCAAAATCTACACATAAAATGATAGCACCAAATTCATATATCAAAATAAACAAGCAAAAATATATGAATGCATGCAAATGCCATGTGATGATTTTCCTAAACCCAACAAGACAAGTAAACAGTACTAAATCATAAATAAGACAATTATACACTAAATAATCTTTATTTGGCCTTTAAAACATTTTTAAATAAATTTTTATACACAAAATAAGCCTACAAATGTCTCTGCAAAAACAACCAATTTTACAGATGCAATTTATTAAACAAAGTGTATGGTTGGATAGAATTCCTTCTCCTAATTCCAATGAAATAAAATTTGCAAAATTTGAACGTGTGGATCAAAAGTTATGAATTTTGCAAGTTTGAACATCTAATAGATCTAAATCCAGATTTTTAAATCAAACTACAGCCACGCGGCGCTATCTGATTGGTTGATATCGTTTCGGCTGGATCGATCAACGTGAGCCGTTGGATTAAAGTGGCAGCGCACGACCAGATTTGTGCGTAACGGTTTGATTAAGTGATCTATTAATTCTTGTGCGTTGGATCTAGATCTAACGGCTACGACGCAAGCGACCAAAGACTGGCGGCGCCAATTGGTTCTGGCGGCGGTGGCGCTTCTGCCGACGACGCTCCGGTGATTCCAGAGGGGGCTAAGGGTTGATCAGTGGCTTACTAGACTCACGGGAACACGACTATGCTCAAAGTATCGCTGGCGTGGGCGGGGGCGTGCTGCAGAGGCTGCTGGGGCTCGTCGGAGTTGGAGACAGTATCGGGTTTGCTCGGACGGCGATGAAGGCGACGTTTCTGACCACCCTAGCACAAACCGAGGGTATCAGCGTGTGCAAAACGCTCAGGCGAACCTGATAGGGTCAAGGAGAAGGCACGGGCTGGTCAGGTTTTACCTAAATCTCTCGCCGGAGTTGGAGACGGCGTCGGATGCCCACGGTGCTCGTCGAAGTCGACGCTCTGGATCACAAGGAGATGAACAAAGGGTATCAGGAGGTGCGCATGGAACAGGGAATCATCCCAGAGTGAAATAGGAGTGGGCGCGAGCACGAGGCTTACCGGAATACCTCGCCGGAGTTGGTTCAGTCTACGGCGGTGTAACGCGAAATAGGAGCAGCCTGGTGGCGGAGCGAGCGAGTGAAGTGAGTGGAAAGGTGCGGGGTGGAGAGGGGTTTTTGTAGCCGGAGCAGGGGCGACAATCACGCGGCCAATCAATGGGATTTATGCCGGGTTTATTCTCGGCGTCACTGCAAAGAGGTAACGGCGGAGCGGCGTCTACGCGCGAGGGTTCGGGGGAGACGACGATGACGTGGAGAGGGCCCAACGTTAGTGGCTGCGGGGTACGTTTCGCGCGGGTGAGAGAGGGGAAGGGACAATCCCGGGTGGGCTGCATTTGCTACTGGGCCGAAAGTGTGGTGTCAGCCTGTTTCCATTTCTTTTATCCTCTTTCTTTTCTGTTTTGATTTTATGGGATCAAATTCAAATGGTTTTCAAATGGGTTTGAATTCAAACTTGTTCTGAATTTTTGTAAAGTAGAACTTGCACCTTTTTGGCTATAGAACAAAGTTTCTCACTCAAAATACTTTGGCCTAATGGAATTTAAAATAAACTATGCCTTTATCACTTATTTAATAAAGACATATGAATGGTTTTAAATTCATATTTTGTTTTGAAACTCTTTGTCCAAGCTTTGGAAAATAACAATCATATGATCAATTCTTTTCTAGTCAAACAAATATTCTCTTTTTAGAGAGAAGCATTAAGGCTATTGCCTTGCTTGCATAAAATAATAGATCACAAAGTTTCTGATTTTGAGGAAATGATTCTAAAATGATTATGAATGCATGAATGATATGCAAACTTTGAAATCATGATTTTTTGGATGTTACAGATAGCAAGGACAAGATCAAGCCACTAGGACTAGGAGGTGAAGGGCTAGATCAAGAACAAGCCAGGAGCTAGAAATACCAGAAGAGCACCAGATCAAGCTACCACAAGATCAACCACTGGCAACCCCAACATCAAATAAGTGTGGTGAGTAAAATAGACCATCACATGATCTATCTATCTCAGATTAGACAAGCATTCATGATATGTC
The DNA here is from genome assembly GCA_030063025.1 of Avena longiglumis. Classification (NCBI taxonomy): domain Eukaryota; kingdom Viridiplantae; phylum Streptophyta; class Magnoliopsida; order Poales; family Poaceae; genus Avena; species Avena longiglumis. The sequence goes on from CP125974.1 coordinate 559,593,982, forward strand.
TCTTACTCAAATTCTCATAAAACACCCAAGTGGGGTGAATCCATCACTGAAGTTTTAAACACTAAAAGCAATCAGAAAACCATAAAGACCCAACTTAGATCTCAGGACAACATCATTGATCTAAGCTATCAAGTTATATTTCAATTCAAGAATGAATATAGCCAAGATTTAAACTTCTAGGCACATCTCTAAGATAGGAGTAGCACCTTAGAATTTAACCTTATGGATCTATATAAGTTATCAAGCCTACAATCATTTTTGCCCAACTTAGATTCAAGAAATAGTAGCTGGTATCACTAGCAGAACCAATCCATGAGAATCAACAAGATAAAGGCTTAACCCCTAAACCTCAGACCAACATCATGTGTCTTAGGGATTTAAGAAAAGAAGTTTCTACTTATCTTTAATGCCAAACTCATCTTAAGCTTGAACAAAACCAAACCAAGTAATAGAATCTAATATTGTGTGCCATACAAGGATGGTGTAACAAGAACAGTTCTAAACTAAGCAGGTTAAGCATCCAATCTTCACAGATACAACCAACCAACTATAAATCATTTTCCTGACATCACAGGAATCATAATCAGGAAAAATCCATATATATCTTCACTGTTTGAAACCATTTGATCTCAAGCTACATATGAATTCTTAAGTCAACAATACTAATACAGTGACTTCCTCACACAACACTCACTGTCATTAACCAAGTAATGAAAGTGGTGAGTTATTAAACCACTAGATTTCCCAAGTAGTGCTTCTAGAGCAACCTTACCATCTGAACCATATAAAAAAATTAATACATAGAATCATCTGGTAAACCACTAGCATCACCACATTTAATCATAAGAAGCAAGCCACAGCTAAACAATCACTTATCATGCTTAGGGATCAACAAAACTTGATCCAACTCATCAGATATCCAATCCACAGAAGGGTATGAACCCTAAGTAGAACAAACCATCTTAATCAGGACAGAAAACTAATCAGGAAAGGCCACTACCAACATCTAGCATGGGATGGCCTAGCACAGAGTGCACGAGAGGGAGAGGAACAACTTACTGAAGGTCCTCGCTATAGAATAGAAGAGAAAGCAGAGGAGGCCGACGACCACGGCGGCATGGGGAGCACCCCCAAGGGGGCGCTGCGACCCAAACAACGCCACGGCGGCAACCATAGCCACGCCTAGGGGCGAGGAGCGTCACCACGGCACACGACAGCAGCGGCGGCGGCAGAACCAACGCCATCCCAAACCTTAGGATTCGAGCGGCATCATTCTGGCCACAGGAGGGCTCCAGGTCCAAATCAAATTGGACAGGAGGGAAGAGCGGGGCCGACAACCTCGTCCTGCACCACGGCGGCGTGAATCGCCGGCGGTGACACCGCTGACCACAGGGTCGGGGAGGAGAAGAAGAGAGGTGAGCTCGAGAGAGAGACAGAGAGTGTTGGGCTGGGTTGGGCCAAAACCCCTTCGGGGTGTTGCCTTGACTTTGCCCTACTGGGCTACAAGGGCCCAATAAACCCCAAACAGACAGCCCAAATCATTTAGAGCATGTTCTAATAAATAGGAAGAGACCAAAATGCCCCTGAACTTAAAATAAATTCTAGAAAATAAAATAAAGTCAAAAAATTATAAATAAAATATTTTGGGATTCACAATAATCCAAACTATCCAAATAAATTAAGAAGTAAAATTTTAGACAAATTAATTTTATTAAGGATTTTATAATATATATATTCCTTATGGAATTTTACAAAATTATTGAAAGTTGATAAAAATAAATAAAAATCACTTTCATTATAAATTAATATTATAGTATTTAAAAAATACTAAACAATAACAATTTTTGGATTTAAATGATAATTCTTATAATAATTATTAAATTAATAAAATTCAAATAAAAGGAAATAAAATAAAAGAATACAATATTCAATAAATATTTAAAAAAATAATATTTATAAATTCTTTATTATTAAAAGAATTTTTATAATTTAAATAAATTGGGGAGAATCATATATAAAGCTAAATTATGCATTACATTACTTTGCATAATCATTTTGCTTCTTTAAATATTGTCCTTACCGAGCAATAATGATGTTTTTGTAGACATAGAAGCTCAAGGTCTAGTGCAAGCATCAAACTTCACTACCTTGCCATCACAAGGCAAGTTCATCACTTGCTCATGTCCTTTGAAGAGTCTTTATCAAAGTATTTGCAAATTGTGTGTTATCATATATACTCCAAAAGAAGAAAATATTATTTTCACAAATAAAGAAATCTTAGATATCATCCTAAGTGATGATATAATGGAGCAATAGAACTTAGGGATTTGCAACAGTGATGATCAATTAGGAACTTAATAACCCATGACATCAGTGATTCTAGCGTCGTATATTACACGTTAGCCATGAGATTTGGAATGGGACAGAGAAGTCAGTTGTATCTTCTTCCTCTCGCATGTAGCCGGATGTGCAGGTCGTGTCTGTTATCACTCGTAGCGTGCATATTAATTGGTAATTCATAGAGGATATGCAGCATATAGGTGGAAACCCTCAACGTCCCACGATAGTTCTGGCATCTAACGGTATGTACAAACCATTGTCGTAATTCAATATGTGGGCATGGTGTACACCAAGAAGACATGCGAGGTCGCGAAGGGGGAAGTGATTGGCTTGGACCAACTACTGGGCCCCACATCATGGAATTGTGGAAGCGAAAGTACTCCCGGTTGTGCAACAAGGAGTTGATCTCTCATGGGTAAAGTAACGCACCTCTGCAGAGTGTAAGAATTGTAACTTGTTACTCCCTGTTCCGGGAAGGAGCTACGAACGCGGCAGGAAAGGAACTCCATGAAAGTTCTGGTCAACCTGTGAAGGCTGATGGTCATAGATTTTCATAATAAAATCAATCCTTGAAGAAAGATTTACAAAAACTGCATAGTGCCAAGGACTTATAGTCCAAGGTGGTAGTTAGAGCATCAAACTTCCCACCTTGCATATAATGAACTTGTTGGGTAACGCTGTTACTCATCCTTTCCTTTGATCCCTTGTTTAGACTCTGAGGATCCCGAAGACGTGCCAATGTATGCAGCTAAATGTCAAGAAGATGTGTTCTACGAGGAGCCTGACCTGTCAGGAGGTGTTGAAGGAGTGGATTACGAAATCCGCTATGGTGTCGATGATAACGAGTCCAACTAAGTATCCTAGTTAGTAGTAACTGACGGAGCCGAGCAACATGAACTCTATAGAATAAGTTGTTGTTCTTAACTCCTAGTTAGATTTGCTACTTTTAAATTCCGCTGAACACTTTATATTTTGGTTTGTAAGTTGAATCCTTTTGAAGTCTTGAACTTCTGGTATTGTAATAATAATTATGTGTGAATGTTTGTAATATGGACCCACAATGTTTCTGTTGTACCACTCTGAGGGATGTGATATTTACGGAACAGTGTTCTGTGGATGTCATGTCAATGACTATAGTATACTACACATGCAGTGGTATGTTGGGTCACCGCAATGGCTGTCAACAGTGTGAAATAAAGAGGGAACTTGTAAGTCCATGGAGTTTTTATTCCGTGTTAGAGAAATGCCTGGGCCGCTAGCCTAAGCCATGATTAATCATGGTGGAAACTTGCAGCATCACCATAGTGAGTCATCTATGAATCATCCTCACTAAAAAGCTATACACATAGTAAATAAAAAGATTGTTGAGATGCTCATTGTCTGCTTGCCTTGTCATTTTGGTTATGGGAAAGCTCCTGTACCATGTGCAAGGGGTACCCCGTTGGCGGTTCTCAATGATATGCAAATACTTACAATGACAAGAACTTACCTGGGCCCAAAGTTGAGTATGCATGAGGAGTGGCCCTCATATTCAAGAGACATGAGATTGCCAACTTATATTTCGTCAAGCATATACTCCATCTTTGTTCACTTTAACCTTAATCATCTCAAGATGCTTATGATAAGGGCAATGAGGGCTCAAAGCTAGTAAGTACCATAATCTTTTGGAAGCTCTTTATGACTTGTAATCCCTGCTACCCTCTAATAAGGGACCTTTCTTCCACTTCCAAGTTGAGTCAGTAAACCTACTTCCTCTCTATCTCCAGCAAGCTTTTGAGTTGTTGTGTTTCAAGCATTCATATGATGATTTATTCAATCATGTTCTTTATATTACTTGTTTGCACAAAACTCTTATCTATTGAGTATTACTTTGAAAGCCTTCACTTGTAAAAAACCTTTTTGAGCAAAGAGTGTTCCTGTTTTGAAAATTCTACAAAAAGCTTCTGTGAAACTGTTTGCCAGGTGTTCCCTGACCAAGAACAAGTTTGCCAATTCCAATTATGATTTATCTTTATGCATCTCTATTGTGACTGATGTACTTGGTTGCAAGCTAAGTTATATAATGGTGAGTTGCTTTCTTCTATGAGTTGTGCAATGGTAAGTGTGATGCTTCTTGTTCGTATTCTTTTATTGACACTTAACTCCATAAACCTGTGGACATGTTTAATGAGTTCAGTATTCGCTTGGGGACAAGCGAAGTCTAAGCTTAGGGGAGTTGATACGCCCAATTTGCATCACCATTCTATATCATAATTTACTTCTATTCATTGATATTTATCTTATTATGAGGTATTACTTATGGATTTTCATCTATTTATGCATGTTGGATGATTCCTGGAGGATGGACTGCCGGAGTCTGGATTCTGATGGAAAAGAAGGCGTTTCGGTGCAATTTCGCGAAGATCAGAAAAATACCAGAAAAATATGGAAACATATTATTTTACCAGAAGACGAAGGAAGCCAGAAGGAGGGACGAAGATGGGCCTCAGGGGGCCCACCTCCTAGGCGCGGGCCCACCTGACCCTGCGCCTAGGGCAGGTGTGGCCCACCTGCCCGGCCTCCGACTCCGCCCCTTCGCCTATATCTTCCCTACGGAACCCTAACACCGGGGGAGCGACCACAAATAGATTTCCGCTGCCTCTGGGGGCAGAAAACACCGAGAGAGAAAGATCTCTCCGGCAGACAGATTTCTGCCAGGGGAATTCCTTCCCAGAGAGGGGAGACCATCGCCATCAACACCGTCATCAAGCTAGGCTTCATCGGGATCATCATCATCATCCACACCATCATCTCCACCAGCATCATCACCACCACTTCGTTCCGCTGTAACAATTGTGTTGGATCTTGCATTAGTTCATAGGGGCAACTTTCTCGGTGTTAATTACTATTGTAGTTGATGCTTGTGAGTGGAACCATTGTATTATTGTTCATGTTCAGATTGTTATCCATTACCATATTATCTTTGATCTTGATCCATATGATGTCTTATGAGTAATTCGTTTAGTTCTTGAGGACATGGGAGAAGTCATGTTGTTAGTAGTGAATCTGTGATGAGTTGTTATTCAATGGTTTAGTATTTAAGTTGTGGTGCTATTCTTCTAGTGGTGTCATGTGAACGTCGACTACATGATACTTCACCATTTATGGGCCTAGGGGAATGCATTGTGTATTTGGCTACTAATCGCGGGGTTGCCGGAGTGATAGAAACCTGAACCCCCGTTAGGACACCTTTGCACAAGGGAGCATAGGATCTTAGAGTTTAAGGTTGTGTTAGATTTATATCTTAATTACTTTCCTGTGGTTATGTATGTTTGTAGGGGGTTTAATCACAAGTATGTATTAGTCCTAGGAAGGGAGGTATGTTAGCACAGGTTCACCCACACAAGACTTACAAACACTAGAGAAGAGTACTCAGCTATTTGAAGCGAAAGCACTTGACAGAATTCCCATGTGTCCTCGAGAACGTTTGGTACTTATAAGTATTTCCACCGGCTTTTCCTTTGCTAAGAAAGGATTGGGCTACTTGCTCCGTTTGTTTGTTACTCCTTTTACTTGCTCCTTGTTTTGTTACCTTGTCAGAAAACCACTAAAAATCCGTTTGCTTAGTATTCACAGGTATTTCCTGCTCCATACCACTGTTCAGCACCTTCTGCTCTTCGTTGGGATCGACACTCCTATTTATCGAAAGTACTACGATACACCTATACTTGTGGATCATCACCATTATTGATATGAAAGAAGGCACCATTAAATATCAATTCCCACTCAAGAAAGGTATAGAACACTTCCCTAAGAAGAGATAGAATATACCTTTTGCTCCTCCTATTAAAGCAAAATTTGATGTTAATGCTTCTTCATTTGAAAATACTTGATTCTTGCTTCATGTGTCTAACTTAAAGGCGTTAAGGAAAAGTACTAATTAGGAGATAACCCAAATTTCAGTAGGTTTTTCTTTTGTTGAGTCTTGGAAGTTATTACTTCTATAATAACCCCTCCTTATCCTTTTTGTGCCAAGAATAACCTCTAATGAGAGAGAAGTAAGATTTGGGGAAGTTGCTGTTCTGAAACAGATTTTTGTGCTTCACCGTAAAAATTCGTGAAAAATCCATGTACGTCGGATTGAGCTAAATTTTTTGATCTTATGCCCCAGGTTATCTAACTTTCGTTAGTTTAACACATTTCGATTTGATCAACAGAAGGTCTTCAAAAAAATCGGTTTTTACCTGCTGGTTTGTTTTGACAGATTTCTGCCATTATTTCATTTGCCTCTTAATAGGTTTTTTAGTTCTCTTTGATCACTTGAGCTTTTAAAAGTAATTGCTACAGTAGCTTGTGTTCTAATGGAAGTTTTAATTTTGTTGAAACTAAACCCAAAGGCTTATTATCTTGAATACACTAATGTTACTAATGAAGATTGTGTGAAGTTTTGTATGAAGGAAATTTTCAAGTGTAGGGGAAGAATGATATAATGAGATGAAGAATAGACAAATGCTCAATCTTGGGGATGCCACCCTGTGTTACCCCAAGAAATATTCAAGAGGTACAAGCGTCAAAGCTTGGGGATGCCTTCCCAAGGCATCCCCTTCTTCATCAACAAAAATCTCAGGTCTCTTTCTAGACACTTCATTTTTTTATTTCATGCACTATTGTGTTGTTCTTGGAGCATCTTAGTTTGCTTTTTTGGTTTTCGCTTGTTTGGTTTGCTGAATAAATTAGTTAGACCCCCGCGTTCGCATGTTGTTTCAAATAAGTTGATTGGTGTTGGAAAAGAGTAGAAAGTTTCATGCTTATAGTGGTAAAAAGGGAGCTTGTTTTGACTGTGGCTTTGACTTTATCATGTCATGCTAGATGTGGATTTGACCTTATGCTTAGTGATTATTTTTGTAGCGTGACTTGTTCCAAACAATTGAGATTTCTTAATGTGCCTTTAAAGAATCATGCGTTGTTTTAGCATACAATAGCATAATATTGTGGTGTTCTCCTTTGCTGCTTTGTTTGTGTTGACTTGGCACATGATTACACCATGTTATGACTATGAACCACCTTAGCCTCTATATTCATTTACTTTTTGACTTGTGATACCACTTTATGCTTTAGTTGATAATGTTTTATCGCTTTGCATGATTATGGCCATTATTACTCTCTTAGTTGGTCGCTCACAGTCTTTTGCTAGCCTCCACTTGTACTGAGTAAGTTCTACTCATGCATCCAACTCCCAAGAAACCAAGATATTCCAAAGAGTCCATTAAAAATTTCTATGCATGGTGTGTTACACCATTCCAAGTATATTCATGTTTTATCTATCTTCCAAATTAAACTTGTTATGTGAAAACTAGTGATTAAAGCTCTCACAAACTTGATGGCACACTTTATTTCTTGCACCTAATAAACTTGAACCATTGTGTCATCTATGTTGTATATGCTTTCACTTATAAGTTGGGAATTAGCATAACCATGCTGTCATGGGGAACACTTTCAACACTTGTACATATTACCTAGTTGATATCATGATCTTTTGTTTATGGATGTCGGCGGTGTGAAATAAAAGGGGAGTTTGTAATTCCATGGAGTATATATTGTATATGTGTTAGAGAAACGCCTGGGCGGCTAGCCTAAGCCATGCCTAATCATGGTGGAAACTTACAGCATAACCATAGTGAGCAATCTATGAAGCATCCTTAATAAAGACCTATGCAAATAGCAAATAAAAAGATCGTTGAGATGCTCATTGTCTATTGCCTTGTCATTTTGATATGGGATAGGTCCTATGTCATGGGGCAAGGGGTACCCTGTTGGTGGTTCTCTATGATACACATATACATACAATGACAAGAACTTGCTTGTGACTAAAGTTGAGTAGCATGAGGAACGACCCTTGTACTCAAGGGACATGAGATTGCCAACTTATGATTTTTCAAACATATACTCCATATCTATTTCACTTTAACCTTAATCACTTCAAGATGCTTATGATATGGGCAATGAGATCTGAAAGCTAATAAGTACCATAATTTTTAAAAGCTCTTTATGAAACTTGAAATCCCTGCTTCCCTCTGTAAAGGGCCTTTCTTCTTACTTTTATGTTGAGTCTCCATCTTCTATCTTTATGCACCAATTAAGAGAGCATAGTTGACATTCTTAGTTTTATGTGCATTGTCCCAAAACTTATTGATTGATTCATAGTGTTGATATTGCCTGTTCTTAAACTACTTGTATCTAGTCACCCTTATGAACTTTGAAGGTGTCCTATGCATTTATGTTTTGCTATTTCATGAGGGACAAGCTGAATACCACTCTTGTTATGTTTTATGTATGTGAAACAAACAAACGTCTTTCAATGCATTGTTATTTATGATCTTTGTTTGTACCTTTTTATGTTACAACATAGTTGCTATGTCTTAATGTTAGAACTACATTTTCATGCTCATGTTTAGAGTACTTTGATCCCAGCTATCAATGCTTTACAAATATTTTGATCAAGATTGTGATGGTCCATGTCACCTCAAAAATTATTATTTTTATCACTTACCTACTCGAGGACGGGCATGAGTTAAGCTTGGGGATGCTTGATACGTCGTAAACGTATCTATAATTTTTTATACTCCATGCTTGTTTAGTATCAACTTTGTTATGTTTTGTCTACACTTTGAGGTATTTTTATACATTTTCTAGAACTAACCTATTAACAAGATGCCGCAGTGCCAGATTCCTGTTTTCTTCTGTTTTTGGTTTCAGAAAAGCTAGTAAGGAAATCTTCTCGGAATTGGACGGGACAAAAGCCAAACTCAATATTTTACCGGAGTCAAAAGGGCAGCCGAAGGGGGGCCACGAGGTGGCATGCCCTAGGGGGGCGCTGCCACCATGTGTGGGCCCCTCGGGCGCCCACCGACCTTGCCCTTTCGCCTATAAAATCACCCCAATGCACAAACCCTAAACACCCGATAAAATATCCACGAAACAATCTGTAGCTGCCGCCACCATAGTCCCTAGATAGGGGGGATCTGAAGCTCTTCCCGGCACCCTGTTGGAGGGGAGAGATCATCCCGGAGGCCTTCTTCATCACCATGCCAGCCTCCAAAGTGATGTGTGAGTAGTTCACCCTTGGACTATGGGTCCATACAGTAGCTAGATGGTTGTTTCTCCTCCTTTGTGCTATCATGTTTAGATCTTGTAAGCTCCGTTCATGATCAAGATCATCTATTTGTAATCATACATGTTGTGTTTGCGGGGATCCGATGGATATATAGATACTATGTCAAATTGATTATTGATTCTATCATGTATGTGTTATTTGTGATCTTGTATGCTCTTCGTTGTTAGTAGATATCTTGGCCAAGTAGATGCTTGCGACTCCAAGAGGGAGTATTTATGCTCGATAGTAGGTTTATGACTCTAGTAATCTGGGGAAGTGACAGAAATCTCTAAGGTTGTAGATGTGTTGTTGCTACTAGGGAGAAAACTACAATCCTTTATTCATGGAGCAATTGTATTGTTTACTTTACACACATTTCTTAATGCAATTATCTATTGCTTGCAACTTAATACTAGAAGGGGTTCAGATGATAACCTGAAGGTGGATTATTAGTCATAGATGTAGTTGTATTACGGTCTATGTATTACGTTGTAATGCCCAATCAAATCTCATAGGAGTCAAGATGTGTAGTATATGCTGAAGGGTTTCGCGGCATAGTAAATATAAATTTTCTACGGATGCGAACAGAGGGAAAGCCAAGATCTAATCTAGGAGATGCAAACAACGAGAGAGATTGGATTAGATCTTCATACCCTTGAAGATTCAAGCAGCGTTAACGCTCGGAACGTGGGTGATGTAATCGTATTCGCTTCTCCTCCTCGCGATCCGATCCGATCTAGCACCACAAGTGGCGGTGCCTCCGTGAGATGCACACGTGCAGCACCTCGATGTCTCCTCCTTCCTCGTTCCAGCAAGTATGGTGGAGATACGGATTGGATCTACAACACGACGGCGTGGTGTATATGGTGGAGAATTTCTGCAGCAGGGCTTCGCCTACAAACAGTCGGGAGGGAGAGAGGAAGGGCAGCAGGGCGGCTAGGGTTGGAGGGGAAGGTGTAAGGGGTGGTGCGCCCCCAGCCCTCTTTATATAGAGGGGTGGAGCGCAGCCCTAGCCCCTCCCCCAAGCCCAAACCGGCGGCCCCAAAGGAGGAGGAGTGGGGGTCAAGGAAACCCCCCTTCTAGAAGCTCTATCTAGGGTTTAAACCCTCTTTGGCCGGCTAAAAACTCGTCGTTTTCGTTCAAAGAGTTATGCGGAGAGGGCACTCCCTAATAGGCCCATGCCCCCTCCCGGAAGGTTTGGCTGTAGGGGTTCGTAGCATGGAAAACAAAAAATTTCTATCGCATACAAACAAACAAGCCAAGATCTATCTACTAGATTGTAGCAACGAGTCGATGGTATAACTTACCCTCGAAGATTCCAAAGCGTTTAACGAGAGCGGATTCTCGTGGGTGATGTAGTCGTACTCTTCCCGATCTCAAGATCGTGTAGACGATCCTTCCGGCGCCACGTTCGGCGCCTCATGATCGGTCACACGTCGGTTCGACGAAGACCTTCCTCTCCCTTGTTCCAAAGGCATCGGAGGTTGTAGTACTCTCCTCAAAAGACAACGGCGTGGTACCTAAGTAGAGGGAAATCCATGAGGCTTCGCCTTAAGCCGTGGTAGTATGGTGGAGCTTATGAGAGAGGCTATTAGTGGTCTAGTAATTAGACACACCAATTAGAAGGCTCTAAACCAATTAGAAGGCTCTAAACCTGGCTAAAGCAATTAGAAGCTCTAAACCAAAACGGCTCTAAACCGGAGATTTAGAGGTAGAAAGTTGTGTGTCTAGGAGGGAGCCCCTCCTTTTATAGGTGGGGAGGCGCCAGGGGAGGGAGTCCTCCCAAGTCGGCCTTGGTGGCGCCGGCTTGGGGAGGAGACTCCTCCTCAAGTCGGTTTCAACACCTCTTTCTTGTTTCCCACAGTTTCTTGTTTTGGTTTGACTTTCAAACTGGACATTTGACTTCTTTTAGGATTCAATTTAATCCTTTATTTGGGACAGCAAGAACACTTAGTACATGATGCAATCATTCCATTAAGTAATGACACATTCATGTACCCCCCCCGAGTGCTTCGGACAATCCGAACCTTCTAGAACATTCGATGAAAACATCTAATCATTCCCGAACTCCGAAACGGACTTTCCTTATATGAATCTTATTCTCCGGACCATTTCGGATCACCTCGTGATATCCGGATCCCATCCGAGACTCGAACAACATTCGGTCTCTTTCTCATAATACCATAACTACTCAAACAACGTCCGAATCCTTAAGTGTGTCTCCCTACGGTTCGTGAATTATGCGGACATGATCGAGACACTTCGAACAATAACCAATAGAGGAATCTGGAAATTCATATGGCTCCCACATATTTCTACGATTACTTTGATCGAATGAACCACTTACATACGATACCAATTTCCCTTTGTCTCACGATAGTTTACTTATCCGAGGTTATGATCGTCGGTATCTCTGCATACCTAGTTCAACCTCGTTACCGATAAGTACTCTTTTCTCGTTCCCGTGATATGTGATCCCTTGTGACCAAGTCACATGCTTGCAAGCTAATTGGATGACATTCCACCGAGAGGGCCCAGAGTATATCTATCCGTCATGTGGATGGACAAATCCCACTCTTGATCCATGTGTTTCAACCAATACTTTCCGAACACTTAACGCCACCTTTATAGCCACCCGATTCGGTGTGGTGTTTGATGTCATCAAAGCATCCATCCGGTAAAGGTGATATGCATGATCTCATGGTCGAAGGAATTAGGTTACTATGTATCAGAAAGCATATAGCAATTGAACTATTGAAATGACTTGATCTTTATGCTACGCTTATCTATAGGAGTATGTCCACCATATCATTCTCCTAACGATATGATCTTGTTGTTGATAACATCTCAATGTTCATGATAGGGAAACCACAATCATTAATCAACCAACAAGCTAGTGAAGTATAGAGGCTATACTAGGGACTTCAAATTAAGTTTACAAATCACACAAGTATTAATGGTTTCCTTGTTAATACTATTATAGCATGAATGTAAACATTTATCATAAACACAAAGATATAATAATAACTACATTTATTATTGCCTCTAGGGCATATCTCCAACAGTGGCCACGTTGGTCCCCTTCCGGAAGGTTCTAGAAGCTTCCGGTACAATACCGATTAACCCGGAACAATTCCGAACTCCAAAAACTGCAGTGCCTTATATGAATCTTATTCCCCGGACCACTCCGGAACCTCTCGTGATGTCCCGGATCCCATCCGAGACTCCGAACAAAAAATCATAAACCAATTATCCAATCTATCCTAGCGTCGAGACACGTTAAGTGTGTGACCCTGCGGGTTCGAGAATATGCAGACATGATCTTCTATCAATAATCAGCGGGTGCAGAAACCCATATTGACTCCCACACATTCATCAATGATCATATCGGATGAACCACGATGCCGAGATTTAGTCAATCCCATATATATATTCCCTTCGTCTCGCGATATTTTACTTGCCCGAGATTTGATCGTCGGTACCGTCATACCTAGTTCAATCTCGTTCACAGCAAGTACTTTACTCGTTCCGTAATTCGATATCACTTTGTGATTAACTCCTTAACCACATGCTTGCAAGCGGTGTTGATATCGATTACCGAGTGGGCCCGAAGTATATCTCTCCGACTTGGGAGGGACAAATCCCATCTCGATACATATAACCCAACAGATACTTTCCGATCACCTGAGAGACATCTTTATGATCACCCTCTCATAGGATGACGTTTGATGACCTCAAAGCTTTCTTCCGATACCAGGGAGTTGTATTATCTCATGGTCTAAGGAATACAATATTTGACATAAGAAAAGCTTCGCAAAGACGAACACGATGACACGATCTAATTGCTTCGCTTAGTTTGGGTCTATCCATCATATCATTCTCCCAATGATATGATCTCATTATTAATCGACAACTCATGTCCATGGTTAGGAAACCTTAACCATCATTAATCAATGAGCTAGTCCATAGAGGCGTATTAGGGACACGGTGTTGTTCACAAACCACACAAGTATTAAAGTTTCCGCTTAATACAATTCTAGCATGGAATATAAACATTATCATGAACAAGAATTATAATAATAACATCTTTATTATTGCCTCTAGGGCATAATTCCAACATATGCATTGTATGCTTTCTCAATCTGTCAATTGCCCCACAGTTTGTTCACCCAACATGTTATCTATCTTAAGGAGAACACCTCTAGTGAACTATGGACCCTGGTCCAATATTTATCATTGATATTCCATCTATTGTTACTGTTCCTATTTACCTCCTGCAAGCAAACTATTATCTTCCACACTATACATTTAATCTTTTGTTTTCAGCAAACCAGTGAGACTGACAACCTCACTGTAAGTTGGGGCAAAATATTGAGTTTGTGTTGTGCAGGTTTCAAGTTGTTGGCAACACCTTGGAGTTGTTTTCTTACTCCTACTGGTTCAATAACCTTGGTTTCATAACTGAGAGAAAACTTATTGATGTGCTCATCATACCTTCTTCTTGGAGTTTCCTAACGAGGCTCTATAGTTAACTGAGCCACATCACAGCCCATCTCAGCTTCTAATCTAGATAAATAAAATTGGACCAACACGTGCTAATATATGAGTATTTAAACCGTAGTCTATGTTTTGCATTCAGAAAAGAATTGATCAAAGTTCTGTATGGCTTGCTGGATGCACCTCCCCTGCCAAGAAGTGAACATTTTCTCCACCAACAACTACAAAGAGTTTAAAGACTTGGGAGGAGGCATACTCCCAAGTACCTGGCCGGTGAAAACAACAACCAACATGTAGGCGAATAAGCACACAAGGTCCGACAAAGTAGGCTCAAGTACCACATTATCTAGTTTGTGGTGATTGTGAAGCACTTCTTTTTTAGTTGTTGTGTATGATCGGATGTGATATGCAATGATATGGTAATCTCACCATATTTGGAACAAGCTAATCATATGCAATGACATGGTAATCTCACCATACTAGAAGAATACCCCACGCGTTGCAGCGAGAATCTCTTCAATAAATTGATTGTGTAAATGACCATGTATAAAATACATAAAACATGAAGTTCTCTACAAAAATTTCCCAGATTGGTCACAATAGTCGAGAGGTTAAATTTAATTGAAATAAAATGTTGTATATTTGACGAATAAATATTGGTGGCATGGACAATTACATGGCCAAGTAGATGGCATGGATAGTTTGCATGTATGAAAAACGAATTCTAACGAGAAGACGTGGCCAATTGATTGGCTAAAATAGTGGGTGATGTGGATAGCTTACATGTTGAGATAGACTATCATAATTGTTAGTTAGTGGTGTTTTGTTTATAAGAGAGCCAATTACATTTTTAGTCCCATAATTTGCACCAGGTGTGCAAAATAGTCCCACTTCTTGCAAAGTGGACTATTCTAGTCCGACAACTTGCACCCCGGGTGCAAAATGGCGCGTGTGCAGCCTAGGAAACAAAGTGCAGATTGTTGCCCAATACGTGCAGACAATACCAATGTGGCGAACCACACAAAGTGAACAATATGGCTATTATGCCATTTTTCCTTGATCATGGCCCCAAAAAATCCGGCCAGGCAAATCACCCCCGAACTGACATGGACGAACTTCTCGAAACCAGTCACGCCATGTCCATCTACACAACCCCTACGTGCACAAACAACCACACAAATAGACAAAAGGCAATTAGTTGCTTTGCCACATCCGGAAAATGCAATCAACAGGGTTGCAAAACCATAATGCCATCATGTTTCATCAACAATGCTGCTCATATAACCTTAAGATTAGGCAGCCACTATAGTCAGAAGGAACACTCCAAGAATACACCAGCAAGAACCAGAAACTGCAGCCCCGTTCGCCTGTTCTTTATATAGATAGCAACAGGGAAACCTGATACGATTCCAACCCATCCCCTTCAGCTCAGCTCCACCTCACCAACAGTATTCCCTATCTCCATATGTACATCACTCCAAAATGCTGAATGCTGCCGTCGAAATAAGTCCCTGCGCCGCACCATCCATTTGTTGGTGCCCACAGATCATGTCTTGATTGCTTGCTCCCCGTGGCATTCGGCTGTTGCCGTCGTTCGTCGTTCACAACTTATGTTGATCTCGCTCTCCTGCCTTGCAGTATATTGCTGTAGCTCACAGCTCTGTCTTTTGCTTGCTTGATGGCTGTTGCTGCGGTCCTGTAGAATGACATGAAGATAACCAAGTCAGTGCTAGGGTTCGATTTTTTTATCTCATGTACGTAGCATTTTGGCCACCGAGAGGGAGGGACAGTAACCAACCACATCACCAAAAGTAACCAGATGGTAATAGGTTAAACATGTTCAAATCATCAATTACTTTTTCCAGTTTTTCTTAATACAATGATAACTTGAAAGTTTCCCTAGACATATCCGATAAGAAGTTTGAGAATATTGTCATATAAGCAAAACATAACATGAGTTAGCTCTGTCCAGAGCTGCAAGGGCAGGCTGCATGATAAAGATGATGGCGGGAGTCTGGACAAAGCTTGCTGTATGCCACTCAGCGTTGAGCAAGCACCAGTACATGAAGAAGCTGCAATAATTTCTAATGCAGTACATATATCATCTAGTCAGGAGGGGGGCATGTAATGGTTTTAATGATTCATGAACGCTTTGCATGATTGGGCCTGTACCTCCAAAATGCAGTATGTTTGGATCCAGAGCCTCATATCGATTGCTCCAGATCCAGATGGCAGATCGAGAAGGCTGTTAGGCCTTCTCTTCCTTTTTTCTCTAGTGGCAGCGCAAAAGCAGTACATTCTTGACGAAAAACACGGCAACATCATTGCGGTGGAAACAATGGAGCTGGCTCCCCGGTTTCTATGACATTGAACCACATGGTCTTTTAGAAGCTATAGATTTGACCTCTAAACTGTCCTTGTACAAATCAAATTGGTTCCACCAGAATATGTCAACGTCCACTATCTAATGATGCTGCTCCATCTTTAGCTAGAAGGATAAGTCACATGGTATTAGCTACTGTCAAAGTTTCCGTGTCATGTAAATTCAGTGTAATCGAACTGGCAGGATTGAGGAAAGAACATGGCCAGATGGCAAAGATGCATACCAGCTAGTGTTACAATCTAGACAATTTAGGTCGGTGTTATCCGGGAATTGTATTTGTAGATGTAATGGTGGTCATAGGTTTAGGTACTTACTTCTGAATCTCGAAAAGATATACAGACTGCTCATAGCTGTGCATCATGTTAAAACATTTGCAACTGACAAAATCGTGCAAAATAGGCTCAATATTACACTGCACAAGAAAGACATGATAGCTTTTTGAACAGTGCAGCTGCAAAAAGATCTATTGCCTCTTTTGTACAGTGGACGTTTGATCATAATCTTGCATGATTTTGTGCAGACACTCATGTTCTGACATGATCTAAATCCATGAATTTCTTCTTTGAGAGGTACAAGCACCTAAACCCTAAACTCACAAAGCATCTTTGCATGTGCCAAATCAACCTTCATTTACTTTTGATGTTTGCACTTCCTTACTGTCTTTAATTCAAAAAGTTAAGAGGTTTGCAGTACAAGCAACTTGTCAAATGCTAGAGATAGTGGCACTGGGGTTAAAGTAATTGCAGCTGGCAGCCTCCATTACAGGAAAGGGGATCCCCAGACATGCAGTGGACAACATACAGAACTGTGGACCCTTCACAGTTGTCCGGGTGGTCAGAAGGGCCAAAGGGACCAGATCTGCATCTACAGGCCTTATGCAGCCAAGCCCAAACGGAAAGACGGGGGTGCTATGGTTTCTAGACATGCATTTATGATTTGGGCCCTGCCACACCAACCAGCTGGGTCCGCTGGTGCCAGAGAGAACAGATCCACCAGATGAACACATCTAGCATGAATGGAAATGGAAATAATGATTGAATGAACAACAATGAAAACGAGCAAAGATACAAGAAATGCATTCTCAAATCTTCCAATCGAAGTTAGAACCTCCTTTTTGCTAGTGAATGTTCGTTAGCTATGTGTCTGAGCCTGGAATCCATAATAAGTACATCTTTTAGCATGGCAATGCTATGCAACTTAAATTACTACAGAACTACATGTTTTCATGAGTTAATTATGTTCCTAACTTGCATTTCTGTACAATCAATCACGTCTATCAAAAAGAGGCTATGTGATAGCGCTGCTTGGATATCCAGCATTTACCATCACTCTAATGGACTAGGGTATATTGTTCATGCTTGTCTTTTCTAAAGCTTTAGTAATTTCCATATTTTGATCTACACGTCTACACCACACATTCCACGTTCACCTATCTACTTAAACACTATGTACAGAGCAAGAGACAACAGTCGTGGTCCAAGCAAGGCTGAGAAACTTGAAGTAAATGACAAGCAACTACATTCAGTCAGACAATAGGCTAAAGGTGTGCTCAATAGTTTTACCAGAGCTTGCAAGATCATAGCCGAAGAGAGAGGAACTGGTGCTGCTAAAGACAGGAGGATGAACATCCTCCCGCTTTTCCCACTGTGAAGCTGGTTGCTGTGGATGTGCTAAATCACCATGCCAGAACTACTGTTGTAGCTGCATGAGATTCCTTGCTCCATGGACGCCCATGTCAGGCCAGCTGACTTGCTCCAAGTCCATTCCACTCTTACAGTTCAAACCTGTTATCCTTCCACACTATAAACACCATAGTAAGCATTTTAAGATTAACAACAGGTTGGGGAATAAAGGGGAACAAGTTGAATTTCCCAATAGCACAAGTAGTTTACTTTAAAATGGATCATGGATGAACTTCTGGCCAGGCAGAGTTATGAAGTACTCCCTCCGTCCCAAAATGTAAGGCGCCTAAGCTTTAGTCAAAAGTCAACATCTTCTAAGTTTGACCAAGTTTATATTAAAAAATATGAATATCTGCAATCGAATGGACATATTGGGAAATTATACTTTATGGTGAGTCTATTGATATTGATTTGATATTGTGGATGTTTATATTTTTACATATAAATTTGGTCAAACGTAGAATATGTTGACTTTTGACTAAAGCTTAGGCGCCTTACATTTTGGGACAGAGGGAGTGCTTTCATCAAATTTACTAGCTAAGATATAGTTAAAATCAATTTAAACATGCCATTGTGTACTTTTGCAGGTTATTTTGGAAATGCATTGGTTCATATATCGTCATTGGCAGTTCCTTATATACATCCAATATAATTGAACAATTACCGTCATAATTGAACTCACAGGAATGTTTGCCATGAGAAACTTGCACTCAAGTTCTAGCTAACAGATCTTAAACATTGCCATAGTTAAACTTACAGGATTGTTCGCCATGAGAAACTTGCACCCAAGTTCTAGCTAGCAGATGTTGAACATTACCATAGTTAAAGCCACAAGATTGTCCGCGGTGAGAAACATGCACTCAAGTTGTAGCTAACATATCTTAAACATTACCATAGGTGCAATACCATTACCAACAGGTTGACATCAAGTACCATGTTGGTTCACCCTAAACAGCAGCGACCTTTTCCTTTGGAGCCACCTCCTTCATCTTTGCAGCCAGCTCCTTCTCCTTTGGAGCCACCTCCTTCTTCTTTGCAGCCACCTCCTTCTCCTTTGGAGCCAGCTCCTTCTTCTTTGCAACCATGGCTTGCTGCTGTTCCTTGATAGGAGTCTGTGAGATCTCATCCAGTCTTTGGGCATCCGAGCCCCGTATGAGAAGAACGGAATAGGCACCTATACAGAGACCTACGACGATTCCAACTGGCCGTATCACATCACTACGCCTTTTTGATGCCAGCAATAAGTGCCTACAGGCATGTCAAATGAGAAAATAAGAATGATCAGCTACTGTCAAGCAGGAAAAAGGAGGAAGAAACAGAGCATTTTCATTGGTGAATTTATATATGTGTGTGTATGTTTTTTTCTTCTCTGAGTAGTATATCTGTGTAAATATGTTGTGATGCTGTACCACTCATCGTCGCGTGGTCTGGGCTTGATTTCTGCAGAAAGAGACTGGAGCAGCTGTCTGTTGTAGAGATTAGTGTGGATATTAGTCTCCGTCAAAGATATGAGAAAATACAGCTCCTCCTTCTTCAGCTGGATTTTCTCCAAAGCTTCAGCTTTGGCTAGAGATTCAGGCTGTGCACGAGCTTGCTGCATACGCACACAAAAACGATCGAGGATATCAATAAACGACGCGGCTACTGATCACACGAAAATTCACGTCAAGACACAAGAAAAAAGAGTCGGTTTTGGGCCTTTTACCTGGCCCGTGCCGCTCATCATGAACCTTGCAGCGAAGGGGAGACGCCGCGCATCCAGACCGGAGGCCTGCGTCCGCTGGACCAGGGCACCGGCCGCCGTCGCTCGCTGGAGCAGGGCGGACCCAGCAAGCCTCCTCGCACCGGATCGAACAATCGAAGCCATCTTCTCTGGTCTGCACAATTTAGGGATCAGGGGAAGAAGCAACACCGGCGACGGGAGCTGGGGACATCGACTGTGAGCGTACCTTGCGGATCTGGGTTCCTTCAGGTTAGGGTTCCTTCCGCCTTCCGCCTTCCGCCGCCGCTCCTCGACTCGTACAGGGGGGAGGAGGAGGGGGAGGGGGATGGGATGGGGAGGGGGTGGGTGCGTGGGTTCTTTCCTTCCTGATGAGATCTGCCTATCGCCAAATCTGCCCAACGGGCGGTCCCGGCACGGCCCAAGCCCGGCTGGCGGCACGGCCCGCCAAGCCACGTGTCGTGCCGGGCGGCCGTCTTCGCCGAGGCCGGGCCCGGCTTGAGCTAACGGGCGGCTCGCGGCGTTAAGACGTGGGCGTCGTGTGTCATTCTTGCTTTTCGTTGGTCCGTCGAAATAAGTCTATAATATGGGTCGAATCTGTATCATATAACTAGTTGGCAGTGCCCTGGTGGTCAAGTGGAGTATGCGAGGTCGCGAGGTTGGGAGTTCACTCCTGCTAGCCACTTTTTTTTATCTATATTTCTAAAAATTTGAAGGGCACATGCTAAACGGGTGCGTCTTGGGTAAGACGACCTGCGTTGACGGTGGCATGGGCCACCGCCTTGGCCGTGCTTTTTCGCGTGCTTCGGGCCGGCCCGCGAAATCTCGGCCCGTTGTCCAGGTTTGCCTATCGCTCCAAGAATGTGTTTGGTTGGTGCGTTTTACTCCGGTACAACATAATCTGATAGCGTTAAACGTGTTCGTTTCGCTTCAGTACAGTACCGTAATCAAGTCCCACGATCATGCCGATACCGCTCGCCCAGTGAAACAAATCATGTTATCGGAGGAGAGGCCGCCGCTCGTGACCATCCACTTCCTTCCCGTCGCTTTCCATGGCTCATGGATTCGACCTCCATCTCCTCCGTGAGTCCGGCACCGGCGCCCTCAAAGCGGTGCCACCGACGCGGTACATGCCACCTTCGATTCCGCCTAGAGCATCCATGCCGACGAGGAGCAGCTTCCGCCGAAACCTCCGTCACCGATTATGTAGAATCGAACCTTTCCAGATCTCCAATCCGACGTTCCCCTTTGCCCAGTTGAGTCTCGTGATCTCTGACTAGTTCTTGATAAGGTTAGCATGTGGATCTTGGATTTCATACTTTGCGGTTGTGGTATCAGATACCTTTCCATCCTGAAACCAAACAAAAACGGTATTTCTCCATTACACCGTTGATGCCTCTGTAAACCCATTCCGTTGACAGTCCTGTTTACAGTCTTCGATCCAAACACGTTGCAACTTAGAGCATTCCCACTCGTTGGGCGTTTGCATGCTGAAATTCGGGCGGGACGAAACTCGTTTTTGACTGGAAACACTGATTTCTCACTCGTGTTTCCAGGCCGAGTTTTCGTATTCGGCTAAAATTTAATAAATTTCGATAAATTTAGGCAGATTTTAATGATTATGGCGAATATATACGGATTACATCGAGTTCGGGCAAATACTCGAATTTAGGCTAGATAATAAACTAAAAACATAACAAAAAGCCGATGCCGATGCCGTCGTCGATGCGGTAGCCGAAGACGCCGCCGCTTCTACATGCCGAGGTTGCCATAGAATGAGGTGTATTTGGCCTTGCCATCATCTTCATTGCCGTAAATGCCGCCGTCATTTCGTGGCGGAGCACCAGGGCTCAAGGCCGCCACACCTCCGGTTTAGGAGGGTCCTCCTAGTCGTCCGAGGGCAGGCGGCGTATACGTAGGCTAGCGCCGGACCACGCCTCGGCCTTCTCTGCCGGCTGACGCCAGAGGCGCTCCGCCTCCCTAGTCCGCCTGGACCGAGCCAGATGTCCGTGACGAAGGCTCAAGGCGAAGCAGCGGCGGCGTGATACGTCGGAAACGTATCTATAATTTTTTATGTTCCATGCTTGTTTAGTATCTACTTTGCTTTACTTTGTCTACACTTTGAGGTGTTTTTATATGTTTTCTGGTACTAACCTATTAACAAGATGTCACAGTGCTAGTTGCATGTTTTCTTCTGTTTTTGGTTCCAGAAAAGCAGAAAATTAATATTCTCGGAATTGGACGGGACAAAAGTCAAAGTCAATATTTTACTGTGAGGAGCACGGAGCCAAAAGACGAGACGGAGGAGGGCCTCGAGAGGGCCACACCCTCTGGCCGTGCGGGTGATCCTACCCCGCGCCTGGGGGGTGCATCCGCCTCGGGCACCCCCTCGGCCTCCCTCTTGGCCGTGCAGGTAAACCCTAAGTAACCTGATCAATATTCCACGAAACCGTCTATAGCCGCTGTCACCGTCATCCCTAGATCGAGGGGATCTGAAGCTCTTCCCGGCACCCTGCCGGAGGGAAGATCATCCTGGAGGCCTTCTTCTTCATCATGCCAGCCTCCGGTATGAAGCGTGAGTAGTTCCACCTTGGACAACGGGTCCATGTAGTAGCTAGATGATTGTATCTCCCCCTTTGTACTTTCATGTCTAGATCTTGTGAGCTCCATTCATGATCAAGATCTCATCTATTTGTAATCATGCATGTTGTGTTTGCGGGGATCCGATGGATATTGAGATTACTATGTCAGATTGATTAATGGTTTTGTCTTATTGATTATATCATGTCTGTGTTGTTTGTGATCTTGCATGCTCTCCGTTGTTAGTAGCTATCTTGGCCAAATAGTTGCTAGTGACTCCAAGAGAGGGTATTTATGCTC
This sequence comes from Avena longiglumis, assembly GCA_030063025.1. Classification (NCBI taxonomy): domain Eukaryota; kingdom Viridiplantae; phylum Streptophyta; class Magnoliopsida; order Poales; family Poaceae; genus Avena; species Avena longiglumis. The sequence goes on from CP125974.1 coordinate 559,616,616, forward strand.
AATAGTGGGTTCATGCCTCTATTTAATCTAAGGAAGTGACAGAAATCTCTAAGGTTGTAGATGTGATGTTTCCACTAGGGAGAAAACAACGGTCTCTTATTCATGGAACAAGCGGATTGTTTACCTTACACACTTTGCTTAAAGCAGTTGTCTGTTGCTTACAACTTAATACTAGAGGGGGTCGGATGATAACCCAAAGGTGGACTTCTAGTCATAGATGCAGTTGGATGGCGATATATGTATCTTGTTGTATTGCCCAATCGAATCTCATAGGATCATGATGTCTAGTATTGCATTGTTATGCCTTGCTTAGTCCTGTCAATTGCTCTGCTGTAATTTGTTTACCCAGTGATGACCCACAAGTGTAGGGGATCGCAACAGTCTTCACGGGTAGTATTACCCAATTTATTGATTCGACACAAGGGAAGACAAAGAATACTTGCAAGCCTTAACAACTGAGTTGTCGGTTCATTTCACACTGAAATAGTTCTTGCTCACGAAGTTTATCAAGAGCAGTTTGTAGTAGCAACAAAGAAAGCAACAACAAAGTGAACAGTAGCAATAGTAATAGTAATAGTAATGAGAGGATTCGAGTGCGGTAGGCATAGGGATGGATGGACGGGCGTTGCATGGACGAGTCTAAACATGTACCTTCAAGATCTAGGGCATTGCAGATAAATAATAACAAGCATCCAAATACTAAACAATCCTAGGCATATGCTCCAAATATAGTCATACGTGCTCGCAATGAGAACTTGCACAACGTCTTACATCGGCCAGCCGTGGCGTGGCCTCTAGGGAACTACTGGCAATTAAGGTGCTCCTTTTAATAGAGCACCGGAGCAAAGCATTAACACTCCGTAAACACATGTGATCCTCACACCACATCCATTCCCTCCGGTTGTCCCAATTATTGTTACTTTGGGGCCTTTGGATCCAGACAATGATATGTGTACACAACTTGCAGATAAGATCACAAACAATACTATCATAATGATTCAATAATAAGTTCAGATCTGACATCATGGCACTCGGGCCCTAGTGACAAGCATTAAGCACAACAAGTTGCAACAAAGTCAAATAGCACTAATAGAGATACTAAGCACTATGCCCTAACAATCATATTCGATTACATGATAGAACTCATCCAATCCCTACCATCCCCAAGCCTACAGCGGGGGATTACTCACTCATGGATGAGGGAAACATCAGTGGTTGATAGAGATGCGTTGGTGATGACGATGGCGATGATCCTCTCCAAATTCCTCGTCCCGGCAGGGTGCTAGAACGGAGTTTCTGGATCCGAATCTTGGTTTCTGGTGGCGGCGGAGCGGAACTCTTTCTGGAAAACTATCGAACCCTCCCCCTGTTTTTAGGTCTGAAGGCAACTTATAGGCGCGAAGGGAGGTCGAGGTGCTGCAGGTGGCGGACCTCCTGCACGGCCAGTGGTGGCCCGCCTGGGTGGGTCTGGGTCCTGTGCCTCTCTGTCTCCCCTTCTGGCTCCGTGGATCTTCTTGTGAGAAATAGTTTTTGGCATATTTTCCAGGATTTTTCCTAATAGTTCATTTTCTGCACAAAAACAAGACACCAAAGTAATTCTGCTGAAAACAGCGTCAGTCCGTGTTAGTTGCATCCAAATCACACAAGTTTAGAGGAGATACAATAGCAAAGTGTTCGAGAAAGTAGATACGTTTTGGACGTATCAACTCCCCCAAGCTTTGCTTGTCCTCAAGCAATTTAGTTGAAAACTGAGTGCGATAAAAGAACTTTCACGAACATATTGCTTCATATGATGTATATATTCTCAACACAGGAGTAGATGCTTAAACAATTCATAATAAAGGGTATGCAACTAAGTCTACTCAATAGTTATTGCAAGCTATGAAGAGAAACCAACTCAAGAATAATAAGTAGCATGAAACATAAACATAAGCAACATTGCAATGTTCATAATAAGGTATGATAGAGTGGTATCTCGCTTGCCTTTGTTTGAAGAGCACAATATAAATGCCAAGGCACCTCTGAAGTTCACATGAAGACTAGAGATAAAGATATCACAGATACAAGCATCAAAGTCATGACATAATTAACCAAGTTTTGGAACAAACACAAGAATGACAACTATGCTCTCAAGAAGGTGCTCATAGAATAAGTGGTGACTCAACAAGGTTTTGAAAATGGTTTTTGAAAGTTTGAAAGGCTTCCAAATGCCGAAAGGAAGGTACTCATTAGCTTTGAGCTCTCATTGCCCCTATCATAAGCATCTTTATGTGGTTAAGGTGAAAGTGAGGTCCACTCTGAATTATATGCTTGACAGACCATATACTAAAAATCCCAAGTCCCTTGAGTGCGAGGGCCACTCCGCATACTACTCAACTTTGGGTCCAGGCAAGTTCTTATCATTATAAGTATTTGCATATCATCGAGAACCGCCAACGGGGTACCCCTTGCACATGGTACATGAGCTTTCCCATAACCAAAATGACAAGGCAAGCAGACAATGAGCATCTCAGCAATCTTTTTATTTACTATATGTATAGTTTTTTATTGAGGATGCTTCATAGATGACTCACTATGGTGATGCTGCAAGTTTCCACCATGATTAGTGTAGCATCCCAGTTGTCTAACACCTGTAATGCTACTTGATCTAGTAATAAAAGGGCCACTTCCTACATATAATTGTTGCATCATCATCATATCATGCTCATGTCATCATGCCACCTTGCATTTGAGCATCATACAAAAACCCTTGAGCTTTGGTTCTTATCTCATATGCATTATTATTTATAGTTGCCTCTTGATATTGTAGTTGGATCTTGATATATTGTTCAAATGCCCAAGTTGAGTTGGGGGCATGTCTTTTATTGACTCCACCACCTTTCTTCCCCACCTTATATTTTCCACCATCCAATTAATATGAGCTGGCATTTATTTGAGTTTACCTAGCTCATGTGGGTTGGTGGATCCATTACCAATCCTTTTGCTTGGCCTTACTCCAACTTTGGAGGATGCAAATAAATAAATGCCATGAGATATTGTTTTGTTTTCACAGGATAATACCTAGCATTTAATGCATCTGCATGGGCCATGCAGAACCACCACATCCAAGCCATCTGGTTTATAATTTTGCAATCCTTGGAGTGGTTCTTTTCTTATCTTACTCTCTCCTTCCCTTTGCTTGATCTAGCTAGAGCAATGCAAGCATCACCTTTTTACTTGTCATTTGAATTTCTTTTGTTTTCTTGCATAGATCATCTCTCTCCCTCTTTGCTTGACCTTGATAGTTTGATCTTGTTTTGTCTTGTCAAACACTCAACCTTACCCTCTCTCTCTACCTCTCTAGCTAACTTTAAACCTACCCCCCCTAATCACCATACCCTACCCTTTCTCTTTAACCCCCTCCCTCTTATTTAATCCTCCCTAAACCCTACCCCTCTAAACTTTTCCTCTCCTCTAAGCCCTAAGCCTTCCCTCTCCCTCGGCCTCTCCCTACCTCGATGCCACGCAGCTTCACCCCACCACCCTCCTACCCCATCTAAGCAAACCCTAGCCGAGCCACCCTCCCTACCCTAGACCTCCACCCGAGCCTCTCCCTCTCTTCTCTCTGCCCTAGGGCCCCTCTAACCGAGCCTACCCCTTGCACTCACCGACCCCACTGCGCCCTCCCCAGTTCACCGCCTCCCCTGCCTCGCCCATGCCGTGATGGAGGGAGGGATAAAGGTGGCCGAAGCCACCTTCCCCTCCACCACGCCATCTGCCTCCCTCCCCCGTTCTTATCCTCCCCACGGCCTACCCTGCACCCCCTAGATCCACCCGAGGCCCTGCCCCTTCCCTCTCTCCCCACGCCAAAGCCACACCGACGCCACCACCACTGCGGGCTCTCTCGCCCACAACGATCCAAGAGGCGCGAGGTGCTAAGGTGTCGAGGAAGCTCTGCAAGGTCTCTGCATCACCCTGTACCATAGCGAGGAGGAGGAGCCCAGTCGAGCTACCACCGACGTCGACGCAAACCCTAATCACGGTGCGCCAAGCCAACGATCGTGACCACCTCGAGCCGCCCACCCACGCCGACGCTCACGGTGAGCCCGACCCCTGGACATGCCTCGCTTGCCGTTTCTTCGTCGGCGACGAGCGCTCCGTCGAGCACACTCTGTGCACCGGCGGCCGCGCGCGTCCCCTCGCTCCCGCGCCGCCTAGGGCTTCATCTAGTCCGCGCCCGCCCTCCAGACAACAAACCACACCCACTGCGCGGGCCGCTCAGGCGACGCCCGGTCAAGCGTTCGAATCCCGCCACGTCGCCTGCTCTGCTTTTCCGTCAGATGCAGAGAAGAGAAACAAGATTACTGTGGTAGTTTTGCAATTAGCCCCTTTTTTATTTTTACGCCTCAATCATGTCCACCTGTGCCCACTGTCTGTGTCTCTGGCTCTTTTGCAAAAAGACTCCTCGGGTTTGTTTGTCTCAACCCGCAGTCCCCCCTGGGCCACGTGATCAGCCCGCAACAGCTCGCTGGCAGGAGGGCCTGAGAGTCAGTGGGTCCCGTCTGTCTGTCCCTTGGGCTAGCACAGGCTGCGGTGTAAAGCGTCACACAGTGGTCCTGGGGCCACAGAGAGGCCCACCACAAGACCTAGGGCTAGCTCTGGATGAGTATAAAAAGTCTGCCTGTTTATCTGTTAATAAAAATGATTCTAGAAAATGTTTAAATTCAAAATTCAAATCTGTTTTTAAGTATCTTTTGAATTACAAATCCAAGTTATACATATAACATATGTTTTTGAATCAGAAAAATGTGAGGATTTCAAATATGCCATTCAAATTAGGTTTTGAACACTTATTTTCCAAGTTGATTAAAATTACAAGAAATGCCCCCGGACCTTAATAAATTAATAACTTTTGTTTTATAACTCCGAATTTGAGAAATGATATGTCTAAAATGATCAGCTCGACGGGACCTTTCTGTTTATGCTATCCATGACTTCAATTGTAGCATGCATCATATAAATATATAGTATACAGCAACTAATATGACAATAAAATGGGACCAAAACCCAATAAAAATGTTATTTCTTGAATTCTACACCTCACCCATGCCATGCTACATTATTGCCATGCAACTTGTGCATCATTCATCATAGCATGATTGTTTGCTTGACGCATTTTATTACTATGCTTGTGCACTTTATTTATGTTGGCCATTGTTTGTTTGGTTCTTCTTCGAATAGACGCTGAGCAGGGGATATATCAAGAGAACCAGGAGCACTACCCAGATCCGTCTCTCGCTTCAAATGAGTTGCCAGGCAAGCACTACCACATGCTTGCATACATACAGTACCTATTGCCTCTATCTTATTCTTGCATCATTGAGTCGCGATTGCATTAAATTGAATCCCAAGTATTGCATAGCCTTTACTTTTAAACCCCACCAAGCTTGTTCCTCCATCCCATGAGCCATTGCTACAGGAGTTGTTTGAGCCATGCGAGTCGTAGAACAGCATGTGTAGGGTATGTGAGAGTCTGATGGATAACGAGGTACTTAAACAACTTAACCTGAGTAGTAATGGGATAACTAATGAAAGTGGCACCGGTGAGCAACATCTGCTATTTGGTTTTTCCTCACTTGTGTCCCAGAAGACCCCGAGTACTTGATTCCTGTTCCAAGAATATTCGGCTATCCACATCCGGAGGCTTATGGGACCCCCGAGCGAGCTTGATTCATCTTATTTCTTGGGTCCACAAACTAGTTTGAGGTTTTGTTTACTATCCTGTACTTATGCCATGCTACGCTTTATTTTACGATTGTGCGAGGAGCACTGCATCGCTTAGGTAAGCGAGTGTTTTCGGTATCGACAAGCCAGTCACACTTTCGGGTTCCCGTCGTTTATAGCCATTGTCGCAAACCTTGAGTCCGCGTCTTCGAGTCGCCTAACTTCGCTATGGTCTACTCAATGGGGTGCCCCTCAAATAATTTCAATCGTGATTGCTTTGTCGTGAAGGCCTCGTTGGGTTTTGATTTGGTTTTTCCGAGGTTGATCGAGTGTGTTGTTATTTGTGCACCCTAGGTAAAACTTTCAAAGCCGTGTCCGCGGTTATGGACGACTTGGAGCAGTTTCTCGATCATAGACAAGCATAACTAAAGTACCGCTTTAATCGACTAAGTAATTTGACTAGTAAATAGTGCAACACTCATGGAATGGTTAATAAAATTGCCAACGGATGGGGGGGTTGTTCGTCCGCTTCCTCGTTGGTAAGCGAGGATGAGGATGGATCTGTTGAGATTACTGTTATAACTGTTGTCATTAATTCACGGACATCCGTCTATCTTTGGTTAGACGGATGGTTAGCGAGTTTCTATAGAACTGTTAGGGTTTATCTTTCGCTGCAATTGCGTCACCCCAGGTTGTGTCCCCTTTAGAGGCATAAAGACTTGCTGAGTACCCTTAGGGTCTCACACGATAAATTATTGGTTCAGATGAACAGGTACCCTCGCAGGACGGATACTGGGTGGAAGAGGCTGATGATGTGGGCAACGATCGTTCGGTGTAGAGATTCCGGGAGCGGGGATCCGTGAGATTTGTGGGCGGGATGTGCTTATTTCTATGGCATCTTATGCCGATTTGCTTCTTATCCGTACTCGGACTTTGTTTTGCCGCTTCCGCTTGATACTCTGATGTGTGATGTATGAGGAACTTTCCTAAAATATTATATCTATCTAGGTGTTAGACCCCTCCTTTATAAAGGATAGGATCCCTGTGATTGCAATGCTAGTCCCTGGATCAATGCTAGCATCCACAGTTTAAGATGAAGTACACAGATACAAAGGTCGTTTATTACATTCATTCCAGAGATAAACATAGTCTTTTACAACTCAGGGCCATAGGCCTAATACAAGAGTTTTTTAGGAATAAGTAAATAAACACAAGTCTTCATCTTCATGTGCCACAGGCAAGCATGTTGAGTGTAGACTCATGACTCCTACTCATCATCGGAGTAACCTGCAACATCACAAGTTACACAGAGGGTCAATACTTTGGAATAGTATTGGCAAGTGATACCTTAGTATATTTTAAGTGGTCTATAGTTCTATATGCATTTGGCTAGTGTAGCTTGGCTTGCTTTGCTTAAAATTAAGTTTTACTTATTAGTTGAAATTGCTAAGTTTTTCTTTGTCAAAACATTCCCAAGGAAACCATCAATAGACATTGAGGTCCTTCACCCTTGTTCACCCACAAATTTTTAATTTAGAAGTTGGAGTGATGAGATTCTTGTGGCTTCCATGTCTTGATGCTCAAGTGTCCATTTCCTTGGACAAGGCTAAGTACTTAGGTTTTCCATCTGCAGAGGTTGTGCACTTTCCCCACCAGACTTGGTTTCCCAAGACAGACCTTCGAAGCCTTTCCTTAGTCAAATGGACGGCGTTCCAACCTATCATCCCATCTACCACCAACTGTCCAAATGACTAAGTTCTAGCAACCTATATGATCATGGCGAGCCCATATTGCCAAGTGGTTGCCGTAAGCTTTCTCAACATTTGGCCTCCAAATCCTTTGTGCTGGGTGGCATACCACAAGTGAGATACACAACCCAAGTCCATGGCCTTGTGTAACCACTCAACATAACCCAATCATTCCATTCCACCCAGAGGTTCATTTGACTTAGTTGTTTTATTAAGAAAATATAAGTCTCTTGACTTAGAATATTTTTATCATAAACCATATAGATGTTCACCACCCTTGTTTGCTAAGTAGCTAGGCTAAGCGAATATGATAACTTAACTTAGGAAAGTTTTTCCTAGCAATTCTACTATTTCCCTCTACTTAGGATTTCCCATCTTAGCACTAGGCAAAATATCATGCAATAATTTAGCCAAAATATCTAATGCTAGTACAAAACTTAGGATAGGAATATTCATGAAAATATCACTTGCCTTGGTAGTGTGGGGAGTAGCACTCTTCACAATCACAATCACAATCAAAATCTACACAAGAAATCAAACACACAATTACACACATTTAAACATAACCAAAACTATATGAATGCATGCATGCAAAAATCTACCATGTGTTAAATTTTGAAAAATTCTACCAAGTGTGTGTTCATGACTACTGAAGTATAACAGGTCACAAGTTTGACCAATAAACCTATTTGTCCATAACAAAATTTTATAAAGACATTTTTATATCTAAAATAGCCCTAAACTTGTTCCACAAATAAAACATTTTTAACTGTTACTATATGCTAAACCAAAGGTATATTCTGATAGGCCTTGTCTTGCTGAACTCAACGATATAAAGTTTGCAAAAAACCAACGTGTCGTTTGAAAGATACAAGCATTTGAAGTTTGAATCTAATTCAGATTTGAATTCTGTTTTTAATATAAACTTTGCCACGCGTCAAGGTGATTGGCGCTGCATCTGCGGTTGGATCACGCTCTGCGGCAGGATTTTAAACAGATCAGACGCACTTTATCGCATCGCTTCGGGATTAAGTGAGTCTATCCTAGCGCTGGATCAAGATCCAACGGCGCGAAAAGCGACCATGCTCTGGCGGCGGCGCTGGCGGCGCGGCGGTGCCGGGCGTTCTAGACCATTCCAGATGCAAGGATGTGCTTACCAGATCCGCTGGCGCGGCCGGAACTCGGCGTGGTACTCGCGAAGGGCGCCGGAGATGGGCTCTAGACCGTCGGAGTTTAAATGCGGGCGTCAAAGTAGGGTTGTCGGAGTTGCTGCCGATGTTCTGCGTCGCTGAGCACGAACCAATGGGTTTAGAGGATGCGCAGGACAACTACGAACACGCCGGGTGAATAAGAAAGGGCGCCAAACTTCTCGAATTGCTCACGGAGTTCGCGAAAATGTCACCACGGCCTTGTCGTCGTTGGCGTGGTTCCTCGTCGCGCTAGGTCAAAATAAGGACACCGCCGGATGCGATGACGAGGATGCTATGCGTGTCAACCAGAGGGCAAGGGTGGTGGTTACTTACGGAGAGGGTCGGAGTTCGTGAAGAAGATGGTGGCGGCCGTCGACGCTACAACGCTTAGGGTCATGCGAAGACAAACAATGAAAGTGTCGGAAGATGCGTATGAGTTCACCGAGTAAGATAGGGTGAATGGGAGAGAGGGAACTCGAAGCTCACCGAATTGATCCGAGGGGGCTCTGTGGCGACTCGCGGAGGTTTGGGGGCACTGGGGCGTGAGTGCGATTGACGGGAAAATGACCGTGGGGTGATGGGGATCTTATAGCCGAGAGTCGACAAGAAACGCTGCGTTTAATGGCCCAATTAAGCCGCGCCATCACCGCCATCATCGCCTCTGCGACGTGGTCGCGGGCGGAAGTTTGGGGAAGACGATGCCAGCGCAGATAGGGCCCGCTCGTCAGCGTAATGCGCTAAGTGAATGTGGGGTCCGTCTGTCAGCGGCTCAGTGCGTGCGTCCGCGCGTGAGAGGAGGAAAATAAATGCCGGGTGGGCTTGGCTGGATTAGTTCTTGGGGCGATCTCGGCCGCATGGCCTTTTCCATTTCTTTGCCCTTTTTCTGTTTCTTATTTTCTGAATTGATTTTGATATGAATTCAAATCCTTTTTTAATCTCAAACAATTTTGGGGATCTTTGTAGGGTTTTGTGGTTTCAAAAGCAGTCATTTAATCAAGTGGTTACCCTGTAAGGTTTGGTCAAGCTTGGGTTTCAAAATAAGCAGAGATTTTGCTATGGTTTGCATATATTTGGATTTAGGGTTTTTTGAAATCATTTCTAAACTTTGAATTTTGGTTAAAAGCTTCACATAAACATTCCAACCATGGAATCAAGTAAACAAGTACCTAGTCTTCCAAATTTTCAAAGTGTGATGGTCATTTTGGAATCAATTGTCCACATGAAATCACTGCACTCAACTTGCTTTCTAAGTGATTTTTGATAAACCCTAAATGAATGAATGATGCATGATGATATGAAGGAGTTTTGAAACTATGATTTTGGGATGTTACAAATCTAACCCCTTAAGATGAATCTCGCCTCGAGATTCGGTTAATAGCAAATAGGTGAGGGTGGTCTTCCAAGATCATCTTCTCTTTCCCATGTTGCTTCCTCTTGAGTGATGGTTCCATTGCACTTTACAAAATTTGATAGTCTTGGTCCCGTGACTCTTTACGCTATCTCTAGAATTTTGACAGTTTTTCCTCATAAGTGAGATCACTTTCTAGTGAACTTCCTCCAAAGGTATGGTATCCTTCAAAGAAGACTCTTCCATTTCTGGGTGACATTTCTTAAGTTGACTCACATGAAATACGTTGTGGATCTTGATAGAGATTCCGTAATTCCACTTCATATGCAACTTCTCCTTGCGACTTAGAATCTTGAATGGCCCAACGTATCTTGGTGCCAACTTTCCTTTGACTCAAATCTTTTCACTCCTGAGTGGTGATACCCTGAGATAGGCTCTATCTCCAACTTCGTAGGTGACTTCTCTACGCTTAGAATCCGCGTAACTTTTCTGTCGGGATTGTGCTATCTTCAACCTGTCCCTAACCAATTTAACTTTCACTTCGGCGTCCTTGATAAGATCAGGTCCGAATAAACTTCTTTCTCCCACGCCATTCCACAACAATGGGGTGGTACACTTCCTTCCGTAGAGTAACTCAAACGGTGCCATTCCAATGCTTGATTGATGGCTGTTATTGTAAGAAAACTCTGCGTAGGGTAAACTTTCATCCCAACTTGCTCCATAATCCAAAGCGCATGCCCTCAACATGTCTTCTAGAATTTGATTGGTTCTCTCTGTTTGACCATCTGTTTGAGGATGAAAGGCAGTACTGAATTCCAACCTCGTTCCTAAGGATTCATGAAGTTGTCTCCAAAAGTGAGATGTGAATTGAGTTCCTCTATCAGACACAATACTCTTTGGCACACCATGAAGGCATACAATCCTGCTCATGTAAATTTTTGCTAGTTTGGCACTTGTATAAGTTGTTTTCACTGGTATAAAATGAGCCACTTTGGTTAGACGATCCACTACTACCCATATGGAATCATATCCCGATCTAGTCCTTGGTAATCCGGTAATGAAATCCATACCAATATTTTCCCACTTCCATTCAGGAATAGGCAATGGTTGAAGCAGACCTGCTGGTTTCTGGTGCTCCGCTTTGACCCTGCTACATACATCACACAAAGCGATATGTTCGGCTATGTCCCTTTTGAGATTGTTCCACCAAAATCTCTCTTTCATATCCATGTACATCTTGGTGTTTCCCGGGTGAATAGAATATGGAGAGTTGTGACTTTCTTGTAAGATCAGTTTTCGCAACTCTGGGTCTCGTGGAACACATATACGTTTACCGTGCCATAAGGTTCCCTGTTCGTCAATATGGAAACTCTTGGCTTTCCCTAGACCAATGTTTACTTTAATCTTTTCAATTTCTTCGTCAGTCTTTTGAACTTCTCGGATCTTGTCCAAAAGAGTGGGTTGGACATCCAAAGACATGAGATGCCCTTCTGGTACAATCTCCAATCTGAGTTCTTTGAATTGCCTACACAAGTCTTCTGGCAATTCCCCTTTCGTAAGGCCATTTATAAATGTCTTACGACTTAGAGCATCGGCTACCACATTTGCTTTACCAGGATGGTATTGTAAACTTAAATCGTAATCCTTAATAAGTTCTAGCCATCTTCTTTGTCTCATGTTGATCTCCTTCTGGGTGAAGATATATTTCAAGCTCTTATGATCGGTGAATACTTCACACCGTTTACCTAACAGGTAATGTCTCCATGTTTTGAGTGCATGAACGACAGAGGCTAACTCCAAATCATGAGTAGGGTAGTTTACTTCATGAGTTTTGAGTTGTCTCGAAGCATAAGCTACGACTCTACCATCTTGCATAAGCACGGCACCTAAGCCTTGATGAGAAGCATCACAATACACTTGGAAATCCAGGCAAACCTTTTGTCCTTCTTTAGCAATTCTGTCATAGGTTTAGCAACTTTTGAGAAATTTTCAATAAACCTTCTGTAGTATCCTGCTAAGCCAAGGAAACTACGAACTTCTTTCACATTTTTGGGTGATTCCCAATCATCCTTCTGAAACTTTAGCCGGATCAATCACACCATCCTTTGTCATAACATGACCAAGGAATCCAACTTTCTCTAACGAACTCACACTTGAATTTGGCATAAAGTTTATGTTCTCTCAATTTTTCAAGTATTAAGCGCAAGTGTCTTTCATGTTCTTCCTTGCTCTTGGAGTAGACTAGGATATCGTCGATAAAAACGACAACGAACTTGTCAAGAAATTCCATGAACACTTTGTTCATCATATTCATGAAATATCTTTGGAGCGTTGGTTAAACCAAAAGGCATCACAGTGTACTCATACAATCCATACCTTGTGGTGAATGCTGTCTTAGGTATGTCTTGCTCTCTTATCTTAAGTTGAAAATAGCGACCTCGCATCAATCTTGAGAATACACATGCTCCTTCTAACCGATCAAACAAGTCGTTGATTCTTGGCAAAGGATATTTGTTCTTGATGGTAACCTCGTTGAGAGAACGATAATCAATACATAATCTTTGTGTTCTATCCTTCTTCTCCACAAACAAAACCGGGGCTCCCATGATGAAGAACTTGGTTGTATAAACCCTTTCTGAATCGTTCTCCTAGTTGTTTCTTGAGTTCTTTCTTCATCCACCGACATTTTATATGGTCTCTTGGCTATTGGTCCGAACTGGTACCAAATCTATTAGAAACTCCACATCTCTATCTCTGGTGGCATTCTGTAATTCCTCGGGAATACATCCGGATACTCACACAATTGGCACATTGTCCATGCTAACCCCTTAAGAGAATTTAGCTTACTTCCTTTGAATTCAAAGTTTGACTTAAACTTTATTCTTTTTCCTTCGGGGTTGTGAGTGTAATCGCACGATTGGCACAATCTAATACTCCTTCATACTTAGCCATCCAATCCATTCCCAATATTACATCCAACCCTTGGGAATTCAATTATTAGGTTCACCGGAAACTTATGTTTTCCAAACTCTATGACTAAGTCATGACATCCGAGTTTACTATCATTTCTCCTGGCGAACTTACTCTTATAGGACACCCAATGGTTTCTCTTGGTAGTTCATTCTTTTCAACAAATGCTTTTGATATGAATGAATGAGATGCACCAAGATCAAAGAGTACAAACGCTGAAATTGAATTGAGTCTGAACTTACCAAAGAACGCATTAGGCTCCTCATAGACCTCCTCCACATTGATGTGGTTAACCTGTCCTTTCCGAAATGGATTTGGCTTGTTAGGTCCTTCAACTTTCTTTTCGTGGCACTCATTAGCATAATGCCCCGCTTCTTGCATTTGTAGCACTCAACCCGATGATGTCCTTTTGACATATTGACCTCCACCTCCACTACCATTTCCACCGTGGTGGCTCTTATGTCCACCCTTGTGGTTCTTGTATTATCATTGTCATGACTATGTTTGTTGTCATGACGGGTTGTGGTTGGTGCTTGTTGAACTTCCCATGTTTATGGGATCCGAGCCATCGTTATCATAATGAGATCGTTTGAGACGATCCCGAGTTGTGTTTGTCAGTGTTTCCTCTTCCTACTCTCGACTTGCTTCATTTTACTCTCAAAATAGCAGCCTTGTCACACAAGGACCGATAAGTTGGAACATATGCTACGATAACTGTAGGTTCAACTCATCATTCAAGCCTTCCAAGAATTTTCCTTTCTCTTGGCATCAAGATCAACCTCGTCCGGTGCATAGCGCCAGATTGTTGAATTCTTCACGTATTCTCGCCACACGCGATGGCGCCGCTTCAAGTTGTGAAACTCCTTCTTTTCGACTCATTATCCCCGACGAGATATGAGCGGTGCGAAACCCATCTTCAAATATGTCCCATGTCACTTCATCAATGGGAGTGGTGATTTGGAAGTTATCCCACCATGTGGCAGTGGTCCTTCCAACAGATGTCATGAATCGACTTTTTCAGCATCGGTGCGACCGTCACCAAGTCTTTGTTCACGTAACGCAACCAGTCATTGGCTGCCATGGGATCAGTTGTTGTTCGAAAACTTTCTTGGCCTCGACGCAGGAATCTGTGAGCATATCGAAACCCGAGGTTGTTGTTATTGTTGTTGTTGTTGTTGTTGGGGTCATTGTTGTTGTTGTTGTTATTCGGTTTTGGATGAACGTCGTCATCATTTGCATAAGTTGTGTTTGCGCATTCATCATTTGTTGCATTTCCGGGGTGATGTTGTTGGGGTTGGGGTTTGCGCGACGGGGAGGCATCTGTGGTTTATTCACATAGATAAGAATGAGATACCCATAGATGTTTTATGCACAATACAACTTAAACAAACACATATTAAGCAACACAAGAAAATAAAGTTCAACAACCACATAACAAGTTCATGAAGTGATACACACAAGCGGCAAGCCATCCACATGTCGGATGGTCCAAAACAAGTTCACAGAACAAGTATGAATAATAAAATAAACGAGTGGTCATGTCTACTCATCAACGTCAATCTCCTCCTCGACGAAGGTAAGACCTGCGTTCTCCATCGCGGTCTTGTTCTCCTCAATCGTAGTGGTCAAGGAATCGATCTTGGCCTTGAGAGCCCTCTTCTGGGAGCGAAGCCTCTCAATAACCATCTGCTTCGCTCAAGCTCAAGTCCTTAGACTTCACTCCTCGGTCATGTCCCGGATTCTCTTGTTCCTATCCGGACGCGTTTCTCTTGACTCTTGAATCTGCGGTCCTGGGTCTCAAATTTTGTCTCCATCTCTTTGATCATCTCATCTCACGCCAAAAAGCTTGTCCTTCTCACGGTTGCACTCAAGCTCGTCATTACCAAGCATGACGCTCATTCCGTCTGTATCTACGTGTCCGAGAAGAGTCTCCAAGTCCACGAAGATAAAGACGATCGGCTCGCGGTGCTCCTCGAGTCGTCCTCGAAGTCGATGGACTCTCCGTCAACATCACGCTCATCAAGACGTGAAAGTGAGTACCCTAACTTATGCGGAGGACGCTAACAGTCGTCCTATCAGTCTGCATGACTACCTCCATGCCTCTCTCCTCGCCATCGCATCAACTTGAAGACGATGGCCTGCAGAGGGCTCGATCAAGGCGTCTGGCTGGGTCACCTTGAAGCCCAGAGGTCCTTCCTCTCGAACTTGGTGAGTGGGTACACCGTAATGGTGGGAAGAGGAGGTCAAGCGAGTGGTAAGCTCAACGATACGGGGACCAAAACGAGTAACTCAAACTCCTCAACGGTCTTGATGGCAATGTGCATCTATTTATAAGATTAAAAAGTTAGAACAAAGCAATTCAAGATAAATCAAGACAACATTCATACATATCCATGAAACATAATTGTCACACAAGCCATGCATACATGAATTCATTACATCATTCAAGGTCCATACTTATTTAAATATCTTTTGAAAATAAGGTGATAAGTGGTGGTCCAACTAACGAAGTGTCATTACAGTACAATCTCACGGGACCTATTATTGAACACAATGTTCCTAGAGGCAATCCACCAATCTTGTTCCCTTGACTCTATCACTAAGTCTAAAACATCTCCCCTTATTTCTTGGTTGTTGTCTTCCAATTCTTGAGTAAGTTCCTTCTCTTTCTCTAAGTCCTTTTGGAGGTTGAGCATTCTGCACTTGACTCTAGCACTTAGTTCCTTGATAGTCCTCCAAGTCGCATCCTGGCCGACTCAAAGAATGTGGTGTGCATGGTAGTGTTGGTGTACATGCGTAATCCCTTTCTTTGTGGTTGTCTCCCTTGTTTTTGTACAAGTGTAGTTGCACCCACCAATACTCCACTCCTTCATCCATCACCGAAAGCCCTTGTACAGCTTCACCATGTGCATCCATTGCCTCCATGAGGTCCTTGAGAATATTGGGAAACTCAGTTTCACATTCCAAGGTCATGGTCATGAGTGGTCCCTTCTTCACAGCCTTCGTTGATGGAGTTCATCTACAAGGAAGTTGAAAGAGATTAGAAAAGTTTTACGAGAAGAATAGACAAGTGTAGAAGTAGTTGAAAAACTTTTTTTCCTTAGTGGTTTTTCCAAATCCTAGGGTCATAATCCTACAGCAACACAAAGGTTCGATACCATCTGTTAGACCCTCCTTTATAAAGGATAGGATCCCGTGATTGCAATGCTAGTCCTCGGATCAATGCTAGCATCCATGTTTAAGATGAAGTACCAGATACAAAGGTCGTTTATTACATTCATTCCGAGATAAACATAGTCTTTTACAACTCAGGCCATAGGCCTAATACAAGAGTTTTTAGGAATAAGTAAATAAACACAAGTCTTCATCTTCATGTGCCACGCAAGCATGTTGAGTGTAGACTCATGACTCCTACTCATCATCGGAGTAACTGCAACATCACAAGTTCTGACACAGAGGGTCAATACTTTGGAATAGTATTGGCAAGTGATACCTTAGTATATTTTAAGTGGTCTATAGTTCTATATGCATTTGGCTAGTGTAGCTTGGCTTGCTTTGCTTAAAATTAAGTTTTACTTATTAGTTGAAATTGCTAAGTTTTTCTTTGTCAAAACATTCCCAAGGAAACCATCAATAGACATTGAGGTCCTTCACCCTTGTTCACCCACAAATTTTTAATTTAGAAGTTGGAGTGATGAGATTCTTGTGGCTTCCATGTCTTGATGCTCAAGTGTCCATTTCCTTGGACAAGGCTAAGTACTTAGGTTTTCCATCTGCAGAGGTTGTGCACTTTCCCACTGACTTGGTTTCCCAAGACAGGACCTTTCAGAAGCCTTTCCTTAGTCAAATGGACGCGTTCCAACCTATCATCCCATCTACCACCAACTGTCCAAATGACTAAGTTCTAGCAACCTATATGATCATGGCAGAGCCCATATTGCCAAGTGGTTGCACTGTAAGCTTTCTCAACATTTGGCCTCCAAATCCCTTTGTGCCTGGGTGGCATACCACAAGTGAGATACACAACCCAAGTCCATGGCCTTGTGTAACCACTCAACATAACCCAATCATTCCATTCCACCCAGGAGGTTCATTTGACTTAGTTGTTTTATTAAGAAAATATAAGTCTCTTGACTTAGAATATTTTTATCATAAACCATATAGATGTTCACCACCCTTGTTTGCTAAGTAGCTAGGCTAAGCAGAATATGATAACTTAACTTAGGAAAGTTTTTCCCTAGCAATTCTACTATTTCCCTCTACTTAGGATTTCCCATCTTAGCACTAGGCAAAATATCATGCAATAATTTAGCCAAAATATCTAATGCTAGTACAAAACTTAGGATAGGAATATTCATGAAAATATCACTTGCCTTGGTAGTGTGGGGAGTAGCACTCTTCACAATCACAATCACAATCAAAATCTACACAAGAAATCAAACACACAATTACACACATTTAAACATAACCAAAACTATATGAATGCATGCATGCAAAAATCTACCATGTGTTAAATTTTGAAAAATTCTACCAAGTGTGTGTTCATGACATCAAGTATAACAGGTCACAAGTTTGACCAATAAACCTATTTGTCCATAACAAAATTTTATAAAGACATTTTTATATCTAAAATAGCCCTAAACTTGTTCCACAAATAAAACATTTTTAACTGTTACTATATGCTAAACCAAAGGTATATTCTGATAGGCCTTGTCTTGCTGAACTCAACGATATAAAGTTTGCAAAAAACCAACGTGTCGTTTGAAAGATACAAGCATTTGAAGTTTGAATCTAATTCAGATTTGAATTCTGTTTTTAATATAAACTTTGCCACGCGTCGCGCTGTGATTGGCGCGTACCGCTTCGGTTGGATCACGCTCTGCAGCCGCAGGATTTTAAACAGATCGTACGCACAGATCGCGTATCGCTTGGGATTAAGTGAGTCTATCCTAGCGCCGGATCAAGATCCAACGGCGCAACAGCGACCATGCTCTGGCGGCGCTGGCGGCGCGGCGCTGTTCGCCTACGGCGGTGCCGGCGTTCTGACCATTCCGGGATGCAAGGATGTGCTTACCAGATCCGCGGCGTCTTGGAACTCGACGTGGTACTGCTCGCGAAGGCGCTGGAGATGGGCTCTAGACCTCGTCGAGTTTCGTCAGCGTCGTAGGTTGTCGGAGTTGCTGCCGATGTTCGCGTCTGAGCACGAACCAATGGGTTTAGAGGATGCGCAGGACAACTACGAACACGCCGGGTGAATAAGAAAGGGCGCCGAAACTTCATCGAATTGCTCGCCGAGTTCGCGAAAATGTCGCCACGGTTGTCGTTATGGCGTGGTTCCTCGTCGCTAGGTCAAAATAAGGACACCGCCGATCGCGATGACGACGAGGATGCTATGCGTGTCAACCAGAGGGCAAGGGTGGTGGTTACTTATGGAGAGGTCGCCGGAGTTCGTGAAGAAGATGGTGGCGACCGTCGACGTTGCCAACGCTAGGGTCATCGAAGACAAACGGCGAGTGTCAAGATGCGTATGAGTTCACCGAGTAAGATAGGGTGAATGGGAGACAGAGGGAACTCAAGCTCACCGGAATTGATCGCCGGAGGGGCTCTGTCGTGCGACTCATGGAGGTTTGGGGGCAGCCTGGGGCGTGAGTGTGCGATTGATCGGGGAAAATGACCGTGGGGTGATGGGGATCTTATAGCACGAGAGTCGACAAGAAACGCTGCGTTTAATGGCCCAATTAAGCCGCCGCCATCACCGCCATCATCGCTCCCGCGTGGTCGCGGGCGGAAGTTTGGGAAGACGATGCCCGGCGCGAGATAGGGCCCGCCACCGTAATGCGCTAAGTGAATGTGGGGTCCGTCATCGGCTCAAGGCGTCAAGCGTGAGAGGAGGAAAATAAATGCCCGGGTGGGCTTGCTGGGCTGGATTAGTTGCTGGGCCAGATCCTGGCCGCATGGCCTTTTCCATTTCTTTGCCCTTTTCTTTTTCTGTTTCTTATTTTCTGAATTGATTTTGATATGAATTCAAATCCTTTTTTAATCTCAAACAATTTTGGGGATCTTTGTAGGGTTTTGTGGTTTCAAAAGCAGTCATTTAATCAAGTGGTTACCCTGTAAGGTTTGGTCAAGCTTGGGTTTCAAAAATAAAGAGAGATTTTGCTATGGTTTGCATATATTTGGATTTAGGGTTTTTTGAAATCATTTCTAAACTTTGAATTTTGGTTAAAAGCTTCACATAAACATTCCAACCATGGAATCAAGTAAACAAGTACCTAGTCTTCCAAATTTTCAAAGTGTGATGGTCATTTTGGAATCAATTGTCCACATGAAATCACAGACTCAACTTCTGTTTTCTAAGTGATTTTTGATAAACCCTAAATGAATGAATGATGCACAGATGATATGAAGGAGTTTTGAAACTATGATTTTTGGGATGTTACACTAGGTCATTTGAATCTTGCCGTATGGCGTTGCTATATTTCCTTTCTTTCTAGATGGAATGGCTCTGATGTACTCTTGTATGGTGGCTTGCATACATACTCATTTGTGTATGTAGTTGATCCTTCACTTACGCCGCCTGCATCGGGTCCCGATGAGTTGGAAGTGGTTGGGACGGCCGAAAGGTCTACCCGTGAGTGGCTTTTGGGGCCCCACCGTACTATTTCAACCACTACCGCTCATCCAGGCTTGTATCTAGGAGCGTAATTCACCGAGGTAGTTACAATTAGGCATGGCTTATGCTAGCGGCCCAGGCGTTCCTTTAACACAGAATACAAACTCCATGGACTCACAAGTCTCCCTCTCATTTCGCATCGTTGACATCCGCAAACAAAAGATCAAGGTATCAACTGGATATAAACGTGTCTAAAAGGTGTTGAAAGCGTTCCCCGTTACAGCACGGTTCTGCTGACTCCTAGCATATGATTTGCAAGCATATAACTTTCATGGACTAGTCACAATAGTTCAGGATTATTAAGTGCACAGAATAAAGTGTGCCATCAAGTTCGTGAGAGCTTTACTAACTAACTTTCTCAAAACAGACAAACATTTTATTTTGGAAGAAAACACGGCATATTGAATATGCACTGAAGTAGCAAATGATGCTAGCAGGTAGGTATGGTGGACACAGCTGGCAATATTGGTTTTGGGGAGTTGGAAGCACAGGTAGAGCACATACTCGGTGCAAGTGAAGGCTAGCAATAGAGAGGGAGCGACAAACGAGAGAGCAATAACTGTCATAATCATGCTTGCAACAAAACAGGACTAACTATGGCATGAAAGTGATACAAGAACTCTAAGGCAAAATAAATCATCAAGGCTTATTGACTATTGATTAGTAATATGCATGCGTGAGCATGTGCCAAGTCGATTCACATGAACAGTCAGAGGAGGATACCACAATATCATACCAAAGTATGAATAAAACAATGAAAGCAAACATTCATATGACATGCTACAAACTATTAGCAAGCTGGAGCTAATCATAGACAAGCAAGAACTACTAAGCATCCATAATAACATACACCTTA
Organism: Avena longiglumis; assembly: GCA_030063025.1. Classification (NCBI taxonomy): domain Eukaryota; kingdom Viridiplantae; phylum Streptophyta; class Magnoliopsida; order Poales; family Poaceae; genus Avena; species Avena longiglumis. The sequence goes on from CP125974.1 coordinate 559,637,104, forward strand.
CACAAACAGGCTAAGCATGCTCACAATGATGAGTATATGTACAAAAATGAAACAAATAGAGTTCGTTACCAGCCTCTTACCACACCTCGAGTTGTCTTAATCTTTATTATTGCTCTTCACTTGTGTGACTTGAATAATTAACATGAAAACCAATATCCACTGAGGACGGCTGAAACCTGCGAAGAACTCACAAAACCAAAGAAGAAGAACAAATATTTTTGGTGTTTTCGATTTTTTAGAAACAAGCAAACAAAGAAAAACCAAACAAAGCAAAATTCAAACAAAACAAAGAAAACAAAGCAAAATCTTTTTGGATTTTTCTTTTAAGGCAAACCAAAGCAAAGAAACAAACCAAGAGAAACAAAGAAAATATTTTTGGTATTTTTGGGTTTTTAGAAAGAAGCAACAAAACCAAAAAGAAAGCGAAAACAATGGATATACAAAGAACCGACCGAACATGATATATATATGAGTGTGATGTCGGTATACCTCCCCCCCCAAGCTTAGGATTTTGGCCTAAGTGGGGCTCAATCCCATGGTGACCAAGTAGATGCACCTCCATAGTATGTCGAGGAAGCTCCCTCGTCCTGGTACGAGCTCGAAGCCTCCCATGTGTAGTGTACAGCGGGGTCATAAGCGGGCGCTCCCCCCTGATAGTGCCCGTGGAAGTTAAGAGAACGCAACAACTCATCCATCTCTGCCTTCGAGCGTGACCAAGGTCCCTGAGAAATACTGAACAAAGTGGTTTGGGGTAGAGGGATCTCTCTCTCTCTTCCCCGTCAGTAAACAACATTCTATAAACCAAGTTCTCAAGAGTAGAGCTAGAGGTAACAAAGTGGTGTGCCTTCATGGCAGCAAGATCAAGTCTCTCAGGAGCCAAAACTGTATCATGTGGATCAACAACAATGCCCAAGGCAGCAGCGATACGAGTAGCAATAATTCCCCCATAAATGGGTCCTCTAGCAGCTAAACGACGAGCAATGAGGGAACCAAGATTATACTTATCCTCACCATAGAGCGCAACAGCTAAGAAGGCCAATTGATAGTTGGATATATTACTAGTGTTCTCCCTACCAAGAACACTGGTGGTAAGATAGTAGGTGAAGTACCTGATGGCTGGGAGTTGAATGTTCTTTATCTTCCCTCGTTGAGCTTTGCGGTCATCATTAGTGGTTATTCCTCAGTATAGTTCCAGCAAATCAGCGGGAAGAGCTGTAATCTTCTTTGATGACCCCTTTGTACTAAGTCCCAAGGCCTTGCAAAAATTCTTCAGTGTCATAGAATGAGCCCTGCCATAAAGTCTGAAAGACACAGAAGAATTGCACAAATTATTGGTGAGGAGAAACTCTCCACAAATGTTTTAGTAAGTGAAGCATATTGTGCACTCTCATCCTGCATGAAACTTGTTAGACCATCCCTCTCAATAAAAGCTATGAAATCATTAAGAATCCCAACAGCTCGCAAGAAAGTTTGACAAGGAAAGGTGGAGGGGTGCGCATCCCCTTCATCCCCCTCGTCACCAAACCGTGGAGTGATGAGATCCTCATTGTATGAGGGTCTGGAGCTTGTAGATGACCTTGGGAGCCTTGCCCTTCTAGGTGCATCACTCTCAAAAATGTCACCAAAGGTGTGGTGGTCCATGAATTGCTTTTGCTGAAATTTTAAACAACCATCAAACCAAGTGATTTCTAAGTTGATAAATGATGAGCAACTACTATAGGAACTTGCTAGAGGACTACACATGCATCAAAACAAAGTTTCTAATCATAGAACAAGCATGCAAGCTCAAACAACCTGTCACCTACAGTAGCAAAATACTCAAGATACAATCTACCAATCACAAATCTAATTAGACAAGTGGAGGAGGCACATACCAAGGAGCAAACCCTCCAAAAATCAACACTTGAGATGGGCTGAACAAGGAGATCGAAAATCGCGAGCAAGAACAGCAAGAAATCGAGCTTGAGCAAGTTTTCCGGTGTTTTTCGGGAGAGAGAAAGAAGATGGCTTTGAGGAGGCAGCCTAGAGGGGCCCATGTGGGCCAGACCCCCCCTAGGCGCCAGCAGTGGTGGGCTCGCGCCTACCACAAGTGTGGGGCCTAGGGGTGCCCCCCTGGGTCACCTCTGGTACCTCTTTGCCCCTTTTTAGAGGAAAAAATTATTTTGAATTTTCTGGGATTTTTCGAGAAACTTTATTTTTGGCCAATTTTTAGGGTATGAAAATTGATTTTCTCGCAGAAACAGTTTTTTTCAGAAGAAGCAAAAGCAAACCAAAAGCCAGACTACAGGAGCTCTAAGAAACTCAAACAAGCAAACAACTAGCAAAACTAAAGCTAAGGCAAAGACTAGGAAGGAGAAAGGAAAAAAGAAAGCAAGTATAACCATAGTGGAAGCATTATTTTGTTCATTAAAATCCTTCTGTTAACAAGGTTGATCAAGTATTGTTACCAAAACAATCTTATATGAAGCAAAACTTTGCGTTCCACAAGGTGATTATGTTATATCATACTTGATAGCAATGGTCCCAATCATAATAGTTTCAAAAATTTCTTATGGAATGGGACAATATATTTATCCAACCTTGACGCCTTCAATATTTTCAATGGAATTCAGGCAATAGCTCTTAACAAACTTCTTGGGTAAATAGACAGTGTGCTCTTTGTCATTAATATTGAATGTTACTTTTCCTTGATTGCAATTGATGACAACACCTGCAGTATTAAGAAAAGGTCTCCAAGAATAATAGACATATTATCATCTTTAGGCATTTCAAGCATAACAAAATCAGTTAGAACCATGAAATTATGAGCTAATTGAACAGGAACATCCTCACATATACCAACAGGAATAGTAGTTGACTTATCAGCCATTTGCAAAGATATATCAGTTGGTATCAACTTTTCTAGCTGGAGTCTCTTATAGAGAGAAAAAGGCATAACACTAACTCCAGCTCCCAAATCACATAAAGCAGTTCTAACATAATTATTCTTAATGGATCAAGGAATAGTTGGTATACCTCGATCACCAAGTTTCTTTGGAACCTTACCATTGAAGGAGTAATTAGCAAGCAAAGTAGAAATCTCCTCATTAGGAATCTTCCTTTTATTAGAGACAATATCCTTCATATATTTTGAATAAGAAGGCAACTTAATAGCATCAGTCAAAGGAATTTGCAAAGATAAAGGTTTCATCCACTCACAAAACTTGTTGTAGTGTTCTTCCTCCTTTGACTTGTGTTTCTTACCTAGAAAAGGTATAGGTTTCTGCACCCAAGGTTCTTTCTCTTTACCATGTTTATTAGCAATAAAATCTTCCTTTGTGTACCTAGTGTTCTTAGTGTGTTTTTCAGGTTCTTCCTCAAATTCCTCCTTATCAGGAGACTCATCAATATTACCACTCTCAGTTTCAACATCAGAGACAAATATACTATTAGGATCTACAGTAGGTTCAAGTGGTTCCTCAACTTTCTTATGTTTCTTTTTCTTCCTCTTACGAGGACTACCACTATCCTCAACTTGTTTGGAATCCTGCTCTATTCTTTTATGGTGTCCTTCAGGATATAAAGGATCTTGAGTAGCTGCACCACCCCTAGTTTTAATTCCATAAGCATGTTTATTTCCTGAAGCACTAACTAGCATATCTTTTTGTACCTTAGCAAGTTAATCAAGTTGGTTTTGAACCATTTGAAAGTGTTTACAAAACATTTTAATATCATTAGAAGTTCTTTCCACAATATCTTTCAACTCATGGATAGCTCTAGAGTTTTCCAATAAATGATTCTGAACTTGTTTATTAAAATGACCTTGTTTAACAATAAAAATGTCAAGTTCCTCTAAGCATTGATCAGGAGGCTTACCATAAGGAATATCACCTTCATCAAAGTATTGGAGAGAGTGTACCTCAATAGTAGATGAGTGGGGAATTGGCTTGCATAATTCTTCTATATGAGGTAGATTCTTCACGTCTTCAGCTCTAATACCTTTCTCCATTAGACACTTTTTAGCTTCCTTCATCACTTCATTATTTAATGCAATAACTCCCCTCTTCTTTGTTGTTGGTGTTGGAATTGGTTCAGCAGTAATAGGCTCAGGTGTATTCAGCTCATATGAAGTCCAATCATCACAATTCTTGCTTATCTTGTTCATTAATTCTTTAGCATCTGTAGGAGTCCTTTTCCTGAAAACACAATCAGCAAAGCTATCTAGGTAGGTCCTAGCATCATCAGTTAGTCCATTATAATAAATATCAAGCAACTCATTCTTAGGTATTGGACATCCAGGATATGCATGAATCAAGGAACATAATCTTTTCCATGACTCAGGCAATTTCTCTTCTTCTTCCTGTTTAAAATCAAAAAGTCTCTGCAAAGCAGCATGTCTAGCACTGGGAGGAAAATATTCATGGAAGAAAGAAGCAATCAAGCAATCAGGGCTATAAATGGAACCAGGAGGTAATCTATTAAACCAAGCCCTAGCTTCTCCTTTTAATGAAAAAGGGAAGATCTTAACAACAAAGTACTTGCGCATTTTAAAATCATCAAAGAAAAAACACTCATAGTAGAAAGCTCATTCAGATGAGCCACAACACTCTCGTTTTCAGTACCACAAAAAGGTTCTTTCTCAACAATATCTAAATAAGATAAATCAAGAGAGAAATCATAATCTTTATCTTTAATATCTATGGGAGAGGTGGCAAACTTAGGATCATAGGACTTCTTGCGTATAATAGTATGTCTAGCAAGAAGACTCTTAATAGCACTAGCACCATGTGTGTTTCGGCACTCTTCAACAAATTCATCAGTGAGCTCTATGTAACCATCATTAATATCAAAACTCTCACTAGACTCAGGTGAGCTAACAGGTGTAACAATGTCTTCACTACGAGTTTTGGTATTTCCTAGACTAGCCATAGTAGCATCTAGAAAAGGACCTAATGAACCACTCGCATCAAGAACAGTAGAAGTAACATCATGAGTATCAAAAGCAGTTTCAGATTCAGCAGTAGTAGTAGTGTGTGTAGCATGAGTATGTGGTGGTTGTGTGACAAGCTTACTTATAACAAACGGTGAATCAAGAGCAACAGAGGTGTTTAGGACTGCACCTCTTCTTGTAGTGGATGGTAAAATAGGGAACTTTCCATCATGAGACTTCCCCATGATGAAAGGAGTAGCAGTGAACAATAATAGATCCAAGTGAACTTACAAATAAAGCTATGCTCCCCGGCAACGGCGCGAGAAAATAGTCTTGATGACCCACAAGTGTAGGGGATCGCAACAGTCTTCGCGGGTAGTATTACCCAATTTATTGATTCGACACAAGGGGAGACAAAGAATACTTGCAAGCCTTAACAACTGAGTTGTCAGTTCAGCTACACCTAGAAATAGTTCTTGCTCATAGAAGTTTATTAGTAGCAACAGTTGTAGTAGCAACAACAAAGCAACAGTGAAACAATAGCAATAGTAACAGTAACGATAACAGTAGGATTCAAGTGCGGTAGGCATAGGGATGGATGGACGGGCGTTGCATGGACGAATCTAAATATGTACCTTCAAGATATAGGGCATTGCAGATAAATAATAACAAGCATCCAAGTACTAAACAATCCTAGGCATGTGCTCCAAATATAGTCATACGTGCTCGCAATGAGAATTTGCACAACATCTTCTGTCCAGCCAACCCATGGCAGCGGGGCCTCTAGGGAACTACTGGCAATTAAGGTGCTCCTTTTAAAAGAACACCGGAGCAAAGCATTAACACTCCGTGAACACATGTGATCCTCACACCACAGCCATTCCCTTCGGTTGTCCCAATTATTGTTACTTTGGGGCCTTTGTATCTGGACAATGATATATGTACACAACTTGCAGATAAGATCACAAACAATACTATCATAATGATTCAATAATAAGTTCAGATCTGAGATCATGGTACTCAGGCCCTAGAGACAAGCATTAAGCACAACAAGTTGCAACAAAGTCAAATAGCACTAATAGAGATACTAGACACTATGCCCTAAGAATCATATTCGATTACATGATATAACTCATCCAATCCCTACCACCCCCAAGCCTGCAACGGGGGATTACTCACTCATGGATGAGGGAAACATCGGTGGTTGATGGATATGCGTTGGTGATGACGATGGCAATGATCCTCTCCAAATTCCCCGTCCTGGCAGGGTGCCAGAACGGAGTTTCTGGATCCGAATCTTGGTTTCTGGTGGCGGCGGCGGAGCGGAACTCTTTCTGGAAAACTATCGACCCCCCTATTTTTAGGTTAGAAGGCAACTTATAGGCGGAGGAGGCCGAGGCTGCACAGGGTGGAGACCTCCCAGCGCGACCAGGTGGTGGCCCGCCTTACTGTGGGCCCCAGGCCTCCTCTCCGTCTCCCCTTCTGGCTCCGTGGATCTTCTTGTGAGAAATATTTTTTGGCATATTTTCCGGGATTTTTCCCGATAGTTCATTTTCTGCACAAAAACAAGACACCAAAGTAATTCTGCTGAAAACAGCGTCAGTCCGTGTTAGTTGCATCCAAATCACACAAGTTTAGAGGAGAAACAATAGCAAAGTGTTCGAGAAAGTAGATACATTTTGGACGTATCACCCAGCATGCCATGTTTGTTTATCTAAGGAGAACACCTCTAGTGAACTATGGACCCTGGTCCAATCTTTACCATTGATACATCTTCCACTGTTACTGTTTACTTTCTACAAACCACTATTACCTTCAACATGATCTGTGGGAAAATGATTTGTGGGTTTCAACATGATCTTGAGCTTGTACTCAAGAAACTATGTATCTACTAGGTACAGAGGTGCTACCCTCTGGGAATGTGCCCGGTAACCTAGCAACTATGGTTCTGTTCGTCTAGCAATACTAGATAATAGGCTCATGATGTTGGTCTAAAGCCAAATATCCTAGGGATGGTACTTACATAATCTTCTATGTGGATCTGTGAGTTTTCTCTTTTCTAATTCTCCTCCTAGATACATGATTGAGATCAGATACTATGATTGACTCCTGAGGAGGAAGTTCTTGACCCAGCCTATGATGCAAAGGTTGAGGCACCATTGGTTAATAAAAAAAATTATTTAGTTTTAGTGGCTTTCATTCTCTGTGATGAGCTGGCATACCATTCCTATGCAAACTAAGATAAGTCTCCTTCTAATCCTCCTAGACAACCTCTAGTTGAAGGGTAGATGGATTTGGATGATTTGTGACATAGCCATTATTTCTTTTCAATCTGATGATACAAGCTAATAAGAATAAGTGCATCATGATCTAATTTATATCCTGGACTTGTACCTGTTGTTGGTGGCCTATTGGGGATCATGGTCTACTACTACTTGTGATGCTATTGATCCTGATCTCCTCCTCCTTGTGGTGGTGTTGATCTTGATCTACTTCTCCTTGTGATGCTGTTGATCTTGATCTACTCCTCCATGTGCTCACTTGATGTTTTCTTGGATGGCTTAAGTAAGCAACCAGATATTGATTAGGTGGTGGATTTGGTGGGATGATCTAAGTATTCTTGGTTTGATGATAAGATGATGAGATGGGGAATGTGCTCTGAAGTGTGGAGGTGAAATGGTAGCTTGTTGTTACGGCTGGTTCACCCCTTTGTGTACATAAGTTGGCTTTCTTGTCTCCTTCCTGGACTGCTGCTGTGTTGACAGCACACCCATATGCATGGTTGTGTGAGCAGCTTGCTTGCTTGCTGTGACTCATGGATCAGATCAAGTAAAAAGCTTGATATTTCCTGATGTTTTACCTCTTTACCTTCTAATCTGGCTTTGGTGAAACTTGCCCCTAAGCCAATGATGTTGTACTGAGGCCACTACCTGATTAAGAACAGATACTATGATTTGGCCCCTTTTTAATAAATACTCAATGATGAATTCAGGCTCTAGCAACTCTAGGCCAAATCTGAGAGTACAATAATAAACTAACCCCCTTATTCTTGTACTGTTATTAGTCTGCTGTTTTGTTTTGCAGAAATCAGGATCAAAGGGATAATGAGAAGATCAAGAATTAGATAGAAAATATAGTTTAGGTTTTATCCTATTATTATCTTGTAAGGACAATGTAATATATTCATGTACAGAATTTAAGAATCCTTGTAGCATTATTGATGTATTAATTATTATTTCTTTTCCTTTGTATAATATTGTTATTTCCTTTTCTATTATTATTCTGTACTAGCATTCTTTCCTATTTGTATAAATGAAAGTACTTTGTACCCTTTATATTAATGTAATAAAGTATTGATTTGTACTTTTATTGTATTTTATTATTTCCAGAGTGTAGTACTACTTTATTATAGAATTTCTATTCCATTTCTTATAAGCATTAAATATTCTATAATTTATTCTATATTTCTTTTTTAAAATTCATTTGATTAAAAAAAATTGAAAGTCAAATACATGTTTGAATAACTTCTCCCTTAAAGACAAGAATTCTCCAAAGGTCATGTCGAAATCCCTCGCACTGGTCCTGATGTTTCTATCAGGACAAGAGAGATCCCGATCCCTCTATAGTCTCTTTAGCTTTGCACGAAAATTCCCTGGATTTTCTGATGTATGAATGCAATGCACATACCTGTGTCCCTTATAATTCTAGGTGCTAATCATGGGATGTTACAGACTCTCCCCCTTAAAATAAACTTCGTCCTCGAAGTTCGTATACTCATGTTTCGGAGTAAGGAATTGTCTCGCAAAGATTACGATATGTCTCAACTTCATAGTAACCTCAATGGGAATAATTGTAATATCCCATATCCAAATCTTCTCCTTGAATCCTCATCATACTCAACAATCTTTAACTTTGTGTCTCCAATACTCCATTTTTTTACTATAGTCCCTTAGGGATATTTCCTTATTATAAACTCCTCAATCTGGGGTATCCTAATCCAACTCCTTTACTTGATCAACAAACCTCCTTGCTATACTATACAAGGTTTAGGAAGTCTCACTAACATAGGATTTTAACTCCATTAAACAATAACTATAATCAAAAGACTAACTTTTGATTTGTGATGGTATGGTTTATACTGGTAGTCCTTCGAAAGATTGGATTTGAACTCATTTAGTCCATACCCATTGGAATTTCCTTGTTTCTCTATACATGTCTAATTTGATGTGATTATTCACTCTTAAAGATCACTTAAGAGTTGTTTCCTCTTAGGATTAGCTTGTTAGAATTAATCTATTATATTTCCTTCAAGCTTTTACCTTAGCAGGCTTTAGATAATCTTTTGTTATTATCTTAAGTACTTTTATAATAATGACTTTCTTTTAACCTTATGAAAATAAGGCTTACTGTTGTTGCAGGTTAGTCCTTCTTCTCCAACCTTTATTTGGAAAGTTAGATAATGATACTTTCATTTCTAATGTTTACTCTCCCCCTTAGGGTTTACTAATAGTCTTTAAATTGTCTATATAGTATTTATTGGCTTTATAACTAGAATGTTGGTCTCTATTCAGCTTATCCTTTACCTAATTAGAGTCTTATGAAAGATTGTACGGTGCATCCACAAAATTGTGGATCTCCAAAACAAATCTTTCAGCATTATTTGTCTTACTTACTATTGGACATTTTCGCTTGGATAGGCCTGACTCTGCGAAGCATCTTGAAAGACGGTCACTTAAGTTTTATACTCCTTTAGGTCTTACTTATCTTAGGCCAAATTTTATGCTCTTTATGCAACTTCTAAGAAGATCTGGTTAACTATGTCAACCAACACCGGTTGCGGACAAGATACCAACTGTGGATCAAATACCAGGGGCTGGAAGCCTAATGAGGATTGGATCCGAATTAGACTAGGCTTAGGCTACTAATGGGCTATTAATGTAGAAGCCCACTAGGTACGCCTATATAAGAGAGGGTGGGGCGAGCTGACCAGGGTTAGACCTCAGATCATTCCCAGCCGCCACTCCTCACGTCATGTTGCCACGCGACCTAGCGATCCGGCTGCGATGCTTCCACCCTGTACGTGTGGATACCTCGGAGGCGTTGCATCTGTAGTACTTGGACGAGCCGCGCAAGGGGAGCTTCTCGTGGGACGAGGACAAGGAGGATACGTGGAATGTCTGCAATGCCTCGATGCGCTTCATCAATTCCGCAACTGCGCGTCTAGTGGTAATCCCGTGATCTATGAAAACAGTAATCCTGGTATACGCGGTAGATTTTTTTTGATTTGCACTAGTGTAGCCTACCCGTATCCCTACACTAGCTGACATGGGTAGATGAGCCGTCACATCGAAGATTCCGATATGGACAGATTCAATCTGACTACGGAAGAGTACGATGGAAGATTCAACATTTCTCCGGCTTACAAGTCAAAGACGGAGAAAGCCTTGCAGGGTTCTTTGGGAGGACTACAAGACGATTTGCCGACATCCATCTAGATGGAGCATTCCACGTGAAGAGGCAAGACAGCGAAAGATCTCGGAGTTCTCCGGGGGCTACTGTTGGGGATATGCTATATGGGTATTCTTATAGCATGTCTCTTATCCGGCTAACCCGGGTGGCCCACAGTTGGTAGCATGGCCTATGGCCTGCTGGGCGACCCAGTTAGATGGATCCAGAAGGGAGGCCCATGCCGGATAAAGGAAGGCTACGGTTGAGTTACTAGTGTACCCGAAGCCTTGGAGTGCAACATACACAAGACTAGTAATAGACAATGTAGGACTCTATAACCTGTCCGGCTAGGACTTTTCCCTGTAACCCTAGGACCTGGCGACTATATAAGTCGGGCCTATGTGAGCCTTTAGGGCACAATCTCATACGATAACTTAGACTCTCTAGTCACCTCACACAGCAAACCAATCCCTATAACTCGTCATATTGCCCTTATAGTGATTTATAGCAGGAGTAGGATTCCGCCATCGTTGTGGGATCTGAACCTAGGTAAGTTGTGTTACCTCGTACCCGTCAACCGTTCGCCTTACCCCACGTCTCTAAACACGCACTGTGAGGACCCCTCCATGGCGTACTCATCGGCAATACCACGACAGTAATAACTTCCAATACTCAAGAAAACTATTGGGTTATCTCCCAAGAAGTACTTTTCTTTACCGCATTTAAGTTAGGTTTGATAGTTTGAGAAGATGCTCACATAAGAAATATGAATTGAAGTAAAAGAGAGCATCAAGAAGCAAATATAAAACAAATTTAAGTCTAACCCACTTCCTATGCATCGGAATCTTGTAAAGAAACAAGTCATGAAAGCACAAACCAACAAGCATACGAAAACAAAACAAGTGCAACTTCAAAATTTTCAACATAAAGATGGGAAACTTAATATTGTTGAGATGCATAAAACCATGTTTCCCTCTCTCATAATAACTTTCAGTAGCGTCATGAATAAAATTAACAATATAACTATCACATAAAACATTCTTATCATGAGCCACATGCATAAAATAATTATTACTCTCCACATAAGCATAGTCATCCTTATTAATTGTAGTGGGATAAAATTCAACAAAATAGCTATTATTATTATTATTATTATCATCACCATAATCATCAAATATAGGAGGCATATTGTAATCATAATTAATTTTCTCCTCAATAGTAGGTGGACTAAAAATATCATATTCATCATTGTAATCATCATATATTGGAGGTTTGGTATCATCATAAGCAATAAAATACCAATCTTCCAAAGTTGGGGAACTAAAAAGATCATTTTCATAAAAACTAGCTTCCCCAAGCTTAGAGTTTCCATAGCATTAGCAATAATGTTGTTCAAAGAATTCATACTAATAACACTGCTATTAGCATGCAAATAAAGTTCCATAGGTTTTTAAATTTTCTATTCAAACACTTCATGTCCTAACTATTTTTGTTGTTGTTTTCCATTAAGCCTAACTAGTGAAAATAAAAACAAGAAACAAAAAGACAAAATTGCAGAGTCTAAAGGAAACAACTTTGAGCACTCACACACCAAGAGGATGTGAGTACCTTTTACCTTACCTCCCGGCAACGGCGCCAGAAAAGAGCTTGATGTCTACGCATTTCTATTCTTGTAGACAGTTGTTGGGCCTCAAAGTGCAGAGGTTTGTATAATAGCAGCAAGTTTCCCTTAAGTGGATTACCCAAGGTTTATCGAGCTCAGGGAGGAAGTGGTCAAAGGTATCTGATACGTCGAAAACGTATCTATAATTTTTGATGCTCCATGCTTGTTTTGTATCATTTGTCTTATGTTTTGTCTACACTTTGAGGTGTTTTTATATCTTTTCTGAAACTAACCTATTAACAAGATCCCACAGTGCCAGTTGCATGTTTTCTTCTGTTTTTGGTTCCAGAAAGGCAGAAAATCAATATTCTCGGAATTGGACGGGACAAAAGCCAAAGTTATTATTTTCCCCGGAGCAACACGGAACCACGAAGCAGAGCCGGAGGGGGGCCATAGGGTGGCCACCCCCCTAGGCACGGGCAAGCCCTGGAGGCGCCTAGAGGGGGTGTGGGCCCTCTGGACCCCCACCGACCTTGATTCCTGCGCCTATAAGAAGCCCCCGGGGAGAAAACCCTTGATAATCCAGAAGAAATCCACGAAAACCTCTGTAGTGACGTCGCCACCGAAGGGGATATTCGAGGGACAGAAAGTCTCTGTTCCGGCACCTTGCCGGGACGGGGAAGTGCCCCCGGAGCCATCTCCATCGATCTCCATCGACATCTTCATCACCGTTGTTGATTCCCATGATGATGAGGGAGTAGTTCTTCCTCGAGGCTAAGGGCTGTACTGGTAGCTATGTGTTCATCTCTCTCTATGCATGATCTTGTGGTCATGAGCTTTGTAATCAAGTAGATCTACCTTGCTACTCAAGTGCTTCATTAGATCTCTGCTCTCCCCATGTGTGTGAAAGTGACAGCGTGCATGCCATGGTGGCACTTAGGCTTGAGTCTACATAAATACTCTTTGTGCTTTAATAGATCTATGATTTTCCCCACGTGTGTGAAAGTGACAGCGGGCATACCGTGTGTGGCACTTTGGCTAGATTGAATTTTTTTTATGAGTTATATTTGGAGTTGGATGTCTCTATGAAATTGTGGTGTTTGTTGGAACCATCTAGTGCTCAAGGTGACAGTGTGAGGTTATCTAGATTGGGGAAGGCGGACTTTGAGGAGTGCTGTTATAGCCCTACCAATGATTAGAGTGTTCAACCGGAGAGTAGTATCATGAAGAGAGGATATTTATATGAGAGAGTGTTCACTAGTGAAAGTATGATCCCTAGGCCTTGTTTCTAAGCATTGAAACACCGTTTGCTACTAGATCTGCTGCATGTTTGCTTGCTTCCAGCTTTGTTCCGTTTGCCAGGGAGGTTTTGGGTCCTTTACCTTACCTCACCATCAAGCTCTTTTCTGGAACCGTTACCACTTGTACTTCACTATCTCTTCGCCGAACTAGTGCACCTATATACCTGACAAGTGTATTGGGTGTGTTGGGGACACAAGAGACTTCTTGTATCTTGATTGCAGGGTTGCTTGAGAGGGAATATCTTTGACCACTTCCTCCCTGAGTTCGATAAACCTTAGGTAATCCACTTAAGGGAAACTTGCTGCTGTTCTACAAACCTCTACACTTGGAGGCTCAACAACTGTCTACAAGAATAGAAGTGCGTAGACATCAGTATCCCTCTCAAGCAACCCTGCAATCAAGATACAAGAAGTCTCTTGTATCCCCAACACACCGAATACACTTGTCAGGTCTATAGGTGCACTAGTTTGGCGAAGAGATAGTAAAATACAAGTAGTATGAATGATTATAAGTGGTAACGGTGCCAGAAAAGAGCTTCTGACGGGGAGGAAAAGACTAAAGGCAAAAGGATGAAAGCAATCAAACATGTAACAGATCTAGTTGCAAACGGTGTTTCAAAGTTTAGAAACAAGGCCTAGGGATCATACTTTCACTAGTGAACACTCTCAATAAATATATTCTCTTCATGATACTACCCTGAACTACTCTCTGACTGGACACTCTAATCCATGGTAGGGCTATAACATCACTCCTCAAAGTCCGCCTTCCCCATCTAGATAACCCCACACTGTCACCTTGATTGCTATATGATTCCAACAAACACCACAATTTCATAAAGACATCTAACTCCAAATATAACTCATGATAAATATTTATGAACTTTTTCTGGATTTTTGCCCGCATTAGGGTTTACGTCTCGGGGAGATGTATATATAGGCGAAAGGGCAAGGTCGATGGAGGCCCAGGGGGCCCACACCGCCTGGTGACGTGACCAGGGTGGGCCCGCGCCACCCTAGGGTGTGGCCACCCTGGTGTCCTCCTCCGTATCCCCTTCGGGCTCCGCGAGTCTTCTAAAAAAATAGTGACTTTGGCTTTTGTCCCGCCCAATTCCGAGAATATTCATTTTTTAGATTTTCTGAAACAAAAAACAACAGAAAACAGGCAACTGGCACCGCGGCATATTGTCAATAGGTTAGTTCCAAAAAGTGTATAAAAATACCTCAAAGTGTAGACAAAACATAAGATAGATGATATAAGACAAGCATAAAGCATAAAAATTATAGATATGTTTACAACGTATCAGTTTACGACGTATCAAGCATCCCCAAGCTTAACTCCTGCTCGTCCTCGAGTAGGTAAGTGATAAAAAGAATATTTTTTGAGGTGACATGCACCATCAGAATCTTGATCAAGATATTGTAAAGCATTGATAGCTGGGATCAAAGTACTCAAATATAAGCATGAAAGATATAGTGCTAAAAATTAGACAAAGCAACTAAGTTGCAACGCGAAAAGGTACAAACAAAAGATCATGAATAATAATGAATTGAAAGACATTTGTTTTTTTTCACATATAGAAAACATAGCAAGAGTGTTATTTGGCTTGTCCTTTATGAAATAGGAAAACATAAATGCATAGGATACCTTCAAAGTTCATAAGGGTAAATAGACAAATAATTTAAGAACAAGCAATACTAAAATTATGAATCAATCAACAAGTTTTGGTGCAATGTACATTGAACTAAGAATGACAACTATGCTCTCTTAACTGGTGCATAAAAGATAGAAAGTGGATACTCAACAAAAAGTAAAAAAGAAAGGCCCTTCACAGAGGGAAGCAGGGATTTCAAGTTTCATAAAGGGCTTCCAAAAATTATGGTACTTACTAGCTTTGAGCACTCATTGCCCCTATCATTGGAATATTGAAGTGATTAAGGTTAAAGTGACACAAATATGAGTATATGCTTGACAGGTTATAAGTTGAAAATCGCATACCTCTTGTGTACGAGTACCGAACCTCATGCTACTCAACTTTGGTCACAAGCAAGTTCTTGTCATTATAAGTATATGTGTATCATAGAGAACCGCCAACGGGGTACCCCTTGCCCCATGACACAGGTATCCAAAATGACAAGGCAACAGACAATGAGCATCTCAGCAATCTTTTTATTTGCTATTTGCATAGGTTTTTATTGAGGATGTTTCACAGAATGCTCATTATGGTTATGCTGCAAGTTTCCACCATGTTTAGGAATGGCTTAAGCTAGCCGCCCAGACGTTTATCTAACACATATACAAACTCCATGAGCTTACAATCTCCCCTTTTATTTCACACCGTCGGGATCCATAAACAAAAGAACATGATATCAGCTGGATAGAATAAGTGCAATGTTGAAAGAGTTCCCCATGACAACATGGTTCTGCTAACTCCCAACTTATAATTTGCAAGCATATAACCAACATAGATGGGCACAATGGTTCAAGTTTATTAAGTGCAAGAAAATAAAGTGTTCCATCAAGTTCGTGAGAGATTTAATCACTTATTTTCACATAACAAAAGTTTAATTTGGAAGATAGATAAACACATGAATATACTTGGAATGGTGTAACACACCATGCATAGGAATTTATAGTGGCCTCTTTGGAATAACTTGGTTTCTTGGGAGTTGGATGCCCGAGTAGAGCTTACTCAGTACAGGTGGAGGCTAGCAAAAGACTGGGAGCGACCAACTAATAGAGCAATAAAGGCCATAATCATGCAGAGCGACAAAACATTATTAATTAAAGAATAAAGTGATATCACAACTCAAAAACTAAATGATCATAGAGGCTAGGTTGACTGGTTCATAGTAATAACATGGTGTAAGCATGTGCAAGTCAACCCAAATAAAGCATCAAAGGAGAAACAACACATGATTCTTCCAAGGCACATTAAGCAATCTCAATTGCTTGAAATAAGTCATGCTAGACAATAATCACTAAGCATATGTTCAAAGCAACATCTAACATAACATGATGAAGTCTAAGCCACAGTCAAAATAAGCTTCCCTTTGTACCACTATAAGCATGAAACTTTCTACTATTTTCCAACACCAATCAACTTATTTGAAACAACTCACAAAGATAATAATCAATAAAGATCAGAGAGCTTATCTCACCTAGATACAAAGAAGAACAAAAAAGTTATAATAAAAAGCATAAGAAAACTAAAGCTAAACGCAGTACTAGCAAAAGAGAACACTCACAAAACAATAAGAGGGAAAACTAGAGTGTTCTAGACAATGAGGAACTAGGTGTAACTTCTCCAAAATAGGAATGTTGGGGTCCGACCAACTTATTACAGCAAACAAAACAAAAGAAAACTAAAAACAAAAACAAATACGCTCTAAGAACAACACAATAGTGCATGAAGTAATAAAAATAAAGTGTCTTGAAAGAAGACCTGAGATTTTTATTGATGAAGAAGGGGATGCCTTAGGCATACCCAAGATTTGACGCTTGTACCTCTTAAATATTTATTGGGGTGACACGGGTGGCATCCCCAAGCTTGAGCTTTTGTCCATTCTTCATCTCATCATATCATTTTCCCCCTACACTTGAAAATTTCCTTCATACAAAACTTCACATAATCCTTATTAGCAACATTAGTGTATTCAAGATAATAAACCTTTGGGTTTCAGTTTTAACTCAAGTAAAACTTCAATTAAAACATAAGCTACAGTATAAACTCCATTTAAAAGCTCAAGTGATCAAAGAGAACTCAAAAGAAACCGATTAAGAGGCAAATGCACATAATGGCAGAAATCTGTCAAAACAGACCAGCAGGTAAAGACCGATTTTTTTGAAAACCTTATGTTGCTCAAATCTAAAAGTTCAAATATAACGAAAGTTGGGTAATAACCTGGGTCATAAGCACAAAAAAATTCGGCTCAATTTCACGTACTGGGATTTTTCACGAATTTTTACAGTGAAGCACAAAAATCTGTTTCGGGACAACAACTTCCCCAAATCTTACTTCCCTCTTATAGAGGTGATTCTTGGCACAAAAACCAAACAAAAAGGATAAGAAGAGTTTATTACATAGGCAATAACTTCCAAGAATCAACAAAATAAGAACTTACTAAAATAATATTTTTGGGTTATCTCTCAATAGTGCTTTTCTTTAACTCCTTTCAGCTAGGCACATAAAGCAATAATCAAGTATTTTCAAATGAAGAAGCATCAACTTCAAAAAAAAATCCAATAAGAGAATAAAAGGATAGATTCTCTATTTTTCTAGGGAAGTGTTCTATACCTTTCTTGAATGGGAATTTATATTTAATGGTGCCTTCCTTCATATCAATAATGGCACCAACATTTCTAAAAAAAGGTCTTCCCAAAATAATAGGACAAGAAGTATTGCATTCAACATCCAAAACATAGAAATCAACGGGGACAAAGGTATGGTTAACCATAATAAGAACATCATTGATTCTCCCCATAAGGTTCTTTTTAGCATTATCACCAAGATGGACATCCAAATAACAATCTTCCAATGGTGGTAAATCAAGCATTTCATAAATCTTTCTAGGCATAATAGAGATACTAGCACCAAGGTCACATAAAGCTTTGAAATCAAAAGAATTCACTTTCATATTAATGATGGGCTCTAAACCATCTTCTAATTTCCTAGGAATATAAGATTTATGTTTCAATTTTTCTTCTTTAATTTTCATGAGATCATTTGTAATATGGTCTGTAAAATCCATATTCATAGCACTAGCATTAGGACTTCTAGCAAGATTTTGTAAGAACATAATTACTTCAGAAATATTGCAACCATAAAGATTAAAATCAATATTATCATTTAAGGTAGTGGAACTATTGTCTCCCATATTTCTAAAAAATTCAGCATTTTTATTAGAAAATGTTCCATTGGGTTTAGGCAATGTTGCAAAAGGAATGGGGACTTTAGGTGGTTTGCTAGCATCAACATTACTAGTTGTGGTAATGGTACAAACTTTAGTCATATTATTATTTCTTGCAATTTCAACTTCTCTTTCCCACCTAGCATGCAATTCAGCTAACATCCTAACATTTTCATCAATTCTAACTTGTATGGCATTAGTAGCAGCAAAGGGATTTTCCATAGTTTCTAGTTTAGCAGCCATTTTATTAATCAAAGAAGATTGTGCTTCAGATAAAGATGGAATTTTTTTAGCTTTCGAAATTTTGGCATGCAAATCAGGAATTTCCCTAGTTAAATTCTCAAGTTGACAACTAATATTTTTCAAAATGGCAGATTGTTCCTCCATGGTTTTAGTGAATAAATTATTCTGCTCATATTGCATTTGCATGAAGTTTTTAGTGGATCTCTCAACTTACAAAATATTTTCTTCACTAGGCATTCCAGATTTACCATGATGACTATTGCTATTATTACGAGGGTATGGCCTATAATTATTATTACCAAAATTACTCCTATAAGCATTGTTGCTAAAATTATTATTTCTAATGAAGTTCACATCAAATTTCTCTTATTTAGAAACCAAAGAGGCTAAAGGAACATTATTTGGATAAATATGAGCTTTCCCACTAGCAAGAGAAAAGCAAGCCAGCAAAAATAGAAACTAAAGTAGAAACTAACTTTTTGTGTTTTTGGTAAAAAGAAGTAAACCAGTACAACTATTTTTTTTGTATTTTTGATAAAATAAACAAGCAAAACAAAAACAAAGTAAAGAGATTGGTTGTGAGAGACTCTCCTTGCAGAAGTTGTCATGTATCTCCCCGGCAACGGCGCCAGAAAATTGTGCCTGAAGGGGAGGAAAGACTAAAGGCCCTATAGTCCCCGGCAACGGCGCCAGAAAATTGCTTGATGGCTCAAATTATGTAGATCTCGTTGGGGAACCCCAAGTGGAAGGTATGATGGACATAACCGCTAGTTTTCCCTCAGTAAGAAACCAAGGTTATCGAAATAGTAGGAGGAAGAAAACGTCTCAAAGGTGTTGCAAGCAACGTGGAAACCTGCACAACACAAACTCAAGACTTTGCCCCAATGAACAGTGAGGTTGTCAATCTCATCGGTTGCTGTAACAAAGGATTAACTATATGGTGTGGAAGGTGATGATGGTTTGCAGCAAGTAAATAGTAACAGTGGAAGATGTATCAATGGTAAAGATTGGATCGGGGTCCATAGTTCACTAGAGGTGTTCTCCTTAGATAAACAAACATGGCATGCTGGGTAAAAAAATTACAGCAGGGCAATTGACAGGACTGAGCAAGACATAACAATGCAATACTAAACACAAAGATCCTATGAGATTCGATTGGGCAATACAACAATATACATAGACCTCCATCCAACTGCATCTATGACTAGAAGTCCACCTTCAGGTTATCATCCGAACCCCCTCTAGTATTAAGTTGCAAGCAACATACAACTGCTTTAAGCAAAGTGTGTAAGGTAAACAATCCACTTGTTTCATAAACAAGAGACCATTGTTTTCTCCCTAGTGGCAACATCACATCTATAACCATAGAGATTTATGTCACTTCCCTTGGAAAATAGAGGCATTAACCCACTATCGAGCATAAATACCCCCTCTTGGAGTCACTAGCAACTACTTGGCCAAGATAGCTATTAACAATGGAGAGCATGCAAGATCACAAACAACACATACATGATAGAATCAAATAGACAAAACCATTAGTCAATGTGACATAGTAATCTCAATATCGATCGGATCCCCGCAAACACAACATGCATGATTACAAATAGATTAGATCTTGATCATGAACGGAGCTCACAAGATCTATACATGAAAGCAGAAGGAGGAGATACAACCATCTAGCTACTACATGGATCCGTAGTCCAAGGTGGAACTACTCACGCTTCATACCGGAGGCTGGCATGATGAAGAAGAAGGCCTCCGAGATGATCTCCCCTCTGACAGGGTGCCGGGAAGAGCTTCAGATCCCCCCGATCTAGGGACGATGGTGGCGGCGGCTATAGACGGTTTCGTGGAGTTTTGATCGGGTGTCTAGGGTTTTGGCATCGGGGGGACTTTATAGGCGAAGAGGCGAGGCAGGGGGGCCACCAGGGTGGCTGCACCCCTTAGGCGCGGGGTAGGACCACCCGCGCGGCCAGGGGGTTTGGCCTCCTGGTGATCCTCCCCCGTCTTGTATTTTGGCTTCGTGTTGCCCACGGTAAAATATTGACTTTGGCTTTTGTCCAGTCCAATTCCTAGAATATTGATTTTCTTCCTTTCTGGAACCAAAAACATAAGAAAACAGACAACTAGCACTGTGATAACTTGTTAATAGGTTAGTACCAGAAAACGTATAAAAACACCTCAAAGTGTGGACAAAGCAAAGCAAAGTAGATAGTAAACAAGCATGGATCACGAAAAATTATAGATACGTTTTCGACGTATCACAAGTAAACAGTAATAGTGGAAGATGTATCAATGGTAAAGATTGGACCGGGGTCCATAGTTCACTAGAGGTGTTCTCCTTAGATAAACAAACATGGCATGATGGATAAACAAATTACAGCAGGGCAATTGACAGGACTGAGCAAGGCATAATAATGCAATACTAGACAAAAAGATTCTATGAGATTCGACTGGGCAATACAACAATATACATAGACCGCCATTCAAATGCATCTATGACTAGAAGTCCACCATTGGGTTATCATCCGACCCCCCCCAGTATTAAGTTGCAAGCAACATACAACTACTTTAAGCAAAGTGTGTAAGGTAAACAATCCACTTGTTTTATGAACAAGAGACCTTTGTTTTCTCCCTAGTGGCAACATCACATCTACAACCGTAGAGATTTCTGTCACTTCTCTTGATTAAGTAGAGGCATGAACCCACTATCAAGCATAAATACCCCCTCTTGGAGTCACTAGCAACTACTTGGCTAAGATAGCTACTAACAACGGAGGGCATGCAAGATCACAAACAACACAGACATGATAGAATCAATAAGTTAAAATCATTAATCAATCTGACATAGTAATCTCAATATCCATCGGATCCCCGCAAACACAACATGCATGATTACAAATAGATTAGATCTTTATCATGAACGAAGCTCACAAGATCTAGACATGAAAGAACAAGGAGGAGATACAACCATCTAGCTACTACATGGACCCGTAGTCCAAGGTGGAACTACTCACGCTTCATACCGGAGGCTGGCATAATGAAGAAGAAGGACTCCGGGATGATCTCTCCTCCGACAGGGTGTCGGGAAGAGCTTTAGATCCCCCGATCTAGGGACGATAGTGGCGGCTGCTACAAACGATTTTGTGGAATATTGATCGGGTACTTAGGTTTTAGGCATCGGGGGCTTCTTATAGGCGAAGAGGCGAGGCTGGGAGGCGGCCAGGGGGCCCACACCCTGCCTAGGCACGGGCCCACCCTAGGCCGCACCTGGGAGGGTGTGGCCACCCTGTGGCGCCCCTCCGTCTCTCCTCTGGACTCCATGTTCTCCTCGGTGAAATATTGACTTTGGCTTTTGTCCCGTCTAATTCTGAGAATATTTCCTTACTAGCTTTTCTGGAACCAAAAACAGCAAAAAACAGGCAAATGACACCGTGGCAACTTGTTAATATGTTAGTACCAGAAAACATAAGAAAAGCACCCCAAAGTATGGATAAGACAAAGCAAAGTAGATAGTAAACAAGTATAAAACATAAAAAATTATAGATACGTTTCCGACGTATCACCCAGCAGCCTGAGTAAACGGTAGACACATCGAGTAACTTTATTGAGTTTAAATTAGGGAGGCGTGACCGAAAAGTATGTCTGCTAGAGACACTAACGTCCGGGACCCACACACATCAAAAGACTTCGACGAGTCAACATCGCGTGAGGAACCGAAAATCTTGCTTCTGCCATACGCTGGCCGAGCTTCCTCCATGTTTTAGTTGTAGTAGAGGGTCGCGAAACCGGAAAAAAAAAATTCTATCAGCCACGCTCGAGCTGAGAAATTCGTCACGGAAGACGCGTTTTCTATGACGACCAACGGGCCAAGTCGTTATAGATGGACACTTTTTTTAGTGGAAGGTGGGACTGCGGAGCTACATTGCAAGTCATGTGCCACGTGGCTGAGCCCTCTCCGCCGAGTGTACTTCGACCCATGTTGTGACCCCCTACTCATATAAAAGGATGCCCTCGTCGAACAAAGAAATGGAGGAATGTAACATGACGTAGGATCTGCTTACATCGGACCTGAATCTGGGTAAAAAACATCGTATCTCTTCTTTGTGAGTTCGTTCGCCTAGATCGTCGACCACGCTCGCTAGATACTGGACAAACATCAAAGGGAACCCCCCACCCCGTGTCGAAAATCATGACATGGCACTCAATGTTTCTTTGTATCGGCGATGCTGGAGTTGGGCGGCGGTCGCTGACTGTTGTTGGAAAACCTAGGGATTGTTTTGTATTTCTCAGTCTCCTAGAGTTTTATCTGCAAAGTTTTTAGGAGGATAATCGTTTTATTCTGGTCAGTTTTTTAGTTTTCTCATGTCAAGGTAATGAAACGTATGTGGTTGTTCTAAAAAAAGTGTGGTATCTAGACCATTGTGTGTGTATATGTTAGAAAATGTTTATCTTTTCTCATAGTAGTAAAATACACACAAAAGAAAAAACAAAAGTGTGTGTGTGTGCGAGAGACTTTTTATAGCGAGGTAATAAGAAAATACTAGAAGCGAATTATGAGAAGAAAGGCGAGCGCTTTCCGCTCGAGAAAAAAAAGAGATAATTTTAGGGCAAGAGCGAGCGTATAAGTCGGAGCGATAGGCAGACCGGTGCTTCGAGAGAACCCACCCACCCACCCACCCACCCTACCCCTTTCCCACCTGTACGAGTCGAGGAGCCGCGGCGGCGGAAGAGGAAGCGGAAGGAACCCTAACCCTAAAGCCTTGTTTTGTAGAGGTGGATAAATGAGTATTGACGTGTATTGTCAGCAGTGTTTTGGGTGAAAATACTCTAACCACCCAATCCTCTCTGGCCCACTTCCATTGCAACCCCACTCTTCGACAGCCACCATGAGGGAAGGTCGGGGAAGTTGTTGACTCCCGCAAGTGCGTGCGCCAGCGCAACGAACAACCACAGAAACGCGAGGGTGTGCGAGATTTTCTGTTCCACGTTAACCCGACGTGTTTTTCGGGTTTCACCGGGGTTGAGTTCGTGCAAGACCGGTCTACGAAACGGCCTGGACTTGGTTTCTGGTGGATTTAAACCGGCCGGGATTAGACGCAAAGAAACCAGTCAATCCATCTCTGCAAAACAAGGCCTAAGGAACCCAGATCCGCAAGGTACGCTCGCCGTCGATGTTTCCTCCGATAGTTCCCCCACGTCTCCGGTGTTGCTTCCCCTGATCCCTCAATTTTGCAGACCGGAGGAGATGGCCGCGAGTGTTCGATCCTGTGCGAGGAGGCTTGCTGGGTCCGGCCTGCTCCAGCGAGCGCCGGCGGCCGGCGGCCTGCTCCAGGCAAAGGCGGCGGCCGGTGCCCTGAGCCAGCGAGCGCAGGACTCGGGCCCCTCTCCTGCAAGGTTCATGTGCAGCACGATGCGGGTAAGCGTCCAAAACCGACTCTTTTTCGTGTCTGGGCGTGAATGTTGGTGTGATTACTGGCGCGTGAGGTGTGATATGTTTGTTTGTGTGTGTGTAACTGTGCAGCATACTCGTGGTGAAGCACCTGCAACCCTGTCCCAAGCCATGGAAGAAATCCAGGTGCACAAGGAGGAGCTGTATGACCTGCTAGCTGAGGCCAGGCTTACTGACCGTTCCAACAGGCGGCTGCTCAAGGCCCTCTCTAAACAGATCAAGCCCAGACCCAATGACTACAGATGGTTTGTGTCCTGTTTTTGCTTTGACTTGACAGCAGTTGATCATTCTTGTAGTAATCTCATTCGTTTGTTTGACCTACCCCTGTAGGTGCTGGACCAGGGCAATGGAATTCACTGAAGAGCTAAAACCAATAATTCCTCTCACGGGTTCCCTTCTAGTTATTCTTGCGATATGTGACCAGGAAGTAACCAAGACTGTTGCTAACGAGAAAAGGAGGCGACAAGCTGAAGCTGCTGCGAAAGAGGAGTAGGCGGGGGCTTATGCCTGAGGAGCAACATCAGTTTGATTCCTGGGTGTTTTTAGATATTTTTTCACGCCTGTATACCCCCAATTGGTAGTTGCAGAGATATCTGAATACCCAACTATTCTCGAGAATACCCAACTATTCTCGAGAATGCTGTACGCTGTAAAGATACCTCCTTCCAAGTTCTAATGCAGATACCATTTGTTTCCAACATTTTATCCCTGGACCCTGCAAGAAAAGATTTATCCCTGGAATTCAGACCCGGTTAAAACAATGGTGATGGCTACTTTGTTGTCTTTTGTTTCTAACTTAACTCTTCATTTTTCTTTAGAAAAGTATTTTGTTATATTTTCTGCACATTGAGTCTAATTTAATTATCTTGCATTCTCTGCTGACATCACCATACATATAACCATCGGGAAGGTCTCACCTAGTAGTAGCTGACTACCTCTTCCTCTGAGCCCATGCCATTTCTTGAGCCATATCAGATGCAGCCGTTATCGGTTTATCAAGAGCAATGCAGCCGTAGACGCACGAGCAGCAGCTACCGGCGGATTGTGCGGGACTGTAGCCTGCACGTAAACATCATTCTAAGAATACCCTGCCAGCTGCCGCTAACTTCTAATGGATCAAATGGTCTGTCTTATATGTGCTAGTCTAACGGAGTACTCTCTCCGTCTCAAATTTTTTAAAATTTAAATGAATCTAAACACTATTTATTTAGTAAATAGGTTCGTACAAATTTTGAAAAAGCTAAGGCATCTATTTTAAAGAGGGAGAGAGTAGATTATTACTTGGAATTTATGCAGCACACCGATGGAGTGCAGACTGAAGCTAATGAATGAAGGCGGCGTAATTGGGAGTTTGCGCGCGCACGCCAGACCCAAGTGTGAATCACTGGGCAGCCGCCAATCAGATCCTTGGCAACATTCAGGGGACAAAGCTTCTCTCTGTCCTCTCTCTTGTTTCTGAATTTTACTGTCGATTTCTTCAGTTTAGTTTAGAGTTGCAGGTTCGGAAACGACACTGTTGTTGAACAAGCAGGAGGCGATGCTGGCGGAGGCGGAAGACTGGGCCCGGGCGGCGTGATCCATGCGTTCCGGGAACATGCGTGCGGGTGCTCCATGCTTGCCGCACACGCGCTCAAGCGAGTCCCTGGCCGGCTCGTCGACGTGTACCACCTCCGTTTAGTGGCCCGAGAGCATCTTTACTCGGCTTAAAAAAAAAAAAGGCCATTCTTATACTCCCTCCGACCCATATTAATTGACTTGAATTTGTCAAAATTTGAATGAATCTAGACACTATTTAGTATATAGGTTCATCCAAAATTTGACAAATCAAAGTCAATTAATATGGATCGGAGGGAGTAGCGTTATTTTTCTGACGTCAAAAATTGGTCCAGCCCATTCGTAAGATTCTAGTTTCGTCCGGACTTTTTTAGGTCGAATCCGGGTTCCTCGAAATGCCTTAGGAATGCCGGACGGAGCGAATTCGACGGAAATCAAAACGTTCTGCACGTGGACCGCCCAATTAGCGACGGAAACCGAGTCGTCATCATCCTTCAGCCTCGAAACCCCACGAAGGACCGCCAGACATTAACAACCTGTCGCATCGGCTAGGCGTCATCGTAATGGCGCGCCAACGCCGCCTCCTCGGCTCCCTCAACCGACCGGCGGGCAATAACTTCCCGCCGCTTCCCCTTTTTCCGCCCTCGCCACTACACCCCTCCCGCCCTCGCCACCCACCTCGGCCTATAAAATCCATACCCCTCGTCGGCTCCCTCCACACTCTCTCACAACACTCCCAACTCGGCGAACTCCAAACCCTCGCAACCTTCCCACTTCCACTCCGGCGAACACCATGGCCGAGAGGTTCCCCCGCGATCCGCGGCGGCGAACGGCTTCGGCCGTCGCACGCAGCAGCCGTGGAGGACCGGATGCTCCACGACGTGGGCTACATGGCACCGCCGGACACCCGGGTCCCACCCGTATGGAAGCTCAACGCCGGCGGGATCTCGATTCTGACGGTGCCGACCGATGAGGACATCGCCGACGACATCCAGGCGGCCATCGTCGCCATGGAAGAGCCGGATCTCGCCGAGGATCCGGGCAACCTGGTCTTATGAGAGCAGTTCTTCGCCGACCGGCGGCTCCAGGAGCTCGCCCGCCACGAGGAGCCGCCGAGGTCGCCGCC
This sequence comes from Avena longiglumis, assembly GCA_030063025.1. Lineage (NCBI taxonomy): Eukaryota > Viridiplantae > Streptophyta > Magnoliopsida > Poales > Poaceae > Avena > Avena longiglumis. The sequence goes on from CP125974.1 coordinate 559,663,648, forward strand.
GAAGCGCAACAATGCGGTGGCGCAACGCCGATGTTCGATCTGTTGGAATTATGCCCTAGAGGCAATAATAAAGATGTTATTATTATAATTCTTGTTCATGATAAAGTTTATATTCCATGGTAGAATTGTATTAAGCGGAAACTTTGATACTTGTGTGGTTTATGAACAACACCATGTCTCTAGTACGCCTCTATGGACTAGCTCATTGATTAATGATGGTTAAGGTTTCCTAACCATAGACATGAGTTGTCAATTAATAATGAGATCATGTCATCGGGAGAATGATATGATGGACAGACCCAAATCAAGCAGAGCAATTAGATCGTGTCATCGTGTTCATCTTTGCGAAGCTTTTTCTTATGTCAAATATTGTATTCCTTAGACCATGAGATAATGCAATTCCCTGGTATCGGAAGAAAGCTTTGAGGTCATCAAACGTCATCCTATGAGAGGGTGATCATAAAGGTGTCTCTCAGGTGATCGGAAAGTACCTGTTGGGTTGTATGTATCGAGATGGGATTTGTCCCTCCCAAGTCGGAGAGATACTTCGGGCCCACTCGGTAATCGATATCAACACCGCTTGCAAGCACGTGGTTAAGGAGTTAATCACAAAGTAATATCGGATTATGGATCGAGTAAAGTACTTGCTGTGAACGAGATTGAACTAGGTAAGCCGATACCAACGATCGAATCTCGGGCAAGTAAAATATCGCGTGACGAAGGGAATATATATATATATGGGATTAATTGAATCCTAGCATCGTGGTTCATCCGATATGATCATCGATGAATATGTGGGAGTCAATATGGGTTTCCAGACCCCGTTGTTGATTATTGATGGAAGATCATGTCTGCATATTCTCGAACCCGTAGGGTCACACACTTAACGTGTCTCGACGCTAGGATAGAATGGATAATTGATTTATGAGTTTTTGTTCGGAGTCTCGGATGAGATCCAGTACATCACGAGAGGTTCCGAAATGGTCCGGAGAATAAGATTCATATAAGGCAAAGCAGTTTTTGGATTTCGGAATTGTTTCGGAATGTTCGGTATTGTACCGGAAGGTTCTAGAAGCTTCCGGAGTGGGACCAACGTGGCCCCACTTGTCGGGAGGGAGCGTGGGACTACGAGGGAGTGCCCTGGCCGCATTGGGCTAGGGGAACAAGGCCCCATAGACCCAGCCGGCCAAGCCCTAGGGGGAACCCTAGGGAGAGCTTCTAGAAGGGGGGAAACTTGCCCCCCACTCCACCCCATGTGGCCGCCGGCCCTAGGGTTTGGAGGAGGGGCAAGGGCAGCCGACCAGACCTCTATATAAAGAGGGCAGGGGCGCACCCTCCCCCCACGCCTCCTCAAACCCTAGCCGCCTAGTTGCTGACCTCCTCTCTCTCTCTCTCTCTCTCTCTCTCTCTCTCTCTCTCTCTCTCTCTCTCTCTCTCTCTCTCTCTCTCTCTCTCTCTCTCTCTCTCTCGACTGCGCGTAGGCGAAGCCCTGCCGCAGAAACTCTCCACCTTTGCACCACACCGTCGTGTTGTAGATCCTACCTATCTCTCCACCCCACTTGCTGGACCGAGGAAGGAGGAGACGTCGAGGTGCCGTGCGCAGTGCATCTCTCGAGGCGTCGCCATGGCGATCGGATCGGATCGCGAGGAGGAGAAGGCTAGTACGACTACATCAACCATGTTCTGTTGAACGTTCCGCTATGCGATTTCTTCAAGGGTATGAAGATCTCATCTTTCCCCCCTCGTTGTTTGCATCTCCTAGATTAGATCTTGCCTTCCCCGTTCGCATCCGTAGATTTTTTTTGATTTACTATGCTACAAAACCCATCAGTGGTATCAGAGCTAGATCTATGTGTAGATGTATTTCACGAGTAGAACGAAACATGCTTGTTGCGGGCGTTGATGTTTTCTGTTGCAAGCCTCTTGTTGTGTACTTCTTATGACGCGGGATAGTAAGATCGAAGTGGTCCAGGCCAACTTTACGCAACCTCGTTCGCGAGACCGGCTCCACACTTGACGTGTGGCTTGTTCCACACATGCGGCTGGTGAATGCCAGTTTCTCTCACTATAGTTGTCATGGGATTTACACCGGATGTTGGCAACCATAATATCACCGTTGTGGTTTTCCGTAGGTAAGAATCGTTCTTAGCTTGTTACTCCCATAAGCCACGTAAAACATGCAACAACAAAGTAGAGGCGTCTAACTTGTTTTTGCAGGGAGTGTTTCTGTGATATGGTATGGCCCAAGATGTGATGTGTATGTTGTATGCAATGATCATGTTTTGTAATGTTTCACGACTTGCATGTCGATGAGTACACAACCGACAGAAGCCATATGGTTGTCTTTATAATTGTGTATGACCTGTGTGTCAACTTCTTATACGCCATGTAATAGCTTTACTTTATCGCTAAGTAGTTAGCAATAGTTGTAGTTGCTATTCGTGGTGGAGGCAATCATGGTGGAGTGATGGAGATCATGCTGGCACACACAAGATGGAGATCATTGCGCGGGGATTGGCTATACCATGTCACATAAAATTATATGCATGTGATGTTTATCCTTTTATGTATCTTATTATGCTTAAATCGCGACAGTTGCATTATAAGATGATTGTTGGAGATATGCCCTACATGCAATAATAAATGTAGTTATTATTATATATTTGTGTTTATGATAAATGTTTACATTCATGCTATAATAGTATTAACAAGTAAACATTAATACTTGTGTGATTTGTAAACTTAAATTGAAGTCCCTAGTAAAGCCTCTATACATCACTAGCTTGTTGGTTAATAAATGATTGTGGTTTCCATATCATGAACATTGAGATGTTATTAACAACAAGATCATATCATTAGGAGAATGATATGGTGGACATACTCCTATAGATAAGCGTAGCATAAAGATCAAGTCATTTTAATAGTTCAATTGATATATGCTTTCTGATACATAGTAACCTAATTCCTTCGACCATGAGATCATGCATATCACCTTTACCGGATGGATGCTTTGATGACATCAAACACCACTCCGTAACTGGGTGGCTATAAAGGTGGCATTGAGTGTTCGGAAAGTATTGGTCGAGACACATGGATCAAGAGTGGGATTTGTCCATCCATATGACGGATAGATATACTCTGGTCCCTCTCGGTGAAATGTCATCCAATTAGCTTGCAAGCATGTGACTGGCTCACAAGGGATCACATATCACGGGAACGAGAAAAGGGTACTTATCAGTAACGAGGTTGAACTAGGTATGCAGAGATACCGACGATCATAACCTCGGATAAGTAAACTATCGTGAGACAAAGGGAAATTGGTATCGTATGTAAGTGGTTCATTCGATCGCAAAGTAATCATAGAATTATGTGGGAGCCATATGAATTTCCAGATTCCTCTATTGGTTATTGTTCGGAGAAGTGTCTCGATCATGTCCGCATAATTCAGGAACCGTAGGGAGACACACTTAAGGATTCGACGTTGTTTGAGTAGTTATGGAATGATGAGAAAGAGACCGAATGTTGTTCGGAGTCTCGGATGGGATACGGGATATCACGAGGAGATCCGGAATGGTCCGGAGAATAAGATTCATATAAGGAAAGTCCTGTTTCGAAGTTGGGGAATGGTTCCGATGTTTTCATCGGGAATGTTCTAGAAGGTTCCGGAATGTCCGACACTCCGAAGGGGAAGGGTACATGAATGTGTTATATCAAGTTGGTATGATTGCATCATGTACTAGGTGCCATCGCTGAACAAAATAAAGGGTTTAATCAAATCCTAGTTTGAAAAAGTCAAACGCCAATTTGAAAGTCAAACGGCTATTTTGGGAAGTGGAGAGGGAGGTGGAAACCGAGTTGGGGGAGGATTTCCTCCCCTCCACCGCCAGCCCACCTTGAAGCCGAGTTGGGGAGGGACTCCCCTCCCCTTGGACGCGCCTCCCACCTATAAAGGGAGGGGCAGGGCTGCCCCTCCTAGCACACAAGATCTCCACCCTACAAACCCTAGCCGCCGGCGCCGCCACCTCCTGCCGCCGCCGCCCTAGGGCAAACCTCCGCCGCCTAGCTAACCCTAGCCGCCAGCTTGCCCCCTCCTTGGTATGTATAAACCCTAGAACACCGAGGGATCTCTCATAGTCCACCATACTCGCTCCGGCTTAAGGCGAAGCCCTGCGAGATCTCCCCTCTACTTTCGGTACCACGCCGTTGTGCTGCCGGAATCACGAGGAGAGTGCTACAACCTCTGCTGCCTGCTGGAACAAGGGTGAGGAAGGTCTTCTTCGAGTACCGAACATGTGACCGACTGCGGAAGCGCTGCCGGAACGATGCCCACATCCTCGGCTTCTTCCACCCAGTATCCGTCCTGAGAAGGTACCTGTTCATCTGAATCAAGAATTTATCGTGTGAGACCTTAAGGGTACTCAGCAAGTCTTAATGCCTCTAAAGGGGACACAACCTAGGGTGACGCAATTGCAGCGAAAGATAAACCCTAGCAATTCTACAGATAAGCGCTAACCATCCGCCTAACCAATGATAGACGGATGTCCGTGAATTTAAGTACAACAGTTATAATGGTAATCTCATCCGATCCATCCTCCTCCTCGCTACCAACAAGGAAGCGGACGAACAACCCCATCCGTTGGCAATTTTATTAACCATTCCATGAGTATTGCTCTATTTACTAGTCAAGTTACTTAGTCATATTAAGGCGGTACTTTAGTTATGCTTGTCTATGATCAAGAAACTGCTCCAAGTCGTCCATATCCATGGACACGGCTTTGAGAAAGTTTTACCCGGCCGGGTGCACCAATAGCAACACACACGATCAACCTCGGAAAACCAAATCAAAACCCAACGAGGCTTTCACGATGAACAATCACAAGATTCAGAAATATTTGGGGCCACCCTTAAGTAGAACCCGCAACGAGTAGGCAAGCTCGAGACGGCCTCAAGGTCTGGGGACGGCCAGAACGACCGGAACCCCAAACGGGCTTGTCGACACCGCGAATCGTGCCACTATCCTAACAGACATGCAGTGACTGCACAATCGTAAATAAAGCGAATCATGGCATAAGTACAGGATCGTAAATAAAACCTCAAACTAGTTTGTGGCCCCAAGAAATAAGACGGAATCAAGCTCTGGTCCAGGGGGGTCCCATATACCTCCCGGATGTGGATAGCGCGATAAAACAAGGAACAGGAATCAAGTACTCGGGGTCTTACGGGACACAAGTGAGCAGGAAAAACCAAATAGCAGATGTTGCTCACCGGTGCCACTTTCTTTAGTTATCCCAGAACTACTCAGGTTAAGTTGTTTAGGTACCTCATTATACGACAGACACTCACAAACCCTACACATGCTGTTCTACGACTCGCATGGCTCAAACAACTCCTATAGTAATGGCTCATGGGATGGAGGAACAAGCTTGGTGGAGTTTAAAAGTAAAGGCAATGCATATTTGGGATTCAATTTAATGCAATCGCGACTCGATGATGCAAGAATAAGATAGAGGCAATAGGTACTGTATGTATGCAAGCATGTGGTAGTGCTTGCCTGGAGTCTCTGTTGAAGCAAAGGACGGTTCTGGGTAGTGCTCCTGGTTCTCTTGATACAACCCCTGCTCAGTGTCTATCCGAGAAAAACCAAACAAACAAGGCCAGCATGAATATAGAGCACAAGCATATGAATAAGATGCGTCAAGCAACAATAATGCCATGATGAATGATGCACAAATTACATGGCAAGTAAGGTAGCATGGCATGGGTGAGGTGTGGAGGACAAGAAAGTAACATTTGGTGGGTTTTAGAATCACATTTGTTGCCATAACATTTGTTGTTCAACATATATTTATATGATGCATGCTGCAATTGAAGTAATAGATAGCATAAACAGAAAGGTCTCGTCGAGCTGATCAATTTGGACTACTCATTTGCTATATTTGGAATTGTAAAACCAAAGTTATTAATTGTTGAAAATCCAGTGGCATTTGATGTAATTAACATGACTTGGAATTTTACTTGTCCAAAATGCATAATAGAAGGCATATTTGAATTCCCCTCATTTTCCTGATATCAAAACATATGTCATCTGCCCAATTTGGATAAAGTATGTAAAAGTTATTTAAAAATCTGAATAGAATTTGAATTTGAATTATTTTAAACTAGTTTGAATATTTAAACGGTTCAAACGTTTTCCACTTCTCCTACTCGCTTCTGAGTCGCTGACAGGTGGGGTCAGATGGTTCTGTGGCCCACGCGACATGGATGAAGGCCTGAGGACCATGGGTTTATTTGGGGCAAACCAGGAGCCTAATCGCAAAGATTTCGCAGACACGAGTGGGCCCCAGGACCGCGGGTTTACGCAAAAAGGGCCAGGGGTTACTTGCAAAACGAACACGCGGCCGGGGAACCGGTTTATGCTCGTGTTCTTGCGGAGCCTTTTAGAAAAGGGACAACGCCACGATGTGGGACCTCGGGATCGCGGTTGAGCAAAAGAAGCGGCCAGGGGTTTTGTGCAAGACGCCTGTACATCGCTTTTCTCTTCCTGCAGACGAAAGCGAGCACGCCGCTACGAGAGAAAAAGGAGCGCGCCAGGATCGATCTCGCGATCATGGACGCTGCGATGGGCGGAAACGGGCCGGTCATGGCTGATGCTAGGCGGACGCTCGCGTGCTAGATAGGGTGTGGCGCGCACGGAAGCTTGCAGGCACTCGCTCGCCGCCGGCGCGCTGAGAGCGTTCGACGAAACGATCGAAGCGCCCAGGAAGCAACTGAGGAAGGGGCGATGTCTAGGAGGGTCGTGGGCTCACCGCGGCGTCTTTGGCGTGCTCGAGGGCGAAGGTGGTCGCGATCCACGGCGAGGCTGACGGCGGTCGTAGCTAGGGTTTGCTCGGGGCGCGTCAGGTACGGGCGGCTCCGGTTCTTCCCCTCCTCGCTGCTGACCACAGGGACGTCGCAGCGACTCCAGGAGCTTCCTCGACGCCTCGCAGCCTCCCTTCACCGTCTAGATCAACTGGGGCAGGTGGTAGACGGCGATAGCGAGCCGGTGGTGAAGGGGAAGGAAGGGGAGAGGGGGGCTTGAGGCTCTGGGATGGGATCTGGGAGGCCAGAGAGGGAGAGGAAGAGGATAAGAAGGAGGAGGCGGTGGTTGCGTGGGGAGGGTTTGATGGGGGAAGGTGGCATCGGCCACCTTTACTGATCACGCAAGGCATGGCGAGGCTGGGCAAGGCAGGCACCGGGTGGGGGTCTGCAGGGGGCCGGCTAGGGAGGCAGGCAAGTGGGGTAGGGGCGTGGCTTAGCTGAGAGAGAGCTAGAAGGGGAAGGGGTTAGCTTCGGGTAGCTAGGTTGGGAGCTAGGTTAGGAGAGAGGGGCATGGTCATGTGGGGGTAGCTAGGAGGGGTCCTGGTCGGGTGTGGGGCAGGTAGGGTACTGGGGTGGGGCGCATGGTAGGTAGAGAGAGGTGAGAGGGAAAAGGGGCAAGGGAGCATGCTATAAAGGACAAGGTGGTACTAGGGTTTAGTTTAGGTAAAGAGGGGTAGATTAGAGGGTAAGAGGGTGGTTTAGGGTTTGATGTAGCTAGAAGGTTAGAGGGCAAGCATGGGATTAGGGTTTTGCTAAAAGAGGTGAGAAAGATGGAGGGGGGGGGGGACTTTAGTTTAACCAACATGCTACAAGCAAAACTTGGCAAGATCAAACAAGAAAAGAGGAAGAGGAGGAGAGATGGTCATATGGTGATGGGGTGGTTTAATGGCCCATGGATGTTCCAACAAAGGACCAAGCAAGATCCAAAGAGAGGGGGGATTTAGAGGGGTGCATGCCACATTAGCACAAGTGGGTGCATGGAGCTAGCTAGAGGGAAGAGGGCTGGGGTTGATACACACAAAACAAGATCAAACAAAGAGGAAAAGATCCATTTAGGAAACAAGCAAAAACCAAATGCTAGGGCAAAGGTGGCTATTGCATGGCCCATGCAGAATTATTAATGCCACAATTATTCTTGTGAGAACAAGGATATTGATATGGCACTATTCATCTCCATTCCAAAAATGTGGACAAAGGGCCAAGCAAAGATTAGGGTGGATCCAACCAACAACATGGGCTAGGGATAACTCAATAAAATGCCAAGCCCATATTATTGGATGGTGGAAAAATAAGGTGGTGAAGATAAGGTGGTGGAGTCAAAAGAGAGATGCCCCCAACTCAACTTGGGCATATAACAATGTATCAAGAGCCAAATACAATATCAAGAGGCAAATACAATTAATCATGCACATGAGATAAGAACCAAACAAGAAAGGGTTTTATATGATGCACAAATGCAAGGTGGTATGATGACATGAGCATGATATGATGATGATGCAACAATTATATGTTGGAAGTGGCCCATTTTATTATTATGACATGTAGCATTACAGGGGTTAGACGACTGGGATGCTACAGGGAGGGACTCCCCTCCCCTTGGACGCGCCTCCCACCTATAAAGGGAGGGGCAGGGCTGCCCCTCCTAGCACACAAGATCTCCACCCTACAAACCCTAGCCGCCGGTGCCGCCACCTCCTGCCGCCGCCGCCCTAGGGCAAACCTCCGCCGCCTAGCTAACCCTAGCCGCCAGCTTGCCCCCTCCTTGGTATGTATAAACCCTAGAACACCGAGGGATCTCTCATAGTCCACCATACTCGCTCCGGCTTAAGGCGAAGCCCTGCGAGATCTCCCCTCTACTTTCGGTACCACGCCGTTGTGCTGCCGGAATCACGAGGAGAGTGCTACAACCTCTGCTTTGGAACAAGGGTTAGGAAGGTCTTCTTCGAAATGTAACGCAGTGACCGATCGGGAGCGCCTTCGAACGCAGCGCCGGAAGGATCGTCTACGCGATCTTGAGATCGGGAAGAGTACGACTACATCACCCACGAGAATCCGCTCTCGTTAAACACTTTGGAATCTTCGAGGGTGAGTTATTCCATCGACTCATTGCTACAATCTAGTAGATAGATCTTGGCTTGTTTGTTTGTATGCGGTAGAATTTTTTTGTTTTCCATGCTACGAAACCCTACAGTGGTATCAGAGCCGTGTCTATATGTAGATCTGTTGCGCGAGTAGAACACAATGGTCATTGTGGGTGTTGATGCTTTTATTGTCGATTGCTTCTTGTGTACTTTGCATCTTGCGGGATGTTGGGATGAAGCGGCCCGGACTTGCTCCACGCTTGACATCGTTCATGAGACTTGCTCCACGCTTGACATGCAACTTGTATTGCATAAGTGGCTTTGCGGGTGCCTGTTTCTCCTAGCATAGTTAAGATCCAATTTACAACGGGTGATTAACAATACTAGTATCAATGTTGTGGTTCATGTTCGTAAGTTAGAACGACACTTATTGAAAGCCCCAAACCACGTAAAACATGCAAAGAAAGTAGAGGCGTCTAACTTTGTTTTGCAGGGTGTCGATGATGTGATATGGCCATGATTGTGATTATATTTGATGTATGCAATGTTCCTTATTGTAAGTTGGCAACCGGCAGGAGCCATATGGTTGTCTTTAATTTATGTTAAGACCTGCGTGTCTATTCAAAGTAGTTGTAATAGTTGAAGCCGGTGGACGAGGATATTTATACGAGAGAGTGTTCACTAGTGAAAGTATGATCCCTAGGCCTTGTTTCTAAGCATTGAAACACCGTTTGCATATAGATCTGTTGCATGTTTGCTTGCTTTCATATTTATTCCGTTTGCCAGGGAGGTTACCTTTCCTCCACGTCAAGCTCTTTTGTGGCACCGTTACCCCTTGTATTTCACAATCTCTTCGCCGAACTAGTGCACCTATACACCTGAGAAGTGTATTGGGTGTGTTGGAGACACAAGAGACTTTTTGTATCTTGATTGCAGGGTTGCTTGAGAGGGAATACCTTTGACCACTTTCTCTCTGAATTCGATAAACCTTGGGTAATCCACTTAAGGGAAACTTGCTGCTGTTCTATAAACCTCTGCATTTGAAGGCCCAACAACTGTCTACAAGAATAGAAGTGCGTAGACATTACCGCGCTTGGCTCCCTTCCGTCAGTGCGCGACGTCGCGTAGCTCGCTAGGTATAACTCCGTCCCAGTCTGCCATGGCCCATGGACGATGAACGGGAGTAGAGGACCACCATGGCTAGCGCCATGGGTAGCTCCCAGATGGAGCCACCTCTGTCGCAGAGAAATATGTCTTCCGCCGTCACGGCCATGGCCAGCGCCATGCGCAGCTCCCGGATGGAGCGGCCGAGACGTCTCCTTTTCTACTCTCTTCGGCGAGGCCGCCATGGTTGCCGGAATAGCGTCGACGTGCCCACGGACCTCATGCGTGCTCGCCTGCCGTGACAAGAACGGCTTGGCTCTCTCCTGGTTCTTCTACTTACTTCCTCAAAAAAAAAGGTCGTGTGTGCTGACATGGATCATTGTGTCCTGATTTTGTTTGATTATGTCCTGGTTGATTCCGCTTGGATGAATTTCTTATTTCCTTAATTGTGTTTTATTTGATTTTGATGTGTTTTTCTACGTTTTTTATGAACATACATTTTCCTGTTGACCGCCGGCGAGGTCGCCCCCCTTTTGTGTCGCCTCCTCCAGTCCCCGGGCTTAGAGGTGTTGCTGCTGCACCGCCTTCTAGCCATGCCACCAGTGGTGGGCAGACGTAGGGATTTTTGGCCACTCCACGACCATGGGCATGTCGTGCATTATCATGGCGCCTCTTAGAGGTGTTGCTGCTGCACCGCCTTCTAGCCATGCCGCCAGTGGTGGGCAGACGTAGGGATTTTTGGCCACTCCACCACCATGGGCATGTCGTGCATCATCATGGCGTCTCTTCCGGCAACCAATAGAGCGGGTACTTAGGCGGCCAGATGCCCATTCCCTTCTCAATCTTTCATCCTTTCTCTTGATCAGATCATCACTCTCATATCTTCTATTTTTCTCTTTTTCAGTTCAGGTAAGCCCGTACAGTAGTAATACTAATCTATAGATTAGTCGACAATAATCAATGGATTCACAATGTAAAAGCTTCCTATCCAGCCTAATTACTAATCTGTAGATTGGTCGATAAAATTAATGGATTCACAATGCAAAAGCCTTACTCCGTCTTTCTCTCTCTCTCTCCCTCTAGGAAATCCCCACGGCGCACCTCCCCTTTGTATTCTTGGCCTTACACCTGTACAGTACATGCGGTTGGATTATTTTGCATGCTCTTCATGTGTTCTTTTCTTGGCTTGCCAGGGAATCCTTGCTCTGCCTAAGTAATAACCGACAATTCAAGGAAAATATCAATTTAAAGCATGATATTTGCATGTCGTGTTTACTAGCTCAAGCATAACCGTTTTTGTGTGTTCTCTTTTTTGTATAGATTTAAGGGTTTAATTCATGCCTCTGTCTTACTTATGGCATGTAGAATTATTGCGATGGATATGAAATGAATGTGTACTCAAGTTTTTATCGGTTCCCTGGAGCTAAACTAGGTTTATGAACGGTCTAAGTAAGTCAATCAGGGATTCCCTGTAATGTATCTCATTTAGCCTTCAGATTTCATATAATTTGCAGGTATACATTCACTCTTTTAAGCACTTTCTTTGATATATAAGATGCACGATAAACAACCGATGAGTGCATATTTACCCACATTTAACTCAAGTAATAACAATTGTGGAAATTACTATGCTAATATGTTCACTGATTTTGCAATGCCTTTACTTTCTCCAATTCTTCTAAGCATGCTGCATTGACATTTTTCCTCTCTCCATGGAATTTGGAAGTTACCCCTGACCAGCACAAATACTTCTGATCAGCTAATCTCTTGGAAGGATAACATGAAAAACATGGTTAATCATGCTAATATCCGAGCTACATATTTGGATCATTCTCCATATCAGTATGGCTGGCCAACGAAGGTATGAAAATTCTTACTCCAAATTAATCTATTACTACCAGCCAATTTATTTGCTCTTTAGTAAAATAATTAGCAGTGAAATCTCACATCTTCGATCAATGCATTACTTTCATGATGTGAAGAAGAGATTCATATTTTGTGCTTCCACTCATAAGTTAATTTTTTTTTTGAGGGTACACTCATAAGTTAATTATTGTCTTACAAGTTACTGATAGCCTATTAATATTAAGCATATCGTTGCATCTCCGGAAACGCTATCAGAAGCAGACTTCGTGGTTAGCTTGAAGAGAAGGCCACTTTGTGATGTTGATTACTTTGGTGTTGAAGTAATTTCTGTCTGCTGGCTCTACTTTGTGTCCAACATGGAGTGGTATTAGTCTTAGGTACTTATGTGATGATAATGACATGCTTACATACAGATATGATATGTTCATACGTTTGCTGTCTCTTCTAGCCTGTAAGCATGAATCTGTCATGTGTTTACGTATTCCTACTTGTGATTTTGAGTTTTAACAACCGTATCTTATTGACCAACTGCTGTTAAGTGCAGATCTGTACCATAAATACAAAGTCAGTTTGTTGGACGAAGCATGACTAAATTAATGACGTTTCGTATAAAGACATTTGATGGTTGGCCTCGGCTTATTCCCGGTAAGTTCTTATCAACGGTATCGGTAGAACCTCTATGTCGAAGAATAATTAATGTGCTTCGAAAAACTTTGATTGATGTTTCACTGAGTTGGTTGTTGGCAGTCTATGAAGGTGGTCGGTGCTATCTATCCAAATGGACCAGATTACTTGAACAATCTAATTTTTGAATCTCTGACCCATATTATCATTTTCATAGCTCAACAAACTGATGATTCATCACTAGATACTGAACCGTTTATTTAGTAGGATTATTTGAACAATCTAATTTTTGAATCTCTGACCCATATTATCTTTTTCATAGCTCAACAAACTGATGATTCATCGCTAGATACTGAACCATTTATTTAGTAGAAAATGAAGGATTTCCAAATGTCTGGCTAGGTGTAAATTATGCATATCTTTTTTTCATGTCGGAATTGATCTCACATGGAAATAATACTACAATCTGGACATCCCCTGGGTTCCTCAAGACAAAACCAACAAATTCCTTAGAATATGTTACATTTATTACTACATGAGGTCTTCCACCATAACGCGTCAGGACTGGCTTCTACTCCCTCTGTTGCAAAATATAAGATGTTTTAGCTTTGTGAAGTAAATGTATCTAGACTACTTTTAGTACGTAGGTTCACTCATGTTTAAAATAAATCTACACACTAAAAAAAGTCTAGATACACTTTCTTCACAAACCTAAAACATCTTATATTTTGAAACGGAGGAAGTACTTCCCTTGGATTTGGCCGACAAGATGGTAAGGAAACATATTTGTAGATAATATTTGTCTTTTCATTGTCATGTTTCTACAGTTTTATATTGCATATCTGCAAGTTTCTCTGATTGGCCCACAAGAACATGGTTTAAACTGCGAAGGGAAGGCTGATGCTTTTGTTATCTCTATGCCTGGACATGTCCATTTATATTCGGTTGATAAGGTACCATACGAGCCACCTCTAGCCGACTGGGCGTTCGTTAATGTTGATGGAAGTTTTGATCCAATTAACCTACTATGTCCACAACTGCGGTTCTTGCGAGGGTTCAAATGGAAGTTTTCCTAAGGCCACGGCGGTTCCAATTGTTGGAGGTTCCAGTTTTTAGCCTGCTTTGAAGGTCTTACACTGGTGATGCAATGGATTGATAACCTGACAATTCTAGAAGTTATGAATGACTAAAACCAAGAGTTGTTTCAGCTTACTTAATTTTTCATATTGATATAGATTTGATAATTGAAAGCATTGGACTTCCATATTGTGTGCTTGCCGGATGCAAAGATTAAAAAACTATGGAAGATATGAACTCTTCGGCTCACAATTTGACTCAGTTTAGTAGGGAAGGGCTGAGTGCTGGTGTTCTGCATGTTACTATCCTCACTGCATGTTGGACAAGCTGTGATTAATTGTAATAATCTCTCCTTTCAGTACAAATCATTACACCAGAAGGAGTACTCAATTCTCTGTCATATTTCTTTACCTGGACAGAATTTTCAAATGAGTGCAGTTTGCTACTTGATTGGGTATGGAAAAATACACTACCGTTAACTATCTCCACCGAATATATGAACCATCCCGGAGGTACTATCTACGTATACACATTCATTAAACTAGATGGACAGGCGAGCTTCGCCTCGCCGCCAGCAATGCGTTGTCACACATGGTGGCTGGTGCAATGCATTTGGCGGCAGTAATTTTTAAGTAAACCAGCACATTGCAACTATTAAGCATTTTTTCACCCTTGCAATAATGATTATAAAACATCTCAAATGAATAGCCTGCTCACTATACAAAAGAACCACATTACAGTAAGAACATGTGTACTTCGAACTACCAAGGTATATCCTCCCACACTACTAGAGAAAAGGCTATAGGAGACATGCTTATGCGAGGCACATTTAGCATATGCGCCTCCTATAAAAATAGGCGAGGCGCACTTTAAGATATGCGCCTCTAGTATAAAAATAGGCGAGGCGCATATGGACAGAATGCGCCTCGCATATTTTGTGTGGGCCCGCGTGTTGGTAGGTGCACGAATATGCGAGGCGCATATGTTTATATGCGCCTTCTATATTTGATAATAAGCGAGGCGCATATGACCAGAATGCGCCTCGCATATTCTGTGTGGGCCCGCGTGTTGGTAGGTGCACGAATATGCGAGGCGCATATGGCTATATGCGCCTCCTATATTGGACAATATGCGAGGCGCATATGGCCAGAATGCGCCTCGCATATTCTGTGTGGGCCCGCGTATTGGTAGGTGCACGAATATGCGAGGCGCATATGGCTATATGCGCCTCAAGTAACTCATGCGGGCCCGGGCGCTGGTAGGTGGCCGCATATGCGAGGCGCATATTGCACAATATGCGCCTCCTATAGTTTGAATTATAGGAGGTGCATATTGTGCAATATGCGCCTCGCATAAGCTGCACCACTTTTTTTCCAGCTTTTTGCACATGGAGGCAACTAGCACCCCACTTCTTCCTCCTCCACCAAACAAATCTGGTCGCCCCCTCCTCCTCCCCACCTCATTTCCCCCATTGATTCACCTTCGAATCTTGCTCAACATCCATTGGTTGACACCCATATGTAAGTGAAGTCTCTTGCTCCTCTAGATCTACAACATGTCCATTTACTTCTCCTCTGGCTCTCTTGCGCAAGTCGTTGTTGGAGGAAGCGTGAAGGCGTTGCTTGCATGTATGCGCGTTGTCGGAGACACCGACTATATGATTGTGTTGTGGTGCTACTTTTTTTGCAGGGATTTCATTTGAGATGCCAATGTTTCGCCGGAATGTCGATTTATTTCTTTTCCGGCAATTTACGCACTCATGGATGTCCTCTTTTAGGGAGGTCATGCGAATTTTTCCGCGATCCACGTCCATATATGCTCTAATTATTCTCTTACTCTTTGTACCACGCAGGCCATGGTCCACCAGCGATCAACAAAGCCAGCGTGGATAGGTGGATGACATGCGCGAGGGCCGACATGGAACGTGCAAACAAGAGGCAGATAAGATGTCCATGTCGGACCGCAAGCTGATGTATCGATAAGGCATGATTCGAATGCTGAGTCGCACCGCTTCGACGTAGTTTCATGGATGGCTACACTCGATGGATACGTGATGATCACGAAGATCAAGATGCCGTGATGATCATGAAGATCAAGACGCCGATCCACGATCACGAAGATCGTGGTGGTGGCCGGACATGGACACGAAGATGATCAAGGTGGCGTCGGGCATGGACACGAAGATGATCAAGGTGGTGCCGACCATGATTCGAGCTGGTTGCGAGACCCTCATGTCCAAGATCTGCTTCTCAAGGAGACGAGTAACGCCAGAGCCGCGGTAGAGAAGGCTAAAGCTGGAGCAAATGGAGAAAGACGCGGTCACTCCATTGTTTGACGGATGCGACGGGATACCGTCTAAATGTAACGCTTAGGGCTCTGGAGATGAAGGCGAAACACAAAATGACCGACGAATGTTTCGATGACAACATTGTATTCTGGCACGATATTCTTCCCAAGAAGGGGAACACATGTCCGACTAGTATCGCTGAGGCGAAGAAAGTCGTGTGTCCTCTCAATCTACCGCACATGAAATACCACGTCTGCATAAATGATTGCATCATCTACCGGGGCGAGGACGCGGAGAAGACCATGTGTCCGGTGTGCAAGACCTCTCGATACAAGAGAGGGACCAAGAAAGCTCCTAGGAAGGTGGTGTGGTACTTTCCTCTAACTCCTCGTTTGCAGCGGTATTTCACAGACCCTAAGGAAGCACAGCTCATGCGCTGGCACGCGGAAAGAAAGAGGCCGGAAGACGATGATCCGGAGAAGGAGGAAATGTTGAGGCACCCTTCGGATGCTTGCCAGTGGAAGGCGTTGGACCTACAATATTACCAACATTTTGGGAAAGAGTCAAGGAACCTCAGGCTAGGCGTGAGCACTGACGGACTCAATCCGTTTGGAAGCCAGAGCAGCACACACAGCACCTGGCCCGTGTTTGTATGGATCTACAACCTCCCTCCCTGGTTGTGCATGAAGAAGAAGTACGTAACCATGAGTATGCTTGTTCAAGGGCCAAAACAACCTGGTACAGACATCAATCTGTATCTCACGTTGTTGAAAGAGGAGTTGGCCACGTTATGGGAAGAAGGAGCCCGTACATGGGACGCCTCGAGACAAGAGTACTTTGACATGAGAGCGGCGGTGATCACGACGGTGCAAGACTATCCTGGTTACGGATACTTCTCGGGGCAGGTGGTCCAAGGATTCTATGGGTGCGTTAGGTGCAAGGATAATACAACATACCGCCAGCTACAGAAAGATCCCGGGTCCGGGAAAACCGTGTTCCTTGGGGCTCGGAGGTGGCTTCCCAAGAATCACGCCTGGAGAAAGCTAGGGCATCTGTTCGATGGGACGATCGAGATCCGAGGAATCCCACACCAGAAGAGTGGCGCGGAAATCTACAAGCTGTTGAATAACTGGAAGGAGTGCCCTGCGCCAGGAAAGACCCAGAAGAAGCCAGAGCCGTTGCTGAAGGTATGGAAGGCGAGGTCTGCTTTTCAGGACTTGCCATACTGGAAGATCCTCTGCGTGCCTCATAGCCTTGATCTCATGCATATCACGAAGAACGTGGGCGAGAGTCTGCTTGCCACCCTCCTTAACACCGACAAGACCAAAGATGGGCCGAAGGCAAGGAACGACTTGAAGCATATGGGCATCAGGGATGAACTTCAACCACCACCTAGCGATGATGAGGAGGAGGACGAGGTGGAGAGGCGAACAGAATAGCCGTCGTCGTAAGGGGAAAAAGGTTAAGAAGGGAGAGGTCAAGCTCAAGGCCTCATGCTTCACTCTGAGTAAGAAGGAGGCCATACAGTTTATGAAGTGCCTCCTCGGAGTCAAATTTCCGAACGGCTACGCAGGGAAGATAAGCAGATGGCTAGACGAGGCGAAGCAGCGCTTCAGCGGGATGAAGTCTCACGACGTCGCCGTACTAATGACACAGGTACTCCCGGTCGCGATCCGAGGTATAATGGACAAGCACATCCGTGAAACACCTTTGGCCTCTGCAACTTTTTGACGCCATCTCGGAAGTCGATAGGCATTAAGCAGCTCACGAGGCTGCGGGGCGAGATCGTGGTGATAATGTGTGAGCTCGAGATCTATTTCCCCGCTTTCTTGACATCATGCTTCATCGCTTCTCCATGTCGTGGAGGATATATCGGCTCGGTCCTGCGTTTACTGCGAAGCATGATGCCGTTCGAAAGGCTCAATGGACACATCAAGGGATACGTTAAGAACAAGTCCCGTCCAGATGGAAGCATAGCAAACGGCTTCCTGGCCGAAGAGTGCATCTCTTTCTGCTCGAACTTTCTACAAACCGAGACCCCTCTTGGTATGCCATTCAACAAGCACCTCGGGAGGCTCGCTGGATGGGGTCACCATGAGGTCGACGTGCAAAGCATGTCGACATTGAGGGCCGAACCAAGGACTTTGAAAGAGCAAACCTGGTCGCGCTGCAACACCTGCAGGTGGTTGATCCATACATACATGAGCACAAAGAGTTTATCAAGAAGAATTACGCTGATCGGGCGCCAGGTCCCGAGGGAGGAAGATGTTATCAAGGAGCAGAACTCCGGTTTCAGGCGGTGGTTTAGGGAGAAGGTCATAGCTAATCCACCGCAGGGCGAGTACTCGGAGGAAGATAAACTCATATTCTCATTGTCACAGGGCGCCTCGCACAACCTCATGACCTATCAGGCTTACGATATCAACGGATACACGTTCTACACAGAGGAAAAAGACAATAACTGCGATTACCAGAACTCAGGGGTAACAGGGATATTCTACACCGGCGACATCCCGGAAAGATACTACGGAAGGATCGAGGAGATTTGGGAGCTCGACTATGTTACGGAGAAGGTGCCGATGTTCCGTGTCAGGTGGGCCAAGAGCGTCGAGAAAGAAGACCGGTATTTCACCACGATGGTTATACCGTCAAAGACCACCAGCGCGAACGCACCCGCAAGAAATGAGCCTTGGGTTTTGGCTAGCAAAGTCGACCAATGCTGGTACATCAAAGACCCGTCAAAGCCTAGCCGGGTTGTCGTCAGGAGAGGCAAAAGGAACATTATCGGAATGGACGGAGTCGCCAACGAGCAAGACTTTGACCAGAACGGCGACCCGAAGATAGAAGACGGGTATGGCAACCAAACACCGTACACCACAACCCTACCTAAGAAAGGACTTCCGTTCAAGAGAAGTAGTGAAGACGTCGCGCTCACTCCACGCTTCACTTGCTAATACTAAGTGTTTCTTCTTCGTCTCCAAGTGGCGGCTCGGCATGGCTCTTGGGCCAGTTCATCCTTGCCTGGCCTCTCTTCTCGTCCTTCTGCTTCTTCTACTCTGTCGCGATGGTGAGTCTCTGGATTACCTATATATTTACCCAACGTTTGCAATTTGTTTGGTTTGGTTTGGGTTTGGTTGTTGGAGCTGACGAAGGGAGTGTGGCAGTAGTTGGAGCTGACGAACGAACGAGCAGAGCAGAGTGCCATGTCGCGTCGTGTCATAGCAACAGACAAACGGATGCTTTTTCGACGGTATAGAGAAATGTTTCTCCTTGTCCAAAACTGTTTGGACGTAAGTTTAGAGTTAGAGGTATTGAGAACAAATATGTGTGTTTTGGATGGTTAGGAGGGCAGTAGTAATCCTAGCTCACCAATGGTGAAACCGTTTGAATTATTTTGGCGGAATATTTATTTAGTAGGAGCCGATGTTCCTGTCAACGAGGCGTTTATGTATGCATTTGTGAGTGTCTGCGTGTGTACTTTGTTTCCTCAAAAAAAAAAGTTTGGAGGTATTATCTTGACTATCACCGTCGAGTGAAAATGGAACTCTTCGTTCGTGTTCTCCTCAGACGGGCTGGGCTTGCATATCCAGTATCTCCAAGATAGAATTCACCATCAGGCAAAAAAAAAAGTCCGGTCCAATCGATGGTCAGCTTTACATGAAATAGGAAGTCCATAGCATGAACTACAAGATATTGGTAAGCCACCCCCAAGGGTTATATCGCATGCACCTGCTTCTAGGACAACTAAAGCCTGGATCCCTCCTACTGATGGTATACATAAAATCAATGTTGACGCTTCAATCTCGAAGTCAGCAAGTATAGAAGTGGTGGCAGCGATATGTCGTGATCACAGAGGGGAATATTATGGTGCATCGGCCATTGTCTTTAATCTTGGAATTACTTGCATGCCGGGAGGCATTGGCATTGGCCGGATCTTGGGCTACATGATATTCAAGTCGCTTCAAACTGCAAAACAGTGATTGACGATATTGCTAAAGGAAGCTTGGGACTAAATGCGGATGTTATTTTAGAAATCGAAGTGCGATCTACCCAGTTTCATTAGTGCAAGTTTGATTTCGAGGGTCGATCTTCAAATTTTGAAGCCCACAATCTAGCTGGAATGCTAGATACATGGTTTCTCAAGGAGTTGGTCGCCACCCATGGCTGGGCGCTCCTTATTCTGATAGTACTATTGTAAACATTCTCAATGGTCAATAAAATGTAGCAGGTTATCTTAAAAAAATATTAGACAGCGTGGCAGCTAGCTAGCTAAAAGAAATACATATTCCGAAAACACCTTTATACCACCAGCACAAAGTGTATTTTCCTTTGCATCTTGGACTGTTTCTGTGCACAGCAGAAACCGGAATGGAGAGCACATTCTTCCTTCTACTAGGCGGCGCCTAGCCATGGACCTATATGCCGAACACAACATCAACCGAGGAAGTCAGGGGACAAAAGGCAAACCGGGGATTTATTTTTCTATGACCCGTGCAGCTGCCCAAGAAGAAGATAAAATTAACAAAAAGAGCCTTCCAAAAGCAGATGCAAAGTTTGGAGCTTGTGACACCTTTTTCAGTTTATGTAAAAAAGATTTTATTCGAGCGATCAACTAGTCTGTGCAGTGGGTACAGTGAAAGGAAAATGAGACTGATTCTCAACTTTACCACCAACTCGATGATGCGACCCATATAATTGATGATGCACATGATCGCAACACGTGCATATTCGTGTGGCAGTGCGGCTACTGTATTTACTTTCTCTGTTCAGAAATATAAGACGATTAGCTTTGTGAATCAAATGTATCTAGATTTTTTTTGTGTATAGATTCATACAGGTTTATTTTAAATCTATACATTAAAAATTATCTAGATACATTTATTTTACAAAGCTAAATATCTTACATTTCTAAACGGAGAAAATAGTAATGTTGGCACGTCTCACAAGCGAAAGGAAAAAAATTACTTCATGTGAATCGCTAACCTGTAAATATATTCCCTCCGAATCCCAGTGCGCCTAACTGCACCAGAAGAAAACGACCGGTTCACTGGATCATTGTCATTGTAATCATATCTAAGCCATCATGAAGGCATCCCTACATACAAAACTCCTCAATTTTGTTTACATCTTTCACCTCCCAACTAACCCAACAACCCTCTCTCTTAGCCACCGTTGTACCCTGTGTATGGCGATGCGTGATGAACCAAAACTAAGAAAGCAAGTGACTGATGTGCAATGCACAAGTAATACATTTTTTAGTATCTAACTAGTTATCTATTGGTTGGGAGGTTTAGTTAAGCTAAATTCGATAGTTCATAGTTGACGTCTCATTCATCGAGCATATATAGGCATATAGCTTAAATCCAAGGAAAATCGATCGTCCACCATGTGTATGCATATGAGCATGTTCTACAGGTATTTTCTTCTTAAATAAACCTTCATTTTTGTTCCATGTTTCTTAACTCATGCATTTTACAATCTCTATTTACCTAAAACTTAATAGCCTTTACTCTAGAAGCTTCTACCAAATTCTTTGCTGGAATCATAAACTTTAAAATAATATATAAACGTTAGACTTCCTCCATCCCAATTTAGTTGACTCAACTTTGTTTAGATACGTCCCGCAAAAAAAACTTTGTTTAGATACACATGTAGAACTAATTTGGGATGGAGGGAACATATACTAAATATTACAAACACAAACACATATAAATACATTATTATAGTACATAAAAAAGCATAGGTAGTGCAGTACTCTTTGTTGGTTAGATGTTTGGGAAAAACCGCTGTAACAAAAAAAATTAAACCGTCCCAAACCAAATAAAAAATAAAAAATATGAAAATGTAGTATTTCAATTTATCACAAAAGGATGCAACTACAATCATATATATACTTAAACTCTATAAAAAATATAGCTTCATCTATATAATTGTAATTCTGTAAGTTATATTCGAAAATAGTATTTTAGATAATACATCGAAGCATGTATCAACAAAAATAACATGTATTTTATTGATAATAATACTAATAATGAAGTAAAAAGATCAGTATAAATAGTGAAACTGTTAATTATTTTGTCACATCGAGTCTTTACCTAAATTTTGTGGCAGAAGTTTAAAGTGAACATGTCTAAAATGCCTAACTTGAAATTCGTGTATTAAGTAGTGACATATCAAAAACAAGATTCACACATATACTATACACACAATACTACATGTATACATGATAAGGGTCTGTTCGGTGTGGAGGAATTCTGCAGGAATCTTGTTGGTTCAGATTCTGCCGGAAACTATACCTATGAGTGTGTTCGATCTAGAGGAATCGGCCGATTCCATTCCTCTGAAAAGGCTCGTTTGCATGTACTATTTACGGGAAAATCAACATCCAGCCAAACACAAAGGAAACATCTTGGATTCGTGGTTTCGCGGATGGCCAAGGCAAAATGCTCTGCCGTGGACAGATATGCATGTGATGAGTAGCAAAATCTGCCTAGGTCCAAATAAAATAATGTTAAACTATACTCCATTAGATGCTACCAGTTTTTGACCGAACCGAAAGTTTCCTCTGTTTTAGAAGCCTGTAGGTTCATGCTTCACCCTTCATCCAATTCCTATGAGGTCTTCTGTTCCTATGTTTTGAATTCCCACAAACCGAACGCCTAATTAGCAATGTAAGACAATGTACCCATGAGATATTAAATGATGCACATAATTTATATTATTTTTACTTCTCCAGTCATATTAAAACATATGTTTATTTAATTTCTCTGGCATCTTGCTTGTTTATATTTCTCAAATGCATGCATTTTTTAATCCAAGTGTTTCCATATTTTGTATGTTTTTGTCGATTGCTCATCGTGTGTAAGATTTAACTCTTTTCTTGAGAAAATTGCGCAAAATATGGAATATTGAGAATGCAAATTAATTTTGTAGTTCTAATTATGACAATGTTTTGACCTGATGATTTCCAGAATAAATAATTTTTGATATTGAAACATGTTAAAGCTTTTTTGCTAGATAAAGTTCCGGAGACAAGGGAGACAAGCTGGTGCCGGAGATGATGGCGATGAGCAAAGCCGGAGGGGAGGAGCCGGTGGTGGAGATCTGTCATACCTATGATTGGAGGTGACCAACTACGAGCGAGATGAGAGATCAAACCATTCCAAGATCTCCAACCATGTTCACTGTTGCTCGCCCACCCATATTGTTCCTCTCCATGCGCCTGTGGCTCCATAGAGTTGATTTGGACATTCCGTGGGGGCCTAGCTTCATGGTGCTTTGAGTATCGTGCCTGGTCGGTCCGATGCCTAGGGGTGTAAAAAAACACAAACCAGTGAAACCAATAGCCGGAAGCTTAGTTCATTTTTCTTCACATCTCCGATCTGAATCTCCAAGCTAGTGCAAAATTTTGAACCGAGTGAAACCGGCTAAACCAACCAACCCGCTTTTGAACAGACCTCCATGCCTAGTGTGATCAACCAAAGGCCGTTTGTTTTTTCAGCCTATTTGGAGTGGATGCGACCAACCAAATATTATGTCATACTTCCTCCATTTAGAAATATAAGACATTTTAGCTTTATGAAATAAATGTATCTAAATATATTTTAGTGTATAGCTTCACTCTAAGCTTCTATAAACCTATATACTAAGAGGCATGGGCGGGCCTAGAGTTTTTTCAATGGGTATTCATAATTAAATAACACCTAGAACAGTATAAATATTAGTGAAAGAATCCGTGTTTTATACAAATTAAAACTGATTTTATGGCTCTATCACATGTTGTTACAAGGTTAGCCAAAAAATTTGGGTATGCAGCTGCATACCCATGAATACACTTGTGCCCGCCCCTGCTAAGAGGTCGTTTGGTATCCAGGTTCATTTCATTTATATTATGATTTCAAAAACACCCATATGTTTGGCTGCCACCGGAATTTGGAAATGACAGGTCTGAGATAGAAATTGGGTTTATACATAGGGATATTTGGATGGATTTGCCAAATAAAATGACGGCCCAATTCCGTGCCAACCAAACAACATATGAATGGAATTGCAAAATGAATCCAGGATTCTAGGCCCAGATGATGGATACCAAACGACCTATAAAAAATAGATACATTCGATTCACAAAACTAAAACTTTTACTACGTAGTATATTTTTAAACGGAGGGAGACATATGTGTCATCTCTGGTAAACGGAACCGTTTGTGGCAGAGTTACGATGAAGACGATCGCATTTCACGAGACGATCACGCGGAGATGTTGGTACATATTCTCCTGCCAGTGCGGCCACTGTATATATAAGTAACTTTGACACAAAGGGACCTGAAAATATATCCGCTGGGATCCCGGTGTTGCGCCTAACTGCACTGCACCAGACCAAACAATCCATGGGTCATGATGATGATCTTGGCTAATGAGCCATCATGAAGGCATCCCAACTCACCCCACCTTTCGCTTAATCTATTGCTTATTCGCGTGATCATGTCAGTGCAAAAGCTCTCTTTTCCGTCTTAGCCTCCAGCCTCAAGCTTCCTCTTATTCCCCGACCCCTCTCATCCGTCCGCTGACGATGCTTATCGGCTGAATGCACTGGCTCTACTACTAGACTAGACTTGAGCAGAGCGAGGCAGCAGTACGCGCTCACTCCACGCTTCACTTGCTAATACTAAGTGTTTCTTCTTCGTCTCCAAGTGGCGGCTCGGCATGGCTCTTGGGCCAGTTCATCCATGCCTGGCCTCTCTTCTCGTCCTGCTTCTTCTACTCTGCCGCGATGGTGAGTCTCTGGATTACCTATATATTTACCCAACGTTTGCCAATTTGTTTGGTTTGGTTTGGGTTTGGTTGTTGGAGCTGACGAAGGGAGTGTGGCAGTAGTTGGAGCTGACGAACGAACGAGCAGAGCAGAGTGCCGTGTCGTGTCGTGTCATAGCAACAGACAAACGGATGCTTTTTTCGTCACAAAATCTTGCTAAACTCTCAAACAAAACCGTGCTTTTTTGCTCACTAATGGAATACAGATCATCAGAGTAGCAACAGGTGAAATTTCGTCTCACGAATTTATATGCTTCGGTTCAAGCTGCAGGGCGAGCAGTCGAGCAGAGAGGGCGTGCCGTGGCCAGGCTGGAGCGCGCGCGCGACATGCCGGAGCGCGACGTGACCACGCCGCTCGCGACCGTACCCTTGCCGACGAACCCCACCGCGGCGTCGCCGCTGGCCACCGCCGAGCCGTCCCTGGCGCACCCGGTCGCCGCGGCCGGCGCCGCCGGGAGCTGGTGCGTGGCGAGCCCGAGCGCGGGCGCCGCGGCGCTGCAGGTGGCGCTGGACTACGCGTGCGGGCAGGGCGCGGACTGCTCGGCGATCCAGCCCGGCGGGAGTTGCGGCGACCCGGACACCGTCCGTGACCACGCCTCCTA
Organism: Avena longiglumis; assembly: GCA_030063025.1. Taxonomy (NCBI): domain Eukaryota; kingdom Viridiplantae; phylum Streptophyta; class Magnoliopsida; order Poales; family Poaceae; genus Avena; species Avena longiglumis. Next base: position 559,688,958 of record CP125974.1, read on the forward strand.
CGCCTTCAACTCCTACTACCAGCATAACCCCGTGCAGACCAGCTGCGACTTCGCCGGCGCCGCCATCCTCACCAGCACCGACCCCAGCACCACCACCTGCAAGTACCCGTCAACCAGGTACCTGATCAAACCGATACGATCGTCCTGAAAACTATTCCACCTTCTTTGTGTGATCGGTGCAACAACGACTGGCATGTCCTGCAGCACCGGCGCGACGGTTCTGAACACGACGAACCCGCTGACCCCGACGTTCGGATCCCCTCCCGGCGGCTACTACAACTCTCCTCCGGGCGGCTACTACAACCCCCCGCCCCTCTACGGCTCCATGTCGCCTCCGGACTACGGCGCCGGCATCAGCGCCGCCATGACGCCGATGATGCCGCGAAGAATCATCAGGACGACGTCGCTGACGTGCCTCCTTATCACGACGTCGTTATCTCTCAACCTCTACGGGTAAGTTTGCACGAACGGGGAGGACCGTTGTAATTCTGGCGCAAGTGCAATTGGAGGCTGAAGAAGCTCATCAAGAGGATTCAGACAAATGCAAAGAGGCGGCATCCAGCTGCCATGGCAGAAGCAGAGTGGCAGAGGCGACCAACAGGGCCAGTGTTGCATACTGTATATTTATAGCTCTAGCAGTGTTCGCAAGTTTTTGGTAGAAGTTGTTCGCCGTGGAATGTTTGTATTTGCATGACATGTTTCTCCATTGTTGAGCACAAAATAATCTTGCATTAACTCAAGCTTTGTGCGTATGGTAGTATTCCACAACCATGCTCACACTAGGAACTGGCACAAAATCACTATGCATTTTGTTGAAAAAATAGCATAAATGCGGTGTCTATTCTGGTTTATATGAGTCCAAGAACAAAACAATAACGTTTGCAATTAGGTGCCATGACACGTAAAATTTTGCAAACAAAATCAATAACGCAAAAAGCATATGACATAAATTCTTGGACACATAAAAAACACATGTTTTAATTAGACATTTGTCATGGACAACCAAAGAGAATATCTTTGATTTTTTTTTTGTTTCGTGTGCTCTACTCCAGCTGGAGAAATGTCCAAAGTGTTCTAGATCGTAACTTTCTAAATGTTGGTTGCCCAAAATAGCTAAAAAATCTCGTGTCAAAATACACATCAACAAAAAGATTGCCAACAATAAGAACATGACCATACATGAATTCTTACATGGCATGCTATCAGCTAGTCTAACCTTACATGACTTCTATGGTCCTATAATCTAACCCTTTCCAAATGCGTCACTCTGTCATGTCACAACACATGCCTCTTAGTTGGGCTAATATTAAATGGTTGATGGACACCATTGGTCCTCAAAACCGGAACACCCAAGAACCGTTATGTCTTAAATTGAATCCTGATGCATTAACCTTATTTTCAAACCTACCAATAAAACTACTGGCATCTCCTAGATCAAACTCAATAAACTATTAACTTTGGAATATGAAAACCTGGAAGGATGTCGATGTCTTGGCAGTGATCGATGGACCGTGGGAGAAAAAAAAAGTGGCAACATCTAGACCGCAACATCGCACGTGGTGACAATTTTGATAGGCACCGGTGTTCTTGCCTTGTCTTGGTCATTTACGTTAGGCTGGATAGGCGGGTGGTGTACCTACATCATATACAAGATAGGGGGCCAATGTCCCCCCCACCCGTGTTAATATTTGTAGTACCCCTTTGGTGCAAATAAAACTAGCCCAGGACAATGTTTGCTTGCACCCAACCCATTTCCATATTAGTTCACTCACATGAGCTTACAAAATACTATGCTCATAGTCTGGTTCTAGGCCGGTGGTGCCTTCAGCATATCATGCATCCATGTGAACTATGTGGAATTGAAGTGCCAAAAGAAAAAAATAGTATGCTCAGCTCGAGTGTTAGTAGTAAAAATATAGGAATACTTGGATCTTGATTCATACATTAGAATATGCGTAGTTAAATGCAACATGTCATGTCGCAAGGAAAACATTGGTATCCTTGTCAATAGATACAATATTAAGGGTCAGCAGTTGCCCACAACTAGAGGAATAGGCTTCAACACAGTGGTTGGGGAAGAGGGGGAGGATGACATGACCACTATCTCCGTGCTCAAGGGAGAAGATGGAAGGATCACCATCACCGTGATCGAGGGTGAAGAAGGAATGATGAGGTACATTTGAGCATCACATATATCAACTATTGTGGAAGAAAATCTAAATCGGTAGCAAAAGTTAGGAAATGAGCTAATGAGTAGCAACAAGAAACATTAGATCCATACATATACCAAAATCTAGCGCATTCTTACGAACCGGCGTCGGCTGGTGACATTTCTCTAATTGCCCGATCCGTAGTGGCACAATTCCAATTTTTACGTAGACTAGGAACACGTTCATAATAAAACCCTATTAACTATTATGATGTTTTCTATAATGGAAAACATCATGGTTTCTATGAAAAATGAATTCACCAAGCTTGTACATGGTTTATATAATGGAAGCATATCTCTAGAGAGCATCAATACTGCATATATTACATTGATCCCCAAAAAGAATGATCCAGAAAATATGAATGATTATAGATCAATTTCACTGGTCAACCTGCCCCTGAAATTTATCACCAAGCTTATGGAAAACAGGCTACAGAATGAAATCATCCCTATTGTGCACATGAACCAATATGGTTTCATTAAAGGAAGAAACATTCAAGACTGCATTGGATGGACATTTGAGTATCTACACATGTGCCACCAATCAAAAAATCCTATTATTCTGCTCATGATTGATTTTGAAAAAGCATTTGATAAGGTGGACTAATTCATTGCATGAATATCACATGGCATGTTGTCAGCTAGTCTAACCTTACATGACTTCTATGGTCCTATAATCTAACCCTTTCCAAATGTGTCACTGTCATGTCACAACAGAGGCCTCTCGGTTGGGCTAATATTAAATGGTTGATAGAGCACATATTAGGATTTTGACACACCATTGATCCTTGAAACCGGAACACCCAAGAAACCATTATGTCTTAAATCGAATTCTAATGCATTAATCTTATTTTCAAACCTCCCAATAAAACTATAGGGCATATCCTAGATAAAACTCAACAAACTATTAACTTTGGAATGACATAGATGTCGCCTAGGAGGGGGGTGAAAGTTTTGGCTTGAATAAAACCGGTGTTTAATTTATTAATCAGAACCTATATATGTTATTAACTTGTGTTTCGACAACTTACACTAAACAATAGCAACAATGTGATAGCAATATATATATATATAACTATAAGTATGAAGACTATTATAAAGTTAAGTGCATAAGTAAAGAACTCGGGTATAGACATAGTTAAGACACACGGATACGTGGATGTATCCCAAAGTTCACACTATTGTGGGTGATACTCTCTGTCGAAATGGTGTGGAGTCACAATGCTTCACATGTGCCACAATGACTCAATGTATTCTCCTTGAGCCTTCCCACCTAAAGAGAAGTGCCTCGATCCATTAGGGGACCCTTTAGGGCGGTCACCAAACTCGTATAACAAGTTTGGTGTAATCTCCATGACTTAATTGGAGGCTCCTGAGAATTTTATTGAACTTTACACTGCAATTATTGAGGTTTGTGGCAACACCAACCTTCTATGGTACCAAGAACCCGTGAGGAACAAACTCTAGGTACTAGAACCCAAGATTAATAAATTTCTCAAATTTTCATTTCCAGGAATCCTCACCGAACACTCAAACTGATGTACCTAATGCAATGGTAAGAACGCAAATGCTCAAGTACTTCACTCCCAAATTTAATGAAAGCAATTAATTCTATGGAGGAATGTGAGACAAAGAAAAACAAAGGAGGATAACAACAAATTTCTTCAAGATATATATCCCAAGCTTCCTTCTCCAAGAAGAGACATTGATTGGTCAAAATATAGATCTAGATTTCTCTCTTTTTTCCCTAAAATATGCAAGAGTCATAGGAGGGATGAGATTTAGCAAGCTCAAGAAGGTCAAAATGGAGGGAAATACGAAGCTCAAGAGTTGTGGAACCATTGTAAAGAAGACCCTATTTATAGGGTAAGAAAAATCTTCCCATTATACAATTTTCCGATACCAAACCCGGAAAATTCCTGGCTGGAAACTAGACCAGATAAGAGGGACTTAGAACCCCTTGACACTCCTAGAAAATACAAGGTATTAAACTCGTAAAATTCTAGGACCCTAATATAAAACCCGTAAATTTTTGCAATGGAAACCGAGCTCCCAAAGAGCAAAAACACTTATAGGGAAATGCGATATCATTTGCATATAGACTCCAATTTTGGTGAATGCGGGATTGTTTCTAATATAACAATTAGCCCTAGAAGATCATATAGAGAAACATCATAGTAGAACAACAGGAGAATAAAGCCACAAGATGAGAGGTTTGACCTCTCTATAAAATGCGAACGGGCAAAAACTCCAATATAAAAACGAAATAAGTCTTTCATCAGAATCCATTTTTGACAAACTTGAGTTTGTCGTGAAGATAACCATAAGATCTAAAATCTCATGGGTTAAGAGAAAAATTAAAACCAAGAAATATGCTGTCAATGATGCAATTGTTTGAGCACTCTATGAACAATGGGGTCAAGTTTCTCACTTGAGAGCCCCCTTGATAGTACAGCTATATATCCTATCCTGGTCTCCAATTAACACCATGATTCCGGTAAAATAGAAAACCTATCAAGGTTATAACTTTTCCTTTTTCATTCTACTTGATCTAGGTGATGACAATCTTGAATTCCTCGAGTTAGACCACCTATCTTAATTACGCTTTCTTGGTGAATACTACAAATTGTTCCCCCATAATACATTGCAGGATATCCTTTCTTATGGAAATCTTTACATGTCCATTGCCCCAAATGGGAGGAAATATTCAAGCACATGTTCTCTTTGTTATGGTTCATCTTGAACTTGATTACTCAATTATGAATCATTTCTTCTTTCTTCATTATGATTTTGGTGTGAAGGTAAACATGAATGGTCACTGAGTCTTCTTCTTCAAGAAATACTTGTCATTGGTGCAACTCTCATATGACCATTCTTTGGATCATATCTTAAACATCCTTGCCATCACTTAATCTTCTTGATCATGTAGAATGTCTATTTGAATCAATGATTTTGATGCCAAATGCTGAGTCCATATCATTATGTTCATGGCATGAAACCTTGAATCCAACGCAAACTCTTCAGTCCATATCGTTATGTTCCTGGCATCAAACCATGAATATGGAAAACCATTCATGAATAACTCAATGCCAACATTAGTCCATAGAGATTGTCATGAATTACCAAAACCACACATGGGGTCTCCATGATCTTTCAAAAGCGATGTGCTTTTATGATATTATTTGTTGAAACAATGGATGTTTATGATACCACTACATTACCTTGTGTAGAAATATTTACTAAAAACTCATCAAACTATAAATATCTTGTGGATACTTTCATTAGAGTTGTTGGTTGAAGTAATTTTCATAGGAGGAAATAAAGAAAACCACATGTTATACATGAAAAAATTATATAACTAAAACTAAACCATGAAAAATAACATAAATAAGTGGCATATCTTAACTTGAGTTAGTCGATGTTAAGTTTCTCTTCTCCAGAGCAACAATATCACTCGAATTATTTATTTTAAGCTTCTTGATGAGCACTCAGCACTCATATACATAAGTATAGGAGAAAATACGACATGACCATCATGTGTTTCAGATAAAAGGCTTATTACACGACATGTTCTCAATCCCAAGTGTAAGTGTTCGCTCAGTTACTAGCTTATAGCTTTGACAATATCAGAATGGTATTTTACTGTTTAGATGATGGTTAAATAGAGGGACAATAATCCTAAAGATTAATAGGGTTATTATGTACCTTTGTTTTAGCTAGTCTATGTCTCGGGAGTGATTAATGGACAGTGGGAAAGAGAAACATCCGACATCTAGAACGGGATGTCGCACGTGGTGAAGATTTTGATAGGAAGTACATCCAGACCTAGTGACAAGAGCTGTGAATAAGAAGTACATCCACGCTTCGCGCAACTATATCGGCATGAGAAATCGAACTACATGGCGACGTAGTGTGTTCTGTGCAACTTTATTCAGTATGCGAACATTTGGATTAACGAGCATGTATCTTGCCATTGATTTATGGACCGTGGGAGAGAAAAAAGGGCAACATCTAGACCACAATGTCGCACGTGGTGAGAATTTTGATAGGCACCGGTGTTTTTTCCTTGTCTTGGTCATTTATGTTAGGCTAGATAGGCGGGTGATGTACCTACATCATGTACAAGATAGGGGGCAATGCCCCCCTTAATATTTGTAAGTACCCCTTTGGTGTGAATAAAACTAGCCCAAAACAATGTTTGCTTGCACCCAACCCATTTTCAAATTAGTTCACTCACATGAGCTTACAGAATACTATGCTCATAGTCTGGTTCTATTAGGGGCATCGAGAGGCTGTTAGGGGAATTAGTTCACCCATTTTCAAAGCTATTAGGGGGCATGTCATGCATCCGTGTAAACTATGTGGAATTGAAGTGTCAAAAGAAAAAATCAGTGTGCTCAACTCGAGTGTTAATAGTAAAAATATAGGAGTACCTGGATCTCGATTCATATATTAGAATACGCAAATAGGTAAATGCAACATATCATGTCGCAAGGAAAACATTGGTAGCCTTGTCGATAGCTACAATATCAAGGGTTAGCAGTTGCCCACAACTAGAGGAATAGGCTTCAACACAGTGGTTGTATTGCGGAAGAGAGGGAGGATGCCATGACCACCATCTCCGTGCTCAAGGGAGAAGACAGAAGGACCACCATCACCGTGATCGAGGGTGAAGAAGGAATGATGAGGTACATTCGAGCATCACATATATCAACTATGGTGGAAGACAATCTAAATAGGTAGCAAAAGTTAGGTAATGAGCTAATGAGTAGCAACAAGAAGCATTAGATCCATACATATACTAACATCTAGCTCATTCCTATGAATTGGCATCGGCGGGTGAAATTTCTCCAATTGCCTGATTCGTAGTGGCACAGTACCAATTTTCGCGTAGACTGGGGACACAGTCATGACAAACCTCATTAACTATTATGATGTTTTATTTTAGAAATAACCAATATATGCACGATGTGCCAAAAATAAAGAAGAACACTGTTACCAGTCAACCAAAAAAAGCGCAAATTAGTGTAAAATTTTTGCACACAAAAACAATTGGATTGAATCATCTACTACTCCCTCTATTCTTGAATATAAAATGATTTTTGTAATTCAATTTGAACTGCCAAAACGTTTTAGATTAATAAACTAGGGACTAAGGTGGTGGTACCTATCAATATATTAGATAAACAATTATTAAAAACAACAAAGTGAATGTGTAAGATGTTGCACTAACACTCGTGCTAGTTGTACAAGCTCAGGACACGATAATGCACATCAAAGGACATCTAAGAACCAGGTTACGCCACGAGCTCCCATCACTTTAATTCGCAGCCCTAATCTCCACCAGGTTTTTTCAGCAACATCGAGCCGTGCGCCTTGACTGAAAAGTGCATGGAAAAATATTTCAGGACGGCCTGTGGCTACGACTAGCTAGTACTGCATAGACACTGTGGAAGCTGGCTAATATTTCGAAAACACCTTTATTCGAGCCAAAAGTGAATTTCTCTTGCATCGTGGTCGTCGTGGCACCACTGTTTCTGTTTCTGTTTCTGTTTGAGCATCCGGCAGCAGAAACCGGAGTGGCGAGCACATTCTTCCTTTCAGCTGGCGGCGCCAAGCCCTATATAGGGGACAAAAAGGCAAATCTACAGGCTTTTTCTATAATCCAATCTGTGCAACTGCTCATCAGGAAGAAGGTCTCCGAAAAGTAGATGCAAATGTGACAAAAAAATATGTGATAGATGCAAATAAGATTGGAGATTAGACGGATGGAGCATCAAGTTGCTCGAGTTTGCTTTCTCTAGGTGGCACTAGAGGAAAAAGGGCCATCCGTTCGCCACCCCTGGGAGCATTAGTCCCGGTTGCGCCACCAACCGGGACTAATGCTGGCACGCGTCCCGGTTGGAGCGGGCACGGGGCCAGGGGGCATGGGTCCCGGTTGGTAAGGGGGCATGCGTCCCGGTTGGAGCCACCAACCGGGACTAAAGGTTTGGCCACAGCCACGTGGCGTGGCACGCACCTTTAGTCCCGGTTGGCTCCAACCGACTAAAGACCCTTGCCTCTATAAATGCAACCCCTCTGCCTCCACTCTGTTTTTCAATGGTGTAAGGTGTGAGGTGTGTGCTAGTTTTTTCTCATGCATGCATTGAAGGTGTTTGTTGAAATGTTTGAGTGAAAAATCCAGTTGAATTTCTCATAGAACAAAAATATAGAAGGTGTCCGAGACGCACTTGAGCTTTCTCCTCTTTATTTCCCTCGATCGAGGTTAGCAATCCTATCTTTTCTAGGTCATTGATACAATTCATGTGTCGGTGTGAATTGGTTATTTCACTATTTATGATGTCATGTTTTTTGATAAACTTACTTATATGATGCAGATGAACGGTCGGGAATAGATGTACGGTGACCGGCGGGTAGCCGGGTATATCAAAGGCGTGGATAAATTTATCGATGTGGCTACGGCAAACAAAGAGAATGGATTTATACGTTGTCCATGTGTTCAATGTCGGAACAACAAGGAGTACTCTTCCTCGAAAATCATTCGCGGCCACCTGATTATGAAAGGTTTCATGCCCAACTATAATTGCTGGACCAAGCACGGGGAAAGAGGGGTTATGATGGAAGATGGTGAAGAAGAAGATGATGATAACAACTATCATCATATGTTTCCTGAATACGGTGATACTGCAATGGAAGACAATGGAGAGGAAAAAGGTGAAGAACGGGCATCAGATGAGCCGGCTGATGAACTTGGTAGGGTCATTTCTGATGCAAAGCGAGACTGTGAAACATAAAATGAGAAGTTGAAGTTAGAGGGCATGTTAGAAGATCACAAGAAATTGTTGTACCCAAATTGTGAAGATGGCAGCACAAAGCTCGGTACCACACTGGAATTGTTGCGATGGAAGGCAGAGTGTGGTCTAACTGACTCTTCATTTGAAAAGATGCTGAAAATAATGAAGCCGAAGTTTCCAAAACATAACGAACTTCCCGAGAGTACCTACGAAGCAAAGAAGACTCTCTGTCCTCTGGGATTAGATGTGCAAAAGATACATGCATGCATTAATGACTGCATCCTCTACCATGTAAGGAGTATGAGAATTTAGATAAATGCCGGTGCACGCGTTGCGGTATAAGATCGACGAGATGACCCGGTGATGTTGAGGGAGAGCCCTCCTAAGAGGGTTCTGCTAAGGTTATGTGGTATGCTCCTATAATACCAAGGTTGAAACGCATGTTCAGAAACAAAGAGCATGCCAGGTTGTTGCGATGGCACAAAGAAGACCGTAAGAAAGACGGGAAGTTGAGACATCCTGCTGATGGGTCACAGTGGAGAAAAATCGAGAGAGACTTCCCAGACTTTGCAGGTGACGCAAGGAACTTATGGTTTGGTCTAAGTACGGATGGCATGAATCCTTTTGGGGAGCAGAGCTGCAGCCACAGCACCTGGCCCGTGACTCTATGTATCTACAACCTGCCTCCTTGGTTGTGTATGAAGCGTAAGTTCATTATGATGCCAGTGCTCATCCAAGGCCCGAAGCAACCGGGCAACGACATTGATGTGTACCTTAGGCCATTAGTTGAAGAACTCTTACATTTGTGGGGCAAACCAGGTGTACGTGCGTGAGATGAGAACAAACAGGAGCCATTTAATCTACGAGGGTTGTTATTCGTAACCATCAATGATTGGCCTACTCTTAGTAACCTTTCAGGACAGAACAAACAGGAGCCATTTAATCTACGAGGGTTGTTAATCTACGAGGGTTGCTGACTCCTTTTTTAAATCAGATCGAACGTCTACGGGACAGTCTTCTGCCAAAGGATCGCATACGAGCAATACAGGAGGAATTGGCGGGATTCTTGGATGCAGAAGTCCTAAACACACAAGGGGAATACTACTCGGCTGTGTATAGACAATAGGAATTGTAAAAATAGCAAGTTTCAAGAAATTGGCCGGTAGCATCGAATAGCAACTTTTGTATGTAGTGCATGAACTCGATCTGTGTATTGAATGTAATGTTGTCATGATGATCTTGTGTAATATAAGGTTCCTTCATTGATAAGTGCAAAACACTAAATAAACAATAAAACAACTTAAATGAATTCTCTGCCGCGGCACAAAAAGTGGCGAAAATGCTGCCGTGGCAACAAAATGTGCCAAAATGAATTCTCTGCCGCGGCAGAGAAATGGGCCAAATCTCTGCCGCGGCAGCAGGTTATTAGTCCCGGTTCGTGTTACGAACCGGGACTAATGCTCCACCCGTCAGCCTCGATGCCGCCACGTGTGCCCCCATTTGTCCCGGTTGGTGGGGCAACCGGGACTAATGGTTGGAGCTTTAGTCCCGATTGCCCCGTCCCGGTTGGGCAACCGGGACGCATGGGGCGTTTTCTACCAGTGTGGCATGCAGGTTTCGATTCTATCAATAATTCTCTAATTCTATATTCCAGCGGTCAACTAGCCTGTCCAGTGGGCACTGTAAAAAGAAGATATAAGAGACAGTTCGTCGGGATTTTCATCTTCACCGGATCGATCCAACATGTCCGAGCTTATTCGAACTCGTCTATGTGAACACAAGGAACGGCATGATCTATCCGGACGGACGCGCCCGTATCAATCTATCCGTGCACCAAATCTAGGCAATAGTTATGTCGGCCCAGACGCGGGCAGACCGAGGGTGTGTTCTGCCCGCTCGTGCCACTGGCCCATCCATCAGCCACCGCTTAGCGCGGCGTTGATTAAAACGCGCGCAACAACGCTGATTCAGACGCAACCGTGACAACGATTCAGAGGCGCGGGCGAAAGGCTGACCGCCGGCAGTCTGCGCCATCAATAGCAACGACATGACACACTAACTGACTAGATGCCACACTCTTCGTCACCGCCGCTGCTGGCGCCGCCCGACGCCTTCCCTCCTGACTGAACACTTCAATGTCGTTGCTTCAGCCTCCGCGCCGACATCCGATGCCAGCCCTTCTTAACTGGCCGCCCGCGGCCATCTTCTCCCACACCACACCACACTCTCCTCCTTCTCCTTTCCGTCCTCCACTACCGGTAGCTAGCCATGGCCAGCGGCATTAGATCAAGGGGAGGGTGTGTAGGACAACCACCGGGTTCCGATCATGGACATCGAGGGAGCCATGGAGGATGCGACCAAAGCAGTGCGCCACCACGCTCTCCCTTAATGTCGTCGTCGCCCGAGTTGGTCGACCCAGACATATAGTTCGCCGTGGCCATCCATTCCGGTATAACGCGGGACATGCTGCTCCTCCCCCGCAAATTTGCGTCGCTGGTCGCCGACCCACTGCTCCTGGTTGTCATTCTGCGGACGAATGGTGTCAGGACCACTAGGTACCTGGTGGAGGTGCAGTTCGACTACCTCAGCCAGATGTACCTCGTCGACGGCTGGGAGTGCTTCTCCCGCGCGCACCAGATCAAAGCGTGCAACATCATCATCTTCAAGTACGACGGCGAAGGAAGGCTCTCCGTCAGTGTCTTCGATGACACCATGTATCGTCGCTGCTACCACTCCGACTCCGAATCCAACGAGTAGGCTAGGCGGTGCACTCTCCATGTACAATGTAGCAATGTGGGCATTGGCCATTTGCAATGAAAAGTTTTATTCGAGTCTTCAAATAGGTTACAAACAGCACTACAACACCATTCTAGCTATGCGCCGCCTATGGCGCTGGCGGCAGCGGCGCCGGCGGTCGGTAAGACCCCATTCTTCCTCGAGAGAGTGATAGATCACCTTTTGCGTCTGCGGCTCTTCTTCAGCTTGTGAAAGTTAGAAACACAGGTAAGCGTCATCGGGATTGGCCCGCATCATGTCCCAGAGCTCGTCGCACACTTATTTGAGCACTAGACACCGTCGGTGCTATGGAAGAAAGACGCGGTTCATCACCTCCAACGAGAAATCCTCGTTGGTGGTCCTATTGAGTGCGTCGTGACCGTATTGGTATAGTGTATATCTGTGGGCCCCCCGGAATCAGAGACGACAACACGTTCGATGCCACCGGTGGGTTTGGCCACCACGACGGCAGCGGGCGCTTGGGCTGCTATTTTTAGTGCACCGACGTGGACGGCCAAGCATGGTGGTTTGTGGTAGGGGTGGTCTGGGTCTGGTCGAAGATATCTCGACGACCTCCCCTTTTTATGGATGCGCCTAGATGCGGCGGAAACGCATAGAACTGGCGGGTAGCGACGAGAAAGAAAGGTGGGAGATGGTCGGGCGGAAGGAAGACACTAGAAATACACCGGCGTTGGCGACGGCAAAGCTTGGACATATGGGTCGCACCGTTGGGTGCGGCTGACCGGACATGCCGGACCCCAACCCAAAAGCGATCGCGGCCCGACCCAAATGGACAGAAACAGACCGTTTGGGTCGCCCCGGTGGAGATTCCCTTACCCTGAAAGAGCTGAACATCCTCGGGGTGGACTGTTTATCCGGAACTGGTTGCGTGAACAAACCATTCCGGGGGCGTGCTTTTGGGGTTTATAAGGATGAGACACTTGAAGCATGTGATTGGCGTCCCTACGCTGGAGGCCTCAGGCCCTAGCCCCTCCTAGGACGCGCTGCCTCCCGCGCGACGCAATGCGACCGAGCGCCCATCTCTTCCCACCGTCGTTCTGACAGGGTGGGCGCCGCCACCACCGCCTGCTCCAGAGGCAGCGGCGGCCTCTTCTTCCAGATCGACCAGGCCTTGAAGATGGGACGGCGGCGCCTTTGGAGCCTCCTGGGAGGGAGGCGACCTGGGAGGGTGAATAGAGGTGGTTGCTGCAAATGGTCCCTTGTCTCCTTGTGTGGCGTGGCAGAAAAATTCATATGTGTCTATGAAAACTATGACATGTACCTAAACCCTATAAAATTTCATGCATTTTTCCTGCGGTGCAATCAAACAACTTATCTTACCGGTTCTTGCATTTTTTTATTCCTATAGGATTCTAAGTGTCATGCCATTCTATGTCTGCACTTTTCCTATTTCTATGTTTTACAAATCCTCTGAATCAAATGAGCCCTTAGGTCTATAATGTATCATAGGGTGAAAAAATGCAAATGACTCTTTGTTCTCGTGTATGGCCTAGCTAATCACTCCAGAGCGTCTGGTTTTCTCTAGGAACTGAGTCAGGTGTTGAACTGGCCACGGGTTAGCTTCTTTAACAACACTCTCTTTGAGATAATTGTGCAGGGTTGGCGCCCACTACACCTGATCTAACAAGCAAATCAATCCCATCCAAAGTTTTGGGACAGAGGTCTGATCCCATCCAAAGTATCTTCTCTGTTCCATACTTGCTATTACATGAAATGGCTCTGACCACACTCATGTTTTTCTATCCTCAGGGAAGGAAGATCAACCCAAAAGGCAGAGCTACTTCCTCTTCCAGACATGGTGGCTAGGAGTCAGAGGCTTTGATGAGCTCATGGGAGAAAAGTTGTGTAACACCCCGGCCTCTCCGGACCAGCGGCTGTCACTCCTAGCAGCTCAATAGAATCTTTAGACTAACCCCACATACCAACACTAGTATTTTTTGCGCACTTTGTCCTCACTCATGCGCACCCGGTACCCACTTTCCGGACGGTCACCCATCCTCAAATTGATGTAGGCCAAGCACGCTTAACCTTAGAGTTCTTTTTAGATGAGATTCCAGAAAAGAAGTTGCAACTTGTTGTTATGGGTATACTATCAATCCTATTAAGCCATGCACCAGGGCCTCTGTTGCCTGCCAAAACTCACCGGCGAGCAGCGACGAGCAACACGAAGAGCCGGGAGGCTCCCAGAACTGCTGGTGGGCCCTGGTCCCTCGGGCAACGGCCCGCAAAACTCCGGCACACGTCCTGGCTTGGTTCGAGGGCGTGCCACCTGACCTATACCTGGTCAGGAAGGTGAAGGATTGCTCCGATTGATTTCCTGCATGGTAAACAAATATACGTAAAATTCGAGCCGTGACCGGCTCCCAGGTTTCCCTGTGAATCGGCTCCTAGAGCCGATTATCCCATGGTTCTGCATTAGATTTACGATAACATGGGGTTTTGCTTTATCATTACAAGTTAAATCGATCTCTGACGGTTTAACGCTTTTCACCACGTAATCGAACGTCCTACACGTAATTGAGACCTGGTATATACAAAAGATGAAGAATACTAACCCTAGAGGAGGCCTAATAACCAACGTAAAGTCGATTCGAACAACTTCTCTAGAACGAGTAAGCCACGTCCTTACGTACTCTTGGATCGTTCAACCCGCTTTGAGGTCCGACTACGTAGATATCAAACTAAACCTTGGTGAGCAAGGCACAACCATAACAGATCGAATCGCTAAATAAAGATCAAGCAAGATGCTACCCTCGCACTTGGGAAACAGTGCAAAGGTAGCGAGGTAACTAGAGGCGGCATAACTTTAAACAATTATAGCGAAAAGCACCGATGCTAGCCTCAACAAAATCTATGATAGTAGTGTTACTCGCCATCAACAAGGCTTCAGTACGAGTAACACTAAATAACGCATAGTAAAAATCGCCTAGATCGTAAGATGCGATCTAGGCAAGATGACACTTACTACGAAAGAAACCCTCGAAAACAAGGGGTGGCGATGCGCCGAGATTGTGTTTGTTGTGAACGTGATTGTCCTCTTTCTCTCGATAACCTTAGGTACATATTTATAGTCCGGAGACTTTCTACCTTTGGAATAACTCTACAACTCTATCTTTACCTAAACTGAAACGGAACCTAAACTGAAACGAAACCTACTATGATACAAGATACACGGGCAATTTAGCCCAAATCCACGCACTAGGCCGATCCAACAACACGTTGAATATATGTATCTTCCAAGCCCATCTTGATCACGGCCCATCTCCTTCTTTGGCCAAAATATGGCGATAACACATGCCCCCCTGGTTTTGGCAATAATAATTCCAAAACCACTCTGCTGATGTTTTTTTTTTCTTCCCTTTTTTTTGTATCGGGTTGCGCGTTGACAGAATGCGCTGCAGAACAGGATCGTCACGCTACCCCTTCATCATGATGCCCTGTCTTCTCAACTCCTTCGCAGTGCATGATTTGACGATTTTGGCGGACATTCGGGAAACCGCTATGGCATTGAACCGCTCTCCACTATTCCCTTATTTAAATTAAATACAGTTCGCGGTCCCCATCTTCCTCCAAGAGCTAGAAAACCCTCTTCCTCCGAAAAAACCCTCCTCCTCCGCCATGGCCTCTTCCTCTTCCTGCTCCTCCCGGTCTTCCAACAAAGATCGGTGACCGAGAGCCGACGCCAGAGCACCCGCCCGCAGCGTCTGATACTTCGCCCACGATGGTGGGACGAAGGGGATCGATTTCGCCGTCGGGCGATCGTCCACGACGGCGAGAGAGCCTCTGTTCCTCGTTGACGGGAACGAGGCGAAGCAGCAACGACGCTGGTCTTGGGGCGGCGTCGAGTCCTCCGACGAGGAGGAGGAATCGAGGAGGACACCTCCTCCGAGTACCCGCCGACGAAGCGCTTCCGCCGGGTCCAGCGAGGACACCGAAGACGGCAGCGAGGAGAGGCCCCAGGCTTCTTCAAGAAGAAGAATAAGACGGCGGCAACCGAAGACAGCGAACAAGACGGCGGCGACGACAGCGGCGACGATCTCGGCCTTTAGATTAGGAACCAGTAGTAGTAGTAGTAAGCTCCCTTTTGTAATCAATCTGCACTCAGCTTCCGAATGAATGAATGAAAATCCGTTTCTCGAAGATTGTCTTTTTCGCCCCAATTTTGCCGATAGCCACAATAGGTCGATGCTCCAGAAGCCGATAGCAACGTATCGGCTTTCACCTTGTTACGTTCACACAGTCAACCAAGCCACAGCTCAAAGAGCCGATGCACATCGGCTTTCCCAAAAACGTTGACAAGGTCAAACTTGGTCGCATACTTAGGCAAACCTAAACGGCCACTTCTTAGTTTCAAACGGTAACCTGCGACCCTCTTCAAAAAGGGCGACCTAGATCTCCAATTGCCCACCGACCAGATCGAGCTCACAGCAACAAGAACCCTCAATCCTCAACTGCATAGATCCATCTCCGCCGGCAAACTAGATGGCGGAATCGTCCAACACCAATCCAGAGGTCTCCGGTCTGAAGGTACGCCTACTCCTCGCAGTCTGAACGCGATGTTAGAATTTAATGGCGAACACCTGAATTAATGACTTTATTCCACCATTAAACTTTCTAGGTTTCAGACATCCTGCTGCCGCATCCTTCTCTCCCAAATTCCCTCTGTCTTGGCCTCGTCATGCATTCTAGTCCCGCCCATCGATTTCTTTGAAGCAAATAGAATCTCCTTCGTAAGCCAAGACCTAGATCTGAACTCTTGGGCCGACTGCTTGCGAGCCTGGCCTAATCCCCCCGAACATTGGGTTTCTTGGTTCAGTAGGGTAGCTAGAGCTTACCAATCCCAATGGGAAACTACGGAATAGCCGATGCCTTGCATCTATCATTGTCTCCTCTTGAGAAACACGAGAATCTTCTCAAAACCATCGGCTATTTCTGGTCTGACGCTTTGAACTGCTTCATGTTCGGTCATGGCCCCATGTCACCAACTCTGTTGGACGTGGTGATGATTACTGATGCGGATGTTACATCACCCATTCTTCTCTTTAAACCGACCAAAGTCCCCTAACTGTCTTCTAAAACAATTCGCACTGGGGTGCCTACCTCCAACGCCATATGAAAACAAAGGGCCCTGTCTCAGAAAAAGAACACACAGCCTTTCTCAACTTCTGGCTGGAGCATTTTATATTTTGTGGCCCTTCCCTTGCTCCCACCAAAAACTATCTCTCCTTAACCCATGAACTGGACAAAGGTACTCAACTTGGCCTCGACAAACTGTTCCTTGGAGAAGTCTATCGATACCTCCAGTTGATGTATGTCAAGCTGTTCTCTGGTGTAGCAGTCAAAACAGGTGGTCCTTGGTGGTTTATTCAGCTATGGGCTCAGCTGTATTTTCAAAATCACATCCCAAACTTCCCCCTTTTGGCGAGCTGCACCTTTCCGGATGTAAAAGGAAGCGGATCCGATGCACCATATGGCCAAGCTTTGTATCGATCGCCAGCAAGATGGCGACCCATCAGAGGCATCCAAATGGTTCAAGACTTTCTTCCAAGGCCCGGACAACCCTACCTTCTTCCCTTACATGGAGGAATCTGAACACTTTGAAAATCCACTCTCCTTGGTGGACAATTTTGCCGATGACACTAGCACTCGGCAGCTCTTTTCCACCGTGATTCGTCCTGTTTCCTTCCGGTTGGCATGAGTACGTCCAATGTAATAATCAAACCTGGTATGAATTCTACCACCGATCGTAGTGGCCGCCAATTTGGCCTTGGACAAGTAGCTCCCCACTTCTTTCTCCATCACCTTACAGAGAGCAGAGCCGACCTGCCTGATCCTCTCACTAGCCAAAGGTGTTATTCCTTTTTTGATGCTCTGACCATCCCAATTCCCAACGACCTCACCTTTTCCTCATCAACCGATGGCTTTGAAGACTGGTGGTCGATGTGGAAGACTCACGCCTTCAGAGAGCTCGGGACCGTTCTTTGAAACAGCTCGGCCCGACTATGACATCCCGTGGAACAGTACCACTACTTGCAAATTTTCTTGATGCACTTGCAATTGATCCTTTTATTAATCCATTCTTTCTCTTTGCGGCAACAAGATGGCCTGAGCCTCACGCACGTTGATGGCTCCCCTTGAAGTTCTTTCCGCCAGCTCATGTGGTTCTTTTTCGCAAAACTCACCACCTCTAAAAGGTCATAATGCGTAACAGCCCGATATCACCACAATCGGCTTCCAAGAACCCAAAGAACCTCTAAGCCACCGCCTCGAGTTCCAACTAAAACAAGAACGACGAGGAAGGTAGCTGCAGAAGACCTTGAAGCGCAGGAGCCCTTCTCCGTAAAAGCTCGCATGTAGGGTGATCTATGCCTTGGTCGATCCTTCTAATTCTTCCATCTTTGCACTGCTTGTGCTCACCGGTTCTTCTTTTTACAAAGCTTCCGTCGAAGACACCTCCAATGAGAACACTCGGACCAATCGAGGAGAACTGGACCCAACAGATTCGAGAGGACCATCACACCGAGCCAGATTCATCACCATCGGCTTCCGTGAAAGGTCTTTTCTGAACCTCGCCCGAGCACCAGTCGAGGCGGGGCCAGCTGTGGGTCCTAAGAGAGCTCGCAAAGGACTGCAAGCTTCTTCGTCGAGCCAGGAGGTTTCGAAAATCATCACCCTTTACGCTCTTACTACTTGTTTCTTTTGATCTGCCGATTAATCCTTATTTCCATCGGCTAAACACCTTCCATGCAGACGACTGATGTTTCTAGTGGGAAAGCTGGGGCAGTGCTGATGCCTTTAACCAAACCGGACCTAGCAATCCCCGAAGGTGCAGATGTAACGGCTACCACTCCGGCCAAGCCCCCAGCAACCATACACAAGCCGATCGCCTCCTCATCGGCTCTCCCCCCGATCTTAGGAGAGGTACGTTAGCTCCTTTCGTCTCATCCTTACATGTTTGGATGCATGCTGACGCCTTTTCGGGCTGCCAGAGTTGTGATATTTCAGGTTTGCTGACGTTCGACCCTGAATCCATTGAACCAACTCCCTCCGTTGCTGTTGATGAACCACGAGCCACTGTTGTTCCACCTCAATTCCAGCGTCTTAAAGCCCTGCTGTCCTCCCCAATCGAAGAGTTGATCGAGGGTTCTGAGGAGGTGAAGAGCGTTCTGGCTGAAATAAAAGACCATCTCCCAGTAGCCTTGCAGGTGAAGCTTTGGACAGTTGTGACCCTGTCTTTCTACGGGCCAAGGGTGAAGTTAGCTCGCGAGAGGATCAGCCTGCACCGCGCCCAACTCCCACTGAAAGCCAATATCGCCGACAGATGTCAGCAGCTCAACGAGAAAAAGGCGTCTCTGGATGCCAAAACTGACACCTCTGTCAGTGCCGCCGAGCTCGCATCCTTGAAACGGGAGTTGGAAGATCTTGAAGAGAAGGTCCGGGCGACTAAACAGCTCATCCGCGACAAGGAAGAATCCATCGCCCGCTCCCAAGACGAGGCGGAAAGCCTCAAAGCCCAACTGAAGACCGATCTGGCAGAAATACGTGCCCTGAACAAGCAGCTGGTGACGGGCAAGGATGAAGATGACGAAGCCGAGATCGCCGAGGTGGATCGTGTCCGTCGACGCTCCAAGCATTTCTTGATGGCTCGTATGTATGGCACCTGTTTGTAACATGTGTGAACCTCTAGAGTCGATGACCGTGCATCGGCTATATATTTTTCCTTTTATTCGGCCGATTTCCAGTATCGGCCCCCACATTTTTACTGTCCAACATCTCACGTGCTTTTTACTTGGCCGATTTCATGTATCGGCCCCCATGTTTTACTGTCCATCATCCCACATGCTTGGGAAATATTTCTTGAGATGTTGGCCGTTGACCGCCACTGGGAATTTCACGCCGTCCAGCTCCTCAAGCATGTATGCGTTTCCTCTTAAAACTTGATCGACCTATGCGGCCGTGCCAATTTGGAGACCATTTACCATATGTCGCATCCTTAGTCCCTAATGGCAACACGACTTCCCATACCGGATCACCAACGTGGAACTCCTTTGGCCTCACTTTCTTGTTATATGCACGAGCTACCTTGGCCTTGTTCTCTTTGATTTTCTCAGCGACCACGACTGAGCTCGATTAAATCCTCAACACCGTCACTCATCGTGGTTGCATATTCTTCGATTGTTAGATTGTCACGAAAAGTGACACGTCTCGACCAGCCGTAATTTCCCGAGCAATACGCTTCTTGTCCATATACTAGATGGTATGGCGAGGTTTTAATCGCCCCATGGCATGACATGCGATAAGCCCACAATGCCTCGACAAAACCTCGTACAACGCCTAGGGTGCTCATCGACTTTTCTCTTGATCGACGATGAGGCTCGTTGGATGCTTGACTTGCCCATTCGCTGAGCATAGTATGGAGATGATCGATCGACTTAATCCCGTGTCCTCGCAGAACTTTCTAAACTCTTGAGAAATAAAGACCGAACCTCCATCGGTCGTGATAGTTTGGGAATCCGAATCTATGGATGACATGTTCTTTCACAAAGTTGATAACATCCTTTGAGTTTCTTGATTTCATCGGGACAGCCTCCACCCATTTAGTGAAATAATCGGTGATGGCCAAAATCCACATGTGGCCTTTGCTTGATGGAGGATTGATTTTGCCGATCATATCCATGCCCCAACCTCGGAATGGCCAAGGCTTGATGATGGGGTTCATTCTTGGCGGTACCATCTGAATTTTCCCAAATTTCGACATGCTTGACACCCTTTGTAGTACTTGAAACAGTCCTCAAGCATGGTGGGCCAATAAAACCCGATCGCTGATCAACCATTTCATCTTGTGAGCCGATTGGTGAGTTCCACAGCGCCTTCGTACCTCGTGTAGGAGCCGATTGGCCTCGTCTCCCCGACATTTGAGCAATAACCCTTCCAGTCCGTAAAACATGTCATCCCCAATAAGCACATACTTCATGGCCTTGTACCTTATCCGTTTAGGTGCCCCCCGAGCCGAATCCTTCAAGTAATTGAAGATATCGGCTCTCCAGTCGTCAGCTTCCAGGAACTGTACCTGAACATCGGCTCCCTCTGCTACATCCTTGTAGCCTGAAGCCATTTGTGCAAGATCATTTGCCTCTGTATTCTGCGACCGCGGGATCCAGGTGAAGTTTATGTACCGAAACTGCGCCATCAGCTCACGACAGTGCAACCATAATGGGAAGAGGGACTCGCTCTCACACTTGTACTCCTCCGTGAGTTGGGAAATCACCAACTTGGAGTCTCCAAAAATTTCCACTGCTTCTGCTCCGGCTTCGAGGAGTAACTCCATTCCCTTGCGTATCGCCTCGTACTCAGCGACATTGTTGGTGCGAGAGGTATACAATCTGATGGAGAAGGAAAATGTTGCCCCCCGGGGCGACACGAGTAAAAATCGATGCCGCAACCATCGTCACAAACCGATCCATCGAAAAACATAGCCCACGCTCTTATAGACAAGGTCGCTATGTTAGTGTTGATCCTTTCAGCGATAAGGTCGCCAACGCTGTCCTTAATCGCTTTCGCGGGTTGATACCGGATGTCAAACTCGATAATGCAAACATCCATTTGCCGGTCGGCCTTTCAACAAGGAGCCGACAGATGTGCTTTATGACGTCGATTTGCATATGATGATGATCTCCGATAGCAAAATGTGGCGCAGCTTAGTGCGGTGAAAAAGCAGGTAGGCACAACTTATCGATATCGGGATACCTTGTCTGCGTCCGGCATCCTTCGCTTATGTAAAATACGACTCGCTCAGCCCATCATAAACTTGCACCACCACCGAGGTGATGGACGTGTCTCTTGCCATCGACAAGTAAATGTAGAACGAGTCATCCGGTGAGGTGGAACCAACACCGGCGGCTTCGTCGATATTCTTTGATCGTCGAAGGCTCGTTGTTGTTACGCCCCGCGGAATTCCTCGTCAGATTTAATTTTCACCAGTCCCATGAACGGTTCTATTCTTCCTGACAGATTGGAGATGAATCTTCTGACGAAGTTGATCTTGCCGATGAGAGACTGCAGTTCTTTATTTGTGGTAGGTGGCTTCATTGTTCGTACTGCCTCCTGACTTTTCAGGCCGATCCCAATTCCTCGTTCATGGACCAAAAAACCCAAGAACTGACCGGCCGTCACCCCGAAGGCGCACTTCTTTGGATTCATCCGTAGGCCGAATTTTCTTGTTCGGTCCAGGACGCGTTGCAGATCGTCCAAATGTCCTTGCACTGAAGCAGACTTGACCACCACGTCATCGATGTAAATTTCCACCAGCTTGCCGATCAGATCATGGAAAATATAATTCATGGCTCTTTGGTACGTGGCACCGGCATTCTTCAGTCCAAACGTCATGACTACATACTCGAACAACCCCACCGAACCTAGGACTCGAAGCAGTCTTGTGTATGTCTTCCGAGCCATAAAATTTGGTTGTAACCGGCATTGCCATCCATGAAGCTCAAGATCTTATGACCAGCCGCTGCGTTGATTAACGTCTCTGCCACCGGCATCGGATACTCATCCTTTGGGGTAGCTCTGTTGAGATCCCGAAAATCTATGGCAACACGCCAACGGCCATCCTTTTTCTCTATAGGTACGATACTAGAAATCCACTCAGCATACCTGCATGGCCTGATTAACTTGGCTGTCAACATTTTCTCGACCTCCTTCTTGACTTCCTCCAGAATTTCGGCCTTCATCTGTCGTGCTCGCTGCTGGAATGGCCGAAACCATTTTTTAAGCGGGAGTCGATGCTCAATAATGCTCCTGTCTAACCCAGGCATCTCCGTGTAGTCCCAGGCGAAGCAGTCTGGATACTTTTTTAACAGGGCTATCATCGGACCCCGCAGACTCGGATCTAACTTCTTGCTGATAAATGTTGGCCGTGGCTTATCCCCAGGACCAATGTCGATTTCTTCTAGCTCATCAGCGGATGTAAACCCATACCCTAGCTTTCCGTCACCTATCAAATCGATGCTAAACACAGGGCAAGCAGTAGGTGAGGATAACAAAAATGATTTGGGCCGATTGCCTGAATCGGCCCCCTTTTTGATTGCATTAGTCAAGGATGGTTTACACCTTATTGTTTTACAATGGCAGGGCATCTCCCTGCTACGACTACGTGATCTGCTTGTCGTATGATTGCTGCTTTTTATTTTTGTGGCGATCGCAGGATCGGCATACCTGATGATTGTGGTCTTTTCTACTCTGTCAGGCCAGTGGATAAGACCAGCCTCACCCCGTTTTTTGTAGCTTCAATGCGCTCACAGCCGTCTAGACTGATTCCAGAGATCGGCTCTTGGTCCTCTGCTTCCCAGATGTTCATGCCAGCTATGGAGATCTCGATAGAATCATCTGCATGGATGACCTCCACTTCATCTCCATCCCATTGTATTAGGCACTGGTGCATTATGGACGGAATGCAGCAGTTCGCGTGAATCCAATCTCTCCCTAGCAAGACACCGTAGGTGCTTTTGCTGTCCATTACGAAAAATGACGTGGGTATGGTTTTCCTACCCACTGTCAGATCCACGTTCAGTACGCCTTGCGTTTCTGAAGTCTGACCGTTGAAGTCGCTTAGCGTGACGTTGATTTTGATCAGATCTGCAGTGGAGCGTCCCAAACGTCGTAGCATGGAGTATGGCATGATATTGACTGCCGCTCCGGTGTCCACCAACATCTTGCTGACAGGTTGCCCATTGATGTAACCTCGTAGGTACAGGGCTTTCAGATGTTTGTAACCCTTCTCACGTGGCTTCTCAAAGATTACCGGCCGTGGGCCGCAGTCGAACTGTGCCACTGGTAGCTCATTGGTTCTTGGCGCGCAGAATTCTGACGGAAGTATGAACACCATGTTTGTGCCAGCCGATGTCTGTGCATCGGATTTTACTGGTTTGGGGCGCCACTTTTTCCTTGTCGGGCGGTCTCCCGTTTCCAAGGTCTGCCTAATTTTGACGGCGGATCGGGCGCGCTTTCTTAAAGCGTGGATATCTGGCTTCAGCTTCCTCCAAGTTACGCAGACTGCACTACGCTTTTGGGTATGTCTGAGTCCGTCGGGACACCACCTTGGACGGTGATATCTGTCTTCTTCCTTGTCATCCCTTGGCTTCTCGAGGTCCTTTGCTCGAGCGGACTCCCTGTAACGGATCTGCCCCCCGAGCCCATTCAGCTACGGCCACCTGTTATCGCCATATTTTGGCCACCGAAGGAGATGGGCCGTGATCAAGGTGGGCTTGGAAGATGCGTATATTCAACGTGTTGTTGGATCGGCCTAGTACGTAGAATTGGGCTAAACTGCCCGTGTATCTTGTATCATAGTAGGTTTCATTTCAGTTTAGGTTCGTTTCAGTTTAGGTAAAGATAGAGTTGTAGAGTTATTCCAAGAGTAGAGAGTCTCCGGACTATAAATATGTACCTAAGGTTATCAAGAAAAGGAGAACAACCACGTTCACAACAAACACAATCTCGGCGCATCGCCACCCCTTGTTTCTAGGGTTTCTTTCGGGTAAGTGTCATGCTGCCTAGATCGCATCTTGCGATCTAGGCAGTATCTACTTATGCGTTACCTGGTTTTACTCGTACTGAAGCGTTGTTGATGGCGAGTAATACCATTATCATAGATTGTTTGAGGCTAGCATCGGTGTTCTTTTCATTATTATCGTTGAAGTTATGCTACCTCTAGTTATCTCGCTACCTTTGCACCTTTTTCCCAAGTGCAAGGGTAGCACCTTGCTTGATCTTTATTTAGTTGATTCGATCTGTTATGGTTGTGCCTTGCTCTCCAAGGTTTAGTTTGATATCTACGTAGTCAGGCCTTACAAACGGGTTGAACGATCCAGTAGTACGTAGGGAAGTGGCTTATTCGTTCTAGAGAAGTTGTTCCGGTAATTGACTTTACGTTGGTTATTAGGCCTCCTCTAGGGTTAATATTCTTCATCTTTTGTACATACCAGGCTCAATTACGTGTAGGACGTTCCAGTTACGTGGTGAAAACATTAAACCGTAGATCGATTTAACTTGTAGTGATCAAGCAAAACCCCATGTTATCGTAAATCTAATGCAGAACCATGGGGCAATCGGCTCCAGAGCCGATTCTGGAAACCGGGAGCCGGTCACGGCTCGAATTTCTTACGATACTTGTTTACCATGCAGAAATCAGTAGCAATCCTTCACCTTCCGACCAGGTATAGGTCGTGGCACGCCGAACCAAGCCAGGCGTGTGCGAATTTTGCGGGCCGTCGCCCGAGGGACCGAGGCCCACCAGTTCTGAGCCTCCGGCTCTTCGTGTTGCTCGTCGCTGCTCGCCGGTGAGTTTTGGCAGGCAACACATTCTGGCACGCCCAGTGGGACCTTCAACAACATCTACATCAACATCCGACGCTGCGATGGAGAGCAGACCACGATCACGTCTGACGAAGAGCACAAAAGGCGATGATGAGATCAATCTCTTGACGATCTCATCGCTCTTTTGAGAGGACCCGTAAGCATGGCATCAAGTGGACGGGTTCTCCCCGAGGGTGCTCTTGATGAAGTAGATCTGCATTTCCTGAGGAGCGCACTAGAGCTCTCTGACAGAAGTCAACTACATGGTGGCTCATTCTCGCACCGCCATTCCGAGAGCCCGTGAACACTTTCGGCGGGTCGCGGTTCGCGTATTCAGAGATCATGAAACATCAGTACTCTCCGTCGGGGCCTACTTAGGGACTCACCAGGAGAAAGACCGCTCCAGACCAGGCCATGCCATTCACACTTGCGGCAGAGCCGCCAGAGCAGCAGCCTTATGTCGTCTACAAGGCTGGAGGCGACCCAGGCGCTTGCCAATTCCTGTTTGAGCCACCTAAGGAAATCCCACACGGGTATATATGCGCCTACGTGCCGGACTGCAATAACCTGACACGCACCAAACAGATTGCAACCGCAGGAGTTTCTGCGGCGGTGATCTTCAGGTGATCTTCGTGAGCAGCAGCGATGGCTAGCAAAGCGCAAGTATGCCATCGGAACAAGTCATGAGAATCTAGCCCCTACAGCTCAAGCGGTGGAGCAATCTGGACTCGCTCACAAGGGTCGGAAGGGCGTATTCAAAGCCGATCACACCTCGGCCTGATCATTGATTCAATTCATACACGAAGCAAAGCGGAAGAGCGGTTCCACATCGGTACCATTCGAGGCTAATGAGGTGGTGGCATTGCAGCTGGCGCAGTCGCGGAGAAATCGAGGCGAGTACATCCAAAGCCGGGACCGTCAGAACCGATGTTACTCACTCGTTTAAGCGAGAAGGAAGCGATGAGCGGTGTTGGGTCTCGGCACCCATCAAGGACCTGGCTTTCGGTAGAGTACAACTCGTTGGCACATGGCCTGAAGGCGACAATGTATGAACAGGCGCCACGAGTTGTACCAAGACAAATTCAAACGTCCGATAGGCTGGTCGATGCAGAAGAAGATGATCCCACAGACTGTGAAGTGGCCGTAGCTGAATGGGCTCGGGCAGATCCTGTGCTCGCAAATGGGTGAAACAAAAGGGCAAAAGGGTTCGACTTGATGTGAGCAAAGCCGAGCAGATATTCGATTCTTCTTGAAGGAGCGGTACCGAGGTTACCCAAGGCCACAAAATCCCTACGGCTCGAAATGAACGGAGACCATCGCAAGTGGCATCACTCGTTCACCCACACCACCAATGAGTGCAAAGAGCTTCCGCCAAATCCAAATGGCGATAGAACAAGGCCGTTCGATCCTTGGGCAGTTCGCCATGAAAGTGGACACGAACCCATTTCCGGCGTCAACATGGTAGAACTCGATCGCTCATGGCGCCAACTGGATTTTTCGCTCGGTGTTAATATGGCGGTCTGGATACCACCATGACACGTCTAAAGGTGAAGGTGGTCGCTCTCGGGGCAAACAAAGAGAGGAGGCTAGTCCACGCGATCGCCCGGCCACAATGACAAAGCGTACTTAGAGGAACAAGTGAGGAGAGTGCGATATCGGAAGCCACATTCCACATCTCCTTAACAAGTATGAGCGCCCGTGACCACGCGTCGCCATGCGATGAGACAACGAAAGATATGAGCACCTCGCTAAGGGACCGTCTAAAGAGAAGGAGGACACGGGGCCAGTGTCCGTGTTCGAACGTCTAGGGCCTCTTCCACCCCAGAGCCATTACAGGGAGTCCGCTCGAGCAAAAGACCTCGAGAAGCCAAACAATGACAAAGACGAAGACAGATATCACCGTCCAAGGTGGTGTCCCGACGGACTCAGACACACCCAAAAGCGTAGAGTGCAGCGGCTGCGTAACTTGGAGGAAGCTGAAGCGCAGTATCTCCACGCTTTAAAGAAAGCACGGCCCGATCTGGACGTCAAAATTAGGCAGACCCTGGAAACGGAAGACCGCCCGACAAGGAAAGAATGGCGCCAAACGGAAAAGCCGATGCGGACATCGTGGCACAAACATGGTGTTCGTACTTCCCGAATTCTGCCGCCAAGAACCAATGAGCTACCGGTGCAGTTTGATCGCGGTCCACGGCCGTTATCTTTGAGAAGCCACGTGAGAAGGGTTACAAACATCCGAAAGCCACAGCCTCACGGGGTTACATCAATGGGCAACTTTGCGGCAAGATGTTGGTGGACACCGGCGGCATCAATATCATGCCGTACTCCATGCTACGACGTTTGGGACGCTCCACTACAGATCGATCAAAACCAACGTCACGTTAAGCGACTTCAACGGTCGAGCTTGAAACGCAAGGCGTCAACGTAGATCCGACTGCGCAGAAAAACCATCCCCACAAAGATTCTTCGTCGTGACAGCAAAAGCACTTACACCTCTTGCTAGGAAGGGATTGGATTCACGCTAATTGCGCATTCCGTCCACAATGCACCAAGTTCGATCCAGTGGGACGGAGATGAAGTGGAGGTCATCCACGCAGATGATTCTATCGAGATCTCCATAGCTGGCATGAACGTCTGGGAAGCAGGAGACCAAGAGCCGATCTCTGGAATCAGTCTAGACGGCTGTGAGCGTATTGAAGCTACAAAAAACGGGGTGAGGCTGGTCTTATCCACTGACCTTACAGAGTAGAAAAGCCCACGATCATCCGTGGTACGGCCGATCCCTTCGATCGGCCACAAAAAATAAAAAGCAGCGATCGTACGACAAGCAGCTCATGTAGTCGTAGCAGAGAGATGCTCTGCCACTGTGAAACAATAAGGTGTAAACCGTCCTTGACTAATGCAAGCAAAAAGGGGGCCGATTCAAGCAATCGGCCCAAATTATTTTTGTTATCCTCACCTACCGCTTGCCCTGTGTTTAGCATCGATTTGACAGGTGACGGGAAGCTAGGGTATGGGTTTACATCCGCTGATGAGCTAGAAGAGATCGACATTGGTCCTGGGGATAAGCCACGACCAACATTTATCAGCAAGAAGTTAGATCCGAATCTGCGGGGCCCGATGATAGCCCTGTTGAAACAATATCCAGACTGCTTCGCCTGGGACTACACAGAGATGCCTGGGTTAGACAGGAGCATCATTGAGCATCGACTCCCGCTTAAAAAAAAGGATTTCTGCCATTTCAGCAGCGAGCACGGCAAATGAAGGCCGAAATTCTGGAAGAAGTTAAGAAAGAGGTCGAGAAAATGTTGACAGCCAAGTTAATCAGGCCATGCAGGTATGCTGAGTGGATTTCTAGTATCGTACTTGTAGAAGCAGCCGACGTTCAGGTACAGTTCCTGGAAGCGGACGACTGGAGAGCCGATATCTTCAATTACTTGAAGGATTCGGCTCGGGGGGCACCTAAACGGATAAGATACAAGGCCAAAGTAGCTCGTGCATACAACAAGAAAGTGAAGCCAAAGGAGTTACACGTTGGTGATCTGGTATGGGAAGCTGTGTTGCCCTTGGGGACTAAGGATGCAACATATGGTAAATGGTCTCCAAATTGGCACGGGCCGTACAGGGTCGACCAAGTTTTAAGAGGAAACGCGTACATGCTTGAGGAGCTGGACGGCGTGAAATTCCCGGTGGCGGTCAACGGTCAACATCTCAAGAAATATTTCCCAAGCATGTGGGATGTTGGACAGTAAAACTTGAGGGGCCGATACATGAAATCGGCTAAGTAAAAGCACGTGAGACGATGGACAGTAAAAATGTGGGGGCCGATGCTGAAAATCGGCCGAATAAAGCAAAATGTATAGCCGATGCACGGTCATCGGCTTTAGAGGTTCACACGTTACAACAGATGCCGGTTTACACATACGAGCTCAAGAAATGCCTCAAGGCGTGGGCGTCGGACGGACACGATCCACCTCGGCGATCTCGACTTCGTCATCTTCATCCTTACCCATCACTAGCTGCTTGCTCGAGCACGTATGTGCGGTCGGTCTTCATTGAGCTTTGAGGCCTTCCGCCTCGTCTTGGGAACGGGCGATGGATTCTTCCTTGTCGCGGATGAGCTGTTTAGTCACCGGACCTTCTCCTCAAGATCTTCCAGCTCCTTTTCAAGGATGCGAGCTCGGCGGTCGACGGAGGTGTCGGTTTAGCATCCAGAGACGCTTTTTCGTTAAGCCGACATCATGCGCAATATCGCTTTCGGCGGAAGTTGGGCGTGGCGCAGTTGATCCTTTCACGAGCTAACTTCACCGTGGCCGAAGAAGGACAGATTTGCAAGCACCAAAGCTTCACTTGCAATGCTACCGAAGATGGTCCGATTTCGCAAGAACGCTCTTCACTTCCTCGTAACCTCGATCAACTCCTCGATCGAGGAGGACAAAGATTTTAAGACGCTGGAATTGAGGTAGAGCAACCTGGCTTGTGGTTCAGCGTGGGCAATGAGGAGTTGGTTCGATGGATTCAGGGTCGACGACGACAAACTGAAAGATCACAACTGCAGCGGAAAAGCGTCGATGCATCCAAACGTGAGGATGAGCCAAAAGAACTGACGTACCTCTCCTAAGATCGAGGATAGCCGATGAGGAGACCATAGGTTTGTGTGTGGTTCTTTGGAGGCTTGGCGAGTGGTAGCCGTTTCATCTACACCTTCGGGATTCCCAGATCCGTCGGCCTTTGCCTCACCGTCCATTGAAGACATCGTCGCATAAAGGATGTTCTTAGCCAGTGTGAATAACAATAAATCGGCAGACAAAAGGAAACAAGTAGGAGGAGTATGAAGGGCGGTGATTTTTGAAACCTCCTGGCTCGACGAAGAAGCTTGTTGTCCTTTGCGAGTTCTCTTGGGACCTGATTGGCCCGCCTCGTGGCCTTTCGAGGCAGGTTCAGGAGCCGACCTTTTCCTAGAAGCCGAGGGTGGTGAATCTGGCTGGTTCGGTGTGATGGTCCTCTCAGAATCCGTTGCGCCTAGTTCTCCTCGATTGGTCTGGGTATCCTCACTGGAGGTGTCTTCAACGGAAGCCTGTAAAGGAGAAGAATCAGTAATCGCGAGCATGTCTGCAAGAATGGAAGAGTGACCAGGATCGACCAAGGCCTGAATTAGCTTACATGCGAGCTGTCTGGAGAAGGGCTCTGGCGCCTCAAAGTCTTCCTAGCAGCGACCTTCCTCACCACCGTTCTGGTTTTAGTCGAACTCGAGGCGGTGACTTAGAGCTTTGGTTTCTTGGAAGCCGATTGTGGGGTTATCGGTTGTTTCTGCATTATGACCTTTTTCAGAGGTGGCGAGTCTTTGCAGAAAAGAACCACAGGAGCTGGCGGGAAGAACTCGAAGGGGGAGCCATCGCTGTGCGTAGGCTCAGAGCCATCTTGTTGCTGCAAAGAGAAAGAGTGGATTAATAAAAGGATCAATTGCAGGCTGCATCAAGAAAATTTGCAAGTAGTGGTACCTGGTCCACGGGGATGTCATAGTCAGCATCGAGCTGTTTCAGCAACGGTCCCAGAGCTCTCCTGAAGACGTGAGTCTTCCACATCGACCACCAGTCTTCAAAGCCATCGGTTGATGAGGCAAAGGTGAGGTCGTTGGGAATTGGGATGGTCAGAGCATCAAAGAAGGAATAACACCTTTGGCTGGTGAGAGGATCAGGCAGATCGGCTCTGCTCTCCGTAAGGTGATGGAGAAAGAAGTGGGGAGCTACTTGTCCAAGGCCGAATTGGCGAGCCACTACGACTGGCTGGTAGAATTCATACCCAGGTTTGATTATCCTGTTGGATGTGCTCATGCCAACTGGAAGGAAACAGGGACGAATAACGGTGGAAAAGAGCTGCCGAGTGCTAGTGTCATCGGCAAAATTGTCCAGCCTGAAGGAGAGTGGATTTTCAAAGTGTTCTGATTCTTCCATGTAAGGGAAGAAGGTAGGATTGACCAGGCCTTGGAAGAAAGTGCCGAACCACTTGGCTGCTTCCTTAGGGGATAGTTTGCTGCCTGGCAGCCTGTACAAAGCTTGGCCATAACTAGTGCATCGGATCTGTTTCCCTTTAACATCTGGGAAAGTACAACTCGCCAGAAGGGGGAAGTCTGGGATGTGGTTTTGGAAGTACAGCTGAGCCCATAACTGGATGAACCACCAAGGTCCACCTGTTTTGATTGCTATGCCTGAGAACAGCTTGACAGACATCAATTGGAGGTATCGATAGACTTCTCCAAGAAACAATTTGCCGAGGCCAAGTCGAGTACCTTTGGCCAGTTCATGGGCTAAGGGGAGGTAGTTTTTGGTTGGAGCCAGGGAAGGGCCACAGAAGATGAAATGCTCTAGCCAGAAGTTGAGAAAGGCTGTATGTTCTTTCTCTGAAACAGGGCCCTTTGTTTTCATATGGCGTTGGAGATAAGCACCCCAACTTGTACAGTCTGTTTTGGAAGACAGTTTGTAGGGGACTTTGGTCAGTTTGAAAGCAGAGGGGCTGGGTGATGTAACATCCAGACCAGTGATCATCACCACGTCTAGCAAGGTTGGTGACATAGGGCCATGGCCGAACATAAAGCAGTTCAGAGCATCAGACCAGAAATAGCCGATGGTTTTGAGAAGATTCTCATGTTTCTCAAGAGGGGACAACGATAGATGCAAGGCATCGGCTATTCCCAAAGTTTCCCATTGGGATTGGTAAGCTCTAGCTACCCTACTGAACCAAGAAATCCAATGTTCGGGGGGATTAGGCCAGGCTCGCAAGTAGTCGGCCCAAGAGTTCAGATCTAGGTCTTGGCTTACGAAGGGGATTCTATTTGCTTCGCAAGAAATCAGATGGGCAGGATTAGAATCTGTACGAGGGCCGAGACAGAGAGAATTTGGGAGAGAAGGATGCGGCAGCAGGATGTCTGAAACCTAGAAAGTTTAATGGTGGAATAAAGGCATTAATTCAGGTGTTCGCCATTTAAATTCTCACATTGCGTTCAGACTGCGAGGAGTAGGCGTACCTTCAGACCGGAGACCTCTGGATTGGTGTTGGACGATTCTGCCATCTGGTTTGCCGGCGGAGATGGATCTGTGCAGATTGAGGATTGAGGGTTCTTGTTGCTGTGAGCTCGATCTGGTCGGTGGACAGTTGGGGATCTAGGTCGCCCCTTTTTGAAGAGAGTCGCAGGTTACCGTTTGGGACTAAGAAGTGGCCGTTTAGGTTTGCCCAAATATGCGGCTGAGTTGACCTTGTCAACGATTTCGGGAAAGCTGATGTGCATCGGCTCATTGAGTTATAGCTTGGTTGGCTGTGAGAACGTAACAAGGTGAAAGCCGATACGTTGCTATCGGCTCCTGGAGCATCAACTTATTTGTGTTATCGACAAAATTGGGGCGGAAAGACAATCATGAAACGGATTTTTTCATTCATTCATTCAAAAGCAGATTGCTTACAAGAGACTGATGGATTACAATAGGGGGCCTACTACTACTACGGCTACTACTACTGGTTCCTAGTCTAGGCCGAGGTCGTCGTCGCTGCCGTCGCCGCTGTTTTGTGCGCTATCCTCGGTATTTGCTACGCGTCGTCTTCGCTGCTTCTTTGAAGAAGCCAGCGCCTCGTCCTCGTCGTCGTCTTCATGGACCCGGTGGAAGTACTTCACCGGTGGTACTCCTCGGAGGAGGTGTCCTCTTCCTCCTCTTCGGAGGAATCGATGCGTCCCAGACATGGCGTCGTTGCTGCTTCGCCTCCGATTCCCCATCGCAAGGAACTGCAGTCTTCGCCGTCGATCAGGGCGCGTCGTCCTCCGACCAAACGGCGAAGTCCCAACCTCTCGTCCCACCATTGTGGGGCGAGTGTTATCTGCCGCCATCGGCGGGTGCTCCGGCGTTGGCTCTCGGTCACTCATTGAGTTGGAGGCGTGGGAGGACAGGCCAGAGGAAGCAGAGGAGGCCATGGCGGAGAAAGAGGGTTTTTCCGGCGGAGGAAGAAGGGTTTTCTGGCTACTGGAGGAAGATGGGGACTACGAACTGCTCAGACGGATTTAAATAAGGGGAATAGTGGAGAGACGGTTCAATGCCGTAGCGGTTTCCCAGATTGCGCTGCCAAAATCGTCAAATCATGCACTGCGGAGGAGTTGAGAGGACAGGGCATCATGATGAAGGGGTAGCGTGACGATTCTGTTCTGCCACGCATTCTGTCAACGCGCAGCCCGACACAAAAAAAAAGAGGAGAAGAGAAAAAAAAACACAGAGTGGTTTTGGAATTATCATTGCCAAAACCAGTGGGGCATGTGTTATCGCCATATTTTGGCCACCGAAGGAGATGGGCCGTGATCAAGATGGGCTTGGAAGATGCGTATATTCAACGTGTTGTTGGATCGGCCTAGTACGTAGAATTGGGCTAAACTGCCCGTGTATCTTGTATCATAGTAGGTTTCGTTTCAGTTTAGGTTCGTTTCAGTTTAGGTAAAGATAGAGTTGTAGAGTTATTCCAAGAGTAGAGAGTCTCCGGACTATAAATATGTACCTAAGGTTATCAAGAAAAGGAGAACAACCACGTTCACAACAAACACAATCTCGGCGCATCGCCACCCCTTGTTTCTAGGGTTTCTTTCGGGTAAGTGTCATGCTACCTAGATCGCATCTTGCGATCTAGGCAGTATCTACTTATGCGTTACTGGTTTTACTCGCTTGAAGCGTTGTTGATGGCGGTAATACCATTATCATAGATTGTTTGAGGCTAGCATCGGTGTTCTTTTCATTATTATCGTCGGGTTATGCTACCTCTAGTTATCTCGCTACCTTTGCACCTTTTTCCCAAGTGCAAGGGTAGCACCTTTTGATCTTTATTTAGTTGATTCGATCTGTTATGGTTGTGCCTTGCTCGCCAAGGTTTAGTTTGATATCTACGTAGTCGGGCCTTACAAGCGGGTTGAGCGATCCGATGTACGTAGGGAAGTGGCTTATTCGTTCTAGAAGTTGTTCCGTAATTGACTTTCGTTGGTTATTAGGCCTCCTCTAGGGTTAATATTCTTCATCTTTTGTACATACCGGGCTCAATTACGTGTAGGACGTTCCGATTCGTGGTGAAAACATTAAAGCGTCGTAGATCGATTTAACTTGTAGTGATCAAGCAAAACCCCATGTTATCGTAAATCTAATGCAGAACCATGGGGCAATCGTCTCGGAGCCGATTTACTGAGAAACACAGGAGCGGTCACGGCTCGAATTTTACGATACTTGTTTACCATGCAGAAATCAGTCGAGCAATCCTTCACCTTCGACCAGGTATAGGTTAGGTGGCGCCCTCGAACCAAGCAGACGTGTGCGGAGTTTTGCGGCCGTCGAGGGACCAGGCCCACCGGTTAGGAGCCTCCCGGCTCTTCGTGTTGCTCGTCGCTGCTCGCCGGTGAGTTTTGGCAGGCAACACCACCTCCTGGTCTTGTGTAGGATCATCTTCTTCTGTATCGACCAGGCCTATCGGACGTTTGAATTTGTCTTGGTACAACTCAGGGTGGCGCTGTTCATACATTGTCGCCACAGGCCATGTCGCCAACGAGTTGTACTTCACCGAAAGCCGGATCCTTGATGGGTCTTTGAGACCCAACACTAGCTCGGCGCTTCTTTCTCGATTAAGCGAGCTGAGTAACATCGGTTCTTGACGGTCTGGCTGGATGTACTCGGCTCTGATTTCTCCCGCTTCGCCCGCGCCAGTGCGCAATGCCACCTCGGTAGGCTCAATGATCTTGAATGTGGAACTGCTCTTCCGTTGCTTTTAGGTCTGAATCGAATCGGTGGCAGCGAGGTGTACCATCAAAAGCTGGTCCTATCGGATTGCGCCAAGAACCTTACGCGGTGATCCGATCTTGAAATCATGCCCAATTGTGCGGTATCGGCTCACGTGCTCGATCGAGCTCGATCCTTCGTGATCCTTGAGAACTCAAGGAGCCGATACTTGGGTGGCGGGATCGGGTCAAACTTCGTTAAGTACGGCTTTGAATAGCCGATTGTCCTTCTCTTGACACGGTCCGAACTGTCTCTCAAGATGGCGGATTTGTTGTTTGTTGTTTGGGCTAGAGGCTAGATTCGTTCGATGGCGTTGGCTAACCATGCCTGTTTGCATTGTGTCCATCCCGAGATTCCTGCTCGGAAACTGCCTGAAGCCGCTCCGCAACGCTTGACAATCCTGCGGTTGCAAGATCGTTCGGTTGTTCGCGTCAGGCATTGCGGTTGACGCGTAAGTGCACACGTATCCATGTGGGATTTCTTTAGGTGGTTCAAACGAGGCGGCAATCGCTGCGCCTCCCGACCTTATAGGCGGCGTATGCTGCCACTGGTGGCTCCGGGCTGCAAGTGTGAGCAGCGGCGGCGGCTGGTCTGGAGCGATCTTTCCCTGGTGATTCCCCGAGTAGGCCCCGATGGAAATCGATGTTTCATGATCTCTGAACTACGCGACTGCAATCCGTTCGAAAGCGTTCACCAGCTCTCGAATGGCGGTGAAGAGAATGAGCCACCATGTGATTGACTTCACAGCAGAGCTCAGTGCGCTCCTCTGAGAAGAGCAGATCCACCTCATCAAGAGCACCCTCGGTGAGAACCCTTTCCACGATGCCATGCTTACGAGTCCTCTCAAAGAGCCGATGAGATCGGCTTCAAGAGAGCTTTGATGTCATCATACTTCGCCTTGTGCTCCTCGGGCAGCTCGTCGTGATCGGGATGCATTCTCCATCGCGTCGGATGTTGATGTAGACGTTGTTGAATGTCCCCGGCGTGCGAAATGTGTTGCTGCCAAAACTCACGGCGAGCAGCGACGAGCAACACAAAGAGCCGGAGGCTCCCAGGCTGCTGGTGGGCCTGGTCCCTCGGGCAACGGCCCGCAAAACTCCGACACGTCTGGAATGGTTCGAGTGTGCCACGACCTATACCTGGTCGGGAAGGTGAAGGATTGCTCCGATTGATTTCTGCATGGTAAACAAATATCGTAAAATTCGAGCCGTGACCGGCTCCAGTTTCCCGTGAATCGGCTCCTAGTGATTATCCCATGGTTCGCATTAGATTTACGATAACATGGGGTTTTGCTTTATCATTACAAGTTAAATCGATCTCGATAGTTTAACGTTTTCACCACGAATCGAACGTCCTACACGTAATTGAGCAGTATATACAAAAGATGAAGAATACTAACCCTAGAGGAGGCCTAATAACCAACGTAAAGTCGATTACGAACAACTTCTCTAGAGCAGGTAAGCCACGTCCACGTACTCTTGGATCGTTCAACCCGTTTAAGGCCGACTACGTGAATATCAAACTAAACCTTGGTGAGCAAGGCACAACCATAACAGATCGAATCAGCTAAATAAAGATCAAGCAAGATGCTACCCTCGCACTTGGGAAACAGTGCAAAGGTAGCGAGGTAACTAGAGGCGGCATAACTTTAAACAATTATAGCGAAAAGCACCGATGCTAGCCTCAACAAAATCTATGATAGTAGTGTTACTCGCTGTGGCATCCCGCAAAACCACTACTAGAAAATCGCGTTGAATTTGTGCATTGCATCGTCATCATCATGCATTGTTTGCCAAAACTATGTTTGCAAAACCCGTCTTTGTTTTCCAAACGCCCCATTCTTATTCAAACGCCGAAAACCGGGTCCCCGGAATATTTTGTTTTGGCCGCTGTTGGTTTGCACACGGCCCGTTTAGAATAAATAAAAATTTAAATTATTTTAATAGGGGCAGTCGAACGGGCCGATTGACCCGAACGACCGCCCCAGAAATAAAATCGGTCCATCCCACCTGCCCCATCTAATCCTAAACTCACCCAATTATCTACCCAATCTTCCCTCCACCTCACTCCCACCAATCCAGACCCGCCACCTCACTTTTCCCTCACCCCTCACCCACTCAGCTTCTGCCACGTGGCCTTCCCTCCCCCTCCCACATTCACACTCCTCCACCACCAAACAACCACCCACGCTGCCACGCCACCTCCCGAACCCTCCACCGGCCCGGCCCCACCTGACCCCCTGTCCGCGCCTCCTCCCCCCAGTTCGCTTCTTCCTCCTCCCTTTTCAGCGCTAGCCTTCTCCTCCTCAGCTTCCCCACGGCGACCCGCCTCCCTCGCGACCGTCGGCCGCCACGCCACCGCCCATCACCACCCCCGCCGCTCGAGCCCTCGCCTCGCCCTCGCTTCGCCCGGCCCGGCCGTCGCCCGGCGCCCACCGACCCACACGCACTCTGCTCTCTCTCCGTCGCTCCTGCCGCTGCCCGGCTCAGCGTCGGCGCCACTGGTCGCCAGCGACCTCCTCCGGCCCGCGGTGCTCGCCGTCTCCACCAACCAAGCGCCGCCCTCTCATCGCCGCCTCCCGTCAGCCGCTCCGACCGACCACCCGCCAGGCCTCTCTCCCGCGCTCCTCGCTCTGCGTCGCCGCCTCCTCCCGGGGTCCACCCGCCCAGCCAACCGCCTCCGCCCGTCTGCGGCGCTTCCTGCGCGCCCGCCCAGAAGGTCCGTCGCCGCCGTGCTCACCCGACGTCCGCTCGTCGCCCGCCCGGCACCGCCCAGCGGCTGCCTCCTCTCCTCCGGCAAGCCCAACAGCGCGCCCTCCCCCGCCGCGCCAGCCCTTCATCCCCGCCTCCGCCACACAGGGCCTCCCAGCCGTTCGCGGCCTCGCCCGCGGCAGCCGTCGCGGCGCCAGCCCGCTGCGCCTCGGCCTCGTCCCGAGCAACCGCCGCGTGGCCCTCCACCGGCCAGCGCGACCCAGCGGCCTCCCACGCCGCCCGCCACCGTGGGCTCGCTGCACGTGTGCTCGTGTATGTGTGTGCTCGTGTATGTGTGTGCTCGTGTATGCGTGTGCTCGTGTATGCGTGTGCTCGTGTATGCGTGTGCTCGTGTATGTGTCGTGGTAAACGCGTGTGAACCCTATGGTCGTTTTGGAGCACCCCGAGCTCGCCAACAACCTTCGGCACCGAACCCTCGGGACCGCCAAGATGCCAAAGCCCCGAAGACCGATCCCCGCGGACCCCGAAGACCGAACCCGACACTACAAGTTCGTCGGAACCCGACGCCAAGATCGCCCCGGAGGTCGGACCCCGTGGACCGACATGCTCTTCTTCACGGATATGACAAGCACCCCGCCCGGACACCAAGTGCTTCACCCGAACGCCAAGACCGACCCGACACGCGGACCCGGCAAGTTCTTCTCGACGACAAGATCATCGCATAGAACCCGAAGGACACATGCGACAAGGACTCCCTCGAGACGACGAGTGCTTCATCCCGGACACCGAGACCCCGGATGCGACCGGAACTCTCCCCGCTACCGAGAACGTTTCCGCCGAAACCAATCCGTCGAACCCTGGACCCCGGACCCTGTCGACCCCGAACCCCGGAACCCCAAGATCGTCGAGACCCCTCAATGTGTGACCCCTTTTTCCTCGAATCCTATTTTATAACATAATAACAACTTGTCGCATATTGATTTATCATTCATCTCGCATGCATTCATGTGGTTTGGGGGCCTTCCGCTGATTCACCTAATAATTAAATATGGGGCCCATATGCGGGCAAATCTAGCCTTATATCGGCCTCATTTAAACTTGTGTAGCGAACCGGTGCTATCTTTTGTCTTGATAAACAACATTTAAATTGCGGGGATCTAAATAACTTGCACCATCTAATTAATTGTCGGGACCCCGGTTCCACTTAATATGACCTAATTGCATCGCCTCTTTGCCATGCCATCCATCATGCATGCATCATGCCGATCTTCTGCCGTGTATTAAATATTGCATCCGGTGCTTCTTCTAGTGTTTTGCTTCTTCGCGGATAAGGCCGTTGAGTTGATGTGAGCTTCGCCCCGATCTTCGGATGAACCTTTCGACAATGTTTTCAGGCGAGCATCTCCCTCTTTCTACCTATCTTGCTTTTATAGTCTTTATTTCCCTCTTGTTGATCTGTTGCTATCTGTGTTGCGATGCTTTAGTTTCCGTACCCGTGATGTTCCCTGCAGCCTTATATTGCCTTGGACACATCCTATTACCTGTTGTTTGGTAGATAGTTGGACTTGCGCGTCGTAGTTGCTTGCTCAAGTGCTAATGTGCGTCGTCATATGCCACAGTTGCTGATGTATTGCCGCATGTTGATGTTGGAGATGATGCTAGTTTTACTTATCGTCACTTTAAATTTCCGTTTAACAACTAAAATTGAATAAGCAGAGGCATCGGTGGGTGATAGATAATATTTGGTTTGCGAACGCCCACTTGTGTCCGTAAGACCCCGAGTACTTGATACTGTTCCTTGTTTTTGCGCTATCCACATCCGGGTATATGGGACCCCCAGGCAGCTTGATTCGGACTTATTTCTTGGGGCCACAAACTAGTTTGAGGTTTTATTACGATCTGTACTTATGCCATGCTTTGCTTTATTTACGATTGTGCGGTCTCGCATGTCTTTATCGTTAGGAAATAATGGCACGATTCATGGTGTCGACAAGCCCAGCCACACTTTCGGTTCCCGATCGTTCACCGTCCCCATAACCTTGAGGCCGTCTCGGAGCTTGCTTACTCCGTTGCGGATTCTACTTAAGGGGTGGCCCCCTGAAATATTTCTGAATCCTGTGATTGTTCAGTCGTGAAAGCCTCGTTGGGTTTTGATTTGGTTTTTCCGAGGTTGATCGAGCGTGTGTTGCTATTGGTGCACCCCGGCCGGGTTAAAACTTTCTGAAAGCCGTGTCCGCGGATATGGACGACTTGGAGCACAGTATCTCGATCATAGACAAGCATAACTAAAGTTTACTGCTATAAATTTGACTTATAATGACTAGTAATCAGCTTCACTATAATGGAATGGCTAATTAATACTGCCCACAATTGCTTGTTTGGTTGTCGCTCGCGACAATTGTATCTGACTAGTAAGTATTGCAACTATAACGGAATGGCTGAATAAAAGTACCAACAACTGCTGGGTTTCGGGATTATCTCATGCTATCTGTATCTGATTAGTAATTGATGCAACTATAACGGAATGGTTAAGTAAAAGTGCCCACTGTTTACTTTATCAGGACGATTAACTAAATCTGACTAGTAACTGCTGCAACGATAACTGAATAAGTAAAGCGCCAACTGTGAGTTCCTCGGTTGACTTCTCGTTTGGTCTCGAGGAAACACCGGGATGGGTTTGTTTGGTGTTAGCTTGGTTGGATCCGGATAGGGCTATCTTACCCCTCTCGATTGGCCTTGATGTATCGAGTCTCTATAGATTGTTTAGTGCATGTTGCCGCTCGATCCACCATACCTATGTGGCGAGGACCGAATTCTAGCCTCGCCGATGTCTTGGCCTCGATCTTGACGCTCCTTCTTTGTTTTCTGCTTTGCCCTTTGTCGGCACCTTTTGTTAGCAGGTTTTGAGATCGACGCGTTAGCAGGTTACCCTTCCGCTTGGCCTGGGCAGGGTTATGGACGCCATTGGTTATTCTTGTGGCTCTTAGCCCCATTTGCTTCTTGTCCGTAGTCGGACGCCCTACCGCTTTCAAGGTGATTTGGATCTTGTATATATCTGTATTCTTGACTCTTTGAGTCACTTTGTTCTATATATCTGTTCTGTGGGTCCCATCGAGGACTGTTGTGTAATGTTATTACTTCGTTTTCCACCCGCACGAAAGTGCCTGGTGGGCACCTTTGAATCGTTTCTATGCGGGTTTGGTGAATTTTGCCCAAACTTGCATAGGTCCGATTCTGAGGGTGTTACAGAGTGGTATCAGAGCACAGCAGTTGCGATACCCCACAAGTCCAGCCTGTAGGATAACCTAGCTAACGGCCGAAGTAGAGTGTCAAAACTATTTTCAAAAAAAAAATCGGTTGGATAGTTCTGACTAGGTCTGATTTTACTCCTTACCCCTCTGCTATTCTCCTCTTACCTCGACGTGTTTTGAATCTGCTCTCTTCTCCCTCTTCGAGTCCAGGAATTCTCGTGGTTGGGTTTCCGTCGTACCTTCAGGGCTTCGCTTTCTCCCTTTTGTAACGGAGGTGCTACGATCATCAATCTGCAACTTGTCTGTTGTGCCTTTCATCCGATCTTTTGTTCTTGAGATCTTTATCCATCTGTGTTCCTTGCTGGGTATCAGTGTCGTTGAAAAACATATGAGGAGGACGAGCTTTGGTGAAGTTGGAGTCGACCTTGAGCACGTGTTGTTCATGCCAATGGAACCATCGCGAAACCTAATCAGTGTGTCTTTCATACGATTTCTGCTGGCAGCATTCCTTTGTTCCGGATACCACCTATGAAGATCTTCAGTCTAAATCTCGAGAGTTGAGTTGCCTGATTCTCCTACCCGTGTATAGAGTTGATAGTTTGGATCCGGGATGGACTGATCACCCTACCCGACTCTTACTGTTCGCTCTGTACATCGAACTGGTGGATCAATGTAACTTTTCCCTCTTCTAATGGAAGTTAGAGGTGGCCGTATCGTTTGATACCTCTATCTTCGTCCTTTTGTTTCCGGAGTGCTCTCTACGATCGGGAACAACGACCCTTTGTTGGTGGTGTCGCCGTTTCCAAGATGAAGAAGGAACCCTAGTTAGTGGTGTCGAAGACCTACATGAAGCGAAGTTCGGATCGACCTTTCCTTCCGGTACCATGAGGCGGATCTCGAGGGCGAGATCCATTGTTAGTGGTGTCGAATTGTGGCATCCCAAAACCACTACTAGAAAATCGCGTTGAATTTGTGCATTGCATCGTCATCATCATGCATTGTTTGCCAAAACTATGTTTGCAAAACCGTCTTTGTTTTCCAACGCCCATTCTTATTCAACGCAAAACCGGGTCCCGGAATATTTTGTTTTGGCCTGTTGGTTTGCACGGCCCGTTTAGAATAAATAAAATTTAAATTATTTTAATAGGCGTCGAGCGGGCGATTGACGACCTCTGAAATAAAATCGGTCCATCCCACCTGCCCCATCTAATCCTAAACTCACCCAATTATCTACCCAATCTTCCCTCCACCTCACTCCCACCAATCCCGGACCACCTCACTTTTCCCTCACCCACTCACCCACGCCACGTGGCCTTTCCTCCCCATCCCAGCTCACACTCCCTCCAGCTCACCAAACAACCACCCACGCTGCGCGCACACGCCACCTCCCCCAGAACCCCCTCCCCCAGTCCGAGCGTCCCACCAACCCGGCCCCAGCCTGGGCCCCATCCCTGACCCCCTCGCCTCCTCCCTCCCCACAGTTCGCTTCTTCCTCCTCCGCACCCCTTCCCAGCGCTAAGCCTCCCTCTCAGCTTCCCCACGACCCCGCCTCCTCCCGGCGACGGCCGCCACCGCCACCACGCCCATCACCACCCGCCGCTCGAGCCCTCTCGCCCTCGCTCGCCCGGCCACGTCGCCGGCGCGCCCACCCACCGCCACACGCTTGTGCTCTCCACCGTCGCCACTGCCGCTCCGCCCGCCGCCCGGCCCAGTGCGCCGCCCAGCGACCTCCCTCGGCCCGCGGTGCTCGCGTCCGCCTCCACCAACCAAGCGCCGCCCTCATCGCCGCCTCCCCGTCCAGCTCCGCTGACCGACCACCCCGGCAGCCTCCTCCGCGCTCCTCGCTCTGCGTCGCCCGCCGCCTCCCCAGGTCCACCCCGCGCCCAACCGCCTCACGGCGTCTGCGGCCGCTTCCTTGGCGCCGCCAGAGGTCCGTCGCGCCCGTGCTCACCGCTGGCGTCGCCCTCGTCCGCCGGCCGCCCCGAGCCCTGCCTCTCCTCCTCGGCAAGCCCAACAGCGCCCGCCTTCTCCCCACCGCCAGGCCCTTCATCCCCCCGCCGCTCGCCACACTGGGCCTCCCAGCGCGTTCGCCGGCCTCGCCAGCGGCACGTCGCCGCGCTGCGCCTCGGCCTCGTCCCGGAGCAACCGCCGCCGTGGCCCTCCACCGGCCCGCGCGACCCCAGCGGCCCCTCCACGCCTGGCCCGCCACCGTGGCCCTGTGGGCCCGCTGCACGTGTGCTCGTGTATGTGTGTGCTCGTGTATGTGTGTGCTCGTGTATGCGTGTGCTCGTGTATGCGTGTGCTCGTGTATGTGTCGTGGTAAACGCGTGTGAACCCTATGGTCGTTTTGGAGCACCCCGAGCTCGCCAACAACCTTCGGCACCGAACCCTCGGGACCGCCAAGATGCCAAAGCCCCGAAGACCGATCCCCGCGGACCCCGAAGACCGAACCCGACACTACAAGTTCGTCGGAACCCGACGCCAAGATCGCCCCGGAGGTCGGACCCCGTGGACCGACATGCTCTTCTTCACGGATATGACAAGCACCCCGCCCGGACACCAAGTGCTTCACCCGAACGCCAAGACCGACCCGACACGCGGACCCGGCAAGTTCTTCTCGACGACAAGATCATCGGCATAGAACCCGAAGGACACATGTGCGACAAGGACTCCCTCGAGGACGACGAGTGCTTCATCCCGGACACCGAGACCCCGGATGCGACCGGAACTCTCCCCGCTACCGAGAACGTTTCCGCCGAAACCAATCCGTCGAACCCTGGACCCCGGACCCTGTCGACCCCGAACCCCGGAACCCCAAGATCGTCGAGACCCCTCAATGTGTGACCCCTTTTTCCTCGAATCCTATTTTATAACATAATAACAACTTGTCGCATATTGATTTATCATTCATCTCGCATGCATTCATGTGGTTTGGGGGCCTTCCGCCGATTCACCTAATAATTAAATATGGGGCCCATATGCGGGCAAATCTAGCCTTATATCGGCCTCATTTAAACTTGTGTAGCGAACCGGTGCTATCTTTTGTCTTGATAAACAACATTTAAATTGCGGGGATCTAAATAACTTGCACCATCTAATTAATTGTCGGGACCCCGGTTCCACTTAATATGACCTAATTGCATCGCCTCTTTGCCATGCCATCCATCATGCATGCATCATGCCGATCTTCTGCCGTGTATTAAATATTGCATCCGGTGCTTCTTCTAGTGTTTTGCTTCTTCGCGGATAAGGCCGTTGAGTTGATGTGAGCTTCGCCCCGATCTTCGGATGAACCTTTCGACAATGTTTTCAAAGTAGCATCTCCTCTTTCTACCTATCTTGCTTTTATAGTCTTTATTTCCCTCTTGTTGATCTGTTGCTATCGTATTTGCGATGCTTTAGTTTCGTACCCGTGATGTTCCTGCAGCCTTATATTGCCTTGGACACATCCTATTACCGTTGTTTGGTAGATAGTTGGACTTGCGTCGTAGTTGCTTGCTCAAGTGCTAATGTGCGTCGTCATATGCCACAGATTCATGTATTGCCGCATGTTGATGTTGGAGATGATGCTAGTTTTACTTATCGTCACTTTAAATTTCCGT
This sequence comes from Avena longiglumis, assembly GCA_030063025.1. Taxonomy (NCBI): domain Eukaryota; kingdom Viridiplantae; phylum Streptophyta; class Magnoliopsida; order Poales; family Poaceae; genus Avena; species Avena longiglumis. Next base: position 559,733,468 of record CP125974.1, read on the forward strand.
TTAACAACTAAAATTGAATAAGCGAGGCATCGGTGGGTGATAGATAATATTTGGTTTCGACGCCCACTTGTGTCCGTAAGACCCCGAGTACTTGATACTGTTCCTTGTTTTATGCGCTATCCACATCCGGAGGTATATGGGACCCCCGAGCGAGCTTGATTCGGACTTATTTCTTGGGGCCACAAACTAGTTTGAGGTTTTATTACGATCCTGTACTTATGCCATGCTTTCTTTGCTTTATTTACGATTGTCGAGGTATCGCACCGTCTTGTTTAGGAAATAATGGCACGATTCCGCTGTGTCGACAAGCCCAGCCACACTTTCGGGTTCCCGATTTTCTCACAGCCGTCCCCATAACCTTGAGGCCGTCTCGAGCTTGCTTACTCCGTTCGGATTCTACTTAAGGGTGGCCCCTGAAATATTTCTGAATCCTGTGATTGTTCGATCGTGAAAGCCTCGTTGGGTTTTGATTTGGTTTTTCGAGGTTGATCGGCGTGTGTTGCTATTGGTGCACCCGGCGGGTTAAAACTTTCAAAGCCGTGTCCGCGGATATGGACGACTTGGAGCAGATATCTCGATCATAGACAAGCATAACTAAAGTTCTGCTATAAATTTGACTTATAATGACTAGTAATCAGCTTCACTATAATGGAATGGCTAATTAATACTGCCCACAATTGCTTGTTTGGTTGTCGCTTGACAATTGTATCGACTAGTAAGTATTGCAACTATAACGGAATGGCTGAATAAAAGTACCAACAAGCTGCTGGGTTTCGGATTATCTCATGCTATCATGTCGATTAGTAATTGATGCAACTATAACGGAATGGTTAAGTAAAAGTGCCCTTGTTTACTTTATCGGACGATTAACTAAATCGACTAGTAACTTCTGCACGATAATGAATAAGTAAAAGCGCCAACCGTGTGAGTTCCTCGGTTGACTTCTCGTTTGGTCTCGAGGGGAAACACCAGATGGGTTTGTTTGGTGTTAGCTTGTGTTGGATCCGGATAGGGCTATCTTACCCCTCTCGATTGGCCTTGATGTATCGAGTCTCTATAGATTGTTTAGTGCATGTTGCCGCCGCCGATCCACCATACCTATGTAGGCGAGGACCGCCAATTCTAGCCTCGCCGTGTCTTGGCCTCGATCTTGACGCTCCTTCTTTGTTTTCGCTTTGCCCTTTGTCGGCACCCTTTTGTTAAGCGGTTTTGAGATCGCCGTTAGCGGTTACCCTTCCGCTTGGCACAGGGGGTTATGGACGCCATTGGTTATTCTTCGTGGCTCTTAGCCCCATTTGCTTCTTGTCCGTAGTGGACGCCCTACCGCTTTCAAGGTGATTTGGATCTTGTATATCATATCGTATTCTTGACTCTTTGAGTCACCGTTCTATCTCATACATGGGTCCCATCGAGGACTGTTGTGTAATGTTATTACTTCGTTTTCCACCCGCACGAAAGTGCCTGGTGGGCACCTTTGAATCGTTTCTATGCGGGTTTGGTGAATTTTGCCCAAACTTGCATAGGTCCGATTCTGAGGGTGTTACACTCGCCATCAACAAGGCTTCAGTACGAGTAACACTAAATAACGCATAAGTAAAAATACTGCCTAGATCGTAAGATGCGATCTAGGCAGCATGATACTTACCCGAAAGAAACCCTCGAAAACAAGGGGTGGCGATGCGCCGAGATTGTGTTTGTTGTGAACGTGATTGTCCTCTTTCTCTCGATAACCTTAGGTACATATTTATAGTCCGGAGACTTTCTACCTTTGGAATAACTCTACAACTCTATCTTTACCTAAACGGAACCTAAACTGAAACGAAACCTACTATGATACAAGATACACGGGCAATTTAGCCCAAATCCACGCACTAGGCCGATCCAACAACACGTTGAATATATGTATCTTCCAAGCCCATCTTGATCACGGCCCATCTCCTTCTTTGGCCAAAATATGGCGATAACAGCCTCACATAAACCCACTCTTAGAAGATTGACGCCCTCGTTGATCAACCACAAGCCAGGAACTTCCTCTCTTGGGATACATATGTGCGCATAGTGTTGGCACATGTTCCATGCCATTTCCACTCTGGGTCACACGCGCCATGCTTCACATGTACGCCACTGAACCGCACACGCCCGTGTAATTGCGAGGGTCGGCTCTAATACCACTTGTAACACCCCGACCTCTCCGTAACATCGGCTGTCACTCCTGGCAGCTCAATAGGATCTCTAGACTAACCCCACAAACTAACACTAGTCTTTTCTGTGCACTTTGTCCTCACTCGTGCGCATCCGGTACCCACTTTCCGGTTAGTCACCCATCCTCAAATTGTTGTAGGACAAGCACGCTTAACCTCAGAGTTTTTTAGCTTCCGGAAAATAAGTTGCAACTTGTTGTTATGGATATACTATCAGTCCTATTAAGCATTGCACCAGGGTCTCAAAAGTTTGGAGTTCTCCTCGATCAAACTAAGGGAATATCCAACGGGCCAACCCAAACGGGTGACCCAAAACGTCCGTTTTATCCATTTGGGCCGGGCCGCAGTCCATTTTGGGCCGTGATCCGGCATGTCCGGCTAACCACGCCCAGTGGTGCGACCCATCTGTTCGTGCTTGGCCCTCGCCAACGCCGGTGTATTTCCAGTGTGTTCCTGCTGCCCCGCCATCTCTCGTCTTTCTTTCCTGCCGCTTCCCACCAGTTTTGGGTGTTTCCCGCCATGTCCAGGAGAAACCATAAAAATGGGAGGCTAGCTGAGATATATTCAACTAGACCCCATCACCACCACAAACCACCATGCTTGGTCATCCACGTCGCCGCACTGGACTCCATGGCAATCCCGACGTTCGCAGAGAAGAGCAGCCTGAGCACAAGTTGCCGCTGTGGTGGCCGGACCCGTCGCAGGCACCAAATGTGTCACCCCGTGTTGCCACAGATATACAGTTTGTTGCACAACCACCGGCCGCGGCACACTCACTTTGACCACAAAGGACCGCCGACATGCCTTTCAAGTGGGACGTGATGGAGCGCGTCTTTCTATCGGAGCACCAGCCGTAGACGAGCGTGACAAGCTCTAGGAAGCGGTGCAGGCCAATCCCAACGATGCTTACCTACATTTCTGCCTTGCTCAAGCTGTAGAGGATTTTCAAACGAAGAAAGCGATCTACCGCTCTCTCACCAAAGAATGGGGGTATTTTCAACCCGCCGGCGCCACCGCCACCAGCGTCGTAGGAATCACATAGTTAGAAAGTTGTTCTAGGCATAGTTTGCTTGTAAAATATTTGAATGAAAACTTGTCATTGCAAATGGCGGATACTCAGATTGCAAATTTCATTCCAAACACGATACATGGCGAGTACACATCCTAGTCTAGTGCTAAGCCTACTTGTCGGAGTGGTAGCAGCGACGGGATATGGTGTCGTCTGATACATCGGAAACGTATCTATAATTTTTGATGCTTCATGCTTGTTTAGTATCTACTATGCTTTGCTTTGTCCATGCTTTGAGGTGTTTTTATATATTTTCTGAAACAAACCTATTAACAGGTTGCCACAATGCATGTTTCCTGTTTTATTCTGTTTTTTGGTTCTAGAAAGGCAGAAAATCAATATTCTCGGAATTGAACGGGACAAAAGCCAAAGTCAATAACTTTCCATGGGGAACAAGAATCTAGAAGACGAGACGGAGACGCAAGCCAGGGCGGCCAGACCCCCTAGGTGCGGGTGGGCCCTGCCCCGCGCCTAGGTAGGGTGTGGAGCCCCCTGGCTGCCTCCCAGCCTTGCCTCTTTGCCTATAAGAAGCCCCCGATGCAGAAACCCTAAGTACCCGATCAATATTCCACGAAACCTTCTGTAGCCGCCGCCACTGTTGTCCCTAGATCGGGGGGATCTGAAGTTCTTCCCGGCACCCTGCCGGAGGGGAGATCATCCCGGAGGCCTTCTCTCCGGTATGATGTGTGAGTAGTTCCACCTTGGACTATGGGTCCATGTAGTAGCTAGATGGTTGTATCTCCTCCTTTGTGCTTTCATGTATAGATGTTGTGAGCTCCGTTCATGATCAAGATCTAATCTATTTGTAATCATGCATGTTGTGTTTGCGTGGATTCGATGGATATTGAGATTATTATGTCAGTTTGGTTAATGGTTTTGTATTTATGATTCTATCATGTCTGTGTTGTTTGTGATCTTGCATGCGCACCGTTGTTAGTAGCTATCTTGGCCAAGTAGTTGCTAGTGACTCCAAGAGGGGGTATTTATGCTCGATAGTGGGTTCATTCCTCTAGTTTCCAAGGGAAGTGATAGAAATCTCTCCGGTTGTAGATGTGTTGTTGCTACTAGGGAGAAAACAACTGTCTCTTGTTCATGGAACATGTGATTGTTTACCTTACACACTTTGCTTAAAGTAGTTGTCTGTTTCTTGTAACTTAATACTGGAGGGGGTTCGGATGATAACCTGAAGGTGGACTTCTAGTCATAAATGCAGTTGGATGGCGGTCTATGTATCTTGTTGTATTGCCCAATCGAATCTCATAGGATCTTTCTGACTAGTATTGCATTGTTATGCCTTGCTCGCCTCGCCAATTGCCCTGCTGTAATTTGTTTACCCTTCATGCCATGTTATTTATCTAAGGAGAGCACCTCTAGTGAACTATGGACCCCGGTCCAATCTTTACCATTGATACATCTTCCACTGTTACTTGTTTACTTGCTGCAAACCACCATTATCTTCCACACCGTATGTTTAATTCTTTATTACAGCAAACCGGTGATCTTGACAACCTCACTGTCTAGTTGGGGCAAAGTCTTGAGTTTGTGTTGTGCAGGTCTCCGCGTTGCTTGCAACACCTGTGTGACGTTTCCTTCCTCCTACTGGTTCGATAACCTTGGTTTCTTACTAAGGGAAAACTGCTGTTGTGCTGCTTCACACCTTCCTCTTGGGGTTCCCAACTAAGTGCTAACCAGCACCATCAAGCTATTTTCTGGCGCCGTTGCCGGGGAGGCTAAGGACATCTTCACTAAGGGAGTCTTTCACTTCCTTTCTCTTTACTTTGTTTTTAGTTTGCTTTGTTCCTTTTGCTTGGTTTTGTTTGCCTCTTTTCAAAAAACCCAAAAAAAATAGTCTAGTTTGGTTTGCTTTTTTTTTTTCAAAAACACAAAAAATTAGTTCCTACTCTAGTTGCCACCTTGCTCTAGCTCACCATGTTGTTCCCCAAGTTTGCCCTGAAAGATCTTGCAATAGGTAGTGGATCCATAATTGGGAAAGATAATATTTAAGAATTCTTTAATCATGTTAGCAAGCATGAGGATATTGAGGATAGATCTATAGCAGAACTTGCTCCTAATTATGAGATTGTTGTATATTCTTTAGTTCATATGTTGGAGGCTAGGTTTTTTAGCCTTAGCCCCTTCATATAATTCTTGTTCCTAAAACTAAAAGAAGAAAAGAATGTTGAAAAGAGAGAATTCATTCTTGAAACTTTACTAAAAGAATTCCATGATTTTGCTAGGGAAGACAAAAAGGTCTTTGAGTGTTTCAATATGCTAGGATCAAGTGTAGATGTTGTGGGTATTTCTGATAAAACTAAGCCTAGAGAAGAATTTAAGATACCCAGACCCTTTAAGCTTGTTGGAATGCATGAAGCCTTTGAAAAGATTTTTGATTAGATTGCTCCTGAAAATCTTTTTGATGAAAGTAGTAGACCTAAGAGAGATGAGAAGTGATCCTCCAAAACCCATTTGGATGAGATACCTTTCATATTTGAAGACTTTGCAAGTATTGATGTTAATGCTTCTTCATTTGAAAATACTTAATTCTTCTTGCTTCTTGTGCCTAACTTAAAGGTGTTAAAGAAAAGTACTTGTTGCGAGATAACCCAAGAGTTTCCTTGAGTCTTGGAAGTTACTACTTCAGTAATGACATCTCCTTATCCTTTTTGATTGCTTTTTGTGCCAATAATGACCTCTAATGAGAGGGAAGTAAGATTTGGGGAGTTGTTGTCCCGAAACAGATTTCTGTCCTTTACCAAAAAAATTCGTGAGGAGTCTCTGTAACTGGGATTGAGCTGAAAATTTACGAATAAATCCCCCAGTATGTTAAATAACTTTCTTTAGTTCAACACTTTTTGATTTGATCAACAGAATATGTTCGAAAAAATTGGTTTCTACCTGCTGGTCTGTTTTGACAGATTTATGCTAATATTTGCATTTGCTTCTTATTGATTCCTTTTTGAGTTCTATTTAGGTGAACTGAGATTTTTGAAGGAGTTGCTACAGTAGCTTTTGTTTTTAGTGAAAATCCTTGTTATTCCAAAGCTTTGCCAGAGGTCTAATATCTTTTGAATAAGCTAATGTTGCTACTGAAGATTGTGTGAAGTTTTGTATGAAGGAAAAATTTCAGGTGTAGAGAGAGAATGATGCAATGAGATGAGGAATGGACAAAATCTCAAGCTTGGAGATTCCACCCCGGTGTCACCCCAAGAAATATCCAAGAGGTACAAGCGTCGATGCCCAAGACATCCCCTTCTTCATCAATAAAAAGCTCAGGTCTGTCTAGACACTTCGTTTTTATTGTTTCATGCACAGTTGTGTTGTTCTTAGAGCGTATTAGTTTTCGTTTGGTTTGCTTAGTTTGTTTAGTTTGCTTGAATAAAATAGTTTGGACCCCCGTTCTCGTTGTGTTGTTTGTAAATAAGTTGCTTGGTGTTGGAAAGGAGTAGTAAGTTCTTGCTTGTAAGTGCAAGAGGAGCTTGCATTGACTGTGATTTAGACTTTAGCATGACATGCTAGGTGTTATTTTGACCTTATGCTTAGTGATTATTTCTATAGCATGTCTTGTTCCAAACAATTGGGATTGCTTAGTGTGCCTTGAAAAAATTATGCGTTGTTTTAGCATATAAAAGCATAGTATTGTGGTATTCTCCATTGATGTTTTGCTTGGGTTGACTTAGCACAAGCTCACACCATGTTATGACTATAACAAGTCACCATATATAGCCTCCATGATCATTTAGTCCTTGACTTGTGGTACCACTCTTTGCTTTGATTAGTAATTCTTTGTTGCACTGCATGATTATGGCCATTATTGCTCTCTTAGTTGGTTGCTTCCAGTCTTTTGCTAGCCTCCACTTGTATGAGTAAGCTCTACTCATGCCTCCAACTCCCAAGAAACCAAGTTTTTCCAAAGTGTCCACTATAAATTCCTATGCATGGTGTGTTACACCATTCCAAGTATATTCTTGTTTTCAACTATCTTCTAATTAAAAACTATTTTGTTATGTGAAAACCTAGTGATTAAAGCCCTCACAAACTTGATGGCACACTTTATATTCTTTGACCCTAATAAACTTTAACCATTGTGTCTTCTATGTTGTATATGCTTGCACTTATACGTTGGAATTATCATAATTGTGCTGTCACGGGGAACATTTTCAACATTGCACTTGTACTTTGTACTCAGTTGATATCGTGCTCTTTTGTCTATGGATGTCACCGGTGTGAAATAAAAAGGGAACTTGTAATTCCATGGAGTTTGTATTTTGTGTTAGAGAAACGCCTGGGCCGCTAGCCTAAGCCATTCCTAATCATGGTGGAAACTTGCAGCATCACCATAGTGAGCTATCTATGAAGCATCCTCAATAAAAAGCTATGCATATGGTAAATAAAAAGACCGTTGAGATGCTCATTGTCTGCTTGCCTTGTCATTTTGGTTATGGGATAGCTCCTGTACCATGTGCAAGGGGTACCCCGTTGGTGGTTCTCTAAGATATGCAAATACTTACAATGACAAGAACTTGCAGGTGACTGAAGTTGAGTAGCATGAGGTGTGTCCCTCGTATTCAAGGGACTTGAGATTGCCAACTTATACTTTGTCAAGCATAGACTCCATCTTTGTTCACTTTAACCTTAATCACTTCAAGATGCTTATGATAGGGGCAATGAGGGCTGAAAGCTAACAAGTCCCATACTTTTTGGAAGCTCTTTTTGAAACTTGAAATCCCTGCTTCCTTTATAAAAGGCCTTTCTTCCACCATTATTTGAGTCTCCACCTTCCACCTTTAGGCACCATTAAGAGAGCATAGTTGTCATTCTGTGTGTAGTGTTCCAAATCTTATTGATTGATGCATATTGTGATATTATTTGTTCTTGTGATACTTGTTTATAGTCACCCTTGTGAACTTTGAAGGTGTCCTATGCATCTATTTGCTACTCTATGAGGGACAAGCTGATTGCCACTATGCCATGTTTTCTGTATGTGAAACAAACAAACATTTTTCAATGCATGTTATTCATGATATTTGTTTGTAGCCTTTTATGTTGGATGCATAGTTACTATGTCCTATGGTTAGAACTCCATCTTCCATGCACATGTTTAGAGTTCTTTAATCCCAGCTTTCAATGCTTTCAAATGGTTTGATCTTGGTTTTGACGGTGCATGTCACCTCAAAAATTATTCTTTTTATCACTTACCTACTCGAGGACGAGCAGGAGTTAAGCTTGGGGATGCTTGATATGTCAGAAATGTATCTATAATTTTTGATGCTCCATGCTTGTTTAGTATCTACTTTGCTTTGATTTGTCTACACTTTGAGGTGTTTTTATATCTTTTCTGAAACTAACCTATTAACAAGTTGCCACAATGCTCCTGTTTTATTCTGTTTTTTTGGTTCCAGAAAGGCAGAAAATCAATATTCTCGGAATTGGACGGGATAAAAGCCAAAGTCAATAACTTTCCATGGGGAACAAGAATCTAGAAGACGAGACGGAGACGCAAGCCAGGGCGGCCAGACCCCCCAAGGTGCGGGTGGGCCCTGCCCCGCGCCTAGGTAGGGTGTGGGCCCCCTGGCTGCCTCCCAGCCTCGCCTCTTTTCCTATAAGAAGCCCCCGATGCAGAAACCCTAAGTACCCGATCAATATTCCACGAAACCTTCTGTAGCCGCCGCCACCGTCGTCCCTAGATCGAGGGGATTTGAAGTTCTTCCCGGCACCCTGCCGGAGGGGAGATCATCCCGAAGGCCTTCTCTCCGGTATGATGCGTGAGTAGTTCCACCTTGGACTATGGATCCATGTAGTAGCTAGATGGTTGTATCTCCTCCTTTGTGCTTTCATGTATAGATCTTGTGAGCTCCGTTCATGATAAAGATCTAATCTATTTGTAATCATGCATGTTGTGTTTGCGGGGATCCGATGGATATTGAGATTATTATGTCAGTTTGGTTAATGGTTTTGTCTTTATGATTCTATCATGTCTGTGTTGTTTGTGATCTTGCATGCTCTCCGTTGTTAGTATCTACCTTGACCAAGTAGTTGCTAGTGACTCCTAGAGGGGGTATTTATGCTCGATAGTGGGTTCATGCCTCTAGTTTCCAAGGGAAGTGATAGAAATCTCTTCGGTTGTAGATGTGTTGTTGCTACTAGGGAGAAAACAACGGTCTCTTGTTCATGGAACATGTGGACTGTTTACCTTACACACTTTGATTAAAGCGGTTGTCTATTGCTTGCAACTTAATACTAAAGGGGGTTCGGAATATAACCTGAAGGTGGACTTGTAGTCATAGATGCAGTTGGATGCAGGTCTATTGTATCTTGTTGTATTTCCCAATCGAATCTCATAGGATCTTTCTGACTAGTATTGCATTGTTATGCCTTGCTCAGTTCCTGTCAATTTCCCTGCTGTAATTTGTTTACCCTTCATGCCATGTTATTTATCTAAGGAGAGCACCTCTAGTGAACTATAGACCCCGGTCCAATCTTTACCATTGATACATCTTCCACTGTTACTTGTTTTACTTGCTGCAAACCACCATTACCTTCCACACCGTATGTTTAATCCATTGTTGCAGCAAACCGGTGAGCTTGACAACCTCACTGTCTAGTTGGGGCAAAGTCTTAAGTTTGTGTTGTGCAGGTCTCCACGTTACTTGCAACACCTGTGTGATGTTTCCTTCCTCCTACTGGTTCGATAACCTTGGTTTCTTACTGAGGGGAAACTGTTGTTGTGCTGCTTCACACCTTCCTCTTGGGGTTCCCAACGAAGTGCTAACCAGCACCATCGTCGTCGAAGATTCTGACAGTGAGCATGGCTCCGCCGTTGTACTTGAAGAAGACTAAGTTGCCGACTTCGATTTGGTGCCGGCGGGCGAACCCCTCCCATCCATTAGCGAGGAACATCTGGCCGAGGCGGTTGGAAAACACCTCCACCATCCACGCACCAGTATTGACACCGTCTGCCCGCAACATGACCTGCTGGGGCTCTGCTCCATCGACCAGCGGTGCGAATTTGCGAGGAAGGATCATCCTGTCTTGCATCATACCCGAGTGGATGGTCATGACAAACTCGAAGCCAACGAGGCTGGTGTTGATTGGCTCGATATCGATCGATGATGATGGTGAGGGAGAGCGTGGTTGCGTCCTGCTTTGGCCATGTCCCCCGTTCCCTATGTGCCTGCCTCGACGACCATGTCCGGGACCCAATGGTCATCCTATACGCCCACCCCTCGATACAATGTCGTCGGCCATGGCTTGATACCGGTAGTGGAGGATATGAGGATGGGTGGGAGGAGAGTATGGTGTGGTGTGTTGTGGAAGAAGATGTCCATGGGGGTCCTGTTAAAAAGGCTTGACATTGAATGCTAGCACGAAGGCCGAAGCGACGATATTGAAGTGTTGCGACAGGAGGGAAAGCGTCGGATGGCACCAGCAGCGGCGCGACCAGACTTTGGAGCATCCCGCCTCTCTCCATTGATGGCTAGTGGAAGATAGTCGTTGGGTCGCTGGTAAGCGGTCCCATGCCACCCATGGGAGGATACGGGAGGACGTGCGCGCTATCCGGGACAATGCATCCGTTCCCCAAATTTGGTGCACATATGGGTCGAGCCAGACGCGTTGGTCCGGATGGGTCGTGCCGCTGGGGAGGTCGCGCACGTCCACACAGACGCTTTCGGACACGCTCAGACGGGTTGGATCGGCCCGGTAAAAATGCCCTATTAACATGATATGTGTGATTGAGAGATGGAAGGGGCTATCAAGAGGCACGTGATGGTTCCTTGAAGGCTAGGGTAAATTTAAGGAAGGGGGGTAAGGACGCAAGGAGGGTCTTGTTGCAATCTATTGACGAGCTTGACAAGGCTGCAAACATGATAGGGCCTGATGAAGAGGAATGTATCCTAAGGTATCACTTGGAGGACCAGCTTATGAGTTTTGGAGCTGCGGAGGAAGAGTATTGGCGACACAGAGGCCGGGTACGTTGTATTTTGATGGGGGACGCTAACACAACGTACTTCCATGAAACTGCAAATGGTAGAAGGCATAAGTGCATAATTCCCTAGTTGATCACTAAAGAAGGTATGGTGTCTGATCCACTAGAGTTTAGAGTCATATTTATCAGTTCTATGTTAATTTGTTGGGTTCCAAGGGGGGAGACCGTATGTTTTCACTTAGGGCTGATTTGTGGTTGGCGGCTCAACAAATCTCGACTCAGAATAATGATAACATGGTTGTCACCTTCCTCCCAGAAGATATCGATGCTATCTTAGCATAGATGAAGCCGGACTCGGCGCCTGGCCAGATGAGCTTCTACATAAAGTTCTAGGGAACTTTAAAAGGCCTAATTCTGGCAATCCTAAACGACTTTGAACTGGGACGACGTGTGGAGATTGAACTTCAGGATCCCGGCATGATGTCCAAGGTGGTGGTTGTAGATAATATTAAATCATTTAGGACAATAGTAATGTTATTCTCAAATTATTGGCCAAGGGTTATGCTACTTGCATCTCACCAATACCTCATCATATCATTGATCATAAGATGACATCTATAAAAGGTATATGCATTCATGAGGTTATCCGATCCCTAAATGAGATTACCCATGAGATTAGAGTGGAAAACGCTTCGAGGCCTTTTCCTAAAACTCTACTTCAAAAAATCCTATCACCCGGTGAATTGGGTCTTTCTCTAGTCTGTTCTAGATAGGAAAGGTTTTGAACAAGGTGTGTCCCATAAGTTTATGCGGTTGGTCATGGGAGGCTAGACATCCATTAACATAAATGGAGAGGTTGGTTCATACTTTAGAAATGCGAAAGGAGTAATACATGGTGACCCTCTCATGCCTATCATGTTTGATCTAGTGACAAATGCACTAGCAATGATCCTAGAATGATGCATGGAGGCTAGCATAACAGAGGAGTGTTGGTTCATCTAATCCAGGAGGGGGAGGCGGGAGGGGGGGGGGGGTAGTTATGCATTCACAATATGCAGATGATACCACAATCCTAATCCAGTGTGATGATCTAGGGATCTTCAACCTAAAGTTCCTCTTACTATGTTTTGAGAACATGTCGAGACCGAAGATTAACTTTAACAAAATTGAGGTGATGATCCTTGGGAAGGATCACTATGAGAAATATAGAATTGCAAACCTCCTTAACTATAAATTGGGCAAGTTACCCATCAAGTATTTGGACCTCCCACTTAGTGGCAAGCATATTGTTAAGGAATGCTGGGACTTCTTGGTCGGTAACTTGGGTCATAGGGTTGATCCATGGCAAGGAAAATTCATGTCATCAACGACAAGATTGACACTAACCAACTCATTCCTATCGAGCTTACCAACCCATGCAATGTGTCAATACATGCTATATGATGGCATTCATGTTGCAATGGACACTAGCCAGTGTCGGTTTTACTGGGAGGACGTAGGAACAGGGGCGGGCCCAGGATTTGAAGGGTGTGTATTCAAGATTCCCATGGGTACAAAAAAATTCTTTCTATCGCTTAAAGCCTAGTATTAGGCATGTATACTATCATTATGACATCGTATGGTTCTAATTGTATAATAGATAGAAGCCATGACACAAGATATGAAACAATTTCAACCTAATATGACAGATTCATAGAATACATCATAACATCAAATTGATCAACTTATAGCAGGTCCAATTGTTCAAAACAATAAAGAAGAAACATCTAGAATATAGAAGATAGAAAATAACAAAATGAAAGGAAAGCCTACAAGTTATAAGATCCTTCAAGTCTTGAAAACTTGTAAGAACTACCTCTTAATGAATGTAACCAAGCAATCATTCAAAAATCTTTGGCCCATCTTGCTTCGGAAACAAAGAAACAATCAGCGCAGCCGTCATAGACGCCATGGTCAAGAAGCAGACCGCACGCAGTCAGTGACAAGGAGATTCGATGCGGTTCGAGCTCGAGGATCCGAGAAGGAAGAGTACCGTGTATTGTGCAGGGTCGGTGTTGGGATCCTTAAACTCCGCTGTTGTGTTGCCGTTGGAGGTATTTTGAAACTGACCGATCGAGAATTGAGGAAGTCAACCGAGCATGTGTGTCGAGTAATGCTACAGTTACGGGCTGATTGATACGGAAAGAATCTTACGAAATGACATGGCAATCACTAATTGGTGTAGGCGATTTACAGAGAATAACTGCTGCAGTAAACTTTCAATCATACGACTTCACATGCGTCTGTAACAATTTTTCCGTAAGCAGCTTCCGTAAGTATAGGATTATCAGTGTCCCTAAACGCGTATTCGCGTGCGTGCAGCCAGGAACGGCCGGGAACTAAAGCTAATGGGCCCCTAATTAGGCCACACAGAGGAGGGAAGTTAGCTATTGGGCTGAATCGATGAATACCTGCTATATACGATCTATGACTAGTTTTTGGTCAATTTTTTTTGGTATTCACTTGAATACCTTTGTATTGAGCTGGGACCGCCCCTGCGTAGGAACCCAAAGGAAATACCATATGTTGTTAGGCTACAATATGTTCACCAAAGGAGTGTGGTGGTCTAGGGATCAGTAATACTAAACCGATGAATGCTGCACCTTTTCTTCAAATGGCTATGGAAACTGAGCCATGGAGAACAAGGTTTGTTGGCTGACCTTGTTCACCACAACGACACTAAAAGGATTTTTTTAAACAATGCGCCTCCATAAGGTGAAGCCACTGTTTACCGGGATGCCACGTTTGAGGTGCACAATGGCCATCTACTAGGCAGGCCCATCCAAGGGGTTGTGTGGGCTGGGCGACCGCACAGGGCCCCCAAAATTCTGGAGCCCCATATTCTCAGCCCAGCCCATGCATGAAAGTCTACTGCATGTCTCCCGATGACCATGTGTGAAGTGCCTACCTACCATCCCAGTGGACTCTGTTCAAAAAAAAAAAAAACCATCCCAGTGGACGGAAATCCCATCTATTTTGTCTTAGCCCATCCCGATGGCCTTGGGAAACTTAGTACTTGTGCAGCAGCCAGCAGGTCTCCGCTTGCCAATTATATGTGCACGCACGCGCCGGTACGCAAGCGTTGTGAAGTTCAATCGAATCAAGGAATTAGGTTCGACAAATCCTGATTTATCTTTTCCATTAAAACTACCGACTAAAACAATTAAATATTATTGCTTATCGCGATCGATTTCTTGTGGGTACCCCGCCATTGATTTGATCTATAGCCATTCGCTCCAGCGCCTCTTGACTTGCAGGCTGCAGCCTTTTGCACGTGGTGCGAGACAAGTCAATCGACCCTCCTGATATCTCCGGCTTCTGACCCCCAACAGTCTGATCAAGGTTTGATTTTCTAAAATCTCGAGCTGTTAAATTCCCATTTACGTTCTACCCTAACAAAAGAATGACACGAGAAAATTAATTGTAAAAATATAATGGAAGATTCATTTTAAGAAATACCAGATGGATTATACTCCTCGGTACAACATGCAGTTTGTTTATTACTGTTAGTGCTACTCTTAAAATAGTGTATCATTATTTGATAAATTTCTATATTTTTTACTAAGTGGCGCATAGTAAAGTCAATAATTTAGTAAAAATATGATTTCACTCTATTAGCTATAGAGCTTTTACAGAAAAATAGGGCCTCATTTTGGAATTCGCATAGGGGCCCCAAATTTTTGGAGACGGCCCTGCTACTAGGTTTTGGCTAGGTTAGCGGGTGGGAAGAGGACCACTCATGGATAGATATACCAAGATCTCTGGCATATGTGGTGAGCTACACATCTTGCTTGTGGCAACAACAAGTGAGAAAGGTTGGGACCTTGGGTGTCGAAGAATTATGGGCTAAGAGGAGAACATTGAATGGGCAACCTATCTAGAGAAATGGAGGTGGATCTTGGGTAGAGAGAGGGAGGTCCTGACAAAGTTTCTTGGAGCCTAGAAGCCTCTGGAAACTTCTCGACCCATTCTCTATATATGAAGTTGTGTTGGGGCACTACTCTAGTCGAGTTGAAAGACGTTGGAACATGAAAATACCACTGAAGATAAGATCTTTATTCGGCAAATGATACGAGGGCGCCTCCCGTCAAGCGATAAGATAGAAAAACGAAGAGGGCCCCCAAAAGGCGGCTGCTCCCTATGTGGTGATCTGAAAGACACGAACCAAATCTTTTTAACTACTTGCAATCGAAATGCATGTGGGACTATGTTAGAGAGTTGGCTGGGCGTTCATGGAACCCAATAGGGGCTGGGGATTTCAAGTCTATCGCACAGAAACTCTCAGACAGTTCCCATAGAATCATTTATCTTGGCTTCACGACAAAGTGTTGGTCCTTATGGTCGATTAGGAATAAGATGACGATCGAGCTAACATTCATCTCACAACCAGCCGAGTACATACACAAATTGATGATTTTATTGTCGAGTTAGAGGATACTACACAAGCAGGGAGATAGGGGTGCACTGGACTGCATTATATCTGAGCTTCGAAGGTTGAACACGAGGCTTATTAGTCTCGTAAGGCTGCGTTGTTGGCATGCCATGTTTGTGTGTCTTGATCATGAGTGTTCGTGGTTTGTTCTTGTTCTAGACTTAGTGCTGTAGAGGCCATTATTGGCTTGTTTATTTCAAAAAAGACAGTGTTGTAATACATGTGAACTATGTGTTGGTGGTTGGCTTTATCTATAAAGTCAGACTACAACCTTATGTTGAAAACACATTAAAACAAAGTAAGATTTTGGTCTTCTGGTCTTCTCAAGCAACTTGATGATGCGATACAATAAAGATGCACATGATCGCAACTTGTGCATATTCCCTAACCATGAGACTATTGTATGCACAAACTTTGTCTTAAAGGGAATGTGACAAAAAACACTTCATACGAATCAGGAACCTGGAACTATATTCGCTCTGATTAGATCATCTCCAACATATGACCCAATTCAGGGTATAGGAAAAGGGCACGGAATTTTTTTGTTTTAGGGCTGCCGTTCGAGATGATGCAAAATAGGGCAAGATCAAATTCCACATGCCATAAAATAGGGCAACGCACATTTATCTATTCTCCATAACTGCGTAAATATATCCAACAAACTATATAAAACTTCATCGGAAATGAGTCTAAAACAAATGAAACACAAGTAGTTCTTGATTGTTATATTACACAAAGATATACATAGGTCATCAATTCGCAGATGAATAATCTCTTGGACATGCATTCACAAGTAAATCATGCAAGACCATGACAGATGGAAAAGGGTCTATTGAAAAAAAATGAACCTCTCCTAGGTCCCCGGGGAGATGCTGATGATGAGCAGCAGAATCGATTAAGCAAATTGGGAATCGATCCACAACTAACTAGTAATTGTGCATTTGGGCATGAGCTTGATCCAACCACACCACAAACACGATCTGACTACTCCCCCATCAGGCAGAGTAGGGGAATCAACAAACCCATGAGCTCGAATCGGCCAACGGTAGTAAGGAAGCACAACCCCTTCCAATTCGTGTCATCTAAGACGCATACCTAGCGGTGCTGGTCCAACAACACACACAGGGGCGACAGAGCGGGGCTCCTCCTCCAGGCTTGAGATTGATTGGTGCTATGGAGAAAAATTGGCAAGATTGCTCGCTTGTGGCATTTAGGGAGAGGGCAGGAGCCACCGCAACCGAGAGGCTGAAGCTTCTATGTGGCAGTTGGGTTCATGTACAGTGGAACAATGATGCAACTGCCTTATCATGTGCCCAAAATATTCATCACAAGATGCAAAAATTTGGGGCATGCCCTAAAACTTTTGGGCACAAGGTAGGGATGGAGCATTTATGGCGGGAGAGTTGTTTTTCGCCACAGGTGCCCTAAAAAGAGGTTTTTTGGCCACAAGCCCTTAATTGCATCATCCGTTGGAGATTCTCTAACAACACCATACCAAAACAATCCATTTCCTGGCAGATTATCATTAGTAATATCTAAGCCATTATCAAGGCATCCCTAGTTTGTCCTGTTAAGGAAAAAAAATAAAAAATAAATATCTCGCTAAAATATGGATATCTAAGAACATCTCTATCCAGTATGGGAAACTCACTACGCATAACCGACATGGGATATAAAAATGGATATTTATATAAACAAGTCCACGCCATGAAATCGATAGAAGAAGTCATTGCAAACATGAAATTAAACATAAATAGGGTATAATTAACATTACCGAAGAAAACAAAATGGCAGAACTACTAGTTCTACTAACTCTAGGTTGGCGGTGCTATTCATCTTCGCTAGAGCTTGGCCTCAGATGCAAAGGGAGAGGAAGGAAACCTCGCTAAGCGGGTGTGGCGGTCGAACGGGGACCAATTCCTCCTCAAGAGAGCGGATGGCCCCCTTCTGCACGTCGAGCACCTCTTGAGCTTGTTCGAGGTCTACGCTGGTGGCCACATTATCGGGGTTCGCGCGCACTCTCTACAAAACATTATATATATATTCTAAAACAATGTACCAAATATTGTAGATATTGAAGGATATTTGAACACAGACACATATAAATTCATCATAATACATAAAAAAGGATAAGCAATGTACTCCTCTTATGGTTTTCTTAGATCTTTTTTGAAATCCGTTAAAACATATTAAGTATCCTGAACTAAATAAACAAAATAAAAATTACGACAAAGTGTAGTTCCATTTTATCACAATAAAGTTTCTAGCATGATAAATATTGTGACATTGATATATTTCTATATAATTTCTAATTCTCTAAGTTATAATTGAAAATGGTATTTAATATAACACACCAAGCAATGTATGAAGAAAAATAACATGGGTTAAGTGATAACATTATATATGATGTAGTTAAAAATTTAGTATAAATCATGAAAATGTTAAAGTTTTTAATATTTTAATCACGAAAATACAACAACCGACTCTGTTAGTTGTTGAAATATTAGTATAAAATGCATTATTGATGTGGATTTTTCCACATGACTATATTTAGATAATTCCTTTGAGGACCATGTTTATATTGAAATGAATAATCAAGTAATGGGGGGAATAATAAATTTGTAGAATGCCTCATGAATCTAAGAACATAGATTTCTTGAATTTCATGAAGTAGGTCCAATGTGAAAAACCCTCATTTTTTTTACTTTTGTTTAGGATTAGGTGGCCATATCCCCTGTGTCGAAGAATTGTTCCAAGACATGTGTAGGAAACAATTAAGACAACGAGTTGTGTAATTATGGGTTATATGCATAATGGTTTACCGAATAAAAAACATAGTCTGGACTAAGACATAATGGTAATAAAAAGATCGCACATCAAAGATCATAACCCACAAGACAAGAAAAGAATTTATTGATGCATATAGCCCAATAGTAATTTTTTATGTTAATAACTATCTGAACTGGTGAGATTTGAGGTCTCAAAAAAAGAGTGCGTAATAGAATCCCTTTTTATATTGTCGTTACTTGGAGCAAAAATATTAATTAATTAATTAATCGCATCAACATTATTTATCATAATATATCATGGCTCTAGTCTTTTTGTAAAAAATTCTCTACCGCATTTCACCCAAAATAATTGTTTGCCACGCTATTAGAACCAATTCAGAGTGACTATATTGAATTGCAGTTATAGCAAATAGCACAAGAACATGTGGAGTCTGTAGTTCATTCTTTTTAACCCATTAATTCGACTAAAGATTTGATTTTTAAACCATCTTTCCATAAGGATTATCTTTTCAAAGTAATTATACATATGTACATTCAAATAAACCAGATGAATTAGTAATACCTATTTATTATTTTCAATATACTTCATTATTGAATAGCATAAACCTGAAGGTGAGTTCTATGAAAATTTTCATTTGAGTCTATATACTTTATAATTTTTCTTGGGGATACTATATGTTTATTTAAAGTGTTACTATAAAAAATATGTGTTGAAGATTAGAATGCCAGCTATTTTATCTTTTTCTAGCTGAATATAAATGCTAACTCCATTCCCATAAACAAGACGCACACGTTCTAGATTCAAATTTGGCAAAGAATAAGATCAATTATATCTAGATTATGTTATACTAAATTGATATCATTAGTTTCATATTGAAAAATCTTTCTAATACTTTATTTTTTTATTAAACAACTTTAGTATGCTTAAAAAATGTTGATTATCAAAAATTCTTAAAACCGTGTACCCCTTATTCATGGGAAGTGAGGTGGTATGTAGGTTCCAAGTATTGTCTATCCAAAACCACATTTTTCACGGCAACCGTGTACACATTAGGGGCAATGCTCTTAAGACTTATGGGATGTCGATATGAGCGCTTTGTACACATTAGGCGCAACCGTGTACACATCGTGTACATATGAACGTTTGTAGTAAATTGACATGAGGAATGTCAATATCTCTACCTAGGATTTATGCCATATGGGATCTTTGGTAGTGAAGTTGGTTTTATGGAAAAACAAAATCTAAATATTTACTTCAACTAACTGAAAGATTATATAGTACTATATTATTTGCTAGCATAAAGTGGGTGGGTAGATTCTCGTGAAGTACCAACTCCCCCTATTTATAACAGTATATAAGTGTAGATATTGACACTTTAAATGGCGTTTAATAAAAAATATTTCCGTACATTTATTATTACTTCGTATGGGAATGGAGATATGCTTGGTAAAAGTGTACGAGATATTATGCTTTAGTTTTGTATGATATCTACCACAAAGAAACTCTTCGGCGCACATGTGTAAGGACAAGAATGGCACGGTGATGCATGCAAAATAAAAATAAAAATCAGCAGTTACTACTATTTGGCCACCATTACTGTTTTTGGAATTTTATGACCACCATTAATGAGTATAGGCTGTCCCTTATTTCCTTTATTCGTCACATCTGCCTATCCTCCACTAATACTTTGGGAGATATTAAAGTTTCAACATCCTATATAGTTTGAACGTTTATGCATTTACTTAAATGATAAGCATGCCCACACACATTCTTCCTCATCAGTATCCTCCTGCGATTCAAAACTCTTCTACCTTTGTGTCTTCCTTACCCACCTCCATGGAACCCGATCAATTGAATGCTTCTAATTCTTACTGCCTGATACTTCGAGACTTGTTCTTTCGCTTGGTTGTTACTTTTCAAATCGAGTCCTCCCTTTCCATGGAGATAATAGGCTTCTGGTTGTGGCTCCAAGGAAAGGGCCAGGCAGGTTTCCTTCTGTGCATCGAGTCTTGTGATGATAACCTTTTTCGTGTGATTGCTTCTGCTGCAAAAGATTTTGTCGAAATTCTCCATTTTGAGTTCGATGGTTCAGATGATAGATCTGTACCAAGAAGTCACCTTCAGAGGGAAGTTTTGGAAGGAATTTCGTTCTACCTCAACAATGTTTGTTACAAGGCATTAGAAGTTAATCCAGAAAGAGAAAACTTGGATTTTATGCATAATCAGATGGCAGATCTGTACCAAGAAGCCTATGGAGAGTTCATGAACGATCTGGTTCCTGTAAGCTCGGTAAGTGCAGGCTGGATATTTAGTTACTGAAGATCTGATCTGTAACTAGTTTTAAGTTTGTCCCCTTTCATGATTTGCCTTGTCATCTATGCAGGTCACAGATCTACAACAAGAAGCATATGGCGAATCCTTGAAGGATCAGGCTCCTATGAGCTCGGTAAGAATAGTTTAAATCTGTAATTATGTAAGATCTGTTAATAGTACTATGTGAAGTATTTTTCTCCTTCTTGTGATTTACCAAGTCATCTATGCAGAAGAATCTTTTGACCAAGATCAAGGCTTTGTATGCTAACACTCAAAAGTATCCTGGAGAAGGCTCAAGTACTAGAAATATGCATGTTGAAACAAGTCATATGCTCCATCCAGATGTAAAGGACGAACTATATGAGTGTCAGCCAAACTCCCGTTTGGTGACATTCTTGGAAAACTTGAGCTTAAGAGAGAAGCATAATAAACTAGTAAGAATGTCATAAAATTTATGCATTGTGGTTATAACTAATTATCATTCTTTGCATGTGTATTCGTGTATTTTTGGATGAGACTTCATAGCTTTCATTCAATATTAGTGTAGTACCTAGCATGAAGAATGCGTATATTTCTATGCAGATCATGCAGCAACAATCTGATGTTCCACGTGACGAGAGAACTTTGTTCGTAACGTTTTCCAATGGCTACCCACTGACCAAAGAGGAACTACACGATTTTTTTATGAGGTATGCCTATCATTTCAGGTTTATATTATATACGTAAATTCACTAATTTGTGTTTGAGAATGGTATGGTGTTGACCAATGGTAATATATACATCACACGATCATTTCAGAACCCGGCGGATATGTTGTGATGCAGAATAATGTTAAAAAATGAAAACAAAAGTAGAGATTTTGCATAATTGGTATTAAATTTTAGTAGCATTTTGTTGTGAGACTAAACGACATAATCCGTCAGGTCAACAAAGACATGTCTTTTCTGTACTTGGCATAGTCTTGCATACTCTGATTGGATAGTTGATAGTTATATATTTATATTTGTTTCTAAAGGTAGTTGATAAATATTAATTTTTGTTAAGTACTTATGTTTTACAGATATGTGATAGGATCAGGAATGGACTTAGTGGTCAAAGTTGCATATTGAGAATCACTAGGATACTTATGGAGTACATTAAGGAAGTAACAAAACCTTACGTTTTACCCTGTCGATGTCCAAAGCGGCATGTTTTTGAGAATCACTAGGAGTAAATTAAGGAAGTAACATGACTACAGAGAAGAGCAATGAGGGAAAAATGTTTGAGTTGGCATGAAGGTTTTACTAACCGTTGAGTAAACTTCACCATCAATAAATAATTGATCGATCGATCGATCGAGATGAGAAATACCAGAGAAATTAACATGTTCAAGTTGATTATTATGTATATCACTACCCTGTAAGTGACTAGCATGTAATTTTGTAACTGTAAGCAATTTACACAAATGTAAATGCGAACAAGTTAGAGATAACCAAGAGACGGGAATACGTAAGTCTGTTACTACTACAGTTCGATTCTTGAAGCAATATTAATATGAATGTTTTGATTGAATGTTACTATTGAGGTATGTCATAGGTGATTGACAAGATATAACTCACAAGGGGTTAATTGACTACTGGACTAAGTAGTAGGTTATAATGGCGGAGCTGCATGTAGTTCACGTGGTCGTGGTCGCTTGATATCACAAAAAATTGCTAAGCACTATAGATGCCAGCTATGAGTACACATTTTTTACCTCACCAGTAGTAGCTAATGACCTCACTAGATTGATTTTGGGCTTTTGACATCACTCCGTGGAAATCCTGGCTCCGCCACTGTTATATGGCCCTTTGTTAGGATAAATAAAATAGGTAAGTAGCTCCTAAGGCGGTCAATTTGATAGCTAGTACATATTGTGACCTAAAAAAGTAAATAATGTAATAAGCAACATGAAAAAATGGATTTGAGGAGAAAATTTTATATATTTGCTTATCCTCTCAGTTTTTTTTGTGTTTTATTAATTTCTTCCTTGTCACAGGCACTATGGAGATATTGAAGAAATAAGCCTAGAGGAGCCAATTGAAAATAGAGCACCCTTATACGCACACGTTACATTCTACACACAGATGACACTATTCCGTGTCCTTGATGGGAGCAGGAGAGTCAAGTTCATGACGAGGGGAAAGCATCTCTGGGCTCGACAGTTTGTGCCCAAGAAGAAAAAAGTAAAGCATGATGAGCTGAACCAGATCGCCTGAATATTCAGAAATATCCTATCTGAAGCATACTAGGAGCAGTGGAAACAGAATCGGCACCTCTAAAATTACTCTTGTGCAGTTTGCACCTTACTACCATTTGTAACCAAGATTTATGGGCATTGTTCTGAACTTCTGATGTATGCCACTGTAAGGACTCAAGTTTGTACGTGTTAAGGGTTGCAAATGCATACTTTTGGTATAACGGTATTTACATATAAATTTATTCTTGGACTAGTTATTGTGTGATGCTTAAATGTTTAGCTTACTTAGCTGAAACTAGTACCTAGAGGAATATCATTTAGACGTTTTAGAGTGTTCTTTTTTAGTTGGACAAAAATTAAGAAGACACCACAAGCAGGTAGATCTACCGGTGAGATTTCGTCTTCCAAATGTTCATAATGTACTTTATTGCTCATGTCATTCTTTTGTACCTTCTGTTGTGAGGTTGTGGCACAGGCAGTGGCTGCAATTGACTAAATTATAGATTCCTGAGTCATCTGGGTATTAGTTCAGTATGTTGTTGCTAATGTGTCGATCACTTCAAGTAAACCTGAACTCATGTAGCTTTAGTTTTTTTTTTCTGAAGAAGAAACTCCATTTTCATCGTTGAACCACCCCAAGAGTTTGCTTTTCATCTTTAATGTTTTTTATGGGAAAATAAGTATGTACTCCTAAGCTTTGGAGGTACCGTGGCCAATTTTGGAAATATGATATAAGCTTTGTTAGCTTTGGAGATACCGTGGCCAATTTTGACGTTTCAGAGTGTTATTTTTTTCAGAGCGTTATTTTTTACATTGGACAAGAAATAAGAAGACGCCAGAAGCAGGAAGATCTACCTGTAAGATTTCTTCTTCCGAGTGTTCATAATGTACTATATTGTTCATGTTGTTCTTTTTTACCTTCTGCTGTGAGGTTGTGACACAGACAGTGGCTGCAATTGACTAAATTATAGATTCCAGAGTCATCTGGGTATTAGTTCAGTCTGTTGTTGCTAATGTGTCGATCACTTAAAGTAAACCTGAACTCATGTAGCTTTAGTTTGTTTTCTGAAGAATAAAAGCCATTTTCATTCTTGAACCACCCCAAGAGTTCACTTTTCATCTTTAATGCTCTTTAAGGGAAAATAAGTATGCCCCTGAGAGTATATAAAGGAGTCATATACATATATAGATGATATATGCTTGGTTATCTTTGGAGATTCCGTTGCCAATTTGCTGCCCTGATTTCTCCAACGAAAAAAAAATAACAACGTCACCGAGCCTTGCTTGAACCTGAGCTGAAACTCTTAAAGTCCATAGGTGAAGAATTTACACAATTACCAGTTTGCTGTGGCCACGACTAGTACTGATTAGAGCCTTAGACACAGATTTTGTTTAACACCTGTACTAGTATGCCGTGAGCATCAGTCCGGGAATGGTACTAACATCAGCCGAGGAAGTTAGGGTGGTCTTTCAGTAGGAACACAATATAAACCGAGGAAGCTAGGGTGCAAAAAGCAGATGCAAAGGTTGGAGATTGGAGACGAGGTGATACCTTTCCGTTTATATCAGAAAATTTATGTTCTGTTAATCAACTACTGGTGTAGTGGGTACAGTGAGAAGATGGGGAATCTGAACTTTACCACCAACTCGAATACTCGATGACACGACCATAAGAGAGCAGTTCGATCATCACAACACTTGTAAGTTGGTACATATTCTGCTGCTGCCAGTGCGGCTACTGTATGTAACTTTTGTCACAAAAGGGTAAGGAAATGAAGAACCTGAACATATATTCGGTCTGATCCTGGTGTTGCGCCTAACTCTGCACCAGACCAAAACAATCCAAATTCCTGGCTCATGATGATGATCTTGGCTAATGAGCCATCATGAAGCAGCCATCCCCACACAAAGAATTCCTCTGTTTTCTTTAGATTTTCACCTCCCAACACACCCCCACCTTTCCCCACCACCTTCCGCTTATTTGCTTGATCCTGCAGTGCAAAGCTCTCTTTTCTGTGTTCGCCTCCAACCTCAGGTTTCACCCGTCTCGCTGATGATGCTTATCGGCATGCATGACTCTACTAGGACTTGACCTGAGCAGAGTGTGGCAGCAGCACCTGCAGCTCACTTCACGCTTCACTTGCTAAGTTTTGCTTCTTCGTCTCCAAGTGGCATGGGTCTTGGGCCAGTTCATGTTCAGCGTTGCATGGCCTCCCTTCTTGTCCTGCTTCTCTTCTGCTTCCATGGCGAGTCTCTGAATTCTGTACGCGTTCGTCAGTCGTCGCCCAGTTAGTTTAGTTTTGTATTGTTTTGGACCTTTGGTTTGGTTTGTCTGGTTGTTGGAGCTGACTAAAGTAAGACCATGTATTATGTAATCTTAAAGCGATTCAAAAGGGTGGATGAATCGGTTCCACACATAGTAGGGCATCGGCTCATAAGTTCTGACGAGAAAAGCGAACCAACATGGGTCTTGGTTCGGTTCTTTGCATGCATTTGTGGCTCCTTTGGCATAGCTGTGAGGGAAAAAAGACTAGAAGGGATTGGAATGACTAGTTGTTTATTTAAAAATGGGACCCACGGTCGATTCAACACATAGCAGCAAAATTGCTACCGATTCCTACTCTGACACATTTTTTGGTTGAATCGGCTCAACATAGTGTATGGTCTAAAGAGTTTTTTTTTGGCGAATGGTATGGTCTAAGAGTTTTGTCAGTCCCTGGTTGGAGCTGACGAACGAGCAGAGGGTCGTGTCATCGCAATTCGCAACAGAACAAACGGATGCTTTCCATCACAAGAATCTCAAACCAAACTGTGATTTTGTTCGCTTTGGATAATTGGATCAGAGCAAGAAGTGAGACTTGGTGTGGCCGCTCTCACGAATTACGCTTCGGTTCAAGCTGCAGGGCGTTGCTGAAAATGTTGCAATCAGTTCAGATTGTAGGCATCCCTCTCTCAAACTTAAGTAAGTGCTTTGGAGGGAGAGCTACACGGCACCGCATGTACGACGTACCTCAGACAGAACAACAAAATATTGGACCTTAGGGACGTGTACAGCGTTGGTCAAAACTTAAGTCTAAGAGCTTTTATACTCATGTCTAAACACTGTACTACCTATAGCTAAGGAAAAGATTCCAAGACTCGAGTCTAGCACTAGACTCGGCGTCTAAGATAGGGTTAATCCCTACGCTACACCTAGATGCACCTACGAAGGGAGTCGTGGCGGCCGCGTGAAGGAGAAAGGAGATAATGAAGAACCTGAAAATTGGTACATATTCTGCTGCTGCCAGTGCGGCTGCTGTATGTAACTTTTGTCACAAAAGGGTAAGGAAATGAAGAACCTGAAAATCTATTCGGTCTGATCCCGGTTTTGCGCTGCGCCTAACTTAGGGAATTCCTCTGTTTTATTTAGATTTTCACATAGGGAATTCCTCTGTTTTCTTTAGATTTTCACCTCCCCAACTCACCAAACATTTTGCCACCACCTTCCGCTTAATCCATTCCTTATTTGCTTGATCCTGCAGTGCAAAGCTCTCTTTCCTGTGTTCGCCTCCAACCTCAAGTTTCACCCGTCTCGCTGATGATGCTTATCGGCATGCATGACTCTACTAGGCATTGACCTGAGCAGAGTGAGGCAGCAGCAGTGCAGATAAGCTATAGCTCAGTTCACGCTTCATTTGTTAAGTTTTTCTTCTTCGTCTGCAGGCAGGGGTGGCGAATCTCTGAATTCTGTACGCGTTCGTCAGTCGTCACCCTGTTAGTTTAGTTTAGTTTAGTTTAGTTTTGTAGTAGTATTGTTTTTGGACCTTTGGTTTGGTTTGTCTGGTTGTTGGAGCTGACTAAGAGTTCGTCAGTCCCTAGTTGGAGCTGACGAACGAGCAGAGGGTGGTATGGTATCATCGCAACAGACAAACAGATGCTTTCCATCGCAAAAATCTCAAACGGAACTGTGGTTTTGCTCGCTGACGGAATACAGATCAGGCTGGAGCGCGACGTGACCACGCCGCTCGCGACCGTACCGCTGGGTCGAGGCGTCGAGCAGACACAGACAGGGCACGGCGTGGCGAGGCTGGAGCGCGACGTGACCACGCCGCTCGCTACAGTGCCGCTGCCCACGGCGGTTCCAGGGACCCCGCGAGCCACCACCGTCGAAGCTGGTGCGTGGCGAGCCCGAGCGCGGGCGCGGCGGCGCTGCATGTGGGACTGGATTAGGCGTGCAGGCAGGGCACGGACCTTCTGCGATCCAGCCCGGCCGACCCGGACACCGTCCCCGACCACGCATCCTATGCCTTCAACTCCTACTACCAGCGGAACCCCGTGCAGACCAGCTGCGACTTCGCCGGCGCCGCAGTCCTCACCAGCACCACCACCTGCAAGTACCCGGACACAAGGCAAGTGATCGCACTGTGCATACGGAAATGATGGCACTGGAAATTCTTCCGTGTCTTATTATTATTTTTTAAATCAACAGGGATCCTCTCTCCGGTTCAATTTCAAGAAATGAAATCAAAACATAGTCTCAGATTTTGTTACAAAAGACCTAAAACTCCAGCCCAGAGCTTTAGATCCACACAGGCCAAAAAAAAACGCTACGACCGCGTGAGCTCGCCCCTGCGACGGGCTCATCAGCCCCTCCCTCCTCCATCCTCCACCTCCTCCGCCGCCGCCGGCAAGGGTCGCCGGGCGACGGCGTCGTGCTCCGCTTGTTGCTGCAGGGCGGCCAGGGCTTTACGGCCCTTCATGGCCCGGCCGGGCCCTGCCAAGGCCTGGTGTGCCCTCGCTGCTCTATCCGGTCGACGACCGCCTCTCAGCGGTGGAGGTGGGCTCCTCCCGCGCGGCTGTGAGGCTGCTCTCTCCTGGTTCGGCGATGTCGTGTGTCTTCGTCCTTCAGGTCGCGAGCCAGCCTTCACGAAGCGACGGTGTTGGTGACTTCCTGATCGTGGTGGCGCGTGTTGGTGGGCGTCGAAGTTTGGTGGTGGTGCGCCGTTGTGCTAGGGTTATTTTGTGGACAGGGGGTGGGAGAAATCTCTGTCGGGTCGTCCGACCCTGACGCGGTGACGCCTTCAAGTGGCACCATTCCTTCCTGGAGGGCGTCTTGGGAAGCCTTTGTCCACTTTACTCTGAGTGTCGGGGGAAACCCTAGGGCCAGCGCGTCCGGGCAGCAGCTCCGTGTCGACGGTGCTCCCCTTCTTGAAGGTGTGCTTGATACTCGGCGCTACGGGGTGCTTTGGGAGTGTGGTGGGCATAAGTTGGAGGGCGCAGCGATCGCGAGTCATCACCTTATATCAATTCACCATTATCTTCATTTCTTTTTTATTTGGGCATGTTTGTGTTGTTGCCCTAGCTTTTCTTTGTTCGAACTCTTGTATCAGTGTGTGTGCTATATTAATATAGCGGGGCGAAAGCCTATTTCGAGCTAAAGCTCCAGCCCAGAGGCCACCAACTAAAGGAGGAAAGGCAAAAAGATCAGAAACTAGAATAGCCCAAAAGAACAAGATCTTAAACCAGATTAAAGAGGTGTACAAACACTACTAGACTAAAGCGCTAAACCATTACAACCAGAGAAGTTTAGGAATAGGAAACTGACTTTTTCTTTCAGTACACCGCATGGACCTCTTAGGATGAGCTTTGAGGGACGCCAGAGATGCACGACCTCCATAGCTCGACGATGCCGTGGTTTTTCAAGTGGAGATCCACTCGAACCCCGAGAAAATAAGTTTGCCATGAGCTCCAGTGGGTTTTCCAGCTTGCTTACCATCCTTCCCATGAAAACAGAATGACCATCCCCTCTTCTAGATTTTTGAATGGTATCTTCTAGCTTCTTAGATAGGAAAGAACCAGGCGCCAAACCTGCTTCAAGTTAATCCAAGGAGTATGATTAAAAACTAAGTTATTTTTATTGTTCCAGATGCTCCAGAGAACAGCAGCAGAAACTACATTGAAATGTAAATGTTTCTTATTATCTAACCATCTCGGAGCAATGGATTCAAAATTAATAACTAGGATGTTGATGACCCACAAGTATAGGGGGTGTATCGTAGTACTTTCGATAAATAGGAGTGTCGATCCCAACGAGGAGCAAAAGGTGTTGACTAGTGGTATGGAGCAGGAACTCTCTGCAAATACTTAGCAAATGGATTTTTAGTGGTTTTCTGATAAAGCAGCAAAACAAAGTGCAAGTAACAAAGAACAAACGCAGCAAGTGGCCCAATCCTTTCTTAGCAAAGGACAAGCCGGTGGAAATACTTATAAGGACCAAACGTTCTCGAGGACACATGGGAATTCTGTCAAGTGCTTTCGCTTCATATAGCTGAGTACTCTTCTTTGGTGTTGTAAGTATTGTGTGGGTGAACCTGTGATAATGTACCGACCTTACTTGGACTAATACATACTTATGATTAAACCCCTTGCAAACATCTGTAACTATAGGAAAGTAATTAAGATATAAATCTAACCACAGCCTTAAACTCTGAGATCCTACACTCCCTTATGCAAAGGTGTCCTAACGGGGGTTCAGGTTTCTGTCACTCCGGCAACCCCACACCAAATACACAATGCATTCCCCTAGGACCATAAATGGTGAAGTATCATGTAGTCTACGTTCACATGGCACCACTAGAAGAATAACACCACAACTTAAATACTAAACCATTGAATAATAACTCAACACAAATCCACTAAATAACAACATGACTTCTCCCATGTCCTCAAGAACTAAACGAACTACTCATGAGACATCATATGGATCAAGATCAAAGATGATATGATAATGGATAACAATATGAACATAAACAATAATCCAATGGTTCCACTAACAAGCATCAACTACAATAGTAATTAACACCGGGAAAGTTTCCCCTAAGAACTAAAGCAATATCCAACACAATTGTTACAGCGGGACGGAGTGGTGATGATGGTGCTGGTGGAGATGATGGTGTGGATGATGATGATGATCCCGATGAAGCCTAGCTTGACGACGGTGTTGATAGCGACGATCTCCCCTCTCTGGGGAGGAATTTTCTCAGCAGAAATCTGTCAGCCGGAGAGATCTTTCTCTCTCGGTGTTTTCCGCCCCGCAGTGACGGCGGAAATCTATCTGTGGTTGCTCCCCCAGCCTTAGGGTTCCGTAGGGAAGATATAGGCGAAGGGGCGGAGTCAGGAGACGGACAGGTGGGCCACACCTGCCCTAGGCATGTCCTAGGGTGGGCCCGCGCCTAGGGGGTGTGGGCCACCTACGGCCCTTCTTCGTCCCTCCTTCTGGCTTCCTCTGTCTTCTAGAAAAATATAATTTTCCCATATTATTCTGGTATTTTTCTGATCTTCGCGAAATTGCATCAAAATGCCTTCTTTTCCATCAGAACCCAGACTCCGGCAGTCCATCCTCCAAGAATCATCCAACATGCATAAACAGATGAAAAGCCATAAGTTATACCTTATAATAAGACAAATATCAATGAATAGAGGTAGATTACGATATAGAATGGTGATGCAAATTGGGCATATCAACTCCCCCAAGCTTAGACCTTCGCTTGTCCCCAAGCGAAAACTGAGCTCAGTAAACATGTCCATAGGTTTATGGAGTGAAGTGTCGATAAAAGAATACAAACAAGAAGCATCACACTTACCATTACACAACTCATAGAAGAAAGCAACTCACCATTATATAACTTAGTTTGCAACCAAGTACAGCAATCACAATAGATATGCATAAAGATAAATCATAATTGGAATTGGCAAACTTGTTCTTGGTCAAAGAACACCTAGCAAACAGTTTCACAAAAAGCTTTTTGTAGAAGTTTTTCAACAGGAGCACTCTTTGCTCAAAAAGGTTTATCAATGAAGGCTTTCAAAGTAATACTCAATAGATAAAAGTTTTGTGCAAACAATGATTAAATCACCATATGAATGCTTGCAACACAACAACTCAAATGCTTGCTGGAGATAGAGAGGAAGTAGGTCTACTGACTCAACTTGAAAATAGGAGAAAGGTCCCTTCATAGAGGGAAGCAGGGATTACAAGTCATAAAGATATTCCAAAAGATTATGGTACTTACTAGCTTTGAGCCCTCATTGCCCCTATCATAGGCATCTTGAGATGATTAAGGTTAAAGTGCACAAAGATGGAGTATATGCTTGACGAAATATAAGTTGGAAATCTCATGTCCCTTGAAAATGAGGGCCACTCCTCATGCTACTCAACTTTGGTCACCGGTAAGTTCTTGTCATTGTAAGTACATGCGTATCATAGAGAACCGACAACGGGGTACCCCTTGCACATGGTACAGGAGCTATCCCATAACCAAAATGACAAGGCAAGCAGACAATGAGCATCTCAGTGATCTTTTTATTTACTATATACATAGCTTTTTTATTGAGGATGCTTCATAGATAGCTCACTATGGTGATGCTGCAAGTTTCCACCATGATTAGGCATGGCTTAGGCTAGCGGCCCAGGTGTTTCTATAACACAAAATACAGACTCCATGGACTTACAAGTTCCCTCTTTATTTCACACTGTTGACATCCATAGACAAAAGAGCATGATATCAACTAAGTACAAAGTACAGGTGCAATGTTGAAAACGTTCCCCATGACAGCACGGTTCTGCTAATTCCAACGTATAGATGCAAGCATATACAACTTCGATGACACAATGGTTCAAGTCTATTAGGGGTAAAGAGGTAAAACATAAGGAAATATCAAGATTTTACTTGATCCGGTCCTCAACTCACAACAGTCAAGCCGACAGCTTACTCACCAACATGCATTAGTGTGCTGTCAACACCACAAGGAAACAGCAAGTAGAGAAATAACACCAGCCATTGCAGAGATGCTACCATATCCTCTCTCTCTCCACACACACACACACACACACACAACTAGACCAACAGATTCTCATTAGCCCAAGAACACCACCAAGGAAATCGTTGTTCTTATCAGATCTCTCTCAAGAACACATAAACCACAGGAAACCAACTTGCCACCAAATAAGAACATCCCTGTTCTTATCTGTCTATCATTACACCACAATGATCCCAACAACCAGCATACATAATAGCTTCCACAAACCAGTGGAAGAATATGTGGGAACAGGAAGAGGAAGGAGAGAGGAAGCTTACCAACAGCAAGAGGAACTGTCAACAATAGCACAAGGGGAGAAGGCCAGCAGCAAGGAAAGCAGGCCACCAAAAACATCAGGAGGACAGAGTAACAAGAAGAGGATCCAGTAGTAACACCACAAGACAAGACAGCTCCAATCTAGCCTCACACTCCAGTTTGAGGTTAATCACTTTTCTCTTTGACATTTGTTCTCATCATTGATAAGAAAAAAATTGTTGTGAGAGGAAAGTACTTTCAGATTTGCATACAAGTGGTATGCAAAATCATCACCAAGTATTTGGGAAGCAAAAACATCTGTTCTTATCAAAGTAGCCAATTAACAGCATATCATGTCACTATGGAGCATACTCCTGTGCACACTCTAATGAGGCACCACAGAAGAGTATCCACAAACAATAGAAGCCATTATAGGGTACAATGATAACCATTAATGTTATCAAGATTAAGTGCCTCAGCCTTTGCATCATAAGATCAGGTAAATAACATCCATGCATTATTCAGCTTCAGACCTGCATCATTAGCTTATTATCTAGTTTTACTAGATAAACATATACCACAGCTGCTAGGCTACAGGGCACATTCCCAGAGGGAGCACCTCTGTACCTAGCAGATTCAGAGTTTCTTGAGTACAAACTCAAGTCTATTTTCTTAAACCCACAAATCATTTTCCTAAAAAAATTTAGGAATCATTTATATTGTTACCATCATATTGACAGAGCACTCCTTTTGGCCATCCATTTGCACTTACTAATATTACCCAAATAATGTTTATCATCTTCCTAGCAGTAATTGTAGGAATTATATCTACTCCTTATCTCACTGTCAGATTTGACAGAGAATAAATCATTCTAATAGAAGATGTTTCTAGGAAATAATTCAAACCATCACTGAACCAAATGTTCAGATCACCAAGTGTGCCTCATATATGATCATAGCACAGCCAGATAACAAGAGTAACAGTCCTTGATAGAGGAATGCACACATCCATGAGGATTCCACCTTAGTGGATATCAAAGGCAACCAAAGCCACTAGCTAAAACCACCAGCAATCTCAATAATACAAGCAACCATTTTTCCTAAGTCAAAATAATAGAAATCATCTATTATCCATCAATAAAGCATTGTTCATGAAAGAACTATGCTGCGAATTAATTCAAACCAACAGTTTGAATTCAACCAAATATCTGCAACTATTGATACGACCAGTACTTGACAGTCTAAGTGTTTCTGAACTAAAGATCAGGTAATTTTAGATGCAAACCAAATTAGTATCTAATAGCCAGGGGTGCTAACAATACCAAACATATCATTGTTAGCACCAACTCATGATTCAACCAATATTGCTATACATCATAATTACATTAAGCCAGGGGCAGTGTAAAGAGAAATTATAGCTCACCAAGGGTGCCGAGCACCTGTAGCGTAGGCGTGACGAGGCCGAGGATTGTTCCAACTACCACCCCAACACCACCATCGGGGAGCACCGGGGTTGCGTATACAACACCGTCCCGTCGGCATCAAAGTAGAGGTTGGCGACACGGCAATATCATCGCCGCAGCACAGCCCCATCGGCATCATCGACACCACCCAACACTCACATCATAACAGAACCTGGGGCAGCAGGTTGTGGACGCTGAGGTTGCAGTCTAGTACCGCCGTCCCGTCAACGTCAAGTGGAGGAGGCCGGGGCCATATGGGCTAAAAGAGCCGCGCCGGTGGCCACACCGAACCGCACGGCTAGGGTTTCGCGGGGCTCACATCAGGGAGCAGAGCGGCGACGAGGCAGTAGAGATCGACGGAGAAGATCGATCTGGGGCCCCATCGGCCGGCGACGGTATGAAGTTGGCTGGCAACCGGCCGGAGTGGAACTGGTGGCGGTGGTGGCATCACCGCGACCAAGAGGGGAACGAGAAGGGTGAGGATAATACGTGCGTGTGTGTGTGCGAGAGATAGGAGTGGGTCGGGGTCGGTGTTGACCCCGAGCCTAGTAGGCCGTATAATCTGGTCTCATGGGCCTTTGAGTTGGACTGGGCTAACCACAGGCCAGGCCCAGTTATAAAATAAATTGAATGGAAATACTTACATTTAGGGAAATACAAACAAGTCTTTATAAATATTTAAAAAACAGAAGTATACATATATTCCTATAAAGTTCATAAAAATACTTAAAATACATCAAAAGGATCACAAACATAATCTCAATATTTACATCAAAAGAGAGACCGATCATCAGATCTGAGATGAGACGTTGTACTGCACCTTGAATTGAAGGTATAGATTGCACACAGTCGGTTCCTTTCGATTATTCAGCAATCATTGGTGCACACGCTCTCAAAGTGTCTGCACGGGAAACAAGCGTATAGAATCATCATCAGGACATTTGCAAATTGTTCTAATATTCAGCAGAGACGGAAAATGCCAAAAGTCTGTACGTAGACTTGATTCATTGATTGCATTGTGGCTAAATGTTGGCTTGCCTAAGTCATGGGCCTCACCTGATTCCGACAGGCTGAAAAGAGAGACTGATCAGTTTAAAATGAGACCTGTACTGCACCTTGAATTTGAACATCCGGATTGCAGTCGGTTCCATCCGGTTATTGAGCAATCATTGATGCACACATATGTTCTCAACGAATCTGCACGAAGAAACTAGTGTACTTGATTATCATCAGGACATTTGCACATTGTACCAAAAGGGAGTAAGTATTCAGCTGAGACGAAAAATATCAAAAGTCTGTACGTAGAGATGACTCACCATTGATTACATTATGGCGTGTCATTGTCAATATCCTGTGAGTAGAGTGGAAGATTAGGGTATAGTAAACCTATTATGGTGTAAAGACTGACATACACCCAGGGGCCGGTCCATACTTATACGGGGCCCAGGTGCAAAGTGATAACAAAAGGCCCTTCACACACAAACTATCAAACCACTTTTCCCCTCAAAATAAAATAAAAGCAATATTCAGTTATATACCATGATCGTGTTTGGTCATATAGCAGTTATATAGCATATATCCATGATCGTGTTTTTCCCCCTCGAGGTTCTGTTTCTTCTAAAAGGTGGTCTACTCTTTGGATCCCATGAGCCTCCATTTGATCAGGACCTCGACGGCGGAGAGGTAATCCCCCGCCCGCCTCCCTGGCGACCTTCCCATGGCCTCCCTCTTCCATGGCCGCCCCTTCCCTGCTCGTCCCTGTCCCTCTTGCCCTGGCCACCCCCTTCCCTCCTAGCCCGAACCCTAGTTCGTGGGCAGGACCAGAACAACGACGGGATGGTGAATCGCAGCGGCAGGAGGGTGAATGGCAGCGATGGATGACTGGATGGCAATTTCTGGGCCTATCCCTTCTTGTACATCTTTGTCACGAGGACACATCACCAATACAAAGTAGCAGCAGGTGGTTTGCAGGCATGGGTCAGCTGATCGATGAGATTGGTTTGGGGAGAAATGCCAATTTTGGGCTAGATCGGAAATAGCGGCAGCGCACACGGAATAATTGTGGGAATAACACGTGTAGGCAAAGAGCTTGTCCAGGCGGCATGGGATACACCGTGTGAATCTGGTGCACGCCTGCGCGATGGAGGCTCGGTGCATGCCGACGATGAGGGAACAAGGTGGGCATCGGCAAGCTTGTCACCAACTCAATTAAAATTTGCAAAATATCGCTTAGGGGTCGTGTTTTAGAAGAAATAGAACCTCGGGGGCTTATTAACAAATATGCGTGGTGACCTGGTAAGCCTCGTGGGCCTCACTGCCAACGTGGCACCGGTCAACTCCAGTCAAACCGATTTAGGACCTCACATGAATCACTTATAAAAGATTTAGGACCTAGATGTGCAATTTCAAAGAATAGGGACCAAAGTGAAGGTGCGGGGAAAGAATTAGGACCGCTCATACGATTTACTCATCTTTTAACTCTAAAACTGACACCCAAATAGTATTTATTTTCTCGATCAAGCAAAATGATCATGATAATCATACTGGTTCCACAAAACATAGCTTTCTAGAAGACATATGACCAAACAAGTTGCATAAAAAATGGCAAACGAGAGGGAACTAATCTGTAGCATAAACAAGAAGACCACCCCCGTGAGCTGAATGATTTTCCACTTTGTCTTGAGTAGTAAGTACTCTCTCAAATCCAATCCAGGTCTATGAATCAGGCAAAACAGAAATCAAGTGTTCAACTCGTTTTCCTTGTTCTTATGACTTCTTGGGATGAAGAAGAGAGGAGATATAGCTATTCAACTATAGATTGTGGAGGAACGGGAAGGACGAACACACAGATTGCCATCTCCGTGTACTGTAGACTCAAACAGTTTTTTGACTAGGAACGAGTTGAATCGTTGAGAATTGAAAGGGGGATATTTGGGGAATTATGGACTTGCGCCGTTGGCCTCCATTAACGACTAGTCGCGACATCGGAAGGGCACAGCAGCAGCAGCGCCGTCCTAGAAATTTTTGGGAGGAGGATATGTGTTGTGAGTACTCGAGTGAGCAAGTACGACGATTGGTTTTCTTTTCGGAGAGGCAACGGGCCGACGATCGATTTCGTTGTGTGTTCTCCCGTGCGTGGTGATCAGGGTGAGCTGCCCATGGGCCTTTTATTTTATTTAAGGCCTATGAAATAGAATTTACAACTGATAGGACAAAACTACTACCTAGGCCAGGGCCCCTGGCTCGCGGGGGCCCAGTGCGGGCGCACCTTTTGCCCGGCCTATGGGCCGGCCCTGCATACACCACCTTTACGAGAATCATCACCAAGCTACCAATATACTGTATTAGTCAAGAATCAAGATACCAGCTGATTAGCATGATATGCATGTCGACTTGGGTGCCACCACTGGCAATGTTGCTAGGAAGAATTCTGATTTCTCTACAGTGGTCTGGCTCCCTTCAAAAGCATCAGGCTGCCCGCCACATTTGTGTCTGCTCCATTCCTCGATCCAAGCCATCGTAGCCACGCTGCAAACTTGCATTCACTTGACAGAACAATGAGTAACCTTCTTCTATGCAAATCTGATGCAGATATCAAGTTGCCACTCCTTCAAATAAAATCAAGTTGGCACAATTTAGGATCTGAGATATGAGACCCCTTATTTGATCTGATTGGATTGGTATTCATTGCTGCAGTCTGTCTGGTAAACGCATACATTCTACATTTTGGCACAATGCCTGGATGCTGAAGTTTGCTGAATGCAGATTCGACGAGAAAACTCTTGCCTCCTACTGTTTTGTTACAGGCAATCAGCCATCTTATCAAGAGTTGTTCCCAGGTCAAAGCCACATTATGACACCTGAGGAATACTTCAGCACAGAAGCATAACTATTAGGCCACATTACTGCTCAACATGCCAAGGACTTCTGTAATTTTTACTTTCAAAGGCCAAATTCTTCTTCTGCAATTGCTCAGTCCGTCAGTTAACTGTTAACCATCAGCTCCAGTTCAGATGCTAAATTCGTCTGACCAGGCACATAGCAAGCCAATCAAACTCCGTAGTAAACCAACTTAAGCATCTCATAGATCACACTGTTCAAGGAGAAGAGGAAACACTGTCTTTTGCATTATGCGACATTCTACCGATCAGCTTCTCAGCCTCATTTATTCTACCGGCTCTTCCCAGCAAATCCACAACACAGCCATAGTGCTCCTTCGCAGGCTCCAGTCCATAGCTCTTGCTCATTGCACTAAGGTATCTCAGTCCAAGCTTGACTTCTTCAGCATGACAGCAATCACTGAGCACACCAATGAACGCAACATGGTCCGGCTTCAGCCCAGCATGGCACATTTCCTCAAACAGTTCAAGTGCCCTCTTGCTCTGGCCATGCTCAGCGTGCCCAACGGTCATCGCGGTCCATGAAACAACATCGTCTTTCATGCGATTGGAGAACACAACATCAGCATCTGACATGCTTCCGCTCTTCCCATACATGTCAATGAGCGCACTCCTGGTCACTGCATGGTGTTCGAGTCCAGCGGTGACA
This sequence comes from Avena longiglumis, assembly GCA_030063025.1. NCBI lineage: Eukaryota > Viridiplantae > Streptophyta > Magnoliopsida > Poales > Poaceae > Avena > Avena longiglumis. The sequence goes on from CP125974.1 coordinate 559,771,558, forward strand.
GCGAGTGCATGGACTTGGTGACCGGCATCCAACGTCGCAGCTGCTGTACACACGCTCAGGATACTGGCGAGAGTGAACTCATTTGGACGAGGACAGTGATGCAGTCGCATTTCAGTAAAAGGGGCGAAAGCCTCCTCGGCAAGCCCTTCCTGTGCATAACCTGATATGATCGCGGCAGTAAGAGGAGACTTCATGCTTGTCAGCACTTTCCAGGAACACGGCATCTGCTGCCGAGAGGCGACCGGCGGCGCGTGCGTAGAGTGTGATGAGTGAGTTGTCCACGGAGCGGGCACCGGCGAACCCTCTCTGTGCAGCTTGCGCGTGCATCTGCTCTCCAAGATGGACACAGGTCATGTCTGCACATGCAGCCATGACTGGTGGTGGTGCTGAATTTGATTATGTCTCGCCACTAAGCATTGCGACGAACGCCTGGATGGCCTCCTTGGCTCGGCCGGTCTGCACGTAGGAGGATATCACCATTGTCCAAGCGGCGACGTCGAGGGAGCCTATGCGTCCGACGGCGGCTAGCGCGCTGCTGATGTCTCGACAGACCATGTTTTTTTTCTACAACTTGCAGACCTCAGTCTGCGTGTCTATAAGAGCGCGTAGAGCGTGGCCAGCGTTTTGGCCACATAGGGCGTGGCGTCGACACCAAGGTTGGTGCAGAGTGTGTGCACCTCGTGGCCACGGCGCCAGAGCAGGCCGACGGTGTCCTCGGCACACGCATGGGAGTCGCAGGGCATGCCCGAGGCTTGCATCTCGGAGAAACGGTGGAGTGCGTCGTGCCGCCGCCCTGCGTGGGACTGGTGGTGAGGGGGCGGTCCAGGAGACCACGTTCTTCAGCGGCATTTCGTCGAACACATTGCGGGACAGAGCGAGGCTGCCGGCCTTGGCGTAGGCGTTGGCCAGCACGGTGGCGACGAAGACGGAGGAGACGGCCGAGGACCGGACAGCGAACGCGTGCAGGGGGCGCGGCGGCGGCGCAATCCTTTGATCGCGAAGCTGAGGACGAACGGGTCGGCGGCAGCGAGGAGGCACGGAAGCGGGCAAAGAGCGCTATCGCGCCGGCGAAATCCCCCGCCTCGGCATGGCCGGCGAGGAGGCCTCGTCTCGGCCTCGGGTCGAACAGGACCTGCGCGCGCGGATGGGCAGTATCGGTAATTCGCGCGCGGATGGGCAGTATCGGTAATTCTCCGTGCCACCCGAAGATCGCGGTGCCGGTGCAGCAGCCCACCTCTCCCGCGTGCGCTCGCTACACCACCGATCGCGATAGCACGCACCGTGAAGTTTGTACATGCCCTAAGGCCTTGTTCGTTTTCACGGGGATTCAACAGGATTGGCATTAGATTCCGTTTAAGTCAAAATCCACTCTAATCACCTCCAAACCACTCCAATTCAATAGTAAGGTGGATTAATCGACCAAGGCCTAATCGAAATATCGAAGAAAATATCCATGCCCAATGTGGCCATGCCACTCGGATATGTTTGCAACAATTAAAGTCTGTTGAATCTAGTAATTCCTCCGTTTTAAAATATAAGATGTTTTACCTTTATAAATCAATTGCACCTAGACTTTTTTTAGCGTGTAGTTTGAGTGAACCTACACACTAAAATAAATTTAGATGCATTTTTTTATAAAGCTAAACCATCTTATACTTTTAAATAGAGGAAGTAATTCTTTTGCTCCCTTCAAACCAAATTAATTTACACGTATTCGTCTGGATTGGGTGAAGTAATTTGGATTGAAAAGAGTACCCCAAATGCTAAAAATAATAATCTGCATCCCTTGCCGGCTGGCAGGTCCAAGGGTGCAAAGTTACATGGAATGTGTAAAGTGAAATTGACATGAGAAAAGACGGAAGAGCTCTTTGATTATTACTTCTACATATGCGGTGGTATGTTTTTGTGTGTTTTTCTCTTATAGGATGGGTGGCATGTATGCATATAAAAATCTTACACTTCAGGTTGACATCATCATATTACTAGCTAAATTCGAAAATTTAAAATAATTTATGTCCTGAACTGTTAATCTGATTAGTAATGAACTTCTAGAGAATTTAGTGGTACACAAGATTTTCTTAGAGCATCCATGCATAAATGTTTATTCAATTACAAATTATTCACAATAAAAATCTGATAAAGGGTGTCCAAACATGCAAGCATGAAGACTCGACGGTTGGCAAATTAGACTTAGACTACCAGAAATCAGCAAAAAAATTTGAAGCTGTACAATGGGTTTCCCCACTGCTTTTTTTTTATTTTAATAAATGAAAAATGAAAATATGTACAAAGCTAATTGCTAGAGAATAGCAACCGGAAGTGTCAAGTTTGAGCCATAGTGAAACCCAAGCTAAATAAAAAATTCTAGCCAGGCCGACATGCCAGCATATCGTTTCCTAATGGCTTTATGGACAAGTAGTGCCATTTCCTCTTTGAATTCCCCCTACATCTATAGAGGTTGGGCACAAGTTGCTTAATATAAAATCATTCCTAATCGTCCAGATTGCCCAGCAAATTAACATGATGATCTCCAAAGCAAAAGGCTGCTGAATGTGGGTCTTGAGGTCTGTGATAACATGCAGCATATCTAGTAAATGATCAACCGGAGGCCTCCAATTAGGACATATATATTGCCAGCAATGAATGTCAAATGAACATTGGAAGAATAAATGTTTCATGGTCTCCAAAACTGAATCATTACACATTTGGCATGTGTCATCCTCCATAAAGAAATTCTTCCGCATGAGCATAGCTTTTTTATTTACTCAGTTATGCAACAAGCCAAAAGAACACTTTATGTTTTTGTTGGCAGCAGCCTTTTCAGATCCATTTAAAAACTGGTAGAACATTATCTTGCTTCATGAGTGATTGGTAGGTAGGAGAGACCTTGAAAGTGGCTGAACTAGTATCATATTCCCATGAGTCATGAGAAGCCAAAGGATGTAAGTCATGAACCAGAGCTTACAGTTGATTGAATTCATCTAGAGCTTCTTCAAAAATCAGCAGTGCTCATGGCTTGTATAGTGTACCTATAGCCATTAGCTTGAACCAAATTTATTTTAGTATCATATATGTCTAATTAGCATGTTATCATGTATAGAACATCTGTAACTATATTCATAAGGAAGCTAGCATCATCTTCACTGTTGCTTAACAACCAACAAGATAACAAAGATGCGCACTTTCGAAAGCGACTATAATGGTAGAAATTGTTTCAAAGAAAATATGACTCCTCAAATTTGCTTCTGAAGTTGTTGCAAAATTCAGAATTCATGTAAGATGAGGCCAACATCCAAGCAAGGGAGATTACATTATAAAAGAAAACTTCAAAATCCAAGCAAGGGAGCAATATAACCATAAAATCCGCACAGAAGGAAAATTAGCCATGCCATTTGTAGAAATTATCTTGTCAACTTCCAATCTTCAGATCTTAGCAAATAAATTATCCAAGCTCTCGGACACATTCGAAGACAGGTCAACAAGCCTAGTTTCCACAGTTAGAGACTTGGAAGATAGGTCATACGGAGGCGCATATCCTCATTTTAAACAAATATACTAAACTATTTGATTTCAGTTCCAATTCAAATAGCCAAAACTTTTCCAGTATGGGTGTAATGCATAAACAACCAAATCGAAGCCTACTACACTATGTGATGTTACTAGTTACACTAGCATGCTATGCAAATTGAAAACAAATTGCTATTTTATGCATAATGCGCTGGTAGTATGACATCAAGTTCATAAATCATACAACATCATTAGAATATGGACACACACAACTGGGAAAAAAGAAGCCCACGGGAATGGGTTCCATGATACAACATAATTTTCCTATCAAACTGGTCTCTGGAGTAGACCTACAAACAAAGTATTTAATCTACTTGATAAAAGAAATTATTACTTATATGCAACCTTAAACCAAAGAGAAAAAAGGATTTCACCAACCCATGATTTACTCACTATTGAAAGTATCAAAGTGCAACAGCCTAATCCCGAACCGGTACCAAGAGAGAGAGGCTCTCCAAGAGGCGGTGGAAAACCTATCTAGGGTTCCTTTCCTCGGGCATAGAACTGCTTGCGATCTTCGGGCATCGAAAGAGGGACTTTTAGCTCCTATTGGGAACTGCTCCCAGCTGCAGCGGGTGTCGATCTATGCGGATGATGACGTGCTCTTTGTTAAGCTCATGGAGCTAAACCTAGCCACGGTCATAGAACTGCTTGCGGTCTTCGGAGAAGCGTCTGGCTTATAGGTCAACTGCGGGAAAACTAGTGCAACGGTAATAAGAGGAGGAGAGGAGATTGAGGCCTTGGTGACAAGATTGCTGAGATGTGAGATTGCTAGGTTTCCTATCAATCAATCAATCAGTCATCATCAATCATATAATTACCGAAATCTGGTCGGTGATTGACGCATACTAGTAACAAAAGATCCTAACTGATTTACGGGAGATAACTTAACGGTCACCACATGTGGGCACACGATGCCGATCGGTCCATGAGATTTGTTGCAACAAAAGCATCGATCATAGCACAGCCTTTGGTGGTAACGCTCTAGCATGGACTGCTGCCACCCGTTCAAAAAAAAAAAATGGACTGCTGCCAGGTAGGCTCGGATGGTCCAGGATATGAAAAGCATATATGCTTGCATGTCAAAGCGGGATCCTCCGTCTCCTCCTTGACGAAAGAGCAAAACGGTGAAAAGAATAGGAGAAGCACATGAGGTAGGCCCTCTAGAACTATCGTTGCATTGAAGCAAATATATTTAGACTTGTTTTAGTATGTAGGTTTACTTATGTTTGGAGTGAGTTAATCTAGGCACTAAAATAAGTTTAGATAATTTTTTTCACAAACTAAAACATCTTATATTTATTTTGAAACTGAGGGTGTACAACGCAGCAGTGAATCAAAGAGCAAACTCCAGTCTTCATTTGAACATACTCTCTGACTCTCTGTGCTTTGTAGGTGTCAGCTCTGTCCTAGTAGTACTATCATGGATTCAAGGGGTACCGACGATACTCTGGCAGGGCATGGTGATGGTGGGGAGCGTGGGGTACTGACGGAGACCGGTTGCAGGGCATTGATTATGCTCTCGCAGTTTGATCGGTCCCGGTCCCGGTCTCCCGGAGCGCAACCTGTGCGATCGCTGACAACTTTCCTTTCTCGGCTTTTCCTCCTTGCTCTCCCGTCTCTCGCTCGCCTTTCACGGGCTCCGGACTCCCCCGTACGTGTAAGCAACCAATGGGTGGGCAGCAGTTTTCGTTGCTGGCAGCATATGCCAGTCAAGTGGACCTACGGTATTATCTCCCCACTGTTACTGTGCATCTCGCCTCGCTGCAGCTCACACGCACACGCCGCAGAACCTTTGCTCCTTGATTTTTTTTTAACACATAAGGTCCCGATTTTTTTTTTTGAACTGGGAACGGGTGCAAATGCACCCGACATATATTGCTGCTCAGAAAACTCTGGAGTACAAATGGCCTAAGAAATAAAAATTACAACAAGGCCCAGAAATAAGCACCGAGGACCCTACAGAAAAACTTGAAAAAGCAATCAAGTCCTCCATCCTCTTCCAACTCCAGATCGAAGAAGCGCCGGCGAAATCCTGCAACCGCACATGGATCAACACATGGCCGAGCAGCGGCGGAGCGGCAGCCCTACTGCCATTGGGTCTGATGTGCTGACGAACAAACTGTCGCCAGAAGACGCCGGAGAGAGTGCTCCAAAACCGAGCCGCCGGGACCTTCCACCAACAGCGCCACCACCATGACGGCTTGAGAGAAGAAGGGGAAACCTGCCGCGGCAAGTACCACCCTAGCACCCAGACAAGGAGGAAGACGACGATGACGCAGCACTCCAGATCCCCCTCGCCTCCACGGCCGGCCGGGAAGAAAGAGAACCCAAGTCACCGTCACCACCACCCCTTCCTCCCCCGCCACCACGGCCGGCCAAGAAAGGGGCGGAGCTTCAGCCCCCTCATCGGATGCCAGGTCCTAGACCTTATTATGAGTCGCCGAAGGGAGATCCCCCCACCTCAACTGCCTCCGACCACCGGAGTACTGCAAGAGGGGAGATCCACCGCGGCCCGCTCCAGATCTGGCCGACAATCTAGAGACGACTCCGGGCATAAGATGCCCAAGACAGCGACGAAACCGCCGCAAACATCTACAACCTAACCCTAAACTACGCCGGAGCCTCTCCTCCGCCACCTCCGGACGGCAGCGCCGCCTGAGGGGCTCGGGATCGGCCCGGAACTACTGGGCCCTCTCTCGAAGTACTGTTCACAGGAGAGGGGGGGGGGGACTAGCAAGGTTGGCGGCGGACGATTGGGAGCCGGCGCTGCTTCGTACATAAGGTCCCGAATGATCGGGAGTTTCATTCCAGCGGTGGGTGTATAAATATATGGAGGACCAAAAAAGAAAAAGAAAATACAACCTGATCCCAAATTTTTGCAGGAAACACCCTAACAAAAGATTGTAAAAATGCAATGGAGTCCTAGCTTGCCGCCAGCGACAAACAACGAAGAGGTAGCGCCACCTATACACCAGCCGGGAACGAAACCACTTGGCAGGGCGAGGGACATCAGAGCTGCTCCACGGCTGAAGAAGATACTCCCGAAGAGGATAGAAAGGCTTGCACAACCGTCGTTGCTGAGCATGGAGTGTCCACCCACTGGCCTCGGATAGCGGCGGCAGTCCGTCGTCGTCGTCGCTTGGAGATCGCCGTGGGGAGAAGAAACTCCAGAAGCTCCCCAGAACCCCGCACAACACCAGCAACACGCTCGCGTCCACCTCCTCGCTGCCATGGCAGAGCAGGCGTTCCCGAGCAGCAAGAGGGCCACCAACAGCAGTACGACAGCCGTGCGAGATGAAGAGGGTGCAGGTCGTCCGCCTTCGCCCTTCCTTCTTGTTCCCCTCACCGCCATGGCCTGCCGGAACAAGAAGAGAAAGCAGCAGTAGGCCAAGTCAACCACACTTTACAAAAAAATTAAAATAATTACAAACAATAAAAGTAAAATTATAGCATTTTAGAAGACTAATAATGAATATTCCAAGTATTTTAGCTAATCAAACCAAGCCAATAGTAGAGGAAAAGCCCTAAACCTTTTTAATCACAATTATTTGGAAATAATTGAGAAAAAAATCAAAGGTATCTCCTATTGATGCATAAACATATTTCCAATTTTGTAAGCATTTGGCCGTACCGGACAATAATGCAACTTTGTATTTCCAGCCGAAGCCTCAAACTGCACCACCTCATAGTCAGGCAAGTTCATCCTTCCTTATGTCCTTTGATTATTTTATCAAGCTATTGCAATATGTCTATATTTTGGTATTACCTACATTGAACTAAACTTCTAGTTTCCATAGCTACTAATTGACTATGTGGTGGGCAATTGAACCAGGCATGTTATGTTTTGGTGGAGGTTCCATTGTGTTGTGATTACGAATCTAGGTAACAACAAATATTTTTTATCTTTACAAAATTTCACCGATCTATTAATAATTATCAATAGTAGTACAAAGGGGCCTAAGTAATAAAAGTTACAAATAGATCGATGGACCACCTAGCAATAACTACAAACACTAGCACGAGTTAAAGGCGTGCCGCTGTCCTCGCCCCTCCATTACGGGAGCCGGACAAAGCTTGTCGTAGTAGAGCTTATTATAGTAGACAGACGAGAAGTCGTCGTGCTAAAGCCTCAAAGAACCAGCGCACTAGAACAATAATCATCGCCAATGATGACATCCGTAGATTGAAAGAGACTGACCTAAAATTACGCCAACTAACACGAAAACACAACCAGATCCGAGGAGATGGTCGGACACACGACTCCACGCATCCTCTGTTAGCACTAGAGGTACCACCAGATTCGAGGAGATCGGCCAGACACACGACTCCACACGTCTTTCGTTAGCGCTAGAGGCAGCACCAGAGCGATGAATATAACAAACATCTACTGTATTCATACACAAAATAGATAGTGTTAACCACAATGGACGGATGATTCGGTCGTAGCATCTAGCTGTCACATATCCTTGGACGGATAGAACCACGGGGCCATGAGTTGGTATAGTAGGAGCATGAGTTAGCCAGGTGATAGTGTTCATATACGGATACGTCGACATCAAGCGCGATACGCGACAGCACATCGAAGGAGCCTCGCCGAAAGCGTGATACATAAGACAGTCCGACGAACACTTTTGTAGATCCAAAAGCCCGCTCGCCTGGGAGGGACTCCGTTAGGACACACGACGGCTATGGGCTGCCCTAGGTCGACCTGGTCGCCCCTAGAGCTTCGTAGATTTGCAGTCTCCAATCTTGAAGAACAACGGAGAACAAGAAGAAAGATGCAAAGAAGAGAGATAAAAGATAGATGAACACGAAAAATAGTGGTTTTATTTGTTCGATTGGTGTTGGTTCAATCGTTCTTCACCCCTCGCGTATATAAGAGCATGTGCAGTCACTGCATTGTATGCAAAATGTGGTGTCTAAGAAAACTTTTCGGCTCTTAGACCTATGTATAAACGGTGAAGAAGGTGAGTCTAAGAGAAAGATTCTTTGTCTTGAGGCTAGTACAAAGCCCAGGTTCTAGTTGATTAAAAAAATTATTTTAGTTCTTTGGGCTCCTTCTATTGGCCGGAAGTGTAGCAGTTTGGCGGGGGAAAGTGAAAAAAAATCTGGGTATAGGAGACCTATAGAAGGGTCCTAAACGGTGGAACAACTTCGGTTTTAGAATTAAGGGCCAGTTCTTTTGCGAGCTTAAAAAATAAGCTGCCCCCTCCTCAGCTTCTCTCATAAGCCACATGGCTTATTAGTCGAAGCTTCTCAATTAGTTATGAGATAAGTAGTTTGGAAGTCCCAACCGATAAGCTGAGCGGCTTATAAGAGAAGCTGGGGAAGGGGAAGCTTATTTTTTAAGCTGCCAAAAGAACTGGGCCTAAGTCTAGTTATATTCTTAGCTCATGCCTAAGTTTTAGCACGCTGCACATGCTCTAAGGAGCAACTGGACTATCCATGCAATAAAAAGACTTGGAATCACGTTTAAAATCTTAGTTGGGGTAAAATTGTCCGATATGAACTTTCCGTAATTGTTCGGCTAAAAACTTGTCTGTATCTTTTCGACCACTTTTGATGTAGTAAACAAGCTCGGATTAAAAATCTTGTAAAAATAAAAGTTGTTCCTCTCGACAAAACTAAAAACTGTCGTGTTGGCCACTTTTCCATCCGACCTGATCTTGATTTTCTTTTTACATTATTTTCGTATTAAATTCTGATTTTGACCGAACGATATTGTTCTGTTCGGTCGTATTTTAATTTTGGAGGCCGTATATCTGGTTCAATGGAGATGACACCGAAAGAAAAGTTGTTCGTCTCACAAAAACAAAGAACTTTGATGCTTTGCACTTTTTCATCTGAGTCTATCTTGACCTCTTAATTTAGGTTGTAAGAAATTAAGTCAATTTAGCGGTTTTTCAGATGAATTTCCAACCAATTGTTCACGCACAACGGCAGACATGGCTATGGTTGGGCGACCACAACACCTAAGCCCATTATTTCAGCCTCCTGGAGTATATTGGCCATAAAATTTGCATACTAAGATCGAGATGATTTAAAAATCAAATTTTTTGTTTCGACGAGACACACAACTTTTATGTTCGTCTTTTTTTTCATTTGAGGTCATCTTAAAGAAGTCATAGTGGAAGCCTTTATATATCAATCTTCGAGTCTTCTCTTTTTTGCGGGAAAAATCCGGATCTATTTCATGAGTTCAAGAGAAGTACAAGGCATCTCAAACATAATAAAAATTATATCGAGGTCCTTGGACCACCTAACGACCACTACTGCTGCAAGAGCGAGCCACCGACACGCTGCTGTCGCCGATCCCTTACCAGAGCCGGTCTGACGTTGTTGATGACAGTCGGAAAGTCTTCGTGCACGTGCCCCTAAGGACCAGCACCCCAGAGCTGAAGCCATCACCATTGAACCCTTCAATTGATCTGAATCTTGTAACATCAAACCTAAAAAACACTTAGACTGGACGAGATCCACCACTCCATGGAAGCGGCGACCTGACGAATTCCCGCCCTCCTCAATGCCAATGGCAAGATCGTCGCCGACAAGGTGAAAGAGGAGACGGACCGATATAACTTATTGTTGTCCCGCGCAATGCCGTCATAGCCACCATAACGTCAATGTCGGTAGACTAAACTCTACCTTTAGGGACCCTTGAACATCGCCGAGCGCAGGTCCGAGGTCCCCACCTCCTCCCGCCATCGGGAAGGCAAGAAGAGGAGGTGGGGACCCATCAATTCCGGCCTTAGACGGTGATGAGCAGGTTGATGGCGGCGACGGCTAGGGTGGACCCCTAGACCGCCGCCTCTGTTTCTTGCGGGAGGAGAGCGTACACTAGTAGAAAACAGAACTTTCATCCAGAGCCCTCCGGAGCTAATGTTCCCGGGTGTGTTAGGAACCGGGACTAATGTTCACACTAGTCCCGGTTCGAACAGCTTGGACGCCGGCAATCTTTAGTCCCGGTTTGAACGGGACCTTCAGTCCCGGTTTGTAATACAAAACGGAACTAAAGGGGTGGAGATGGGTGTGACCATGGACAACACCCTTTAGTCTCGATTGGAGAGACAAACCGGGACTAAAAAAAGTTGGCAAAAAAATTTGGCTGGTTCTGCCACGACGGGAAAATGGGCAAAAATCCTGCCACAGCAGGATATTTCTGCCCACCGCACCCCCCGGATCGCCATCTCTAGTTTCGAAAACATGCCACAAAATTATAGAAAATTATAAAAAAATCCTTCATACTGTATTTATATTAAGTGATTAAGTTGATACGAAAATTATTAAACATGAATTTCGATATATTTTGTCAAAAATTGTCATGAAAACTTCAAACGGCTATAACTTTTGCGTATGATGTTGGGAAAAACGTATGACCTATCAAAATGTGCGGAAAAAATTTGGAGTTCGATTTCGAATGCTTTAGGCCGTTTGGGATTCTTTAGATTTTTAAAATTCGAAAAGTAAAAAAAGTTATTTTAAAATTTATTTTATTTAGAATTTTTTATGACATATTTGGATTCTTCACATTTTTCTGATAATAATGGATATATTAATTTGTTGAATTTCGATTTACGGATTTAAAGATATTATTTATGCCATATTAAATGAATAAATGGCAAAATATGAATAGAATATTATTTTAGTTAGTTTTTTACTTTCATTGGATTAAAATATTATTATTAGCTATTTATTATTGTTTACTTAAATAGTTGTTTGTAGTTTCGAAACGTAAAGACGTGTGACATATTGATATGAGCTAATAGGATTAATATGGTAGTGTTGACAACAAAGTACTAATGAGCTTCGCGCAAGGACATCTGGATGGAACAGAGAAGTTAAGCATGCCGGGGATAGAGTAGTGCTAGAATGAGTGACCGACCGAGAAGTATGCGATTTGACCTAAGATTAAGTATAGTTAGTGTTAAAAATGTTCCAAGTGAGAGAGAGATTAACAAGTCAGATAATTCAAAAGTTAAAAAAAAATTGAAAAAAAAATCTTTAGATTACAAACCGGGACTAAAGGTTTCGCGATTGACCGCGGCCCAGGAGGGCCTTTAGTCCCGGTTTGTGGCACAACCAGAAGGGGACCTTTACCTTTAGTCCCGATTATGTAGTCCCGGTTGCAAAACAGGGACTAAAGGCCCTTACAATCCGGGACTGTTGACCCGTTTTCTACTAGTGGTATAATTTTGTTGAATCTAGGAGGCCGAGTCTTCGAGTCTTCTCTAAACACTAGCATAATCAGGTATTAAGCATGATCAGTGATCATGGCTTGACTTGATACGGTGCCTCTTCAATGGTGATTAATAATCTTCCTAGTGAATATTTCCGAGTGTTTTCCACCATTTGTCATGATTAGCTATGAGGCCAAAACGAGTGCCGACAGAAAGCCATGAGTTAGAAGCTATATATGTCCCGATGTTGCATGCATGGGAGTGCTTAATCTGTGATATGCTAAGTGGAGCAAGCCTCTTGTAATGAAACGCCAGGCTGTGTTATTGTGTTGTCATCCTATCTAGTCATGGTATGAAATTCCTAAAATTTACACATAACACAAGCTTTACATATTTTCTGGGTGACTGATAACGTATTTGTTTCTTTGGACAGAAAGTATTATAAATCTTTCCAACATCACATAAATAGAGGAAATAAATTTGCAAACGATGTTGCTGCCAATAACTACGACACAGCAGGGGCCGATCGATGCTCTTTTCCACTAAGAGCATCTCCACTCGTTGGCCGAATCCAGGCCAAAATCCGGACCAAACTTTGGCCGGAAGGCGCAAGTTTTTGGCTTGGATACGTCCAGTTTCTCACTCGCGTACCCAGGCCGAGTTCTCGGGTCGCCCGTTTCCGCTCAAATTCGGCTTAAGTTCGTCCAAATTTCGGCAATGAATACAGAACACTTTAGGGCTGCAATAAGACCAAAGTTCGACGAAATTTTAAATAGAGTTCGGCGTAAATGTAAACATAGTTCGGCCTACAATAAAGTACAACATATTTCGGTCAAGTTCAGCCAGTTCATGCTCAGCATCTACGTCGTGTTGCCCATGCGTATCCATAGGTGCTCGACAAGATCATCCTGCAGCTATTGATGCATCGCCGGATCTCGGATCTCCTGACGCATTGCGATGAATGCAACCCATGTTGGAGGCCAAATTTACCTCGTCGCCGTCGGAGTCCATGGCCGATTCCGGCCAAATGTCGAACACCTGGCGGGCGTGGTGGTGGGCGCACGGAGCGAAGCAGAGCTACGGCGAGGCTATGTCGGCAAAAGCTGCGGCGAGAAAGGCATGGAGGTGGGCGGCAACAACGGCGAGCGTAGCTAGTGGCGTGGGCATGTCTCGGCGCGGGGGAGCTCCGCCGGCGAAGTCATGGCGACAGAGCTCTTCGCGGCAGCCTGGGCGAGTGGAGTGAGTGGGAATGGGACTGTCTCGCCGACAGAGCTGGCCCACGCCCTTTTTGCGGCGTCCGGCGTTCCCAGGGCCGGGTTCGATAGGCCGGACCAAAATACGCCGAAATCCGGACGAAAAAAGGTCCGTGGTATACGACTGGACCGATTTTCGGCATCTGGACTGAATTTCAGCATCTGGATCGGCGTCCTGGATAGGCGAGTGGAGATGCTCTAACCTTAACTAGGTACTACTAGCAGAGAGAGTTTTGAAATCTGCTTTGGTCCTCCCAAGCACAAATGAGGAAACGAACGGGTACACGCGCGCGCATCAGCTTGCTTGCTTGCTCCAAAGTCGAGGGAAGGGCAGACGAGACGAGAGCTGGCAGTGGCAGCATGATGCATCAGCGGAGTCGGAGATGTGGACATTATTTACCATCCAAGCCTATTTTCGCGGTGGTGCTCCAATTTATGGCGCAGTAAAAATTGCGCAACGACCGCACAATAATTTATGGCTGGTACTGGTATGATGCCTCCTCCGATCCTCCTCCTGGTCCGTGGTTGGCAATATATAATCTTGATCGCATTCCATGTTTAGCTAGTTCGTCACGCTTAGGCAAGCATAATTTTGTGTCTTAATAACTTGCCTTAGCTAGCAGAGGTGCTAGTGCTTGCATGCAGCCCGTCCGTCCTACTAGCTAGTAATCATCGTGTCGTTGTTAGCCAGCTTGCTTGCTTGCCGTGTCATTAGAGTCGGGGTCGGGCAAATAAGGCACTATATAATACCTTTGGAAACATATTTGCCGCATTCATTCATTCATTCATTTGTAATCCGGATCTTGCCGGTGATCGATCTCGCTCGTCCGTCGACATCCCCGGCCGGCCGGCCGGCCGCGCCATTTGTGCGTCGAGGTTCGATCTGGGCAGCAGCTAGCGTTGAGGCAGATCGTAGGCGCCGCTGACCACAAGTCACGTGCATGCACGGCACGGGAAGACGCTGACGCTGGCGGGTTGCACAGGAAGCGATCACGGTCCGGGCACACCGCGTCACCGGCGGCCACGGCAACGGCGGCCGGCCACACCGCGTCACCGGCTCGCCTGACGACACACGTACGACATCGAGGTTAAGTAGTAAGTAATTTGGTTGTTTTCTCTTTTTGAAGCCGATCGAGATGATTTTTCTTCCTTAATTACGCTTGCGGCGATCTCTACAGCAGCATGATCCGGCCGCTACTTTCAGCCGATTCTGCTTCGTGCACACAGTACTACTGTACGCCACACCATCACACTACAACAGCAGAGTTCACCTCTAGCCATTAGTACCAGCTAGCTGGGGTCCACACCTAATGGGCCCCGCATGTCACTCACTCGTGCGTACAAAATGCGGTCGCTCTGCCACCCAGATCGACCAAGGCAGCAGTGCCTATGGTAGTAGTAGTAGTAGTATCGAGAATGGGACGACGGTGAAATTTCTTGGAGCAGTACTGGAGCGTCCCAGACAGAGACCTATCCCACTCCCGGTAATGGGCTAGCTCGTTGGGCATCGTTAGATCTAGGGTTCTTCTTCCTTCTCCCCTTCCCATCCTCTCGTCAGATCATGCTTTTTTTCCGATCGATTGATGCGTCTTAATTAGTTTTGCTGCGTCTTCTTCCGTTTTAAAGGCACTTGCCATTTCTAATTTCTCGGCGAGACGAGCTTTGCTAGGATGATTCTTTTTTTTTTGCATTGCCTGCTTCATTTTTAATTATTTTGGCCAATGAAGAGGAGGTTTCGGTTTCGCTGCCTCAACTTCCTTGGGGTTTGAGCAGGTTTATTTGGCTGGCTCTTCTGTTTTAAAAGGTCTCTCGTACCTTTTCTTTCTTTCTTTCTTTCTTTCTTTCTTTCTTTCTTTCTCACAGCTGAATGCTAGTACTACTAGTTGGATTATTCATTTTTGCTGGGTTCATTTTTTGGCCAAACGGAAGGAGATTTTGCTGCTTCCTTCCTTCATCCTAAACTAAATGGGGTTTGGGCAGATTTATTTGGCTGGCTCTTCTGTTTTAAAAGGTCTCGTAGCTTTTCTTTCTCTCTCACGGAATGCTTGGATTCTTTTTTTGCTGGGTTCATTTTATGGCAAACGGGAGGAGATTTTGCTGGTTTGTTGCTTCAACCTAAACGGGGTTTGGGCAGATTTTGCTGCGTCTTCTGCTTTACAGGTCCTAGCTTTTCTTTCTCACAGAATGCCTACATACTAGGACTCTGTTTTGCTTGGTTGTTTTTCTTGGCCTATGAAGGGAGATTTTGCTACGACTTAAATGGGCCTGGGCTTGTTTTGCTGAGTGTTAGTATGTTTTAATTAAAGGTTGCTTTTCTATCTCAGAGGAAGCGGATTCTTTTTTTTTTTGCTTGGTTCACTTTGTTGGCAAAATGGAAGGAGCGCTGCTTGGTTGCTTTTCTATCTCATACACAAGCTAGGATTCTTATTTTCCTTGGTTCAACTTTTTGGAAAATGGAAGGAGATTTGGCTGCTTGGTTGCTTTTATATCTCAGAAGAGAAGCTAGGATTCTTTTCTTTCTTGGTTCATTTTTTTCCTCTTTATTATGTATCCACTCTCTTCAGATGAAGAAAAGAAAGAAACAAAAAAGAGCTTTATTTTTGTGCTTCTGAATATTTTCTCTTATATATGTAGTTTCTATTTCTCGAGTATTTTTTTCAGTATTATTATTATATGACGTGTTCAGGTTCTTGTGTACAGGGTGGAGGACCCTTTTCTCTACTTCTCCACAGTCCACGACTTGGTTGTGATAATCAGTAAGTATCTTGTCTTCGCAACAGTATAGCATTGTTACATGCATTTGGATGTTCTATGCCTTCTCAGACAGTGATCTTTTTATATATTACTATATAAATATTGTGTGGTATACGAAAAAATGGGGACGTCAGTGTAATGTGATCTAGCCTCGACAGAAGTAATTCTAAGATGCCCGCCCCTCATCATCTATCCCATCTCGTGATTGTACTTCTCTAATATTATTTGCATGCAATCTTTTCTACATGTATGCCCTGTTTTTGTTTGGATCTAGTTAGGAATCTCCCCACAGTCAGTTTGAATCTAGGAATCTCCCACTGTCCAAACATGTATGCCCTGTTTTTGTTCTTGGTTGGTTATTGACATACTATATGATAATTCCTTCATTCTGTTCTACCTTTGTTTAGCTCGCCGCAGCATTGATCCATGGACAATGCTAGGGAAAGAACGGGTGATGTTTGGACTGCAATGTCACACGTAGTGACCATTCTGATTGGGTCTGGTATTTTGGCGATGGCTTGGTCGTTTGCTCAGCTCGGATGGATCTGCGGCCCCATCACTCTCCTGGTATTCTGGGGCGTGACTTACTACTCCTCCACGCTGCTCGCGGACTGCTACCGCTACCCAGATCCTGTGACCGGAGTTCCAAATAAAGAGTACATCGACGCTGTGCGTTGCTACCTTGGTACGAAATCAATACGAGAAAAACCATAGTACTACTATCTTCATATGTACCGTACACTTCTGATCATCGGCCACATTAGTAATAATGTTTCTGAAATCAAACTGCAGGTCCAAGTAGTGTGTTTTGGTGTGGTGCTATCCAATACGCCAACATTTGGGCCACCCTTCTTGGGTATACGATCACTACAAGCGACAGCATGAGGTAACCATAATATGTACACTTGGACACATCATTTAAGTATGCAAATGGGTAACCTTTAGGGTACCCTCGACTCTCTTTAGTAGTACAAAACAATGTACTACATTTCCATAGATCATCACTTTTTGAGAAAATTGGTTCATTTGTTTGAACTAGACTAAAAGTAGAGGGTACCGCCCTAAAGGTCCCAAACTTGCATCTCTAACATCATTGGATATCTAAGATGGCTACAAGAATTAGACCATGCATGAAAAAACACAAAACATACTAAAAGAAGTTTTATCCCCTGCAATGCAGCGCCGTTTGGAGGGTGAACTGCCTCCATCATGGGGGCGGGATCTCCTGTCACAACGCTGACTCGAGCAGTTACATCATCATCATCATCTTCGGGGGGATCCAAATAGTATTATCGCAGCTGCCAAGTTTGGACAGCATCTCGTGGTTGTCACATTTCTCGGTGGCGACGTCGGTTATATACTCACTGATTACCCTAGGCATATGCTCTGCCAAATGGGCTATGCAGAAGACCTCGCACGGAACTCGTTCTGGCGCGACTGCCGAGTCCCTTCTAGATAAGGCCACTAATGTCTGCCTTGCCATAGGAAATATTGCTTTTACCTATGCATATTCAGATGTCCAAATTGAGATTCAGGTAATACCGACACTCAAGCTGAGCACACCCTGTTCTCCTTGCGCTTCAATGCTAGTACATAGTAACAATTGTTTTACATGGATTCAGGACACCCTGAGGGCACCACCGGCCGAGAACAAGACGATGAAGAAGGCTTCCCTGTATGGCCTTTCCTTGACCACGGTGTTCTGCATGCTGTTAGGAGTTTCTGGCTATGCTGCTTTTGGAAACAATGCGGGCGGAAATATCCTCTCGGGGGATTCTTTTTATGAGCCTTATTGGCTAATTCATGTTGCCAATGTCTGTGTTGCAGTCCATTTCCTCGGTGCTTACCAGGTTAGTTAGAGAACAATCAACTAATTCATTGATCTAAATTGGCAGAGTGTGTCCTGCTTATTTGCACGGCCAGAATTCTTAGAATACCATTGTCTTTGCTATTTTATTCTATATTGTTATTTTTTGCATGTTTAGTACAATCTGTTGGATATCCAGATATGACACTAAAAAAGTTTGAATATTAGAAAATTTTACGGCAACAGTCATCTTAATGCATCACAGGACCTTGGTCCTATTAATGCAAAATGAACACAGAACCTTAAAGCCACCAGTGTGGTTCTGTTTTCATTAAATCATTCATGTATGCAATATTGGGTGTTTTCTGAACGACCTGTCGACAAAGAATGCTTTGTGATCATATAGGAGTTGATTGCATGCTATCATGTTGCCTATCATGTTTGCTTTAGGATAGTTCACCTCTCTATTTTGGTATCCCAAGAGCATACTGCTTTAGAGCATCTAGTCTGATCAACTTAGGTGCTTCAGTATGGACAAAATCAGAGAAATATGTAATATAAGTTTGTGCAACTGGAATAAAAATAGAAATTCCATCTGATATTGCATTGAATCTATGCTATTTTATCCTTTTGGAATTCGTATAACAAGCATTAGAGGAAATTCTATCAGAATATTTATGCCTACATTGTTATAGTACAGCAAGCTTTTATTTATGTTCTTCCCTTTATATACGTACATTCCCATTGGAATGAAAGATTTTTTCCGAATCCATGCAATATTTGAGAAGTGTCATCTAAAATTTCTGCAGAATTCCTGTTTCTAAGAGTAGACCATTTTATGTATAACCAAATGACGAGTAATGTGAGTGACAGGATATAGCAATCTTTCTTGATCGATTTATCTGGTAACTTGAAAGACGAAGCTTCAATTAGATTTATATTTTTCCTCTCCTAGTTTCATTCCATGGATGATAGATCGCGCGCTCTTCTTAGTCTCTGTAGTACTGTCTAGATGGCTCGCATTGCATTTTTTTATACTTGTCTAATGCATTATTTTCTTGTTGATATCAGTTTTCGAACAAATTAAAAGAAATAAGATGTCAATGTACATTAACAAATTCAAGATACTTAGTTTGTATAGCTTCCCTACTGCTACCACATTTTCTGAACAGGTGATTAAACTTTTCACCTGTAGAAATGCAAAACCTGAGTAACTTCATTGTTTAGGCTGCCAAGTTCTACTACTGTGTAGCAGCATTGAACTTCTATTTTTTCCACAACCCCGCAATCAACTGTGTGTAATCGCTCATGTAGGGATTTTTCCAGATTTATGATGTACCAGCTTGACGCCGTCTCTTGTGTTGGATGTGCAGGTATTCGCGCAGCTAATTTTTGCGAGATTGGAGGGTTATGTAGCGCTTTGGTGGCCAAGCGCAACTGCCAGCTATGACGTGCATTTAGGCAAGTTTACATTCAGGATCTACTTCATGAAGTTGGTCGGACGGACCGTGGTAATTGTTCTCACGACACTGGCTGCCTATGTACTGCCATTTTTCAACCCTATCCTAGGGATCATTGGCGCATTAGGGTTCTGGCCCCTGACCGTGCATTTTCCAGTCAGCATGCATCTGGCGAGGCTCGAGATATCGCGTGCGGATCCGCGATGGTGGGCACTCCAGAGCCTGAGCATAGTGTGCTTGCTCCTTTCCATCTTGATGGGTGTTGCCTCGGTGAGAGATATAATTGTGCACAAGCTAAGATAAGCATGGTACTTATTAGTGGTCTTAGTCGTGGATAGAACTATTGTGCTGTAATTGGAGATTCCTGTGATTTGTTAGTTTCTATATATGATTCGAACTGTGGATGGAAGTTTCTGTTTGTCAAAGTGCAAGTTTCTGTAGATTGTGTGGAATGCATGAAAACAGGTTTCTTTAAATATACCAAGAACGCTGCCCTCTAGTGCGTTGTCCCCTAGCAAATTAAACATATCTTTTTAATATCGTTGATTTGCAAACTGCAGTGGTGGATGCAGAAGATAGATGTGTTAGATAGATAGTTCCATGGTTGTTGATTCTTGTAGAAGTTACGTGATTTCGCCATGTTCTTTAGCACTATAGAAACAAGGTTTTTTTTTGAGGGAGCACTGCAAAACAAGTTATCGTTAGACAGATAATGGAACTTTCTCTGTAGCTATATGTTAGAAGGAAAACAATTGTTGTCATGATCATCTTGGTTCTTCTTTTTTGACATGGAACGTTGATATTCCATTACATCAGCATCTAGTTTATTTCAAAAACTCCCCCTAAGCTAGATGTGATCTTACTTGATGTTCACCGTGCCCAAACTGAGTGCGAAGATCCTAGAAACGAACACTAGTGAGGAGCTTGGGAGGATGTCCACGAGCTGTTCACCGGTACTGATATGCTCGACGCTGATCATCCCGGCTTCGATGCATTCGCGGATGTAGTGGTAGCACACTTCAATGTTTTTGCTCCGATCGTGAAATACCTGATTCTTGTATAGTTGAATGGATGATTTGTTGTCGTTGAAGATGGTTGTGGCACTACCCTACTTGTCGGGCATGTCCTTCGTCAGGCGACGTTGCCACACCGCCTGACAGGACGCGGTGGTTGCTCCGATGTACTCTGCCTCGCACGAAGAAACCACCATGATTTTTCTACTTCTGTGACTGCCAGGCGATCAAGCTATCAGTAAAAGAGAAAAGAGCGCCGACGGTGCTCTTGCGATCGTCGATGTCACTGGCCATGTCAGAGTCACTAAAGCCGATAAGCTGATGGTCATCGCCGCACGTGTACCTGCAGACAAGTGTGTGCGTGCCAGCAATGTAGCCGGGGAGATGCTTGACAACCGCTAGATTGCCTCTGTATCGGCAATGAAGGATATCCCTATGACAACTCCCTATACCTGATTGCTCCATCATTTCCTTCTTGAACCTTGTAGTCTCCCCTGTATCAGCACCGGTGACAACCCCCGGCCGCGAAGAAGCTCTATCTGTGATAGGATCAGAGCTAACTCATCGTCCCGGGAGAAGAGCCCACGACAGGGTCGAACAAGCTACCACTGACCTATACCTCAGGCTACCTTGCTAGGGTTCTGGGTGATGCATAAAGACGACAACATAGGCCCGCCACGTTGACGCCATGTGCAGCCTAGCCAGCCGCGTGGCTCCAAGTCCTCATCCGCCTGTTCTTCGACCCTTATGGTGACCCCTTTTCTGTATAAAAGAAGGCCTAGATCAAGCTGAGGGAGGGAGGGAAGGAACCAATTGTAGCCTCGTGATATAATTAGATAGTGGATAGTTGCAGGACGTAGAGCTCCACTCACTGTGGACCTGAACCTGGGTAAAGAACACCGTCTCTCTCTCTCTCTCTCTCTCTCTCTCTCTCTCTCTCTCTCTCTCTCTCTCTCTCTCTCTCTCTCTCTCTATGCGTGCGTGCATGTGTGTGTGCTTCTAGCTCGCCGATCGAGCTCGCCGGACGTTGCGCCCCTGGCCGAACAACAAAGGGGGACGCATACCCCCGGTGTCGAAAATCAAGACACGACATCCCTCGCCGCGGACTAGGATGGAGCTACCATGGATCGTGAGAAACAAGGACGGGCACATCACGATATATAGATTACTTACGTATATATACATATGGGTTTATACGGGCTATATATAAGAATTTATTATTAGTTAATAATTCGTTAAAGACCATTCTAGGCTTATAGTTATGAAAGGGTATAGAAATTGATTATTAATTAATAATTCGTTAAAGATCATCTTGCACTTAGATATCAAAGAGTACGTAACGATCTGTGCCGTTATTGTGGAGCAGTGAAGTAGAAGTAATTTACTATGGCAGCAAAGTACCTTGCTAGGGTTTTGGGTAATGCATAAAGACGACATCATAGGCCCACCACACGTTAACGCCATGTGCAGCCTGGCTAGCCACGTGGCTCGCCCTCTCCCGCGTATTCTCTGACCCTTGTGGTGACCCCTTTTATGTATAAAAGGAGGCCCAGATCGAGCTGAAGAAGAGAGGGAAGAAACTCATTGTAACCTCATGATAATCAGATAATATGCAGGACATAGGGCTCGCTTCCTGCAGACTTGAACCTGGGTAAAGAACACCGTGGCTCTCTCTATGATTGTGTTCGTCTAGCTCGCCGATCTAGCTTGCCAGACGTTGTGCCCCTGGCCGAACAAAAAAGGGAACTCATACCTCCAGGGTCACAAATCAAGACACGACATCGCTCACCGCCGGAGAGGATGAAACTATCATGAATATACACCACGATATATAGATTACGTACGTATATGGATACATATGTTCATAACGTGGTCACGGGAGAGAGATGTGTTAAATTATTTTAAATGGGTTTTGATTGCGGTGTACGGGGCGGCTCAGGATGAGAAAAAAGCAGACTTTCTTGCCAAATTAGTTCGGATTTGTGAGGATGAGCCGTTGCCTATGCTTGTGGGAGGTGACTTTAATATCATTAGAAGAAAAGAGGAAAAAAATAAAGATAATTTTAACACCCGTTGGCCGTTCATTTTTAATGCTATTATTAAAAGCTTGGACCTAAGAGAACTAGCTCTCTCGGGTCATCAATACACGTGGGCTAGCCATCGAAATAATCCCACTTATGAGAATCTAGATAGAATTCTAGTTAGTGTGGAGTGGGAGCAAAAATTTCCATTGATTTAGGTAAGAGCCCTTTCTAGGTGTGGTTCCGATCATACACCTCTTCTTCTTGATTCCGGAGAGCAAAATCTCCTAGGAAATAAGAAGAACTTTTCTTTTGAACTCTCCTGGCTGCAACAAGAAGGCTTTTTTGAGATGGTGGCACAAGAGTGGGCCTCTGTTTCTAATGTCAACCACGCTATGAACAATTGGCAAAACAAACTGAGACATATTAGACAATTCCTTAAGGATTGGGCTAGACATTTGTGTGGGTCCTATAAAATTGAAAAGGAACATCTACTCAAGATTATTGATTCTCTTGATCATAAGGCTGAAACAACTCCGTTAGATGAGGATGAATTAAGATCCATACGCCAGGCTAATGAGAAATTAGCCCGATTACGAAGAAATGAAGAATCCAAGTGGGCACAAAGGGCCAAAGTTAAACACATTCAGGAAGAGGGAGATAATACAAAATATTTTCATTTAATTGCGAACTGAAAACGTAGAAGAAAGAAAAAATTCAGTTAGAACAAGATGAAGGGACAATTACGGGTCAAGGAAACTTAAAAACTTATATTTCTGAGTATTATAAAAATCTATTCGGCCCACCTTCTATGAACCATTGTGTGATGGATGAATCAGTCACTCATGACATCAACCAAATTTCGGTGTTGGAAAATCAAATTCTAACCGCTGATTTTAATGAGAAGGAAGTATTCGAAGCGGTCATGCAAATGGAAAAAATAAGGCACCGAATCCAGATGGTTTTCCTGCTGAATTCTTTCAAAAAAATTGGTTCATAATTAAGAATGACTTAATGGCTCTGTTTGCTAGTTTCCAGAGGGGAGTGTTATCGCTATTTCACTTGAATTTTGGCACTATTATTCTATTGCCTAAAAAAGAAGATGCAACTCAAATTCAACAATATTGTCCCATATGTCTGCTCAATTTTAGTTTTAAAGTGTTTACCAAAGTTGGTAAGAATAGAGTGACAAAAATTGCTGAAAGGGTAGTGCAGCCTACACAAACAGCGTTTATGCCAGGTAGACATATTTTAAAGGAAGTTGTGATCTTACATGAAACTATTCATGAACTGCATAGGAAGAAATTGGATAGTATTCTTTTCAAAATCGATTTTGAAAAGGCTTACGACAAAGTAAATTGGTCATTCCTTCAACAAACGTTGCGTATGAAGGGTTTTGACCCTAAATGGTGTGATTGGATACAACGTTTTATTGAGAAAGGGAGTGTGGGCATCAAAGTTAACGATGACACAGGTCATTATTTTCAAACTAAAAAATGGTTGCGCCAAGGATACCCGTTATCACCCATTCTATTTAACCTTGTTGCGGATATGTTGGCACTTCTTATTGCAAGAGCGAAAGAAGATGGCCAAGTGAGTGGACTTATACCCCATTTAGTTGATGGTGGTGTCTCCATTTTACAATACGCTAATGACACTATTCTTTTTATGGAACATAATTTAGAGAAGGCTCTTAATATGAAGTTAGTCATTTGCATCTTCGAACAGGTGTCGGGGCTCAAAATTAATTTTCACAAGAGTGAAATTTTTTGTTTTGGAAAGGCAAAGGATGTTCAAACTGATTATATGATTCTATTTGGATGTGATATAGGTTCCCTTCCTTTTAGATATCTTGGGATTCCAATTCATTTTCGCAAACTTAAAATGGTGAATGGAAGCCAGTGGAAGATAGGTTTGAGAAGAAGTTTAGTAGTTAGATTGGAAAACTATTCTCTTATGGAGACAGACTAGTTCTTGTAAATTCGGTACTAACAAGCCTACCTATGTTTATGATATCTTTTCTAAAAATACCCAAAGGGGTGAGGAAAAGACTAGACTTCTTTCGTTCTCTTTTTTTTTGGCAAAACGATGGTCATAAAAACAAATATAGGTTAACCAAATGGAATATGATATGTAGGCCAAAAGATCAAGGGGGATTAGGAGTGGAAGTTCTAGAATTAAAAAATAAAAGCCTTCTTAGCAAGTGGCTATTTAAGCTTATGAACGAACATGGGGGTTTGGCAAGAGCTGCTAAAGAATAAATATCTACACTCCAAAACTTTATCTCAGGTTTTAGATAAACCAACTGATTCATCTTTTTGGAAAGGTTTGATGAATGTTAAATAAGATTTTTTTTAGGAGGCGGTCTATATTGATCGGTAATGACCAAAATACTAGATTTTGGGAGGATACATGATTAGGGGACATGCCTCTAAGTGATCAATACCCAACACTTTACAACATCGTACATCATAAACATGTTACAGTTGCGAATGTTATGAACTCCACCCCCTAAATATAGGTTTTAGGAGGACGCTGTCAGGAAACAAGTGGCAAAGATGGTTACACTTGGTGTCTCGTTTAATGCTAGTGGAATTAAACGTGGAGGAGGACGTCTTTAAATGGGAATTAACTAGCTCAGGTGTTTTTACTGTTCCATCCATGTTGCTTAATGGCCATCCGGTTTTCTTGAAAAAATACATCTAGAAAATTAAAGTACCACTTAAAATCAGGATTTTTATGTGGTTTCTTTATAGGAAGGAAATTCTCACAAAAGATAATTTGATTAATAGGAGTTGTCAAGGGCCTTCGTCATGTTGTTTTTGTGATCAGGCTGAAACAATTGATCACCTTTTTATATCATGTCCTTTTGCTAAATTGTTATAGAGGATTATTTTCATCACTTTTAACATACCACCTCCTGCGAATATCACCAATCTTTTTGGCAATTCGTTAAATGGGATTCATAAGGAGGATAAGGGACACACTAGAGTTGGTGTGTGCGCCTTATTATGGGCAATATGGAATGTCCGCTATGATTTTGTCTTTAACAATAAAAGTTGCACGTCTTTTATGCAGGTTATTCCTATGGCTACTCATTGGATCCATAAGTGGTCTTTCCTACAGACGGCGGGGGACGTCATGCCATGGATATTGGGTGCACCCGCTTGGAGATGGTTGCACGAGACTTTTACAGCCGGTGTGGTTGGCGGTCTGACAGGCGTTTAGCATAGAGATGTTATTTCGTCGCTTGATCTTAGCTCACTTTCAGTGGCTTATTTTTGTTGAGACTTTTGGACGACATATAAGCTGTAATAATTTATAAACTCTGCCAATAATGCAACAAAAGGCTGTATGCATCGATCGATGCAGAGGCCGGGATGTCTTCCCCTTTTCGAAAAAAATATGGGCTATATATATAGGAATTTATTATTAGTTAATAATTTGTTAAAGACCATTCTACGCTTAGTTATGAAAGGGTATAGAAATTTATTATTAGTTAATAATTCGTTAAAGATCATCATGCACTTAATTATGAAAGAGTATGAAACGATCTGAGCCGTTGTTGTGGAGCAGTGAAGCAGAAGTAATTTACGATGGCAGCAAAGTAAGCTATGTAAAAAAAAAGTTTCGGATCAGAGTGAGACCTGTCAACAATGACGCACACTTACGGCCAGAGAACCCGATCAAGAATGATTGAACACTATTAAGTTGCGTTGGCCACAAAATTAAGGCACGCAGCAAGTGATCGATATCGATCTACGTACGTACATAACGACGGAGTACATACAAACATCAATACATGCTGATCGGTCGTCTTGATTGATTGGTTGATGATTAACTTCTCCTTAATCAAAAAAAATTGATACCAACCGTACCAAGACACTAACACCAGTACGTTGGCGTCTTTTGTAGAAAGAAAAGACCGCGAGCACGCTGCCGGATCCAGGAACCAGGATTCGAACCAGCGCGGGCTGTGTGTAAACTCGCACCACAAGCACCCGGCCTCTGTTCCTCCTTAATCCGTCCGTAAATAAGTACTTCTAGGTTTGTTCTAACTCAAACTTAGTAGAGTAAGCTAGATCAAAACCACGTGTACGGTGCAACGGTGCAGCCCAAGATCCCTCAGCGACATCGACGTGCCGGCACGTACCTCGTCGGACGCCCCTCCCGCGAGCCTGACGAGCCGGAACGCCCGCCCCCGCGCGGCGGCGCCGCCCGCGGACAGCACCGAGCGGCAGTACCGGTACAGCGCGGCGGTCGGACGCCCGGCGCCGAAGCTCTTGCAGTGGACGCGGCCGTCCGGGAACCGCACGCGCAGCACGCACGTCTCCTCACCCTTCGCCGGCTCGCCGTCGTCGTCTTCGGCGGCGCCCTCAGTGGACGCCGTCGTCCCTTGCTTGTCGCTGCTGGGGACGGGCACGCCGGCGAGGTTGTCGTTGCCGGACATGGTGAGGGAGGCTGCGAAGGCGGCGACGAGGTCCTCCATCTTGCCCGGCTGCGCTGCAGGAGGCGGGGCGGCAAGGTTGTTGTTTTCGGACATGGTGACCGCATCCGCAAAGGCGGCGACGAGCTGCTCCATCTCCATCTCCATGCTTCTATCCTCGATTCCTTTCCTTGTTTCTCTGGTGTTGTCAGAACTCAGAAGCACGTATGTATATATATAGGCAGAAGTCTAGAACACCGATTCTACATGGGGTAGACTCACAGGTGGACACGGCCACCGCACGGTGAGAAACCTACTCGGACAGGAACTAAAACATGCGCACGTGATTATTACGATCGAACGAAAGTGATCAGTTTTTTTCTAAAAAAATCCACTACCCCTTCCGATCCAAAAATAACTGATTTGAGTTTATCAAAATTCGAGTGTATTTAGACACATTTTAGTGTATAGATACATTTAAATCTAGATAAATCCAAGTCAGTTATTCCTGGACGGAGAGAATATTAATAATCATTGACGACCATACAAAGAGCACCAAAAGCTAATAAAAATTACAGATATATGTTTGTATCACCTAGCGACGTCTACATACACTATTGTGAGTCGTAAGCGTGTCGCCGTCCTCACCCCTCTATCACTAGAGAGACAAATTTTGTCGTAGTAAAATTTGTTATAATAGATAGACGAAATTTCATCGTGATAAAGCTCTACTGGACTAGCACACCAAAGCAGCAATCATCATCCATGATGACAAACATAGATTGGAAGATACAGACCCAAAGCCACACCACCGAATAGGAGAACCGACCGGATCCCAGAAAGATCTACCGAGCAGACAACTCCACACCCCCTCCGCCGTCGTTAGACACACTACCAGAGCGAGTATAGGGAGAGAAGGAGCTTATTCTACCTTCAGGATATAGCCGTCTCCTACCATCCCAAAGAAAACACTAAAAATGGTCTAAATAAAAAACAAAAACCCTTCCTCTAGCGAGAATTGTGACCCACCACACCTCTAAGGCCCCAAGTCCACTGGAGGTGGAGCCGACCTCTGCGTTGCTCGGCGAGGAGGATAAAACCCTATATTGGTTCTAGGTTCCCCCCCACGATAGCCCCTTCTGAGTGATGAGTTAGTATATGAAGATCATGTAATTGATGAACCACCAAAGCCATTGATGTGAGTTATCAAGTGATCTGGCATGATGTTTATCTTGACGATGCCAATTAAAAGTTTAGAACTAAAATATAATAGACATCTATCAATCAGCTAATGCGACACACTTAGTTTGACTTGTAAACTTATTGTATTCTTAGGTATGCAAATGTCATGTTGAACGTGATCCACTCGTCTGCTACAATGTGTTTTTCTTCGTCTAAGACGTCAATATTTTGAAAAGAGGATGCTACCTTTTGAACTTGTAATTTATTTGAGTTGTTGTACGTTCGTTTCGTTAAATAGTAAGAACAGCAAGCCGGCTGTCCTTCCATTCTAAATAATTGAAGTTCTAGGTTATCCCTAAGTCCAACTTCTTAAGTTTGACCGTATTTAGAGAAAAATGTGTTAAGGTTTACAAGATGTAATATATATAGTACAGATATATAAGATGAATCTAATGACACCAAATTAGTTTTTTATGTTAATATTTTTTATATAAAATCGGCCAAACTTAAATTACTCCCTTCATCCTAAAATAAGTGACTTAGATTTGTCTTATATATCTAAACGCATTTTACTACTCCCCCGTCCCAGAATAGATGTCTTAGGTTTTTCAAAATTTGGATAAATCTATATAGTAAATAGTGTCTAGATTCATCCAAATTTTAACAAATTTGAAAATAAGAATATATGCATGTGTTAGACAAACTCAATTCAATTATTTGAGAATCGGAGGGAGTAGTTTATTTCGGAAAATTCTAGAACTAGGATTATTTTGAAATGGAGGAGAAAGTAGTTTCATGTCACAACAAGGGAGAAGCATCTATAGTCAAGTATCGTCTGAAAGAGACAAGAATATTTAATGAGAGGTCTTTGTGGGGTTTTAGATGATAGAAAAGCCCTATCTCTTAGATGGGAAATTTGATCATCTAAATAAATACGGTTCCTAACTAAACTATCCTAAATTTAACTAGTACCTAAAACTCATATTTGGCTTAGAAATTTTGTCGGCAGCACGTACGCCCAGCGCAGCAGCAAGCAAGCAGCTGTTTTAGGTGGTGGAGAGGGATGAATCAGGGGCGAAACCAGTTACTTACCTTGCTGGTGGCGACGGGACGGTGGCGCGATTCCAGGCTGACAGTGCTGGACTCGCGCAGGAGGCGCACGGGACTGGACCATGCGCTGAGGTGGAGGGGATTTTTGTTGTTGTCATGGCTTCGGGCTCCTATTTTTGCGAGTTGCTGAGCCTGGTTCCTAAAAAAATTATCATAAAAAAGATTTAGGAGTACGGCTAGGTAGCGTTTAGTTGATTAAACTCAGCAAGAATAATACTTTCTTGGTCCTAAAATAGATGTCTTAGATTTGTAAAATTTAGATAAATCTATATATTCTAAATAGTGTCTAGATTTGTCTAAATTTTAATAAATCTCTGACATCTATTTTAGGACGGAGGGAGCATTATTATTTTATAGCTTTTCAATACTTGGGCTACAGATACTCTTATGTACATCATCTCCTTACCCAATTTTGGTCAACACGCCGAAACTGAAGAACACCTCCATCTCCACACCGTGTTGCTGCAGACTTGTACCCTGCAAAACCTAAAAACAACATACTGAGTCCAGACTTGTACCCTGCATGTGGCTGCTAGCGGCTAGCCGGTTATTCCTCAGGTTGCGTGGACAAGATAATCCTTGTCGCCCATCCGTGGAGAAACAGCCGCCTGTCAGCCGTGGGTGTACTCTGTTCAGCAGTAAAGTGTCCAGACGAAAAACATAGATTTCCCCTTTTGAAGTCCACCTTAAAACCGAGGCAGGGAGATTAGGCCGCAGACGCCGAGTATGATTAATTCCGAGGAGCAAACGATGCATGCCATCACCGTCTTCATTCAGTTAGAACGACCCCCTCGTTTGAGTTTGAGGTGAGCAAACGATGCATGGTCTCTCTGTCTGAGGTCCTACAGTATTTTGTTTTCCTTGCCGAGATGTCTGGGGAAATCTCCGACCGTGGATCGGCGGGCATTCGTTCTGTAACGAGCGATCAGTCCACAAAACTGCAGTACGTCCATTATTCCCGATCTTGGCATTGGTCGCCACCGCAAACGCAAAGAGCTCCCGTCCGTCACGATCCATCATTTCGCAGGGCAACAACGCCAAGTGAGTCCATGGCGCTCTTGTTTGGAGACGATGCCACTGCCATTGGAGACGCAGTAACCGACTGACTGAAGGAGGAAATGAAGTGAACGCCAAGACACGGCTTGGATATCCAATCCCTAGATCCTGGAGAAAATCCCCTTGCTGTCAGCATGTCGGTAATGTCAGACCAACACACAACTTTGCAGTGTCAATTTACAGACGACTTGCGCTCAGAGCCAGATGGGAGTGGTTAAACACGTACTGAACCGAACAGGCCATGGCAAGGCCTGAAAACGATGCAGGACAATGAGGCGTATAAGACTCTGGGAGGAAATTGAAGGAGTCGTCAGGGACATTCAGATACGTACCTGACAAATTATCTTGGATTGGCTCTGAATCTGGGAAATACGCAGTACAAACCAATATGGAGATCACATGCCCCACTCAGTTGCAAACTCCTTGGGTGCTGTCGCTGAGATAAAGGCCCAGTCGGCAAGAGGAGGACACCATTGATCATATTCCTGTGCAATGCCCATACGCCAGAGAGGTGTGGTAGGGTTGCTTCCAACCTGCTGGCCTACAGACACAAGAACCACAAACCGATACCAGGTTGGAGCCTTGGTTGGGAGGGAGCAAGAGCAGAGGTACAGCAAACCGACAAGAGCAAATTCGACAACTTGGTGATCTCAGTGGCGTGGACGCTATTATGGAAACAGCGAAACGCACCGAGTCTTCGGCAACATCAGACAGCATCGAGGCACAAACCAAATCTTATAAAGATAGCTAAGGGGCTTTGGCATGTAGACAAAAAGGCACTAATGAACAAAGGTTTATCAGCAAGTTGATCATTCTTGGGCACCTTTCCAAAGCAAGAAGCAGATGCTCCCACCTGCTAAATGAGATGTTCCACAAAATCATATGCCGCTGGCTTCTGCACAAAACCTTTGCAACAACAGAAACTCTTCAGCAGGTACAGCTATACCTGTGCATGTCAAACTAAACCAACAGGACAGCTGCACAACATTCCTGCTTCGATGCTCAGATAGATATCCCAACATTTTAAGTCACTCACTATATTGAACACAAGCAATGTGGCAAGAATATAATTAGCATAAAATTCATAACCAATAACATGCATCGGTAATAGGTACGGTATGCATACAGGAGAACATCATCCCAACAAGGTTCCGTAACTCAAAAATTTGAATTCGCCCAGACGTAATAATACACCTAAGCTTCTTCTATCTCTCTCAGCAGCTGCCTCGCATCAAGAGCGGCGACTTTGTTGGCTGGCTTAGTAGCAAACCAACAGGTCCGTCACCTCCTGGTTACTGGGTCTTGACAAACCTTGTCTCCATCCAGAAGTCAGGAAGCCATGCGTCTTCAAAAAACAATGGGTTGTGTGGCCTGGAAACAACACGAGAACAAGGTTGAGTTAACCATCTTGAGAGCTCCACAAGTAGGATGATAAATTCTTAATATACTCCACTCAAGTTTAATAACATCTTGAGAGAAAAGAGTTGATGGTAAATTATTGGAGTATCTACAAATGTTTACACAGAACAAATGCGGCCAGCTACTAACTAGCATGGATGACCAAGAAACACATACTAATAAGCTCATTTGCTTACATGATAATTCTCCAACTCATGATAAAAAAATTAAGGTTGTGACTAATTAACTTTACAACATGTGCTTCATAACTTTTTTTTATAGTGTGGTACAGAACATCATACTGGTTTTGCTTTTCAAATTAAAAATGAACAGGTCATGAGCCAAAAGAATTTGACCAGACCATTCTGATCAAGAGAACCACAAGCATGCAATAACATTAACATGGCAAACATCACCTCAACTATTGACAGAATATAGATCTTTTCCAATAAAATCAACATAATTTAGATACTAAAGGACACTGAAGTAACATCATATGCAAGTTAGTCTGCTAAAAAGTTGCAACAGAAGCAACCAAAGCACATAACACAGATTTTACAACAAAAGCACAATTCAACAGTCCTTTGGTAAGAAATAACTTCAGGACAACATGACATGGAATCAAGAATAATGTTCATTATTAACATTCAATAACAAAAGGGCAACATGACATGGAATCAAGAATGCACAGATCAGGATCAGACAAATGAAAATTGACGAGATCAGAGAAACGTATATGGCATCAAAGGTCAAATAAACAAGACGCGTAAAGTACCTCAGATAATGCTGTTCTACTCTGCTCCTTTCTTGGTCCGGAAATTCGACCTCATCGAGGTAACCTTTTTCTTGCACTGCACCACTGTTTTACCAGGGACAGCAGCAGCCACTCGCTCCCATCTTTGGGTTGCATCCTTGGGAAAAGCCTTCAAAGCTTGAACAAGGGCCAGCACCTGAGCCTCTGACCAGGCATCTGGATCTGCTGCAGAAGGTGTTGCTGAAGGAGCTGCATCAGGGACAGGATCAGCACCAGTTTTCTCATTAGCTGCTTGACTGCTGCTGGCAGCAGGTTGTGCATCCGCCTTGGATGATTCAGTTCCAGCTCCTACAACTGGCACAGCAGCTGGCTCGTCTCTTGTGGACAGAGGCGATACAATGGATGGAGCTGCTTTGCGTTTCTCAAGGAACGAGTCAAAAGCTTTAGCAGAGTCTGGCTTCTGCAGAAGAACAGTTTTCGTGGCCTTCAGAATCTCTTCAACAGATCTACCAGTCCCAATAAAATCTGAAACAACCTCCCATCTCCTGGAAGTTCCCTTCGGAAACTTCTGTATTGCTTTCCTAAGCAATTCAACCTCTTCCTTTCCCCACGGTCTCTCTTTTTTCTCATAGTTGCTTAGTGTAATGCCTTGTGGGACTCTGGGTTTTGGAGTAGAACCCTGCACACCATTTGCATGAATTTTCTTTTCTTTTGAGGTTGAGGAGCTTTCTTCTTTGTTTAGTGCACCTCTCAGCAACCTGGCCTTTTCAGCTGTATCCTTGTCCTCCATACTATCACACAGGTTCTTCAGCTGTTCCATATCAAGCGATGTGCATGCTGTTTCGACATCATCCTCTGACAGATTGAAGTGGTCCTCTGCAACTACCGGTGCTGCAAGAGCACGCAGGCGAGCTTTCTCTTTGCGTAGCAACTTCTTCTCCTTTTCCTTCAGCTTCTTTTGATTCAGAGCAGCTGCTGCAGCTACCTTTGCCTCCTCTTCTTTCCTCTTCCTTTCCTCTTCTGCAGCCCTTGCAGCTTCCTCATCCTGCAGTTTCTTGGCCATGTATTTTGCCTCCTTCCTCCTCTGTTTCTCAGCCTTCTCCTCCTCCTTCCTCCTCTGGATTCTTGGATCCTTCCTGTAAGCATTGTCAACAAGATTCCGAACTCGCGCATACTCGACCTTTTTGGCCTTCTCTTGTATCTTCGAATTCTGCCTCTCCATCCATCTCTTATGTTCACGAGACTCAGCTTGCTCCAAGTCATACTCATCTTCATGTGGAAATTCTCTCCAACTCTTGAAGTTATACCAGAAATTGTAGAACTGATCAACATCTACTACAGGAGTAGCATCATCCCCGAGAGAAGGAATTGGCTGGGTAACAGACCATCGGCCATTCCTCATGAAGGCTGGGCCAAAGACCTTGAAGAAGTCTTGTGGGGCACAGTCTGTTGGGATATCATCATCAAACTCATCAGTTGAGTCAAAAATCCTTCTCTTTGTAGGATCCATGAGGACCTCATAAGCTTCCTGAATGGCCTTGAAATGGCTCTCAATCTCATCCTTCTTTGCCTGCTTTCCTGCCTCTGTTGTCTCGTGAAGAAGAAGAGCAGCCTGCTTATCTGGATGATGCTTAAGAGCCTGGTCACGGTAACTCTTCCTGATCTGATCTTCAGTGGCCAAGAACCGCAAGTTGCCCAACCCAAGCAATGCATAGTGATCTTGTTGTTGACTTCCGGAACCAGACTTCTTCTTTCCTTTGCTGCTGAAGTTATCTGAACCAGCGGAAAAATCTTGGCTCTTGTCATCTGATGACACACTACGATCATCAGTTTCAGTATCTTCTTTCTCATCAAGACCACGGAGCTTCAGTGCCACAGCATGGAATGAATGACCAGCAGGTTCTTTTTTGGAAGCTTTTACAGGCAGGCAATTAGATGACACATACAAAGGCACGCCATCTTTTAACTCCGCAGAGTATGTGATCTGAAGATAACTCTCGGACACCATTGAACAGTGTAGTCAAGTAATGAAAAGAAACTCCTCTGACCAGATATAATCAACTGAGCCTCAGTATTATACAACCTGCAGACAATGTAGTGTTCATTAGATAATTAAAAGGGAAAAAGGAAAAGAATATGAGCAATCCAAGTAAAAACTAGAACTGTATCCATGTGAATTTAACCCGCTCAGCAACCAAGGCATATAAAGCAGTAGTATTTGGTACTCCATCTCTTTCAGTTTATTAGGCACAGTTCCAAATAAAAACTATCATTTCAAACTGGCCATTGTTTTTCACCCCCTGATTTTCCCATCTGGAAGGCATTAATTCTCTCCTAATGCGACACCAGCCTCTAAGAACGACATACCCCCGCACGTGAAACACTCAACCTCTACCATATCATGCGGTAACGGCTGAGAGATCTGCATACGTGGCCATATTTGGAAGCATCCGTGAGCGTGCAACGGTTGGCACCCAGCGTAATAATTGTGCTGCGCTTCCAAAGGGCTGTGACGCAGGAACTCAGCAGCAGGGCTACGAGAATTAATTAGACGTCTACCGTGCGCCTTACATACAAGATGAAAAAACAGTTTTTTGGAGCTTTGCCTAATAAAGACACTGAAAGGGATGGAGTACACCATTCGGTCGGCGTGTGGCTTCACCGAAAGCAGCCAGCTTTGGGCCATCTGTGGTGGCAAAACTGCCTTGTTAGGAAGCAGCTTCGCTCAAGAGTGGCCGTTTGGCAAATTTGCTGCCACCACAGAATAGAACACCCTCCGGGACTACTGTTTTTGTTTGCCCCATCTTTGGGTACGCAGCAGAAATTAATTATATATACTGTGACATGGATCCAAGCAGCACTTCTCCATCCACCCACGCATCCATCCATCTACCACAGCTCGACTAATACACTTACTAATCGGCACAGACGCGAATAAAGGTACTAGGCAAGCATCAGGGGAGCTAGCAACAGACGCAGCTAGGCAGCGCCAAGCAACGGAGTTGGCGGCGCAAGTAACGAACTAGGCGACGCAAGCAACGAACTAGGCAAACAAAGAGGGACACGAGTAGTATCTTCGCTTCAAGGGCGGATCCAGACTCTAGCGTCGCGGAGGGAGGTCACCGGGGGCTTAAGGAACCAATCGCTGGATGAAAAGAAGCTCATACCTCGAGGCCGGAGATTGCGGACGGACGGACGGACGGGGCGGAGCGCGATCGATGCCGCGGTGAGGAAGAAGGCGGCCGGCGCTGGCGGCGGCGTGAGAGGGTTGGGGGAGAGTTCTGGGGGAGGGGTTGAGGAGGAGCCGACGGTAGCGCAGGCGGCGGCAGCTTGGGGGCGAGGAGGCGGCGGCAGAGTAGAGGAGGAGAGATTTAATAGGTTAGGGTTCCTGGCTCGCTCGCTCGCCGCCACCCGAACCGAACCCCAGGTCAGGTCAGTCTCCAGCTCTGCCAAGCCCTTTCCTTCTCTCTTTTTCTTCTCCTCTTTTATCCCACGAATATGCGTTCGCTTGTGCGCCCGGGTGCAGGCCCAGCCCATACGGTTTGCTCTTCTGGACTTCTCCCTTCCCTTTAGGCCCACCCCATACGGTGTGCTCTTCTGATTTTCTCCCTCCCCTTTAGGCCCAGTATCCAGTGCTACCGAACGGTTCTCAAAAAAACGAACCTTGATGTGTGAGTGTGTCATGTGCTAGAGTCATCATCATCATACTCCAATCGTTTCAAATAAGTCCTTATATTAGTCAAGTTATGTAGTAAAAGCTAAATTATGTTGAACTCCACAAAAAATTAACATTTACATATACAAAATGAAGATATAATTTGGTTAGGATTTCTTATTGAAATGCCGGATGTTTATTGACCACTAACACTTTTTTCTGCAAAATGGTTATGCCTCGACCCTCGGTGTGTGGCAATTTAAATATGATGATTAAATACTTGAACAACTTATTTACTCCATCTTAGGGTTTTTTCTTCTACAAATTTATGGTAACTTGTACTCGTGGAAATTGTATATATATAAAAAATGAAAGAGATTTGCGAGTGGAATGCATTGATGCCATTGATACACTACAAACATTTATAATTTGAATTATACTAGTGGTCAAAGTTGTGCATCAAAAACCGTGTAAAAAAAGCACGCCTTATATTTTAGGACGGAGGGAGTACCTAGCAATCCACGTTCTTTGGGAGCAACCACTGTATAGGTAGATTGTTGTTATCATTTCCTTCTGGAATGATAATACAATTTAATTTACTTTGGTTTACATGAAAGATTGGTATACAAGTCTGTAGAGGAAAAAACCTTCGAGGAAATGTGTGGCATCCCGCAAAACCACTACTAGAAAATCGCGTTGTTTTTCGTGCATTGCATCATCATATCATGTTCATGCCATCATGCCACCTTGCATTTGGGCATCATATAAAACCCCTAACTGTTTGGTTCTTATCTCATGTGCATTATTAATTGTATTTGCCTCTTGATATTGTATTTGGTTCTTGATATATTGTTAAATGCCCAAGTTGATTTGGGGGGCATATCTCTTTTTAACTCCACCACCTTTCTTTCACCACCTTATAATTCCACCATCCAACTAAATATGAGCTTGGCATTTATGGGTTTACTTCTAGCTCATGTGGGTTGGGATGGATCCATTTCTTTTCCACATGTTCTCATCTTGGCATCATTTTGTTTTCACATTATTGATGCATGAGAGCCACATGGCCACCTTTGCATGCCTTGTGAGTGGTCCCCTTTCTCCCTAGCTTCCACATGGGTGTTGTTGGGGTTATCATCATGTGGGAATATTTTGTGGGCTTAATAAATATCTAGTGGCATATACACACTAGCAAGTCCCAAATATATTCCAATGTGATCATCTCCTCATACCCCACTTGGAGTTCTTTCTAAATTCTTTTGCTTGGGCCTTATTCCACACTTGGGAATGCATAAGAAAGTGCCATGTAATTCATCTTGTTTTCACAAAGATAAATATGGTAACAATTAACTATGCATGGCCCATGCAAGTACCCCTTAGCTTGGCATTTGTTTGTATTTGGATTTTACTTGGAACATCTCTCTACCCTTGGGTTTGGTCTTGTTTGAACATGCCTAAACCCCATCACCCTAGCCACCCTTACCATCTCCACCTTTTCCTCCCTTTTTCTAAGCTTGGCCTTGTTGGGGTTTGGTTGATGCTTGATTGATCTTGTCAAAAGAACCCCTAGCATCTATCCTTCCCCCTCTCTATAAACCTAAACCCTAAGCCACCCCCATACCCCATCCTAGCCAAACCTAAAACACACCTATTCTAACAAAAACCCAAAGTGCCCCCCTCTTTCTCTCCTCTCTATCCGAGCCACCCTCTAAACCTAACCTAGCATGGACCACCTGATCACCATGCCCCTAGCTACCCCACCCCAAACAACCGAGGCCACCCTCCACACTAAACCTAGACCGAGCCCATGCCTCTCCCTCTCTCGCCTCTCTCCCTGCCGGCGTGCCCCACGAAGCTCCTCCGGGCCACTCAGCCCCCACAGAACTTGCTCGCCTCCCTGCCTCGCCTACCCCACCGGCAGCCTCCTCCCCATGTGCTGCCGACCCATGCACGTGAGGTGCAAGGTGGCCGAGCGACCGCCTCCCCACGCAAGCCCCCACCTTCCCTCCTTCTTATCCTCTCCCTTCGCCTCTAGCCGTCCCCAGATCTGCCCAGAGGCTCTGCCTCGCTTTTCCCCCTCTGCCCCCTCTTTCTCCACCGCAGCGCACCCCGACGCCGGCCACACCGTCGATCTCGCTAGCACACACGAACCAGGAGGCGGGCGCGGAGTTGCGGGTGTCGAGGAAGCTTCGGAGGACGTCTGTGGCCCTCGCCCGCGTGGCGAGGAGGAGCCCCAGAGCTCGCACGTCCGCCGCCCGACAAACCCTAAGCGCCAAGGTCGCCTCACTGTCGATCGCGACCGCCCCGGCCTGTTCCGACCACACCAACACCACCGCGGTAAGCCCCTGACCCCCCTGGACATGCTCTGGCCCCGCCTTCTCGCCGGCGGCGATCAAGCCGCCGAAGCGCTGCTGCCGGGCGAAGCGCACCGGGCCGTATCTGACCGAGAACCTTTTCTAGCCGCCTCCCTCCCTCCTGTCAACAAACCCCAAACCAGCCCAGTGGTTGCCGCCCCGCTGGCGCGTCCGCGGTCGCGGGATCGAGCCCGGCGCGCCCCTGCTTTTCCTCTGCCGCGCGGTGTTCGTTTTTCGCCTGTCAGAGAGAAGAAGCACAGTGCTCGCCGTGCACTTTGCACAAAACCCCCTGGCCTTCTTTTGCCTCAACCCGCAGCCCCCTAGCCCCACAGTCAGCGTCAGAGTTGTTTTATAAAAAGGCTCCTGAGGTTTTCAAGTTTCAACCCGCGGTCCCCCTTCCTCCCAGCCGCTGGCGTGTGGGTCAGTGTGTGCCTGGCCCCACGTGTCTGTGACTAGGGTTAGGTTAGCCTGGGTGTTAAAAACGTGTTGCGGATTCTGTTTAAATTCAAAACTATTTAAATTTAATTCAAATTCAAATTTCAATTCAGTTTTAAATAACTTTTCTTTTATAAATCCAAATAATGCAAATGTTATATGTTTCTGAACCAGAAAAATGCAAGGATTTCAAATATGCTATTCAAATTACCTTTTGCCCATTTAAAATTCCAAGTTGAGTTAAATTACCACAAATGCCACTAGAACTTAAATAATTAATAACTTTTGATTTATAATTCCGAATTTAACAAATGATATGTCTAAAATGATCAGCTCGACGAGACCTTTCTGTTTATGCTATCCATGACTTCAATTGCAGCATGCATCATATCACAAGCATGCCGATCTTCTGCCGTTGTATTAAATATTGCATCCGGTGTTTATTCTAGCGATTTGCTTCTTTGCGGATAAGGCCGTTGAGTTGATGCGAGTGCCGACCCGATCTTCGGTTGAACCTTCGACAATGTTTTCAGGCGAGCATCTCCCCCTTTCTACCTATCTTACTTTTATAGTATTTGTTTTCCCTCCTGTTGATCTATTGCTATCTGTGTTGCGATGCTCTAGTATTCCGTGCCCGAGATATCCCTTGCAGCCCTATATTGCCTTGGACACATCCTATTACCTGTTGTTTGGTAGATAGTTGGACTTGCGCG
This sequence comes from Avena longiglumis, assembly GCA_030063025.1. Lineage (NCBI taxonomy): Eukaryota > Viridiplantae > Streptophyta > Magnoliopsida > Poales > Poaceae > Avena > Avena longiglumis. The sequence goes on from CP125974.1 coordinate 559,810,696, forward strand.
CCGTAGTCGCTTGCTCCAGTGCTGTTGCGTGTCGTCAAGTGTCCCAGTTGTTGGTGTATTGCCGCATGTTGATGTTGAAGACGATCATAGCTTTATTTATCGTTCACTTTAATTCCTGTTTAACAACTAAAATTGAAGTAAGCAGAGGCATCGGTGGGTGATAGAAAATATTTGGTTTCCGAACGCCCACTTGTGTCCCGTAGGACCCCGAGTACTTGATACCTGTTCCTTGATTTATCGCGCTATCCACATCCGGGAGGTATATGGGACCCCGAGCGAGCTTGATTCAGTCTTATTTCTTGGGGCCACAAACTAGTTTGAGGTTTTATTTACTATCCTGTACTTATGCCATGCTACTTATGTATTTACGATTGTGCGAGGAGCACACTGTACTGTTTAGGTAAGCGGAGTGTTTTCACGGTATCGACACCCCGAGTTTTCGGGTTCCCAATCATTTACAGCCACTGACGCAAACCTTGAGTCTGTCTCGAAGCTTGCTTACTTCGTTGCGGGTGTACTCCAAGGGGTGGCCCCCTGAAATATTTCTGAATCCTGTGATTGTTCAGTCGTGAAAGCCTCGTTGGGTGTTGAGTTGGTTTTTCCGAGGTTGATCGAGCGTGTGTTGCTATTGGTGCACCCCGGCCGGGTAAAACTTTCTGAAAGCCGTGTCCGCGGATATGGACGACTTGGAGCACAGTATCTCGATCATAGACAAGCATAACTAAAGTTTATTGCTATAAATTTGACTTTATAATGACTAGTAATCAGCTTCACTCTAATGGAATGGCTATTAACACTGCCCACAATTGCTTGTTTGGATTGTCGCTTGCGACCATTGTACCTGACTAGTAAGTATGGCAACTACAACGGAATGACTAATTAAAAGTACCAACAACTGCTGGGTTTTGGGTTTACATCATGCTATCTGTATCTGATTAGTAATTGCTGCAACTACAACGGAATGAATAACTAAAAGGGCCCTTGTTTACATTATCGTGACAATTATCTATACCTGACTAGTAATTGCTGCAACGATAACTGAATAAATAAAACTGCCAACTGTTTGAGTTCCTCGGTTGACTTCCTCGTTTGGTATCGAGGGGGAAACACCAGGATGGGTTTGTTTGATGGTAGCATCAGGTTGGATCCGAATAGGTCTTTCTTACCCCTCTCTGATAGCCGCCCGTTGTATCGAGTCTCTATAGGTTGTTCAGTGCATGCTGCCGCTGCCGCCTCAGTCCACCATACCTATGTAGGCGAGGACCGCCGAATTCTAGCCTCGCCGTGTCTTGGCCTCGATCGACGCTCCTCTTTTTCCTTTGCCCTTTGTCGGCACCTTTTGTTTAAGCGGGTTGAGATCGACGTCGTTAGCGTGGTTACCCTTCCGCTTGGCCAGGCAGGGTTATGGACGCCATTGGTTATTCTTCAGGGCTCTTAGCCCCATTTGCATCTTGTTCGTAGTCGGACGCTCTATCATTTTCAAGGTGATTTGGATCTTTGTACCTTATATCTGTATTCTTGTCTCATGGAGTCATTTGTTATATATATATACATTATGGGTCCCATCGAGGACTGTTGTGTAATGTTATTACTTCGTTTTCCACCCGCACGAAAGTGCCTGGTGGGCACCTTTGAATCGTTTCTATGCGGGTTTGGCGGGTTTCGCTAAAACTTGCATAGGTCCGATTCTGAGGGTGTTACAAAATGGTTTGCGAGGAAGCCGGTGTATCTCGTCTTGTGAAAGTTGCGCACCTACACTTCTTAAACCATCTCTCCATTTAACTATACATGGGAATTTATAATTTAATTAACACTATTTCTTGTGAAAATAGTGGTAACCATCTTGTGCAGTCGTCTCTCTCCGGCGAATTCAACTTTTTGAAAGGCACAAATAAATTATGAGGTTTGAAATTTTGAAATGTCTAAAAGTTAAATGTTGGAAGTTTGAAATTCTAGAATTATTTGCCGTTGAAATTTCTAAATGTCTAAATAAATCTAAATTTTGAAACCCTAATGTTTTGAAAATTTCAAAATCTAAAAGTTTATAAGATGCTAAAGTTTCCTATTCTAAATATTAGTGCATTTCCTCTCAAAATAATTTTAGTGCATTACGTGGATAGGGTCACTGTTTACAAGTTTACTCAGCATTTACAAGCTTACTAAGACGGTGGTGATATTATGTGGATTATCATAATCATGTTATTTCTACCCCTTTTGCCTATTTTAGTGTTTATCTAATATGTAATTTTTCCCTTCTTTCGCTACTTCAATGTATCGTTTTTTATTTATGTATCGCCTTCCTCTTTGCTTATGATTTCGCATAGTTTAGTATCAATCAAAAGGGATCAGATTCTTCTAGGTTTTATATTCTTTTAAATAAACCCTGGATCTTTCCAAAATTCTTGCATGCTTTTAAGCATAGCGCTTTCTTACAAAAAACTACGGCCTAGCCTGGACAGGATGTGAATGAGCTCACATACTTGATACCTGCAACTCAGAAACAAGATAACTACATCATACTTGCAAACAGCTCTTAACTCATGATTTTAGTCAAGGTGGCATAGTTATACATATTACAGTACCATAGTAGTAAGTTCACTACCCACAACTCACTCATCCATGACATGCATGGTCATAGGTTTTCTTGAGAGTAAGGATGGTAATGGAAGGTAATACTATACCTATACCCATATAGTCAGCGGGTACAAAATTCTACCCATACGCATATCCATAGGTATGAAAAATTTACCCATATCCATACCGGACGGATACCCGTACCCATTGGGTACCCAACGGGTAGATCAACTAGTACAAAGTTATTCAAATTTTTACATTTATGATAGCACATTTGATAAAAAGATCAAATATCCCGCCTCAATAACAGGTAGATGAGTACATAAAAATTATTTAAACTTAAAAATCATAATTCTATACTTGGGCATTGCCCTACTGTCCTTCTCAGATGCATAAGTTGAAGTTCCACCGGTAAGGTCTAAATGACAATTTAAACGAACATGGTATGTGTATACATGCCGATACAAAGCTATACTCGTGATTTAACGGATGGGGTATCGGTAGTATCCATGGGTATAATAATGTTCATAACTTGCCCATATGGTGCACCCATGGGTAAATTTATCATCCTTACGTGAGAGTGCTAACCATACTAAAGAGACCATACAATAGATCTACTACCATATATCCATCCAACTGGAGAATTTTTTTGTCGGCGGCGCTCGAGATGTAGATCAGCAAGCCATTCCTTACACATATTTGCAACAACTTTGATACATTCCCACTAAACATTGTTCTCGACATTGCATAGATCTTGGCTACCGTCTAAAATCACGTCATATAATGGTTATACCCTTTTTCTTCTTTCATTCCCTTATTGTCCTTCTGTATCCTAAATTTACTTGATGTTAATTGAGTCCTTAAGAAGTTCAAATTTGTTTAAATGAACAAAACCACAACGTTCACCTTAACCATATCATGGGCTAGCTAATCGGCAAATCCAGCTCCTAGGCTCCTAAATATAAACCTACTTACTATTAATACATCTTTTTGAATTTATTCATATCGCTATTAAATTATAATCTCATTTGAAATCGCCATTGGTAAAAACCGACAAATGCATTATTAGTATTTGTGCACCTATAATCGCTAAATTGACTCAAATTTAATGGGAAGTGTGCCAATAGACATCCCTAAATCTAGTCAACACAAAGCACCCACCACAACCAAGCACCGACTCCATATAATTTTCGGTCCCACCTCCTCTGATATAATACCCCAAAGTCCAGACATGTCTTAGTGTGTATCTATAACGTGTAGCAAACAGACGTAGTAGAGAAGCCAAGAGTTTAGCTATACCTGGCAAGATAAACATACCAAATCAAAATACTTATCCTAGTCCACTATAGCTGCTATCAATGTGAAAGCAAGACTTCTGCAAAACCCGGTCTATGGCATGACAATTTTGATGCCACCTACTTATCTGTAAACCTGGTCTTTTATGTCCGCGTTAAACATATTAAAATTGACTTTTATTTTGTGAAGGAAAGAATTACTCTCTCTTATTCAAATTAAATTGACTCGGTTTTCGAGATTCGGATATATCTAGACATGTTTTAGTGTCAGATATATCTGATTCTAGACAAATCCGAGTTAATTAATTTGTATGAAAGGGAGTAAAAGCAAATTACTTGAGATAAAATTTATATCAAGAAAAGATCAAATGACAGACGGTTTTACAAAGGCTTTTATGTGAAAACATTCGAGGAGTTTAGGCATAATCCCAACCTCTCCTTTTCTTCCGTGGTTTAGATTAAGGAGGTGTTCGACCAAATATTGTAACGATCATGTATGGACCGTGTATGTTAGGGTGTGTTTGATAGGCCGTATTATCGTATCTCGCACGACACGGAAATAAATAAGCCGGTTTGAAGAGCAGGGCTATATGGGATTCTTGCATGGCACGATTTTTAAAGCAGCCCAAAACTTGACCCTCTGGACGCTGAATTTGGGCGTTTCCGTGGAGACAGGCCGGCTAGGTGTAAATTCTTCTCCCGCGTGCAACCCAGATGCGTAAACTTTCCATTCTAAACGTGGTTAACTTAATCTATTTTAATCTATAAAACCATTCATCGATTCGAGATAAGTTGTACATGAAAAAAATGCGAATCGACGATATGAATCCACCCCGACGATCGGTTCCTAGTTTCTTTGAACTTTTATAGGTCTATTTCGTGTTCATGTTTATACATTTTATGAGCGAATTTTGCCAAATTCTTTGTATATGGGTGACCGTTTGAAATTTCCTTTGGGGTGTAGCTTCACCTCGCCAAATCACATAATTTTCATGTTGTGAGTTTTTCATTTTGACACTCATAACTCCGTAGATCTAAATTGTCATTATATATACGCACATGTAGATCTACCTGTATGCCAATATCAAAACAGAAAACTTATAACATCAAAGTCGTGTGAAATGATGAATTGAATCTTTCCTCCAAAGGAAATTTCAAATGATCAACTGTGTATAAAGGACGAAATTCATTGAAAAAATCTCTAAAATGGAAAACGACGTAGCGTTTTAAACACTCGACAAAATTACAAATTATTTATCGCAATAGATTTATAACATCGAGGGGCATCTTTTTCATGCACAACTTATGAAGGCATGGTTACGTAGATTAGAGAGAATTAAGATCAAGTGTGTTAGATTAGAAGGATAACATTCATTGTGTGCAGCCATGGACCGAATGCTAGGCCGATTTTGGGTGAAACGAGGATGTCGGGGACGAAACAAGAGCACAAAATTGGCACAAGTCAAATCTCTCCTCATACAGCATCCAGCGGGCAAGGCAAAAACGAGAAATTTAGGTCCGATTAACCAAACACGCCCTTAGTACATGAACGGGTTTCTCCCAACTGTCAGATACATAATTGCCTCTTTCATTTTCTTTATCTTACCATATGTAATCTCTTTTTTTATGTACATGCTATACATGGGGCTTTTCCATCTCTTACAATAGAGTGTGGTCAAATAGCTATAAGAATTAAAAAATATTATAGTTTTGCTTACGTGAATGAAAGAGAAAAGGAGAAAAGTTGAGAGGACACTTAGTTAAGAGCCGGTTTTGCACGTGCTCCTAAACATTTTGTAAGAGTAATATATAGACCATGTATTGATAAATTAGTATATCTTTATATCTAACATTTTGTAAGAGTAATATGTAGACCATGTATTGGTAAAACTGACAAATGCATTATTAGTACTCGTACACCTATAAATTGACTCAAATCTAACTGGATGTGTGTCAAGACACATCCCTAAATCAAGTCAATACAAAGCACCTACCACTACCAAGCACCAAGTCCATATAATTTTCGGTCCCACCTCCTTTTTTGGTATAATACACCAGAGTCCAGACATATCTTAGTGTGTATCAATAACGTGTAGCAAAAAGACGCCATAGAGAACTCAAGAGTTTAGTTATACATGGCAAAATAAACAGAACAAATCAGAACACTCCACTATAGCTGCTAGCAATGTGAAAGCAAGACTTCCGCAAACCCGCTCTATGGCATGACAATCTTGATGCCATCTACTTATGGCCACATTAAGCATATTAAAATTGATTTTTATTTCAAATTCGGATATGCCTAGACATGTTTTAGCGCTAGATACATTTAACTCTAGACAAATATGAGTTAATTAATTTGGATCAAAAGAGTACAAGCAAATTACTTGATATCAAATTTTTATCAAGAAAAAAGACCAAGTGGCAGATGGTTTTACAAAGTCTTTCGTGTAAAAACTTTCGAGGAGTTTAGGCGTGATCCCAACCTCTCATATTTTTTTCGTGGTTTAGATTAAGGAGGTGTTAGACCAAATATTATACTGATCATGTATGGACCGGGTATGTTCGTGTCAACGGGTTTCTCCCAACGGTCACATACATAATTGTCTTTTTCATTTTCTCTGCCTTACCATATGCAATCTCTTTCTATGTACATGCCATAGATGAGGCTTTTCCATCTCTTATAATAGAGCCGGCTCTTTGGCTCTTTAACGTGTTCCTAGACGTTTTATGAGAGTGATATGTGAACCATGTATTGATAAATTATTATATCTTTATATATCTAACTATCATACATGTTTACTATAAGGTTGATTATAAATGTTTCGATCCATATTACTTGTCGTTGAAATAGATGTATCTAGCACTGAAATATATTTAGATACATCAATTTTAGTGACAAGTAATATGGATCAGAGGGAATATAACACTTGGTTATGGCCAACAACAGACTATACCATTAAACTTGCTCTAACACGCAATCGGTTGCCCCAAAGGAGTACAATCCTTTTTTTTCAAAGTCAACATAACGATCTTTCTATCAATTGCACTTACAATGATTGGGATGAAACCCTGTTAATGTTAGGCAGCCTATAAATGTGGGCAGTGACGACGCCGACGTTTCCCAATACGTGCAACCCACCTCTTCTGGTATACACGTGCGAAAAGGTACCGTAAAGAACCCAAGAGTACAAGGCAAGATAAGCGGACCAAATCAGAACACCTGTCCCGGTCCACTGTAGTAGCTGCTAGTACCATGTGAAAGCAAAGACTTCAACGATATCGTTATTGCGCGTGACACAGTGCACATGCATTTGTGGCAAACGATCCTCCCACGAAGCTTCCTGCCCCGTGACTTTTGATCATTGCGGCTCTGAATTGGCGGATCCAGCCAGGTCAGGTCGACGAGCGTTCCTACTTAAGAATTGCGTTGACCCAAGCTCGTAGCCGTGTGGCGCTGGAGTATTAAAAGGACACAGAGAGTGGTGCTGATGCAAGAAGCAACCGGACACAAGCTTCAGAAAAAGTATATCACAAGAGCTAGAAAGCGTCGTCCACCACCACCACCGGCACCCATGGCTGGCGGGAGGAACAGGGAGTGGATGCGGAAGCAGATGGCCATGGCCATGGCGACGGCCAGGAAGGAGTCGCCGAGGTGGACGCGCCGCGTGCGCGCCCTGTCTGCGGCGATGCGGCGCCCGGGGAGGAACGGGCTGTCGCGGGCCGATCGCCTCCGCCTCCTGTACGAGAGCGTCGTGTTCCGCCTGCTGTGGGTGCTCGAGACCCTCATCGTCCTCGCCACGCTCTGCTTCTTCTTCCTCCGCTTCGGCTTCCGCTTGTAACTATAATCCAAGTTGTAATAACGTGTCAAGTCTTCAAAACATTTCCCGTTTGCTCCAAGCCTGATTGTAAATTACTACGTATACTCTTGATCCCGAAAAATGACGAACACGTATGCATACACTAAAACACGATCTAGATGTGTATGTATCCATCCAAATTGTAATAGTGTGCCGTTTTCATAACTTTTTCACATTTGCTTCAACGATTGTAAATTACTACTTTCTTTGGTCTAAAATAACACCGAATGTATCTATTTACTAGTCTTCCCAACTTTTCCTATTTGCTCCAATGACTGCAAATTACTATTCCCTCCATCCGGAAAATATGTCGAATGTATCTTTACGACTAGAATGCGTCTAGAACTCTAGATATATAACGATCTAGACTAATATTCAACATTTTTTAGACGGACATACATGAGCTAATTCGTCCCGGTCACGTCCAGTTCGTACCACGGAGAAATATAAGAGTATTGAAAATTACTGTAGCTTAGTAAAAAAATTACGGAATTTTAACCAACTCAAAGAATTTTTCAGTTATATGTGTCACGCTATGTAGATGTCCGAACCATGATCTACCCAACATGGGTTGCCAAAGAATTTTCTAGCCCAAACATGCTTCTTACCAAGTGTACAAGACAACTCGGCTGAACAAAATGGTTTACATGATAGCGAAATGATACAGATTGCTATGACCCACGGAGCGAAGAATGACCAGAAAATGTCATTGTCGATCTGGCGGCTAGGGCTGTTCTGCTTCATCTTGGTTGCAGGATGTGAAGCTAAGATGCTTTTTATGCTTTTGACTCTAGGAAGATGGTGGCCATTTTTCTTGTAGGCAGAAACTAAGAGCATCCCTAATCGGACCACCGCCAAATGGATATCGAATCGGCCCGTTTATGAGAGTGGAGGATAGCTCATCCGGGCTGAGCCCGTTTGCGGTGGCCACTCCACCCAACGGCCACCCCCCAAATAAAAATGTTGCACAAAGAAAAGGAAAAACAATAAATATTACAATAATTATACAAATATACTAAAAGACGACATTGTTCCATGTCCAAAATGTGCACACACAAAAAACAACCTAGTGGGTGGCGTAGCTTGGTAGGGTGGCAGCGGGGTGATGCCAATGTCGATGTCGATTGTCCCCTGTCCTGCAGCGCGACACGAGAGGCCTACTCGTCGTCATCGTCGAGGATCTCGATGAACACCTGCGGCGGCAACCACGCGAGGGTCGGGGGAGCACTAACGACCGGTGGAGCGGGAGCGTGAGCTGCCATCCACAATTCGTGGAGGGCCTAACCCATGACATCCCACTTCCGCTCCTCTTTCGGCTAGGAGGCCATGATGGCGGCCTCGATCTCCTCCTCCTGCATTGGTCGGTCCACCGAATTGATCTTGACCGCGTCTTCCGGCTCGACCTTGATGGCAGCCATGGGGAACACCTTGGCCTCGACGGTGTCGGCGCCCTTGTACCACAACCAGTCCGGCAGGTGTCGTGGTATTGTCGACACGTACGGTATCCCAACGGCGAGTTTAGAAACATGGGGGAAGATGGAGAGCGTCCGGAACGGCCTGACACAGTTTTCCAGGTTCAGATCTCACGACGGTGGCAAGATCCTACTCCTTCTATAAATCACTATAATGGCAATACGCCGAGTTACAGGATTGTGGGGTTCGTTGTGTGTGAGTTGTGCTATGCACTTGTCTTGTTGACGTTTCCTGGTTCCCGTAGGCCGACTTATAAAGGCGCCAAGACCTAGGGTTATAAGGAGAGTCCCAGCCGGATACGGTTACAGAGTTCTAGACTAACACTAACTAATCTTCGTGTCCTCCAAGGCGTCGACTTCTATCTAAGGCGGTGCCACGTCGCCTTCCTTTATCCCTGCTGGACCTCTGTCTTGTCTATCAACAACTGGGCCACTCGGTTATGCCATAGGTCTAACCACCATACGTGGACCACCCGGACTTGTCGGTATGAGACTATGCCGTAGGTATACCTATTTGGTATATCCACGACGGTAGCCCCCGGAGTTCTTCAATATCCTCGCGTTCCTTCGTCTAGCTTGAGCGTAAGTATCCTGTCGTCTTCAACTTGTAGGCGTACTTCGCGAAGAATCTTGTAAAGCTCTCATATCATATTCTCATTCGACTAAGCCTAACCAGATAGTTGCTTGTATGCTTCTGCGAACGAATCCATAGCAGAGAACTCTCTAACGAATCGTTAGTGATTCTTCCAAACTCTAGGAATGTCTTTAGTATCATCATCCTCTTGGGATGGTATGTAATCCGGAAATAATCACGGCTACCGGGCCACGGTCGTAAAGGCTACCAAATTGCCGACTTAGAGCCAGCAAAGTCATATACATAAGAGCTTGCCGAATAATGGTCTTAGAGCCTCTCGTATCACAGACGTTTAGGCCGTCGAGCCATGTAATCCAAGAAACTCCCGTAAGGGAAAAGTTGATGTCGATCCCCTGGGTTTTGCTAGCCGGATTCTTCACCGTCTTAAAAGTTTTCTTGACATAACCATATGTAGCCCCTGAGCATTGAGTCAGCTTTAATAAAAGCGGCTTGATGCTCAAAAGAACATGCATAATTGTACATCAAACGATTGTAGTCCCCGAGCACCAAGTCGGAGTTTTAAAAGAAAATCGTCTTGGTGCTCTTAGAGTAGCTTTAGTAAGAAATCTGAATAGTGTAGCCCCCGAGCGTCAAGTCGGAATTACTTTGGCATGGTTCTCTAGAGAGAAGTTTACAAAAATTTAGCATCGGTGTAGCCCTCGAGCATCAAGGTGAAATTCACTTGAATTTTCCGTTTTGATGCTCAAAAAGAAATTTCACCATTTTTTGGACATTAACGTACTGTAGCCCCCGAGATTTGTTCCGGCTTGGACGCAAGGCGGGACAAAACTCTTAAGTTAGAAATGCCAAGCCCCCGAACGTCAAGTGGTCCTCAAAGGCAGCTCAAGTCTTGGTTAACAACTGCGATCACAGCCCCCGAGATGTCGAGTGTAGCTCAAAGCCGGCTCAAAACACCTTAATCCGAGGAACATGGCAATGTCCAAGCGTCATGTACCATAGACATAAAAATACAAATGTATTAAATTATTCTTTTAATTATATCCAACAAACAAATGTAAGGCGGAACAAACAAATGCTTTAATGTTGAAACTATGCAGCAGTTGAACAATATAAAACTGTTTAGGAGGAAAAAACGCAACTAACTTGAATAGTTTATGTAAAAATTTGTTTAAGCAAGTGTTGAATTATCCGTTCTTCTGGCTTATATGCTTGAATTTTCGTGAGACGGCAAAACTTTAAACACAGAACATCTGCTGAGGCGATAGCGCTTAATAGCGAGACAATCCAGAACCTCAGAAACAAACACTGGTTTTAAGTACTGAAATGTCACTACTCTAGAATCCACATATAAAACAACAGAAAACATGTAGCCAGAAAACTTAAGCTAACGGTCGAAGACAGATTTTTGTATGGTACTGGGGCCTTAAAAGACAAGCCAATAAAAAGTTTATACTTACGAGCGCAAGTCAAATCTCGGAAAAGATATGATAAAAAAACGAAAGCGGTAAAAGACTCAAGATAAATGAACCAATCTTAAACTGATGATCATAGACAATTAAAATATTAAAGAATAAATAAAGATTTAGCTATTTGAGCGGAGTCGATGTTCTTCGCGGCAACACGGCAAAGCTGTCCAAGTCAGAAAAACTTACGATGGCGCTGAAGCCGGCCGTGAAGTCTCGTCATGACGGAAAGAAAATCAGCCACGGACAAAGGTCAGCGTACAACCCCGTCTTCGAATTGTCCCAACGAATCAAAACGGAAAGAAGCATGTCCAATTGGACATAGCCTCAATTTCTGTCCGATCGAAGACGTGACTTTTCTAGCCAAAAATTTCAGGCACGGAGAATCGGAGATCTTTTAACCATCACGTGATGAGTAATTTTGCTAGTTGATTTCTAGAAAATTGATCCATACGATGGATTTATTTCCTTGTTTGTTGAGTGTTGGTCCCTGCGAGCCGTCGTGACCGAATTGATTTGCCGCTTGAGCGCACCCATGCATGGTCAAACACGGAAAGTAAGACGAAACATGCCACAAACTATTAATTAGTCAGACGAGTTATGATTTGCTCCGTGGGAAGCCGAAGTTGGAACGAACAATTCTATCAATTTCATAGGTTTAATCTACCGCACGAAGCGGCATTGATTTTGAGCCTCGCGGTTCCGGGACAGCTGACCGTGCTTGATGCTTGATTACGAGAACTTTGAGGTCGACGATAAACGCAGAAGCTGCCGGCCCCGCCTGTCGGCGAGGAAAACCAAACAGTGATGTCAGTTATTTTGCTCGATAAAAATTCTGACGTCTCCAAAAACCAAGCTGTTATTGAAGACGGTGAACGATCCCGCCCGGATCCAAGCGCTTCTAGCCCCTGGTGAACGTCAACTGTCGTGGTATTGTCGAAACGTAATAGGGGTATTCCAACGGCGAGTTTAGAGACGTGGAGGAAGACGAAGAGCGTCCGAACGGCCTGACACAGTTTATCTAGGTTCAGATCTCATGACGGTGCGAGATCCTATTCCTGTTATATATCACTATAATGGCAATACGCTGAGTTACATAATTGTGGGGTTCGCTGTGTGCGAGTTCTGCTATGCACTTGTCTTGTTGACGTTGCACTAAAGATTTCCGTAGGCCGGCTTATAAAGGCGCCAAGAGCTAGGGTTATAAGGAGAGTCCCGGCCAGATACGGTTACAGAGTCCTAGACTAATAATAACTAGTCTCCGTGTCCTCCAATGCGCCGGCTTCCATCTAAGACGGTGGCACGTCGTCTTCCTTTATTCCTGTTGGACCTCCATCTTGTCTATCAGCAACTGAGCCGCTCGATTATGCCATAGGCCTAACCACCATACGTGGGCCACCCGGACTTTCCGGTATGATACTATACCGTAGGTATACCTATTTGGTATATCCACAACAGAAGGCCCGACTACGACGGTCTGAAGAAGTCGTAGGTCTCCTGCCGGCTTGCAGGGCCAGACGCGGGAATGACCTAGACAGGGACGTGGTCCAGGTTGAGGTGCCAACCCGCCAATAGGTGCACATCCGGACACGGGCACGGCATCCCCGCCTCTATAAGTGTGTTAGCCACCTTGAGACTCACATGCACCCGCCGCTCCGAGCAAAGACGCGGAGACGCGCACGCTGGTGGAGAGAGGGAGAAGGAGCCGCAGGCCAGCGAGCGGGAGAAGGACGAGATGTAATGGCGGTGGCGTGACGATGACTCGGCCTCATGGCTGTTGCGACCGGGCTTGTACCACTTCTTCCATGGCGGTTTCGTCATCACTGTCGGCTGGTAGCTACGTCGTTCGGTGGGGGGGAGTTAGATAGGGTTTTTGACGGAGAGGGGTTTGACCGGCAGTGGAGAGGGGAGTGGATGGGTACGACGTGGTCCCATTAAAAAGGACACGGTGACAGATCCCCTCTCCATCGGCCACTGATGGCTTGGGAACGTGGAAACGCTGGGAGGACGCGCCCAGATACGGCAGCTGTCTGTCCTACCGCATTCCAGGCCTGATTTTGGACGGGGTTTGCGCCAAAATGGACCGCTCCGAGGCTGCTGCTCCGTTTGTGGGTGCGCGTTAGGCCATGTCTTTGGTCCGGTCAAACAAGAAAGGTTGCGGGCGGTCAATTTGCAGGCCTTCTTTGGGATGCCCTAAGGCTCTGATAAAGCTTTTAGGAGGTCCGTTTTCCATTGTATATGACTTGGTCTTGGAAGTAGTGAACTTTGAATAATAACATCTACATGAAGACCTTATTATTTCTATTGATGCGATGGTTAAAATAAAATGAAGCTCACTGCAATGAGCTAATCAATTACATATTTGAGTTAAACGGTCTCTTTGCAACTATGCAGTTGATTTTTCCAAATCAACAAAGAGGTGCGCGGAAATGTCCTAGACTTAATTCAAAAGTAAAATAGTTCCGTAAAGTTGTTGTTTGAAGATAAGTAGCCAAAGTGTACGGCAAAAATATTCATGTAGAGCACATCAAAATTCTGAACAACAGACTTCAGAACAACTAATCAAAGTAAACATAGCAGGGAATTGAACGTGTCTCTGAGTCAATAGTATTAAATATAACATTGATTTTATCATTAAAATCACTAGCTTGTGAAATAATACTTTGAGTTGGTGAGGATTGGTGTAGAGGAAACAAATATATTTAAAAAATTAGCATCAATATTTTGAATACATGCAAAAAAGAAATGCATGAGGAAGAGGAAGAGCGCATGGTGGAGGAAAAGAGAAGACATATAAAATAAGCAATGTAACCGGAGGAAAGGAGATAGGAGATTAGCCCATTTGGATTGCTCACGATAGAGAAGAAGAACACGTATGTACATGTTTTTAGAGTTATAAAAAGTTGAGTGAATTCCACTTTTTACCCTTTATTTGTACATTTGAGACACTAATTATCCTATTTAGTAGAATTTGTACCCGAATGTCCTATTTAAGAAAATTCTAAGCATGATTTTGTTCCGTTTTAGCATTCAACACGTCTTCTTGGATAAGGTTGACATGTTAGGAGGATGTGCCGCCACAAAATATGTCAAGATCGGAGGACGTCGTCGTCGATCATATCTACCCTTCTCTGCACCAAATGTTCTATTCTTTGTTGCCATCTCGATAATTTCGAAGTTCAATCGTTACCTTACACCTTGCCCAATAGATATGCATCAGAAAATGAGGGTTTAAAATTTCCAAACATCATAATTTAGATGAATTTTCACTACATAGGATAATTAGTGTCACAAATGCACAAGTAGAGGATAAAAAATGGAATTCACTCTAAAAAGTTTTATGCATGCACGCAACTTATACTTCAAACTTTAGTTACGTGTCTAAGTTTGTTGTTCTATAGCAACACACAACATTCAGCTAGTTGATATAATACAGCACTCCTACATCTAGACTTTTTTTTCAAAACTTTTAAGAGCTTAAAACATATTGTTCCAAGATTCTCGACTAAACCAGCTGCATGAGCCTATATCCAACAAACCAACACGGGAAAGAGCTACAATAACATGAAACACTCGGCATCACATCAACGCAAAGCACGCACCACCACAATGCATCAACTCTGTATAATTTTGGGTCTCACGTTCTCTGGTATGCTACTCTAGAGTGCAGACACGTTTTAGTATGTATCTAAAACGTGTAGAAAAGGGTAATGTAGAGAACCAAGAGTTTAGGGCATCTCTAGCGGGAGACCCATTTAAAACATGAAGGGCTTGTTTGATTTATAGGAATTGCATAGGAATTGTGTAGGATTTGAACCCTATGGGAATTTTTCCTATGTTAGTGTTTGATTCATAGGAACATATCCTATAGGAATTAATCCTATAGAAATCTTGTAGTGCAATTCCTATAGGAAAACAACATTAGGTCACACCTCATGGAAAAATTCCTTTGCCACATCAAACAAGATCCCTCTTCCTATAGGATTCACATTGGCATGACATATCAATCCTATGGTTTTCCTATTCCTATACTTTTCCTATCCTATGAATCAAACAAGCCCGAAAAGTGTCCGTTTTGGTCTGAAATGGGTCATCTCCGGACAGTTTGGTGCTAGTTTTCATGGCAATTCGGGCAGTACCCCTAGCAGCACGACCCATTTCAGGCAGACGTGTCTATTTGCAATTTTCTTCTTCTTCTCTATACATTCTTGTCAATGCTGTGGCAGCCCCTGTTGCCAATCTTCCGGCCATAACCCGACCGCATGTGCCACCCACCACCTTTTGTTCCCCACTCCCGAAAATGCGACACCTCCTCCTCAATCGCCCCTCTGCCCTTCGTCACCCCTCCCAACCCTACCACCACTTCTAGCTAATTCGTGCCCTCTCCTCCTCCTCTCTGCTCCCGGCCTCCGACGTGGACCTCCAAAAGTATGACTCCTACGCGCTCCTTGTCCTCAGCTATGGCACTGCCACCTATACTACTCCTTCCCCACCGGCGCTAGACGTTGATGTCTGGCCGACAGGAGCAGCAACATGGATACCTTTCTCCCACAAGCAGCATCAACAAGCACGACACCTATGGAAAAGGCGTCACGGAGCTGCAGTCGTAGCGCATGTGTCTGACCACCTCCGAGCTTGCCCTAGCCCGCGGTTCCGCGCTCCGCCTCGGCCGCCTCCGAGCTCCTTTTGTGCTCGATCTACGCGCTTTGTAGTGGATAAGGAGGAAGGGGAGGGGATGGCGGCGGCTGCCGGAAAGGGGAGAGAACTAGTATTGGGGGCATGTTGGGTTTATTTGGCTGCCAACTGGGTCAAGGCCAATGGTAGGGAGGACAAACTCGCTGTCCACGGCCTGTCCGTATTGACCCCGTCCAGCTCAACCCATTTCTAGAGTAAATTTGGGTCAAGAATGACTTGGGGCCATAGTTTATCTCTCTCAGACGCTTCGCTAGGCTACGAACCTCGATGGTGTCGGCGCCCCTATACTACAACCAGTCCGACAGGCATGACTACGACGATCTGAAGAAGTCGTAGAGATCCTGGTGCTTGTCCTCGATGCCAGAATCTGCCCTGGACTCCTAGTAGTCCGCATTTGAGTTGTCGAGGTTCTCGAGGTGGGCCTCGATGGCCTCGTGGCGAGCCTTGTGCTCGGTCTTGAACCACGAGTCCCATAACTGGGAGTGGATGGAGTAGGCTGGGTCGTGGCGGAGATTTGAGGGAGGAATTCTCGACGGCGGTAGATCTCCCGCCGGCATGTAGGGCCAGACGCGGGAATGGCCGGGACGGGGACGCGGGCCTGGTTGAGATGCCAGCCCACCAATAGGTGCACATTCCGCCACGGGCACAACATCCCTGCATCTGTAAGCTTGTTAGCCACCCCGAGGCTCACATGCAGCTGTCGCCTGTTGGGGAGGTGACCCCGGATAGGGTCAAGACAGGGGAAGACAAAAGGAGTCTCCCTTGTCATATGCCGAGTTATTGTTTATATCGGCCGAGTCATGTAAAAGTCGGCCGAGATAAGAATGACCATGACACCTACGAAAGGAGCGATACCTTATCCGGCCGACGTACGAGTTAAGTCGGCCGAGTAAGTCTGAATAACTTGAATGCAGGTGAAGGCCGAGCCGAGTTATGCGAGACAAGGCCGAATAACATGAAGCTTGCAGGAGAAGGAGGTGCCTATAGTCAAACCCAAGTCACGGGCTAGGAAGAATCTAAACAGAGCCAAGCACAAAGTACAAGGAGCAGAGCAGCAGAAGGGCAGAAGGAGGTCACGGAGGTGACAGTCATGGAGCCCGAGGCGCGCAGGTGGGGTTCTCTGGAACATTGCCGTCGTTAGAAGGGGGACACGGAAAGGAGGCCGCCGAGTTATCATATTGGGACAAGCATATTTCTCGAATATGCTTGCCACGTCAGCCCTAGAGGAACCAAGGCACACCTTTATAAGGGGAGACGCGGGATCCTAAGGGGGGATCGATTCATTCTACGCCGTAAGGCTCGTGTAGTAGATCTCTTCTTCCTGCAAACAGCTCGAGGAGCACTTGTAGTCCTAGAGAAGAGAAATAAAGATCTGCATGTTAACCATTTGAGTGTAGAAATAACTACATCTTCCCTCCCCGGATCCCTCTAGCATCCATTGGCTCCATACTTTAGCCTACCCATGGCATATGCCGTGCCACAACCACGACACCGCCGCTCAAGCGAGGACACGGCGACACGCGCGCCGGTGGAGAGCGGGAGAAGGAGCTGCGGGACGATGAGCGGAAGAAGGACGAGACAGAATGGCGGTGGCGCGATGTCGACCCGTTGTAACACCCCGTCCACTTGGCCCGGGGGTGTCACTCCTGTTAGCTTAATAGGATATCTAGACTAGCCTCACAGACCAACACTAGTCTTTTCTGCGCACTTTGTGCTCACTCATGCGCACCCGGTACCCACTTCCTGGTCGGTCACCCATCCTAAAATTTCTCTAGGCCAAGCACGCTTAACCTTAGAGTTCTTTTCGAATGAGTTTCCGAAAAAAAAGTTGCAACTTATTGGTATGAGTATCCTATCAATTCTATTAAGTCATCTGCTTGGATCTCACACCCGTCCTCATGGTCGTTGCGATAGGGCCTAGACCACTTCTTCCACGACGGTTTCATCGTCCTCGGCAGCCGGTAGCTACGTTGGTCGGTGAGGAGGGAGTTAGCTAGGGTTTTCGATGGAGAGGGGTTTGACCGGCGGTGGATAGGGGAGTGGATGGGAATGACATGGTCCCATTAAGAAGGACTCGGCGGCGGTTCCCCTCTCCATCGGCCATTCACGGCTGGGGCCCATGGAAACGCCGGGAGGATGCGGCAGCTATCCGTCCCACCGCATTTCAGACCCAATTTTGGGTGGTGTTTGCACCAAAACAGACCGCTCTGAGGCTGCTACTCTGTCTGCGGGTGTGCGTTAAGCCGTGGCTTTGGTCCGGTCAAACAAGAATAAACGCGGGCGATCAGTTTGCGGGACGCCTGTTTTGAAGCCCTAAGGCTTTGATAAAGCATTTAGGAGGTCCGTTGTATATGACTTGGTGTCGGAAGTTCTGAACTTTGAATAATTACATCTACATGAAGACATTATTATTTCTATTGCTGCGATGGTTAAAACAAAATGAATCTCACTGTAATGAGCTAATCAACTATATATTTGAGTTAAACAGTCTCTTTGCAACTATGCGATTGATTTTTCCAAATCAACAAAGAGGTGCGCGGAAATGTCCTAGACTTAATTCAAAAGTAAAATAGTTCGTAAAGCTGTTGTTTGAAGATAAGTAGCCAAAGTGTACGGCAAAAATATTCATGTAGAGCATATCAAAATTCTGAACAACAGACTTCAGAACAACTAATCAAAGTAAATATAGCAGGGAATTGAACGTGTCTTTGAGTCAATAGTATTAAATATAACATTGATTTTATCATTAAAATCACTAGCTTGTGAAATAATTGGTGAGGATTGGTGTAGAGGAAACAGATATATTAAAAAAATTAGCATCAATATTTTGAATACATGCAAAAAAGAAATGCATGAGGAAGAGGAAGAGCGCATGGTGGAGGAAAAGAGAAGACATATAAAATAAGCAATGTAACCGGAGGAAAGGAGATAGGAGATTAGCCCATTTGGATTGCTCACGATAGAGAAGAAGAACACGTATGTACATGTTTTTAGAGTTATAAAAAGTTTTATGCATGTACGCAACTTATACTTCAAACTTTAGTTACGTGTCTAAGTTTGTTGTTCTATAGCAACATACAACATTCAGCTAGTTGATATAATACATCACTCCTACATCTAGACTTTTTTTTTCAAAACTTTTAAGAGCTTAAAACATATTGTTCCAAGATTCTCGACTAAACCAGCTGCATGAGCCTATATCCAACGAACCAACAGGGGAAAGAGCTACAATAACAAGAAACACTCGGCATCACATCAACGCAAAGCACGCACCACCACAATGCATCAACTCTGTATAATTTTGGGTCCCACGTTCTCTGGTATGCCACTCTAGAGTGCAGACCTAAAACGTGTAGAAAAGGGTAACGTAGAGAACCAAGAGTTTAGGGCATCTCTAGCGGGAGACCCATTTAAAACATGAAAAGTGTCCGTTTTGGTCTGAAATGGGTCATCTCCGGACAGTTTGGTGCTAATTTTCATGGCAATCCGGGCAGTACCCCTAGCATCACGACCCATTTTAGCCAGACGTGTCTATTTGCAATTTTCTTCTTCTTCTCTATACATTCTTGCCAATGCGGTGGCAGCCCTGTTGCCAATCTTTCGGCCATAACCCGACCGCATGTGCCACCCACCACCTTTTGTTCCCCACTCCCAAAAATGCGACACCTCCTCCTCAATCGCCCCTCTACCCTTCGTCACCCCTCCCAACCCTACCACCACTTCCAGCTCATTTGTGCCCTCTCCTCCTCCTCTCTGCTCCCGGCCTCTGACGTGGACCTCCAAAAGTATGACTCCTACGCGCTCCTTGTCCTTAGCTATGGCGTTGCCACCTATACTACTCCTTCCCCACCGGCGCTAGACGTCGATGTCTGGCCGACAAGAGCAGCAACATGGATACCTTTCTCCCACAAGCAGCATCAACAAGCACGACACCGATGGAAAAGGCATCACGGAGCTGCAGTCGTAGCGCATGTGTCTGACCACCTCCGAGCTTGCCCTAGCCCGCGGTTCCGCGCTCCGCCACGGCCGCCTCCGAGCTCCTTTTGTGCTCGATCTACGCGCTCTGTAGTGGATAAGGAGGAAGGGGAGGGGATGGCGGCGGCTGCCGGAAAGGGGAGAGAACTAGTATTGGGGGCATGTTGGGTTTATTTGGCTGCCAACTGGACAAGGCCAATGGTAGGGAGGACAAACTCGCTGTCCACGGCCTGTCCGTATTGACCCCGTGCAGGTCAACCCATTTCTAGAGTAAATTTGGGTCAAGAATGACTTGGGGCCATAGTTTATCTCTCTCAGACGCTTCGCTAGGCTACCGACAAGATTTAGGTCGTGAATAGAATGCAGCCACAGTTTATCCCTTTGAGGCCTTGTTTGATTCACAGGATTTTTGTAGGAAAAGCATAGGATTCCTATTCCTATAGGAATATGCACCGTAGCACCATTTGATTCAAAGGAATGCATTGAAGGAAATATGAAGGAAACTTTCCTTTGCAACCAGATTCTCATGAAAAACAAGGGAAGGAAAGAATCCAATCTGAGCTCTTTTTTTCAACCCTTTGCGAGGAACGAGGCAGCTCAAAGCTAATGCTTAGTTAACACCACTACAGTATATGTACCTGACACCTGCTGCTGGTTATCTACGCTTATTAATCAAGACAATTCCCGTGCTGGCAGATCAAAGTATAAATTCCTCTATTTTTCCTTTCCTTCATTTCAAACAACCACCAAAGAAGAATTCCCGTGTTCTTAGATCCTATAGTTTTGCACATGCATTCCTACGAAATTCCTCTTCCCCTTCCTATTCCTTTGTTTTGAGATCCTACGAATCAAACAGGACCTGAGTCGTCTCGCTAGGCTAGTTTTTGCGATCCGCGTGTCTCGGGCGGACCGAAACACTTGCCCCGATACAGTACAGCTGCTATCAATGTGAAAGCAAGACTTCCACGCGATCGTTATTGCGCACGACATATCCACATGCTCATGCTCCCACGAAGTTTCCTGCCCCGTGACTTTCAAGCTAGCTCTTGATCATTGCGGCCCTGAATTGGCGCATCCAGTCATGTCAGCTTGCTGGCTGAGTTCATACTTAAAAATTGCGTTGACCCAAGCTCGTAACCGTGTCGCGCTGCACTATAAATGGCCCAAGAGTGAGTGATGCTGATGCAAAAGAAGCAACCGGACACAGACTTCAGAAAAAGTATAGTACTATCAGAATTGGACCGACCGGCCGATCGCCAATTCTCCACCAGCACCACCCATGGCCGGCGGGAGGAACAGGGAGTGGATGCGGAAGCAGATGGCCATGGCCATGGCGACGGCCAGGAAGGAGTCGCCGAGGTGGACGCGCCGCGTGCGCGCCCTGTCTGCGGCGATGCGGCGGCCGGGGAGGAACGGGCTGTCGCGGGCCGATCGCCTCCGGCTCCTGTACGAGAGCGTCGTGTTCCGCCTGCTGTGGGTGCTCGAGACCCTCATCGTCCTCGCCACTCTCTGCTTCTTCTTCCTCCGCTTCGGCTTCCGCTTGTAGCTAATCAACAAAGTTGTAATAACGTGTCAAGTATTCATCCCGTGTACCCCTCACTATAGGAATGGCCAGATGCGCCGACGGCCGTCGGCCACCGCACCGGGCCAGCCCAACTGGCCAGCCCTCGGCGTAGCCAAGCCGTCGGCGTAGCATACACTACACCGACGGTCACCCTCGGCGTAGCGGCGGCCCTCGGCGTAGCTAGCGGACGCGTGGCACATGCCGGCAGCACGGACGACGCGCTAACGGTGCCGTCGGTTAGGCCGACGGCGACCCTCGGCATAGCATACGCCGACGGCCACCCTCGGCGTACCAGAAACGTACGCCGACGGTCACCCTCGGCGTAGCCTTCTCTATTTTTCATATATTTTGTATTTGCATCAATTATTTATATATTTTTTTATTAATTGGATAATTCCGTACCCTCTGAATAGCAGTCTACACGTCCACATGAAATGTCGTTGCGAATCTTCTCACACCCCGAGAAATTTCTATATGTTTATAAGTGTTATTATCGCATGTGGTTCTCAATAGCACTCACCACGACCACATGAAGTGCTTGCATGTGTCCCTCCTCGCATGCATGCGCTCTAACCTAGAGGCAAAGGTTCCGGGCCCGTATAAGGGTGGAATCTCCCCGTCGAGGTGAAACCGGGTAGGATAGTGCCCCAACTTGTGAACCAACATGGTTTGACATCACCCTATGACCTAAACAAACACAAAACAAGAGAGAGCTACGCCGGGCTACCCCTGTCAGAGGAACGTCTAGGGGGGTAGACGATCCGAGTGTGCACAGAGATCAGGGTTTCGCCGGAGGAAGACCACGAGAACATCGGAATGAGATAAAAACTTCCATGTGCCCCTAGCATATGTGTGTGTGGGTGTGGTTAGAGGTTGGTATATATAGGTTCTTGCATGTGTCCCCCCTCGCATGCATGCGCTCTAACCTAGAGGCGAAGGTTAGGACCCGTATGAGGTGGAATCTCCTGTCGAGGTGAAACCGGGTAGGATAGTGCCCCAACTTGTGAGCCAACATGGTTTGACATCACCCTATGACCTAAACAAACACAAAACAAGAGAGAGCTACTCCGGGCTACCCCTGTCAGAGGAACGTCTAGGGGGGTAGACGATCCGAGTGTGCACAGAGATCGTGGTTTCACGAGGAAGACCACGAGAACATCGGAATGAGATGAAAACTTGCATGTGCCCCTAGCATATGTGTGTGTGGGTGTGGTTAGAGGTTGGTATATATAGGTGCTTGAATGTGTCCCCCGTCGCATGCATGCGATCTAACATAGAGGCGAAGGTTACGGACCCGTGTGAGGGTGGAATCTCCCCGTCGAGGTGAAACCGGGTAGGATAGTGCCCCAACTTGTGAGCCAACATGGTTTGACATCACCCTATGACCTAAACAAACACAAAACAAGAGAGAGCTACGCTGGCTACCCTGTCGAGGAACGTCTAGGGGGTGAGCGATCCAGTGTGCACAGAGATCGTGGTTTCACGAGGAAGACCACGAGAACATCGGAATGAGATGAAAACTTGCATGTGCCCCTAACATATGTGTGTGTGGGTGTGGTTAGAGGTTGGTATATATAGGTGCTTGCATGTGTCCCCCCTCACATGCATGCGCTCTAACCTAGAGGCGAAGGTTCGGACCAGTATGAGGTGGAATCTCCCGTCGAGGTGAAACCGGTAGGATAGTGACCCAACTTGTGAGCCAACATGGTTTGACATCACCCTATGACCTAAACAAACACAAAACAAGAGAGAGCTACGCTGGCTACCCGTCGGAGGAACGTCTAGGGGGGTAGACGATCCGAGTGTGCAGAGATCAGGGTTTCGCCGGAGGAAGACCACGAGAACATCGGAATGAGATGAAAACTTGCATGTGCCCCTAGCATATGTGTGTGTGGGTGTGGTTAGAGGTTGGTATATATAGGTGCTTGCATGTGTCCCCCCTCGCATGCATGCGCTCTAACCTAGAGGCGAAGGTTCCGGACCCGTATGAGGGTGGAATCTCCCCGTCGAGGTGAAACCGGGTAGGATAGTGCCCCAACTTGTGAGCCAACATGGTTTGACATCACCCTATGACCTAAACAAACACAAAACAAGAGAGAGCTACGCCGGGCTACCCCTGTCAGAGGAACGTCTAGGGGGTTGACGATCCGAGTGTGCAGAGATCGTGGTTTCACGAGGAAGACCACGAGAACATCGGAATGAGATGAAAACTTGCATGTGCCCCTAGCATATGTGTGTGTGGGTGTGGTTAGATGTTGGTATATATAGGTGCTTGCATGTGTCCCTCCTCGCATGCATGCGCTCTAACCTAGAAGCGAAGGTTCCGGACCTGTATAAGGTGGAATCTCCCCGTCGAGGTGAAACCAGGTAGGATAGTGCCCCAACTTGTGAACCAACATGGTTTTACATCACCCTATGACCTAAAAAAACACAAAACAAGAGAGAGCTACGCCGGGCTACCCCTGTGAGAGGAACGTCTAGGGGGGTAGATGATCCGAGTGTGCACAGATTAGGGTTTCGCCGGAGGAAGACCATGAGAACATCTGAATCAGATGAAAACTTGCATGTGTCCCTAGCATATGTGTGTGAGTGTGGTGAGAGGTTGGTATAGGTGCTTGCATGTGTCCCCCCTCGCATGCATGCGCTCTAACCTAGATGAAGGTTAGGACCGTATGAGGTGGAATCACCCGTCGAGGTGAAACCGGATAGGATAGTGCCCCAACTTGTGAGCCAACATGGTTTGACATCACCCTATGACCTAAACAAACACAAAACAAGAGAGAGAGAGCTACTGGCTACCCCTGTCGGAGGAACGTCTAGGGGTAGACAATCCGAGTGTGCAGAGATCGAGGTTTCACGAGGAAGACCACGAGAACATCGATATGAGATGAAAACTTGCATGTGCCCCTAGCATATGTGTGTGTGGGTGTGATTAGAGGTTGGTATATATAGGTGCTTGCATGTGTCCCCCCTCGCATGCATGCGCTCTAACCTAGAGGCGAAGGTTAGGACCGTATGAGGGTGGAATCTCCCGTCGAGGTGAAGCCGGGTAGGATAGTGCCCCAACTTGTGAGCCAACATGGTTTTACATCACCCTATGACCTAAACAAACACAAAACAAGAGAGAGCTACGCCGGGCTACCCCTGTCAGAGGAACGTCTAGGGGGGTAGACGATCCGAGTGTGCACAGATCAGGGTTTCGCCGGAGGAAGACCACGAGAACATCGGAATGAGATGAAAACTTGCATGTGCCCCTAGCATATGTGTGTGTGGGTGTGGTTAGAGGTTGGTATATATAGGTGCTTGCATGTGTCCCCCCTCGCATGCATGTGCTCTAACCTAGAGGCGAAGGTTAGGACCGTATGAGGTGGAATCTCCCGTCGAGGTGAAACCGGGTAGGATAGTGCCCCAACTTGTGAGCCAACATGGTTTGACATCACCCTATGACCTAAACAAACACAAAACAAGAGAGAGCTACGTGGCTACCCCTGTCGGAGGAACGTCTAGGGGTAGGCAGTCCGAGTGTGCACAGAGATCGTGGTTTCACGGGAAGACCACGAGAACATCGGAATGAGATGAAAACTTGCATGTGCCCCTAGCATATATGTGTGTGGGTGTGGTTAGAGGTTGGTATATATAGGTGCTTGCATGTGTCCCCCCTCGCATGCATGCGCTCTAACCTAGAGGAAGGTTAGGACCCGTATAAGGGTGGAATCTCCCCGTCGAGGTGAAACCCGGTAGGATAGTGACCCAACTTGTGAGCCAACATGGTTTGACATCACCCTATGACCTAAACAAACACAAAACAAGAGAGAGCTACGCCGGGCTATCCCTGTCAGAGGAACGTCTAGGGGTAGACGATCCGAGTGTCTTGAGAGATCGTGGTTTCACGAGGAAGACCACGAGAACATCGGAATGAGATGAAAACTTGCATGTGCCCCTAGCATATGTGTGTGTGGGTGTGGTTAGAGGTTGGTATATATAGGTGCTTGCATGTGTCCCCCCTCGCATGCATGCGCTCTAACCTAGAGGCGAAGGTTCCGGACACGTATGAGGGTGGAATCTCCCCGTCGAGGTGAAACCGGGTAGGATAGTGACCCAACTTGTGAGCCAACATGGTTTGACATCATCCTATGACCTAAACAAACACAAAACAAGAGAGAGCTACGCCGGGCTACCCCTGTCAGAGGAACGTCTAGGGGGGTAGACGATCCGAGTGTGCACGAGATCGTGGTTTACTTTGAGGAAGACCACGAGAACATCGGAATGAGATGAAAACTTGCATGTGCCCCTAGCATATGTGTGTGTGGGTGTGGTTAGAGGTTGGTATATATAGGTGCTTGCATGTGTCCCCCCTCGCATGCATGCGCTCTAACCTAGAGGCGAAGGTTCCGGACCCGTATGAGGGTGGAATCTCCCCGTCGAGGTGAAACCGGGTAGGATAGTGCCCCAACTTATGAGCCAACATGGTTTGACATCACCCTATGACCTAAACAAACACAAAACAAGAGAGAGCTACGCCGGGCTACCCCTGTCAGAGGAACGTCTAGGGGGGTAGACGATCCGAGTGTCTACCCCTGTCGAAATTTTTGGCTAGATTTTACATGTATCTATAAATTAGGTCCTACACATGTGTATCTAAATGAATTTATTATTTTTTGATATGTTTTAGTCTCTACATATATGTGCATTTAATAAAAAAAATTGCCCTAGCTACGCCGACGGCTGCCCTCGGTGTACGCCTGGCCGTCGGCGTAGCATCACCGTTTTTTTTGACCCGCGGCCCACCCCGGGCCACTCGTTCCCATCACCCCAATCCCTCCCCATCCCGCTCCCCATCTCCTGCCTCCCAACCCTTCCCAAGCCCGACCACACGCCGCGGTCCCGAGCTCGGGCCGCCTTGACCCCTCTCTCCCTCCATGAGCCCTCCCCACTTCCCCACCCCGGCCCTCCCCACCCCCTCACTGCCGGTCCCAGGCTCGGGCCGCCGCCATGTCGTCCCTCCCCACCTCCCTCACTTCCCCACCCCACCACCCCGCCCACCACCCCCACTTCCACTGCCGCCACCACCCCAAGACACCGCCACCCTCCCCACTTTCCCTCACCGCCACCACCCCAAGACTTCCCCCACCCCACCCCAACCTTTGCTGGCCACCACCCCCAGTACCCCTCCCCCACCCCTCCCTCCATTGGTTAGTTTTTTTTTAAATTTGTTCTTGTTTTTATTTTAGTTTGTAGTAGTTTGTAGTTTTAGTTTTAGTTTTAGTTTGTACTAATTGTAGTTTGTGGTTTTAGTTTGTAATAGTAGTTTGAAGTAGTAGTTTGTAGTAGTAGTTTATAGTTTGTAGTATGTAGTTTTTCTTATGTACTAGTAGTTTGTAGTAGTAGGTTGTAGTATCTAGATGAAATAGATGAAATTTGCAGTAGTAGGTTGTAGTATCTAGTAGTAGGTTGTAGCAGTAGTTTATAGTTTGTATGTAGTTTTTCTTATGTACAATAGTTCATGTTTACTAAAATAGATGAAATTTGCTAAATATATGTTGTATATGGTATGTTGTTTGTAGTTACCGGAGGGTGAGCGTGGGGAGTGTTTCGACGACTGGTCCCGGATCATCTTCTACGATTTGATCACGCTTCGAGGGTGAGAATCCATTCGCCTCTCTTGTACGTAGGTTTATTTTCGTGTCTAGATCACCAAGTATGTCGCGTCACCTAGGCGTCATCTCGACCGTAAGCGTTACGCGACTTAATATGCATTAGTGGTCTCGCATATTTTGGACCGTAACGCTTATGGCTTTTATCGGGCAGTCGGCGGATTCGTAGTTGGGTTTGGTTCTCCCTGGCTCTACCTCGATTCGAGACAGGATTTCGGTGGCGCCTCCTCGTTGTTCTCCGGATGCACATCCTCTTGGCTTTTTGTCGAGACGTGTATCGGGAGGCAGCGGGAGGTGCTTCTTAAATTTGCTGGATCGGGGTAGAACCAGGGAGAACTTACCCAATCTACGGATCCTGGCATAGTTAGGACCCTCTTTTCCTATTGGACATGTAGGTTGATGAATGCGTAAAAATATGAAGCATTTAATCTCCTGTTTGATATAAAATGTGATATTTGTTGTTTGTCTCCCAACAAAGCAGAAGAGGATGGCTGATAATGGGTGGATGTATAGTGGCGTATTAGTGTGACTAATAAAAGCAGACGATTAGTACGGAACACTCATTTGTTAGTGAATGAGTTAGCGCGTGGTTCAAGGCAATTGTTCGGGCACTTTGTACCTGCGCTCATTGCACTAAGCGTCATCGTCAGGAAAGGATGACATGTACAAACACCTTCGCAATATGGGTACATGTCTAACTATGTCACAAGTCGACTTTGCTCGGTACGACGTGTGAGAGGTGATGTGATGCGTCGGCTCAATGGCAATGAGCACGATGGGATTAGAAACATGCTAGATGATCTTATCGATGCCGACCAGCCAATTCGCCACCTCCACGGGAGGAATCATCGAATCGGAGGAACGCTAGAACCGGAGGAACCGGAGCCAACCGCGAAGGCCTTCCTTGATATGATGGCCGCGGCTAAGAGGCCTCTGTACGAGGGTGCAAAGATTTCTCAGCTCGATGCCATCTCTCAGTGTCTAGCCGACAAGTGCCAGTACTCCGCCACCCGTTCTCACTTTGAAGCTAATCCGAGAACATGTGGTAACATGTTGCCCGAAGGGCATTGTCTTCCCAAAACCTTTCACGAAACGAAGAAACTCATGAAGGATCTCAACATGGATTATGAAAAGATAGATTGTTGTCCAAAAGGCTGCCTTTTGTTTTGGAAACAGTTTGAGGGTGACAAGTACTGCTCCATTTGTAAGGCCTCTAGATATGAAGAGATAAAGGGAAGGATGGTCGGGGTGAGGCGGTCGAAGGTCGCTAAGAAGATACTTGGTATCTCCCATTCATAAAAAGAATCCAGCGGCTTTACTTGAGCGAGGAGAGCCAAAGCAGATGACGTGGCACAAGAAGGGAAAAGATACGAGGGCGGCACGGACGGAAGAAGATGGGACATCCATCTAATGGTAAGGCATGGAAGAACTTCGATGACAAATACCCCCGGTGGGCAGAAGAGGCTTGGAATGTTAGAATTGCGATAGCAACAGATGGCTTCAACCCATATGGTATGTCGACGGCCTCGTATAGCTGCTGGCCGGTGTATGTTATTCCGCTCAATCTCCCTCCCGGAGTATTAATGCAACGGAAGACCATGTTTTTTATGTGATAATTCCAGGACCCGAGTATCCGGGGAAGAACTTGAGTGTCTACATGTAGCCGATTGTGGATGATTTGAACCACTCTTGGATACACGGGACATTGACATACGACCGAGCATCAAAGAGAAACTTTTTGATGAAAGTTTGGTTGCAGTATACTATGCATGACATGCCCGGATACGCCCTAACGTGCGGATGGTGTACGGTGGTAAGTGGCCATGCCGGTGTGCACCGACTTGAGTTCCTTTGGCTAAAGTCGGGTCGCAAATATGTTGCGTTTGACACGAATCGTGATTACCAAAAGAAATCATTCGTTTAGAGAAGATAGAAAGAACTTCAAGAAGGGCAAAGTTGTGCATGAAGTAAAGAGGTACCAAAGTTCGAGGTGCGATTGTTGATGCCGAGATCGTGCTCTCGTGCCCTGGCGCCGGACAGCCATCAATTTGCGGGATATGGTGTAACGCATAATTGGACTCACGTGGCAGCCTTAACGAATCTCGTATTACAAGGACCTCGAACTTCCCCATAACATCGATGTGATGCACACCGAAAAGAATGTCGGGAGTCCTTTTTCACACATCCTGAACATTCCTGAAGTCAAAGGATAATGTCAAGGCTAGAGTTGATGTTGAGAAGCTTTGTGATAGGAAGAGATTACACATGCAGCCTCCTCTGTCTCGAAAGAATTGGTTCAAGCGCATGCCTACTACTGCCTTGATAATGTCCAAAAGAAGGAGTCATTTAGGTGGCTCAAATCGTCGTGATGTTCACGCGGTTATTGTTCGAATATAAGTAAGGAGTCAATCTTTTTGGGACAAGTCAATCGCTCAAGAGTCACGACTATCATATATGGATTGAGCGGTGATGCGGTGATGGTTCGAGGTATCTCCCGAAAAAGTATGGCGAGTGCTTGCGGAGTTGAGCCATTTCTTCCGCACCCTACTGCTAAGCGATATGTCCTCCGGTGATTGAGAAGCTGCAAGTTCAGTGTCGAGTTGCTATGCAATTTGGAGATGATCTTTCCGCCAGCTTCTTTACTCGATGGCACATCTCATTGTGCACCTCATGAGCGAGGCACTATATTGGGGCGGTGCAATTTCGTTGGCAATTTTGTATTGAGAGAGAGTTTAAGTATATTCGAAGATAACGGAAACAAAGCCAAGATTGAAGCATGCATAGCTGAAGCAACATGCCTTCTGGAGATGGCGAGCCATGACAACCCTCTTGGCCGATGATGTTCCCACTATGCATAACCCGGTCTCTCGTTACAATGTCGACCTGCCCAAGAATGACCCCAATCTCGAACTATTCCAATTTCCCGGTGGCAAGGCCGGTAAAGGACTAAAATATAGGTTGCCGAAGGAAGAGAAGGATTGCATAATGCTCTATGTGCTTATGAACATGAAGGAAGTGGTCGATTTCATTAGGTAAAATGGTGAACACCCTATTTCTCTATGCAGCTAGTAACTCAGTCTCCGTCTAATGCTTATTTTCTCCTTCTTAGCGATTTCACGGATGAACGGTGGCCGGGACCGACTGATCCCTCTCCCATAGAGTTGGACACTCTACTGAAAGAGGGTGCTCCCGGAAATAAAAAAACTTTGTGTCCTGGTTTATGGAAAAAGTAATTTCTAACCTGTCCCTCTTACCTTGCAATATGTGACTTGTCGCTCTTATTCCACGTAACTCTTGAGCAACAAATTCCTCTTGTACCGTAGGGAGCTGATCCCAACGTTGAGATGTCGATGAGCTGAAATGTGTTTCCCAAGGTTGTACAGTGTCGTCATGAAGTATGAGAAGTATGATGTGAATGGGTTTCGCTTCCATACGAGAGCCACCGAAAAGGACCGAATGCAAAAGGTAAATCTTGGGGTGTTCACCAAAGGAGCCGATTCCCTTGATTACTACGGAAGGTTAGAGAATGTATACGAGCTGACCTTCAATCATACGAATGTCGAACTCAATCTTGTTGTGTTCAAGTGCCACTGGTTTGACCCAAGGGTGGACGAGAAGTACCCTTCCATTGGGTTAGTTGAAGTTAGGCCTTCAACCACCTATAGCGGAGCCGACGTCTTTGTTGTTGCTCACCAAGCCAACCAAGTTTATTATTTGCCCTACCCATGCCAGAAAGCGGAACTCCAGGGCTGGGAAGTCGTGTTCCAGGTATCGCCACATGGTAACCTACCGATTCCCTCCGAGGACGATTACAACAACATTAACCCTTTAACGTACGAGGGAATTTTCTATCAAGAGCAAGAGGACTTCGGACACTTTGATTTAGAACCGGTTGATCTTGAGGATCTTGGGAATGATGTAGAAACTCGGGGTGAGTCAGTGGTGAATCTACATGACATAAGTATGCTCGAGAAGCTCCATATAGAGAATGACAACGATGATGAGCCTACACCCTTCGATGAGAATCCAGATTTCTACTCAAAAGATAGTGATAGTGAGAATGAGAATGAGAATGAGAATGAGAATGAGAATGAAAATGATAGTGAGTATTTTATTTTTTAATGCATTTTATTTTGTCTTTGTGCTTAACTGTTTTCTTAATTGCATTATGCCTTTATTCTTTGTGTATACATTTTATTATGTCTTTGTGCTTAACTGTTTTCTCTTACTTAATGCAGGTGATTGAACAATATGAGCAGCGGCAAGGCAACCAGTTCGTCCTTGCTTAATGCGCTGAAGCAGCGCAAGAAAAGTGCTACACGGAGTGGGAGACAGCCAAATCCCAATCCGCGTTACCCCGATCTTGCTCCCCTGTTGGCGGAGGGGTCGAGGCCGAGGTCGAGGAGGACGAGGACGAGGTGCCACGGGAGGAGGCGTGGACTTTGACCCACCACCCTCCGCCAGCGGCGTGGCTCTGAGTTGTTCTGACAGAGCAGCCTTCGGGGCCGAGGAGGCGAGTCCGAGAGGAGGCAGAGTCTGAGAGGGAGGCGAGGACCGAGAGGGAGGCGGGGACCGATCTGAGGCGGACACTAGCCCGAGTTGGTGGGGCCAAGAAATTGCGGAATCGTGGGGAATCGGGAGTCCCTGACGAGAAGTTTGAGCCTAGGACTCAGGAGGCGAAAGCCCTTATTATTCCAGATGGCCTTGAGTAAGTGTACTAATTTGGCAATTTAAAACATTTTGTTTCATGTTGGTCATAAATAATTATTGTGTACTAACGTTTATTATTGTGCAGCAATTGGACATTTCCTCCGGGGACGAAGCCTCGCCTTCCTAACAGCCTTGTTGGAGCTCTGATTAGGAAGTTCTGGCCGGGCTATCACATTACCCACGAGGGTGGCAGGAAGCTAGCTACCACTTGGGCGGACTACAAGACTACCCGTGTCCCGGGATTTCCGACAGCTGCTGATGCTGTCATCACCAAGTTTTGGGTAAGGCATATTTCTCGAGTTATGTTCATACTTGATGACCCCACCGTGCTAACTCATGACTCTTATGCATGATTGAAGTGCTTTTACCGTGTGGCCGAGGAGGACCAGGAGAAGGCGCAGAGGACTTTGCTTGGGGCTTGTGTGAAGTTGACCCCCCAGGTGTGGTACAACCAGAAGGTCACGGCCGCTAGCCACTTCTGGGCTGACAGGCGTGAGGGTCGAAGGAAGACATTGTCGGTAGGAACCCTAATCCTGAGTACTCGATGGCCTTGTAAGAGTACATGTCGGTGAGTAAAATGTCAATGAGATTCTACATTGCTTCTAAGTTGCCATTGCATTTTCCGGAGTTGAGTATTGCATTTTCAGTTATCCCGATTGGAGCCGCATCGACTCGCATGGGAGGAGCTGGTTAGGATGAGGTGGCTCGAGAGAAGACGAGGAGTTTGCAGCCTTGTCGGCGGGCAGCGGATAACCGAGGCGATGGTGGAACGCAGCGGGAAACCGCAACTTTGACCGCTTCAAGGGAAGGTGGTACGATATACATGGAACGACCTGCGTGCATTTCGCTTATGTTTGTACTTCATATGCATAATATTTTCTTTTCGCGATACAGTGGCCGAGGCACAACCCGGGAGGTGATTCATGACGCCGTCTATGAGATGATGCGCTAAAGAAGCCCAATTACTCGGAGCCTCAACCCTCGTTGCCCGTGTACCGGCCTTGCCGACGACTTGGGGAACTACAAGACGATGGTGAAGGCTCGTCACCCCATGTGGATGACCCCATTCACGCGGAGATCGACGAGGAGTCGTTGGTCCTGTCGGGCACGGATTGCAGCATGGACGCCTCAAGATTCTGAATAAGAAGGTCAAGCCTACCCTCGGACGAGCTTCAGCCGTCTCAAGGCTACCTACCCGACGGCCCCTATCCGCCTCGTGGCCTCGTCGCTCCGAGGATGTAAGTTTTCTCGTTTTCATCATCTTTATGACTTTTGTTCCTGCATGGCTAACCGCTGAGATTCCTTGTATTTGAAATTGTAGCCTGAGTTAGACGCGCCTCTGCCTTATGAGGAATATCAGTGGCCTTTCGGCGATCGAGGCGAATGCGATCTACATGCAATACGTAAATGTAAGTCCGAACCTTTATTTTTGCAAAAGATACAAGTCCCACTTCCCCGTTTGTTGTACTACGGCGACTTCTAAACTATCTTGCAGGCCATGATGGTGAATATTCAAACTGGCGAATAGAGATTTAGGGCCCGTGCCTCCCATGCCAGTCCGATGCCATTTTGGCAATCGAAGAAAAGCTTCGCTAGGACCTACTACGCATCGACACCGTAAGTTCTTTGCGAACCCACCTGGTTATCGCTTTACTTTGCCTCGCAAGTTGCTAACATGTAGGCAACATGTAGGAACGGAGCTTCGGGAACCGCACTTTGGCCACGCCTCGCCGGATGGGCGTCGATCACACCGCTTCATGATGATGGTCCATCTCCGCCATTCTGCAGTGGTTCTCCGAGCTTCACACTTCTCCTACTCCCTCGCCAGTGGCTCTTCGCTGCTTCTCTTGGACGCAACCCTCGGCAGAGGTCGCCACTTTTCACCGGGAGATCTCGGGTACACCCGTCTCCTCGAGTTGTAGGGATGTGTGATGATGTCGATGATCTTGTATGACTAATGTATGGATGATCTTGTATGGTGATGTTGATACATGTGTGGCTGTATGGATGATGTATGACTAATGTGTGGAATATATATTGCATGGATGTATGGATGATGTATGGCTGTATGGATGTATGCATGGATGATGTATGGATGTATGCATGGATGATGTATGGCTCTTTGTGAGTGCTGCTGAGAAAAATTCAAAAAAAACTGTGTATGTGATACCGACGGCAATGCCTCGGCGTAGCCCTCGCCATGTGCCATATGGTCGGGCTACACCGAAACGCTTGGCGTAGCACTGCTCCCTACGCCGAGGCAGGTCGTCGGCCTAGAGCCAGCCACCGAAGGCTCGAGCGGTGGACACGCGTCCACATACGCCGAGGCGTCGGCGTAGCCCCTCCGGGAGGCCCAGCGTGCGTGGCCACCATACGCCGAGGGTACGGCCGTCGGCGTATCTGATGCCGTTAGCGGGCAAATCTAACGGCAGCGCCGCCGGCAACCGTTACACCGACGGGCCCGCCTCGGCCGTCGGCGTAGATCTACGCCGACGGTTTTCCGCTACGCCGACG
Organism: Avena longiglumis; assembly: GCA_030063025.1. NCBI lineage: Eukaryota > Viridiplantae > Streptophyta > Magnoliopsida > Poales > Poaceae > Avena > Avena longiglumis. The sequence continues at coordinate 559,845,064 of CP125974.1, forward strand.
GCCGTTTTTGCTCCGCCGAGGGAGACCTTCGCCGAGGGGGCTACGCGAAGGCAGCCCTCGGCGTAGCGTATGCCGACGACAATGCTGGCTACGCCGAGGGCTTTTAGCCGTCGGCGTAGCCGTCATCTTGTAGTGCCTCCTCCTTCTCTTTCCACAAGATGGCGAGGCGCCCCTCCAATCCTGACCGAGCCGAAGCCCTCTCCGGCGGCTTCGCCACTGGGGAGTGGCGGAGGCGAGGTCCCCCTTGTAGTATAGGTAGTCTAGGGTCTTGGCTTCTTGCCATAGGTGTCGTAGGTCTAGGGTCTGTGTGTGCCTCCATGGCGTTTGGCGTCATGCCGTTCTGCCTGTCCCCTCCGGTGATCCTGCACGTCGCCGGCAGGCCGTCTTCACAGTGGTCCGGCGAGTTCCGGTGGGTGGAAAGCGCCGTCGCCTCTGTTGTGGACGGAGGCTCTCGGAATAAGTGCTTTCGCCTCTAGATCTGGCTGCTGCGCGTCTCTCTTCTTCCCCCGGCCGGCCTTGGTGGCGAGGGGTGGGAGGAGGAAGAGGCGAGGGTCGCTAGGTTCGGAAGGCGGTGGGGATGCTGGGCGCGGGATCGTTCTGGCCCGATCTGGCGTCAGTCGGAGGAGAGGTTCCTTGCTGCGGTGCTCTGGTGGTCAGAGGCGGTCGCGACGGTCTTCCTCAACGCCGACAGCCCCCTGCATAAGGTCAGTTGGTTTGGTTCGCGACGGACTTCTGTGTGCTCTCACCACTCCTCTCTGGCCGGCCGTGGCGGCGAGGGGAGTAGGGTGGGTGAGACCTTGCGGAGGCCTGTTGCTGCACCAACCTCGCAGCGCAATCGAGCTCATCACGCGGCGGCTACGTTCGGTCCCGCGATCTGTGGCCGTAAGGAAGGCCTTCTTGGACGCCTGAGATGCGTCCTCTCAACCTCCAGGATGGAGGCCTCTTCTCGAGCTCTGCACCGGCGTTCAACGCTCCTTCGTTGCCAAGTGGTTTGTCCCCGGCGATGGAAGGGTGGCCGGAGCAGGAGTCTCGTCGTCGGTGGTGGAGAGCAGGGACCTGATTGCTTTTTCTCTATTTCTTCTGGGGTCCTTCTTGTAATTTTGCAGGACTTTGCTTTATTTTCTGCTTTGTTCAAAGTCCTGCATGTAATCGTGTACCCACCGCTTGGAAATTAATGATGCTGCGTCGGGGTCCTTCGAGACCCCTCTTTTGTTCAAAAAAAAACGTGTCAAGTATTCAAAACATTTCCCGTTTGCTCCAAGCCTGATTGTAAATTACTACGTACTCTTGATCCGGAAAAATGACGAACACGTATGCATACACCTAAAACACGATCTAGATGTGCTTTTCCCATTTGCTTCAACGATTGTAAATTACTACTCTCTTTGGTCTGAAGAAAAATACCGAATGTATCTATGTACTAGTCTTCAAAACTTTTCCCATTTCCTCCAATGACTGTAAATTACTATTCCCTCCATCCGGAAAATATGTCGAATGTATCTTTATGCCAGAATGCGTCTAGATATATGCCAGAATGCATCTAGATGTGCTCGTCCTTGCTGAGACCGATTGCGGTGGCCACTCCACCCAACGGCCACCCCCCTTCCCCCGAATAAAAACAATGCACAAAAAAGGAAAAAACAAGAAATATTACAATAATTATACAAATATACTAAAGTACGACATTGTTCCATGTCCAAAATGTGCACACACAAAAAACACCCTAGTGGGTGGCCGTAGCTTGGTAGTGTGGCGGCGGGGTGATGCCAATGTCGTTGTCGGCTGTCCCTTGTCCTACAGCGTGACACGGGAGGCCTACTCGTCGTCGTCGGGGATCTTGTGAAGGGTTTCGCGGCATAGTAAATCAAAAAATTTCTACGGATGCGAACAGAGGGAAGCCAAGATCTAATCTAGAAGATGCAATCAACAAGAGAGATTGGATTAGATCTTCATACCCTTGAAGATTCGCACAACGGAACGTTCGTCGGAACGTGGGTGATGTAGTCGTACTCGCTCCTCCTCCTCGCGATCCGATCCAATCTAGCACCACAAGTGGCGGTGCCTCCGTGAGATGCACACGTGTAGCACCTCGACGTCTCCTCCTTCCTTGGTCCAGCAAGTATGGTGGAGAGATGGGTTAGATCTACAACGCGATGGCGCGGTGCAATTGGTGGAGAGTTTCTGCAGCAGGACTTCGCCTACACGCAGTCGGGAGGGAGAGAGAGAGGAGGGCAGCAGGGCGACTGGCTTGAGGGGAAGGTGTGTGGGGGTGGTGCGCCCCCAGCCCTCTTTATATAGAGGGGTGGGCGGCAGCCCTAGCCCCTCCCCCAAGTCCAAAACCGGCGGCCAAGGAGGAAGAGTGGGGGGCAAGGAACCCCCCCTTCTAGAAGGTCCAATTAGGGTTTATCCCTTCTTGGCCGGCTGGGCCCTATGGGGCCTTGTGCCCCTGGCCCAATGCGGCCAAGGCACTCCCTCATAGGCCCATGCCCCCTCCCGGAAGGTGGGGCCACGTTGGTCCCTTTTGGAAGGTTCTAGAAGCTTCCGGTACAATACCGATTAACCCGGAACAATTCCGAACTCCAAAAACTGCACTGCCTTATATGAATCTTATTCTCCGGACCACTCCGGAACCTCTCGTGATGTCCCGGATCCCATCCGAGACTCCGAACAAAAACTCATAAACCAATTATCCAATCTATCCTAGCGTCGAGACACGTTAAGTGTGTGACCCTTTGGGTTCGAGAATATGCAGACATGATCTTCTATCAATAATCAACAAGGTCTGAAACCCATATTGACTCCCACATTCATCGATGATCATATCGGATGAACCACGATGCCGAGATTCAATCAATCCCATACATATATTCCCTTCGTCGCGATATTTTACTTGCGAGATTTGATTGTCGATCATCATACCTAGTTCAATCTTGTTCACAGAAGTACTTTACTCATTCCGTAATCCGATATCACTTTGTGATTAACTCCTTAACCACATGCTTGCAAGCGGTGTTGATATCGATTAAGTGGGCCCAAGTATATCTCTCCGACTTGGGAGGAAAAATCCCATCTCGATACATACAACCCAATGATACTTTCCGATCACCGAGAGACACCTTTATGATCACCTCTCATAGGATGACGTTTGATGACCTCAAAGCTTTCTTCCGATACCGGGAGTTGTATTATCTCATGGTCTAAGGAATACAATATTTGACATAAGAAAAGCTTCGCAAAGATGAACACGATGACACGATCTAATTGCTTCGCTTAGTTTGTCATCCATCATATCATTCTCCCAATGATATGATCTCATTATTAATCGACAACTCATGTCCATGGTTAGGAAACCTTAACCATCATTAATCAATGAGCTAGTCCATAGAGGCGTACTAGGGACACGGTGTTGTTCACAAACCACACAAGTATTAAAGTTTCCGCTTAATACAATTCTAGCATGGAATATAAACATTATCATGAACAAGATTTATAATAATAACATCTTTATTATTGCCTTTAGGGCATAATTCCAACAGTCTCCCACTTGCACTAGAGTTAGTAATCTAGTTTACATTTAGCAACAATCTCACACCCATGGCACTGAGGTGCTGATCATGTTTTACACGTGGAAGAGGTTTAGTCAATGGATCTGCGACATTCAGATCTGTATGTACTTTGCTAATCTTCAGATCTCCATCTGCTATATAATCTCAGATTATATGAAACTTGAGGTTGATATGCTTGGTCTTTGGATGATATCTTGGTTCCTTAGCGAGTGCTATGGCGCCAGTGTTGTCACACAATATCTCGAGTGGGTCCAATGCACTTGGAACCACGCCAAGCTCAGTGATGAAGTTCCTGATCCAAACTCCTTCACTTGACGCTTCTGCAGCAGCCATGTATTCCGCTTCTACTGTAGATCCCGCGATCACGCTTTGCTTGCAGCTTCTCCAGCTCATAGCTCCTCCATTCAAAATATACACGTATCATGTCTGAGATTTAGAATCATCCTTGTCGGTGTCAAAACTAGCGTCGACGTAACCTTTTACGACGAGCTGTTCATCACCCCCATAGACTAAGAACATTTCTTTAGTCCTATTTAGGTACTTTAGGATGTTCTTCACGGCTGTCCAGTGTTCCACTCCTGGATCACTTTGATATCTGCTCGTCAAACTAAGAGCATTGGACACATCCGGTCTAGTACACAGCATGGCATACATGATAGAACCTATGGCCGAGGCATAAGGCACTTTGCTCATAGCTTCCCTATCATTTACAGAATGGACACCGAGCCTTGCTCAATATCTTACCTGACAACATAGGCACTGAACCTTTCTTTGCCTTATCCATTCTGAACCTTTTCAGAACTTTGTCTAGGTATGTACTCTGGCTTAAAGCTATGAGGCGTCTTTGTCTATCTCTATAGATTTTGATGTCCAATATATAAGCAGCTTCACCTAGGTCTTTCATTGAAAAACACTTGTTCAAATAACTCTTCACATCGTTAAGCATGTTAATGTCATTTCCAATAATCAATATGTCATCCACATATAGTACCAGAAATGTCACCGAGCTCCCACTCACTTTCTTGTAGATGCAAGCTTCGTAGCAATTTGGAACAAATCCAAAGCTCTTGATCACTTGATCAAAACGAAGGTTCCAACTCCGAGATGCTTGCTTCAGTCCAAATGGAACGCTGAAGTTTGCATACTTTATCAGCATCCTTAGGATCGACAAAACCTTTGGGTTGCATCATATACAACTCTTCATCAATGTTGCCATTGAGGAACGCAGTCTTGACATCCATCTGCCATATTTCATAATCATGAAACGCAGCAATTGTTAATAAAATCTGAATGGACTTAAACATCGCTACGGGAGAGAAAGTCTCATCGTAGTCAACACCTTGAACTTGTCGAAAATCTTTCGCGACAAGCCGTGCTTTATAGACGGTAATATTACCATCTGCGTCTGTTTTCTTCTTGAAGATCCATTTGCACTCAACGGCCTTTCGGTCGCTAGGAGGGTCCACCAAAGTCCATACTTGGTTTTCGCTCATGGATCCCAATTCGGATTTCATGGCTTCTAGCCATTTCTCAGAGTCTGGGCTCATCATCGCTTCCTCATAGTTCGTAGGTTCACTGTCTTCTACCAACAAGACAGTCAAGACAGGGTTGCCGTACCACTCAGGAGGGGCACACGACCTTGTCGACCTACGACGTTCAAGATGCAAGACATCGTCCAAGCTTCATGATCCTTGTCATTAGCTTCCTCTATCGTTGGTGCGGTGACCTCGAACAATTTCAGGTCTGCGCTACTCTCCAATTCAATAGAAGGTTCAATAACCTCGTCTAGCTCTACTTTCCTCCCACTCACTTCTTTGAGAGAAACTCCTTCTTAAGAAAGGAACCGTTCTTTGACAAACACTTTGCCTTCGGTTCTTTGATAGAAGGTATACCCAATAGTTTCCTTAGGGTATCCTATGAAGACGCATTTCTCGCTTTGGGTTCGAGCATGTCCGCATCAACTTCTTGACGAAGTTTCAGCATCCCCAAACTTTAAGAAACGACAACTTAGGTTTAGCACCAAACCACAGTTCATACGGTGTCGTCTCAACGGATTTAGATGGTGCCCTATTTAAAGTGAATGCAGCTTTCTAATGCATAACCCCAAAATGATAACGGCAAATCGAAGAGACATCATTGATCGGACCATATCTAATAAGGTTCCATTCGGCGTTCGGACACACCATTGCGCTGTGGTGTTCCGGTGGCGTGAGTTGCACGATTCCGATTCCGCTTGCTTTAAGATGCGTGAGAAAATCATAACTCAAATATTCACCTCCACGATCGGATCGTGGAAACTTAATTTTCTGTTACGATGGTTCTCCACTTCATTCTGAAATTCCTTGAACTTTTCAAATGTTTCAGATTTATGTTTCATTAAATAGATATACCCATATCTACTTAAGTCATCGGTAAAAGTGAGAAAATAGCTATATCCACCGCGTCGAAATCGGTCCGCATACATCGGTATGTATGATTTCCAACAAGTCCGTTGCTCGCTCCATCATACCGAGAACGGGTTTTGATCATCTTGCCCATGAGGCATGGTTCGCATGTGTCAAATGATTCAAAATCAAGAGACTCCAAAAGTCCATCGAATGGAGTTTCTTCATGCGCTTTACACCAATATGACCTAGAGGACAAGCCACAAATAAGTAGTATTATCACTATCTACTTTGCATCTCTTAGCCTCAATGTTATGGATGTGTGTTTCATCCCTTTCGAGATTTAGAAGAAATAAACCATTCACAATAGGTGCATGACCATAAAAGATGTTACTCATATAAATAGAACAACCATTATTCTCCGATTTAAATGAATAACCGTCTTGCAATAAACAAGATCCGAAATAATGTTCATGCTCAACGCACACATAATAACATTTATTGAGGTTTAAAACTAATCCGAAGGTAAAACTAAGGAGAGCGTGCGACGACCATCACATCAACTCTTGATCCGCTGCCACGCCAAGATCGTCACCTCATCCCTCGCAAGCCGCCATCTATTCCGTAGCTCCTGTTTCGAGTTACAAATATTAGCAACTGAACAAGTATCAAATACCAGGCACTACAACGAGGGCTAGTAAGGAAAACATCGATAACATGTATATCAAATATACCTTTGATGGTGCCAGCCTTCTTGTCCGCTAAGTACTTCGGACAGTTGCGCTTCCAGTGACCCTTGTCCTTGCCATAGAAGCACTCAGTGTCCGGCTTGGGACCAGACCTGACCTTCTTCTCCGCAGGGGCAACGCGCTTGCCGCCGCCTTTCTTGAAGGGCTTCTTTGCACCCTTACCTTTCTTGAAGGTGGGGGGCTTGTTGACCATCAACACATGATTATCCTTTTTGATGTCCACCTCCGCAGCCTTTAGCTTTGCGAAGAGCTCGGTGATCGTATCAGTGGAACCAATCCGATTGTGAGTCACTACAAAACTTTTGTAGCTGGGAGGGAGTGATTGCAGAACCCTATAAATCTTGAGCTCCTCTGGAATCTTGCAGTCCAGTTGCTCAAGGCGTTGAGTGTAGCCCGACATCTTAATGGCGTGCTCACTAACGGAACTCCCTTCCTCCATCTTGCAGTTAAAGAACTTCTCAGAGATCTCATATCTCTCAGAACGGGCCTGAGTCTGAAACATGGTTTTCAGCTCCTCGAGAATCTCAAAGGGCCCGGGATAGTCTTCAAAACGATTTTGAAGGTCCGATTCCATAGCAAACAACATGGTGCTCTTAATCACACCATAATCATCTTTGCGCGACTGATAGACAACTTTCTCATCAGCCGGCGCAGTAGCAGCAGGGGCGTCACCTAACGCATTCTCAAGGACATAGTCCTTTTGACCGCCAGAGAGAATGATTCTCAGATTGCGGAACCAGTTGGTGAAGTTAGACCCATTGTTTCTAAGCTTTTCTTTCTCAGCAAAAACGTTGAAGTTGAAGTTGGACTTAGCCATTTGATCTACAATATTTGCAAGTACAAATTAGACTATGTTCATGATAACTAGTTCAACTTTTAATCAAATTACTAGATGAACTGTAACACCCTCAGAATCGGACCTATGCAAGTTTGGGCAAAATTCACCAAACCCGCATAGAAACGATTCAAAGGTGCCCACCAGGCACTTTCGTGCGGGTGGAAAACGAAGTAATAACATTACACAACAGTCCTCGATGGGACCCACAGAACAGATATATATATGACTCAAGGAGTCAAGAATACGATATAATATACAAAGATCCAAATCACCTTGAAAACGATAGAGCGTCCCACGGACAAGAGGCAAATGGGGCTAAGAGCCCGAAGAATAACCAATGGCGCCCATAACCCTGCCGGTGCCAAGCCGGAAGGGTAACCCCGCTAACGGCGTCGATCTCAAAACCTGCTTAACAAAGGTGTGACAAAGGGCAAAGGAAAAAGAAGGAGCGTCGATCTTGAGGCCAAGACACCGAGGCTAGAATTCAAGGTCCTCGCCTACATAGGTATGGTGGATCAAGCGGCGGCAAAGATGCACTAACAACCTATAGAGACTCGATTCAACTGGCGGTTATCGAGAGGGTAAGAATGACCTAACCGGATCCAACTGAAGCTATCACCAAACAAACCCATCGGTGTTTCCCCTCGAGACCAAACGAGGAAGTCAACCGAGGAACTCACAGTTGGCGCTTTACTTATTCAGTTATAGTTGTGGCACTTTACTAGTCAGATTTAGATAATCGTCCTGATAAAGTAAGCAGTGGGCACTTTTATTTAATCATTCCGTTGTAGTTGCAATAATTACTAATCAGATATGAATAGCATGAGATATCCCAAAAACCCAGCAGTTGTTGGTACTTTTATTCAGCCAATTCGTTGTAGTTGCAATACTTACTAGTCAGATACATTTGTCGCAAGCGACAACCAAACAAGCAATGGTGGGCAGTATTAATTAGCCATTCCGTTATAGTGAAGCTGATTACCAGTCATTATAAGTCAAATTAATAGCAATAAACTTTAGTTATGCTTGTCTATGATCGAGATACTGTGCTCCAAGTCGTCCATATCCGCGGACACGGCTTTCAGAAAGTTTTACCCGGCCGGGGTGCACCAATAGCAACACACGCTCGATCAGCCTCGGAAAAACCAAATCAAAACCCAACGAGGCTTTCACGACTGAACAATCACAGGATTCAGAAATATTTCAGGGGGCCACCCCTTAGAGTAGAATCCGCAACGGAGTAGACAAGCTCCGAGACGGCCTCAAGGTTTGGGTGGACGGCTGTGAACGACTGGGAACCCGAAAGTGTGGCTGGGCTTGTCGACACCGCGGAAACGTGTCCCACTCCTAAACAGTACAGTGTGCTCCTCGCACAATCGTAAATAAAGCAGTAAAACATGGCATAAGTACAGGATCGTAAATAAAACCTCAAACTAGTTTGTGGCCCCTAGAAATAAGACTGAATCAAGCTCTGGTTCAGGGGGGTCCCATATACCTCCCGGATGTGGATAGCGCGCAAAATCAAGGAACAGGTATCAAGTACTCGGGGTCTTACGGGACACAAGTGGGCGTTCGGAAACCAATATTATCTATCACCCACCGATGCCTCTGCTTAATCAATTTTAGTTGTTAAACAGAAATTAAAGTGACGAAAAGTAAAACTAGAACCATCTCCAACATCGACATGCGGCAATACATCAGCAACTGTGGCATATGGCGACACATATCAGCACTTGAGCAAGCAACTGCGACGCGCAAGTCCAACTATCTACCAAACAACAGGTAATAGGATGTGTCCAAGGCAATATAGGGCTGCACGGTATATCACAGGTACGGAAACTAAAGCATCGCAACACAGATAGCAATAGATCAACAGGAGGGAATAAAGACTATAAAAGTAAGATAGGTAGAAAGAGGGAGATGCTCGCCTGAAAACATTGTCGAAGGTTTTATCCGAAGATCGGGCGGAGCTCACATCAACTCAACGGCCTTATCCGCGAAGAAGCAAAACACTAGAAGGAACACCGGATGCAATATTTAATACAACGGCGGAAGATCGGCATGATGCATGTATGATGCATGGCATGGCAAAGTGCGATGCAATTAGGTCAAGATTAAGCGGAACCGGGGTCCCGACAACTAATTAGATGGTTCGAGTTATTTAGAAAACCCCCGCAAGTTAACTGTTGTTTTAGCATGGCCAAAGATAGCATCGGGTTCGCTACACAAATTTAAATGAGGCCAATATGAGACTAGATTTGCCCGCATATGGGCCCCATATTTAATTATTAGGTGAATCGGCATAAGGCCCCCAAACCACATGAATGTATGCATGCATGACCAATTAAATATGCAACAATTGTTATTATGTTGTAAAATAGGGTTCGAGGAAAAGGGTCACACATTAGAGGGGGCTCGAAGATCTTGGGGTTTCCGGGGTTCGGGGTCGGGGTCCGACGGATAACGTTCTCGGCTCGGTCGTGGTCTTGGCGCATCCGTGTCTCGATGTCCGAGGCGTAACTTGTGTCGGTCGTTCTCACCATCGCGAAGGTCTTGCGGTTCCACGGGTCGGTCTTGCTGCGAGGTCTTATCGGGCCCGCGCCATCGAGGCGGTCTTGGCCGGGGTGAAGTACTTGGCGTTCTGCGTCGGTGGAGATCTTGTCTTTCCGGGAAGTTCTCGATGTTCCGTGGTGGACATGTCGCCACCGTGGTCCTTGGCATCGGATCGGGAAGGCCTTGGGGTGTCACGGTTCCGTTGTCGCGGTCTTGGCGCCCGGTAGATCTTGTTGGTCTCCCTCCGGCGACTCGTTGTTCTGGCCGGAGTTCATGGTTCATCGGGGTCCGGGGTTCGGCTCTCCGTGAGGTAGGTCTTGGCGACTTGGCGTCCCTGGATGCATGTCGGCGCACTCGGATCGTGGCGTCCTCGGGGCATAGGGCTTCGAATCGGGGAAGGCGAACTTGGGGTACCGCGTCTTCGGTTGCCGGGATGGAGAACTTGACGGTTCCGAGGAGATACTTGTCGTCGAGGTTGCGATTTTTGGAAACATCGTCTTTATTTCGGTCTCAGACCATCTGGTACTGGGACTTTCCTTAGCACCTCCCAACACAGACATGGAACACACACGCGTGCAGCGTCCCAACGGCTCGACGGCGGCGGAGATGGGCACGACAGCGGGGAGGGCTCGGGGCGGCCGACGTGGGCCCGGGAACGGCGGCGCTGCTGTTTCCGGCGCGGGCGGGCGGCGCCGGGTCTGGCGGCGGGCGAAGCGAGGCTCGGGCGTCGGGGAGGGCCACGCGGCCGACGCCGGCGAAGGACGCAGCAGAGGCGGGGGAAGGCGACGTCTTGGGGCGGTTCAGTGGTGGGGTCGGGCGTCGAGGAACGCGACGGCGGAGAGGGTCGCCGGCGGGTGCTGGAGCGGGCGGCGCGGTGGCACGGCGGCTGCGGGGTCGCGTGCTCGCGGAGGAGACGCGGCCGAGGCGGCGCGCAGACGCGGGAGGGCCGGGCGGCGAGGCAGGCGAAGTGGGCGCAGGCTCGCGGGATGCGGGCTCGAGCCGCGGCAGTGGCTCGCGGGTCGGCAGGGCGAGACGGCGGCGGAGGTGAGGGTCGGGGTGAGGAGCGTGGGAGGAGGGGTGCGGGACGACGGCGGAGCTCAAGCAGCGGCTGGCGGGGCAGACGGAGCTGGGCGGGCTGAGAACGGTGGCGGGTCCGCAGGACTGGCGGAGGCAGTCTCGTGGCGCGGTCGAGGAGGAGGAGGAGGAAGGAGAACCGGAGGAGGAGAGGAAGGAGATGGTGCTTGGCGCGACAGGAGAGGGAGCCGACAAGGCCAGGGGTGGGTCCCGTGAGGGCTGGGGTCGGCGTGGACCGGGTCCAAAGGCGGGCGGTGGGATGTTTGGGGGTTGGGTGTGAGGTTGTGAGTGGGGCAGGGGACTGGTGGGGCGGCTGAGCAGGAGAGGGTGGGGCTCAAAGGCTCGTTGTGACGTCTGGTTGTGTGTGAGAGAGAGAGAGAGGGAGATTAGGTGGGGGTTTCTTTGAGGTGGGCTAGGCCACATGGCAGCGTGGGATTGGTGGACGGGAGGATTTCTGAGGTGGCGCAAGACTATTGGCCCGGGTGAGGTGGCCAAGGAGGGTGGGTAAGTTTCCGGGTAGGTTTAGAAAAAGGGGCGGACCGATCTGTTTAAAACGGGGGTGGTCGTTCGGGTCGGGACGGCCCGTTCGACTGCCCCTACTAAAAATAAAATACAACTTTATTTGTTTAATTGGACCGTTTGCAAACCGCTCGCGGCCAAAACAAAACAATCCGACGAACCGGGGTTTGGAGTTTGAACAAGATGGGGCGTTTGGGAAAACAAATCGGGGTTTGCGAAAATAGTTTTGGCAAACAATGCATGATGATGACGATGCAATGCACAAATTCAACGCGATTTTCTAGTAGTGGTTTTGCGGGATGCCACAATTCGACACCACTAACAATGGATCTCGCCCTCGAGATCCGCCTCATGGTTTGGAAAGAAGGTCGGCGTTCTCCGTCTTCACGCTTTGTGTAGATCCTAGCGACACCACTAACGAGGGTTCCTCCTCCATCTTGAAAACGGCGACACCACCAACAAAGGGTCGTTGCTCCTGGTTGTCGAGAGACACTCCGGGGAAACAGAGGACGAAGATAGAGGCATCAACAAATAAAGCCACCTCTAACTTCCGTTAGAAGAGGGAAAAGTTACATTGATCCACCAGTTCGATGTACAGAGCGAACAGTAAGAGCCGGGTAGGGTGATCAGTCCATCCCGGACCCAACTATCAACTCTATACATGGGTAGGAGAATCAGGCAACTCAACTCTCGAGATTTAGACTGAAGATCTTCATAGGTGGTATCCGGAACAAAGGAATGTTGCCAGCAGAAATCGTATGAAAGACACACTGATTAGGTTTCGCGATGGTTCCATTGGCATGAACAACACGTGTTCAAGGTCGACTCCAACTTCACCAAAGCTCGTCCTTCTCATATGTTTTTCAACGACACTGATATCCAGCAAGGAACACATAGGGATAAAGAGCTCAAGATCAAAAGATCGGATGAAGGCACAACAGAACAGCTGCAGATTGATGATCGTAGCACCTCCGTTACAAGAGGGAGAATTCCGAAACCCTGAAGGTACGACGGAAACCCAACCGCGAGAAATCCTGGACTCGAAGAGAGGGAAGAGAGCGGATTCAAAACACGCAGGGGTAAGAGGAGAATAGCAGAGGGGTGAGTAAAATCAGACCTAACGTAACTATCCAACCGATTTTTGCAAAATAGTTTTGACACTCTACTTGAGTTAGCTAGGTTATCCTCTGATTTGGACTTGTGGGGTATCGCAATAGCTGAGCTCGATACCACTGTAACACCCTCGAATCGGACCTATGCAAGTTTGGGCAAAATTCACCAAACCGCATAGAAACGATTCAAAGGTGCTCACCAGCACTTTCGTGCGGGTGGAAAGCAGTAATAACATTACACAACAGTCCTCGATGGGACCCATGTAGCAGATATATATATGACTCAAGGAGTCAAGAATACAGATATAATATACAAAGATCCAAATCACCTTGAAAAGCGATAGCGTCCATACGGACAAGAGGCAAATGGGGCTAAGAGCCCGAAGAATAACCAATGGCGTCCATAACCCTGCCAGCCAAGCCGGAAGGGTAACCACTAACGGCGTCGATCTCAAAACCCTTAACAAAAGGTGTGCCGACAAAGGGCAAAGGAAAAAGAAGGCGTCGATCGAGGCCAAGACACGGCGAGGCTAGAATTCGGTCCTCGCCACATAGGTATGGTGGATCGGCAGCGGCAGCATGCACTAACAACCTATAGAGACTCGATTCAACTGGCGGTTATCAGAGAGGGGTAAGAATGACCTAACCGGATCCAACCTGAAGCTATCACCAAACAAACCCATCCTGGTGTTTCCCCCTCGAGACCAAACGAGGAAGTCAACCGAGGAACTCACACAGTTGGCAGTTTTACTTATTCAGTTATAGTTGTGGCACTTTACTAGTCAGATTTAGATAATCGTCCTGATAAAGTAAGCAGTGGGCACTTTTATTTAATCATTCCGTTGTAGTTGCAATAATTACTAATCAGATATGAATAGCATGAGATATCCCAAAAACCCAGCAGTTGTTGGTACTTTTATTCAGCCAATTCGTTGTAGTTGCAATACTTACTAGTCAGATACATTTGTCGCAAGCGACAACCAAACAAGCAATGGTGGGCAGTATTAATTAGCCATTCCGTTATAGTGAAGCTGATTACCAGTCATTATAAGTCAAATTAATAGCAATAAACTTTAGTTATGCTTGTCTATGATCGAGATATCGTGCTCCAAGTCGTCCATATCCATGCGACACGGCTTTTGAGAAAGTTTTACCCGGCGGGTGCACCAATAGCAACACACGCCGATCAGCCTCGGAAAAACCAAATCAAAACCCAGGCTTTCACGGTGAACAATCACAGGATTCAGAAATATTTCGGGGCCACCCTTAGAGTAGAATCATAGCGAGTAGACAAGCTCAGGACGGCCTCAAGGTTTGGGTGGACGGTGTGAACGATCGGGAACCCGAAGTGTGGCTGGGCTTGTCGACACCAAGGAAACGTGTCCCACTCCTAAACAGACAAGGTGCTCCTCGCACAATCGTAAATAAAGCGAAGAAACATGGCATAAGTACAGATCGTAAATAAAACCTCAAACTAGTTTGTGGCCCCTAGAAATAAGACCGAATCAAGCTCGGTTCAGGGGGTCCCATATACCTCCGGATGTGGATAGCGCGCAAAATCAAGGAACAGGTATCAAGTACTCGGGGTCTTACGGGACACAAGTGGGCGTTCGGAAACCAATATTATCTATCACCCACCGATGCCTCTGCTTAATCAATTTTAGTTGTTAAACAGAAATTAAAGTGACGAAAAGTAAAACTAGAACCATCTCCAACATCGACATGCGGCAATACATCAGCAACTGTGGCATATGGCGACACATATCAGCACTTGAGCAAGCAACTGCGACGCGCAAGTCCAACTATCTACCAAACAACAGGTAATAGGATGTGTCCAAGGCAATATAGGGCTGCACGGTATATCACAGTGCGAAACTAAAGCATCGCAACAAATACGTATAGCAATAGATCAACAGGAGGGAATAAAGACTATAAAAGTAAGATAGGTAGAAAGGGGGAGATGCTCGCCTGAAAACATTGTCGAAAGGTTCATCCGAAGATCGGGGCGAAGCTCACATCAACTCAACGGCCTTATCCGCGAAGAAGCAAAACACTAGAAGGAACACCGGATGCAATATTTAATACAACGGCGGAAGATCGGCATGATGCATGTATGATGCATGGCATGGCAAAGGTGCGATGCAATTAGGTCATATTAAGTGGAACCGGGGTCCCGACAATTAATTAGATGGTTCGAGTTATTTAGAAAACCCCCGCAAGTTAAATGTTGTTTTTAGCATGGCCAAAGATAGCATCGGGTTCGCTACACAAATTTAAATGAGGCCAATATGAGACTAGATTTGCCCGCATATGGGCCCCATATTTAATTATTAGGTGAATCGGCATAAGGCCCCCAAACCACATGAATGTATGCATGCATGACCAATTAAATATGCAACAATTGTTATTATGTTGTAAAATAGGGTTCGAGGAAAAGGGTCACACATTAGAGGGGGCTCGAAGATCTTGGGGTTTCCGGGGTTCGGGGTCGGGGTCCAGGGTCCGACGGATAACGTTCTCGGGCTCCGGGGTCAGGGTCTTGGCGCATCCGTGTCTCGATGTCCGAGGGCAGAACTTGTGTCGGTGCCGTTCTCAGCCATCGCGAAGGTCTTGCCGGTTCCACGGGGTCGGTCTTGCCGTTGCGAGGGTCTTGTCGGGCCCGCGCCATCGAGGCGGTCTTGGCTTCGGGGTGAAGTACTTGGCGTTCTGCGTCGGTGTGGAGATCTTGTCTTTCCGGGGAAGTTCTCGATGTTCCGTGTGGTGGACATGTCGCCACCGTGGTCCTTGGCATCGGATCTGGGGAAGGCCTTGGGGTGTCACGGTTCCGTTGTCGGCGGTCTTGGCGCCCGGGGTAGATCTTGTTGGTCTCCCTCCGAAGGACTCGTTGTTCTGCAGCGGAGTTCATGGTTCATCGGGGTCCGGGTTCTCTCCGTGAGGTAGGTCTTGGCGACTTGGCGTCCCTGGATGCATGTCGGCGCACTCGGATCGTGGCGTCCTCGGGGCATAGGGCTTCGAATCGGGGAAGGCGAACTTGGGGTACCGCGTCTTCGGTTGCCGGGATGGAGAACTTGACGGTTCCGAGGAGATACTTGTCGTCGAGGTTGCGATTTTTGGAAACATCGTCTTTATTTCGGTCTCAGACCATCTGGTACTGGGACTTTCCTTAGCACCTCCCAACACAGACATGGAACACACACGCGTGCAGCGTCCCAGACGGCTCGACGGCGGCGGAGATGGGCACGACAGCGGGGAGGGCTCGGGCGGCGGCGTGGGCGGGCAGCGGCGGCGCTTTCGACGAGGCGCTGGCGGGCTGGCCGGGGTCTGGCCGGCGGCGGACGGCGAGCTCGGGCGTCGGGAGGCCACGGCCGCGCCGACGAAGGGCGGCGCTGCAGGCGGGGAAGCGACGTCTTTGAAGCGGTCTGGTGGGGTCGGGCGTCGAGGGAGCGACGGCGGAGAGGGTCGCCGGGCGAGGGTGCTGGGCGGCGTGACAGCGGCGCACGGCGGCTGGGGTCGCGTGCTCGCGGAGGAGGACGCGCGGCGGAGGCGAGGCGACGGACGCTGGGGAGGGCCGGGCGGCGGGACGAAGACGTGGGGCGCAGCTCGCGGGGATGCGGGCTCGAGCATGCCGGGCGGTGGCTCGCGGGTCGGCCAGAGGGGCGAGGCGGCGGAGGTGAGGTCGGGGTGAGGCGTGGGAGGAGTGCGGGGACGGCGGGCGGAGCTCCAGCGGCGGCTTCTTGGCGAGCGGGACGGAGCTGAGGCGGGGGCGAAGCAGTCGGGCGGGGTCCGCAGGACTGGGCGCTGGAGGCGAGTCTGCCGGCCAGATCAGGGAGGGAGGAGGGAGGAAGGAGAACCGGAGGAGGGAGAGGAAGGAGATGGTGCGGTGGCGAGCGGAGGAGCCGACAAGGCTGGGGGTGGGTCCGTGAGGCTGGGGTCGGCGTGGACCGGGTCCAAGGCGGGCAGGTGGGATGTTTGGGGGTTGGGTGTGAGGTTGACGAGTGGGGCCAGGGGACTGGTGGGGGCCGCTGAACAGGGAGAGGGGTGGGGCTGGCTCGTTGTGTGCGTCTGGTTGTGACGCGCTGAGAGGGGGGAGAGAGAGAGAAGGGAGATTAGGTGGGGGGTTTGCTGTGAGGTGGGCTAGGCCACATGGCAGCGTGGGATTGGTGGACGGGGAGGATTTGCTGAGGTGGCGCAAGACTATTGGCCCGGGTGAGGTGGCCAAGGAGGGTGGGTAAGTTTCCGGGTAGGTTTAGAAAAAGGGGCGGACCGATCTGTTTAAAACGGGGGTGGTCGTTCGGGTCGGGACGGCCCGTTCGACTGCCCCTACTAAAAATAAGATACAACTTTATTTGTTTAATTGGACCGTTTGCAAACCGCTCGCGGCCAAAACAAAACAATCCGGCGAACCGGGGTTTGGAGTTTGAACAAGATGGGGCGTTTGGGAAAACAAATCGGGGTTTGCGAAAATAGTTTTGGCAAACAATGCATGATGATGACGATGCAATGCACAAATTCAACGCGATTTTCTAGTAGTGGTTTTGCGGGATGCCACATGAACTCCCACTAAATTCAACATCCCTCAAGTTGTTTAGTGAACACGATCCAAATTCACCATACCTAATCCGATCTTCACGAGAAGATATGTGGTTTCAATGGTGGACAACGAAGTGTCTATCATATCATTCATATGACTCATGCTTAACCTTTTGGTTCATGTGTTCCGAGGCCATGTCTGTACATGCTAGGCTCGTCAAGTTAGACCCAAGTATTTTTGCGTGTGCAAAACTGGCTTGCACCCGTTGTATGTGAGCGTAGAGTCTATAGCACCCGATCATCACGTGATGCTTGGACACGACGAACTTTCGCAACGGTGCATACTTGGGGAGAACACAGTTTTATCTTGATCTTTAAGTGAGGAATCATCTTATAATGCTACCGTCGCGATCTAATCATAATAAGATACATAAAAGGATAAACATCACATGCATATAACTTTATGTGACATGGTATAGCCAATCTTCGCGCAATGATCTCCATCTTGTGCGTGCCGGCATGATCTCCATCACTCCACCATGATTGCCTCCACCACGAATAGCAACTACAACTATTGCTAACTACTTAGCGATAAAGTGAAACTATTACATGGCGCATAAGAAGTTGACACACCGGTCATACACAATTATAAAGACAACCATATGGCTCCTGCCGGTTGTGTACTCATCGACATGCAAGTCGTGAAACATTACAAAACATGATCATCGCATACATTATACACATCACATCTTGGGCCATACCATATCATAGAAAACACTCCCTGCAAAAACAAGTTAGACGCCTCTACTTTGTTGTTGCATGTTTTACGTGGCTTATGGGAGTAGATGCTAAGAACGATTCTTACCTACGGAAAGCCACAACGGTGATATTATGGTTGCCAAACTCCGGTGTAAATCCCATGACAACTATAGTGAGAGAAACTGGCATCCACCAGCCGCATGTGTGGAATAAGCCACACGTCAAGTGCGGAGCCGGTCTCGCGAACCACGTCGCGTAAGGTTGGCCTGGACCGCTTCAATCTCACTATCCCGCGTCATAAGAAGAACACAAACAAGAGGCTTGCAACAGAAAACATCAACGCCCGCAACAACCATGTTGCGTTCTACTCGTGAAACACATCTACGCATAGATCTAGCTCGATACCACAAGGGTTTCGCGGCATAGTAAATCAAAAATTCTACGGATGCGAGCAGAGGAAGCCAAGATCTAATCTAGGAGATGCAATCAACAACGAGAGATTGGATTAGATCTTCATACCCTTGAAGATTCGACAGTGAACGTTCGTCGAGCGTGGGTGATGTAGTCGTACTCGCTTCTCCTCGCGATCCGATCCGATCTAGCACCACAAGTGGCGGTGCCTCCGTGAGATGCACACGTGCAGCACCTCGATGTCTCCTCCTTCCTTGGTCCAACAAGTATGGTGGATAGATGGGTTGGATCTACAACGCGGTGCAATTGGTGGAGAGTTTCTGCCACACGCAATGGGAGGGAGAGAGAGAGGAGGGCAGCAGGGCGACTGGCTTGAGGGGAAGGTGTGTGTGGGTGGTGCTCCCCCAGCCCTCTTTATATATAGGGGTGGGCGGCAGCCCTAGCCCCTCCCCCAAGTCCAAAACCGGCGGCCACGGAGGAAGAGTGGGGGGCAAGGAACCCCCCCCTTCTAGAAGGTCCTAGGGTTTATCCCTTCTTGGCCGGCTGGGCCCTATGGGGCCTTGTGCCCCTGGCCCAATGCGGCCAGGGAACTCCCTCATAGGCCCATGCCCCCTCCCGGAAGGTGGGGCCGCGTTGGTCCCCTTCCGGAAGGTTCTAGAAGCTTCCGGTACAATACCGATTAACCCGGAACAATTCCGAACTCCAAAAACTGCACTACCTTATATGAATCTTATTCTCCGGACCACTCCGGAACCTCTCGTGATGTCCCGGATCCCATCCGAGACTCCGAACAAAAACTCATACCAATTATCCAATCTATCCTAGCGTCGAGACACGTTCAGTGTGTGACCCTTTGGGTTCGAGAATATGCATACATGATCTTCTATCAATAATCAACAGCGGGGTCTGGAAAACCATATTGACTCCCACACATTCATCGATGATCATATCGGATGAACCACGATGCCAAGATTCAATCAATCCCATACATATATTCCCTTCGTCTCGTGATATTTTACTTGCCCGAGATTTGATTGTCGGTACCGTCATACCTAGTTCAATCTCGTTCACATCAAGTACTTTACTCGTTCCGTAATCCGATATCACTTTGTGATTAACTCCTTAACCACATGCTTGCAAGCGGTGTTGATATCGATTACCGAGTGGGACCGAAGTATATCTCTCCGACTTGGGAGGGACAAATCCCATCTCGATACATACAACCCAACATATACTTTTCGATCACCTGAGAGACACCTTTATGATCACCCTCTCATAGGATGACGTTTGATGACCTCAAAGCTTTCTTCCGATACCAGGGAGTTGTATTATCTCATGGTCTAAGGAATACAATATTTGACATAAGAAAAGCTTCGCAAAGATGAACACGATGACACGATCTAATTGATTCGCTTAGTTTGGGTCTGTCCATCATATATTCTCCCAATGATATGATCTCATTATTAATCGACAACTCATGTCCATGGTTAGGAAACCTTAACCATCATTAATCAATGAGCTAGTCCATAGAGGCGTACTAGGGACACGGTGTTGTTCACAAACCACACAAGTATTAAAGTTTCCGCTTAATACAATTCTAGCATGGAATATAAAAATTATCATGAACAAGAATTATAATAATAACATCTTTATTATTGCCTCTAGGGCATAATTCCAACATCTTGATGAACACCTACGGCGGCGACCACGTGAGGTCCAGGGGAGCACTGACGGCCGGTGGAGCGGGAGCTTCCATCCACAATTCGTGGAGGGCCTGCCCCATGCCATCCCACTCTCGCTCCTCTTCCGGCCGGGAGGCCAGGATGGCGGCCTCAATCTCCTTCTCCTGCATTGGTCGGTCCATCGACTCGATCTTGACCACGTCTTCCGGCTCGACCTTGATGACAGCCATGGGGAACACCTCAGCCTCGACGGTGTCGACGCCCCTATACTACAACCAGTCTGGCAGGCCTGGCTATGACGGTATGAAGAAGTCGTAGAGCTCCTGGTGCTCATCATCCTTCTCTGGATCGCCCTCGATGCCAGAATCCTCCCCAGACTCCACCTAGTAGTCCTCGTTTGAGTTGTCGAGGTTGTCGAGGTGGGCCCTCGATAGCCTCATGTCGAGCCTTGTGCTCGGCCTCGAACCACGAGTCCCACGGTCGGATTGGATGGAGTAGGTCGGGTCATGGAGCAGATGTGGGGGAAGGAATGCTCGGCGGAGGTAGGTCTCCCGCCGGCGCGCAAGGCCAGACGCGGGAACGGTCGGGACAGGGACGCGGGCCTGGTTGAGGTGACAACCCTCTAGTAGGTGCACATCCGGACTCATGCACGACATCCCCGCCTCTGCAAGCGCGTTAGCCACCTCGGGACTCACATGCACCCGCCGCTCCGAGCGAAGACGCGGCGACGCGCGCGCCGGTGGAGAGCGGGATAAGGAGCCGCGAGCGGGAGAAGGAAGAGATGGAATGGAGGTGGCGTGACGACGACCCGACCTCATGGCCATTGCGACCGGGCCTGAACCACTTCTTCCATGGCGCTTTCGTCATCGTTGTCGGCTGGTAGCTACGTCGTTCGGTGGGGAGGGAGTTAGCTAGGGTTTTTGATGGAGAGGGGTTTGACCGGCAGTGGAGAGGGGAGTGGATGGGTATGATGCGGTCCCATTAAAAAGGACACGACAACGATTCCCCTCTCCATCGGCCACTAATGGCTTGGGCCCGTGGAAACGCCGGGAGGACGCGCCCAGACGCGGCAGCTATCTGTCCCACCACATTCCATACCTGATTGTGGACGAGGTTTTCACCAAAACGGACCGCTCCGAGGCTGATGCTCCGTTTGCGGGTGCGCGTTAGGCCGTGTCTTTGGTCTGGTCGAACAAGAAAGGATGCGGGCGGTCAGTTTGCATAGCCTTCGTTGGGATGCCCTAAGGCTTTGATAAAGCTTTTAGGAGGTCCGTTGTATATGACTTGGTGTCGGAAGTTGTGAACTTTGAATAATAACATCTACATGAAGACATTATTATTTCTATTGCTGCGATGGTTAAAACTAAATGAAGCTCACTGCAATGAGCTAATCAACTACATATTTGAGTTAAACGGTCTCTTTGGAACTATGCAATTGATTTTGCCAAATCAACAAAGAGGTGCACGGAAATGTCCTAGACTTAATTCAAAAGTAATATAGTTTGTAAAGCTGTTGTTTGAAGATAAGTAGCCAAAGTATACGGCGGAAATATTTATGTAAAGCACATCAACATTCTGAACAACAGATTTGAGAACAACTAATCAAAGTAAACATAGCAGGGAATTGAATGTGTCTTTGAGTCAATAGTATTAAATATAACATTGATTTTATCATTAAAATCACTAGCTTGGAGTAATACTTTGAGTTGGTGAGGATTGGTGTAGAGGAAACAAATATTTTTTTGAAAAAAATAGCATCAATATTTTGAATACATGCAAAAAAGAAATGCATGTGGAAGAGGAAGAGTGCAAGGTGGAGGAAAAGAGAAGACATACAAAATAAGCAATGTAACCGGAGGAAAGGAGATGGAGATTAGCCTTATTCATTGGATTGCTCACGATAGAGAAGAACACACATGTACATGTTTTCAGAGTTATAAGTCTCACGCGTGTACGCAACTTATACTTTAAACTTTAGTTACGTGTCTAAGTTTGTTGTTCTATAGCAACACACAACATTCAGCTAGTTGATACAAAACAACGCTGCCTACATCTAGACTTTTTTTCAAAACTTTAAGAGCTAAAAACATATTGTTCCAAGATTCTCGAGAAAACCAGCTGCATGAGCCTACATCCAACGAACCAGCAGCATCAACGCAAAGCACGCACCACCACAATGCACCAACTCTGTATAATTTTGGGTCCCACGTTCTTTGGTATGCTACTCCAGAGTGCAGACACGTTTGTAGAAAACCCAAGAGTTTAGGGCATCTCTAGCGGAAGACATGAAAATTGTCCATTTTGGTCTGAAATGGGTCGTCTCTCGATAGTTTGGTGCTAGTTTTCATGGCAATCCGGACAGTACCCCTAGCATCACAACCCATTTTAGCCCATATTTGCAATTTTCTTCTTTTTCTCTCTACACTCTTGTCAATACGGTGGCAACCCGTGTTGCCAATCTTTCGGCCATAATCCGACTGCCCGTGCCACGCCCCACCTTTTGCTCCCCACTCCCGTAAATGCGACACCTCCTCCTCAATCGCCCCTCTGGCCTTCGTCACCCCTCCCAACCCCAACCCCACCACCACTTCCATCTCATTCGTGCCCTCTCCTCCCCCTCTCTGCTCCCGGCCTCCGACGTGGACCTCCAAAAGTATGCCTCCTATGCGCTCCTTGTTCTCAGCTGCGGCGCTGCCACCTACTACTCCTTCCCCACCGGCGCTAGACGTCGATGTCTGGCCGACGGGAGTAGCAACATGCATACCTTTCTCCCACAAGCAGCATCAACAAGCATGACACCGATGGAAAATGCGTCACGGAGCTGCAGTCGTAGCGCATGTGTCCGACCACCTACGATCTTGCCCTAGCCCGCAGCTCTGCGCTCCGCCTTGGCCGCCTCCGAGCTCCTTTCGTGCTCGATCTACGCTGCTCTCTAGTGGAGGAGGAAGGGGAGGGGATGGCGGCGACTGCCGAAAACGGGAGAGAACTAGTATTTGGGGTATGTTGGGTTTATTAGGCTACCAACTGGACAAGGCCAATGGTAGGGAGGACAATCTGGCTGTCCACGGCCTGTCCGTATTGACCCGTCTGTCCGTATTAACCCCGTCCAGCTCAACCCATTTCTGGACTAAATTTAGGTCAAGAATGACTTGCGGCCATAGTTTATCTCTCTCAGACGCTTCGCTAGGCTACGGACAAGATTTAGGTCATGAATAGAATGCGGCCACAGTTTATCCCTTTGAGTCGTCTCGCTAGCCTAGTTTTTGCGATCCGCGTGTCTCGGGCGGACCGAAACACTTGCCCCGATCAAGTACATTTGCTATCAATGTGAAAGCAAGACTTCCACGATATCGTTATTGCGCACGACATATCCACATGCCCCGATCCGACCTGTCCCTACCGTCGACCATCGTCGCGACCGCCAGCGGCCATTGTCACAACCGCTGCCAAGCTCTCTTGCACCGCGGACAGTCCGGCGAGCCGCCAGACAAGTCACCGGACAGTCTGGCAAGAAGCCGGACAAGTTGTGGCCGGACAAGCTATCAGACAGTCTGGCCGCTGCACCGCCAAGCTTTCCCGCGCCTCTGATGCCGCCGCGCCAGCCCTGCTGACATACATTAACAAGGCCAAGCCGAGGCGTGCGCCGCCCAGGCCGAGTCACCGGCTCGCCGGACCCAATCGCCACAACTACTACCGCGCGCGGACAGGACCGTCACCGACAATGATCTGGCGTACAACCATACTTTTTTCCTTTGCATAGAGCTCATACTAGTATAGGTATGGCTACGGCTAGAAAAACTTATTATTAATTTGAGATATATGGGGTTTTGTATAGGGTTATTACATATATGTGTATGTACTAATTATGAAAAGGTATCAAGCGATCTAAGCTGTTTAACATTATACGAGTTTAGAGGGTAATATCCCATTTGGGTCAAGAATGAGTTGTGGCCATAGTTTATCTGTTTGAGGCGCCTCGCTGAGCCACGGATCAAAATTTAGGTCATGAATGGAATGCGGCCATAGTTTATCCATTTGAGGAGTCGTCTCGCTGGGCTAGTTTTTACAGTCCGACTATCCGCGCGGACGGAAACACTTGCCCCGGTCCACTACTCCACTACAGCTGCTATCAATGTGAAAGCAAGACTTCCACGATATCGTTATTGCGCACGACACATCCACATGGCATTTCTGGAAACGATGCTGCCACGAAGTTTCCTGCCCCGTGACTTTCAAGCTCTTCATCATTGCGGCTCTGAATTGGGGCATCCAGTCATGTCAGTTTGCTGGCTGAGTTCATACTTAAAAATTGCGTTGACCCAAGCTCGTAACCGTGTCGCGCTGCAGTATAAATGGCCCAAGAGTGAGTGATGCTGATGCAAGAACCAACCGCACACAAGCTTCAGAAAAAGTATATCAGAAGAGCTAGAAAGCGTCGTCGACCGGCCGGCCGGCCGATCGCCGATTCGCCGCCACCACCACCACCACCCATGGCCGGCGGGAGGAACAGGGAGTGGATGCGGAAGCAGATGGCCATGGCCATGGCGACGGCCAGGAAGGAGTCCCCGAGGTGGACGCGCCGCGTGCGCGCCCTGTCTGCGGCGATGCGGCGCCCGGGGAGGAACGGCCTGTCGCGGGCCGACCGCCTCCGGCTCCTGTACGAGAGCATCGTGTTCCGCCTGCTGTGGGTGCTCGAGACCCTAATCGTTCTCGCCACGCTCTGCTTCTTCTTCCTCCGCTTCGGCTTCCGCTTGTAGCTAATCCAAGTTGTAATAATGTGTCGATCGGTCTTCAAAACTTTACCCGTTTGCTCCAATGAATGTAAATTACTACTCCCTCTACCGAGAAAAGATGTTGAATATACTATATTTTTACGCTAGAATGCATCTAGATATATGCCAATCCAGATAGCTCTTCACCTTGTTTTCAGACGGAGAGAGTACATACATGAGCTAATTCCTTCCTGTCACTTGTATCACGGGAGAAATGTAAGAGTATTGCAAATTTCTATAGCTTATTAGTAAATTTTAACCAAGCCAAAGAATTTCTCAGTTATACGCGTCACGCTATGTGGATGCCCGAAACATGGCCGACTGGACACATGCGTCGCCAAAGAATTTTGTAGCTCAAACATGCTTCTTACAAAGCAGCAGACAACTCTGTTATTTGATTGGCTGAACAAAATGGTGTACAGTACATGATAGAGAACTCCAGATTGCTATGACCCAGGGAGTGAAGAATGACCGAAAAATGTGGGTGTCGATCTGACGACTAGCGCTGTTCTGTTTAATCTTGGTTGCAGAAGGATTTGGGAATTTTGACCAGATTGATTTGGCAATTTTAACCGGAGTTGCCACACCGTCGTGCAAGCAGAAACGGTGGAGTTCCGCTATAATCTCCTTGGTTTCTCATCTGTATGTGACTTTGTGTTGCAAGTTCTGAACTTTGAATAATAACATCTACATGAAGACATTATTATTTCTATTGTAGCGATGTTAAAACTAAATGAAGCTCACTGCAATGAGCTAATCAATAACTACCTCCATTCCTGTTTATAAGGCAAATACGTATTTGGAGAAAATAGTTTGACTATAAATTTGGTCAACAAAATACAAACTATATTTAACATAAATTATATCATTAGATTTATATTTAAAATACAGTTTCGATGGTATAATTTTTGTGACATATAATTTATATATTGTTGACCAAATTTACGGTCAAACTATTTTCTCGAAAAACGTATTTGCCCTATAATCCGGAATGGAGGGAGTACATATTTGAGTTAAATGATTTTTTTGCAACTATGCAAATTATTGTGCCAAATCAACAAAGAGGTGCATGAAAATTTCCTAGAGTTAATTCAAAAGTCGTGTCTTTGAGTCAATATTATTAAATATAACATTAATTTTATCGCTAAAATCACTAGCTTGTGAAATAATACTTTGAGGTGGTGAGGATTGGTGTAGAGGGAAACAAAGATATTTTTTTAAAATACCATCAATATTTTAAGTAATGCAAAAAGAAATGCATGACAAACAGGAAGAGCGCAAGGTGGAGGAAATGAGAAGACAGATAAAATAAGCAATAATACAATCGGGAGGAAAAGAGATGCAGATTAGACCTATTCATTTGGATTGCTCAAGATAGGAAGAAGATCAGGAGTGACGGCGGTGAAGACCACAAGATCGTGTGGTCGCGTGCATGTGGGCGGCAAGCTTGGTGGAGCAATACGAAGGGGATGGGAGGGTCGCTGGAGGGATCGGAAGAAATCTTTGTCGCTTTGACACCGGCATGGTGACGCCTCTGGGTATCGCCGTCCTTCCTGAAGGGCGCTGGGGGCATCTCCTCCACGCCTCCCGTGGCGTACCGGGGAAAACCCTAGGACTTGTCCGGGCAGCAGTGTCGTCATCGTCACTTCCCTTCTTGGAGGTGCTGCTTTGGTACGCGGCGCTTTGAATTGCTAGCGGTGTGGTGGTACTTCTTCGGTGGGCGCATGTAACTACCTCGGTGAATTACGCTCCTAGATACAAGGCTGGATGAGCGGAAATGGTTGAAATAGTACGGTGGGGCCAAATGCCACTCACTGGTAGACCTTTCGGCCGTCCCAACCATTTCCAATCATCGGGACAAATGCAGGCGGCGTGTCGGCGGCGAAGGGATCAACTACATACACAAATGAGTATGTATGCAAGCCACCATACAATAGTACATCAGAGTCATTCCATCTAAAAAGAAAGGAAATATAGCAACGCCATACGGCAAGATTCAAATGTTCTAGATAGATATAATAGTTTAGGATATCTCCTCATACATCACACATCAGAGTATCAGGCGGAAGCGGCAAACAAGATCCGAGTACGGATAAGAAGCAAATCGGCATAAGATGCCCCATAAATAAGCACATCCCGCCCACAGATCTCTCGGATCCCTGTTCCCGGAATCTCTACACCGAACGATCGTTGCCCACATCATCAGCCTCCTCCACCCAGTATCCATCTTGTGAGTGTTCATGTTCATCTGAACCAAATAATTTATCGTGTGAGACCCTAGGGGTACTCAGCAAGTCTTTATGCCTCTAAAGGGGACATAACCTGGGGTGACGCAATTGCAGCAAAAGATAAACCCTAACAGTTCTATAGATACTTGCTAACCATCCGCCTAACCAAAGATAGACGGATGTCCGTGAATTAATGACAACAGTTATAATAGTAATATCATCAGATCCATCCTCCTCCTCGCTTACCAACGAGGAAGCGGACGAACAACCCCCCCATCCGTTGGCAATTTTATTAACCATTCCATGAGTGTTGCACTATTTACTAGTTAGTTATTTAGTCAAATTAAAAGCGGTACTTTAGTTATGCTTGTCTATGATCGAGAAACTGTGCTCCAAGTCGTCCATAACCGCGGACACGGCTTTCAGAAAGTTTTACCCTGCAGGGGTGCACAAATAGCAACACACACTCGATCAACCTCGGAAAAACCAAATCAAAACCCAACGAGGCATTCACGACAAAGCAATCACAGGATTCAGAAATATTTCAGGGGGCCACCCCATTGAGTAGACCCGCAACGAAGTTAGCTGACTCCGAGACGGACTCAAGGTTTGCGACAATGGCTGTAAACGACCGGGAACCCGAAAGTGTGGCTGGGCTTGTCGATACCGCGAAAACACTCCGCTTACCTAAACAGTACAGTGTGCTCCTCGCACAATCTTAAATAAAGCAGTAAAGCATGGCATAAGTACAGGATAGTAAATAAAACCTCAAACTAGTTTGTGGCCCCAAGAAATAAGAATGAATCAAGCTCTGGCTCAGGGGGGTCCCATAAGCCTCCCGGATGTGGATAGCGCGAATAATCAAGGAACAGGAATCAAGTACTGGGTCCTCACGGACACAAGTGAGCAGGAAAAACCAAATAGCAGATATTGCTCACCGGTGCCACTTTCATTAGTTATCCCATTACTACTCAGGTTAAGTTGTTTAGGTACGTCGTTATCCAACAGACACTCACATACCCTACACATGCTGTTCTA
The DNA here is from genome assembly GCA_030063025.1 of Avena longiglumis. Taxonomy (NCBI): domain Eukaryota; kingdom Viridiplantae; phylum Streptophyta; class Magnoliopsida; order Poales; family Poaceae; genus Avena; species Avena longiglumis. The sequence continues at coordinate 559,873,279 of CP125974.1, forward strand.
CGACTCGCATGGCTCAAACAACTCCTGTAGTAATGGCTCATGGGATGGAGGAACAAGCTTCGGTGGGGTTTAATAGTAAAGGCTATGCAATACTTGGGATTCAATTTAATGCAATCGCGACTCAATGATGCAAGAATAAGATAGAGGCAATAAGTACTGCATGTATGCAAGCATGTGGTAGTGCTTGCCTGGCAACCCAGTTGAAGCGAGAGAAGGATCTGGGTAGTGCTCCTGGTTCTCTTGATATATCCCCTGCTCAGAGTCTATTCGAAGAAGAACCAAACAAACAAGGGCCACATAAATAAAGTGCACAAGCATATGAATTAAATGCGACAAGCAAACAATCATGCCATGATGAATGATGCACAATTTGCATGGCATTAAAGTAGCATGGCATGGGTGAGGTGGGGAATACAAGAATAAGTCATTTTATTTAGTTTTGGTCACATTTAAGCCCTAGTTAAGTTGCTGTATACTTTATATTTATATGATGCATGCTGCAATTTAAGTCATGGATAGCATAAACAGAAAGGTCTCGTCGAGCTAATCATTTTAGACATATCATTTGTTAAATTCGGAGTTATAAAACAAAAGTTATTAAATAAATAAGGAAAAGGGCATTTTATGTAATTATATTCAACTTGGAAAATAAAGTGCTCAATTGAAATTTTGGATGGCATATTTGAAATCCTCATATTTTTCTGATTCAAAATCATATATCATTTGTTTAATTTGGGTTTGTAATTCAAAAGTTATTTAAATGCAGAATTCAATTTGAATTTAAATTCATTTGAAAAGATTTAAGTCAAAAGCATAAAACCCCTTTATTACCCAGTCGAACCCAGCCCCAATCGCTGACGGGTGGGACCGCGGCAACCACAGGGCCACACGCGGGCGCGCCAGCGGGGGCGTGCCACGTGGAGGAGCCGGGGACCGCGGGTTGAGGCTGTGAAAACTTGGGGATCCTTTTTATAAAATGGCAGAGAGACAGACATGTGGGGCAGCGAGGAGCGCGGGTTCAGGGAGAAAAGATTTGAGGGGGGGTTTGTGGAAAAAGGCCATCAGGACCCTGTTCCTCTTCTCTGAACCCTCTGTCAATCGCCTGCTGTGACAATGAACAGCTGAGGCTCGAACCCGTGACCTCGGGCGCGCTAGCGGCGGCGGCTATCGCTGCGGTGGGTGTGGGCTTGTGATGAAGGAGGGCGAGGCTAGGTAGGGTTCTGCCTGAGCGTCTGAGCGCAGACGCCAGCGTATGCTGTCGTCGAAACGATCGGCGCGTCCAGGAAGCAACATGCGGAGGGAGGTTGTCTAGGAGAATCGCTCACCGCTGGGATGTTGGTGTGGTCGGCGGGCTCGGGTGGTTGCGATCGTCGGCTCGGACTCATGGCTAGGGTTTTCGTCGGGTGGCGGCGGTGATCTGCGGTTCAGGCTCCTCCTCCTCAGCTGGGCGTGCAGGCGGAGGGCGACGAGCTTCCTCGACACCCTTAAACACCACGCCACCCACTGGTTCGTGAGAAGTGGGAGGCAGTGGTAGATGGAGAAGGAAGAGGAGATGGTGTCGGTGGTGGAGAGGAAGGGAAGGTGAGGCAGGGCCTCGGGCGGATCTGGGGGTGCAGGGGAAGCCAAGAGAGGGGGTAGATAAGGACGGGGCAGAGGGAGAGGGTGCCGTGGGGAGGTGGTAATCTAAAGGTGGCTTCGGCCACCTTTTGGCTCTCCTCACGTGCTCGGCATGGGGGGCCAGGCAGGTGGGGCGCATGCAGGTGGGGCGTAGGCAGGGGGAGGCTCTGTTGGAGATATGCCCTAGAGGCAATAATAAATATAGTTATTATTATATCTTTGTGTTTATGATAAATGTTTACATTCATGCTATAATAGTATTAACAAGGAAACATTAATACTTGTGTGATTTGTAAACTTAATTTGAAGTCCCTAGTATAGCCTCTATACTTCACTAGCTTGTTGGTTGATTAATGATTGTGGTTTCCCTATCATGAACATTGAGATGTTATCAACAACAAGATCATATCGTTAGGAGAATGATATGGTGGACATACTCCTATAGATAAGCATAGCATAAAGATCAAGTCATTTCAATAGTTCAATTGCTATATGCTTTCTGATACATAGTAACCTAATTCCTTCGACCATGAGATCATGCATATCACCTTTACCGGATGGATGCTTTGATGACATCAAACACCACACCGTGGCGGGTGGCTATAAAGGTTGCATTGAGTGTTCGGAAAGTATTGGTTGAAACACATGGATCAAGAGTGGGATTTGTCCATCCATATGACGGATAGATATACTCTGGGTCCTCTCGGTGGAATGTCATCCAATTAGCTTGCAAGCATGTGACTAGGTCACAAGGGATCACATATCACGGGGACGATAAAAGAGTACTTATCGGTAACGAGGTTGAACTAGGTATGCAGAGATACCGACGATCATAACCTCGGATAAGTAAACTATCGTGAGACAAAGGGAAATTGGTATCGTATGTAAGTGGTTCATTCGATCGCAAAGTAATCGTAGAAATATGTGGGAGCCATATGAATTTCCAGATTCCTCTATTGGTTATTGTTCGAGAAGTGTCTAGATCATGTGCATAATTCACGAACCGTAGGGAGACACACTTAAGGATTCGACGTTGTTTGAGTAGTTATGGTATTATGAGAAAGAGACCGAATGTTGTTGAGTCTCGGATGGGATCCGGATATCACGAGGTGATCCGGAATGGTCCGGAGAATAAGATTCATATAAGGAAAGTCCCGTTTGGAGTTCGGGAATGATTCCGGTGTTTTCATCGAATGTTCTAGAAGGGTCCATTGTCCGCACTCCGAGGGTACATGAATGTGTCATTGAATGATTGCATCATGTACTAAGTGTTCTTGCTGTTCCAAAACTTGAAAGTCAAACGCCAGTTTGAAAGTCAAACAGCTAAAAACGAAACTGTGGAAAAGCGAGCGTGGGAAGCGAAGCTGGGAAACAAGCAAGAGGAGTTTGAAACCAACTTGGAGGAGGAGTTCCTCTCCTCCAAGCGGCTCCCAGCCCTAGGCCGAGTTGGGAGGGACTCCTCCCTCCTGTGCGCCTAGCCCTCCACCTATAAAAAGGAGGGCTGGGCCTCCTCCTTGAGACACACAAGTTTCGCCTAATCTCCGGTTTAGAGCCGTTTGGTTTAGAGCTTCTAATTGCTTTAGCCTGCGGTTTAGAGCCTTCTAATTGGTGTGTCTAATCTATAGACCACTAATATCCTCTCTCATAATCCACCATACTCGCTCCGGCTTAAGCGATCCTGCGGATTTCCCTCTACTTAGGTACGCCGTTGTCTTGCGGAATCGCGAGAGAGTGCTACAACCTCCGCTCCCTGCTGGAACAAGTGAGAGGAAGGTCTTCGTCAGTACCAACGATGTGACCGATTGGAAGCGCTGCCGAATCTGGCCGGAAGGATCGTCCACACGATCTTGAGATCGGAAAGAGTACGACTACATCACCCACGAGAATCCGCTCTCGTTAAACACTTTGGAATCTTCGAGGGTAAGTTATTTCATCGACTCGTTGCTACAATCTAGTAGATAGATCTTGGCTTGTTTGTTTGTATGCGATAGAAAATTTTTGTTTTCCATGCTACGAACCCCTACAGTGGTATCAGAGCCGTGTCTATATGTAGATCTGTTGCACGAGTAGAACACAATGGTCATTGTGGGCGTTGATGCTTTTATTGTCGATTGCTTTTTGTGTACTTTGCATCTTGCGGTATGTTGGGATGAAGCGGCCCGGGCTAACCTTACATGACATCGTTGATGAGACTTGCTCCTCGCTTAACATGCAACTTGTATTGCATAAGTGGCTTTGCAGGTGCCTGTTTCTCCTAGCATAGTTAAGATCCAATTTACAACGGGTGATCAACAATGCTAGTATCAATGTTGTGGTTCTTGTTCGTAAGTTAGAACGACACTTATTGAAAGCCCCAAACCACGTAAAATATGCAAAGAAAGTAGAGGCGTCTAACTTTGTTTTGCAGGGGTGTGCAGTGATGTGATATGGCCATGATTGTGATTATATTTGATCTATGCAATGTTACTTATTGTAAGTTGGCAACGGCGGGAATATATGGTTGTCTTTAATTTATGTTAAGACCAGCGTGTCTATTCAAAGTAGTTGTAATAGTTGAAGCCGGTGGGCGACAACCATGGTGAAGCGTCATTGACCTTGATGCAATGCGGTGATGATGGAGATCATGTTCGTGCTTGAAGATGGAGATCGGAAGCACAAAGAAGAAAGGCCATATCATATCACATATTATGAATTGCATGTGATGTTAATCCTTTATGCATCTTGTATTGCTTAGTAGACAGCGGTAGCATTATAAGATGATCCCTCATGCACATGAATTTCAAATCATAAAGTGTTCACCCTTAGTTAGCACCGTTGCTAAAGCTTGTTGTTTCGAAGCACCACGTGATGATCGGGTGTGTTAGATTCCGCAAGTGTATACAACGTGAGCAAGCAGATTTGCTCATGCGAAACTAAGGTTTGATCTTGACGAGCCTAGCATGTATGACATGGTCTCGGAACACGGATCACCGAAAGGTAAAGCATGAATCATATAGTAGATATGATGAACATGACGATTGTTCGCCATTGAAACTATATCAACTCTCGTGATGATCGGTGTTGATGTAGTGGATTTGGTTCATGTGATCACTAAAACAATGTGAGGGATGTTGTTTTGAGTGGGAGTTCACCTAGTTTAATTTCATTAATTAATTTGAACTCAATTTGTCATAAACTTAGTCTAAACTATTGCAAATATGTTGTAGATCAATGGCAGCCCCTACCATCAATTTTAATGCGTTCCTAGAGAAAGAAAGGTTGAAAAACAATGGAAGCAACTTCGCGGATTGGTTCCGCAATTTGAGGATTGTCCTCATAGCTGGTAATTTGACCTATGTCTTTGGATGCACATTGGGTGACCCACTGCGGTGATGCTCCCGATGAAGTAAAGAATGTTTACCTCGCTCGGAAGAATCGGTACTCCATAGTTCGATGTGCTATCTTGTATGGTTTAGAATTGGAGCTTGAGAAAAGTTTGAAGAGTCGACCCATATGATATTGTCGAGGATCTCAAATTGGTTTTGAGACTCATGCGGCAATTGAAAGCTATGAGGCTTCGAAAAGTTCTTTAAGCGCAAGATGGAAGAGGGCAGCTCGTCGGTGAGCATGTGCTTAAGATGTCAGGCACGCAAACAAACTTCAAAGCTTGGGTATAGTGATTCCTAATGCTTTGGGGATTTACCGTGTCCTCCAATCACGCCACCAAGTTACAGAACTTTGTGATGAACTAAAACATGCGTAACATGAACAAAGAGTTGCAGAACTGCTGTTTGCTATGTTAAAATCTGCGAAGTGGAGATCAAGAAAGAGCACCAAGTGTTGATGGTCAATAAGACCACCAAACTCTAGAAAGGCAAGTCTAAGCAAAGGGACACTTCAAGAAGGGTGGTAAGAAAGTTACCACGCCGTGAAAAACCAAGGCTGGACCCAAGCACGGCGAGTGCTTTTCTTGCAAGGAGAAGGTCCTTTGAAGCGGAATTGCCCAAAGTACTTGGCGGATCGAAGAACGGCAACATCAAGAAGAAAGGTATATCGATATACATATTATTGATGTGTATCTCACTAGTACTGTAGTAGTGCTGGGTATTTAATCTTGGTTCGTTGCTCATATTTGTAACTCGAAACAGTGTGCAGAATAAGCGGAAGCTAGCGAAGAACGAGGTGACGATGCGGCGTGGGAAAGCGGATCAAAGGTTGATGTGATCGCGGTCGACGCTACCCTTCATCTACCATCGGGATTAGTTTTATACTTAAATAATTGTTATTTAGTGCCCGTGTTGAGCATGAACATTATATCGGGATCTTGTTTATTGCGAGACGGTTACTTGTTTAAATCGAGAATAATGGTTGTTCGATTTATATGAGTAATATGTTTTATGCACATGCACCTTTGATAGATGGTCTATTCTTATTGAATCTCGATAGTGGAAATACACATATCAACAACATTGAGGCTAAACGTTTGAAATCAGCGATAATTAGACCTATATGTGGCCTTGTGTCTTGGTCACATTGGAGTGAAGCGTATGAAGAAACTCCATTCTGATGGACTTCTTGAATCACTTGATTTTGAATCACTTGAAAGATGCGAAGCATGTCTGATGGGAAAAATGACTAAGACTCCATTTTCTGGTATGATGGAGCGAGCTACGGACTTATTGGAAATCATACATACCGATGTGTGTGGTCAAATGAGTGTAGCATCGCGCGGTGGTTATCGTTATGTTCTTACCTTCACGGATGATTTGAGTAGATATGGGTATATCTATTTTATGAAACATAAGTCCGAAACTTTCGAGAAGTTTAAGGAGTTTCAAAGTGAGGTAGAGAATCAACGTAACAAGAAGATTAAATTTCTACGTTCTGATCGTGGAGGTGAATATCTAAGTTACGAGTTTGGCGAGCATTTGAAGAAATGCGGAATACTTTCACAGTTGACACCGCCGGGAACACCACAGCGTAATGGTGTGTCCGAACGTCGTAATCGAACTCTTTTAAATATGATTCGTTTTATGATGTCACTTACAGATTTACCGCTATCATTTTGGGGTTATGCATTAGAAACAGCCGCATTCACTTTAAATAGGGCACCGTCTAAATCCGTTGAAACAACACCGTATGAATTATGGTTTAGGAAGAAACCTAAATTGTCGTTCCTTAAAGTTTGGGGATGCGAAGCCTATGTAAAGAAGTTACAGCCGGACAAGCTTGAACCCAAAAGCGGAAAAATGCGTCTTCATAGGATACCCGAAGGAAACTATTGTGTATACCTTCTATCATAGATCCGAAGGCAAAATCTTCGTTGCCAAGAATGGATCCTTTCTAGAGAAGGAATTTCTCTCGAAAGAAGTGACTGGAAGGAAAGTAGAACTCGACGAGGTTGTCGAACCTTCTCTCGAAATTACGAGTAGCGCGACCCGGAAGAAGTTCCGTGGTGCTGCACCAATTAGAGAGGAAGCTAATGATGATGATCATGAAACTTGGTTGAAGTTTCTCTGAGCCTCGAGGTCAACGAGAACTCGTACCACTCCAGTTGGTATGATCCGTTATGAGTGTCATGTTGGTGGACAACACCGATGACCCGAGACATATGAGGCGATGATGAGCCAGATTCCAATAAATGGCAAGAAGCCATGAAATCCGAGATTGGATCCATGTATACGAAAACCAAGTATGGACTTTGGTGGACTTCTAGGATGGCGAAAGGCTGTCGAGAACAAATGGATTTTCAAGAAGAAAACAGATCGATGGTAATGTTCGTCTATAAAGCTCGACTTGTCGCAAAAGGGTTTCGACAAATTCAAGGAGTTGACTACGATGAGACTTTCTCACCAGATGTGAAGCTAAAGTCTGTGAGGATTATGTTAGCAATCGCTGCATATTATGATTATGAGATATGGCAGATGGATGTCAAAACATCATTCCTCAATGGAGATATTGATGAAGAGTTTTATATGATGCAACCCAAAGGTTTTGTCGATCCTAAAGATGCTAACAAGGTATGCAAACTTCAACGGTCCATCTATGGATTGAAGCAAGCATCCCGAAGTTGGAATCAACGTTTTGATAAGGTAATCAAAAGTTTTGGTTTTATACAAACTTATGGAGAAGCTTGTATTTACAAGAAAGTGAGTGGGAGCTCTATAGCATTCTTAATACTATATGTGGATGACATATTGTTGATTGGGAATGATGTAGACCTTCTTAATAGTGTCAAGGAATATTTGAATAATAGTTTTTCAATGAAGGATCTTGGCGAAGCAGCTTACATATTAGGCATAAAGATTTATAGAGATAGATCGAAACGCCAAATATCATTGTCACAGAGTACATATTTGGACAAATTTCTAAAGAGGTTTGGAATGGAAGAAAGCAAGAAAGGGTTCTTGCCCATGTTGCCCAATACGATCTTGAGTAAAACTCAAAGTCCGACATCGGCAGAAGATAGAGAAAGGATGAGTAAGAATCCCTATGCCTCAGCCATAGGATCTCTAATGTATGCCATGCTATGTACTAGACCCGACATTGCATATGCTGTTAGTTTAACTAGCAGATATCAAAGTGATCCAGGAGTGGATCATTGGACAGTGGTCAAAAACATCCTTAAGTACTTGAGAAGAACTAAGGATATGGTTCTTTCTTATGGAGGTGATGAACAACTCGTTGTTAATGGTTACACCGATGCTAGTTGGAACACCGATCCGGATGATTCTAAATCACAATCTGGATACGTATTTATTTTGAATGGTGCAGCAGTTAGCTGGAGGAGTGCAAAGCAAAGCGTTGTGGCAAGATCTTCAACTGAATCGGAATACATGGCTGCTTCGGGGGCTTCACAAGAAGCGATATGGATGAAAGAGTTCATTACAGAGCTGGGTGTGGTTCCTAGTGCGCTGGACCCAATGTCTATCTACTGTGATAACATGGGCGCCATAGCCAATGCGTAAGAACCAAGGTTACACAAGAAGCCGAAGCATATCAAGCTGCGTTTTCACGCTATTCGAGAACATATCCAGGATGGGGATATAAAGATTTGCAAAGTACACACAGATCTGAATGTGGCGGATCCGTTGACTAAACCTCTCCCGAGGGCAAAACATGACCAACACCAAACTGCCATGGGTGTTCGGTATATTACCATGTAATCTAGATTAGATGACTCTAGTGCAAGTGGGAGACTGTTGGAGATATGCCCTAGAGGCAATAATAAATATAGTTATTATTATATCTTTGTGTTTATGATAAATGTTTACATTCATGCTATAATAGTATTGACAAGGAAACATTAATACTTGTGTGATTTGTAAACTTAATTTGAAGTCCCTAGTATAGCCTCTATACTTCACTAGCTTGTTGGTTGATTAATGATTGTGGTTTACCTATCATGAACATTGAGATGTTATCAACAACAAGATCATATCGTTAGGAGAATGATATGGTGGACATACTCCTATAGATAAGCATAGCATAAAGATCAAGTCATTTCAATAGTTCAATTGCTATATGCTTTCTGATACATAGTAACCTAATTACTTCGACCATGAGATCATGCATATCACCTTTACCGGATGGATGCTTTGATGACATCAAACACCACACCGTAACTGGGTGGCTATAAAGGTGGCATTGAGTGTTCGGAAAGTATTGGTTGAAACACATGGATCAAGAGTGGGATTTGTCCATCCATATGACGGATAGATATACTCAGGCCCTCTCGGTGGAATGTCATCCAATTAGCTTGCAAGCATGTGACTAGGTCACAAGGGATCACATATCACGGAACGAGAAAAGAGTACTTATCGTACGAGGTTGAACTAGGTATGCAGAGATACCGACGATCATAACCTCGGATAAGTAAACTATCGTGAGACAAAGGGAAATTGGTATCGTATGTAAGTGGTTCATTCGATCGCAAAGTAATCGTAGAAATATGTGGGAGCCATATGAATTTCCAGATTCCTCTATTGGTTATTGTTCGGAGAAGTGTCTCGATCATGTCTGCATAATTCACGAACCGTAGGGAGACACACTTAAGGATTCGACGTTGTTTGAGTAGTTATGGTATTATGAGAAAGAGACCGAATGTTGTTGGGAGTCTCGGATGGGATACGGGATATCACGAGGTGATCCAGAATGGTCCGGAGAATAAGATTCATATAAGGAAAGTCCCGTTTCGGAGTTCGGGAATGATTCCGGTGTTTTCATCGGGAATGTTCTAGAAGGGTCCGGATTGTCCAAGACTCCGGGGAGGGTACATGAATGTGTCATTGAATGATTGCATCATGTACTAAGTGTTCTTGCTGTTCCAAAACTTGAAAGTCAAACTGCCACCGAAAGTCAAACGGCTAAACAGAAAGCTGGAAAGCAGAAAGCTGTGGGAAGCAGAAACTGTGGGAAACAAGCAAGAGGAGTTTGAAACCAACTTGGAGGAGGAGTTCCTCTCCTCCAAGCCGGCGCCCAGCCCTAGGCCGAGTTGGGGAGGGACTCCCCTCCCTCCCTGGCGCGCCTAGCCCCTCCACCTATAAAAGGAGGGGCAGGGCCTCCTCCTTGAGACACACAAGTTTCTGCCTCTAATCTCCGGTTTAGAGCCGTTTGGTTTAGAGCTTCTAATTGCTTTAGCCTGCGGGTTAGAGACTTCTAATTGGTGTGTCTAATCTCTAGACCACTAATAGCCCTCTCTCATAATCCACCATACTCGCTCCGGCTTAAGGCGAAGCCTGGGATTTCCCTCTACTTCCGGTACCACGCCACGTTGCCGGAATCGCGAGGAGAGTGCTACAACCTCCGCCTCTTTGGAACAAGGAGAGGAAGGTCTTCGTCGAGTACCGAACGTGTGACCGATTGCGGAAGCACTGCCGAGCATGGCCGGGAAGGATCGTCCACACGATCTTGAGATCGGAAAGAGTACGACTACATCACCCACGAGAATCCGCTCTCGTTAAACACTTTGGAATCTTCGAGGGTAAGTTATTTCATCGACTCGTTGCTACAATCTAGTAGATAGATCTTGGCTTGTTTGTTTGTATGCGATAGAAATTTTTTGTTTTCCATGCTACGAACCCCTACAGGCTCGGGCTGGGGCCCATATGGCAGGGAGTGAGAGAGGGAGAGAGAGGGTGGAGCTAGCCTCGGGCTAGCTAGGGTCGGTTTAGGGTTTAGGGTTGGGTAGGCTCGGTGTAGCTAGGGTTGGAGGGGTGGCTCGGGTAGGGTTGGTGCCTCGGCATGGAGAGAGGAGGGTGGTGAGGAGAGAGGTAAGTTTAGGGTTTAGATAGGAGAGGGGTATGGTGATTAGGGGGGTAGGTTTTAGGGTTAGCTAGAGAGGTAGAGAGATGAGGGGTGAGGTTGAGTGTTTTGGCAAGACAAAGCAAGATCAAGCAAGATCAACAAGCTCAAGCAAGATAGCCAAAAGAGAGAAAAGAAGAAAAGGTGGTGATGGGGTAGATAGAGATGGGGATGAGGTTTAAGCAAGATCAAAATATATCAAGCCTAAAAGAAAGGATAGAGATAGAGATGAACCACTCAAAAATTCAAATAAAACCAAAGATGACCAAAGTTGGTGATGGTTGCATGGGACATGCATTACATTTAATGCACTCCCTAAGAGGTTGGTGCAAGCTTGCATGGGCCATGCATAAGCATTAAATGCCATGTTTTAATCTTGTGAAAACAAAACAATTATTCAGGGCATTCATACATATGCATTCCAGAAATATGGAACAAGCCAAGCAAAAGAATTTAGAATTGGATCCATCCAACCCACATGAGCTAGAAATAAAATCCAAAGAAAGAATTACAAGCTCATAGGTTATTGGAATGGTGGAAGTGTAAGGTGGTGACAAAGAAAAAGGTGGTGGAATGGAATAAAAGATATGCCCCCAACTCAACTTGGGCATTTAAACAATACATCAAGAACCAAATACAATATCAAGAGGCAAAATACAAATAATGATGCATATGAGATAAGAACCAAAACACAAGGGTTTTTGTATGATGCTCAAATGCAAGGTGGCATGATGACATGAGCATGATATGATGATGATGCAACAATTATATGTAGGAAGTAGCCATTATATTACTAGACCAAGTAGCATTACAGTTGTTAGACAAATGGGATGCTACAGCGCAGCGGTTGCGAATCTTCTCTGTTTCGTCACTCCGCCGTTGTTGGCTTTGTTTTCTTTTCTTTATTCTTGTTTTGGCTGGCCTATTCGGTCCCTGTCTTGTGTTGGTCTTTTGGGCGTTGTGCTGTCTGGCCCAGCAGCTGTCTTACATGTGTGCTTTATTTATAAAGCGGGGCGAAAGCCTATTTCGAGAGAAGATAGGAAGAAGATCACGAAAATACATACTTTTAGAGTTATAAGTCTGACGCAATGTATACTTCAAACTTTCTAAGTTTGTTGTTCCATAGCAACACACAGCTAGTTGATATAGTACAATATATCATTGCCTACAGCTAGATTTTTCTTCAAAACTTTCTAAAGCTAAAAACATATTGTTCCAAAAAAAATGAGCTGCATGAGCCTACATCCAACAAACCAACCGAGGAACGAGCTTTTTTTTAACAGTGAACGGGTGCAAAGCACCCGACATGTATTGCTGCATTCAAATCCCTTGAGTACAAAAAGGCCTAAGAAATGAAAAATTACACAGAGGCCCTAAAATAAGCACTAACGACCCTGAAGAAAACTTGAAAAAGCAATTAAGCCCTTCGTCCACTTCCTCCTCCAGATCGACGACGAAGCTTCGGCGTCAGCCAGCACCCTCGCCACAGGAGGCAACCGACACAAGGAGAAGAGCAGCGGAGGAGCGGCAGCCCTACTGCCCTTGAGCGCGATGCGTTGACGAGACCTGCCGCCAAGGAAACGCCGGAGAGAAGCTCTAGAACGCTTCTCCGCTAGGAAGCACCACAGAGACCGCCACCTGCGGGAGAGCCACCATGACTCGACGAAGCAGGCGAGCGACGCCGAAGCGCCCGAGACAAAGAAGCCGATGAACCACCTCCGTACCGCCGAAGAAGAAGCAGGGCCGCTATCTCTCCTCCACGCCACCAGGGCCGGCCAGGAGAGACGACGCCACCACACACCACCCATGCCACCGCACCTCCTCGCCACCACGGCCAGCCAGGAACGGAAGACGCTTTGTCGCGGATCCATAGCAGCGGGAGGCCCATGACAGCCTTATTGAAAAGGAGACGCCAATCCGCACCGACGCGAGCTACTCCGGCCAAAGGAGAAACCGGTTGCGGAGGAACCCTAAGATCCAGATCAGTCCAGGATCTGCACCTCGCTCCAAATTACGGGCATAAAACCCAATACCCTACCCTAGACTACTCCTGACGCCTCCCCTCCACAAACTCTGGCCGGCAAAGCCGCGAGAGAGGCTCGGGGTTGGCCCAGTCCGGCGAAGAGAGCTCCTGGCCAATGTAGCAAAGAGAGAGAGAGAGAGAGAGAGAGAGAGAGAGAGGGTGAGGGAAAAAACCGGATAAAGAGCTACAACCTCACTAACATGAAACACTGAACATCGCATCAATGCAAAGCACCCACCACCACCAAGCACCAACTCTGTATAATTTTGCGTCCCACCTCCTATGCTATACTACGATCCAGAGTCCAGACACTCGTTTTAATGTGTATCTAAAACATGTAGTGCCATAAAGAAGCCAAGAGTTTAGTGCATCTTCAGCGGGATACTCATTTCAGACACGGAAAGTATGTGTTTTAGACTGAAATGGGTCGTCTTGTACAATTTAGTTCTAGTTTTCATGGCTGTGCAGATGGTGCCCCAGCAGAACGACCCATTCATTTTAGCGGGACATGTCTATTTGCAATTTTTTCTTCCTCCCACTACATTCTTGTCGGTGCGGTGGTCGGCCCTGTTGCCAATCTTGCGGCCACCCACCAACTTTTTCTCCCCACTCTAGACAATGCGGCACCTCCTCTTCTCCCACCCATCCACCGTGCTTCACCCCTCTCCTAGCCCCACCACCACCTCCAACTCATTTGCGCCATGTCCTCCTCCTCCTCCTCTCTGCTCCCGTCCTTTGACGTGGACCTCCGTACATACGCCGACTACGCGCTCCTCGTCCTCGGCTACGGCGATGCCACCTACTAATCCTTCATGTTCCCGCCCGACGCTCTCCACAAGAAGGTCGTCCCCTTCAAGTACACGCCCCTCCCCGACGACCTCCACATCGTCTCCAACTGGAGCGGTGAATTCTGTGGCAGAAAACAAAAAAAATCCTACTACGAGAACGCACCAGCCAAGATCTATCTATGCAGAAGTGTAGTAACGAGCGGGATATGGTGTTCATACCTTTTAAGATCGAAACCAGGATTACGTTCCCGCACAAATGTTGTTGAAGAAGCCGAGGGCAGCTGACCTCAGGGTCTAGAAGGGTTCAAGCGTCCAACACCACTAATGGAAGTGCCTCCGAAGTTTTATGTGCGTCTGATGTAAAAGACATCTCTCAGTTCCCGGTCCAACAAGGCAGCGGAAGAACAAGATCTGGACCAACTCTGATTGCACTACGGCGTGCGTTTGGTGGAGAAAGCTCTACCTCGTTGCGCACGTTCCAAACAAGAGAACACACATGAGAGGGAGAGAGAGAAGGCGAATGAACAATTGTGGGATGAGATTTGGAGGAGACACCCCCCTCTTTATATAGGGAAAAACTAGGCACTCCCACCCCTCCAAGTCTCGGTGTGGGACTAAACTTTGGAGGTGGTGGGGATGCGGCGGCCGGCGATGGGGGGGGGGGAGGGCACTCGAGCGCCTATCCCACGTAGGGACCGGAGGTAGTAGGTTCCTCCCCACCGCGCGCGTCCAAGCACGCCAAGGGGTTGGCGGCTCCCTCTTGGGCCCTCTCCCCTCCGGGGAGCGCCCATATAGGGGTATTACCCATTTTTATTTATTTAAATAAATATATTCAACATTATTTCCAACAATTAAATATTAAATACCTTATATTTTATTTCCATTTATTCAAAAATCCTTTTGAATAACCTCAGAACACTTTGGTATCTCTCTAGAATGTTTCGGTTATCTCTCTTCCTATTTCTCTTACGGTCGAGGATCAACCCGCAGCGTCTCTACCCTTAAGCGTGACACTCTTAGGGTTCTGGAATGCTTGGACATGATCGAGACATTTCTATGATCAATGACCAATAGTGGTGTTTGGAAACTCATGATGGTCCCTTCACATTCCATGAATTTGATTGATCGCTTGAACCGTTTAGACATTGAGTCTCATCCCCTTTGCACTATGATACCCGATTTCTCCAAGACCTAATCTCTGGTATCGGTATATCTAGTTTAATCTTGCTACTGACAAATATGTTTACTCGTTAAACTGTGATATTAACCTAGTCACATGTTTGCAAGCTCATTGATGTAATGTCATCGAGTGGGCCAAAGTATCTATCCATCACTCAGATAGGCAAATTCTGATCTCGATACATAGGCCTCAACCTATTTATTTGGAATACCCAATACACAGCTTTATGGCCACCAGTTATGAACATGACAATTGATATGAATAAAGCATCCGTGAGAGAGAGTGATTAATATGATCTCACGGTCAAAGGACTAAATCACTACGCTTTGCTAGGTATTGCAACATTGAACTTTTTGACAAGATCACATTGCAATTCTACGGTCGGGTGTGTCCATAACTTTATTTATCAAATGAAGTAACCTTATTGTTAGTTGGCGTTAATAGGTCCATGATCTGAAGGAGAAATGCTCATACGTAACCCCTGGCTCGTCGCTCCCCAAGGCGACGCCAGGCCCCCCGCGCCGCCGCCAGACACCCCCCATGCCTGCCTCTCTTGCCGCCGCTGCCTCCGGCCCTCGCCGCGATGGCGGCGGCCCCCAGCCTTCGAAGGAGGGCCACATGTTCCATGAACAAGAGACCGTTGTTTTCTCCCTAGTAGAAACAACACATCTACAACCAAAGAGATTTCTGTCACTTCCCTTGGAAACTAGAGGCATGAATCCACTATCGAGCATAAATACCCCCTCTTGGAGTCACTAGCAACTACTTGGCCAAGATAACCACTAGCAACGGAGAGCATGCAAGATCACAATCAACATAGACATGATAGAATCATAAAGATAAAACCATTAATCAAACCAACATAATAATCTCAATATCCAAACACAACATGCATGATTACAAATAGATTAGATCTTGATCATGAACGGAGCTCATAAGATCTATAAATGAAAGCACAAAGAAGGAGATACAACCATCTAGCTACTACATGGACCCATAGTCCAAGGTGGAACTACTCACGAATCATACCGGGGAGAAGGCCTCCGGGATGATCCCCCCTCTGGCAGGGTGCTAGGAAGAGCTTCAGATCCCCCAGATCTAGGGACGATGGTGGCGGCGGATATAGACGGTTTCGTGGATTTCTGATCGGGTACTCAGGGTTTCTGCATCGGGGGCTTCTTATAGGCGAAGGGGCGATACCGGAAGGCGGCCAGGGCCACCAAACCCTAACCAGGTATGGGCCCACCTGCCCCCGCGCCTGGGGTGGGTCTGGCCCCCCTGGCCGGCCCCTCTGGTTCTCCTCTGGAATTCTTGTTCCCCACGGAAAGTAATTTACTTTGACGTTTGTCCCGTCTAATTCCGAGAATATTTCTTTACTAACTTTTCCGAAACCAAAAACAGCAGAAAACAGGTATCTGGCACTATTGCAACTTGTTAATAGGTTAGTACCAAAAAACATGTAAAAAACACCTCAAAGTGTGGACAAGTAAAGCAAAGTAGATACTAAACAAGCATGGAGCATAAAAAATTATAGATACGTTTCCAATGTATCAGCATCCCCAAGCTTAACTCCTGCTCGTCAAGCATATAGTGCTAGATGGGAATTGGGTGCTTTTTCTCTCCTTCCTCTTTCATCAATGTGTATCTCTTTTTTATAAGAAGAATGCTTCATAGATGTCACTATGGTGATGCTGCAAGTTTCCACCATGATTAGGCATGGCTTAGGCTAGCGGCCCAGGCGTTTCTCTAACACAGGATGCAAACTCCATGGACTTACAAGTTCCCTCTTTATTTCACACCGGTGAAATCCATATACAAAAGAACATGATATCAACTGAGTACAACAAGGTACAAGTGCAATGTTGAAAACGTTCCCCGTGACATCACGGTTCTGCTAATTCCAACTTATAAGTGCAAGCATATACAACAAAGTTGTCACAATGGTTCAAGTTTATTAGGGGCAAATAATAAAGTGTTCCATCAAGTTCGTGAGGGCTTTAATCACTAAGTTTTCACATAACAACTATTCATGGCAGCAATACTAGTCTCAAGATGGTTCAACCTAGAAAAAATACTTGTGAAAGAGGAATCAGACTTGCCAGGTGTACCATAGATCATGATTAATTTCCTTATGGCATCATAAGCTTCATCCTCAGTACAAAGCAAAAAATCTTTCTCAGCCACAACATCCAAAGCATATCTATAACGAAGAGCAATACCGCGGTAGAAACTATCAATAACCAAGCTGAGGCTTACCTCAGGCTCAGTTTCCCTCTAGAAAGCAGAGATGCTAGACCAAGATTCTGTAAAACTTTCTTCACTTTTTTGCTTAAAATTAGAGATTTATACCATAGGAGAAATAAAGGCAGACCCCAACATGGCAGCAACTAGAGCAGGAACTATTTTTTTTGTGTTTTTGAATAAAGCAAGCAAACCAAACTAGACTAATATTTTTTTGTTTTTTTTAAAAGAGGCAAACAAAACCAAACAAAAGAAACAAAGCAAACTAAAAACAAAGTAAAGATAAAGGAAGTGAAGGACTCCCCTAGTGAAGACGTCCTTAGCCTCCCCGGCAACGGCGCCAGAAAACTTGTTGATGACTCCTTGATGGCGCCAGAGAACTTGGTGCTCGATGTGGAGTCTTGTTGGGAACCCCAAGAGCAAGGTGTGAAGAGTACAGTAGCAAGTCTTCCCTCAGTTGAGACCGAGGTTATCGAACCAGTAGGAGGAAGGAAACGTCACACAGGTGTTGCAAGCAACGCGGAGACCTGCACAACACAAACTCAAGACTTTGCCCCCAACGAATTAGTGAGGTTGTCAAGCTCACCGGTTTGCTGTAACAAAGGATTAAACGTATGGTGTGGAAGGTAATGGTTTGTAGCAAGTAAACAGGTAACAGTGGAAGATGTATCAATGATAAAGATTGGACCAAGGTCCATAGATCACTAGAGGTGCTCTCCTTAGATAAACAACATGTCATGAAGGGTAAACAAATTACAGCAGGGCAATTGACAGGAACCGAGCAAGGCATAACAATGCAATTACTAGCTATAAAGATCCTATGAAGTTGATTGGGCAATATAACAATATACATAGACCGTCATCCAACTGCATCTATGACTAGAAGTCCACCTTCAGGTTATCATCCGAACCCCCTCAAGTATTAAGTTGCAAGCAACAGACAACTGCTTTAAGCAAAGTGTGTAAGGTAAACAGTCCACATGTTCCATGAACAAGAGACCGTTGTTTTCTCCCTAGTAGCAACAACACATCTACAACCGAAGAGATTTCTGTCACTTCCCTTGGAAACTATAGGCATGAACCCACTATCGAGCATAAATACCCCCTCTTGGAGTCACTAGCAACTACTTGGCCAAGATAACCACTAGCAACGGAGAGCATGCAAGATCACAAACAACACATACATGATAGTATCATAAAGATAAAACCATTAATCAAACCAACATAATGATCTCAATATCCATCGGATCCCCGCAAACACAACATGCATGATTATAAATAGATTAGATCTTGATCATGAATGGAGCTCACAAGATCTATACATGAAAGCACAATGGAGGAGATACAACCATCTAGATACTACATGGAACCATAGTCTAAGGTGGAACTACTCACGAATCATACCGTAGAGAAAGCCTCCGGGATGATCTCCCCTCCTGCAGGGTGTCGGGAAGATTTTCAGATCCCCCCGATCTAGGGACGATGGTGGCGGCGGCTACAGCCGATTTCGTGGATTTCTGATCGGGTACTCAGGGTTTCTGCATCGGGGGCTTCTTATAGGCGAAGGGGCGAGACCGGGAGGCGGCCAGGGCCACCAAACCCTAGCCAAGCGCGGGCCCACCTGTCCCCGCGCCTGTGGTGGGTCTGGCCAGCCCCTCCGGCTCTCCTCTAGACTTATTGTTTCCCGCGGAAAGTAATTGACTTTGAGGTTTGTCCCGTCCAATTCCGAGAATATTTCTTTACTAACTTTTCTGAAACCAAAAACAGCAGAAAACAGGCATCTGGCACTGACATGGTTATACCATACGGGTACATGATCTTAGCATACCTAGTCCAGCCCAAGGAAGGCCCACGAGAATATTCACCGGCCTATGAAGACTTTCGAGTGGCCAGGGCCCATGACGCCTTCGGATCCTTGGAGAACAAGACTAGAGTAGATAGAATATTCAAAGGGGCAAACCCTAAAACCTGTAACCGACTCGATCTGTGCCTGGGACCTGCCTAACTCTATATAAAGGCTAGGAGGACACGACAAGGAGGGCACTTCGCATACCATCGCATACACACCTTCACGCCAGATTGCATCCGCGCACCCCTGTACTTTTCGGTTCCGCCATAATCAAGAGCAGACAAGCAGGAGTAGGGTTTCCCTCCGGGGGCCTGAACCTGGGTAAACCTCGTGTCCGTGTGTTGTTTGTTTGCTAACCATTCCGCGATCTCCAGCATACCCATCTTCTCCAAAACCCAAGCTCATAAAAATGGGTATTGACGAGATTAAACCTCGTCAATTGGCGCCGTTTGTGGGAACTGGGGACGCTGATTGTGCGATCGTGACGGTCCTAACCAAAGCGATCTACAACTCCGTGGTGATGGAGAGTCATCTCCTCTTTGGCGCTTTTGACTTCACCGCCCACTCGCCCGCCACCCTGAAGGACTTCCAGCCCGTTGGAGACGGACTCGAGATCCTGTTCGGGAGCTTCTACTTCCAGATGGGGCAGACCGACACTCTCCGCCTCCTAGAGCGGGTGCCCCTGCCATCGATCAGGCCCGCTTCGTGGGCTCCACACCCTGCGCTACGCACATCGCCGTCGACAGATGAGTCCTATGACAGTAGCAGCTGCAACTCAGATCTGTGCGATCCACCATCGGATGAAGGGACCTACGGTTCCGGATCCGAAAGCTGCGGTAGCAGCAATCCAATCTATGAGCACTATCAATGCGCCACAGTCATCCAGAGTGTTGTGGATCAGGAGAACAACCCGCCACCCAACCCGCAGGGTAGAAACGGCGGGAACAGAAGAAGCCAGTCCCCCCGCCCAACGAGGAGGACACCGATCCCAATCGGGTCATCCACCTCAGCGAGGCTGGATGGGATCAAGCACGCGAAGCCGTGGCAGGCAACAAGACCCTGCCCGTAGGTGCCTCACGGGACCTACTGATGGCATACCACCTGCTCCTAGTCGAAGAACATAAGAAGCAGGTGAAGATGCAAGAGGAGCTCGACAAACGCAAGCAAGCAGCCGCGGAGTCCAGTGCGCGGCGAGCTGCGCTCTCTGCCATGGGCGGCTCCAGCTCACACGGCAACAACGCTAACAAGCACCGTTATTGCACGTAGAACATGGACCCCAAGGCACGTCGCGAGGTGACTCGAACCCTCCACACGTCCTTCATGGATATGGATGCCGACGGCAACGTCATCCAGAAGACACCGCATGCTGCAATCATGGCAGCCACTGCATACCTCGCGTCCCATCCACCTCCAGTGGGGGACCCGAAAAGGGCCATGCACAAGTCCGCGCTCACCGGACTCGGACTCATCGGAGCTGCGCTCCACGGAGAAGCTCCTGTGGAGCCAAAGAAGAAGGCCATGGTCAGATTCAACCACAGCCCTACGACTTCATCCGAGGATGAAGAGTACGACCTTCCTCGAAGGCACAAGAGCTCGCGCCACCGCAGCCGCGACTACGACGCTCGAAGTGAACTCACCCAGCGCAAGATTGACAAAGCGCGCGCCAAGCGCGTATGCTCATCCGAATCCGAGGAGGATGACGACGAAGGAGAACTCTACGGAGCCCGATGCTTCAGCAGATCTGTTCAGCGGACACGGATGTCGCCGAACTTCAAGCTTCCTTCGGACACTCCGAAGTTCGACGGCACACAGGACCCCAAGGCGTGGCTCAGCGGCCACCTGTCGTCCGTCAAGCTACACGGAGGAAACAAGGAAACCGCCATGCAATGCCTTTAGCTGCAGCTGACAGGCGCAGCCCGGATCTGGCTCAGCAGCCTATCATCGGGATCCATCCAAAGCTGAGAGGAACTGGCATACAATTTCATCCGAAACTTCAAAGGCACTAGCAAGAGGCCAGCCTCGATCGAGGAGCTGCGGGCATGCACCCAACGAACGGGCGAATCCATTCGCTCTTACATATTACGTTGGTCCAACACCAAGAACTCCACGGCGCACATCTCTGAGGAGAGAGCGATCGACGCCTTCACGGATGGCGTCAAGCGCCCGTACTTCAAGGAAAAACTTGGGCGCGTCAAGCCCAAGACACTCGATCACCTCATGGACATCGCCAACAGGTGGGCAGATTGCGAGGACTCCGTCCACCGAGCGCACTCGGAGGAGGAAGATGACTACGGCCGGCGACGTGAACGCCGTAGCAAGAGAAGATTGCGTGTCTACGACGATCGCGATGGACCCGACATGGTCGCGGCTGGCTATGCCGATCGCCGCAGCGACGGAAACCGCAGCAGCGGCGGATACCGCGGAAGCAACTTCCGCGACAGAGGACGCCCAGCACAGTCATGGCAACGTCGCGGCCGCGACGACGGACCCTCGGCATTGACAAACTGTCGGGTCCATGCACCATCCACTTCTACATCAACAAGCAGGATGGTAAAAAGAAGGCAAGCCACATGCTCAAGGACTGCCGCAAGTTCCAGAAACTCAGCGAGAGCATGGCTCAGATGAGGCAACAAGCCCCGAACCCTGGATACAGGAACGCACCCGCACCAGGCGAGATCGCACACGGAGCTCCTCCACCACCACCTGAGGGACCTCTGAACCACCCAATTGCACCTGCGCAGAATAACGGTGGGCACGGGTACCCCACGCCGAAAGGATCACTGATGATCCAAAAAGGGCGCCCAACGAACATGGTGCAGAAGAAAATCACCCATCAGATCAATCTAGCTGTGACTGCTCCACCCGCCATCCCTGAGTACCGCAGCGGATAGGAGTCCTGCATCACATTCAGCCGTTCGGATCACCCTTGCAAGGTCCCTCGCCCAGGTCATGCTGCCCTGGTGCTTGAGGCGCAGATCGGAGGCTTCGACATGAGCCGCGTCTTCATTGACGGCGGCAGCGGCATCAGTCTGTTGTTCGCCAGTACCTTAGCAGCAATGCGGATCCCGCTGTGCATCCTGGAACAATCCGACACAACGTTCCACGACATCGTCCCAGGGAAGGGCATATTTCCCCTGGGAAAGATATGGCTCAACGTCATCTTCAGCAAGCCCGATAACTTTCGATGCGAGCGACTCGAGTTCAAAGTGGTGGACTGGCCATCACAATACCACGCCATCCTCGGGCGTGTAGCATTCGCACGATTCCTGGCAATACCGCACTACGCGTACCTGCTACTCAAGTTGCCACGACCAAGGGGCGTCATCATGGTCCACGGGAGTTTCACCCGATCGGACCACTGCGACAGGGACTTCAACAGAATCTCCCAGTCATTCGGCATGCAGGAGGAGCTCATAAGGCTCCGAGAGGTGACGGACAAGGGGGACCCCCGGTCGCAAGACAGAACGCACCAGACATGTCTTTCGACTCCACCGTCAACACAAAGAAGGTGCAGATCTGCCCGACAGACGGCTCCAAGACGGCGCTGATCGCCAACGACCTCAGCTCCGCATAGGAAAGCGCACTCGTCGAACTCCTCCGTGAGCACTGGGAAATCTTTGCCTGGTGTCCTGCGGACATGCCTGGAGTTCTCAGGAAACTCGCCGAATAATGTCTTTCCAGATGCCAATCCCGTCAAACAGTCCATCAGACGACTATCCGAGTCGTGGGCTGAAGCTATCAGAGTCGAAGTCAACAGACTACTCGACGCCAACTTCATCCGGAAGATCAAGGAGAGAGAGTGGCTCTCCAACACCGTGATGGTCCCCAAAAAGGACAAGGACATCCTGCGGATGTGCGTGGACTTCACATCGCTGAACAAGCACTGCCCGAAGTTTCACTTCCCTCTCCCTCAGATCGATCAGATCATTGATTCGACTGCAGGATGCGAGAAGCTCTCCTTCCTTGATGCCTACTCAGGCTACAACCAGATTTGGCTGAAGGTCGAAGATTAGGAGAAAACGGTGTTCATCACGCCGTTCGGAGTGTTCTGCTATAACACAATGCCCTTCGGGCTGAAGACCGCAGGCGCCACACACCAATGATGCATGCAGGCATGCCTGAAGGACCAGATCGGCCGCAACATCCAAGTCTATGTCAACGACATAGTAATCAAAACAAGGGAGGCCAAGACCCTCATCGACGATCTCCGCGAGACGTTCAACAACCTTGATCAATACAAGATCAAGTTAAACCCATAAAAGTGCGCCTTCGGCGTCCCATATGGTCAGCTGCTAGGCTACTTCATCTCCCAGCGAGGAATCGAAGCGAACCCGAAGAAAATCTGGGCCATAATGGCCATGGAGAAGCCGAAGAACCTCAAGGGCGTCTAGAAGCTTGCTGGGCGAATTGCGGCGTTGAGCAGGTTCATCAGTCGCATGGGCGAAAAGGCCCTGCCCTTCTATCAGCTGTTGCGCAAAGCAGACAAATTCGAATGGACGCCTGAAGCGGACGACGCATTCGAAGATCTGAAGCGGCTGCTCTCTACCTCGCCCGTCTTGGTCACGCCAAAAGAGCGTGAACCCCTACTGCTATACATAGCAGCTACACACCAGGTGGTAAGTGTAGGGTTCGCAGCATAGAAAACAAAAAAATTCCTACGATGTGAACTATATACCAAGATCTATCTACTAGATACAAACAACGGGCGGATGTATGTCCGTAGAGAACATACCCTTGAAGACCGACAAAGATTAACGAGTTCAACTCGTGGTTGATGTAGACGATCTCTTGCCGATCTCAAGATCGAGAGGAAGTCCTAGCGCCGCAAATCAGCAGCGCATCCGTCGCACACACGCTCGAGGCACCGAGCAACCTCCGCCTCCTCGCCCCGATGCAGCGGAAGCACAACTCTTTCTTGCCGAATAGCCACCGGGAACATGTATCTCGCTAGTCCGAGACCATGGGGGATAAATTCTAGAGGGGGAGAGAGATCCTTCACGAGGAGGTGTGAGAGACAAGTGAGGAGGGCTCCTTTTATAGGAGGAGGGGGGAACCCCAAGGGGGTGGCCGGCGCATGGGGGCTGCCCCCTTGCCCTCCCCTCTTCATGTGGGTGGACACTCCACTCACAAATCTCCTTTAAATTCCCTCCACTCAAAAGTCCACTCAAATTCCCATTAAATTTCCACCAAATTTAATGCAAACTCTCATTAAATAAAACTCTTTTATTTTATTCAGAATTTTATCAATTACTTTAATGACAAACATTCACAAATAACCCCTTGCTAGAATTCTATTTCACATGCATAACCACTTTATGCAATTTCACCAAAACTGCTTTCAAGATTCTAGTGAAATAAATTCTGCGCTTGTTCATTCTTTCGGCATGAAACATTTGCTCCAATTGGATGTCGGTGTCTCTTATGTGTCACCCTACGGTTCGTGAATAATGCGGACATGATCGAGACCCTCTCGGATCAATAATCGAAGCGGATCCGGAGACCCATCGACTCCCACACATTCAACGATGACTTTCTTGTGATCGTCGGAACCTTTTACGTTAGTATCTTAATCCCTTTGTTTCACGATATATTACATGTCCGAGATTCGATCATCGGTATCTCCATACCTAGTTTGATCTCGTTACCGACATGCACTCTTTTCTCGTTCCTGTGATATAACATTCTAGTGATCAAAACACTTGCTTGCAAGCTAATCAATGTGATATCACCGAGAGGGCCCAGAGTATATCTATCCGTCATCGGGATGAACAAATTCCACTCTCGATCCATGAGCCTCAACATAAGACTTTATTAGTTCTGAATCCATCTTTATAATCACCCTGTTACGGTGTGACGTTTGATGTTATCAAGAAACTCTTCCGGTGTTAGTGATTGACATGATCTCATGGTCTAAGGATTAAAATCACTTCGTAAGTTGTTATAGCAATATAAACTCAATGACTTTGATCGTAATGATATACTTCGGATGAATGTTCATCACACCATTACACTAATGTTGTGATCCCGTTATTAACAACATCCAATGTCCATGATCAGGAAACCTTGATCATCTTGTTAATCAACGAGCTAGTTTATGAGAGAGGCATAACTAGGAACTTTCTGTTTGTTTATTAAACACACATGTATTAACGTTTCCGTATTAATACAATTATATCATGCAAAATAAACATCTATCATATACTTGTAATACACATAATAAACACTTTATTATTGCCTCTCAGGGCATATTCCCTTCAGTCTCCCACTTGCACTAGAGACAATAATCTAGTTACATAGTGATAAATCTAACACCCATTGAGTTCTGGTGTTGATCATGTTTTGCTCTAGGGAGAGTTTTAGTCAACGGATCTGCTACATTGAGATTCGTATGTACTTTACAAATATTTATATCTCCATCCTTGACATGCTCGTGGATGGAGTGAAACCGGCGCTTAATATGCTTGGAATGCTTGTGAGACCTTGGCTCTTTGGCATTGGCAATGGCACCATTTTTGTCACAATAGATCACCATTGGGTCCAACGCGTTTGCCACCACTCCTAGTTCGGATATGAACTCCTTTATCCAAACTGCTTCCTGAGCCGCTCAAGCAAAGAACATATTCGCCTCCGTTGTTGATCCCGCTACCACAGGTTGTTTGGAGCTCCTCCAACTAACCGCCCGCCATTCATGAGAAATACGATCCGGATTGAGACTTAGAGTCATCCGGATCGGTGTCAAAGCTAGCCGACATAACACTTAGCGACGAGCTCTTCTTCACCTCAGATACAAGAAACATATCCTTAGTTCTTCGTAAGTACTTAAGGATATTCTTGACCGCTATCTAGTGTTCAACTCGATCCGATTGGTACCTACTAGTCAAACTAATAGCAGGTGCCACATCCGGTCTTGTACATAGCATGGCGTACATTATAGAGCCTATGGTCAAGCATAGGGACTTTGTCCATTATCTCTCTTTCTTCCGCCAAGCCGGTTACTTTGAGTCTTACTCAATGTCTTGCCTTGCAACATAGGTAAGAACCCTTCTTACTTCCGTCCATTTTAAACTTCTTTAAAATCTTATCAAGGTATGTACTTTATGATAGCCCTATTAGGCGCCTAGATCTATCTCTATAGATCTTTATGCCTAATATGTATGACGCTCACCTAGGTCCTTCATTGAAAATTTGTTGTTTAGATAACTTTTAACACTGTTTAAAGATCTATATCATTTCGATCAATAATATGTCATCCACATATAATATCGAAATGCCACATTGCTCCCACTCACTTTCTTGTAAATACAAGCTTCTCCATAAGTTTGGACAATCCAAACTCTTTGATCACCTCATCAAAGCAGAGATTCCAACTGTGATGCTTGCTTCAATCCATAGATGGATCGCTGAAGCTTGCACACCTTGTTAGCATCCTTAGGATCGACAAAACCCTTTGGTTGTATCATATACAACTCTTCTTCAATATTACCATTGAGAAACGCGGTTTTGACATCCATCTGCCATATCTCATAATCAAAATATGCAGCAATTGCTAACATAATCCTAACTGACTTTAGCATCGCTACGGGAGAGAAAGTCTCATCGTAGTCAACTCCTTGAATTTGTCGAAACCCCTTTGCGACAAGTAGAGCTTTATAGACGGTCACATTACCATCAACATCAGTTTTCCTTTTGAAAATCCATTTGTTCTCCACGGCCTTTCGGTCGTGAGATAATTCCACCAAGTTCCAAACTTGATTTTCATACATGGATTCCATCTCGGATTTCATGGCTTCTAACCATTTGTTGGAATCCGGGCTCATCATCGCCTCTTCATACGTCGCAGGGTCATTATTTTCATCAACCATGAAATTCATGACAGGATTTCCGTACAGCTCGGGAGCTGCACGCCCTGCTTGACTGCGAGGTTTGGTAGTACTCTTCGGAGTTTCATGATCATTATCATTAGTTCCTCTTCAATGTGTGGAGCCAACTCGAACAACTTCCGGCCAAGGCTACTCGCCATACTTTGAAGAGAAGGTTCCACAACCTCTTCGAGTTCTACCTTCCGACTACTCACACCTTTCGCGAGAAACTCTTTCTCTAGAAAGGATCCATTCTTGGCAACAAAAACCTTGCCCTCAGATCTGTGATAGAAGGAATACCCAATAGTTTCTTTAGGGTATCCTATGAAGACGCATTTTTCCGCTTTGGGTTCGAGTTTATCCGGTTGAAGTTTCTTCACATAAACATCGCATCCCCAAACTTTAAGAAATGACAGCTTAGGTTTGTTTCCAAACCACAATTCATACGGTGTCTTTTCAACGGATTTAGATGGTGCCCGATTTAAAGTGAATGCAGCAGTTTCTAGTGCATAACCCCAAAATGACAACGGCAAGTCCGTCAGAGACATCATAGATCGAACCATATCTAATAAAGTATGATTACGATGTTCCGACACACCATTTCGCTGTGGTGTTCCGGCAGGTGTGAGTTGTGAAACAATTCCACACTCTTTCATGTGAGTGCTAAACTCGTAACTTAGATACTCACCTCCACGGTCGGACCGTAGAAATTTGATGTTTCTATTAAGATGATTTTCCACTTCATTCTGAAATTCCTTGAACTTTTCAAAGGTTTCAGACTTGTGTTTCATCAAGTAGATATAACCGTATCTACTCAAATCATCCGTGAAAGTAACAAAATAACGATATCCACCTCGCGCCGACACACTCATTGGACCACATACATCAGAATGTATGACTTCCAATAAATCGCCTGCTCCATTGAACCGAAAACGGCGTTCTAGTCATCTTGCCCATAAGGCATGGCTCACATGTATCAAATGATTCATAATCAAGTGATTCCAAAAGTCCATCCGAATGGAGCTTCTTCATGCTTAACGCCAATATGACCTAGACGGCGATTACACATATATGCGGATATATCATCATTAAGTTTAATCCTTTTAGCATCAACATTATGAATATGTGTAATATCATCGAGATCTAATAGAAATAAACCATTCATCATCGGTGCATGACCATAAAAGATTTCATTCATATAAATGGAACAACCATTGTTCTCGGATTTAAATGAATAACCACTTCGCATCAAACACGATCCAGATACAATGTTCATGCTCAGTGCCGGCACCAGATAACAATTATTCAATATTATAACTAATCCCGACGGCAAGTGGAGAGGCGTTCGACGCGATCACATCAACGCTTGATCCATTGCCGACACGCATCTTGACCTCACCTTGCTAGCGCTTGTTCCACAGCCCGATTCGAGTTACAAATATTAGCAATCGACCGTATCAAATACCGTGTGCTACTGCGAGCACTAGTCAAGTACACATCAATAACATGTATATCATATATACCTTTGTTTGCCTAGCCGCCTTCTTGTGCGCCAGATACTTGGGGCGATGCGCTTCGGGCGATCCCCTTACAATAGTAGCACTCGGAATCGACTTAGGTCCAACTCGGGGTTTTTTTCAAAGCTGCAACAGCTTGCCGCCTTACTTCCCTTCCTTTTCCCTTCTTGTCTTTCTTGAAACCAGTGTTCCTATTGATCATCAACACTTGATGTTCCTTTTTATCTCCACTGCAGCTTTTAAGCATTGATGTAAGCTCGGGAGAGACTTCTTCATGCCTTGCATATTATAGTTCATCACGAAGCTCTTATAGCTAGGTGGCGAGACGCAGAACACGATGGATGCCTAAGTCAATGGGAATCGATATTCCCAAGGACACAAGCTTATCGGCGTAACGACATCTTGAGTACATGCTCACTAACTGAGCTATGCTCTTCCATCATGCAGCTAAAGAACTTTTACGAGCGTTGTAGCTCTCTCACAAGCATGTGTGTGTCGAAAATCATTTTCAACTCACCCATTGTATCAAATGCATTGCCGTTTCAAACGCTTTGAAGTTCGGCTCTAGCCCATACAATATGACGCAATGAACTAAGTTGTGGTCCTCCGACGAGTCGATAGACATTCTTCTCCTCGTCAGGCATCATCAAAGGTGGGGCCTAACGCTTCTAGCACATATTGCTTTTGTGCGTGAGAGAGGAGAATCCTCAAATTCATGGCCCATTCGGTAAAGTTGCTACCGTTGCTAGTTTCTACTCCTCCATGAACACATTGAAATTAAAAGCAGGTGGTGCCATCTACAACAGAATTTGTAAAGTTTAGACTAAGTGTATGATAGATTGAGTTCAACTAATCTATATTACGAATGAACTCCCACTCAAAAACGACATCCCTCGTGCCTTTTTGGTGATTACATGAACCAAATCCACTACACCAAGTCCGATCATCACGTGAGTCGGTATAGCTTCAAAGGCGAGCATCAAATGGGCATCATATCAACTATATGACTCATGCTTAACCTTTCGGTCCGTGTTCCGAGGCCATGTCTGTACATGCTAGGCTCGCCAAGTTAGAACCTTAGTATTCGCGTGTGTAACTGTTTTACACCCGAAATATGGTCGTGGATCCAAGAACACCCGATCATCACGTGATGTCTTGGAGCGACGAAACATAATTGGTGCATACTAAAGGAAGAACACATTCTTATCTTGATATTTAAATGAGGGATCATCTTATTATGCTAACAAAGCGCTAAACAAGCAATATAAGATGCTATCAAACATCATATGTTTATTAGTGAAATTATATGGTTCCCGCAGATGATCTCTATCATGTGCATCGTGGTATGATCACTATCATACCTATATGTGTAAATCCAAGGTCTATGGATTTTACGCTATGTGTGTTGTAAGAGTATCATCTCATACTTCTACTTACAACACTACCATATCATAACACTAGCCCAAAGAACAATCTAAACTAGACGCCTCTAATTTATCCATTGCAAGTTTTACGTGGCTTAGGGCTTTCGAGATAGAACCGTTCTTACCTACGAACATGAACCACAACGAGGATAATCAAATTGTTGACAACTCGCTTGCAAAATAGATATTGACTATAGTAGGAGAGACATACACCCGCTAGCCACTTATGCAAACTAGTTGCATGTCAAGCGTGGAACAGGTCTCATGTGCGAGGACATGTAAAGTTTGTCCGGGCCGCTTCATCCCACTATGCCACCAATATCCAAAATTACAACAAAGGAGCAACAACATGATCATCATCTCCCACATACTCATATGTGTACTACCCGTGTAAAGTATCTACGCATAGATCCGGCTCTGATACCACTGTAGGGTTCGCAGCATAGAATTTTTTTTTTCCTACGATGTGAACTATATACCAAGATCTATCTACTAGATACAAACAACGGGCGGATGTATATCCCGTAGAGAACATACCCTTGAAGATCGACAAAGCTTAACGAGTTCAACTCGTGGTTGATGTAGACGATCTCTTACCGATCTCAAGATCGAGAGGAAGTCTTAGCGTCGCAAATCAGCAGCGCATCCGTGCTCGCACACACGTTCGAGGCACCGAGCAACCTCCGCCTCCTCGCTCCAGCGATGCAGCGGAAGCACAACTCTTTCTTGCCGAATAGCCACCGGGAACATGTATCTCGCTAGTCCGAGACCATGGGGAATAAATTCTAGAGGGGGAGAGAGATCCTTCACGAGGAGGTGTGAGAGACAAGTGAGGAGGGGCCTTTTTATAGGAGGAGGGGAACCCCAAGGGGTGGCGCATGGGGTCTGCCCCCTTGCCCTCCCCTCTTCATGTGGGTGGACACTCCACTCACAAATCTCCTTTAAATTCCCTCCACTCAAAAGTCCACTGAAATTCCCATTAAATTTCCACCAAATTTAATGCAAACTCTCATTAAATAAAACTATTTTATTTTATTCAGAATTTTGTCAATTACTTTAATGACAAACATTCACAAATAACCCCTTGCTAGAATTCTATTTCACATGCATAACCACTTTATGCAATTTCACCAAAACTTTGTTTGTATCTAGTGAAATAAATTCCTGCGCTTGTTCATTCTTTCGACATGAAACATTTGCTCCAATTGGATGTCGGTGTCTCTTAAGTGTGTCACCCTACGGTTCGTGAATAATGCGGACATGATCGAGACCCCTCTCGGATCAATAATCAGAAGCGGGATCTGGAGACCCATACTGACTCCCACACATTCAACGATGACTTTCTTGTGATCGTCGGAATCTTTTATGCTAGTATCTTAATCCCTTTGTTTCACGATATATTACATGTCCGAGATTCGATCATCGGTATCTCCATACCTAGTTTGATCTCATCGACATGCACTCTTTTCTCGTTCCTGTGATATAACATTCTAGTGATCAAATCACTTGCTTGCAAGCTAATCAATGTGATATCACCGAGAGGGCCCAGAGTATATCTATCCGTCATCGGGATGAACAAGTTCCACTCTCGATCCATGAGCCTCAACATAACACTTTATTAGTTCTGAATCCATCTTTATAATCACCCTGTTACGGTGTGACGTTTGATGTTATCAAGAAACTCTTCCGGTGTTAGTTATTGACATGATCTCATGGTCTAAGGATTAGGATCACTTCGTAAGTTGTTATAGCAATATAAACTCAATGACTTTGATCGTAATGCTATACTTCGGATGAATGTTCATCACACCATTACACTAATGCTGTGATCCCGTTATTAACAACATCCAATGTCCATGATCAGGAAACCTTGATCATCTTGTTAATCAACGAGCTAGTTTATGAGAGAGGCATAACTAGGAACTTTCTGTTTGTTTATTAAACACACATGCATTAACGTTTCCGTATTAATACAATTATAGCATGCAAAATAAACATCTATCATATACTTGGAATACACATAATAAACACTTTATTATTGCCTCTCAGGGCATATTCCCTTCAGTAAGCACCGTGCTTGTGGTCTAAAGACCCGAAGATGGCAAGACCCACGGGGTCCAACGCCCGATCTACTACCTCAGCGAGGTATTGGCGCCGACAAAGCAGAGGTACCCTCACTACCAGAAACTCATCTATGGCATGTTCATGACGGCTCGTCGGCTGAGCCACTACTTCCAGGAGCATCAGGTGATGGTCGTGAACGAAGCGCCCCTGAACAGCATCCTGAACAACCTGGAGGCCACAGGACGCGTGGCCCTGTGGGGCATCGAGCTATCACCTCTAGATATCATCTATGAGAAGCGCCACGCAATCAAATCCACTGTTGCAACTTGTTAATAGGTTAGTATCATAAAACATGTAAAAAGCACCTCAAAGTGTGGACAAGTAAAGCAAAGTAGATACTAAAAAAGCATGGAGCATCAAAAATTATAGATACGTTTCCAACGTATCACGTGCCTAATGGATCTGTCTGGAACGTCTAGTTCCGGAAGGCTCTGTCGGCGAACTCCCATGGGTGCATCATGCCTGGAGATTGCTGGATCAGAAGGAATTCGGTCGTGCACACCTGTGTTTTTTTCTGGCCGTTTGGTTTCATATGGAGCGTGACGAAGCTCTGCTACCTGTTACCATCATGTGTCATGTCTTTGACGATCCATGGTAAAGTCATATGTGGATAATTTCATGAGGACAGGAACATAAGGGATAGCTATGGTGGATTGAGTCTTTGGGGTGTTGAGGATCTGGCTTGATGATC
The DNA here is from genome assembly GCA_030063025.1 of Avena longiglumis. Taxonomy (NCBI): domain Eukaryota; kingdom Viridiplantae; phylum Streptophyta; class Magnoliopsida; order Poales; family Poaceae; genus Avena; species Avena longiglumis. The sequence continues at coordinate 559,905,874 of CP125974.1, forward strand.
CGTGACTCGCAGCATCGTCTGTTAGAGGGGGTGACAACACAGGAGATATTCACAGTCTTTCCTTGCATGGTGAAAATCCAAGGTCTATCCTTCATTGGTTGTGTCTGGCAATGGCCTTGCAGAAGGCATTGTTTTGCAAGCGAAGACTTCCTCCAGGGTGAAAACCTAGGATATTTGATCGGGCGACGACAGCGCTTGAGCACTGTTTCCTTCTTGGAGGCGTCGTTTTTGGAGGGGTTGGACTCTGGTGTTGTTTTGGTGTTGTTAGTGTCGCTGCTGCTAAGAATCTGATTGCTTTAGCGGGACTTTTCTTTTTTTGTAATTCTTCTTCTTTCTTTTTTGGGGTGTGTGCATCCGTAATACCAATAGGGTAATGCATTCTTTCACAGGACGGGGGTGTAATTGGTATCGTGTGATATTAATATATGCTCCTTTCCAAAAAATAGTCCATGATCGGGAAACCTCGATCATCAGCTACCCAACGAACTACTACTACAGAATACTAGGGACCTGGTTTGTTTATATATCACACTTGTATTAATTTGTTTCCAATTAATACAGTTCTAGCATGATACAAAAATATTATGAACATTAGAGATATATCAATAAAACAACTTTATTATTGGTCTCTAGGACATATCTCTTTCAAGCGGCACACACAAGGTCTACACACATGCGCCCTCCTCCAACCAGACTCCTTCCTCGCGCTCGAGGATGCCCTTTCCACCTCCATAGGGAGCAACGTAGGCTCAGGCCCCTCGGCTCTGGGTAGTCCCCCAATGGTCTCGGCCTCTTCCGGGACGACATGGTCACCTTATGCTCATGGACAAGGTGTTCGACATTGATGTCTACCGGTGGGAGCAGTAGCATGTGGACCCTTCTCCCGCAAGTAGTAACAACAAGCACAACACCGACGACGAGACGTCTCGAGGTGCAGTGATAGTGCATGGTGTCCTACTCTCTCCGAGGTTGCCCTAGCCTGCAGCTTCTCGCTACGCTCATGCTATATCTACACCGCTCTCTAGTGGAGAAGGAGGAAGGGGAGGGGATGGCACCGTCTAACGACAGTGGTCGGGAATTTCAGGGGAGGGAGAACTAGTATTGGGGCATGTGGGCTTTATTTGGCTGCGAACTAGGCCAATACAATGGTAGGGATGATAGTATGGCTGTCCACGACATGTCTGGCTCGAACCTGTCCGGCTCAACCCATTTCCAAACCAAATTAAGGTCAAGAATGGGTCGCGACAGAGAATTTGTCCGTTTGGGTCACCCCACTTGGGATAGTTTTGACGGTTTGTCTGTCCGTGCAGACCACATCGGACTAGGCCGGACCGTTTGCGTCTCCCCGGTGGAGATGCCCTTATTAGAGCATATCCAGTCGCGTCCCGCAAAAGACGTCCGACAAAAGGGCCAGATCGGTTGTTTGGGGTAAGCCGCCGAGCCGTGTCGTGTTTGGGGCACGCCAGTTCATAGTCATGTGCCCCAAATGGCGTCCCAAACGAAGGATAATCCATTTACATTTATTTTTCAAAGCTTGGTACATAGAAGAAATAGAAATGCAAGTAGAAACAACAACCAAATGAAACCTAAACTAGAGGCTTCTCGTCGGTGGTGTCGCTCCTGCCGCTGTCATCGTTGTCGATGTCCATGTCCATGTGGTAGTGCTTACAACACATTATGGCCTCGAACACCTTTGTGGCGAGCATGTCGTCGCCTTCGCATGTGAAGTTCAGGAAGTAGCTGAGTTGCACGTCGCGCGCACGAGAAAACTGCTCATGGCCATTGTGGAGGTAGTTGCGGACTTGCCCATCAAACAAAACCTCCACGTTCCAAAGGGAAGCACCGCGGCCTACCCACAACATCACTTCGGCAGGCTCCTGCTGATGCATGTAAAACACATACATGAACTTTGTAGTTTATTGATACATATTTTTACATATTTGCAACTTATATAATGTTATAATCATATTTTACATTGATTTATGGGATTTACCAATGATCCCTTTTATTTGGCTTATAAGTCTACAGGATAGGAAACACTGTTTTGTGTATTTTTATCTTCCAGGGACCTAAACAAAGTCAAATGGCTCGACGATTATTTTTTCGAGGAGAGAAGAAACTAAAGCACAAGAATCACCAGAGTGGAGGCCGGAGTCCCAAACAAGCCCAGGTGGCACGGGGCCCACCCTGGACCGTGCTACACATGCTTGTTGCCTCCTCGAGCCGCCATAGTCGTCTATCTTCATCTCGGTCGCGAAGTCTTGACATAAAAACGCCTATAAAAGATCCCCAGGATGTTCTCGAAAGAGGGAGGCACAGAAACACAAAAAACAGAGACAAAACCAGCAAAGATTAGAGGGGGAAACACCGCCAGAGTCGCCGCCGATGGAATCTCTACCTTCTCCAATATCTCCATCATCATCACCATGATAAAGATGGAATAGTCAACCTCTGGACTATGGTTTGTGGAAGTAGCTTGATCTATTTCTCTCTTGATCTATTATTATTGTAGTACCATATAAGCTTCTCAACATGATTATGGTCATCTATTAATTCTTACATGGTGGATCTTTATTCTATAAGTTAATATTTGAGATTGGAATTCTATTATGTGTGAGATGTATTGGTAGATGCATATGATGTACCCCGTTCTTAAGTACTTGTTTTGATCCAACATGTATGAGAGGGCATGTGTAGGGGAACATGTGTATTAATTGGAGTAACATGGTGGTAGCGATTGGATAGTGACATCAAAATTTAAGATTCACTACAATTTTTTACCATTCTTTTGTTACCTTACTAGGTATTAAGTGAATGCATATGTTATAATAGCATCTAGTGATAGCCCAGATGATCTTATTTGTTCCAGTTAGCACATTTGTTATTCAAACATCATGTTAAAATAACTAAGGCTATGCTCTGTTCATTATTAATTCTAGATTGAATGGAGTTTTCCCTTTTTAGAGGAGTATAAGTGAGATATGTTGTGTCATCTTCAAAGTAGGAAGTGATGCCCATATGCATGATTATCATACACATAATAAATTTCGTCAATGTATTGCTTATGAATTGTTTTATGTCCATTACACCTTATGAGAGAATAGACAAGTGAACTCATGAACCCCGGTCCAACTTTTTTATTATAAGAAACAACTTTCCATTTTTTATATATTAATTAAATTCTAAAATACAAAAACACTTCTACTATTAGCAAACACAACAAAACCCAAACGACCTTTACCTTATTGTTCTTACTTTCTTGTCTAATTATAGATTGTCTTTACCTTTATTTATTTACAACTTTGTTTTATTTTACTAATACGAAACATTGTGCTTGACAACCACACGGTGGAGTTGGGGACACAAGGCAAATACTTTGTTTTGTAGGTTGCTTGAAAAAGAAAGTAGAAGAATTCTCTAAGCCAATTTCTCGAGAGTTTAATATAAACCCTTGAGTCACCCTTGTGAGAAAAAGACGTTTCCTACAACACTCTGCACTTGGATTCCTAACGAGTTAGTACACACGGAGTTATTGCCATCACCTTCCGGTCAAGAAGTTGCGCGAACTTGTCCGGAAGTTTCTTGTTGGTGAAAGGTTCTTCATAGACGGGGATGAAGAACTCGAAGTCTTATACGTCCTCCTACATCAACGATGGAGAGTGCAAAGGCGTCGTTGATCGATCGCGTCCGCGTCGACAACGACCAAGCCCCTGCCCCGGCCACGACTACTGTTGCGGACCCTTCCCCTAGAACCTGTAGCCATGGACGACGGGTTGAACTAGATTAAACCGGCAATGGAGCGCCTGTGAAAAATGCAACTTGCGCAACCTTCTTATATAAAGGCTAAGAAGACGAGTAGATGTTCCATTTATACGGGCGTAGGGCTCGAGTGCCCGACATTTAATTGTCGTTGGAGAAACCACTGTCTGTGCATCCATGGCGATGCAAACATCGTCGGCCATGCGCCACTGTGGCGACGGGATGACACCCTGCGCCGGCCACGCGATACCAAGGACAGGTGGAGGTTGGTGACGAGATGATCCCTGCATCGGCTAGGTGAAGCGACGCCGCCATTAGAGCATCTCCACTCATTGGGCGTATCCAGACCGAAATCCGGACCTTTTTTTGGCTGGACAGAACTTGATTTCGGCCGGGTACGCTAGCTTCCCACTCGCATACCAGACCGAGTACCTAGACGAACAGAAAATGGTGACATATTTGAATTTTTATCGTTCCCGTCAGCAAGTGCTCGGCCACAAGGTGTTCGATAAAAATTACGCCCACAAGTTCGGCGACAGATTATTACAGAACATGGAGAATGACTCGGCTATCTCTCAGTCATAGATGGGGATGGGCTCCTACGGCGTGGCCGACGCGGCGTGGTCGTCCGTCTCGCCGGCGGACGCCGCCGGGTTGGAGGAAGTGGAAGCAGAGCTTGGCGTGGGGGCGTTCAGCGCAGGGGCGTTCGGCGCAGAGGAAGGGGAAGGCGTGATCTCGCCCCTGGAGGATGGCCTAAAGTTGCGAGCTCATCTTCGACGTGTCCTCGCCGCCCATCAGGAACTTGAGACCTGTGTTGCGTTTCTTGGCGGCGTAGTTGGCCTTCTTCTCGGCGAGGTTGGCCTTGATGAGGGCCACCTTTTCCCCTTGGGTTTCGATCAGCTGCTTCCAACGCACGTCGGTCTTCTCGGCCCTCTTCTCGGCCTGCACCCTCATGTCGGCGATGCATTTATCGATCAAAGCCTAGAGACGCTCGGCGGGAGGTCCGGCGTCTTTGAGCATCTTCGCCTTCTTCTGGCCGACCTCTGGTCTTCCTTCGCCGGCAGCAGCGGGAGGGGCCTTCGGGTTGTAGACGCCGTCCTTGGTCTTGGAGAGGCTCAGGCGAGTGTCCCGCCACTTTTCGCAGTTCTCAATCTCCTTGAAGACATGATGGAACTTGAGCTCCATCTTCATGTCCTCTCGAAACAAAGCAAGTGCATGACGAAGCTGCAAAATGAAAGTGTGTCAAGTGTGTCAAAATGGAAGAGAGTGCACGACAAAGCTAGTGTTCGCGAGTACCTTGTTGTCCATGTTTTCCCCGCTGGTTTGTGTGTGTTTCACCTCTTCCACGCAGTTGTGCCACTTGCTGCATGTAGTCTGGATGATCGCCTAATGGTTGGTAATAGCCTTCTCCCCTCGTTTCATGTGAATTTTGTGATACTTTGGGTCGCAAAGGCTACGCTCATCGAACGCCACCTTTACATGCCGCCAATAGTTGTCTGAATTCTGGTTGGCGCTGGTGATCGGATCCATGCTCATCGTTTTCCAAGCTTCGGCGAGACAGGTGTCCTCGGCCACGGTCCACTTGATCCGATCGTCCGCCAAAGTGCTCGGCTTCTTCTCCCCCTCTTGCCTCTCGCCAGCAGTACGACTACACCCTCGGTGTCCTCCTGCGTGGGCTCGGCCTGCGTCTCCTCGGCGTCGATGTCGGCGAGGTCCCGAGACTCGATGCCGTGCTCGGCGTCGGCCCGGGTCTGTTCTTCCGTGAAGAAGGAGGTCGAGCCTGTTGCGGTCATGTCCTCCATGTACGTCTCGGCCGACATGTCGGCCGGCAGGGCGGCCGGCATTCCGCCGAACATGTTACGCGTGCCGGCCTCACCTTGGTCGTAGCTTCCTTGTGCCGAGCTTCCTCCGAAAGGCAGTGGACGGAGAGGTCGGCGGGCGAGCCGACGCTTGCCTGGCTTCCCCGGTTGGGTGGGTATGACGCCGCCATCAACGCCGACCTCGTCGCCGCCGCCTGTTTCTCCCTCACGATCGCTTGCTCTTCCGCTGCCGTCTTCTCTTGGTCTTGCCGGAGCTTTGCCATCTCCTTTCTGCCCTCCCGGTCCGTCGATGCCATCTTCCTGGCCTGCTCCTTGGACGCCCACGCGGCGTCGTACATGCCCTCCGGCTTCTTCGGCGATGTTCTCAGTTTCCTCGTCTTCTTCTTCACCGGATCCTCGCCGAGGATCGATCTGGGTTGGACGAAGCTCTTGGGCAGCATGGTGGGCGGGAGCTCGGCGGAGTGGCGAGAGGGAAATGGGGAAGAAAGGCGGGAGGGGAGAAAGAAAAAGGCGAGAGCTCGGCGAAGTGGCTGGAGTTCAGCCTGCCGACAGAGCTGGCCCATGCCCGTTTTCGCCGAGTCTGGCGTTCCCATGGCGTACCCGGGATCCTGGGTACGTCCTGGTAACGCCGGACCAAAGTTCGTCCAAATCCGGCCGAAAACAGGTTTCTGAGTACGCGACTGGGGCAATTTTCGGCATCCGAACCTAAATTCGACGTTCGGATCGACGTCCTGGATAGGCGAGTGAAGATGCTCTTAAGTCGCGGAGGAGGTTGGTGAGAACGTAATAAATACCGGTGGTGCAAATAAAAAGGCTAGCCACGAACAACAGGGCATGTGGTTGGGCGCAATTTTTTGTCAGGCTTAGACAAAAAAAAAACAGTTGGAGGACTGTGTTGGGGACGCAACTAAAGATGCTCTTTCACATGGCAAAATCAACGGACAAAATCGGTCCACTACAGCTGGAGTCAATGTGAAAGCACGAGTTCCACGTGATCGTTATTGCGCATGACATATCCACATGGCCCCGTGACTTTTAAGCTTTTGATGATCATTGTGGCTCTGAATTGGCGCATCCAGTCACGCCAGTTTGCTGGCTGAGTTCATACTTAAAAATTACGTTGAACCAAGCTGGTAACCTTGTCGCGCTGGAGTATAAAAGGCCCGAGAGGGAGTGGTGCTGATGCAAGAAGAAACAAGACACAAACTTCAAAGAAAGTACCACTATCAGAAGAGCTAGAAAGCGTCGTCGACCGGCCGGACGATCGCCAATTCGCCACCACCACCACCACCGGCACCCATGGCTGGCGGGAGGAACAGGGAGTGGATGCGGAAGCAGATGGCCATGGCCATGGCGACGGCCAGGAAGGAGTCGCCGAGGTGGACGCGCCGCGTGCGCGCCCTGTCTGCGGCGATGCGGCGGCCGGGGAGGAACGGGCTGTCGCGGCCCGACCGCCTCCGGCTCCTATACGAGAGCGTCGTATTCCGCCTGCTGTGGGTGCTCGAGACCCTCATCGTCCTCGCCACTCTCTGCTTCTTCTTCCTCCGGTTCGGCTTCTGCTTGTAACTGATCCAAGTTGTAATAGTGTGCCGTCTTCAAAACTTTACCCGTTTGCTCCAATGATTATAAATTACTACTCCCTCCGTCCGGAAAATACGTCGAATGTATCTTTACGCCAGAGTGTGTTCAGCTCTTCAGGGCCCGCTTGTTTTAGCGTTGTTACCGGTCAGAACAGATTACGGAGTATAGGAAGAATTTTACTCGGAGATCAATGGATCTGTAATATTTACACCTGTTTTTGCCTAAAATCCAGGAAACCAAGCAGGGCCTCAACCTTTATTTAGACGGAGAGTGCATATATGAGCTAATTCCTCCCGGTCATGTCCAGTTCGTACCACATGAGAAATGTAAGAGTATTGAAAATTACTGTAGCTTACTACTCCCTCCACCCGGCCGATCCAAAAGGGGTATCCAAAAGGTCTGTTTGGGTCAGGTCGCGGATAATTTTGAGTTGTGGTATGTTTCGTCCGTCCATCCACGCCTAGCGGCGCGACCTATCTTTTCACGGTTGGCCAACCAGATCATGATGATTTTTTTTGAAATTCAAACAAAGAACAAACACGCTAAAACTGGCAAAGTTTGTACATATTTATATGTAATTTATATTCAAAATCTCCTTCCTAGGCCATGCTGTTGGTGGCGCCATGTGGAGGTGGAGGTGCGTGCCATCTCCATCCCCTCCTCCGTCGTGATCGGTGGCGCCCATCCCGGCAGCGGCGACTTTGTCCTCACTTGTGCGTAGAAAAGACTAGTTGTTGGTCGGTGGGGCCAGTCTAGAGATCCTATTGAGTTGTCAGGAGTGGCATCTCGGGGCCAAGAGGGAACGGGGTGCTACAAGTGGTATTAGAGCCGATCCTCGAGGTTATAAGGGTGTGCGGGTTAGTGGCGGAACATGTGGAGCATGTCGCGTGGCCTAGAGTGGACACGGCATGGCACAAGTGTCGGCACTGGACGCATATACGTGTGCCAAGAGGGGACGTTCCTGGGGTGTGCTTGATTGATGAGGGCATCATCTTTTAAAGGGTGGGTGTATGTGAGATCCAGGAACATGACTTAATAAGATTGGTAGGATACTCATACCAACAAGTTGCAACTTTTTTTCCAGAAGCTCATCCAAAAAGAACTCTGATGTTAAGCGTACTTGGCCTGGAGCAATTTGAGGATATGTGACCGACCGAGAAGTGGGTACCGAGTGCGCACGAGTGAGGACAAAGTGCAAACAAAATACTAGTGTTGGTCTGTGGGGCCAGTCTATAGATCTTATTAAGCTAACAGGAGTGACACCCCCGAGGCCAAGAGGTAACGAGGTGTTATAGGCCCTGATGCTGAAATGGGTCTGGCGTATCCATAGGGATGATTGGGGTCTCTTGCTGCAACTTATCAAAGCCAAGTACCTCTGTGGTTGGCCCCTATTAGAGTGCGAGCGTCGGGAGAGCTCTCAATTCTGGCAAGACATTGATGGCGCCTAAGTTGATGTAGGAGCGCTTCATTGGAAACCCCAAGAACAAGGTGTGAAGTAGCACAACAGCAAGTCTTCCCTCAGTGGAGACCGAGGTTATCGAACCAGTAGGAGGAAGGAAACTTCACACAGGTGTTGCTGGCAACGTGGAGACCTGCACAACACAAACTCAAGACTTTGCCCCAACGAATCAGTGAGGTTATCAAGCTCACCGGTTTGCTGTAACAAAGGATTAAACGTAATGGTGTGGAAGGTAATAGTTAGCAGCAAGTAAACAAGTAACAGTGGAAGGTGTATTGATGGTAAAGATTGGACCGGGGTCCATAGTTCACTAGAGGTGCTCTCCTTAGATAAACAACATGGCATGAAGGATAAAAAATTACAACAGGGCAATTGACAGGAATTGAGCAAGGCATAACAATGCAATTACTAGTTAGAAAAATCCTATGAGATTTGATTGGGCAATACAACAAGATACATAGACCGTCATCCAACTACATCTATGACTAGAAGTCCACCTTCAGGTTATCATCCGAACCATCTCCAGTATTAAGTTGCAAGCAACAGACAACTTCTTTAAGCAAAGTGTGTAAGGTAAACAGTCCACATGTTCCTGAACAAGAGACCATTGTTTTCTCCCTAGTAGCAACAGCACATCTACAACCGAAGAGATTTCTGTCACTTCCTTTGGAAACTAGAGGCATGAAACCACTATCGAGCATAAATACTTCCTCTTGGAGTCACTAGCAACTACTTGGTCAAGATAACCACTAGCAACGGAGAGCATGCAAGATCACAAACAACACAGACATGATAGAATCATAAAGACAAAACTATTAATCAAACCAACATAATAATCTCAATATCCATCGGATCCCCGCAAACACAACATGCATGATTACAAATAGATTAGATCTTGATCATGAACGGGGCTCACAAGATCTATACATGAAAGCACAAAGGAGGAGATACAAACATCTAGCTACTACATGGACCCATAGTCTAAGGTGGAACTACTCACGCATCATACCGGAGAGAAGGCCTCCGGGATGATCTCCCCTCCGGCAGGGTGCCGGGAAGAACTTCAGATCCCCTCGATCTAGGGATGATGGTGGTGGCGGCTATAGACGATTTTGTGGATTTTTGATCGAGTACCCAGAGTTTCTGCATCGGGGGGCTTATTATAGGCGAAGGGGGAGGTCGAGGAGCCACCCAGGGCCACCAAACCCTAGCTAGGCGCAGGCCCACCTGTGGCCGCGCCTGGGGGGTGGCCCCTCTGGCTCGCCTCCCGGGCTCCCCTCTGGTCTTATTGTTCCCCACGGAAAGTAATTAACTTTATTGTTTGTCCCGTCCAATTCCGAGAATATTTCTTTACTAACTTTTCTGAAACAAAAAACAACAGAAAACAGGCATCTGACACTGTTGTAACTTGTTAGTAGGTTAGTACCAAAAAACACGTAAAAAGCACCTTAAAGTGTAGACAAGTAAAGCAAAGTAGATACTAAACAAGCATGGAGCATCAAAAATTATAGATACGCTTCCGACATATCAGACATCCGGGACATTAAACACTTTATTGGGCAGGCCATCGCCTTTGGCATCGGTGACGAACAGCGGGTGCGCCTTTGTCTTGACCCATGGCTCTTGGACTGTCGGCTACACGAGGAATTCCCTGCGCTATTTGCCATTAGTTCCTCCCGTCGATACTAGTAGTCGTGGCCTTTCGAGAGGGTCGCTAGAACATCTTGTTTCGACAGACCTTTAGCATGGCTGAGGCTACGGAGTATCTACATCTGATGGCCGCCCTCCCTGACTCCCTCTTCGAGGAGCAGGACTCGATTTCCTGGCATCTAACCCCGACACCGGAGTTCTTAGTGAGCTCGAACTACAGGGCCCTCTTCCAGGTCCCGGAGCTACGGTGGACCTCTACCCTTTGGAAGCCCCCCTTCCCCTTAGTATTCACATCTTTGTCTGGCAACTTCTCTGAGATCGCTTGTCCTCAGGGGTTGAGGTGGCTAAGCGTAATGGTACATACAATGGCATGTGTCCCCTATGTGGGACTCCGGAGACATGCGCCTATATTATGTTTTCTTGCCGCACGGCGACATAGTTTCTATGGAGCTTTGTACGGGAAGCGTTGATGCCTGCTTGGCAGGCCCATGATCTTCGAGAGTTCTCGCAAACTGAGGTGAACCATGCCAGAAGGAGGTGCCGTCTTTTCTGGCTAGTGTTCTCGACTCTCCGCCTGGACCCTTTGGAACGTGAGGAGCAAGATGGTGATTGAGCGGATCTACCCTCACGTGTTTCTGACTCCATTTTCTCTTTTCTCGTCTTTCTGCAATAGTGGTCCCCGTTGGTGAGGCAGCGTGATCGCGAGGTTCTCGATGGCACCATCCTGGCCTTGAGGACGGCGACGCTCCCCTTCTCGTCCCCGGACCGCACGTGACCACCCCTTGCGTCCGGTCGCTTGCTGTTGTTGTCATATCTTTTCTTTTTCTTTGGGCTTTGCTGCTCCAGCGGACTTTAGCGTGTCTTTTCTTTTTGGAAAATGATATACATCCCCCGGATGATGGAATCGTCCGGCTCGTTCGTACGCCCACGCATCCCTGCAGGGCCCACCCACCTTACCGCTTGTACACCACGCGTCCTACTCGCTCGTACGCCTTATCTCTTTCCACGGTTGGAAACGAGTCTTTCTTCCTCATCCCCGCAACGCAACCTCCCCGCCTTCCTCCTCGCCATCCTCCTTTGCTAGCTAGCTCCCTCCACATCATAGCATAAATACGGGATGGTGGTGGTGACGAAGAGCGACGTGCTCGAGTGCGCGGCGTCTCCGGCGATGGTGCGCTGAGATCTCATCCCTCCTGCATCTCGGGGCTTCGATTGGAAGGGCGAGGCGGGCGCGGTCACCGCCACTGCGGCTTCTCTACTCGAGATTCTGCAGCAGGTCGCCGCCGTTCGACCTTCGGCCCGAGCTACGCGTCTGCGTGCGAGGTGCAGCCATGGCTGTTGCTACATGGGACGTCGGGCCTTGCTACCGGCGGTGGCTGGCGCTGCTGCGAGTGGCGGGAGGTTTTGCTTCAAGGGGCGGAAGCGGAAGGTCTTGCTACATGCGGCGTCAAGCCTTGCTACCATGGGTGGCAGGCGTTGCTATAGGCGGCGGCGGATTTTGCTACCGACGGCCGGCGAGCTTGCTACAGAGGCACGACGGCCCTGCTACTAGTGGTTGCCGGCCCTGCTACAGAGGCTCGGGGTCCTGCTACAGAGGTCTGGCGGCGCTGCTGCTATAATGGCGCGGTGGTCTTGCTACAGAGGAGCGGCGGCGCTGCTACAATGGCGCGACGGTCTTGCTACAGAGGAGCGGCGGCGCTGCTACAATGGGCGAGTGACGCTGCTACATAGGTGCAGCGGCGCTGCTACAACAAGCAGCTGACTTTGCTACAAGGGGCGAGCGGCCTCTCCGGCAATGGTGGCCTCTCCGGCGACAGACATCTCCGGCGATGGTTGGGAGAGCGAGAGGCGATAAGGATAGGTGGCCTTTTTTTTCTTCGTGAGACCGTGGGGTTGTTCCATGGAAGAGGGAAGAGGTCCGTTCCGTGGGGAAGAGAAAGGGTGCGAACACGCTGTCTTCTGTTGACCAGGTACGTGACACGTGTCGCCTCCTGGACCAGGACGATGGGAGCACCCAATCGTCCGGGGACGCTCAATTATCTGTTGTATCAGAATATTGTTTTATTTATTTATAAAACGGGGCACATACCTGTTTCGAGGCAGACATGTCATTAAAACCCAACTGAATTCCCGATGGAGAATCGGCAATTCCGTAGTTAGTACATAATCCTCATGAACGTACAGTACCGCATGTCTTTTCAAATCAAACTGCACACAGTTCAGTGATTCGGCACAATATGTATACCTCTATATATGAACTGTACATGAAATGAACTTGATACACTCCAGATCGACGCTCGTGGTGTCTCTCACATGCATGTTCAAATAAAGAGCAATAATTTAATTTCTGCCATTTACGTACAGGTCTCATCTCATGGAATAGGAGAAATAACTACTTTGCCGGTGGCTCTCCCAGTCTCGAGATAAGAAAATGCGTCCACAACCTGGGAGAAGGGGAAGGGTCCCTTTGGGTCAACGATGGGCTTCACCTTCCCAGACTCGAGGTAAGGGTTGAGCTTCTCCAAGACGGAGCCATCAGAGGTCACCACAAAGCGGAACCCTGGTGGAGCGACCGCGCCGGTGAGGACCACTACACTGCCTCCTTCCTTCACCACCAAGACGGCCTTGTCACCCTGACCTGAAACTCATCGGATGAATTAATTGTGGAGCATATATATCTCAGCTCAGCTGATGAGTACTTTCGGATGTTTTGTCAGTCTTCCAGCGTCGAACTTACCAACTGTGTCGAACACAACATCATACTTCTCGGGCATGTCTTGGAAGTTCTCCTTGGTGTAGTCGATGGCAACGTCTGCTCCCAGGCTTTTCAGAAGCTCCAGCTTTGGGGTGCTAGCTGTAGCCGCTACCGTCGATGCTTCATAAACTTGTTTTGCCAGCTTCATTAATTATTGTGCATCGATCAGGAGTGTCAAAATTGAGCCCTCTTTAATTTAGACTGCGAGCTGAAGCAGGAGCTAGCAATGTCTGACCTGGATGACAAGGGACCCTACTCCACCGGCACCACCCAGCACGAGAATGGATTTGCCGGCAGAGAAGCCCGCCCTCTCGAGGCCTTCGTGGGCGGTCTCGATGGCGAGCGGTAGACCTGCTGCCTGTGCAAAGTCGATGTTCTTGGGCTTGAGAGCCACCAGCTTCTCCTCCACGGCAGTATACTCTGCCAGCGAGCCGTACTGCTTGGGGCCCTCTAGGACCTTCTCGCTGATGTGGCCGTACACCTCGTCGCCTTCCTTGAGGTTCTTCACCTGGCTGCCGACCTTGACGACGACGCCGGCCATGTCGTACCCTGGCACAGTCTACGGATCAACGACTCAACTGAGCTAGCTGTTAGCAGGAAATGCTCAAGCAAAGAAGTAAAATTAAAAAATGCCAGAGCGAGCGAGCGAGCTCACCGGGAGTGAGGAGTCGGTGGCCTTGAACTTGCCCATACGCCGCTTGGAATCGACGGGGTTGAGCGCCGCGGCCTCCACCCTGACAAGCACCTGGTCCTCGCCAACCGGTGGCACTGACACGGCCTCGTCGATCTTGAGCACGCCGGCGTCTCCGTACTCGTCGTACACCCACGCCTTCATCTTCTCGGGCACCGCCGACGGCGGCGTCACCACCCACCTGGCCGACCTGTCGCCCTGCACGGATCTTCTTGCGGTGGTAGCAGCATTGGTCCTAGCTCCCGTAACTGAGGAGAGGAAGAGCTGCTGAGATTGCGTCGTCGTTGGACGAGGAAAGAACGATCTGGGGCACGGATTCGTAAGGATAGAGGAAGAAGAGAGGAAATTAGCTTGCATCTTGGAAAACTTTTCTGCTATGTTCTTCTAGTTTCTGTGTTGGTCGTGTGCGTGTGTGAGCTGAGCTCTCGATCGGGATTGCTTAGCTTAGCTTAGCTCAGTTATCCGTTGTGGCAGTTGGGAGTGGCAGGGAATGACACCTGGGAGATAAAGGGCTGGGACGTACGTGGTGCAGGGCAGGGGTGGAGTTTTCTTTTTTCTTTTGATTGACGTGCACGGCTGGAGATGTTTTTTTTTTTGAAGGGCAGGGCTGGAGATGTTAATTGGGCGACAAAGGTGAGAACACAAAAGATAGAGAATCACCAGCTGGAACAAGGGAATCTGCAGCCTTAATTAGGTGGTGTTTGTTCGGGCTTTTTTCAGCTTTTTGAAAAAAAACTAGGGGATTGAAACAAACGGATCAGCTTCGTTGTTGGCTTTTCAAAAGCCAAAGCGGACAATGCACTGCACGGCCGAAGCAGGTTTAGCGAAGGGCAGCACTACGCGTCTCCTGGGAGATCGGTGGTTTTCATTTCCGGGTCTCCAGTCAACCACGTGTCCACCATTTTATCCCTACAAACCCGCTTTTGCTACAAAACAATCATGTTTTGCTACAAATAGCCTCGTTTTTGCTACATGTAGCAGAAAACGATTCGGTCTAGAAAAATAACAGACAGACTAGATCTTGCCGGAGAGTTTGCCGGAGACCATGTAGCAAAAAAAATAAACTAATGTAGCAAAATCGAGTTCATCGGAGAATCGCCGGGAGATCTCGCCGGAGACCTTGCCAGATACCTCGTAGCAAGAAGTTTGCGCTATTGTAGCAAAATCAAAAAACAGATGTAGCAAAATAATTATACTAATACAACAAAAACCGACTTCGCCGGAGACATCGCCGGAGCAAAAACTTGTAAGGAAAAAAATACCATGTAGCAGCGCTGCTCGCCGCATGTAGCAACACCAAAAGCTGTATGTAGCAGGGCCGGTCGCCATGTGTAGCAGGGCCTCTCGCCGATGGTAGCAGCGCTGCTCACAGCAGGGTAGCAACAACTGTCGCCATAGGTAGCAACACCAGAAGCTGTATGTAGCATGTTTGGTCACCGTGTGTAGCATCGCCGCCGTCCACACATAGCAATGCTGCCAACGTTGGGGAGGAGCGTAGATTCATGGGCGACACCATTGGAGGTGGCGGAGCAGATGACCTACATGGTGCTAGGCGAGCGGCCGGGCGGCACCATGGAGGACTGGGGAGCTAGGCAGCGTGTCCTGGGCGTCGCCCGGCGAGGTGGCAGCGCCCGGCGAGGTACGACAGCGGCGGCGGCACGGCTGCAGCAGCGCAGCATGGCGGAGAGAGTCGGCGCGCGCTGGCGCGAAGTCAGCGAGGGACACGGAGCTTAGGCAGCGGCGCATGGCAAAAAGCTTGAGCGGCTGTTCATCGCGTGTTCCCTGGAGAGAGAGAGAGGAGGAGGAGATAAGAGAGATGGAGGCCACGAGCTGAAGTTTTTCTGGGCCTACCCACGTGCGTGCAGCTGTTGGATCAGTACTTGCTGCCGTGCAAAAAGAAGCGACCCGGGGGATCATTATGTTTGATCCCCGGGGGAATAGTATCATTTTCCTTTAGCGAATTGTAGATTTACTGTTTTTATTCAATCTAATTACACAGAAATAGAAGATGAAGGGGACCAAGCTAGACATAGAAAAATTGTTCATCGAGACCGGTGTCATCTTATTTTCCACGGTCCTATCAATTTTCTAATTCAAACCAAATATGTTGCGGCTCAAGAATCTAGAATCAATGCGGATGGAAGTGGTACTCCATTGGGTACAATTCTTGGACATTTTTGCAGTAACACAAGTAATGAAGATACTCAATATAGATTTGAGGAACAAGATTACAGACGATTGGATGGATCACAATATGTTATGCTATATTCATAAGCATCGAAGATAATAAGAATTTGAGTGTTTCCAAAGTACTAAGGTCACAAGAAACAAATATGACGTTTAGCTAGTGATAAGTTACTTTTTTCGATACAACTTATGTACCATGTATCTATCTATATTATTTTTTGATTA
The DNA here is from genome assembly GCA_030063025.1 of Avena longiglumis. Taxonomy (NCBI): domain Eukaryota; kingdom Viridiplantae; phylum Streptophyta; class Magnoliopsida; order Poales; family Poaceae; genus Avena; species Avena longiglumis. Next base: position 559,922,001 of record CP125974.1, read on the forward strand.
TTTTTTCTTGTTTTTGTAGGTTCTAATTATGCTCTCATGATTGCTAAGGAAATGGTAGGCTAGAATCATGCAAAGCTTCGCTATCTAGGTACTCCTAGTTGTGCATTGTCATTTGGTTAAACATTGAACTTCTTTCATGTTAAAACACCATTTATACATTCTTCTCGATCTTTGGCTAATATATAATGTGTTATTGGGAGGGGATTAGAAGGCACGTAGTAATTTTCCATAGTTTTTAGACTTTAGAAAATTATTAGTCCTATTCTTTTCCAAATTCTGGGTCCGCCACTGCGGGTCAATGCACAGCACCCACCACCACCAACTGTGCCATAGCATTTGGGTTGTCTTTTACTCTAGCCCTAATCAATGGTGACACCGTGACAAGATCAATACTAGTACCCCTGTAGAGAACCCCTGTATTTCCAGATTTCCAGATCAGGAGGTGCCTTGAGAACACAAAACAGACACTTTTCCCCGGTCCACGCAGCTGCTATTGATATCAAAGCAATAGTTTCACGATATCGTCATTGCTCATGACATGGGCACATGGCATTTGTGGGTGGCACGATCCTCCCAGGAAGCTGCCTGGCCCAGTGACTTTTAAGCTGTTGACCATTGCGGCTTTGAATTGGCGGATCCAGTCAGGTCAGTTTGCCGGCTCAGTCCATATCCCAGGTACTTAAAAAAATGCGTTGATCCAATCTCGTAACCGTGTGAAACTGGAGAATAAAAGGCTCAACACAGAGTGGTTCTGATACCAGAAGAAACCAGGCAGAATTGAAGGCGTCGTCGGCTGGCCGGCCGATAAACCATACTATCACCCATGGCGGGTGGGAGGAAGCGAGAATGGATACGGAAGAAGATGACGATGGCCACGACGACGTCCGGGAGCGGGTCGCCGAGGTGGAGGCGCCGCGTGCGCGCCCTGTCCACGGCGCTGAGACACCCGAGGAGCCGGCTGTCGCGCGTCGACCTCCTCCGGCTCTTGTACGAGAACGTCGTGTTCCGCCTGCTGTGGGTGCTCGAGTCCCTCGTCGTCCTCGCCAAGCTCTGTTTCTTCTTCCTCCGGTTTGGGTTCCGGCTATGAATGGATAAATAAATGAACCGAATCGTGTTTATGTGTTGACACTTCTTTGGCTTGTTCCATAATGAAATGCAAGCGATATGCACACAATTCAGCAAACACTTCCATGTTTTTTTTTTTGAACTGAACACTTCCATGTTTCGTCAGTTGGCACTTGTACAGGAGAAATATGCAGCCATCAGGTTTTCGGTCTTACGGTACTATGAGTAACTCCAAGTCTCCAACAGCTTATCATATGCGTAATTGGGAAAAAAACTGCTTTTATAGACAAGAAGGGGAAATAACAGCTCCAACAACTTACCTATACGTGGTCTCCAACCAAAAAAATTAGATGACCACCCATATTTAGCACCTCCGATACTGTATGGATGGATGTACATAAATTTTGAGAAAATGACGCAGAACTACCACATTTGAGACGATCTTGTTAAAAAATCTATCACCTTTGGGATTTTTGACACATAAAAACCACTTTTGAGGTAGGGGTGTGACAGAAAGCTCTAACTCGTTGTGTTTAGGCCTCTAACAGCATTTTTGGCAGGTGGGGCCCGTTGTCAGTGCCGACGTGGCACGTACTTGACGGAGGAGACAACGGCCGTGAGGCGCACGTCGAAAGCGGTCGTTAGGGCAGCCGATGTCCCCTCGCGGCTCAGCTGTTTCAGTTACTTTGCCGCTCCCGCGAGGATAGGATAGCAATGGCGAGTGGCGGCGGGACAGAGGACGGCGATGGAGGGGGTCGCAGTGGAGGCGGCGACGGTCATTTCGTGCGGCAGGTGCTCTTCGGGCCTGGATTCAATATGGGGTCCATCAATTTGGACTCTGATGAAGACCGCGAGTCGATGGATCTTGCGCCGGGGCCGGACCAGGACGCTGCGCCGGAGCTGGAGCATGAAGCTTCTTCAACTCAGCTGGCTACGGCGAACAAATTAAGTGAGGACCCTCTCAGCCACTATGTCTCCGACGGCGGGTAAGCTTCATTTCTCTTCTCTGACTTTAGGGATTCAACAGTTATGATTTGTGTCTAATTTAGTGAGATTTAGTAGTATAAAATAATTGTTGCACATTCTCTTATCTTTGTTTTAGGCCACATTCAGAGATTTGGGATCTTTACATTCAATTTTATGGTGCTAAATTTGTGCAAACAAAAATGCTAAGATCAAATATTAGGTTTCTGAATTTGTTGTCACTGATGGAGAAGGAAGGTTATGGTCTTTCTGATTCAATGTACTATGTAAAATCAGAAGGGGAGGGACTGAATGGGCTAGAAATTGTGGATAGCAATTGTAAGGTGGAAGAGATGGTCACGAAATATGAAAGGTCTAAAAAACTGGTTTTAACTGTGATGAGAGACAAGAGTAAACAAACAATTATTTTGTCTCCTGTGAAGTCCAAGGAGGCAGAAAAATTATATGTAAAATCTTATCCAAGTCATATGTCATGTGATTTAGAGGAGGAAGAGCATGGTCATAACCACATTGAGACCCAGAACAGTGTGTACTTTCAGCCTTTGTGCACACAAAATGATGACAATTTGTTGTCAGAAGATGAGGATGAGGTACAAGTAGATGAAGATGAGGGAGATGAAGAAGAAGATGAGGGAAAAGCATCTGATGGCAGTGACAGTTGGATGTATCCATGCCAGGTTGACCTAGTGAAGTTAGAGGAGATGAGGAGGAAGAAAATAGAGGAAAGTAACAAAAGAATAGCAGCTAAGATGAAGAGGAAGGCTGATGAGCAACTGATTGAGGATAAGACAGAGCTAGATGGTATTTTTATAGAGAAACAAGTGAAAAAAGTGAGGAGGAAGGGCCCTACTACACGGTCACATTGTGAAGATGAATTACCAGGAAAGGAAGACTGGGCTCCTTCTGATCTAGAAGATGATGAGCAGTTAGGTTTCCTAGAAGAAGAAGAGGATAAGGATTCGAGACTCTACCATTTGTGATGCCAAATGGGAGAAAAAGCAGAGCAAAGAAGCAACCAAAGAGGGTGTGGTATGCTGAAATTAGGGAAAATCATGAGCAACAGTTTAGGCTGAAGCTATGTTTCAAGGATGTTTATCAGTTTAGGTAGGCACTGTGTCAGTTGCACATAGCTCAAGTTAGAAATTTTTATTACCACAGAAATGGGCTAGATAGAATTATTGTTTGTTTTAAGCCAGTAAAGAAGGAGAAGTACAACTGTCAGTTCTTTATGCCAGCTTCAAAAATCAAACATGGGAGCACTTTCTGTGTAAAGAAAATGCATTTGGAGCACTGTTGTCCAACTGAACCATCAAGCAATAGAGTTACCAGCAAGTTTCTGAGCAATGTGTATGTTGACAACTTTAGGTATGATCCAAACACAGGCATCAAAACCATAGTTGACAAAGCAAAAAAAGATTTTGGTGTTGAAGTGCCAAAGAGAATGGACTATAGGGCAAAGACTAAAGCAAGGGAAAAGGTGATGGAGGATCACAAGAGACAGTACCACATAATTAGAGACTACTTGCAAACTGTTATAGATAAAAATCCAGGTTCAAGGTGTATTGTCACCACTGTTGCTGTGCAAACTATTGGACCTATAGATGTATGTTGAATATTCCTCTCTGTTGAACCTGTACCCTTCTAAATGAATGAGACTATCTGATGGTATTTTGGAGAAAATGAGCAAGTGAGTGTTGTTTATCTGCCAGTAATTTTATCTGCCCTTCTAAATGAATGAGACTATCTAGACAATTTCCATTGTTCACATATATAAAACAACACAGACAATTTTAAATCACACATATTTTCCATTGTTTATAGATAATTTCAACAACAAAGATAATTTTCATTGTTCACAACAAGCTCATAATTCAGATAATTTCCATTGTTCACTACATATTACATCTCACACATTAAACCATTGTTCACTACATATTACAACTCACAAATTAAACCATTGGTTAAAGCATAATTAAACCATTGCTCACATCATAATAATACTACATCTCAACAATCTCCTTTATCTTCTTGAACTAGACCATGTAGCCCTCTTTCTCCTTCAGCAAATCTGATACAATGCACTGCAGCTTCCTCTTCTCCTCCATGTACTTGTCCCTATCTTTCTCTGCCTTCACCAACAAATATTTGTGCATGCTGATAGTTGTTGCTTCAGTGGTCCTTTTCTCCTGAATTTTAGCCCTTGCAGCCATCAGAGTTTGTTCAGCTTTAGCCTTGAGGGCTAAAGTCACCTGCTTCTCTTTCACTTCTTTTTCAACTTCATCCTGAGCTTTCTTCACATCTTGGTTCAACTTCTTAATTTGGTCTTCAAAATCAAACTTCTTCTCAACATAGTCCAGTGCATCATTCACCCTGCCTTGTTTAGCTTCTGCAAACATCTCCCAGAGCTCGCCCATTGCTTTCATCAGAGCATCTGGCCACACTGGATCAACCCAATGCACATATGAACACTTCTCTCCTTCCTACATCAGTTAAGGAAGACTATAAATTAACATATACTGAGATTACCAGCATTGACTATCTATTCTAATTAGGAAATGCTCACATACCTGCCCTTCACAAAGCTAGGTACCTCCTTCCAGTGTTACGGCCCCCCATGCTACGAATTTGGCAGCCATAAATCCGCACTTGTAGAGCACAGGCTCCTCCCCATCATCGGCTAAACAACAAAAATCCGAATCGTAGGTGTTGTTCATACTCTAACATGTTGAAACGTGGCAGAAATTAGAGAAGGAACCACCTGAATCCGAAGAATCACCAAATCTAATTCAACTAGAAATCGAACAACGCAGGTGCAGGAGATCTCCAGGTGCAGAGTACTCACATCGTCAGACAAGGTCGGTTAGTGCGAAGACTCTTCTCCATCGCTCCACATAACCATGGCGACAACGGTAGGTGACGGGGAGAACTCGCGGCGGCGGTGCGGCGATGGGCTGGGGAAGAGTGGGGTGTTGGAATTATGCCCTAGAGGCAATAATAAAGATGTTATTATTATAATTCTTGTTCATGATAAAGTTTATATTCCATGCTAGAATTGTATTAAGCGGAAACTTTAATACTTGTGTGGTTTGTAAACAACACCGTGTCCCTAGTACGCCTCTATGGACTAGCTCATTGATCAATGATGGTTAAGGTTTCCTAACCATAGACATGAGTTGTCAATTGATAATGAGATCATATCATTGGGAGAATGATATGGTGGATAGACCCAAACAAAGCAGAGCAATTAGATCGTGTCATCGTGTTCGTCTTTGCGAAGCTTTTCCTATGTCAAATATTGTATTCCTTAGACCATGAGATAATGCAACTCCCTGCACCGAAGAAAGCTTTGAGGTCATCAAACGTCATCCTATGAGAGGGTGATCATAAAGGTGTCTCTCAGGTGATCGGAAAGTATTTGTTGGGTTGTATGTATCGAGATGGAATTTGTCCCTCCCAAGTCGGAGAGATATACTTCGGGCCCACTCGGTAATCGATATCAACACCGCTTGCAAGCATGTGGTTAAGGAGTTAATAACAAAGTGATATCGGATTACGGAACGAGTAAAGTACTTGCTGTGAACGAGATTGAACTAGGTATGACGGTACCGACGATCGAATCTCGGGCAAGTAAAATATCGCGAGACGAAGAGAATATATATATGGGATTGATTGAATCCTGGCATCGTGGTTCATCCGATATGATCATCGATGAATGTGGGAGTCAATATGGGTGCCCAGACTGTTGATTATTGATAGAAGATCATGTCGCATATTCTCGAACCCGCAGGTCACACACTTAACGTGTCTTGACGCTAGGATAGATTGGATAATTGGTTTATGAATTTTGTCCGAGTCTCGGATGGGATCCGGATATCACGAGGTTCCGAATGGTCCAGAATAAGATTCATATAAGGCAGTGCAGTTTTTGGAGTTCGGAATTGTTCCGGGTTAATCGGTATTGTACCGGAAGCTTCTAGAACCTTCCGGAAGGGGACCAACGTGGCCCCACCTTCCGGGAGGGGGCATGGGCCTATGAGGGAGTGTCCTGGCCGCATTGGGCCAGGGGAACAAGGCCCCATAGGGCCCAGCCGATCCTGGATAAGTTTAAACTCGTTTAAACTAGAGATAGGATTTCTAGATAAGGGAGAGTTTAAATCGTTTAAACTAGAGATAGGATTTCTAGATAAGGGAGAGTTTAAATTGTTTAAACTAGAGATAGGCTTGGAGGAGGGGCAAGGGCTGGCCGCCCCCCCTCTATATATAGAGGGGTGGTGCGCCCCCTCCCCACACACACCTTCCTCCAAGCCCTAGCAGCCTTGCTACCTTCCTCTCTCCCTCCCGACTGTTTGTAGGCGAAGCCCTGCAACAGAAATTCTCCACCATATACACCACGCCGTCGTGTTGTAGATCCAATCTATCTCTCCACCATACTCGCTGGTCCGAGGAAGGAGGAGACGTCGAGGTGCACGCAGCATCTCACGGAGGCACCGCCACTTGTGGTGCTAGATCGGATCGGATCGCGAGGAGGAGAAGCGAGTACGACTACATCACCCACGCCCGATTTAACGTTCACTGCGCGAATCTTCAAGGGTATGAAGATCTAATCCAATCTCTCGTTGTTTGCATCTCCTAGATTAGATCTTGGCTTTCCCTCGCATCCGTAGAAAATTTTGATTTACTATGCCGCCAAACCCTTCAATGGTATCGAGCTAGATCTATGCGTAGATGTGTTTCACGAGTAGAACGCAACATGGTTGTTGCGGGCGTTGATGTTTTCTGCAAGCCTCTTGTTTGTGTTCTTCTTATGACGGATAGTGAGATTGAAGCGGTCCAGGCCAACCTTACGCGACGCGTCATGAGACCGGCTCCGCACTTGACGTGTGGCTTGTACCACACATGCGGCTGGTGGATGTCAGTTTCTCTCACTATAGTTGTCATGGGATTAGCACCGGAGTTTGGCAACCATAATATCACCGTTGTGGCTTTCCTTAGTAAGAATCGTTCTTAGCATCTACTCCCATAAGCCACGTAAAACATGCAACAACAAAGTAGAGGCGTCTAACTTGTTTTTGCAGGGAGTGTTTTCTGTGATATGGTATGGCCCAAGATGTGGTGTGTATATTGTATGCGATGATCATGTTTTGTAATGTTTCACGACTTGCATGTCGATGAGTACACAACCGGCAGGAGCCATATGGTTGTCTTTATAATTGTGTATGACCTGCGAGTCAACTTCTTATACGCCATGTAATAGCTTTACTTTATCGCTAAGTAGTTAGCAATAGTTGTAGTTGCTATTCGTGGTGGAGGCAATCATGGTGGATGTTGGAATTATGCCCTAGAGGCAATAATAAAGATGTTATTATTATAATTCTTGTTCATGATAAAGTTTATATTCCATGCTAGAATTGTATTAAGCGGAAACTTTAATACTTGTGTGGTTTGTGAACAACACCGTGTCCCTAGTACGCCTCTATGGACTAGCTCATTGATCAATGATGGTTAAGGTTTCCTAACCATAGACATGAGTTGTCAATTGATAATGAGATCATATCATTGGGAGAATGATATGATGGACAGACCCAAACTAAGCGAAGCAATTAGATCGTTTCATCGTGTTCATCTTTTGCGGCTTTTCCTATGTCAAATATTGTATTCCTTAGACCATGAGATAATGCAACTCCTGGTACCGGAAGAAATCTTTGAGGTCATCAAACGTCATCCTATGAGAGGGTGATCATAAAGGTGTCTCTCAGTGATCGGAAAGTATCTCTGGGTTGTATGTATCGAGATGGAATTTGTCCCTCCCAAGTCGGAGAGATATACTTCGGGCCCACTCGGTAATCGATATCAACACCGCTTGCAAGCATGTGTTTAAGGAGTTAATCACAAAGTGATATCGGATTACGGAACGAGTAAAGTACTTGCTGTGAACGAGATTGAACTAGGTATGACTCACCGACGATCGAATCTCGGGCAAGTAAAATATCGCGAGACGAAGGGAATATATATATGGGATTGATTGAATCTCGGCATCGTGGTTCATCCGATATGATCATCTATGAATGTGTGGAGTCAATATGGGTGCCCAGACCCATTGTTGATTATTGATAGAAGATCATGTCTCATATTCTCGAACCCGCAGGTCACACACTTAACATATCTCGACGCTAGGATAGATTGGATAATTGGTTTATGAATTTTTGTTCGAGTCTCGGATGGGATCCGGATATCACGAGAGGTTCCGGAATGGTCCGGAGAATAAGATTCATATAAGGCAAGCAGTTTTGGAGTTCGGAATTGTTCCGGGTTAATCGGTATTGTACCGGAAGCTTCTAGAACCTTCCGGAAGGGGACCAACGTGGCCCCACCTTCCGGGAGGGGGCATGGGCCTATGAGGGAGTGTCCTGGCCGCATTGGGCCAGGGGCACAAGGCCCAATAGGGCCCAGCCGATCCTAGATAAGTTTAAACTCGTTTAAACAAGAGATAGGATTTCTAGATAAGGGAAAGTTTAAATTGTTTAAACTGGAGATAGGCTTGGAGGAGGGGCAAGGCTGGCCGCCCCCGTCTATATATAGAGGGGTGGTGCGCCCCCTTCCCCACTACAACACACACCCTTCCTCCAAGCCCTAGCAGCCTTGCTATCTTCCTCTCTCCCTCCCGATCGCTTGTGTGGCGAAGCCTGCAGTGAAATTCTCCACCATATACACCACGCCGTCGTGTTGTAGATCCAATCTATCTCCACCATACTTGCTGGTCCGAGGAAGGAGACGCCGAGGTGCTGCACGTGTGCATCTCACGGAGGCACCGCCACTTGTGGTGCTAGATCGGATCGGATCACGAGGAGGAGAAGCGCACGACTACATCACCCACGCCCGATTTAACGCTCACTGCGAATCTTCAAGGGTATGAAGATCTAATCCAATCTCTCGTTGATTGCATCTCCTAGATTAGATCTTGGCTTTCCTCTGTCGCATCCGTAGAAAATTTTGATTTACTATGCCGCGAAACCCTTCAGTGGTATCAGAGCTAGATCTATGCGTAGATGAGTTTCACGAGTAGAACGCAACATGGTTGTTGCGGGCGTTGATGTTTTCTGTTGCAAGCCTCTTGTTTGTGTTCTTCTTATGACGCGGGATAGTGAGATTGAAGCGGTCCAGGCCAACCTTACGCGACGTCGTTCGCGAGACCGGCTCCGCACTTGACGCGTGGCTTGTTCCACACATGCGGCTGGTGGATGTCAGTTTCTCTCACTATAGTTATCATGGGATTAACACCGGAGTTTGGCAAATCCGTTGTGGCTTTCCGTAGGTAAGAATCGTTCTTAGCATCTACTCCCATAAGCCACGTAAAACATGCAACAACAAAGTAGAGGCGTCTAACTTGTTCTTGCAGGGAGTGTTTTCTGTGATATGGTATGGCCCAAGATGTGATGTGTATATTGTATGCGATGATCATGTTTTGTAATGTTTCACGACTTGCATGTCGATGAGTACACAACCGGCAGGAGCCATATGGTTGTCTTTATAATTGTGTATGACCTGCGAGTCAACTTCTTATACGCCATGTAATAGCTTTACTTTATCGATAAGTAGTTAGCAATAGTTGTAGTTGCTATTCGTGGTGGAGGCAATCATGGTGGAGTGATGGAGATCATGCCGGAACGCACAAGATGGAGATCATTGCGCGAAGATTGGCTATACCATGTCACATAAAGTTATATGCATGTGATGTTTATCCCTTTATTTATCTTATTATGGTTAGATCGCGACCGTAGCATTATAAGATGATTCCTCACTTAAAGATCAAGATAAAACTGTGTTCTCCCCAAGTATGCACCGTTGTGAAAGTTCGTCGTGTCCAAGCATCACGTGATGATCGGGTGCTATAGACTCTACGCTCACATACAACGGGTGCAAGCCAGTTTTGCACACGCAGAAATACTTGGGTCTAGCTTGACGAGCCTAGCATGTACAGACATGGCCTCGGAACACAAGAACCGAAAGGTTAAGCATGAGTCATATGAGTGATATGATCGACACTTTGTTGTCCACCATTGAAACCACATCTCTTCTCGTGATGATCGGATTAGGTGTGGTGAATTTGGATCGTGTTCACTAAACAACTTGAGGGATGTTGAATTTAGTGGGAGTTCATCTAGTAATTTGATTAAGTTGAACTATTTATCATGAACATAGTCTAAATTGTACTTGCAAATCATAGATCACATGGCCAAGTCCAACTTCAACTTCAACGTATTTCTGAGAAAGAAAAGCTTAGGAACAATGGGTCTAACTTCACCAATTGGTTCCGCAATCTAAGAATCATTCGTCTCATGACAAAAGGACTATGTCCTTGGTAAAGCGTTAGGTGACCCTCTGCAATCGCTACCGGTGATGAGAAAGTCATCTATCACAGCAAAGATGATTATGGTGTGATTAAGAGCACCATGTTGTTTGCTATGGAACCGAGCTTCAAAATCGTTTTGAAACCTATCCCGGCCCTTTGAGATTCTCGAGGAGCTGAAACCATGTTTCGACTCAAGCCCGCTCGAGAGATATGAGATCTCCGAGAAGTTCTTTAACCGCAAGATGGAGGAAGGGAGTTCCGTTAGTGAGCACGCCATAAAAATGTCGGGCTACACTCAACGCTTTGAGCAAGCGGAATGCATGATTCCAGGAGCTCAAGATTGACAGGTTCTGCAATCACTCCCGCCTACAAAAGTTTTGTAGTGACTCATAATCAGATTGGTTCCACTGACACGATCACCGAGCTCTTCGCAAAGTCAAGGCGCGGAAGTGGACATCAAGAAGGATAATCATGTGTTGATGGTCAACAAGCCCTCCTTTAAGAAAGGTAAGGAGCAAAGAAGCCCTTCAAGAAGGGCGGCAAGCGCAATGCCCTGCCGAGAAGAAGTTTCAGTCTGGTCCTAAGCCGGATCGAGTGCTTCTATTGCAAGGACAGGGTCATCGAAGCAATCGTCCAAGTACTTAGCGGACAAAAGGCTGGCACCATCAAAGGTATATTTGATATACATGTTATTGATGTTTTCCTTACTAGCCCTCGTTGTAGTGCCAGGTATTTGATGCGGTTGCTAATATTTGTAACTCAAACAGAGCTACGGAATAGACGGCTTGAGGATGAGGTGACGATGCGCGTTGGCAACGGATCAAGAGTTGATGTGATGGCCGTCAGACGCCTCTCCTTAGTTTTACCTTCGGATTAGTTTTAAACCTTAATAAATGTTATTATGTGCCTGCGTTGAGCGTGAACATTATTTCCGGATCATGTTTATTGCAAGACGGTTATTCATTTAAATCGGAGAATAATGGTTGTTCTATTTATATGAGTAACATCTTTTATGGTCATGCACCTCTTGTGAATGGTTTATTTCTTCTAAATCTCGAAAGGGATGAAACACACATCCATAACATTGAGGCTAAGAGATGCAAAGTAGATAGTCATAATACTACTTATTTGTGGCAATCGCTGCCTAGGTCATATTGGTGTAAAGCGCATGAAGAAACTCCATTCGATGGACTTTTGGAGTCTCTTGATTTTGAATCATTTGACACATGCGAACCATGCCTCATGGGCAAGATGATCAAAACCCCGTTCTCCGGTATGATGGAGCGAGCAACGGACTTGTTGGAAATCATACATACCGATGTATGCCGACCGATGAGTGTTTCGACGCGCAGTGGATATCGCTATTTTCTCACTTTTACCGATGACTTAAGTAGATATGGGTATATCTATTTAATGAAACATAAATCTGAAACGTTTCAAAAGTTCAAAGAATTTCGAATGAGGTGGAGAACCATCGTAATGTAAAGATTAAGTTTCTACGATCCGATCGTGGAGGTGAATATTTGAGTTATGATTTTCTCACGCATCTTAAAGCAAGTGGAATCGTTTCACAACTCACGCCATACCGGAACACCACAGCAATGGTGTGTCGAGCAGGAATCGAACCCTATTAGATATGGTCCGATCAATGATGTCTCTTACTGATTTGCCGTTATCATTTTGGGGTTATGCATTAGAAACCGCTGCATTCACTTTAAATAGGGCTCCATCTAAATCCGTTGAGACGACACCGTATGAACTGTGGTTTGGTGCTAAACCTAAGTTGTCGTTTCTTAAAGTTTGGGGATGCGAAGCTTACGTCAAGAAGTTGATGCCGGACAAGCTCGAACCCAAAGCGGAGAAATGCGTCTTCATAGGATACCCTAAGGAAACCATTGGGTATACCTTCTATCACAGAACCGAAGGCAAAGTGTTTGTTGCAAAGAACGGTTCCTTTCTTGAGGAGTTTCTCTCGAAAGAAGTGAGTGGGAGGAAAGTAGAGCTAGACAAGGTTATTGAACCTTCTCTTGAATTGGAGAGTAGCGCAGCACCTGAAATTGTTCCAGGTCACCGCACCAACAATAGAGGAAGCTAATGACAAGGATCATGAAGCTTGGACGATCTTCGCTCTTGAGCGTCAGCGGTCGACAAGGTCGCGTGCCCCTCCGAGTGGTACGGCAACCTGTCTTGACTGTCTTGTTGGTAGAAGACGGTGAACCTCACGAACTATGAGGAAGCGATGATGAGCCCGGACTCGAGAAATGGCTGGAAGCCATGAAATCCAATTGGGATCCATGAGCGAAAACCAAGTATGGACTTTGGTGGATCCTCCTAGCGACCGAAAGGCCGTTGAGTGCAAATGGATATTCAAGAAGAAAACGGACGCGGATGGTAATGTTACCGTCTATAAAGAACGGCTTGTCGCAAAAGGTTTTCGACAAGTTCAAGGTGTTGACTACGATGAGACTTTCTCTCCCGTAGCGATGTTTAAGTCCATTCGGATTTTATTAGCAATTGCTGCGTTTCATGATTATGAAATATGGCAGATGGATGTCAAGACTGCTTTCCTCAATGGGAACATTGATGAAGAGTTGTATATGATGCAACCCGAAGGTTTTGTCGATCCTAAGGATGCTAATAAAGTATGCAAACTTCAGCGTTCCATTTATGGACTGAAGCAAGCATCTCGGAGTTGGAACCTTCGTTTTGATCAAGTGATCAAGAGATTTGGATTTGTTCCAAATTGCTACGAAGCTTGTATCTACAAGAAAGTGAGTGGGAGCTCGGTGACGTTTCTGGTACTATATGTGGATGACATATTGATTATCGGAAATGACATCAACATGCTTAACGATGTGAAGAGTTATTTGAACAAGTGTTTTTCAATGAAAGACCTAGGTGAAGCTGCTTATATATTGCGAATCAAAATCTATAGAGATAGACAAAGACGCCTGATAGCTTTAAGCCAGAGTACATATCTAGACAGAGTTCTGAAAAGGTTCAGAATGGATAAGGCAAAGAAAGGTTCAGTGCCTATGTTGTCAGGTAAGATATTGAGAAAGGCTCAGTGTCCAGCTACGGTAAATGATAGGGAAGCTATGAGCAAAGTGCCTTATGCCTCGGCCATAGGTTCCATCATGTATGCCATGCTGTGTACTAGACCGGATGTGTCCAATGCTCTTAGTTTGACGAGCAGATATCAAAGTGATCCAGGAGTGGAACACTGGAGAGCCGTGAAGAACATCCTAAAGTACCTAAATAGAACTAAAGAAATGTTCTTAGTCTATGGGGGTGATGAACAGCTTGTCGTAAAAGGTTACGTCGATGCTAGTTTCGACACCGACAAGGATGATTCTAAATATCAGACAGGATACGTTTATATTTTGAATGGAGGAGTGGAGAAGCTGCAAGCAAAGCGTGATCGCGGGATCTACTGAGAAGCGGAATACATGGCTGCCGCAGCGTCAAGTGAAGGAGTTTGGATCGAAACTTCATCATCGAGCTTGGCGTGGTTCAAGTGCATTGGACCCACTGGAGATATTGTGTGACAACACCGCGCCCATAGCACTCGCTAAGGAACCAAGATATCATCCAAATACCAAGCATATCAACATAAGTTTCATATAATCCGAGATTATATAGCGGATGGAGATCGAAGATTAGCAAAGTACATACGGATCTGAATGTCGCAGATCCACCGACTAAACCTCTTCCACGTGTAAAACATGATCAACACCTCGATTGCCATGGGTGTGAGATTGTTGCCAGATGTAAACTAGATTATTGACTCTAGTGCAAGTGGGAGACTGTTGGAATTATGCCCTAGAGGCAATAATAAAGATGTTATTATTATAATTCTTGTTCATGATAAAGTTTATATTCCATGCTAGAATTATATTAAGCGGAAACTTTAATACTTGTGTGATTTGTGAACAACACCGTGTCCCTAGTACGCCTCTATGGACTAGCTCATTGATCAATGATGGTTAAGGTTTCCTAACCATAGACATGAGTTGTCAATTGATAATGAGATCATATCATTGGGAGAATGATATGATGGATGAGACCAAACTAAGCGAAACAATTAGATCGTTTCATCGTGTTCATCTTTGCGAAGCTTTTCCTATGTCAAATATTGTATTCCTTAGACCATGAGATAATGCAACTCCACAGTACGGAAGAAATCTTTGAGGTCATCAAACGTCATCCTATGAGAGGGTGATCATAAAGGTGTCTCTCGGTGATCGGAAAGTATCTGTTGGGTTGTATGTATCGAGATGGAATTTGTCCCTCCCAAGTCGGAGAGATACTTGGGCCCACTCGGTGTCGATATCAACACCGCTTGCAAGCATGTGTTTAAGGAGTTAATCACAAAGTGATATCGGATTACGACGAGTAAAGTACTTTGTGAACGAGATTGAACTAGGTATGATGCAAGCGACGATCGAATCTCGGGCAAGTAAAATATCGCGAGACGAAGGGAATATATATATGGGATTGATTGAATCCTGGCATCGTGGTTCATCCGATATGATCTATGATCATCGATGAATGTGTGGGAGTCAATATGGGTGCCTGCACTTGTTGATTATTGATAGAAGATCATGTGCGCATATTCTCGAACGCAGGTCACACACTTAACGTATCTCGACGCTAGGATAGATTGGATAATTGGTTTATGATTTTTTGTTCAGAGTCTCGGATGGGATACGGGATATCACGAGAGGTTCCGGAATGGTCCGGAGAATAAGATTCATATAAGGCAGTGCAGTTTTTGGAGTTCGGAATTGTTCCGGGTTAATCGGTATTGTACCGGAAGCTTCTAGAACCTTTCGGAAGGGGACCAACATGGCCCCACCTTCCGGGAGGGGGCATGGGCCTATGAGGGAGTGTCCTGGCCGCATTGGGCCAGGGGCACAATTCCCCATAGGGCCCAGCCGATCCTAGATAAGTTTAAACTCGTTTAAACTAGAGATAGGATTTCTAGATAAGGGAAAGTTTAAATTGTTTAAACTGGAGATAGGCTTGGAGGAGGGGCAAGGCTGGCCGCCCCCCCTCTATATATAGAGGGGTGGTGCGCCCCCTTCCCCACTACAACACACACCCTTCCTCCAAGCCCCTAGCAGCCTTGCTATCTTCCTCTCTCCCTCCCGACTGTTTGTAGGCGAAGCCCTGCAGCAGAAATTCTCCACCATATACACCACGCCGTCGTGTTGTAGATCCAATCTATCTCTCCACCATACTTGCTGGTCCGAGGAAGGAGGAGACGTCGAGGTGCTGCACGTGTGCATCTCACGGAGGCACCGCCACTTGTGGTGCTAGATCGGATCGGATCACGAGGAGGAGAAGCGAGTACGACTACATCACCCACGTTCCGACGAACGTTCCGGCCGTTGAATCTTCAAGGGTATGAAGATCTAATCCAATCTCTCGTTGATTGCATCTCCTAGATTAGATCTTGGCTTTCCTCTGTCGCATCCGTAGAAATTTTTGATTTACTATGCCGAAACCCTTCAAATGGAGTGATGGAGATCATCTTGGAGCACAAGATGGAGATCATTGCGGTTTGGCTATACCATGTCACATAAAGTTATATGCATGTGATGTTTATCCCTTTATGTATCTTATTATGCTTAGATCGCGACGGTAGCATTATAAGATGATTCCTCACTCTGATCAAGATAAAGCTGTTCTCCCCAAGTATGCACCGTTGCGAAAGTTAAATCGTGTCCAAGCATCACGTGATGATCGGGTGCTATAGACTCTCGCTCACATACAACGGTGCAAGCCTGTTTTGCACACGCGGAAATACTTGGGTCTAACTTGACGAGCCTAGCATGTACAGACATGGCCTCGGAACACAAGAACCGAAAGGTTAAGCATGAGTCATATGAATGATATGATCGACACTTTGTTGTCCACCATTGAAACCACATCTCTTCTCGTGATGATCGGATTAGGTGTGGTGAACTTGGATCGTGTTCACTAAACAACTTGAGGGATGTTGAATTTAGTGGAAGTTTATCTAGTAATTTGATTAAGTTGAACTATTTATCATGAACATAGTCTAAATTGTACTTGCAAATACTGTAGATCCAATGGCCAAGTCCAACTTCAACTTCAACGTTTTTGCTGAGAAAGAAAATCTTAGAAACAATGGGTCTAACTTCACCAACTTTCCAATCTAAGAATCATTACGTCAAGGACAAAAGGACTATGTCCTTGGGAAAGCGTTAGGTGACGCCCACTATAGATGCGCTTGGTGATGAAAAAGCTGTTTATCGATCGCAAGGATGATTATGATTTGATTAAGATCGTCATGTTGTATGCTATGGAATCGGATCTTCAAAATCGTTTTGAGGAGTTCGGGCCCTTTGAGATTCTCGAGGAGCTGAAAAACATGTTTCACTCAAGCCCGCTCGAGAGATATGAGATCTCTAAGAAATTCTTTAACTACAAGATGGAGGAAGGAGGTCCGTTAGTGAGCACGCCATTAAGATGTCGGGCTACACTCAACGCCTTGAGCAAGCTGGTGCAAGATTCGGAGGAGCTCAACATTGACACTCCTAGCTACAAAAGTTTTGTAGTTGATCACAATCGATTGGTTCCACTGATACGATCATCGAGATCTTTGCTAAGATGAAAGTAGCGGAGGTGAACATCAAAAGAATAATCATATGTTGATGGTCAACAATCCCCCACCTTTAAGAAAGGTAAGGTGCAAGGAAGCCCTTCAAGAAAGGCAAAGCAAGCGTTGCCCTGCCCGAGAAGAAGCTCAGTGGTCCAAAGCCGGACAGAAGTGCTTTTATTGCAAGGACAAGGGTCCTTGGGAAGCGGCGCGTCCAAGTACTTAGCGGACAAGAAGGTGGCACCATCAAAGGTATATTTGATATACATGTTATTGATGTTTTCCTTACTAGCCCTCGTTGTAGTGCACGGGTATTTGATACCGGTTCGGTTGCTAATATTTGTAACTCAAACAGAGCTACGGAATGACGGCGGCTTGCGAGGGATGAGGTGACGATCTTGGCGTTGGCAACGGATCAAGAGTTGATGTGATGGCCGTCGACGCGCTCTCCTTAGTTTTACCTTGGGATTAGTTTTAAACCTTAATAAGTGTTATTATGCCTGCGTTGAGCATGAACATTATTTCCGGATCGTGTTTATTGCAAGACGGTTATTCATTTAAATCGGAGAATAATGGTTGTTCTATTTATATGAGTAACATCTTTTATGGTCATGCACCTCTTGTGAATGGTTTATTTCTTCTAAATCTCGAAAGGGATGAAACACACATCCATAACATTGAGGCTAAGAGATGCAAAGTAGATAGTGATAATACTACTTATTTGTGGCACTGTTGTCTAGGTCATATTGGTGTAAAGCGCATGAAGAAACTCCATTCTGATGGACTTTTGGAGTCTCTTGATTTTGAATCATTTGACACATACGAACCATGCCTCATGGGCAAGATGATCAAAACCCCGTTCTCCGGTATGATGGAGCGAGCAACGGACTTGTTGGAAATCATACATACCGATGTATGCGGACCGATGAGTGTTTCAACGCGCGGTGGATATCGCTATTTCCTCACTTTTACCGATGACTTAAGTAGATATGGGTATATCTATTTAATGAAACATAAATCTGAAACATTTGAAAAGTTCAAGGAATTTCAGAATGAAGTGGAGAACCATCGTAACAGAAAGATTAAGTTTCTACGATCCGATCGTGGGGGCGAATATTTGAGTTATGCTTTTCTCACACATCTTAAAGCAAGTGGAATCGTTTCACAACTCACGCCACCCGGAACACCACAGCGCAATGGTGTGTCTGAACGCCGGAATCGAACCCTATTAGATATGGTCCGATCAATGATGTCTCTGCTTGATTTGCCGTTATCATTTTGGGGTTATGCATTAGAAACCGCTGCATTCACTTTAAATAGGGCTCCATCTAAATCCGTTGAGACGACACCGTATGAACTGTGGTTTGGTGCTAAACCTAAGTTGTCGTTTCTTAAAGTTTGGGGATGCGAAGCTTACGTCAAGAAGTTGATGCCGGACAAGCTCGAACCCAAAGCGGAGAAATGCGTCTTCATAGGATACCCTAAGGAAACTATTGGGTATACCTTCTATCACAGAACCGAAGGCAAGGTGTTTGTCGCAAAGAACAGTTCCTTTCTTGAGAAGGAGTTTCTCTCGAAAGAAGTGAGTGGGAGGAAAGTAGAGCTAGACGAGGTTATTGAACCTTTTCTTGAATTGGAGAGTAGCGCGGCACCTGAAATTGTTCGATGCGCTGCACCAACAATAGAGGAAGCTAATGACAAGGATCATGAAGCTTCGGACGATGCTGCTACTGAACGTCGCAGGTCGACAAGGTCGCGTGCCCCTCCTGAGTGGTACGGCAACCCTGTCTTGACTGTCTTGTTGGTAGAAGACAGTGAACCTACGAACTATGAGGAAACGATGATGAGCCCGGACTACGAGAAATGGTGGAAGCCATGAAATCCGAATTGGGATCCATGAGCGAAAACCAAGTATGGACTTTGGTGGATCCTCCTAGCGACCGAAAGGCCGTTGAGTGCAAATGGATATTCAAGAAGAAAACGGACGCGGATGGTAATGTTACCGTCTATAAAGCACGGCTTGTCGCAAAAGGTTTTCGACAAGTTCAAGGTGTTGACTACGATGAGACTTTCTCTCCCGTAGCGATGTTTAAGTCCATTCGAATTTTATTAGCAATTGCTACGTTTCATGATTATGAAATATGGCAGATGGATGTCAAGACTGCTTTCCTCAATGGCAACATTGATGAAGAGTTGTATATGATGCAACCCGAAGGTTTTGTCGATCCTAAGGATGCTAGTAAAGTATGAAAACTTCAGCGTTCCATTTATGGACTGAAGCAAGCATCTCGGAGTTGGAACCTTCGTTTTGATCAAGTGATCAAGAGCTTTGGATTTGTTCCAAATTGCTACTAAGCTTGTATCTACAAGAAAGTGAGTGGGAGCTCGGTGACGTTTCTGGTACTGTATGTGGATGACATATTGATTATCGGAAATGACATCAACATGCTTAACGATGTGAAGAGTTATTTGAACAAGTGTTTTTAATGAAAGACCTAGGTGAAGCTTCTTATATATTGGGCATCAAGATCTATAGAGATAGACAAAGACGCCTGATAGCTTAAGCCAGAGTACATACCTAGACAAAGTTCTGAAAAGGTTCAGAATGGATAAGGCAAAGAAAGGTTCAGTGCCTATGTTGTCAGGTAAGATATTGAGCAAGGCTCAGTGTCCAGCTACGGTAAATGATAGGGAAGCTATGAGCAAAGTGCCTTATGCCTCGGCCATAGGTTCCATCATGTATGCCATGTTGTGTACTAGACCGGATGTGTCCAATGCTCTTAGTTTGACGAGAAGATATCAAAGTGATCCAGGAGTGGAACACTGGACAGCCGTGAAGAACATCCTAAAGTACCTAAATAGAACTAAAGAAATGTTCTTAGTCTATGGGGGTGATGAACAGCTTCGTAAAGGTTACGTCGACGCTAGTTTCGACAATCGACAAGGATGATTCTAAATCTCGGGACGTGATACGTGTATATTTTGAATGGAGGCTGTGAGTGGAGAAGCTGCAAGCAAAGCGTGATCGCGGGATCTATGAGAAGCGGAATACATGGCTGCTGCAGCGTCAAGTGAAGGAGTTTGGATCGAAACTTCATCATCGAGCTTGGCGTGGTTCCAAGTGCATTGGACCCACTGGAGATATTGTGTGACAACACCGCGCCATAACACTCGCTAAGGAACCAAGATATCATCCAAAGACCAAGCATATCAACGGCAAGTTTCATATAATCCGAGATTATATAGCGGATGGAGATCTGAAGATTAGCAAAGTACATACGGATCAATGTCACGGATCCATTGACTAAACCTCTTCCACGTGTAAAACATGATCAACACCTCGATTGCCATGGGTGTGAGATTGTTGCCTGATGTAAACTAGATTATTGACTCTAGTGCAAGTGGGAGACTGTTGGAATTATGCCCTAGAGGCAATAATAAAGATGTTATTATTATAATTCTTGTTCATGATAAAGTTTATATTCCATGCTAGAATTGTATTAAGCGGAAACTTTAATACTTGTGTGGTTTGTAAACAACACCGTGTCCCTAGTACGCCTCTATGGACTAGCTCATTGATCAATGATGGTTAAGGTTTCCTAACCATAGACATGAGTTGTCAATTGATAATGAGATCATATCATTGGGAGAATGATATGGTGGATAGACCCAAACAAAGCAGAGCAATTAGATCGTGTCATCGTGTTCGTCTTTCGAAGCTTTTCCTATGTCAAATATTGTATTCCTTAGACCATGAGATAATGCAACTCCACAGTACCGGAAGAAAGCTTTGAGGTCATCAAACGTCATCCTATGAGAGGGTGATCATAAAGGTGTCTCTCGGTGATCGGAAAGTATCTGTTGGGTTGTATGTATCGAGATGGAATTTGTCCCTCCCAAGTCGGAGAGATATACTTGGCCCACTCGAATCGATATCAACACCGCTTGCAAGCATGTGGTTAAGGAGTTAATCACAAAGTGATATCGGATTACGGCGAGTAAAGTACTTCTGTGAACGAGATTGAACTAGGTATGACGATCTGACGATCGAATCTCGAGCAAGTAAAATATCACGAGACGAAGGGAATATATATATGGGATTGATTGAATCCGGCATCGTGGTTCATCCGATATGATCATCGATGAATGTGTGGGAGTCAATATGGGTGCCTGCACCCATTGTTGATTATTGATAGAAGATCATGTCGCATATTCTCGAACTCATAGGTCACACACTTAACGTGTCTTGGCGCTAGGATAGATTGGATAATTGGTTTATGAATTTTTGTTGAGTCTCGGATGGGATCCGGGATATCACGAGAGGTTCGGAATGGTCCGAGAATAAGATTCATATAAGGCGAGGCAGTTTTGGAGTTGAATTGTTAATTAATCGGTATTGTCGGAAGCTTCTAGAACCTTCCGGAAGGGGACCAACGTGGCCCCACCTTCCGGGAGGGGGCATGGGCCTATGAGGGAGTGTCCTCCGCATTGGGCCAGGGGCACAAGGCCCCATAGGGCCCAGCCGATCCTGGATAAGTTTAAACTCGTTTAAACTAGAGATAGGATTTCTAGATAAGGGAGAGTTTAAATCGTTTAAACTAGAGATAGGATTTCTATATAAGGGAGAGTTTAAATTGTTTAAACTAGAGATAGGCTTGGAGGAGGGCAAGGCTGGCGCCCCTCTATATAGAGGGGTGGTGCGCCTCCCCACACACACCTTCCTCCAAGCCCTAGCACCTTCTTTGCGTGTGCATCTCACGGAGGCACCGCCACTTGTGGTGCTAGATCGGATCGGATCGCGAGGAGGCGAGAAGCGACTACATCACCCACGTTCCGACGAACGTTCATTGTCGAATCTTCAAGGGTATGAAGATCTAATCCAATCTCTCTCGTTGTTTGCATCTCCTAGATTAGATCTTGGCTTTCCCTCTGTTCGCTCCGTAGAAAATTTTGATTTACTATGCCGCGAAACCCTTCATGGGGAAAGAGAGCAACTGACAACGGGCTGGAGGTAGCTACTAAAATCGACAAGGACCGGCTACCCCGCTTTCGACGCGTGCCTCACGGTCGTTGTCTCCTCCGTCAAGTACGTGCCACGTCAGCACTGACAAGGGGCTCCACCTACCAGAAATATTGTTAGAGGCCTAAACACGACGAGTTAGAGCTTTCTGTCACACCCATACCCCAAAAGTGGTTTTTATGTGTCAAAAATCCCAAATGTGATAGATTTTTAACAAGATCGTCTCAAATGTGGCAGTTTTGCGTTATTTTCTCATAAATTTTGGGTAATAGGTAGTGTTGTCATATCGGCAAAAGGAGGCGGGAGATGCACAACAGCTCGTTTCACCATGTGACCCTCGTTGTCATCTTTGCCGCCGACCACCTTCCTCTAGCACCCCCTCGGGCCTTGCAGCCAACCGTTTGCATCGATTCAGTTGAGGACAGGCGTCGGTAGCCTACCTCCATGCTCGGCCTAGCCGAGGCATCCGCCTCCCCCAACTCCACCCATGCGCCGTGACCCACATAACTCTGGCCTAGTCGTGCCGTGATGCCCGCTCTGCCAATAGATCTCTGCATGGTCAGGGGAGCTAGGCTAGCGGCGGTGAATATGGAGAGTTCGTCGTGCATGTCGTGTGGAAGAAGGAAAAGAGAGGGAAAAAGGAGAGAGAAAAATAAAAAAGAGAAAATAATATGATCCAATGACAAGTGGGTCCTACGTACGGAGTTTTCTTAGTGTTAGTTTTGGGTACCCATATCTTCTCTTACTTACCCAAACTTATTTTGCTTACCCAATTTTGAGTAAGCTATTGGAGATGCTCTAAATCATCCAGAGATATGAACACATTATAGTGAACCAGGCGAAATAATCTGAAGTATGCTCGCAGTTGATACAAAGCTAGCTCATCCGTAATCCGTTGCTCCTTGAAAGTTAATAGTGTTGCTTATTCATTTCAGCTTTGGCTTTTTCAAGCACTCTCTGCTTTCCTGCAAGTTAGTGCAAAACCAGTTGAGCCGTTCGTGAGGCTTTCAGCGGAGTGATATTCCTAGCATTAGCTTGTAGTATAAAAAAAATCCTAGCATTAGCATTATCCACCTAATAATCCCAAGATCAATTTTACTACCCACAGCTACAGAACAAATAGTGTTGTGAACCAGTTGGAAATTCCTAATTTGACGAGATTCAACTTTTTTTTTCGTGGTAGAAAAATATAAATGCTGTAGCATAGGGCCACGAGCAAAGCCCATAAAGTTTGAAAGATAAAACATCGGCTGCGCAGGCCTACTTCATAACTTTCATACTAACTTTTTTTTAGCAAAAAAATACTACGGAGTACTACAGACCTGTTGATGCGTACAATTAGCTAAAATCTCCCCACTCATCACTAAAGAAAAGCTCAAATCTCTCCACTATAGCATGCTGCATGCCTACCTTCTCCTAATCTCGTGAGGGATCGATTCATCGATTGAACCCTTCTCCGCTGTAGCTTGCTGCAGGCCTATTCTTCTCTGCAGCAATTCTCCACGAAAGCCTAATCTCCTGAGCCATGGCGGCGACCTAGGCAACTAAGTACCAGCGAGGCAGAAAGCAAGTAGGGCAGTGGATGCTAGGTTACCACCTGACCTTGAGGAAGAACAATGGGAGAAGGAGACTAACAGACCCAGCGGCACCGAAACAAGATTTGGAGTTTCTACACCCAGATCCAATCTAGGTAAATGTTCTCTGAATAATATTGATGTCTTGCTTGTGTATGTGTGGGTCGGGGAGAGAAGATTTTGATTGGGGAAGGGTTTGTCCAACAGTCCAAGTTCTGTTTTCCTTGGGTATTCTTCAGGGAACTGTATTCATGCAGTTCTCAGATTTCATATGCATCAGCATCAGCTTATCATGCCAATAGAATCAGGTTCAGAGCCTTACTCATGACATCCAGTACATCCATTTGACTGAGTTAACAAGTTTAGAACTGCATGTGAGGTCTCCGAAGATATGCGGTGGCCTGTTCTGAAACTGAAAATTCCTACGATATTGCTCGGTTACAAGTGTTTTGCTAGCATATGCTTAACTGTTTAAATTGGCAATACATCTGGCCATAGGTGTACAGATTCATTAGCCGTAAAACCGAACCATGATATCAGATTCATGATGTTTTCGCGCGGCGGTCTGTAGCAGAGTTGCATCTCTGAATTTACAAACTGTAGACTGCAACTGCTAGCCTATAAATATGTGTGCTACAGCTCTGAATATAATTGTCTGTTGCATACTTATATCTGTATAAGGGTAGGATGGAGTCATGGAAATATAAGAACGAGGGAGGGATGCGCTAGGACCTTGATCTGTTAGAGGGCTGAACTATTGGACCTGAAAGTGAACTAGACATGATTGCTATTTTCGGGAAAATGCAACTGTCCATCAGCACCACAATTACAATATACTTGACCATTATTTTCAGAAAAAGGGAACTGCTGTTCAGTAGCAAAAATTTTAGTTAACTTGACCTTTATTTCAGAGAAATAGCACCACTACTCTAGCGCATATTCAGTTTTCAACAGCAAAACTTGGTTTCATGAAACCTTCAGGTTACACAGGTTCAGAGTTAGTTCTTGTTGCAGTGGCCAAGTAATCGCGAGTGTCGCAGGTCTTCAGTGTGGCATCATCAGAACTAAACAAGCCTGTCCTGTACCTGTAGCTCCAGGATTTCATCTAGCATCTCAGTCTGATCTTTAAATCCACATTGCTGCTGCACCAAGACCATTGGGATTTAATTAAAAAGTACTAGGATGGGTAGCTCCAGGTTTACCAACTAGCATCATTTTGCTGCAACTTGTAGTACTGGAAAAAGCAAACTAGAACTATACCATGATCAATATAACATATATTCTTGGCTCTGGGCACTAGAGTCAACTATCTGGTCCAATCCTTTTGGCCATAATTAGCATTCCTGTGACCGAATGAATCCAAATAGCCATCTTGATCAAGTCACTAGACTAGAATATGGTTAGCGGGGACCAATATAATGACCATTTAATTATTTTATCGAGTAAATTTCGGAGGAAATAGGGTAAAACCTGTAGCTCAACTTAAACAATCATTTGTGCTGAACCATGTGAGCGAAATAATTGTTCATGGCCGAGAATAAGATTTAAACTAGGTAAATAAGAAAATAACTGGGGATCAATAATTTGTGAGCATTTAACCTCCAAGAGCAATTAAAAATCAGTTACTCTTCATGAGCATGTGAAATCCCAGGTCATTCCAGAATGCATCATAAAGCATATATTTCTACCATGAGCATCACCATCTCATCATCATCATTTGCATTCATCTTGATTTTCTGGAGTTAGTCCTGATCTGACTCATCAACTTTTCAGAAACCGGACTTCGTCAGGATACCAACCTGTTGAATAACACTTCTTATCTTACATCAGGCAAGTACAGTTCTTTGTCCATATCTGTTCGATTACTTTTATCAAAGTACTTGCAATTTATTATTATGATACCAGTTGCATCAAAGAAAAATATATTTTCTAACTTGAGTGATCCAATGGATCGCTGTCCCTTCACTCTTATTATGACTGGTAGTTGGAACCCTTGTTGGAGGCAGTCAAGCCATGGAAGATGGGTTCCACAACAAAGGGATATCACCATAAGGTTTAAACAACATTTTCCTTCTTGTGCTCAAGCGTCGTAATGACCGCGTTGACCACATGACCCAGTATGGGCAAGGCTGAGCTGAAGTAATGCCACTTTAAACGTCATACCTCGCAGGGATGGCAGTTTTGAAGGCGACCAACTATCAGATGACTCCACTGAAGGCCTGAAACTATTGTCAAGTAGCTAGTGTTGCCAACTACGATGCGAGATATATCAAACAAGATGCATGAAAAAGCTTTGTGACCATGGGAGTGTAATGAGACTTAACCTCGGACACATCACTGTGGGCGTCCGTGGGGAAAGTAGTGCATCTCTGCAGAATGTATTCAATCGTGGCATTGTCACTCTCTGTTCCGGGTAGGAACTGCAAACGTCGCGAGAACGGAAACCACAGGGGATCCTAACAGCTTGTGAGACAAGAAGATCATAAAGTTTTAGAAATGAAACTTGATACTCTTTCCTCAGAAATGTCTTCTAAAACGATTGAGCCTTTGGACTATTGGTCCTGGTAGATGACAGTCCATTCAAACAATGTTCTGCTATTCTGGACTAGTTGAGTATCTCATGTACTCATCCCCTATGTAACATGTTCCCTGTTAGATTACGAGATGATGATTGCTGGTGTGGAGTCTCCTGAAATCTAGGAGGAGAAGTTCCAAGAGCAGACACCCATGAAAGGAGAAGGCATCGACTACTACCTAAACATCAATGACCACATCAGGAGAGAGTAGCTGTGAGACAATCCTATCGTTATAACTAGCTCCTTGCGCCTGCGGCTGTTAGGAAAATTGGTTGAGGACGACAGTAGAGGTTCACGCATATTAGACACAGATGACCAAGTGATCGTCCGCATTGTACGAGTTCATGACTAGTTGATGGTACAAAAGTGATGTCAAGGCGAGACCAAAAGCAAGACAAAAGACGAATGACCACATAGGAGCTTCAGATGATTTACAGATACCACATTTAGGCGAGACCAAAAGCAAGACAGTAGATGCACAACCACATAGAAACTTGAGACAGTCTTGTAGAGGGTCGGATTTGATCACTTGTTTGGTCTTAAGTACAATCTAGACGGGCACCTGGGAGAGTAGTGCGGTAGCACTCGGTCTGATATTGTAGAGGGTCGGACTTGATCACTTGTTTGGTCTTAAGTACAATCTAGACAGGCACCTGGGAGAGTAGTGCAGTAGCACTCGGTCTGATATTGACCAAAATCTGAGTGATCCAAGACCGGATTGATTCAAAACTCGGAAGTCTCCTTTTGGTACTCGGCTCCATTCATGCCTTCCATATAGTTGTGCTGGAAAGTAACTTTCCCCATATTTCCGTGATAGCCACACAATACAGAGTCATCTCACGCAATCAGCAATATGTTGATGTTTAGCAAATTATTTGAGTCCTCTGCTATTCCACATCATGTCATTCGTAAGCTAACTCTTTTTTGATGAATTTATTACTTTAGACTTTTGGGGGTATATAACTTTTCTTGGATGAAGTGGACTTGGATTAAAGAGTGGTACCAAGCTCCCAAGCTCTACCTCAGCTCATATTCACCCACTGCCTGGCCGTCATCTCCATCAGACCTTCACTAGGTAAGAGAGAAGTGTTTTGACCATCGCTGGCTGCACGCAAAATAAAAACCGATAATGCTTTTGTTTACAAGTTGTCACAAGGTTTCAAGCTAGTCATGGACTCAATTTTGTAAGCTCAGTATTACAGGTCCTGGGACGGATACCAACACATACCTACACAGGAGAGGCTACATAATCGAGCGCTTGGGGCGAACACCTTCCATCGGTGTCTCGCTGGCGGTCTCTTGGCGCCGTCGGATCACCATGAGTGACCAGCCTGGTCCTTGCCAGCCAGCCAGCCCCATCAGCAAAGCCTTCATATCCATGCAAGCTGGGGTAGCTCCCCACGCAGATGGTCTAGCAACATCAGATTGCATCCAGTAATTTCGAGTGTTGTTTGTCCAGGCACAAGAAACGCCAGCTTCTGATCAACCAGCCGTTTTTCGCAACATCTACTTGACACCTGGCCAGTTTTGCCCCCTGGAAACACATGTTATCGCTGAAGTGGACCAGAAAATCCGTAATACAGATTCAGTACAGAGTTATTATTCTCACTTGACCACCACCTAGCAATAGATTCAGAACTATTTTCAATCTCTTTATCAAATATAGATGATAACTTCCCAAATATATTTAGCAACTACACGCTCAAAAGACAAGTGGTTGGCAGTTTCCTGTTAATTGCAAAACAAACAGGAAGTATCATCATCCACATGTCTTTTTCTACGGAGATTATCCTTAGTAAGCAATTCACTTGTCTTCTTTCACGGAGATTATTCCTAGTAAGCAATTTATTACTAGCTAACAGTAACAGCCATAAGGTGATGTGGATCTGTGGAGAAACACCGCGAGAGTCTGGATAGGAACAACACCACCATTGTTAACAAATCCATAAAAAGAGCTAACAGGGTAATTAAGAACCAGATGGATGAAAACTCTGGATGGGGACAACCAAGGAGCAAAAAGGTTTTGCTGTCTTCTGAAAGTGAAGTTTAAATCAGAACCATCCCAAGCGTCAGCAAACATACATTGTTGACATACAAATCCCAAAAGAGAGTAACATGCAATCTGTACCCAAACTTAGCTGACGAGGCAGCCACACTACCCCCTTCCAGAAGGGAGAAGAGCTCGCGAGAAAGATCATATTTGTATTATAGTCAACAATAAGCATCCAGATGATATCGGCAGTATCCAAGACGAAGACAGAAGACACAGACGATGCTCGACCTGCGCGTACAGTTCCCTGCAATTCGTAGCCCTTTTGGGCATGTCCTTGTGGTTATCCTCCCCATGAAACGGCTCCAAGTGAAAACCTTAGATCTTCGCGGTCTCGGCGGCGGAGGCTGTCATAAACCGTGTGGATTATATATTTTTATGTTATTTTATTATTACACGAGCAATCTTGGACAGTCTTTATTAATTTGATGAATCTTTTATTTTTATTTTATTTTAGTTGTGTGGACACTCTTTATTTATTTTATTATATATAATTTAAATCTGTTATTTGAGGACAACTAACGTGCGTTCTCTCCATGTCCCATCAGAATACGGAATTGCAGGTCAAACCGTTTCCGACCCGCAATCAGGAGTCCCTGCCCTGCCCTGCCGTTGGTTTGTTATAAGATCTGATCGCCAAGTCTCTCCTCCGATCCCCATCCAACCCAGCTACGGTAGTAGTAAAACTGATGTGGCCGCCGGAGTATGCCGCCTCCGGCAAGCAGGCGCCTGTGGTCGTGGACGTATGGGCGGACAACGAGGAGGAGGAGCTGGCACACATCTCGAGGGGCCTCTTGGTCGACTTCCCCATCGCGGTGGTGGCCACGTACCAAGACCTGCCCGCTCGCCCTCTCCGCGACGCCGGCCACCTCGCCTTCCATGACAACGTCTACCACGTCGTGCACTCGCCACGACACACCTTGGAACACCATTGCAGGGTCCTCCAGGACAGGATCCGAGGCGTGCGCTTCTTCCAGCTCGTCCTGGCGCTCCTCGACCGCGACGGAGCCGTCGCCCTAGGCCGCGTGTGGCGGTTCCACGTAGGGGCGCCGCTCCCCGCCGACGACCGCCTCTTGCTCGAGCTGGGCGTGGAGCCTCCTGCCCGCCGCCGCGTCCACCGTGACCACATCTGGACGGCTCTCATGGCCTGCAACGCCATCCACAACACAGCCGTCACATGGGTGACCTGTGATGGTGCCGACGACGTTTGCCACCTCATGAGCTGTTTCGATGATCCAGAAATTGTCCGTCAAGTGTCTAGCCGCATGAACTTCGTGCGGAACTCCCGGTCCTTCTTCCCCCAGCTGTACGACCTCCGGTTTCTCGCCGAGTGGCGGACGCTGGCAGGGGAGCTCCGCCGTCAGCCGCCGCCAGAGCGGCGCGGCGCTCCTCCATGGCTTCCTCGCGCTGATGAAGGAGCCGACTTTCGCGGAGCAGATGGAAGGATACAACGGGATACTGTTCGGGATCGGACATTTGGATACTCCCGACGTTGTGAATCGGCACAAGATGAGCCGTGAGGAGCGTCAGAGGCGGTACAGGATGGAATTTTGTCGTAAAAGATGCTAGGGCGGAATTTGGAGGTATAGACGACGACATTTGTACAACATCATTGGTCCTGGTCCCTTTATGAACATGGAGATGTCAAACCAATGATGTGGACACATGTTATGAACATGGGTTGGATCGACCCAACTTAAAATTGACAGTTAGTTGCAGCTCTCTCTACACATCGTGTACGTTTTGTCCTTAGACCTGAGATTGTTGCATGTACTTGATATGTAGATTGACCTACTTTAGGGCTGTCAGACGCTACTCCGTAACTGGATAGTTATAAAGGTAGCTTTCAGGTTTGTCCTGAAGCATCCTACAAGGCATGGTTAATCAAGATGGGATTTGCCCCTCTCTATTTGAGAGAGATATCTCTGGGCCCCTCGAGTGATCGGATCCAGAAATGCATGACCGTGCTATATTAGGTTAAGAATTAACCTAGTAAAGGGATTCCGAATCATAGTATCGAGAAAGGGAGGTCAGCTTGGAGCTAGACCAAATATCATGAGGCAAAGGGAAAGATATATACTAAATCTTGTGATGGTTCGTCCGATATGATCTTTGTATGCGTTTAGGAGTTGACACGTCTTGCTAGAGGCCGCTACCAACTATTGACAGAATAAGTGTATTCGTGTCATGTCTATACGTATATGAACCTATAGGGTCACACACTTAAGGGGCTGGAAGCCTAATGGGGATTGGATCTGAATTAGACCAGGCTTAGGCTACTAATGGGCTGCTAATATTGAAGCCCACTAGAAACGTCTATATAAGAGAGGGTGGGGCGAGCTGACCAGGGTGAGACTATATTCCACCCAACCACCACTCCTCACGCCTGTGTTGCACGCGCGGACCTAGCAGTCTGGCGTCTGACGTCTCCACCCTATACGTGTGGATACCTCGGAGGCGTTGCATCTGTAGCGTTTGGACGAGCCGCGCAAGGGGAGCTGCTCGTGGGACAAGAACGAGGAGAAGACGTAGATCGTCTACACTGCATCGACGCGCTTTATCAAGTTTCGCAACTGCGCGTCTAGTGGTAATCTCGTGATTTATGACAACAGTAATCCTGGTTTACGTGGTATAAAATTTTGATTTACGCTAGTGTAGCCTACCCGTATCCCTCAACAATCCTCACAATCACAATCCTCACAATCATAATCACCACTAGCACCAAAATCTACACATAAAATAATAGCACCAAATTCACATTCAAATATTTAAGCAAAAATATACATGAATGCATGCAAATGCAATGAAATGATTTTTCTATACTAAAAAGCTTAACCAAATAGTACTGAACACAAAGCCATCTATTTAAAGTCTAAACAAACTTAAATTTGCCTCAAAACAATTTTATAATCATTTTATAAAATCAAAATAAGCCTATAAAGTGTTCTGCATATAATCCTATTTTCCAGCAACAAAATACAAATTTAAGCCCACAGTAATGTAGGGCTCATTTTTTCGAATTCAATGGTATATTATTTGCATTTTTTGGATAAATAGAACAGAAGATATGAATTTTACAATTTGCAATTCTAATAGATTCAAAAACATATTTTAAATCTAAAATCCAGACGTGGGCGCTTCTGATTGGCCCGTACCGCTTCGCGCGATCGATCAACGCGGGCCGTAGGATTTAAGTCAGATCCTGTGGCTCAGATCTGGCGATACCGTTTCGTTAAGTGAATCTATCCATAACGTCAGATTTAGATCTAACGGCTCTAACGCATGCGGCCACAGAGAAAGAGATGGGATTGATCGATGATGGTGTAGCGTTAATAACGGTGTGGCCTGCCTCTAGGCGTCATGGTCGTGGCGCTTCTTTGCGGCAGTGTCTGCCAGGGACCAGCTCGCGAGGAGTGAGACGGCTATGACGCCGCTCATGTCCAGTGGTGGCAACATGGCGGATTCGGTCGGTGGTGGTGAGGAATGATCTGGCACAGAGTTGCAGATGGCGGTGGAGGCTTGGGCACAACAGCGGGACAGAAGGGATAATAGGGCCAGATTGGGGGCTTGACAGGCGGTCGAGCCTGATCTAGGCCTAATTGGCTCTGCTATTGCGTCTGGACGACGGACACCTCGTGTGGTGGAGGGTGGATCCCCTCCTCTGGGATGTCGTGACGAATCCTGGCTATTTTGTGGCCAACCTTGTCCAATCCGTCGGCTTTGCGGTTTGGTTGTCAAGTCATGGACTTTTTCGTGGATGTCGGGGTGATGATCCCGGAAAGTGGAATGCGCGAACGACTCTATCGTGAGCGACGTTGCGGTGCTGGTTTCTCTCTTCGGTCATGTGGATGGCGTGGAGCGAACCGGGGGAGGGGGGGGAGGAGGAGGGGTCCTTGTGTTGGTGGCGCTTTGGCTTTGGCGACTCCTAGATCGCGGTTCGGATGCCTAACTTGGGGACAACGGGTTTCTGTGTTAGGAGAGCGTGTCGTAACTCTTTTGGGCATGTCCTTGTGGTTATCCTCCCCGTGAAACGGCTCCAAGTGAAAACCTTAGATCTTCGCGGTCTCGACGACGGAGTCTCTCATAAACCGTGTGGATTATATATTTTTATGTTATTTTATTATTACACGAGCAATCTTGGACAGTCTTTATTAATTTGAATCTTTTATTTTTATTTTATTTTAGTTGTGTGGACACTCTTTATTTATTTTATTATATATAATTTGAATCTGTTAATTGAGGACAACTAACGTGCGTTCTCTCCATGTCCCATCAGAATACGGAATTGCAGGTCAAACCGTTTCCGACCCGCAATCAGGAGTCCCTGCCCTGCCCTGCCGTTGGTTTGTTATAAGATCTGATCGCCAGGTCTCTCCTCCGATCCCCATCCAACCCAGCTACGGTAGTAGTAAAACTGATGTGGCCGCCGGAGTATGCCGCCTCCGGCAAGCAGGCGCCTGTGGTCGTGGACGTATGGGCGGACAACGAGGAGGAGGAGCTGGCACACATCTCGAGGGGCCTCTTGGTCGACTTCCCCATCGCGGTGGTGGCCACGTACCAAGACCTGCCCGCTCGCCCTCTCCGCGACGCCGGCCACCTCGCCTTCCATGACAACGTCTACCACGTCGTGCACTCGCCACGACACACCTTGGAACACCATTGCAGGGTCCTCCAGGACAGGATCCGAGGCGTGCGCTTCTTCCAGCTCGTCCTGGCGCTCCTCGACCGCGACGGAGCCGTCGCCCTGGGCCGCGTGTGGCGGTTCCACGTAGGGGCGCCGCTCCCCGCCGACGACCGCCTCTTGCTCGAGCTGGGCGTGGCGCCTCCTGCCCGCCGCCGCGTCCACCGTGACCACATCGGGACGGCTCTGAAGGGCTGCAACGCCATCCACAACACCGCCGTCACGTGGGTGACCTGTGATGGTGCCGACGACGTCTGCCACCTCATGAGCTGCTTCGATGATCCAGAAATTGTCCGTCAAGTGTCCAACCGCATGAACTTCGTGCGGAACTCCCGGTCCTTCTTCCCCCAGCTGTACGACCTCCGGTTTCTCGCCGAGTGGCGGACGCTGGCAGGGGAGGAGCCTCCGCTCGCTGCTGCTGCCAGAGCCGGCGGGCCGGCGGCGCTCCTCCGTGGCTTCCTCACGCTGATGAAGGAGCCGACTTTCGCGGAGCAGATGGAAGGATACAACGGGATACTGTTCGGCATCGGACATTTGGATACTCCCGACATTGTGAATCGGCACAAGATGAGCAGTGAGGAGCGTCAGAGGCGGTACAGGATGGAATTTTGTGGTAAAAGACGCTAGGGCGGAATTTGGAGGTATAGATGACGACATTTGTACTGCCTGCGTTGCGTGTGATGATCCGCAAGTGGCGGCGGAAGCATCATTGGTCCTAGATGCGTCCGACATCCCCGCAGTCAGGATTCTCCTGCCAGTATCGATCTGCTAGTAGCACTGTAGCAGCAGGGAGGCTGACCGGGCACATGTCGCCGCCGGTGTATGCGCGCCGCCGGCAAGCAGGCGCGTGCGGTCGACGTCTGGGCCTCTTCGTCGACTTCCTGATCGATCGGTAGTGGCCACGTACCAAGACCTCCCCCTGCGGGACACCAGCCACCTCGTCTTCAAGGACAACGTCTACCACGTCGTGCACTCGCCACGACCAAGGTTTTGGCAACCGGATTGGAAAATTTTACCGAGGGTGGTCGGTATTTTGAGTTACCGTGGTTACGCCGAAATTTCGAAATAAAATTTAAATTCAAAACCGAAATTTTGACATGGTCGGTATTATGAGTCTGATTCTCACTCGCTGGTTACTGCATGCCCTGAAGACAGACGGTGTCTTTTGAACTGCCGACAGTTGAGGTTCTACTTGAATGAAAACCGCAGCAACTGCATAGGCTCCTTGAGTATTTGAGTTCCCTTATCTGTCTAATTAACAATCAGTTAGATCAAAACCATCACTAATTTCTCCCCACTTCTTATGCTATTAGTATTAGCTGACCAGTCCCTTTTCTTTGTTGCATATTACTCCTTTCTTTTGGAAATGGTGATATATTATTTAAAAAATTTAAATATTACACCTGATCTCTACATAACTAGAATGCACACAGCTGATGCGAGTTCGCGAACCACGGTAAGAGAAATGTAGAAACAAATGAATTACAACATGCTCATATGGACATACGGCAAAACACCTAAAGAGATGGTCGGCCAATCTGAAGATCAACATCCATGTCGGTAAAAAATATCCTTCGTCGTATCTTTCAAGCATGTACATACCTTTATAAATAGGTCACGAAACTCTGCACGATGTAGACCTCCCACATGCTTGTCCTCGCTCGTCCGCATACCTCTTAGTTGACTTCCCATCGATCGCGATGGTGGCCACGTACCAAGACCTCCCCGCCTGTCCTCTCCGCGACACCAGCCACCTCGTCTTCAAGGACAACGTCTACCACGTCGTGCACTTGCCACGACACACCTTAAGCCACCATTGCAGGGTCCTCCACGGCAGGACCCGAGACGTGTGCTTCTTCCGGCTCGTCCTGGCGCTCCTCGACCATGACGGAGCTGTCGTCCTAGGCCGCGTGTGGTGGTTCCACGTACCTGCTCGAGCTAGGTGTGGTGTCTCCTTCCCGCCGCCATGTCAACCGCGACCACATCGGGACGGCTCTCCTGGCCCGCAACGCCATCCACAACACCGTCGTCACGTGCGGGACCTATGACGGTGCTGACGACGTCTACCGCCACATGAAATTCTTCCTCGATCTCGGCGCCGTCCGTCACGTGTCCTGTCCGACCGCATAAACTTCGTGCGGAACGCCCGGTCCTACTTTGTCCAGCTGTACGACCTCCGGTTTCTCGCCGACTAGGATGCTGGTAGGGGAGGAGTCTCCACTCGCTGCCGCCGGAGCCGCCGGGCCGGCGGCACTCCTCCGTCGGCTTCCGTGGCGCTGATGAAGAATCCAACGTCTCCTTGAGATCCCGTTTGATCACCTCCCAGAAATCCCGATAAAACTCAGCTAGCAATCATTATGCTTCATGGCAAACACTACACTCTTAATATCTCCATAGAAAAAGGTCTTGTTAGCCAGACTCTATCATCATCATTCAACACTGAGCAGTCAATTACATCAATCCTTAGGTCAGTTCTTTCAGGTTTTTGGCACCTTTTAACGCGCTAATGCACTTAGCGGCATCGGGTGCATAAAAAACTGAAAGAATTGAATTCAAAGTTTTTCAAGCTATAAACAATTGAATTCAAAGTTTTTGAAATATTATAAAATAAATAATTAGATGTAGCCAATAATAAAATCAATCAGTGTGTAAAATTTGAGACCAAAATGGTTTGTATTTTTTGGGCTCAGTAAAAATGAAAATTTCAGTTTTTATCGTCGGAAAAAAGGAGTCAACCAGTATACTAAAGTGGAGATTTTGCATTTTTATGCGATTTTATCTGTTTTAGTGGGACTAAAATATGAAGTAGTATTTCGAGCTAAAAATGTACACGTGCACACGCTAGTATATTTCATGATTGGCTACAAACATGTACTCCGTATTTGTTTTAGTTTTTTTCATGATTGGCTACAAAGAAATAGAGGAGCAGCGGCGGCTGGCAAGCAGTGGCGACTAGGGCGTGCGGCAGGGCCAATCAGTGGCTTCGTGCAGCAAGCTGCAACGCCAAGTAGAGGCTCCACACGCAAGCGGCAGCGGCGGCAAACAACAGCGCCAAGCAGGATCAACACCAACACATCCATAGAGAAATT
Source organism: Avena longiglumis (assembly GCA_030063025.1). Lineage (NCBI taxonomy): Eukaryota > Viridiplantae > Streptophyta > Magnoliopsida > Poales > Poaceae > Avena > Avena longiglumis. The sequence continues at coordinate 559,958,018 of CP125974.1, forward strand.
CATTGCCAGATTTATTTTGTTCCTGCTAGTTTTTTTTACAACAGTTCCTCTCTTCTAATTAATTTGTCTTGACGATTTTTTCTTGTCTTGACGATTTAACCACAAAGATTGAACTTGCATGCGTGTAGTTCTTTTGAAAAACTCCTTTGCTTGTCTGCCATTTGAATTGGATTAAAAATCACGGGTGGCAAATTATTAAGCCAGGGATGAAACTACGTATGGACTGTTTTACATCAATGTAATTACTAATTAGGTGCTAATTGTTATTCTAGAGTTGAGCTGAATCAGTTTACCCCATTCAATCTCTCAAACCGAACGAGGGATGGAACCGTTCCATTCCTTTTTTTTTTGCTCGAACTAATCATAGGGATGGAACTAAACCATTCTTTTAGAATGGAACCATTACATTTGTTCCACTTCGTTCTCCAACCAAACACACCCTTAGATATAGGTGTGTAGCCATGAGATATGTGATTTAAAAATTAGGTGCTACTTATCCTATCCAGACAGATTTTGTGTTTTGAAACAATTTTGCAAGTTCAGCTAATATCGTTGAGCCTATTTTTTCTATAATAGAAACTCTTGTTAAGTTTATCATGCATAAAAAGCAGATTTACTGGAAAAATGGCGCTCTTCTAGGGAGCGCGTCTAACATCTTGTCCCGTTCCAACACGTTGCAGCGCCTGATGCATCTAGAGTTTCTATACACCCTTTTCTTGCTCGCCTCGTGTCAACGGCGGAGGGTAGCGTTGGGCTTTTCTCTTTTCCTTTATAGATTTGAGTACAAAAATGAAATATCTTTCGAACCAAGAGTCCGAATCACGATACGTTTTCACGGTTTTCTTAGTCGCGTTGAGAATTTTAAACTAGATCTTATGTTGATATATTTCAATGGGATTATTTTTTGCATTGTCTTTTGTACATTGGTTGTATGGCCTTTTTAGTCGTTGTGCACGAGACTTGTCATGGTAGTACGCTGTCTTTTTATACTATGTTGCACTATATGAGTATTGTACAATCTTAAGAACAAGCATATCTCGATGTCTATGTACTAAACCTACGCCCTCCCTCCATACTACACCCCTCGGAACAAAAGGAAAAATCACTAATAAGTTAACACCACTAGTAAAACAGAGTAGGACAAGTGATTTGAAGACCAACTACTAACCAATACTTCATACAAATTAAAACTGACATTTTAGTTACACATAACTCGGAACCCATGTCTCTAGATTCACATTGTATCCCTCAAAAAACTCTATACCAAGTTGTGTAGGTATTTATTAATACCAGGGGAAATCATAGATATAAATAAACTATAATAAGACGGAGTGCATATATTAATTTATGGAGTAATGTGATAATATTTGGTTGCCAATTTTATTCTAAAATCCAATGTTACGATAGATTCTTACCTTTTGCAGACAAAAAACTTTTTCATAAAAAATAAAGTTTCACTTTATAACTTGAATATATTTGTAATGATAGATAGTTGTATGATATCACAAATATACACATTAATATGCATATGTGTGTTTATATTTATTACTTCTCCTATTGAGATTTTTTTATGATTGTATTTTAACGGATGTATCAACATACAAAAACTTACCTTAATGACAAGATGTTTCTTGAAAGAAAGCACGGAAGTTTGGTATAAAAATCCGCTAAGGACAAACTAACAATCATAGCTAATGGTATACCGGTCAGTTGCGCTTTGTGGAGACCCCCTCTCCTCTTTGGGAAAATGAGAAAAGGAGGATTGAACATGACTCTGTTGAGCTACAAGCAAGCCATATGCTGCTCCGGATGCTCGCCTAGGAGTCGAGCTTGTTTGGAAGCACCAGAATCTAGTTGGCTATGATGCCCCCATTTAGATCATCATAATGTGAATAAGTTTATAAAATTCTATCTAGCACGCTTTGAAGGATTGGGAACATGATCGAGCGGCATGGTTGATCATCACATGTTTCACGCAGATCATTTCCTTTATATAAAAAATAGTTCTACCAAATTCAAAATTAAAGATTAAGTTTGCACACATTATTAGTATAGTAAATCGTCTGCGATGTGTTCGGCCTAGTACAAAACCCTACCCATTTTTGTTCAAAAATACTTTGCCATTTCTAGTCCTCACTACCTAGCCACAGGGGCGGAGCTAGGTACAATTAGTGGGGTCAATTGACACCAATGATCAAATGAAATTCTTTACTAAATCAGTGATAAATATTGTTCATTATTAGAAAATGACCCCTCAGAAATGGAGATGACCCCAATACCATTGTAGGCTGGCTTCACCCCTGCCTAGCCATGTCACCTGTCACCATGGTCTCTAGGATCGAGGACGATCTCGAGCCCGTCGGCTCTGTCTGCAATGAGACCGAGACGAGCGCAATTTGTACACTAGATTAGGGATTCTATTTCAAAATTTTGGTTTCCTGTTTCTGATTCATCCTGTATTTGTGAATATTTTAGTTTCCCTCTTCTAGCTACGTCTATGAGGGTATGCATGCCCATGTCAAGCATTGTTTTGAAGAGAAGGTGGTGTTAGGAATAAGCAACTTGTATTAACGGGGGCTTTTAAAGAAGTGAAAGCTAGAAAAAAGATAGTCCAAAATTCGTATCTTGAAAGTGTCGTCGTAGCATGAAGTTTTCAAAACCTGTTGAGTCAAGTCACAGTCGATCGAAGAAGTGGTCGACATAGACCGGGAGATAGTCAGAAGAACAACATGTCACAAAAGATCTAGCACAAGAAGCAAACAACAATAGAAGCTCACTGGCAAAAGAATATGTGTGGATCAATGACAATATGAAAGATGGCACATCAAAGAAATGCACACACCGCATCAAGAGAAGATGAGTTGTCAAAATATGACACATGAAGAGAGGATCAAGCATCGCGCACAAAATCATAGCCCAAGAAACACGTAGATAAAAAAAAGTTAGACGGTAAGAGAACTGGTATAGATCGACAATGCAAAGACAACACACATAAATCCTATAAAAAGGACCCGGGCCGAGAAACAAGGTTGACATATAAAGGTATGGTGGACTCGCATGATAAAAGAAACACGAATATCACCCGAGTGTTAAATAGAGCACTAATGAAAGACTGACGTGCAAGATAGAGTTAAAACGGACACCCTCGAATATCACCCGAGTGTTAAAGTATGATTCAAATTCAATTAAGGAGACTAGCTTATGACGAGCGGAACGAGACCCACCGTTGATAGGCTTGGTCCGAAGCGCGTAAAGGTTTTATCTTTGATTTAATTTTATCTGTCTAATACTAATATTTTATAGAAAGTGTTGGCGAAGAAATCCGCTGCTGGCTTGCTGCCCTTTGTGCGAAACTGGAAACGTGCGGTGGTGACCTCCTGGCGGCTTCTAGAGCTCATCGCCGATAGAGCGCTGGTTACCTCCTGGCGGCTTGTGCATGGTCAAGGTTCGGATAGGTGTAGCCAACAATACTCTGCTCGACCTCCATCGTGGCCTCTACGCCATCCGTCAGCCTCCCAATTACATACTGGAGACTGATAATTCTTTCGTACCACTCGGAGGAGGATTACAAGAGAGTGGCCATATATACTGCAGTTAAGCCTGTGCATAGCCGGGTTAAGCGGTTTTAGGTGGTTTAGCAAACCGGTAAAATATTCTACGGGTTAGATTGATTTGGTTTGGTTTCTGGTGATTGGAGTATGGTATATATACGGGTTTGGTTGGCCTGATTCCCAGGTTTGTACGGTTTTGCACCGTGGAGCGAAGGAGATGGAGTCATGGCACGCACGGCTTGATTCCGCCCGTCCCCAGCGCGATCATGTACAGCGCAGCGAACACTACCGTCTACCGGGCTTACCGGCGAGGAAGGCCACGAGCTTGGCATGGGTGACCTGGTAGTAGAGAAGCAGTCAACGATCGACCTAGTCATTGGTGAAGAGAGGCGTGCGTGCGTGCGTGCCTGGCATTGGCAGGACGCGCTGCATGCTGTCCGCAACCAGAGTTATCCTCGTCAAGCAGTTTGCGTGAGTCAACCATTGCCAAACCGAATTGAAAGGTTAGCGACCGGATGCACGTACGGGTGGCATACCGTGGACACACTCACACACTTAGTCAAAATGGAGACAACTAAGCGGGCCCCAGAAACAGAGTTTTCCGAGCTTGGTTCTTAAGCGTGTCTTTGGTTGATCGTTTCCTTGTTTGATAGTTTTCTCGTTTCTCGCATGGGGCGGTAAGAAATAAGTGTGTTTGGTTTCGCACGCGCGAAGGATTTGCATCTCATGAGTTTTAAAGCGTCCCTTAGGCTAGTCCTGGAGGAACGTCCAAATCGGGCGTTCTCAGAGAGCCAAGTTCTTCTCGCGCTCGCGGGAAAAGAAGATGCACGTGCGCGTGCAAGGGAGAGGTGGCGGGAGCTCGCAAAATCCAGCGCGATCGAGAAATTAGGGTTATCGCCCGTCGATTCACACCGGGTATTTACACGACCCCTCCTCCGGCTCCAAAATCCCCGCCATCATTTCTCCCAATTTCGAGCTCTCCCTCTAAATCCTTTTCCTCACCGTCGATCAGGTAAGCGGCACCTCCTATTTTGGTGGGTCTAGATCATCTCTGGCAAGCCTTCATTCTAGTATATCTCCGGCAACTGAGATCGTGGTAAGAGTCACCTAACCCTAGCTCTCGCGACTTAGATATGTTACCATGTTCTAGATCACAGTTCATATATTTGCCTATGCTCGCTTCTAGTATATTTGGACCTATCGTGGTGCATTTTGGCAGTCAGTATTCATGTTGTACTATGAGGATTGACATGTGATGTAGTTAGGATTAGTTTTATAAGTTTACTTCTTTCCCTAGAACTAAACACATTATTGCATATCTGTGGTGCCGTAGGAGAAGGTTGTGTCCCCTGATCTGTCGGCAACCTCTGTTCTGCCTCTTTGTTATGTGTTGATGCTTGATGCGGTGACCAGGAGGAAGTTTTCCATGCCATGGCCAGCATCTCTGTCCACCTTCGTCCTGAATCGGGTCTGCCAGTTGACCGAGAAAGGGGTTCAGTTGTTTGGGGATTCAGACAGGAGGACATGCGCCATCAAACATCGAGTTGATCAATAAGCCCATTGAGAACTATGCTCAAATAAAGATGATCTACGGTCCTCGCATTCCCGTTACGCCTATCTCTGTGACCATGATACACCGTGCTCTTATCAGCCTAATGGAGCACAGTGGAAAGGCGACAAGATATCTTGTCATGACCCCTGAGCGCAGGATGAGCTGGTTCACGGCCTTCCTCAACAAACACTACCTCCGAGCAGCGGACTGGGATGTTCGAGGAGGTGCTGTTAGTGGTGTTGATGATGATGATTGTGATGTGTATTTTGGAGTAGCTAGGCTGATGAACTTTGGTTACGGTGACCCCTGAACTTTGGTCTATATATTTTAGGAGGTGGTATTCAGTTATAACCCCTCCATATGTGATAAACTTGTGCTGCATCACGGGCAGTTGTTCGTGAACTCGTGCTGCAACACACACACACCATGACTTATTATGTCGATTCAGTCTTAATATAAGCTAGTGGTTCTCTGAATTGCAATTGTCTGAACTTTGTTTTCTACCTTGTTGATGGTAGGTAAGTTCACCTCACCAAAGAGGAGGTAAGGCTATCAGGGACAATGCAACTAGCCAAATAAGTATCAATTTGCTGAAAAGCAAGAATGCATGGCACCAAACAACTAGTGCTTGCTTTCCAAACCCCTAGGGGAATGAGAATACACAGAACCAAACGAATGACATGTTAGACACGAGAGGTTGCATTGCCGCGCGCAGCTTCCGGAGAGCCATGATCTCAAGGTACGACTAAAAAGCACGAGCAACCAATTATTTAAATTTCCATGGTCAAGCAAAGCCCACCGAAACCCAAGTACGTGTGTGCTTAGTGTTGTGCCACGTATATGTTGAGAGATGTGAAGTGGGATGATGGGAAGTTGTGAAAATTATAGGGTACAACTAAGCTAGATTATCGGTAATTATGTGGACCTCTCATACCACATATTGCGATGGTTAGTTATAGTGGGTATAAACAAACAATAATGAACCGGACGAAGTAGTAATCTAAATCGAAAAGCAAGCTCATTCCTCGGAATTAATGGCATTAAATCTATTCTAATATAGCTGGGTACTCCCTCCTTCCCAAATTAGGATGCCTATTAGTATTGATCAAAGTCAAAGTTTATAAACTTTGATCAAATATCTATGAAATAATATTAACATCCACAACATCAACTCAATCATATTAGAACTATCATGAATATATTTTCATATAATATGTACTTCGTATCTCGAAAGTTAATATATTTTTATAATATAGTTGATCCAATTAAGAAACAATATAACTCAACCATCTACACCCTCTCACAGCGATTTGACGCTTTTAGCCGTTAGATCTTGCTGTTTGACATACCAGATCACACCAAGTCACCGAAAAATCTTTGGAAGCAACTCTTACCATTGAATTCGTGTCAAAAGCATGGCCAATGTTATATGGGCCGCTAGCGTTCTGTACTTAATTGGGCCAGAAGTCCTTTTCAAACGGGCCGATTGGTCATCATCCGATCCACACTTCAGGCCCAATTGAACTGGTCGCCTCGCGCGCCAATGCAGTCGTTCGCGCTTGGTGGGAGACTGGGAGGGGCGAAGGGTCGCTGCCACGATTGAAACCGCCATTGAAGCGAGCATTGATCGCTGGAGCTATTAACGGATGTACGTTACTGTGTTGATGGCCTATTCATCATGCGCCCGTGTGCATATATGCTTTGTCACCCCAGGCGGCATAACGAATGGATTCTCTTCATCACCCTCGCCATCGACCATGAGGGAGAGCTAACATGTTGGGGACTCCGGCCAGTCATGCACGACGAGGTAGTCAAATCCGTAGCTTGGCGTACTCATGTTCGAGCATGGCGGTGGCGAGGAGGACCACAGTGAGGAAGCAGTGTGTCCATGACGTAAGGAGTTGCACGAATCTTGCATGGGTTCGATTCCGAGGTTTGGTCACCATCCCCACCCCTTCTCTTTATCTTACAGGAAGTTTTTTTGCCTAGGTAGCCGGCCTCATGCATTGGTGCGGAATCCCAGATAAAAGTTGCACTTGCTCTCTTCCTATGGTATGATGTGGAACTCCAAGTTCCAAGTATTTAATCTGGTTAAATTTTTTAGCAATATCAATGTATTATTTTACAAAGATAAGAACTTAAGAAGCATGCTAACATGGCTAGATCTACGTAAATCATAATTTTACAAGTATGAGAGAACCACATGCCGTCAATGAATCCGACAAAGAAAGGCTAGCCCTGGTCCGCTTTGTGCCGAGGTCACTGACATTGGCGTCGATAGAGAAGCTTTCTGTCTTAGTGGCCTTCTTTTCAACATCGGGTGGGTGCAAACGAGGATAATGAGGAAACAGCCGCTGCTGCAGCTTGCAAACGCAAGCCTTCTAGCCTTGGCTGCTCACCTTTTTTTTATCTCTGTACCCTGGTGCTCCCTGTAACTCTCCATTCTTATGATTTGTTTGTTCGCTGGAGTACAAACTGAGACCACCGAGTTGTGGAGCCAATTTGTTTCTTTTGCCTTCTCACATATCCTACCCGAAGGGCGAAGGCCAGCTATGAGAATTCCAAGCTTTCAGATCAAAGAATGTTCCAAGAAAGGCAAAAGACTGATTCGTATTCCTCTTATGCAAAAAAAAAAAATTCTCTATGTCTTGCTGGTTCCAAAAGTTTCTTGGACAATTCCACAATATCTTTTGTATGATTACTCTCAATGATCTAACTATAAGCTTATTGGGCTCCTTGCATGTCGATTAATCTTTTTCTTCTTCGGTGAGAAACTGAACCGAATGAGAGCCTTCAAAATATTTTTGGACAGTCTCAACCCATAAGTACTTTCTTGAATGAATATTTTCTCAAGTTTGTATGTGTTGTTATAACTGCAGTCCTTCATCTCCCCATTGGCAAGAAAATTCTTAAGCGAGTTGCTGGAAAATTTCTATAATGTTTCTTAAATCAATATGGATACAGCCGGTGTGATATGGTTACTTGTGTATAATGTTTCCTACCACTTACATTTCTTTTTGAATTGTCAGTGCATTGAATTCTTACATGGAGGTGTTTGTTCTCATGCATGTGAGCTATTGACCTATGACTTTGGTTCCGATAATCGATGAAAATTAGTCTAAGAACAGTTATTTAGTGTTCACTACAAAAGGTTATTTTCAATTGCTACTGTTGCGATTCCTATTATTACTAATTTCTGATGTGTTCTTTCTCTTATATTATTTTCTGTTTAAGGAGCTGAGAGGTTTTTGTTTTCCTTGTATCATTGGCATTGTTTATGATTGTCAGGCCCAGAATGAATCCCTAAGCCTTTATCAACAACCACTTATCACTTGGTTACTAAAAGGTTTATCAGAAACGGACTTGTGTGTGTGCGTGCGTGTGTGTGTGCACGCGCGTGTATTATTAAAGAAATTTATTAGAATGTAGTTTTCACTTATCAATGAAAATGCTAACTGTTAGTTCACTATGTGCAGATAACTCCTTTCATTTGGAAGCACAATATTCTTCATCTGAAGAAACCTGGAGCTACACTTGCAAATAATGTTCTTCCCTAGATATCCAAAAGTCGTGTTGCCGGTTTAATCATTCTTCACTCAAATTCACATCTCAAATCAAATAGTTCGGTAGGCGAGCGAATATGCTTATTTACTAGCCGACCTAATTCCAGCTGACTAGACTGATAGGGTAAGGTGCCCGATCTTTCGATGAGACGATAACTTTCGATTATGGTGGAGGTCGACATTGACGATCCGACTACAAACGTACGAGACGTTGCACCTTAGCAATCGATACACCAACTTCCGAGGCTATTAATCACGCCGGAGCTAGATCAACATGATCACGAGGATCAATCCCTGCAAGCAATCGAAGAACCAGCAAGAATTATAGATGCAATCAAGATATTGCGAATATAGATGAAAGCTTGATTGAAGAGGTGGGATTCTGTAAGTGCGTAGTACAAAAGGTCGATTTGACACTTGTGCCTATGGCGAAGAGTAGCTCATGCCTAAGTCTTTTACTAAACAAAATCTGGGTCTAAACGATGACCTAACTGGAGTATATATGGAGGAATAAAAGGGGATTTCAGCCAGCCTTGGGAAGGAGGTCGAAATCCATCTCTATGTCGGTTTCCTCCACTATACGGACTCTAAAAATTCAGCCCCTTTATTTGGACAAAATTTACATGGGCCTGGCCCATATTTAAAGGTGACGCAGCACCATCTAATCACATGGACGAAAATTTTAAGTGTGTAGCTCTCTAGTTCGTCCATGTCTTCATCTTTTCATTATGGTGGTTTCAACGCTCTGAAATCATCACTTCCAGCGTCATCCTGAATCCTCACACGATTGTTGCCATCATCTCCATGCTTGATCATGCTCCAACACTTGTCCCTCTCGTCCATTCTAGGCCCATCATTCCTAAGTAACATAAACACATCTGATTTAGGCAGCATCATATTCTCATGAATATTAGGAATAGTTTTTAGAAATGAAAGTATCTGATAATTTAGTTGGCGTCCACGAGCTCTTGTGAGAGGTCCTTGGAATTGTGGAACATGAGGAGGTGTGGCTGTAGGTGCAACGGTTGTATCAACCGTAGGGATGTCCTCATCATCCTCCCCTTCTTGAATTGAAGTCGTCCTCGACGCAATCTCATATTCTTCTCCAAAGTATGGTTTCAAATCTGCAATGTTAAATGAGGGACTTACCGTGCCCATCTCTGCAGGAAGCTCAAGTTTATATGCATTATCATTTATTTTCTCTAACACTTTAAAAGGACCAGCAGCAGCAAATCAGGAAAACGATCTTTGTGCAAATGCAACCAAACTAAATCTCCCACATTAAACACAATATGCTTGCGTCCTTTATCACCAACAAGTTTATATTTAACATTCATATGTTCTATATTTTCCTTAGTAATCCTATGCAACGTAAGAGTCTATTCAGCACGTTGTGTAGCATCAAAATTATGTTGCACCGAAGATGAAAGAGGTAATAAATCAATAGGTGCACGAGGAACAAAACCATACACAACGTCAAAAGGACATAACTTAGTTGTAGAATGCATGGAACGATTGTAAGCAAATTCAATATGAGGTAAACAATCTTCCAACATTTTTAAGTTCGTCTTTAAAACAACTCGTAACATGGTAGACAAAGTTCGATTAACTACTTCAGTTTGTCCATCAGTTTGGGGATGACATGTAGTACTAAACAGTAACTTAGTCCCCAACTTAGACCATAAACATTTCAAAAAATGGCTAAGAAATTTAGTATCACGATATGAAACAATAGTATTAGGCACACCATGCAAGCGAACAACATCGCGAAAGAATAATTCAGCAACATGAGCCGCATCATCACTCTTATGACAAGGAATAAAGTGTGTCATCTTAGAAAATCTATCCACAACCACAAAAATACTATCCCTCCCCTTCTGTGTTCGAGGTAATCCTAACACAAAGTCCATAAAAATATCCTCCCAAGGTACACTAGGAACAGGAAGAGGCATATATAAACCATGTGGACTAAGGCGTGACTTAGCTTTTTGACATGTTGTGCAGCGAGCAATAAACCTCTCAACATCCCTTCGCATGTGTGGCCAAAAGAAGTGTGTAGCAAGTACGTCTTCTGTCTTCTTTACTCCAAAGTGACCCATCAATCCTCCGCCATACGCCTCCTGCAACAACAAAAGACGAACAGAATCTTCTGGAATGCATAGTTTGTTAGCACGGAACACAAACCCATCATTGAGGACGAATTTATTCCAAGTTCTACCCTCTAGACAATGCTGCAAAACATCTTTAAAATCGGCATCTTTTACATATTGTTCTTTAATAGTTTCCAATCCAAAGATTTTGAAGTCAAGTTGAGATAACATGGTATAACGACGTGACAAAGCATCAGCAATAATATTATCTTTACCCTTTTTGTGTTTAATAACATAAGGAAAAGATTCAATGAATTCAACCCACTTTGCATGGCGTTTATTCAACTTAGCTTGACTACGAATATGCTTCAAAAATTCATGATCAGAATGTATAACAAATTCTTTAGGCCATACATAATGTTGCCAAGTTTCTAATGTCCGAACAAGAGCATATAATTCCTTATGATAAGTAGAATAATTCAAACTAGCTCCACTCAATTTCTCACTGAAATATGCAACAGGTTTTCCCTCATGTAACAACACTCCTCCCATACCAATGCCACTAGCATCACATTCCAACTCAAAGGTCTTATTAAAATCAGGCAGTTGGGGTAAAGGGGCATGTGTAAGCTTATCTTTGAGTAGCATGAAGGCTTCTTGTTGTGCATCGCCCCAAACAAAGGGCACATCTTTCTTAGTAAGCTCGTTCAGCGGCGCTGCAATGGACCCAAAATCTTTGACAAAGCGCCTATAAAATCCAGCGAGGCCAAGGAAGCTCCTCACTTGTGTAACTGTTTTGGGTTGTGGCCAACTCGAAATTGCTTCAATCTTGGCGGGATCAACTTCAATACCCTGTGCTGTAACAACATAGCCAAGAAAAGCAACTCTATCCGTGCGAAAGGTGCACTTCGCAATGTTACCAAACAAACGTGCAGCACGTAAAGCATCAAAAACAGCACGTAAATGTTCCAAATTTTCTTCTACAGATTTGCTATATATCAATATATCATCAAAATATACCACCACAAAATGTCCAATAAAAGCACGTAAAACTTCATTCATTAATCTCATGAAAGTGCTTGGAGCATTAGTTAAACCAAAGGGCATCACTAACTACTCATATAGGCCAAATTTAGTTTTAAATGCAGTTTTCCATTCATCTCCTAACTTCATACGAATCTGGTGGTAACCACTACGCAAATCAACCTTAGAGAATATGGTAGAGCCACTCAATTCATCAAGCATGTCATCTAAACGAGGAATAGGATAACGATATCGAATGGTAATATTATTGATTGCTCTACAATCAGTACACATAAGCGAAGAACCATCTTTCTTTGGTACCAAAATAATAGGAACAACACATGGACTAAGAGACTCACGAATATGATCCTTGTCAAGAAGTTCTTGAATTTGTCGCTGAATTTCTTTCGTCTCCTCCGGATTGGTACGATATGGCGCATGGTTGGGAAAAGAGGCTCCAGAAATCAAATCAATTTGGTGCTCAATTCCACGAATAGGTGGCAGTCCTGGAGGTAAATCTTGTGGGAAAACGTCCTCATACTCCTGCAAAATGTTAGCAACAGCAGGTGGCAAACAAGGAGGCAGCTCCTCAGCCGAAAACAACACGTCTTTGCAAATGATAGCATAACAAGCAATACTACTCACATCAATTTCAGAAATATCAGATTTGCTAGCTATCAAACAAGTACTTTTCAAACGAATATCATTAGCATGTTTTGGACCAGATTTAGAAGTACTTGTAGAAGGCATAAGTTCGTTAGCAACAATCTGATTTTCGCTCAGCTTTTTCCCTTCATTATGTGCTCTACTAGCTCTAGCATGATCATCTTTTAAAATACTTTCAGGAGACATGGGAAGTAACACAATTTTCTTATCATTATGAACAAGAGAATACTGATTTGTGCTACCATAGTGTATAGAATTTGTATCAAATTGCCATGGTCTACCAAGTAAAAGAGCACATGCTTGCATAGGAACAACATCACACTCAACATAATCATCATATGCGCAATAGTAAAGTGCACACGAACTGTACGTGTTACCTTAACCTTGCCGCTGTTATTAAACCATTGAATGTGATATGGACGAGGATGTGGTCGTGTCATAAGAGAAAGCTTTTCAACCATCTCCATGCTCGCCAAGTTGTTGCAGCTCCCTCCATCAATAATAATACGAATACAACGATCTTTAACCACGCCCTTGGTATGGAACAGATTATGGCGCTCGTCAGGCTCGGCCTTGGTAATTTGTGCACTCAAGACTCGCTGTGCAACTAAACTCGGGTATTTATCTGCGTGTTTCGCAGCCATATATTCAGAATCTTGCTCCGTGGGTGCTGCAGCACATTGCTCATCATATGCAATAAGAGCCAAAGTATCTTCATCATAATCACTGGCGGAATCGTATCCACCATCCTCAAGTGCAATCATCACACGGGAGGAGGCACAATCACGTGCAAAGTGACCAAGTCCACCACATTTGCGGCACTGAATGTTGCTAGACTTTCCCATAGATGCCATGGAGGACGCATCACTCGGGGATGGTCCCGTAGTAGTCTTCCGTGCAGCACTGGAGGTGGTGTAGATGCTGCAGATCGCGTGTATGTGGTCGCTGGAGGTGTAGGTGCAGCAGCCTGTGACGCCGAATTCGGTGATCTCCAAGTAGAACGCCATGCAGAATAATTAGTCTGTATCGCCTCGCGTCGATCCTGCACTTCACATTCAGCATTGCAAGCAAGATGGAACAAACGGGTAATAGTGTGATAAGATTTATATCTAAGAACGGTCTGAATGTCCTTATTTAACCCACCTACGAATCGTGCCATTAATGCTTCATTATCCTCCTCTATATCACAATGCAGCATGCCAGTTTGTAACTCCTGATAGTAATCCTCTACAGAATTTTTGCATTGATCTAGACGTGCTAATTTGGTGAGCATGAACGCTGATAATACGGTGGAACAAAACGAATTATCATAGCATGTTTTAAAGCATCCCACGTAGTGATTGGATTAGCATGATTAGCACGACAATATTCAAACCACCATATGGAAGCAAAACTAGTGAACTCATAAGTAGCAGCACTAACACGTCTATCCTCGAGATAATTTAAGCATACAAAACGCTTGTCTAATTCTAATTCCCAAGAGAGGTATGCATCAGGATTATAGAGACCATCAAACGTAGGAACATGTAATTTCAGTTTAGCAACATGGTCATCATCACGTACCAGCGACAAAGGAGGTGGGCGGCGAATGTGGGAATTGTATTGCTTCGGACGACCAGCTGGCTAATCAACTGTGAAGTCGTCCGCGCACTCGCCATCGTACTCATCTTCCCCATAATAATCATCCAACTGTGCATCACGGGCCTCTTTGACACCCGTAGCTCCTGCAACGCCCGCAGCAGCAGTCCCCGCAGCAGCAGCAGCACCTGCAGCACCCACAGCCGAAGTTTGTGTTGGATGTTTCAGAATGCGCTATGCACGTCCCAACAAGGTTGGTGTAGGAGCCCCGCGCGTCGGCTGTGGAGGAGGCGCGCGAGCCGTCGATGGTAGTGGTAAGCGTGCTAGCACCTCCTAGAATTTAGCGTCGAGTTTGGCGGTGAAGGCGGTCTCGAATCCCTCGAGGTGCTCCATCGTGTCAGTAAAACGCGTGTCCACATCCTGCATATGGTCAACTAAAAGTGTGGTGACGTGAGCCTGCAAGGCTTCACCCTCCAGTGGATGTGTCTCGGTATTTTCTGGTGGCATGATTAGTACACAAAAAAACACTTGTATATAATGGAGATACAACAGAAACAGGGGTGGAAAACGCTTAATCTATCAAGCAAACCAACACTCTTACCCGTTCTTACCCTGCAGCAGGTGGTGAGTAGCAACCGTCGTGATCAAGCTTCAGGAAGATTGAATAGAGCGATTGTTAGGTGGTGTCAACGTACGGTGTAGGAATATGTGGAGTTCTGGATGGCTGCAATATCTGTAGACACAATTTCAAAACAGCAATGCAAGGTTGAATAACAGCTCAACGACGGTACTGTGCTGGTCCTAGACTATCCCAAGCTAGAGACGCGAGCCTAGAACACTACGAGTCACGCCGCGACACCGAAACAACAATAGGCACCAGTGCTCTGAACAACGCGTGAATGAGGCGAAAATCACTAGGATGGAAAGTGTCTCAAAAGGATCAGCCGTGTAGAATATCAGGATAGGCTCAGGAAATTTTTTGAAATTTCCGAAAACTGCACGAAACTGCTCTGGAAAGCGTGCAGACGCCAATTTTTTTTTAATATAATGACGTATAGCTCAAAACGATCCCAGAAGCCTAAAAACAGTATAGGCAGAAAAAAATTCGAAGGAGTTTCCAGACTTTTTTTTCCTCTCCTCCCCGCTTTCCTTCTGGCCGAAACTTTCTGGGACTCGGATCAAGTTGCAACTCGGATCAGATCTATAATGTTGGCAAGCAAGAGTAGGAAAACGAAAACAAACCTAACTGGACTGGAACGAGGATATGTGGTGGCGGAGGCGGTATGTGGGCGTAGGCTTGTAGCAAGTGTATGGCGGTGGTGATAGCGGAATCGATGGTGGCGGTGGTGATGATTGTGATCAGAACTCGAAACTCTAAAGATCTAGATCTAAGACCAGCACTGGACACGACTATGCAGACTAGAACTCAACAAAGCAAATACTGAAAAGAAACTATGCCAAAGGCCCGAAAGTGTTTCTAGGATGATCTAACCCTAATTTGTTGCCTTTTTATGGTTTATAGGAAGAAGAACAGATGTAATCTAAACTACGAAAACTATAATATCTCACCGAGAAACCCGAAATATGATACCACTTGATAGGGTAAGGTGCCCGATCTTTCGATGAGGCGATAAATTTCGATTATGATGGAGGTCGACGTTGATGATCCGACTACAAACGTACAAGACGTTGCGCCTTAGCAATCGATACACCAACTTCCGAAGCTATTGATCACGCCGGAGCTAGATCAACCTGATCACGAGGATCAATCCCTGCAAGCAATCGAAGAACCAGCAAGAATTATAGATGCAATCAAGATATTGCGAATATAGATGAAAGCTTGATTGAAGAGGTGGGATTTTGTAAGTGCGTAGTACAAAAGGTCAATTTGACACTTGTGCCTATGGCGAAGAGTAGCTCATGCCTAAGTCTTTTACTAAACAAAATCCGGGTCTAAACGATGACCTAACTGGGGTATATATGGAGGAATAGAAGGGAATTTCGGCCAGCCTTGGGAAGGAGGTCGAAATCCATCTCTATGCAGGTTTCCTCCACTATACGGACTCTAAAAATTCAGCCCCTTTATTTGGACAAAAATTACATGGGTCTGGCCCATATTTAAAGGTGACGCAGCACCATCTAATCACATGGACGAAAATTTGAAGTGTGTAGCTCTCTAGTTCGTCCATGTCTTCATCTTTTCATTACGGTGGCTTCAACGCTCTGAAATCATCACTTCCAGCGTCACCCTGAATCCTCACATGATTGTTGCCATCATCTCCATGCTTGATCATGCTCCAACGCTTGTCCCTCTTGTCCATGCTAGGCCCATCATTTCTAAGTAACATAAACACATCTGATTTAGGCAGCATCATATTCTCATGAATATTAGGAATAGTTTCTAGAAACGAAAGTACCTGATAATTTAGTTGGCGTGCACGAGCTCTTGTGAGAGGTCCTTGGAATTGTGGAACATGAGAAGGTGTGGCTGTAGGTGCAACGGTTGTATCAACCGTAGGGATGTCCTCATCATAGACTTAACCCTAATTTAAGGGATACACCCCTTCAGATCTGTTATTATACTCGTTATGTGCATATGAAGTAGATTTAAAGTACATACAAGTTTTCTATTTAAGGTAAGGCATCAAGTTAAATTCCTAGATCTGTACTTGTTCATGAATAAATTTAAGGGCTGGATCCCTTGTTACTTCGGAAGTGGGCTATGTTAAAAATAAGAGGCTTGTAATTTCATTTTTGCCATTTCCATCTAGGGATCAATTGACTATGAATTCCGCATATAATTCGATATAAAAATTGAGAACTCATAGTTTAGCAATCCAGTTAGTTAACACATGATCTACCTTACATAGTTATGTCCATAGCTTTCAGCTAAATATAACGATAAGTTCCTTGATATCTTGATATCCTGCTCTATGGGATGATTGCTCATCTTATTTCTATGTCTACATGTTCCTTTTATTGAGTAATTTTAATTATGTATTGATCCATTTTCTAGAAAATATGTGTGCTCTTGAAGAAACAAAAGTCCCTTTCGCTTTGTCCGCTCTCGACTTTGATCAAATCCTGGCTTGCTATGTCTTTTTTTCTTGTTACTATCATTATCTAATGACATTGATAATGGGAGTTAACCAATCATAACATTAATACGTGTATTATTTGGAATATGAAAAGCCCATATCGTGTACCTTTATATCTGCTAAAGTTCCATTCATCTAAACCAAAAAGGACATACGCGCTATTATGGTCTAATTTATAGGTGCAGCCTCGTGGCATGACCTGCATCTGGAGCGTCGCCGCTAGGAGTATGCTCACGCAGATGCTCCTTGTGGCTTTGCACTTGTGTTTTACGACCATGCTTACATATTTGTGTTCTGAATGCCCAGAGCATGTTCTTCAACCGTAGATCCAGAGTAGTTTTTACTACGTACCAATTGTTTGTGTTAATGCTTGTTAGAATGGAGAGCCACACAAATGAAAAAAAAAAGCACATGTATGTCATGATATTTTTTTCATGAGCTCTTACTAGTCGTCATCGACTCAGCTTCGCACGCACGATATGGTGGCGGTGTGACATGCTGCAGGGTCGGGCGTGAGCTCGACGCACTACTGGAAAAACCATCTTCCGTTCGATCACTGGAAGCCCAGCAGTCCCGGCCCATCACGAACCGCGACTAGTGCTAACACTAGTCCCGGTCCGTGAGGCCCCCAACGGCTAGAAATGGACATACTCATTAGTCCCGGGCCGGACCAGAGTATTAGTCCGGCCCGTAATACGGCCCGGGACTAATAACCTGGAGCATATGGTGGCCATTTTTCGTGGACTATTAGTCCCGGGTCATATCACGGCCCGGGACTAATTGTCCATTACTATATATACAGCTCCCTGGCCAGCTGCCCTAAAGCATATGGTGGCCATTTTTCTCAAAGAAAGCAAGAGAGTTCATGCCATTTTTTTCTCAAGATTTGTCAAGATTTAGTTTGCAACACCTAAATCCAAAGCTTTAAAAGGTTAGAACTTCATTCTTTCATCTCTTATTGCTACTTTAGCTCTATATAATGCTCTAGAAGTATAGAGATATGGATCAAATGCATGCATGCTCTAGAAGTAGCTAGAAGGATTTTGATATATATGTGTAACAAATTTTGATTAGGCACATAGTTACTGAAAATTGAAATGTGTAATTTTAGAGTTTCAGAGCTTAGAATGGAATGAGGTTTTCACTGATGGAACAATAATAAAAAACTCCACATTTATCATGTTGATTGTTTTCTCCAATTCACAAATTGGGGCATGTAAATTTTTTAAAATTCAAAATTAGTGCTCTAGAAGCTCTCAATATAACTTGTAATAATTTTATCATGTTGTGTAATGGTTTTTGATATACTTTTACTATAATGCAGATGGTCCGGGAATGGATGTACCGTACTGACCGACGCTCTGGCGAGTTCATTAATGGCGTGCATGAATTCATCCGTGTTGCTGATGCAAACAAGCACAATGGTTTTGTATTCTGTCCATGTAATGGATGTAGGAATCAGAAGGATTACTCTGACTCAAAAACCCTTCACAACTACCTGTTGAAGTCCGGCTTCATGCCCAGTTATAATTGTTGGACCAAGCACGGAGAGAGAGGGGTTATAATGGAAGACAATGAAGAAGAGGAGGAGGATGACAACTATCATGGTTTCCCTGAGTACGGAGATACTTCCATGGGGGATGCTGAAGGGGAGGATGAAGAAGAGACACATGATGAACCCGCTGATGATCTTGGTCGGACCATTGCCGATGCACGAAGAGATGTGAAACTGAAAAGGATAGGGAGAAGTTCAATCACATGCTAGAGGATCACAAAAATTTGTTGTACCCAAATTGCGAAAATGGTCTGAAAAAATTGGGCAGCACACTGGAATTGCTGCGATGGAAGGCTGAGTGTGCTATACCTGACTCCTCATTTGAAAAGTTGCTGAAAATGATGAAGAATATGCTTCCAAAAGATAATGTATTGCCCGCCAGTACATACGAAGCAAAAAAGGTTGTGTGCCCTCTAGGTTTAGAGGTTCAGAAGATACATGCATGCCCTAATGACTGCATCCTCTACCGCGGTGAGGAGTATGAGAATTTATATGCATGCCCGGTATGCACTTCACTTCGGTATAAGATTAGACGAGATGACCCTGGTGACGTTGAGGGCGAGCCCCCCCGGAAGAGGGTTCCTGCGAAGGTGATGTGGTATGCTCCTATAATACCACGGTTGAAACGCTTATTCAGAAACAAAGAGCACGCCAAGTTGTTGCGATGGCATAAAGAGGAACGTTAGTCAGACGGGATGTTGAGACACCCCGCTGATGGGTCGCAATGGAGAAAAATCGATAGAAAGTACCCGGACTTTGCAGATGACGCAAGGAGTTTAAGGTTTTGGTCTAAGTACAGATGGCATGAATCCCTTTGGAGAGCAGAGCTCCAGTCACAGCACCTGGCCCGTGACTCTATGCATCTATAACCTTCCTCCTTGGTTGTGCATGAAGCGGAAGTTCATTATGATGCCAGTCTTGATCCAAGGTCCGAAGCAACCCGGCAACGACATTGATGTGTACCTAAGGCCATTAGTGGAAGAACTTTTACAGTTGTGGCACGAACCCGAGATACGCGTGTGGGATGAGCACAAGCAGGAAGAATTTAACCTCCGAGCATTGCTTTTCGTAACAATCAATGATTGGCCTGCTCATAGTAACCTTTCAGGACAGTCAAACAAGGGATACAATGCATGCACACACTGTTTAGATGAGACTGCAAGTATATATTTGGAACATTGTAAGAAGAATGTATACAATGAGCATCGTCGATTTCTTTTGGCCAAGCATCCCTTAAGAAAGAAAGGCAAGCATTTCAACGGTTCGCATGTCACCGACGAAGCCTAAGGAGCGTCGGTGCTGATATATTTGATATGGTCAAAGATTTGGATCAACTGTAACCTTTGGAAAGGGTCCCGGAGGAAAATCTGTTCGAAGACGCTGGACACACGCACCCATGTGGAAGAAGAAATCTATATTTTGGGAGCTACCATATTGGAAATTCTTAGAGGTCCGCTCGCAATCGATGTGATGCATGTGATGAAGAATCTTTGCGTGAACGTGCTAGGCTTCTTGGGCGTAGGCGGGCATAAAAGATACACCGGAAGCACGAAAGGACCATCAACGTATGGAAGACCCAGATGTCCTGCATCCAGAATGGTTTCAAGGTCATGCCAGCTACGCTCTTACCAAACAAGAGAAGGAAATATTTTTTGAATGCCTAGACGGTATTAAGGTCCCGTCTGGCTTCTCGTCGAATATAAATGGGATAATAAATATGGCAGAAAAAAGTTCCAAAACCTAAAGTCTCATGACTGCCACGTGATTATGACGCAAATGCTTCCGATTGTATTGAGGGGGCTTCTACCAGATAATGTTCGAGTACCCATTGTGAAGCTATGTGCATTTCTCAACGCAATCTCTCAGAAGATAATCAATCCTGAAGATCTACCACGGTTACAGAATGATGTGGTCCAATGTCTTGTCAGTTTTGAGTTGGTGTTCCCACCATCCTTCTTCAATATTATGACGCACCTGCTGGTTCACCTAGTCGAAGAGATTTCCATTCTCGGTCCTGTATTTCTACACAATATGTTTCCCTTTGAGAGGTTCATGGGAATCTTAAAGAAATATGTTCGTAATCGTGCTAGGATAGAAGGAAGCATCTCCAAGGGCTATGGAACAGAGGAGGTCATTGAATTTTGTGTTGACTTTGTTCCTGACCTTAAGCCGATTGGTCTTCCTCAATCGCGGTATGAGGGGAGACTAAGTGGAAAGGGTACTCTAGGAAGGAAATCAATAATATGTAGAGACGAACATTCTTACACCGAAGCACATTACACCGTTCTACATAATTCTATCTTGGCAGCCCCATATAGCGAGGAACACAAGAAAATCTTACGCTCCAACAACCCTGGAAAGCATGACTCTTGGATTAGAGATGAACACATGAAGAGTTTCGGCGGTTGGTTGCAACATCTCATAAAAAACAACACTCTTGGAGATCAGCTATACTTGTTGTCTAGGTCACCATCTTCGACTATATCGACTTTCCAAGGGTACGAGATAAATGGGTATACATTTTACACGATAGCCCAAGATAAAAGAGCACCAACCAAAAGTGGTGTCCGCTTTGATGCAACAGACAACAATGGGTCAAAGACCACATATTATGGTTACATAGAGGAGATATGGGAACTTGACTATGGACCTACTTTTAAGGTCCCCTTGTTTCGTGCAAATGGGTCAAGTCGACGGAGGAGGGTTGAGGTAGACAAGAAATACGGAATGACATCATTGGATCTCAACAATCTTGGGTACTTAGACGAACCATTCGTCCTAGCCAATGATGTGGCGGTTTTCTATGTGAAGTACATGTCTACCAAACCTAGAAAATGAAAAAATAAGAAAAGAATACATCGACCAAAGCGCCACATAGTTCTTTCAGAAAAAGGAACATCGTGGGAGTGGAGGACAAGATGACATGTCGGAAGATTGTGATAAGTTCCATGAAATTCCTCCTTCATGTGAAGGATGACCCAACCATCATGTTAATTAATGAAGATGCTCCATGGATACGACGGGATCAGAAAGGAACACAAGCGAAGAAATGATATGTAATAATTGTAACATTTTATGAGTTAATATGTTCCATGCATGTGTCCATTTTTATAGTGTTGTCTGCAAACAATCTTGAGTGTGTTAGTCCCGTTTTGTGGCTGGACCGGGACTAAAGGAGGGCCTTTATTACCGATTCATACTTACCATTAAGATCTGATCTCCAAACGCGTGATGTCACATATTAGGGAGTGCATGCCTCTATGACCAGTTTCTCGGAGATGCTGGAGGACTGGGCTCCATTGGCATCTCCCTGAAACTGGACATAGTGGTGTCCCTGCTCTCGAAAACCATCTTGCAGCTTGTAACTTCTCTAACTAGATCAATACGCCTGGGAGCTAACTAATTTCACATATTAGGGAGTGCCTCTATGACCAGTTTCTCGGAGATGCCGGAGGATTGGGCTCCGTCGGCATCTCCCTGAAACTGGCCGTAGTTGTGTCCCTGCTCTCTAAAACCATCTTGTAGATGCCTCAAATTGGCTGGAGGACTGGACTCACAAGGATGCCTATTTATAGTACAAGCAGCTCGACATAATGTTGACACTCACGACATAATGTCGACACTCACCCCTATTATTAGTGCTGACTCATCTTTAGTCCCGGTTGGTGTCTCCAACCGGGACTAAAGGTTCATCTTTAGTCCCGGTTGGTGACACCATCCGGGACAAGGTATGCGACATAATGTCGACACTCACCCCTATTATTAGTGTTGCTCGCCCAGTCACGCAATCCCTTGATCATGGTTGGTTTCTCCAACCGGAACTAAAGATGAACCCTCTCTTTATATAGGCATTTCCCTCTAATTATTAGGTAACACTCAAGACATTTATTAATATTAAAAACCGGGACAAACCGGGACTAGCTAACACTCAGGACTAAAGCCGCCCCCTTTAGTCATAATCATGCCTAGTCCTATAGTACGCAGCTTCAGGGTCTTCATCGTCATCGTCATCATCATCGTCATCGTCACCTGCCACTCCGGGGATCCTCAGCCCATCCATGGCATATACCAGGTCCAGCCTTGGATTCACGACGGGTGGGAGAGGGGTCTCCTGGAAGACGATGCCGCTACCGCCGGGACGGTGTGGGGCCTGTGAGAGGTGGACTCGTGGGCACCGTAGGCGAGGATGGTCTCCCCCGGCGATGTAGCGCATCACTCCGATGATAGTACGGTTCGCCCACCATAGACGACGGCTGGCTTCGTTGTGGTTCACCGGTGGCGGGCCATCACCCTCGTACCTGGCGAGCTCCCTTTCCCTCCTATTAGCGAAGAAGGCATTCCGGTGAAGGATGACCCAACCTTGAGGGACAGGAGGGACAGGGAACCCTCCAGCGCTCAGCATCCAGCCGACGGGCGGCCGGTAGCCCGGAGGACAAGGGTAGTTGGACAGCGCCTAAGTCTCCTCGAGGGTCAGAATGGCCTAGTAGGCGTTGTCCATTGTTCTAAGATAGGAATGTGTGAATGTGTGGATAACCATGGCACGATCACCCTAAATATAGAGGTAAAGGGCGGGAAAACTTGGCGTGAAGCTTTGGGAAATGGCGGGAAATATCTTTAGTCCCGGTTAGTGACTACATCCCGGACTAAAAGCTCTCGTAAAAAGGAAAGGGCGGGAAAACTTGGCGGGAAGAGGTGGGAAATGGCGGAAAATATCTTTAGTCCCGGTTTGTGACTACATCCGGGACTAAATGGATATTATATTAAGATTCATTATATTTTTCTGATAATAATAGACATATTATTTGTTTTATTTGGATTATTGCAATAAAAGATATGATTTTCTAAAGTTTTTATATTAGTTTTGAATTAAAAAAGAAAATTTACAAATGAAATAATTTATAAATTATGCAAACAGATAAATGGATATTATATTAATATTCTTTATATTTTTCTGATAATAATAGACATATTATTTGTTTTATTTGGATTATTACAATAAAAGATATGATTTTTCAAAGTTTTTATATTAGTTTTGAATTAAAAAAGAAAATTTACAAATGAAATAATTTATAAATGATGCAAACAGATAAATGGATATTATATTAAGATTCTTTATATTTTTCTGATAATAATAGACATATTATTTGTTTTATTTGGATTATTACAATAAAAGATATGATTTTCCAAAGTTTTTTATATTAGTTTTGAATTAAAAAGAAAATTTACAAATGAAATAATTTATAAATGATGCAAACAGATAAATGGATATTATATTAAAATTCTTTATATTTTTCTAATAATAATAGACATATTATTTGTTTTATTTGGATTATTACAATAAAAGATATGATTTTTCAAAGTTTTTATATTTGATTTGAATTAAAAAAAAAGAAAATTTACAAATGAAATAATTTATAAATTATGCAAACACATAAATGGATATTATATTAAGATTCATTATATTTTTCTGATAATAATAGACATATTATTTGTTTTATTTGGATTATTACAATAAAAGATATGATTTTTCAAAGTTTTTATATTAGTTTTGAATTAAAAAAGAAAATAAAAAAAAAACAAATAGTCGCGGGTCGTGGCTGGGCTCGGGACTAAAGGGTGAGTGTACGCGCGAAAACAAACGGCCGAAAAAACCCTTTAGTCCCGGGCTGTGGCTTAGCCCGGGACTAAAGGGGGGGTCTTTAGTCGCGGGTTGAGCCACGGCCCGCGACTAAAGACCCTTTAGTCGCGGGCGATGGCTCAGCCCGGGACTAAAGGGTCTGTCCCTATATATACGCGCGCTCGCCCCTGGCGCGCCGAGCCAGCACTTAGCACGCCACGAAGACGAAGACGAAGACGAGGCGCCATCGACGAACAGTGAGGTGCCGCCACGGCCGATTCTCCGACCTCGTCTCGTGCATCAGAGCCTCCGCGCCGCCAGACGTGTCGCTACAGTGTCACATGTCTTGCGCCGTGTTCGCTGTCAGCGTCACACTTGTCACAAGGTCTTTGCATCACCTCGCCGGAGGTGGTTAATTATTTAATTTTGTTTTTGTATTTAGGTTTTGATTAGTAGTAGGAAATGTTAATATTTAGGTTTTGATTAGTAGTATAAATGTTAGTATTTAGGTTTTGATTATAATTAGTCTAGTAGTATAATTAGTCTAGGTAATGTTATAGTTAGGTTTTTGTAGTAATATTTATTATTATTATTATTAGTAATCTTTAGGTTTTGTATAAATGTTTAGGAAATGTTAGTATTTATATTATTAGGAAATGTTAGTTTTTTTAAAATTTTCTTGTTATATTTTTTCTATAGTTTTTAGGATTAGTTATTGTTTTAGTTATTAGGATTAGTATTAGGATTAGTATAATTAGGATTTTTATAATTAGGTTTATTAGGGTTTTTTGTTATAGTTTTTTCTATAGTTTTTTATAGATTTTTTATATTAGGGTTTTTTGTTTTAGTATTAGGATTATTGTTTTAATTAAAATATTAGAATTAGGATTAGGATTATTGTTTTAGTGATTTTTTTGTTTTATTTATTAAGATTAGAATTAGGATTAGGGTTATTTTTTGTTTAAGTTATTATAATTAGGATTATATTGTTTTAGTTATTAGGATTATTGTTTTGTCTAACCTGTTTAACTCTCTTTTTGTTATAGATAATTAAGTCATGGATCCATCCGAAGATCTTGGTCGCATCGGTGAAGGTTTTCTTCAGGGCATGATAAGAGGTGAAATTCCTCTTATTACGGGCACGGCCGAAGATATTTTGCTCGAGGAAGAGATATCCTCATATCTGAATCCATCCGATGATGGACTAGAGGAAAACCAAGGGGAAGACCAGATGGACGAAGGGCAAACAAATGCCAACAATAATGATGGCCCCTCAACAGGATCCGACGAGGTTTATATATATATATATATATATATATATATATATATATATATAAAGTCTCGTGTTACCTCTATTCATTAACTGATCTAGATATATATTAATCACTCTCTCTTCTTCTTTTAGCCCACTGGATCGAAGCAATCGACAGCTCGAACGAAACCAGGGCCAAAAAAAAAGTTGGATGGTAATCATAGGTTCACCATCGAAGAAATAGATGATGATGGTGAACCGATTGCTCCGGAGAAGCACCGGAGGATGTTTATAAATCAATGCGGGGTTCTTGTTAGGGACAACCTGCCGATCACCATCCAAGAATGGAATAAGTCAAAGAAACCCGGTGAAGAATCCAACAGCTATGTCACCGATGATGTCAAAGATGACCTTTGGCAGAAGCTCATAGCGCATTTCATACTACCTCCAGAGTATGAGGAATTTGAGGTAGATGGTATTACCCCAAGGACGGGTGGGCTTGATAAAAGAGAAAAAGTCAAGGAGTGGGCACTAAGCAAGATGGCTGAACTGTACAGGAACCACAAGAAAAATTTATACGCGAAATATGTCACGAAAAAGAAAACTCCAGACTTCAAAGGAGTAAACGAGAAGTTGAGAGAACAAGGTCTGATTTGTACAAGACAAGCAACTGATAAAGCAAAGGCAAAGTCGGCAAAGAACGTTAAATGCTGCCAACAAGAAATACCATCATAAAATGGGGACAGTGGCTACAAGAGTGCCATCCCTAAGTGGGAAACTATGGAGAAGGATATGAGGGCTAGAGGCGTCACTCCCGCATGTATGGATGGCGAGAGGTCGAAGCACTGGTTGTACGGGCACGGGGGATCCTTGGACCCAGAAACAGGGAAGACATTATTTCATGATGAAATTCTAAAACCCTCCAAAGACCTTATTCAAGCAATGAACGATGCTCAATTGGGATTGTTCCGTCCCGAGAGAGAGAACAACGGTGACACGCCGCCCTAGGGAATCCGAAAAGGAGGACGAACACGAGGCAAAGGCGCCGGTGTCTCGTGGAAGAAAGGGTTTCTCTCATGCGATGCTAGTTACGTAAGCCGGAGAAAGAAGGACCGGAGGCGACCGGATCTTCGTGGTAGAGCAGACCTAGCTGATCGAAGAACCTCATGCATGAAATTAGCCAAAGGCCGCCGCCGACTCACCCGCGGTCCGATGATCCTGCATTGGATCTTAGCCAACGGAGAAGCGGCGTGGCTTCCACGGAGGTCCGTCTTGATGATCAAGCACTTTGGATGATGCACCGCTCCTCACTACCCCGTGGATGATGTCAGAGAGATGGCACAATGTGAGCTACATCAGCCAATGAACAACCTGTCCTTCAAGGTGGCGATCGGCACTGCTTTACCTTGTCTACCTGGAGCACTCCACCATTCACTTCCGATTCCACCAGGCTATGCTCGTGTCACGGTGGATGACATAGTGGAGGATTTTGCGGACCTAGAGATTGAAATCGCTACGCCTGAAGGCCTTACGAAACTAGGAGATGTCAAGCGCAACATCATTCTATGGAATAAGAAGTACATCAAGTTTCCAGGCTTGGCGCCAAGGCCACCGACTCCAAGGAATCCAAATCCACCCCGCATTGAATATCGTCAACCTCCAAGTCCACCCCAACCCGATTATCGCCAACCTCCAAGTCCACCCCAACCCGATTATCGCCAACCTCCAAGTCCACTCACTACCGACGATCGCCGCATCACGAGTACATCAACTCGATCTCCGCCTCCGCCTCCATGCAATACTACTACCTCGTCGAAGAAACGGAAGTTCGACGGTCCCCCGCGCCCCACATCGAAGAAAGGTCAAACGTCGAAGATAGTCGATATCCCGCCGGCTCTTCCAAAGAGACCTTATGACAAGACCGACGAGGAAACTAACGCGGATGTGGCTGCCCAAGTTAAGGCGCATTTTGCACCCAAAAAGCCTGAGCTAAAGCCGGTATATAACGAAAAAACAAAAAAGTGGGCTAAGTCCTTTCTTGAGCAACCATCCCAGATATCGGTAAATCTGGAATCAGACTATGACCGGGAGATTATTAAGCAAGCACAGAAGAAAAAAATCACAAGTGCAAAAAGCGGGAAGCAAGTTGCCTAGCTCGGAGCACAGAAGAATCAATCGATCGCCCCGCTCAAAGTCATTTCAGACCTCGACAAGGCCTTCAGAGCTGAAATGGATATGGACATGCAAATAATGGACCCTAGAGCCCGTAATAGTGCTGCACTTATGGGAATCACTGTATCGCAGGCGAAAGCACTTGCTAACGAAGCAAATATGTCTCTTGGTCAATATTTAGGCTATGAAGATACGCCAGTGGGTCAGATAGTATGGCAGTATGTCCAAGGGCAGTCTCTAGTCAGTAATGAGGAGCTCGCGCATCTATCCACACATATGCGAAATCTGCATGAATGGTACATGTCGCAAGCAGAAAAAAAGCATCATAAAGATTGGTTTCCGGTGGACATTAGAAAGGAGCATCACTTTAAACCATACTCGATACAGGTTCAAATGACCGAACTGTTTCAGTTATACAACCAGCGCGCCCTCGACAAATCTATCACTGGTTGCTACTGTCTGTAAGTTATTTATTTCTATAATTAAGTTTGTAGCTTTAGCTCGTTCATTGCATTTAATATATTATCCTAACTATATATCCTTTTGTATGATGATATTATATTCCGCAAAATGAAGATGCTTGAATGCAAAAGAGCTAGAAGATACGACGTTGGGTTCATTGACCCATATATCATTAATGAATATACGTTAAAGAATCACCCCAAAGACGTGGAGGAAGACTTGTCCAGGTTCTTAACCGAGCATAATTTTGTTAAGGAAATACTATTTCCTTACAACTTCAAGTGAGTGTTTATATCTTGTACACATTTTATTTTTGCTTACTGGATGAGCTATGCATGTATGCTTATGTAAATATCCGCAGATTCCACTGGATCTTGCTAAACATTCAAGTTGACAAGTCCCTAGTCGAAGTCCACGACTCATTAAGTTGGGACCAAGAGAAGTGGAGCGACATGAAAGCAATGCTCCATAAGTAATTTCAATCATTATCGCATTATATCGTCCTCTTTCATTCATTTCCTGATATTAAGTAACTAATAACTCCTTTGTTCATTTTCTTTGCCGAGCAGGTGTTGGACACGGTTCAGATAGAAAATACCAGGTCCATTCAAAGAGGAGCTAACTTATAAAATGGCGAAGAGTTTACAGCAGCCACCGGGAACTCATTTATGTGGATACTACGCTCATGAGTAAATCCATGAGTTGACCAAAGGAGCAGAAAGTTGACTCACATTATATTTATGATTTGCGGGAGACACTAGAGCCAGACCAGCGCATAAGAGCAATTCAAAAGGAGCTGGCGGGATTTATGATGAAGTAAGTCCTTGATGTACATGGAGAGCATTATGCGGATGACGTGGAACTCGATTTGCCTTAGTCATCTCCATGTAGCTCATATGATATATATATTCATCAATGACCATGTAATTTTCAAAACATTTCTTCCTTTTGATATGATTGATTATATGTATGCTTGCAAGGGATCGATCTTATATAAATGCATCGACGTGTAGTGTGTATGTAGTAGCGTATAATATGTCTACTGAAATATATGTTTGTTAAGTTATAGTGAAACACAAAACGAAAAAGGAACAAAATGGCAAAAAAAAGGAAATACACAATCTCTGCCGCGGCAGAGAAATGTGGTGTTTCTCTGCTACGGCAGGAAACCTTTTAGTCCCGGGTGGTGTTACAGCCCGGGACTAGAGGGTTCCGCCCCCCACGGCACTGAAACAGCCACGTGGTTGTTATCAGTCGCGGGCCTTTGCGAGCCGGGACTAGAGGGGGTGCTCTAGTCCCGTTTTCGCAGTCCCGGGCCCAAAACCGGGACTAGAGCCCCTTGCGACCCGGGACTAGAGCCCCTTTTTCCACCAGTGACGGCCAGGCCTGGTGACCACAGGCGCTAGTCCGACGTTGGGTGATTTCAGGGATAGTTGACTCTAATGTGTTATTTTCCTTGGGAAAACCAGTTTTCTTTGCCACGTTGGCAAAACCACCGTGATAACGGCTTAGGGGGTCTTTTGTGTGGTTTTGTATAGTTGAGGTGGTGAAGTGTGACACTTTGGAGTTGAGAGAGTGTTGTGTCCAAACTCT
This sequence comes from Avena longiglumis, assembly GCA_030063025.1. Taxonomy (NCBI): domain Eukaryota; kingdom Viridiplantae; phylum Streptophyta; class Magnoliopsida; order Poales; family Poaceae; genus Avena; species Avena longiglumis. The sequence goes on from CP125974.1 coordinate 559,987,790, forward strand.
AAAAGTTGTGGGGTATATGAAATTCTTTCGCAAGATAATATTTGCTAAGGGTGACGCATTTTCACAAATATCAAACAAACATTTTTATTCTAGCGTAAAATTTAGTTTTCATAGTGGCTTGTTCATTATGGGGGTATCAATGTGCACAAGAACATCATACATTTTACGGAAGTTTGACTTGTAAATATTCATTCATGTTGAGAACTAAATGAATTTGATACAATTTTAAGAATAAACATATGTAAATGACTAACTACTAACCCTAACCCCCTTGAAACGGAAGGCAAAATTACCAATAAATTAGCATCACCAGCAAAAGAGAACAAGAGACGTGATTTGAAGACCAACTACTAACTACTACTGCATACAGATTAAAAATGTCAATTTAGTTGCACCTAAACTTGGTACCCATGTACTCCGCATTCACATGGTAGCCGCTACTTATGCGACAAGAAATTTTGTTACCTTAGGATAGTTATAGTTACTGCCACAGTTTACCAGGGCTTCCATTCAGAGCTTATCACACTTCTCCTTCTGACCTTCCAGCACCCCTCAAACTCTCTACCAAGTTCTATAGATATTTCGGAATACTACAGAAAACGATAAATATATAAAAACTATAATACAGTGAAGTGTAGAAATTAATTTATGGAGTAATGTGATAGAATTTGGTGGCTATTTCTACATTCTTTGCTATTATATAGTAACTCTTACCTTGGCAAACAAGAAACCTTTTTTGTAAAAAAAATAAAGTTATTTTACAACTTGAATATTTTTATAACGATAGATAGTAGTATGATATAAAAAAATACACATTAATATACATAAACATGCCTGTAGTTATTATTACTTCTATATAGAAACAATATTGAAGATGGTATGATGGATGTATCAATAAAAATTAGCATACTGTAATGATAAGATTAGTTCTGCCGAAAGTACAAGTGTTTGGTATAAATGAAACGTATCCCAACAAGTACAAATTTTATGTATATAGGACACGCATGTTACCTTAACGACGTCACTTTGTTGAGGTCTTCTCTACTCCTTAGTCGGCACAGATACAGTTCTCGAAAGAAAACCTTCTCAGGAGAGTACTCTCTGGCGCCCGGGTTGAGAGCACGGGGGCTAGGCGGGAACTTCCGGGTGAGCGGGTTCAGAGATGACATGTGGACGCGCCCGCTGGAGGGGTTGTCGGGGCTGGACGACCATATCCGATTGGCACGCGGCGAGTTTTCTGCTGCAGGAGTCTCTTGGTGTTCCCTGAATTCAGCGCTGGGAAACCAGGTATCCTGGATCTCGTGTCGAAAGAGGAGGCGACAACCAAACCCTCCTCTTCGTGTTGGCGAGCGGAGAGCTCAGAGCTCACGTCGACGGCCTTGAAGTAGTTGGAACCAGCGCATAGAAGCACCTATGGGTCCGCGACGTCCGTAGCGGAGGCGGGGGCTGGAAGACGACTGTGGGCTTGATGTCGTTCTTGGACTCGGCGCCAAGCAGCACACGGTACCCTTCGCGTGGGTGACTCGTGTCGAGGACGTTGAAGTGGTAGGCACCGAGAAGCACCTCTCAGTCCGCGACATCAGTAGAGGAGGCAGGGGCCTTTAAGACGATGGTGGGGTCGGCGTGGTCCGCAAAACATTTCTTCTAATGATGCAAATTCACAGAACGTATGTAGCAAAAAAATTGTGCAAAAGATTTATGCTATTGTAGCAAAATCGACCTAGCCAGAGATCTCGCCGAAGACATCGTAGCAAAAAAAATTCTTCTAATGATGCAAATTCAGATAATGTATGGAGCACAAATTCTTATAATGATGCAAATTCACATAACTTTATGAGCAAAAAATTTATGCAATTGTAGCAAAATCAACCTTGCTCGCCGGAGGTCTCACCGGAAACCTTTAGCAAAAAATGTTTTATTGTAACAAAACCGACCTCATTAAAAAACGTATTGTACTAATATAACAACATCACGCAACGATTGTAGCAAAAAAAAATCTTTGTGTGATGCAAATCCACAAATCGTATGGTGCAAATACAACAGTTCATTGTAGCAAAAAAATTATTACATAATGCAAAGCCAAAGAACTATTGTAGCACAAAAAAATGCAAACTGTGGTAGCAACGCTAGAATTTGCAAAGTAGTATTTAGCAAACGCGACAACCGTTGGTAGCAACGGTGCCCAAAAATTACAGCACCACTGCCCCCACCTTCATCGGCGAGCACCTGTGCAGGGTCATCGGCGGTGAGTGCCGGTTCGCAGCACGAGAGGGCGCCACCTCCCACTAGTCCTCGCCGGAAGTAGGAGAGAAAGGAGCCTCGCCGGGTGTGCTCAAGGCCGACAGCGACCATCGGCGTCGCGGTGACCGGCGGCGAGGAAGGTGCTCTGGCAGGCAGCGCGAAAGGCGCTCCGACGGGCGGCGGCGCGTTGAGCGGGTCCGGGCGGTGGCCCTCGGCTTTGGGGATGGGGATTACGGTCACTAGGGAGGGAACTCCGACATGTGGCAACGCGGTGAGCTGGTGCGGCCGGCGGTCCTCGACGGCGCAGCTACGGAGTCTAGGCAGCGCGTGGTGACGAGGTAGTTTTCTCTGGTAGGCCATGGTGATGGGACCCACACCTGTTGATGTCTCCACGCGGTGTTACCCAGAGGTTGCCAGCCTCCGGAGGAAGAGAAGCGTTTTCCTATTGTTTTTAGAGAATTCGGCATTTTATTGATTACAACAAATTATTACGGAGTAGCTCCCAATACACTGCGGGTGAAGGTAAGAAAACCATAGAGTTCAAAGTGTCTAGCTAAAACATGTACTGATTCATTAAGCTTATGGGGGATATGAAAGAAGAACAGCTAACGAAGGAGACCGCCATCTTCTTTATATCCTGGATCACCACACCCAAATAGGATCAATCCTATTTGAGTAGAACGGGTGCGTTGACAATATGACGACACCATATGATTTGATCAAAGCCTTCCTCACTACCAAGAGCCAATGCACGCCTTATAGCCAAAGTGTCTGCAAGTTCAGAATATGTAACCGCATGGAGTAGCTCACTATAAGAAGCTAAGCATTCGCCTCTATGGTTCCTGATCACAATGCCGGCTCCCATTCGTTTGGTGGATTTGAACAAAGTTGCATCAACGCTAATTAATATTGTACCTTCCGCCGCCAGCGGCAGCGACGGGGGGTGTTGGTCCATTTTGGCAGTGAAGGATTGGACTCATACATGTGGTTAGCAACATGTTTAAGAAAATGCAATGCCTTAGTCTACTCGGCCAGCTGACGAGTGTCCTTCATTTGCTCATGGTTACGAACCCCATTCCTTGTATTCCAAACACTTGTTGTAGTACCAACCGAAGAGGATGTCATGGAGGAAGAAGGTATATATATGATATACAAGTTATAAATATTTCATGTAAACACTTGTTCCAGTTTATCAAGTATATTGATACTTGTTTTTTTATAAAGATAGGACCTTCTGCATGAGAGCTTGCTGAAGAGGTGACAATGGCGTGTAAATGGCATACAAGCTAGTTGATGGCTGACGACACACTCCCTCTACATTTATCATTTAGATTGGTGGATTTGAATAAAGTTTGTAATCGTCATTAAGGTGTGAACCTTATTAGTGTGTCTTTCTTTTAGCAAGACAGTTATTCATATGAGTTTGTAACAAGCTAGTTGTGACGATATTTATGAATAAAATCTCTTATGGTCACATTACGGTTATGGATGGATTAGTCTTATTAATAATCTCAATGATGATAGTTTAAACATTTGTAATTAGAATGCCAAAAGATATACAAAATTTATATAATGACATCATTTACAAATGATACTATTGTTTAAGTCATGTTTGAATGCGTGCAATGTTTTCATAGTGATGAAAATTCAAGTCTTTAGATACTTGATCTTCTCATACATGCAAAACTATGCCTCATTGGGTGAAATGTATAAAACTCCACAAACATGTGTGCATGGAATTGTTGATGATCAAAGTTCACCAAATAGTGGATATCATTGTAAACTTCATAGTGGATCTAATAAGTAAATAAATGTATTTACAAAGTGAAGCACAAATCTAAAACCGCTTCAAATGTTCAAGGAATTTTCAGAGAAAAGCTGGATATTAAATTAACTAGAATACCAAAGTATCTGAGATTTGATCGACTGACTAGGTATTCAAGTTAATATTGAGGCATAAAAACTTGTGAAAATGTTTCATAAATTACGAATTTTGGACTTCAAAGCATGTTGATATGTTTAAACATTGTAGTCATTTTGTATAGGAAACATATGGTCTAGAAATTAATCTCTTATCAAGGTTACTGCTATTATTTAGAGCGGTCGACTAAACCAACAAACACTCAGAATAAAAAAATCATCTAAAGATTCATGGAAACAACACCATAATAGTTATGGCATGTTCGAGTTTCTGGAGATTTCGACAATTCTAAATCATAACGAATAAGTAAATCTTTGTAGTGTATTATTAGGCAACTATGAATACATATTCCACAACTAAAACCAAAAGAGACAAATTGTGTAGTCTAGCATAGTGCTTTCTCGAAAAGAAGTCTTTCAGAAAACTTATTAGTGGAAGAAAGTAAATGTTGGAAACAAGGTTATCAACCTTACCTCCAAAAATTAGAGTAGCACAACAGAATGTGTTCCGGAACCAAAACAATGAAAGTAGAGGAGAAACTAATGATAATGATTATTATGTTTCAAGAAATACTTTTACTATATACAGTAGAATTCAAGAATATATTCTGCATCTTTGTGGAATTATATTATTGCTTCACTTGTCATGTTATTAGAACAAGACATACCTACAAACTATAAAGAAGCGATGATGGACCTAAGTGCGAGAAATGACTAAGAGTCATAAAATCTTATATTAACTTACACTAAAGATTGAAAGAGTAAATGTTACTTGATCTTATTAAGTAAAGAAGTTTACTTGATTTTTCCCAGTGATTCTAAAGTCATTTATCGCACTTAAAGTAAGACTTAAAAGCTCGATTTGTCACAAAGTATATTTTGAAAAATTCAACAAGTTGACTACAGTATGTAGTGGTGCTTGAGTCCATTGGATTTACACCAGCAAATAACAGAATTTTAATAACTGGTAGAAGGTTGTCAAAACTATGTGTTCTTCAATAACATGATTGAAGAAGGGTTGTAAGTGATACACCGAGCAGAATTTTGCCAATTGTTTGGATGCTAGTGTCATGTGGCTGGAAATTCTCGATTTGAAAAATGATCAAAAAATTTTGGTCTCACCAAAATTTTCGAGAAGACCTACATTTACAAGAAACTGAGTGGGAGCTGAATGGCTTTCCTGACGTTATATGTAGATGACATATTTTGAGTGGGAGATATGTGAATTCCCTGATAAAATGTGTGGATGACGTATTTGAGTGGAAGTTGAGTGATTATCCTAAGTCTAATATGTGGATGACATATTTGAGTGGGTGCATGACATCATTCTTATATATGTAATGACATATTGTGAATGGTGTGGATAGTGTTGGTAATTATTTAAGTTAGTAAATAATTGATGAAGTTGAACAAATATTAAACATTAGAATCCATCGAGATAGATTGATGTGTTTAATAAACATTATAGTTGAAATGTTTCACAAAATAGGATTTTAAAATAAGTTCAGAATATTATGGTCTAGATTCTGAAATAGTTCAGAATGGAGCAAGCAATAAGAAAGGTTCTCACTTGTGTGACTTGGTGAAACATTGATTTAATCTCAATATTAACAACAATGGTTAAAATGAAATAAAAGATATGATTAACATCTTCTATGATTGGATCATAGGTTCCTTCATACGAACCATCACTACTAGGAAAATGGCTATAGGTAATCAGCACATCCGTGGCTCACATGGTTGAAGTGCCCCACGACTAAAACAGGCGTGGCTCACATATGGATAGTGCCCTACTAGTAACTAGAACAACCGTGGAGCACATGACCATAGTGCGCCACAGATATGTGTGGGTCAGGGACCTGTTGGACGCACGCCAAACATCCGTAGCGCACATAGGGTAGGTGCGCTACGGTTGTTAGTGTCAACCGTGGCGCACATGGAGGGGGTGCGCTACGCCTAAGCGCATGCCCCTCTCTGCTGTGAAACGGCCAAACACATCCGTGGCGCACTATGGCATGTGCGCCACGGATGTATAAACTTAGTAGTAGGACACCTTGCCCTAGTGCACTACGCCTAATTATCCTGCACCAACTCCACACCCACACCCACACCCGTGGATCGCCTTTTTAGGCTTTGCAAAAAATAAAAGAAAATAATAAACACTTCAAAAAAAATCCTTTCATATTTAGGTAGGTAATATGGTATAGCTTCTAGTAAAATTAACAAACATGAGTTTCGACTTTATCTGAAAAAAAAAGTCATGCCACGGTAAAAAGGCCGTAACTTTTGCATACGATATCGAAAAAAATCGTATAATATACCAAAATGACGAGAACGAGATTTCGCATCCGCTCGCAACGACCTATTGTCGTTTAGCGATTTTTTAGATTTTCAAAATTCTAAAAGAGTAAAAAGTTACGGTCAAAAGACTGTTTTTTCCTGCAGAAAAAAAATAGAGGGCGACTTACCCGTAGCGCACCACCACCTAGTGCGCCACGGATAAGCTTGGCGGATTCAAATTTGAATCACCGCCCACCTACCCCTATTCCCTCCCTCTTCTCCTTTTCATTCTCCTCCCTCCTCCTTTTCCTTCTCTCTTCTCCTCCTCCTTTTCCTTCTCTCTTCTCCTCCTCCTCCTCCTTTCCTTCTCCTCCTTCCCTTGCACTAACGATGGCAACGGTGGCCTTCTCCTCCTCCTTGCTCCAGAGAACTCCTCTCCTTGCAGTGACGATGGCGATGGCGGCGGCGACCTTCTCCTCCTCCTTGCAGTCACGACGGCGACGACCTCCTTCCTTGTGTCCTCCTCCTCCTTGCAGTCACGAAGAGCGACGACGAGCTTCGACGACCGCCGACGACCTCCTTTTTCTTGCGGCGACCTCCTCCCTTCTCCAGCCACACCTCCTTCTCCCTCTCTTCCTCGATGCCGGCGAGGAGTAGCACGGCCACGGCCTCCCGCACCTCCCTGCGGTGGTAGGTCGTGGCCACGGCCACCATGCTCCAGCGAGGCGACACGACGGCGGCCATGCGGACCCGATTGCTTTTACAATTCAAAATGAGGGTGTTTTTTGCATTTTTTTTATTTTTGAAAAAAACATCCGTGGCGCACCTGTACCCCTACCCGTGGTGCACCTGGTAGTGCGCCACGCCTATCTCGATATAACCGTGGCGCACCATGCAGTGCGCCACGGCTACGAGATAGCCGTAGCGCGAGGCCCGTGGCGCACTAAGTGCATGTTGTATACTTGACGTAATGTGACTCATGTTCTTGGTTAGAAGAACAGATTCTGAAGTGATTCCTATCTGAATCACAAGAAAAAGTTTAAGTCAATCCTCTAGTGTCTAGGAAGAAATGATAATCTACATTGATATTGAAGTATGTGATTACTTCAGAATTAGCAAGTATGATATTTTTGTAAGGAAGTTTGACTTCTGAACTAAGTGTGTTCCTAGTATACATGACGACAGTGAAAGTTTAATTGACTGATCGAATGTCATTGTAGACACAAGAACAAAGTCTCACTCTGCCGCCAAACCTATACTTCAAGCATACTATGTGATAATATAGAATAATGTGAAAGTGTGTGACATTAAAAGATTTGCAAAGAATATATAGATCTGGATATATGGATTGAGTACAGGAAGTTTTCCATAATCAAGCATGATCAATAAAAACATATGTGATATGATTTATAATGAGTAACAAATGCAAACTGGATTATTTGTATTCTAGTGCAAGTGGGAGACTAAACAAGATATGCCCTAGAGGCAAATAATAAAGGTGTTTATTACCATATCTCATTAGTTCATAATAGTTTTATACCATGTTGTAACTGTATCAATCGAAAACATTGGTACATGTGTGGTATATAAACAAATTAAAAGTCCCTAGTAGCCTCTATTCAACTAGTTTATTAGGCAACTAATGATCAAGGTTTCCTGATCATGGTGCATTTATGCCAATTGACAATAAAGTCATATCATTGGTGCATGATGTGATGGACATTACCCAATATAAGTATTACAATATGATCGAGTCACAAATTTTATTGTTGCAATACTTAGAAACGAAGTATGCTATTCCTTAGACTGTGATATCATATTTAATCACTATCATTCGAGGCTGCTAGCTTTGATTGCATCAACCGTCACACCGTAATAGGGTAACCATAAAGGGTGTATATTAGGTATACTAGAGGGATATGTTGAGGTGTACGCATCGAGATCGGGATTTGTTCTCTCGCGTGACGCGAAGATACACTGGGCCCACTCGATGAGATTGCATCCATAATGTTGCGCAACATGTGACTAGGTCACGGGGATGGAATATCACGGAATGAGTAAAACAACACTTGTCGGTAACAAGATTGAACAAGGTATGGTGATACCGATGATCAGATCTTGGACAAGTAGAGTATCAAAGTAACAAAGGGAATTAGATTCGACATTTAGGGTTCAAACGACATTGAGACCGTGGAACGCACAAGGGTCATTATGGGCATCCTGGTCCAGCTAATAATCAATGATATGAGAGGTGTCTCAATCATGTCTGTGATGTTCCCGAACCATAGGGTAACACGCTTAAGGATTCGATGATGTTTCAAGATCGTTCTGGATTTGTCGAAATCATAGGAAGAAAGAGATGAGAACACCGGAAGTGCTCCGTGGGAGAACTGGAATTATTTTGGGAGGATCCGAAGGATTTCAGAGTGAACCAAAAGGTGTTTTGGATCAAAATTAATTTAATAATATATGTTTTATTAAATATTAGAATTAATATTAAAATAAATATTTAAATTAAATTTATTGGGCAACTTCCCTAATGGGCCAAGTCCCGGAGGATACAAGGCCCAAAGGGCAAACCGCCAAAGGGGCAAGCTGCCACCGTGCCTAGGGCTTGGCATGGGTGAGGCCCATCCGTTCGTCGGCCCTCCTTGGGCCACGCACGGGGCCCACCCGGCCGTCCGGCCCTCTCCTCCTTGGCACGCGCCATGTCGCACCTCATCCTTGGTTTAGTCCCACCCTAGGACTTTAAAGGTTGGGGTAGACCCGTTCCTCTATATATAAAGGTCTATATGGGATGGAAAAGGACACACCACAAATTATTTAAGGCATTTTTCCTTAGGGATTTTCTCTCTTCTCTCTTGCAACATTGGTCCCAAGGAAGGACTGCTCGCGTAGGAGACTGCTTCACTGCGGCACGCCGTTGTGCTATGGGGATTTTGGCTAGAAGATCTACTTCCGCATCTCGGCCAGTCAGGGAGAATGGGAGATGTCGTCGAGCACCGGACATGTGAGAGCCCTCGCGGGTGCTGCCTATTATGGCACCTGGATTTTCGTGCAAGGACCAGAGGTGGCTTGCGAGGAGCTCCATGACCTTGAGGTCGGCTACGAGTATGAATACTTCACCCACGTTCATCGTGAATGTTAATCGTTTTTGGTCTATAATGGTATGGTACTAAAACCTTTTCCATCATAGCATTACTTCTAGATAGATCCTGGCAATTGGTGTTGTGTAAGTTAGAATATTTTATTTCCTATAGCGAACCCCTTTGAACCTTAACCACATAGTGCACCTCAGTGACACATATCATGACCGTATTGATCCAGGAAGGAGAAAATCCAAGTTTGCAAAGATAACCATATATGTAGCTCCATTCCACTCGATCATACACCTTCAGAATGTTGATCTTGAGCGCAAAATAGATCCTCTTAGCATGTTGCCTCCTAATTGTATGTAAGCACTCGTATGCAATTAGGGCATTGTCTTTGATTATCCTCAGTGGCACAAAGGCACTTTGATGTTTAGAAATTATCAAGGAAGGATGATTCCCAGACGGTTGGCAAGAACATTAGAGGCATTTTTGTACAACGCGTTGCAAAGGCTAATCGGCCAAAAATTCGTAAGATGGACAGTACATGAGTTCTTTGGAACGAGAACAATAATATAATTACACAAACCTTCAGCAATAGCATCTCCATTCAAGAATTCCCTAACCGCTGAATAAATTTCCTTCCGAAAAAGTCCTAGTGGGTTCGATAGAATAATGCATGAAAACCATTTGGGCATGGGGCCTTAGGGGTTGTAACAACCCAGCATTAGAGGCTAGGATAGGTGTAAAACTGATATGTGTGATAGGTGTAATGCATCCATCCATAGAAAATCCGGTGGCACATTAGCTAGGGGGCACACCGTGACGCCGCTGCCTAATGGTCGCCGCCTGGCACTCCTCATCCATGAGCGGCGTTACAGGCTGCAACCCGACCTGCAAAAGGACCCCTATTAGGCATCGACCTCCAACTAGTTGTCGCTGCTCAAGGCGGAACGACATGCGGTTGTCAATAGCTACGACGGGTTGTACCCGTCGGGCTCAAAGAACGCGGTACCGCCGACAACTCACCGGCACCGTCACGGTCCTTATCGATCTCACGGCATGCGGCCCCGGCATCATCTTCGGGTAGCCCAAGGAGGAGGAGGAGGAGGAGGCGGCGCCGTAACGCGGCGACATCTTCTTCCGCCAGCCGAAGGAGGAGAAGGAGGTCAAGGAGGAGGAGCCGCCGTTGTCGATGCCTCCGTCTTGGGTGGTGGACAACCGCATCCCATTGCCTCTCTGCAACCCCGATGATAGTGAATGGGATGGGCTTACCGCCACACTAATCGCGTCGATGAACACCGTGCAGGCGTTGCCGGCGGAGGTCACCTACCGGGGGTCAACTGATGACTGCTGCATCATCACCATCGACAACGACGACCCCGGGTCCTCCTTCTCCTTCTCCTTCTCCAGCGACGGTGATACATGCAGCAACAACGCCGGCGATACGAGCTGTGACGGCGTCGTACTCGATGAACCCATGGACTACAACGCCTTTGATCGGTACTAGCGGCGGTAGATGTAGGGTTTAGATTAGTTTTAGCTATGTTTACTTTAGTTTCGTTCGAAACTATGTACAGTATTCTAAATTCGAATGAAATTCACCTTTCAAATTTTATTCTAAATTAATTTTCTATTTTCTATTTGCGATTAGTTTGAACCTAACAAAATGGCAGGAATATCAGCCGCCACACACGGATTTTTTTTTTCATTTCGTTGTAACTATAATTCACTAGCAATGTGGCAGCGAACGCCGTTGGCACGTTTATGGGTAGTGTGTCGGTCGGCACGCTGCCGCTTTGCACCGTATCTGCAGCATGGAGATCCAACCCTGCCGGTACATGTTACCGGTAGCACCGTATTAGTAGTGTGGCATTTGGCCACCGATATAATTTTGCAATGCTGCCAATTATGCATTTTCAGTTTTGGAAGGGCCGACCACCACCAGCGGTCATGATCGTTATGAGTTCGTTTGTAGAGGAGTCTCTCCGACGTCACCGAGGCGAATTTGACGACAAAGGGAAGGGGTCGTTCGTCCATATTGGAGACGGGAGACCGAGGCGAATTTGACGACAAAGGGAAGGGATCGTTCGTCCATGTTGGAGACGGGAGACCGAGGCGAATTTGACGACAAAGGGAAGGGGTTGTTCGTCCATGTTGGAGACGGGAGACCGCGCCGAGGCCGAGTCTCGTCGGCGTTGGGTAACTTGGCAGCGTCAAGGATTAGCCATGTAGGAGACCGCAGCGAGACGCCGCCCTTGGGTCACCACATCCCTCTGCGTGCAGCATTTTGTAGTTAGAATAGCGAAACTGCACTATGCCGTCTGAAATCTTTAATTCAGTTTTAGAAGAAAAAACTCCCAACTGCTGCGGATAAAGATGCTGTAATCACTACTCCACTGTTTCAGTGGCATGGAATTTTGTTTCTCATGCTAACTAGTCCACAAGTTTGACATTGGAAAAGTTGGTTTTGGTTTCGGTTTGTAGAAGTGCCACTAGGTTTATATGCTAAAAGGTCAATTCAACTATGTGTTGAAAATACTGCTGTTATTTTAGAAACAAAAAATCAGTTCTCAAAACTAGCAGGAACGAGTACAAAACATGACCAGGTGAAACAGAAGTGTGCACACGATAGAAAAAACGAGCGAATAAAACTAATTCTAATTCTGCTGCTTCGTTAGACATTTCTGGTTTATTGTTACATAATATATGTAAGCGGCAAAAAGAACAAACAGAGAATAAACCGTTCTTTTCTATCTGATGAAAATAAACAAGTCGAGCTACACTTGAGGTCCCTAGAAGTACTAGGTAGTACTAGTTTCAACACATTCTCGAACACATCTCACGGGCCTCTCAAAATTTCACGGTAGCTACCCTATATCTATTCAGGATGATGATGAAGAATCAGTAGCTATTGGGCCACATTTGGTTAGCCTGCGCAGCATTCAAATTACTGTCACTAGGGTTTCGGTGTTCAGGACCCAGGCCTTGCTGTGACTGCCCAAGCGCTGCACCATATTGTGAAGCCTGCTGCTGTCCCTGCCGAAGGACGCCCTGGTGGCCCTGCTGCCCTTGATAACCATAAAGGGTATTGGCAGCAAGAGGTGGCATTCCTCGCGAACCAGCTCCATGCATCCACATTGCAGGATTCTCGCTCTGAAGCAACAAACAACAAGTCAGTAATCATAACAATATCTATCGTCGTGTTTTCTAACTATGTAGTTTCCCCACTGTTGTGTGAATCTCTCTTACCTGCTGAAGAGAAATGTAATGGTTGCCATCTTTGTACTGGGAGGGCATTGTTCCATCAAACCCAAGAGCCGGGGTTGTTGACGGGGTGCTTTGGTTCATGGCAAAATTTCCCGGCATGCCATTTGTGGTTCCATAGCCTCCAATGTAGTTAGAGAGCAATGAGGCTGGCTGTGGTAGGCTCGCAAGAGGAACATTGCTCTTGTACTGTGGCATAGGGTATTTTATGCCAGAGTTGGGAGCTGCAGCTGCACCCTGGTGGAATAGACCACTGCTCATGTATTGCTGCTGAAAGGCAGCTTGCGGAAGATATGCATAGCTTTGCGGCAAAGATGGGTATCCAATCATGTTTGCATATCCAAGAGGAAGACCTCCTTGAGCATAAGGATGGAGGAGATGGTGAGGGAGGGGAGGCCCTGGAGCAACGCCAGTGCTTCCCTGAGAGTGGCTCAGCTGAGGGTTGGATAAACCACCTGGATTAGCATTCTACAAGAACAAAACATATCAGAGAAGTTCCACAGAAATAACTACCATTAGCCACAAGACAGACAGAATTGGACATTTTGTAGCCTTGATATGAGCAGTTTATATCATCAAACATGACCAAAAAATTGATTGCTGCAGTAACGCAGTGATAATCCTAGTTGCAAGCTGTGAAACAACTTCCAGAATTTTTTTAAAGTGCACCAAGTAACATTGGACAACTACCCTGAGTTCCTCTGCAAACCAATATATTTTACCCTTTCAGCAGAACAAGCAGTCTGTTCAGAAATAGACACGTGCTGGGATGCGGTTCAGTAGAACATACTCCCTCCGATCCGAATTAATTGACTCAAATTTGTCTAGATTCGGATGTATCTAGACATGTTTTAGTATTAGATACAACCGAATCTAGACAAATTTGAGTCAATTAATTTGGATCGGAGGGAGTATCTAATTTTATCGATTATTAATATGTAAGAATTAATTTGGATTGAAGTGAAAATACTACCAATAAATCTGTCATTATATACTCACAATGTTATATCACATTTTATGTTACATACTCAAAGTTGTGAGTTGAAGAGCATATCAAAACCACAACTCACAAGAATTCACAACACATGGAGACTACCAAAAGAGTTGTCTAGTCTAATTCAGTGAAGTGTTCATACCTCTTGTGGCTGCGACGGAACAGTTGAATTGCTCACTGACGAAGGTGTTGCACCATGCATCATTGTAGGCAGTGGAGGGTTAGTAAGCAGCAGTGAGAATGCTGGATCCAACTCACGGAAAGGTGGTATTGCGGGTGGCAGTAGGCCATTTGGCACATTTCCTTGCTGCGGATACAAAGTAATAAACAGGTTTGTCAACAAAAGAAAAATGAATGGAATCTAAACAAAAACTGAACCCAGAGCAGACTTTTTTTACTGCATTTAAGAATCAGAGGGTAGTTAAGTGAAGACATCAATATAATTAATACACTTTGCACCGGGTGCATTTTATCTACTAACAGGTAAGGTAATTGGTTTCTTTATGTCAACTTAGGCACTGGCAAACAACTTGGTGGTAGATATCGCAGGAAGGATCAAACTCAGTTTTCAAGTAGACAATTATATATGAAATAGTAACATATTGGTGCGATTTCTTAAATAAAACAAGATAAGAAATGGGCATATACCATGAAGCTAGATAGGGGAGAGATGTTTTGCATTTGACGATTATCCTGTAGATAAGTCTGCATAGTAGAATCTGGTTGCGCTGCATTTGACATGGCATAATTAGATGGTGATAAATTGTATTCGCCGTTGTTTGCAACATCCAGTATATCAGCCCTTCCAACTTCAGACTGTTGTACTGTTGTAATATTAGGATTCTCCGTGTTACTATTTGTTGCAGAAGCAATGTACTCGTTGGTTGCAGGTGTTACCGGCTCCTTGTTTTCAAACTCGTGGATTCTGAAAAGGAAGGATTACAGGATTTAAGTGTCATATGATGAAAAAGGGGATGAATAATATGATGAAGAAATGCATACTATGATGAAGAAATACATACCTGACATCAGACTGGTCGCCTGACTGGTTATCAGAAATAGACGCAACCTCCACATCATTATTGTTAGGTTTCATGTACCATGATGCATCAAGCGTCCCAAAACTACCAAATGTGAAGTGCGCACAATCAGCATTGGAAACCTGAAGGTGGCCAGGGATTATTACAGCTGGGTTATCTTCAGATGCTTTCGGTCTACTTTCTTCATGTATAGTCAAGTGTTCCAACTGATATGCTGTAGTAGACATATCACCATTTGAATCTGCATCTACAAGGGTAAGGCCATAATAGTTGAGAAAAATGAGTCATAATAATTGAGAAAGAGGAGTCATATAACTAACAAAAGAGAAGTGGCTAGAAAGACAGAAAATTCTAGTCAGCTAGTTGTGGGGAAGCATGCAAACATGAAATACAAAAAGAAACATGAAAACCAGGGAGACAATGCTCAGGTAAAAAGAATTCAGAAAAGGGCTCTTCTTGATATAATCATACGATGCACAGAACATAATAATCAGGGTTTGATGTAACAGATTGCACTAAACCTTGGGTGGTAGGCAAGACATGCATGTTTACCGGTGGGGGAGATGATAATGGGCAACAAACATGCATCAGACAGAAATACAAACAGCTCCAGATCATACAATACTCCACTATGTTCTAGCATAACAATTCCTCACGTTTTGGAACAAATGAAATAAGTAGAGATGAAGGAGTTAAATGACATCTTTTATGTAACTTACTTGGGTGGTGATCAAATGAATGTTCATCAGACAGAAAGTTATCTGTTTTCTCCAAGTCATTATTCAAGTTTATGTCTTTATTAGACGCAGAGAATGGTCCTGAAGATGTTAGACCACTAGCATCACTTGCACTCAGCTCCTTAGTTTGCTCCAAATTGTTGACATTTGCAACGCCATCTTTCTTGACCTCCACAGTAAATGATCTGGGAGCGTTCACGTTTGTGGAAGCAGCACCAATGCTTTCTGCCACATCGGACCCTTGTTCTGGAGGTAATATGCCAACAGAAGAGTCATCATTAGGTACAGGGTGGACCTGAATAGTGCCATTTGCTAATTTATCAGCTGTGACACTGTCCCCTTCTGGTGGCAAAACTGTGTTACTATTTGACGCATTGGCAATGGCTGAACCACCAACAGCTGACAAGCCAGTATTATTTGCAGCTGGTCTGATCCCAGATTTAGCTTGAGGTCTGCCCCTCTTCACTATATCAGCCATAGAAGGGCGTCCTGGCACCCCACCCCAACCATGCTGCACTTGTGGAGGCTGGAAACTAGTAGATTTGGCATCAGCTACATTGCTGAAAACAGAAGCACAAAAAATTAGAAAGTCTGCCAAGACGTCCTGAACCTATGTAAAATGCATTACCAGTAGTCAGTAAGCAAAGCAATTTATAAACAAGCTGTGAAGCTACACATCATAAAAAAACATTGTTCCATATTGTAATGGTTCTGATAAAAACTTGGAAAATTTTGCTCAAAAAATAGAAATGAATAATCGAACATGCACAATGCAGAGATAAAAGGAAAATTATAAGACAGGAAAACTATGGAGGTCAATCTCTCGCCCAATCATCAATCAATCTAAAATGCATCGTGGTCCTGCCAAGACAAAACCATTTTCTAATGTCATCATTTGATTCACTTTTTCCACAGCGGTGATATGTCTACAAAATTCCTAACTCATGTTCTGTACCACCTCTCTTTTTATTATCAACCTTACACTAAGTACTCGCAACATGGATTATTAGCTAGCTAAGGCATCATGAGCTGGCTATGTTCTTATTTACCTATGGTAGCTAAATAATTCATTCCAAACTAATTCTACATACTAATACTAATACAAAGAAATCTAACAAGGAGACCGGCAGTTACTAGCAATTCCTAGTTCATTGAAATCATTAATTGTACTTAGCAGTCAACATCCTACAAAAACATAGATTGTAGTTTTGTTGTACTTGATTCACCTAAGAGAAGAACGGATAAATTACTAATCAGTCAACAACTACAGCAGAGAATTACCAAAAGTACTGTAAGAACTGCAATATACTCCCTCCGTTCTATAATATAAGACGTTTTAGCTTTTGTGAAACGAATGTATCTAGCCTCCTTTTAGTGTGTAAGTTCACTCCAAATCTACACACTAAAAAATGTCTAGATTCATTCGTTTCACAAAAGCTAAAACATCTTATATTTTGGAACGGAGGGAGTATATGGCTAGAATTGATATGCAAAAACACAATCTATTTACATACCCAGCTGCCAAAATTGTGTCTGTAGGATTGCTCCCCTGGATAGAATCAGAGCTTGATGTGTTTGCTGGAGAAACTAACTCTGTTTCTTTCTTTATAGGACCTTTAACACTAGCAGTTGAGTCTGCTGATATGTTGCCATGTTGATAAGAAACAAAGTGAGTGAAGACTTCAATAGATCAAATTTCATTATCATATGACAACACAGAATTTAGCATGTTACCTCCAGAACCAGAGTAAACGCGCCCACTTCGATCAGAACCAGCCTTAGATCCTCGGTATGCAGGTTTATAGAATGGTCGGGGCCTTGTTTCCTGAGAAGGTTTTACCTACAGGTTAAAACAATTCATCAGGAGAACAATCCAGTGGCATGGATCAACTTAAACAGCAGAAATACCAAAAAAATGAACTGAAGAATATCCCCAACAAGGTTTTTTTCTCTTTGAAGCTAAAGGTAGAGGTCTAGAGGATTGACAGGGTTTGTGTTGGTGATAGGGTCTGTTACAGGACAGTACTGTCTAGCATGGCCGACCATTACAGAGTTTTGTAGCTGTAAAAGAATAGTTCGCCAATGGATTGGCAAGTGCGGTTTGTCAACGAGTTCAGTAATTATGGTGTGTTCCTATTTCCTATCTGAATTTGCTAGCCCACTCCAAGGCATTGAGAGCAAAATAATATACTACCCCCTTAAAACAGAGACATATCAAAGCAAATGCAGTATTTATCAAATGCCACAAGATTCATCAAGCACCCTTAGCATACAACAATGACATGATATCTCAGGTAGCAGGGAGACCAACCCACATTCGCAATTAATACGACTTAGTCTAATTAGTGGCCCTAAAGGTCCAATTTCCCATTGAGATGGAAAGGTAACTCACACAAAGAATTATTAAGGATGAAAACCAAACAACAAAATTCCTTTGAAACTGCATACAAAATCCATGGTTCATGTACTAACCTCCTTTTTGGTGTTACGCTTTCTTCTCACTTCGAGGAAAGGATCTGAACAAACATAACAATAGAGTTAGATAACTTGCCAGCATACAGTTAATAGCTTCTGGTCACCCTTCAAGGTTGAATTTATAAACCATAGAAAATATTAGATATGTAGGTAAAAACATTAGAAAGTGCATAGGACAATCTTCCCTCGGCTTTTGCTGCAAAGGGAAGACCATTGACATCTATACTAGCTTCCAACAGAAAATGCAATTACTCCTTACTAGTTTCAAACACACACAAAATAACTACCACTGTTTTGAACAAAAGGATGCACCTATAATGAATGCATATATACTATAACACTCATTAAGGTAATAAATGCAAATATTAATCTCTACTACTAAGTGAAAGCTTCAACACTATTTACACTTGCATGGAAGGTGCAATCTTCGCACGACAGCCCCATGAGTCAACAATGGAAGAAGAACTTAAATGTGAAGACCAAGAATCCTATTTCTGCAACATGTAGAGGCTAAATAAAAGAGCACACAGACAGAGCTCCCACTAAATTGAGCATGCTTACATCAGCAAACGAGATCAGATGGTTCACGTCGGGAGTTACACGAGCACGGGAACGTTGACGAAATCACTAGCTAGAGCCAATCGGCGCACGGAGCCAAACCCTAGCGATGACGAAGCGCCGCGACACCACACGCACACATACACCACTAGAGGGGAGGATGGGGGCGGCGATATTACCTTGGGAGATGAGTCGCTCGACGGCGACGTCCGGGTCCATCCCGCAGTCGAGCAGCGTGTTGTAGATCTCGGCCTCGGTGCGGTCGGCCAGGATCCCCTTGAGGCCCTGCACCAGCTTCCGCGAGGCCGGCGGGATCTCCGCCCCCTCCCCGGCCGCGCGGGGCTGCTGCTGCGGCGGCGGCCTCCCGCCACCGCCCCCTCCTCGGCCTCCGCCCCCGCCTCTCATGGCGCCTGCCTCCGCCTCCGGATCCGACGGCGACGCGCTACTGCCGCCGCTGCCGGTGCCGCCGCGGCCTCGAGGAGAGCAGCGAAACCCTCGTCTCCGCCGCCGCGCCGCCGCCTGTGTCGTGTATCGCCGCACGCACCCAGCCACGAAGGAAGCTTAGCCCGCTGTTTAGGAGGAGGAGGAGCTCAGGCAGGCCTCAGGGTATATATTACAGGAACGAAAAAAATAGTGCGAAATTTGGAAAAACCTGTGTCTGTGTGGGAGTAGGGTTCGAAATCTCTGCGTTCCGTGCACCCGGACCGGGACCTTCCTAGCTAAGTATCGCTGGCAGGTGGGCCGCGCCTTCGTTCTTGCCAAACTCCTGTCCTGGCTGCTGAACAGTTCCGTACCGACTATACGGATCCAGATACTACACATTGCCTTTCTTTCTCTCCAAGTTGAGGCGACGATAACTTATGTTCACCGTGACCACATTTTTTTACTACGCAAAGGGCATCCACGAAGGTAGAGTCTTTTTTTTTTACAATCAATATCATATATATTTATCATACTAGCAAATAGTACATGATAGAGATACATGAGTTGTCTTTAGCACTTATAAAATATAAGGTCTAAAAAACTATCCAATCATCGAGATCTTCAAACTCTTTCTTCTTTCATGACACAATATTGTGCTTTTTCGAAGGTAGCCGCATAGAAAAAAGATAGGTATCAAACCATAGACCTGTAAATACTAATGAGGATTCTTTCGTAATTTTAATTTGAGCCGAAGTGTCAAGCTTACGTGCATACACGTAGTCATTAGAGTAATCATCCAACGTAGGCAAGAGTACCAGCATCAGTATTCAAGGAAAGACGAACCGAACAGCCTCGTCGACGACGCTGGGGAGCCAAGAGTACGAATCACCATTGTCGAGAAAGATATTGCAAGGACAAACCTCCTCGCAACAACCAACAAAAAACACCCAAGATCGATCCGGTGAAGCAAGATCTAAAAAAACATAGCTAAAGAAATTTGATCTTCCAACACCACCACTGACGTCAAGAAGAAACTCACGTCGTCGAACGAAGGTCTGAAGAACCTTAATTGTAGGCGATGCCATTGTTGGAGATATGCCTAAGAGGTAATAATAAAAATGGTTATTAGTATATCTTTGTGTTTATGTTGAATGTTTGCAAAACATGTTATAATTGTATGTGGCATCCCGCAAAACCACTACTAGAAAATCGCGTTGTTTTTGTGCATTGCATCATCATGACCGCATGCTCATGTCATCATGCCACATTGCATTTGAGCATCGTCATCATCATGCATATTATTTTGCCTAAAACTATTTGCGAAAGTCTATGGTTTTCTAAAACTAGCACTCCTTCTATTTCATAATTAAACCCCGGATGCTTCCGGATATTTTGTTGTCTAAAAACTATTTACCAAAGCCTTATTGCAAATTAAATAAAATTATTATATTATTTTAGTGGGGCAGTCGAACGGGCTGAACCGACCCGAACGACCGCCCCAGAAATTAATCGGTCCACCCAAACCGGCCCCTCTAAATCCTAAACTCACCCAACCTAATCTATCACCCCTTTGGCCACCTCACCCGGACCAATCCTTGACCGCCACCTCACCTACCCTTTCCCCCTAGCCAATCAAACTCTGCCACCTAGCCACCCCACTCCCTCTCTCTCTAAACCCACCCCCACAGCACACTCTCCCACACACGCGGCCACACACGCTCTCACACCACACGCGCCTGGACCCACACCCATGGGCCCCACCCACGCACGCCAACCCACCTGGTCCCCCTGCCTCGACCTGGCGCCCACCCTCCCCACGCGACAACCTCCTCAGACGGATTCTCCCGCCTACCACTTCCCATCTCGCCAGGCCAGCGCCTCTCCGACCTCCCGATGACCCCGCCTCCCATCGCTGCTCACCGCAATCCGCCGCTGGCCTCCACTGCCATACCTGCCACGGATGCATCCCCGAGCCCCCTTCGCCTCCGCCGCCGCGCCCTTCCCCTGCAACCTCCCATCGCCGCCCGCGCCTCCGCCACGGCCGCGCCAAGCTCGCCACTGTGTCGCTTGGCCCGCTTCCTCGAGCTCGCCACCATCGCTTCTAGCGCGCCGCCCGCCAACCTCCGCTCACGCGCACCGCTCCGCTTGTGCCTCTCCTCAGCGCCGCTGCTCGGCATGCGACGCTCCTTCCGCCATAAGCTCGCCGCTGTCCTGCTCGTCGCCCTTCCGCCGCTGTCGGCCTCGCGTCCTCTCCTCCATCCTGCCGCCACGCCACCGCTTCCGCCGCTTTTCTCGATCATGGCCATGGCGCCGGCGAGCCCATCCTCGGCCACCGCATGAGCCTCCCTCAAGCCGCCGCCGCCTGCCGCCGACCGCCTCAGCAGTTCGCCGCCTGCCAGTGTGACGATGGCGTCTGCAAGGTAATCGCTTGGTGTCGGTGTGTTGTTGTAATGAAGCGATACCAAGAGCTACGCCCACATTCCAGACATCGGGCTAGATCCTTCGACGTCATCAAATCCCAGACTCAAGGTGCTCGAAGAATCACAGACAAGAACTTCCTCTCGGACCATCAAGCACTCCTACACGGACATGAGAACCGATCTTCGAATCTAAAGGCGCCGAGTGTTCCGGCATGGACCCGTGAAGATCTCCGTCACCAAACCCTCGCGGGCTCCCACACGGAACACCGAGAACGCCCCAGAACACCCAGGTCGACGACACGGATACGACATGAACTTCCCCTCGGACGCCAAGCTCTCTTCACGGATTTCGAGACCCCGACATCGAAACGACAAGGTCCTCGCAACGACAAGAACGACACCGACCCGGAAGAACCCGATGCGCCCCGACATCGAACCAAGTACTTCATCCCGCACGCCTGGACCGTCGACATGGCCCGACCACCGCGAATGCGCCAAGCTCTACCCCGTTGTCCGAGAACGATCCCGGAGTCCGAGAACGCTTCCGTCGAACCCCGAACCCTGAGACCGACTTCAACCCGGAACCCCAAGTTCGTCGAGCCCCCCTAATGTGTGAACCCCTTTCCGAGAACCCTATTTTATAACATAATATAACTTGTCGCATAATAATTGTCTTGCATGCATACATTCATGTGGTTTGGGGGCCTTATGCCGATTCACCATATAATTAAATATGGGGCCCATATGCGGGCAAATCTAGTCTCATATTGGCCTCATTTAAATTTGTGTAGCGAACCGGTGCTATCTTTTGCCATGCTAAAACAACATTTAATCTGCGGGGTATCTAAACAACATGAACCACCTAATCAATTGGCGGGACCCCGGTTCCGCTTAATATGACCTAATTGCATCGCACCTCTGCCATGTCATACATCATACATGCATCATGCCGATCTTCTGCTGTAGTATTAAATAGTGCATCCGGTGTTTGTTCTAGTGTTTTGCTTCTTCGCGGATAAGACCGTTGAGTTGATGTGAGCTTCGCCCCGATCTTCGGTTGAACCTTCGACAATGTTTTCAAAGAGCATCTCCCTTTCTACCTATCTTACTTTTATAGTATTTATTCCCTCCTGTTGATCTATTGCTATCTGTGTTGCGATGCTCTAGTTTTCGTACCCGTGATATCCCTTGCAACCTTATATTGCCTTGGACACATCCTATTACCTGTTGTTTGGTAGATAGTTGGACTTGCGCGTCGTAGCCGCTTGCTCAAGTGTTGTTGCGTGTTGTCAAGTGCCACAGTTGTTGGTGTATTGCCGCATGTTGTTGTTGGAGATGATCCTAGTTTTACTTATTGTTCACTTAAATTCCTGTTTAAACAACTAAAATTGAAGTAAGCAGAGACATCGGTGGGTGATAGATAACATTTGGTTTCCGAACGCCCACTTGTGTCCCGTAGGACCCCGAGTACTTGATACCTGTTCCTTGATTTATCGCGCTATCCACATCCGGGAGGTATATGGGACCCCCCTGAGTCAGAGCTTGATTCAGTCTTATTTCTTGGGGCCACAAACTAGTTTGAGGTTTTATTTACGATCCTGTACTTATGCCATGCTACTGCTTTATTTAAATTGTGCGACAGATAGCACCTGTACTGTTTAGGATCGGGACACGATTCCGCGGTGTCGACAAGCCCAGTTTTGGGTTCCAAGTCGTTCACAGCCGTATACCCAAACCTTGAGTCCGTCTCGGAGCTTGCTTACTTCGTTGCGGGTAGCTTAATGGGGTGGCCCCCTGAAATATTTCTGAATCCTGTGATCGCTTTGTCGTGAAGGCCTCGTTGGGTTTTGATTTGGTTTTTCCGAGGTTGATCGAGCGTGTGTTGCTATTGGTGCACCCCGGCCGGGTTAAAACTTTCTCGGCGTGTCGCGGTTATGGACGACTTGGAGCACAAGATTCGACCATAGACAAGCATAACTAAAGTTTATTGCTATAAATTTGACTTTATAATGACTAGTAATCGCCTTCACTATAATGGAATGGCTAATGGATACCGCCTAACTGCTTGTTTGAGTGTCGCGACCATTGTACTGACTAGTAAGTATTGCAACTTCTAGCGGAATGGTGAATAAAAGTACCAACAAGCTATGGGTTTTGGGTTATCTCATGATATCAGATGTCGATTAGTAAGTCCGCAACTATAACGGAATGGTTAACTAAAAGTGCCCTTGCCTATTTTATCGGGATGATTATCTAAACGACTAGTAATTGCTGCAACGATAATCGAATAAATAAAGCGCCAACCGTGTGAGTTCCTCGGTTGACTTCCTCGTTGGTCTCGAGGGGAAACGCCAGATGGGTTGTTTGATGGTAGTATCGGTTGGATCTGAATAGGTCTTTCTTACCCTCTCGATAGCCGCCATTGTATCGAGTCTCTATAGGTTGTTTAGTGCATCTCTTTGCTGCCGCTTGATCCACCATACCTATGTAGGCGAGGACCGTCAATTCTAGCCTCGCTGTCTTGGCCTCGATCGACGCTCCTTCTTTTCCTTTGCCCTTTGTCGGCACCCCTTTTGTTTAAGCGGGTTTTGAGATCGGCGTTGTTAGCGGGGTTACCTTTCGCTTGGCACAGGCGAGGTTATGGACGCCATTGGTTGTTCTTCAGGGCTCTTAGCCCCATTTGCATCTTGTCCGTAGTCGGACGCTCTATCGATTTCAAGGTGGTTTGGATCTTTGTATATTATATCTGTATTCTTGACTCATTTGAGTCGCTGTTATATATATATCTGTTATGTGGGTCCCATCGAGGACTGTTGTGTAATGTTATTACTTCGTTTTCCACCCGCACGAAAGTGCCTGGTGGGCACCTTTGAATCGTTTCTATGCGGGTTTGGCGGATTTCGCTAAAACTTGCATAGGTCCGATTCTGAGGGTGTTACATTGTATTAATCGAAAACATTAATACTTGTGTGTTCTGTAAACATAAAAGAGTCCTTAGTAAGCCTCTTGTTAAACTAGCTTGTTGATTAATAGATGATCACGGTTTCCTGATCATGGACATAAGATGTTATTAATAACAAGATCATGTCATTAGGAGAATGATGTGATGGACACGCTCCTATGGTTAGCATAACATAAGATCAAGTCATTTAGAGTTCGTTTGCTATAAGCTTTCAAATACATATGTAACCTAATCCTTCGACCATGAGATCATGTTAATCACCATCACCGGATGGATGCTTTAATGACATCAAACACCACTTCCATAACTGGATGGTTATGAAGGTGGCATTAGGTATTCTGAAAGCATGTGTTGAAGCACATGGATCAAGAGTGAGATTGTCCATCCATATGATGGATAGATATACTCTAGACCCTCTCGGTGGAATGTCATCCAATTGGCTTGCAAGCATGTAACTAGGTCACAAGGGATATCATATCACGGAACGAGTAAAAATTACTTATCAGTAACGAGGTTGAACTAGGTATATAGATACCGACGATCAAACCTCGGATAAGTAAAGTATCGCGTGACAAAGGGAATTGATATCGTATGTAAATGGTTCATTCGATCACGAAGTCATCGTAGAAATATGTGGGAGCCATATGGATTTCCAGATCCCTCTATTGGTTATTGATCGGAGAGGTGTCTCGATCACGTCTGCATAGTTCACGAACCATAGGGAGACACACTTAAGGATTCGATGTTGTTTGAGTGGATATGGAATGTGAGTTGGAGACTGAATGATGTTCGGAGTCTAGGATTGGATCCAGGACATCATGAGGAGATCCGAAATGGTCCAGAGGATAAGATTCATATAAGGAAAGTCAATTTTCGGGGTTCGGAAATGTTTTCAGTGTTTTGACCGAAAGCTTCTAGAATGTTCTAAAAGGTCCACCACCCCGGGAGGGGGGATGCACCATGCCCTAAGGGCCTGGCCACACCAATCCCTAGGCCAACTCGACCGAGCACTAGGGAGGTAGGGTCAAACCCTAGTTTGACAAGTCAAATCCTAGTTTAAAAAGTCAAATCCTAGTTTGGAAAGAAAAGGGAAAACCTGAAAGGCAAGTTTACAACTCTCCTTATCCTAGCCGAGTTGGGGAAGGAGTCTCCCCTTCCTAGCCGAGTTGGGGAGCAACTCAGTTAGGGCAAGGGGGCCTTGGCCTCCGTCCTCCCTCCCATATAAGGAGGGGTGGGGCTCCCCCCCTTGGCACCTTGTCCCTTAGCGCCTAGAACCCTAGACGTCGCAACCCTCTCTCCTCCACCGCACTGCTCCGGCTTAGGCGAAGCCCTGCAGAAATATCTCCTCCTTCACGAACACCACACCGCCATGCTGTTGGGATTCCGAGAAGATCTACAACCTCCGCTGCCCTGCTGAAACAAGGGAGAGTGATACGTCGGAAACGTATCTATAATGTTTATGTTCCATGCTTGTTTAGTATCTACTTTGTTTTGCTTTGTCTACACTTTGAGGTGTTTTTATATGTTTTTATGGACTAACCTATTAACAAGATGCCACAGTGCCAGTTGCATGTTTTCTTCTGTTTTTGGTTCCAGAAAAGGCATAAAATCAATATTCTCGGAATTGGATGGGACAAAAGCCAAAGTTAATATTTTACCGTAGGGAACACGGAGCCTGAATACGAGACGGAAGGGAGCCACCAGGGGGCACACCCCTGGCTGCACGGCTGGGCCCAGCCTGCGCCTAGGGGGGCGGCCGCCCTGGATGCCCCCATGCCTCGCCTCTTCGCCTATAAAGACCCTTGATGGCAAAACCCTAAGTACTCGATCAATATTCCACGAAACCGTCTGTAGCCGCTGCCACCATCATCCCTAGATCGGGGGATCTGAAGCTCTTCCCAGCACCCTGCCAAAGGGGAGATCATCCCGGAGGCCTTCTTCTTTGTGGCATCCCGCAAAAACCACTACTAGAAAATCGCGTTGAATTTGTGCATTGCATCGTCATCACCATGCATTGTTTGCCAAAACTATTTTCGCAAAGCCCGTGTTGTTTTCTAAACGCCCCTCTTTATTTTCAAACATCAAATCCGGGTCGCCGGAATATTTTTGTTTGGCCCGATATCGGTTTGCAAAAGTTTTGTTTGAAATAAATAAAAGTTACATTTATTTTAGTGGGGGGCGTCGAGCAGTAAAGCGACGACGACCCCCGGAAAATATAAAAGCGGTCCAACCTGCCGCCCCATCTAAATCCTACATCTACCTAATATTCTACCCACCCCTACCTGGCCACCTCACCCCCTCCACTAGCATGCCGCCACCTCACCCCTCCCCCACTCCCTAGCCAATCCCTGCAAGCCACATGGCCAACCCTCCTCACCCTCTCATTCCTCCCACTCCACTCCTGTTGCCGCCACGCCCCTCACTGGGCCACCGTGTCAAGCAGGCCCACTGCCTCCGGCCCACTGGCGACCACCTCCCTCCTCCTCCCTTTCTTCTTCCCTGGCCGCTCCAGGCCCCAGACCTTGTGCCGCCCAGCGTCTTCTTCTTCCTTCCCCGCCCACAGCGCCTCCCGCCTGAGCCTCTCCGCTTGCCGCCGCCTCCACCTAAGTCAGCTCGCCCAGCCCTCCCGGCGCCCGCCGCGTCCTGGCCGTCGGCCCTCTCTCAGCCGTCCCTCCGCCCGCGCTGCCGCCAGCGTCGACCCGCCCGACCCGTCGCCGCCTCAACCCCACCGCCCGGGGCCTCCGCGTCGCCGCCCGCCTCGCGGCGTCCTCGGCCACCGCCTCCGCCATCTTCCTTCCTCGCGCTCGCTTCCGCCGCCGTCATCGCCTCGCCCGCGCTCGGCCTCCGCTGCCGCCCTCCCGCCGTGCGCCTTCTCAAGCCTTGGCCCGCCGCCTCAACCTCGCCCTGTCCCCTTCTCCGCGTCATGCGCCCTTCTCGCCATGCGAGCCCAGCCGACCTCGCCTCGCCCTGCTGCCCGCCAGCGCCGCCACGCTCGCTCACCAACCTCGCCGACAGCCGCAGCCAGCGCCGTCCCGACGCTTGGCGCTCCCGTCGCCCGACCCACTCTGCTGCCTTGCTCCTCCCGTCGATGCCGGGCGTGCCATATGCGGCCAGTTGCCGATGGCCTCCTGTTGTTCTTGCAGGGATGTTGTTGGTACTCAGTGTGGTGGTTTGGTGCATCGGTGGTGTTGACAGGTGTCGTGACCGTGTCCACAACCTCTCGATGGACAAGGGTGAGAAGTTGTACAAGGACCGTCAATGTAACCGACAAGGCCTTCGAAGACCGATCCCGCCCGTGCGCCAAGATCTCTTCACGGATTCCGAAGACCGGACCCGACAACCGCCAAGGCGCCGACACGGATACCGGGTTCTCCATCAAGTACACCAAGACCGTCGCTATGGAACCCAATGACGCCAAGTGTTTCACCGGACACCGAGTCGCGAGAACCCGTGGCGACAAGTGCTTCGTCGAACGCCATGACCGACAACGTGACCGAAGACCGGATGCGCCAAGACCGACGACCGCGCGGACCCGACAAGTTCTTCTCAAGCGCCAAGATCATCAGGGAACGAAGACCACATGTGCGACAAGTGCTTCAGCCCGACGATAGGACCGGAAGATGGCCCGACCGCGAATGCGCCAAGATCCACCCCGCTATCCGAGAACGTTCCCGCTTCCGTCGAACCCTGGACCCTGAGACCGACCCCGAACCCCGGAACCCAAGATCGTCGAGCCCCCTCTGATGTGTGACCCTTTTCCTCGAACCCTATTTTATAACATATCAATTTGTTGCACATTAAATTGGCATTCCCGCATGCATAGCATTGGTTTGGGGGCCTTATGCCGATTCACCTAATAATTAAATATGGGGCCCATATGCGGGCAAATCTAGCCTTATATTGGCCTCATTTAAACATGTGTAGCGAACCGGTTCCATCTGTTGCATTGCTAAACAACATATAATTTGCGGGGGTTTCTAAATAACTAGAACCATCTATCTAATTGTCGGAACCCCGGTTCCGCTTAATATGACCTAAATGCATCGCACCTTTGCCATGTCATTCCTCATACATGCATCATGCCGATCTTCTGCCGTAATCTTAAATATTGCATCCGGTGTTTATTTTAGTGTTTTGCTTCTTCGCGGATAAGGCCGTTGAGTTGATGTGAGCTTCGCCCCGATCTTCGGTTGAACCTTCGACAATGTTTTCAGGCGAGCATCTTCCCCTTTCTACCTATCTTACTTTATAGTAATTTACTCCTTCCTGTTGATCTATTGCTATCTGTGTTGCGATGCCCTAGTTTTCGTACCCGTGAAATCCCTTGCAGCCCTATATTGCCTTGGACACATCCTATTACCTGTTGTTTGGTAGATAGTTGGACTTGCGCGTCGTAGTTGCTTGCTCAAGTGCTGATGTGTGTCGTCATGTGCCACAGTTGCTGATGTATTTCCGCATGTTGATGTTGGAGATGATTCTAGTTTTACTTATCGTCACTTTAATTTCTGTTTAACAACTAAAATTGAAATAAGCAGAGGCATCGGTGGGTGATAGAAAATATTTGGTTTCGACGCCCACTTGTGTCCCGTAAGACCCGAGTACTTGATACTGTTCCTTGATTTATCGCGCTATCCACATCCGGAGGTATATGGGACCCCGAGCGAGCCTAATTCATCTTATTTCTTGGGGCCACAAACTAGTTTGAGGTTTTATTTACTATCCTGTACTTATGCCATGCTACTTTACGTATTTAAATTGTGCGAGAGCACCTTGTCTTTGTTAGGAAGGCGGAGTGATTACGCGGTATCGACAAGCCCAGCCACACTTTCGGTTCCCGATCGCTTCGACCATTGTCGCAACCTTGAGGCCGTCTCGAGCTTGCTTACTCCGTTCGGGATCTACTCAAAGGGTGGCCCCAAATATTTACGAATCTGTGATTGTTCACCGTGAAAGCCTCGTTGGGTTTTGTTTTGGTTTTCCGAGGTTGATCGAGCGTGTGTTGCTATTGGTGCACCGGCGGGTAAAACTTTCGAAAGCCGTGTCGCGGATATGGACGACTTGGAGCACGATATCTCGATCATAGACAAGCATAACTAAAGTTTATTGTTATAAATTTGACTTATAATGACTAGTAATCAGCTTCACTATAATGGAATGGCTAATTAATCGCCCACAATTGCTTGTTTGGTTGTCGCTTGCGACAATTGCACTGACTAGTAAATCTTGCAAGCGCAAGCGGAATTGGCTGATTAAAAGTACCAACAATCTTTGGGTTTATGGGTTTTCTCATGTCAAATGTATCGACTAGTAAGTCTTGCCACTATAACGGAATGGTCAACTAAAAGTGCCCCTTGTTTACTTTATCGGGATGATTATCTAAACCTGACTAGTAATTGCTGAACGATAATCGAATACATAAAGCGCCAAGCGTGTGAGTTCCTCGGTTGACTTCCTCGTTTGGTCTCGAGGGGAAACACCAGATGGGTTTGTTTTGGTGTTAGCTTCGAGTTGGATCCGTATAGGTCATTCTTACCCTCTCGATAACCGCCATTGTATCGAGTCTCTATAGGTTGTTTAGTGCATCTTTGCCGCCTTGATCCACCATACCTATGTGGCGAGGACCGGAATTCTAGCCTCGCCGTGTCTTGGCCTCGATCTTGACGCCTCTTTTTCCTTTGCCCTTTGTCGGCACCCTTTTTTGTTAGCGGGTTTGAGATCGGCGTCGTTAGCGGGGTTACCCTTCCGGCTTGGCACAGGCAGGTTATGGGCCATTGGTTATTCTTGTGGCTCTTAGCCCCATTTGCTTCTTGTCCGTAGTCGGACTCTCTACCCTTTCAAGGTGATTTGGATCTTTGTATATTATATCGTATTCTTGACTCTTTGAGTCATTGTATATATCTGCTCATGCGGGTCCCATCGAGGACTGTTGTGTAATGTTATTACGTTTTCCACCCTACGAAAGTGCTGGTGGGCACCTTTGAATCGTTTCTATGCGGGTTTGGCGAATTTTGCTCAAACTTGCATAGGTCCGATCGAGGGTGTTACAGTGGTATCGAGCTCGGCGATTGCGATACCCCACAAGTCCAGCCTGTAGGATAACCTAGCTAACGGCCGAAGTAGAAGTGTCAAAACTATTTTTGAAAATCGGTTGGATAGTTCTGGCTAGGTCTGATTTTACTCCTTACCCCTCTGCTGTTCTCCTCTTACCCCTACGTGTTTTGAATCCGCTCTCGTCTCTTTCTTCGAGTCCAGGAATTCTCGTGGTTGGGTTTCCGTCGTACCTTTAGGGTTTCGCTTCCTTCTTCGATAACGGTGTTGCTACATCTGGTCTTCATGCTACCCGAGGAATCCTTCGTCTGTGGTGCCGTCCTTTGTTCTTTGATTGTGCCTTCCGGTGTTTTCCGACGCGACGACATCATCTACGCCAGATCCGATGCAGAGTCTGCATCACTCCTTTGTTCCGAACCTCGCTTGTCGAGATCTTCAGTCTGTCTCCGAGAATGGTTGCACTCTTTTCCACTGATTGTGCGGAGTAATAGTTTGGGTGCGTGATGGATTGGCCCCCATGCCGACTACCCCTTCTATTCGCTTTTGTACATTGAAGTGGATGAGAATGCATCGGTTCCCTCTTTCCATCGAAGTTAGGGGTGGCTTTATTTGTTGATACCTCTACCTTCGACCTTTTGTTCCGGAGTGTTCTCTCGACGATCACGGACAACGACCTCTTGTTAGTGGTGTCGCGAGGATCTACACGAAGCGAGGAGACGCAGACCGCCGACCTTCCTTCCGGTACCATGAGGCGGATCTCGAGGGCGAGATCCATTGTTAGTGGTGTCGAATTGTGGCATCCCGCAAAAACCACTACTAGAAAATCGCGTTGAATTTGTGCATTGCATCGTCATCACCATGCATTGTTTGCCAAAACTATTTTCGCAAAGCCCGTGTTGTTTTCTAAACGCCCCTCTTTATTTTCAAACATCAAATCCGGGTCGCCGGAATATTTTTGTTTGGCCCGATATCGGTTTGCAAAAGTTTTGTTTGAAATAAATAAAAGTTATATTTATTTTAGTGGGGCAGTCGAACGGGCCGAAGCGACCCGAACGACCACCCCAGAAAATATAAAAACGGTCCAACCTGCCGCCCCATCTAAATCCTACATCTACCTAATATTCTACCCACCCCTACCTGGCCACCTCACCCCCTCCACTAGCATGCCGCCACCTCACCCCTCCCCTACTCCCTAGCCAATCCCTGCAAGCCACATGGCCAACCCCCTCCCTCACACCCTCTCAGCCCCACCCACTCCCAGCTAACTCCCCCCTCACGCGCTGCACGCCTAGCCGCACCCTCCCCCTGGGCCCGCGCGCCAGCTGTCACCGCCAACCGGGCCCCACCGCCTCCGGCCCCACCTGGCGCGACCACCTCCCTCCTCCTCCCCTTTCTTCTTCCCCTGGCCTCCCGACTCAACCGCCAAGCCAGCTGCCGCCCGTCTTCTTCCCTTCCCAACCCCTTCCCCAAGCGCCTCCACCGCCTGAGCCTCTCCGCTTGCCGCCGCTGCCTCCACTCGCCCAGTTCTCCTGCGCCCCACACCCTCAGCCTGCCGGGCTCTCGTCCCTCCAGCTGGCCAAGAAGCCGCCGCTGCCGACCGCGACCCGTGGCGCCTCAACCCCCACCGCCAGGCCTCCTGCCGCCGCCTCTCGCAGTCCTCGGCCACCGCCTCGCCATCTTCCTTCCGTGCCGCTGGCCTCAGACGCTGTCGCCGCCACGCTCGGCCTCCGCTGCCCTTCCTCCGTGCTGCTTGCGCTGCCAAGGCTGGCCGCCGCCTCAACCTCCGCCTTTGTCCCTTCTCCGCGTCGCGCTTTCCGCCCGGCATGAGCCCCGCCGGCCGACCTCCGCCTCGCCAGCGCCCGCGCCGCTGCCACGCCTCACCAACCTCGCCGAGATAGCCCATGGCGCAGCCATCAAGCGCCCTCGGACGCCGCTTCGCCGCCGCCGACTTCTCGCCGCCTTGCTCCTCCGTCGATGCGTGCGTGCCATCTGCCAAATGAAGTTGCCGGCCTCCTGTTGTTCTTGCAGGGATGTTGTTGGTACTCAGTGTGGTGGTTTGGTGCATCGGTGGTGTTGACAGGTGTCGTGACCGTGTCCACAACCTCTCGATGGACAAGGGTGAGAAGTTGTACAAGGACCGTCAATGTAACCGACAAGGCCTTCGAAGACCGATCCCGCCCGTGCGCCAAGATCTCTTCACGGATTCCGAAGACCGGACCCGACAACCGCCAAGGCCGCCGACACGGATACACCGGGTTCTCCATCAAGTACACCAAGACCGTCGCTATGGAACCCAATGACGCCAAGTGTTTCACCCGGACACCGAGTCCGCCGAGAACCCCGTGGCGACAAGTGCTTCGTCCCGAACGCCATGACCGACAACGTGACCCGAAGACCCCGGATGCGCCAAGACCGACCCGACACGCGGACCCGACAAGTTCTTCTCAAACGCCAAGATCATCAACAGGGAACCCGAAGACCACATGTGCGACAAGTGCTTCAGCCCGAACGATAGGACCGACAGCATGGCCCGACCATCGCGAATGCGCCAAGATCCACCCCGCTATCCGAGAACGTTCCCGCTTCCGTCGAACCCTGGACCCTGAGACCGACCCCGAACCCCGGAACCCAAGATCGTCGAGCCCCCTCTGATGTGTGACCCTTTTCCTCGAACCCTATTTTATAACATATCAATTTGTTGCACATTAAATTGGCATTCCCGCATGCATAGCATTGGTTTGGGGGCCTTATGCCGATTCACCTAATAATTAAATATGGGGCCCATATGCGGGCAAATCTAGCCTTATATTGGCCTCATTTAAACATGTGTAGCGAACCGGTTCCATCTGTTGCATTGCTAAACAACATATAATTTGCGGGGGTTTCTAAATAACTAGAACCATCTATCTAATTGTCGGAACCCCGGTTCCGCTTAATATGACCTAAATGCATCGCACCTTTGCCATGTCATTCCTCATACATGCATCATGCCGATCTTCTGCCGTAATCTTAAATATTGCATCCGGTGTTTATTCTAGTGTTTTGCTTCTTCGCGGATAAGGCCGTTGAGTTGATGTGAGCTTCGCCCCGATCTTCGGTTGAACTTTCGACAATGTTTTCAGGCGAGCATCTTCCCCTTTCTACCTATCTTACTTTATAGTAATTTACTCCTTCCTGTTGATCTATTGCTATCTGTGTTGATGCCCTAGTTTTCGTATGCGTGAAATCCCTTGCAGCCCTATATTGCCTTGGACACATCATATTACCGTTGTTTGGTAGATAGTTGGACTTGCGTCGTAGTTGCTTGCTCAAGTTGATGTGTCGTCATGTGCCACTTTTGATGTATTGCCGCATGTTGATGTTGGAGATGATTCTAGTTTTACTTATCGTCACTTTAATTTCTGTTTAACAACTAAAATTGAAATAAGGTGAGGCATCGGTGGGTGATAGAAAATATTTGGTTTCAACGCCCACTTGTGTCCGTGAAGACCCCGAGTACTTGATACATGTTCCTTGATTTATCGCGCTATCCACATCCGGAGGTATATGGGACCCCGAGCGAGCTGATTCATTTTATTTCTTGGGGCCACAAACTAGTTTGAGGTTTTATTTACTATCCGTACTTATGCCATGCTACTTTCAGTATTTAAATTGTGCGAGGAGCACACTTTGCATCGTTAGGAAGGCGGAGTGATTACGCTGTATCGACAAGCCCAGCCACACTTTCGGTTCCCGCCATGTACCATTGTCGCAACCTTGAGGCCGTCTCGAGCTTGCTTACTCCGCTATGGATCTACTCAAAGGGTGGCCCCTCAAATATTTCTGAATCCTGTGATTGTTCAATGTGAAAGCCTCGTTGGGCTTTGTTTTGGTTTTTCGAGGTTGATCGAGCGTGTGTTGCTATTGGTGCACCCCGCCGGTAAAACTTTTCAAAGCCGTGTCCGCGGATATGGACGACTTGGAGCACAGTATCTCGATCATAGACAAGCATAACTAAAGTTTATTGTTATAAATTTGACTTATAATGACTAGTAATCAGCTTCACTATAATGGAATGGCTAATTAATACTGCCCACAATTGCTTGTTTGGTTGTCGCTTGCGACAATTGCACCTGACTAGTAAATCTTGCAACTGCAACGGAATTGGCTGATTAAAAGTACCAACAACTGCTGGGTTTATGGGTTTTCTCATGTCAAATGTATCTGACTAGTAAGTGCTGCCACTATAACGGAATGGTCAACTAAAAGTGCCCACTGTTTACTTTATCAGGATGATTATCTAAACCTGACTAGTAATTGCTGCAACGATAACTGAATACATAAAACTGCCAACTGTGTGAGTTCCTCGGTTGACTTCCTCGTTTGGTCTCGAGGGGGAAACACCAGGATGGGTTTGTTTTGGTGTTAGCTTGTGTTGGATCCGATAGGTCATTCTTACCCCTCTCGATAACCGCCATTGTATCGAGTCTCTATAGGTTGTTTAGTGCATGCCGCCGCCGCTTGATCCACCATACCTATGTAGGCGAGGACCGCCGAATTCTAGCCTCGCTGTCTCGGCCTCGATCGACGCTCCTCTTTTTCCTTTGCCCTTTGTCGGCACCCCTTTGTTTAAGGTTTGAGATCGACGCCGTTAGCAGGGTTACCCTTCCGGCTTGGCCTGGGCAGGGTTATGGACGCCATTGGTTATTCTTCAGGGCTCTTAGCCCCATTTGCTTCTTGTGCGTAGTCGGACGCTCTACCGTTTTCAAGGTGATTTGGATCTTTGTATATTATATCTGTATTCTTGACTCTTTGAGTCATATATATATCTGCTCATGGGTCCCATCGAGGACTGTTGTGTAATGTTATTACTTCGTTTTCCACCCGCACGAAAGTGCCTGGTGGGCACCTTTGAATCGTTTCTATGCGGGTTTGACGAATTTTGCTCAAACTTGCATAGGTCCGATTCTGAGGGTGTTACATTCTTCATCATGCCAGCCTCCGGTATGAAGTGTGAGTAGTTCCACCTTGGACTACGGGTCCATGTAGTAGCTAGATGGTTGTATATCCTCCTTTGTGCTACCATGTTTAGATCTTATGAGCTCCGTTCATGATCAAGATCATCTATTTGTAATCATGCATGTTATGTTTGCGGGGATCCGATGGATATTGAGATTACTATGTCAGATTGATTAATGGTTTTGTCTTATTGATTGAGATCTTGCATGCTCTCTGTTTCTATTACCTGTCTTGGCTAAGTAGATGCTGGTGACTCCAAGAAGGTATTTATGCTCGATAGTGGGTTCATGCCTCTATTTAATCTAAGGGAAGTGACAGAAATCTCTAAAGTTATAGATGTGTTGTTGCCACTAGGGAGAAAACAACGTTCTCTTGTTCATGGAACAAGTGGATTGTTTACCTTACACACTTTGCTTAAAACAGTTATCCGTTGCTTGCAACTTAATACTAGAGGGGGTTCGGATGATAACCTGAAGGTGGATTACTAGTCATAGATACAGTTGGATGACGGTTTATGTATCTTGTTGTATTGCCCAATCGAATATCATAGGACCATGAATGTATAGTATTGCATTGTTATGTCTTGCTCAGTTTTGTCAACTGCCTTGCTGTAAATTGTTTACCCAACATGCCATGTTTGTTTATCTTAAGAAGAGCACCTCTAGTGAACTATGGACCCTGGTCCAATCTTTACCATTGATACATCTTCCATTGTTCCTGTTTACTTTCTGCAAACCGCTATTACCTTCTACACCATATAGTTAATTCTTTGTTTTCAGCAAACCGGTGAGATTGACAACCTCACTGTTCGTTGGGGGAAAGTCTTAAGTTTGTGTTGTGCGGGTTTCCAAGTTGTTAAGCAACACCTTTGAGTTGTTTCCTTCCTCCTACTGTTACTGAGGGAAAACTTGTTGCTGTGCTCATCATACCTTCCTCTTGGGGTCTCCCAACGAAGCTTCCACGCACCATTAGAGAGGAAGGTCTTCATCGACTACCGTACGTGTGACCAACTGCGGAAGCGCTGCCGAAACATGGCGTCGGAAGGATCGTCTACACGATCTTAAGATCGGCAAGTGATCGACTACATGAACCACAAGATATGAATCTCGTTAAACGCTTTGGATCTTCGAGGGTTGGTTCTCTACAATCTCGTTGCACCGATCTCGTAGATTAGATCATGGTTTTATGTGTTCCCGCGATAGAATTTTTTTGTTTTCCATGTTGCGAACCCTACAGCCATCTCCATCGACATGGAGACTGAAAAAGAGCAGCAAAATCCTAATCTAATTTATTGAAAACACTACTTGTATCAAAGACTCAACTCATAGATCAGGTTCCTCGCTCCTCCTGACGCAGGCGAGGCCGGCCGAAGGAGGAGGAAACCGACTATGGAGGAGGAGGAGGGTGCAGGCGACTAGGTTAGAGAGAGGCGGCGACTGATTGGTGTACGCCAAAGATTGATTCTGTAATAAAATAGCTCGTACATTAAGATTAGATTCGTGGCAATTCTAGTTCTTCCCTCGTACTTGTCCATGTCATCGGTGTAGATAGGAGGGTAAAATAGAAAAGGAGAAAGAACTAGAGATTTGTGTTATATGTTGGTCATTATTAACTTGAAAGATATGGTTCTCTAAAATCGAGTCCAAAGACTGTGCGGTCCCATCCTAGCCGAGGATGGGACTACCGTGAAACAAAAAGAGATCCATCATATCATATTTTAAAAAAATGCGCCACAAAGATGATAAGAAGAAAAGGTATATTTTGATACGTTTGAAGTCAAACATTTCATCAAACAAAATTATTATTTGTGTGATCAGTGGCGGACCTTCATGAAGGCCAACCTCGGTCATGCCCTACTCCTCCAAGATTGTTGTAATTTCTCTAATTAGTAGTGTTTGTAATATACTAAACTAATGAGGATTATGAATAGATATAGATATTAATTGGTTTATTAATCAGCATCTTGGCTGCTCCTTAATTTTTCTCCATGGTCCGCCACCGCATGTGACGGATGTATTGCTTTTCTCTAGTGGAAAAAATAGAATTATTCCTATGAAATGCTAAGATTGGTGTATGCCAATTCGTTTTGCAAAGTGGCTGCACAACTCAGCAAACGTTTATATATGCAAAAGGTGCAAAGCTTCTTAATTTGCGTAGAAGCCGAAGGGTAGAATCTTGAAATGTCAACATGTGATTTTTTTCCCTATGGTCATGCTCATCTCTGAATTTCTAATAGCCTGAATGTTTTAATTTGGAGGAGATTATCGGTTGTAAATCACCGCATATAATGTCAGCACATCTATGTCTTGCACCGATCCTAAACAAACAGTTATCATTAAATGGCAAGAATAGAAGACTCTTTTCCCTACCAACACTTATTAAGAGTACGACTCCTAACAAAGAGTCAATTTTACTTCCCTCCTACCTCCATATAAGCAATACACTTGCAAGAAAGAATAGAAAGTAGTAAAATCAATCAAGAAATATAAAATGCAAAATGACTAGTACAACTTTTTCCTCTAAGAAATGTGTGATTGATAATTCAACGTATAATAAAATTCAGTTAGAACATCTTTAAAGAGAACTACTCCCTCCGTACTAAAACAAGTGACCCAATCTATATTATTAAAAAGATTGAGGATGTTCATTGCACACCGAATTTTCCGCCTGCCTTTTTTCCCAGTTTTGCCCGTGGATGTTCTAATATAAAGATTGAGGAAGTTCGCGCTGCTGCTAAAGATGTAGTCGGATCTTGTGCTGCGCTGTCAGGGATCGAGTATTATCTCGTTCAGGAGATTGGATTAGCTAATCTCAATCGCCTTCTTTTACTTGGACTTCATGTTATCTGATAAGAAAGGGGCGACCAACGGTGCTTCAGATTCAGTCTTGCTTTTGTGCTCCTGTGCTGCCTGAATGTGCCCGGGTAAATAAGTGTCAGCCTGAATAGTAATGAAATTTCAGTTTTGGCAACCTGACTTTCTCAATGTAAGAAAATTCTGCACCTCCGCGTGTTTGTAGTGAAAAACACTTTGTATACATGTCGTTCTCAAGAACAACCATGGAGCTCGTTGCGGTGTTGCACATAATCCTACACACCAGCGCACGGGATTGCAAGAGACGGTGCGGAGCATGATCCGATGGTGGAGGCGATGTGGCTTTTCCCTCTACACATTTTTCTTAGTGACGTCCTAATGGGAAAATAGGTATTTATCAATCAACTGATAATTGTTGTATATACTCTGACCTAAAAAGGATGTCGGAGGCATATGAGTATTTTTTATATTTTTTTTGTACTTTCAAAAATCCCGAAGTCTGATGGGAAGACAGACAGTTCTTAGTGATGATAGCTATTGAGATCGTGTTGAGGACTAATCCAACATGTTTTTCCCCATATATCCTGAGCCCCTGACCCTCCCGAGCCGCCCTCTCCCGAGCTGCCCCTAGGCGACTCCGGTGGCTCTGGGGGCTTCCTCTCCGTCCTTCCCTAAGAACCCCCATTCCTCCAGCCTCTCCGCGTTAGGCTGCTGCTGCCGGCTCCGGCGGCGATCGCGACGCTCCGTCCATCTAAGATGGGGGAAGGAGAGGGGTCTGTGGCGGCGTTCATATGGAGGAGATGCGGCGCTGGCTGTGGGCTTGGTGCGGCACGGTCATATTGGCCGGGGCCTGAGGTTCTCTGATGGCCGACGAGGAGTTGGAGGCTTACCGCCGCCGTAGGGGGTGAGGCTGTGGCCTAGCCACGCCGATCTCTTGCGGTTGTTGCCCTCTCCACCTCTGTTGGTACTGCATGGAGATAGCATGCGCGTGGGGGCCTGCTCGTCTGCTAAATAAAGGCGGTGGTCCTAGGATTCCACTCACGCCAAGACGAGGATCTACTTGTTGGTTGTCATCTCTGATCTGGTCGGAGTGGCGCGTTTTGGAAGGCTTCACCGACAGACTCCCATGGGCGATTAATGCCTGGAGATTGCTAGATTTGAGGGATTCGGTTGTGCGCACCCATGTTTTACTCTGCCTGTTTGGGTTCAGAGGGAGCGCTTCGAAGATTTGTTGGCTCTTAATATCATGGGGCATGTTCTCGTTCCATGATGCCGAGGGATAATGTAATGGAGACCGGGATCTGAGGACGGACAATGGTGGTTTGAGTCTGGATGGTGACAAGGAATTGGCTTGGTGAGTCGTGACTTGGAGCAGTGGCATGCAAGTGAGGGCGACTGCACAGGAGAGGTTCACGGTCTTACCTTTCAGGATGAAAATCCTAGGTCTGGTTTAATTGGTTATGTCTGACAATGGTTTTGTTGAAAGTATTGTTTTGAGAGCGTGGACTTTCTTCAAGGTGTAAACCTAAGATCTATGATCGGGTGGTAACGGTGTTTGTGCACCATTTCCTTCTTGGAGGCGCCGCTTTTGGAGAAATTGGACTTCTGGTGTTGTCTTGATGGTGATAGTACCGCTGTTTCAACAAATGGGTCACTGTAGCGGAATTTTTCCTTTTTGTAATTTTTCTTTCTTTTTTGTTGTGTGCATCCGTATGGTTGCTAAGGCGTTACTATTTTAAATAATATTTTTTTATTCAATTTCACAAATAATACACGTAATGAGAAATTTATGAATATAACGGGTCGTCTTCTTTTTAAAAGACGATCAGGAGCTGGTCTTTATTTCAAAAGATGACAAGCCCCTTCTTTAATTGAAAAGACGACCAGAGATCTGGTCTTTATTTTAGAAGACGACCAGCGCCGTGAGTAAAAGCTCATGGTCGTCTTTTCAATTAAAGAAGGGGCCCATCGTTTTTTGAAAAGAAGACCAGCTCCGGTCGTCTTTTGGAAAGAAGACGACCCATTAGATTTGTAAATTCCTCGTTTCATGTATTATATGTGAAATTGAATTAAAAAATGTATTATTTAAAAAAATAGCTGCTAAGGCAATACATTGTTGCAGAGGTTGGGTGAAATTGGTATTATGTGATATTAATATATGCTTATTTTCAAAAAAAAAAACTATTCTTAGTTAATAATGAAATTTAAATTTTTAGATGAATTGCTTGTTGGAATTTTTGTCTAAATAGGCTCAGCTCAATTATTATATGCCAATAAATTCCTGAAATCCTAGAGGCCCATTTGGCCCATTCATGAAAGGCAAGAGCTGAGACAAATGTTTAGTTCCACATTGCTAATTAAGTGGTTGGACCAGCTTATAAGGTGAGCTCTTCCACCACTTATACGAGCTTGAGAAGATAAGACATATACACGCGTGCTCCTACTCACCACGCCGCGCCTTGCCTCGCCTCGTGACGTCACGTCACGCGCGCGCCGCGGGTTGCGGGAATCTCGCCGAGCCAAGCTTTATTTTGCCACACATGAATGGTATATGAACAGTTATACAAAAGTTAAAATGTTTTGCTTTGAGTGGACTTTTAATACGAGTTAAATGAATACGAACTGAGTGGAGGATGTCCGGTGGGCTGCCGCATGTTCGTTTCATCTTCCGTCCATTCGTTTCATCTTCTGCGCAGTCTGTCTGCCTTTCCCTCTGTTCCTATAAGAGAGAGAGGTCGCGCCTCCTCTCAGACACACTTGCATACTCCTTTGCGCCACCAGTTCCAGAGCATTGCGCTACCTAGATCTTCCCCATTCCGTCTTGCGGCGTGCACCGCGAGTCGGGACAATAGGCCTCCGAGACCCCGCTGCTTCGAGTACTGTACGGGAGAAGGGCGATAAGGTTTTGGGGGAGAAAAAGCTTAGACCTGATGATACTATTGAGAAGTACAAGGCACGGCTTGTGGCCAAGGGATATACTCAAAAGGAAGGTGAAGACTTCTTTGACACTTACTCACTTGTTGCCAGATTGACCACCATTCGAGTATTACTCTCATTGGCTGCCTCTCATGGTCTTCTCGTTCATCAAATGGATGTTAAGACAGCTTTCCTTAATGGAGAGTTGGATGAGGAAATTTACATGGACCAGCCAGATGGCTTTGTGGTAAATGGTCAAGAAGGAAAGGTGTGCAAGTTGTTGAAGTCTTTATATGGTCTAAAACAAGCCCCTAAGCAGTGGCATGAGAAGTTCGAAAGAACTTTAACTGCTGCAGGCTTTGTTGTAAATGAACCTGATAAATGTGTGTACCATCGCCATGGTGGGGGTGAGGGAGTCATCCTTTGTTTGTATGTTGATGACATGCCGATTTTCGGAACCAACCTTAATGCAATTAAGGAGGTCAAAGATTTCTTATCTTGTTCCTTTGATATGAAGGATCTGGGAGTAGCTGACGTCATCCTGAACATCAAGCTATTGAGAGATGATGATGGTGGGATTACATTGCTTCAGTCCCACTATGTGGAAAAGGTCTTGAGTCGTTTCGGGTATAGCGACTTCAAGTTTTCTCCTACACCGTATGATCCTAGTGTGTTGCTTCGAAAGAATCGAGGAAATGCTAGAGACCAACTGAGATACTCTCAAATTATTGGCTCGCTTATGTATTTAGCTAGTGCCACGAGGCCTGACATCGCCTTTGCTGTAAGCAAACTCAGTCGATTTGTTTCAAATCCAGGAGATAATCACTGGCATGCTCTCGAGAGAGTTATGCGCTATCTAAAAGGCATTGCGAGCTATGGCATACACTATACCGGGTATCCGAGGGTACTAGAGGGTTATAGTGATTAAAATTGGATATCTGATGCTGACGAGATAAAGGCCATGAGTGGATATGTATTCACACTTGCTGGTGGCGCTGTTTCTTGGAAGTCTTACAAGCAGACCATCTTAACAAGGTCAACTATGGAAGCAGAACTCACAACATTAGACACAACCACTGTTGAAGCAGAGTGGCTTCGTGAACTCTTGATGAAGTTACCTGTGGTTGAAAAACCAATACCTGCAATCCTTATGAACTGCGATAATCAAACTGTGATTTTCAAGGTAAATAGTTCTAAGGATAATATGAAGTCATCAAGACATGTGAAGAGGAGACTGAAATCTGTCAGGAAAATGAGAAACTCCGAAGTTATTGCACTGGATTATGTCCAAACATCTAAAAACTTGGCAGATCCCATCACAAAGGGTCTATCACGCAATGTGATAGAAAATGCATCGAAGGAGATGGGTATGAGACCTACAAATTGAGCTTTCCATAGTGGTAAACTACTCTATGTGATCGGAGATACCGTGAATTAGAATTGGGAGACAAGATGTTGGTTAGTTGAGAGGAAAGTATCCCTACTTTAATAAACATCACTCCATAAAGATGCAATACTTTTCTATTCTGCACGGCAAGTTGATTTATTATCTTAATGTGTTCTAAGTGGCTTATCCTAAGCAAAGATGTCCTATAGAACATCTTTTAAAGAACACAGCTATATGAGTCTGACTGTTAAAACGTCGTAGTCTATGAGAGTAGGGTGCTCTTTAATAAACTCATGAAAGGTCATGGAGTATGACATATACGCTCCACCCGCGGGGAAGTCCCACGGTAACCTAGCATCGGTCAAGACTTTTTGTGAAGCTAGGTTTGCAGCAAACTTGCAGTTTAAGGCATAGTCCACTGTATAAGTAGCATCTTAGTATAACATAAAGCTCTAGGTGGAAGTTCAACTTATCAGTCTCCACTATAGTACCGGTATATAAACAATGTTCTGAAACCAAAGGCAAACTTCAAGTGCCTCTGGGATCTGGTGGGGGATTGTTGAAATTTTTGCCTAAATAGTCCCAGCCCATTTATTATATATCAATAAATTCATGAAATCCTAGAGGCTCATTCATGCAAGGCAAGAGCTGGGACAAATGTTTAGTCCCATATTGCTAGTTGAGTGGAAGTTGGACCAGCTTATAAGGTGAACTCTTCCACCACTTGTACGAGCTTGAGAAGAGAAGACATATACACGCACGCTCCTCCTCCTCGCCTGCCACGCCACGTCACGCCACACGCGCGCG
Organism: Avena longiglumis; assembly: GCA_030063025.1. Classification (NCBI taxonomy): domain Eukaryota; kingdom Viridiplantae; phylum Streptophyta; class Magnoliopsida; order Poales; family Poaceae; genus Avena; species Avena longiglumis. The sequence goes on from CP125974.1 coordinate 560,031,165, forward strand.
CCGCGGGTTGCAGGAATCTCGCCGAGCCAAGCTTTATTTTGCCACGCATGAATGGTATATGAACAGTTGTACAGAAGCTGAAACGTTTTGCTTTGAGTGAACTTTTAATACGAGTTAAATGAATACAAACTGAGTGGAGGATGTCTGGTGGGCTGCCGCCTGTTCGCTTCATCTTCCGTCTATTCATTTCATCTTCTGCACAATCTGTCTGCCTTCCCCTCTGTGCCTATAAGAGAGAGAGGTCGCGCCTCCTCTCAGACACACTTGCATACTCCTTTGCGTCTCCAGTTTCAGAGCATTGCGCTACCTAGATCTTCCTCATCCCGTCTTGCGGCGTGCACCGCGAGCCGGGACAGTAGGCCTCCGAGACCTCACTGCTTTGAGTCCTGTACGTGAGAAGGGCGATAAGGTTTTTGGGGACCGCTATCAGCGCGACTACTGGCTTCATCACGGACTCCCTCTCGGATAGCGATTGCGCTGACGTCTTTCCCAACGAGGACTTCTTCCCCGACATCAGCACCCTCTTCCTCGACGACATGGCTAACGATGGTGCCAACGCGAACACCGGCGGTTTCTCTTCTGTCGTGTATGTTTTCTTGCTCAATCTTATTCTGATCGCATCTCAGGATCTATGTATTGCAGTCTGCTTGGTTATCTGTCTTAATATGTTTTTGCTATTTCACATGATTAGTATTTTGTCTATTATTCTAATCATGTTTTATCTAGCGTTTATTATAGATAATTCGCTTGATAAATTGCTCTTTTATTCAACATTGCTTTGCACTTGTGATATATTTTTTAAGTAGGTATGTACTTGGTAAGCAAAAGGATGCTAACAAAATATGTTTCGGTGAAGCGCCATCGAATCACGAGCATATGCAAAAAATGAAGATAGTAGAATATCCGATTGTAGCAACGCATGAACAGTCAGCTAGTTTTGACGACGAGATACGCGTGTATCTAAGACATCAAAACGCATATAAATATATATAAATCTAGACAAAGTTGCGTCACTTTTTTAGATGAATGGAGTATTGTTTTTACATGCACCCCTCAGCGTCCTACCAAATGTGAAGATCCTGCTTTTGCCGAAAAAAACAGGCACAATCTTACGTCTCAATAGAAAATAAGGGTGTGTTTGGTTGTACTGTGGCTTATCTGAAAGCAGCTGCGGGCTGTGTGGTGTGGAAAAGCAGCTGTCAGTTGTGTGCTATGGAAAACCTGTAAAAGTCATTTGGCAAGTTGTTGTCTAAACTGTGGTTCTGGGTGTAAATGTCTGATATAACCCTAAATTTTCGAGAGACTATTTAATTTAATCCCTCTGACTCATATTAGTTGACTCAATTTTATCTTAATACGAAGGCATCTAGCCTAGCTGTATATGAATCTAGACAAACTTGAGCAACTAATATGGCTCGAAGAAAGTACTATTTATCGATATTAATCGCATTAGAGATTAGTTTATATGTAGATAATTATGTTGTACTTAATTATTATATTATCTATTCAATTAACACCAATAGTTACCAAATTGGATAGAGAAAATAACTAATCTATTGGTAGAATTTATAACAGATTAGGGAGCTCGCAGGACTGTGAGGACAAGCTCCTGCTCGACTGCTCCTTGTGGTCCAGATGGATGCATGGATGTGCTTCAGCTCGCTCTTCATGCTCGAGCTCCTGCCTCGGCCGGTCATCATGCTCGACCTGCTGGGAACGGTGGGCAGGGGCAGCCAGATGGAATGTAGTGGGGACGGGAGCGGCCGACGGAAAAGAAGCGAGACGGCTAGCAGGAACGAAGCGGGATGGGAGAGGCCGACGCGGTCGGTCGGCCGGGGAGCTCGCCCTCAACCAGGGATGCGGCGGCGGCATGCAAGATGGCCGGACTGGGATGGGAGAACGAGGGGCAACGACGGAAACACGCGGACACACGCACAGCGAAAGCCCGAAAAGCACGTCCGCAGGTGCTTTGCCCTCGACGCTCGTTTCCGTGTGGCTTTTCACATAAGCGCGTTCAGTGGGACATGCGTTTGGCTAGACTTTCGGCTTATTAGCAGAGAAAGCCAACGCAGAAGCCCAATCAAACAGGGCCTAAGGGCCAGTTTTTGGCGGCTTCTCGGAGAAGCCGCCCTACCCCAGCTTTCTGGGGAAGCCGGTTTCAAAATTTAGTAAGGCTTTCAAGTTAGTTTAGCCTTAATTTTGGGCTTCTAATTTTTGAACCGCTTTCAGGAAAGGTGAAGGCTTAAAGAGCTTCGCCAGCTAGACCTAAGACTAGTACCGTTTGATTCCCATTAGCTCGGCAGCTAGAACACGGTAACAGATCAAATCGTAGCATATCCATTGCTTCCGTGCTAAGTTTTCCCTTCATTGCGTCCCTTTTTTTTTTTTTTTTCATCGTCATCCAACACCATGTGCAAACCCGTCTCGAGAGAAAAAAAACACAACGAGCATGCGGATTGTTTTCAGTGTACAGAACCAGAAGGACCATTGAAAAAGTTTCTAAGACGACACCGCACGCACTAGGCCCACATGAATTTGTCAATGAACCTATGGGACCAAATGCTGCATGTGTTTGGGCCGAAGCAGGCCATACTCAGGGGGTTGAGCACCTGTGCATTCTTATGAATTCTAAAAAAACAAAACTTATGCATTCTTATCTTTTAAACAAGTTTTTTTTCCAGAGGATACTAGCAGTGTACTAATCGGGTCTAGAAGTTCTTTCTTTTGAGTTCTTTCATTTTGTTGTCAAAGTTCAATAATGTGTTTATCAAAAAAAGACTACATTAACATCAAGAAGATACTACCGACGATTGACGGGTCTTTGTCCCCTCCATTGTCGCTCCTGCGGGCTGGAGGGGGTGGGGACCCAGTGAAACTCGATAGACGAGTTAGGGTTTTGGGGTAAGGTAGCGCAGCGCCTCAACATGGCCTGCCCTTGTATTATAGTACACTCCACCGGTATTTTTTCCTAAAACAACCGTGTCCAATTTTTTCAACGCCACTAATTAAGAGCACCTATAAACTACTACAGTATTCTCTGCTAGTATTTCCTAGAGACTATCACTTTCGAAGAACCTCTTATGCGGTCTGAATGTTGCCATTGGTGGTAGTTTGGGTCATGTTGTGAGTGGTTGATCATTGTGGTAGGATTTTTTTTCATTCTTTTTAGATGTGATGCTTAATGCCTCGATTAGTTCTTTAATGTAAGGTAATTAGTTTTTTTTGTGAAACTCGGTACAAAGGCAGATGCTCAAAAAGCTGTCATACGCTTATCCCTATGAACGCACACACATGCACACCGTATGCCTATGAGCACCTTCCAAAGACATATATGACAGATCTTGAGATTGACGAAGATTAGACAATTAGATTGATCCAATGGTTGTATGTAATTATTATATTTTTGATGTGTTTTTTAATATGTACGTCCGTGGACATACATTACTTGTATTTATAACAGTAGCAATTCAAAAATGGTACGCATACAAGTAACAGAAAATAAGGAAAAACAAACTTGAATTGCTACAAACCGTCCTCGACGCAACTACTAAATGACCCAAATCCTTCGCCGTCACCAGAGGAGAATAAAATCACCAGCAGCCGGTCCATACTTTGGCATCTAAGAAACTCCTAGCCATAACGTGCCATAATAACCACCAGCCACGTAATACTGGATCTAGCCCGCCGCTAAGGAACATCGACCGTAGGAGCCCTCTGAGCATCTTCAACGCAGGATTCGGGGCCAGCGCAACTCCACGTATCAAGCGGCTGGATCCTCCACCATCCACCAAAAACTAACAACAATCCGCACCGCTGCATGCCAAGGCCGCCAGGAGTAGATCAACGACAAGATCAACACCACACAAAGGCGGAGCACACGCCCTGGCGAATACCATATCTCATAGGCTTCTCGCCGTAAATGCCGCCGAGATGGGGTTGAAGCCAGGGTACCATTATTTAGATTTATGCATCCACCACCAACTCAGATGTGCCACCACTACACCACAAAACCCTAATTTTAGGGAGCTTGGAGCAACCTATCTCTCTACCAATCCAGTTTTTCATGCTCGCACTAAATATATTGTAGTTGATTTTCACTTTGTTCGTGAAAGGGTTGCTCGGAAGTTGCTTCAAATACGGTTTATCTCTTCTAAGGATCAACTAGCTGATATCTTCACTAAACCTCTCCCACTACAGTTGTTTACTTTCTTAAACGCAATCTCAACCTTCATGCACCGGCTGCGATTGAAGGAGGGGGGTAGACTATATGTAGTTATGTGTGTATGTGTTTGTATGCGGTGCGGTGTTGTATAAACCGACTGTGTCCTACCCTAACTTGTACTTGTATATGTGCCCATACACTATATACTCGTGCGGCGCCGCAGATATTGTGCCAACAATGGTGTGTTAGCACTGCCCATATGTCGCTGTTTATGGGCCCAGGGACATGGCAGAAAAAAGTCACGGTGTGCCGCTTTGTCGATACACTACTAAACATCACATACCAGCAGTGTGCTAGGCGACACTCAACTGATGCATACACATTGGTAGGGCGTCCAAGGACCTATGCTAGGCTTGGTGGACATCCCTTCTCCTCTGCACCATGCACTTTCTCCTTGTATACCTAGCGCTTTCCTTACTTCTCCTCCGCACCACTTTCTCCAATCATCGACCTATGGCGAACAACAATGAAGCTGGCGGCAACCACAATGTGCATAGCGATTAGCGACTGTCCGTGCACACTCAACAGAGAGTAGACAGAGGTCGTCGGCGCAGTATGGCCTACTCATCCTGCTGAACACGCTCCTCCCAAATGGGTGGCATATGAGCGACAGGGGCATCGTGTGACCTCTCCCCACATGCCAGTGCGTATAGTTCCAACCAAATTAGAAGAACATTAATGTGATGTATACCTCGAGTCAGATGGAGAGTTCCATCCAGGTCAGCAAAATGAGGAGATGGCAGCGGACTCAAGGTGATTGTGGCGAGGATCCGGCCAAGTCGGCGAAACTCCCGCGAAATGAGACATCATCAGAGTCGTGGCGATACGGAGGTAGAAACACGGTGACACACTGAAAGAGTAATTGCCCCTATGTGTGTTTTTGGTGATTAAGGACAATCCCTATGGACTAATGTTTTCACTGAGTTTTATATGAAGGTATATTTTTTAGGTCATGCTTGTAGTCCATGTGTTGGATTCAAGTATGGATGCCATGAAGATAAAGATATAACTTGAGTATTGGCATCAAAATCATCGAGTTGAAGAGAAGAATATGATATGATCAAGATCTTGAGAGTGTGATCTCAATAGAAGAATTCAAGATATGGCTCTAAGTCGGTGTCATCATAGCCTCATTAGTTGAGCTATGGTTGACTAAGATTTAGAGCACGTAATCAAATGAAGAGTTCCTTATGTACCTCAAGATATTAAGATGGAGCACGAGAAGATACTTGGTTGACCAATACAAAGAGTGAAGAGTGATTTCAAGTTGGTCAACACATGAAGCATAAAGAATGTACCACATGGTCTTGTGGTATGGTAAGCCTTGTCAATTATGCATCATGAACTAACCCATTGTATATTTGCCTTTGTGTTTTCTATATGGGACAGGTATCTTTCCATGGGCATGCTTCAAAATGAAGATATTATATAGACCATGAGAGGATGACATCAAGTGGTGATCGTCATCAAGGTTTAGAAGGGCAAGTTCAAGATAAGCATCTCGAGAAGATCATTTGCTTGAAGCTTGCCGTCCATATTGGTGATAATAGACATGTGAATACATGTATTAATGAAGCTATCCCATAGTGGTGTATGGGGGAGCAAATTAGGAGTCTTCACGAAGCAACAATGATCAAGTGTTACATTCAGGCTTGGGTGGAGCTTGAAGCGTTGTCATCAAGATCAAGCGGGATGCGCAAGGCAAAGGTATGGCCTTGCTAGTTTTTCCTTTTACAGGTCTCAAGGTGGTTGTTGGGAGACCGGGTTATAGGATAGATAGCCGCACTATCAAGAGGGGCTTTCGGTTGTGTAACTTGATCACATTGTCATAGGAAGCTCAATCCTTTGCATACTTTGCATCTTCCTATTTTGTTGCTTCTTGGTGTTTTTCCATGTGAGGTTCTTGAGCTTGTTTCTATGTGGCATCCCGCAAAACCAATATTAGAAAATCGCGTTGTTTTTGTGCATTGCATCATCATGACCGCATGCTCATGTCATCATGCCACCTTGCATTCGAGCATCGTCATGCCATTGTGCATTTGTTCGTCTAAAACTATTTTGAAAACGCCTAATTTTGTTTTCCAATGTCCCCGTCTTTATTTCAAATCCAAACCCGGGGCTCCGGAATATTTTGTTTCGTCTACCAACGGTTTGCAAAAAGTCATGTTTTAAATAAATAAAATATTTAATTATTTTTGGGGGGCAGCCGTACCGGGCCGATCCGACCCAGTCGACCACCCCCAGTACAAAACCAGTCTATCTAATCCCTAATCTACCCAGCCCCCTCCACCTCACCCCTCCAATCCCATGTCGACACCTCACCTCTCCCTTTCCCCCATCCAATCCTAGCCCGCCACCTGGCCACGGCCCCCACTCCCTCACACCACTCTCCCACACAGCCATCCCCCCAATCCATCTGGATCGAGATCCTGCTGCTCACCTTCTTCCTCCCCAAGCCAGCCACCAAAACACCACCGTGTCCATGTCATCTGCACCGGTTCACCATGTTCATGGCTGATCGCGTGCCTCCAGAGCCTGGCTGTCGTGTCTTGGAGCGTGGAGGGTGTTCTTGGGGCCTTCCGTCTCATGGAGCGAGGAGGAGACGCGACAGAACAACCACGCCATCCCCGCGCACCCGGCGTTCCACCGACGCTTGCCATCGCCCCCGTCGCGTCTCCGGCAGGCAAACCGCCGTCATCAGCCCCTCCCGGTGAGCCTCCACGTCGCCCCATCTCTTTGGCCAGGCCTTGCACCGCGCACGCCCTACAGCCGACGCCGCTCGCCGCTCTCAGTACATGTCGCGCCCTTCGCTAGCAACAACAATGTGATTCTGATGACTCTCTTTTTTCGTTCCTGTTCCGGCGTCCGTGGTCGTCCTCCGGCAAACCAATCTTAACAATATTTCTTCTCGGTCGATCCTTCTATCTATTGCATCAAACCTCGTTCAAATCGGCAACCTACAACTCTTAGAATATTCTGCCAAAGATCAGCACGTCTAGTTGCAAGGACTGACGTAGTTTCGACAACTTTTCCCTTGTAAATCCGTCTCTGTTCCTGGGCTGTTTTTGGTCGTTCTAGCCGTTCTCCGGAGATATACCCTGAACCAATATTGTAGGCCATATCACCCTCTCTATTTTTCGTTTTGTCTGAGATGCAAGATGCCCAGTGGTTTGCTCGCTAACATCTGCGCAAGTTCGGCAAAACTCGCTGCTCGCGCTATCACGTTTCAGACAGTTTTACCGTCGGCTAACCATCGTTTTTCCCTCTGATCTAAACAAGGTTCCGACCGTTCCATCACATATAAGGAGCCTTTCCATGTGTCTATCCCTTCTCGGTACATCCATATACGCTCAGAATCAATCCATTTGCAAAACGGCTGTCGCAAATGATCAGAAACCTCAAGAAGATGGCAACAGCTAGCAGTTTTTGCAACTCGAATTACAACTCTTCAGATGCGTTCGTGGCAGCTTGCAACCATGGCACTCTCCTCCGTTTCCGGGTGGACCAACCCAGCTTCTTCTCCGCTGCTCGCGTGCAGTAAAACCAAATTCAGCCCAAGGTCCCTCTCGGCCCTCGATTCCTTTTCTTTTGTTCAAAGATATTTCAAAATCCTTTTAAATCTATATTCTAAAACAAATTAAAACCTGCTCACAATTTGAGAAAAATCATAGTATGAAAAGTGAATCAATTTTGATACGAATTCAAACATATATCCAGTTTATTCCAGAGTTGACTGCAGCTAGTCAAACCTTTGACTTTGACCCCTCGTATTATAATTTGACTTTAACAATGCTTTAAATTTATAATTCCAAATAATGTAAATAATATATGTTTTTGAATCAGAAAAATATGAGGAAGCTGTTTATGCTATTCTTAATATAATTTGAACAATTTAAAATTCGTAATAATTTAATTGTTAATAAATGACTTTTCTTAATAAATTCATAATTTAAAATCCGTAAATCCGAATTCGGCAAATGATATGTCTAAAATGATCATCTCGACGAGACCTTTCTGTTTATGCTATCCATGTTATCTTTTGCATCATGCATTAAGAGCATTTTTATAATCAGTATTGTTTATGCAAGGTAAACATGATAAATAAAAGTTGGAACTAAATGTTTAGTATTAATAGTGCCTACCGAATGTCATCCCATCAATGTGTTTTACCCCGAATCCCTTTTAGACATAGTTGCATCATTAACTTGCCATGTCATGCATCATATCATGATCATGCTGATTCTTCCGCATTAGTTGTAATTGCTGCATTGTTTGTTCCTTTTAGTGTTTTGCTTCTTCCCGGATAGGACGATGAGATGTTGTGAGCTTACGACCTTCTTGAACCTTCCTTGACAATGTTTTCAAGCGAGCATCTCCTCTTTCTACCTATCTTACTTTATAGTCTTTATTCCCTCTCATTGATCTCTGCTATCCGTGTTGCGATGCTTTAGTTTGCACTGTGATATACCGTGCAGCCCTATATTGCCTTAGACACACCCTATTACCCGTTGTTTGGTAGATAGTTGGACTTAGCGTCGTAGTTGCTTGCTGAAGTCTGATGTGTGTCGTCATATGCCACGATTCTGATGTATTGCCGCATGTTGATGTTGGAGATGATTCTAGTTTTACTTATCGTCACTTTAATTTCGTTTAACAACTAAAATTGAAATAAGCAGAGGCATCGGTGGGTGATAGAAAATATTTGGTTTCGAACGCCCACTTGTGTCCCGTAAGACCCGAGTACTTGATACATTCCTTGATTTATCGCGCTATCCACATCCGGGAGGTATATGGGACCCCGAGCGAGCTTGATTCTCTTATTTCTTGGGGCCACAAACTAGTTTGAGGTTTTATTTACTATCTGTACTTATGCCATGCTACTTTCAGATTTAAATTGTGCGACGGATAGCACACTGTCTTATTTAGGATCGGGACACGATTCATGGTGTCGAAGCCCAGCCACACTTTCGGGTTCCCGATCGTTCACAAACAGTATACCCAAACCTTGAGCCGTCTGGTCGGTCACCGTTCGGGATCTACTTAAGGTGGCCCCTGAAATATTTCTGAATCCTGTGATTGTTCAGTCGTGAAAGCCTCGTTGGGTTTTGAGTTGGTTTTTCCGAGGTTGATCGAGCGTGTGTTGCTATTGGTGCACCCCGGCCGGGTAAAACTTTCTGAAAGCCGTGTCCGCGGATATGGACGACTTGGAGCACAGTATCTCGATCATTGACAAGCATAACTAAAGTTTACTGCTATAAATTTGACTTTATAATGACTAGTAATCAGCTTCACAATAACGGAATGACTAAATAATACTGCCCACAATTGCTTGTTGGAGTGTCGCTTGCGACCATTGTACCTGACTAGTAAGTATCGCGACTACAACGGAATGGCTGATTAAAAGTATCAACAACTGTCGGGTTTATGGGTTATCTCATGCTACTTGTATCTGACTAGTAAGTGTTGCCACTATAACGGAATGGTTAACTAAAAGTGCCTTGCTTATTTTATCGGGATGAATATCTATATGTCGACTAGTAATTACCGCAACGATAACCGAATAAGTAAAGCGCCAACCGTGTGAGTTCCTCGGTGGACTTCCTCGTTTGGTATCGAGGAAACACCGGGATGGGTTTGTTTGGTGTTAGTTTCAGTTGGATCCGGATAGGTCATTCTTACCCTCTCGATAACCGCCAGTTGTATCGAGTCTCTATAGGTTGTTTAGTGCATCTTGCTGCGCTTGATCCACCATACCTATGTAGGCGAGGCAATTCTAGCCTCGCTGTCTTGGCCTCAAGATCGACGCTCCTCTTTTCCTTTGCCCTTTGTCGGCACCCTTTGTTAAGCGGTTTGAGATCGACGCCGTTAGCGTGGTTACCCTTCCGGCTTGGCACAGGGGTTATGGACGCCATTGGTTATTCTTCAGGGCTCTTAGCCCCATTTGCATCTTGTCCGTAGTCGGACGCTCTATCATTCTCAAGGTGATTTGGATCTTTGTATATTATATCTGTATTCTTGACTCTTTGAGTCGCTGTTATATATATCTGTTCTGTGGGTCCCATCGAGGACTGTTGTGTAATGTTATTACTTCGTTTTCCACCCGCACGAAAGTGCCTGGTGGGCACCTTTGAATCGTTTCTATGCGGGTTTGGCGAATTTTGCTCAAACTTGCATAGGTCCGATTCTGAGGGTGTTACATTCTAGCTCTTCAACAATCCCAAGTTTATCGAAAATGGAATTCGTATGCATCTTCTATGGCGTTTTCGAGTTTGAAGGTTTTATCGGTTCTTATTTAGGGAGGATTCTTACCTTTCTTCATTTGGTTTTATCCTCCTTTGTTGGGATATGATGTTTCTCTACACAATCTTGTAGAGCTTGTTTTCCTCGTCAAAACAAGCCCAAGATCATCGAAATCGGAGTCCGGATGCAAAAGTTATTGCGTTTTTCGTGAAGCCTGTTTCATCCCGGTTGTGGATTCGGTTCAACCGGCTCCCAGACCGGGTGGTCCGGTGCCATGACCGGAAAACCGGATCTGAAACCGGGATTTATGATTTTTCTATATTGAGTCTATCCGAGACTGTGTACTGACCCTAATTCCGGTTTTAAGTTCGATTTTCCGGTCCAGGAACCGGACCGTCCGGTTCTGGAGCCGGTCCAACCAAACTTTCAACCGAGTTCGCACAGATTTCTTCCAACGGCCATATTTGCTTTCCACTATAAAAGCGGGTTCTTCCCCCAACGTTTCAGTGTGTTCTTGACCATGAAATTGACCTCCATTGTTGAACCTCTTGAGCTTGCTTCCTCCCCCTTCCCTCCTATGATTCTTGCATCTTTTTGAGGGATTTGGAAGAGGAGATATAGATCTACAATCCCCACCAACCAATTTCTCCTCTAAGTGAGGGGAACCCATTGGATCTAGATCCTAGAGTCATTTGTTGACTTCCACGATTGTTCTTCCTCTCTAATTCCTCCCTAGCACTTGTTGCTTTGGTGGGATTTGAGAGTGAAGGATTTGAGCACCCTTGGTGTTCTTGCTTTGCATTCTTGCATAAGTGTTGAGCTCTCCATTACGATTTGTTCGAGTGAGAGACCGTGAGCTTGTTACTCTTGGAGGGTGACCTCCTAGTTGGCTTGGCGGTTGGTACCGCGGTGTTCTCTTTGTGGAAGATTGTGAAGAGACCCGGGCTTCTCCTTCGTGGAGCTTGTGAAGTGGTTGTGGAGCTTGCCATCTCCGGAGTGGAGGAAAAGCTAGCCATAAGGAAAGGGCCTATTCCTTCGCGGGATAGATTCGGAGAAGAAGGTGAGCCTTTGTGGCGCGTGAGTAATCCTTCGTGGAACCTCACACCTCTCCAACGTGACGTAGCCCCCTTCCCAAAGGTGGTGAACACGGGAATACATCTTCGACTCCGCGTTCCTCGGTTATCTCTATATCCGAGCTTACTTTCCTTGTGATATCCATCGAGCTTGAAGTACTTATATCTTGCTTATCACTTGTGGTATATTTATCTTGTCCTATCTTGCTTAGCTTAATTTGTTGTTGGTGCACTTAGTTGAGCATAGTGTATTTAGGTTTTGTGCTTGTAAAATAAACGTTAGTTTAATTCCGCATTATATCAAGCCAAAACCGTAATAGTTTTGAAATTGCCTATTCACCCTTCTTTAGGCGACATCTCTATCCTTTCAATTGGTATCAGAGCAAGGTCTCTCCTTGTTTAGGCTTCACCGCCTAGAGTGTAAAGATGTCGTCTAGTAGTATAGTGCACAATTACACAATTATCTTTGATGGCACAAATTATGCTTTGTGGAGAAATTGCTTGCTTTGTAATCTTCGGACCTTGTGTCCAAATATTGAGCGATTTCTAGATGTAGGTTTTTCTCCTCCTATGGATCCTCAAAATCTATCTTTGGAGGATGAGAAAAATTTACATCTCGAAGCTCAAGTATCTAATGAGCTTATTTTCTCTTTGAGCCCCACAGTTAATTTGTTCTTGACGATTGTAAAGCGCAAGTCGTCTCATGAGAAGTGGACCAGGCTTAAAGAAATATTTGGTGGTTCCATTTCTAATATTATCGGTGGTTTCTCCGAGGAGATCTCGGTTCCTTCACATCATGAAGAGCTCCAAGTTGCTTCCACCTCCGGCCGCGATGAGTTCTCATCTTCACCCACTTCACCAATGTGTGGCAAGACACAAGGTAAAGATATGGTGAGTGGTGTTGGGAATTGCAATGTTGATATTATGCTCGCTAATGATGATCCTTCATCTATATCCCATTGCAATGTTTCTTCTTTGGACTTAAGCACTTCTTGCAACCATAATGCTATATCCCCTTGTGGTGCTAGTCCTTGTATATCATATAGAAATTATTTGAGTACTAGTGTAGATGATATGCTTGATTTGCCTTGTTCCCATGAACAAAATGCTTCTATTTCCTCTAGTTGTTTATCTAACAATGTAGAGGAAATCAAACATTCTATGGAGCAAGAAATTATCATGAATGAAGATTCAAGAATATCCTCATCTTCATCCTCCCGTGCTCACATGTGCCTTATGACAAGAGGATCAAAGGTATCTCCTACTTTGTATCCCAATATATCTTGTAAAGATAATAGCAATGATAATGATGATAGTGATGATGAAATTGATGAGGATACTAGTGCTCTCTTGCTTGAGTTGACTTTTTTTGTGTACCTCTCTTCGTGGTAATAATAAGGCCGTTACTTGTCTCAAACACGTTATGGACACCATAACTAAACAAACGGGAACCATAGAGGATTTGGATTTCCAACTTGATGATGTGAGTCGGAGATTCAATCTCCTTAAGCAAGAGCTTGCCGAGGAGAAGCACACTAATTGTCTCCTCACTCAAAAAATTGAATCTTATGAGCTTGAAAAGGAAAATTCCATTAATGATGCTTGTGCTACTAACTCTACTTGTTGTGAAGCATCTACCCTAAAGGAGAACGTTGAGCTAAGGGCTCAACTTGAGTTGCTAACTAGCAAGTATAGGAAATTGGAAGAAAGTCATGAAAAGCTCTCGGGCTGTCACAATGATCTTCTAATCTCCCATGATGGGCTAAAGTTAGCTTGTGAGGAAAGTATTACCAAGGTAACATCTTGTGAGCCTCTTTTGGACATTAGCACAACTTCTACTCAAAATGCTATTTTGCCATGTGCTGGTCCTAGTAATCCATCTAGCCATACTATTGATAAACCTTGTGTTGGATTAATTGCTTTGACTTGTTGCTCTAACAATGAAGCTTATACTTCCTCTAGTACTTGTATTTCTACTAACCATGTAGAGGAAATCAAAGAGCTCAAGGCCCAAGTCACTTCTTTGAGGAATGACTTGGAAAAGAGTCTCGAAGGGAAATCCACACTCGATAATGTCTTAAGTGTGCAAAAATCCCCTAATGATAAAAGTGGACTTGGATTCAACTCCAATAATAAGAACAAGTCCAATATAAACAAAAAGAAGGGCCAAAACGAAGTAAAGAATTCGGCCAAGATTATTCGCTTCAAGTGCAAGGTTGAAGGACATCATGTAAGATCTTGTCCATTGAAGAAAAAACACTTGAGTGATAAGCAACAAGGGAAGCGGCCACAAGATCATGTTCAAGCCCAAGTTGAAGTGAGGCCACTTCCAAATAAGAATCAAGATAATGCTCCCCAAGCCAAGAAATCAACAAAGAAGAGAAAGGGGAGCACTTGTTGCTACATATGTCGTGTGAAGGGGCACTTTGCCTCTTCATGTTCAAACGGTACCTTATCTAACCCTATCATTGTTGATGATGATTATTCTCTTAGGAAGGATAAGGATGGCAATGTGTTTGCCAAGTTTGTTGGAACTCAAAGTGGTGTCAAGAAAAGAACCATTTGGGTTGCCAAGCCTATTGTGACTAACCTCTTAGGACCCAACTTGGTTGGGGACCAACTATCTCAAACTTGATCAATAGGTGTTTATGGAGGGCATTGGAGACTTGGCTAACTCATGAAGAATTAAGGGATCTTCATATGTTATATTTGATCAAGCTAAGTCCTTTGGATTATTATTTCCCTATCTTATATCCAATGTGCCTCTTTGCGGTAACTTGTACTTAACTCATTTATATTGTAAGTTACTTGCCCCTTTACATGTTTTGGTTTTGTACCAAGTATGTGTTTGTATTTGGTGTGCCTCATGCTTGATTATTTTGTGTATTCAAGTATGTCTAGGTGTTTGGCACATCATTTACTCGTGTGTTTTATTTTGAGCCTATAATGCATCTTGATGATATCTTATTTGGCTCTTTTTGAGTGGTTAATGGAACATCCCATTTTGGGGGAGTAATATGCCTTGTGCATCTCTCAAACCTTAAAATGTGTGTATGTGAGTACTACCCCTTAGTATTGATATTGCAAGCTTATCTACTCACTATGTGGTGTGCCATACTCATGAGAAATTCAAATTCTAAATGTCTATTAATTCTCTCTAGTTGAGGTTGATTTGCCTCTTATTAATAAAAAAATGAATATCACATTATGGGGGAGTAATATGCTTATTTTGCATATCATAATCCTAGGAAATGTGAACATATGAGGTAGTGCCACTTAGAGTTGATATTGTTGATTATCTTGTTTCTAGGTGGCATGTTGGCTCAAACAAGGTCCTATTTTTTTTAGAAGATTTTATTGCTCGTCTTTTGGTCTTTGTTTGAGTAAGAAATTCTTGGTGCGGTCTTCCTCAAATACATATCTCTATATCTTATTTGGAATACCATTTGCTTCAAGTTATTCTAATCATTGCTTTGCATGATTTGTGACTAGTTGAAGCTATCAAGAATCTCTATCATTGCATAGTGCTTATCTTTATATTCATATCCTATGCTTTTTATTGTGAAGATTTATCTTTAATATTCGTGCAATATACCACCGGAAATCTATTCCAATACACCCATTGTCTTTGACAATTGATATACTTGTGTGTGGTAGCATTTGTGGATCATCTTCACTTTGGAGTTAACCTCTTATTGCCTTATTTTATTTCCAAAACTTTGGTGTGGCTCCCATTGTCTTCCTTGGCTTTTGAACATATCTTTGATGATGTTTTTGATTATTATCAAATGTGTTTTAGTGGAAGACAAACCTTTTCTTCTCAGAACCTTGTGCCATTGTGAAAAGTGTTAAGGGTTTGGTTTATTTGTTGAAACCTTTCTCTTTTGGGAGTTTGTTATCTCATTCTTTATTCTCTATTTTATTTTCTTGAATGAGATAAATCTTTGAGCATTTGTGTTATTATTTCATCTTTCATTCTTAATAGTTTTTGCTCGGTTCATTTGTTGAACGTTGTTGAACAAATCTTGTGTTGATTTGATTCTTTGATATAGTTTGGACAACAAATGTGTTTTGTCACACCTTGTATGCCTTCTTGAATATTTTTGGCGATTTGTCCAAAGTATATCTTCGTTGGATCTTGAAATTCTCGCGCATGCATGTTTAATAAATGTATATCTTATGTTATATTTTGCTTTCTTTGATCCAATATATAGGGTATACTCCATAAAATCCTTAAACGGCTAAGATGTGCATGAAATTAAAATTTCATCTCTAAATATGCACATATTTTTATGGAGTGTATCCTATGTGTTGTGGTTATTCTAACCACTTTGGACCCAATAAGTTTGGGGACCAAGATGTACTTGAATGTTGTTTTAGGTACATTGAAGATGCAATGGATGCTTGTCTCGTCTATAAATAAAGTTGTCACCACATGATAATTTGAGCCAAGCTAGGATGATCTAAAAATTCTTATCTACTACATCATAACATTGCTATCTCGGTAACAAGTATCTTATTCATGCATACTATTCTTCCATCCAATCTCTTGTTGGTTGCATCTTGGCATGAATTTATTTGTTTGTAAATGTTCGATTCTTGCAATTATCTTTGAAAGACTTTTGTATCCTTATTGCTTATGTGAGTAATTTGAGATGATGCATATAATGGGGAGTATATAAAATCATGTTCATGATTCACCAATTCCAAATATGCCTTCTAGCAATTTATTGCATATCAACTCCTCAAGGTACTCTCATGTGCAATATTGTTAAAATTGCATTGAATCATTTGTTTTGATACTTGTTGCCTTTCTCAAAGTATCCCAACTAGCATTAGTTCCCTTAGTGTTAGTTGTGATGGTTTTGAGATTTTTTTTGTTTTTATTTGGTGAAGTTCATTGATATACCATAAGATAAAATAGAGCCATGGGCTATATATGCACTTAAGAAAAATATCTTTTTTGGAATATCTTATGACTTCCACTTGGATATCATGTATTCTTTTTATTAACCTCTTATGTGTGGATGTTTCTTTGTGGATTATTCTCATGTTTTCCCCTTAGAAACTTATATACACGAGAGTGTTAATCTCTCGCCTTGATATGCTCGCTCTTTTCTGACCATCACTCTTATCCTCTTGATTTTTAATGGTTTTGGTAAGGTCTTGATTTGTGAGTGCTTGGATTAATTTTATTGCATATTCACACACTCATATATCATATTTGGTTTCTTTTGGACTTAAGCTTGTCTTGACAAGTGTATTGGTTTACATCTAATCCTTGTATCTTGGTTGTGTTCTAAATAATATAGAGGGAGTGAGGATTCCATGTTTGTGCATATTGTATTCAAATGAAACAACTAATTTATGCACGAACCTTGGGGAGCTTCCTTATTTCACTAAGGGCACTATTTGTCCATTTGATTATTTGGATCTTTTGATTGCTTGCTTCATCCGTTGAAGTTCCTTCACCTTGTTATCCTTTTAGCAATCCTTGATCCTCCATATAGTTCGATTTCCTCCAAGTGTTCGTCATTGGATATGTGCATGTGATTTCACTCATATTACGAGTAATGCACACCTTGTGTAGGAACTCATACTATATTGTCCTTCTAACCTTGTTATCCATTTTGGCACTTGTTGTCAATGGGGGAGAAGTTTAGAGGGTTTTAAGGGAAATGGTTTTCTACTTAAGATTGGTTTGTTCTTAAGTGTTTGCCTTCCATGCATTTCATCTTTATTATGTTTTGCATTGTTGTATATATAGTGGAAACTCTCCCAAAGGTTATGCTTGACAATGTATGCAATGAAATTCAAGATCATCACACGTGCATATATTGTGGGGGAGTTTTCTCTATATATGTTGATTCTACTCATATCTCCTGCATTAGTTGTAGTTTATGTGAGTAGAATCGGTTTTGATATGGGCTAGTATCTTTGTGTTACTTAACCATATCAAATACAACCTCTGGTATACAACTTATTCTTGGATAAGCTGCGTACTTGTTTCTAATGTTCATTATATAAACCCTCTTGTTGTGATTGTCATCAATTACCAAAATGGGGGAGATTGAAAGGGTAATTGCCCCTATGTGTAGTTTTGGTGATTAATGACAATCCCTATGGACTAATGTTTTCACTGAGTTTTATATGAAGGTATATTTCATAGGTCATGCTTGTATTCCATGTGTTGGATTCAAGTATGGATGCCATGAAGATAAAGATATACCTTGAGTATTGGCATCAAAATCATCGAGTTGAAGAGAAGAATATGATATGATCAAGATCTTGAGAGTGTGATCTCAATAGAAGAATTCAAGATATGGCTCTAAGTCAGTGTCATGATAGCCTCATTAGTTGAGCTATGGTTGACTAAGATTTAGAGAATGTAATCAAATGAAGAGTTCCTTATGTACCTCAAGATATTAAGATGGAGCACGAGAAGATACTTGGTTGACCAATACAAAGAGTGAAGAGTGATTTCAAGTTGGTCAACACATGAAGCATAAAGAATGTACCACATGGTCTTGTGGTATGGTAAGCCTTGTCAATTATGCATCATGAACTAACCCATTATATATTTGCCTTTGTGTTTTCTATATGGGACAGGTATCTTTCCATGGGCATGCTTCAAAATGAAGATATTATATAGACCATGAGAGTATGACATCAAGTGGTGATCGTCATCAAGGTTGAGAAGGGCAAGTTCAAGATAAGCATCTCGAGAAGATCATTTGCTTGAAGCTTGCCGTCCATATTGGTGATAATAGACATGTGAATACATGTATTAATGAAGCTATCCCGTAGTGGTGTATGGGGAGCAAATTAGGAGTCTTCACGAAGCAACAATGATCAAGTGTTACATTCAGGCTTGGGTGGAGCTTGAAGCGTTGTCATCAAGATCAAGCGGGATGCGCAAGGCAAAGGTATGGCCTTGCTAGGTTTTCCTTTTACCGGTCTCAAGGTGGTTGTTGGGAGATCGGGTTATAGGGTAGATATCCGCACTATCAAGAGGGGATTTCGGTTGTGTAACTTGATCACATCGTCATAGGAAGCTCAATCCTTTGCATACTTTGCATCTTCCTATTTTGTTGCTTATTAGTGTTTTTCCATGTGAGGTTCTTGAGCTTGTTTCTAGCTCTTCAACAAGCCCAAGTTTATCGAAAACAGAATTCGTATGCATCTTCTATGGCGTTTTCGAGTTTGAAGGTTTTATTGGTTCTTATTTAGGGAGGCTTCTTACCTTTCTTCATTTGGTTTTATCCTCCTTTGTTGGGCTATGATGTTTCTCTACACAATCTTGTAGAGCTTGTTGTCCTCGTCAAAACAAGCCCAAGATCATCGAAATTGGAGTCCGGATGCAAAAGTTATTGCGTTTTTCGTGAAGCCTGTTTCATCCTGGTTGTGGATTCGGTTCAACCGGCTCCCAGACCGGGTGGTCCGGTGCCAGGACCGGAAAACCGGATCTGAAACCGGGATTTTTGGTTTTTCTATACTGAGTCTATCCGAGACTGTGTACTGACCCTAATTCCGGTTTTAAGTTCGGTTTTCTGGTCCAGGAATCGGACCGTCCGGTTCTGGAGTCGGTCCAACCGAACTTTCAACCGAGTTCGCACAGATTTCTTCCAACGGCCATATTTGCTTTCCACTATAAAAGGGGGTTCTTCCCCCAACGTTTCAGTGTGTTCTTGACCACGAAATTGACCTCCATTGTTGAACCTCTTGAGCTTGCTTCCTCCCCCTTCCCTCCTATGATTCTTGCATCTTTTTGAGGGATTTGGAAGAGGAGATCTAGATCTACAATCCCCACCAACCAATTCCTCCTCTAAGTGAGGGGAACCCATTGGATCTAGATCCTGGAGTCATTTGTTGACTTCCACCATTGTTCTTCCTCTCTAATTCCTCCCTAGCACTTGTTGCTTTGATGGGATTTGAGAGTGAAGGATTTGAGCACCCTTGGTGTTCTTGATTTGCATTCTTGCGTAAGTGTTGAGCTCTCCATTACGATTTGTTCAAGTGAGAGACCGTGAGCTTGTTACTCTTGGAGGGTGACCTCCTAGTTGGCTTGGCGGTTGGTGCCGCGGTGTTCTCTTTGTGGAAGATTGTGAAGAGACCCGGGCTTCTCCTTCGTGGAGCTTGTGAAGTGGTTGTGGAGCTTGCCATCTCGGGAGTGGAGGAAAATCTAGCCATAAGGAAAGGGCCTATTCCTTCGTGGGATAGATTCGGAGAAGAAGGTGAGCCTTTGTGGCGCGTGAGGAATCCTTCGTGGAACCTCACACCTCTCCAACGTGACGTAGCCCCCTTCCCAAAGGTGGTGAACAAGGGAATACATCTTCGTCTCCGTGTTCCTCGATTATCTCTATATCCGAGCTTACTTTCCTTGTGATATCCATCGAGCTTGAAGTACTTATATCTTGCTTATCACTTGTGGTATATTTATCTTGTGCTATCTTGATTAGCTTAATTTGTTGTTGGTGCACTTAGTTGAGCCTAGTGTATTTAGATTTTGTGCTTGTAAAATAAACGTTAGTTTAATTCCGCATTCTATCAAGCCAAAACTGTAATAGTTTTGAAATTGCCTATTCACCCCCCCTCTAGGCGACATCTCTATCCTTTCACACACTCGCATTGTGCTTGGCTGCACACACATCATACATCATACAGATCTATGGCACCCCCATAAACTCAGCGTGTACCTCCATGTCGAGGAACTGTCGCTTGAATCTGCCCTTGGACATCTTGGCCTGGTTATCTGTAACACCCTCAGAATCGGCCCTATGCAAGTTTTAGTGAAACCCGCCAAACCCGCATAGAAACGATTCAAAGGTGCCCACCAGGCACTTTCGTGCGGTTGGAAAACGAAGTAATAACATTACACAACAGTCCTCGATGGGACCCAGCGAAATATATATGACTCCTTGAGTCAAGAATACGAATATAATATACAAAGATCCAAATCACCTTGAAAAGCGATAGAGCGTCACTACGGACAAGATGCAAATGGGGCTAAGAGCCTCAAGAATAACCAATGGCGTCCATAACCTGCCGTGCCAAGCGGAAGGGTAACCACTAACGGCGTCGAGCTCAAAACCCTTAAACAAAAGGTGCCGACAAAGGGCAAAGGAAAAGAGGAGCGTCAAGATCTTGAGGCCAAGACGGCGAGGCTAGAATTCGGCGGTCCTCGCCTACAAAGGTATGGTGGACTGAAGCGGCAGCGGCAGCATGCACTGAGCAACCTATAGAGACTCGATACTACTGGCGGCTATCAGAGAGGGGTAAGGAAGGCCTATTCGGATCCAACCTGATACTATCATCAGACAAACCCATCCTGGCGTTTCCCCCTCGAGACCAAACGAGGAAGTCAACCGAGGAACTCACACAGTTGGCAGTTTTACTTATTCAGTTATAGTTGCGGCACTTTACTAGTCAGGTTTGGATAATCATCCTGATAAAGTAAGCAGTGGGCACTTTTAGTTAACCATTCGGTTATAGTGGCAACACTTACTAGTCAGATACAATTAGCATGAGATAAACCCAAAACCCCAGCAGTTGTTGGTACTTTTACTTAGCCATTCCGTTGTAGTGAAGCTGATTACTAGTCAAATCTGATACAAGTCCATTTTATAACAGTAAACTTTAGTTATAGTTGTCTATGATCAAGCACTGTGCTCCAAGTCGTCCATAACCGCGGACACGACTTCTCGAAAAGATTTAACCCTGCAGGGGTGCACCAAAGTATCCACAGGCACTTCGACCCTTTTGCGGATCGGTTAACATACACCCATCGGTATGTCGGCGGGGCCTAAGTCACGACGGCGTTCCCGGACAAAGCAAATGCGTGGGGCCACCACCAAGTCGAACTCCATGAAGTCGGCCGGTCTCCGACGGACTTAGGGTTTGGGTGACGGCTGTGAGCAACGACAAATCCCAAAAGCTGGACTGTCGACACCGCGAAACGTGACCCGATCCTAAACAGTACAGTGTGCTCCTCGCACAATCGTAAATAAAGCAGTAAAGCATGGCATAAGTACAAGATCGTAAATAAAACCTCAAACTAGTTTGTGGCCCCTAGTACAATACTTTGAAATCAGGTAATAATCAATGGGAGGCCCATATCTCCCCACCTGTGGTTAGCGCGCTCGATCTCGGAACAGGTGTCAAGAACTCGGGGTCCTACGGGACACAAGTGGGCGGTCGGAAACCAAATATTACCTATCACCCACCGATGCCTCTTCTTAATTCAATTTTAGTTGTTAAACAGGAATTAAAGCGAACGAAAAGTAAAGCCATGATCATCTCCGACGTTAACATGCGGCAGTTCTCCAACAACTGTGGTACTTGACGACACACAACAACACTTGAGCAAGCGACTACGACGCGTGGGTCCAACTATCTACCAAACAACAGGTAATAGGATGTGTCCAAGGCTATAATGGCTGCAAGGGATATCACGGGTACGAAAACTAGAGCATCGCAACACAGATAGCAAAAGATCAACATGAGGGAATAAATACTAGAAAAATAAGATAGGTAGAAAGGGGGAGATGCTCGCCTGAAAACATTGCCGAAGGTTCAACCGGAGATCGGGGCGAAGCTCACATCAACTCAACGGCCTTATCCGCGAATAAGCAAAACACTAGAATAAACACCGGATGCAATATTTAATACAACGGCAGAAGATCGGCATGATGCATGTATGATGTATGACATGGCAAGGTGCGGTGCAATTAGGCAAGATTAAGTGGAACCGGGGTTCCGACAATTAATTAAATGGTTCAGGTTATTTAACTACCCCGCAAATTAAATGTTGTTTTAACATGGCAAGAGATAGTACCGGGTTCGCTACACCAATTTAAATGAGGCCAATATGAGACTAGATTTGCCCGCATATGGGCCCCATATTAATTATTAGGTGAATCAGCATAAGGCCCCCAAACCACATGATAAGATGCCTGCGAGTATGACAATTTAATATGCAACAAGTTGTTGTTACTTTTATAAAATAGGGCTCGAGAAAAGGGTCACACATTAGAGGGTCTCGACGAACTTGAGGTTCCGGGGTTCGGGGTCGGTCTCAGGGTCAGGGTTCGACGGGATCGTTCTCGGACGGCAGAGTAGATCTTGGCGTTTCCGGATGATCTTGCCGACTCCATGCGAAGGCCTTGTCGCTCTAGATCGGTCTTCGGGGTCTTGGCCTTCGGATCCTTGACGGAGGTCATGGCGTCCGTGAGGCGACCTTGGCGTGTTCGGTCCTCGGGGTTCGGTCTTCGGGGTTCGAAGGGTGTCTTGGCGTCCCATGGAGGCGATCTTGGCGTTAGACGGTAGATCTTGACAATCTTGGCGTTCTTGTCCGAGTTCTCGGGCATCGCATCCGGGAAGGAGAACTTGTCGCATCCGGGGAGATCTCGATTCGGCTTCGGTCGAAGTGTTCAGAAGCAGATCCTGGTGTAGGGACGGTCCTTGTCGGCGGTCCTTCGGGTTCGACATCGGGGTCTTCCGGGTTCCATGTCGGAGTTCTTGGCTGGTCGGTGTCGAAATCAGTTCCGACGCCAACCCGTCTTGGTATTTCCTCTCGGCGATCTACAGATCATTGAATCCTTGAAGAAGCTCTTGACGCCCATCTCTTCACCGATGTACTTCAGGTGGCACCACATCCATACATACACCACATCGAACACACTCACGGTATCTGTATGATGTGGAGAACAGGAGTAGGGCCAGCACGTCAGCTACAGGTCAGGGCCACGCGCAGGCATCAGACAAGGGCCGGAGCAGAGAGGGCCACCGGAGGTGGACGGGGAGGAGGCCGGGGCGAGGGCGAAAAGCGGCGGGGGTCGGGGCAAGGTGGCGAGCGGCGCCGGGGTGAGCGGGCCACGCGGCGAGGCGGAGGTGTCGGCGGGCTCGAGGCGGGCAGTGGCGGGCGGAGCGGAGGCCAGCAGTGCAGCTGGGCGGGCGCCGTGGCTCAGCCTCGGGGAGAGGAAGGCCGGGGCGGGGCGTGCTTGAGGGTCGAGGCGGGGCGGACCATGGCCGGCGCTGGCAGTGCGGAAGGCGAGGCGCGAGGAGGGAAGGCTGGAGCTCGCGCGGAGGTGGGCTCTGGTCTGGCGGAGGCGCAAGGCGGGCGGAGGAGGCGGTCGGCAGCGGGGAGGAATCCGGGAGGCGGAGGGCTCAGGCGGATCTGAAGGTGGAGGCAGGCGTCGGGAGGCAAAGGGCGGAGAGGACGGAGGAGGCTGCATGGGAGGTGGCCTTTGGCCAAGTGAGGGAGGGAGAGGAAGGTTGCGGGGGGGCAGCGTGGGGGAAGGTGAGAGAGAGAGTGGCGGGGCCGGAGGCAGGTGGGACCAGAGAGGTGGGGCCGGGTGGTGGGGTCGGCGGGGGAGTGGGGAGCTGGCTTTGACCAGGGAGGAGGGAGGGGGCTGGTGCGGGCCCAGGGGAGGGGGTCGGGGCCACGGGTCGGTGGGTGGGTGTGGTGTGTCTGGGTGCGTGCGTGTGTGGCTGTGTTTGGGTGGGTGAGGGCAGGGGGTGAGGTGGCAGCTTCTTAGTGGTGGGGGTTTGGGGGAGAGGTGAGGTGGCGCATACTGATTGGGTGGGATGAGGTGGCCGGTGGGTGTGGGTAGATAGGTTGGTAGCTTTAGGATTTAGAGGGGCTGATTAGGTGGACCGATTTTGGTTCTGGGGGTGGTCGTTCGGGTCGGGTCGGCCCGTTCGACTGCCCCCACTAAAATAATTTAATATTTATTCATTTTAAATGCACCGTTTGCAAATCGATAGCAGACAAACAAAATATTCCGGAGACCCGGTTTTGGTTTTGAATAAAGATGGGGCGTTTTAGAAAACAAAACGGGCTTTGCGAAAATAGTTTTAGACAAACAACACATGATGATGACGATGCAATGCACAAATTCAACGCGATTTTCTAGTAGTGGTTTTTGCGGGATGCCACAATTCGACACCACTAACAAGGGATCTCGCCCTCGAGATCCGCCTCATGGTACCGGAAGGAAGGTCGGCGATCTGCATCTTCTCGCTTCGGGTAGATCCTCGCGACACCACTAACAAGAGGTCGTTGTCCGTGATCGTCGAGAGAACACTCCGGAAACAAAAGGTCGAAGGTAGAGGTATCAACAAATAAAGCCACCTCTAACTCCGGTAGAAAGAGAGGACCGATGCATTCTCATCCACTTCAATGTACAAAAGCGAATAGAAGGGGTAGTCGGCATGGGGGCCAATCCATCACGCACCCAAACTATTACTCCGCACAATCAGTGATAAAGCATGCAACCATTCTCGGAATCAGACTGAAGATCTCGACAAGCGAGGTTCGGAAACCAAGGAGTGATGGAGACGCTGCATCGGATCCGGCGTAGATGATGTCGTCGCGTTGGAAAACTCCGGAAGGCACAAACAAGGAACAAAGAATGGTACCACAGCAGACGGATTCATCAGACAGCTTGAACACCGGATGGTAGAACACCGTTATCAGAGGAGGAAGCGAAACCCTGAAGGTACGACGGAAACCCCAACACGAGAATTCCTGGACTCGAAGAAAAGGGACGAGAGCGGATTCAAAACACGTAGAGGTAAGAGGAGAACATCAGAGGGGTAAGGAGTAAAATCAGACCTAATCAGAACTATTCAACCGATTTTGAGAAATAGTTTTGACACTCTACTTCGGCCGTTAGCTAGGTTATCCTGATTTGGACTTGTGGGGTATCGCAACTGCTGAGCTCTGATACCACTCTGTAACACCCTCAGAATCGGCCCTATGCAAGTTTTAGCGAAACCCGCCAAACCCGCATAGAAACGATTCAAAGGTGCCCACCAGGCACTTTCGTGCGGTTGGAAAACGAAGTAATAACATTACACAACAGTCCTCGATGGGACCCATGAGCGAAATATATAACAACTCCTTGAGTCAAGAATACGATATAATATACAAAGATCCAAATCACCTTGAAAGCGATAGAGCGTCCGACTACGGACAAGATGCAAATGGGGCTAAGAGCCCCAAGAATAACCAATGGCATCCATAACCTCGCCGAGGCCGGAAGGGTAACCACGCTAACGGCGAGCTCAAAACCTGCTTAAACAAAAGGGGTGCCGACAAAGGGCAAAGGAAAAAGAGGCGTCATCACGAGGCGATGCAGCGGCTAGAATTCGGTCCTCGCCTACAAAGGTATGGTGGATCAAGCGGCAAAGATGCAATCGAGCAACCTATAGAGACTCGATACTCTGGCGGCTATCGAGAGGGGTAAGGAAGGCCTATTCGGATCCAACCTGATACTATCATCAGACAAACCCATCCTGGCGTTTCCCCCTCGAGACCAAACGAGGAAGTCAACCGAGGAACTCACACAGTTGGCAGTTTTACTTATTCAGTTATAGTTGCGGCACTTTACTAGTCAGGTTTGGATAATCATCCTGATAAAGTAGCGATGGGCACTTTTAGTTAACCATTCGGTTATAGTGGCAACACTTACTAGTCAGATACAATTAGCATGAGATAAACCCAAAACCCCAGCAGTTGTTGGTACTTTTACTTAGCCATTCCGTTGTAGTGGAGCTGATTACTAGTCAAATCGGATACAAGTCCATTTTATAACAGTAAACTTTAGTTATAGTTGTCTATGATCAAGCACTGTGCTCCAAGTCGTCCATAACCGCGGACACGGCTTCTCGAAAAGATTTAACCCTGCAGGGGTGCACCAAAGTATCCACAGGCACTTCGACCCTTTTGCCGGATCGGTTAACATACACCCATCGGTATGTCGGCGGGGCCTAAGTCACGACGTTCCCGCACTAAAGCAAGTGCGTGGGGCCACCCCACCAAGTCGAAGTCGGCCGGTCTCGAGACGGACTTAGGGTTTGGGTAGGCATGTGAGCGAACGACAAATCCCAAAACTGGGCCGCCGACACATGAACGTGACCCGATCCTAACAAGATGTGCTCCTCGCACAATCGTAAATAAAGCGATAAAGCATGGCATAAGTACATGATCGTAAATAAAACCTCAAACTAGTTTGTGGCCCCAGACAATACTTTGAAATCGGTAATAATCAATGGGGCCCATATCTCCCCACCGTGGTTAGCGCTCGATCTCGGAGCAGTGTCAAGAACTCGGGGTCCTACGGACACAAGTGGGATCGGAAACCAAATATTACCTATCACCCACCGATGCCTCTTCTTAATTCAATTTTAGTTGTTAAACAGAATTAAAGCGAAAAGTAAAGCCATGATCATCTCCGACGTTAACATGCGGCAGTTCTCCAACAACTGTGGTACTTGACGACACACAACAACACTTGAGCAAGCGACTACGACGCGTGGGTCCAACTATCTACCAAACAACAGGTAATAGGATGTGTCCAAGGCTATATATGGCTGCAAGGGATATCACGGGTACGAAAACTAGAGCATCGCAACACAGATAGCAAAAGATCAACAGGAGGGAATAAATACTAGAAAAATAAGATAGGTAGAAAGGGGGAGATGCTCGCCTGAAAACATTGCCGAAGGTTCAACCGGAGATCGGGGCGAAGCTCACATCAACTCAACGGCCTTATCCGCGAAGAAGCAACTAGAATAAACACCGGATGCAATATTTAATACAACGGCAGAAGATCGGCATGATGCATGTATGATGTATGACATGGCAAGGTGCGGTGCAATTAGGCAAGATTAAGTGGAACCGGGGTTCCGACAATTAATTAAATGGTTTAGGTTATTTAACTACCCCACAAATTAAATGTTGTTTTAACATGGCAAGAGATAGTACCGGGTTCGCTACACCAATTTAAATGAGGCCAATATGAGACTAGATTTGCCCGCATATGGGCCCCATATTAATTATTAGGTGAATCGGCATAAGGCCCCCAAACCACATGATAAGATGCCTGCGAGTATGACAATTTAATATGCAACAAGTTGTTACTTTTATAAAATAGGGCTCGAGAAAAGGGTCACACATTAGAGGGTCTCGACGAACTTGAGGTTCCGGGGTTCGGGGTCGGTCTCAGGGTCAGGGTTCGACGGGATCGTTCTCGGACGGCAGAGTAGATCTTGGCGTTTCCGGATGATCTTGCCGACTCCATGCGAAGGCCTTGTCGCTCTAGATTGGTCTTCGGGGTCTCGGCCTTCGGATCCTTGACGGAGGTCATGGCGTCCGTGAGGCGACCTTGGCGCATTCGGTCCTCGGGGTTCGGTCTTCGGGGTTCGACGGGTGTCTTGGCGTCCCATGGAGGCGATCTTGGCGTTAGACGGTAGATCTTGACAATCTTGGCGTTCTTGTCCGAGTTCTCGGGCATCGCATCCGGGAAGGAGAACTTGTCGCATCCGGGGAGATCTCGATTCAGCTTCGGTCGAAGTGTTCAGCAGCAGATCCTGGTGTAGGGACGGTCCTTGTCGGCGGTCCTTCGGGTTCGACATCGGGGTCTTCCGGGTTCCATGTCGGAGTTCTTGGCTGGTCGGTGTCGAAATCAGTTCCGACGCCAACCCGTCTTGGTATTTCCTCTCGGCGATCTACAAATCATTGAATCCTTGAAGAAGCTCTTGACGCCCATCTCTTCACCGATGTACTTCAGGTGGCACCACATCCATACATACACCACATCGAACACACTCACGGTATCTGTATGATGTGGAGAACAGGAGTAGGGCCAGCACGTCACCATGGTCGTGGCCGCGAGCATCGGACAAGGGCGGGCAGAGGGCACCCGGAGGTGGACGGGGAGGAGGCCGGGGCGAGGGCGAAAATCGGCGGGGGTCGGGGCAAGGTGGCGCCAGGGGTGAGCGGGCTGGCGAGGCGGAGGTGTCGGCGGCTCGAGGCGACGGCAGTGGCGGGCGGAGGAGACCGGACAGGCGGGCGGCCGTGGCGCTCGGCCTCGGGAGAGGAAGGCGGGGCCGGGGCGTGCTTGAGGGTCGAGGCGGGGTGGACCATGGCCATGGTCGTGTGGCAGCAAGGCCGCTGGAGGCGCGAGGAGGAGGGAAGGCTGGAGCTCGCGGTGGAGGTAGGCTCTGGGGCGGCGGAGGCGCAAGGCGGGCGAAGGAGGCGGTCGGCAGCGGGGAGGAATCAAGAGGCGGAGGGGGCTCGCCGGCAGATGCAGAGGGTGGAGGGAAGGCGACGGCGTCGAGGAGAGGCAGGTGCGGGGCGAGAGGACGCGGAGGAGGAAGTCTGGGCGGAGGGCGCGCATGGAGGGCTGGCAGTGCAGCGGGGCGGAGGGAGGAGAGGAAGGTTGAGGGGGACGAGCGTGGGGGGAAGGTGAGAGAGGGAGGGCGGGGCCGGGCGGGTGGGACCAGAGAGGTGGGGCGGGTGGTGGGGTCATGGGGAGGGACCGGCTTTGACCAGGGAGGAGGGGTGCGGGCCCGTGGGAGGTCGGGGCCACGGGTCGGTGGGTGGGTGTGGTGTGCAGGTGCGTGCGTGTGTGGCTGTGTTTGGGTGGGTGAGGGCAGGGGGTGAGGTGGCAGCTTCTTAGTGGTGGGGGTTTGGGGGTGAGGTGAGGTGGCGCATACTGATTGGGTGGGATGAGGTGGCCGGTGGGTGTGGGTAGATAGGTTGGTAGCTTTAGGATTTAGAGGGGCTGATTAGGTGGACCGATTTTGGTTCTGGGGGTGGTCGTTCTGGTCGGGTCGGCCCGTTCGACTGCCCCCACTAAAATAATTTAATATTTATTCATTTTAAATGCACCATTTGCAAATCGATAGCAGACAAACAAAATATTCCGGAGACCCGGTTTTGGTTTTGAATAAAGATGGGGCGTTTTAGAAAACAAAACGGGCTTTGAGAAAATAGTTTTAGACAAACAACACATGATGATGACGATGCAATGCACAAATTCAACGCGATTTTCTAGTAGTGGTTTTTACGGGATGCCACATTATCGAGGCACGATCGTTCGGGATGACGCCGTCAAGGAAGGTGGCGAGGTGTAGGTAGTTCTGGTGCTCCGTGAGCTTGGGATGCATTATAGGCATAGATACGTGTGATGTCAATGTTGCTAGCGACTTGGAGGTGAACTTGAGGTCGATCTATGCCATCAGCTTCAGTTTTGCCATGGTGCTTCCAATCTAGGGTTTCAGATGGACTTCCTGTGAGAGATCGAGGTATGAGGATCGGTTTTAAAAAATACACAAAGATATTTATCCCCGCATCAAGCTTATACGTGGAAAGGGCTAGTGCTGTTGACCCCTCTGTGTCCACGTATAGGCCTCTTGAGTCATACGTGAGTTTCGCGCGCCGTCGCTCTCTTCCGGTTGCACGTGCTGACTTTTCTTCGTCCGTCACACGTGAGAGGGGGTGTTGAAGTGTATAAGTGGATTGCACTAGCCCTTTCCATCATTTCGGACTTTTGGTTGCGTTGGCTAGTGCATGAAGCTTGACATGGTATCAGAGCCTAAGGTCGAGAGCGACGGCGCGCGAAACTCACGTATGACTCAAGAGGCCTATATGTGGAGGGTTCAACAGCAATTTTAGGATAAATTGCGAAAGCCAGGATTCGAACTCGAGACCTTAGGCTCTAATACCATGTCAAGCTTCATGCACTAGACAACGCAACCAAAAGTCCGAACTGATCGAAAGGGCTAGTGCAATCCACTTATACACTTCAACAAAGGTATGGGGATCGGTTTTAAAAAATACACAAAGAGATTTATCCCCGCATCTTGCATGTAGAATATTGGTGTTGACGTTCTAGGATGAGCGCGGCATATAAAGCCTCTTTGTCGAACTTGTAGATGCCCTGCAGCTACGCTAGGGTTTGTTTGAGATATTCCCTAAAGGCAAATAATAAATATGTTCTTTATTGTCATATCTCAATTATTTATAGTAAGTTTTATGCCATGCTATAACTATATTAAGCGGAAATATTAGTACACGTGTGATATGTAAACATACCAAGTTCCTAGTAGCCTCTATTCAACTAGCCCATTGGTCAACCAATGATCAAGGTTTCATGATCATGGAAATTTATGTCAATTGACAATGGGATCATGTCATCAGGTGAATGATATGATGGAAACACACCCAACTTAAGTATTGCAATGAGATCTAGTTACAAAATTCAACATTGCGGTAACTAGGAAAACATAGTAACCTAATAATTTGACCATGAGATCATTTCTAATCAGTACCACCAGAGGGAGCTTTGACTGCATTAACTGCTACAACCATAATATGGTGATCATAAAGGTGTGTCTCTCAGGTATCCCGAAGGAATAGGTTAAGGCATATGCATCAAGATTAAGATCTCACGTATCCCGAAGGAATAAGTTGAGGCATATGCATCAAGATTAAGATTTGTCGATCTGCGTGACAAATAGATACTCTAGGCTCACTTGGTGAGATTACATCTACGAAGCTTGCAAGCACGTGACTAGGTCACGAGAATATAATATCACGGGAATGAGTAAATGTGCTTGTCGGTAACAAGATTGAACTAGATATAGAAATACCGAAGATCAGATCTTGGAAAAACTAAGTATCGTGTAGCAAAGGGAATATGACTCGATGTTTAAGGTTCAAACGATAAAGTTAATCCGTAAAATGTGTAGAGACCATCACGGGTTTCTAGATTCCGTTGTTGGTTATTGATCGAATATGTGTCTCGATCGTGTGTGCGCATTCCCGAAATGTAGGGTGACACGCTAAAGGGTATACGATTCTTAGGGATTGATTCAAGACGTTAGAGAAATGAGAGAGAACTCCAAAATTATTCTAGAGAGATGTCCGAAAAGTTCCGGATTAAATGAATTGTTCAGAAACTTAAATAATTTCATTTCATATTTAATTAAAAGAATTAAATATTACAATATAGGCTAACCCCTAATGGGCCACCACTTGAGCTTCCCACTAGGAGGGCGCCCACACCCCAAAGGATGGTTGGCGGCCAACGAGTGGGCACGCGATAATGAGGTGGCGCCCTAGGGATGGCCTCCTAGGGGAGGCGCACCCCAGGTGGAGGCGGCCCCTAGATGGAACCTCCCCCTCCTCGTAGGCCTATATAAAGGGGAGGAGACCCCTCTCCTCATTCATCCCCTTGCCTCCCCTCTCTCTTCCCCTCATGTATGGTTCCAAAATATTGGGATGTGCATATAGGGTTTGAGATCTCCATCATACACACACCGACGTGCTGCTGGATCCTCGGTTCGGGTCTTTTATTCCACTGCTTCAGTGGACCGGAGCTCGGGGGACTTTGTCTACATCGAACACGTGTAGAACTATGGAGGTGCTATCGGTTGTAGCACTCATTGTTTTGTACGATTACACGGCCTTGAGGTCGGCATCGCCGTACATCTACATCATCAACGTTCATTGGAATGTCAAAAGTTTTTCGGTCTTCAAAGGTATGAATACCGAATCACTCTGTTACCTTATATCTGCATAGTATCGATCTTGGCTATATCGTTCTCATCGTTAGGAATTTTTTGTTTTCTACTACGAAACTCTATAGGATTTTCAATGGGATTGACTTGATTTAGTTCCATGACTATATAAATGTGAGGAAGGAGGCAATAATAAAGAAGATTAATTGCTTGCCACTCTCTTGGGAATTTGCGTCCAAGAGGTGCTCGACGATATGAAATGTTGGGATGCCTATGCACGCCGCGTAGTTATCTGCTTCATGCTTTTCCTTGCCATTTGCAGAGGGAGACAGGCCAACATCTCCAAGTCCAAATCATATTTGCACTTTTTTTCACTCCCTTCGTTTCAAAATAGATGTCTTAGATCTTTTAAAATTTAAATGAATCTATATATTAAATAGTGTCTAGATTAATACAAATTTAAGACATCTATTTTAAGACGAAGAGAGTATACTGTTTGCGTAATTGCAAAAATAGTGATCAAACGCTTGATAAATGTCTTATATTAGGGACGAAGGAAGTGGATGTTAGTTACTACTTCCTTCGTCTCAAAATAAGTAACGTGAATTTGTCTAGATTCGTATGTATCTAGATATATTTTAGTAAATAGATATATGCGAATTTAGACAAATTAAAGTCACTTATTTTAAGACGGAGAGAGTACAAATATTTTATCTAGACTATACTCTATAAAGATTTATCAGTTATTAATTTAACATCTCGTCTATAAAATAAAACTAATTAAGACTTGATTCTTTAATCAGTCAAAAGGAAAGGAAAGGAAAATTCAAAAGTCTAATTCTAACGTTTTCTTTTAACTTTCACGAACCCATGATTTTTACTTCCATTTGATTTTTCTTCTAGGATCGAGCAAGAACAATAATATAGTCGGCAACCGGCTATATGCTTGTGCCATATCATATATAGCCATTATAAATATGCATTAGTACAACATATAGCTATAGTTTAGGCTATATATAATAGTTAAACATTTAATTTTTGTATGGCATGCAAGACTCACTCTATTATAATGGCCCACCTTGTCGGCTGCATGCGGGCTATAGCTTTTTATTTCTTGTGCTACAGCCGGCTGTAGATGAAGAGTCCGCTTCCTTCTCGTTCCTCATTTCTCTCTCCTCCATCTAGACTTTTGCTGACGTGGAATAGATTATAGCCAGCTAGCTAAAACTTATTGTACTTGCTCTTATACAAATATAGTACTTTCTCCGATCCAAATTAATTACCGATAAATCGGATGTATCTAGCACTAAAATATTTGTGTATAAATTAATATGTAGACAACATGAACTCAATGAACTTATTAACCTTCCTTCTTGGGTATCTGTGGTAGGATACAATTTTATTCTCAAATGCTGAATTAAATCACATATATACTTTCTTCCTCACATATAGATTTTTTTTCTCATCAACCAATCTCCGTAGAACATGATTAGAGGGCAGATGCAGACATTGTTTTCTCAGCGATAGTGATACTACACACTACTTGAAAAACCATCTTCGGTTCTACGTGAACAACCCCAGCAGTCCCGGCCTGTCACAGCCCGCGACTAGTGGCAACACTAGTCCCGGGCCGTGAGGCCTCTAACGGCTAGAAACGGCCGTAGTCACTAGTCCCGGGCCGGACCATATCATTAGTCCCGGCCCATATTACGGACCGGGACTAATGACCTGGAGCAGGCCAGCTGGTCTTTTCATGGACTATTAGTCCCGGGTCGTATCACGGCCCGGGACTAGTTGTCCACCACTATATATTCTGCTTCATGTCCTGCTGCTCTAAAGCATATGGTGGCCATTTTTTTCAAAGAAGCAAGAGAGTTCATGCCATTTTTCTCTCAAGATTTGTCAAG
Organism: Avena longiglumis; assembly: GCA_030063025.1. Taxonomy (NCBI): domain Eukaryota; kingdom Viridiplantae; phylum Streptophyta; class Magnoliopsida; order Poales; family Poaceae; genus Avena; species Avena longiglumis. The sequence goes on from CP125974.1 coordinate 560,064,917, forward strand.
ATTTAGTTTGCAACCTCTAAATCCAAAGCTTTAAAAGGTTAGAACTTCATTCTTTCATCTCTTATTGCTACTTTAGCTCTATAATGCTCTATAAGTATAGAGATGTGGATCAATGCATGCATGCTCTAGAAGTAGAAGGATTTTGATATATATGTGTAACAAATTTTGATTAGGCACATAGTTACTAAAAATTGAAATATGTAATTTTAGAGTTTCAGAGCTTAGAATGGAATGAGGTTTTCACTGATAGAACAATAATTAAAAACTCCACATTTATCATATTGATTGTTTTCTCCAATTCACAAATTAGTGCATGTAATTTTTTCAAAATTAATGCTCTAGAAGCTCTCAATATAACTTGTAATAATTTTATCATGTCGTGTAATGGTTTTTGATATACTTTTACTATAATGCAGATGGTCTGGGAATGGATGTATGGTATTGACCGACGCTCTGGCGAGTTCATTAATGGCGTGCATGAATTCATCCGTGTTGCTGAAGCAAACAAGCGCAATGGTTTTATATTCTGTCCATGTAGTGGATGTAGGAATCAGAAGGATTACTCTGACTCAAAATCCTTTCACAGCCACCTGTTGAAGTCCGGCTTCATGCCCAGTTATAATTGTTGGACCAATCACGGAGAGAGAGGGGTTATAATGGAAGACAATGAAGAAGAGGAGAAGGATGACAACTATCATGGTTTCTCTGAGTACGGAGATACTTCCATGGGGATCTTTGAAGGGAGGATGAAGAAGAGACACATGATGAACCTGCGATGATCTTGGTGGGACCATTGCCGATGCGAAGAGATTGTGAAACCGAAAAGGATAGGGAGAAGTTCAATCACATGTTAGAGGATCACAAAAGTTGTTGTACCCAAATTGCGAAAATAGTCTGAAAAGTCAAGCGACTGCTTGGAATTGCTGCGATGGAAGGCTGAGTGTGCTATACCGACTCCTCATTTGAAAAGTTGCTGAAAATGATGAAGAATATGCTTCAAAGATAACGTATTGCCAAGATGCGTCTGAAGCAAAGAAGGTTGTCTGCCCTCTAGGTTTAGAGGTTCAGAAGATACATGCATGCCCTAATGACTGCATCCTCTACCGCGGTGAGGAGTACGAGAATTTGTATGCATGCCTGGTATGCACTTCACTTCGGTATAAGATTAGACGAGATGACCCTAGTGACGTTGAGGGCGAGCCCCCCGGAAGAGGGTTCCTGCCAAGGTGATGTGGTATGCTCCTATAATACCACGGTTGAAACACTTATTCAGAAACAAAGAGCCTGCCAAGTTGTTGCGATGGCATAAAGAGGAACGTAAGTCAGACGGGATGTTGAGACACCCCGCTGATGGGTCGCAATGGAGAAAAATCGATAGAAAGTACCCGGACTTTGCAGATGACGCAATGAGTTTAAGGTTTGGTCTAAGTACAGATGACATGAATCCCTTTGGGGAGCAGAGATCCAATCACAGCACCTGGCCCGTGACTCTATGCATCTATAACCTTCCTCCTTGGTTGTGCATGAAACGGAAGTTCATTATTATGCCAGTGTTGATCCAAGGTCCAAAGCAACCCGGCAACGACATTGATGTGTACCTAAGGCCATTAGTGGAAGAACTTTTACAGTTGTGGCACGAACCCGACATACGCGTGTGGGATGAGCACAAGCATGAAGAATTTAACCTCCGAGCATTGCTTTTCGTAACAATCAATGATTGACCTGCTCTTAGTAACCTTTCAGGACAGTCCAACAAGGGATACAATGCATGCACACACTGTTTAGATGAGACTGAAAGTATATATTTGGAACATTGTAAGAATAATGTGTACAATGAGCATCGTCGATTTCTTTTGTCCAAGCATCCCTTAAGAAAGAAATGCAAGCATTTCAACGGTCTGGCATGTCACCAGACGAAGCCTAAGGAGCATACTGGTGCTGATATATTTGATATGGTCAAAGATTTGGATCAAATGGTAACCTTTGGAAAGGGTCCTGGCGAAAAATCTATTCCGAAGGACGCAGAAGGACACGCACCCATGTGGAAGAGGAAATCTATATTTTGGGAGCTACAATATTGGAAATTCTTAGAGGTCCGCTCTGCAATCGATGTGATGCATGTGACGAAGAATCTTTGCGTGAACCTGCTAGGCTTCTTGGGCGTGTATGGGAAGACAAAAGATACACAGGAAGCACGAAAGGACTATCAACGTATAAAAGACCCAGATGGCCTGCATCTAGAATGGTTTCAAGGTCATGCCAGCTACGCTCTTACCAAACAAGAGAAGGAAATATTTTTTGAATGCCTAAGCAGTATTAAGGTCCTGTCCGGCTTCTCGTCGAATATAAAGGGAATATTAAATATGGCAGAAAAAAGTTCCAAAACCTAAAGTCTCATGACTGCCACGTGATTATGACGCAGATGCTTCTGATTGCATTGAGGGGGCTTCTACCAGATAAAGTTCGAGTACCCATTATGAAACTATGTGCATTTCTCAATGCAATCTCTCAGAAGATAATCAATCCTGAAGATCTACCACGGTTACAGAATGATGTGGTCCAATGTCTTGTCAGTTTTGAGTTGGTGTTCCCACCATCCTACTTCAATATTATGGCCTTTCTTTGGTTCACCTAGTCGAAGAGATTTCCATTCTCGGTCCTGTATTTCTACACAATATGTTTCCCTTTGAGAGGTTCATGGGAATCTTAAAGAAATATGTTCGTAACCGTGCTAGGCCAGAAGGAAGCATCTCCAAGGGCTATGGAACAGAGGAGGTCATTGAATTTTGTGTTGACTTCGTTCCTGACCTTAGGCCGATTGGTCTTCCTCAATCGCGGTATGAGGGGAGACTGAGTGGAAAACATACTCTAGGAAGGAAATCAATAATATGTAGGGACGGACATTCTTACACCGAAGCATATTACACCGTTCTATAGAATTCTATCTTGGCAGCCCCATATATCGAGAAACATAAGAAAATCTTATGCTCCAACAACCCTGGAAAGCATGAATCTTGGATTAGAGATGAACACATGAAGACTTTTGGCGGTTGGTTGCAACATCTCATAAAAAAAGCACTCTTGGAGATCAGCTATACTTGTTGTCTAGGTCACCATCTTCGACTATATCGACTTTCCAAGGGTACGAGATAAATGGGTATACATTTTACACGATAGCCCAAGATAAAAAGAGCACCAACCAAAACAGTGGTGTCCGCTTTGATGCAACAGACAACAATGGGTCAAAGACCACATATTATGGTTACATAGAGGAGATATGGGAACTTGACTATGGACCTACTTTTAAGGTCCCCTTGTTTCGGTGCAAATGGGTCAAGCTGACAGGAGGAGGGGTTGAGGTAGACAAGAAATACGAAATGACATCGTTGTATCTCAACAATCTTGGGTACTTAGATGAACCATTCGTCCTAGCCAATGATGTGGCTCAGGTTTTCTATGTGAAGGACATGTCTACCAAACCTAGAAAAAGAAAAAATAAGAAAAAGAATACATCAGACGATGAGCCAAAGCGCCACATAGTTCTTTCAGGAAAAAGAAACATCACGGGAGTGGAGGACAAGACAGACATGTCAGAAGATTGTGATAAATTTCATGAAATTCCGCCCTTCGCGGTGAAGGATGACCCAAGCATCATGTTAATGAATGAAGTTACTCCATGGATACAGCGGGATCAGAAAGGAACACACACGAAGAAATGATGTGTAATAATTATAACATTTTATGAGTGAAGATGCTCCATGTGTCCATTTTTATAGTGTTGTCTGCAAACAATCTTGAGTGTGTTAGTCCCGTTTTGTGGCTGGACCGGGACTAAAGGGGGGCCTTTAGTCCCGATTCATACTTACCATTAAGATCTGATCTCCAAACGCGTGAGGTCACATATTAGGGAGTGCCTCTATGACCAGTTTCTTGGAGATCTTTGGAGGAGGCCCGCTCACGGCATCTCCCTGAAACTGGCCGTAGTGGTGTCCCTGCTCTCGAAAACCATCTTGCAACTTGTAACTTCTCTAACTAGATCAATACGCCTGGGATCTAACTAATTTAACATATTAGGGAGTGCCTCTATGACCAGTTTCTTGGAGATGCCGGAGGAGGCCCAGGCTCAACGGCATCTCCCTGGCCAGCTGTAGTGGTGTCCCTGCTCTCGAAAACCATCTTGGAGATGCCTCAAACTGGCTGGAGGACTGGACTCACAAGGATGCCTATTTATAGTACAAGCAGCTCGGCATAATGTCAGCACTCACGACATAATGTCGACACTCACCCCTATTATTAGTGCTGACTCATGTTTTGTCCCGGTTGGTGTCTCCAACCAGGACTAAAGGTATTAGTGCTGCCTGGCCCAGTCAGCCGCAATCCCTTCAGTCGCGGTTGGTTTCTCCAACCGGGACTAAAGATGAACCCTCTTTTTATAGGTATTTCCCTCTATTTATAGGCTGCTCGATCCAGCCTGCTCTATTTCCTCTATTTATAGGATGCTCTATTTATAGGCCATCTTCACTATTTATAGGCTGCTCTATTTATAGGTTGCTCTATTTATAGGCCCTTTCCTCTAAATACAACATCTTCATATTTAGGTAACACTCAAGACATTTATTAACATTAAAAACCAGGACAAACCGGGACTAGCTAACACTTGGCGGGAAGCGGTGGGAAATGGCGAGAAATATATTTAGTCCCGGTTTGTGACTACAAACCGGGTCTAAATGGATATTATATTAAGATTCTTTATAAAAGATATGATTTGAATTAGAAAAGAAAATTTACAAATGAAATAATTTATAAATGATGCAAACAGATATATGGATATTATATTAAGATTCTTTATATTTTTCTGATAATAATAGACATATTATTTGTTTTATTTAGATTTTTACAATAAAAGATATGATTTTCCAAAGTTTTATATTTGATTTGAATTAAAAAAAGAAAATTTACAAATGAAATAATTTATAAATGATGCAAACAGATATATGGATATTATATTAAGATTTTTTATATTTTTCTGATAATAATAGACATATTATTTGTTTTATTTGGATTTTTACAATAAAATATATGATTTTCCAAAGTTTTATATTTGATTTGAATTAAAAAAGAAAATTTACAAATGAAATAATTTATAAATGATGCAAACAGATATATGGATATTATATTAAGATTCTTTATACTTTTCTGATAATAATAGACATAATATTTGTTTAATTTGGATTTTTACAATAAAAGATATGATTTTCCAAGGTTTTATATTTGATTTGAATTAAAAAAAGAAAATTTACAAATGAAATAATTTATAAATGATGCAAACAGATATATGGATATTGTATTAAGATTCTTTATATTTTTCTGATAATAATAGACATATTATTTGTTTTATTTGGATTTTTACAATAAAAGATATGATTTTCCAAAGTTTTATATTTGATTTGAATTAAAAAAGAAAATTTACAAATGAAATAATTTATAAATGATGCAAACAGATATATGGATATTATATTAAGATTCTTTATATTTTTCTGATAATAATAGACATATTATTTGTTTTATTTGGATTTTTACAATAAAATATATGATTTTCCAAAGTTTTATATTTGATTTGAATTAAAAAAGAAAATTTAGAAAAAACAATCTAGTCGCGGGTCATGGCTGGACCCGGGACTAGAGGGTGCATGTGTGGCAACGGCTGAAAAAACCCTCTAGTCCGGTCGTGGCTTAACCATGACTTAAAGCGGGTCTTTAGTCACGGGTTAAGCCACGGCCCGGGACTAGAGACCCTTTAGTCACGGGCGGTGGCTTAGCCCGGGACTAAAGGGGGGGTCCGTATATATTCTGCGTGCCAGGAGGTGCTGCCCCAACACTTAGCATTTCTCGACGAAGACAAAATACACACGCATAGACAAAGACGAAGCACATGCAGGGGAGGTCTTGTCGATTCGCCCGCTCACTGTGCTCTCGCGCCTTGTCTCTGCGTCTTGCTGTATACCGGCGTCCGCCCGCCTTGCCGTCACATGCTGCCGCCTGCATCGATCGGTGCTCGAGGGAGGGGTACAGGCGGGTGTTTTTTTTGTAATTATTAGTTAGCTAGGGTTGTTAATTAGAATTATTATTTTTGTTATTAGGATTAGGATTATATTGTTAGCTAGGGTTATTTTAATTATAATTAGCTAGGGTTATTTTTTAATCATTGTTTTGATTATAATTAGCTAGGATTAGGATTATATTGTTAGCTAGGGTTATTTTAATTATAATTAGCTAGAGTTAAGATTAATTATAATTATTTTGTTATAGGTTTTTTCTATAGTTTTTTTATAGTTAGGATTATAATTAGGATTATTAGGTTTTTTCTATAGTTTTTTATAGTTTTTTTATAGTTAGGATTATTATAATTAGGATTATTATAATTAGGATTATTAGGGTTTTTTGTTATAGTTTTTTTCTATAGTTTTTTTATAGCTTTTTTTATATTAGTTTTTTTTTAGTTATTAGGATGATTGTTTTACCATAAGTAATATTAGGGTTATTAATTAGGGTTATTGTTTTTTTGTTTTAGTTATTAAGATTATTGTTTTATCGCAAAACATATTAGGGTTATTGTTTTTTTGTTTTAGTTATTTGGTTTATTGTTTTTTCTAACCTGTTTAACTCTCTTTTTGTTATAGATAATTAAGTCATGGATCCACCCGAAGATCCTGGTCGCATCGGTGAAGGCTTTCTTCAGGGCATGATAAGAGGTGAAATTTCTCTTAATATTACTATCGGCGAAGATATTTTGCTCGAGGAAGAGATATCCTCATATCTGAATCCATCCGGTGATGGACTAGAGGAAAACCTAATGTACCAAGGGGAAGACCGGATGGACGAAGGGCAAACAAATAACAACAATAATGATGGCCCCTCGACAGGATCCGGAGAGGTACATATATATATATATAAAGCCTCGTGTTACCTATATTCATTAACTGATCTAGATATATATTAATCACTCTCTCTTCTTCTTTTATCCCACCGGATCGAAGCAATCGACAGCTCGAACGAAACGAGGGCCGAACAAAAAGTTGGATGGTAATCAGAGGTTCACCATCGAAGAAATAGATGATGATGGTGACCCGATTGCTCGGAAGAAACCAGGATTTTATAAATCAATGCGGGGTGCTTGTTAGGGACAACCTGCCGATCACCATCCAAGAATGGAATCAGTCAAAGAAACCCGGTGAATAATCCAACATCTATGTCACCGATGATGCCAAAGATGACCTTTGGCAGAAGCTCATAGCGCATTTCATACTACCTCCAGAGTATGAAGAATTTGAGGTAGATAATATTACCCCAAGGCCAGGTGGGCTTGAAAATAGAGCGAAAGTCAAGGAGTGGGCTCTGAGCAAGATGGTTGAACTGTACCGGAACCACAAGAAAAGTTTATACGCGAAATATGTCGCGAAAAAGAAAACTCCAGACTTCAAAGGAGTAAACGAGAAGTTGAGAAAATAGTGGACCGATTTTGTACAGTACAAGCAATCTGATAAAGAAAAGGCAAAGTCGGCAAAGAACGTGTTAAATGCTGCCCAAAAGAAATACCATCATAAAATGGGGACAGGTGGCTACAAGAGTGCCGTCCCTAAGTGGGAAACTATGGAGAAGAAAATGAGGGCTAGAGGCGTCACTCCTGGTATAGATGGATGGCCCGAGAGGTCAAAGCACTGGTGGTACGGGCACGGGGGATCGTTAGACCTAGAAACAGGGAAGACATTATTTCATGAAAAAATTCTAAAACCCTCCCAAGACCTTATTCAAGCAATGAACGATGCTCAATTGGGATTGTTCCGTCCCGAGAGAGAGAAAGACGAGCTGACACGCGCCCTAGGGAATCCTGAAAAGGGAGGACGAACACGAGGCAAAGGCGCCGATGTCTCGTGGAAGAAAGGGTTTCCTCAGTACGATGCCAGTTACAGAAGCTGTCAGAGAAAGAAGGACCGGGAGTCAGACCGGATCTCCAGGGTAGAGCAGGACCTAGCTGATCTGAAGAACCTCATGCATGAAATTATCCAAAGGCCGCCGTTGTCAACTCACCCGCGGGCTGATGATCCTGCATTGGATCTTAGCCAGCGGAGAAGCAGCGTGGCTTCCACGGAGGTCTGGGCTGATGATCAAGCACTGTTGGATGATGCACCGGCTCCTCACTACCCCGTGGATGATGTCAGAGAGATGGCACAATGTGAGCTACATCAGCCAATGAACAACCTGTCCTTCAAGGTGGCGATCGACACTGCTTTACCTTGTCTACCTGGAGCACTCCACCATTCACTTCCAATTCCACCAGGCTATGCTCGTGTCACGGTGGATGACATAGTGGAGGATTTTGCGGACCTAGAGATTGAAATCGCAACGCCTAAAGGCCTTACGGAACTAGGAGATGTCAAGCGCAACATCATTCTATGGAATAAGAAGTACATAAAGTTTCCAGGCTCGGTGCCAAGGCCACCGACTCCGAGGAATCCAAGTCCACCCCGCATCGAATATCGTCAACCTCCAAGTCCACCCAACCCGATTATCTCCAACCTCCAAGTCCACCTCGCCCTGCTGACGATCGCCACAGCAGGAGTACATCAACTCGATCTCCGCCTCCTCCTCCGGGCAATACTACTACCTCGTCGAAGAAATGGAAGTTCGACGCTCCCCCGCGCCCCACATCGAAGAAAGGTCAAACGGCGAAGATAGTCGACATCCCGCCGGCTCTTCCAAAGAGACCTCATGACAAGACCGATGAGAAAACTAACGCGGATGTGGCTGCCCAAGTTAAGGTGCATTTTGCACCCAAAAATCCTAAGCCAAAGCCGGTATATGATGATAAAACCAAAAAGTGGGCTAAGTCCTTTCTTGATAAACCATCCCAGATATCGATGAATCTGGAATCAGACTATGACCGGGAGATTATTATGCAAGCACACAAGAAAAAAATCACAAGTGAAAAAAGCGGGAAGCAAGTTGCCTAGCTCGGAGCACAGAAGAATCAACCGGTCGCCCCGCTCAAAGTCATTTCAGACCTCGACAAGGCCTTCAGAGCTGAAATGGATATGGACATGCAAATAATTGTGGCATCCCGCAAAACCACTACTAGAAAATCGCGCTGTTTTTGTGCATTGCATCATCATGACCGCATGCTCATGTCATCATGCCACATTGCATTTGAGCATCGTCGTTATCTTGCATTCGCTTGCATAAAACTATTTGCAGAACAACCTCTTTTTGTTTTCTAAAACGCCCCGTCTTTAATTCAACTCAAACCGGGACTCCGGAATATTTTGTTTTGACCAACTACGTTTTGCAAACGGCCCGTTTAGCACAAATAAAATATTAAATTATTTTAGTGGGGGCAGTCGAACGGGCCGATCCGACCCGAACGACCACCCCCGGAATTAAATCGGTCCACCTAACCAGCCCCTCTAATTCCTAAACCCACCCAACCTAGTCTACCCACCCCTTTGGCCACCTCACCCCGGCCAACCCCGTCGTGCCACCTCATCTTTTTCCCTTCCCAAACCAAACAGCATCTGCCACCTAATCCTACCCTTTCCCCACCCCACTCCCCACTCAAACCGCACCCTCTCTCCTCCCTGGCCCGCCTGGGACCCACACGACCCAACACGCTACCCACACACGCACCCGCGCGCAGCCAGCACGCCACACGCTCCCCCGACCCCACGCAGCCTCTCTCTCCCCTGGCGCGTCCCGCGTTCCCCACCCCGACGCGACCCCGCAGTCCCCTCTCTCCTCTCTTCTTTCTCCTCACCGGCAACCGCTGCCGGCCTCCTCGGCTCAGCCTGCCTCCCCGACCTCGCTCCGCCACCCTCCTCCTCTCCTCTTCCCCTGCGCGCTCCACCGCCCTCTCCCCATCTCGAGCGCCACGCCCACCTTCTCCCGCGGTGGCGCGCCACGGGCGACCAGCTCGGCCCGCGTCCCGGCTGCCGTCCAGGCCGCTCCTCGCCCGGGCCCAACGCGCCGCCAGAGCCCGCCTCGAGCCGTGGCCGCTTCCCTAACGCCACTGCCGCTCGCGCTCCCGCGCGCCGACCCAGAGCCGGGCCGTCGTCCGGTGTCGTGAGCTCTGCGCGGTCTCTTCGGCCTCCCCACCATGTCATTGCCGCCACCTCCGGCTGCCTGGCCCGCTTCGCTTGTTTCGCAGGGCTCCCGTCGAGTAGCCTCGCCGTGGAGCAATCGCCACCCAGACGGCCGCTCGTGTTCTGCCCGCGAAGGAAGCACCTCCCGAGGACACGTGGGTTGAGTCAAGTTCATCTTTGACGCGGAACCCCAAGACCGCCGACAAGACCGACCCGTAACAAGTTCTCCGTTTTCGTCGCCAAGATCTCCGCACGAACAAGACCAACCCGATGCCGGCCACAGATGATCGAGATGACATACTAAGATCTTCGAAAGGGAACGACGAGAACTTCTGCCGGAGTCCAAAACCCCGAAGGACAAACCCGATGGCTCGACATGATCTTCCTCAGGGGACGCCAAGACACCGTCGAACACCGCAGACCGAACGTCGACGCGTCAAGCTCTCCTTCCCGGAACCAGGGACGCCAAGTACTTCCCCGAACGTCAAGTCTGACCCGAACCGCGGACCCGATAAGGTCTTCCCGACGACAAGAACGACAGCAACCAGGGCGAGTCCGATGCCCCGACGCCAGACCAAGTACTTCCTTCCCGGACGCCGAGCTCGCCGAGAACCCGAATGCGACAAGATCTGCCTCGTTGTTCGAGAATGTTCCCATCGATACCGATCCGCCGAACCCTGGACCCTGCGACCGACCCCGAAACCCAGATCCCCAAGATCGTCGAACCCTAATGTGTTCCCTTATCCGAACCCCTATTTTTATAAATGCTAAACATAAAACTTGCTGCATATTAAATTGTCATATTCGCATGCATCTTGTCATGTGGTTTGGGGGCCTTATGCCGATTCACCTCTAATTAAATATGGGGCCCATATGCGGGCAAATCTAGTCTCATATTGGCCTCATTTAAACTTGTGTAGCGAACCGGTGCCCTCTTTTGTCTTGCTAATGCAACATTTAAATTGCGGGGGTTCTAAATAACTTGAACCTTTTAATTAATTGTCGGGACCCCGGTTCCGCTTAATATGACCTAATTGCATCGCACCTTTGCCATGCCATACATCATACATGCATCATGCCGATCTTCTGCCGTCGTATTAAATATTGCATCCGGTGTTTATTCTAGTGTTTTGCTTCTTCGCGGATAAGGCCGTTGAGTTGATGTGAGCTTCGCCCCGATCTTCGGTTGAACCTTCGGCAATGTTTTCAGGCGATCATCTCCCCCTTTCTACCTATCTTACTTTTATAGTGTTTATTCCCTCCTGTTGATCTATTGCTATCTGTGTTGTGATGCTTTAGTTTCCGTACCTGTGATATACCGTGCAGCCCTATATTGCCTTGGACACACCCTATTACCTGTTGTTTGGTAGATAGTTGGACTTGCGCGTCGTAGTCGCTTGCTCTAGTGTTGTTGCGTGTCGTCAAGTGCCACAGTTGTTGATGTATTGCCGCATGTTGATGTTGGAGATGATCATAGTTTTACTTACCGTCCACTTTAATTCCCGTTTAACAACTAAAATTGAAGTAAGCAGAGGCATCGGTGGGTGATAGATAACATTTGGTTTCCGAACGCCCACTTGTGTCCCGTAGGACCCCGAGTACTTGATACCTGTTCCTTGATTTATCACGCTATCCACATCCGGGAGGTATATGGGACCCCCCTGAGCCAGAGCTTGATTCAGTCTTATTTCTTGGGGCCACAAACTAGTTTGAGGTTTTATTTACTATCCTGTACTTATGCCATGCTACTTCTGTATTTACGTTTGTGCGAGGAGCACACTGTACTGTTTAGGATCGTGGCACGATTCCGCGGTGTCGACAAGCCCAGCCACACTTCGGGTTCCCTGCGTTCACAGTCCCCACAACCTTAAGTCCGTCTCGAGCCGGCCGTTGCTATGGTTCTACTTTAAGGGGTGGCCCCCTGAAATATTTCTGAATCATGTGATTGCTCAGTCGTGAAAGCCTCGTTGGGTTTTGATTTGGTTTTTCCGAGGTTGATCGAGCGTGTGTTGCTATTGGTGCACCCCGGCCGGGTAAAACTTTCTGAAAGCCGTGTCCGCGGTTATGGACGACTTGGAGCACAGTATCTCGACCATAGACAAGCATAACTAAAGTTTATTGCTATAAATTTGACTTTATAATGACTAGTAATCAGCTTCACTATAATGGAATGGCTAAATAATACTGCCCACAATTGCTTGTTTGGATTGTCGCTTGCGACCATTATACCTGACTAGTAAGTATGGCAACTACAACGGAATGGCTGATTAAAAGTACCAACAACTGCTGGGTTTTGGGGTTATCTCATGCTAATTGTATCTGACTAGTAAGTGTTGCCACTATAACGGAATGGTTAACTAAAAGTGCCCACTGCTTACTTTATCAGGACGATTATCTAAACCTGACTAGTAAAGTGCCGCAACTATAACTGAATAAGTAAAACTGCCAACTGTGTGAGTTCCTCGGTTGACTTCCTCGTTGGTCTCGAGGGGGAAACGCCAGGATGGGTTTGTTTGATGATAGTATCAGGTTGGATCCGAATAGGTCTTTCTCATCCCTCTCTGATAGTCGCCAGTTGCTTTGAGTCTCCATAGGATGTTTAGTGCATGCTGCCGCTGCCGCTCAGTCCACCATACCTATGTAGGCGAGGACCGCCGAATTCTAGTCTCGCCGTGTCGCCTCGATCGACGCTCCTCTTTTTCCTTTGCCCTTTGTCGGCACCCCTTTTTGTTTAAGCAGGTTTTGAGATCGACGTCGTTAGCAGGGTTACCCTTCCGGCTTGGCCTGGGCAGGGTTATGGACGCCATTGGTTATTCTTCAGGGCTCTTAGCCCCATTTGCATCTTGTCCGTAGTCGGACGCGGCATCATTTTCAAGGTGATTTGGATCTTTGTACCGTATATCTGTATTCTTGGCTCATGGAGTCGTGTTGTATATATATCTGTTCTGTGGGTCCCATCGAGGACTGTTGTGTAATGTTATTACTTCGTTTTCCACCCGCACGAAAGTGCCTGGTGGGCACCTTTGAATCGTTTCTATGAGGGTTTGGCGGGTTTTCGCTAAAACTTGCATAGGTCCGATTCTGAGGGTGTTACAATAATGGACCCCAGAGCCTGTAATAATGCTGCACTAATGGGAATCACTGTATCGCAGGCCAAAGCACTTGGTACCGAAGCAAATATGTCTCTTGGTCAATATTTAGGCTATAAAGATACGCCAGTGGGTCAGATAGTACGACAGTATGTCCAAGGGGAGCCTCTAGTCAGTAATGTGGAGCTCGCGCGTCTATCCACACATATGCGAAATCTGCACGAATGGTATACGTCGCAAGCAGAAAAAAAGCATCAGAAAGATTGGTTTCCGGTGAACGTTAGAAAGGAGCATCACTTCAAACCATACTCGATACAGGTTCAAATGACCGAACTGTTTCAGTTATACAACCAGCGCGCCCTCGACAAATCTATCATTGGTTGCTAATGTCTGTAAGTAATTTATTTCTATAATTAAGTTTGTAGGTCAGCTCGTTCATTGCATTTAATATATTATCCTAACTTTATATCCTTTTGTATGATGATATTATATTCTGCAGAATGAAGATGCTTGAATGCAAAAGAGTTAGAAGATACGACGTTGGGTTCATTGACCCATATATCGTTAATGAATATACGTTAAAGAATCACCCCAAGGACGTGGAGGAAGACCTGTGCAGGTTCTTAACCGAGAATAATTTTGTTAAGGAAATACTATTTTCTTACAACTTCAAGTGAGTGTTTATATCTTGTACATATTTTATTTTTGCTTACTCGATGAGCTATGCATGTATGCTTATGTAAACGTCCATAGATTCCACTGGATCTTGCTAAACATTCAAGTTGACAACTCTCTAGTTGAAGTCCACGACTCATTAAGTTGGGACCAAGAGTAGTGGAGCGACATGAAAGCAATGTTTTATAAGTAATTTCAATCATTATCGCATTATATCGTCCTCTTTCATTCATTTCCTGATATCAAGTAACTAATAATTCCTTTGTTCATTTTATTTGCCGAGCAGGTGTTGGATATGGTTCAGACAGAAAATATCAGGTCCATTCAAAGAGGAGCTAACTTATAAAATGGTGAGGAATTTACAACAGCCACCAAGAACTCATTTATGTGGATACTACGTCTGCGAGTTGACCAGTAAGCGGAGAGTTGACTCACATTATATTTATGATTTGCGGGAGAAACTAGAGCCAGACCAGCGCATAAGAGCAATTCAAGAGGATCTGGCGGGATTTATGATAAAGAAAGTCCTTGATGTACATGGAGAGCATTATGCGGATGACGTGGAACTCGATTTGCCTTAGTGATCTTCATGTAGCTGATATGATATATATATATATATTCATCAATGACCATGTAATTTCAAAACATTTCTTCCTTTTGATATATATATATATATATATATATATATATATATATATATATATATATATATATATATATATATATCATCAATGTATGCTTGCGAGTGATTGATTAATTATATAGATGCATCAACGTGTACTGTGTATGTACTAGCGTAGAATATGTGTACTTAAATTTATGTTTGAAATTATAGTGAAACACAAAACGAAAAAAGAACGAAATGGCAAAAAAAAAAGAAATACATAATTCCCTGCCGCGGTAGAAAACCTTATAGTCCCGGGTGGTGTTACGACCCGGGACCAGAGGGTTTCCGCCCCGCGGCGCTGAAACAGCCACATGACTGTTATCAGTCGCGGGCCGTAGCGAGCCGGGACTAGAGGGAGGCGCGCTGGGGGGTTCTAGTCCCGTTTCCGCAGTTCCGGGCCCAAAACCGGGACTAGAGCCAGTTGCGGCCTGGGACTACAGGCCGTTCCTTTTTCCACCAGTGACAATGGATACTCTCGTAGATGATGTACCAACGGTGAACGGTCTTCCACATGTTAGTGCTGAATCAGCTGACCATTCCATTGTGCAATGTCCCTTCTTATTTAATAGCCAGGAACTTTGCATCTAAAAATGATCCACAACTTGGAGATCTCTGGTGGTCAGACAAGAAGAGGAGAATGGTGCCGGTCTCTACAGAGTGCTATAACCGAGTTTTGCTGTTATACTGTCAACAAAGTGTGCTGTTAACTGAATCTGTGCCGCTGTAACTGAAATCGTGATGTAAAACTGTGAAATTGTCATGTAAAAGTGTGGAAGTGCATTGAGTTGAGTACCTTTATTGTACTAGCAGATTTTGCATTGTGTATAGCAGATTGCGTGCATGTATTCGTGTGTATATTGGCAAACTTAGTGTTACCTTCCCACGCCTATTCAACGGAGAAGACGAGTAGTACTAGTCCATGGACCGGGCCTTACTCTCTCTTTCCTTTTCTCTCTTTGACCTCTCCTTTGGGAAGGCATACACCGGCAATGGCATACGCGGTTACACGCACCGTCGGTCGGCCGCACGGCTTCGTTTGCCCCTCTGCCCAAGAATTGCCCTAGTTAATACTTTCCTTCTGCAGCTAGCTATTTCCATGTTTGCACCCCGAGGGCAGGGTATATAACCTGGGGCATCGCTTCTGATTCAAGTACCTCAAATAAAGGCGGCGGCGACATCATCAGATTTTAGGTTTCTCTCGGTGAGCTGCAGCGATGGTGCTGTCCAGGCCCCCCTCCGACACCGACGTGTCGCTGCACTCGACCTTCGCCTCGCGCTATGTCCGGTCGTCTCTCCCAAGGTATCATATGCACATGTTTGTTCTTGCTGCTCAATTGCCTCATTGAGGTCATGCATGCATGGTCCGTTCTTCTCTGGAAGTCGAAGGCTAACCGCCGGCCGGCCGGTGGATTATAAAATTTGGTGCAGGTACCGTATGCCGGAGAGCTCGATCCCCAAGGAGGCGGCGTACCAGATCATCAACGACGAGCTGATGCTGGACGGCAACCCGCGGCTGAACCTGGCGTCCTTCGTCACCACGTGGATGGAGCCCGAGTGCGACAAGCTCATCATGGCCTCCATCAACAAGAACTACGTCGACATGGACGAGTACCCTGTCACCACAGAGCTCCAGGTATACCGATCGATCTCCGACGATTTGAACTGGAAAACAGAGCTTTCTACTGACATACGTTTTCGTGCGCGCGGCATTGCAGAACCGGTGCGTGAACATGATCGCGCATCTGTTCCACGCGCCGCTGGGCGAGTCGGAGACGGCGGTGGGCGTGGGCACGGTGGGGTCGTCGGAGGCCATCATGCTGGCCGGGCTGGCCTTCAAGAGGAGGTGGCAGAACAGGCGCAAGGCCGAGGGCAAGCCCTTCGACAAGCCAAACATCATCACGGGTGCCAACGTCCAAGTAAGCACCAGCACCCACACTAGCTGCCTAAACAAAGATCCATGCATGGAAATTTCTGACGGAAACCTGTTTGTTGTTTTGCCTAGGTTTGCTGGGAGAAGTTCGCTCGGTACTTCGAGGTGGAGCTGAAGGAGGTGAAGCTGCGGGAGGGGTACTACGTGATGGACCCGGAGCAGGCGGTGGCGATGGTCGACGAGAACACCATCTGCGTCGCCGCCATCCTCGGCTCCACCCTCAACGGCGAGTTCGAGGACGTCAAGCTCATCAACGACCTCCTCGACAGGAAGAACAAGGAGACTGGGTGGGACACGCCGATCCACGTGGACGCGGCGAGCGGCGGCTTCATCGCGCCGTTCATCTACCCGGAGCTGGAGTGGGACTTCGACTTCCGTCTCCCCTGCGTCAAGAGCATCAACGTCAGCGGCCACAAGTACGGCCTCGTCTACCCCGGCATCGGCTGGTGCGTCTGGCGCACCAAGGAGGACCTGCCCGACGAGCTCATCTTCCACATCAACTACCTCGGCGCCGACCAGCCCACCTTCACCCTCAACTTCTCCAAAGGATCCAGCCAGGTCATCGCCCAGTACTACCAGCTCATTCGACACGGCTTCGAGGTACTGCAATTCACGATCGGCATTGTTGTGTTCACCAGAACACGCCCATCTCATGGGAGGGCTCAGCTCGCTCGGTGATCTGACACGAATTCGCAATGATGCAGGGGTACAGGAATATCATGGAGAACTGCCACGAGAACGCCATGGTGCTCAAGGAGGGCCTGGAGAAGACGGGCCGCTTCAACATCGTCTCCAAGGACCAAGGCGTGCCGCTCGTCGCGTTCTCCCTCAAGGACAGCACCCGCCACGACGAGTTCGAGATCTCCGACATGCTGCGCCGCTTCGGCTGGATCGTGCCCGCCTACACCATGCCCGCCGACGCCCAGCATGTCACCGTGCTCCGCGTCGTCATCAGGGAGGAGTTCAGCCGCACCCTCGCCGAGCGCCTCGTCCTCGACATCGACAAGGTCATGTGCCAGCTCGACGCGCTCCCTTCGTCCAAGCTCGCGCCTCCCGCCATGCTGCCGGCGACGCTGCCCAACACCGTCGCCGTGGCCGACGCGAACGTCAACAAGACGGAGGCATGCAAGCAGTTTGTGCTTGCCAACAAGACCAACGGCGTGATCATGGCGTGAGCTACCAAAACGGCCATTCTAGCGTGCACCGTGATTTCACGTGCACACATCCACCATTCAGTTTGTTGTGTTTGCTTTGAGATTAGCACATGAGGAGAATCTTGCATGTTACCTACCCTACACTAGTACAATGTTTGCATGCAGGCTACCCTACACTAGTATTTTTTTTTTATTTTTTAGTAAGTGGATTAATTTCTAGTGTTGGATTTAAAAGAGCAATATTTATTGGAGTATATATCATATTAACAATCCGTTTAAATATGTTTATTTATTTTGAATATATCTTCCAAACAAGTCTAAAAAAGGTCAGTTTTGACAAAATTTAAATTTTAAATTTGAAAACATATTCAAACATGATAATCCACAATAAAACTCTATGAAACTAGATACAAAAAATTATGTCTTGAAATTAAACTCTAAAATAATTTTCCAAATGTTTTCTAATTCTAATGAATGAAATTTAAAACAGAGTGAAACAAATTGTTTCAAAACAACTTTTCACCAATTTACACGAAGTTTTAAAAGTTAATTTTCAAAAATTACCAAAATATATTCAATATTGGGCTTATTTTAAAGCTTACTTTTCTAGGAACATAAATATTCAAACGGTTTATAAATTAATCTTGTGGTTCAAAAGATATGAAAGATCTAAGTTTTAATATTAGATCTACTAGTATAGAAAAAGAAAGAATCTGATCAACACACAATCTTAAAAAAAACAAGAAAAAAAAGCTGGGCCATGCACGGGATATCCCGTGCACGCCAAACTTGCATTTCTGCGTGAGCTACCGATATCATACATTTTGTGTCTCTGATTCTTCGAGTGAGCGGGACGATTATAGGTCGATTTAGGCGGAGTTTGCAACCAAGTTTTGCGGCGGCTTTTATAATTTGCGTGGTTGTACTGGTACTGCTAGTAAGAATCAAATTGCTTTAAAATGAATGGTTTTCTCTACAATTTGGATCTATCTGCACTATATGCCATTATGTATACCAGTAGTGTATTGAATTGAAGTTCTAATACATGGTCTACTACAAGAACGATACACACTTGTATGTATGTGCACATCAGATGTTTGTTACATGCAAAATTATACTACGGAAGAATGGATTGAGAAAAATGGAAATACAAGAGTTCCTGTCCCATGTCGCCCCCGCTCGAGCAACCGGAACGGACCCTAGCCACCGCCACAAACTCCCCTCTCCCCGATGTCGCCGGTGAACACCGTAGGGTGGCAGTTGGCACTCCTTTAACCGATGCGCGCCTGCGGCGACGACGTGACCTGCCACCAGGTGCCACGGTGGTGGTGCTCCCCCAATAGAGGCGCGCGGTCCCACCGACGCATCTCGTGGGCTAGCAATGCAGCAGCAGCGCCGCCCATGGGCGTGGCGATTGACCATGGTGGGAAGGCTTGCTATGGCGGAGAGGCTTGGGACGGTGCAACCATGTACACAGACGGTGGCGGCGACCGAGGCACAACAGTGCAGCGGCATGGCTAACGTGGTCCCGATTGAGCCTGATGTGGTCCCGTGGGCCGATCTAGGCCTGATCTAGGCTGATTGGCCATGCTGCTGCGTTCGGACAGCGACCACATCGGGTGGATGTGGACAGTTCCCCTGACCTCGATCGCTGCGCAGCCTAGTGGGTACAAGATATTGTGCCCGCTCACCTCGCCCAATCCGTCGGTGAGAGGTTGGTCATGACATGGAATCGAGTTTGGGGACGTAGGGGCAGCGGCCCTCGGAAGATGGACCATGCGGGTGTATTCTACGTGTGACGTGGCGGTGATGATGGTCTTGGTTCTTGGTCAGTGGGTGGCACAGCGCTCGTCTACTACATCTCTCACACCGTGCTCTGAAAACCAGGCTCAGAATCAGCGGGCGATCCGATACTACTCGATCCTACTCCCTTTGTCTTGTAGGCCAACACATGTGCAAACTGCAACAACGTTTCAAGAGAAAGAAAAGGACATCATGTGCAAAAAAAATAAAAATTCCTGAAAGAGAAAGACTATCTGCAAGAAGCCCTGCGACGGCTAAGCACGCTATAGGCCCACGGGCTTAAATGCTACTACGCGCATTTGGGCTGACATAGCCCACATATAAATCGAGGAGCTACACACATCGACCATTCAGGCCCGAAAGATTTGTTCTTGATTATTCTCTCTTTTAAAGCGGATGAATGATGATGCTTCTTAGACTGAAGTTGTTTCCCTGTAACTGCTATTAGTGCATTTGATGGTTAACCCAATGCATTGCTCGATGCACCTTCTTTCCATGGTTATCCAGAATCTTCATGGGAGCTTACCTACACATACTCATCCATGAAGTTAACAGCAGTCCATCTGTCGCACCTTAGCAACACCCAAAATACTTGATGCTCTCTCACAGTTCATCGGCTTGCCAGCAACTACGCAGTGCGATACAAAACTGAGCAGTATGGATCAGACAGCTGCAACTACAAACGAATGCAATTCTATGTCTCAAGTCCAAAGGGGCTTTCGGCTCAATCATGCCATGGCTCAGACCACCTAATGACCTCCTAACATATTTCACACTTGCAAGAACCCCGAACGGGTCTCTTCTGGCGATCGAGAACAATAAACACATTACACATCACAACTACACCGTACTACTTCACGTACATCCACACTCCAGGTGGTGATAGATCACGGTCAAGACCTTGAGATGCCATACACAACAACCAATTAATTACTTTCTCCGATTCATATTAATTAATTTTGATTTGTTAAAATTTAGATGAACATATATATTAAATAGTGTCTAGATTTATTTAAATCTAAACAAATTTAAGTCAATTAATATAGGCCGGAGGAAGTATAAGCAATTAGTACCCAGCACAACGGTCATACCAAAGTGGCAGATTCCAAAAGCCATTTTCTGTTGGTAGTAGTATCCACGACCCAGTGCCCACTCGACTGGTGTCCTGGTGCACGATAAACAGTTTTCGCTCTGGGCTCCATGCTAGTATATGATAACAACAAAGGCGGAGGAGAAGAACTAAACTACGTGTTTTGGAATATGAGCATGGTAGGATGTTGATCCATTCCTTTGTCTCTGCCACGCAAGAAGAATCATTACACAGATAATGGATTTGGAGAGAGGCGGAAGTAGTAGTATAAGGCGATCGGATTAAAAGAGGGGGCGGAAACATTAGTGGATAACATTCCACGGTAGTGGAGATGGAATAAACAACTTAATTGTGTGTGGAACAAAGCGGGCATAACAGGAAGAAGATGTGCAAATAGTAAAGAAACAATGGAAGGACAGGCGCATTTTGCACGCCACCTTTACTATCAGAAACTATAGATAATTCAGATAGCCGTGACGCATCTAATTTATAGTGCTTCACAGATAAATAGATGTGGCGCACGACTACGAAATGACCTATGTCTATGTCGCGTACCCGTGGCGCACATGCCACAGGTGCGCCACCACTGTGTATGGGCCAGGGCATAGGTGGTCACGGTTCACTTACTCGCAGCGCATCATATACAGTGGTGCGCCGCGGGTATGGCGCACAACTATGTGGTGTCTGGCTTGCACTAACTCCACACCCTCGGATTGCCTTTTAAGTTTTGTAAAAAAATAAAAAACACTTTAAAAAGTAAAATCCTTTCATATGTAGGGTGGTATTGTGGTCTAGTTTTTAGGAAAATTAACAAATATGAATTTTGACTTTTTCTATAAAAAAGTCATGCCATGGTAAAACGGCCATAACTTTTGCATATGATGTCGAAAAAACATTTAATATACCAAAATTACGAGCATGAAACTTCACATCCGCTCACAACGACCATGTCATTTAGAGATTTTTTATAATTTTAAAATTCAAAAAGAATAAAAAGCTATGATTAAAAGATTGTTTTTCTTGCACAAAAAGTGAAGCCACTTATCCGTAGCACACCACCATATAGTGCGCCACGAGTAAGTGTGGACGAGATTCGGAATTCAAATCCGTCCGGCCACCTACCCCTCTCCTTTTCCTCCAATTCTCCTCCCTCCTCTTTTCTCCTTTTCCTTTTCCTTTTCCTATTCCTTCTCCTTTTTCTTTTCCTTCTCCTCTCCTCTCTTCTCATTTTCCTTTTCCTTCTCCTTCTCCTCCCTTATCCTTCTCCTCTCTCTGGCCTCCTCTCCTACAATTATAGCTTTCTTTGTCAACTAAGATACTCTAAGTAATAAGATATGTAAATTGTATATTATAGATGGATAAATTCAGTGATCATAGGACTATGGAGGTATATATCCAAATTGATTGCCATTAATATGGAAAATTAATAAGAACATTCCAAACAACAATGTGGGAACATGATAAGGGTGATTTGCTGCATCACGCCTGATTTTTGTTGACAACATTGTCCCAGATTTTCTCTATTTCAGAAGGCAAGTTTCCGCATCCAAGATTTGTTCTCGATTACATGTGATTGCTATATTAGCGCGAGATATTTTTGTATTTCTTCAATGGTTCATTATATAACATTGGGTGTGTTTAGTTGTTGGATTATGAACATCCTATGGTGTAGATCGTTCGGATATGACACTGTTCATTTTTTACATTGTTATAGATATAGATGATGATATAATCAAACACTTATTCTTGTAATGCAAATTTGCATGTTTGTAGCCAGTCATCAAAATAGCTTCTAACTTATATCCGCCAATAGTATTGCAAAGGTATTCGACAACTGATTACATGATATCGATCACAAGTTTAGAATTCTTATTGGGATAGGAGCGCTTGTCGTTATTTGGTCGCTTTGGCTATGTAGAAATAAGAAGGTTTATAATATCAAGATTTTTTCTCTTATACAAATCATCTACCCGAACCAGGCCCAAGCACCAGGTGTATTTGGGCCGAACCAGACACAGCACAGAATGGGGCCTAAACTCTCCCATGTTGTTGTTTTCCTCTTTTAAAGCTGATGATGATGAAAATCGTGTTCCCGTTTAGGAAAAATGTAACTTACTGATGTTCAGTTAGTCTGAAGTTTCTCTCGGAACTGCCTTCATTTTTTTTTTTCTGATGCGTCCTTCCATACGAAAACACGTTTGTGTCTATGAGAAGTATGCAGTGCGACACAATCCTGCCGTCACTGAATGAGCTGCCGGCTCAACCATGCCACGGCTGAATCCACATAATACAAGCTGCAAGAAACACCAAACGTACAACACGTTACGCATCAACTACCATCTGCACATACGTACATAACATGCTTCGGCTGTCCGTAGATCACAGGACATGTAGGGACAGGACAGGTTAGTGCCATGCTCGTCGGCCAATCAGCACGCAGCACGATGGTCACACCCAAAGTGGTCGATCGATTCCAATCAGCACGCAGCACGATGGTCATACTCTTTTCTGTTGGTAGTAGTATCCAGTGCCCACTGACTGAACCCAAGGACGCTGGCGTGCATACTAAACAGTTTCGGACTTTGCTCTGGGCTCCATGACACGATAAAATAAAGGGAGAAGAACAACTAAGCTAGAATACTCAAGTAAACTATATGTGTTGTGGAATGTTGACCCTGCTTTTTTGTCTCTGCCACGCAAGGGGAATCATTCCCAGGATAATGGATTTGGAGAGAGAGGCAGAGGCAGTAGTGTAAAGCGGTCGGATTAAGGGGCCCCCGAAAACATTAGTGGATAATATTCCAAGCTAGTGGAGACGGAAAGAACAATATAACTGTTGCTGCGAAGGAACAAAGCGACCGTTAAAAAGAAACAATAGGTGCAAAGTGTAAACAAAAGACCGTGGAGGAACATTTTAATCGAATAAATATAATAAAATATATTAAATTACTTTTTGAGAGAAAAGTAACATGCCCATAGTCAGTAGTATAAGCATGCAATTATGTGAGGGACTAATGGTGCTTAATCTGCTTCCGCAATGGCTGGTAGAGTATCTAATGAAAGATCCGCATATATTTGAAGTAGTTTGCCCATCACCTATGATTAGAGTAATTCACCTAATTGTCGACCAGAATGAGCAAGCAGCAAGAACACTTTGGTGTGAGACCATTGCAGTAACAATGTGCCCCCACATATATTCTCCAACTTCAATTAAAGCTGACTTTACAAATGTGCCATTAAGAAGTAGGCGACACTTATCAACCTTGAGATATCCGCTCTCTCCGCTCTCGACGGCGGATAAGACTATTACACCACTTACAGCTGCATCACGATTAACCATTGTACATAATTAGTATTTTTTTTCCTAGGATTTTTGGATTAACAGTTAAATCTGAGAAGCGTGGATGAAATTTTCTTGATATCTTCCAGCGCTTCTCAATCATAATGCATAACATTCGGTATCTTATTTTCAATTGTCCGTGAAGAACTTTTTGTACTTATATATCATAACTATCCATGGCTCCTCATTACAACACGTTTCTAGTTCATTGCTCTAAAAACAGAGTTCTGGATTTGCGGCCTTCCTTTAAGAGTGAAACTTATTTAAATTCTAACATGTTCTAAAAACGGACAGACTGAAATATTCTTCTACAACTACTCTTTGAGCCTGACCCAAATTAACATTAACTGTTTAACTTTTTATACTAAATTTTTTCATTTTTCACAAATAATATTCTCACTTAGTATATGCCATTTTAATTGATGCTCCATTTGATTTCTTAATACTTTTTTCTAAGTATAATGACATCATTCACAATTTAATCACGTACATAGTTATTAGGAAACACAGTTTATAGAATTTAAATATTCATCATTATGAATTTTTCTTGTAATAAACATAATCATTTTTTATTTCAAAATACTATGTTGTTTAAATTCAATTTGGGATGCTGATTTTCTTTTGCTACAGTTGGTTTCAGTGTAATCTAAGGAATATAATATATATTTCATTAATCTACAAATTAACCTATAAGTCTTAATGAATTATGGTGCATCTAATTTATTCTATTGTTGAAAAACTGGTTCAATGGTCGTGAAGGAGTGTCCAATCCGTGGTTTCCCCTTTTGTCATCTGTGACTTTTGTTGATGGACTGCCCAAATTGGATTCTAACAATATCTTATGAAATAAAGGTCCTCTTTACCCTAAAAAATAGTTCATTTATTTTATGCTTCCGAGTGTACTACCATAGTACATTTATATGTAAACCTTCTTTGTGATATCCTTTGGTGCATAGAAAATTTGCCAGCTGTTTCTAGAGCATATGATCGTTAGGCCTAGGTGTAAATCGCTAGGGTAAAAAAATAGCCTGTCCAGGAATCCTATAGACTGAGATCTATAGTGATTACCCGTCCGACATGTCCATCCAATTCACAATCCAATGTATTAGAGTATATGTCGGTTAGACATATTAGGTAGTTTTATATTATAATCCATTTTTATCTCTAGTAGTCTTCTTGCCTTCCAAGTCTTCTAGTATTATATAAATAGCCTAAGGGCTCATGTTGTAATCATCTCTTGCAATAACAATACAGTACAATCTATACTTCCGCAATCTATCATGGTATCAGAGCGGTCCGCTCCGCTAGGGTTTAGCCACCTCTTCCGCCGCACCGCCACCGGGAAGATCGTTCCCCGCCGGGGGCCGCACAATAGTAGATTATATCTTACTTCGCCAAAATTTTCTCGCCGGCCGCTTGACCGACGTTTCTTCTTCTTTCGCCGATCATAGATCGAATTGTGTCGTC
This sequence comes from Avena longiglumis, assembly GCA_030063025.1. NCBI lineage: Eukaryota > Viridiplantae > Streptophyta > Magnoliopsida > Poales > Poaceae > Avena > Avena longiglumis. The sequence goes on from CP125974.1 coordinate 560,090,265, forward strand.
CACAGCCGCATGTCCTCATCACGCGCCTCTACTTCAACCTCGGCGTCGACTCATGTCCGGCAAATCATCGTCAATGATCGTGCCAGAGAGGCTCCGCGTGGCGCCCCAAGGGATGCCTTCACGCGTTGCGTCGGCTTCTTCGTCCTCACGTCGTCACCACGCCGGCCCGTCTTCGCCAACATCGACCGGGACGCATGTCCCGAGTACGCGCCTCGCCGTCAAATACAAGGTTGCACCTTCATCAACCGTGGTCATCATCGTCGACAACCATCTACACCAACAACATCGCCACATCGTCGCCGCCACCACCGATCGTGGTCATCGTCAACGCCAACAAGTTCTTCTTCTCCACGAGCGACGCCGTGCTCATACAAGCGGAAAATACGGGTCTAATTTCTGAAATCGACTACCGCAACAACTCAATCGCCATCGACATCTACCACCATCGTCTTCGTCCACCACGACCTTGTCGCCAGAGTCGTAGTCTAATTTTTATTTGCACAAGTTTGTGCTCAATTTTCTTCATGCAGCCACTTCGTCTACTCCGACATGATGGACAACTTCTACACCGACCGTTTACGGAAATTTTCTTTGCTCCTCAATCCGGCTCTGGCACGCATGGTTCATGATGGTCCCTGCCTCCGCACGCCCGGTATCGACAACACCGACACGTGCCTTCGTCCCCGACAAGCTCCTGAGTCTGGCAAGCTCGGCATTGCGGGTCGAGCTACTTCTCAAACTACGTCTACTTCAACCACTATGGCGAATTCTCCCGACTCAACGACGACATCGACCACAACACAACAACATCATCAACTTCATCAACGGCACCATCGACCATGACTACAACGCCTCACTCCCGGCTACATCGACATTGGCAAATAGGGCTACCACCTCACCTTCGGCTTATGCTCCAGTCAGACCGTCCGCGTCACTACTGATCCGACTGCGGGAGGTATTAGAGTATATGTTGTAATCAAATTCTATCTCTAGTAGTCTTCTTGTGTCTCAAGTCTTCTAGTACTATATAAACAGCCTAAGGGCACGTATAGTGCAAAGCGCTACCACAGACGCTTAAAAGGTCAAGATCCCAAGCAGCGCAAACGTCGGCGCTATGAGCTGTTGTTTTGTACTTGTTTTGCAAGCGCCGGGCTTTTATTCACGCGTCGATGCCTAGAAAATAGCTAGGATCGTCATGCAAACTGCCAAAACTGCCGGGAATATAATCCTAGCGCCCCTGCGTTAGCGTCCCCAATGTACGTGCCCTAAGAGCTCATGTTGTAATCATCTCTTGTAATATCAATACAATCTATACTTTCGCAATCTATCACAATGGTGTATATGGGAAAAAGGGGAAAATTCTAGGACCTCGCAGTTTTGCAGGCCAGCAATAATAATACTCCCTCTGACCTATATTAGTTGTCTTAGATTCATCTAAATACGAATGTATCTAGTTAAATTATAGTGCTAGATATATCCATATTTAGGCAAATTTAAGTCAAATAATATAGGTTGGGGGAGTACTTTAACCAACGGAGAACTTGTCGTACGTACGGCGTTTTTGTTTGCGAGAGAAAGTTCTGGTACGCGTTTACCGAGCCGAAACCCGCGGCGCGGCGAGGAGATGGGGGAGCACGGGCATCCGACCGAAAAGGAATTTGTTCATGCCGCAGGTTGGGTGCGTCCGGCGTCGAGGCGTACGACCCATGGCCGTCTGGGGGACGAGACGACGAAGCCAACAGCGGGGCAACAGTGGCGGGCGGGCGGGAGTGGCACACTCCACACGCAAAGCCAGCGGCAGCCCAGCCGTGTAGACCGTGCCCGTGCAGATGGACGTGTCGTCGAGTCCGACCGGTCATTTCCTGGGAGGAGGGAAACCAAACCAAGGCAGCTTGACAAATCGAGCAACGCCGCGCTTTACCGATTTGTACCCCCGTGCCCGTGCGTGCCCTGTCGCGTCGTGTCACATCCCTCCATCAAAGGAAGTAATTTTTTTTTACCTTTTGATGAAACTAATTTTACGTCTGATCCCCTTCATATGACCACTGATGTCGGCGCCAAGTCGTAGTAGCTGGGAAGCAGACCAGATGGGTCAACGCAATTTGATACGGCGCCGAACTCACCTCGACGCCCTGGTCTGCTTCCCAGCTGCTACGACTTGGCGCCCATCTGCATAACTTCTGCGCCATTTAAAATGACGCTGACCCCATGGATCAGATTTCGGATTAGTTTCATAAAGGGGTCAGACTCAGTTGAAGTTACAAGAATTGGACAGGTCTGACAAAAAATACTCAAAGAAACCCGACCACCACGAGCTCAGCTCATGCCACCACTGTAGCCCTGCACGTGCGGCTACTTTATTTATACCGCGCATATGAGCGTCTCCACCTAGCGTTACGTTCTGTCAGTTGCAGTAACATACATATGACCAACCAACTGACCAAATATCATGCATGCATCCTCACGTGTTTTACTTATTACTCCCTCCGTTTTAAAATATAAGATGTTTTAGATTTGTATAGAAAATGAATCTAGACTTTTTTTTAGTATGTAGATTCACTCCTAAGTTGAGTGAACATATATAGTAAAACAAGTCTAGATACATTTGCTTCACAAATCTAAAACATCTTATATTTTGAAACGGAGGGAGGGAGTACGTATTAACCTGCACACGTAGTTACAAATCCAGTACGTCTGTGCCGTTTTGGTCCACTGTATCTACGCCCCGGTGTCTGTTTTCATCCCCTCGGCATCCGATTCTGATCCATCCATCCGGGCATGTCATACTGTCACTGTGTCGTGCGGTATCGTTCGTTCTAATGCCGAGTTTATCATCCTGTCCCGGCGCAGGCAGGAGCAGGACACATGCCGATATATGTTTGGCACGCTGCTGAAGCTTTTCGGAACATGCGAAATCGACCGCCGGTTCAAGACGTCTCCGTGAAAACAACGACAGGGAATTTCAGTCGGATCGTGTTCTCCGATTCCGAGCCATCGTGTCATGCCGCCATGCGCGCCGAGCGGGCGGTTTGTTCCACGGAAGAACTTCATGAATATCAACCGTTACCAGTGTTATTATTTCTGGGATCATAGGCAGCTTCCAGCTTTAGTGATCGACCATCAGTGGCGGGCCAAGAAGATTCCGAAAGCCTGGATAAACATGTCTAAGACGCCATCTTTTTTAGCAAAATCGCTATATAGAAGATCGAAAAAATATAAGACAGCGTGCGTCGACAAGCCTGGACGACTGCCCAGGCTGTAGAGACAATGGATCCGCCCATGTCGACCATGTCTCTGCGAGAGTAAAAGAAGAAAAGATGCAATTTTCTTTCCCATGGTTCGTTCCGTGCCAAACATCGGGTTCTGTTAAAAGGGGCCAAACAACTATTTTTACTACCTGCAATAAATACTCACTCCGTCTTAAAATAGATGTCTTTGATAATTTTTTAAAATTTAAATGAATCTATATACTAAATAGTGCCTAGATTCATCCAAATTTTGACAAATTTAAGACATCTATTTTAAGACGGATGGAGTATTTCGTATAAGATGTGCGGGTTTGGCATTTGAATCCTAACATACCAGAGTTCAGCACTTTCCACAGCAAATGTGCAATGTCACACACAAATTACGGACAATAGTAAAGGTTCAGAAAACCGCACACAATTGTGCCTCACTGTCTCTCAAGTCTCAAGGAGCTTTCGGCTCAATCATGCCATGGCTCCATATACATCCACCCAAATTAAATGACAAAGCATTTCACAAACGCTTGCAAGAACACCAAACGATGCCTCTTCTGCCGAGAACAAAAAACACTACCGCATCAACCACTGCATGCACACACATAACATACTCGCTAACTAACTTGTTCATAGATCGCACTCAACAGCCAATTAGAGCACAGCATGATATATGGTCACATACGCACCAAAGTGGCACATTCCAAGAGCCATTTTCTGTTGGTGGTAGTATCCGCTACCCACTGACCGAAGTACTGAACCAAAGGCCACCGGTGCATAGACAGCTTCAGAATTTTCTATGGGCTCCATTGGCATGAGAAAAAGAATAAACCAGAGATGAACTAAACTATGTGTTCTTGGACTATGGGCCGGCATGGATAATGGCCCGGCTTTTGTCTCTGCCACGCAAGGAGAATCATTGCATGGATAATGGATTTGGAGAGAGAGGCCGTAGAGTACTAGTGTAAGGCAGTCGAATTAAAATGGGGTCTTGGGACATTAGTGGATAATATTCCACGGTAGTGGGGATGGAATGAACAATATATATAATTGTGTGTATGGAACAAAGCAATTCCAAACAAAGAGATGCAAAGTGTAAATAAAGAAACCTATGTACACGGGGCATTTTAATTGAAAAGATGAAATGGAGTATTTAATAACAAATTAGGACAAAATTAGCATTAATATTAGCCGGCAGGTGTAAAGGTATCCTTAGAGTACTTGTGGGGTCACTGAATTTGCTTTACAAAAGGACCATGCCCACAACAAGTATAAGCATGCAACTATGTGACCGACTAATGGTATGGTTAATCTCCTTCTGAGATGGCAGGTTGTGTATCCAGTGTGGAAGCGTGTGCTAGATTTTGTTTCAGGATAAGTACTTTCCTCCTCTATTATGAATCAGTGAAGTAGTTTGTCCATCACGTATGATTAGAGTACTTGAACTCAATTGTCTGTCGGAGTGAGCAAGCAGCAATGATGAGGATAGTATCCAAGTATTCATATAGACTGCTCCATCCACACTGGACTGGAAGTCCTTGAGCCGTTGTCCTTATTGTGAAATGTACATAAATCTTTTCATTTATTTTGAGTGTTGAAATTTGAATCGAATTTGTGTATCGGGTTGCAACTATATGCTTTGGGAGCGTAGTGTAAAGATTTGCATCAATGATTGCTAAATAATCCAATGGAGCCCTTTGTAAAATCTGGATGCTGAATTCAAGGTGCAGTACAAGTCTCTTTTCAGATCTGACCAGTATATCTTTTCAGCCTGCCGGAATTAGCAGGTGAGGTCCATGACCTAGACATGCCAACATTTTAGCCATTAACCATGTGCATGAACAGGCCCTAGCAAGGTAGGATCTCAACACACACTACATTGCATTATACTAACACAAAGAAATACAAATCACCAGCACTGACAGGGAGGAAGTTGAAGCAATGATGCTCCTTTGAAGATGGAGCTTAGGCTTTAACCAACTCGGTCATGATGCTTCCCATTTTCTCCATTTGGCCGGCCGGCCATTTGCTCTTGCGGTTGCCGTAGCTTTATCCGTTGTGACTTCGAGGCACCAAACCAGGAGGGCCCTAGCTGGGAAAAACATGTGTCATAAGCATGTCTATAAAGGGCCAAAACCATCATAATCATCACTCTAATCTCTGCAATGATGAGGCTAGAAGGGTCGTGATGGATCAGCTAGCTCCTCCAAGATGCACTACTTGCAGTAAAAAAATCACTAGTCAATGTGGTATGGATGCATGATCAAGACTAAAGCAAAGGTATTTAATTTACTAGTAGCTCTCCTCCTGACCACCTTCCTAACCTTCTAGAGAAAATATATTTCGATCTCTTCTACAAGTAGCAGATCATGGTCCTAGGCTACAATGCTAGCGAAACAAGTACCGACGTGTTGAGACCAGGATGATCACCTCTAAAGTTTTGAAAAAGAAAGGTAGATCGAATAAACCAAGGGCCAATCATGTCTCTCCGAATTAGAGTACCACGTCCTCGAACCATAAATTTAATTTACATGAATCGCCCCACCACGTATATGCATATAAAATTTTCATGTGTTTTAAACGGGGTCATACTTGGATACCACGCGTATGCGCAGGCTTGTCGCATGAGAGATTGCAAACACAATAGACCAGCTGGGAATCGCGAATCATGGACAAAGAATTTCCGTGGAGGCGACGACAAGGCACCCGGCCGATACAACATGAACACGAAGGCATTTCGAGGAATTATGGTGATAAGATGGGGAATTTAGAAAGGTGCACTTTAATCGAGGGCAAGTGGGCTCAGTAAAGCCAATAAAAGAGAGACGAGTGGGAGAATTAGTGAGTCCTTTTTTAGCTGCAGCATCTGGTTCTAATTCGGTGCCTTGGAATTGGAATGCACATATATATCCGTTTCTTAACACGGTTTCGTGGTTGAATTTGGTGGGCAGGCAGCCAGGCGGATAATTCGATTTGAGTTGCAAAGTGTTACTGGGACACCACACCACCGTTTCCTGTAGAGGGAATCAGCTGGTGCTGCACTGAAAAAGATGGATGGCATATAATCTGGAATTGTCCGGATGTTTCTTCTCCATTTCTGAGAGTATAATGAATAAGTAGTGTTAATACGAAATTTCCTTCGCTTAGCGCCTGTAGCTCAGTGGATAGAGCGTCTGTTTCCTAAGAGCATCTTTAGCACACACCATAAAAGGGCAGAACCAGAAAAATAACCACCACTATTCGGTTTCATGTGCTAAAAGTGGTCAGAACAGACGCTTTAAAACCGTTCGAACCGAAAAAAAATTTAGGCCCCCCGAGAAAACACCCCCGTGGAACCCTAAATCCCCAGGTTTCGAGCCCGACCCGTAGCCGACCTAGGAACCACGGGATGCTTGGCGGGAGGGAAGTTTCAGCGCGTTCCCCTCCCTTCCGCGTCCGCTCGTCGTCGGCGCTGCCCGGCGCTGCCGTTGACCCAGGCCCCGGCAGCCAAATTCCGCCCGCCAACGAGGCCTCCGCCACTCGACCATCATGTTTTCAACCCTCGCTGTGACAGAAATTGATTCAGGACGGAGATTAAATCGAGGCGGAAAGATAGTTGCATTTCATTGATTCAACCACGAATTCTTCCTAAACAAAGCTACGATTTCATATCCTACATTAATTGATTCAACCACTAGTTAACAGTTTCACTTCCGTTTTCACTGTCCTCCGGGTCGTCCTCCTCCTCCTCCTCCTTCGAGCCGCCGGCTTCCTCCTCGTCGTCGGACGGAACCTCCACGATTTATGCATTGTTCGCGAGACGGAGCACCACTTCGCGGCGAGCGGCGGCGATGACGGTGTACTTAGTCCATCTAGGGACGGACCAGAACCTATCCCTCCCTTCTCGGTTGCGGAGATCCCGGTGCACCACGCGCATGTAAACGATGTGGCGTACCGGGGCAACGCCTTCTTCCACGCGGGCATCTCGCGGCGCACCGCCGCGATATTGCTCTCCATCTCGGTTTGGCCCGGGAGCGGAGACACTGGCACCCCCGCATAGCTGATGCGCATCCGTGGGACTCTGTCGCGGCCAGCGGCGCGACGATGTCCAAGTGCGCGAACATCACCGCCTTGTAGAAGTTCAGCGCGGACACCTCCATGGCGGCGCGGTGGAGATTGGAGAGGGAGGGGATGGATGGGGATGGATGCAGGGTGGCGCCTCCTATTTATACACGAGGACGACGAAGCGACAGACGGAATCTAAATCGAATATTCCCTTTTCTGGTTAGGGTTTCTAGTTTCTGTTCCGCCCCGCCGTTCACGACCTGAAAAAAATCGCGAAACGCGAGCTGAAAACCCCGCAAAACGCGACCTGGAAACACGTTTTTCGGTTCCACCTTTTACGTTGTCTGCTAGAGATGCAGAAGGCCGTAGGTTTGACCCCTGCCTGGCGCGCTCTCAATTCTTCAATTTATTTTTATTTTGTTATAAGCTTTTTGCATTCACCCTTAAACGCAGTACCGATCATAATAGAACCAAAAGTTTTTTTTGCAGGGTAAAACTTGTATTACTCATAATAACATTTAGGAATTACATTCTTCACGACATATGCTCAGTAGACCGTCAAAAGTTCTTACTTCTACTCGTAGTATATTCTTGCAATAAAGCTACACTTACAGATGAATATGTTACGGACTGATCTTACATGCTGATGTGGCATTGAAATGTGATCTGGGTGAAAAAAAATAGGAGCAACTGCTGCTACGTCTCCAATCGTGCTCAACCACGTCGTGTTCGTAAGATTTGTCCGTGGAATCATTCCGTAGATGTAGCAAAACTTACATTCTTGTAAAAAAGTGTTGAGCAAAACTCATATTCCTGTTAAAAGTGTCCGTAATTCATCAGGATCAGTGCATCACTCACGAGGAGCTTCAGCACACTACACAGGTCACGTCCACGGAGCTGTGCCTAGACGAAAGATCGGCAGCCAGTCACCCACTGCCCCTATGAATAAGCTCACTTTAAAATTACCGTCAGATAGCGCCTGTAGCTCAGTGGATAGAGCGTCCGTTTCCTAAGCAGAAGGCCGTAGGTTCGACCCCTACCTGGCGCGACTCAGTAAAAACTTCTTGCAATATTATTTGCATTAATTGTTTTTTGTCTCACCCTCAAACGCAACTATGTTCTTTCGAAAAGAACCCTCAAAGGCAGTAGGGGGTCGATAGTAACTCAAAAGTTCTTCTTGTTTTTTGTGACCACTCAAAAGTTCCTATATTCTTGTTTCACTAACTTTGCGCAAAGTTGAGTTCCAGTCGTCCATGAAACGCACACGAAACCTACGCCTAAGAATCTGAAACTCAGCTGGATCATTGTGGTTGGAGACGACCCCATGGCTACTCTGCAGTCTACACATCATCTCGCCTCGTTAATTGCACCAGGATCAGAATAGTCAATCACTAATAGTACTTCCTCTTCTTCTCCTCTCTTGACCACCCTTGAGAGTCGTCAGCTCCGCCTCGGCTCCTCTCCCCCTACTCTCCGGCGGCCCAGCCGGCCGGAGACGACGGGGGAGAGGAGGCCGACCCTCTCCTATGTATAGTAGTTGCTTAGGTCTGTGTTCGTCCTACGTGGCGACTGGCGTGATGCCGCGGGGGTTGTGTTCGTCGGAGCTCTCGGGCGGCTTTCGGCGACAGGTGGTGGCGGCTTTGCTCGTGGTGCTCTGTGGAAGGAGCCAAGGCGGCAGTGGGTGGCTTCTTCCTCCTGATATAAATAAGCTCGGTAGGAGCCTTCTTTTCTTGCGGTGTCTTGCCGTTCTTCCTCTTCCGGCGGCCGTGGCGGCGAGGAGAGGCTTAGCGGCAAGCGCACGTGGCACTACTTCCCCCGGCCGTGGTGGCGAGGTGGTGGAGCTCGTCTTCTTCATGTCTTCGCAAGCTTTTGGAGGTCTTGTCCATGGCGTCAAGGCACCCAACCGTCGTTTGTCCCGCCACGGAGGTGGTGGAAGAGCAAGCGGTTTGTTGCTCTACTGGCGTCGAGTTCGTGAAGCAGATCGGTGATTCCAAGCTTCGCTCCCGGAAGCTATCCGCGGTCAAGAGAGCCGCTGTGCTCGGATGAGCGAGCCTGCCTTCCGGAGGAAGACCTTCCGCTCCATACGCTGGACCAAGTGGTTCGTCCCCGGCGTCAGCGTCCTCTATGTGGCGGAGCAATTCGACGGCGAGGTCCGTCAGCTGCGGTGCAGAGCTCAGCGGAGGACCCGATTGCTTTTTACCAATCTTTTCTAGGGTCTTCTTTGTAAGAGTTCGGTCCTTATCCATTAAACCCCTAACTTTTAGGGGCTTTGATGTAAAATGTAGCCACCGCTTTGGTTAATGCAAGCAGCTTCTGGGGTCTTCGGACCCTTTTCCGTTCAAAAAAAAAAAAAAAGAATAGTCAATCATCGCCGCCACCAGGATCATTCTTTTAATTGCCCACGGACTTAATCAAGTCAGTTATGTTTATCAATATCATGGATACAACAGACTAACTTAATTTACCCGGTGGCTAGCTGGCGACGATGGGCGAGCGGCAAAGCGGCGCGACCATGCTTGTCCCCCCACCAAATCCCCTGTTTTTGTTAACATATGTAGGGTTATTATGTTAAGATATGTAGAGTAGTGGGCGTGTGTGGCGCCACGCCAAGGTTTTCTAATTACCGCTTTGCATCAGATCATAATAATAAACTCGCATTATGTACCTTTTTTTTGCATTAACTCGCATTATGTACCAGATAATTAACTCGCATTATGTACCCATCCTTCCCTCGCGAACAGTGCCGGGCAACCTCACATGCACATGGGGTGAGCGGTAGACGAAGACGACGTACTAGGCGCCTAATTAACAGTCTCCCTACATGCTTAGCCTTCGCTTTAGCTAGCCTTTAGGCCCGATCAGAATTGTTCCTTCCGTCGATGGATGGATCTATCTCGATCCGTCCGTGTGCTTTTTGTTCTTGTGCTGAAAGTAAAAGCAGAGTAGATGAAATGATCGTGGGAATTCTCTGTTTCGTGTGCGTTCGTGTGGTGGTGATGAGTGATGACAATGAGGGGCATGTGCGTGTGTGATGTGGGGGATCGATCGATCAGGTGATTGCTTGTTGATCGAGCGCGTCGTTCTTATCGATCGACCTACGTAGTGGGTGTACGTAGCTAAGCTGCTGCTAGGTGAAGAATTGCTTAATTTGTTACTCTGGCTAGGGAAAGGCCTCGGCTCGTGGCTACACGTTGGTACCCTATAGCTAGCTGCGATGGATGGATCGATGGAATTCTCTCCCGTGCGACGCCTAACGTATTGTTTGCCGAGTGTTATCCTATCAACGTCGGTCAGGTGATTATATTGTTTGCTGAGTGTCGACTCGTCGATGCTATTTTACTTACTCCAGTTTAGTTTAGTAGCAGTCTGCCCTAGCTTGCATGGCCATGATCCGTAGCCTCGTCGATCTTCCGTCACGGGAGGCGCTCTCGCCTACACGTCGGCAGTCTACCTAGCAGAGGAAATCGCCGGGGAGATCGGCGGAGTCTCGACCCGTCTCGTCGATCGGACCGGTGTGCTCCAAACAAAGGAAACGCCACGGCACACCCCCTACGTGTGCACGCGCGGCTCAGCCGTCTACCTTAGATCAAACAACCACAGATCGCCGATCTCCATTGTTTTCCCGGTGATCGAGCTCTACACCCAACAACCACGACCATTAATCTAGAATTCCCAAAACCCAAACCCTACACACAGCCTGCCATGGCACAAAAACTGCCTCTTTTCCTGCCACGACAGAACTCCTGCACCTAGATGACTTCTTATTCGACGACTGCTAGGGGATACTCCATTGGTGCTCCCCCTGCTATCAAGCTCACAAGGGAGAACTTTCTCTCATGGCAAGCCCAAGTGCTTGCGTCATGCGCCTTCTTGAAGGTTATAACTAACGCAAATTTAAAATCACCGCCGCGTTGCGCCTGTAGCTCAGTGGATAGAGCGTCTGTTTCCTAAGCAGAAGGCCGTAGGTTCGACCCCTACCTGGCGCGTTCATCATTATTTTGCTCAGAATTTAATCTTTTTGTATCACCCTTACGTACACGACGCAAGTAGGAGTCCGATCATAATATAACTCAAAAGGTTGTTATTCCTGTAAAAAGTGTCGATCAAAACTTTCAGTAGCTTTACGCAAAGTTTTGTTTTAGTCTTTTTCCGTAGAGTCGTTTGTCCCCCAAACACGCACTGAAACTGACCCTCCTGAGAATCTGAAACTCAGTTGGAGCGTTGCGGTTGGGGAGACGTGCCCGTGTATGGCTTGGCTACTCTACAGTCTACACTAGGCATCTCGCCTCGTTAATTGCATCATCATAACCTGAGAATATATAGTCAATGATCGCCGCATCCTTGTTTTTGAAATTCAGAGCCGGTGCGCGCGCGTGTACGTACGTGCAGTACCGAGCAGGAGCTTCTGCCGTGGCCGTGGCTTGACGCAAGATCGCCACACGACACGAGCCAGTCACTGCAACATGCACGGCCCCCAAGGAATTAAATAAACCAATCAAGTTTATCCATCATGACCAGCAAAGTAATTTACCCCCGCCGGGTGGCTGGCTGGCTGGCTGCCATCGATGAGCGGCGCCACCATGTCCCCCCACAAAATCGCCCCCCTCTTTTTGTTAACATATGTAGAGTCACGTAAAGATACTAGTACTAGAGCAGTGGGCGTGTTTGGCGCCACACGAATGTTAGTTAATAAATTACCACTCGCGAGCTTTGCATCCGATCATCATAGTATTAAACTCGCGTGATGCCACCCCCTGCAATCAAACCGGCAACCTCGCACGCACATGGGGTGAGCGGTAGACGAAGGCGACCCGGCTGGCGCATAATTAACAGTGTCCCTACATGCTTAGCCTTCGCTTTAACTAGCAGCCTTTAGGTACTACCATGGACGGTTCGATCGATCCGCACGCACATGGTGCTTTTTGTTGTTGTGCTAGCTGAAAGGAACCTATCGAAAGATAGCGCCACCGATCTCCCGTGAAATGATCAAGGCGTTCTTTTTCCGTGCGCGCGTGTGCGGTATACGGCCGGGGAGATTGGCCAGGTGATTTTCTGTTGAGTGTGTGTTCTTTTCAGCGTGGCGCGACGCAGTGACTGATGGCATTTTACTCGGGTTGAGTTTGGTGGCAGTCGTGTACGTAGCTACGCTAGGTGGAGAATTGCTTGATTTGTACGTTAATCATGCGACTCTTTCCCGTGCGACGGCTACCGTATGCGAGATGGATGGATCGGTCGGTCAGTCGATCGGGTGATAGCTTGCCGAGTGTTCTCTTTTCGATGCAGATTTTTCCCTTGACGTGATTTTTCTCCAGTTTAGCTTAGTGGCAGCCTACCGAATCTGGCAGGGAGACGATCGGCTGCCTCGTCTGCCGTCAGGGGAGCCGCTCCCGCCTACACGTTGGCAGTCTACCCACGAGACGAAATCGCCGGGGAGATCGATGTGGTCTCGACCCGTCTCGTCGGGCCGTCTCTCGCGCGCCCTCGTCCGGTCGCCCCGTCCCGTCCCGTCCCGTCGTCCATCTCCTCGCCGCGCGGCGCCTGCCCGCGCGCCCAGGGAAGGAACCAACCAGCCAGCCAGCCAGCCAGCCTTGTCTAGGCTACGCGCGCGCACTGACTCGGCCCGTGCGAAAGGCTGGGGAGGGAACGAAAAAGGCCGAAGCGACGGACGAGCGGCCGTCCGTGCGCGCGCACATGTGTTCTTCTGGACGGCGCGCGCTGGCTTTATCGTATCTTGTTGCCGATGCCGATGCCGATGCCAGCTGAGCGGTGGCACGCAGAGGGGCGCGCAGGCGCAGGCAATGTTGGGGAGGAATCTGCTGGTTGGCTGACAGTCCATGGAAACCAGTGGACGTACGTACGTGGGACAGTCCATGGCAGCAGGTTTTGGCAGGGTTAATAAGTTGCCACGATCCACGTGCGGCGACAGGCATGAGACATCGATCGGTGGCGAGCCACCGGCGGCCTCGGCGCCAGGGGCACGCACTGCCACCTCCCCTCCCAAGAGCTACCCCTCCTCTCGTGCATGGCCCGTAGCCAGGGACAAGACGACGCCGCAGCAACCATGCATGAACACGGCAATATATTATGCACAGTGCCATACGTGCGTGTGCGTCTCGATTCTGCCTTCAGACGACGCCGCAGAGACCATGCATGAACACGGCAATATATATATAAATGCACAGTGACATACGTTCGTGCGCGTCTTGACGCTGCCTCGTCCCTCCGACCGACCGGGGCCTGCCCTCGTCCTCGTCCCTCCGGCACAAGGACATCCAATTCATGTAGGCAAAAGAATGTTTTCCAGACCAGCTCCGTGTTGCCCATTGTTCGGTCGACAGGTGGCATTAATTCTCCCAGACATTATTAATTATTACCATGAAACGTCCCATGCCTGAAGATAAAAGCACAGGGAGAAAAACTTGCAGCTACTAATGCTCATCTGTTTTTTCTTTGTCCTTTTGCAAAAGCTGCTTGGCTGCTTCCACCCTGCTTTATTAAAAGTGAGGTCTTATCAAATAACACTACTGATATTTCCCAGATCATTGTGAACCTTCTTAAACAAAACCACCCAATTGTCGATTTAAACTATGTCTTTACTTTTCTTTGGTGTGTCTGGAAAGCCAGGAACGATCAGTTGTTTTGCAGGAAAAAAAACCAGTCCTCAACAGGTGCCAATGCACACTGCAGCTTTTCTTAAGGATCCGAGTCAAGAATCGATAAAATGCTCTCACCAAAAGATCTGGGGTCTCTGTTCCAACTGATTTCTCTTTACAGTCCTAAGGTCTACTTTGATGCAGCTTGGAGGAAGCATCATGGAGATTCGTTGTCCATTGGAATTGGCATTTATTTTTCCGAATCTTTGCGGGGTAAAGAAAGGACTGATGTCTTTATTCGCATCCAAAGAAGATGTGCCTTCCTTTGCAGTCAAGCCAGTGCTATGCTTCTTGCTGCATCTGTTCGATGCTCAAACTCTCAAGGCCCATTTTCTTCATCGACAATCTCTCTTTGGCAAAGCGGTTGTTGCTCAGGGGCATCCGATAAGAACATGATATGGGAAATTAGAAGACAAGCAATAGAATATCGAAACTTGCTCACCCTCTTCTAGGATCCATCTTCCACATCAAAAGGAAGTTAATGGGGTAGCGCTTGCTTTCAGCAAAGAAGATCAATAGGATCTGGCCTCTTGTTCTGCGAGGCATTTCATAACAATGCTTATGCCTAATCTTACCGCTATCGATACGATATAGCATGGGTTTGTAATTAACGATGTCTGATGTTTTGAAATTGATATATTTGGGTCGCCAAAGACCCATTCTCTGTTCAAAAAAAAAAAAAACAAAGTGAGAGATGTGGAAAAAGGCGACGAGCTAGATCCCTCGAAATAAAAGAAGGCGACGAGCTAGAAAAAATGGTGCGTCCATGAGACACACGACCGGACCTCCGGTCGTTTTCTCCGCGGCAGCAGCCAGACTACAGACGACGAGACCATCTGTCCATCCGGTTCCAGGGCCCGTACAGCGACCGACGTGCATCCAAATGGATGATCCGTGTTCCGAACTGATCGAGGTCCGCATCGGTGGCCCCGCCACACGAATCTCCAGCCCCGGCCCGACCCACCTGCTCGGGCGCCGAGCGCATAGCAACCTCGTGATCCCCAGCTCCTCCTTGCTACTAGTACCAGTAGTACTACTACTCATGTATTTTAGCGTTAAACTATGATATCTGTTTGATTTCGGATTAGGTTCAAACAGTGCAGTTGTGTAATCATTGAGCAAGGCCTTGTGAGCTCGACTAAATGTTCACGCAATTCAATTCGAGTTATATATATTTCAGTTGTGTGAGCAAGGCCTTGTGAGCATTAAAGATTCTCTAATCATTTCTTTTATTTGCGAATGTCTCTAATCATTTCTTACACGAACGAATCCCTGCATTCAGCAAGGCCTTGGAGTACTAGCGTCAATTAAAAAAAAAACTTAATAGTTCAGAAAATAGCAAAATTGCGTTCACATATATCTCACGATTCGTTTGTAAGACACTAAGACAGTAAATCATAGCGTGTTTTTTCATACACTACTTTACTTGCAATTCAAATAAATAAATAAAAACTCCATATGGTACGACCCTCGCGAAACTCACTTTCGTGTGATTTTGTTACAGCTATGTGAAACACCAAGTTATTCAAGCAAAACGTACAAAACTTTCTTCTTTGCAACCCAAAAATATTCGATCACACTCTTGAATTTTTGATTCCTATACAACTTACCATCTGAGGCCATGTAGTTCTTACACTCTATCTAGTCGTTTTCGAATGTTTTTTTAATCCCATTACACAGAAACACACCAAGCGCACATTCGAGACACTGGAATATTTACATTAAATGAGCGCATTTTGGTTCATGTGTAGTAAATTCTCATACCGCAAACCCATCCCCAAAAGTTACCAACAAAGTAATGAAATTTATCGAAAGTCTACCCGTGGTAACTCATGCACATGGAATGATTTTATCTATGAACAAACTCATAGAAGAGAACACTTCGATAGTTTCCTTGATGTAGATGGTGGACAAATGGAATCCGAGCTGCATGGGGCTTGTTTTTTGAAAATTTCAAAAATGACATTTCACAGTTTCAACAAAGCTTAGAAAATCAAAGAACACTTCTACTCCCTCTGTCTCAAAATAGATGTCACAAATTTTTCAAAATTTAAATAAATCTAGACACTATTTAGTATATAGCTTCATCCAAATTTTGAGAAACATTCGACATCTATTTAGATACGGAGGGAGTATAATTTTTTCAAAAACTTAAAAATGCCATTTTTTGAATTTTGAAAAAAGGCCACCTGGCAGCCCTAGCTCCAACTTAATTTTCCACCTTGATGTATACTTTGGCATAAAATTTCAAATTCGGTAATATTTTAACTTCGGTTTCAAAAACTAGTATCCATACAGAACTACCTGGTGTGCTTTCTAGTGTTCTATTTGAGTAATACCGTCAATTAATTATTGTCATAAAACAATGATATCTTGCTCCATTTCATTGATTATAAGGTCTTGATGTAGTTTTCCAATACACATAGTAGTTGTCATAGCTAGTGACTAGAAACCACCATATCCATGACTATTATGTCAGATTGCAAACATGCTAATCATTTACTTGCAATTTGAAATAAAACTGCTCAATTGACTATAACCTCAAGAAAATTACTTTTTCTTCTAATACAACTATGTAAACACCTAATTATTCAATAAAATTGTGTACATTTTCTTCCGTGGTGCAACCAAAAACCTCTCTTACAATGGTGTATTTTCGATTGTTGGAGTATTATGCTAAGCACATTCCTATTTGTATATTCTAGAATCTCGCAACAAAGAAATGCACAATGGATGCCTCTAAGGCACCGGAATATCTATAAGAGCACATTTTTGTTCTTTAGAATAAAAACGTCATGTCACAAACCCAACCCCAAAAGTTACCGACAAACCAGAGAAATGAATCAAAATTTTACTCGCGGTCATTGTACATGGACCACTTATATTGACGTGCCACTTGCAGAGAAGGGAACATTTTAATATTTCCCTTGATGCATACTTTGGCATAAAAGTTTCCAATTTGGAATTCTTTTGACTTCAGTTACCACTACAACCAATATAGAACTACTTGTGTGGTTCTAATATTCCGTTTGAGTACCAATGCCACCAAATCATTGTCATCCAACAGTACCACCTCACTTAGTATTAAAGCCTCGATGCACATTTCCATCACCAACACCAGTCCTCCTAGCAACAAGAAAAATGACTATGTACGCAAAGAATTTCCTATGTGTACTTTAGCATTGTATTTTTTGAATGTAGAATCCTTTTGACTTCAATACCCACTAATACCATCAATCTTCGTTATCTTTTGCTGGGTATTGAAACCCGCCAATCATTGTCGTCCTACAGTAAAACACCTTTCCTTTTCATGGCTAAGATGTGATAGACATACATTCCAAAGATTTCCATAACGTGTTACACTAACCTAATCATATTCGTATGTTCTAGATCCCGCAACTCAAATATGCACCAAGGGTACCTTTGAGAAGCTGGAATATCGTTTTGTTCCTATGGAATAAAACCACACACGTCGCAAAGCCGACCCCAAAATTTATCAACAAACCAAAGAAATCAATCAAAACTTTACTCGCAGTCGTTGTAGATGGACCAATTTTATTGATGTGCCACTTGAGAGAGAAGAGAACATTTTAATAGTTCCCTTGATGCATACTTTGGCATAACATTTCCAAATTGGAATTCTTTTGACTTTAGTTACCACTACTACCAATATAGAACTACTTGGGTGGTTCTAATATTCTGTTTTTGAGTACCGATGCTACCAAATCATTGTCATCCAACAGTACCACCTCGCTTAGTACTAATGCCTTGATGCACATTTCCATCACCAACACCGGTCCTCCTAGCAACTAAAAATATACTATGCACAAAAGAATTTCATATCTGCACTTTGGCATTGTAATTTTTTTGAACGTAGAATCCTGTTGACTTGAATACCTACTACCAGCAAGCTTCCTAATCTTCTGTTGGGTATTGAAACCCAGCAATCATTGTCATCCTATAGTACTAAAACACCTCTCCATTTCATGGATATAGAGATGTGATATATACTACTAGTACATTCCAAAGATTTCCATAACCAACACCAGTCCTCCTAGCAACTACTAAAAGAACAACCATGCCCATACAGAATTTCCAAGAACAAAAAAGGCACTGTTATTAGAAGGTGACAATATTATGCTTATCTATGAGACACAAAAAGCCACCGAAAATCGGCTATATAAAGCCCCCCACGGGCCTCGCCTCTGCCAAGTGCTACATCTCCCACTCTCACACGCTCCCCACCTTCCAAGAAACCCGAAGCAGAGCCAAACCCCAGGAAGCAGCACGTGCTCGCCGCGGAAACCCACGCCCACTGCATGTCCGCCATGGCCTCGACCGGAGCAGCGCTGCGGCTACGGCTCCTGTTCCGGATGCTGCGCGTCGGGGAGCTCCTCGCCCTGCTGGCGCTCCTGTCCTGGTCCTCGTCCCGCGCGCCGTCCGCCGCAGCCGCCGCGGTGCGCGTGGCGGGAAGCCTCCTTTTCAGCCCGCGCTTCGTGTTCGTCCTCGGCAACGCCATCGTTCTCCTCCTGCTGGCGCTGTCCAGGCGCGAGCGCGACCCGCCGTCGCCGGCCTCGTCGAGCAACAACCACCCCGCCACCGGCGCCTCCTCCGCTGGCGTCGGCGCAGAGAAGACCCCCGCTGCACCCTCCGCCGCCAGCTTCCCCTCATACGCCGCCCCGACGATGCCGACGCCGGAAATCGAGTCGGCGCCCGTGGTGGCGCAGGCGCTCCCCGCCACGCCGATGGCGACGGTGTTCGAGGAGGAGGTCAAGCCGTGCGTGGTCGTGGCCAGCAAGAGCAAGGCCCGCGCGCCGAGGCGGAGCAGGTCGGAGAAGATGAGCCCGCGCGGCGTTGGCGGGTCGCGGCGCGCGTTCTCCCCCGAGCGGCTGGTGCCGGCGATGCGTCGTTCTGA
The DNA here is from genome assembly GCA_030063025.1 of Avena longiglumis. Lineage (NCBI taxonomy): Eukaryota > Viridiplantae > Streptophyta > Magnoliopsida > Poales > Poaceae > Avena > Avena longiglumis. The sequence continues at coordinate 560,109,116 of CP125974.1, forward strand.
GTCGGACAACGGGCGCAGGCGTCGGTCTTCGGCGTCGGCGCGGGACGTGGCCGGGTGGGCTCCCGGGACGGAGGACGCGGAGGAGTTCCGGCGCACGGTGGAGGCGTTCATCGCGAGGCAGACGCGGTTCCGGCGCGAGGAGGAGTGCATGGCCGGCGCCCTGGTGGTGGTGGAATAGGAGGTCCATCCCGGCGATGGTGCACCGAGAGTACATACATGGAAGGAACAAGGTCGGCCTCGATCGTTGCCTCGCTCGCTAGCTTAGCTTTAGCTGCTCTGTCTGAGCTGTGCTCTTCTTCTTCTTCTTCTTCCTCCTTGGGATCGTATCGATGGCCTTCTTTTCTGGCGCACGCTGCGCTCGATCGGCAGGGTAGTTCCCTAGTTTGGCTACGGCCAGGACCGCTCGTAATGGCTACTCCTATTTACCGTAGCGAATGAACGAAAGACATAACATGGTCTCGCTGAATTATATTCGATCTCTGTTTTTCCCCTGCATCATCGCCGGCGGTTCTGAAAAATATATATACAAGGAATAATAAAAACGGACGCGCGAAACTCGGAAGAAAACATGATCGATCTGAATTCTTGGTTCTCGCAGAGAGATCCTGAACCGCTGGATGTCCAGAAAAAGTTTGAGCGTGTATGTCTGTGTCGCGCCGGGATCGGATAAACTCGAGGTTAGTACTAGTAGAATAGCAAAGCGCAGGACACGATGAGAGCGTGACACGATGGATGGATCCGAATCGGATGCTGCCGAGGGAGGCGATGGGGATGGAACCAGGAGTCGTGCGGAGTAGATAAACGTGCCCGTGCCCGTGCCCGTGCGGCTACAGTGCCGTCGCCGCGCCCGTGCAGTGCAGGAGCAGAGGAGCTCGTTTCGTCGTCGGTTTCCTTTGTCGGAGCGGAGCAGAGCAGAGAGGGCGTGGCGGTGGAGCTGAGGTGACCGGTGGACGCGACAGGGCACGCACGGGCACGTACGGGGGGAAGGGGTACAAATCGGTAAAGCGCGGCGATGCTCGATTTGTCCCGCTGCCTTGGTTTCCCTTTCTTCCTCCTCCTCCTAGTCAGTCAGACTAGGAAAGGGAAATGACCGATCGATCGATCAATCGCTCGGACTCCCTCGACGACACGTCCATCTGTCTGTCCATCCGCATGGGCTGGCTGGCTGGCTTTGCGTGGAGTGCGCGACTCCCGCCCGACACTGTTCCTCGAGTCCTCGACGCCCCGCGCACCGAACAAGGAACAAATTCCTGCTCGCTCGGATGCTCCGTGTTCCCTCCCTCCCTCAGCCTCCCTCGCCGCGCTGCGGGTTTCGGCTCGGGATTATTCCCCACGAATGCCAATACTTCCAGTCCGTCGTGCATCGTGTCGGCCTTCGGACTTCGGAGAAACACGCGCGCGCGGCAGCAGCAGGGTCGTTTTCTGCTTTGTTTTGTCGGACGCGGTGCTGCAGCACCTACGTACGCCGGTTTCTCCCAAGCACAAGGCACGAACGTCTTACTTCTAAATTCGATAGTAGTCATATACTCTAGAAGCCTCTAACGAATTGTTGTTTGCGTCTACCTGCGCTCGGCCGAATTCGCTACATATCTAACTAGTAGTATATTGTACGAAGAAGGATATACATATATAAATGCGCTACACTACTACATCTAACATGCATGGTAAAATAAATCCATGTTTTCACATAAATGGTAGTACTACTAGATTCAATGATTTTTATACACGGTTAGAATCAAATCCGAGGATCCCATCAAAAGAAGTCGGAGATGACAATTGCCAAACCGTGGAATGGTTGTACTTAGACCCAACCGTGCTAGTCGCTAGTCCGTGAGGAATAGAATAAACTTGATACACCATAATACATTATTTCTAAGAGAGATACATGTTGATTTGCAGAGTAAGGGAAAACTTTTAGGTTCCTTACGGTATGGTAATATCTATCGTAATGAAAAAACTTAACCATCCCTAATTTTTAGTTAACAATGCAAACTTATTCAGTTTAGGACGAGAAAAAATATCTCTAAAGATAAATGTTAAAACTATATACGTAGATGTATTTTAATACATATTATGAATAATACATACAAATTGCTTATGGCAATTGACAAGTGTTAATTATGATGAAATAAAAAAGTTCACTACACATAGTCGAAAAAATAAAGTCAAATTGTACTACATTCCAACCTTGGTGGAGTGAGTTGCGCCTGCAGGATGCGCCATATCTCCTTTGAAAGGAAACAAGGATCTACCGCGCGAGGCAGGCCTGCACAAACAAAGACAGAAGGAACTGGCTATGCGGGAGTGGTCGGGGTACTGGAGGCGGGGAAAGAGATCGTCCTTACCTCGGAGCTCCAACAGCCACAATTTTTAGTTTTAACCCAAATGTGTCTGAAATTTATGTAAAATGTTTTTGAAATAAAGATTTAATTATAGTTTCATCTATATTGAATAGATTTCTAAAATATGGGACACAAAACACGAACAACCTACGAACGACTCTCTAACCAATCCTTGCAACTTGTAATAACTGCTTTTTGTTGGTTTGGCGAGGAAAATTGTCCATAGCGGATTTCATAGAGTTTGGAAAACCTTAAGTAACAGTGCAACAAAGACTCGACCAGCTGTGCATTTTTTGCCATGTCTTATCGTGTGAACCGAGTGTGCCCCTTTTCCTCTCGGAACCCTTGGTGTGATGAAGTTTCACCTCGTGCCCTTCCTACTCCAGCCGCCCCTCACGCCCATGACTTCGGCCGCCATCTTCCACTTCCCTCCACCGGAAGGACATCTCGCGGCTGACGCCTCCATTCCACATTGGTTCGACCGAGCAACTCACAGATCCGTACATCGGCGGAATTGCTCAAGTTCGTTGCTTCCATGGCCATTGTGTGGATATTCGATTCGGCCGAACCGGAGATGTAGGCGCCCGTACATGGCTACCGCTTCCACGGAGGTTCGAATTGACCAATACCGCCCAGCCTTTCTGGCCCAAAGGTAAATCCATCGGATTTGTGCATCGATTTGTTGATGGATCCATGCAAGTAGTTCTTCGAGGAATCGCAGTCCTCGGAAGACTCCAACATTAAATACATCCTCTTTAATGATGACATCAAGCAAATGATTCTTATCATCATCGCCAACGAGGAACAAGCGACGAGGATCGACCGTCGGGCATTTGTGCATCCCACACAAACCGCTCGCTTGTCCATGAGATGCACATGCACGGTTATTTCGTAGAGGTACCCTTATATCTGGATCATCTTTTATGTCATTGATATTGAATGCGTCGAGAGCTGCTTGTGAACATTGTAGAGGCTTGCGAGGACAATTTTTGTTTCTTTACCACCCAGAGGAACGTTGTCGGGCTGATTGGTTTTAGTGCGTATACAAAGATCTCTGCAGTTATGCATATGATAGCGTATGACTGACGAGTACATCCGCATTGGCGAGAATACCACTCTCAAGTGTGTTCACATGTTCGCCAAGGTGATCATCTATGTGTTTAGTTTAGTCTATCTTCGAATTCCTAATGAAGAGGATATGAAAGGTAGATGACGCACAATGAGAGGAGAGGTTGGCCCGGATGCTCGGTAGATTGTATGCATTGGCAATGGAAGAACTGCCTTGCGCCATGGCACGTGCAGTATCCCGGAAAGAGTTGTCATCTAGCCATTTTTCTTGAAGATGTCATTTTAGAGGATTTATGGATTTGGCATTGCTTCGTTGGTCTCTTACTCTCTCAATGGCATCAATATCTTGTAGAAGTCTAATCATTTTGCTAGGATAGCGAGTTTAGATGCACCAACTTTCAACTACATGGTTAATGGTCATGCCTACACAATGGGTTAATATCTTGCCGATGCTATTCTTGGTCTACATTTGTGAAGACCATCTCAAATACGGCAAAGAGGACTGAGCTTTCAGTGTTTTGCAATCAAGTTTTGCTATTGTTCGTGGTCCGACTCATTTTTGGGACGACAAAACTGTCAATAGGATCATTAAAGCATATGTGATTCGCCACAATATGATCACTGAGGACGAGAGAGACCTGGGCTTGGAGTTGTTCTATGACAATGTTGATAGCCGTGTGAAACCAACCAGAAATCATGCCCGTGTCCAAGCCTCTCGTGATGGTCTCATTGTGTACCATTGGTAGTTGCATGGACAGTAGTTCCCATTTCTCCATTTGATCTCTATTGCATGCATGTGTGTTTGGACTATTATTTGTATCCTGGACCATTCTTTATTTGTTTAATTATTTGATTTGAACTATTGTTGTAATAAGGATAATTGTGGTATTATGTGATGCTTGAAACATTCATAATCTAGTTTATATTGCTGTCATATTTACATTTATTCATACATATATCTGAAAATTGTGAAGTGGTGAGATGCTGAAAATTATGAATCAGATCCCACAAAACCCCACAAATGGAAACCGCAAAAACTGCAGTAAAACGGGTTTGCGGTGTCGAGCGGGCTCGAGCCGTCCATATCTCACCAATAGGAACCGCAAAAACGCATCACAAAGGCCCTCTTTTAGAGTTGATCTTTGAACGGCGGCTCAGTAATAATTTCCTTTCCACGCTGGCAGCGCTTGCCCGGAACATGGCATCGGGCCATCGGCTGCCGAGAGACGACCGGCGGCGCATCATAGAGCGTGACGAGTGAATACACGCGGCGATGTCCCGCGAGCCCATGCGTCGTCGACGTGGCAGCGGAGGGTGTCGGGGCGGTGCCTCGCCCGGGATAGGCCACCAGACGAGGCCATCATCAACTCATTATTCCACGATGACCAGAGCTCCGGCCATGCACTCCTCCTCGAGACGGAACCGCGTCTGCTTTGCGATGAACGCCTCCACCTTCCGCTGGAACGCCTCCGCGTCTTCCGTCCCGGCCCATTCCGCCACGTCCCGCGCCGACGCCGACGACCGCCGCCGCCGCCCGTTGTCCGACTCCGAACGCCGCATCAGCCGCTCCGGGGACGCCGTGCGCCGGGACCCGCTGACGCCGCGGGGGCTCATCTTCTCCGACCGGCTCCGCCTCGGCGCCCGTGCTTTGCTGATCACGACGACGCGCGCTTCCGCGGCCGCTGCCGGCTTGACTTCCTCCTCGAACACCGTGGCCACCGGCATGGCTGGGAGCGCCACCACGGGCGCCGCCGCAGATGCCACCGCCACCGGCGCTTCGCTTTCAAGCGTCGGCTTTGGCGTCGGCGTTGGTGTTGTCGGGACGGCGAATGAAGAGAAGCTGCAGACGGCCGGCGCCTCCGGGGTCAGCGCGCTGGCGGGGTGGTGGTTGGTGGCGGAAGGAACCGGTGACGGGTCGCGCTCGCGCCTGGAGAGGGCCAGCAGGAGGAGCACGATGGCGTTGCCGAGGACGAAGACAAAGCGCGGACTGAAGAGGAGGCTCCTGGCGACGCGCACCGTGGCGGCGGCGACGGACGGCGCGCGGGAGGAGGACCAAGAAAGGAGCGCCAGGAGTGCGAGGAGCTCCCCCACCCGCAGCATCTGGAACAGGAGGTGTAATCGCAGCGCTGCTCCGGTCGCGGCCATGGCGGACATGCGGCGGCGTCGAGCACGTGGATGACCCGGTGGTTCTTGGGGTTCGGCTCTGCTTCGGGTTTTTGGTCTAGAGAGTGGGGGAGGTAGCACTTGGCAGAGGCGGGGTGGATGGGGGGTTTATATAGCCAATTTCTTGTGGCCTTTTGAGTTTGATGGATATATGTATGTTTGTCTCTTTGTAATAATAGTGGATTTTTATAGGAAATTGTTGTATGGGCATATTAGTGATGTTTTTAGTTGCTAGGAGAACTGGTGTTGGTTATGGAAATGCACATCAAAGCTTTATTATCAATTAATCAACATAAATGGAGCTAAAATGTTACTGTTTGATGACAATGATTGATTGGTGGCATCAGTACTCAAACAGAATATTAGAACCACCCAAATAGTTTTGTATTGGTACTAGTAGTAATCGAACTCAAAAGGATTCCGAATTGCAAATATTGTGCCAAAGTGTACATCATGAGAACTACTAAAGTGTTTTTTTTTCTTCTCTCGAGTGGGGCTTCCATAAAATTATTCCATGAACAACGACCACGAATAAACTCTCAATGCATTTCTACGGTTGGTTGATAACTTCGGTGTGGGGGTTTGCAACGTGAGGCTTAATCCTATGCGAACGAAAATGTGCTGAAATACCCTTGTCGCTTCTCTGGATTGGGGAATTCCAAAAACATAGAAAGATAACTAGGCTTAATGTAAGAATTATATGGCTTGACGGAAGCTTTTTATGCGAAACAAAAACATAGGAAGAGAACTAAGCTGAAATACTATAGGAATTGAGAATACAAGAGTATAATGAAAGATTTTTATGCGAAATTGTTGTATTTGGCATGCTGATCTTTTCTGTTGCTACTAGGAAAACTGGTGTTGGTTATGGAACTGTTCGATGACCATGATTTGGTGGTATCGGTACTAAAACCGAATATTATTGTATTTGCAATAGTAGTACTAAGTTAAAAAGACTCAGAATTCAAAATGTTACAACAAAGTATACATCAGGGGACGTATTAAAGTTTCTGTTCTCTTTAAGTGGTGCACCCATAAAACTCTTAAGACAACCACGAGTAACTTATGATGGATTTATCTGGATTGGGTTTGCTACGTGAGGTTTTATCCCACAAGGAACCAAATGTGCTCCTATAAATATTTTGGCGCCTCAAATGGCCCCTTTGGTGCATCTACGAGCTCTGTTATTACCAGAAACATACAAATATGACTATACTTAGTGTAAGAATTATAAGTATGACATGCTGAATGCTATAAAAATATAAAATACAGAGTGCAACAAAACTTTTTTTTGTTGCGACATGGAAAGAAATGGAAAAAGTTTATAGAAACAACGATAAATTTCTCCAAGGTCCTACTCGATGGAGTTTTTGTTTATAATAACTACATTTATGTGTAATATGTAAGGAAAGTCACCATGGTTTGCCGTATGATGGATCGGATGATGTATACAAGAATATGGTTTTGCTATCTCTCGCATCGGCAAGAATTAACTCGGTCTAAATCGACACTAAAAACCACTCAATCTAATTTCGAATATTTGTCAAGTATAAAATGCATTAGTAAATCTCCATCTGATCGCTATGAACATAGACCGATAAATAACTATGTTTAACTCAGAGAAGTACTCACATCCATGGAAAATAAGAGGTGCTCTCTCTACTAAAAAACAGTAAGTATAAATCTTAGTTTTGTCCCGAGTCAACATGTTTTATGTTTAACCAAGTTTATTAGGAAATATAGCAATTTTTTATAACACCAACTTAGTATCATTTGATTTATCATGGCACTTATATTTTTTCCATTATACAGGTTATTTGACATTGTAAATGCTGGCAAATTCTTTAAATTCGGTCAAACTTGGGAATTGTTGGATTTAGAATTTTAATTATCATCTTATAACGGATGGAGCAGAAACCAGCACAGTTCAAATCCATAACCGCGTAAACATCCAATCTAGCATAGAGTGTCTCGCCCGCACATTAGAACCACCTTTGTTTGAAAATCGAAGCATATAACAAGATCCAACGACGACAGACATGAGCGTGAGCACGTAGCAAGGAGGAGGAGCTACATCTGCTCTGCCGGGGATCACGAGGTTGCTATGCGCTCGGCGCCCGAGCAGGTTTTCTTGGAGTGGCGTGGGTCGGCCCGGGCTGGAGATTCGTGTGGCGGGGCCACCGACACCGATGCGGACCTCGATCAGTTCGGAAATGTGTTTTTTTTTTTTGGCGGGGAGTTCGGAACAGTCTGGGACTGATCATCCATTTGGATGCACGTCACTGTACGGGCTCCCTCTTGATCATGATGGTCTGGGCGTGGACTAGACGACTAGGCATAGCTAGCTTGTTGCCCCGGCGAAAACGACCGGAGCCAATGCCATGCATGGTCTCTCTCATGGATTGATCGGACGCACCATTTCACTACTACGTACGTACTTCGCTTTGCTATTTTTCTCCTATCTCTCACTTGTTCCACTTTCAAGCCCTGGACATTGCGTGATAATTACTGGTAGAGTGGCACTTGTCGATCGAAGAATGGTCAGCTAGTAGTAGTACTAATCAATACAGTACTAGTTTGTTATACTGTGGTACTACTACAAAAGAAAAAAAAACATACAGTAGTGTGTTTGTCCGGTGTCCTTGTGTCGGACGGACAAGTGCAGGGCAGGGCAGGGCAGAGCAGGCCCCGGTCGTAGGGCGAAGGCAGCGTCGCACGCATGGCACTGTGTACGCCCATACATTTCCATGTTCATGCATGGTTGCTGCGACGTACGCGTCGTCTTGTCCATGGCTACGGGCTTTGCACGAGTGGAGGGGAGCTCGGGACTCGGGAGGGTCGTGTGGCAGACTGGCAGTGCGTGCCCCTGGCGCCGAGGCCGCCGGCATGTCTGTCGCCGCACGTGCATGATGCGTCGTGTGCTTCGTGGCAACTTAACCCTGCCAAAACCTGCTGCCATGGCTTGATCTCCCCGTCCGACGCACGTACGTACGTCCACCGGTCCACGGTGTTTCAGGCGAGCGAGGCGCCCGGACAGCCAACCAGATTCCCACAGCATTGCCTGCCTGCACCGCGCGTGTGCGTGCTGCTGCTCTCAGCTGGCATGCCCCCCACACGATAATCTACTGATCAAACACGCGACACGATAAGCTAGCGCGCACGCACCGTACGTACGTGCGCGGCGCCTCGACTTTTCTTTCGTCCCTGGACCTTTTGGACGGGCCGGCTGTGCACAGGCAAAGCCAGCGCGTCGGTTGGTTCCCTGGGCGCGGCGCGCGGCGAGAGGATCGACGACGGGACGGGACGGCACGGCCGGACGAGGGGGCGCCAGAGGCGGCTGAGCCGCGCGCGCACACGTGTGCCGTGGCGTTTTCTTTGGAGCAGCGGTCCGATCGACGAGACGGGTCGAGACTCCGTCGATCTCGCCGGCGATTTGCTCTACTAGGTAGACTGCCGACGTGTAGGCGAGAGCGGCTCCCGTGACGGCAGACGACGCAAACGATCATGGCCCTTGGAAGCTAGGGTAGATTGCCACCAAACAAAACCTGGAGTAAGTAAAATCGCATCGACCAGTCACCACGTAAGTACGTCGACGCTCAGCAAACAATCACCTGACCGACCAACCTATCCCCCATTTGTTAGGCGTCACACAGGAGAAAATTCCATGATTTCTCATGGATGATCCATCGAGCGCAGCTAGCCACGAGCGGAGGCCTTCCCCTAGCTAGAGTAACAAATTAAGCAATTCTTCACCTAGCAGCTTATTAGCTACGTACACTACGTAGGTCGATCGATAAGAACGCACTCGATCAACAAGCAATCACCTGATCGATCCCCCACATCGCACACGCACATGCCCCTCATTGTCATCACTCATCACCACCACACGAACGCACACGAAACAGAGAATTCCCACGATCATTTCATCTACTCTGCTTTTACTTTCAGCACAAGAACAAAAAGCACACGGACACGGACGGATCCATCCATCCATCCATCAATGGAGATGGAAGGAAGGAACAATTCTGATCGAGCCTAAAGGCTAGCTAAAGCGAAGGCTAAGCATGTAGGGAGACTGTTAATTAGGCGCCTAGTACGTCGTCTTCGTCTACCGCTCACCCCATGTGCATGTGAGGTTGCCCGGCACTGTTTGCGAGGGAAGGATAGGTACATAATGCGAGTTAATTATTATGATCGGATGCAAAGAGGTAATATTAACAAACCTTTGGTGTGGCGCCACACACACACACACACGCCCACCACTCTACATATCTTTACATAACTCTACATATGTAAACAAAAAGAGGGGATTTGGTGGGGGGACATGGTCGCACGGTGGCGCCGCTCGCCGATCGCAGCCACCCCGCCACCGGGTTAATTAAGATAGTTGGATGTATCCATGATATTGATAAGCAAAACTGACTTAGTAATTAAGTCCATTGGTGACTACCTCGTGCCAACCGTGGGTTCCCTTCGTCAAGTCAAGGCACAGTTTCGTGGATTTTTGACCGAAGCAGATTTGAGAAGCTCCTGGTCGGGCACTGCTGGTGTACTAGTACAGTCCACGCATGCAGTACGTACATGGCTCTGAATATCAAAAGAGTGTGGCGGCGATGATTGAACATTCTTCTGATCGTGTCGTGGTGCAATTAACGAGGCGAGATGATCATGTGTAGACTGCAGACTATCCATGGGGATGGGGTCGTCTCCAACCACAATGATCCAGCTGAGTTTCAGATTCTCAGGCGTAGGTTTCGTGTGGGTTTCATGGACGACTGGAACTTAAGTTTGCGCAAAGTGAGTGAAAGTTTTGGTAAAGATTCTAATAGTACTAAGAAGAAGAGCTTTTGAGTGGACACAAAAACAGGAAGAACTTTTGAGTTACTATCGATACCCCAGTCCCCACTGCCTTTGAGGGTTCTTTTCAAAAGAACAAAATTACGTTTGAGGGTGAAACAAAAACAATTGATTAACATAAGACGATTTACTAATTACGCGCCAGGTAGGGGTCGAACCTACGGCCTTCTGCTTAGGAAACAGACGCTCTATCCACTGAGCTACAGGCGCTTTGTGTTTTTAATTTCAAATAAAAGGTACTTATTCATTACATTCTCAGAAATCGAGAAGAAACGCCACGGAACACTTATTCATTACAGCCTACATACGTGGTGTACCCCAGTAACACTTTGCAACTCAACTCGAATTATCCGCCTGCCTGCCTAACCAATAAATTCAGCCACGGAACTGTATTATGTGCCTTCATAGATAGCGAAAAGAATCTGATGCTGCAACTAAAAAGCCTCACTAATTCTCCTCCCTCTCCCTTATTTGCTCCGCTTTACTGAACCCACTTGTCCTCTCAAAGAACCTTTTCTAAATACCCGATCTTATCACCATAATAATTCTCCAAAATTCCTTCCGGTTCATGCTGCCTTGTCATCGCCTCCACAGAAATTCTTCGTTTCGGATTCACGATTCCGACATGGTGCTATCGTGTCTGCGATCTCCGACTCAATCGAGAGGATGCCCTTTATCTGAAAAAAATGTGACATGAACCAGTTCGTGTAATTCTTCCGTGTACCAACCATTTCATAGACCATTGGTACTAATAATTCATAGAAACAAGGTTGCTACTTGGTTTTTCGGATCTGCCTTTTACTTTAGAGGTGATCATCCTGGTCTCAACACCTCTGCAGTAAGGCACTTTCACTACCATTGTAGCTTAGGACTATGTTCTTCTACTAACTACTTAGAGAAACTCTAACAGATTCATTATATCGTAGCCCTTAAAAACGTTTATAAGAGAAAACTGAACTAGCGTCATCAGTTCGTAGAATGGATGGACAGAACGGAACATGATCTACGAGCTGAAGGTTTTAAAAATTTGCCAAAGTTTAATTCATGGCCAAATTTAAACGATGAACTTCTAAAAGATTATACATTGGATGATATATTTACACAGTATTTTAACGCAGTACTCCGAAATCAAAAGACGAGCTGCGCATCTGCCGCTAACCCTTGGTAAACCTTGCTAGCTTCATCTGCTGCTAACCCTTTCTAGCTTCTCGGTAGCAGGAGAGCCAAGGCCATGTGGAACGGTGGAGGAGGAGGTGTCCATTGAAGGGGTTTTGGAGGTTGTTGGTCGTCATTGTTGTTGTTTTTCCTATCGATGTCACGAAAGAGAATGCTCTCATAACATATCAGTAAAGGCAGAGACGATGTCTTGTTCTCGACTCGGTTTCGTGTCCATGTAGAAGCCAAAGGCTAATGTTACAGAGAGATTAGATGGATCAATCAAGGGAGGCAACAAGCGATCAGCGTTATCAGCGCGAGTCCGTGATCGACTCGATTATGACATAATAGGCTTGATTGCCCTTTGCTTAATGGGCTTGATTGCCTCTCGCCTTCTATACCTTATTAGCATTATATATCAACGGAGTAATTTGGTTTTACATATTTGGCAAGTAACAACTCCAGTTGACAGTGCCAAGAATTCACTCTGCAGGGGGCTATGTGTTGGGATCACGAGGCGTCCGTGTGCTCGGCGCCCGAGCAGGTAGCCTTGGCGTGGCCTGGGTCGGCCCAGGGCTGGAGATTGGTGGGGCGTGGCGGGGCCAGCGATGCGGACCTGGATCAGTTGCGGAACAGTTTGGGACGGATCCACGTCGCTGTACGGTCTCTGGCCATGATGGTTTCGTCGTCTGGACCCTGTGGAGTTAGCTAGTATATATGGCTTCCTTGCTGCCCGGAGAAAACGACCGGAGTCGTGGCCTCTGTCATGGGCGCAGCGCACCATTTCTCTAGCTAGCTCGTGGCCTTTTCCCACCATCTCTCTGGCTTTGCTGTTTTCTTCTCGTCGATCGATCATGGTTGCTCTTTGAATTAGCACTGGACCTTCCATCATCATCATTCCATGTCAATGTCTGGGAGAAGCTAGGCCACTTGTCGACCAAGCAATAATGCATGCGCAGGGCAGGCCCCGGCCGGTCGGAGGGCGAAGGCAGCGTCAAAACACGCACGCAGGTGTGGCACTGTTCCTGCATTGCTGCTGCTGCTGCATGCGAGTCGTCGTTTTGTCCCGGGATACGGCTTTGCACGAGGGAAGGCGGGTCGATCGCGTGGCAGCGCGTGCCCCTGGGCGCGCCCAGGCCTACAGTACTACAGTACTCACCAGCAAATCAATCGATCACTGACAATTAAGTTCCACTCGATCGGTACTCTCGACAGGAGCTAGCTCCAACGTGTAGGCGACAGGAGCTCCCCTGACGACAAACGAGGCAATAATAATCGATGGTATCCCCTGCCACTAAACTAAGCTGGAGTAAAATCGCGTCGACCCGTCACCACGTGCATACATACATACGTCGGTCGTAAAGAAAACAATGATAGATCAACAAACAACCAATATAATCACCTGATCTCGCACATGCACCTCATCATTATTATCACCACGCACACGAAAGAGAATTCTTCCATCCCTTTTCTCCGGCCTCAGCACAAGAACAAAAAGCACACGGACACGGACCGACCAATTTTGTTCGGGGCCTGAAGGCTAGCCAAAGCACGTAGGGAGACTGCTGTTAATTATGCGCCGGGCCGGCCGTCTTCGTCTACCGCTCATCTCACCCCCATGTGCAACCGAGGTTGCCGGTTTATGAGATAATAATGCGATCGAGTTAATTATTATTATATGAACGTACGTATGCGCAGAGCCTAGTTAATTAACATTCGTGTGGCGCCACACACGCACGCCCACTACTCTACATATATCTTTATGTAATAACTCTACATATGTTAACAAAAAAGAGGCCGGCCGGGAATTCGGTGGCGCGCGGGGACGTGCATGGTGGCGCCGCTCGTCGTAGCCAGCCCGCCACCCGACCGTGTAAATTAAGTCACTACTAGTTTCATGTGTCCATGATACTACAAGATAAACAAATTTGACTTAGTTATGTCCATGGATGGGAGACGTGGTGTGGTGACTGCCTCGATCGTGCCAACCCTTGCTTTAGCCATATCTCTCGCGAAGGCGCATATATTTCGAAATAGGCTTTCGCCCTGCTTAGCATCGTGGACTTAGACCTTTGCAGTGTGCTACTAGCTGAAGCTTCTGATCCTTCAAGTGTGGTACTACTATACATAGTGCACGTACGTGGATCTGATTTTCAAAATAATGTGGCGGCAACGACCGACTCGTGTTGGCGCAATTAACTAGTACTCCCTCCATTTTAAAATATAAGATGTTTTAGGTTTGTAAAGAAAATATATCTAGACTTGTTTTAGTGTCTAGATTCACTTCAAACATGAATGAACCTACATACTAAAAGAAGTCTAGATATATTTACTTCACAAAGCTAAAACAACTTATATTTTGAAAACGTAGGGAGTAGGCGACATGTGTAGACTGGCCATACATGGGATCGCTTCGTTTTAGATTCTCGATTCCTAAATATAAGGTATATAGATTTTGGCACGGGATTAAAGGAGGGAGGGAAGGGTGGGATAACATACACAAGTTTTGGGAGAGATATACCTCCCTAATTGTCATGAGAAAATAGAGGAGCTTTTTTCTGAGATAAAAAAATATAATCAAATCCGTAAACATATTATCCAAACGAGTATTTCAATGCAATACACGTTATATTTTCGAATTTCTTTTCCAGTAGTGACATGGCAATGGCAAAGAATTAAAATCCGGCAGTGCCTGATGTCAAACGAGGCACCCGATCATCCGCCCTGCTACCTTCAATCGGTAGGCTGCCACTAAACAAAACTGGAGTAAAATCGCGTCGACCCGTCACCACGTACTCGTACTCCTAGGTTGTCTCGATCCTAAAGAAAACAATGATCGATCAACAAACAATCACCTGATCCATGTGGAACGAACGAACAATTTTGATCGTGGCTAAAGGCTAGCTAAAGAAAAGGCTAATTATGAGCCGGGTTGTCTTCGTCTACCGTGCGCTCACCCCATCCCATGTGCAACCGATCGAGGTTGCCGGTTTGTGATAATGCGAGTAAATTAAACTTTGTGGCGCCGTTTCAGATTCTCAGCGGGTTAGTGTTTGATGGACGACCAAAGCGTGTACAATTTTTGGGTAAAGGCAGTGAAAGTTTTGCTCAACACTTTTGACAGGAAATATACTGCTAGAAGTAAGAACCATAAAAAAATAATTAAAGAAATTGAGAGCGCGCCAGGTAGGGGTCGAACCTACGGCCTTCTGCTTAGGAAACAGACGCTCTATCCACTGAGCTACAGGCGCTATCTGACGGTAATTTTAAATCCGATTTAATTGTCCCATACCCGTACATATAAGCCATAACAGCGGATATGCTTTACTGAATCCTGTCCGTGCAAATGGAGAAGAAACATACGGATAGTTCTACTAGATTATATTCCATCCATCTCTTTAGTATACAGCACCAACTGATTCCCTCCACAGGCAACGATCGGTGTCCCAGTAACACTAATTTGCAACTCAAATCCAATTATCTCCCTGCCTGCCTGCCCAGAAAATTCAACCAAGAAACCGTGTTAAGAAACGAATATATATGTGCCTTCACAGGCAGCGAACAGAATCTGATGCCCGCAACTAAAAAAGCCTCACTAATTCTCCCACCCCGCTCTCTCTTATTGGCTTTACTCAGCCCCACTTGCCCTCAACTAAAGCACCTTTCTAAATACCCCATCTTATCACCATAATTCCCCCAAATTCCTTCCGGTTCATGCTGCATCGCGTGCCTTGTCGTCGCCTGCACGGAAATTCTTCGTTTCCGATTCGTGATTCCAAGATGGTGATCGATATCGTGTCTGCGATCTCCGACTCAAGACAGAGGATGCCCTTTATCGGAAAAAAAAGTGAAATACTCCCGTGTATCGCCATGTCATAGACGGTCCAAGGATTTGGTACTAATAAATTCATAGAGACAAGGTTGTTACTCAGTTTTATTCAATCTGCCTTTTACTTTTGAGGTGATCATCATGGTCTCAACACGTCGACAGTACGGCCCTTTCACTAGCATTGTTGCCCTAGGACTACGATCTACTACTAACTACATGTAACACCAGTACAAGACATCAAAAGGGATTTTCTCTAGAAGGTTAGGAAGGGGCCAGGAGGAGAGCTACCAGTAAAATACCCTTTGCTTTAGTCCTGATCATGCATCCACACACTGATTAATTAGTGATTTTCTTACTGCAAGTGCTGCATCTTGAAGGGAGAGGAGCTGATCCATCACCCTAACCCCCATCATTTGAGAGATTAGAGCGATAACAATGATGGTTTTCGCTCTTTTTAGACATGTTCATGACACATGTTTTTCCAGGTAGGGCCCTGCTGGCCGGGTTTTGTGCCTCGAAGTCACAACCGGATGATAAAGCTACGGCAACGGCAAGATCAAATGGGCGGCCATGGAGAAAATGGGCGGCATCATGACTTGAGTTGGTTAAAGTGTCCCAAAAGCCTAGCTCCATCACCAAAGAAACATCATTGCTTCAACCTTCCTCGCTGTCAGTGCTAATGGTGATTTGCATTTCTTTGAGTTAGTATATTGTAATGTGTACGTGCTTAGAGTCTGAGCGAGATCCTACTTTGACAGGGCATGTTCGTGCACATGGCCAATGGATGAATGTTGGCTTGTCTAAGTCATGGCCTCATGGGGCCTCACGTGGCCCCTACTTGTGTACTGCACCTTGACTGAACGTCCAGATTGCAGTCCGTTCCATTCGATTATTGAGCAATCATTGATGCACACGTATGTTCGCAACGAATCTGCACGTACGGAGAAACGAGACTGTAGAGTCATCATCAGGACATTTGCAATTTCTTCCAAAAGGCAGTAAATGTTCAGCAGAGATGAAAATGTCAAAAGTATGTACATAGACTTAATTCACCATCCATTACATTGTGGCTATCGTCAACATTGAGAATATACTATCGGTAGTCGGTAGTACACAACTAAGCTAATACTATGGTGTAAAGGATTGACGACACAGCTGACTTTTACAAGAATCATCACCAATGGTCGTTTCTTCGGAGGTTGCGACATTAGCGGTGACGCAGCCTAATGCTTTCGGAGGCATATTGTTGTTGTTGATGTTAGGGTGCGGTCTTTGCATGGTCGAGGTTCATGGAGCGACCAATTTCTGGCATGGATGAATTTGTACTACAACTCTTCATGTCTTAATATATAGACGCGCAGATCTCCTGCGCATTCGAGAAAATACCCAGGACAAATTGACAGGACAGATTGATCGGTGGACATATTGAACGGACTAAGTTTCATGTCGCGGAAGTAGGCTGAGAAGTAGGGCAAACAACTCGGCTTCTCCGTCAGAGTCTTCATGGCTCCTTGTTCTTCTGCAGTGTGGACGCCCTCTTGGTTACTTGGCCATAGGCAAATGAAACAATCCTAGCGCTGTCCCAATTGCCGCTACAAAATTGCTACCCCTTCTTGATGCCCTTAACCGGCGCCTACAGGTAGGTGAAATCATCAGATTTATAATAAGAACTGCCAACTCCTGTCAAACAGGGGAGGAGGGAAGAAATACAAAAATATTTCAAGTCGGCATATGTTCGACATCACCGTACCATCGATTTTCATGTGGTCTTGGCTTGACATGCACAACAAGACACTGGAGCAGTGTTAGGTTTTGCCAATTCTCCATCACAGAGAAGTTCTCCACCTTAGATAAGTGTTAGACAAGAGTACGACTCGGTTAAGGTTACCTTGTATAGACAAAACCAAACCGATTTAGACTAGATCAACTTGTGTTGCAAGTTTGTATTTTGTGTATATATCAATCAATGAAACCGCTGGAGACGTGCACTTTAGCAGCCTGACATTGTCATCCTACAATAAGGACACGTACAGGTCCTCCTTCTGCAGCTGGATTTCTTTCTTAGCCTTAGCCTCATGCCATGAATTAAGCACTGGCTGCTAATAAGAACAGCATTAATTCAAAGTTCGATACATGCTGCACGACTGTCTACAAGAATACTTTATTTATTTGACGGCTCAACGGTGGGGAAAACCCCCCACCTGAAGTATTTTCAGTAAGCAGGGGCGACAACGTTGCAGAGTACAAGGGGTAGACAGTCATGATGTTCTCCTTATGCTCGTGATGTTCATGATCATTATGAGCACTAGATATCACCTACACATATAAAGACAAATAATCCCTATAAATTTTTGTTTAATTATTAATGATTCATTGCTTGCCATAGTAAAACTATCTCCTTAGCTCACTCCTCTTTTCCGAGCTTGATTCCTCCTTATGCGGTGCTTCGACGCTTTCTTCATGAAACCCAACTTCCATGTCTAAATACCCGTTATATTTATCTTAGTCGTGACCACCGGCTAGCACCTACACAAAAAAGAGAGAATGCAAGATGTCCTTCCATTCGTTCCATTCATCGCTTGCCATTACAAAAATAATCAACATATTTCACTCATATTCTCCGAGTACGTCGACGCGGGATCGCTCTGCCCCTTATTATGACCACCAATGTGGCCATCCTCGTCAAGAATTATCGTCGGTGTATCTGTTATCATTGTCATTCAAGGTTAACCTAGAGTCCCCCCCCCCCATCTCTATAAAAACTACACAGCAACATAAGATAGTGAATCATCCAAAAATAAAGAACTAATGCAATCATGTTTCAAACGTCAAATAAATTTCTAAACACTCCACAATGGAGAATACAATTTCATATTTAAGACACAAAAATTATTGCAAATTTTACAAAAATAATAACTGACTTTATAAAGACCGTAAGAAAGTGGTAGCAAACAAATTCAAAGGCCTGACAGGCCGGGACCCGGGAGTTCAACGTCAGACAGTCCGAGGAAGCCTCTCCCTTAAACGTTTGGTACTCACAGTTGTTTTGGGGTTCGTGTAAAATAACTTAGGGGAAGCATATATATGAGCACCACATCAAGCAATTCTTCACCTAGCCTAGCTACAAGTACAAGACTGCCACAAAACTAAGGGCTCGTTTGATTTACAGAATTCTCAAAACATAGGAATAGAAAAATCATAGGATCGGAGTGGCATGATCTCTTAGATCCTACAGAAATTTGGTTCAAGTATATGTTTAAATCACAGAAAAAAGTAAAGAAATTCTATCACGAGGTTGAAGTGGATAGAGATTTTTCTATAAAGTAGAGGGCAAGGGAATGATTTAAAGGAATTTCTAAGAATTATAATCCTTTGAATCAAATGTCCGACGTAGGAATATTTTTTATGAGACAAAATCCTTTGAAATTTCTCCGAATCAAACGAGCCCTTAAGTCAGAGTAAAATTCGCTCCATCCCCGTGCCACACTGAAAAGAACACACTCAAAAAACAATAACCTCAATCTCGAAAAAAAAATCACCTGATGGGTGCTACAACAAAAAACACACGGATCGAACCATCGAGCAATTTTGATTGTGCCTAAAGGCTAGCTAAAGTAAAGGCTAAGCATGTAGGGGGACTGTTAATTATGCGTCGATCGGGCCGTCTTCGTCTACCGCTAGTTCACCCCATGTGCATGCGAGGTTGCCGGTTTGTTTGCAGGGGGTGGCATAATGCGAGTTTAAAATTATGATTGGGATGCAAAGCGCGCGGTAATTAATTAAATAAACCTCTTGTGGCCACTACTCTACATTTGCTAACAAAAAGAGGGGATTTGGTGGGGGGACAAGCATGGTCGCGCGGTGGCGCCGCTTCGCCGAAACAAAACTGACTTAATTAAGTCCATGGATGGGGGGCTTGACATGACGACCTGTGCAGTGTGCTGAAGCTCCTGGTTGGTGATGCTGATGTAGGAGCAGTTAACGAGGCGAGATGTGTAGTCTAGACGACATTGTCATGGGATCGTCCGTCTCCAACCACAATGCTCCACTCCAACTGAGTTTCAGATTCTCACGGATTAGTTTGGCTGGCATCCCCAAACGGTATGCACCCTGCGGACCAGTCTGTCTCCCCGCATTGGCAGGCCAAATTTGGACCGTTTTACTGACTTCATTTACAAAAAAAAAATGTTTGTTATTTTAGCTAAATGGATATCCAGGGCTGATCTGGTTGACATTGGTATATAGTCTATGTTAGTACTTAGTAGCTAGGTACAAAATAAATAAAAAAGGGAATTTCTTAAAAAACATTCGAATTAATAGTGTGACGCGTTAAAATCAAAACGCAATTTGCTAGGATGTTCATTTGGGAAGGATCTCGGATGAAGCTCCAGAGTTCTTGACCAATGGAGAAGGTCTAGGGAAGCAGATTTTTGTAGCAGAAATTATTGTTGTTTCAGCGTGGTAACGAAGGATGTCTTTCTAACTGCACTTGACCCTCAAAAGTTGTGGTGTTTTCTATGTTAGAGGATGAACCATTCCTTTATGCAAAGGCAATGCCAAAATCTGCTAATTCCAAATTTATATCATTCAAGCTAGCCCCATGACTTCTTGGTCGAGTGTAGCTCTTGATCAAGCACACAACAAGAAACCCTCCTCTTTGCATTCAAATAGATAATAAAAGCTTGTGGGGATCGTCAAGAACAAACTTAGACCAGTTCTTATTTATGCCTCAATTTTGATGAGTTGTAGGGGTGGACCCACTTCCACTGATTTCTTGCGGGGAGGTTCTATAAGGGAAAAAGAATCAGAGTTGCAACTTGGTAAAATTTGATCCTCTCATTTTCCTTTTTGCAGTGGAGATAGTCGCATGTAATGACCCCGAGTAGGTATATGCATATCCATATCTACCATATTCTTACATACCACTCCCTATAATTGGTTTAATAAAAGAAAGATACTTGGATTAGATATCTTCAGAAGCCGCTTTATCCTTATTATTGGATAAAATACTTGTGGTTCACCCGTAAAATAAGTTTAGTTTAGCTACATTCACAAAGAAAACATGCCGGGCACACATGCTTTGGCCTTGCTTGTGTGTCCATAACTCAAAATAGGTGACTTAACGGCCACCGCCCGAATAAACATACAAATAGTCACCAAATTCATATGGGCTCTTCAGGAGTAGTCAATGAGTCTAGCAGCTAGGCCCCAAGTTCGAGGCACGCGTCTGTTTGTCCGGCTCGCTCCCTCCAGCCAGACACATACTAGCCACATCAGCCCCCATTTGCATCTACCGTCTCTCCACTCTCACCCAACCGCCAACCGCTGTCGATGTACCCTATATTCTATCCACGGACCGCCACAAATCGACCAAATCAAATATTTTTGGTGTCCAAAATGCGGGGCGCCGTTGGAGTTGTCATTAGGCCATCTCCAACGGGCGGGTGCAAAATAAATACAAATTTGGTCCTATTATATTTGTTTGCAATGTGAGGAGGACATGAATGAACACGTTGTCCACCCATGTTTGGCAGTTGGCCCAACGGGAGGCGCATTTTCTATATTAAATTGAAAATTACATATACTTTCTCCGATCCATATTAATTGACTCACATTTGTTTAGATTTGGATGAATCTAGACATTATTTGTATATATATATATATATTCATTCAAGTTTTGACAAATCCAAGTCAATTAATATGGGTCTGAGGGAGAACTAAAATTAACCTAAACTAAGCATAATAGACTATGCTGCCATAAAGGCAGTGAAAGTTTTGATCAACACTTTTAACAGGAATAGAATAAATTTTGAGTTATGTTATGATAGGACTCCTCCTACTGCGTTTAATTAAGAGTGGTACAAAAAGGTTATAAACTTTCTGTTAAAAAAAACAAAATTAGAAGTTGAGGACGCGCCAGGTAGGGGTCGAACCTACGGCCTTCTGCTTAGGAAACAGACGCTCTATCCACTGAGCTACAGGCGCAACGCGAGGATAAATTCAAACTAGGACTAATCAACAGCACGATACATTGTACTAGCACAACCGATAGTTTTTTTTTCGAGGGGGAGAATGATCATTCATTAATCACAGGAACAGATACAAAGTCTGGATTACACCACCTAGATATTTCGGGCTCGTCAAAATGCCCCAAGCTGCCCAATGTACTTTCCTCTTCTTTACATCTTCACCCCACCAGAAGTTACGCACCAGCTTCATATACGTATATAGTTATCATGGAACCCAACCGAAATGCTCATGACCTGCAAAATGGAGAATTCCAGATTATATTTCATCCACGGCCACCACCTTTAAACACAGCGCCCACCGATTCCCTATAGCTGCAGGCCACCATTGTGGTGCCCCAGTAAAACGCACTTTGCAACTCAAATCGAATTGTCTCATTATCTGTCTGCCTGCCCAACAAATTCAACCAAGAAAAGGATATGTGCCTTCACAGGAAGCGAATAGAATCTGATGCCCGCAACTAAAAAGCCTCACTAATTCTCCCTCCCCCTCTCTTATTTGCCCCGCTTTACTGAACCCACTTGTCCTCAAAGCACCTTTCCAAATACCCGGTCTTATCACCATAATTCTCCAAAATTCCTTCCGGTTCATGATGTATCATGTGGTTTGTCGTCGCCTCCACGGAAATTCTTCGCTCCGGATTCTTGATTCCCAGATGGTGTTGTTGTGTTTGCGTCCTCTGACCCACACAATTATTGACAGGCGTGAGCGTTATGTGTAACTATGGCTCCATTTGGAACACGGGCAAAAGCATGATACCTGGGGTTATCTTTTCCTCTCTAAAATATACGAAATGGACCGATTCATGTGAAAATTTACGTGCCAACTATAGGTATCGCAGACGGTTCGAGGATTTGGTATGAATACAGAGAGACAAGGATGGCACTTTGTTTATTCAATCTGCCTTTTACTTTAGAGGTGATCATCCCGGTCTCAACACGTCGGCAGTACGGCCCTTTCACTAGCATTGTAGCCCTAGGACTACGATCTACTACTAACTACTTGTACCACCAGTACAAGACATCAAAAGGGGTTTTCTGTAGAAGCTTAGGAAAGAGGCCTCAGGAGGAGAGCTACCAGTAAAATACCCTTTGCTTTAGTCCTGATCATGCACCCATACCACACTGATTAGTGATTTTCTTACTGCAAGTGCTGCATCTTGGAGGGAGGAGCTGATCCATCACCCTAACCCCCATCATTAGATGGTTTCGGCTCTTTTTAGACATGTTCATGACACATGTTTTTCCAGTTAGGGCCCTGCTGGCCAGGTTTGGTGCCACGAAGTCACAAGCGGATGATAACGCTACGGCAACGGCAAGATCAAATAGCCGGCCATGGAGAAAATGGGCGCCATCATGACTACTGAAGTTGGTTAAAGCGTCCCAAAGCGTAAGCTCCATCACCAAAGAAACATCATTGCTTCAACCTTCCTCGCTGTTAGTATAATGTAATGTGTGCTTAGAGTCTGAGATCCTACCTTTGATAGGGCCTGTTCGTGCACATGGTTAATGGCTAAAAGTTGGCTTGTCTAAGTCATGGGCCTCACCTGGTTCCGGCAGGCTGAAAAGAGAGACTGATCAGTCTGAAAATGAGACTTGCACTGCACCTTGAACTGAACATCCCAGATTGCCGTCGGTTCTGTTCGATTATTGAGAAATCATTGATGCACACATATGTTCTCAAGGAATCTGCACAGAGAAACGAGAGTATAGAGTCATCATCAGGACATTTGCAATTCGTTCTAAAAGGCAGTAAATATTCAGCAGAGCCGAAAATGTCAAAAGTGTGTACATAGACTTCGTTCACCATCGATTAAATTATAGCTATCGTCAACCGGATGATAAAGCTACGGCAACTGCAAGATCAAATAGCCAGCCATGGAGAAAATGGGCGGCATCATGACTACTGAAGTTGGTTAAAGAGTCCCAGAGCCTAAGCTCCATTACCAAAGAAACATCATTGCTTCAACCTTTCTCACTGTCAGTGCTATGGTGATTTGTATTTCTTTGTGTTTGTACAATGCAATGTGTGCTTAGAGAGTCTGAGAGAGATCCTACCTTTGATAGGGCCTGTTCATGCACATGGTTAATGGCTGAATGTTGGCTTGTCTTAAGTCATGGGGCCTTACCTGGTTCCGTCAGGCTGAAAAGAGAGACTGATCAGATCTGATATGAGACTTGCACTGCACCTTGAACTGAACATCCAGATTGCAGTCGGTTCCATTCGATTATTGAGCAATCATTGATGCACACATATTTTCGCAACTAATCTGCACGGAGAAAGGGAGTGTACAGAATCATCATCAGGACATTTGCAATTTGTTCCAAAAGGCAGTTAATATTCAGCAGAGGCGAAAATGTCAAAAGTATGTACATAGACTTGATTCACCATCGATTACATTATGGCTATCGTCAACATTGAGAATATACTCAGCTAAAAAAAAACATTGAGAATATACTATCAGTAGTTGGTAGTACACAACTAAGCTAATATGGTGCAAAGATTGACATAACCGACTTTTACAGGAATCATCACCAAGCTATCAATTTCTTGATCAAGAATCAAGGTACCAGCCAATTAGCATGGTATCCATGACGACGCAATCTTTGGGTGCCACAACTGACAATGTTGGCTCCTTCAGAAACAACAGGAGCATTAAGCTTCCCCTCACATATTCATCATGTCTGCCCCATTGCTCCAAGCCATCATGCCACGCTGCAAACTTGCATTAGCTGATAGAGCAACGAGTGACCTTCTTCCATGCAAATCTGCTGTGGATATCAAGTTGGCACCATTTAGCATCCGATTTAGATGCATGTATTCTTTATCGCTCTAGTCTGGTAAACGCACATATGCTACTGAAGTTTCGACGATAAAACTCTTGCCTCCTACAGATTTGTTACAGGCAATCAGCTACCTTAGCAAGAGTTGTGCCCAGACTAGTGCTCATCATGCCAAAAACGTCTGTGATTTTTCCCTTTGAAGCCAATGCTTCTTCTGGAATTGCTCAGTTCGTCAGTTAATTGTTAAACCACCAGCTCCAGTTCAGATGCTAAATTCATCTGATCAGGTGTATGGCGAGCCAATCCAACACCGAAATAAATCAACTCAAGCATATCATAGATCACACTGTCTTTGGGATGCGTCCGGTCACCTGCAGCAAACACCCCGACTCCTCTGTCCTTCCCTCCAACTGTGATAGACGACCACCCTACCCCCTTGACAACCCCTTTCTGCTTCATCATATGCCTCTCCTGTGCTGCCTCATGCCATTGTCCCTTGCTGGCGAATAGGTTCGCCATTGCCACATGTGCTCCTGAACCCCATGGCTCAGCCTCCATTGCCATCTCTGAGGCTTTCTTCCCGGTTTCCTCTTCCCCTCGAGCTGCACATGCTCTAAGCAAAGATGTCCAAACAACACCGTCTCTTTCACCAGCTGGCATTCTGCCAATCAACTCCTCAGCCTCATCTATTCTTCCAGCTCTGCCCAGCAAATCCACCACGCAGCCATAGTGCTCCTTGGCAGGCTCCAGTCCATAGAGTTTGCTCATTGCACTGAGGTATCTGAATCCAAGCTCGACTTCCCCAGCATGACAGCAAGCACTGAGTACAGCGATGAATGCAACATGGTCCGGCTTCAGCCCAACACGGCACATTTCCTCAAACAGTTCAAGTGCCCTTTTGCTCTGGCCATGCTCAGCATGTCCAACAATCATCGCAGTCCATGAAACCACATCGTCCTTCGTGCGGTTGGAGAATACAACGTCGGCATCTGACATGCTGCCGCTCTTCCCATACATGTCAACGAGCGCACTCCTGATCATCGCATGGTTTTCAAGTCCAGCAGATAGAGCAAGCGAATGGAGCTGGCGACCAGCATCCAATGTCGCGGTGTTCGCGCACATGCTCAGGAGACTGGCAAGAGTGAACTCATTTGGGCGAGGACAGTGATGCCGTCGCATTTCCATAAACAGGGAGAAAGCCTCCTCGGTGAGTCCTTCCTGCGCGTAGCCTGATATGATCGCGCTCCAGGAGACGACATCCTTGGCAGCACTTTCCCGGAACACGGCATCGGCAGCCGAGAGACGACCGGCGGCGCGTGCGTAGAGCGTGACGAGTGAGTTGGCCACTGAGCGGGCACTGGCGAACCCTCTCTGTGCAGCTTGCGCGTGCAGCTGCTCTCCAAGATGGACACAGGAGATGTCTGCACACGCAGCGATGATGGCAGCGAAGGTGTACTCGTTTGGTGATGCAGAATTTGACGATGCCTCGCCACGAAGCATTGCGAGAAACGCCTGGACGGCCTCCTTCGGACGGCCAGTCTGCACGTAGGAGGATATCACGGTTGTCCATGCAGCGACGTCAAGGGAGCCCATGCGTCCGACGGCGGCCAGCGCGCCGCTGACGTCTCCGCGGCGCGCGTAGAGCGTGGCCAGCGTGTTGGCGACGTAGGGCGTAGCGTCGACGCCGAGCTTGGCGCAGAGCGCGTGCACCTCGCGGCCACGGCGCCAGAGCAGGCCGGTGGCGTCCTCGGCGCACGCGGTGAGCGCGGCCGCGCAGGCGTGCGAGTCGCAGGCCACGCCCAAGGCGCGCATCTCGGCGAACCGACGGAGCGCATCATGCCGGCGGCCCGCCCTGGAAAGGGCGGTGAGGAGGGCGGTCCAGGAGACCACGTTCTTGTGCGGCATTTCGTCGAACACCCTGAGGGCCAGCGCGAGGCGGCCGGCCTTGGCGTAGGCGTCGGCCAGCGCGGTGGCGACGAAGACGGAGGAGACGGCGGAGGACCGGACGGCGAACGCGTGCAGGGACGCGGCGTCGGCTGCCGCGGCGGCACAGGCCTTGAAGGCGAGGCTGAGTACGAACGGGTCCGCGGCGTCGAGCGGAGGGGAAGACGAGGAGGCGCGGAGGCGGGCGAAGAGCGCCATCGCGCCGGCGAAGTCCCCCGCCGCGGCATGGCCCGCGAGGAGCGCGGCGTAGGAGGCCTCGTCCCGGCGCGGCGCCGCGTCGAACAGGGCCTGCGCGTCCGCGAGGCGGCCCGACTGGACCAGGACCTTCAGCCGGGTGTTGAGGTCGTGCAACGGCGCGGCGAAGGGCGGCTGAGCGGCAGCGTCAGTCCAGATGGAGCGAGGGAGACGACGAAGCAGCTTTACGCGGGGAAGGAAGCGCACCGCCATTTTTTCGGCTCTGGACACAAGAAAAACCCAACTGAGCTCGAGCGACGGCTGACGAACAGAGCAGAACCGACAAGGTAAATGCTAAGGGTTTAAAGTTAAACTGGGCGTTTGAAACCTTTTCTGTTCATAATTACTTGTTACTGGACAATCGGTCAATATCTGAATTCATAAATTCAATATATGAATTTAGATGACCTAAAATAGACGAACAGCGTGATTGTTTCTCTTGGCACGCGAACTCGGTTTGGTGACTCGTTTGCAACCATACATTGCAAACGCTATACGACTGCTCGTGTTGAAATCAACACAATGTACTGCAACTGCACCTTCCATGAAAATAAAACAAAAAAGGTACTGTACCACATCACTTCTATGAACCGAAGCAACACTGACGCGACAAACGTACCAAGCTTGCTTCCTCAGACATTCAGCGCCTAGCTGAGTGAGTTCAGATGAAAATAAAACAGGTGCATTTCCAAAACAACAAAGAAACACTAGTCCAGGAAGATATTCCAATCAAGCAATGTAAAAAAAAGGGAAAGAATCATGCATTATGTTTGCAAGAGGTGAAAAGCAGCTATAGCATTCCAGGTGAAACACAATGATCCAACAAAGCTTCTTCAGTACAAGTGATAGCCTGATAAACATAGTAGTGCAAACCTCTCCAAACCTCTCAGTTCACCATAACTTAGCTTACAAAACTCTCTCTGTGACCTGAACAAAGCTAGCATCATCTTAACACAGCGCCATCACTTGCTTCCCACCAGCAGACATAATAAGCAGTTACCTAAAGGACTTCCTATGCAGACTTAGAACACTATATAGATACATAAAGCACGAGATGTGCAAGAGGCTCGGATTCTTCTGGGTGTTAACATTAGGAGGGGAGATCACATGTTTGGCCCTCTCGAGATCAGGATGGGTCCGTACGGTTCCACCTGCGTGACCCTGATGCGATCCAGAGTTGCTAGAACTGCACAAGACAGAAACCTCAGTAAGCAACAGGTTACCCTCAGCAAGACGGTCAAATGGAAATTTGCGGTGAGCGTTCTATTTGAGTTAACCCTCTAGTGTCAAGCAAACTCAGTGTTCCCAGTTTTCATGCTAGGACACAAATAATATCCTCTTTTAGATCAGAGAGAGAAGTTAACTCATCACAATCCTATAAACAAGCATAGCCAGAGAACAAGCGCAGTCATTGCCTGTCAAGCGTGTACTTGTAGTTATGGTACATGCAAACTATAAATGGTCAATAAGCAGGAAAGCAAATATAAAATCATGGGTTAAGACCACTAGTATTTGCACAGTTATTCACAAGTATTGGCAATCTAGAAACTATTTCATACCACATGCTTGATAGAACAGCCGGGCAGCCCGTGCTGCAGTCATCCCATCAGCTAGATGGCTTAGTGATTCAGACTGCGGGGCACCTGGGCTGTCAAAGTGAAGCTTGAGGTACCTGCGTGAATTTAACCCTACCGTCACACCATGTACAAACTTGTACTCTGCGAGTCAAACATAAGCCGCACAGGAACTATCAGCAATGTGCCGAGGATACTCACGAGTGTATTGATTCGGTGATCTCGTCAGGAGCTGATTGCTTTTGAAATGGAGTTTGGGTCGGTTCAGTTTCTTCCAGGAGATCTGAAACAGAACTTTATTTATAACTGCTATTTCATGTTGGAGGAAATACAAAGTACACATACTCCCTCCGTCCTCAAATAAGTGACTTGGGTTTGTCTAGATTCGTATGTATGTAGATAGATACATACGAATCTAGACAAACCCAAGTCACTTATTTCAGGACAGAGGGAGTACTAAAAATAACGACAGAACGACAAATGAAACTAACCAGGAGTTGGTCCAATATTTGAAAGCCTTCTCAGCTTGAAATCCCTTAGTTCTTGCTCCAGTGGAAACTCCTCTTCAACTGGATCAAGGTTCCCCAAGCCTCCTCCAGATGAAAGCTGCCTCCTCTTGGACCTGTTCAATAGTCCTCTCAGACTGTTACACTAAGAAACTATGCAAGACAATGAAGAACCATCGGATGGTTAACATCAATGATCAGGTGTTTTCCTTTATGTCCAATAAACCATCAAGGAAACAGCTCGAACAGTTTGTAAAAGATCACAATAGTCAATTATTCATGCAACTACAAAAGCCATATCAACAATCACCTTCCACTTCCAGATTGCAATGGTATTTCTGGCTCTAATGGCAGGAATCCCCCCCTTCCAGTGCCACCAGAGCTTGAAGCAGACCTGTGACTTAACCCTGCAGCAAAGTTGATGTCATCTAGTTGCTAAAGAAGAACTTACGAAAAAGAATATTTCCAACTTACCAGGACTTCCGGGTGTAACACTACGGTCACCATGCAGAGAACCATAAACCTTTTCAAATTCACCACTCCTGTTTCCTCTGATCTTTTCAATGCTATCTGTGTCCATTGGTTGAGCTCCCATTTCTTTCTGAAATTCTTCTTGAGGCTGCAAGTTGAACCAATTTTGAGATAAAATGTTGATGCAAATAAATTCAGTAGGGAAATGTGTCAGAATTTTTTCCAAGAAACTAGTTCTGGAACAACCTGAGGTGGCGAGTTTCTTGGGTGCTGTTCCTGTGATGATGATGATGGTTTCTCTCCTGTATGCAACATCATGCAGCTTGGTATTAGCACTTTCAAGTTACAAATCTGCATTTCATTACAGCAAGAAAGGTGACACAAAATTAAGTTTTAGAGTGACCTGAAGATGAGGGTTTTGGGGACTTGGCTTCAGTGCATTCCTTCCAGAGCTGCATAAGCTGCTTAGGGTAATATAGTTCTGGTGAGTTCTCTGAGCAAGATATTAGGGCAACCGGGGGCATGTTCATGAGGTCACCTATCCTGGTTGTCCGAATAAGATTAATTTTCTGTGAAGAGTAAACAGAAAAACATCAGTTCTGCAAGCAAAATGCATCAGTTCAGACCTATCGGAAAACAGAGAGTTCCTAGCAATAAAGCATCGACATACACTGCCGACTCGGCGCCTTTTAGAGACAAGGCTTGATGGATCCTTCAACCATGTCTGATATATATTTCCTGGGATCATTGTTTGATTATCCACAATCATTTGGGGGGCTTTCCCACGTGCTTTTCTCTTGGTAGATGGTTTGGCTGGTTGCTTTCCCTGTGTTATAAAAAGCACTCATGTAAACAACATCAAACTCCTTTAAATTTTAAGAGTTTCACCTAAAGCTAACTATTCGTCGGATAAATCGTACAGACCTTCATCTTCTGCTCCTGTTGCTCATTCAACGAATTCCCTGGAGAAGAACCATCAAAGATCACAACAAGATACTTGCCCTATAGCATAGATGTAGTCGAACAGAGTCCAGTGGTACAACTTATACCAAGTAACAAGCCAAAGGACAGGAAATTATCATAAGGGGGGACTACATGCAAGTTTTGATTATCAAGTAGAAAAGGTTCAAATTCGGTATTATAACGTTGCTCGTAACGATCACTCATAAAGAGTGAAAGGTGTTATCAAATTACCAAAAAATATATAGTGGAATCAGCTGCATTCAAGACTACATCCTGTTCACTTAATCCACAATATAGTCCTACATCATTCATTTGGCCATTTACAAGGGTGATGGGAGATAATGGGTGAAGATAATCTTTTAGCTACTTGACCAAATAGTCATGGTACACAATATGGTAAGAACCAGTGCAGATCTTTAGCTGTCACAATGACCATAAACTTGCACTATCCTTGAAAAAACTTACAAAAAGATCGATGCATTGAATAAAAGTTTGGATGGAAGTTTCCCTAAATTGAAATCAATGGTGAATGTGTTGCAGACTCAAAACTGAGATGATAGTTTCTAATTTTACAAGATGATAAACCATTTCCCACGATAACATCATTAAGTATACTGAATCAGGTGCTTGATTTCACCTCGTTGAGGTTCTTCATGGTTGGGAGATGGGGCAGCCTGATACTGTTCCTGCTGTTGTGGAGGGTCTTCCTGCCTTGGTGGAGAGGGAATTAGTGTACTTGGAGCCTGTGGATGTTCATCAGGAGTAATATTGACTGTCGTGTCATCATCTGCGATGTCAAATCTGGTGACAAAGAACTATTTCACAATGAATATTGGTACTCACCTCCAAATTAAAAGTACACAGAAACTAAAATAAGAATCCAACTTTTCTTTTGTAATAGGGAAATGTAACTTTGTTTTACCTCTCAAAACGATTGAAGACATCAGTTTCAGCAAGCCCAGACCCAAAGTTATCGACAAGGGTAATGTTGACTGCCTCAGCTGAGATAAGATCATAAATAACCTAGAGTTAGAAAACAGTAGCCCTTAAGAAACTGGAAAGTGCAATTCCTAAGAACAGAAGAAATACCTTGGTGATGATGCTCGGCGCGGGACAGGTCATCATCTAGGTTGACATTAACATACTGTTCATCCAAATCCTCCAGGCGCTGCACATGCATAGATTTTAATCAGATGACTGGAGCAACTCAGGCAAAAGTCAGGAGACAGAAAAGCCCATCATGTGGCAATAGCTTATAACTAAGATTTAACACCACCTATTATGTGTTTAATCGGAGTTTCAACCTCCATAATACAAAGATGACAATTATTACCATTCCACGGAACTTGGCAGTATCACTATCCATGAAAAGCATGGGCTGCTCCACCTCCATATCCATCATGTTCTCTGGCAGTGTCACTGCTTCATACCTGCAAGAAGCAGCACTTTCCTTAAAAAGGATGCACTGTTTCCTTAAATCTTACAGCATATTATTCTCTATCCCACCATTTTGTACCCAATGTATGCTAATTTTACAGAAGTAAAGTGAAAATGCATTCTGGTAAGAAAGATATAACAAAGAGAGAGAGTAAAACTCTTGAACAGAACTCAAATGGAAATGGCACAGTAGCAAGATGCTACATAGCGCATATGGTGCTAACACACTTTCAAAGGTGAAGAACTTTTACATGAGTATGTCCTTTGAACATGGCAGAATACTAAGAAATTTTAACATTTTTCAAAGTTGACAAAATCCTCTCTGAAGATGGAAGTCGTTTCTCACGAACCATAAGACCCTCGGAATCTCAGATCTGCTATAGTAACATTGTCCAGTCTCAAGAGACTGATTGATACTTCGCAATTAAATGCAAGAACATATACCAAAAATAAGAAGTCGGCACTGACCAGACCAAAATAAATTTATTTCTCCCTGTATCAAGGGCCACCCCATTATTAAAATTGTTAAGATAGCAAATGGACAAAGTATGTCCTAAAAAATGGACAACTACAATGAATAAAGACTTGCATAAAATACACACACATATTGGTCAGAAAAACCATCTTGCAACCTGGAGCTGATTAAAATTGACTAACTGAGATATCAAAACGGTAACATACAGAGACACAAAAAAATTCCTACATGAGCCCTTGTATCAGCAGCTAGAACACCGAAACAGTCCCCCTTGACCAAGATTTCCAATCCATAAATTAGATCAAGCAATCAGAATATCAAGACAGGAGACACAAAATCACATGAAGAGTCATATGAATAGCTGCTGCCCCAGAAAAACAAGAACACGGTCAAGTTACAGAAGGATCCCAGATACATTTTGCAGCATGGAACAAACAATGTTATGGCAACACCAGGAAACTTGTAGAGAACAGTGCAATTACTACAGTTGCAAGCATAAGACTACTACTGAACAATGCAGCACATACCAAGCCTGACAGTGTTATCAAACCTCTAAGGATTTCAGTAACGTTTTGCAGCATGGAAGAAACAGTGCTATGGCAACATCAGGAAAAACTTGTAGAAAACAGTACAATGTACTACAGTTGCAAGCTCATCATATCGTCTTAAAACTACTACTGCACAATGCAGCACATACCAGTGTTATCAAACCTCTAAGGAATTTCATAAACACGCAAAGCTAACTTGTCCATAAGGCCACCTTGGCACCTTGCAACAGCCTCCAACCTACAATACTACCGGTGCAAGCTCATCATATCATCGTAAAACTACTACTACTGCACAATCACAATGCAGCACATACCAAGCATGACAGTGTTATCTAACCTCCAAAAAAGTTCATAAACACACAAAGTTAACTTGTCCATAGGGCCACCTTGGCACCTTGCAATAGGCTCCAACCTAAACCATCACACCAACACCCACACGGTGCAAACACAAAAAGGAAATCCATCTCCAGAGAGAAATGGGTACCAACTCTGCATTATCAGCACAGCAAGCCAGATCTATCTCGGGTCAAACAGGATGGCTTCATAGACCCACCCAACACGAGCACGAGCACGCGCACGCACGCGCACACAGGAAGTTGTAGGAAGGGCATGGAGACTGACAGAGCACTTACTTAGCTTGCGATTTCCCCTTGGGGAGAACGGTGTGGTCTGCGGGCCTGATCTTCCACGCCTCGTTGATCTCAACCTGCGGGGAAAATTAGTTCGATCACAACTCAAAACGAACAGGCAAGGGTACAAGCGAATAGATCAAGCGGGATGCAGAGAAATTGAACTCCGGAATTACCAGGAGCCGGGACACATCATCTGCGAGAGAGGAAGAGAGCATGCACACGAATTAGAGTTGATATGAGAACCGGAACACTCCAGGAACAGAAAAACAAGGTGCGGGAACTAGTGAGGAAGGCAGGAGGCGACTGACTGACCGTAGAGGAGCTTCACCTTCCTCTGGTACACGATCACCACGCCACCTGCTCACGCATCCCAGGCACACATCACGCAAACGACCGGGAGAACACAAAATCAGAGGAGGAACGGAGCGGATCGGCGGAAGCGACTCACCCATGAGGATCCCGGAGAGCCTGAGCGCCATGGGCACCGACGGGTTCAGAATCTCCTCGCTGCAGCAGAGAGCAAACAATCAAGGAGGGGGAACCGCGAGAGAAACCGGTCGGCTCGGGGTTGGGGAGAGCTAGTTAGTTCCTCACCAGATTTGGATGATGTCGAGCTTGTCGAGCCGCTTGCGGTTGATCTTGGCGTGGAGCGTGGCCGCCATCCTGCGAGGCGGGGACCAAACAGGAGACGAGTGGGTCGGTCAGTGGCCTCGGATCGAAGCAGCGGCGGGCGAGCGGAGCACGCATTGGGAGCGGGTCGAGCGAAAACACCCGAGAAAAAACTCGGAACCGAACATTCAGCGGAGAAACACGGAATCAAACGCGGTAAAAGGCGAAATTAATCGGTGGCCGCCGCGACGAGGCGGTCGAGGGGCACGGCCGGCGAAGGGGGGGAGGAGGGGAGACGCACCATATCTGGCCGAGCGGCGCCTTCCGGGCGAGGAGCTGGTGCGAGTAGAACATTCTCGCCGCCCGGAGATGGAGAGGGAAGGGGAGGAGGAGGCGCTGCGCCGCGGAGAGCACGAGAGGGATGTGGGGTGAGGCGGAGTGGTTGGGGGTTTTGTGAGGGGTTGCGTGCGGTTCGGAGGGCCTGTGCCTGTGTTGTGTGTGTGGAGAGAGAGAGAGAGTGGCAGATCGGGAGAACAGTACGCGCGCGGATGGGCAGTATCGGTAATTCGCCGTGCCGCCCGAAGATCGCGGTGCCGGTGCAGCAGCCCACCTCTCCCGCGTGCGCGCGCTACAGCATCGATCACGCTGGCTCTCACTATGAAGTTTGTACATGCCCAGTACACCTACATGTCCCAAAAATATACATGTCACTCTAATTCTTCTACTGACTAATATAAAACCTCTTTATTTTTTAAAAAAGTTTATATTAACGAGGTGATTTCTTACCTGATCGATTCCAGGTTCCATTAGTTGTACTGTTTTTAGATATTATTAGCACAAATATCCGTGCGTTGCTATGGCCAAATTTTATCATTTGTTACCTCGTGTAACCTTGGTGACGTGGTATCTTCCATGATTTCTAGTTGCCTTCATGATTGGGGGTGATTTTTTTTCTCTCTCGACCACTACCGACGAAATGGATAATACCCACTACTTGTTACAATTGCGACAAGTAAATAACGAAGAACGAAAACGAAATCACAGCAAGGGGACACAGATTTAATGTGCAAAAGCTTCTCCAACAAAGAGAGGAAAAAATTACGGACACCAGCCAGAGAAACTTCACTATATGGGGAGTGTTTACAAACGCCGGGGATTTCACATATGCAACTCAACTCAACCGGCGACTTACAAGGGTTTATATATCGGTGAAAACCTAGGTCTTTGACGATCTGTACGGTACCTGCTAGACTTCTTGTTACTTATATTAATAGATACTCTATTTTGATTGTCTTGAGCTACCAAAGCTAGTATGATATTCTTGACACTACTCTAACTATGCGAAGGTTTTGAATGAAAGAAGTGATGGAATCATACAGCTATATCTCGTAAGTGAACTTATATTCTCGTTATTTCAGTTTAAAACGTTGAGTTTCTTATGATTTTTGGTTTTTTGATCGAGGACGATCAAGCTTTAAGCTTGGGGATGTCGATGTCTATGAAATATAACCATCTTTATTTGCGTTTAAATATTATTTTAAGTCAAGAAATTGACTAAATAACTCTACAACCTTGCTACTAATGACTAATTATTGCGTAGATGTGCAAATACTTCTCTTGATTTGTGATATGTAGAAAATTATGCCTTTATGGTGAGATCGGGAGCAATTACTGAAGAATTAATCGTTAACAACACAACCGGTAGAGCAATTACTAGAGTAGAAAAGGCAATTCTAGGAGGTGTAACAAGCACCGGTACGAGCGAGTCCCTCCCGTACTGCACGCCGGTGCCTTTCTTAGGTCAAACGCAACTGCTTATGTGAAGGAAGCGACACCATCTGAGGAGAGACGCGACCTCCAGCCACCACAAAACCCATTAGCCATTCAGATCTCATCCATGACACGCCGAAGGAGATCCACACCACCATAGTTCATCACATCCATCTCCTACCTCCTCCATAGCCATAGCCATTATCTTGTAATAGAGGTCTTCTTGCGAATTGGTGATCATTGTAAGAATATTTGATTTCAATCTAAGTATTTTGCTAATGATTCATATTGTTGATCTTGTTATTATGAGTGAGTAGTCCTCACAGGTTGCAGGTTGGGGTGAAGCCTCATAGTGTCTATGTGCATTTAATCTTATGGGAATATTGTGTAGTGATTGAATAGGAGCCTTGTTATCTTGTATATTTATCTCTACCTCGATCCGATGACTTGTAGGTACCCCAAGACCCCGGAGATTGATCAAGGTGCGAGGTGAGATGAGTGAAGAACAACGTCTCACCAGAGAAACCTCACTAACAGCAAGGGGAGGATGGTATTCGCTTAGTGATCCGCTTGGGATCAATAGTAATATCACCGATCTTAATGCTTTGGTCTATTTTACTTAATAATTGTTGTAACCTGTTGTTTTGTGGTATGACGGTTGTACCAAAAGACTATTGTCACCTATGGTTGTAGGGTATCTAGTAGCTAAGGATGTACTGCCCACAATCAATCACTATTAGATCATTTTACACATGATTGTGCTTAATCTTATGTTTATCCCATTTGGTATGCATAGTTATAGGTGAATTTTCAATCCCGGCCTATCTCCATCATTAAAAACAACCAAAAAAATATAAAGTAAACTGAAAAGATTCAGTAAACAGAAAAATAATCAACAGGTCTTGTAGAAGTTCCTCAAAATTTCTTTTAGCATTTGTTTCCTAAGGTTCGACAAACCTATGTGTTTTCTAGGAAAAAAAGCTAGTATACTGCTTTCGTAATCTAGATCAAAGGTATCATGTACACACGGGGGGAGGTGGGTGTAACATTCCAGCGTTTAGGTACCAACGAAGGGTAGAAATAGAAATCTGTGTATTTGCATAGATTCACCTATAAAACCGAGGTAAATTTTTTGCCAAATAAAACCCTCGAGAGATCAGAGTTTCCTTCACTGTTTGGAGATAGGTTTAGCTCTTTATAGTGATTTTTATAAATTTTGACATGATCTCTAGGAATTTAAATGAATTTGGGTGAATTTGAGTATATATTTAAATTTGAATCACTTTGAAAATATTTAAAAGTTAGAAGTATTTAGTATTTAATTGTTTTCCAAAATGATTTAGTTAATATTGTTTGAATATTTACTATTTATAATACAATAAAGAGAATTGAAAACAATACAAAAATAATAACTTAAATAAGAAAATATTTCTTATTTCTTTCCTTTATTCAATTGCAACTGTACAAATACAAATGTATATCAAGTAAGAACATTACATGAACAATTCTAAGGAATTGGAAACTTTATTGAATAGAAGAATAATAGTACATTGATCTTTTACAAAGAGTAGAAATGAAAGATTACCAAAGTAACTAAATAGATAAAAACCTAAACTAATATTTATATTTTCCTAATCTCCATATCTTGATCAACAGTGCTTCTATACCTGCAAAACAAAGAAAATAAAGAAACCAAAGAAATTAATCTTGTTAGTTTTACTCTCAGTCTTGAACAGTAAAATGCACTGTTCATTTTACCTCATTGAGTAATGAAAAGGGGCAAGTTTCACCAAAAGTATAATATTTGTTATTGTAAATCTAAAAGAGCTCCAGTATAACATCATAAGCC
This sequence comes from Avena longiglumis, assembly GCA_030063025.1. Classification (NCBI taxonomy): domain Eukaryota; kingdom Viridiplantae; phylum Streptophyta; class Magnoliopsida; order Poales; family Poaceae; genus Avena; species Avena longiglumis. The sequence continues at coordinate 560,146,352 of CP125974.1, forward strand.
AAATAAAAGGGGAAAGTTTCACCAGAGTAGACGATAGTAAAAGGAAGGGGCGGTGAATAATGTCCACTTGACCTGATCCAAAGGAAAAGGCCATAGTGAAGCAGCTCACACAACTAAATGCATGTAGTGTGGTGTCGATAGCAGGAAGAGGAGCAAAGGTATCGAAACCACAACACGCCACATCCAAACCTGTATTGCTCACAAGTTCTCAAACATAGCCATATTTCTCTATCTCAAGAACTTAGCCAACACCACCACAGATCTCACCAGCTTCCCATTAGATCAACCAAGAATCCACCATAGTAATCAGCAAGGAAACCACACAAGATGGTCACCTGATGAAGGGGGTGGATTAGGTGGACAACAAGGGCAAGCTGGAGCCTGGAGTAGTAGTGATACGTCCATAACGTATCTATAATATTGATGGTTTTATGCTATTATTATGCTTTTAACACTCCTTTTTATATAAAGTTCATGAGTTATTTGGACTAACCTACTAATAGTTACAAAAGTACATAATGTTCTTGTTTTACACTTTGATGTGTAGGAATTATCAAGAATACAAGTGGAACCCTTGTTGGAGTCAAATTAGGATTTTCCAGAAATCTGTCTCAAAACTCTTTTTGAAGATGGTAACGTTTCGGGTCAAAAACGGCGTCAAACGGAAAACTCTTCAGCTACAATGTTGTAGTAAATTTCACGACAATCATTTTGGACATAAAATTTAGATGATTATGAGTCCGTACGGGCCCGCTAGACCCGATTTACTATAGCCTAAGATGGGGTGACGGGAATCCGAGAAGCTATATAAAGGGAGGAAACCTAATTCGTGGAAAACACCTCCACCCACGAATTTGCAGCCACCAAATCCACATTTTTTCCTTCCTCATGGATCCCATCTCCATGGGGGAGGGCTCCCAAGAAGCCATGAAGTAAGGGGGCTAAGGGGCAGTGCTCCCCCACAATACCGCCGGCGGGGAAGGAGTCCCCCGTGCCGCTGCCGCCCTCTTGACCATCTTCACCGCCATCTCCATCACCTAATTCTCCTAGTATGCAGTGGTTCATCCTCCCACACACCTCTGTACCGTCCTATGTAAATATGGTGTTTGATGCTATAAGTTATGATCATATGATCTATGTCATGTTTGTGTAGTTTCTTTGTTCTTAGATTGAATGGTTAAACGTCTTTGGTTCATTAAGTTGTATGTTGATATGATATAGTCCTTTGGTGTCCATTATATTTGTGCGCGCATGGATTAAACATCATAGGGTTTGTAGTATGTGTAAGAGGAAGGGGAAGTTCTGCTGGAGTGACAGAAACCTAAGGACGCGAACCGGAACGTTGCACGTATGGGAGTAAGAGGACCATTAACTTAAGGCTATGGTTGGGGAAACCTTAATGCATTGTTAGTAGTTACGGATGTTTGCTAACAATCCAATCATATAGTACATGTAATTCTAAGTAGTGAAGCGCATGTATATTTAGCCTCTCCCACATAGAAAACTGCATCGAAGACAATGAACCCGATTTATTCGCCAGTTAAACTTGGACAAAGCCACCACAATTACCACCACTATTTCATACTCATGGTTATGTTAGTTTAGTGTATTTTATTGCTGCAGCAACTAGCTTTACTTTCTTGTTATTTATTATCTTGCAAAGATTTCTCTAGTACTCGTTTTGTTGCTCTAGTTTTATTTCCTAGATAGTGCAAACGTTTAGTGTGCGTAGAGTTGTATCTGTGGTTGATAGAACTTCAGAGAATATTTATCCTACCTTTATCTCCTCGTTGGGTTCGACACTCTTACTTATCGAAAAGGTTATACACGATCCCCTATACTTGTGGGATATCAAGCAACACCAGGAGGAGCAGGACAAGATCAAGGAAAGTAGCACCACCAATCCAACATAGCAGATCAAGGAGAGAGCAACCACTGGTACTAGAAGAGCAGGCAACACCAGCACAAGCCACGGGCTACCACAATCTAATCTAGAACCAAGGTATTTATCAAAGCTTTAGATTTATCCCTTTATCATTTTACAAACATTTTCTTTCATGCAAGAGCATGATATATTAATCATGGAACACAAAAGATAATGGACATCAAGTAAAGAACATCTTTTATTAGTGAAAGATTGGTCTTAGACCAACATCATTTACCAATCCTATATTTTCCAGATTGAGCTAGATAGCAGCAAATCAAATCATGTTGTGCTACATGGCACATTCCAATAGGGGTAGCACCTCTGTAGCAATTAAATCATCTCTATCACCAGGAAAAGATTCAACCATATAAACATCTTCTCAAGAAACAATTAAATCATCTTACTAATCATTTTAGGAATCATTGGTTTGATTCATTTGATAATGATAGCTAGTGATATCTTAGAATATCATGTATACCAATCAAGAATTAGTATATCTTACTAATAACCACTAGCAAGAAAAGCACCAGAGACACTAGTGCTAAAAGATTCACACTAGAGCTAATTAGCTAAATAGATCATCATTAGTAGCACAATAATCACCTATATCCACAGTATCTGAGCCAATATTCACATAATCACTAGTTAGTGATAATGTTGAATCATATCAGACATGAACCAAGTTCAAGATTCAGAAATTAAGGGCTAATTCTGAACCCAACAATCTTAAATCAATCTAGCCACAAGCTACAAGCAATATTAATCATCAGAGAACCCTAGAACCAAGTATGGGGCTTTCTCGGGGTAGTCCACTGTCACAGTGAAAGATTATAGAGAGGATTAAGATAATAAGGGGGGAAATCACCACTTACCCGAGGTCCTCGCTAAGACACTAGAAGGGGAAGCATTGGCCAATGTCGGGGAAGAACACAGTGGCATGGGGATGTAGCACTCTGGGTAAAACCACTACTAAAAATCCGCTTGGTATTTTGTTTTGTGCATCATCATGACCACATGATCATGTCATCATGCCACATTGTGTTTGAGCATCGTCATTTCATCATGCCTCTTTGCCTGAAACTATTTTCCTAAAGCCTATTTTGTTTGCTAGATATCCCCCTATGTATTTCAAATCAAAACCCTAGGTCCACTCGGATCTTCTATTTGTCTAAAACCTATTTATAAACGTTTTGTTTTATTAAAAGAAAATAAATATAAAAACTATTTTTACCTGGGAGAGGCCGCCACTGCCCAGACCCAAAGGCCTAGCTAGGACCAACCTACCGCCCCAAACCCTAACCCTAGATCTATCTATACCTAACACTAACCAGTCCCCAACACACACAACCCGACCCACCCATTCGCAAACCGCCCGCACACTACCACACCATGCACGCTACGCGGTGCACCACGCGTGCACCTTGCCCCCCCGGCACACGCGTACGTGTTTCCCTGGTGCGCGCCCACCCGCGAACCCACGCTCCTCTCGGTCAACCCCTCCCGCTCACGACCCTCTCTACCTCGGTATCTCCGCTACCGAACCGTCCACCCTCGCTCCCTGGCCCCACCCCGCGATCACGTGTCCACTCCTCGCAATCCTCGTCGCCAACACCCGCCCACCTCGCGCCGCTCTCCGCTCACGAGCCCAGCCTCCTTATCTTCTTTTGGCCGTCTCCGCCCTCCGCAGAGCCCACCGCCACCGCCAGAGCTTCCTCTGCTTCCTCTCCCTCGGCGTGCCTGCCTCCATCGGCCTCCGCCGGACCTCCTCCGCCCCTCCATGGCGCCGCTGGCCTCACCTCATCATTGTTCGCACGACACCGTCGCCCCGGCCACTTCCCTGGAGCTCGCCACCTCCCTTCCGCAGACCCCCGCCCGAAGCCCGAGACCTCCCCGCTTGATTTCCTCCCTCTTCCAGTTCGTCGACCTCGCCGGGCCCTGGGCGCCGCCGCTCGCCCCACCGTCACGAGCGCTTGGCTCGCGAGCCCCAACTGCGTCGACGCCCCGCCCTCCACCTGCCATGGCCTCCGTCCTTCGCCCTGCTACGCCCTGTACCACTTCATCTTGGCCTAGACGTGCCTCGTCATCCCCATCGCTTTCTCCGGTTCGCCCCTTCCTGAGTCCATCCTCCGTATGTTTCCTGTTCTCCATCGCCGTGGATTCTTTTCTTACGCGTGACCCTCTGCCTCTTTCCTGTAGTTGGCATGTAGGTGTTGATGTGTGCTGCCTCCACCCCTTGTGCTATGTTGGTTCTTCCCGTTTAAGGACATCTCCATCGGGTCGGCCCAAAATGTCTGCGTGTGTCTGAAACTGTCCGCGCGGACACACGGTGCATGCGTGGCGCCCCAGCGGGTCGACCCATCCGGCGAAACGCATCCGGTCCGACCCATCCATGCATCTAATCTGGGGCTCGGACCCTCCCGCCAGTGGAATAGAAACCACACCACTTCTCCCTCAAAAAAAACTCTCCTAAATTTTCCACTGGCGGAGCGGAAGGGAAGGCGATGGATCCCCCGCCATGGTTGATGCTGAGCCCTCCGCCGCCAAGAAGAGCGGTCGGCAGAGGAAGCCCACAAAGGACGAGACGCCGGAGGAGCGGAAGATCGAGTCGGAGAAGCGCAAGGGCCGACGGGTGGCGGCTAGAGATTGACGCACCGCTGCTAGGCTCGAGACGGAGCGTCAGGAGGAGCGCCTCGCCGAAGAAGAAGTGGTCGACGCCAATGAGGTGGCAGTGAATGCCGCCAAGCACGTCGTCAACTTGATCAAGCAGGAGGCGTTTGGTACCATTTTCGCCAGTGTCGTCTCTCTTCTCGGCCTGGCCATGGCCGGCACGTCCTCTACCAGCTCGGTCACTTCCACGCCTACAGGCCGGCCACCAGCTCAGCCCAGGGCGACAGAACCGCACACGCCCTCGCTTGGAGGCCACCAGTTGTCCCGGTTCAACCATCCCCGCGCGGCAACGTCAGAGGCGGGAGAGCCCGCCATCGACCTGAACCGCACTCCAAACACCACGGACGCAACCCCGGAGGTGTCGACGAAGTGGCGGACCATCTCTCTCGTGAACATGCTGTAACACCCTCAGAATCGGCCCTATGCAAGTTTCAGCGCTTCCCGCCAAACCCGCATAGAAACGATTCAAAGGTGCCCACCAGGCACTTGCGTGCGGGTGGAAAACGAAGTAATAACATTACACAACAGTCCTTGATGGGACCCATAGAACAGATATATATACAACACGACTCCATGAGTCAAGAATACGGATATACAGAACGAAGATCCAAATCACCTTGAAAACGATAGAGCGTCCAGCTACGGACAAGATGCAAATGGGGCTAAGAGCCCTGAAGAATAACCAATGGCGTCCATAACCCTGCCTAGGCCAAGCCGGAAGGGCAACCCTGCTAACGACGTCGAAACCTGCTAAAACAAAAGGGGTGCCGACAAAGGGCAAAGGAAAAAGAGGAGCGTCAGTACTGAGGCCAGTACACGGCGAGGCTAGAATTCGGCGGTCCTCGCCTACATAGGTATGGTGGACTGAAGCGGCAGCGCAACATGCACTAAACAACCTATAGAGACTCGATGTAACTGTCGGCTGCCAGAGAGGGATAAGAAAGACCTATTCGGACCCAACCTGATTCTACCATCAAACAAACCCATCCTGGTGTTTCCCCCTCGAGACCAAACGAGGAAGTCAACCGAGGAACTCACACAGTTGGCAGTTTTATTTATTCAGTTATCGTTGCAGCAATTACTAGTCAGGTATAGATAATCATCCTGATAAAATAAGCAGTGGGCCGTTTTAGTTAACCATTCCGTTGTAGTTGCAACACTTACTAGTCAGATACAGTTAGCATGAGATATCCCAAAAACCCAACAGTTGTTGGTACTTTTATTTAGCCATTCCGCTATAGTTGCAATACTTACTAGTCAGCTACAATGGTCGCAAGCGACAACCCAAGCAAGCAATTGTTGGCAGTTTTATTTAGCCATTCCATTATAGTGAAGCTGATTACTAGTCATTATAAAGTCAAATTTATAGCACTACTTTAGTTATAGTTGTCTATGATCGAGATACTGTGCTCCAAGTCGTCCATAACCGCGGACACGGCTTTCAGAAAGTTTTACCCTGCAGGGGTGCACAAATAGCAACACACACTCGATCAACCTCGGAAAAACCAAAACAAAACCCAACGAGGCCTTCACGACAAAGCAATCACAAGATTCAAAAATATTTCAGGGGCCACCCCATTAAGTATACCCGCAACGAAGTTAGCTGACTCCGAGACGGACTCAAGGTTTGCGCCAGTGGCTGTAAACGACTGGGAACCCAAAACTGGGCTTGTCGATACCGCGAAAACACTCTGCTTACCTAAACAGTACAGGTGCTCCTCGCACAATCGTAATAAAGCAGTAAAGCATGGCATAAGTACAGGATAGTAAATAAAACCTCAAACTAGTTTGTGGCCCCAAGAAATAAGAATGAATCAAGCTCTGGCTCGGGGGTCCCATAATCCTCCGGATGTGGATAGCGAATATTCAAGGAATTATCAAGTACTCGGGTCCCACGGACACAAGTGGACGGTTAACAACCAAATAACATCTATTGCCCACCTGTGCCTCTGCATTACCTACTTCAATTTTTGTTGTTAAACAGTAATTAAAGTCTTGATCATCTCCAACAATAAACACACGGCAATACTCCAACAACTGTGGTACTTGACGACATGCAACAGCACTTGAGCAAGCGACTACGACGCGCAGGTCCAACTATCTACCAAACAACAGGTAATAGGAGGTGTCCAAGGCAATATAAGGCTGCAAGGGATATCACGGGTACGAAATCTAGAGCATCGCAACAAAGATAGCAATAGATCAACAGGAGGGAATAAATACTATAAAAGTAAGATAGGTAGAAAGGGGGAGATGCTCGCCTGAAAACATTGTCGAAGGTTCATCCGAAGATCGGGTCGACACTTGCATCAACTCAACGGCCTTATCCGCGAAGAAGCAAAACACTAGAATAAACACCGGATGCAATATTTAATACTACGGCAGAAGATCGGGCATGATGCATGTATGATGTATGACATGGCAAAGGTGCGATGCATTTAGGCATATTAAGCGGAACCGAGGTCCCGACAAATAATCAGATGGTTCAAGTTATTTATCTACCCCGCAAATTAAATGTTGTAATAACAAGGCAAGTTAAGTTACCGGTTCGCTACACAAATTTAAATGAGGCCAATATAAGACTAGATTTGCCCGCATATGGGCTCCATATTTAATTATGAAGTGAATCGACATAAGGCCCCCAAACCACAGGACAATATGCATGCGAGTATGACAATTTAATATGCAACAAGTTTATATTACAATTTTATAAAATAGGGCTCGGAAAGGGGATCACACATTAGGGTTCGGAAGATCTTGGGGGTTCCAGAGGGGTTCGGGGTTGGTCTCAGGGTCAGGGTTCGATGGGATCGGTCTTCGGACACGAGGCTTCAGGGTTCGACCATCTGATCCATGTCGGCGATCTTGGCACTCCATGGAAGGGGACCTTGGGTCGAGCATCGTTGTCCCCAGATTCTGGATCCCGGTGGATGATGTCGATCTCGAGTGGCACCGGCGGTAGACGAACTTGGCAGATCCCAACGGTCTTGTCATCGATGAAGATCTTGTCGCTTTGTCCAGGTTCTCCATGTTCAGTTGCTCTTGGCATCGGTTCTCGTGGTACTTGGGTCTTTGGACGATCTTGTTCAGATCTTGCCAAAGAGGGGCCCGGCTAGGACCTGCACGAGGTGCAGCAAGGAGGTTGGTAGGGCGGCGGCCGGCCGAGAGGAGGTTCCCGACCTCGTCGTGGAGCAGCAACAGCAGAAAGGGGCTTGAGCAAGAGCAAAGGCCCCCGGCGCCAGAGGGCACCGGCAGCCCGGGCTGCCTGTGGGCGAGGACGACGGGCAGAGGCCGGCAAGGCGGGATGCGGCTGCCGCCCTCCCAATGGAGAAGGGCACGACACGGGCGGCCGCGAAGGACGCAGAGGGAGAGGGCCACCACGCCGAGGTGAGGGCTGGCGGCGCAGGCGAGACGGCCGAGGGCTGGGCGAGGCCGGCAGCGGACCTGGCCGGAGGCGGCGGGCGGAGGAGATGGCTCTGGCGACGCGAGTCGCGGGCCGGCGAGGTGCAGAGGAGGGCGAGGCAGAGGCCACGACGGGAGAGGAGGGCTCAGGCGCTGGGAAGAGGAAGGAGAGGAGGAGCCACTGAAGGGAAGGAGCGGCGGGAGGAGGCGGTGGAGCTCCGAGGTGGGGAAGAGGAGCGCGTGAGGGAGAGAGAGATGGGGCAGCGCGTGGGGGAGGGGTGGGGCCAGGCGGGGTCGGTGGGGATGGGGCCAGGTCGGGTGTGGGTGGGTCGCTACGGATGGGGCCAGGGGGACCGGTGGCGTGGGGCCAGGGTGGAAGGGAGAGGGGGTAGGTCGGGTGTGGGTGGGTCGCTGGTTGGGGAGAGAGAGAGGGAGCGGGACCCACAGGGTGGGACCAGGGAGTGTGGTGGTGGCTGGTGGATTGGTGAGGTGGCGGGGTGGAGTGCTGAGGTGGAGGGACGGTGGGGTGGCAAGCTGTGGTTGGTGGGTAGACTAGGCTTGGGTAGGAATAGATTAGGGTTTGGGTTTTATTAGTTTGTAAAATATTTATGGTGTTGTCTTGTTTTAACTCTTTTTAGCAAAATAATTTTTAGGCATTTAATTTAGCAGATAATTATAAGACTTGTTTTGAAATAAGAGAAGAGGTATTGTATCAGACAAAATAGTTTTTAGCTACAATATTCTGAGAGCCAAAGTTGCATGATGATGTCATAGTGATGCAATGCATAAAACAACGTGATTTTCTAGTAGTGGTTTTTGCGGGATGCCACACATGCCGACGCCAGTCAACCTGTTCGGCGAAATGCCGGCCACCGACGCCATGGTGTGATTGCCACATTTCTTCGCCATTGCCAGTGCACTGCTCGCGCCGCTTTATGATGGACAATTGGTGTGTAGGATTTAGTTGGAAACGACGGCAAGGACGTCATGAACGACATGATCAACGAGGGTGACCATGGCTATGCTGACGGCGGCGAGACCGAGATGGAGACGTAGCAAGAGACCTGGCAAGATGCATGGAACATTGCGGACGAGGCATTGTTCAGGAACGATGGAAACGATGGCACTTCTGTCATGGGAATGACCATGGCAGATGCTGCAATCAGCAGCGAGTAGTAGAACATGGGGCAAGGGCGGCCAGCCATCTGCGGTGCGAGATGAGGGTGGAGACACAAGGATTTACCCAGGTTCTGGGCCTTCAGCTTCCAGTCGCTTGAGTCCACGCCAGGTCATGATCCAGTCGCCGTTACTACAGGCCCACTCGCAGGTGCCTGGGCCAGTCGGAATTGTCCTGCTGGGTATACCCCGGTAGGCATATCCCCATCATTAGTCCTCGAGGCCGTCATTGATTGGTCGCAGGCGGTCACTGGCAGTCGGTGTATACGGCTCCAATGCGGACGCCCAGTCGAATCGGCGGCGGACTCCTGAATAAAGGAAAAACCAGTTATTCTAGTCGCATTAACGGCGATCGATTTAGTCGCAGCTTGGCGAACGGGTCGGTGAATATTCAGTCACTGTTGTAGCGATCGGGTCGGCGAATTAGCAAGTCACGCGGAGCGACGAGTCGAGTGGATGAAGTTGTACCATCAAGTGGGGTCAAAACTAGCCGTAGGGGTAATCCAACGGTAACTTTTGGCGTAATCACCGCGGAGTAACAGCTCTCCAAATTGGCGGGTAACAACCGCTATATAAGGGGAATGACGGGCGAGCAGGGAAACATTTCTTCATCTTTCCTCCGACCTCGCCCATCTCCGTTTCCACTCCGCATCGCGATCCAACCGATCCAGAGAGCCCCGACCTCCGCAAATCTTCTAGCCAATGGCCCCCTCCACCGAACCATGGGGCCGATCCAAGTGCACCAGGGCGCTATTAGCGTCGTTCGAAGAGGCCGGGATCCTGCGCGCCGGCAGGTGGCGCATCCCCGCGGCCGGAGAGGTGACTCCGGACCCGCGCGAGGGAGAATTCGTTTGCTTCCCCAGCCACTTGGAGCGGGGGCTGGGGTTTCCCACTTCTCTATTCTTCCGGCGGTTTTGCGCCTTCACGGATCCAGGCCGGACCGGGCCCGCGATAGCATTGAGCAGCTCGCCATTTTCGTGGCTCATGAGTGCTATCTGGCCGCAGCCCTACTTCCCCCTGTGGCTAGATCTATTCCATGGGAGGATTAGCCGCGAAGAATCAGGTGGCCCAATGCTGGCTGCGGGTGGCCTGACGTTTCAACTGAAGTCGAAGGCGTCGTTCTTCTACCTGATGCTGCCGGCCAAGGCGGCAAACAAGTGGAAGAAATCCTGGTTCTACGTCACCGAGGTGACTCCAGACGGCGAGGTGGCTAGATGGTTGTATATCCTCCTTGTGCTATCATGTATAGATCTTGTGAGCTCCGTTCATGATCAAGATCTAATCTATTTGTAATCATGCATGTTGTGTTTGCAGGGATTCGATGGATATTGAGATTACTATGTCAGATTGATTAATGGTTTTGTCTTTATGATTCTATCATGTTTGTGTTGTTTGTGATCTTGCATGCTCTCCGTTGTTAGTAGCTATCTTGTCCAAGTAGTTGCTAGTGACTCCAAGAGGGGGTATTTATGCTCGATAGTGGGTTTATGCCTCTAGTTTCCAAGGGAAGTGACAGAAATCTCTTTGGTTGTAGATGTGTTGTTGCCACTAGGGAGAAAACAACGGTCTCTTGTTCATGGAACAAGTGGATTGTTTACCTTACACACTTTGCTTAAAGCACTTGTCTGTTGCTTGCAACTTAATACTAGAGGGGGTTGGATGATAACATGAAGGTGGACTTCTATTCATAGATGCAGTTGGATGGCGGTCTATGTATATTGTTGTATTGCCCAATCGAATCTCATAGGACCTTTTTTGTATGGTATTACATTGTTATGCCTTGCTTAATTCCTGTCAATTGCCCCGCTGTAATTTGTTTGCCCTTCATGCCATGTTGTTTATCTAAGGAGAGCACCTCTAGTGAACTATGGACCCCGGTCCAATCTTTACCATTGATACATCTTCCACTGTTACTTGTGTACTTGTTGCAAACCATTACCTTCCACACCATACGTTTAATCCTTTGTTACAGCAACTGGTGAGATTGACAACCTCACTGTTAGTTGGGGCAAAGTCTTGAGTTTGTGTTGTGCAGGTCTCCACGTTGCTTGCAGCACCTTTGGGGCGTTTCCTGCCTCCTGCTGGTTCGATAACCTTGGTTTCTTACTGAGGGAAACTTGCCTGCTGAACTGCATCATACCTTCCGCTTGGGGTCTCCCAAGAAAGTGTTGCTGCACTCATCACCCACCCTGCACGGACAAATGGGTCGTGCCGCTATGCGGGGCTAGCCGGATAGGCCGGACCCCCTACCCATACTGACCGCGGCCCGACCCAAATGGACATAAACAGACTGTTTGGGGTGAACATTTGGGTCGGCCCGGTGGAGATGCCCTAAGGTGTCTTCCGCTCAAGCCCAAGATAACCGTTTTAGCAATCTTCCCCATACTCTTGTATCATGATTTCGTCAAGTTCGACCAACACCAAGTGATGTGACGACAACAACTTCGTCGGGCAACCTCGAGAATCCAAGATCGTCCATAGATTAGATTGACATCCGACATGAGGATTCGAGATGACGTGAGGAACTAGAGCGCGAAGACCGTACTGAACCTGGTGGCACTCAACAGAACCCCAAGGCCTCCGACATGGACACCGAGTTCTCCGTCACGGATCCAAAGTCCGAACCTAGCACCGGCTTCATGATCTCCTTCGCGGACGCCTAGACCCTGTTCCCGGAGGTGAAGACCGAGCCCGAACCCTCGGAACCCAAGATCCTCAAGCCCCTATGTGTGACCCCTACCTATCTTGACCCATAATTTTATAATATATGACATATATATATATGTTGCATATAATTGTACATGTTTGCACACATATCATGTGGTTTGGGGGCTTTTTGCCGAGTCGTCTCATAATTAAATATGGAGACCATATGCAGGCTTTTCTAGTCTTATATTGGATCCATTAAAAAATTTCTAGCAAACCGATAACATAATTTTGCCTTGTTAAGAGAACATTTAAATTGCAGGGTACCTAAACAACATAAATCACCTAATTAATTGTTGGGACCCTCGTTCCGTTTAATATTGGCTAATTGCATCGCATCTTCGCCATACCATACATCATATATGCATCATGCTTGATCTTCTCCCATAGTATTAAATAGTGCATTCAGTGTTTCTTCTAGTGCTTTGATTCTTCACGGACTAGGCCGACGAGTTGATGCGAGTGTCGATCTGATCTTCGGATGAACCTTCGACAATGTTTTCAGGCGAGCATTCTCCCCCTTTCTACCTATCTTACTTTTATAGTCTTTATTTTTTCCTGTTGATCTATTGCTATCTATGTTGCGATGCTTTAGTTTTCATAGCAGTGATATCCCTTGTAGCCTATATTGCCTTGGACAACTCCTATTACCTGTTGTTTGGTAGATAGTCGGCCTTGCGTGTCATAGTCGCTTGGTCAGATGTTGCTTCATGTCGTTAAGTACCACATTTGTTGGAAGGTTGCCATATGCTTTATGTCGGAGATGATCATGACTTTAATTATAACTTGATATTAAAATGTTGGGCTAGTTATAACTAATGAAGAGACACTGGTGGGCAATAGATGTTATTTGGTTTTTAACCGCTCACTGGTGTCCCGTAGGACCCTGAGTATTTGATACCTATTCCTTGACTATCGCACTATCCGCATGTGGGACTATGAATCCCCTTAGCGAGAGCTTGAATCATATATTATTTATTGGGGCCACCAACTAGTGTGGGTTTTATTACTATCCTGTACTTATGCCATGTTTACTGCTTTATTTACTACTGTTGCTTGTGGAGAGCGTTTACTACTGTACTGTTTAGGTAAGTGGAATGTTTTCACGGTATCGACAAGCCCATGCACACTTTCGGGTTCCTAGTCATTTATAGCCATTGACACAAACCTCTGGGTCCGTCTCAGAGCAGGCTAACTTCGTCGCGGGTAGCTTAGTTGGGTGGCCCCCTGAAATATTATATGTATCTTGTGATTGATTTGTCATGGTGCCTCGTTGCGTTTTCATTTGGTTTTTCTGAGGTTGATCGTGCGTGTATTGCTATTTGTGCCCTCTGCAGGGTAAACCTTTTTGAAAGTCGTGTTCGCAGTTATGGACGACTTGGAGCACATTATCTCGACCATAGACAACTATAACTAAAGTAGTGCTATAAATTTGACTTTGGAATGACTAGTAATCAGCTTCACTACAACAGAATGGCTAAATAAAAGTACCAACAACTGCTGGATTTGGGATGTATCATGCTATTTATATCTGACTAGTAAGTATTACAACTATAACGAAATGGTTAACTAAAACTGCCCACTGCTTATGATATCAGGATGACTCGTGCTATCTATACCTCACTAGTAATCGCAACAACTATAACGAAATGAATAAAATTGCCAACTGTGTGATTTTTCTCGGTATGACTTCTTCGTTTGGTCTCGAAGGGGAATACCAAGATGGGTATGTTTGGTGTTAGTATCAGGTTAGAACCGAATAGGTCTTTCTTACCCCTCTCTAATAGCCGACAATTGTATCGATTCTATATAGGTTGTTTAGTGCATGCTACGCTGCCGCTTCAGTCCACCATACCTATGTAGGCGAGAGCCGCCAAATTCTAAGTCTCGCGTGTACTGTCCTCAGTACTGACCACTCTCTTTTTCCTTTGCCCTTTGCTAGCACCTTTTTTGTTTAAGCAGGTGTTGAGATTGACGTCGTTAGCAGGGTTACCTTTCCGGCTTGGCCTAGGCAGGGTTATGGAAGCCATTCGTTATTCTTTATGGCTCTTATCCCCATTTTCTTCTTGTCCGTACTCGAATGTTGTACCGTTTATGAGGTGATTTGGATCTTTGTACTGTATATTTGTATTCTTGAGTCATGGAGTCGTTGTATATATATATATATATATATATATATATATATATATATATATATGTTCCGTGGGTTCCATCATGGACTAATGTGTAATCGTATTACTTTGTTTTTCACCTGCACGAAAGTGCCTGGTGGGCACCTTTGAATCGTTTCTATGCGGTTGTAGGATAACCTAGCTAACGGTCAATGTAGAGTGTAAAAACTATTTTGCAAAATCAGTTGGATAGATCTGATTAGATCTGCTTTTACTCCTTACCCCTATGCTATTCTCTTCTTACCTCTATGTGTTTTGAATCTGCTCTCTTATCTTTTCTTCGAGTCCAAGAATTCTCGTGGTTGGGTTTCCGTCGTACCTTCAGGGTTTCGTTTCCTTCTTCTTGTAACGGTGTTGCTACATCCGGTCTTCATGCTATCTGAGGAATTTTTCCTATGTGTACCTTTCACTAAACCAAAAATTCACTAAAAAAATTCTTTGTATCTTCCGGTGCTTCCAAGGCAACGACATCATCTATGCCAGATCCGATGAAGAGCTTACATCACTCCTTTGTTTTCGAACATCGCCTATCGAGATCTTTAGTCTGAATTCTGAGAGTTGGTTGCATAATTCTCCTATTCATGTGCAGAGTAATGCTTTGAGTGCGCGATGGACTAATCACCATCCGACTACTAGTACATTGAATCGGTGGGTCAAGCAATTTTACTCCTTCCACAAAATTTAGAGGTGGCCTTATTTGTTGATACCTTTACCTTCATCCTTTGTTCTCCAGAGCATTCTCTCGACGAATGGGAGTGATGAACCACAAGTATAGGGGATCGCAACAGTCTTCGAGGGTAGCATTACCCAATTTATTGATTCGACACAAGGGGAGACAAAGAGTACTTGCAAGCCTTAACAACTGAGTTGTCAATTCAGCTGCACCTGTAAATAGTTCTTGCTCACAGAAGTTTATCAGTAGAAACAGTTTATAGTAGCAATAGCAAAGCAACAGCAGCAGTAAAACAGGAGCAATAGTAACAGTAGCAGCAAACAGTAGGATATGAGTGAGGTAGGCATACGGATAGATGGACGAGCGTTGCATGGACGAGGATAAACATATAACTTCAAGATCTAGGGCAATTGCAGATAAATAAGAATAAGCATCCAAGTACTAAACAATCCTAGGCATGTGCTCCATATATAGTCATGCGTGCTCGCAATGAGAACTTGCACAACATCTTTTGTCCTGCCAGCCCGTGGCAGCGGGGCCTCTAGGGAACTACTGGAAATTAAGGCGCTCCTTTTAATAGAGCACCAGAGCAAAGCATTAACACTTCGTGAACACATGTGATCCTCACACCATAGTCATCCCCTCCGGTTGTCCCAATTTCTGTCACTTCAGGGCCTTTGGATCCAGACAATGATATGTGTACACAACTTGCAGATAAGATCACAAACAATACTATCATAATGATTCAATAATAAGTTCAGATCTAAGATCATGGCACTCGGGCCCTAGTGACAAGCATTAAGCACAACAAGTTGCAACAAAGTCAAATAGCACTAAAAGAGATACTAGGCACTATGCCCTAACAATCTTATCTGATTACAAGATAGAACTCATCCAATCCCTACCATCCCCATAGCCTACAGCCGAGGATTACCCACTCATGGATGAGGGAAACATTGATGGTTGATGGAGAGGCGTTGATGATGATGATAGCGATGATCCTCTCCAAATTCCCCATCCCGGCAGGGTTCCAGAACGGAGTTTCTGGATCCGAATCTTGGTTTTTGATGGTGGCGACGCAGCGGAACTCTTTCTGCAAAAACGTCCAACCCCCTCGGTTTTTAGGTCAAGGGGTAACTTATAGGCGAAGAGGGAGCCCGAGGGAGTGCCTGGGGTGGCCGAAGCCCCCTAGGTGCCGTCGGGCCTGGCCCACGCCTGGCAGGGGTGTGGGCCCCCAGGCCTCCACTCCGTCTCGTACTCTGGCTCCGTGGTTCTTCTGGTGAAATCGGATTTTTGGCATATTTTCCGGGATTTTTCCTGATAGTTGATTTTTTGCACAAAAACTAGACACCAAGGTAATTCTTCTGAAAACAGCGTCAGTCTGTGTTAGTTGCATCCAAATCACACAAGTTTAGAGGAGAAACAATTGCAGAAGTGTTCGGGAAAGTAGATACGTTTTGGACGTATCAACTCCCCCCAAGCTTAGCTTATTGCTTGTCCTCAAGCAATTCAGTTAAAAACTGAGTGCGATAAAAGAACTTTCACGAACACATTTGCTTCATGTGATGTGTATATTCTTACCACGAGAGTATATACTTAAACCATTCATAATAATAAGTATGCAACTAAGTCTATTCAATAGTCATTGCAAGCTATGAAGAGAAACCAACTCAATAATAATAAGTACCATGGAACATAGACATAAGCAACATTGCAATGCTCATAATAAGGTATGATAGAGTGGTATTTCGTTTGCCTTTGTTTGTAGAGCACAATATAAATGCCAAGGAACCTCTGAAGTTCAAGTGAAGACTAGAAGTAAAGATATCAGAGATACAAGCATCAAAGTCATGACATAATTAACTAAGTTTTGAGACAAACACAAGAATGACAACTATGCTCTGAAGAAGGTGCTCATAGAATAAGTGGTGACTCAACAAGGAACTAAAAAGGTTTTGAAAAGTTTGAAAGGCTTCCAAATGCTGAAAGGAAGGTACTCACTAGCTTTGAGCTCTCATTGCCCCTATCATAGGCATGTTCATGTGGTTAATGGTGAAAGTGAGGTCCAATATGAGTTATATGCTTGACAGACCATAAACTGGAAATCCCATGTCCCTTGAGTACGAGGGCCGCTCCGTATGCTACTCAACTTTGGTTGCCTGCAAGTTCTTGTCATTGTACATACATGCATATCATAGAGAACCGCCAACGGGGTACCCCTTGCACGTGATACAGTGATGTCTACGCACTTCCATTCTTGTAGACAGTTGTTGGGCCTCCAAGTGTAGAGGTTTGTAGAACAGCAGGAAGTTTCCCTTGAGTGGATCACCCAAGGTTTATCGAACTCAAAGAGGAAGTGGTCAAAGGTATTCCCTTTCAAGAAACCCTGCAATCAAGATACAAGAAGTCTCTTGTGTCCCCAACACACCTAATACACTTGTCAGGTGTATAGGTGCACTAGTTCGGCGAAGAGATAGTGAAATACAAGTGTATCGGTGCCAGAAAATAGCTTCTGACTTGTTGTTGACGTGGGAGAACGTGTGTGAGTTCCAGAAAGGAGCTTGACGGTGAGGTAAAGACTAAAGCAAGCAAACATGCAATAGATCTAGATGCAAACGGTGTTTCAATGTTTATAAACAAGGCCTAGGGATCATACTTTCACTAGTGAACACTCTCTCATATAAATATCCTCTGATCTCTTCATGATACTACTCTTAACTACTCTCCGGTTGGACACTCTAATCCATGGTAGGGCTATAACAGCACAGCTCAGAGTCTGCCTTCCCCAATCTAGATAACCCCATACTGTCACCTTGAGCGCTAGATGGTTCCAAAAAACACCACAATTTCATAGAGACATCCAACTCCAAATATAACTCATAACAAATATTCAATCTAGCCAAAGTGCCACACACGGTATGCACACTGTCACTTTCACACACGTGGGGAAAAGCATAGATCTATTAAAGCACAAAGAGTATTTATGTAGAATCAAACCTAAGTGCCACCATGAAGTGCATGCTGTCACTTTCACACACATGGGGAGAGTAGATATCTAATGAAGCACTTGAGTAGCAAGGTAGATCTACTTGATTACAAAGCTCATGACCATAAGATCATGCATAGAGAGAGATGAACACATAGCTACCTGTAGAGCCCTTAGCCTCGAGGAAGAACTACTCCCTCCTCATCATGGGAATCAGCAACGGTTATGGAGATGGTGGTGGAGATTGATGGAGATGGCTCCGAGGGCACTTCCCCGTCCCGGCAGGGTGCCGGAATAGATACTTTCTGTCCCCCGAATCTCCCTTTCGGTGGCGGCGGCACTATGGAGGTTTTCGTAGATTTCTTCTGGATTGTTTAGGGTTTTCCCATCAAAGGCTTCTTATAGGCACATGAATCAAGGTTGGTGGGGGTCCAGGGGGCCCACACCCCCTCCAGGCACCTCCATGGCTTGCCAGCGCCTAGGGGGTTTGGCCACCCTGTGGCCCCCCTCCGGCTCTGCTTCGTGGTTCTGTGTTGCTCCGTGAAAAATAATAACTTTGGCTTTTGTCCCGTCCAATTTCGAGAATATTGATTTTCTGCCTTTCTGAAACCAAAAACAGAAGAAAACAGACAACTGGCACTGTGGCAACTTGTTAATAGGTTGTTTCCAGAAAAGATATAAAACACCTCAAAGTATAGACAAACCAAATCAAAGTAGATACTAAACAAGCATGGAACATCAAAAATTATAGATACGTTTCCAACGTATCAACATCCCCAAGCTTAACTCCTGCTCGTCCTCGAGTAGGTAAGTGATAAAAGAATAATTTTTTAGGTGACATGCACCCTCAAAATAAAGATCAAACCATTTGCAAGCATTGAAAGCTGTGATAAAAGAACTCTAAACATGTGCATGAAAGATGGATTTCTAATAATAGGACATAGTAACTATGCATGCAACATGTCAAGCTACAAACAAAGATCATGAATAATATGCATTGAAAAACATTTGTTTGTTTCACATACAGAAAACATGGCATAATGGCAATCAACTTGTCCCTCATAGAGTAGAAAATAGATGCATAGGACACCTTCAAAGTTCACAAGGGTGACTAGAAACAAGTAGCACAAGAACAAGTAATATCACAATATGCATCAATCAATAAGCTTTGAAACACTGCACACAGAATGAAAACTATGCTCTCTTAATGGTGCCTAAAGGTAGAAGGTGGAGACTCAATAGTGGTGGAAGAAAGACCTTTTATAAAGGAAGCAGGGATTTCAAGTTTCAAAAAGAGCTTCCAAAAATTATGGTACTTGTTATCTTTCAGCCCTCATTGCCCCTATCATAAGCATCTTGAAGTGATTAAGGTTAAAGTGAACAAAGATGAGTATATGCTTGACGAAGTATAAGTTGGCAATCTCAAGTCCCTTGAATACGAGGGCCACAACTTATGCTACTCAACTTTAGTCACATGTAAGTTCTTGTCATTGTAAGTATTTGCATATCATAGAGAACCGCCAACGAGGTACCCCTTGCACATGGTACAAGAGCTTTCCCATAACCAAAATGACAAGGCAAGCAGACAATGAGCATCTCAGCAATCTTTTTGTTTACCATATGCATAGCTTTTTATTGAGGATGCTTCATAGATAGCTCATTATGGTGATGCTGCAAATTTCCACCATGATTAGGAATGGCTTAGGCTAGCGGCCCAGGCGTTTGTCTAACACAGGATACAAACTCCATGGACTTACAAGTTCCCTCTTTATTTCACATCGGTGACATCCATAGACAAAAGAGCATGATATCAACTGAGTACAACAAGGTACAAGTGCAATGTTGAAAACGTTCCCCGTGACATCACGGTTCTGCTAATTCCAACTTATAAGTGCAAGCATATACAACAAAGTTGTCACAATGGTTCAAGTTTATTATGGGCAAAGAATAAAGTGTGCCATCAAGTTCATGAGAGATTTAATCACTAAGTTTTCTCATAACAAAATACTTTTTAATTGGAAGATAGTTGAAAACAAGAATATACTTGGAATGGTGTAACACACCATGCATAGGAATTTGTAGTGGAAACTTTGGAATAACTTGGTTTCTTGGGAGTTGGAAGCATGAGTAGAGCTTACTCATACAAGTGGAGGCTAGCAAAAGACTGGGAGCAACCAAATAAGAGAGCAATAATGGCCATAATCATGCAATGCAACAAAGCATTACTAATCAAAGCAAAGAGTGGTACTACAAGTCAAGGACTAAATGATCATAGAGGCTAATGGTGACTTGTGAGAGTCATAACATGGTGTGAGCATGTGCCAAGTCAACCCAAGCAAAACATCAAAGGAGAATACCACTATACTATGCTTTTGCATGCTAAAACAACGCATAATTTCTTCAAGGCACACTAAGCAATCCCAATTGTTTGGAACAATACATGCTACAATAATAATCACTAAGCATAAGGTCAAAACAACACCTAGCATGTCATGCTAAAGTCTAAGCCACAGTCAAAACAAGCTCCCTTTTGTACCACTTAAGCATGAAGCTTTCTACTCTTTCCAACACCAAACAACTTATTTGAAACAACTCACAAAGATAATAATCAATAAATACCAGTGAGCTCATCTCACAAATCCACAAAGAATAACTAAAAAGTTCTAAGCTGAAAGCACAAGAAAACTAAGGCTAAACATAGTGCTATCAAAAGAGAACACTCATAGAACAATAAGAGTGAAAACTAGAGTGTTCTAGGCAATGAAAATAGAGTGTGTCTCTCTCCAAAAAGGAGTGTGGTGATCAAGCAACTTTACTCAAGCAAACTAAGAAAACAAAAACAAAAAACAAAAACTAAGACGCTCCAAGAACAACACAACTATGCATGAAACAATAAAAACGAAGTGTCTAGAAAGACCTGAGATTTTTATTGATGAAGAAGGGGATGCCTTGGGCATCCCCAAGCTTTGACGCTTGTACCTCTTAGATATTTCTTGGGGTGATACTATGGTGGCATCCCCAAGCTTGAGCTTTTGTCCATTCTTCATCTCATTGCATCATTCTCTCTCTACACCTGAAATTTTTCCTTCATACAAAACTTCACACAATCTTCATTAGCAACATTAGTGTATTCAAAAGATATTAGACCCCTGGCAAAGCTTTGAAACAGCAACTATTTTCACTAAAAACACAAGATACTGTAGTAACTCCTTCAAAAGCTCAAATCCTCAAAAAAGAACTCAAAAAGGAATCAATAAGAAGCAAATGCAAAAATGACAGAAATCTGTTAAAACAGACCAGCAGGTAGAAACCGATTTTTTCTAACATCTTCTGTTGCTCAAATCAAAAAAGTGTTGAACTAATGAAAGTTATCTAACATACTGGGGGATTTATTAGTAAATTTTGAGCTTAATCCGACTTACAGAGACTCCTCACGGATTTTTATGGTGGAGGACAGAAATCTGTTTCGGACAGCAACTCCCCAAATCTTACTTCCCTCTCATTAGAGGTCATTCTTGGCACAAAAAAGCAAACAAAAAAGATGCGTGTGGGACAGAAATTTTCCGGATAGATGCTCCAAGCAGACCAAACAATGTTTAATTTCTTCTTTTTTCCATAGAACGAGAATGCTCGGAGGGGCATGGCCAACGACAAGTATTAGAAGATGCGCGCGGACTTGGAAGCCGAAAAGGGTAAAACTGCCTTCTTGAAGGAACAAATCATCAAGAGAAAGCGTCTGTTTTTTCCTTTCTTTTTGTATTCCAACTTGAACTTGTGTATTCTCCGAGTACTCACTGTGTACTTTGCTTTCTCCGACTTGCAGAAACCATTGCCAAGGCTAAGGACATTGTCGAGCAATCCAAGCACATTCAGGAGCTGGATAGCGAGAACGAGATCCTTAAGCAGGAGAGGAAGGACATGTTGAAGATGCATGAAGAATCCATGAAAGCCCTGTAGGACTCTGGCACCGAGGAGATGAACTGCCTGAAGGAGGAGATCTCGATCTTAAGAGATTAGAAGAAAGCTACCGATGAGCAGAATCAACGCCATCATGAGGCGTACAAGATCCTCCAACAAGAACGAGACTCCTTGGAGGATACCCTCTGGCAAGCTGAGGCTAGCATATTCAGTAAGTGATTCTCCGTCTTGGATTTCTGTAGTCTAGATACTCTGAATTTTTGAACTCATGTGCTCCTTGTCGGAATTTGCAGCCCCTATGGGTTTAACCCGGTCGCCTCCTCTAGCAAAGGAATGCATGGTTCTTGCCGGCAACTTCATCAACACCGCCATCGCGCAAGCCAAAAAGATTGCCAAGCCCCTCCAGATCAATATCAAGGCACCAGACTCTGTGGCGAAGTTCTCGGAGATCCTGTGCCGAGCCCCCGAGTGTATCACAAGCTGGAAAGCTTCATGTGCACGGGCCGGTGCAAGGATGGCGCTGTCAATGGTGAAGGCACATTACGAAGATGCCGACATCGACACGGTGACCTTTGATATACCCGACGTAGATGATGATGGCAAAGAGATTAATCACGAATCCATCTTGTCGTCACTCGCGGGCTATGACACCAGAGTTGCCGAGTTAGTCGACGTCAACGTCTTCGTGCCGATGAACACCATCGATGGCGGTAACCAAAGCGCATCCGAGTCCCTTCACACTGCCGACTTTGAGGGTGATTCTCCTACTGCCGATGACGCTGCTTCCAAGTTGCCCGCGCCAAAGGAATGAAAAACAACTTGTAATATTTGTTTCACCTTTGATGCGTATGCGGAAAAAATTATGTATTAACTTAAGGTGGAAAACAATGATGTATGTCGTGCTACTTAAGAGCCAGTTTCCAGCATGTATATATTTTTTAAGCAAGTGCTGGCTTATCCATTACTTTGGTTCTTATGTGTAGAGGTCCCAACCTTTAATAAGGTAGATATCCCTGTGTTTACAATGCTAGTCCCTGGATCAATATCTAGCATCCACAGTTAAGATGTAATATCAAGAAACAAAGGTCATAATACAACTTTATAACCAGGAATAAAATAATTCATTACATCTTACATAGCTCATTTGGCTATCACATTACAATGCAGCAGAATATCTGTATAGCATGGGGTCCTTCATCTTCAAAGTGCCACATGCAATCATGTTGGTTGTAGACTTGTAATCCTAATCAACACACTTCACTAACATCAAACAAACCTGCAACATAATAAGTTCCAGCCACAAGGGTCAATACATTTGAATTGTATTGGCAAGTTTCACTACTATGTAGAAATAAGTGGAACCTATCAATATATGCATATTTGGCTAAGTAGGGTTTAGGCTCATTTGCAGATAGCAATATAGTTTTATCCTATCTTTTCAAAATAGTTTTGATTTTTATACAATCTTTCTGAACTCCTTGGAAGACTCCAAGTGCTTCTAATCCCTTGTTGACACCATCAAGTTTTACTTTGAGAAATTGGAATGTCGAGATCTTCCATAGCTTCAGGCCTTAGTTGCTCAGAGTTGACCGTAACCGGGGACACAGCTAAGTACTTAGAATTTGATCTCCTACAGAAGTTGTACACTTTACCCACATGACACAATCTCGTCTTGATGCCACCAGTGGTCGCTGGATAAGTACACACCAAATGGAGTACCGGCAGATCGAGAATGTGACAAAGTCTTTGCATAGAAGTCCACCCAATACATAATGCTAGCACGTCTACCAGACACCAATGTAAGGATATATTTCCAATACATAATTCTAGTTAACCTGAAGAGGTGCCAATGCAAGGATCTTCCACTATGTAATTGACTAAGCCAGAGCCTATTTAGCATGTGGCTGTACACGGAAGCCACTATACGAGAAACATGTTCAATCTCTAAGTCCCTGGGTGGTATTCTTCTAGTGCACACACGAAAGAGATAGCCATAGTTATGGTTCCCTTTGTTGCCACCTTATTCACAACTGAGTATCCACATTCCACCCAGGTGATTCATTGAGTACTTGTTTTATTATATAAAACATATATTTTCCAACACTTCATATAATCATAACATGGTATTCCACACCGAATCTATAGCAAGGCTAAGCATACTACAACTACGATGTTTCCACTAAGGAGGATATAAAGGATATCCTAATAGGACATAGCATATCATAGTAACATAATAACCCTATCATGCATACTACAAAAATTCCACTAAGTGTAATGACAATAGTAGGACATTGATGATAGTGCCACTTGCCTTAGTAGTTGGTGGTGTTGGTACACTCTTCGCAATAACACACTTGACAATCAACACAATCTATCAAGCAAAACAACCAAGACAAAACATACACAAGATCAACACTAATGGCAACACAAAAATCATGCAAAGTATGCAAACATGCAAGATGGCAATTTTTATTGTACAAATTTTTATAACAAGGTTCTGAACATTATTAAGTAATTTCTGAACATTTTATATTTTCAAGATTACAAATGCAACCATTTGTGCAATTGTAGCAATTAGCAATATTTTCTAACACTTGGAAATGTCATTCTCACTAAATAATTTCCACGGTCTTATTTATACTAGAGTAAATTATATTTTGGTCTTACTGTACAGAGGGTTCAATTTACAACCATTTACAAAAGGATTCACTTAAAAATAATTTACACAACAATTTTATATTCAAAATACTCCACAAATGGTTCTGTATAAAACATGATTTTAATAGACTCAAAAATACCGAATTATGGCTCCACTGTGTTCTACTCGTTTTTGTGAATTCATAGACATATTATTTGCTAAATTTGGATATACAGAACTAAAGATATGATTTTTGCAAGTTTGTATGTTCTTATGTCTAAAAATCCGAAAATAGGAATAGATATGACACTTGGCAGATTCTAATTGGAGAATACCCCTTCGTTTAAGTGATCTATGATGACATTTAGATGAAGATCTAATGGCCTAGGATGGCTCACCAGAAAAGCTCGCCGGAGAAGTTCGCCGGATTTACGGTCACGGGCTTGGCGCTGTCGTTCCCGTCGCTAGGAACGTATCCGGAGTAGAAGAAGATGTGGACGGCGTAGAGGACGTCGAGGCGGTTCTACTGGACGTGATTGAGAGGTTGTTCGTTCCCAAAGGTGACGACAATCCACGGCTGGAGCAACGTGCGACGTCGACGGCGCAGAAAACTGCAATCATAGGATGAACAATCATGTCCTGGAGGTAGGCAATATCAAGATTAGTCTTCTGGTAGAAGGAATCGACGAGGGACTCACCGTAGAAGACAAGATAACTCAAATTTGGGGCTGAAGTTGGCATCGACCGTGTGTGTTGTACAGAGCTTCTCTTGAGAAAGTTTAGGAACGAAAGTGATGGAGGAGGAGGAGAGGAATATGGTGCTCGCCTCGGTTTTCTCTGAGATAGTCTATGGAGGGAGATCGGAGGGTGTATGCTGATGGGTGGCACTCGGAGAACCGTGTTGGTTTCAGAGATTAAGGCTATGAGATGGAGTACTAATTCCCTGAATGGGACGTCCATAAAATTTGAAGTAACTTTCGTATTTATGTCGAAGTGAAATGGTCACACAATTGATGGGGAGATGAAGGGAAAAAACAACCATGGTCATGGTGGTAACCTACACATGTGTACCTGCTGAGGTGGAAGACGATCGATCTAGTCGATCGGTCTAGATGGGCCAAGAAGTCCAACCCAACAAGAAAATGAAGGAGGAAAAAAAGGGACAAGGGAGTTGGGCTTGGGCTGCTCTCTTTTTTCTTCAACGTTTTATTTTTTTCTGTTTTATTTCTTTTAGTTTCCAATTTGTCTCCTCAATATGATTTTAAATTTGTACCAAACCTCTTTAGAAAAATTTATATAAAATATAATTTGATAGTTTACTCTAATTAGAGTATTTGGAATATTTTTTTAATAAATTATAATTCATTTAAAAAAATTGAGCATGACATGTAGGCCTATACAGTATATTTTCTCAATTCTTGTTTATTTTATATCTTTTGATTTAGAGCTCCAAAAAGGTTCAAACCAATTTCCTTAGCTTTATAATTTTAATAATACTTTTATTTTGTTTTAGTCATTGCCTTAACCTGTCTTTATTTTTTTCTTCCTTTATTTTTATAAATTTCATATCATTTTATTGGAGCTTTAAATAGAGTCAAACTAATTACTGTGGCTTTATAATTTTGTCATTTATGTTTTTAGCTCACTTAGAAATACTTTTGTATATTTTAAATATGGAATATATCCAAAGTCTCATGTTGTTAAGTGGTCATTTCAACTTTGAAAAGAAAGTTTTTCTTTTCTCATAGTTTTAAAATGCAACCATGCATCCTTCATGATTTTGAGGTTTTGAAAATGTGCATACAACTTCACAAACAAAATTGTTTTATTTAATTTTTGTCTTGAAGGATTTATATTAAATTGTCAAAAAGATTTTATTTCCTCTGAATTTATTTTAATTTTTTACATTTCAAATTTTGGAAAATTTTGGGATGTGACATTATGCTTGACTTTTCGTGAGTCGGAAGACTCGTTGTCGGAACCATGCGCTCATGTGATGATGCCCAATGGCACCATCAATAACCTAAGCACAAAATCATCGACAATAAGTGCCGAAAGTCAATACTTGAGAATCCATATAAAAACGACAAAGAACATGTAGACCAGAAAACTTAAGGTAACGCCCGTAGACGAAATTTTCACAAGTGCAATCACAAAGCTTATGCATAAAGGTTTTATATGATCCAAAAATGAATACTAAAGGAGGTAAAAGACTCAGAAATATGAGTGAACCAGAGATCTTTATTTCATTGATCATATAAGAGGTACACAATTAGATAAAAAATACTAAGTGTAAAAAGGACGTAGCTGTGCTATGTTCCATGGCCGATCAAGCTCTAGGTAGTTATCATCCGGGTCACGTCGCTTACATTTATGATCCTCGTTGGGTCTATCCTTCAGTTCACGATTGTCAACGAGGTAGTAAGACCCATTGAGCAGCGCCTTGCTTATGATGAACGGTCCTTCCCATGGTGGGGATAATTTATGTGACTTCTGCTGCTTAAGTCGGAGCACCAAATCCCCCTCTTTAAATGAGCGATGCCGAACGCGGCGACTATGGTAGCTGCGTAGCTTCTGCTGGTAGATGGCGGATCTTTGGCATGCCAAAACATGCTCCTCCTCGAGAAGGTCCACATCTAGGCGTATGGATTCTTCAGTGTCATCCTCGTCGTAGGCGGCGACTCTTGGTGCATCGTGAAGTATGTCGGAAGGTGGGATGGCTTCTGCTCCATATACCATGAAGTAAGGGGTGTAGCTGGTGGATCTGTTGGGTGTAGTTCGTAAACTCCACAACACAGATGGCAATTCTTCCGCCCAGGCTCCAGCTGCTCTATGTAGCGGTGCCTCAAGACGTGGCTTGATTCCTTGCATAATTAATCCATTGGCTCGCTCAACCTAACCATTGGATTGTGGATGTGCCACAGATGCAAGGTCAAGTCGGATGCCCTTCTCCCAACAATAAGCCTCCACTTCTTCGAGTGACAAGTTGATGCCGTTGTCGGTGATAATGCTATGTGGGAGACCAAATCTCACCACTAGATCCCGGACAAACCTGAGGGCAGTTGCCCCATCAAGCTTTCTAATGGGTTTAGCTTCTATCCACTTGGTGAATTTATCAACTGCTACTAGCAAATGCGTAAACCCACATGGTGCCATCTGTAACGGTCCCACCATGTCTAGCCCCCAGACTGCAAATGGCCAAGTTATTGGTATTATTCGCAATTCATCAGCAGGAACATGTGGTTGTCGGGCATAATACTGGCATCCCATGCATGTCTCAACCAGCTTGTCGGCGTCCGCCTTCGCGGTCAGCCAGTAGAATCCTTGCCAGAAGGCTTTCACGACCAATGATCGAGGAGCGGCGTGATTCCCGCAATCTCCGAGATGGATTTCGCATAGGATTTCCATACCTTCTAACTGGGAAACACACTTTAGGTATACACCAGTAGTGCTCCTTTTGTAGAATTGTCCATTGATTATGGTATAATCCTTTGCTCGTCGTACTATTTGCCGTCTTTCGACCTTGTCGTCAGGCAAAGTTCCATGTTCGAGATATTCCATGAACGGTTTTGTCCAAGCCGGACGGACCTTTGCCACCATATGGACGAAAGAGTCAGCTCTATCCGGATTGTCGATGTCGGCTCCCTTCACGGATGGTGTACGTAGATGCTCTAGGAAAACTCCTGGCGGAATTCTTTTGCGCCCTGATCCAAGCTTAGATAGCAGATCAGCCGCCTCGTTTTGCTCCCTAGGCACATACTTGACTTCGTAGCTCAAGAAGCTCTTGGCTATCTCGTCCACTTCGTCTCGATATGCCGCCATCATAGGGTTCCGCGCATTCCAGGTGCCAGCCACCTGCTGGACAACCAAGTCGGAATCTCCACAGCAAACTATGCGCTTGATGCCAATATCCTTGGCTACACGTAGTCCGTGAATGAGTGCTTCATACTCCGCCATGTTGTTCGTAGCCTCGAAGTGGATCTGCAGAACGTAGTGTAGCTTGTCTCCTGTTGATGACCGTAGAAATACACCAGCCCCCGAGCCATTGAGCAGCTTTGATCCGTCAAAGTGCATCACCCAGTACTCTGGTTCTGGCAACGGAGTAGCATCTGGCATCTCCGTACAATCTGCGATAAAATCCGCCAAGGCTTGTGACTTGATAGCGTCGCGTCTCTTGTAGGTGATCTCGAAGGCGGCAAGTTCAATGCCCCACTTCGCAACCCTACCCGTAGCGTCACTGTTGTTGATAATGTCAGACAGTGGAGTCTTGCTCACCACTGTGATTGGGTGCTCCTGAAAGTAATGTCTCAGCTTCCGAGAAGCAAGGAATACTCCATAAGCTATCTTCTGGTAGTGCGGGTAATGCTGCTTGGACTCCGCCAAGACCTCCTCACATAGTAAACTGGTCGTTGAACTCCGTGCTCATAGCCTAGTTCTTCCGCTCTACCACGACGACGATGCTGATTACCCGGTTGGTTGCCGCCATGTAGACTAACAGGGGCTCTCCAGGCTCGGGTGCTGCAAGGATGGGCGCTGAGGAAAGAATCTCCTTGAGCTGCTTCAATGCTGCATCTGCTTCGTCCGTCCACGTGAATTTGTCCGCCTTCTTCAGCAACTTGTACAGCGACAGAGCCTTCTCTCCAAGTCGGCTGACGAACCGGCTAACTGCTACAACACAACCTATTAGTCGTTGAATGTCCTTTAGGCATGTCAGACGGTTTATGTTTAAGATGGCCTTGATTTTCTCCGGTTTGACCTTGATTCCGCGCTAGGAAACGATGAAACCCAATAATTTGCCGGCTGGAACCCCGAAGACGCACTTATTAGGGTTAAGTATCATGTTGTATTTCCGGAGATTATCGAAGGTTTCTTTTAAGTCGGCGATTAAGTCATTTAACTGTTTAGACATCACCGCGATATCGTCCACATAGGCGTGAATGTTCTGACCAATTTGGTCGTGAAGGCAACGTTGCATTGTCCGCTGGTACGTAGCACCTGCGTTTTTTAGCCCAAAGGACATCGTAACATAGCAAAATGTGCCGTATGGGGTAGTGAACAAAGTGTCCAATTGGTCCGACTTCTTCATCTTGATCTGGTGGTATCCTGAGTATGCATCAAGAAAACACAAAAGTTTCGAGCCAGCTGTCGAGTCAATGACTTGGTCAATGCGAGGCAAAGCAAACGGATCTTTGGGATAAGCTTTGTTCAAGCCGGTGTAATCAACGCACATTCTTAATTCTTTGGTTCCCTTTTTGGGGACAAGTACAGGATTAGCCACCCATCGGGTGTGAAGGACTTCTCGGATAAATCTAGCCTTAACTAACCTAGCTATCTCTTTGCCAATGGCGCGTCTCTTCTCATCTCCGAAGCGCCATAGAGGTTGTTTCACTGGTTTGCATTTTGGATCAATGTTTAAGATGTGCTCGGCAAGTTCCCTAGTTACACCTTTCATGTCGATATGTTGCCAGGCAAAGATGTCCCTATTCTCATGGAGGAACTCGACGAGCGTGCTTTCCTATTTGGGATCCAGGTTCGTCCCAATGGCGGTGACCTTGGAGGCATCGCCTACCACAAGTTCCACCGGCTTGGTCTCGATGGAGGCCTTGAACGCAGGAGTGGAGTCGGAGATCTGCTTCTTCCACGCGGGCATCTCTGAGTCATCGACCTTGCTCTGGATCTCTTTGAATTCTTCGCTGTAGAGGACAGCTTCCGCAAAGGCTGCTTCATTGATCTTGCAGTCCCTTGCCTTGGTAAAGCTTCCGGATATGGTGATGACACCGTTTGGTCCAGGTATCTTGAGTTTGTTGTAGACGCACCATGGCTTGGCCATGAACGTGTGGAATATGTCGCGGCCGAATATTACGTGGTACACGCTCTTGAAGGGGACCACCTCAAAGGTCATGCGCTCTTGGCGGTAATTATTAACATCGCCAAAGGCAACCTGAAGTGTAATGCACCCAAGGGACCGAGCCTCCCGACCAGGAACTACGCCGTGGAAGATGGTGTTGGTCCGCCTTAGGTTTGCCTCCGTCAAGTTTAGCTTCTGCAGTGTATCCAGGTACATGATGTTGATGCTGCTTCCACTATCCACCATGCACTTGGTGAACTCCACGCCATCAATCAAGGGGTTAATGACCATGGAGTATTGGTTCTCCGTAGGAATAAGATCTAGGTGTTCCGTTCTGTCCCAAGTAATTGGAACCTCCGACCAGCGCAGGTACTGGGGGACTAGGGGCAGAGTAGCCATCAGGATCCTCATAGAGGTCTGCTGTTGTCGAATGGTGGGGGTGCCAAGGAAAGTGTGGTAGACTGGCGCCTTCTTCACGAAGGGGTTCTTTCCCTTGTCGTCGCTCTTGGCGGCGTGCTTGGGGTCAACATCCTCGTCCATGTCACTTGAATCCTTGGACTCCTCCTCCTCCTTCTTCCCCTTGCCCTTGCCACGCGGTCTGTTCTTCCGACTTCGCTTGTAGCCGGACTCCGGGTCTTCCTTGAGGTCGTTGATGAACTTGCAGTGTCGATTGGTATGGGTGGCCTTGCCGTTGACATCGAGGTGTACGAGGCACGGCATATCGCGATACTCTTCTTAGGTTTGGGGAACGCAGAGCGGCGCCGAGGTAGTTTCACTTCCTCGTTGCTGCCCACGGCCAGCTCCCTGTCCTCGGCCACGCTGTCCGCCATCACCTCGTCCTGCAAAAGTCATGGCGACCATGTAGGGAGATTGCTTTTCTTCTGGAGTGGTTTTCCGCTTTGTACTGCTATTCCTCCGAGCCTGAGTTGGAACGGTCGTTGCCGGCAAGGAGCCGCGAGCATCGTCGTCAGCAGCTGCGAACTCACTAGCCAACTGAATCATCTGGTTCAAGTCAAGCTGGTGATTGTCCTGCAAGCGCTTCAGCTTATGTCGGAGCACGTCCCCCTTTCCAACCCATCGATGAAGGCGTCCATGGCGGTATGAGCGTGCACTCATGCGCATGAATTCTTCAGGTCCAACCAGCGGGAGAGGTAGGCGCGAGATGTCTCGTCTTTCTCTTGCACGCACCGCTGTAGATCGCCAACAGTGTAGGTACCCTTGTACGTACCCTCGAAGTTCTTGGTGAATGCTTCTTGCATGTCCAACCGATTGCAGATGGATTTCTTCGGCAAGTCGTCAATACATTGACGGATCGTGCCCGCCAACATCAAAGGGAGGTACTTGACGGCAACGTTGGGGTTACCTCCGGCAATCTCCACTGCGTTGCCATAGTCCTGCAACCATGTGGCTGGCTTGGCGGTGCCGTCATAGGACTTGATGGTCTTGTCAATCCGAAAACCTTTGGGGTAGGTTGCGGACCGTATTGCAGGTCCAAAGCAATGTGGTCCCAGGTATGGTCCTTCCCAGGCCTCGTGGATCTTATCGATCCACAAACGTGCATCGTACGGCTCTAGGTTCTTCTTCTTCTTGTCAACAGGGGATGGGTTGCGTGAACGACGCGGGCCTCCTCCGCCATGGTGACTGCGAGGTGGCGACGGAGGCGGAGGTGGCAGTGGGTTAGCCCTCATTCTGTTACCCTCCTGCGATGCCTCACGCCTGTCTCGGTTGCTTGTCGGATGCGGAGGGTCATGGCGTGACCTGCTCTTGTGTCCTTGGTTGCGCTCTCCATCATGAAGGGTCTGCTCCGTGTTGTCGCAGATGATGATGCCGCACTGCCTTGGCGGGGGCATATCCGTACGATGGTGAGCCTTGGGATCTTCGCGATGTTGGGGTGATCGGGGCGATGGCGATGGGCGACGTGGTCGGGCCTTTTCTCCATGGTCGGAGGATATGGGGATAGCATCCTTCCTGTTGCACGCATCCCTTCGTCTTCGTTATGATGAACCCGTCTGGGACCCGACATCAAGAGGAGATCTGTCCCTTGGCGGCTTATACTAGCTAGACTGGCAAAGCGCTGGGTCAGACTCAAGCCTCTGAGAGGTGGCCTTTTCCTGCTGCTTCACCGCCTTGGCCACTAGGTCATAGACCTGTTCCACTGCCTCAGGGCGATCTATCCTACTCAAGAAGGGTCTTGGCGACGGCGAGGTTAAGGAGTGGGGTGGGCATCACCTGTTTGCCTTCACTGTCAATGTATGGCTTGGCCTGTGCCGGCTTCGAGGGAGCCCATCCTAGGTTTCGCCGTACACCAGGATCGTTGATGACGCGAGCCGGAGCTTTCTTGGCCTTCTGCTGCTGCAGCAGAGTCTTGTACTCGGCCTCCATTGCTCTAGCTTTCTCTATGGACTTCTGCGCGTTGACCAGATCTCGATCTAGCTTAGCGCCTTGCTCCGTGATGGCCTGCGCTTCCTCCAGCAGCTGCTGGCGCTTCTCGTCAAGCTGAGTCATGTTCCGGATATGAGCTACGGTCAGTGGCTCAACGAGGAGATTGTCGTACATCACTCTATCAGCTGGAGTAACTTGGGCAGCAGCAGACGTAGACGCCGGAGGCGGAAAGTTTGCGGTGTTGTTGTTGCTCGGTCCGGTGCCGAGTTCCTGCGGCTGTTGCACTGGGTTAGGCGGAGGAGGCATAACCTTTGCGCGATCATCGTCGGCAGCAATAAAGTGGCCCTTTCCCCTTTTCCAGCGCTGTAGGCGGAGCTCGTTCGGGTTGATCTTCATCCATCGCCGTACCAATGGTGACAAACACCTCTCGAGACGTGACGACATTGTTGGCTTGCTCGTCGCGCGTGTACTCCTCCTCCATCTACTGCATGGCGGAGTCTAGCCCTTCTGGACTAAAATCTATCTCCTCTGAATC
Organism: Avena longiglumis; assembly: GCA_030063025.1. Classification (NCBI taxonomy): domain Eukaryota; kingdom Viridiplantae; phylum Streptophyta; class Magnoliopsida; order Poales; family Poaceae; genus Avena; species Avena longiglumis. The sequence continues at coordinate 560,179,381 of CP125974.1, forward strand.
TGCACTGAAGTTGGCATAGAGCGCGTCAATCATAGAGTCAGAGGGTTCCAGGACTTCCTCGATGACGGGGGGGGGGGAGGTGCAACAGCAACGACGATGACTGGAGGTGGCGGCGCAGCTGCGACGATGGCGGCTGGAGGCGGTGGTGGTGGTGGCTGAATCGGAGGGGCTCCGTCAATGGCAGCCGCCCGAGCCGCTTGACCTCCGTAGTTGTTGACGGTGTTCACCATGCCTTCGAAGGTAAGGCGCCCTAATGCCTGCTGCCGTCTTAGAGAATGTCGGAGAAGTGTGCCATGGTCCAGTCCTTCCACAAAGTGATACATGGCATCATCATTGGGGTAGTGGGCCAGATCAGCTCGTATGCGGAACCACCTGGCTAGGTAATCGCGGGGGTTTTCGCCCTCTCTCTGAAAGCAACGCGCCATATTGAAGATGGTAACCACGCCAATGAACTTGGATCTCTGCTGTCCAGACGCATGGGCGAAGCCGGCGGACTTGCAGCGATCTTCCACCGTTATATCCTGCACAGGGGCGGTTTGGGTGGGCCTTGAGTTTTTCCGATCTTTGCCGGCAAACTCCAAAGAGATATCCGACATCGATCCTTTCACGAACGTATCCTGCCCGTAGGCGGTCTGTGCGGGCCTTGATGCTCCTCCGACTCCCAGGGAACTAGTGCCCGAGTCGGTTTCGCCAATGAAGAGGTGGATGTCTCTGATAGGAACGATCGAACACCGCGTAGGGTTCGACTTCGCCGGGATCCAGAACTCGTCGGGAGGGACGATCGGAATGTTGCCGGAGAAGAGAACACGACCGATGGCTACGGTTTCGCCGATTCCCGCGAAGATCTTGCTCCTCTCCCGCTGAAGAGCCTGAAGCACCTCTTGACCCACGGTGGGCGCCAACTGTCGTGGTATTGCCGATGAGTACGCCATGGAGGGGTCCTCACAGTGAGTGTTTAGAGACGTGGGGGAAGGCGGGGCATTGGCCAGTGCGAGGTAACATACTACCCAGTTCAGATCCCACGACGGTGGCGGAATCCTACTCCTGCTATAAATCACTATAAGGGCAATACACCGAGTTACAGGGATTGGTTCGATGTGCGAGGTGACTAGAAAGTCTAAGTTATCATGTGAAGTTATGCCCTAAAGGCTCCCATAGGCCCGACTTATATAGTCGTCAGTTCCTAGGGTTACAGGGAAAAGTCCTAACCGGACAGGTTACAGAGTCCTACACCGTCTATTACTAGTCTTGCGTGTCTTGTACTCCAAGGCTCCGGGTACGTTGGTGACTCCAACCGTAGCCTTCCTTTATCCGGCATGGGCCTCCCTTCTGGATCCATCTAACTGGGCCGCCCAGCAGGCCATAGGCCATGCTACCAATTGTGGGCCACCCGGGTTATCCGGATAGGAGACATGCTATGAGGATACCCATATAGCATATCCCCAACAGGCTCTACGGTCATCATCATTGGTTATCCCACGGTAGAGTTCCAACAAATCAGTGGGTTAAGCTGGAATCTTCTTTGCCAACCCAGCTGTACCAAGTCCCAAAGTCTCACAAAATTTCTTCAATGTCATGTTGTAAGGCCTGCCATAAATTTTGAAAGACACATCTGGCTTGAACAAGGTGTTAGTAAAAGAAAAGCTCTCCACAAATGTTTTAGTGAGTGTTGCATATTGCACGCTCTCATCCTGCATATAGCTTGTTAGTCCAACCCTCCGAACCAAGGTTAGAAAATCATCAAGAATCCTAGCAGCCCGCAAAAAGGTTAGGCAAGGAAAGGTGGAAGGGTGTGAAGGGTTCGCAGCATAGAAAACAAAAAAAATTCCTACGATGTGAACTATATACCAAGATCTATTTATACTAGATACAAACAACGGGCGGATGTATATCCGTAGAGAACATACCCTTGAAGACCGACAAAGTTTAACGAGTCCCACTCGTGGTTGATGTAGACGATCTCTTGCCGATCTCAAGATCGAGAGGAAGTCCTAGCGCCGCAAATCAGCAGCGCATCCGTGCTCGCACACACGTTCGAGGCACCGAGCAACCTCCGCCTCCTCGCTCCAGCGATGCAGCGGAAGCACAACTCTTTCTTGCCGAATAGCCACCGAAAACATGTATCTCGCTAGTCCGAGACCATGGGGAATAAATTCTAGAGGGGGAGAGAGATCCTTCACGAGGAGGTGTGAGTAAGAAGTGAGAGGAGGGGCTCCTTTTATAGGAGGTGGGGGGGAACCCCAAGGGGGTGGTCGGCGCATGGGGGCTGCCCCCTTGCCCTCCCCTCTTCATGTGGGTGGACACTCCACTCACAAAACTCCTCCACATTCCTCCCCTCAAAATCCCACTCAAAGATACCATTAACTTTCAACCAAATTTAATCCAAACTCTCATTAAATAAAACTCTTTTATTTTATTCAGAATTTTGTCAATTACTTTAATGACAAACATTCACAAATAACCCCTTAGAATTCTATTTCACATGCATAACCACTTTACGCAATTTCACCCGAAAACTGTTTGGTATCTAGTGAAATAAATTCCTCGCTTGTTTATTCTTTCGGCATGAAACTTTTGCTCCAATTGGATGTCGGTGTCTCTTAAGTGTGTCACCCTACGGTTCGTGAATAATGCGGACATGATCGAGACCCTCTCGGATCAATAATCGAAGCGGATCTGGAGACCCATCGACTCCCACACATTCAACGATGACTTTCTTGTGATCGTCGGAACCTTTACGCTAGTATCTTAATCCCTTTGTTTCACGATATATTACATGCCCGAGATTCGATCATCGGTATCTCCATACCTAGTTTAATCTCGTTCGACATGCACTCTTTTCTCGTTCCGTGATATAACATTCTAGTGATCAAATCACTTGCTTGCAAGCTAATCAATGTGATATCACCGAGAGGGCCCAGAGTATATCTATCCGTCATCGGGATGAACAAATTCCTCTCGATCCATGAGCCTCTACATAACACTTTATTAGTTCAACCCATCTTTATAATCACCCTATTACGGTGTGACGTTTGATGTTATCAAGAAACTCTTCCTGTTAGTGATTGACATGATCTCATGGTCTAAGGATTAGGATCACTTCGTAAGTTGTTATAGCAATATAAACTCAATGACTTTGATCGTAATGCTATACTTGGATGAATGTTCATCACATCATTACACTAATGTTGTGATCCCGTTATTAACAACATCCAATGTCCATGATCGTGAAACCTTGATCATCTTGTTAATCAACGAGCTAGTTTATGAGAGAGGCTTAACTAGGAACTTTCTGTTTGTTTATTAAACACACATGTATTAACGCTTCCGTATTAATACAATTATAGCATGCAAAATAAACATCTATCATATACTTGGAATACACATAATAAACAATTTATTATTGCCTCTCGGGGCATATTCCTTCTCTCCACTTGCACTAGAGACAATAATCTAGTTACATAGTGATATATCTAACACCCATTGAGTTCGGTGTTGATCATGTTTTGCTCTAGGAGAGTTTTAGTCAACGGATCTGCTACATTGAGATCCGTATGTACTTCTAAATCTTTATATCTCCATCCTTGACATGCTCGCGGATGGAGTGAAACCGGCGCTTAATATGCTTGGAATGCTTGTGAGACCTTGGCTCTTTGGCATTGGCAAGGGCACCATTGTTGTCACAATAGATCACCATTGGTTCCAACGCTTGCCATAACTCCTAGTTCGGATATGAACTCCTTCATCCAAACTGCTTCTTGAGCCGCTCAAGCGACAACATATTCGCCTCCGTTGTTGATCCGCTACCACATGTTGTTTGGAGCTCCTCCAACTAACCGCTCCGCCATTCATGAGAAATACGTATCCGGATTGAGACTTAGAGTCATCCGGATCGGTGTCAAAGCTAGCGTCGACATAACACTTAGCGACGAGCTCTTCTTCACCTCCGTATACAAGAAACATATCCTTAGTTCTTCGTAAGTACTTAAGGATATTCTTGACCGCTATCCGGTTCAACGGATCCGATTGGTACCTACTAGTCAAACTAATAGCGTGTGCCACATCCGGTCTTGTACATAGCATGGCGTACATAATAGAGCCTATGGGTGAAGCATAGGGGATTTTGTCCATTATCTCTCTTTCTTCCCAAAGCCGGACTTTGAGTCTTACTCAATGTCTTGCCTTGCAACATAGGTAAGAACCCTTCTTACTTCCGTCCATTTTAAACTTCTTTAAAATCTTATCAAGGTATGTACTTTGCGATAGCCCTATTAGGCGCCTAGATCTATCTCTATAGATCTTTATGCCTAATATGTATGACGCTCACCTAGGTCCTTCATTGAAAATTTCTTTGTTTAGATAACTTTTAACACTGTTTAAAGTTCTATATCATTCCGATCAATAATATGTCATCCACATATAATATCAGAAATGCCACATTGCTCCCACTCACTTTCTTGTAAATACAAGCTTCTCCATAAGTTTGGACAAATCCAAACTCTTTGATCACCTCATCAAAGCGGAGATTCCAACTTCGTGATGCTTGCTTCAATCCATAGATGGAACGTTGAAGCTTGCACACCTTGTTAGCATCCTTAGGATCGACAAAACCCTTTGGTTGTATCATATACAACTCTTCTTCAATATTACCATTGAGAAACGCGGTTTTGACATCCATCTGCCATATTTCATAATCGAAATATGCAGCAATTGCTAACATAATCCTAACTGACTTTAGCATCGCTACGGGAGAGAAAGTCTCATCGTAGTCAACTCCTTGAATTTGTCGAAACCCCTTTGCGACAAGTCGAGCTTTATAGATGGTCACATTACCATCATCAGCTTTCCTTTTGAAAATCCATTTGTTCTCTACGGCCTTTCGTCGTGAGGTAATTCCACCAAGTTCCAAACTTGATTTTCATACATGGATTCCATCTCGGATTTCATGGCTTCTAACCATTTGTTGGAATCCGGGCTCATCATCGCTTCTTCATACATCGCAGGTCATTATATTCATCAACCATGAAATTTATGACGGATTTCCGTCTGACTCGGGAGCTGCGTCTGTTTGACCTGCGAGGTTCGGTAGTACTCTCTTCGAGTTTCATGATCATTATCATTAGTTCCTCTTCAACAGTGGAGCCAACTCCGGACGACTTCTACTGCGCTACTCGCCATACTTTGAAGAGAAGGTTCCACAACCTCTTCGAGTTCTACCTTCCGACTACTCACACCTTTCGAGAAACTCTTTCTCTAGAAAGGATCCATTCTTAACAACAAAACCTTGCCCTCGGATCGTGATAGAAGGAATACCTAATAGTTTCTTTAGGGTATCCTATGAAGACGATTTTTCCGCTTTGGGTTCGAGTTTATCCGGTTGAAGTTTCTTCACATAAACATCGCAACCCCAAACTTTAAGAAATGATGACTTAGGTTTGTTTCCAAACCACAATTCATACGGTGTCGTTTCAACGGATTTAGATGGTGCCCGATTTAAAGTGAATGCAGCTTCTAGTGCATAACCCCAAAATGACAACGGCAAGTCCGTCAGAGACATCATAGATCGAACCATATCTAATAAAGTACGATTACGACGTTCCGACACACCATTTCATTGTGGTGTTCGGCAGTGTGAGTTGTGAAACAATTCCACACTCTTTCATGTGAGTTCTAAACTCGTAACTTAGATACTCACCTCCACGGTCGACCGTAGAAATTTGATCTTTCTACGATGATTTTCAACTTCATTCTGAAATTCCTTTAACTTTTCAAACGTCTCACACTTATATTTCATCAAGTATATATAACCGTATCTACTCAAATCATCCGTAAAAGTAACAAAATAACGATATCCACCTCGCGCCGACACACTCATTGGACCACATACATCAGAATGTATGATTTCCAATAAATCTGTCGCCCGTTCCATTGAACCGGAAAACGGCGTTCTAGTCATCTTGCCCATAAGGCATGGCTCACATGTATCAAATGATTCATAATCAAGTGATTCCAAAAGTCCATCCGAATGGAGCTTCTTCATGCGTTTAATGCCAATATGACCTAGACGGCAGTGCCACATATATGCGGATATATCATCATCAAGTTTAATCCTTTTAGCATCAACATTATGAATATGTGTAACATTATCATCGAGATCCAACAGAAATAAACCATTCAACATTGGTGCATGACCATAAAAGATTTCATTCATATAAATGGAACAACCATTGTTCTCAGATTTGAATGAAAAACCACTTTGCATCAAACATGATCCGATACAATGTTCATGCTCGGTCACGGCACCAAATAACAGTTATTTAAGTTTATGACTAATCCCGACGGTAAGTGGAGAGGTAGCGTTCCTACGGCGATCACATCAACACTTGATCCATTGCCGACACGCATCTTGACCTCACCCCTTGCTAGTGGTCACTGTTCGCGACCTCGATTTGAGTTACAAATATTAGCAACCGAACCGGTATCAAATACCCAAGTGCTACTGCGAGCACTAGTCAAGTACACATCAATAACATGTATATCATATATACCTTTGTTTGCCTTGCCGGCCTTCTTGTCTGCCAGATACTTGGGGCAGTTGCGCTTCCAGTGGCCAGTCCTCTTACAATAGTAGCACTCGGTATCAGACTTAGGTCCAACTCGGGGTTTCTTTTCAGCGTAGCAACAATGCTTGCCGTCCTTACTTCCTTCCGGTTTCCCTTCTTGTCTTTCTTGAAACCAGTGTTCCTATTGATCATCAACACTTGATGTTCCTTTTGATCTCCACTTCTGCAGTTTTAAGCATCGATGTAAGCTCGGGAGAGACTTCTTCATGCCTTGCATATTATAGTTCATCACGAAGCTCTTATAGCTAGGTGGCGAGGCAGAACACGATGGATGCCTAAGTCAATGGGAATCGTTATTCCCAAGGACACAAGCTTATCGGCGTAACCCGACATCTTGAGTACATGCTCACTAGAGCTGTTCTCTTCCATCATGCACTAAAGAACTTTTACGAAGCATTGTAGCTCTCTGACGACATGTGTGTCGAAAATCATTTTCAACTCACCCATTGTATCAAAAGCATTGCCGTTTTGAAACGCTTTCAAGTTCCGCTCTAGCCCATACAATATGCCGTAATGAACTAAGTTGTGGTCCTCTGACGAGTCGATAGACATTCTTCTCCTCGTCGGGGCATCATCAAAGGTGGGGGCCTAACGGCGCTTCTAGCACATATTGCTTTTGTGCAGAGAGGAGAATCCTCAAATTCATGGCCCATTCAAGAAAGTTGCTACTGTTCGTTGCTAGTTTCTCTTTCTCCATGAACGCATTGAAATTAAAAGCGGTGGTGCCATCTACAACAGAATTTGTAACGTTTAGACTAAGTGTATGATAGCTTGAGTTCAACTAATCTATATTACGAATGAACTCCCACTCAAAAGCGACATCCCTCGTGTCCTTTTGGTGATTACATGAACCAAATCCACTACACCAAGTCCGATCATCACGTGAGTCGGTAGCTTCAAAGGCGAGCATCAAATGGGCATCATATCAACTATATGACTCATGCTTAACCTTTGGTTGCGTGTTCGAGGCCATGTCTCATACATGCTAGGCTCGCCAAGTTAGAACCTTAGTATTTTTAGTGTGTAACCTGTCTTACACCCAAGTATGGTCGAGATCCAAGTACACCCGATCATCACGTGATGTCTTGGGAGCGAAAACATAATCGGTGCATACTAAAGGAAGAACACATTCTTATCTTGATATTTAAATGAGGGATCATCTTATTATGCTTAACAAAGCGCTAAATAAGCAATATAAGATGCAAACAAACATCATATGTTTATTAGTGAAATTATATGGTTCCCGCAGATGATCTCTATCATGTGCATCGTGGTATGATCACTATCATACCTATATGTGTAAATCCACAGTCTATGGATTTTACACACTATGTGTGTTGTAAGAGTATCATCTCATACTTCTACTTACAACACTACCATATTATAACACTAGCCCAGCAACAATCTAAACTAGACGCCTCTAATTTATCCATTGCAAGTTTTACGTGGCTGAGGGCTTTCGAGATAGAACCGTTCTTACCTACGAACATGAACCACAACGAGGATAATCAAATTGTTGACAACTCGTTTGCAAAATAGATATTGACTATAGTAGGAGAGACAGACACCCGCTAGCCACTTATGCAGACTAGTTGCATGTCAAGCGTGGAACAGGTCTCATGTGCGAGGACATGTAAAGTTTGTCCGGGCCGCTTCATCCCACTATGCCACAAATATCCAAAATCACAAGAAAGGAGCAACAACATGATCATCATCGCCCACATACTCATATGTGTTCTACCCGTGTAAAGTATCTACGCATAGATCCGGCTCTGATACCACTGAAGGGTTCGCAACATAGAAAACAAAAAAATTTCCTACGATGTGAACTATATACCAAGATCTATTTATACTAGATACAAACAACGGGCGGATGTATATCCGTAGAGAACATACCCTTGAAGACCGACAAAGTTTAACGAGTCCCACTCGTGGTTGATGTAGACGATCTCTTGCCGATCTCAAGATCGAGAGGAAGTCCTAGCGCCGCAAATCAGCGCATCCGTGCTCGCACACGTTCGAGGCACCGAGCAACCTCCGCCTCCTCGCTCCAGCGATGCAGCGGAAGCACAACTCTTTCTTGCCGAATAGCCACCGGGAACATGTATCTCGCTAGTCCTATACCATGGGGAAGAAGAGCTAGAGGGGGAGAGATAGCCTTGACGAGGAGGGGTGAGTGGGAAGTGAGAGGAGGGGCTCCTTTTATAGGAGGAGGGGGAACCCCAAGGGGTGGCGCATGGGGGCTGCCCCCTTGCCCTCCACTCTTCATGTGGGTGGACACTCCACTCACAAAACTCCTCCAAATTCCTCCACTCAAAATCCCACTCAAAGATCCCATTAAATTTCCACCAAATTTAATGCAAACTCTCATTAAATAAAACTCTTTTATTTTATTCAGAATTTTGTCAATTACTTTAATGACAAACATTCACAAATAACCCTTGCTAGAATTCTATTTCACATGCATAACCACTTTACGCAATTTCACCCGAAAACCCATTTGGTATCTAGTGAAATAAATTCCTCGCTTGTTTATTCTTTCGGCATGAAACTTTTGCTCCAATTGGATGTCGGTGTCTCTTAAGTGTGTCACCCTACGGTTCGTGAATAATGCGGACATGATCGAGACCCTCTCGGATCAATAATCGAAGCGGGATCTCGAGACCCATCGACTCCACACATTCAACGATGACTTTCTTGTGATCGTTAACCTTTTACGCTAGTATCTTAATCCCTTTGTTTCACGATATATTACATGCCCGAGATTCGATCATCGGTATCTCCATACCTAGTTTAATATCGTTACCGACATGCACTCTTTTCTCGTTCCCGTGATATAACATTCTAGTGATCAAATCACTTGCTTGCAAGCTAATCAATGTGATATCACCGAGAGGGCCCAGAGTATATCTATCCGTCATCGGGATGAACAAATTCCACTCTCGATCCATGAGCCTCTACATAACACTTTATTAGTTCTGAACCCATCTTTATAATCACCATTACGGTGTGACGTTTGATGTTATCAAGAAACTCTTCCGGTGTTAGTGATTGACATGATCTCATGGTCTAAGGATTAGGATCACTTCGTAAGTTGTTATAGCAATATAAACTCAATGACTTTGATCGTAATGCTATACTTGGGATGAATGTTCATCACATCATTACACTAATGTTGTGATCCCGTTATTAACAACATCCAATGTCCATGATCAGGAAACCTTGATCATCTTGTTAATCAACGAGCTAGTTTATGAGAGAGGCTTAACTAGGAACTTTCTGTTTGTTTATTAAACACACATGTATTAACGTTTCCGTATTAATACAATTATAGCATGCAAAATAAACATCTATCATATACTTGGAATACACATAATAAACAATTTATTATTGCCTCTCAGGGCATATTCCCTTCAGGGTGAGCATCCCCTCATCTCCCTCGTTCCCAAATCGCGGTGTAATGACATCCTCATTGTATGAAGGCCTAGATCGGGAGGATGATCTTGAAGACCTTGCCCTTCTAGGTGCATCACTCTCAAATATTTCACCAAATGTGTGGTTGTCCATGACCTATTTTTTCTGAAATTTTTAGACAAACATCAAACCAAGTGATTTCCAAGTTGATAAATGATGAGAAACTACTATAGGAACTTGCTAGAGGGCTACACATGCATCAAAATGAAATCTCTAAGCATATAACAAGCATGCAAGCTCACAAAAGCTGACACCTATAGCAACAAAATACTCAAAATACATTCTACAAATCACAAATCTAATTGGACAAGCGGAGGAGGCACATACCAAGGAGCAATCCCTCCAAAAATCAGCAACAAAGATGGGATGAGCAAGGATATCAAAATTCGCGAGCAAGAATAGCAGGAACTCGAGCTTGAGAAAGTTTTCCGGTGTTTTTCGGGAGAGAGAAAGAAGATGGCTGGGAGGAGGCACCTTGGAGGGGCCCAGGTGGGCCACACCCACCCAGGCGCCACCTAGGGGGTGCCCGTGTCGACCAGGGGTGTGGTGGCCCCCTGGGTCACTCCAAGTGTCCCTCTTCCCCCTTTTTTCGAGGAAAAATTTATTTTGAATTTTCTGGGGATTTTTTGGGAAACTTTATTTTTGGCCAATTTTCAGGGTATGAAAATTGATTTTATCGCAGAAACAGATTTTTTTAGAAGAAGCAAAAGCAAACCATAAACCAAACTACATAAGTTCTAAGACACTCTAACAAGCAAACAACTAGCAAAACCAAATGTAACAAGAGAAAATGCAAAGACTATGAAGGAGAAAAGTAAAAAAAAAGCAAGTATAACCACAGTGAAAACATTATTTTGTTCATTAAAATCCTTTTGTTAACAAGGTTGATCAAGTCTTGTTACCAAAACAATCTTATATGAAACAAAACGTTGCATTCCGCAAGGTGACTATGTTACCTCATACTTGATGGCAGTGGTCCCAATCATAATAGTTTCAAAATTTTCTTGTGGAATGGGACAATATATTTCTCCAACCTTGATGCTCTCAATATTTTCAATGGAATTCAGGCAATAGGATTTAGCAACCTTCTTGGGGAAATAAACAGTATGCTCTTTGTCATTAATATTGAATGTTACTTTTCCTTGATTACAATTGATGACAGCACCTGCAGTATTAAGAAAAGGTCTCCCGAGAATAATAGACATATTATCATCTTCAGGCATTTCAAGCACAACAAAATCAGTCAAAACCAAGTAATTATGAGCCACTTGAACAGGAACATCCTCACATATACCAACATGAATAGTAGTTGACTTATAAGCCATTTGCAAAGATATATCAGTTGGTATCAACTTTCTAGCTGGAGTCTCTTGTAGAGAGAAAAAGGCATAACACTAACACCAGCTCCCAAATCACATAAAGAAGTTCTAACATAATTATTCTTAATAGAGCAAGGAATAGTTGGTATACCTAGATCACCAAGTTTCTTTGGAACCTTACCATTGAAGGAATAATTAGCAAGTAGAGTAGAAATCTCCTCATTAGGAATCTTCCTTTTATTAGAGACAATATCCTTCATATACTTTGAATAAGGAGGCAATTTAATAGCATCAGTCAAATGAATTTGCAAAAATAAAGGTTTCGTCCACTCACAAAACTTGTTGTAGTGTTCTTCCTCCTTGGACTTGTGTGTTTTACCTGGAAAAGGCATAGGTTTCTGCACCCAAGGTTCTCTCTCACTACCATGTTTCTTAGCAATAAAATCTTCCTTAGTGTACCTGGTGTTCTAGTGTGCTTCTCAGGTTCTTCCTCAACTTCCTCCTTATTAGGAGCATCATTTTTATCACTACCACTCTCAGTTTTAGCATCAGAGACATATATACTATTAGGATCTACAGCAGGTTCAAGTGGTTCCTCAACTACTTTGTGTTTCTTTTTCTTTCTCTTGCGAGGACTACTACTACTTTCACCTTTTTGAGAATCCTGCTCAATTCTTTTAGGGTGTCCTTCTGGATATAAAGGATCTTGAGTAGCTATACCACTCCTAGTTCTAATTCCATAAGCATGTTTATCTCCTGAGGCATTATCTAGCATATCGTTTTGTACCTTAGCAAGTTGATCAAGTTGGGTTTGAACCATTTGAAAGTGTTTACAAAGCATTTTAATTTCATTAGAAGTTCTTTCCACAATATCTTTCAACTCTTTAATAGCTCTAGAGTTTTCCAATAAATGATTCTAAACTTGTTTATTAAAATTACCTTGTTTAACAAGAAATGTGTCAAATTCCTCTAAGCATTGATTAGGAGGCTTACCATAGGGAATATCATCTTCATTAAAGTGGAGAGTGTGTACCTCAATAGTAGATGAGTGGGGAATTGGCTGGCATAATTCTTCTATAGGAGGTATATTCTTCACATCTTCAGCTCTAATACCTTTCTCCTTTAGACACTTCTTAGCTTCCTTCATCACTTCATCATTTAATGCAATAACTCCCCTCTTCTTTGGTGTTGGTGTTGGAACTGGTTCAGGCACAACTGGTTCAGGAGTAATAGGCTCAGGTGTATTTAGCTCAGTTGAAGTCCATTCATCATAATTCTTGCTTATCTTAGCCATTAATTCTTCAGCATCTGTAGGAGTCCTTTTCTTGAAAACACAATCAGCAAAACTATCTAGGTATGTCCTAGAATCATCAGTTAGTCCATTATAATAAATATCAAGAAGATCATTCTTAGGTAATGGACATCCAGGATGTGCATGAATCAAGGCACAAAACCTTGTCCATGACTCAGGCAATTTCTCTTCTTCTCCCTGTTTAAAATCAAAAAGTCTCTGCAAAGCAGCATGTCTAGCACTAGGAGGAAAATATTTCTGGAAGAAAGAAGCAAACAAACAATCAGGGCTATCAATGGAACCAGGAGGTAATCTATTAAACAAAGCCCTAGCTTCTCCATTTAGTGAAAAAGGGAAGATCTTAGTAACAAAGTACTTATGCATCTTAAAATCATCAGAGAATAAAGCACTCATAGTAGAAAGCTCATTCATATGAGCCACATCACTCTCATTTTCAGTCCCACAAAAGGTTCTTTCTCAACAATGTCCAAATAGGATAAATCAAGAGAGAAATTGTAATCTTTATCTTTAATATATATGGGAGAGGTGGCAAACTTAGGATCAGAGGACAGTTTAGGAATAATGGTACGTCTAGCAAGGAGACTCTTAATAGCACTAGCACCATGTGTGTTTCGGCACTCTTCAATAAATTCATCAGTAAACTCAATGTAACCATCATTAATATCATAACTCTCTCTAGACTCTGGTGAGCTAACATGTGTAACAGTGTCTTCACTAGGAGTTTCAGTATTTCCTAGACTATCCATAGTAGCATCTAGGAAAGGACCTAATGAACCACTCACATCAAGCATAGTAGAAGTAACATCATGAGCATCAAAAGCAGTTTCAGATTCAGTAGTAGTAGCAGTGTGTGTAGCATGAGTATGTGGTGGTGGTGTAACAAGCTTATTTATAACAGACGGTGAATCAAAAGCAATAGAGGTGATTAGGACTGTACCTCTTCTTGTAGTGGATGGTAAAATAGGAAACTTTCCATCACGAGACTTCCCCATGATGAAAGGAGTAGCAGTGAATAATAGTAGATCCAAGTGAACTTACAAATAAAGCTATGCTCCCCGGCAATGGCGCCAGAAAATAGTGTTGATGACCCACAAGTATAGGGGATCGCAATAGTCTTCGAGGGTAGTATTACCCAATTTATTGATTCGACACAAGGGGAGCCAAAGAATACTTGCAAGCCTTAACTGAGTTGTCAATTCAGCTGCACCTGGAAATAGTTCTTGCTCACAGAAGTTTATTAGTAACAACAGTTTGTAGTAGCAACAACAAAGCAATAGCTGCAGTAAAACTGGAGCAATAGTAATAGTAGCAGAAAACATTAGGGTATGAGTGCGGTAGGCATAGTGATGGATGGACGGGCGTTTCATGGACGAGTCTAAATATATAACTTCAAGATCTAGGGCAATTGCAGATAAATAAGTATAAGCATCCAAGTACTAAACAATCCATATATAGTCATGCGTGCTCGCAATGAGAACTTGCACAACATCTTTTGTCCTGCCAGCCCGTGGCAGCGGGGCCTCTAGGTAACTACTGGCAATTAAGGTGCTCCTTTTAATAGAGAACTGGAGCAAAACATTAATACTCCATGAACACATGTGATCCTCACACCACAGCCATACCCTCTAGTTGTCCCAATTTCTTTCACTTTGGGGCCTTTGGATCCGGACAATGATATGTGTACACAACTTGCAGATAAGATCACAAAAAATACTATCATAATGATTCAATAATAAGTTTAAATCTGTGACCATGGCACTCGGGCCCTAGTGACAAGCATTAAGCACAATAAGTTGCAACAAAGTCAAATAGCAATAAAAGAGATACTAGGCACTATGCCCTAACAATATTATTCGATTACATGATAGAACTCATCCAATCCCTACCATCCCCATAGCCTATAGCGGGGGATTACTCACTCGTGGATGAGGTAAAAATTGATGGTTGATGGAGAGGCGTTGATGATGACGATGGCGATGATCCTCTCCAAATTCCCCGTCCCGGCAGGGTGCTAGAACGGAGTTTCTGGATCCGAATCTTGGTTTCTGATGGTGGCGGCGTAGCGGAACTCTTTCTGGAAAAACGTCCAATCCCCCTCGGTTTTTAGGTCAAGGGGTAACTTATAGGCGAAGATGGAGCCCGAGAGAGTGCCTGGGGTGGCCGCACCCCCCATAGGCCCCGCTAGGCCTGTCCCGCGCCTGACAGGGGTGTGGGATCCCTAGGCCTGCACTCCGTCTCGTACTCTAGCTCCGTGGATCTTCTGGTGAAATAGGATTTTTGGCATACTTTCCGGGATTTTTCCTGATAGTTCATTTTCTGCAGAAAAACCAGACACCAAGGTAATTCTACTCAAAACAGCGTCAGTCCGTGTTAGTTGCATCCAAATCACACAAGTTTAGAGGATAAACAATAGCAAAAGTGTTTGGGAAAGTAGATACATTTTGGACGTATCAGGGAACAACGACCCCTTGTTGGCGGTGTCGCCGATTACAAGACTGAGAAACAATCTTTGTTAGTGGTGTCGCAAAGATCTACATGAAGCATGACGATTTAAATCGTTGGCCTTCTTCCCCTATCATGAGGCGGATCTCGATGGCGAGATCCATTGTTAGTGGTGTCGAATTGTAGCACTACGGGTAAAACCACTGCTAGAAATTTGATTGGTGTTTTGTTTTGTGCATCATCATGACTGCATGCTCATGTCATCATACCACATTGTGTTTGAGCATCGTCATGTCATCATGCATCTTTGCCTGAAAATATTTTCCTAAAGCCTATTTTGTTTGCTAGATACCCTCCTCTGTATTTCAAATCAAAACCCTAGGTCTGCCCGGATCTTCTATTTGTCTAAAACCTATTAAGGAACGTTTTATTTTATTAAAAGATAATAATTATGAAAACTATTTTTACCTGGGGAAGGCCGCCACTGGCCAGGCCCAAAGGCCTAGCTAGCAGAAGCCTACCACCCTAAACCCTAACCCTAGATCTATCTATACATAACACTAACCAGTCCCCAACACACACAACCCAACCCACTGTTCGCAAACCGCCCACACACTACCACACCACACACGCTACGCGGCGCACCACGCCTGCAACTTAGGCCCCCGCGCGCGCGTACACGTTTCCCTGGCGCGCGCCTACCGGCGTGCAAAACGCGTCGCTGCCCACAAACCCACCCTCCTCTCGGTTAACCCCTCCCGCTCACGACCCTCTCCACCTTGGTATCTCCACCACTGAACCGTCCACCCCCGATCCATGGCCCCACCTCGCAGTCACACGTCCACTCCCCGCAATCCCCGTCGCTAACACATCCACCTCGCACCGCTCTCCACTCACGGGCCTAGCCTCCTTCTCTACTTCTGGGTGCTGCCGCCCTCCACGGAGCCCACTACCGCCGCTAGAGCCGCCTTTGCTTCCTCTACCTCGGCGCACCCGCCTCCACCGGCCTCACATCACCATCGTCCGCGTGACACCGTCGCCCCGCCCACTTCCCCTGGAGCTCGCCAGCTTCCTTCCGCAGACCCCCGCCCGGAGCCTGAGCCCACCCCGCTCGATCTCCTCCCTCCTCTAGTTAGTCGACCTCGCCGGGCCCTGGGAGCCGCCGCTCGCCCAACCGTCGCGAGCGCTTGGCCCACGAGCCCCAATAGTGCCATCGCCCTGCCCTCCACCCGCCATGGCCGCCGTCCTCCTCCCTGCTATGCCTTGTCCCACTTCATCCTGGCCTGTCCATGCCTCATCATCCCCATCGCTTTCTCTAGTTCACCCCTTCCCGAGGCCGTCCTCCGTCTGTTTCATGTTCCTTGTTGCCGCGCCTTCCTTTTCTTGAGCGCAACCCTCTGCCTCATTCCTACAGTTGGCATCTAGGCATTGTGTGCTGCCTCCACC
The DNA here is from genome assembly GCA_030063025.1 of Avena longiglumis. Taxonomy (NCBI): domain Eukaryota; kingdom Viridiplantae; phylum Streptophyta; class Magnoliopsida; order Poales; family Poaceae; genus Avena; species Avena longiglumis. Next base: position 560,195,997 of record CP125974.1, read on the forward strand.
CCTTGCGCTGTGATGGTTCCTGCCATTTAAGGTGTCTTCCGCTCAAGCCCAAGATAACCGTTTTGGCAATCTTCCCCGTGCTCGTGTATCATGCTTTCGTCAAGTTCGACTGACACCAAGTGATGTGATGACAACAACTTCATCGGGCAACCCCTACAATTCAAGATTTTCCATAGATTAGATTGACATTCGACATGAGGATCTGAGACGACGTGAGGATCTAGAGTGCGAAGACCATACCGAACCTGGTGGCACTCCACGGAACCCCAAGGCCTCCTACATGGACACCGAGTTCTCCGTCATGGATCCGAAGTTCGAACCCCGACACCGGCTTCATGATCTCCTTCGCGGACTCCCAGACCCTATTCTCGGAGGTGAAGACCGATCCCGCGAAGACTGAGCCCGAACCCTTGGAACCCAAGATCATCGGGCCCCTATGTGTGACTCCTACCTAACTCGACCCATATTTTTATATGACATATATATCTGTTGCATATAGTTGTACATGTTTACACACATATCATGTGGTTAGGGGGCTTTTTGTTGAGTCATCTCATAATTAAATATGGAGACCATATGCAGGCTTTTCTAGTCTTATATTAGCTCCATTTAAATTTGTGTAGCGAACCGATGACATAATTTTGCCTTGTTAAGACAATATTTAAATTGCGGGGTACCTATACAACATAAATCACCTAATTAATTGTTGGGACCCTGGTTGCGCTTAATATTGGCTAATTGCATTGCATCTTCGCTATGCCATATATCATATATGTATCATGCCCGATCTTCTGTCGTAGTTTTAAATAGTGCATCCGGTGTTTCTTCTAGTGCTTTGATTCTTCATGGACTAGGATGATGAGTTGATGTAAGTGTCGACCCAATATTCGGATGAACCTTCGGCAATGTTTTCAGGCGAGCATTCTCCCCTTTCTACCTATCTTACTTTTATAGTCTTTATTTCCCCCTGTTGATCTATTGCTATCTGTGTTGCTATGGTTTAGTTTTCGTACTAGTGATATCCCTTGCAACCTCTATTGCCTTGGACACCTTCTATTACCTGTTGTTTGGTAGATAGTCAGCCTTGCGAGTCGTAATCGCTTGCTTAGGTGCTGCTTCGTGTTATTAAGTACCACGGTTGTTCGAAGGTTGCCATATGATTTGTGTTGGATATGATCATGTCTTTAATTACAACTTGATATTAAAATGTTGGGCTAGTTATAACTAATGCAGAGGCACCAGTGGGCAATAGATGTTATTTGGTTTTTAACCGCCATCGGTGTCCCGTAGGACCCCGAGTACTTTATACATGTTCCTTGACTATCGCACTATCCGCATGTGGGACCATGAATCCCCTTAGCGAGAGCTTGAACCATATCTTATTTATTGGGGCCACAAACTAGTTTGGGGTTTTATTACTATCCTGTACTTATGCCATGCTTATGCCATGTTTACTGCTTTATTTACTACTGTTGCTCGTGGAGAGCGTTTACTACTGTACTATTTAGGTAAGTGGAATGTTTTCGCAGTATCGACAAGCCTAGTCACACTTTCGGGTTCCCAGTCATTTACAACCATTTACACAAACCTCTGGATCCATCTCGGAGCCGGCCAACTTAGTTTCGGGTAGCTTAGTGGGGTGCCCCCCTAAATATTATATGAATCTTGTGATTGCTTTATCGTGATGCCTCTTTGGGTTTAAAGTTGGTTTTTCCGACGTTGATTGTGCGTGTGTTGATATTTGTGCCCCCCTACAGGGTAAATCTTTTTGAAAGCCGTGTCCACGATTATGGACGACTTGGAGCATAGTATCTCGATCATAGACAACTATAACTAAAGTAGTGTTATAAATTTGACTTTGGAATGACTAGTAATCAGCTTCACTACAACGGAATGGCTAAATAAAAGTACCAACAACTGCTGGATTTGGGATGTCTCATGTTATTTGTATCTGACTAGTAAGTATTGCAAATACAACGGAGTATTGCAACTACACCAGAATGGTTAACTAAATCTGCCCACTACTTATGATATCAGCATGACTCATGCTATCTATACCTCACTAGTAATCGCAACAACTATAACAAAATGAATAAAATTGCCAACTGTGTGATTTTCCTCGGTATGACTTCTTCGTATGGTCTCGAAGGGGAATACCAGGATGGGTATGTTTGGTGTTAGTATCAGGTTGGAACTGAATAGGTCTTTTTTACCCCTCTGTAATAGCCGGCAATTGTATGGAGTGTCTATAGGTTGTTTAGTGCATGTTGCGCTGCCGCTTCCGTCCACCATACCTATGTAGGTGAGAGCCGCCAAATTCTAAGTCTCGCCGTGTACTGTCCTCAGTACTTACTCCTCTCTTTTTTCCTTTGCCCTTTGCCGGCACCCCTTTTGTTTAAGCAGGTTTTGAGATCGATGTCGTTAGGAGTGTTACCTTTCCGGCTTGGCCTGGGCAGGTTTATGGATGCCTTTGGTTATTCTTCAGGGCTCTTAGCCCCATTTTCTTCTTGTCCATACTTGGATGTTGTACCGTTTTCGAGGTGATATGGATCTTTGTACTGTATATCTGTATTCTTGACTCATGCAGTCGTTGTATATATATCTGTTCTGTGGGTTCCATCATGGACTAATGTGTAATTGTATTACTTTGCTTTTCACCCGCACAGAAGTTCCTGGTGGGCACCTTTGAATCGTTTGTATGTGGGTTTGGTGGGGATCGCTAAAACTTGCATGGGACCGATCTGAGGGTGTTACAGAGTGGTATCAGAGCTCATCAGTTATGATACCCCACTGGTCTAGCCTGTAGGATAACCTAGCTAACGGCCGATGTAGAGTGTCAAAACTATTTTGCAAAATCGGTTGGATAGATCTGATTAGATCTAATTTTACTCCTTACCCCTATGCTATTCTCTTCTTACCTTTGCGTGTTTTGAATCTGCTCTGTTATATTTTCTTAGAGTCCAGGAATTCTCGTGGTTGGGTTTCCGTCATACCTTCAGTGTTTCGTTTCCTTCTTCTTGTAACGGTGTTGCTACATCCGGTCTTCATGCTATCTGATGAATTTTTCCTCTGTGTACCTTTCAGTGAACAAAAATTCACTAAAAAAATTCTTTGTATCTTCCGGTGTTTCCAAGACGATGACATCATCTACGTCTAATTCGATGAAGAGCTTGCATCACTCCTTTGTTTCCGAACATCGCCTATCGAGATATTTAGTCTGAATTCCGAGAGTTGGTTACATAATTCTCCTATTCATGTGCATAGTAATGCTTTGAGTGCCCAATGGACTCATCACCATATGAATACTCTTATCATTCGCTCTAGTACATTGAATCGGCTCTTGAGATCAAAGGAACAAGAAGAAAGGCCATATTATATCACATATTATGAATTGCATGTGATGTTAATCCTTTTTATGCATCTTGTATTGCTTAGATTGTGCCGATAGCATTATAATATGATCCCTCTCACTAAATATCAAGTAATAAAGTGTTCATCCTTAGTAGGCACCATTGCTAAGACTCGTCGTTTCGAAGCACCACGTGATGATCGGGTGTGATAGATTCTACGTATGCATACAACGGGTGCAATCCAGATTAGCACATGCGGATACTAAGGTTAACCTTGACGAGCCTAGCATGTACATACATGGTCTTGGAACACGGAATACCGAAAGGTAGAGCATGAGTCATATGGTTTATATGATGAACATGTTGATTGTTCGCCTTTGGAGCTAGATCATCTCACGCGATGATCGGACTTGGTGTACTGGATTTGGTTCGTGTGATCACTAAAACAATGTGAGGTATGTTGTTTTGAGTGGGATCTCACCTAATTAATTTAATAATTAAGTTTGAACTCAGTTTGTCGTAAACTTAGTATAAACTATTGCAAATATGTTGTAGATCATGGCGACCCCTACCACCATTTTTAATGCGTTCCTAGAGAAATAAAAGCTGAAATACAATGGAAGCAACTTCCTAGAATGGTTCCATAACATGAGGATTATCCTCGATGCTGAAAATTTGACCTATGTGCTGGATGCACCGCTAGGTGACCCACCTACAAGTACTACATCTCGAGATGATATTAATGTGTATGACACTATAAGACCCCACCTTTATAAGGTAAAGGTCCCTGTGATTGTAAGAACCCACCTTTCTAAAGGTAAAGGTCCCTGTGATTGCAATGCTAGTCCCTGGATCAAATGCTAGCATCCACAATTTAAGATGAAGTAAACAGATACAAAGGTCTTTATTACATCGTCATTCCAGAGATAAAATAGTCTTTTACAACTCCATAGCCATAGCCTAGTACAAGAGTTCAAACTTAAATAAAAAATTAAGTCTTCATCTTCATGTGCCACAGGCAAACATGTTGAGTGTAGACTCATAACCCTAATCCTCATCAGAGTAACCTACAACATCACAAGTTATAGCCATAGTGGATCAATACATTGGAATAGTATTGGCAAGTGATACCTTAGTAGAATAATAGTTTCTAGCTTCCACATGAATTTGGCTAAGTGTAGCTTATGCTTGCTTTGCTCAAAATAGGTTTTGCCTATCAGTTGAAAAACACTAAGTTTTAGTTTGACAAAAACTCCCAAGGAACCACCAATAGACATTGGTGAACCATTACCCTCGTTCAACCACAAGTTTTTAACTTAGAAATTGGGATGAGGAGATCCTTGATAGCTTCAATGTCTTGATGCTCAAATTGTCCGTTGCCGGGGACACAGCTAAGTACTTAGATTTTTCCTTCTCGAGAGGTGGTGCACTTTCCCTACAAGACTCGACATGCATCGAGACGAGACCTTTCAGAAGCATTCCCTTAGACCAAATGGACGCGTTCCAACCTATCACCCTACCACCATCTGTCCATCTGGCTAAGTTATTGCAACCTATATGATCAAGGTAGAGCCCATATGCCATGTGGTTGCACTAGAAGCTTCTAAACACTAAGTATCTCAAATCCCTTTGTTCCTGGGTGGCTTTCCACAAGTGTGATACACAAGGTAGACCATAGATATGGGCCTTGTGTAACCACTCAACATAACCCAAACACACCATTCCACCCAGGTGGTTCATTCACTCAGTTGTTTTATTAGGAAAAAACATAAGTCAAAGACTTAACAGAAATTCCATAGCATGTATATAATCCACCCTTGTTTGCTACTAGCTAGGCTAAGCATGATAGTATAACAAGTATCTTAACTTAGAGAAAATTCTACCAAGACTACATCTACTAGGATTTACCATACCATAGCATATAGATACTTCGCAAAAATTCATGCAAGCCCTATACAAAATATCACTAGTGCATAGTCAAAATAATGGGACAAATACATGAAGCACCACTTTCCTTGGTAGTTGGGGGAGTAGCAACAATCCTCACAATCACAATCACCACTAGAAAATCTACACATAAAATGATAGAACCAAATTTACATTCAAAATAATCAAGCAAAAATATATGAATGCATGCAAATGCCATGTGATGAATTTTATCAAACTAAACAAGACAAGTAAACAGTACTAAACACTAAACAGTTCTAATTGGGCGGTCTTCCCCTTGCCCTTGCCTCGCGGTCTGTTCTTCTGACTTTGCTTGTAGGCGGACTCCGGGTCCTCATTGAGGTCGTTAACGAACTTGTAGTGGCGGTTGGTGTGGGTGGCCTTGCCGTTGGCGTCGAGGTGTACGAGACACGTCATATCGCGGTACTCCTAGTAGGTTTGGGGAACGTGAAGCGCTGCCGAGGTAGTTTCACTTCCTCGCTGCTGCCCACGGCCTCCTCCTCGTCCTCAGCCACACTGTCCACCATCACCTCGTTCTGCGAAAGTCATAGTGACCATGTCGGGAGTTTGCTTTTCTTCTGCTGCGGTCTTCCGCTTGGTGCTGCTGTTCCTCCGAGCTTGAGTTGGAACAGCCGTTGCCGACAGGGAGCCGCGAGCATCATCGTTGGCAGCTGCGAACTCACTAGACAACTGAATCATCTGGTTCAAGTCTAGCTGGTGATTGTCCTGCAGGCGCTTCAACTTATGTCAGAGCAACGTGCCCCTTTCCAACCCATCGATGAAGGCGGCCATGGCGGTCTGAGTGTGCACTCCTGCGTAGAAATTCTTCATATCTAGCCAGCAGGAGAGGTAGGCGCGATATGTCTCGTCTTTCTCTTGCACGCACCGCTGTAGATCACCAACAGTGCATGGACTCTTGTACGTACCCTCGAAGTTTTTGGTGAACGCTTCTTGCATGTCCAACCAATTGCAGATGGATCTTTCCGGCAAGTCATCAATTCATTGACGGGCCGTGCCCGCCAACATCAATGGGAGGTACTTGACGACGATGTTCGGGCTACCCCCGGCGATTTCCACCGTGTTGCCGTAGTCCTGCAACCATGTAGCTGGCTTGGCGGCGCCGTCATAGGGCTTGATGGTCTTGTCAATCCGGAAACCTTTGGGGTAAGTTGCGGACCGTATCAAAGGTCCAAAGCAACGTGGTACCAGGTATGGTCCTTCCCGGGCCTCGTGGATCTTGTCTATACGCGAATCGTGCATCGTATGGCTCTGGGCTTCTTTTCTTCTTCTTGCCATCAGGGGACGGGCTGCGTGAATGATGCGGGCCTCCTCCGCCATGGTGGTTGCTGGGTGGCGATGGAGGCGGAGGTGGCGGTGGGTTAGCCTTCTACTTGCATAATCATTTTGCTTCTTTAAATATTGTCCTTACCGGGCAATAATGATGTTTTTGTAGAACTAGAAGCTCAAGGTCCAGTGCAAGCATCAGACTTCACTACCTTGCCATCACAAGGCAAGTTCATCACTTTCTCATGTCCTTTGAAGAGTCTTTATCAAAGTATTTGCAAATTGTGTGTTATCATATGTGCTATAAAATAAAGAAAATATTATCTTCATAAACAAAGAAATCATAGATATCATCCTAAGTGGTGATATAATGGAGCAATAGAACTTAGAGTTCTAATTGCAACAATGATGATCAAATAGGGACTTAATAACCCCTGACATCAGTGATTCTAGCGCCGTATATTACGCGTTAGCCATGAGATTTGGAATGGGACAGAGAATTCAGCTGTATCTTCTTCCTCTCGCATGAAGACGGATGTGCAGGTTGTGGTTGTTATCCTTGTAGCGTGCATATTAATTGGTAATTCGTAGAGGATATGCAGCATATGGGTGGGAACCCTCAACGTCCCACGATAGTTCTGGCATCTAACGGTTTGTACAAACCATTGCCGTAATTCATTATGTGGCATGGTGTACACCAAGGAGGCATCTTGGGTCATGAAGGGGCGATGATTGGCTTGGACCAACCATCGGGCCCCACATCATGGAATTGTGGACGGAAAGTATGCCCGGTTGTGCAACAAGGAGTTGATCTCTCATGGGTAAAGTAACACACATCTGCAGAGTGTAAGAATCAGAACTTGTTACTCCCTTCGGAAGGAGCTACGAACGCAGTAGGAAAGGAACTCCATGAAAGTTCTAGTCAACCTGTGAAGGCTGATTGTCATAGTCTTTCAGAATAAAATCAATCTTTTAAGAAAGATTTACAAAAACTGCATAGTGCCAAGGACTTATAATCCGAGGTGGTAGTTAGAGCATCAAACTTCCTACCTTGCATATAATGAACTTGTTGGGTAACACTGTTACTCATTCTTTCCTTTGATCCCTTGCTTAGACTCTGAGGATCCCGAAGACGTGCCAATGTATGCAGCCGAATGCCAAGAAGACGTGCTCTACGAGGAACCTGATCTATCCGGAGGATTTGAAGGCGTGGACTACGAGATCCGCTACGGTGTCGATGAGAACGAGTCCACTTAAGGGTCTAGTCAGTAGTAACTAATGGAGCCGAGCAGCATGAACTCTATAAAATAAGCTGTTGAGCCCCACTCCTAGTCAGAGTTGTTACTTTAAAATTTCCGCTGAACATCTTATATTTTGGTTTGTAAGTTGGATCTTTTGGAAGTCTTGAACTTCCGGTATTGTAATAATAATAATGTGTGTACCTTTGTAATATGGACCGAAATGTTTCTGTTGTACCACTCTGAGGGATGTGATATTTACGGAACGGTATTCTGTGGATGTCATGTCAACGACTATAGTGTACTACACATGCAGTGGTATGCTGGGTCACCGCAGTTGGTACCAGAGAAAATTGCTTTGACCTTAGGTTGGAAACCTAGTTAAGGGTATTACCTGTAGGAGATTTGGCAACGATAAAGAATTCTCTAAAAGTAATATAATGGGTATTCAAATGAGAATATTCCGTTATATATTTTAGTGCGATAATTCTTTGTTATGATGCAATATATTATTGGATACTAATCAAAATTATTCTGATATACATAGATATGGCACCAAAGTTTCCAAAACAGACTTTGGTAAGGAAAGAGGAGACTCTTGATGATTATCAAGGATCATTTACAGACCAACTTCGTCAACTTCTAAAGCTCTTTAATTGTCCAATTAGAATCCCAGTGAACACTATCACTTATCTTGATGGCCGGATGTTATCCAAGTATCGTGTGAGTATCCAACTTCCAGAGAAGCTTGGACTATACCACGATCTACCCATAGGAGAAGGTAGGAGTCATTTAGCAGCCTATCATGTGGCTTTTGTGGAGGCAATAGCTAATATCCGGGAGCAGAAAACCAAGGAGCTAGAAGGTAGCACATTTTCTGTGATACCTCATGATTCTATAGACTCGGAGCCTATACCGGATCATCTTAATTTGGTTAAGAAGCATCCTAAGTTAGCTTCCAAGTTTATGGACAGATACCGGACACTCGTTGCGTCTTTTTATAAGACTCATCAAGTGATTGTTGAAGACAAAAATGACATGTTAGAGGATCTAACTGATCCGGAAAGGAGGAAGCGGTTAGCATCCCAGTTAGAGAAAGAAGCAAGTAGCAGTGCAACACCTATCTTTAAGGATATACCTATAGATCCGGAATCTTTTACACCATATCCTTACTCACCAAGACCTGAACCTACACATGATCCTACTATAGATATGTGGTATGCAGTACCACATGGATCAGAGGATGGTTCTGATTCAGAACTTCCTATTGAGAACTCGGATGGATGGAGAATGAGATCATATAATGGACCTCATGAACACCAGATGTCCACAGATGGTTCTGACAGAAATGTTGGACAATCTAGTTGGATGGGTGCAAGGATGAATCCTAATAACAAAAGTAGAAATACCATGTCAATAGATTATCCGGATGAAGAAGAAGATCCTGAGGAAAGAGTGTTTGAATCATCAACATCTTCTCAAAGCCCAGGGAATATACATTATCCAGTATTCAATTATCTTGTCCACGAGAGCACCTGGGGAGCAGCAGGATCTGCGTATCCTGGTGACAACTCTAGAGATGAAGCTCAGGAGATGCAGGCTGGAGATAATGTTGAATATGTTTCTGAAGACTTTTCAGCTGAGCTGGAGGGAGTCGATGCACTCAGGTTGAGTAATGACTCAAGTCCTAATACTTCAGATACAGAGTATGTTCCTTCTGGAAGGCCATTTGTTCCACAAACTGTGCGACGGTCAACACGTCATCACGGTTGGAGCTCAGGCATGTATGATGAGCGTAGTTACTATTAGAAAGAGACAACTAGACAGTAGTATCAAGTACTGTGTATTGTACTCTAGAAATAAGGTAGTTTTGTAAAATACCAATATGGTATATGTTGTAATGACTTTGTATCATTATGATATTATGTAAATATGTAAAATGCATATTTGGATTTTCTTTGGATCTTTATTGTGTGACTAGTTCTGTGCATAAAGTCGAGCTCAGAACACATGTGCTTGATGTAATTATGAGTATTTGCTTTATGATGCAGGACTAGGGGGTCATGGATACGGGGGTAGAAATAGAAACTGAGCAGCAGCGGATGGAGCGTGAGGCCAAGGAAAAGGCCGATGCCGATACAGTAAATCAAGGAGCATTACCACCACCATCAATGAGGCCGTTAATGGAGCAGAACTTTATGCAATGTATGCAAATGATGCAAGAGACCCAGAACAAGTTCATGGAAGAATTGCTGGGTAGAGCAAATCAGAGGGCACCTGAAGGTGGAGGAGTGAGTTTATCTGATTTCCAGAATGCAAGGCCGTTACCTTTTGCATCAGCTCCTGAACCAATGGATGCAGAAGACTGGATAGCAGATACAGAGAGGAAGCTGAAAACTATAGGTTGCAATGATGAGGAAAAATTGAGGTATGCAACTCATCTGCGGCCGGACTGCAAAGATCATGGTGGGAAAATCAATTAGCCATGCAACCACCAGGAAGGGAGTTTACCTTGGAGGAGTTTAAGCAGATATTCCGTGAATATCATGTTCCGGAAAGCGTCATGGAGTTGAAGTGGAGAGAATTTGAGGAGCTTCAGCAAGGATATACTAGTGTCATGAAGTACATCCGGGAGTTTAGCCAACTGTCTCGTTATGCTGAGGAGGATGTTAACACTGAGGAGAAGAGGAAGAAACGTTTCTTGCGTGGATTAAATCCGTTTGTGAAGATGCAGCTAAGGTTAGCCAATAAGCGAACTTATCAGCAGTTGTTGGATGCAGCCATTACTTTTGAAGATGATTACAAGAATGTCCAAGAGGACCGAAGGAAGAGAGCCAATAAGGAAACCAAGAGAATTCAGGCAAGCAAACCTAAACCTAACCTGGAGTTCAAACCCCAGAATAGGAATTATGGCAACAACAACAATAACAATAACAATAACAATAACAAGGTCAGTGGTGGAAATTAATCTAATCCGAGAAGGAATGTTATCTGTAACAACTGTGGAATTCCAGTGCATTTCCAGAGGGAGTGCAAAAAGCCTATAGTAATCTGTTATGGTTGTGGTCAGAAGGGGCATATCAAGACGGATTGTCCGAGCAAACCACCGGGAGGATGGCCTACCAAGGGAGGAGGACAAGCCAGTGGAGGAAATGGACATCCCAATAAAGGAGGAAACAATGGCAAGAACAATAATGGCAAGAGAAACCGACCTACCGGAAAAATGAACTGTGCAATCCTCGAGGAGGTGGATAATTCGAAGCATGCAGTAATAGGTACGCTCAATATCCTTACCAATCCCGGCAAAGTTCTGTTTGATACTGGTGCAACTACTTCATTCATTTATGAAGAATTCTGTGATAAGTTCAGGATTAGAAGGGCAACGTTAGAACGTCCTATGACCATAGTTATGGCAGGAGGGAATGTGATTGTACGCCACATAAAACATGATCAGGTTATCTCGATCTGTGGTTGTACATATTTCGCAGACCTTTATGTGATTCCTTTGAAGGGAATTGCAGTAGTGCTAGGGATAGATTGGATGATGGAACACGGAGCTCAGATTAATTGTGAGGAGAAAACTATCTCAATCAAAATCCAAGTGGAGCAAGGATAGTTTACCAAGCAGATAAACACAGTCATATCATGGTGGATCTGCAGTTGAATTCAATGAAGGAAGTTAAATTAGAAGAAATTCCTGTAGTTAATGAATTCTAAGATTTTTTCCCAACGGAATTACCAGGAATGCCACCAGACCGAGAGATAGAGTGCACCATTGACCTAATACCTGGTACAACACCAATAGCTCAGGCACCATATAAAATGGGACCCAAGGAGTTGAAAGAACTCAAGGAGAAAATTGATGAGTTAGCAAGAAAAGGATTTATATAGGAAAGTGTATCTCCATGGGGAACACCAGTAATTTTTGTGGATAAGAGAGATGGTGGAAGACAGATGTGTGGTGATTATAGAAATCTGAACAACGTGATGATCAAGAACAAGTATCCTTTACCAAGAATTCAAGATTTGTTTGATCAAGTGAAAGGAGCTGGAGTATTTTCCAAGATCGATTTAAGATCTGGATACCATCAAATAAAAATCAAGCTGGAATATGTTCCAAAAACAGCATTTGTCTCAAGATATGGACACCATGAGTATCTGGTGGTACCATTTGGTTTGACCAATGCACCGGAAATATTCATGAATCTGATGAACAAGATCTTCATGCCATATTTGGATAAGTTTGTCATCGTCTTTATTGATGATATTCTGATATATTCCAAGGATAAGGAAGAGCATGCTGACCATTTGAGAATAGCATTGCAGACTTTAAGAGAACATAAGCTTTATGCTAAGTTCAGTAAATGTGAGTTCTGGTTAGATGAGGTAGAATTCCTCGGTCATGTGATCAGTAAAGATGGGATTGCTGTGAATCAATCTAAAGTTCAGCCGGTACTAGAGTGGAATGCACCAACCAATGTGAAACAAATTCGAGATTTCCTAGGAATGGCTGGTTATTAACGGAGATTCATTGAAGGTTTATCCAAAATAGCCGGACCAATGACCAAATTATTAAGGAAGAATACACCATTTGAGTGGGATGGGAAGTGTGAAGCAAGTTTCCAAGAGTTGAAAACGAGATTAACCACAGCTCAAATCTTAGCAGTTCCTGAAACAGGGAAGGATTTCACCGTGTACTGTGATGCATCTAAAGAAGGTTTGGGTTGTGTATTAATGCAAGATCGGAAAGTAATTGCTTATGGTTCAAGACAATTGAAACCACATGAAGTCAACTATCCAACTCATGATTTAGAGTTAGCAGCAGTAGTTTTTGCACTGAAAGGATGGAGGCATTTTCTTTATGGAGCGGATGTGAGTTATACTGACCATAAAAGTCTCAAATATTTCTTCACTCAAAAGGAATTGAACATGAGATGAGCGTTGGTTGGAATTAATCAAGGATTATGATCTAACAATCAATTACACCCCAGGAAAAGCAAATGTTGTAGCAGATGCTTTAAGCAGAAAGAGTGCAGATATTCAGCCTAGCAACAAAGAGTTACCAAAAGAGTTACAAATGGACTTGGAAAGATTAGAACTTCAATTCATCAGGATAGAGGTTCTTGGAGGATTGGCGACTATGCAGGTAGTTGCAGAACATGACAGTGATCTTAAGAAAGAAATTTTTAGACGTCAAGAAGAAGACCCTTTTATTGCGGAGGAAATCCGGAGGATATCTCAAGGGCAAAAATCAGTTTTTCGCCTTGGAGATTATGGATCTTTATGGTTCCAAGATCGTTTACGTGTTCCAGATGTGACGGAGATTAGAAATGTCATACTCAAAGAAGCACATGCTACGCCATATTCTATACATCCAGGGAGTACTAAGATGTATATGGATTTGAAAAAACTATTCTGGTGGAATAACATGAAAAGAGATATTGCTAAATATATATCTGAATGCCATACTTGTCAAAGGGTGAAAGCTGAACATCAAAATCCAGCAGGACCATTACAATCCTTAGAAATTCCTAAATGGAAATGGGAGGAAATAAGCATGGATTTTATCATAGGATTACCTATGACACCAAAAAAGAAGGATATGATATGGGTAATAGTGGACAGACTCACTAAGAGTGCACATTTTATTCCAGTGAATCAAAAAGATAATGCCGAAAAGTTAGTTGAAGTATATGTCAAAGAGATAGTAAGTAAGCATGGAGTACCCAAGAAGATCGTAACTGATAGGGGATCAGTGTTTACTTCAGCATTTTGGAAGAAATTGCATGAAGCACTTGGTTCAAAGTTAGATTTCAGCACGACATATCATCCTGAGACAGGAGGTCAACCTGAAAGAACAAAAAAAATACTAGAAGATATGTTGAGGGCTTGTGCACTAGATTTTGGAGGAACATGGGAGGATCACCTACATTGGCAGAATTTTCTTATAAAAATAGCTATCAGAGTAGTTTGAAGGCAGCTCCATATGAGGTTCTGTATGGAAGGAAGTGTAGATCACCAATATGTTGGTATAAACCTAGAAGCAGCAAAGAATTTGCGCCAGATTATATCAAGGAGAGACAAGACATCATTGATAAGATCAGGGATAGACTAAAAATAGCCCAGAGCAGGTAGAAAAGTTATGTGGATCAAATCCGAAGATCATGGCATCCAGAAGTAGGAGATATGGTCTATTTGAAAGTAAGTCCAATGAAAGGAGTAAAAAGGTTCGGAGTTAAAGGGAAATTAAGTCCAAGATATATCGGACCATTCAAAATACTGAGCCAAAACAGAACTATAGCTTATGCTTTGGAGTTACCATCAAGACTGGCTCAAGTGCATAATGTTTTTCATGTGTCACAACTTCGCAAATGTTTGAAAGTTACAGAGGATGCAATAACACATCAAGAGATAGAACTACAAGCAGACCTGACTTATATTAAAAATCCCTGCAAGATTCTGGAAGAAAATTGGAAAAGATTGAGGAATAGGGCAATCAAATATTGCAAGGTACAATGGGAACATCACCCTGAAAGGGAAGCCACGTGGGAGAAGGAAGAGGATTTAAGAAAACCTTATCCAGAACTATTCAGGTATATCTCCACAAACTTTGGGACGAAGTTTAATTTAAGGGGGGAAGTCTGTAACATCCCAGCATTTAGGAACCTAACGAAGGGCAGGTTTAGGATTATGTATTGTTGCATGCATATATTTGTGAAAAGGTGGGAAAATTTTCGCCAAATAAAACCTTAAGTGACCAATGCTTCTTTCTTACTTTAAGATTAGGATTAGACTTAAAGGAGGATTGCTATAAACTTTGATGTGATCTTAAAAGAATTATGTGTGTTTTAAACTGGGTTTGAATTTAAAAACTTAAATGTTTGAATAATAATTTAAATGATTTAGATATAAGATTTGAATCTTAAATTAATTAAGATATAGGTAGTATAATTTAAAACTCAAAACAACAGAAATTATGAAATTCATTTTCATATTATAAAGACATAAACAAGTTACAACAGAATAAAGAATAAGAATATTCTTTATTAATAATAATATAATCTTTATTACAATTGAATAAAATAAAGATTACAAGAATTATAAAAGAAAAATTACAAAGGACTAAGAAAATTACATCTACTAACTATCCTATATCTAAAACCTATACTAAATCTTCATCTTTATCTTTGAACCTGCAAAACAAAGATTAAATAGAAATAAAACAAGATTAGTGTTAGTATATATTTCTCTCAGATATGTTAGTGAGGTGCACTTGACAATCTCATCATTGAGAAATGTTAAGGAGGGGAAAGTTTCACCGATATGAAAGATTTCATCTTTGATAAATTCCCATCCAGAATGCAAATGACAGCCAAAAGGGACCAATTCACCAGCCAAGGTAAAAGTAGATTGGTAATAGTAAGTTCAAATTTTCTGAACCTATCCATATGTGCATAGCAGGCACACATGATGCACACAAACAAGCATGCAAAGGGTGTGTTGTCGACTTCACAAGCACAACCAGATCAAACAAAAACAGAGCACAGCCATGGGGAAGCACCTCAGTGCATCACCACACCACACCACAGCACAGCCAGGGTGAACAGCAAGTAAACCAAGAACAACAGCCAAACCAACCACCCAGATTAACCCAAACATCACCAGGATGGTGACATAATGAGAGGGATGAATCTGGTGGACAGCAAGGTCAAGCCCAGGAGCTAGGAGGAGCAGGCAAACTCAAGAGCAAGCTCAGGAGCCAGCAAAAGTAGATCAAGATCATCAACAATCTACTACACCAACATCAAATTTTGTGGTGAGCCTCATTGTAACACCACGGTTCTGAAAAGACCGTGGCTTCTATGTGACATTTCAATCCCTGGATCGGTTCATTGGCCCACAATAGAATAAGATGAATAACATAGCAAAATATCCGTGTATCATAAATAACGAAGATCCAGAGTACCATTATTACAATAAAAGCTTAGCTCAAGGCTAGCTCAAATTATTCAGGTAGCAACATAAATAAAGCAAATCCTCCATTCTTCAAATTGCCCACAAGTGAACAAGTGCCGAGTGGAGTACCGTGGCCTATATCGATTACTCAGAATCGGAATATCCTGCAACATGAAACGTAGCAGCCCCGAAGGGTCAATACATGGAATGTATGGCAAGTAGAGCTATTAAAGGAGACAATAGTGCTAACATCTACATGCATATCTGGCAGGTGGAGCTGTGGCTAGCTTGCATTTTCTAATACCTTCGTCCTACCTTCATAAACAGTTTTGATTTTTCTTTGAAAGGATCCCAATTAAGTTAACCCAACAACATTAAAGCAATTATGAAATTAGAATGAGCGAGAAACATGTCATGGAATCAATATCAAGCAACTCAGTCGTCCATAACCGGGGACACGGCTAATAAATTAGATTATACACCCTGCAGGGGTTAGTACACTTTACCCATGTGACTTGGCCAGCCCAGCTCGTACCATCACTCTCATTTTGGGTGATGATAGGGAGAAGTCCAAGAAGAGACCGTTCGGGAAGTAGCTCCCCAATCCCGACGCGCACCGGTCCAACCTACCAAAATTATACATCTCTGGATACGCGGGTTCGAGTTACCATAACCTACTAAGTCCAACCAACCGCCCATTTCATTATTGGCACATGGTTGTACACGTAAGCTACAAAATAAAGAAGCCAATCATTTTCTCTTGATACCTGGGTGCCTTTCCGCAATGATACCACCAAAAATTATCAATCCCATCACACCCAGGAGATTCATTGATTAAGTTGTTTTAGTTTTCGCAAACCAACACATTTAGAAACAACTTTTAGTGATGTAACCCAGCCCTCGTTCATCATCATGGCAAAGCACATCTACCAACGGAGGTTCATCTACAAGGAAAGCCCTACCACATAATAGGACATAGCATAGCGATAGTATCATCCTACACATGCAACTACAAAATACACGACAATGCATTGAAAATAGTAGGACAACATCATGAACAAAGTAGCATCTACTTGCCTTGGTTGTAGCATTCGGAAGAACAATCCACACACGAGCAAGCGTTGCACTCGTCACAATCTACAAGATACAATTGCAATCATAAACAAACCATCCACAAGCATATGCAAACAAAGATGATGCAAGATGCATGCAAGACAAGTGGATTGATGCTACAGCAGCAACACATAATCTTATTCAGTAAAGCTACTGAATGCATGCATGGAAAATATTTTTAGCGCAAGAAAAACTAGTATGCAATTTATAATGCTCAATACTAGAGCTAGATCCCAAATAATTCACTACTGTTAACATACTGTTTGGAAAATTCTACTGTGTAGGCATTACTTAATAGGAACAGTACCAATTGGAATTTCTCAAAAAGGATTTATAAAACTCCCTGAGTAATTAAAATACTACAGAAAGCCATTAAATAGTTTCTGCAAACGTTTTTACTGTAAGCCTAACTTTTTAATTCACTTTGAGATTCCCCTTGTTCTACTGAATCCAGGGATATATTATTTGCAATTTTCGGAGTTACAGATCTTTTTCTACGAATTAATTACTCTAAAAAGTCCATTAACTCATTTAATTAATCTGGACAAAATCTTGCTGTAAAAGTGTGAAACAAAGGTACATCAAGATTCTACACGACTTACTGAATCTACACATATTTTATTTGCAATTTTTGGCCAAGTATATTAATTTCTATGAATTTTACAAGTTTCAGCTATTTTCTGCAATTTCCAAATTCATTTAAAAAATTTACTGCGCAGTCAACGCGACTGACGAGTCAACGCTGACGCGGCAGCGACATGGCGTCTACGCGGGATCCACGCGGCTGCCACGCAGCTGCCACGCGGTGCACTGGTACTGGCTGGTACCGGTTCGGCCGGCCCGTCTAATCTTGACCGCAGATCACATGATGGACGGCCGGGGGTGCTCGCGTCCTCACCTTGGCGGCGAGCGGCGGCTGGCGGCGGCGATGGGCGCAGGCGGTGGCGGCGGCGAGAGCTCCGACTGTCCATGGCAAGGTCGAGGACTCTACGGGGTGCGGGGCGTCTCGGCGAGTTTGATGGCGAGGTCAGGGCGCTCCCTTGCATCCTCGAGCAGCGGCGAAGGACAGCCGGAGGCCGGCGAGGGTGTCGGTGCTCCGGCGGTGGCGTACGGGTGCTCTCGAGGCTCTACAACGAAGGGGGAGGGTTAGTACGAGGCGCCGAAGAGAGGGGAGGAGCACGGGGAAGCAAGGGGGGAGCGGGCGGCTTGACTCCGTCGACCTAGACCTCTTCTGGAAGCTCCAATGGCATCGGCGGCGCGGAACTCCGGTGAGAAATCCCGAGGGGTAGGAGGCGTGGATTTCTAGGGTTCTGTGGCATCCCGCAAAACCACTACTAGAAAATCGCGTTGATTTTGTGCATTGCATCGTCATCATCATGCATTGTTTGCCAAAACTATTTCGCAAAGCCCGTTTTGTTTTCCAAACGCCCCATCTCTATTCAAATGTCAAACACCGGGTCTCCGGAATCATTTTGTTTTGTTTCTATCGGGTTGCAAACGGCCCAAATTAAATCAAATAAAAGTTTTATTTATTTTAGTAGGGGCAGTCGAACGGGCCAAACCGACCCGAACGACCGCCCCAGATTTTCACAAACGGTCCAACCTGCCCCATCCTAAATCCTAAGACTACCCAGATTTCTACCCACCCCCTTGGCCACATCACTCCCACCTATCCCGTTGCGCCACCTCAGCTAACCCATATCCCTCACCCAACCAAACCTTGCCACGTGGCCAGCCCCCTCTCTCTCCCTCTCTTTTCTCTCTCCCTCTCTCACCCCCCACGCGGTCCACCACTCCAGCAAACACACACACGCATGCACTCTACTCACCTGCCACCTTCCCCTGCCCTCCTGGCCCCACCCAGGGGTCCCACCTGCCCAAATCGCCCCAGGCCGCACGCGGTCTCCCTCCCCCCGATGCACCTTCTTCCTCCCACGCCAACCCCGCGCCCCCCGCACCCCCTGTTCCTCTTCCACCTCGCTCTCCGTCGCGCCAGGCTTCACTGTCACGCCGCCTCCTCCTCCTCGCCTTCCTCCGCCTGCGCCCGCCGCCTCGGCCAGCTGGCGCCACAAGGCTGCAGCGCCGCGAGCCTCCGCCTCTGCCTCATAGCCGCCTCCGCCTCCGCCTCGCGTCAGGCCCGCCGCCCGCCCGAGCTGCTCGCCTCTCCGCTCGCTGCCAGCCCGGACCTTCCCCACGCTGAGCCCACTGCCCTCCTCTCCAAGGCCGCGGCTCAAGGCCCGCCCGCGTCCGCCGCCTCGCCTCTGCTCCTCCGACCATCTCCCTCCAGCCACGCCCCGCCTGCTCGCGTCGCCCATGGGCTGCCGCTGTGGCTGCCTCTGCTCAGCCATGAGCCCTCGCCCGAAGCTGCCGCGCCCCCGGTCCGCCCAACCTCCGCCGCCTCAGTCTCGTCAGGCGTCGCCTCCAGCCCAGCCATGATCCTCCGGCCTTGAAGTTCGCGCGCCCGTCTCCGCCACCTCTGCACCGTGCCGCCCGCCGCCTGCCACCTCGTCGCCCGACGCCTCGCCTCGCACACATAGTACTTGCGGTCACACGGTCGCTGGCGCTTCTTTTGCCACCATCATCGTCTGCCGT
The DNA here is from genome assembly GCA_030063025.1 of Avena longiglumis. Classification (NCBI taxonomy): domain Eukaryota; kingdom Viridiplantae; phylum Streptophyta; class Magnoliopsida; order Poales; family Poaceae; genus Avena; species Avena longiglumis. Next base: position 560,215,477 of record CP125974.1, read on the forward strand.
CCGTCGGAAAGGTTCGAGCCGAATCTTGAAGGTTCAGTTCGTTAGTAGCGAGCTCTCAGCAAACCCTGATCCATCTGTTCAAAGGAGCTGAGCGTCTATCAAATCGATAACCTGATCAGTAACCTAGTGGCAGTGTTCCTGTCACCGTCGACAGTGATCCAAGATCAAATCCTAGCTCAGCCTGCTTCCTTTTGCCAATCGGTTTCGTCGCTAAACTCAACTCCGTCAGGCGCCCTACCCCTGCAAGGTATCCAAACGAGAACTACATCGAGAGCCGCGGTACTGGGGAGACAACATCCAGCCGAAGCACCTAGACCTACTACGGACGCCGGGATCCCCGGACCCGAGGACCACATGTGCGTCAAGATCTTCGTCCACGGTAGCTCACCGACAAGACCGGCTCGAAGCCGATGGTTGCGAAGGATGTACATGTACATGGTGCCACCCAAGATCTTCATCACGGATCCGAGGATGCCGTGACCCGAACGCCAAGTTCTCCCTCCCGAACCCCGAAGACCGAACCCGGCCCGACAAGTTCTTCCGCTCGGATCCGAGGACACCGAGACGCTGGACCCTCAAGTTCTCCTTCACGGACACACCAAGTTCTCCATCGAGGAAATCAAGGCCGTCGACGAGGAACCGTAGCACGCCGAGTGCTTCACCCGGACACCGAGAACTTTCCCCCTGAACGCCATGACCGTCATCATGACCCCAAGTCCCGCACCCGGATGCGCCAAGACCTACCCCGATAACCTTGAACGTTTCCATCGAGACCGAACCGTCGAACCCCGGAACCCCCCCAAGATCGTCGAGCCCCCTAATGTGTGACCCCTTTTCCTCGAACCCTATTTTATAATACATATATCAATTTGTTGCACATTAAATTGTCATACCGCATGCATAGCATTGGTTTGGGGGCCTTATGCCGATTCACCTAATAATTAAATATGGGGCCCATATGCGGGCAAGTCTAGCCTTATATTGGCCTCATTTAAACTTGAGTAGCGAATCCATACTATAATCTTTCATTGTTAAACAACATTTAAAATGCGGGGTTTCTAAACAACTTGAACCATCTAATTAATTGTCGGGACCCCGGTTCCGCTTAATATGACCTAATTGCATCGCACCTTTGCCACGTCATCCATCATGCCTGCATCATGCCGATCTTCTGCCGTTTTATTAAATATTGCATCCGGTGTTTATTCTAGTGTTTTGCTTCTTCGCGGATAAGGCCGTTGAGTTGATGTGAGCTTCCCGATCTTCGGGAAAACCTTCGACAATGTTTTCAAAGTAGCATCTCCTCTTTCTACCTATCTTACTTTTATAGTCTTTATTCCTCCTGTTGAACTATTGCTATCTCGTGTTATGCGATGCTCTAGTTTCCGTTCGATATATCCCCCGCAGCCTTATATTGCCTTGGACACACCCTATTACCGTTGTTTGGTAGATAGTTGGACTTGGCGCGTCGTAGTTGCTTGCTCAAGTCTTGATGTGTCGCCATATGCCAGCTTGCTGATGTAATGCCGCATGCTGATGTTGGAGATGAATTCTAGTTTTACTTATTGTTCACTTTACTTTCTGTTTAACAACTAAAATTGAATAAGCAGAGGCATCGGTGGGTGATAGATAATATTTGGTTTCCGAACGCCCACTTGTGTCCCGTAAGACCCCGAGTACTTGATACCTGTTCCTTGATTTTGCGCGCTATCCACATCCGGGAGGTATATGGGACCCCCCTGAGCCAGAGCTTGATTCCGTCTTATTTCTTGGGGCCACAAACTAGTTTGAGGTTTTATTTACGATCCTGTACTTATGCCATGTTTTACTGCTTTATTTACGATTGTGCACCGCATCGCTTTAGGTAAACGGATGTTTTCGCAGATCGACAGCCCCGATTGGGGACCTGCATGCTTACGACCATCGACGTAAACCTTGAGTCCGTCTCGAGCTTGCTTACTCCGCTATGGTATACTCCAAGGGTGGCCCCTGAAATATTTCTGAATCCTGTGATTGTTCACCGTGAAAGCCTCGTTGGGTTTTGTTTTGGTTTTTCCGAGGTTGATCGGCGTGTGTTGCTATTGGTGCACCCCGGCCGGGTAAAAACTTTCTGAAAGCCGTGTCCGCGGATATGGACGACTTGGAGCACAGTATCTCGATCATAGACAAGCATAACTAAAGTTTATTGTTATAAATTTGACTTACAATGACTAGTAATCAGCCTCACTATAACGGAATGGCTAATAATACTGCCCACAATTGCTTGTTTGGTTGTCGCTTGCGACAATTGTATATGACTAGTAAGTATTGCAACTACAACGAATTGGCTGAATAAAAGTACCAACAACTGCTGGGTTTTGGGTTTATCTCATGCTATCTGCACCTGATTAGTAAGAGTTACAACTATAACGGAATGGTTAACTAAAAGTGCCCACTGCTTACCTTATCAGGACGATTATTTAAACCTGACTAGTAAAGTGCCGCAACTATAACTGAACAAGTAAAACTGCCAACTGTGTGAGTTCCTCGGTTGACTTCCTCGTTTGGTCTCGAGGGGGAAACGCCAGTTGGGTTTTGTTTGGTGTTAGCTTCAGTTGGATCCGAATAGGTCTTTCTTACCCTCCGATAACCGCCATTGTATCGAGTCTCTATAGGTTGTTTAGTGTATCTTTTGCCGCTCATCCACCATTCCTTTGTAGGCGAGGACCGCCGAATTCTAGCCTCGCCGTGTACTGGCCTCAGTACTGACGCTCCTTCTTTGTTTCCTGCTTTGCCCTCTGTCGGCACCCCTTTTGTTAAGCAGGTTTTGAGATCGACGCCAAGAAGGTGGTTACCCTTCCGCTTGGCTCGGCAGGGTTATGGACGCCATTGGTTATTCTTCGTGGCTCTTAGTCCCATTTGCTTCTTGTCCGTAGTCGGACGCCTACCGTTTTCAAGGTGATTTGGATCTTGTATATTATATCTGTATTCTTGACTCCTTGAGTCGTCATATATATATCTCTGTGGGTCCCTCGAGGACTGTTGTGTAATGTTATTACTTGCTTTCCACCCGCACGAAAGTGCTGGTGAGCACCTTTGAATCGTTTCTATGCGGGTTTGGTGAATTTTGCCCAAACTTGCATAGGTCCGATCTGAGGGTGTTACTGAGTGGTATCGAGCACGAGCTATGATACCCACAAGTCCAGCCTGTAGGATAACCTAGCTAACGGCCGAAGTAGTGTGTCAAAACTATTTTTGCAAAATCGGTTGGATAGTTCTGATTAGGTCTGATTTTATTCCTTACCCCTCTGCTATTCTCCTCTTACCCCTGCGTGTTTTGAACCTACTCTCTTATCTTTTCTTCGAGTCCAGGATTTCTCGTGGTTGGGTTTCATTGCACTTCGTGGTTTCGCATTCTTCCTTTTGTAACGGAGGTGCTACGATCATCAATCTGCAACTTGTCTGTTGTACCCTTCCTCCAATCTTTTGTTCTTGAGCTCTCTATCCATATGTGTTCCTTGCTGGATACCAGTGTCGTTGAAAAAACATCTGAGGAGGACGAGCTTTGGTGAAGTTGGAGTCGACCCTGAGCATGTGTTGTTCATGCCAATGGAACCATCGCGAAGCCTAATCATTGTGTCTTTCATACGATTTCTGCTGGCATCATCCCTTTGTTCCGGATACCGCCGGTGAAGATCTTCAGTCTAATCCCGAGAGTTGGTTGCTTAATCCGCCTATTCGTGTGCAGAGTAATGGTTTGAGTGTGGGATGGAGTAGCTACCCTACCACTGCTCTTATCATTCACTCTTGTATGTCGAATCGGATCCAACAATTGACCCGTCCACGGAAGTTAGGGGTGGCTTTATGCGATACCTCTACCTTGACCTTTTGTTTCCGGAGTGCTCTCGGCGTTCAGAACAACGACCTTTGTTGGTGGTGTCGCCGATTCCCGGATGAAGAAGGAACCTCGTTAGTGGTGTCGCGAGGATCTACACGGGCGAGAAGACAGAGAACGCCGACCTTCCTTCCGGTACCATGAGGCGGATCTCGGGCGAGATCCATTGTTAGTGGTGTCGAATTGTGGCATCCCGCAAAACCACTACTAGAAAATCGCGTTGATTTTGTGCATTGCATCATCATCATGCATTGTTTGCCAAAACTATTTCAAGAAAGCCCGTTTTGTTTTCCAAACGCCCCATCTCTATTCAAATGTCAAACACCGGGTCTCCGGAATCATTTTGTTTTGTTTCTATCGGGTTGCAAACGGCCCAAATTAAATCAAATAAAAGTTTTATTTATTTTAGTAGGGGCAGTCGAACGGGCCAAACCGACCCGAACGACCGCCCCAGATTTTCACAAACGGTCCAACCTGCCCCATCCTAAATCCTAAGACTACCCAGATTTCTACCCACCCCCTTGGCCACATCACTCCCACCTATCCCGTTGCGCCACCTCAGCTAACCCATATCCCTCACCCAACCAAACCTTGCCACGTGGCCAGCCCCCTCTCTCTCCCTCTCTTTTCTCTCTCCCTCTCTCACCCCCCACGCGGTCCACCACTCCAGCAAACACACACACGCATGCACTCTACTCACCTGCCACCTTCCCCTGCCCTCCTGGCCCCACCAGTCCCACCTGCCCATCGCCCAGGCGCAGTCTCCCTCCCCGATGCACCTTCTTCCTCCACGCCAACCCCGCCCGCACCCCTGTTCCTCTTCCACTCGCTCTCCGCGCCTTGGCCAGCTTCCTGGCCGCGCCTCTCCTCCTCCTCTCGCCTTCCTCTGCCCCGCTCTGCCGCTGCGCACACAGCTCTCCCGCCGCCTGCAAGGCCGCCCGCCTCCGCCTCCGCCTCGCGTCGAGCTGCCGCCTCCGCCCTCACAGCTCGCCAGCCCCGGACCTTCCCCACGCTGGAGCCCACTGCCCTCCTCTCCGCCCGGCAAGCCTGGCAGCCCCGCCCGGCCGCCGCTCTGCTCCGACCATCTCCCTCCAGCAGCCACGCCCGCCTCGCGTCGCCCATGGGCGCCGCTGGCCGTGGCTGCTCTCCAGCTCATGAGCCTCGCCTCAAGCTCGCCGCGCCCCCGGTCCGCCCAACCTCCGCGCCGCCTCAGTCTCGTCGCCGGCGTCGCCTCCAGCGCCAAGGCGATCCTCCGGCGAAGTTCCGCAGCGTCTGCTCCGCCACCTCTGCACCAGGCCCGCCCGCCTCGCCACCTCGTCGCCGGGCGCCCGGCGCTCGCCTCGCACACATAGTACTTGCGGTCACACATTTGCCGCTGGCGCCGCTTTTGGCCACCATCATCGCCTGCTGTCCGTCGGAAAGGTTCAGAGCCGAAATCTTGAAGGTTCGATTCGTTAGTAGCGAGCTCTCAGAAACCCTGATCCATCTGTTCAAAGGAGCGCGTCTATCAAATCGATAACCTGATCGGTAACCTAGTGGCGCGATGTTCTCACATCACGACATGATCCAAGATCAAATCCTAGCTCAGCCTGCTTCCTTTTGCCAATCGGTTTCGTCGCTAAACTCAACTCCGTCAGGCGCCCTACCCCTGCAAGGTATCCAAACGAGAACTACATCGAGAGCCGCGGTACTGGGGAGACAACATCCAGCCGAAGCACCTAGACGGACGCCGGGATCCCCGGACCCGAGGACCACATGTGCGTCAAGATCTTCGTCCACGGTAGCTCACCGACAAGACCGGCTCGAAGCCGATGGTTGCGAAGGATGTACATGTACATGGTGCCACCCAAGATCTTCATCACGGATCCGAGGATGCCGTGACCCGAACGCCAGGTTCTCCTCCGAACCCCGAAGACCGAACCCGGCCCGACAAGTTCTTCCGCTCGGATCCGAGGACACCGAGACGCTGGACCCTCAAGTTCTCCTTCACGGACACACCAAGTTCTCCATCGAGGAAATCAAGGCCGTCGACGAGGAACCGTAGCACGCCGAGTGCTTCACCCGGACACCGAGAACTTTCCCCCTGAACGCCATGACCGTCATCATGACCCCAAGTCCCGCACCCGGATGCGCCAAGACCTACCCCGATAACCTTGAACGTTTCCATCGAGACCGACCCCGAACCCCGGAACCCCCCAAGATCGTCGAGCCCCCTAATGTGTGACCCCTTTTCCTCGAACCCTATTTTATAATACATATATCAATTTGTTGCACATTAAATTGTCATACCGCATGCATAGCATTGGTTTGGGGGCCTTATGCCGATTCACCTAATAATTAAATATGGGGCCCATATGCGGGCAAGTCTAGCCTTATATTGGCCTCATTTAAACTTGAGTAGCGAATCCATACTATAATCTTTCATTGTTAAACAACATTTAAAATGCGGGGTTTCTAAACAACTTGAACCATCTAATTAATTGTCGGGACCCCGGTTCCGCTTAATATGACCTAATTGCATCGCACCTTTGCCACGTCATCCATCATGCCTGCATCATGCCGATCTTCTGCCGTTTTATTAAATATTGCATCCGGTGTTTATTCTAGTGTTTTGCTTCTTCGCGGATAAGGCCGTTGAGTTGATGTGAGCTTCGCCCCGATCTTCGGGGAAAACCTTCGACAATGTTTTCAGGCGAGCATCTCCCTCTTTCTACCTATCTTACTTTTATAGTCTTTATTCCCTCCTGTTGAACTATTGCTATCTGTGTTGCGATGCTCTAGTTTCCGTACCCGATATATCCCCTGCAGCCTTATATTGCCTTGGACACACCCTATTACCTGTTGTTTGGTAGATAGTTGGACTTGCGCGTCGTAGTTGCTTGCTCAAGTCTTGATGTGTGTCGCCATATGCCATTCTTGATGTAATGCCGCATGCTGATGTTGGAGATGAATTCTAGTTTTACTTATTGTTCACTTTACTTTCTGTTTAACAACTAAAATTGAATAAGCAGAGGCATCGGTGGGTGATAGATAATATTTGGTTTCCGAACGCCCACTTGTGTCCCGTAAGACCCCGAGTACTTGATACATTGCCTTGATTTTGCGCTATCCACATCCGGGAGGTATATGGGACCCCCGAGCGTAGCTTGATTCCGTCTTATTTCTTGGGGCCACAAACTAGTTTGAGGTTTTATTTACGATCCTGTACTTATGCCATGTTTTACTGCTTTATTTACGATTGTGCGAGGTACTGCACACTGTACTGTTTAGGTAAACGGGATGTTTTCGCGGTATCGACAGTCCCCGATTGGGGACCTGCTGTCGTTTACAGCCATCGACGTAAACCTTGAGTCCGTCTCGAGCTTGCTTACTGCTATGGTATACTCCAAGGGTGGCCTCAAATATTTCTCAATCTGTGATTGTTCATGTGAAAGCCTCGTTGGGTTTTGTTTTGGTTTTTCCGAGGTTGATCGAGCGTGTGTTGCTATTGGTGCACCCGGCCGGTAAAACTTTCAAAGCCGTGTCCGGATATGGACGACTTGGAGCACAAGATTCTCGATCATAGACAAGCATAACTAAAGTTTATTGTTATAAATTTGACTTACAATGACTAGTAATCAGCCTCACTATAACGGAATGGCTAATAATACTGCCCACAATTGCTTGTTTGGTTGTCGCCATGCACAATTGTATATGACTAGTAAGTATTGCAACTACAACGAATTGGCTGAATAAAAGTACCAACAACCTTTGGGTTTTGGGTTTATCTCATGCTATCTCGCACTGATTAGTAAGAGTTACAACTATAACGGAATGGTTAACTAAAAGTGCCCATCGCTTACCTTATCGTGACGATTATTTAAACCCGACTAGTAAAGTGCATAACTATAATCGAACAAGTAAACTGCCAACCGGTGAGTTCCTCGGTTGACTTCCTCGTTTGGTCTCGAGGGGAAACGCCAGTTGGGTTTTGTTTGGTGTTAGCTTCGTTGGATCCGAATAGGTCTTTCTTACCCCTCCGATAACCGCCAGTTGTATCGAGTCTCTATAGGTTGTTTAGTGTATCTTGCCGCTGCCGCCACCACCATACCTTTGTAGGCGAGGACCGCCAATTCTAGCCTCGCCGTAATCGGCCTCGATCGACGCTCCTTCTTTGTTTACGCTTTGCCCTCGGCACCCCTTTTGTTAAGCAGGTTTTGAGATCGACGTTAGCGTGGTTACCCTTCCGGCTTGGCACAGGCAGGTTATGGACGCCATTGGTTATTCTTCAGGGCTCTTAGTCCCATTTGCTTCTTGTCCGTAGTCGGACGCTCTACCGTTTTCAAGGTGATTTGGATCTTGTATATTATATCTGTATTCTTGACTCCTTGAGTCGCTGTTATATATATCTGTTCTGTGGGTCCCCTCGAGGACTGTTGTGTAATGTTATTACTTCGTTTTCCACCCGCACGAAAGTGCCTGGTGGGCACCTTTGAATCGTTTCTATGCGGGTTTGGTGAATTTTGCCCAAACTTGCATAGGTCCGATTCTGAGGGTGTTACAGGTTCCAAAGGGGGTTTCGAAGAGGGGCGACAAGATATATATGGGGAAGAGATTGGGGCGAGGGACAAACGGACTCGCGCGGAATCGGGGCCGAAAAATCTCGGGCGGTTCCCGTGTTCGTCTCGGTCGCCAGCTCGAGGAGGGAGACGACCGGGTGGGCCCGTTGGCGATCATGGAGGAGCGGGCTGCAGTCGCGGTCATGATCCGTGGCCATTCTTGGCTGAAGTGCGGTGGCGGTTAGCCAGATGGTAGGGTGGTTGGGCAGGTGGCTCACCAAGTTAGGTTAGTTTTTTTTGTTCTTTTCTTTTATTCTTTTTACTTTTCTTGTTTCTTTCATAGCTTTTTATTAGCTAATCCAAATGAATTGATTTCTGTTTTCAAAATTTTCTAAAAAATCAAAGGATCATCACAGGATCATTTTTAGCAACAAAATGTCTATTTCAAAATAGTGACTTCAAGGGTCCAACTATTCCTCTTTGTAGGAGCACTTGAGTAACATTATCTAGGGTTTGAATGCAGTGTTTTGAATTTGAAAAATTTCATGAATGTAGAATGGCATGAGTGATATGCATAACCAAATTTAAAATTTGGGATGTGACAAGACTAACCCCCTTAAGATGAATCTCGTACCCGAGATTCGGCGCGGCTAGCAAAAAGGTGCGGGTAGTCCTCTCGGATGTCATCCTCACGCTCCCAAGTGGCTTCCTCTTCGGTGTGGTGGCTCCATTGCACCTTGCAAAACCTGATCGTCTTGGTACGGGTAATCCTCTCCGCTGTCTCCAGAATCTTGACTGGATTCTCCTCGTAGGTCAAGTCATTCTCAAGTTGTACCTCCTCTAGTGGCACAGTGTCTCTCAATGGTGTATCCACCATCTCCGGATGGCACTTCTTCAGCTGGGACACGTGGAACACATTGTGGACAGCGGACAGAGCTTCTGGCAACTCCAACTGATAAGCAACTTCTCCTTTGCGTGCTAAGACCCGATATGGTCCAATAAACCGAGGTGCCAGCTTACCCTTGATTCCAAATCTCTTGATTCCACGAAGTGGCGACACTCTGAGGTATGCTCTATCACCTATCTCATACACCACTTCCTTGCGCTTGGCGTCAGTGTAGCTCTTCTGCCTTGATTGCGCTACCTTCAGCCTGTCCCTAATCAAGGCGACCTTCTCCTCAGCGTCCTTGATCAAATCAGGTCCAAACAACTAACGTTCTCCTACTCCATCCCATAGCAATGGTGTCCGGCACCGTTTCCCATATAGCACATCGAACGGCGACGTCTTGATGCTGGTTTGATAGCTATTGTTGTAGGAAAACTCAGCATACGGGAAATTCTCATCCCAACTAGAACCATGATCCAAAGCGCAAGCTCTCAGCATGTATTCCAAAATCTGATTCACCCTCTCGGTCTGTCCATCAGTCTGGGGGTGGAACGCTGTGCTAAACTCCAACCTAGTCCCAAGTGACTCGTGCAGCTGGCGCCAGAAGTGTGAGGTAAATTGGGTGCCTCTATCCGATACAATACTCTTGGGAACTCCATGTAGGCACACAATCCTGTCCATATAAATCTTGGCCAACTTTGCACTCGTATAGGTCGTCTTCACCGGTATAAAGTGGGCTACCTTGGTCAAATGGTCGACCACTACCCAAATGGAGTCATATCCTGACCTAGTCCTGGGCAATCCTGTGATAAAATCCATCCCCACTCTATCCCACTTTCAATCCGGCACGGACAGTGGCTGTAGTAGTCCTGCTGGCTTCTGGTGTTCCGCCTTCACTCGGCTACACACATCACATAGGGCAATATGCTCAGCGATGTCTCCCTTCATGTTGTTCCACCAGAATCTATCCTTTAGGTCCATATACATCTTCGTATTGCCTGGATCTATGGAATACGGCGAGTCATGAGCTTCCCGTAGAATCAACTTCCTTATCTCCGGATCATTGGGGACGCACAAATGTTCTCCATACCACAAGGTTCCTTGTTCATCCTCGCGGAATTCTTTTGCTCGATCCTCCTTCATCTTTTCCTTTACTTCATCAATCTCTTTGTCTCCCACTTGAGCCTTCCTGATTCTGTCCTGTAGCGTTGGTTGGACTTCCATTGCTGCCAAATATCCTTCAGACACTACCTCTAGTCTAAGATCCTTGAACTGCCTGCACAAATCCTCGGGCAATTCCCCAATTGTCAATCCATTGGTATAAACCTTCCGGCTCAGGGCATCTGCTACTACATTTGCCTTTCCTGGGTGGTACTGCAGATTCATATCATAATCCTTGATAAGTTCCAACCATCTCCTTTGTCTCATATTCAGTTCCTTCTGTGTAAATATGTACTTCAGGCTCTTGTGGTCGGTGTACACATCACAGTGTTTTCCCATCAAGTAGTGCCTCCATACTTTGAGCGCATGAACCACTGATGCTAACTCCAAGTCGTGTGTGGGATAATTCCTCTCATGGTGTTTAAGTTACCGTGAGGCATATGACACCACTCTCCCATCCTGCATCAGCACACTCCCAAGTCCCTGTCGAGAAGCATCACAGTACACTTGGAAATCCTTCTGAAGATCTGGTAAACACAGAACGGGTGCAGTCACTAGTCGACGCTTCAGTTCCTGAAAGCTGGCTTCACACGTATCTGTCCATTCAAACTTCCTCTCCTTCTTCAGAAGTTCTGTCATTGGTTTAGCAATCTTGGAGAAGTTTTCAATGAACCTCCTGTAGTATCCAGCAAGTCCCAAAAAGCTATGAATATCACTAGCATTCTTGGGCGCTTCCCACTCAGTTACTGCAGTCACTTTGCTTGGATCAACAGCGACTCCTTCTCCTGACACCACGTGTCCAAGAAATCCAACAGTGTTAAGCGAGAATTCACACTTGCTGAATTTGGCATACAGCTTGTGTTCCCTGAGCTTTTCCATAATCAGTCGCAGATGTTTCTCATGCTCAGTATCATCCTTGGAATATATCAGTATGTCATCAATAAACACCACCACGAACTTGTCCAAGTACTCCATGAATACCTTGTTCATCATGGTCATGAAATATGCCGGGGCATTCGTTAGTCCAAAAGACATAACTGTATACTCATATAAACCATACCTAGTAGTGAAAGCGGTTTTTGGTATGTCCTCCTCCCAGATCTTCAATTGAAAATAACCCGATCGCAGATCAATTTTGCTAAACACCTTTGCTCCTTCCAGTTGATCAAACAAATAATTTATGTTCGGCATGGGGTATTTGTTCTTGATGGTCACTTCATTCAACGAGCGATAGTCCACCACTAATCTCTTGTTGTTGTCTTTCTTCTCCACAAACAGAACAGGTGCACCCCATGACGACGAACTAGGCTGAATGAATCCCTTGTCCAACTGCTCTTCCAGCTGCTTCTTCAATTCCTTCAGCTCATCCACATCCATCTTATATGGTCTCTTTGCTATAGGTCCTGTTCCCGGCATCAGGTCGATGAGAAACTCCACTTCCCTGTCAGGTGGCATCCCTGGCAGCTCTTTCGGGAACACATCGGGGTAATCCTTAATCACAGGCACAGTATCCATGCTAACCCCCTTAAGAGAATTCAGCTTACACCTTCCCGGTCGCATAGCCGACTTGAACCTAATTCTCTTACCATCCGGGGTTTTGAGTGAAACAGCTCGCTGTGCACAATCTATGTGTCCCCCATGCATAGACATCCAATCCATACCCAGAATAACATCTAATCCTTGCGATTCCAACACTACCAAATGTGCAATGAAATTGTGTGCTCCAGTCCTCACAGTTAAGTCGCGGTATCCCGCACTAGCTATCATATCTCCTCCAGGTGAGCTTACTCTAATAGACTCTTTCATAGACTCAGTAGGTAGCTTATAATTATCCACAAATTCCCTTGATATGAATGAATGCGATGCACCAGTATCGAAAAGTATAAGTGCAGGATGAGTGTTGATTGGAAACTTACCAATCACAAGGTCAGGCTCATCTGGGATCTCCTCCACATTCATGTGGTTCACTGTGGCCTTCTGGTTGTTGGTTGGCTTCAACACCTTCTTCTCCGGACAGTTGTCTGCATAATGTCCCTTCTGACCACACTTGAAGCATGTCACCTCACTCTGATCCTTCTTCACAAAGCTGCGATCACGGTTGCGGTCATGTCCACCGTGTCCTCCAGAGTGGTGAGAGTGTCCTCCCTTGTGGCTGTGGTGGTTGCTCTTGTGGTTATCATGGCGATGTCCATCGCCTCCATGGTGGTGGCGGTCATGGCTCCCATGGTGCCCATGGTCACTCCCTCCATGCTTGGAGTATCCATCATAAGAAGTGCGAGACTTGTGGTGAGAACCAGAGTGGTGATTGCTGCTCTTTCTCTTGCGGTTTTCCACCTGCTTGTGTTTCCCTTCCAAGATTCTGGCCTTGTCCATAAGCTCCTGGAAAGTGGGGAAATAAACCACCAGTAGATGCACTGAAAGATCATCATTGAGGCCATCCAGGAATCTCTCCCTCCTTTTTGCATCAGTGTCAACATCCTCAGGTGCATAACGAGACAGGTTGTTGAACTCCTCAATGTACTCAGCCACGGTGCGGTTGGTTTGGCGCAAGTTGCGAAACTCCTTCCTCTTCAGGCTCAGAACTCCTGAAGACACGTGGTTGGTCTTGAAACCTTCCTCAAACATTGCCCAAGTCACAGTGTCCAGCGGGTGGGTGATCTGAAAAGTGTCCCACCAAGAAGCGGCTGGTCCTTCCAGTAGGTGAGCGGCAAACCTCACCTTCTCTGTATCAGTGCATCCAACAGTTACCAGATCCTTGTTGACTGAACGAAACCAGTCAAGAGCAACCATTGGTTCCGTTGGAGTTGAGAACTTAGCTGGCCTTAGCCTCAGAAACCTGGTGAGAGCATCTCCCTGAGGCTGGTTGTTCCCATTGTTGTTGTTGTTGTTCTGAGCTTCCATGAACTGGGTCATAACTTGGGTCAGCTGTGCCTGAGCTGCCATGAGCTGCTCCAACTCAGTGGGTTGACGGCGGGGAGGCATCTGCGGTTCAGCACAGGTAAGCTTAGAAAGAATCATATACGAAAACAGGATTCTACCCATGCATTATGATCAAACAACAACAAAACAATAGCAGACAATCTCAAGCAAGCAACACATCAACAAACAAGTGATCCAGCAACATCCCAGGGGTTATCCTAGAAGTATATACCTACCGAAATAGCTTTTAGAAGAGTTGGCAATGGTTATATAAACAGTTGATCAACAAAGCATTAAAAACAGCAATCTGCCAGAACAGTCCAGCAGTGTCCACGAATTTTTCTACCTGACTTAAACTCGTCAGGAATTTTTGCTGAATTTTTTGCATACAGTACAGAGAGTTTCGCACCAGCCCTATTTTTTTCAGATATTTCCCAGATACCAGTAAAATATGAAAAATCGTACAGTACTGCTGTATCAGCAGAAAACTGCAGCAGGAATAACATAGATATTAAGCAAACTTGCCATAACTCTTTCATAAAATTCGCACAAATAATCCTGGGATATTGGAGTACACAAATAAGCAACTAAACACTCTCAAACTAACAGTAATTAAGTTTTACATCGATCGATACTAATCCTAACGATTTTTCCTAACGAGGACTATTTGGTGGACTTCTATCTACTTCTTGAAGAGGTTGCGGTAGGTCCTTGCACTCATGCGTTGGCGTTTCTGTCCACGAACCAACCATGGCGGCGGAGTGTACACCTCTCTTGAGTCATCACTTGAAATCTCAAACTCCACCTCTTCTGGATCCCCCTCGTCTTCTTCACTCTCTGCTGCAACTGCAACAGCTTCATCTCCTCCACCATCATCGTCTCCATCATCATCATCCTCGTCCTCATCATCATCATCGTTCCCACTGACATCATCATCATCATTGTTGCCACCATCTCCATTGTCATCATCAGAGGGTGGGTTCAGCTGTGCTTGGAGAGCGACAATCTGGGCTGCCATATATTCAATAGTTTGATCCCTTTCCTGGACGGTCCCTTGCAACTGTTGTATGGTCTGGGTGTTATCCTGCATAGTCCCATTAAGCTGAGCTATGGTTGCATCCCTGCCTATCAGGGCATTTTCCAGAACTCCCACAACTTCATGCAAGGTGTCAATCTCCTGTCCTTGGACCACCATACCATTGCTGGCAAAATCTGCAATCTCCTTTACCATCATCACTTTCTCAGCTAAAGCTCCATTCTCCCTTTCCATGTCCTCTATGTGCCTTCGACGGGGCGGCATGTTGTTCCTGTCGCCCGGGGTAACCACAATGTTCCCATCTTCATCACGCCTCCCATAGTCACGGTAGGGTGAGTCTGCTGGCAGTAGGTGTTGGACAAGATGGCACTGGCGAGACAAGGCTTCATGCATGGCCAAGTTTATTCCAAGTCCCCAGTTGCAGTATGTCTTGGTGTAGATCATATGCACAGGGTTTGGCAAGGCGGCATCCCTGAAGATTAAAGTGGTGATCTCCCATGCATCCTCACCATATCCATAGGTGTACAGCCTTCTTCCCTTGAACATGGGTAGTGGCAATCCCAATGACTGCGAGAGCTGTGCTAACTGTCTTGCAAAGGGCCTTGGTTACTCCATGGTTGCATACTCAGTCCTGACTTCTCCCATCTATAAATTAAAAGAGGAAAGTGTGAGAATAGCATATGACAAGAATTTACGAGAGTGAAAGGCATAAGACGAAAGACAGAGTTAATATAAGCTTTAGTAATTCTATGGCTTCCTAATCCAAACCTAGGTCACGATCCTACAGTCTACACACGGGCTCTGATACCATCTTGTAACACCACGGTTCTAAAAAGACCGTGGCTTCTATGTGACATGCCAATCCCTGGATCGGTTCATTGGCCCACAATAGAATAATATGAATAACATAGCAAAATATCCGTGTATCATAAATAACGAAGATCCAGAGTACCATTATTACAATAAAAGCTTAGCTCAAGGCTAGCTCAAATTATTCAGGTAGCAACATAAATAAAGCAAATCCTCCATTCTTCAAATTGCCCACAAGTGAACAAGTGCCGAGTGGAGTACCGTGGCCTATATCGATTACTCAGAATCGGAATATCCTGCAACATGAAACGTAGCAGCCCCGAAGGGTCAATACATGGAATGTATGGAAAGTAGAGCTATTAAAGGAGACAATAGTGCTAACATCTACATGCATATCTGGCAGGTGGAGCTGTGGCTAGCTTGCATTTTCTAATACCTTTGTCCTACCTTCATAAACAGTTTTGATTTTTCTTTGAAAGGATCCCAATTAAGTTAACCCAACAACATTAAAGCAATTATAAAATTAGAATGAGCGAGAAACATGTCATGGAATCAATATCAAGCAACTCAGTCGTCCATAACCGGGGACACAGCTAATCGATTAGATTATACACCCTGCAGGGGTTAGTACACTTTACCCATGTGACTTGGTCAGCCCAGCTCGTACCATCACTCTCATTTTGGGTGATGATAGGGAGATGTCCAAGAAGAGACCGTTCGGGAAGTAGCTCCCCAATCCCGACGCGCACCGGTCCAACCTACCAAAATTCTACATCTCTGGATACGCGGGTTCGAGTTACCATAACCTACTAAGTCCAACCAACCTCCCATTTCATTATTGGCACATGGTTGTACACGTAAGCTACAAAATAAAGAAGCCAATTATTTTCTCTTGATACCTGGGTGCCTTTCCGCAATGATACCACCAAAAATTATCAATCCCATCACACCCAGGAGATTCATTGATTAAGTTGTTTCAGTTTTCGCAAACCAACACATTTAGAAACAACTTTCAGTGATGTAACCCAACCCTCGTTCATCAGCATGGCTAAGCACATCTACCAAAGGAGGTTCATCTACAAGGAAAGCCCTACGACATAATAGGACATAGCATAGCAATAGTATCATCCTACACACGCAACTACAAAATACACGACAATGCATTGAAAATAGTAGGACAACATCATGAACAAAGTAGCATCTACTTGCCTTGGTTGTAGCGGTCGGAAGAACAATCCACACACGAGCAAGCGTTGCACTCGTCACAATCTACACGATACAATTGCAATCATAAACAAACCATCCACAAGCATATGCAAACAAAGATGATGCAAGATGCATGCAAGACAAGTGGATTGATGCTACAACAGCACCACATAATCTTATTCGGTAAAGCTACTGAATGCATGCATGGAAAATATTTTTAGCGCAAGAAAAACTAGTATGCAATTTATAATGCTCAATACTAGAGCTAGATCCCAAATAATTCACTACTGTTAACATACTGTTTGGAAAATTCTACTGTGTAGGCATTACTTAATAGGAACAGTACCAATTGGAATTTCTCAAAAAGGATTTATAAAACTCCCTGAGTAATTAAAATACCGCAGAAAGCCATTAAATAGTTTCTGCAACCGTTTTTACTGTAAGCCTAACTTTTTAATTCACTTTGAGATTCCCCTTGTTCTACTGAATCCAGGGATATATTATTTGCAATTTTTGGAGTTACAGATCTTTTTCTACGAATTAATTACTCTAAAAAGTCCATTAACTCATTTAATTAATCTGGACAAAATCTTGCTCAAAAAGTGTGAAACAAAGGTACAGAATGATTCTACACGACTTACTGAATCTACACATATTTTTTTTGCAATTTTTGGCCTAGTAGATTAATTTCTATGAATTTTACAAGTTTCAGCTATTTTCTGCAATTTCCAAATTCATTTAAATTTTTTACTGCGCAGTCAACGCGACTGACGAGTCAGCGCTGACGCGGCGGCGACGTGGCGTCTACGCGGGATCCACGTGGCTGCCATGCGGCGCACTGGTATTGGCCGGTACCGGTTCGGCCAGCCCGTCTAATCTTGACCGCAGATCACAGGATGGACGGCCGGGGGTGCTCGCGTCCTCACCTTGGCGGCGAGCGGCGGCTGGCGGCGGCGGTTGGCGCAGACGGTGGCGGCGGCGAGAGCTCTGACGGTCCCTGGCGAGGTCGAGGCGTCTAGGGGTGCGGGGCGTCTCGGCGAGTTCGATGGCGAGGTCGGGGCGCTCCCTTGCGTCCTCGAGCAGCGGCGAAGGACAGCCGGAGGCGGGCGAGGGCGTCGGTGCTCCGGCGGTGGTGTACGGGTGCTCCCGAGGCTCTGCAACGAAGGGGGAGGGTTAGTACGAGGCGCCGAAGAGAGGGGAGGAGCACGGGGAAGCAAGGGGGGCGCAGGAGGCTTGACTCCGTCGACCCAGACCTCTTCTGGAAGATCCAATGGCGTCGGCGGCGCGGAACTCCGGTGAGAAATCCCGAGGGGTAGGAGGCGTGGATTTCTAGCGTTCCAAAGGGGGTTTCGAAGAGGGGGCGACGGGCTATATATGGGGAAGAGATTGGGGCGAGGGACAAACGGACTCGCGCGGAATTGGGGCCGAAAAATCTCGGGCGGTTCCCGTGTTCGTCTCGGTCGCCAGCTCGAGGAGGGAGACGACCGGGTGGGCCCGAGGCGTCGGCGACTGCAGGAGGGGAGCGGCTACAAGGTCATGATGGGCTGTTCAAGCTTGCTACACACAAAAGTATGGTAGCAGGATAATGCTGGTCAATGGGTGGCTCACCCGTAAGTTAAGTTAGTTTTTTTTGTTCTTTTCTTTTATTCTTTTTGCTTTTCTTGTTTCTTTCATAGCTTTTTATTAGCTAATCCAAATGAATTGATTTCTGTTTTCAAAATTTTCTAAAAAATCAAAGGATCATCATAGGATCATTTTTAGCAACAAAATGTCTATTTCAAAATAGTGACTTCAAGGGTCCAACTATTCCTCTTTGTAGGAGCACTTGAGTAACCTTGTCTAGGGTTTGAATGCAGTGTTTTGAATTTGAAAAATTTCATGAATGTAGAATGACATGAGTGATATGCATAACCAAATTTAAAATTTGGGATGTGACACTCATAAAACCATTACATGATTTCATCATATTATCTAAACCAAAGCATGTGTTGTTTTATGAAGTAATCTCTCAATACTCACCTAGAGGAGGTGAATCTATCCTAGAGATTTCAAGTATAAGATAAGAAATCAAGCTCAACCACAAACACTGAACCCTCAGACCAACATCACTGGGTTCAGTGTTACTTTTGCAACTTAGATCATTCATTTGATCTCATCAGATCATGGCACATCTCTCAAAAGGAGTAGCACCTCTAATCCTATAAGTTTCAAACAAACTATTGCCCAACTAACTAGGCATTACATCCTAGAGCCTCAGACCAACATCATAGGCAAGATAAG
The DNA here is from genome assembly GCA_030063025.1 of Avena longiglumis. Lineage (NCBI taxonomy): Eukaryota > Viridiplantae > Streptophyta > Magnoliopsida > Poales > Poaceae > Avena > Avena longiglumis. The sequence goes on from CP125974.1 coordinate 560,234,187, forward strand.
AAAGCTTCCATATCATCTTATCAGTTTTAATCACAAGCATAATCAAGCTAAGCCCAAAAATAAAAACTCAATCACTTGTGTGCCAGAATACACTGGTATCACAAGGACAAGTTCTTAATGAGCTAAAACCAATCTTTACTTAACTTTCATAGATAAAAAGGGACAACCACTACATATCATTTTCCTGAAGCCAAGTGCCAGGAATCAACCTTAAATTCATTTATACATCCACAGAAATCATTGCAAGCAATGATTTGATTCAGTGAGTATAATTTCAGACAAGCCAATAGTATAATTGCAATAAGCAACTACTGTCAGTATAAGCAATCTGACAGTAGAATAAAATCTTAGATAAACAACATAATCCAATCAAGGATTTCATTGATACACTAGCATGGATCATGGTGGATTACCACTAGAATTAATCTGACAGGAAATTAGCAGCAACAAAGCTACTATTAATCATCAATCACAACAAACAATCTTTTCCCATGAGAAAATATGATCAACACTAGATTTAAAGCATCATAAATATGATCAACAGGGGGTGATGAACCCTAATCAGAGCAAGAAACCTAATCCAGAGATTAACCCAATCAGCATATAATCACTTGGCATGAGAAGCCACTAGGTACACACAGAGAGAATCAGGACAATAGCATGAACAAGGACCACAGAGACCACTTAACCGAGGTCCTCGCTGACGAATCGAAGAGGAAGCAGTGTGGCCGATGAACCGCGGCGGCACAGGTAGCACCCAGAAGGGCGCTGCAACCTGCACCTGCCATGGCGGTAGCCGCAGCAGCACACGAGCCAGCACACCACCGCAGGCGGGATCGCGGCGGCGGCAGTACCTTTTCCCAACCCTAGGGTTCGGGAATGGGGTGGACCTGGCCACGGGGAAGCCCCAGAGTCAAATCCAAGTGGAAAGAACGAATGAGCGTCGTCGACAACCACAACTCGCACCATGACGACGACCAGAACGGCAGACGGCGGCGGGGAACGACGGTGGCGGCATCGCCGGCCACGGGATCTAGTCAGAGGAGGAGGAGATGAGGTCGAGGGAGAGAAGGAGGCAGAGTGGGCTGGGTGGGCCAAAATCCTTCGGGGTAGTCATTTGACCCTGCCCTATTGGGCCACCTTGGCCCAATAAGCCCAAGGGGCCAGCCCAGGTTATTTAATAAATCTTTTGATCAATTAGAAAAGACCAAAATACCCCTGACCTCAATAAAATTATAAAAAATAAAATAATAGTCCAAAAAATTATAAATAATTTTTTTTGGATTCACAATAATCCATTCTATCCAAATAAAATAAGATATCAAATTTTGGACATTCAATTTTTTATAAGAATTTTGTAATTTAAATATTCCTTATGGAATTTTAGAAAATTATTGAAAGGTGATAAAAATAAATAAAAATCACTTTCATTATTTAATAATATTATAGTATTTTTGAAAAATACTAAATAAATATTTAGTAATAAAATTAAGGTATAATTAATAATTCCAATCAATAAAAGTTAAATAAAGGGAAATAAAATAAAATAACTCAATACATGTATAAATATTAAAAAGAAATATTTATAAATCCCTTATAACTAAGAAGGGATTTTTTTGGGATAAATGCATATAAATTTAAATAATGCATTACATTACTTGCATAATCATTTTGCTTCTTTAAATATTGTCCTTACTGGGCAATAATGATGTTTTTGTAGAACTAGAAGCTCAAGGTCCAGTGCAAGCATCAGACTTCACTACCTTGCCATCACAAGGCAAGTTCATCACTTGCTCATGTCCTTTGAAGAGTCTTTATCAAAGTATTTGCAAATTGTGTGTTATCATATGTGCTATAAAAGAAAGAAAATATTATCTTCATAAACAAAGAAATCATAGATATCATCCTAAGTGGTGATATAATGGAGCAATAGAACTTAGAGTTCTAATTGCAACAATGATGATCAAATAGGGACTTAATAACCCCTGACATCAGTGATTCTAGCCAGATATTACGCTGCTAGCCATGAGATTTGGAATGGGACAGAGAAGTCAGCTGTATCTTCTTCCTCTCGCATGAAGCCGGATGTGCAGGTCGTGGCCGTTATCCTCGTAGCGTGCATATTAATTGGTAATTCGTAGAGGATATGCAGCATTTGGGTGGGAACCCTCAACGTCCCACGATAGTTCTGGCATCTAACGGTTTGTACAAACCATTGCCGTAATTCATTATGTGGGCATGGTGTACACCAAGGAGGCATGCGGGGTCACGAAGGGGGCAGTGATTGGCTTGGACCAACTACTGGGCCCCACATCATGGAATTGTGGACGGGAAAGTACGCCCGGTTGTGCAACAAAGAGTTGATCTCTCATGGGTAAAGTAACGCACATATGTAGAGTGTAAGAACTGTAACTTGTTACTCCCTGTTTCGGGAAGGAGCTACGAACGCAGCAGGAAAGGAACTCCATGAAAGTTCTAGTCAACCCGTGAAGGCTGATTGTCATAGTCTTTCAGAATAAAATCAATCTTTGAAGAAAGATTTACAAAAACAACATAGTGCCAAGGAATTATAATCCAAGGTGGTAGTTAGAGCATCAAACTTCCGACCTTGCATATAATGAACTTGTTGGGTAACGCTGTTACTCATTCTTTCCTTTGATCCCTTGCTTAGACTCTGAGGATCCCGAAGACGTGACAATGTATGCAGCTGAATGCCAAGAAGACGTGCTCTACGAGGAACCTGATCTATCCGGAGGAGTTGAAGGCGTGGACTACGAGATCCACTACGGTGTCGATGAGAACGAGTCCACTTAAGGGTCTAGTTAGTAGTAACTAACGGAGCCGAGCAGCATGAACTCTATAAAATAAGCTGTTGAGCCCCACTCCTAGTCGGAGTTGTTACTTTAAAATTTCCGCTGAACATCTTATATTTTGGTTTGTAAGTTGGATCGTTTGGAAGTCTTGAACTTCCGGTATTGTAATAATAATAATGTGTGTACCTTTGTAATATGGACCCGCAATGTTTTTGTTGTACCATTATGAGGGATGTGATATTTACGGAACGGTGTTCTATGGATGTCATGTCAACGACTATAGTGTACTACACATGCAGTGGTATGCTGGGTCACCGCAGAACTCAAGCTTGCAAAATCTGTGGAGACATAGGACACACTTATAAATAGCATGTGGACCAATGCCCTAATTGTGAAGAGAAACATCCAACTAAACAATGCCCCACATCTCAAGTATCTTGTTTCCTATGTGAAGGAAATGAGCATGTTCCTGTCCAATGCCTTATCTATCCTATAGTTCAACAGATGAAACAAGATGGAAAACATCAAATGTTTGGAAACCTCCATGAAGGAACAAGGTCCACCAAGAATGATGAAGACAAAGTCAAAACTAAGTTTGCACCTCCATACATTGTAACTCACCATGGTGGAAAAAAATGAAACATGGACGTTATCCTAGGAACCATTCTAAAAACCGAGGAAGTTTTCCCACCTTTGAGGTGAAGTATGAGGAACATGAACTAAGAGAACTCCTAGCTTTGGAGAAACCCAAGAACAAGAAGAAATGCCCCAACCCTAGCAAGCAAGACATTAGTCAGGTGCAATGTTACAATTGCAAAGAGATGGGATACTATGCCAATGAATGCCCAGAAAAGAAGAAAGGCCAATAAAACAAACAAGAGGTAGTGATACCAAAGATGAAATAGGATATTACCCAAGTGATGTGCAACAAATGCAAAAAGTCAGGCCATTATGCATCACATTGTCCAGAAAAGAAGAACAAGACAAGCAAGCCTGTGAAAGATCTCAGCCTTGTCACATGTTTCAAGTGTGAAAATAAGGGACATTGTGCAAACAACTGTCTAGAGAGGTTACATCAAGATACCAAGTAAGCCAAGATGTAATCTAGTTAAAAATCTTTTAAGGGTGGTAGTACCCTAGTTGTCTTGAAGCCAACTTGTAACCTCTAGCCTTCCCGAATCTCGGGACGAGATTCCTTTTAAGGGTGGTAGTCTGTCACATCCCAAAATTCTCCAAATTTTGAAATGTGAAAAAGAAACAAAGAAAATAAACAATTGTTGAAATTTAGGGTGAAAAGAAACTTTTTCCTTCTAAATGGAAACATCAAAACTTATCTGAACAAATTTTGAATAAGAAAGCAACAAACAAATATTCAAAGAATCAAATGCATCCTTGCATGGAAAGAATCTTGAATTTAAAGCACTTGGAAAAGAAAACCAAAAAACCCTAAAACCCTAATGAGAGAAATCATTTTCAAATCACCCAAGACTATGGATTTGTCCCATATAAAAATTCAAAAACAAACATTTATAAATGATGAAAAATGGTAAACAAAAATATTATAAAACCATAGAAATTAGTTTCATTCAATTTGGAGCCATGGATAAAAACTTATGAATTTAATAAGATAAAAGAAAGTAATACCAAGACTAATAAAGCTCCTAGCTAAAATCCATGTAAAATTGTGAGCAAAGTAATCCTAAAAGGATTTAAAAAGATAAAAAAATATTAAATAAAATTCTACAAAGTGGAATCACAAATTTTGGAACTATAAATAAAAAGATATGGATTTTATAAGACAAAGAAATAAATAAATAAACAAGGAATATTTAAAAATCAAATTAAATCTTGGCCAAATCCATAAGCAAATGGAATAAAGATAATCCAAATAAAAATAAAGGAATAAAGATTATTTAAATAAAATTATATGGGCTTTTAACCATATACAATTTTATTTGAATGAAGACAAAATTCCTAATATAAATGATTAATTGAATCATGAGAAAAATATTTTTTTTTGCCAAAATGGATTAAAAGTTATCCAATTAACTTAAAAATAATAAAAGATTATTTGAATAAAATTTATATGGGTTTAAAACATATTCAAGTTTATTTGAATAAAGACAAAATCCTAATTTAAATAAATAATAAATCATAAGAGAATATTTTGAAATAATTCAAGTAGACTATTTAAACACAATATTAAACAGTATAAACTTACTAGAAAGTTTCTGCAAAAAATTGAATTCAAATTTAAGCTTGAATCAATTGATTTGAATGAAAACATAAAAATAGAATTAGAAAATGAAAAAGGTTTCAGAAAAAAGGGAAAACAGATCTAACCCAACGAACCAGGCCTAGCTAGCCCAATCTGGCCCAACAGCACCGCACACCCGGCTCTCTTCCTCTCTCTGCCTCGTTCTTTTCTCACCCGCACCCGTACCCCTCACCTCGCCGACGTCCAGGCCCCATAGCCACCTGGCATCGTCATCTCCACCCGCTGACCCCGCCCCCAACTCCTCCTTCGTAGTTTCTGCCGTTGAATGAATCGCATAAATTCACGTTAATGCCACGATTAATCCTCCCTACGACCTCGCCCTATTAAGCGCCTCCCTTCCCTCTCTGTTTCCCCTCAAACTCCTCTACCAGTGAGCCACCAGGTTGCGCGAATTCCTGCTCGAAGCCCCACTGCTCCGACGTGCTCCGGCCATGTTTCCGGCTAGATCCGACCACGCACCTTGCCCTAGCTCACACATACGTGCTCGCCATCATCTCGCGCACCTGCCAGTAGTTCCCACTTGCTCGTGCGCATCCCAGAATGTCGGCAACGACTTCGCCCGTGCGCCACCGTTGTCTGCTTCAACTCCGACGAGTTCTCCACGTAAGTCCTGACCGTGCCTCTCCCTCTCTTTGACGCTCTCACACTCTACTCTTCCTTGCGCATCTAATGCCTTCCTCCTCTTGTCTTCGCGTGCCTCGTAGCGTCGCCTCCGACAATGACCATGCGTGCCCGACACCAAGAGCATCTCCGGCGAGCAATCAGCGTCGACTCCGTGCGCCCCTGTCCATCCTGCTGCAATGTTGAGCTTCGTCACGCTTCGGCAAACCCGGTGATCCCCTCCTCCCTCTTCCTTGCTTCCTATTTTCGCCGGACCGCCGCTGACAGAGCCGCCACCGCCGCCAGAACTTGGTCGTTGCGCTTTGGTCCGTTAGATCCAGATCGTAAGGTGCAGAATAGATGACTTAACTGAAGCGGTATCTTTCGATCTTAGCCGCATAGATCCAATTAGATCCTATGGCCTGTGTTGATTGATCCATGCGAAACGGTATAGACCAATAGGAAACAGACACATGGCCAGACTCTGGTTTTAAAAACTAGAATTAAATCTATTAGATGTTTGATTTTGGAAAATTCATAACTTTTGATTTGTATGTCCAAAAATTGCAAATTTTATATCAATGGAATGAGGAAAATATAAACTTTGCAACTTTGGCCTTAGTTTAGTATTATGCTTCTAAAAAATTAGGTGTTTTAGAGAAATATTTGTAGGACTATTTTGGATATAAAAATTATTCTAAAAATGATTTTTGAGTAAAACCTTTTGCAAATGGTTTGTTTTGAACCTACTGACCATAAACACTAACTTTTGGATTTGAAAATATAATTTATTGACACTAGGAATTATTCCTTTGAATAAAATCATTTCTAGCAAAACAAAAATGATTTAAATGGCCTATTTTCACTAACTTGTTTTCAAATGATTTTGCCACTTTTATAAATGACCAGTAGTTGTTTTGAATTGTTTAGAACCTTGTTAGAAACCACTTTTCCAATAAAACAACCTTTTGCATGCTTGCATGCATTTCTTTGTTTTTATTATTTTATGTGGTGAATTGTTTGAATGCTATTTTTGAATGTATGTTTGCTTGATTGAATTGTAGTGAACTTTGAGGAGTGTGACAATTGAAAGATCAAGGAGTGTACCTAGTTTATCTACCAAAAAGTCAAGTGATACTTGGTCATCAAAATTCCTATCTTTTCAATATTGCATTAGTGATATTTTTGTAGTATGCATGATAGGACTATCTTTTATATAAAACTATACTATAGTAGATCCTATAGAATATATCTTGGTAGGATTCTTCCTTAGTCAAGATACAAGTTTTTCTAGTATGCTTAGCCTAGCTAAAAGATTTCAAGGATGGAATATTCATGCTACGATCTTATGCAAAGTCTATGGCTAAGTTTTTGATTAATAAAACAACTAAGTGAATGAAACACCTGGGTGGAATAGTAATTGCTTGGAAGGATTTGTGTTGAGTGGTTACACAAGGCCCATTTCTATTGTTCCCCTTGTGTATCTCACTAATGGATTGCCACCCAGGAACAAAAAGATTTGAGATGTTTTGTGTTGAGAAGCTTCTAGTGCAGCCATATGGCAATATGGGCTCTGCCTTGATCATATAGGTTGCCATAACTTAGCTAGATGGACAGAAGGTGGTAGTGATGATAGGATGGAACACGTCCATTTGGTCTAAGGGAAGGCTTCTGAAAGATCTCGTCTCGATGCATGTCGAGTCTTGTGGGGAAAGTGCACCACCTCTCGAGAGGGTAAAAACTAAGTACTTAGCCGTGTCCCCGACAATCAAGGATCTCCTCATCCCAATTTCTCTAAGTTAAAACTTGTTGGGTAAACAAGGGAAGCACCTGGAGGGTATCCAGTGTGCCATTGTGTGATGGAAAGTTTTGCAAAGAGAAAACTATTTTCAAAGGATAGGAAAACTTGTTTTATGCAAAGGCAAGCCAAAACTCCACTTAGCCAATTATTCATGTAGGTGATAGATTCTCCATGTCAATATAAAATCACTTTCTAATACAATTCAAATGTATTGACCCTTGTGGATGTAACTTATTATGTTGCAGGTTTGTTTGATGTTAGTGAGGTTTGTTGAGTAGGGATTACAAGTCTACAACCAACATGATTGCCTGTGGCATATGAAGATGAAGGACCCCATGCTATATAGTTATATCTGCTGCATTGTAATAAAATAGTCAAATGAGCTATGTAAGATGTAATGAATTATTTTATTCCTGGTTATAGTTTTAATATGACCTTTGTTTCTTGATATTACATCTTAAACTGTGGATGCTAGCTATTCGATCCAGGGACTAGCATTGTAAACACAGGGATCTATACCTTATTAGGTTGGGACCACTACAGATCATAAGGTTGATAGCAAATGGTCTTACAATATCGCCAATTGGAGAAGAGATCTACTATTACAAGTGGTGGAAGATGGCTATGGTGGTGGAGAAGGGTTTATAGGTTTATATCTAGATCTATTCCTCCGGCATGGAGGCTTCTGGTGGCAGGAAGAGTTGAGGTCGAAAAAGAAGCATTGTTTTCCGTTGCCCGAAGCCTCTTTATATAGGGGCCCCTTCACGAAAGTTGTTCTGTTTGACCTAATAAAGTCGGTGCAAATTATACAGCGGCAACTATACGGCAGCGCCCCGTATAGTTGGTCGTTAAGCTTGAAGTAATATCCTCATGGCTCCTGGTTTTAGAGAGACATTTCATCAAATATATGAATAATATCTAGTTTAAATGCGGACATGGATGGCTATATTTCATAGCCATCAGTCTTCGCCTTAGCCGGAGCAGGAGGAAGGAGGAGGAGGAGGGTGGCGGCTAGGGTTACAAAGAGGGGCAGGGGTGTGCCCTCCCCTCCCCTCTTTATATAGAGAGGGGGGTGCGACTAGGGTTCCCCCTTGGACTCCTCCTCCTAGGGCCGGCACAAGAGGAAGGGGAGGGAAATTTGCGCCCCCCAAAACCCTAAGCTGGCCGGTTTGGACCCTTGGGCTTAGTGTGGCTGGCCCATGGGCCACCGCAGCATGCCTCAACCCGTGTGTCCCCTACCGGGGTTGTGGGCCCACTGGTGGCCCCTCTAGAACATTCTAGAAGCTCTGATCAAAATACTAAAACATTTTCCGAACCCTGGAAGACGACTTCCTTTATATGAATATTATTCTCCGGACAATTCTGGACCTCCTCGTGATGTCCTGGATCCAATCCGAGGCTCCGAAAAACATTCGATCTCCAACTCACATTCCATATCTACTTAAACAACATCGAACCTTAAGTGTGTCACCCTACGGTTCGTGAACTATGCATACATGACCGAGACAGCTCTCTAATCAATAACCAGTAGCGGGACCTGGAGATCCATAATGGCTCCCACATATTCAATGATGACTTCGTGATTGAATGAGCCATTAACATATGATACCGATTCCCTTTGTCGCGCGATAATTTACTTATCCGAGGTTCGATCGTCGGTATCTTCATACCTAGTTCAACCTTGTTACCGATAAGTAGTCTTTACTCGTACAATGATATGACATCCCTTGTGACCTAGTCACATGCTTGCAAGACAATTGGATGACATACCACCGAGAGGGCCCAGAGTATATCTATCCGTCATTTGGATGGACAAATCCCACTCTTGATCCATGCGCTTCAACGCATACTTTTAGAATATCCAATGCCACCTTTATAACCACCCAGTTACAAAGTGGTGTTTGATGTCATCAAAGTTGTAATATCCCAAATTTTCATCAAACCAAAAACTTCATCATTGCATTCATATCATCATGGCATGTGCGCATTGCACAAATTTTATCAAAATTTTAAACCTAGCAAAACCCTAATTTAAAACCCCCTTTTATATGCAAGTATGAGGCTTGTGTTTTTATTTTTATTTTATACCCAAAATGTTTTGTTAGTGGTTTGATGTGTTTAAAATACTTTTGAACTCTAGGTTCACCTCTAAAAAATTTGGTGAAAGTTTGAATTGGTTTGGAGTTTGTTTAGTGTTTCAAATGGATTGTAGAAAATAGAAACAGAAAAAGAAAAATAATAAGAGGAAAAAAACTTTCCCGCCAGCCAATCGGCGCGGCCTAGCAACCACAGCCCATCCAGCCCACCCGGCACACCTGTCTCCCCCTATGCTCTTTCTCACCGTGCTGAGCCGCACCCACTCGCTGACGCCCTGGCCCCAATGCCACAACATCGTTGTCGTCAATCTCGCGCCAAAGGACCCGTGCCCCTCTCTGTCGTTTCTTCCCCGAATCAAATCGAGTAAAAGCGCTTTATTGCCGGCGTAATTCTTCCCCCGAGCACTGCTACTTAACCCCCACTGCCCCTCGCCATTTCCCCCACACCGCAACCCTAGAGAGACGCCAGGCTCCGCGTATTTCTACTCGAAACCGCCGCCATCCCGAGCACTTCGGCGACGAATTCCAGTAAGCTTCGTCCACCCCTCACCCTCTGCCTCGCACTGCTGTGTCCGCTGCCACGGACGCACGCACTGATACCTGCCGTTTGTTTGCTTGTGCCCTGTAGGCTCGCCTTCGTCAACATCTGCAAGCCATCGACGGAAGGAGCTACTCCAACGAGGAATCCCAACCGTACCCGTGCGCCCCTCCCTCGCCCGTGACCTCCACTACAACCGCATTGTCACCGCGACCTCGGTAATGCCTTGCGCCCTTCCCCTTACCCCCTCGCATTGCTAGAGCACCATCGCGAGACGCGCCGCCACCGCCAAGTTTTGGCAAAAGCGCTCAGGTCCACTGGATCTGGATCGTAGGCCTAGGATTAGAAGCTAGGGCGAAGAGGTACTGTCTAATCTGAGTCGTGCGATTTCCTTTATATCTAACGGCGCATGCGCCTAATCCGCGCGAAACAGTACTAGCCAATAGGATTGCGCCACGTGTCTGTGATTTCTGTTTTAAAACCAGAAATAATTTGTTAGATGTTTAAACTTGTAAATTCATAACTTTTGATCCACAATTCAGAAAAGTACAAATTTTGTGTCCATGGATTCAGAAAAATGTGAAATTTATTACTGTGGCATTACTTTGTTCACTTTATTCTGTAAAAATTGAGTTTTAGGCAGAGACTTATTTAGGGCTATTTTGACTATAAAATTATTGTGAATATTATTTTTAGGTGGATCTTGTGATCTTTGGCCTATAGAAAGTGTACCATATCTTCTGTATTGCAAACTTTGTTTCTAAAAGTGTGGTTTTCATCTCATTGCATTCATGCATGCATCCATACTATTTTTGAATGCCTATATTAAATTGTGTATTTTTGTTGTTTGATTTGATGTGTGGATTGTGAAGTTTGTGACTGTGAGGATTGTACCTACTCTCCTAGCTATCAAGGCAAGTGATATTTCATCATATGTCCTATTATTTTACCTATTGCATTAGTGTTATTTTTATAGGACTAGCATGATAGTTTTAATTATATTGCTATGCTATGGGAATCCTATAGATTATATCTTGGTAGTATTTTCCCTAAGTTAGGAGACATCGTATGCTAGAATGCTTAATCTTGCTATTAGAATTCGTGGGTGTAAATTCATATTATGTTGGTATGGAAAGTTTATACTTATGTATTTTTGACTAAGAAAACAACCATTGTTAATGAAACACCTGGGTGGATTGGGACTTGTATCGTTTATGTTGAGTGGTTACTCATGGCCCATTTCTATGGTTTACCCTGGTATCACACTTGTGGATGGCCACCCAGGAACAAAGAGATTTGAGATGTTTGTGTCATGAAGCTTCTAGTGCAACCACATGGCATATGGGCTCTGCCTTGACCAACTAAGTTGTGAGAACTCGGCCAGACAGACAGAAGGTGGTAGAATTGATAGGATGGAACGAGTCTGCGGTGGTCTGAGGGATTACTTCTGAAAAGTCCCATCTCGATGTCTGTCGAGTCTTGTGGGGAAAGTGCACCGCCTCTCGAGAGGGTAAACCTAAGTACTTAGCCGTGTCCCCGGTTATGGATAATTCTGAGCGTCAAAGACATTGAAACGGTTCAAGAATCTCCTCATCCCAATTTCTCTAAGTTAAAAATTTGTGGGTGAACAAGGGTAGAGGTTCACTAATGTCTATAAGTGGTACCTTAGTGTTTTATAAAAGCAAAACTTAGTATTTCCAAACTAGTAGGATAAAACTTTCTTTTTGCAAAGGCAGTCAGATCCACACTTAGCCAAATTCATGTAGATATTAGTCTCTAGTATACAACTATGGTATCACTTGCCAATACAATTCCAACTATATTGACCCTCTGTGGCTGTAACTTATCATGTTGCAGGTTACTTTAATGGTGAGTAGGTTTACGAGTCTACACTAGACATATTTGCATGTGGCGCATGAAGATGAAGACTTTATTATTATGCTGTGCATTGAGAACTCTAAATAAGTTAGCCTTGGGCTAAGTGAGTTATAAGAACTATTGTACTCCTGGAATTGCGATGTAATAATTACCTTTGTTTCTGTGTACTTCATCTTAAACTGTGGGTGCTAGCAATTTGATCCAAGGACTAGCACTGCAATCACAGGGGTCTCTACCTTATTGGGTGAGATCTTACAAAAGCATTCATCCGGTGTTGGTGATTAACATGATCTCCTGGTCGAAGAATTAGGTTACTATGTATTTGAAAGCTTGTAGCAAAATAAACTTAATGACTTGATCTTATGCTATGCTTACTATAGGCGTGTGTCCATCACATTATTCTCCTATTGATATGATCTTGTTATTAATAACATCCAATGTCCATGATCAGGAAACTATGATCATCTATTAATCAACAAGCTAGTTCAACAAGAGGCTTACTAGCGACTCTTTTATGTTTACAAAACACACAAGTATTAATGATTCTTGTTAATACAATTATATCATGGGATGCAAACATTTATCATAAACACAAAGATATAATAATAACCACTTTATTGTTGTCTCTTGGGCATATCTCCAACACCTCCTGGCCACACCGCATTACAAAAACTGATGCAAGTTCAAATGTATCATACCTTGATGTGCTCACAATAAGCTTCATCGTCCATCATGATAGCAGAAGTATCCTCAACCTAGCGCACGTTCTCAAGCCTCTTGATCCTCAGCACCCGAATCCAGCGCATTCTCTAGTGCCTCTTATGGTTGTACACCTGGTTCGGAGTGACTGTCCGGCCATAGAACTTGAACACGTCATCTGCAACCAAGTGCATGTCCGCCTGTATGAATCCCCGCACTACTGAACCCCTTTTTTGATCAACTGGACGACCCGATTCAGGACGAAGGTGGACAGAGATGCTGGCCATGACATGGCTAACTTCCTCCTGGCCACTTCATCAGGCATCCGCACATAACGTAGAGGCAACACAGAGGTTGCAGACAGATCCAGGGACGCAACCTTCTCCTACGACAGTAGGGATAATAATGTGTTCAATTCTAGGTGAAGAACTATACTTATAACATTAATCCTACCTACAACACATGGTAATTCTCACATGACAACATGAAAACTGTCTGCCAGAATGCTCAAGTCCAAATCTACAACACCAATGAAGGGAATATGCCCGAGAGGCAATAATAAAGTGGTTATTATCTTATTTCTTGTTTATGATAAATGTTTATTTTGCATGATATAATTGTATTAATACAGAAACGTTAATACATGTGTGTTTAATAAAAAAAGTTCCTAGTTACGCCTCTCTTATATACTAGCTCGTTGATTAACAAGATGATCAATGGTTTCCTGATCATGGACATTGGATGTCGTTAATAACGAGGTCACAACATTGTTGGAATGATGTGATGAACATTCATCCGAAGTATAGCATTATGATCATACGAAATAATCTTAATCCTTAGACCATGAGATCATGTCAATCACTAACATCGGAAGAGTATCTTGATAACATCAAACATCACACCGTAACAGGGTGACTATAAAGTTGGGTTCAGTGCAACGAAGGTGTTATGTTGAGGCTTATGGATCAAGAGTGGAATTTTTCCATCCCGATGACGGAGAGATATGCTCTAGGCCCTCTCGATGATATCACATTAGTTAGCTTGCAAGCAAGTGATTTGATCACTAGAATGTTATATCACGGGAACGAGAAAAGAGTACATGTCGGTAACGAGATCAAACTAGGTATGAAGATATTGATGATTGAATCTCGGACATGTAATATATCGTGAGAAAAAGGGATTGAGTTACATGCGTATAAGGTTCACACGATCACAAAAGTCATCGTTGAAAATGTGGGAGTCAGTACAGATCTCCAGGTCCCGCTGCTGATTCTTGTTCGGAGAGGGGTCTCGATCATGTCTACATTATTCGTGAACCTTAGGGTGACACACTTAAGGGATACCGACACCATTTGGAGCAAATAATATGCTAGATAAAGAATTACGAAGCGCAGGAATTATTTCACTAGACATCGGAACTGTTTCAGTTAAAATTGCTAAAACTGGTTCTGCATGTGAAATTGAAATGTTATAAGGGGTTTTATGTGAATGTTTGTTAATTAAAGTAATTAACAAAATTATGAATAAATAAAAGAGTTTTATTTAAAGAGAGATTGCATTAAATTTGGTGGAAATTTAATGGGATTTGAGTGGGATTTTGAGTGGAGGAAATGGAGGGGCATTTGTGTGAGTGGGAGCTCCACTCACATGAATGGAGGAAGAGGCGGGGTCACCAACTTGGCCATCGGCCATGGCTAGTGGGCTGCCCCTCCTCCTATAAAAGTAGTCCCTCCTCTCACTCACACACCCTCGTGAAGGATCTCTCTCCCCCTTTAGAATTTCCCCATGGTCTCAGATCAGCAAGATACATGTTCTCGGTGGCTTTTTCTGGAAGGATTTGTTGCTTCTGCTGCTTCACTGGAGCGAGGGCATGGAGGTTTTCGGGGTACCCGAACGTGTGTGCGATCACGGATGCACCACTGCTTTGCGGTGCTGGACTTGATGGTGCTGGACCTGCTGGACCGGATGGACTTCTTTTCGGTCTTCGACTACATCATCCACGAGTACAACCCCGTTAACGCTTTTCGGTCTTCGAGGGTATGTATTCTATGGATGTATATCCACCCGTTGCTTGTATCTAGTAGATAGATCTTGGTTCTTAGTTGTTCCCATCGTAGGATTTTTTTGTTATCTAGAACATGGCTTAGAACTCTGAGCTAGAACATGGCAACAGATCTAAGATGCGAGAGCTAGGGTTAGGTGTTTCTTACCACGATCTCAATCTCGCTTGACGAGGACGACATTTCCGACATAGCCGAGGAGGAATACTTGCCGGGGATGAGCTGGACCCACCGCAGTAGGAGGTGCCGCTTTCCTGCTTGTCGGTGATGAAGAGGATTTGGAGGGAGAGCTCAAAATTGGGGGAAATGGTAGCAGGGATTTTGGAGCCGACGGAGGGGCGGTGTAAATAGCCGCGACGAATCTGCGGGTGGTAACCCCAATTTCTCCCGCCGGATTTTGCGAGCTTCCGCCATCTCTCCCTTGCACGAGCGCGTGCAGCTTATTTCCCGCGAGCGCGAGAAGAACTTGGCTCCGTAAAATGCCTGATTTCGGCGTTTCTCTAGGGCCTAAATGAGGGGCGCTTTAAAACTCGTGCGGTATAAAGATTACATCATCGCGTGGAAGCAAACACATTTATTTCTTTTCACCATATGCAAGAAAGAGGGAAACGAGCAACCAAACTCGTCCTGGCACGGCATAGACGGGCCTATGTTGGCGGGCCGTGGCTTGCTTTGTCGAGAGAGTGTAAATAAAGCACCGCACCTTCTAGAGAGCGCACGAAACAAACCCCACCCATTTTGCTGTGGAAAATGATACAATTCCCCCGGGGGATAACACGCCGCGATCCCCCGGGTCGATCGTGTGGAGTCAAACAGACTCGTGGTGGCCCCAATGCCTTATCTTCATCCCACCTTCTCTCTCTCATCCTCTTCCTCATGCCATCCGGGCCTCCACAGGATGCCGCTCCTAGCGTCATGCCACTGCCCTAGCTACTGCAGGCCATAGCCGCCCTAGAGCGTCGCCGCCTCTCCCCAGCAAGGCGCCGCCGCACGCCCTCCTCCCCGGCAAGGCGCCGCCACACGCCCTCCTCCCCGGCAAGGCGCCGCCGCCTCTCCCCGGCAAGGCGCCGTCGCATGCCATCTCCCTAGAAAGTCGCCGCCGCACCCAGCCTGGTTCCTCTGCCCTCCGGCAGTCTCCTTCCCCACCATGTCTTCCTCCTAGCCGCCTCCCTTCCATGGCCATGGGGCTAGGGAGATCGGGCTATCGATGGTGACGTGGTGCATGCGCATGGTGGCAGTGCGACCACGACGCCGGACTCCCACAGCCGTAGTCTCCGGCGATCTACAAGTGTTGGTTAGGTTTGCTACCAACAGTCATCGGTTCTGCTACCAAGGGTGCTCTGTGTTGCTACCAGCGGGTCAATGAAGCAACTGGTCACAGTTTTCGTTTGTGGATTTGCTACATGTTTTTTTGCTACAACCGTTTTGTGTTTTTGCTACAATGGCATAAATGTTTTGCTACAATGTCTTTGATGAGATCTCCGGCAAGGTCTCCGGCGAAGTTGGATTTGCTACTATAGAACATTTTTTTTGCTACACCCGTTTAGTGGTTTTGCTACAATAGCGCAAAATTTTTGCTACAAGGTCTATGACGAGCTCTCCCAGCGAAAGTCTCCAGCGAGGTCAGATTTGCTACATTAGCACAACTTTTTTGCTAGGTGATCGCCGATGAGGTCTCCGGCGAAATCTCCGGCGAGGTCCAGTCTATTTTTCTATTTTCTAGGTCAAACTGTTTTTTGCTACATGTAGCAAAAGCGAGACATTTATAGCAAAAAATTGAGGCTTTCTATAGTAAAAAGGGGATTTTGACGGAAAAAAAAGACATGGTTGGCTTGGGACCCGGTAAATAAAAAGCACGAGTACCCGGAGACGTCTAGGCTGTCCTTTTCGTGTTGTGCTTGTAGTCCGGAGTCGGAAGGCAGGCGAGCGAGCGAGGAACCCTAACCCTAAGGAGGAAGAAGAGTCCAAGGTAGGCACCAAAATCCCTACCGAAATTTCTCGCCTTTCCATCCCATCGCAACGCAATAGCTTTGGTAAGGGAGGAGGAGCGGCCGGCGGTGGGGATTCGTGACGGACTTCCCCTAATCCCTACCCTATTTGCAGGCCGACGACGATGGCGGCGCTTCTTCGACAGGGTGCGAGGAGGATCGGTGGCTCCGTGCTCCAGCGAACCCAGGCGGCGGTCACTTCACCGGCTGTTGCGGAGGAGCGACGCCGGCTCCTCGTGCCAAGGCGCATGTACGGTACCGAGGAGGTATCTTATCCGAAGCTGACATCTTTTACTTCGCAAGATTTCCGGCTAAGTTATTTTTCTTTGCAAATACCTCACGCGATCGAAGGATCTAGCGAGCGATCAACGAATTCCTCACAGCTATTAGAAACAAGAGCAGTTTTGCCTAGCATTTTTAGAGGAAGAAGCCTTATTTCCTGGTTGATCATCTTAAAATTGTGACTTTTACTCACCCATTTACCAAACAATTATCATCTTTTATCTCGAATGATTCCTGGCTAGTTGTTTTGCTGTGCAAATGCCTCACGAGATCAAGGACCCAATTATTTGCAACCCAAACAGCAAGTGTGTTAAGATGGTCTCTCTTTTACTGTATTAGAAGCAAGAACAAGATTACTAACCGAATGTACCATCATTAAGGAAGCAACCTCATCTTCCTGGTTGATCATCTTAGGATGATTTATTTCACTCATCATCACTTTAGCAAATGGAAACAACTGAGTTGTTCAATTTATCGATGCTGTTTTCATATCTTGAACCATTTCCTCTTCTCCTTGCTGCAATTCGTGGTACTAGTCAGTGACTTGTTTCCTGAGCACACATGCGCCTCAATTAGCAACCAAACATAAGTTGGGTTTTGTAGGTACTATTTGTATCAAACCTCAGTTTGCAGTATTTATTTTGCAACAAACCTCGTGCTGTTCTGTACTCAACTTGGCATCTTTTACCTCTTTCTTTTCCATGCTTCCTGCTATTTATTTTCCTGGTGCAAATATCTAGAACGTGACACCTAAACATTTTTTGTCCTTTTTTGCTGTTCTTTGTAATTAAAACTGCAACGTTTGTTAAGATAACGTCTTAACTGGGTCTCCATTCTGTTCTATTAGAAACGACAGCGAGATTACTTTTTTATAAAAAGAGCGAGATTACTAACCTGAAGTAGCATCATGAAGCAACCTTATTTTGCTTGTTGATCCGAGGATGAATTTTTCTCATCAATTCTTTAGGAAATAACAGCACACAAGATGTTCAATTTAGCCTTTCTGCTTGGTCCAGTTCATAGTGCAAGTCAATAATTTATTTCAGAAGAAACACACTAGCGACTAGCACAACTAAACGCTTGTGAAATCTTTCCTGTGTTTAGTGTTAAAAATGCAGGAAGCTTCTTCAAGTAATCCATGGAACAGGCCCCTTAATTAACTAGCATTCAAACATACGTATGGTTTTGTTGGTGCTATTCTCTGTCAAACTTCAGTTGGCTGTATTCTTGCTATTACTGATCTACTATGTGTATCCAGGGCGCTCGTGAAGACACTGCAAGTCGCATCCAGCGTCAGAAGTGGCTTGCTAAGTGGCATGAAAGACTGCTACGCTTTGAACAGTACAGTACCATACATATATATGCAGATATAAATCGTTTCTCTATTTCTTCTTCCTTATTTCACAGGATCTCATTAATTTCACCTACCTGCAGGTTTGATGCTGAGTTCACAAAATTCCTTAACGGGGCAATGGTGCTATATTCGTGTTATGCGATACTTTCCTGTAGAGATTTTCTTGATGAAATGGAGGCAGCTCAGACCGATAAGAAGTGAAGACAAGATCGTGTTATGTTTGATGGAGAACCACCCTTGATGGCACTCAACTTGTTATCCAGCACTATGTTATTACTGTTCAGGGAATGTTTATAATCTGCTATCTAGAACTTGAGTACAAGTATCACTTTTGACTGTTATGTACGTGGTATGTATGACATGGTGGTGTGTCATCACATCAAATTGATTGGTTGAATTGGTTGTTTTGGTTGCGTAGTTCCACAACACCCTAGCCTGGCTGTTGGAGAGTATTTCCTAGAAACCGTAGCAACTCATTAGTGCAGTCATGTATTCTACATCCTAAAACTGGGCCTTGATTCCCCTTTATCCATTGGTTAGGTTAAGCTACCTAAAAAGGAGCCCAATGGATGGGGTTGTTAGCCCAAAACAATCTTAGGTCCAAATGGTTCATCCCTTTTCTACCAAAGGTTAACCCACAATAATTTGCATCTTCCAACAATTGCTGGGAATCTTTCTATGTGGCTATGTTTCTGTGTATGGACTCTTGATCATGAGCGACCAGTGTGGTCTCCTGATAGAAATTGTACATGTCTTTTTGGTCCTTCATTTGACGTGAAGCTAAAGGTAGCTTTACATTTTGCTGCATCTCCCTGTGGATATAATTCAGTTGAGAGTAGCGGCAAACCAGAAGTTCACTGTGTCGCGAAACCAACACAGTAGACAATCCTATGCTTTTTTTTTTGGTGGAGATAGCAACGGCATTGTGAAGGAGAGGGGATCCAGAAGAACTGATGTAGCTAAACTAAGGCAGACCAGTGATCGCAACAACAACAATAATAATACTATAAAAAGAGCTCAAGGTTTTGGTTTGTCATGCATGCCTTGGAGTGAAGAGCTAGGCATATATATATGTTCAGACGCACGCAACAGGTCAAAGACATGTAGGGAGACTACTAATGTGACTTGTGTTACAACTCCGGTGATTCCTGCTGCTACAGCTTCTTTCTGGACCAAAAGACGATGCACAAGGAAAAAACAAGCTTCTGATGATCTTGGTTGTATCCTATGGTTCAACTTTAAACCAGGAGGGCAGGATTCAAATCGTCTGTGAAAGCCACTGCATAGCAAAAGTTGAAACACCCTGATGCTTGCTACTTGAAAAGCCGTTCTAAGGTTCATCTTATTCTAGCGTATCCACGCATGATGATGAGACAAAGTATGTGCCGCTGATGGGAAGATTAACAATGATCACTTGGATGAAGATATGGCACATATCCATGTAGGCAGACAGGAAGGATAATAACTGTGTGATTCTTTTCTCTACTCTTGAAGCTGCTGACACATTGCCCAAAAAATCGACACGACCACGGTACTATTGACAATCATGCAGATGGCAATAATCTGATGTTTATCAACATCATGGCATCACCTGATGCGTGAAAGATCTGTAAGATTGACATTATCTATGGATTTTATAGGGCAATGAATCCATGGAAACGGAACAGTCCATACACCCTCTTTTATCGCAAATTTAGGATTATGTAGCTCGATTTCGTGAATACAACAACCCGGCTTTTTATTCTGTTGTGCTGACTGAAGAACCGCCTACTCCTCTCACATGCTGAATGACTTAGACAACTTGAAAGTGTCTGATCAACTTTCACAGGTTATTTGTTAAATTTCTGCACTGTTTCTGATTTAGTAGGTTCATTACTTTCATTTTGTAACACATCTCATGCTTAGTGTTGTAAAAATACCCATTGGCACACTTACCTCTTTCTTCGCAACTACAAGCATGTATGCATTTAACTA
The DNA here is from genome assembly GCA_030063025.1 of Avena longiglumis. NCBI lineage: Eukaryota > Viridiplantae > Streptophyta > Magnoliopsida > Poales > Poaceae > Avena > Avena longiglumis. The sequence continues at coordinate 560,254,548 of CP125974.1, forward strand.
AGCAGCATCGTTTTTCTTATTCTTTTATCTATATTCCGGGAATTCTATTCTACACGGTACCGCCGGGGGCAATGCTAGCATACATGGAGTCCATGGAATCTATTTTCACGTATCACACGGTGAAGAGAAGCTTCATGCACACTCTGCAAGACATAATGAACATACTCTCCTTTTAGGTTTTCTTCACCTTTTTTTGGGGAAAAAGAGTATATATTAATATCACGGGATACCAAATACACCCAGCCAATGCAAAAACGCATGCCCTAGCGGCTTTACGGATGCACACGACCTAGAAAAAAAAGAATTACAAAAAAGAAAAGTCCCCTACAGAGAACTATTCAAGAAGAAAACAGTGCACAAGCGCCGTCGTTGTCCGATCAAAGATCATAGGTTTTCACCCTGTAGAAAGTCCTCGCTCGCAAAACAATGCCTTTAACAAGGCCACACAACCAGTTAAGACCAGACCTTGGATTTTCACCCTGCAAGGTAAGACTAGGAACTCCTCTTGTGTTGTCTCCCCACACAAACAGTCGCTGTTGCGAGTCATAGATCACATAGCCAGTTCATCGTCGCCACAAAGACTCAAATCACCATCGCTGCCCTCATATTTTCACTTTCCTGACATTCTCCGCATCTGACTTCACCATGGCTCGATGAATGGCACTTGGTGGGGACAAACAGCAGAGCTTCACCACGCTCCCGCTGAAACCAAACGGCCAGAAAAACAAGGCACACACAACCGAATACCTTCTGATCCAGCAATCTCTAGGCATGATGCGCCCATGGGAGTTTGCCGGCGGAGCCTTCCTAAACTCGACACTCTAGCCAGATCAACGAGGGCAAACATCAAGCACATATTCTTCTTTGCATGGGAGGAACCCTAGGACCGCCTCCATTATTCAAGCACACCAGCAAGCCCCCACGCCGTTGATCAGAACTGCGAAGGAGAAGGACATAGAGGACCAGATCGAACCCATCTCTCATCGCACCCCGCGACCTCACTTTGCGGTTCCGGCTCGCGCCCACCATGGCCAGAAGGACCATGGCCTCGCATGGATCTCCCCGTCAATCAGGGTTAGAGGGAAAATCTAGGTCTTCCAAAGGAATCCCCAATTCCAGCGCCTCCTCCACCAGATCGCCGCCACGGGGAACCACCTCCTCCACCCTGATGCAGGGACGTCTCCCAAGTCGCAGCGCATCGGCCTCTGCCGCCACCGCCCCAGAAGCTCCGGCGATCACCTCTGTCGCACCACCATCCTAGCCACCTTCAGCAGCTAGGCCCGCCGTCGCCTCTGCGGTGAGAGACGGCGACGGCGGTGGGGGGACTTTGGCGGCGAGTAGATCGCCCCCGGTGCCGCCCTGGGGTGCGACACGGGGGCCCCTAGGATTCGTCGTCCTCTGGTGTGTGTGCTAGCATTTTTCTAAAATGGAGGGAGAATTTTACTTCCTCGACCTCTGCACCAACTAAGGATGCACACAACTATTAAGCATGAGTATCAGGATTTTTAAACTTGGTTAAGCACCAATCCTGGTCCCTAGGATAAATTGCATGAGTACGAGGAGAGCTTTGTCCTCAAGTATAAATAGGAATCTTAATTCACTTTTGTGAGGATTTAAACTCAGGTGTTGGGTTTGTACATCCACTCCCCCAGCCAGTTGAGCTAGGCTCACTCTCCTTTTTAAATGGAGGGAGGATTTCACTCTCCTGACCTTTGCACCAACTAGGGATGCACATAGATATTAAGCATGAGTACAAAGATTTTTAAACTTGGTTAAACACCAAGCCTGGTCCTCAAGATAAATTGCATGAGTACCAGGAGAGCCTGATCCTCAAGTATAAATAGGAACCTTAATTCGCTTTCGTGATGATTTGAACTCAGGTGTTAGGTTTGTACATCCACTCTCCCAACCAGTTGAGCTAGGCTCTTCAAAATGGAGGGAGGATTTCACTTCCCCGACCTCTTCACCAACTAAGTATGCACACAACCATTAAGCATGAGTATCAGGATTTTTAAACTTGGTTAAGCACCAAGTATGGTCCTCAGGATTAATTGCATGAGTACGAGGATAGCCTGGTCCTAAAATATAAATATGAACCTTAATTCGCTTTTGTGAGGATTTGAACTTAGGTGTTGGGTTTGTATATCCACTTGTATGTTTTGAAAATATAAGAATTAATCCATATAATTTAATCCGAATAATAAACTGATAAAACATAGTCAAACAAACAGTACTAAAACCAATCATACAGATCAACAAAGTAGATAAAAAATTACATCTATACAAGATAAACCCATCACATCTTCACCAAACGCTAGAACTAGAAACTCTAGCAAAATTTGAAAGAGAGATATTGAGATCACATACGTTGCAGAGGCAACAACAGTAGTCGAAGTAGAGTTGTCGCCCATGTTGAGGTTGTCGAAGAGGTCAGTGACGTCCGGGAAGAAGTCGTCGTCCAGGAACTCATTGTTGGACGACGTCGTGGTTGCCAATAGTCGCACTTAAGCGCTTCCTAAAAACCTGATCGCCCCTCACCCATACAGTTGACGAGAAGCGGGGTTCTGGAGGCCTAATATCTCGATCTCCGGTGCACGCCGCAAGCCAGGATGGGGAAGACGAAGACGACGGTGCAAGGTTCTAGAAGTAGGTGCATGTGTGAATTACCGATTAGGTATAGCGTAGACGCTTATATAGTGCAGTTCAGGGAGATCGTGGGGCACAACCCATGTCCGAGTCGGTAACAACCCACGGTCCATAAAAACTGGAAATAGTTGTTTGATTAACATGTCTGTTAATGACTTCATAATTAATCCATGATTAATTTTCCCAAAAAGCAAAATAAAGCTCGGATCGTATCGCAACCCGCGGCGCACGCGCGTCATAACGAGGCAAGACGAGGCGGGCGGTGCCGGAGGAGTGCGCGAGGGCTTCTCTCCTTCTCACACCTTAGTGAGTGGTGCAACACTCTACTATATAAGGTGGTCCAACTCTCTTTCCAGTAGCAATGTGGGACTAAACTTTAGCACCACTAGCACAACCATATGCTGCCATGCACAAGTAGGTTGAAGAGAATTCAGAATTTGTATAATGGGCCAATAGCCCAAAACTCATCAAATTCTAACAATCTCCCACAAAGTCTCATTGGCACATCACATCACTTTTATTTTAGAACATTGTTTATATACCGGTACATAGTGGTTGTTGATTTTGGTGGAACGATGCGTACCTCTCGGGCCATCGGTTGTGTGTTTATATAGGCAGGGAAGAGCACCCTGCGTGGCCATACATGGAGATACGTGTACGGTCGGAGTACTACTCCGTACATCGTACACGTACAATATTACATACTCTAACATCCCCCTTAATCTAAAGCTCGGGAGAGATTTAGATTACGCTTAAACTCATCTAAACCTTTTACAGGAAGAGACTTTGTGAAGCCATCAACAATCTGATCTTTGGTGGAGATAAACTTGATATCAAGACGGTTGTTTGCAACACGTTCACGAACAAAATGATAGTCTATCTCAATGTGCTTGGTACGAGCATGAAAAACTGGATTGACTGAGAGAAAAGTGGCACCCAAATTATCACACCATAAGCAGGGCTTATCCTGAAGCTTGACACCAAGTTCTGTAAGCAGTGCTTCAACCCATATAAGTTTTGTAGTTGCATTAGCCAAAACCTTGTATTCAGCTTCAGTGCTAAAGCGAGACACAGTGGCCTGTTTGCGAGCACTTAAAGAGACCAAGTTTGGTCCTATAAAAATAGCAAAACCTCTAGTAGAATGTCTGTCTTCCAGGCAACCTGCCCAATCTGCATATGAGAAAGCACTAAGAAGTGTAGATGCCGAGGATCTAAATGTTATACCAATATGAGATGAATCTTTAACATAACGAAGAATACATTTTGCAGCTGTCCAATGAGCAGTAGTAGGATCATGAAGATATTGACAGAACTTATTAACAGAAAAAGACAGGTCTCGACAAGTAAGAGTAAGATACTGGATAGCACAAACAATGCTTATATTCTGATAGTTGTCCTCAGGGCCGAGTGGATCACCTTCATGAAGGGAGAGGGGCTTGGACGGTGATATGGTTGTGGGGGCAGCCTTGCAATCAAGCATACCAACTTTGGCAAGAATATCACATGCATATTTTTCCTGTGCAAGAAGCAAACCTCCTAATGTCCTTTTTACTTCAATACCAAGGAACTAGTGAAGATCACCCAAGTCTTTGATGGCAAAGTGGGTATTAAGATCTCTGAGCAACATTGTGATAGCATCATCTGAGGATCTAGTTACAATAATGTCATCAACATAGATCAAGACAAAAATAGTAACACCAGACTTGTCATAGGGAAATAAGGAAGTATCAGCTTTGGATGGAAGGAAACCAAATTCCTGAAGTTTAGCACTCAACCAAGAGTACCATGATTGAGAGGCTTGTTTTAATCCATAGAGAGCTTTATCAAGCCTGCAAATATGATGGGGTGCATCAGGATGTTCAAAACCAGGTGGCTGTTTCATATAAACTTCCTATTCCAGAACACCATGAAGAAACACGTTCTTGACATCTAGCTGCCAAAGAATCCAACCACGAGAAACAGGAATAAAAAGAACAATTCTGATAGTGGCAATTTTTACAATTGGACTGAAAGTATCTTCATAGCCAATGCCATACCTTTGCTTGAACCCTTTTGCAACTAACCGTGCCTTGTAGCGATCAATAGTACCATCAGCACATCGTTTGACGCGATAAACCCACTTGCAATCAGTTAAGTTTTTATTTGTACTAGAAGGAACAAGAGTCCAAGTCTTGTTAGACAAAAGTGCATCATACTCATCTTGCATAGCAGCACGCTAGTGGAGATCATTGAGTGCAGCAGGAAGATTACAAGGTTCTCCTGTAGAAGCAAGAATACCATTTCGTATAGTTCTATTGGTATATTTTTTGGGTGACCGATACCTTTTTGAAGGCATGTACGTACTCCAGGAGGCGGCGCAGGTGGTGCAGCAGTGGGTGCACCAGAGGGTGCCACAGAAGATATGTACGGTGTGGCCATAGGGGCGCGCACATGAGCACGGACAGGCGCCGTCGTGGCAGGCACTGGTTGGCGCGACCGGCTACGCGCGGACACGGCAGGTGGGGGCGACACCGCAGGAGCGCTGGCGGGTGGCGACGTGGCGCTCTCGGACTGGAGCGGAGGCGAGCATGGGCTAGCGACCGGCACGGAGAGCAAGGAGGTGACATTATCCACCTCGGGATCGCTGTCAAGACCAGGGGAATGTCCCCCAGAATCCACCTCGGAGTCCGTGTCGCTGGTGTCTTCGGTTTGAGCTTCCGAAGATGATTGTGGCGTCATGGTAGCACCATTTTGGGTGAAATTTTCACCACCAGTTGTGTTTTCCTGTGGATCATCATAGAGAGGAACAGTAACATGCACAATAGTAGGCATATGATCATCAATATTATGTGCACCCTCAAGAGGAGTTTGTGTAGGAAGGAGTAAAATTTGTTGTTTGAGGAAAGCACCGGCGTTAGGATGTAAGGCTTGGAAGGGAAAAACATTTTCATCAAATACAACGTCACGAGAGATGTAAACACGTCCTGTAGACACATCAAGACACTTGACTCCTTTATGCATGGGACTATATCCAAGAAACACACACCGTTTAGAACGAAAAGCAAGCTTACGTGTGTTGTAGGGGCGAATATTGGGCCAACAAGTACAACCAAAAATGCGAAGCGCATCATAATTAGGTGTAACATGGAGGAGACGCTCAGCAGGAGACTCAAGATTAATGACCTTGCTAGGAAGCAAACTAATGAGAAAGGTGGCAGTGAGGAAGGCTTCATCCCAATAATTAAGAGTGCATGGATGCATTAGCAAGCAAGACAAGACCAACTTCAACTATATGGCAGTGTTTTCTTTCAGCGGAACCATTTTGTTGATGAGCATGTGGACATGAGACTTGATGTGTAATACCAGCTCTTTGGAAGAAGGAGTTGAGTTTCTCATACTCACCCCCAATCAGTTTGCATAGTAACAATTTTCCTATCAAACTTGCGCTCAACATATTGCTGGTAATTAAGAAAAGCTTGATAAACATCAGAACGCTTTTTGAGCAAATATATCCAAGTGAATTTACTGAAATCATCGATAAAGCTTACATAGTATGTATGTTTCCCAACAGAAAGAGGTTCAGGCCCCCAAACATTAGAAAAAACTTGTTCCAAAGGAACAGTGGATCTACTGGTGGAGATGGGATATGGAAATTGATGGCTCTTAGCTAACTGGCAAGATTCACATACATAAGGAGTAGTTTCTGGAGTGTAAGCTATTTTATTTCTTCTAAGAACTTGCTGAACGACAAATGAAGATGGATGTCCTAGGCGACGATGCCACGTGGATGAAGACGACTTTATTGTGATGAATGCATGCTTGGAGGACTCATAGGTGGTGGGAATCAAAGGATAGAGACCTCCATAGCAAGGGCCTCTAAACATGATTCGTCATGTTGCTTGGTCCTTAATCAAGAAAAAGAAAGGATGAAACTCAATGTAGACATGATTATCAAGTGTAAATTAATGAACAAATAACAAATTTTTGGAAGCACTAGGGACATGTAACATGGATTTGAGATTAAAGGAGTTATGAGGGGTGCACAAAATTGAGTGACCAATATGACTAATGTGCATACCTGTTCCTTCAGCTGTGCGGACACGATTCTGACCATGGTAGGTGTCATGAGTGGAGAGCTTGTTTAGATCCCCGGTGACGTGGTTGGTGGCGCCAGTGTCGTAGTACCAGTTGGTGTCAATGCCATGAGAGGCAAAATTGGCACCTTTGTTGCCAGAGTCTCGATTGTTGCCACAGTCTCCATTGTTGCCACGATCATCACCGTAGCGCCACCAACAATCACGAGCAGGGTGCCCGTGGATGTTGCATATATGATAGGTGGTGTCGACGTAGGGAGTGGGCTGGCGGTCACGACGGCGACCACCATCATCCTGGCGACGCCGATCGTCGCCGTAGCGGCATGGACGATCATCACGACCACGGTAGTGCTGGCGGCCACGGTCATCGTAGTGTCCGCGGTAGTCGCGGTTCTCCTGGGGGCGATAGTCGTCATAGTGGGGCCGCTCATCTGACGGGGACGGCGATCGTCGTAGCATGGCTGCTCGTCCTGGCGGGGACGGTGGTCCTCCTGGCAAGGGCGAGGGTCGTCCTGGCATGGGCGCGCGTCCCGCTGAGCCACGTTGGCGGAGGAAGTGAAGCCGGGGTCGTCGCTCTTGTGGAGGTGGTCGTACGCCTGAACCTGACCAAGAAGATCATCAAGGGTTGTACCTGGGTTTTCCTCAACGGCAGTGCGAAGGGTGTTGTAGTGGTTGCCGAGGCCGTGGAGAACACAATGAACCAGATCGTCATCATCGAGCGGTTTTCCAGCAGCAGCAAGCTTGGAGGCGATGCACTTCATCTTTGCAAAGTACTTGTTAGCGGAGATATCGTTCTTGCGAGTGTCGGTGAGGGCGGAGCGGAGCTGCTGGATGCGCGTCTTGGACTGGGCCGAGACATGGGCGTTGAGAGCCGCCAAGACCCCGACCGGGGTTTCATGGCCGAGTACGTGTGCAAGCACGTCCGGCGAGAGGGTGTTGAGGAGCCATCGCAGAACCTGCTAGTCGCGGGAGATCTATGCCTCGTACTCCGGGTTGGGTATGGTGATCTTCTTCTTGTTGACGTCCTTGGTGTCGAGGAATTCCTGGGGCACCTCGTCCTTCCCTTCGACAAGATCGAGAATGTGAGCACCGCACTGTGTGGGGAACACAAGAGCCTTCCAAACAAGCGCGTTTTCACACGTCAAGAGTTGCGACGGGGGCGAGCCGAGAGCAGTGGCTAGGGCAGTGGTCGATATGGATGTGGAGGAGGCCATGGGATTGGGTTTTAGGGCTTGATCGTGGGTGTATATGGTTTGTTGGGTTTTGAAGGCGGCGGCGGCTGCACAGAATAGCGGCGGCGACGATGGTTTTTGGCTTGGCAGCGGCGACGACGATGGTTTTTGGCTTGGCAGCGGCGGCAGAAAATCGATCTGCGGCGGCGGCTGGGTCATGGTTTCTTGGCTTGATTTGTTTTGGGTCATAGGTGGCGGCGGCAGGAGTGATCTGCGGCTGCGTAGGTGTATTGATTTGCATGGGCGGTGACGGTAGATGCAGCGGCGACAGCACGAGGCAGCAGTAGGGCTACGGCGGTGACGATTTTAGGCTTAGGGTTTTCTGGCAGCTAGAGGGAAGAGGCCCGCTCTGATACCATGTTGATTTTGGTGAAACAATGCTACCATCTCGGGCCATCGGTTGCATGTTTATATAGGCAGGGAAGAGCCCCCCACATGGCCATACATGAAGGTACGTGTATGGTCGGAGTACTACTCCGTACACCATACACATACAATATTACATACTCTAACAGTGGAGACTATTAAGTTGAACTTCCATGTTAAACTTCATGTTACGCTAGCTAGCAACTTAAATAGTGGACTATGCCTTGAACTACAAGTTTTCTAGACACTAGTTTCACACAAAATCTAGACCGGTATAGGGTTGCCGCAGGGCTTCCCCGCGGTTTGGAGCTTATGCGTCATACTCTAGGGTCTTTCATGAGTTTATTAAAGAGCACCCAACTCTCACGGACTGTGACGTTTAACGGTCGGACTTATATAGGTGTGATCCTCAAGAGATGTTCTGCAGGATATCTCTGCTTATAAAAGCCACTTGGAACACATTAAGATAAATATCAACCTGCCATGCAGATTAAGAGAGTATTGCATATTTATGAAGATATAAATATAATATGGGGATACTCTTCTCTCAGCTGACCAACAACTTGTCTCCCAACTCTAATTCACGGGATCTCCGATCACATAGAGTAGGTTACCACTGCGATCAACTCATAGTGTGGGTCTCAAACCCATCTCCCTTGATGCACTATCTATCAAATTACATGATAAACACTTTGTGAAGGGATCTGCCGGGTTTTTAGATGTTTGGATATAATTCAACGCAATAAATCTGGAGTTTCTCAGTTTTTTGTCAGATTTCCATCTCCTCTTCATATTCCTTGATGACTTAATATTATCCTTAGAACTGTTTACTTTGATGATCACAATTTGATTATCATAGTTCATCGGGATGGCAATTATTGGTTTTTCAACCACATGTAAGTCCATCAAGAGCTCACGAAGTCACTCTACTTCAACATCGGCTGTGTCTAATACTATGAGTTCTGCTTCCATTGTTGACCTCATTAAGATGGCCTGCTTGCAAGACTTACAGGAAACAACGCCACCACCAAGTGTAAACAAATAACCACTCGTGGCCTTAATCTCATCAGCATCATATATCCAGTTTGAATCACTATAACCCTCAAGTACCCGTGGATACCCAATATAGTGAATACCATATCTCGTGGTGCCTTTTAAATAGAGCAAAACTCTTTCAAGAGCATGCCAATGATCATTTCCAGGATTTGACACGAATCGACTCAGTTTTCTTACAACAAAGGAGAGGTCAGGCCTAGTAGCGCTAGCTAAATACATGAGCGAGCCAATGATTTGAGGATATCTCAATTGATCTTTAGCTATCCTTCGATTCTTTCGAAGTAGCACAATTGGATCATAAGGCGTTGGAGAAGATTTGCAGTCTCTATACCTGAAGGGACTCAATATATTTTCCACATAGTGATACTGAAGTAGTGTAATCCCACCATTGTCATCCTTTAATAGCTTGATGTTTACGATTACATCAGCCACTCCCAAGTCCTTAATCTTAAAGCAGAGAGACATGAACTCTTTGACCTCCTCGATAGCATCGAGGTTGGTCCCGAATATCAATGTGTCATCGACATAGAGACACATAATAACTCCCTCGCCCCCACCATGGCGATAGTACACACATTTGCCAGCTTCATTTACAACAAATTCTTTAGCAGTTAAAGTTATTTCAAACTTCTCGTGACACTACTTAGGAGCTTGATTAAGACCATACAAAGATTTCACTAAATTACATACCTTTCCTTCTTGACCATCTACTACAAATCCGTTAGGCCGCTCCATATAAATTTCCTCATCTAGCTCTCCATTTAGAAAAGTTGTCTTCACGTCTATTTGATGAACGAGAAGACGATGTGAGGCATCCAAGGATAGTAGTACTCAAATAGTGGTCAATATGGCTACATGTGAGTAGGTATAGAAGAAGTCTTCACCTTCTTTTTGGGTATAACCCTTGGCCACAAGACGTGCCTTGTATTGTTCAATACTACCATCAGGTCTAAGCTTTTTATTGAACACCCACTTACATCCTACAGGTTTGCACCCGTAAGGACGATCAGTAACTTCCCAAGTACCATTAGCTAAGATGGAGTCCATCTCGCTTCGGACATCTTCCTTCTAGTAGTCAGCATCTTGAGATGCATAGGCTTCTGAAATAGAAGTGGGAGTATCATCCACAAGGTACACAATGAAGTCATCACCAAATGACTTTGCAGTCCTTTGTCTCTTGATCCTTTTGGGAGCTTCATTGTCGTCCTCCACAAGATCATCAAAGTGTTCTATCGCCATAGTGGGTTCAGTAATTATAGAAAATTCCTGACTGGATGAGCTAGTCATCTCCTGATTTAATGAGCTATACATACCTTTCATAGAAAAGATATCCTCAAAGAAAATCGCATCATTCGACTCCATAATTGTACCAACATGCATGTCGGATACCTCAGATTTTACTGTCAAAATCTATAGCTAATGCTATGAAAAGCATATCCCAGAAAAACACAATCCACGGTTGTTGGTCCAATTTTTCGCTTCTTGGGTATTAGAATATTGACTTTCGCCAAACAACCCCATGTTCGTGAGTACGAGAGTTTAAGTATTTTATTCTCCCATTCCTCAAATGGAGTCATGGTTTTAACCTTTATGGGAACACAATTTAGGGCATGACACGCAATCATTAGCGCCTCCCCCCACCATTCCTTGGAAAGGCCCAATGTATCTAACATGGCATTAAACAAATCAGTTAGAGTGCGGTTCTTTCTTTCGGTCACACCATTTGACTGAGATGAGTAGGGATGCGTCCTCTCATGTATAATACCATGTTCCATACAGAATACATCAAATTCGTTTAAAAAGTACTCTCCACCATGATCCGACCTTAGCCGCTTGATTTTAAGGTCAAGTTGGTTTTCTATTTTAACTTTATAGATTTTGAAGTATTTCAAAGCTTCATCTTTAGATTTCAGATGATAAACATAACAATATATAGTGGAGTCATCAATCAACGTCATAAAGTATCTTTTCCACCTTTTGTCAACACACCATTCATCTCACGAAGATGTGAATACATAAGTTCTAGTGATGCTAAGTTTCTCGGTTCCGTAGCCGTATGAGACTTGTGGGGATGCTTTGCTTGCACACTAACTTGGCACTTAGAACCTTTGACATTGGTAAATTTTGGAATTAAACTCATATTGGCTAGCCGCGTTATGCAACCAAAGTTAATATGACAGAGTCATGAATGCCAAATTGGACTTATTATCATTGCAAACATGATTAATAACTTCAGTACATGAGTCTGACAAAGATAAGGGGAATAGACCTTCGCACTGATAACCCTTTTCAACAAATTGTACATACTTAGAAATTACAAATTTATTGGACTCAAAAACCAACTTAAAACCATCTCGACATAAAAGAGATCCACTAACGAGATTCTTATTGATGGAGGGAACGTGCTGCACATTCTTCAGCTATATGATCTTTTCCGAAGTAAACTTCAGATTTACAATACTAACACCATGAACATAATCACGTGAGCCGTTTCCCATCAGCACAAAAGAAGTCCTTGAGACCTGATAAGAAAAAACATAGAAATATCAGAACATACATGTGTATTAGCACCCGTATCTATCCACCATTCGGGAGAATAAAATACTTAAAGGATAGTAGGTAAAATACCGTACCCAGCATCATTCATCTCAGTATCACTAATAACAACCTTAGCAATATTGCAGCCGTTCCTATGTTGACGCTTGTTGTGGCGCCCCGCAAAACCACTACTAGAAAATCGCGTTGTTTTTGTGCATTGCATCATCATGACATCAGCATGCATCTGTTTGATTAAAACTATTTTGCTAAAAGACCTACTTTGTTTTCTATATTAATATCCTCCCCTCTTTGTTCAAACCAAAACCGTCGGTCCAGCTGGATCTTTTATTTGTCTAAAAACTATTTACAAAAGTTTATTTTAAATTAAATAAAAACTTATATTATTTTTAGGGGGCAGCCGTACCGGGCCGATCCGACCCAGTCGGCCACCCCCAGTACAAAATCGGACCACCTAAATCTTTCTACCCAGACCTAATCTACCCAAACCCACTCCACCTCACCCCGGCCAATCTCAAACCGCCACCTCCCCTCTTTCCCAACTCCCTCCACTCCTAGCCTGCCACCTCAACCACCCCCACTCCCTCACCTTGTCACACGCACACCAGCTCTTCCCCCTAGCCACCATCCTGACCCCACCGAGACCCACCTGCCCCCTGACCTGATCCGCACACCACACCTTCCCCAGGCCCCACCCCCACCGACAACCACCTCGCCCCAGACCCCGCTCCTGTACCGGCCCCACCCCACAGACCCCTGCCCGATCCCCACCTGGAGCGCCCTCCCAAACCGCCCTGGCCCACCCCGTCTCCCCTCTTCCTCCCTCTCCCCATCGCCTTCCTCTGCCGCCTCCTTCCTCATTGACGCGGCCCCCTCACGCCATCAGGCCTTGCACGCCCCTCCTCCATCCGCTCTCCCGCCGATGGAGGCCGTCGTCGTCCTTCATCCCCACCTGCGCGGCCCCCTCATCTCGATCCCCCGCGCCCCACATCCGCCTCGCCAGCGAGCCCCGCCGGCCGACCTCCTCTCCATCCGGCCGCCCTCCTCCACCTCGCGGCTCCGGCCTCCCCCGCCTTGGACGCTTGTCTCCCCAGCTCCCCTCCATCTGCTGCAGAGCATCGCCGCGGGCGCCCCTAATCCCGTCGAGCCCCACGCCGCCTCTGCCCCTCCATGCTTCGCCGCCGCCCCTGTGTCGCCTCTTCCTCGTCGCCCTGCACGCTGACATCGCCCCGACGCCTCGCCCACGCCTCTGTCCCCGAGCAAGCTCCTGAGCCCTCCAGCGCTGCCGCCTCCGCAACCTCTTCCTGCAGCGGCCTTGTCGTCCCGCGTGCGTTGCCATCTCCGCGTCCCGCCGTCCTCGTCCCGCGGCCCCGCCTCTCCTCGACCGGAGTCGGCCGCGTTCGGTTGCTGCGAGGGCCAGTACATGTATCCCTGCTCAAACCTCCTGCAGACTACCTTGCTGCCTGTATGCATGTATGTCTATGTGCTTGCGCGTGTTCTCCATCGTGTACGGGTGCTGATGCAAATACAAGACCGACCCGTAACAAGTTCTTTGATCCCGTCGCCAAGATCTCCTTCATAGATGCGGATCCGATGCACCGTTCACGGAGTCCGAAGACCGATACCGCCGAACCCGAGCGCCAAGGTCGCCTTCCCGGACCCCTGAAGACCGATCCGAAGCGCCAGGACCCGAACCTGAAGAACGCCAAGATCGCCGACGCAGAACGCCAAGTTCTTCACCCCGAACGCCAAGACCGACCCGATACGAGGACACAACAAGATCTTCGCGACGACAAGATCGACACCGACCAGGGCGAGTCCGATGCGCCCCGACGCCACACCAAGTCCTCCTTCCCGGAAGGCCAAGATCTACCTCCGTTATCCGAGAACAATCCCGCCGAGACCGAACCCCAGATCCGGACCCTGAGACCGAACCCCAAACCCCCCCCGGAACCAAGGTCGCCGAACCCTAATGTGTGACCCTGATCCGAGCCCCTATTTTATAAATTGTCAACTATATAAATTGTTGCATATTTAAATTGCCATGCTTGCATACATACTGTCATGTGGTTTGGGGGCATTATGCCGATTCACCTAAATTAAATATGGGGCCCATATGCGGGCAAATCTAGTCTCATATTGGCCTCATTTAAATTTGTGTAGCGAACCGGTAACTTAACTTGTCCTGTTATTACAACATTTAATTTGCGGGGTAGATAAATAACTTGAACCGTTTAATTAAATGTCGAGACCCCGGTTCCACTTAATATGACCTAATTGCATCGCACCTTGCCATGTCATACATCATAATGCATCATGCCCGATCTTTTGCCGTAGTATTAAATATTGCATCCGGTGTTATTCTAGTGTTTTGCTTCTTCGCGGATAAGGCCGTTGAGTTGATGCGAGTACCGACCCTATCTTCGGGTGAACCTTCGGCAATGTTTTCAGGCGAGCATCTCCCCCTTTCTACCTATCTTACTTTTATAGTATTTATTCCCTCCTGTTGTTCTATTGCTATCTGTGTTACGATGCTCTAGTTTTCGTACCCGTGATATCCCTTGCAGCCTTATATTGCCTTGGATACATCCTATTACCTGTTGTTTGGTAGATAGTTGGCCTTGCGCGTCGTAGTTGCTTGCTCAAGTGTTGTTGCGTGTCGTCAAGTACCACAGTTGTTGGAGTATTGCCGCAAGTTTAATGTTGGAGATGATCATGGCTTTAATTATCGTTTAATTCAATTATCGTTTAATAACTAAAATTGAAGTAGGTAAATGCAGAGGCACAGGTGGGCAATAGATGTTATTTGGTTGTTAACCGTCCACTTGTGTCCCGTAGGACCCCGAGTACTTGATACCTGTTCCTTGAATATTCGCGCTATCCACATCCGGGAGGATTATGGGACCCCCCTGAGCCAGAGCTTGATTCATTCTTATTTCTTGGGGCCACAAACTAGTTTGAGGTTTTATTTACTATCCTGTACTTATGCCATGCTTTACTGCTTTATTTACGATTGTGCGAGGAGCACCTGTACTGTTTAGGATCGGGACACGTTTTCGCGGTATCGACAAGCCCAGTCACACTTTCGGGTTCCCAGTCGTTTACAGCCGTCCACCCAAACCTTGAGTCCGTCTCGGAGTCAGCTAACTTCGTTGCGGGTATACTTAATGGGGTGGCCCCCTGAAATATTTCTGAATCTTGTGATTGCTTTGTCGTGAAAGCCTCGTTGGGTTTTGATTTGGTTTTTCCGAGGTTGATCGAGTGTGTGTTGCTATTTGTGCACCCCTGCAGGGTAAAACTTTCTGAAAGCCGTGTCCGCGGTTATGGACGACTTGGAGCACAGTATCTCGATCATAGACAACTATAACTAAAGTAGTGCTATAAATTTGACTTTATAATGACTAGTAATCAGCTTCACTATAATGGAATGACTAAATAAAATTGCCAACAATTGCTTATTTGGGTTGTCTCTTGCTACCATTGTACCTGACTAGTAAGTATTGCAACTATAACGGAATGGCTAAATAAAAGTACCAACAACTGCTGGGTTTTGGGGATCTCTCATGCTAATTGTATTTGACTAGTAAGTGTCGCAACTACAACGGAATGGTTAACTAAAATTGCCCACTGCTTATTATATCAGGATGATTATCTATACCTGACTAGTAATTGCTGCAACGATAACTGTATAAATAAAACTGCCAACTGTGTGAGTTCCTCGGTTGACTTCCTCGTTTGGTCTCGAGGGGGAAATACCAGGATGGGTATGTTTGGTGGTAATATCAGGTTGGTTCCGAATAGGTCTTTCTTACCCCTCTCTGATAGCCGCTAGTTGTATCGAGTCTCTTTAGGTTGTTTAGTGCATGTTGCGCTGCCGCTTCAGTCCACCATACCTATGTAGGCGAGGACCGCCGAATTCTAGTCTCGCCGTGTACTGGCCTCAGTACTGACGCTCCTCTTTTTCCTTTTCCCTTTGTCGGCACCCTTTTTGTTTAAGCAGGTTTTGAGATCGACGTCGTTAGCAGGGTTACCCTTCCGGCTTGGCCTGGGCAGGGTTATGGACGCCATTGGTTATTCTTCAGGGCTCTTAGCCCCATTTGCATCTTGTCCGTAGCTGGATGCTCTATTGTTTTCAAGGTGATTTGGATCTTTGTTCTGTATATCTGTATTCTTGACTCATGGAGTCGTGTTGTATATATATCTGTTCTGTGGGTCCCATCGAGGACTGTTGTGTAATGTTATTACTTCGTTTTCCACCCGCACGCAAGTGCCTGGTGGGCACCTTTGAATCGTTTCTATGCGGGTTTGGCGGGAAGCGCTGAAACTTGCATAGGGCCGATTCTGAGGGTGTTACACTTGTCAAAGCGATTAGGACAATGATAAGGATCGCCACATACGTGGCAAGAGACATTCTTCTTATCATTTTTTCTTGAAGTATGTTGAGTCTGTGGCCTTATTCTTGCCATCAAACTTCCTTTGCCTTCAGATTCATTCTTATTTTTGAACTTGTGGGATTGGAAGTTTTTCCTCTGCACCAAATTGGCACTAGAACCTCCCGCAAATCCTCGAGCAATTTTGTCCTTTGCTCTCGCCTTCTCTTCCACATGAAGAGACCCAATGAGATCTGTAACGGAAAACTCCTGTCTCTTATGTTTTAGAGAAGTAGCAAATTTCATCCACAAGGGATGAAGCTTGGCAATAATGCCCCCGACCACAAACTTATCCGGTAAGGTTTACTTTAACTGCTCAAGTTCTTTGGCAAGTGATTGTATCTCATGAGCTTGCTCAACGACGGAGCTCTCATCAACCATCTTGTAGTCATAGAATTACTCCATGACATATAACTCAGTGCCAGCATCCGAGACCCCGAACTTGGCCTCGAGTGCATCCCACTCGTCCTTTCCATTATCAAATGACATGTACGGGTCAGCAATGTTGTTCACAAGAACATTGAAAATATCTGCCATAAACATGGTATCGTCTTTCTTAAAGGCCGCTTCCCGCTCAGCAGAAAGATCTCCTTAAGGCTTGCCAAGAGTGGCACTATGGCAGTTTAGTTTTTCAAACTAGAGAACTGCTCTTGTGCGCCATATCCTATAGTGCATTACATCAAAAGGAGGCGGCCTAGTAGCCGCACTGTACCAGTGGGATTCAGTTGCCTATAATCAGGTTTTGGGATTTTTGAAAATATAAGCAATAAGCCGTATGATTTAATCCAAATAGTAAACTTATAAAGCATGATCAAACAAACATCACTTAAACCAATCATGCAGATCAACAAAGTAGATGCACATATTACATCTATACAAGATAAACCTATCACATTTACACCAAACGCTAGAACTACGAACTCTAACAAAATATGAAAGAGAGAGATTGAGATCACATAAGTTGCAGAGGCGGCACCAGTAGCCGCAGCAGAGTTGCCTCCCATGTTGAGGTTACCGAAGAGGTCGGTGACATCCGGGAAGAAGTCTTCGTTCGGGAGCTCGTCGTTGGACGACGTCGTGGTTTCCAGTAGTCACGCTTGAGCGCTCCCCAAAAACTTGATCACCCCTTACCCGTACAAGTTCACGAGAGGCGGGGTTACAGAGGCCTACTGTCTCGATCTGCGGTGCACGCCGCAAGCCGAGATGGGGAAGACGAAGACGGCGACGCAAGGTTCTGGAAATAGGTGCGTGTGTAAATTACCTATTAGGTTTAGAGCAGACGATTATATAGTGCAGGTCAGGGAGATCGTGGAGCATAGCCCACGTCCGAGCCGGTAACAACCCATGATCCATAAAAACTGGAAACGGTTGTTTGATTAACGGACTTGTTAATGACTCATAATTAATCCATGATTAATTTTCCCAAACATCAAAATAAATCTTGGCTTGTCTCGCAACCAGCGGCGCGCGCGCGTCGTGGCGAGGCGAGGCAGGCGGCGTCAGAGGAGGAGTGCGCTAGGGCTTCTCTCCTTCTCACACCTTAGTGAGTGGTGCAACACTGTACTATATAAGATGGCCCAACTCCCCTTTCACTAGCAATATGGAACTAAAATTTAGCACCACTAGCACAGTCATATGCTGCCATGCACAAGTAGGTCAAAGAGAATTTCAGAATTTTTTTAATGGGCCAACGGCTCAAAACTCACCAAATTCGAATAGTATGTTTGTTTATTTCAATGTATAGCCACATACATGGACAAACAATATATGTGGAGACATAATGGACATAATTTGCTTCTCCCGTCTTGTTTTCCCCTTATTGTACTACTATATTGAACAATGCCATCAACAGAAAAATATATTTTGGAAATTCACAAACCAAGGCTTCAATTCCTTGGCCCAAATTGCTGTCCATGGAGGTCTTCAATAGTTTCCAAGACTATGGAAAAAGCTGTGAATATATTTAAGAGTTAACAATTGCAGAAAATTGGTATCACTAAATTCAAGTATGATTAAGAGGCATCCGTTGGTGACTCTTCTGCACGTAATAATTATCAGTTCCTCATTATTATCATATTTGTATATATGTCTTGTACTTACTAATGCTTTTAGCCTGCTTCAGGGGTAACCCAGTGGTGATTGTGTCATGGGATGGGTTCACTAAACCCTCAACGTTTGATCTCAACTACATTGACATTTGGATTCACATACATGACCTCCCAATCTGATATGCCCCTATGCTGAAATCGCTGGCTTCTAAAGTGGGGATCTTCCTGACAGATGAAGGCGCTTCAAATGATTTTGAGGTAACTTTTATCGTTAAAAAGTGAAGTTGGACGTTAGGAAACCTCAAAAACTGTAGTATCGCTGATAAGGGCTAATAAGAGAGAACTTTTCTTGGTGAAGTATGAAAAGCTCCCAAATTGGTGTCAAGTGTGTGGCCATATAGGTCATGAATATAAGGATCATGAGGACGGTCTTCACTCTCCGCAAGCCTTAATCTTCAAGAATTTGCGGGTTGGCTGGTCAGTTCATTTTGGTGGACGTCCTACTCGTGGTAGGGGAAGTGGTTGTGGTAGAGATGGATTTTTTAGCAGGGGTGGTGGTGAGGAAGATGTCCCCATGTTGGGAAAATATGATTTGGGCACTGGACCGAATATGGATGATCTTGAAATGGATGATGTGGAAAGAAGCAAAAAGAGAGGTGCTGTCACGGGATAGACCACTTCGGCGTTGGTATCGCCTGGCATGGTTGCTTCTGTGACTGAAACTTTGGTTGAGAATTCAGAAAATAATATGAGCCCGCCACCAAAACGGGACCCAAAACAAACAAGGACGGGTGAAGATTTGAAAGATAACTCTGGCAACACAAAAATGATATCGGAGGCTCTCAAGAAGGGGGCTTTCCAGGAGCAATGGAAATTCTAGCTTATAATAGTCGTGGCCTTCAGGGGGCCACGGCTATCTGGGCTCTGCTAAATTTATTTAAGCGGAGCTGTCCAGACATTTTGTTTCTAACAGAAACTCATCTGGAGGAGTGGCCGGTAGAGTGCTTAAGAAGGAAACTGAATATGGATTATAAGGAGGTTGTTTGTAGTGATGGCAGAAGTGGGGGTCTGCTACTCTTATGGAAGAGAGAAGTACAAGTGTCGATACGGCAAAAATCGATGAACTTTATTGATGCTAAGATTGGTATTGGCATTGAAAATGTCTGGCGTTTTACGGTTTTTTAGGGTGAACCAAGATGGCAGGACAAACACTTATCTTGGCAATATCTTCGTGATCTGAATGTCACATTAAACATGTCATGGCTAGTAATGGTGACCTAAACGAGATTTTGTATCCTTTTGAAAAAAGTGGAAACCCTAGGCCGCCTCATTTTATGCAAGCTTTCCGGGATGCTCTCATTGACCGCAACCTTGCTGATTTCGGGTTCACAGGACATAAATTTACTTGGCATAGAGGGAGAATCAAAGAGAGGCTCGATCGAGCTTTAACTAATGATAGTTGGAATACAAGGTTTGGGGATGCTACGCTACAGAACATGAATATAGCCGCTTTGATCACCGGCCCACTCTCATGGAATTCTACATTGAAAATGCCCACCCAATACCAGAGTCCTAATGTGCTACGCTTCGAGGACAAGTGGCTAATGCTCTGTTTGGATGCATAGAATTGAGGCTTGGAATTGAAATGAGTGGGAATTCCAAATCCAACCTAAAAAGGAAATGACTTCTATTTCGAATTCTGTTGTTTGTGTGCGCTTGAAATTTTCTGTTGGAATCAGCGGGTGGTACCCAATTCCAATTCCAGTTTGGATGTAGAAACCATGAAATTGAATGTTTTATTGAGCATGAACAATATATTGTACATGTATGAAAAATAGCATGTATATATTGGAATAATATATATTATTTTTCACACCTTCACCGCAGTTCCTGCTTTAATACTCTGCCTGACCATAATAAGTCTAGATGGGTGGAAGTAATAAAAATGTATAAAGATGTGCACATCACAATACAAGAGAAAGCTCAATGGTCCAGAAATTGTTGGAGAAATAGCTCTCTCCGGCGCCTCTCGTCATCTTGTAGATAGCATACAAGAGAAAACTATTGATTCATCGGACATCTCTATGTCAAACGAGGTGAATTAGTTAGTTTTAGCAAGCTCAATGGTCCTGAAATTGTTGGAGAAATAGCTCTCTCTGGCGCCTCTCGTCATCTTGTAGATAGCATACAAGAGAAAGCTATTGATTCATCGGACATCTCTATGTCAAACGAGGTGAATTAGTTACTTTCAGCGAGCGATGAAAATAAAAATGGAAGTTTTCATAAACAAAAGGACAATTGCCAAGAACATAAATTTTTACGTGCCCTGTCTCCCATAGAGGTGTATCCGAGTGAACCAACTGCACTCAGTGACCTGATGCGCCCATCCAGAATCAAACTCCTCCAACTCCGGCAGACTGCGCTCGAGCCGATGCCTCGCTGCGCCCCAATCGAGATAAGTACATGCCAAATATTTCATCCCCTCCACCCTACATGATCTGCTCCAGAATCTCGTCAGGAGAAAGATACGATGGGGACAATCCATTCACTTCAACGTACAGGAGTGGATTGGGGAGGGCCCTAGGGAGAGGTTGCAGTTGTGCTCCCGCCGTCGTACTACTCCTGCCGCCCCGTCGATCTAGTGTATGAGGCGGGCTCATATGAGGGGACGGACATGTGCCTGATGGGATGGACTCAGAGGAGTAAGGGGATAGGTAGAGGATGGCGGGGAAGGGGGAGATAGGAGGGCAGGAAGAAGCTCGCCGTTGTAGCGACCGCCGGTTCCTCTAGGACTCCAGGTCTCTCGTTGTCTCCCTCACCGTCACGAGCTCCCGAGCGAGCGGCCCTATTCTGTTCTTAGACGAAGCGGTACGCGCGGGCGGTTGCGTTTCCAGGGAGATTCCGAGGGGGCGACCTCCGTATCGAGGGAGCGTCGTTTCGCACGCAAGGATGCGGGGCGCGGAATTGGCCACCGTTCTCACTTTTCAGACCCAAATTTTACACGCACCCAAACAGTCGAATTGGTGGATCGAATTCCAATTCTCTAATTCTAAGCTCAATTACATACATCCAAACACAGTGTAATGGATGAACAGCTGATGAAGCCATATTTTGTTGAAGAGGTAAAGAAAGCCCTCTTCTCAATTGATGACATGAAGGGCCCCGGGGATGATGGTTTACATGCTTTTTTTTTCCAAAAAATGCTGGAATATTTTGGGTGAAGCGATTACAACTAAAGTTCTTGAGGTGATCAATAATAAAAATGTGCCCCCGGGTTGGAATGACACAGTTATTATTCTTATTCCTAAGGTTGAAGCCCCGAAGCTCATTACCCAATATAGACCAATCATCCTCTACAACGTTTTGTACAAGGTAATTTCTAAGATGATTGCTTTAAGGCTTAAACATGTTCTCGATAATGTGATATCGCATGTCCAAAGTGCTTTTGTTCAGTTCTGTAAACGTAAACAGCACCGGAATCAATTCACGGGCGGTAATGGTAAAGGAATGGAAAATTTCCAAATTTGTTTGGTTCATACTCGGGTAACGGAAAAAGGATAGGATACAGCACAATCTTTTCTTCCTCCACCATATCTTCAGTTCATGAACACATAAAATCCCAAGAAAAAAACCTGATCTAAAAAAAGATCCGGAGAGAGGGGCTCCAAAACAGCCAGAGAGATGAGGTGAAGGGGTCAAGAGAAGTAGCAGGACGTAGATCAAGTTTGGGGATCCATGGACGCAGCTTCTCCTCCTGCTGCTGCCGGTCCACCAGTGCCCTCACGTGCCGCCTCTGCTGGAGATCGAGGGAGGGGTCGCGGCCTGCATCGTTCCCGGCGGCAGCCCCGACGCCAGCGGCGGGACTTGGTGGAGTACTCGCTGGAGACAGGACTTGGTGGAGGACTCGCTGGAGGCAGGACTCAGGAACGGATCTGTTAACGGAGGGGTCTGAGCGGTATCACTTTTGTAAAGAGGTGGGACTTGTTTACAGGGAATTTGATTACGGGAAGTCGAACCAAACATGTTTTAAAGGTATCTGCTGCCTCCGGAATTAAGTTACGTTACAAAATGGTTAACCAAACACGTCCTGATCACCGACAGAAAGCCTTCACACAATAAAGAATAAGAAAAAAAAGGTAAATGGGGATATTGTGCAGTTAAGTTGGACATGCATAAAGTGTATGACCGAGTGGAGTGGAATTTTCTGGAGAATATGATGATTCAGCTAGCTTTTGTTGATGAGATATATTAGATCGGTGTCTTATAAGATCAGATTCAATAATCAAGAAACTGAGTCTTTTATACCAGTAGGGGTGATGAGGTTTCAATTCGTCAATGCCCATTGTTATGGACTTGGGTTTCGAAGAAGGAGGGGACGCTAGTGATTGTGAAA
Organism: Avena longiglumis; assembly: GCA_030063025.1. Lineage (NCBI taxonomy): Eukaryota > Viridiplantae > Streptophyta > Magnoliopsida > Poales > Poaceae > Avena > Avena longiglumis. The sequence goes on from CP125974.1 coordinate 560,277,348, forward strand.
CGGCTAACAGACAAGCATTGCAAGGACACGATGATTACCCAGGTTCAGGACCCCGGAGGGAAATCCTACTCCTGCTTGTCTGCTTTATGTTAATAGCGATGCCGAAGGTTACAGGGCTGCGCAGATTGGATCTGGCAAGATGTGTGCTAGGTTATGAGGTAGTCCTCCTCGCCGTACCCTCCTGGCCTTTATATAGATAGGCCAGGTCTCGGGGATAGGCTGAGTTGGTTACAAGTTTAGGATTTTCCCTTCAAGTTTCTATCCGAAGAAGACATGTCCACCAAGGAGTCGAATCCTTCCTAGTCATGGGCCACCCAAAATTCTCCTAGTCTGATAGATTGAGGTACACCTTCTTCATGGGCTTCTACCGGGCCGAACTAGGTAGACTAACATCAGGCACCCGTAGGGCATACCCATGTCAGTAGCCCCCAAGTGTTCAGTCGAATCACAGATTCTACCAGAGACTCTTAAGTCTCTCGAGGGCTTTTCATACGAACATGTTTCGTGTCAATGTGTTGGTTCATAGGGATAGTTGATATGCGTGCCTAACTCTCCCACGGATCGGGGTCAGTTAGCTGCCTTTAGGAAAAACAACGCTATCTACTCAGACTCGAGTCCCCAAACGAATCAGGAAAATTGCTGGCGTAACTCGACTTAGGCCGTGGAGGTCTTACAGGCGTCGAATTCTAGTGTTTTAAGTTATGTACCCAGCACGTCCGTCGGGATTTTTCATCGTGCCTGCTGACATCGAATATTACTAACATAGCGCATTTGGGTGCGTTATCAGGCCATCAAATTATATTTGTAGGTCTTATCTTTGTGTCATAGACATAACATCCGAAAGTTTATCATCGCGGAGGCATTTCGGGTGACTAAGGAGACGTTATCTCTATCAGTGTTATTTTAAGCGGAGTCGCCTGTTGCTTTGAAAATTATGTTTACTATAAATATGTAGGATCTGAAAGATCTTAATCAATTGATTCATAGGATGCGCGACCAGCGCTCCCTATGGGAGTAGCCCCCGAGTGTTTGTTCGAGTCATAGACTCGAGCAAAGACTTATAGTCATCAGTCGCATGATACAATGATCCGGAAATCTTTCGAATGACCAGGCTTGTCAAATGCCCAACCAATGCTCCATATGGGAGTAGCCCCCGAGTCCGTAATGGAGTCGTAGACTCGAAGTAGGACTCGAAGCTTCGATTGACCCAAGGATTGTACCAAAATTATAGATGCGCGACTAGTGCTCCTGATAGGAGTAGCCCCCGAGTATTTTGTCGAGTCGTAGACTCGAGTAAGTACTTTTGCCTTGATTCAAAAGATTAGATCCGCTGTTGCCCTTTTATTTTGCAAGTTGTTGATGTCATTGCTGACGCCTGGTGAGCTCAACTGTCTGTGGCAGCAGTAAAGATGGGACTAGAAGATCGTGGGTCCCACTTTCTAACTAGAATTTGACCATTAACGCGTAGTTTACGGGAAAGTTACTGCATCGCCTCGATTTCTGCAAGTAGTGAACGTCATGCTTGTGACGGTTCAGGCGATACCTACCACTTGTACAATGCGATGGCTGACACATGTTAGGTTAAGTAGATCAACGGCTCTGCATCGTCGTCTTCATGCCTTTTATACCTCTAGGGGCTACGGTAATTCTACCCTCCACCATTTGCTATTCTCGCACTTCCTTTGTCAATATTGCCTCCGCCATTTCCAAAGCTCGTGCTTCCTCTTGCACTGGACATTCTCCGCACTTTTCCTTCCTCCTTTCTGCGTGCGCACCGTGCATCGCGCCATGCCAAGAAGATGGGCAAGCCAAAGAAAGTTTCTGCCGCCGCCGGGACGAGCGCCGCTGACATCGCCAAGAAGACCGCTGCCAGGCGTGTCACCAATGGGGGTTGGCGGTGTTCAACGATGCGGGAGGTGGACCTCCGTCGTCTATGCGAATCTCACCTGATTTCGCAGGAAAAAAAGATGCAAAGATTCCTGGCGAGGAGGTAACTCCTGACCCACCCGAAGTGTTTTGGGTTATGTTCTATGACTTTGTTATTCGTGGTATTTCCCTTCCTGCCCACAACTTTCTTCGTGGGCTCCTTTTCTCTATGGGTTTCAGTTGCATCAAATGACGCACAATTATCTTCTGCATATTGCGTGCTTCATCACGCTGTGCGAGTGCTGGCTCGGGATCGAGCCACACTTTGGCCTCTTCAAAAAACTCTGTTCCTTGAAGAGGCAGTCCGGCACCCGTGGGGTGTATGAGCTGGGCGTGTGCGGGATATCCATCCACCCCAATCAAAAATATTTTTATTTCCACCTCTGCAAATCTGCCCAAGGATGGAGGAACAAGTGGTTCTACATCCGGGACCAGAAGATGAACGACCAGCTCTACGGCCTGGCTCCCTTCGACGCGCACGCGATGATCGCCAGGAAGCGCTCCTGGTCCAACGACATCCCATCGGGTGAGACTAAAGTTGTTGATACGATGTACAAGCGTGTTGAGGCTGTGCAACAGGTGCAAGGTCGGGAAATCTCTGGCGTCAACATCATCCGCACCTTCCTCAATTGTCGGGTGGAGCCCCTCTAAGAGAGGGCATACCCGATGTTCCTATACTCCGGCGTCCACGACCCAACAAGAGTTTCGGATAAGGAATTGTCCTTGTCCGATCTCGATAGGGCTCTTCGATCGTTGCTGTGCTTTAAGGCCGCTGACGAGCTTCCGACGGAGTTGTCGACTGCACCATTTAGCGCGAAAAACGAAGTTCCTCAGGTGAATATTTTACTTGCATGCAATGAATTTTTGTTTGTATCCATTGTACTTCATTTTGACTTGTTTCTTTGGCATTCCGTAGGAACTTAAGGTGGAGAGCATTGTGCCTCCCTTTCTTGAGGAATTTGCGGGTGCACCAGATGGTGGGGACGTGGACGAGTCAGAGTCCATGGTCCCTGCCACTCATTCGCCCGCGGAGGAGGAAGCCCCCGAGCCTAGCGATAGGAACTCTCGCAAGAGAGCCGGAAGAGAAGCTTCGGATGCCACGACGCCTCCAACCCCGAAGGGGCCTGCTTTCTTACAGCAACATGGTGCGGGTGAAGGTGCTACCTCCCCAATTCCCGCGGTGCCTCTCCGGGCTGTTGCTCCTCAACCGCAGACCAAGAAGAAGAAGAGTGCAGTGTTGTTTCTTAACCTTTCCGACATCCCTTCGTAAGTGCTTGACTCCTTTACCTGTTTACTTCAAGATATTTGACTCCTCGAGTGATCCTTTTGCATGATTTACTTAATATGCTATAATAAGGGGTCCTCTTTGGATGAGTCCATAAAGGACGAAACGGAAGAGATGGCCGTAGATTCCAAGGTGGTGAGACCAGAAGCTGCGGCTCCTTCCCCGAAGACGGTAGCCAACTCTGGTGATGGCGCATCGAGTTCCTCTAGGTCGTGAACTCATGCAGTTGTCACCCGGAAGGCGCAAGTTCAACCCTCGGAGTCTTCGGGTGGGCATGTAAGTTTCACTGGTCTTTTACTGATGATCCCCTAAGACTTTTATCTCTCATATTTTGTGCTTTTCTATTGCATCCCTTCTTGGCTAACTTGCAGCGTCTCAGGCAGCAGCACCTTTCCTTGGAAGCAAGCTTCCAACAGCTCCAAGATAAATATTTTCCATCCATGTTCTTCGAATCTATGCGTTCGATTTAGCTCTCTTGATTTTCTATCCAAGAGTGCAGTGTTGCATTCGAATGTTTATTAACCTTGCCGACACGCATCTTGACCTCACCCCTTGCTAGCGGTCGCTTGTTCCGCAGCCCCTGATTCGAGTTACAAATATTAGCAACTGAACCGGTATCAAATACCCAGGTGCTACCGCGAGCACTAGTCAAGTACATATTAATAACATGTATATCATATATACCTTTGTTTGCCTTGCCGGCCTTCTTGTCTGCCAAATACTTGGGGCAGTTGCGCTTCCAGTGGCCAGTCCCCTTACAATAGTAGCAGTCGGTGTCAGACTTAGGTCCAACTCGGGGTTTCTTTTTAGGCACGGCAACCGTCTTGCCGCCCTTACTTCCCTTCCGTTTTCCCTTCTTGTCTTTCTTGAAACCAGTGTTCTTATTGATCATCAACACTTGATGTTCCTTTTTGATCTCCACTTCTGCAGTTTTAAGCATTGACAGAAGCTCGGGGAGAGACTTCTTCATGCCTTGTATATTATAGTTCATCACAAAGCTCTTATAGCTAGGCGACAGAGACTACAGAACATGATGGATGCCTAATCCAATGGGAATCGATATTCCCAAGGACACAAGCTTATCGGCGTAACCCGATATCTTGAGTACATGCTCATTTACGGAGCTGTGCTCTTCCATCATGCAGCTAAAGAACTTTTCTGAAGCATTGTAGCTCTCTACAACAACATGTGTGTCGAAAATCATTTTCAACTCACCCATTGTATCAAATGCATTGCCGTTTTCGAAACACTTTCGAAGTTCCGACTCTATCCCATACAATATGCCGCAATGAACTAAGTTGTGGTCCTCCTGACGAGTCTGATAGACATTCTTCTCCTTGTCAGGGGCATCCTCGAAAGGTGGGGGGCCTAGCGGCGCTTCTAGAACATATTGCTTTTATGCAGCAGAGAGGAGAATCCTCAAATTCATGGCCCATTCGGTAAAGTTGCTACCGTTCGTTGCAACATTCTCTTTCTCCATGAACACATTGAAATTAAAAGCAGGTGGTGCCATCTACAATAGAATTTGTAAAGTTTAGACTAAGATTATGTTAGATTGAGTTCAACTAATCCACATTACAAATGAACTCCCACTCAAAAACAACATCCCTCATGTCTTTTTGGTGATTACATGAACCAAATCCACTACACCAAGTCCGATCATCACGTGAGTCGGTGTAGCTTCAAAGGCGAGCATCAAATGGGCATCATATCTACTATATGACTCATGCTTAACCTTTCGGTCCGTGTTCCGAGGCCATGTATGTACATGCTAGGCTCGCCAAGTAAGAACCTTAGTATTCGCGTGTGTAACTGTCTTACACCCGAAATATGGTCGTGGATCCAAGAACACCCGATCATCACGTGATGTCTTGACGAAAACATAATCGGTGCATACTAAAGGAAGAACACATTCTTATCTTGATATTTAAATGAGGGATCATCTTATTATGCTAATTGTTGTGGAGGTGACCCCGGATAGGGTAAGGACGGGGAAAAGACGAAAGGAGGTTCCCCGTCCAGTTTTCGAGTTACAATCTAAATCAGCCGAATCCTGTAAAGGTCGGCCGAGATATGAAAGAGAAGGACCCTTAAGAGAAGAGCAAGGCGTTACCCGGCCGAGATACTGTGTAAGTCGGCCGGGTCAGCCCGAATAATCTGAATGCAGGTGAAGGCCAAGCCGAGTTATGCGAGACAGGGCCGAATGATATGAAGGTTGCAGGAGAAGGAGATGCCCATAGTCAAACTCTAGTCGCATGCTATGAAGAATCTGAGCAGAGCCAAGCACAAAGGACAAGGCACAGAGTGACAGAGGGGCAGAAGGAGGTCACAGAGGTGACAGTTGTAACACCCTCAGAATCGGACCTATGCAAGTTTGGGCAAAATTCACCAAACCCGCATAGAAACGATTCAAAGGTGCCCACCAGGCACTTTCGTGCAGGTGGAAAACGAAGTAATAACATTGCACAACAGTCCTCGATGGGACCCACAGAACAGATATATATAACAGCGACTCCATGAGTCAAGAATACAGATATAATATACAAAGATCCAAATCACCTTGAAAATGATAGAGCGCCCGACTACGGACAAGATGCAAATGGGGCTAAGAGCCCTGAAGAATAACCAATGGCGTCCATAACCCCGGTGCCAAGCCGGAAGGGTAACCTCGCTAACGACGTCGATCTCAAAACCTGCTTAAAAAGGGTGCCGACAAAGGCGAAGGAAAAGAAGGAGCGTCGATCGAGGCCGATGCAGCGAGGCTAGAATTGGCGGTCCTCGCCTACATAGGTATGGTGGATCGGCAGCGGCAGCATGCACTAAACAACCTATAGAGACTCGATACAACCGGCGGTTATCGAGAGGGTAAGAAAGACCTATTCGGATCCAACTGAAGCTAACACCAAATGACCCATCTGATGTTTCCTCGAGACCAAACGAGGAAGTCAACCGAGGAACTCACGGTTGGCGTTTATTTATTCAGTTATCGTTGCAGCATTTACTAGTCAGGTTTAAATAATCCTCCTGATAAAATAAACAGTGGGTCATTTTAGTTATCCATTCCGTTATAGTTGCAGCACTTACTAATCAGTTACAGATAGTATGAGATAACCCAAAACCCAGCAGTTGTTGATACTTTTATTCAGCCATTCCGTGGTAGTTGCCATACTTACTAGTCAGGTACAATGGTCGCAAGCGACACTCCAAACAAGCAATTGTGGGCAGTATTATTAGCCATTCCATTATAGTGAAGCTGATTACTAGTCATTATAAAGTCAAATTTATAACAAGAACTTTAGTTATGCTTGTCTATGATCGAGATCGTGCTCCAAGTCGTCCATATCCATGACACGGCTTTGAGAAAAGTTTCACCCGGCGGTGCACCAATAGCAACACACGCCGATCAACCTCGGAAAACCAAATCAAAACCCAACGAGGCTTTCACGATGAACAATCACAGATTCGAAATATTTCAGGGGCCACCCTTGAAGTATACCCAACGGAGTAAGCAAGCTCCGAGACGGACCCAAGGTTTGCGACAATGGTCAGACATGGCAGGTCCCCAATCGGGACCGCCGATACCGCGTAATCACTCCGCTTCCTAACAGATGTGTGCTCCTCGCACAATTTAAATACAGAAAGTAGCATGGCATAAGTACAGGATCGTAAATAAAACCTCAAACTAGTTTGTGGCCCCAAGAAATAAGATGAATCAAGCTCGCTCGGGGTCCCATATACCTCCGGATGTGGATAGCGCGCAAAATCAAGGCAATTATCAAGTACTCGGGGTCTTACGGGACACAAGTGGGCTCGAAACCAAATATTATCTATCAACCACCGATGCCTCGCTTATTTCAATTTTAGTTGTTAAACAGAAATTAAAGTGACGATAAGTAAAACTAGAATCATCTCCAACATCAACATCATGCGGCAATACATCGAATCGTGGCATTTGACAACACACATCAGCACTTGAGCAAGCAACTACGACGCGCAAGTCCAACTATCTACCAAACAACAGGTAATAGGGTGTGTCCAAGGCAATATAGGGCTGCACGGGATATCACAGGTACGGAAACTAAAGCATCGCAACACAGATAGCAATAGATCAACAGGAGGGAAGTAAATACTATAAAAGTAAGATAGGTGGAAAGGGGGAGATGCTCGCCTGAAAACATTGTCGAAGGGTTCATCCGAAGATCGGGGCGAAGCTCACATCAACTCAACGGCCTTATCCGCGAAGAAGCAAAACACTAAAATAAACACCGGATGCAACATTTAATACAACGGCAGAAGATCGGCATGATGGATGTATGATGCATGGCATGGCAAGGTGCGGTGCAATTAGGTCAAGATTAAGTGGAACCGGGGTCCGACAGTTGATTATATGGTTCAAGTTATTTAGAACCCCCGCAAATTAAATGTTGTTTAGCAATGCAACAGGTGGGACCGGTTCGCTACACATGTTTAGATGAGGCCAATATAAGGCTAGATTTGCCCGCATATGGGCCCCATATTTAATTATTAGGTGAATCGGCATAAGGCCCCCAAACCACGTGATATGCATGCGAGATGACAATTAAATATGCGACAAGTTGTTATTATGTTATAAAATAGGGTTTTCGGAAAAGGTTCACACATTAGGGTTCTCGACGACCTTGGGGGATCCCGGGGTTCGGGGTCGGTCTCAGGGTTCGACGGACGCGTTCTCGGATAGCGGGGTGGATCTTGGCGTTCCGGGAAGCCGGACTTGGTTCGGTGTCGGGGGCACATCGGGTCCTTTCGGGGCGGTGTCGTTCTTGTCGTCATGCAGATCTTGTCGGGTCCCACAGGGTCGGTCTTGCCGTTGCGAGGGTCTTGTCGGGCCCGCGCAATCGAGTCGGTGTTAGCGTTCGGGATGAAGAACTTGGCGTTTCCGTGTCGACGACTGGGGCGTCCGGGTGCTCGGCATCAGATCCGGGAAGAAGCGCTTGTCGCAACTGGGGTCTTCGGGTACGGGGTCTCGGCGAACTTGGCGTGTCGAGGTTGGGTTTTCGGGTCCGGGGTTCCAGGAAGTACATGACGCGTCTGTGACGGAGATCTTGAGGGTTCCTGAACTCGACGGCTTGGCGTTCAGGGGAGCTTCCGGTGTCCCGAGGAGAAGACCTAGTCGGTTTCACCTCGAAGGCCTTGTTGTTCTGCAGTGGGGATCGTGGTTCCTCGGGGTCTTCGACGTCGCATACGGGAAGAAGGTCTCGGGATCCGCGCCGGTTTTGGATAGACCTTCGGGTCTCGTATAGTGCCGTCTTGTCAACGAGGAGGTCTTGTCGAGGTGGGTCCTGCGTACACGATCGAGTACCGGAGCATTCCACATCGGTTCAGCCGCCACCTCACGGACGGGCGCGGGCAGACAGCAGAGCTTGGGAGGCCGTGGTCGTCGGGACGGCACCCGGACCGAGGCGCGGCGCACACCTGCAGGACGAGAGGCGGGCTGGCCGACCGGGCGAAGGAAGAGGACCCGGCGTCGGGCGGGCGACGGAGGACGGGAGGGGCTCGGCGGTGTGGACGGGGACGGTGGCCGCGACGGAAGGGCGACCGCGGCGGCGTGGCGCCTGCAGAGGAGGCGCGCGCGGCCGCTGCGAGTGCGAGGCCGCGACGCGCTGGCGCCCGGCGTGGCGGGTCGTCGGGCTCGGCGACAGGACGGAGGGAGCTCGGGCGGCGATGTGGCGGCGTGGCCGGGCGGCGAGCTGGGTCGTCTGGTTGAGGATGGCGAGGCGGAGGTCGCGAGGGCTTGGCGGCGGGCGGGCGCGACGGGAGGGGGTCTGGCGACGGCGCAGGCCCGCCGGAGGAGAGCTGAGGAGGCGCGGGCCACCGCGTCGTCGGGAGGGCGCCGGGAGCGCCTGCGGGCAGGTGGACGGCGAGCTCAGGAGGCGGGAGGAGAGGTCGGGAAGAGCGGTCTTTGGCGGCGAACAGGGCTCATGGGCGCTTCGTCGGAGGAGGCGGCGTGTCGCGGTGGAGAGGTGAGCGGTGCGGGGCGGTGGCGTGGCGGCGATGTCGGGGGCGGCGATGCGGGGAGGTGGCGGCGGCGCGCAGAGAGGAGAGCGGCAGGCGCGCGGGGACCCGGATGAGAGGAGGCGGCGGGGTTGGTTGGCTCGAGCGGAAGGAAGGGGAGGCCGGGGAAGAAGAACAGTGCCGACGCGGGGTTGGAGGGAGGTTGTGGGAGAGGGTGAGGCACGCGGGCCAGGCGTGGGGCCAGGCGGGCACGCGAGGAGTGGGCCAGGGTGTCTTGGGGAGGCAAAGGCGCGGGCAGGGTGGTGTGGTGTAAGGCGTGTGTGGCTGAGAGAGTTTTGAGTGGGGAAGGAGAGAGAGAGAAAAGAGGGGGGTGAGGGAGTGACGTGGCGTGGTGCGATTGGAGGGTGGGAGTGATCCAGCTGAGGTGGCAAGATGTGATTGGCCAGAGTGATGTGGAGGGATTGGGTGGGTAGACTTTTAGGTGGGGTTAGGATTTAGATGGGGCTGGCAGGGGACCGATTATTATTCCTGGGGGTGGTCGTTCGGGTCGAGCTGGCCCGTTCAACTGCCCCCGCTAAAATAATTATAATTTTTATTTAATTTAATTGGACCGTTTGCAACCCGATAGCAACAAAACAAAATTATTCCGGAGACCCGGTGTTTGACATTTGAATAGAGGTGGGGCGTTTTAGAAAACAAAACGGGCTTTGCGAAATAGTTTTGGCAAACAATGCATGATGATGACGATGCACTGCACAAATTCAACGCGATTTTCTAGTAGTGGTTTTGCGGGATGCCACAACAGTCCTGAAGCCCGAGGCATGCAGGTGGGGTCCTCTGGAACCTTGCCGTCATTAGAAGGGCGACACAGAAAGGACGCCGCCGAGTTACTATATTGGGACAAGCATATTCCTCGAATATGCTTGCCACGTCAGCCCTAGAGGAGCCCAGGGCTCTCCTTTATAAGGAGAGGCTTGGACTCTGAGAAGGGCATCGGCTCATTTAGTACCGTTAGGCTAGTAAAGTTCTTCCTCTCCACTTGTACACAGCTCAAGGAGCACTTGTATCCCAAGAAAGGAGAAATAAAGATCTTTACCTTAGTCTTCTATGTGTAGAATCAACTACATCTTCCCTCCCCAGATCCCTCTAGCATCCATTGGCCCCATACTTTAGCCTACCCATGGCATCTGCCGTGCCACCACCATGACAGTTGGCACCCACCATGGGGCGAGCAATGGTGCTAGTTGGAGTCATGATCCGGACAGGAAACTTCATCCACACAGGCGAGCGCATTGTCTCTGGCTTAGTCCGGAGATTTTATCTCTGTGACTACGTCAGCGACAACGCAGGCATCTTCAAGGGAAAAACTCCCCCGCGCAACGGCGTCTTCATCAACTTGGGCATGCACCAGATCTACGCCGGCGTCGACACCTCCGACGTTTATCCTCACCAAGTTGTTGTTGCAGGAGAACCACCCCTTAGCGCCGCAAACAGTCCGCACGGAGTGCACCCTGTCAGCAGCGTCGAGGTGATGGTCGCAGGCGGGAACAACAGGCGCCGGATCAATCAAGGATCCAACGACGGGTGTACAGGTGGCCCCCATGCGGACAGCTCCACAGCCCACCGAGGTAATTCCTTCAGCGGCCAACCAGGCCGAGATGCAGGAGACAACCCCAAGGGCACCAAGGGTAAGAGGACCGCCTCTAGAAATACCAGAAAACATTCTCCAGGCAACTATAGATAATCTGATACACCTATAGCGCCGATACTTGATCCGGCTAATGCTCAGGCAGAGTTAGAAGAGACCAGGCAGAAAGTACTGGTAGAGGCAAAAAAGGTGTCAGCCTTGCGGGAGTCCTTAAACAGGACCCTGCGAGAATATGCCAGGGCAAACAAGCTTGACATCGCCCCCGAGCGGGTTGACGAGTTGAGATTAAGAGGAAAGAACCTCATAGATGATATCAACAAGGAGCATGATGCTCATAAGGAAGAATCAGTTGATCTAGGCTTGCTGAGGTACAGTACCCCGACAAAGAATCTGAGGGCGGCTAATGCCGCTGCGTTAAAGTTAGAAGGATTGACCGGCGAAGCCCGGCAAAAACAGCAAGAAAGAGTGAATGAGCTGGTGCGCATTGCGAACTAGCAGAATGAAGAAATGCTCAGGGCAGACCCGACAAGGCCCGGTGCCTCGCGAATGGTTCATTCGGCTGGTGCAGCACCTGCCTTATCTGTGGCAGCAACATCTTCGTCCGGAAACAATGCACGAAAGGACAGAGGGGTAACTTCGGGAAAGAGAAATAAGCAAATTGTTCCATATGATCCGGTGGTAGCCGGAAAAGCAAATGAGAACAGAGGCAATGGAAGCCGAGATAACAATGGCGAGAGAAACCCCGGCCGTGCCGAGAAAGGCAGTGGAAGCCGAGGCAATGGAGATCTCGGAAGAGGGAATCACGAGAACAATATCCCGGCCGAAGGAAGGAGAGAACCGCCGCCCAATCCACAACCGAGACATGAACCTCAGCAGGAAAGATAAGTGAGACCAGATCGCCACAATCAGGTGAAGTGAGACCAGATGGAATACGCGTTTCATGGTGGAAATAACCACTATGGAATGCAGGAGAGAACTCTGTACAGATATTTGCCGTCAAGTGACGCCAGAGTAAAGCTGGACCGGCTATACCGGTCCGAATTGATAGAAGAACAGGGTCCACCAGGTCCGACATGTTTCGGACCATGGATCATGGGCGAGCCGCCAGTGCCGAACTTTCAGCTGGCAAGAGGCACAAAAACATATAATGGGAGCGCCAAACCACAGGATTGGTTGATCGATTATGCCACTGCTGTAAAAATAGCTGGCGGAAACTTGAGATGGGTAGTACGATATGTCCCGCAAATGCTAGAAGGACCAGCTAGAGTATGGCTGAATAACTTGCCAGCAGGCAGCATCAACTGTTGGTTGGATTTTGAAGAAATGTTCGTTAGCAACTTCACCAGTACTTACAAAAGGCCAAACAGGCCGCAGCAGCTAGCCATGTGCAAGCAGAGGCCAAATGAAACAGACAGAGAATTCTTAACTCGGTGGTGTAATCTCAGGAACTCATGCGAGGGAGTAATAGAATCACAGGCGATAGTTTGGTTCGCTCAAGGATGCCGCTATGCCAGTGTATTATGGCAGCGATTGCAAAGAGATATGCCAACCACTTTGGCAGAAACCATCAGGATAGCAGATTCCTATGCATTGGGAGACCCGACGCAACCAGAACTAATGTCGGCAGATCATCGGGAACATCAAGATCAATATGCAAGAGATGCGGCCGGGTCATCGAGGCACAATGAATTCAGATGAAGGAGAAGAGAAGAAAGACCGGATTATAGATATGGTTCAAATCAGGTGGCAGCAGTAGTGCAAGATCAGCCGAGTCACGGAAACAGTCAGCGGCAAAAGAATGGTCCTCAGCAATGGACACCAAGGAATGAAGGGAAAAGACAGTGGACACCAGAGCAAAAGAAGCAATGGCAGGAGAGGCCGAAGTACACGTTTGAGTGTATGTTAGATCAGCCGTGTAAATTTCACACATCAAACCCAGCCAGGCCGGCCAATCATACTACTCGCCAGTGTGCCTGGATGAAAAATGCAATGGGTAACCCCGCAGGCATGCAAGCAACATCCCTCCAGGCACATCAGCAGCATCAGCCACAATTGACTGGAGCAAATGCACAGCAATTGATGTTACCGCCTCCTCCCCCGAGGTATGAAAACTCGGACCGAAGAGATGCAGTGCATCAAGTGATAAATCAGGGTCCGGATGGAAGGACAAATCCAGAAAATAGTGGACGCAATGATTACAGGGAACATCATCAATCATATTGCGTGTTCACAACAGAACAACAAGACAGGCAAAGTGTACAGCGCCGGCATATGGAAGTAAATGCAGTTATGCCGGCAATACCAAGATATGTGCCTTGGTCAGATCAAGAAATAACTTGGAGCATAAAAAATCACCCCAAAATAATGCCGAGTCCGGGGTCTTATGCACTCGTGCTAGATCCGACATTTGTTGGACCAAGCATTAATGTGAAATTTTCAGAAGTACTCATTGACAATGGGAGCAGTATCAATATCATGTACAAAGATAAAATGCATAAACTCGGAATATCGCAGAATATGCTGCAATCCACGAGGACCACATTCCATGGGATAGTACCGGAACTTTCATGCGAACCCATTGTAAAGGTTCGAGTGGATGTGTTATTCGGCACAAGAGATAACTGCAGAGCAGAAAATTTGGAGTTTGAAGTGGTGGATCTAGAGAGTTGCTATCATGCTCTACTCGGACGGCCAGCATTGGCCAAATTCATGGGCAGATGCCACATAAATTACCTGAAAATGAAGTTACCCGGACCACAAGGGTGATAACGATGTGAGGAGATTACATGAAGTCAATGGAATGTGCTTGACCACGGATCAAATCTGGCGAGTCATTGGTAATAGCAAGAGAAAAAGAAGGATTTAGGAGGTAGCGTCCTCGCTCGGTCGGCTGGCAATATGCGGCATTGGCCAACCCGCATGGAAGTGTCTCTTTCCAGCCGACTAAAGAAACAAAAAAGTTCCAGATAGATGAGCAGTTCCCAGAGCGCACCGTCACCATTGGTGCCGGCCTAGATGCTAAATAGGAAAGCGAGCTCACCAACTTCCTCCGTGAGAATCGGGATATCTTTGCATGGTCAACTCAGGATCTGCAAGGTGTGCCGAGGGAGTTGGATGAGCACTCTCTGAATGTAAGTCCAGGAGCAAGGCCGGTGAAGCAACCTCTCCGCCGCTTCGCCGAAGACAGGAGAAAAATAATAGGGTATGAAATAACTCGGCTCCTTGCGGCCGGGTTCATCATGGAGGTGTTGTATCCGGATTGGATATCGAACCCGGTGCTAGTGGAAAAGAGGAAGGATGATCCAAATGTAGCCATTGTATGGCGAATGTGTATCGATTACACGAACCTGAACAAGGCGTGTCCAAAAGATCCCTTTCTCTTACCTAGAATAGACCAAGTCATTGATTCGACCGCTGGTTGTGAACTATTGTCATTTGTAGACGCGTATTCTGGTTTTCACCAGATACCGTTAAATCCGGCCGATCAAATAAAGACTGCATTTATTACCCCGTACGGGGCTTATTGCTATCGCACCATGCCATTCGGCCTGCGTAACGCGGGGGCAACGTATCAGAGATGTAAGCAAAAATGTCTACATGACCAGATAGGAAAGAATGTACATGTGTATGTAGATGATGTGGTTATCAAAACCAAAGAAAGCAAAACGCCACTGGATGATATCCGGCAGACTTTTGCGAACCTGAGAAGGTTCCGAATGAAGCTTAACCCGGAAAAATGCACTTTTGGTGTGCCTGCGGGAAAACTACTCGGTTTTCTCGTATCTAGCCGAGGTATAGAGGCCAACCCAACTAAGATAAAAGCAGTGGAAAGGATGGAATTGCCGAGGTGTCTAAATGATGTATAGAAGTTCACAGGTTGCTTAGCCTCGCTCAGCCAATTTGTATGTCGGCTTGGAGAGAAAGCATTACCACTTTATCAATTGATGAAAAAATCTGATAAATTCATTTGGACACCGCAAGCAGACAGTGCGTTCCATGAATTGAAAAAGACGTTGGTCACAACGCCAGTCTTGGCTTCTCCATTATCGAAAGAGCCTATGTTACTTTACATAGCCACCACGAACAGAGTAGTAAGCGCTGTGATCGTGGTGGAACGAATTGAAGATGATAAATCAGTACAAAGGCCGGTGTATTACCTAAGCGAGGTACTATCAGCCTCAAAACAAAGTTACCCACATTATCAGAAGATGGCATACGGGGTGTACATGTCAGCAAAGAAACTTAAACATTACTTTGAAGAGCACCCCATCAAAGTGATCTGTGAAGCACCCATAGCCGACATATTGAGCAACAAAGATGCAAGTGGCCGAATAGCAAAATGGGCAATTGAATTGTCACCTTATGCTCCACAATTCGATAGGCGAGATGCAATCAAATCTCAGGTTGTGGCCGACTTCTTCGTGGATTGGGCCGAGGTACAGTATGAGCCACCATTGCCAGATCCGAATTATTGGACAATGCACTTTGACGGTTCCAAATTAAGAAATGGTTTGGGGGCAGGAATAGTGTTAACCTCGCCAAAAAGAGATCAACTGAGATATGTGCTGCAAATACATTTTGTTGCGTCAAACAATGTAGCCGAATATGAAGCACTCGTCCATGGATTGAAGGTGGCGAAAGAGATTGGCATACGCCGAATCTTGTGCTATGGAGATTCAGATCTAGTAGTACAACAAGTCTCAGGCAATTGGGATGCGTTAGATGACAATATGGCCTTATATAGGTTTCATGTGCAAAAACTCAGTGGATACTTCGATGGATGTGAATTTCATCATATACCTTGGGCAGAAAACGACGCCGCAGATACATTGTCAAAACTCGGATCAACCAGACAGACAATTCCCCCAGGTATCGCCCTAGAGCACCTGAGGAAGCCATCAATAGCACCATCGCCAGAGTCCGAATCCATATTCATTTCGGCAAAATCGAGAGAAGATAGTGTGTTGATGGAAATTGACAAGGAATGTAACCCAGAATTTCCAAAAATGAACCCGGCTGATGTAAGGATGGATATGGAGAAATCCGAGGTAGTTATGTCGGCGGAGAATATGGAAATAGATAGTGAGATTACACTAGAAAAAATCACACCAACATGGGCGCAACCCATATTCTCTTTCCTTAAAGATGCGATTTTGCCGAATGACGAGATATTGGCAAGGAAGACAGTGAGACGAGCTAAAGCTTATACAGTCATCAACAATGAGCTGTATAAAAGGAGCATCACAAGCGTATTACAAAGATGTGTGAGCTCGGCGGAAGACCAGGAGATCCTCCTAGATATACATCAAGGAGAATGCGGGCATCACGCCTGGTCCAGAGCTTTAGTGGCTAAAGCATTCAGGCATGGGTTTTATTGGCCAACAGCGTTGAAAGAGGCCAAAGAATTGGTCGAAAAATGTAATGGTTGCCAGAGATATGCCAGCAAGATACATATTCCATCGTCCGAGTTAAAAACGATACCAATTACTTGGCCATTTTCTGTATGGTGCTTAGATATGGTGGGACCATTTAAGCCGGCCCGAGGCGGGATGACCCACATCTTAGTCATGGTTGACAAATTCACAAAATGGATTGAAGTAAAACCAATAAAGAAGTGTGATGGGCCCACAGCAGTAAAATTCCTCGAAGATCTTAAGATATGGTTACCCACACAGTGTTATTACAGACAACGGTACAAACTTTGCCGAAGGAGCCTTCGCTAGATTCTGTCAAGAAAAGCACATAAGACTAGATGTCGCCTCGGTGGCTCACCCAACATCTAATGGGCAAGTAGAAAGATCTAATGGACTAGTATTGTCCGAATCAAACCACGACTCGTCGAACCACTGCAAAGGTCGGCAGGATGTTGGATTGAGGAACTACCATCAGTACTATGGAGCCTCAGGACTACCCCAAACAGATCAACAGGGTATACACCATTTTTTCTAGTGTATGGGGCGGAAGCTGTGCTTCCAGCCGACATAATACATGACTCGCCAAGGGTTACCCAGTATACAACCGCTGAGGTAAATGAAATAGCTCGGCAAGATGATGTTGATCTACTAGAAGAAGCCAGGGAGTTGGCGTTGTCCAGATCAGCTATTTATCAGCAGGACTTGCGACGATATCATAGCAAGAAGGTAAACCCAAGAGTGTTTAAAGAAGGAGATTTGGTTCTTCGACTGGTGCAACGCACAGCCGGCATGCACAAACTGTCACCCCCATGGGAAGGACCGTTCATCGTGAGCAAGGCAATGCACAATGACGCGTATTACCTAATCGATGCTCAGTCACCAGGAAAGAACAAGGCAGACAAAGCCGGCGAAGAATCGAAAAGACCATGGAACGTAGCTTTACTTCGTCCATTTTACTCGTAGGAGTCATCTACGACGCGCTGTAAAGTGACGCTTCAGGACGGAGCATCGACTATGTATTTAACCTCGGCACCTTGAGCAGTGACTCGGGGACTGCCATATTTTGTTGTTGAGTTTGTGCTATGTATTAAACCTCGGCACCTTGAGCAGTGACTCGGGGACTGTCCTATGTTGTTTCCAAGTTTAGGTTATGTATTAAACCTCGGCACCTTGAGCAGTGACTCGGGGACTGCCATATTTTGTTTTTAAGTTTGGGTTATGTATTAAACCTCGGAACCTAGAGCAGTGACTCGGGGACTGCCATATTTTGTTTTTGAGTTTGTGCTATGTATTAAACCTCGACACGTTGAGCAGTGACTCAGGGACCGTCCTATGTTGTTTCCAAGTTTGGGTTATGTATTAAACCTCGGCACCTTGAGCAGTGACTCAGGGACTGTCCTATGTTGTTTCTAAGGTAGGTTAAGTCTTAAACCTCGGCACCTCGGGCAATGACTCAAGGATTGCACAGTGTTGTTTCGCATTTTTAGTGATGTGGTAAGTCTAGATCTCTAGAGCAATGCTTAAGGAATTGCCCCACAATTATCCCTTGTTACAAGAATGGGTATCAAACTTCGGCACCCAGAGTGATATTATTTTGCTCTCTCCAAATATGGCCTTCGAGATTTACACCTTGGTTAATAGTCCAAAACGCAGTGGTGGAGTTGTGAAGTTTATCAAAGTCAGGCAATACTAGACGCCGAATTACGGAAGGGCAAAGGCAAACATACACTCCAAACTCAAGAAATTGAAGGCTGCCAAAGCAAAGATTCAGACAGACAGGATCAATTTAAACAAAGTAATAATGATCACAACCATGTATGCCTCAGCGGCAAAAGGCAAAAGAAGTTCATACCGCACAGAAAGACGGACAAATTTTTGACACACATCATACGCTCGGCATACCAGGGATAAGAAACGACTTAGAGTTTTTTAAAAGAACTTAAGGGGAAACGACTTGATCAGGAACTGGGCGCTCCGAGGTAGACGACACTTCGGCTGAAGTTGCCTCGCCCTCCACAGAACCATGAGCGACTTTGGGGGAAGCCCGGGGCTGTTGAGAAGCATCAACTTGAGCTGTGGAATGCCTAGTACCTTTGGAGGAGGATCGCGCGTCGCCATTACCATCCGAGCTCGAGCTGGAATCACCAGAAGTAGCCGAGTCACCCTCATCTTCGCCCTGGTCGGCTGAGTTATCATCAGAGGCATCTTCAACTTCGACCTCGTCTGCCGGGTTAGGAAGGAAACTCGGCCCTTCAATCCAGTTATGCACGTCCGCATACTCAACAAGCTGGAAGGAACGAGCTTGTCAGCGAGCGATAAATTCCGGGTCCTCAACCCAACGGGAGCCGGTGCGCCAATTTATCAAGGTATCAAGGGAAATATCCTCATACCATGACATAATGACCGTGAGAGCCATATCAGCACCAGCTCGTCCAGCGGATTCCCTCCAAAGATTCAACTGGTTCTCAGACGCCATCAATCTTTCCACCAATACTTTGACCTCATCAATATCAGGAGTCCCAGAAGTATTCGGCCAGAGAGCATGGTAGGCCCGGATGGCTGCCTGCACCAAGTCCCTGCCCATAATCTTCATCGGACCGACGGCAGCGCCAATAGCAACCAAGAAATCTTCCATCGAGTATTCTGGGCTCGCATCTGGAACACCTCGGCGCACACGAGCATTAACCACCGCTTTAGAACTCACAGGCTTAGCTTCTGGAAAATGATCTGCGCAAAAGAAGAATACATCGGTCAACAGTAAGAAAAGGAAAAAAGATAACTCGGCCACAGTCAGAGGCTTACGGTGAATATAGGTCAGCATTCTCTAAAGATCTTGCGCCCAGTCACCCTTGGTTTTCTCAAAGCGAGTGATCTCCTCGCTCATCGTCCGTGTCTTAAGTTCGGCAGCCTCGAGGAGTTCTTTATCTTTCTGCAACTGCAGAGCTAGCCTATTCTGTTCCTCGGAGAACTCCTGGTCAACTTTCTCTAATTCGGACTTCTGAGAGAGCTTGAGGGACTCCACCTCGGCACGCAAGCGAATTATCTCGTCGTCTTTATCTTTCAGCTGCGCCGAGTGAGTAGCGGCTTGTTCTAAAAAATGCAGCATCATATCAGGCATAGGCGTGCAATCTTGATGAGATGCTGCAAAAATTTGTAGCTCGGCTTTACCAAAGCCAAAAGAGTTAAAAGAAACCTAGTGCACATTTCAAATGGGAGTATATAAAGTAAAAGAGTAACTAACTTTCCAGGGCCTTGACTTTCTTCTCAAGACGGATGTTGACATTGTTGATGTTACCTGTTTACCAGCAAAGTGAGCTCACGCCTCATGTACAAAACAATAAGAGCTTTGGGGATAATGCAAAAGTTTGTCGACTTACCAGCTTTCTTCATCACAGGAATGACCTTCTCATACTTGTCTTGCAATTTTTTATGCGCAAAAAGCAGCCTTTGGAATTCGGTGGTCCGCCGGTCATGCGCAACCTAAGCAACAAAACAAATAGCAATAAGATATTCGAACCTGGGACAGAGCCGAGTCAAGCAAAACTTAACTCGGATCTAGGTGGCTGGATATTCGAACCTAAGACAGAGCCGAGTCAAGCAAAACTTAACTCGGATCTAGGTGGCTGGATATTCGAACCTAGACAGATCCCAGTCAAGCAAAACTTAACTCGAATCTAGGTGGCTGGATATTCGAACCAAAGACAGACCCGAGTCAAGCAAAATTTAACTCGGATCTAGGTGGCTGGATATTCGAACCTAAGACAGATCCAAGTCAAGCAAAACTTAACTCGAATCTAGGTGGTTGGATATTCGAACCTAAGGCAGATCCGAGTCCAGCAGAACTTGGATCTAGGTGGCTGGATATTAGACACTCAGGCAGATCCAAATCAAGCAAAGCTTGATTCGGATCTAGGTGGATAGATATTCGAACACTAAGACAAAACTAAACCAGGCAAAGCCTAATAAAACTTCCAAACGAATAACAAATTATTCGGTTGCAAGCTTCGGGGACTAGAGTGTATATAGTATCATTCGAAGGATTAATCGAACGTCGATAAAAAAAATTACCTCGTTCATCTTGTCGCTGTCAAGGACGATCTTAGCAGCCAGATGTAGGCGACTGCTGATGTCGGAGAGTTGAAAAGGCTGGCTGCTCGGATTGCCCTCGAGCTGGTCAGCATCATTCCAATTGTTGGCATACTCAACCAACGATCCGAGGCTGTTCCCACTCTCTGTACGAGTCAGAACATTACCTCGGACGTGTTGTGTAGCCACCGCCGCCGCAGGACTCTTGTGAAGAGCGAGCTGTGTATCGGCAGCCGGGGTAACAATGGTCTTGGCATAAGTAACCCCTTTGCGCAGCACATCGACAATGGTAGGCTGATAAGAGCTAGCAAGACCTTTCTGAGATGAGGGAGGCCTGGTGACGACGACCTTTCTTGCTTTAGAAGAGGCGTCGACAGGAGCAGGTACCTCGGCATTTGGAGTGGCATCTTTGGGAGCCGGAGGGATTACGGTTCCAGAGGGCGACGGGATATTTGTATCCTCGGCTGGAGTTGGAGTCGCAGTAAAGATTGTGGGGGTCGAAGGGATCTCACCAGAAACGTCGGGATTCACGGAAGAGGCAGCAGGCTCAGTAGAAATATCTACTGGCCGAGTTGTATCGGCATCAACAGGAGAGATCCCAGGCGCATCCTGGCGAGATGGCGTCTGATTCGGAGCGGGGGGAGAATCAACGCGAGTAGGACTCGGAACTCTGGTATCCTCAAGAGGCGGAGGAGAAGGCGGCCGAGTCGTACGACTCGTCATGCTAGGACCGCTGGGCTTAACAGAAAGAGGAGCCCTACAAAGACAAAAAAAGATCAGGTCAAAAAGCAGAAAGAGAGAAACAAGAAATACAAACAAAAGCAACTCACCCAGTAACCCCGGGCATAGTTTTGCGCTTCGGAGGGTGCTGGGCTGACTTCTTCATTCGTTTCTTGGGGGCTGCTTCTAAGGCACCAGCTGGAGCGCTACGTTTCCCCGAGGTAACAGGAGGCCGGGAGGCGAGAGGCTCGGCGTTGTGAACCTGACCGGCCGGATTAGTTGAGCAAGTAGAAGCCGAAAATGCATAAGAAATTGGCATTGCGGCAATTACCTCTAGAACTTGGACCTCGTCCGAATCACCTTCCTCCTCGTGGGCCGGGGTCTTGCCACGGGCACGAGCCGGAGCAATATCCGACTTGAGAACGAACTCCTACAAGTCCGTCTCCCCGCTGTCCGGAGTGTTCCGATCTGCGGGCCACGGGAGGGACAAAACCTCGGCATCCTCAATCTTCTGCTCCTAAAACCTCAGCAGGACAAGAAAGAGAAAAATTAACAAGAGAAAACACAGAAGCGATTAAAAGGTAAAACATGACTGCAAGAACTTACTCTGGGAGGGGGATGCTCGCGGGTGAACGGCTTCAATCCCCAGGCCCAGTCCTCCGGCATATCCGTCTTAAAGATAGCCCGGACGCGCTTGAAGATAAGATAATTGTCCAGCTCCACCGTCGAGACTCGGTTGGGATCGAGAGGACCGCTCATATAGCAGAGCTTGTGCGTGCGTTTCTAGAATGGGCAGATCCGGCTGCTGACGAAGGTAGTCATCAGATCCTCGCCGCGTAGCCCGGAGCGGATCAGTTCCTTCAGTCGAATCTCAAAAGCCTCGGCCAGAGCATGACTCTTCCTCGGATTATAGGTCTAGTTCTTCTTGGAAGGAGGGCCAATGGAAAAAGCAGGGAGCCGAATCCTGTCCTCCTTCCCAGAGTTCTTGACATAAAAGAACGACTTATGCCATTTCTTGCATGATTCTAAACCTGCAACGCGAGGAAACTCGGATTTCCTCCGAGGTGTGATTGACGCAGCTCCACATTGGGTGAGCAACTTCTCGGAGGGCTGAAGAGATTTGTCTGGGACGACATTGGATCGAATCTGGAAAAACTTCGACCAAACGTGCACGGACGGCCATAGGCCGAAGTATCCCTCCGAGGCAGAGATGAAGGCAGAAAGAGAGGCAATGGCATTAGCCGGAAGATGATGCGGCTGCAGGCCGAAGTAATCGAGGAACTCCCTAGCGAAATCGCTGAGGAGGAGACCAAACCCGCGAGCGAAATGTGACATGAAGACGACGTACTCGCCCTCCCTAAGAACTAGAGAGGATTCACTGCCGGGTAAGCGACATGCTACCTCGGCAGGAATCTGGCGAGATCGGATTAGCCACTCAAACTCTCGGCGGGTGATGGAAGAGCCTTGCCACGAGCCCCGCTCGGGCCCAGACGCGGCATCGTCGTCCTCAATGAGCGCACCGCTGACGGAGCTCGACATGAGGCCGCCGGAGGAACTTACGGAGGATGAAATAGCGGCGGAGGGAAACCTAGAACTGCAAGGACCCGTCGTGATTCTACGCGAAAACGGCGGCGGAGCAAAGAAGCAACCACCGCGGGAGAACTAAAGAAAAGCAGAGGCGTCTAGAGGAAATACTAGGCAATAAGACCGGATGAACTCACCGGCGACGACACCGGAGCAAGTAAACGGGGACGAGGTCGACGGAGCAGCGCGGTAGGAGCCTTGCCGTCGAAGATCCAGATGGGCGCACGGCGGCGGAAGCGCGAACGGGCGCGGAGGCGAGAGGAGGAAGAAGGGCACCGGTAAGCGAAGGGGGAAAGTAAATCCCCTAGCCCCGTGCCCCTCTTTATAACCACACGGCCTGAGAAGTAGTGGGATCGTGGGTGTGGCGGTTAGCTGTGTAGATCGTGTACGCGACACAACCGCATGCCGCTGAGTGGAACCGCACCAACGACAACACGATGATAGAAAGGGTCAAGATCCTCGATGTAAACGACGCGAGGCGTCAGTACGACGACCGGCGCAGTAATTATCGCTTCGCCGTGGTAAATCGTAGAGGAACAAAAAAACTAGAGAAACAATGATGAGTGTGACACGTAGGACGAGGCGTACGCGAGAAGATATGCTGATACCTCGAACGAGAGAAAGATAACTCGGAAACAATGAGAAACAAATGTCGTGAAACTGATACGGCCCGGCCGAAGTTATAGGCAGGACCATACCAGCTTCGGGGACTAATGTTGGGGAGGTGACCCCGGATAGGGTAAGGACGGGGAAAAGACGAAAGGAGGTTCCCCGTCCAGTTTCCGAGTTACAATCTAAATCAGCCGAATCCTATAAAGGTCGGCCGAGATATGAAAGAGCAGGACCCTTAAGAGAAGAGCAAGGCGTTACCCGGCCGAGATACTGTGTAAGTCGGCCGGGTCAGCCCGAATAATCTGAATGCAGGTGAAGGCCAAGCCGAGTTATGCGAGACAGGGCCGAATGATATGAAGCTTGCAGGAGAAGGAGATGCCCATAGTCAAACTCTAGTCGCAGGCTATGAAGAATCTGAGCAGAGCCAAGCACAAAGGACAAGGCGCAGAGCGACGGAGGGGCAGAAGGAGGTCACAGAGGTGACAGTCCTGAAGCCCGAGGCATGCAGGTGGGGTCCTCTGGAACCTTGCCGTCATTAGAAGGGCGACATGGAAAGGACGCCGCCGAGTTACTATATTGGGACAAGCATATTCCTCGAATATGCTTGCCACGTCAGCCCTAGAGGAGCCCAGGGCTCTCCTTTATAAGGAGAGGCTTGGACTCTGAGAAGGGCATCGGCTCATTTAGTACCGTAGTCTAGTAAAGTTCTTCCTCTCCACTTGTACACAGCTCAAGGAGCACTTGTATCCCAAGAAAGGAGAAATAAAGATCTTTACCTTAGTCTTCTGTGTGTAGAATCAACTACATCTTCCCTCCCCAGATCCCTCTAGCATCCATTGGCCCCATACTTTAGCCTACCCATGGCATCTGCCGTGCCACCACCACGACACTAATAAAACGCCAAACATGCAATATAAGATGCTATCAAACATCACATGTTTATTAGTGGAATAATATGGTTCCCGCATATGATCTCTACCATGTGCATCGTGGTATGATCACTATCATACCTTTATGTGTAAGGCCAAGGTCTATGGAACTTACATGTTATGTGTGTTGTAAGAGTATCATCTCATACTTCTACTTACAACATCACCATATCATAACACTAGCCCAACAACAATCTAAACTAGACGCCTCTAATTTATCCATTACAAGTTTTACGTGGCTTAGGGCTTTCGAGATAGAACCGTTCTTACCTACGAACATGAACCACAACGAGGATAACCAAATTGTTGACAACTCATTGCAAAATAGATATTGACTATAGTAGAAGATACAGACACCCGCTAGCCACTTATGCAAACTAGTTGCATGTCAAGCGTGGAAGAGGTCTCATGTGCGAGGACATGTAAAGTTTGTCCGGGGCGCTTCATCCCACTATGCCACCAATATCCAAAATTACAACTAAGGAGCAACAACATGATCATCATCGCCCACATACTCATATGTGTACTACCCGTGTAAAGCATCTACGCATAGATGCGGCTCTGATACCACTGTATGGTTTGCAGCATAGAAAACAAAAAATTTCTTACGATAGGAACAACTATGTACCAAGATCTATCTACTAGATACAAACAACGAGCGGATGTATATCCGTAGAGAATATACCCTTGAAGACCGACAAAGCTTAACGAGTTAAACTCGTGGTTGATGTAGACGATCTCTTGCCGATCTCAAGATCGACAGGAAGTCCTAGCGCCAGAAATCAGCAGCGCATCCATGCTCGCACACACGTCCGAGGCACCGAGCAACCTCCGCCTCCTCCCTCCAGCGATGCAGCGGAAGCACAACTATTTCTTGCCGAATAGCCACCGGGAACATGTATCTCGCTAGTCGGAGACCATGGGGGATAAATTCTACAGGGGGAGAGAGATCCTTCACGAGGAGGTGTGAGTGAGAAGTGAGGAGGGGTGTGCCTCTTATAGGAGGAGGGGGCACCCAAAGGGGTGGCCGCCGGCCATGGGGGCTGCTCCCTCCCCTCCTTCATTTATGTGGGTGGACACTCCACTCACAAAAGCCTCTTCATTTCCCTCCACTCAAAATTGCTATTAAATTTCCATCAAATTTAATGCAAACTCTCATTAAATAAAACACTTTTTATTTATTCATAATTTTGTCAATTACTTTAATGACAAAAATTCTCATATAACCCCTTGCTAGAATTCTATTTCACATGCAAAAACACTTTCTGCAATTTCACCCGAAAACCTGTTTCGGTATCTAGTGAAATAAATTCCTGCGCTTGTTATTCTTTCCGGCATAAAACTTTTGCTCCAATTGGATGTCGGTGTCTCTTAAGTGTGTCACCCTACGGTTCGTGAATAATGCGAACATGATCGAGACCTCTCTCGGATAACTAATCAGAAGCGGGATCTGGAGACCCATACTGACTCCCACACATTCAACGATGACTTTCTTGTGATCGTCGAAACCTTTTACACTAGTATCTTAATCCCTTTGTTTCACGATATATTACATGTCTGAGATTCGATCATCGGTATCTCCATACCTAGTTTGATCTCGTTACTGACATGCACTCTTTTCTTGTTCCCGTGATATAATATTCTAGTGATCAAATCACTTGCTTGCAAGCTAACCAATGTGATATCACCGAGAGGGTCCAGAGTATATCTATCCGTCATCGGGATGAACAAATTCCACTCTCGATCCATGGGCCTCAACATAACACTTTATTAGTTCTGAACCCATCTTTATAATCACCCTGTTATGGTGTGACGTTTGATGTTATCAAGAAACTCTTCCGGTGTTAGTGATTGACATGATCTCATGGTCTAAGGACTAGGATCACTTCGTAAGTTGTTATAGCAATATAAACTCAATGACTTTGATTGTAATGCTATACTTCGGATGAATGTTCATCACACCATTACACTAATGTTGTCATCCCATTATTAACAACATACAATGTCCATGATGAGGAAACCTTGATCATCTTGTTAATCAACGAGCTAGTTTATGAGAGAGGCATAACTAGGAACTTTCTGTTTATTTATTAATCACACATGTATTAACATTTTTGTATTAATACAATTATAGCATGCAAAATAAACATCTATCATATACTTGGAATACACATAATAAACACTTTATTATTACCTCTCAGGGCATATTCCCTTCATTAGGGTTTTTCGCAACCGCGTGGAGAGCTCGAGGGGGCGCTCGCTGGAGGAAGAAGATGATGCAGGAGGAGAATGAGGTGAAAAGTATAATTCCACCGCAGTTACAATTTATAAACTTCGGCATCAAGATTCGTGCAAGATGATCGAATGGTTGACGCGTGGGCGGCGTGTGCGCGGAAATTTCGCCACGTTTCCAAACCGTCCCGCCAACGGTTCGTATCACTCACGCGGGAAAAATGGACATGATTGCGTTCTCTGCATGTGTGAGTTACGAGGCATTGCTGACCTACGTCTACGTCGCCCTAGCTGTCACTGGCAGGTGAACCATCACATTGGAATATTCCGGCATGGACGGATCCCGTCCGGCTACAAGAAGAGTACGATGGGAGATTCAGCAGTTCTTCGGCTTATAAGTCGAAGACGGAGAAACCTTGCAGGGTTCTTGGGAGGACTACAAGATATTGCTGGACGATTTGCCAACATCCATCTAGACGAAGCATTCAACTTGAAGAGGCAAGACGGCGCAAGATCTCGGAAGTTCTTCGGGGGCTACTATTGGGGATATGCTATATGGGTATCCTCATAGAATGTCTCTTATCCGTCTAACCCGGGTGGCCCACAGTTGGTAGCATGGCCCATGGCCTGCTGGGCGGCCCAGTTAGATGGATCCAGAAGGGAGGCCCATGCCGGATAAAGGAAGGCTACGGAGAAGTCACCGACGTACCCGGAGCCTTGGAGTATAATACATGCTAGGCTAGTTGTAAGCAGTGTAGGACTCTGTAACCTGTCCGACTATGACTTTTCCCTATAACCCTAGGACCTGGCGACTATATAAGTCGGGCCTATGGGAGCCTTTAGGGACACAATCTCATAGACAAGTGCATAGCACAACTCGCACACAGCGAACCCACTATCCCTGTAACTCGGCGTATTGCCATTATAGTGATTTATAGCAGGAGTAGGATTTCGCCACCGTTGTGGGATCTGAACCTGGGTAAGCTTTGTAACCTCGTATCCGTCAACCGTCCACCTTCCCCCACGTCTCTAAACATGCACTGTGAGTAACCCTCCATGGCGTACTCGTCGGCAATACCACGACACTCATGGATGAGGGAAACATGGATGGTTGATGGAGATGCGTTGGTGATGACGACAGCGATGATCCAATCCAAATTCCTTGTCCCGGCAGGGTGCTAGAACGGAGTTTCTGGATCCGAATCTTGGTTTCTGGTGGCGGCGGCGTAGCGGAACTCTTTCTAGAAAACTATCAAACCCCCTCGGTTTTTAGGTCGAGAGGCAACTTATAGGCGCAGAGGGAGGCCGAGGGGGTGCCTGGGGTGGCTATACCCCCTAGGCGCGGCCAGAGGTGGGCCCGCGCCTGGCAGGGGTGTGGGCCCCCCAGTCCCCTTCTCCGTCTCGTCTTCTAGCTCCGTGGATCTTGTGGTGAAATATAATTTTTGCCATATTTTCCGGGATTTTTCCTGATAGTTCATTTTCTGCACAAAAACTAGACACCAAGGTAATTCTGCTGAAAACAACGTCAGTCCGTGTTAGTTGTATCCAAATCACACAAGTTTAGAGGAGAAACAATAGCAAAAGTATTCGGGAAAGTAGATATGTTTGGGATGTATCACTCCCAAGAAGCCATGACGGAAGGGGGCTAAGGGGCGGTGCTCCCCCATGATACCGATGGCGGGGAAGGAGTCCCCCGCGCCGCCGCCGGCGCCATCGCCGCCCTCTTCACCATCTTCACCACCATCTCCATCACCTAATACTCCTAGTATGCAGTGGTTCATCCTCCCACACACCTCTGTACCGTCCTATGTAAACATGGTGTTTTATGCTATAAGTTATAATCCTATGATTTATGTCATGTTTGTGTAGTTTATTTGTTCTTAGATTGAATGGTTGAACGTCTTTGGTTCATTAGAGTTGTATATTGATATGGTACAATCCTTTGGTGTCCATTATATTTGTGAGCGCATGGATTAAACATCATAGGGTTTGTAGTATGTATATGAGGAAGAGGAAAGTTCTGCCGGAGTGACAGAAACCTAAGGACGCGAACCGGAACGTTGCACGTATGGGAGTAAGAGGACCATTAACTTAAGGCTATGGTTGGGCAACCTTAATGCATTGTTAGTAGTTACATGTAATTCCAAGTAGTGAAGCGCATGTATATTTAGCCTCTCCCACATAGAAAACTGCATCGAAGACAATGAACACGATTTATTCGCCAATTGAACTTGGAAAAAGGCACCACAATTACCACCACTATTCCACACTCATGGTTCTGTTAGTTTAGTGTATTTTATTGTTGCAGCAACTAGCTTTCTCTAGTACTCGTTTTGTTGCTCTAGTTTTATTTCCTAGATAATGCAAATGTTTAGTGTGCGTAGAGTTGTGTCAGTGGTTGATAGAACTTGAGAGAACATTTATCCTACCTTTAGCTCCTCATTGGGTTCGACACTCTTACTTATAGAAAAGGCTACACACGATCCCCTATACTTGTTGGATATCAGTGGTACAACAAAAACATTGCGGGTCCATATTACAAACATACACACACTATAATTATTACAATACCAGAAGTTCAAGACTTCTAAATACTCAACTTACAAAACCAAATTTAAACTGTTTCAACGGAAGATTAAAAGTTTCAACTTAAACCTCGAATTGAGCTTAATAACTTATTATATAAGGTTCATGTTGCTCGTCTCAATCGACTACTAATAACTAAGACAGCTATTCCAACTCATTGTGCTCCACTACATAAACTATGTCGTAGTCCACCCTTCTATTGCACCGGACAGATCTGGCTCCTCGTAGTAGACATCCGCTTGGCCTTCAGCTGCATACAATGGGGTGTCTTCTGGCTCTTGAGAGTCTAAGTAGGGGATCAAAGGAAAGGGTGAGTAACAGCGTTACCCAGCAAGTTCATTATATGCAAGGTGGGAAGTATGATGCTCTATCTACCACCTCGAACTTTCAGTCCTTGGTACTATGCAATTTTCGTAAATATTTCTTCAAATATCAAAAACTATGCCCATCATCCTTCACAGGTTGACCAGAACTTTCATGGAGTTCCTTTCCTGCCACGTTCGTAGTTCCTTCCCGAAACAGGGAGTAACAAGTTATAGTTCTTACACTCTGCAGAGGTGCGTTACTTTTCCCATAAGAGATTAACTCCTTGTTGCACAACCGGGCATACTTTCCTATCCACAATTCCATAATGTGGGGCCCAGTAGGTGCTCCAAGCCAATCACCGCCCTTTCCGTGACCCCGCATGTCTGCACGATCCTTCAGTGCCGGCTCACCTCCGTTAAGCCCCCTTTCGGGTAGGCTATAACCCTGATGAGTTCCCAAAGACTCTATGAGCTGGTGGTGCCCCCTGGAAAGTACCATATAGGTCCGGCAATACCTCCAACAACCACTCATAGATAATCTAGACACCAAAAGCGTGGGGCCTAAGGGTGCCCACCCATATGTTGGGTCCGCACAAGGAATCACAACGTCATGTTAAGATCGTCTTGCCTACATACGAAAGAAAAAGGATACATCTGACTTCTCCGTCCCATTCCAAACCTCATGGTTAACGCATGATATACGGCGCTAGAATCACTGATGTCATGGGTTGTTAATTCCTAGGTGATTAATTTTATTGCAAATGGAAACCTGAGTTCCATTGCTCACCTAATCCATATCATTACTTAGGATGATATCAACAATTTATTTGTTTGAGAAAATAATATTTTGTTTCCTCGGAACATAGATGATAACACACAATTTATAAATACTTTGATAAAGACTCTTCAAAGGACATGAGCAAGTGACGAACTTGCCTTGTGATTGCAAGATAGTGAAGTAGGATGCTTGCACTGGACCTTGAGCTTCTATGTCTACAAAACACCATTATTGCCCAGTAAGGACAATATTTAAAGAAGAAAAATGAATATGCATAGTAATGTAATGCATCATTTATTATTTATCTTCTTTGTGTGTTTTACCCAATATTTTAGTTTCTGGAATTTCTTTATGTAATAAAGGAATTCATTTTAAGGAATAACCTTAATATCTTATAAATATTACATTCACTATTTTTATAATGTAATATATTATTAATAGAGTTAAAAACTAATTTTTATTTAATTTTAACTCCTATAATTATTTTCTTAATATTCTTTTTAAGAATAAGCATTTTACTTTAGAAGATTTTATTTTGATATCTTAAATATCCATTTAGTCTTTTTTTTAAATACTATAATAATTAAGGATGATAAAACTTATTTTTATTTATTTATAGGTATTTATTGATTTTTTTAAAAAAATCCATAAGGAATAGATATTATAAAAATCTTTAACCTAAATTTAATTAAGTAGCTTGTCTTATTATAAACCTGAAAATATATTATTTGTATTTTTAGGGTGTTTCTTTTATTTACTAGAATTTATGAAAATCTAGGGGTATTTTGGTATTTTGCTAAATTATTAAATTCCTTTTCTTTTAATATTTGGGCCAACCCCATTGGGCTATTTGGGCCCATCTTGGCCCAATTTTCCTGGTCAAAACAACTCCCGAAGTGGTACTGGACCCTATCAGCCCAGTACGCTCCTCTCTCTCTCTCTCTCTCTCTCTCTCTCTCTCTCTCTCTCTCTCTCGTTCCTCTCCTTCTTCCCCGACCCCGTAGTGTTGACGACACCGCGTCCGTGCGATTCACGCCGCCTTGGGTCTCCCTGGCCGCCGACGTGGTGTATGGCGAGGTTGCTGACCCCGCTCCTTCATCTGGTCCAATTTGATTTGGATCTCAAGCTCTCCTTCGGCCAGGCTGGCTCCGTCCCGAACCCTAGGGTTTGCGGGGCTGCCGGTGATGCCTTCACCGCTTCTCCCGTGGTGCTGTGAGGTGCTCGTGGTGATGTTCGTCCTCATGCGTTGCTGTGGCTGCCGCATCGGCTCGGTGCGGGTTGCAGCGCCCTTCGGGTGCTCCCCGTGCCGTCGTGCGCTCGTCGGCCCTTCTACTTCCTCTTCTAATCGCCAGCGAGGACCACTGGTGAGTTTAGTCTTGATCTCCCCTCGTGCCTTCTGTCCTCTACCTCTCTTGATCTCCTTTGTGTACTTCTAGTGACCATCCCTAATTAGGGTTCATGATTGATTAGGGTTCACCCTCTGTTTTGCCTACAATCGATGGATTGGAACTAGTAGTGATGATTATTGAGGATGGTGATTGAGTATATCCTGTTGATCGCTGTCTATAGTTGATTTTGATGATACTAGTGGCTTTATTGGACTGATACAATTGGTAATTGGATATGGTTTAGATGATAGTGCTACTATGGAATTATTACTTGTGGATTCTAGTGATTTGGAAGTTCACTATTGTCATAATTTTGATATTGACAGTAGTTCTGTCAGTGATTTATTCACTACATTTATAAATGTTGGCTTGTGTGGTCATATGCAGGTTGAGGTTAATCATGTTATTATAGTGATGCTCTGATTATGTATATATTAACTTAGTAATAATTACTGGTAGTTAATTCTAGGAAGATGATAATTAGTGATTTGCAAGTTTACTTATGAAAGCTAAGTAATTTATTTTCTTGGTTTTAGAACTTGTTCTTGTGACATCATCATTGGAATGGCACACAAGTGTTGGTTCTAATACTTGGTTTTATTCTGTCAGTGCTTAAGATTGGTTTGATGCCAAAGATAAGGTGAAAGCTTCTTTTAAACATATTTGCCTGTGATGTTGGTCGGAGGCTTAGGAACTAGGTTCCTATCCCGCTGTCCCTCATAGATATGTTCTGGTAGTGATACCAGTTACTTATTCTTGAGTCCTTTTGATAAACTGGTTGGTGTGCTTATTATGTTATAAGGATCCATAAGATCTATGGATTCTGGGGTGCTACTCTTTTAAGAGATGTGCCCAGAATTCATAATCTTGGCTATGGTCATATTGGAATATGAGATTTTTATTAATATCCAGGATCAATGATGTTGGTCTGAGATCCTGGTTTGGTTTGTAGAGTTTAAGCATGATTTTTTTATTCAAAATATTCTGTGATGGATTCACCCCACTTGGGTGATTTTTGAGAGATTTAAATATAAAACAACACATGAGTTCTAATCTAGATAAGATGGTTAGATCATGTGAGGGTTTTATATTATTAACCACAACAGTTGGGTTGTTAGTGTTGTTGCTGGTTGATCTGGTGGCTTGATCTTGCTGGATTGCTTTGCTGGCTTGATCTTGTCCTTCACCTCCTGGTGCTGCTCCTGCTACTTCTGGATCTTGTGAGCTTATCCTTGCTCTTACTGTCCACCTGCTCTACCCCCTCCTTATGTCACCATCTGGTGAATGTTTGGATGATCTGGTGTATAGTTTGGCTGGTGGTTTGCTTGGCTTTGGCAGGCTTAATGTGTTCCTGGTTTGGTGCTTGAGAATGAGAGTAGCTGCTGAGAGCTGTGCTGCGGGTGTGCACTTCTCCTTTTGCTTGTGTGGGTTGTTGCTGCTGTGTTGACAGCACACACCATGCATTTAGATGACTATGCTGCCTGGCTATTTGGTGCATTGTGTGGATCAAATTAGTGAGGTGTTTCACCTATTAACCTTTTACATTTCACTCACCTGGTGAAACTTGCCCCTTTTACTTGCTGTTGATATATGTAATTGTGGTTTATTAGATATGAAAGAACATATATTTACACATTGGTAAAACTTGCCCCTTTTACTATTACTCAATGATTTAGTCTTGAGTAGTGCACTTCACTTCACTGCTCTCAACTAAGAGTAATTCTAACAATTAATCTTTATTTTATTTTATTTTATTTTGGTTTGTTTTTATATTTTACAGGTACAAGATGTGGGTGCTCAAGATTTAGTATAGGATTAGATAGATAGATAGGTTCTCATTGTATTCTTTATTTGATTAACTTGTAAGAACTTTGTAATAATTATTTATATTAAAATTTCCTTTCTTGTAATTTATTTACTGTAATGAATCACTTCATTGGTTGTATGATTTCTACATCATAGAATGTTTATGAAATAAAGATAAGAAATAAGAATTCATTTCTTATTTGAATTTATTTATATTAAATTCTTATTATTATTTATTATATCTTTATCATAACAAATAATATTACTAAATGCTTTTGGAAATCATTTTAAGATACCAAATCCTAAATTTTAAATATTTTTCAATTGATTCAAAATTCAAATTTGAATTCAAATAATTTCTTCCAAAACATATTAATTCATAAAGATCATGTCAAAATTTATAGCGATCACTTTCAAGAGCTATTCCTACCTCTAGAGAGTGAAAGAAACTCTAATCACTTTAGGTTTTTGTTTGGCGAAAAAATTACCCACATTTTTTACAGATAAATGCATGCATATGCATAAAATCCTATTTCTACCCTTCGTTGGTTCCTAAATGCTGGGATGTAAGGAGGTCATTGATGTATATGAAGAACATTATGTGGAGGACGCGGAACTTGATATGCCTTAGTGATCTCCATGTAGTTGATATGATATATCATCAATGACCATGTAATTTCAAAACATTTCTTCCTTTTGATATGATTGAATATACGTATGCTTGCAAGGATCGAATATTAATTATATATGCATCAACGTGTACTGTGTATGTAGTAGCATAGAATAAGTGTACTAAAATATATGTTTGAAATTATAGTGCAACACAAAACAAAAAAGGAACGAAATGGCAAAAAAAAACACAATCTCTACGACGGCAGAGAAACACACGAATTCTCTACCGCGGTAGGAAGCCTTATAGTTCCGGGTGGTGTTATGACCCGAGACTAGAGGGATTTCGCCCCCCGCCTCGCAGAAACTGCCACGTGGTCGACTCTAGTCCCGGGCCGTAGCGAACCGGGACTTTAGATGGGGGCCTTTAGTCGCGATTTGACAGTCCCGGGTCCAAAACCGAAACTAGAGCCCGTTACGGCGAGACAAAATGGTCGTTTTCCACCAGTGTGCCAACTCAGCCTCCTGGCATGAGAATCCTGACTGCGTTGGATGGGGATGAAATCTTGGCGATCAGATCTTCTTCGAACCAGGCTTTCGCCCCGCTATGTTAATATAGCAATGAACTGATACAATTGATGGTGCCACCACACAGACAAGCCCAAACAAGAAAAGAAGAGAAACAAGAAAGAAACGAATGCCGACAACGGCAGCTCGACAAAAAGATGAAAGCTCGCCACCGCTGCGCCCACCGAAGATGTCCTACCACTCTCCTAGAGCTTCGAACTGTCGCATACTAAGCACGACCTTCAAGAAGGACCGCGACGATGACGACGCTGATGCCCGGACATGTTCTAGGGTTTCCCCCGTACGCGGGGGTGAGTGGGGAAGGGGAACTCTCGACGCCCTTCAAGAAGGAATAACGGCACCCATTGGCATCGCCCCGTCGATGTCATGAGACCGACAAGGATTTCTCCCGACCCCCAACACCACTACCCCAAACGATTCGAAGGCCTCCACCTATCGGAGCCGCCCAGCTGCATGCGCCACCACAGTCTTGATGCCACCACCATAGTCTCATTGTGAACCGATGCGAGACCTAGACACGAAAAACAGAGACAACAGGCTCCGAGTCCCTAGCGCTATAGCCGACGTGACGGAACTGCCTCCACCGCTATCGTAGTCGCCGACCAAACGTGACGGAAGGAGGAGACCAAACCAACACTAGAACCAAAGGACGGCATCGGCACAGCCATCTGGAGTACATCCTCCACCACCAAAAGCGGATGCCGACCGGGCACAGCGGCAGGTCAGCCTGCAAGTGGGGGCGGCTGCCCACGGCGCCGCCACGCCATTCCCATTTAATCGCGTATATGGACATCCACGGAGAAGAGCAGTGAACTGGCGGGCAGCCGCGGTCTGTTCGCTACCGCCGCTAGCCCAATACACCATGTCAATTTGTACTACTCAGAGGGCCATAGTCAAACCAACCAGCAGCTAGCGAGCAGCCTCCGACGTCCGACGAGCTCACCTTCGCTAGCTGACCTCGAGATGGCCAAGAGCATGGACATGGAACCCTTCTACGCCTTTCCAGAGGTCAAGTGGGCGAGTACGCCGGCGAGCAGCCGAAACTACGCTGTCCTCGGCGTCGCGCGCCGCCCGACCCGACGGGGGGAAGCCTGTCCATGGCGCCATGGAGACCCGGCATGTCGTTGCTTGATGGGCATCTAGCTCACGGCTGTCAGCCTAGAACACGATGATGGCGGCGTCGGCGAACAGGTGTGGGCCTGGCATGAACTTCCTTGTGGTTTTGAGCGGGCCGCCGACGGACTGCGTCACGCCCATCCCTAGCAGGAGGGTATCAGCCACCCACACATCTTCGCCACGCCATCCTCGATGCCAAGAGCTTCCTTGTCCTGTTCGACGGCATCAATGGCGAGAAGTTCACGGAGATACGCTACACGCCGCCGCGGCGGACGATGGCGGCAAGGTGACGATTACGACAGTGAAGGACCCGACCAATGATGTTGTTTGGTTCTGCGCCACCAAGGATATGGCGTCGTCGGGGCAGCACGCGACTGTCGCCATGATCATGGTCATCGTTTTGGTCGCCGAAGTGGGCCTTGCTGGTGCGGCACGGCCGATGCTGACGGAGTGGAGCAGCGGCGGGAAGGTCAAAAGTGTGGTGTACCCATCGGAGAGAAGCAACAGCCGATGCCGACAGAGCGAAGCAACAGCCGATGCTGACTGAGCAGAGCAGCTGCCGGTGGCGACGGATAGCTGGGCTCAGTTTGTCTAACTCTACGTACGTGTTCGTCGGGAGGAAGGAAGCAACAAGAAGTCCGAGTGAAATGAACGAGCTGATGTGTTGCTTACCGTTGTTTGCTGTTTGGCGGATGTTAGCGGCGGACCACGGAACTAGACAGAAATTAAGCAGGCAAAATCCTAGTTCCGTTTGATTAAGCGGTCTCAAGCGGCAAATTGATGGACGATCGTGGTCATGTCCACTTACAGGCTGAGCGGCAGGGACACACCAGGCCGAGTAGCCCGACCGGACCCAGGCCGGGTCAGTAAAGTCCCAGCTGCCAATGCTGCAGCACGTAGGGCGCCGCTACTACCCTCTTGTTCATCGACATCAGCTCAGTCGGACCGAAATCCACCACGCTGCTGCAGGACGGATGCAGCGATCCCTGTGCCGCCAAGGGGCGCCGCCGTCGCGAAGATAACACAAGGGCCGGCACTCCGCCGCCACCAGCCAGCTGAACCGTCGCCTGCCGAAACGCACCGCCGCCAACCGCCACCACCCGAGAAGGAGCGCCGCGCGCGGGGAGAAGCCAGGCCGCCGCCGCCGACACCACGCGGGGAAGGCCCTGTGGCATAGGCCGGCGGCGGCGGGAGGGGGCTATGGCTGGGGGAGAGCTCGCTGGAGCCTGGAGGACTGCCCCCGGCCGTCTCGCTCGGGGAGACGACGCGGGGGACGCGGGGAGGTTTTTTCAGCCCTCTTTTTTCTTGGCGATCAGATCTTACTGCGGTTATGTATACTTCTTTCTTTCAAACAAGACAAGAAAGGCGTGTTGGTCGCGGTCTCTGAGTCGGGATACTGGGTCGGAGTAGTCGGGGTGAGGTAGGAACCCTAACCTATTAAAGAATCCCAGGCAATTGTTTGGAAGGATCGTGATTCAGCGATTCGCAAGCCGACTAGCAGGCGACGATTCGATGGCGGCGCTTCGAGTCGCGGCGAGGAGGCTCGTCGGTGGCGGCGGCCGGACGCCGGCGGTGGCCGTGGGGGAGACACAGCACCGGCTCTTCCCGAGGCTCTTCCAGGTCGACCGGGCAAGGTCTACCACGTCCTCCGCGGCTGCCGCGAACCGCAATGCGGCCGCGGCCAAGGTACGCTGGGTCCCCAAATTTCATACGTATCTTTTTGTGCTAGCTAATGCGCTAACGACTCACTCCGATTATCCACTACATGATTCGACGTCAAACAGCAACCACATGTCGAAATTGGATTCAGTTATTTTCAAACATGCAGGTAGCACATCTTAGAATTGGATTCAGTTATTATATTCAAACAGCTAGCACATCTTAGAATTGGATTCAGTTATATTCAAACAGCTAGCACATGTGAAACATAAATTATTTTTCTTTTCGAAAATATCAAACATAAATTCAGTTCTTTCCAACACCTAGCACGTCAAATATTGAGTTCAGCTCTTTTTGAAGCGGCAATATGCATTTGGACTGATCCCAAACCTATCTCTCTCCGTGCGGGCGCCGCCAAGACTCGCGCTTAGCACTCTCCTTCGCCAAGAAGCTAACGCCAGGGCAAAGCCTTGGCGGGCAGCGGCGGCGGCGTCCTTGCCGAGGACCAATGGCGTGCGACGGCTCATCTTGAACCTCCTTGTTCATGCGGGCGGACGAACGACGGCGGGCCTCGATCCCTGATCATGTCCGTCCTTGGGCTAGAGGCGGTGAAGCTGGAGGCGGTGAAGCTGGCGGACCCGATGGGGTCTGGCCAGATTTTGTCATCTTCGTCAGACCGGCGGCACTGTGGAGGAGGACCTGGCGTCGGCTCTGCAACACGAGGAGGCCCGGGGCGGCGACCCTGAGTTTGGTGGTGGTGGTCGTTTCCTTCGTCGGAAGTGGTCGTCCATGGATTGCGGCTAGAGGGATGGATCTCGATCCGTCTTCTAGTCCCGACAGCGAGACAGGGAGTCATAGTTGCCGGTGAAAACCGAGCTGATTTCAGTCTTGGCGGACGAATATTGTTTTTCCAAACACAAACATAAATTATTTTCCCCGACAGCGAGACAGGGAGTCATAGCTAGCACATGTCAAACATAAATTATTTTTCTTTTGCGAAGAAAAAAATGTCAAACATATATTATGTTCTTTCCAAACACCTAGCACGTCTAAATATTGAGTTCAGCTCGTTTTGAAACGGCGATATTATGCATTATAGGAGGACGGTATTATAGACCCATTATTTTCATCATGTTACCAAAGAGCAAAACCCTATATGTAAATGATTTGAGCCACGGACCAGCTATTGTGTGTATAATGTTGATTTTACTCGTTTTCTGGTTCATTTTCATAGCAACTCATCTTTGCTCCTGCAAAACAGGACCTCGACGCTGAAGGCCGGGAAATACTCTTGAAGGAAATCCATAACAGGAGGGAGCGGGCAGCTTTACGATCTGACCGAGACGGTGGAAGCAATGTACG
Organism: Avena longiglumis; assembly: GCA_030063025.1. Classification (NCBI taxonomy): domain Eukaryota; kingdom Viridiplantae; phylum Streptophyta; class Magnoliopsida; order Poales; family Poaceae; genus Avena; species Avena longiglumis. The sequence continues at coordinate 560,315,972 of CP125974.1, forward strand.
ACATTCCTGGTAGGGCAGGTAGAGAAGTTGCTCGCCTGCGCCAGGACCTTGCGCATCAAGTTGAGCCTAGATCCAATGACATGGTGTGGTATGTAAGATCAGCTCAAACATAGTTGTGCTCTCTCTCTTCTCTTTCTGTATAAGGATTTTGAGGTGCTATATATCTCACCTGAGTACCTGACCAACCTGTAGGCGCATTGTACGAGGGAAAGGTATAATTGAGCGTTACGGGGGTTTTGCAGCGTTTATGTTTACCTTCTACGTGCTCACGGGCATGGCCAGGGGTTCGATTGTTGAATTGGACCCAGAAGAAAAGCAATGGATCAAGAAGAGAAGAAATGAGGCAAGCAAGGGGAGGAGTGGAGACAATGTTTCTCTTAAATGAAAAGGAAGACAAGCACAGGAGATGATTATGACTGCTAACACTTGAATACAAGGCTGTTATCATATGTTTCGCTTTGTAGGACCGAACTGGCTTCCACTCTCATGATCTTGTTGTTTTGGTGTCTCCCTGTTTTGTTTGTTCAAGAATCTGAACTGTGCCATTGCCCATGTATGAGCTTATCACTCAGCTATGAGCCCATATGATAAATAATCATAGAACTCTGAGCGTTGTTTCATCAGGTAGCGAGCTTTTATTCCTTTTGGATGAGAGGGAGTTTATTTGAAGGATCCTGGGTACTTCAATATATCAACGGATAGAAATAAGGAGTGCAGAGCAGCAACTCGTGCTGCTGATGCTTAAGAATAGCATGTGACAATGCATCACACGAAAGAACGAGCACTGCTCTAGTCTCTGCGTTCCTAGAGCATTTTTTTTTTATCTGGGCGGTGATTTTTCGCCTAGTCGCGTTCTTAGAACACCGAATAGCGTCGGATTTAGCCCGACTTTCATTCGGTGTTTCAGACCGAACCCGGGGGGGTGGAAACCGCCTGAGAATGTCGGATGAAGCGAAAACACGGTGGGCCAACCCTATCGGCGAGACAACCCCATTTCCCACTATCACTCGCCTCTTCCGCGGTGTAGAGCTTTCCCCAGCTGCACCTGTCGCCATGCCGTCATCGGCGAAGCTCCACCATGCTGAGCCGAATCCATGCCTGTAGATAGGACCGCCGCAGTCGCCGCATCCTTTCCCCTCGGCCTAGGCCTTCTTTCGCCATCCGACCTTCGCCGTAGCTCGGCCTCGCTCCGAGATCCCACCACCTCGCCCGCCAAGTTTGCCTGTTTGGCCATGGACTCCGACAACGAGGAGATGTTCGTCCTTTTGCTGGAGAAAGAGACAGGCGGCCGCCGAAGATGTAGAGCAGATGCAGATTCTCGCCTCTCTGGCCTAGTTGTACACATAGACCGCAGCGCCAAAGCGTGGAGGCTCGGCGAAGGGTCCCCGGAAGGGCGAAGCAAGGTAGAGGCTGGAGGGTTACTGCATCTTGTACGCCGACTACTTCGCCGACGAGCCGCTGTATGAAGATGTCATGTTTTGGCACCGTTTTAGGATGAGCCGGAAGCTCTTCCTAGAGATCGTGCATGTCATCCAGGTATACAACCCCTATTTCATGTGCAAGAAGAACTACACCAACATGGTTGGGTTTTCCTCATTGCAGAAGTGCACAGTGGCGATGATGTTGCTTGCATATGGAGCTCCGGATGATAGTGCCGATGAGTATCTCCGCATGGCCATGTCCACCGCCATAGATTGCTTGTACAAGTTTTGCAGGGCAGTGATTGCAGTGTTTGGGTCACAGTACTTGAGAACACCCACTGCTGAAGATACTGCTCGAATCCTTGCAATCAATGGAAGTAGAGGATTTCCTGAAATGTTTGGAAGCATAGACTATGCATCGGTAGCGAAAGAACTGTCCATTTGTATATCAGAAAATATACAAAGGCCGCCAAGAAGGTTGCACTGTGATACTCGAGGCAGTTGCTATACATGATCTTTAGATCTGACACTCCTTCTTTGGCATGGCAGGATCGAACAACGACATCAACGTCCCCCAATCCTCAAATGTCTATGCCAAGCTTGTTGAGGGTCATGCTCCCCATGTGGACTTTGAGATCAACTTGCACCACTACAACAAGGGATACTATTTTGCAGATGGCATCTATCCAAGATGACCAACATTTATAAAGACTATTGCAAACCCGATGCTTCCCAAGCATGCTCAGTTTGTCAAGGAACAAGAGGCTTTCATGAAGGACGTGAAATGAGCATTTGGTGTGATTCAACAGAGGTTTGTAGTTGTCGGTTTCCTGTTATGACCTGGTCGAAGATTAGATGTGAAAAGTGATTAACCGTTGTGTGACCTTGCACAACATGATCATTGAGGATGAGAGGAAGGACCTAGTGAGTTTGGTCGAGCAGAACAAGCCATGCTACTGACAGGAGCCTCTTGTAGAGCCTGATCATCAGGTGCCGCCAAGCTGAGCTGCCTTCATCGCCATGCGTCAGGAGATTCGAGACCCGGTAAGTATCAACAGCCGCATGATGATCTGGTTGAGCACATATGGATACGTAGGGGAAACACGTAGATGTCGAGCATGAACTGGCCAAACTAGGCCGAAATATGTTGTGATTTCGGTCTACGTCGAACAATGTCTAATTTCATGCCGAACTATGTTTAAATTCATGCAGAACTATACTGAACATTGCTCTGTATTCATATTATATCGAACTATGCTGAAATCTGGTCCAATTTGAGCCAAATTTAGACGAAAAAACGCCGATCTGGAAATTTGGTCAGGTAACATGAATAGAAAATTGGACGTTTCTAAACCAAAAATTACATCCCACCGACGCTAAATAGCGCTGGATTTCGGCCTAGCCCAAAGAGTGAAGGTGCTCTAAATACAACTACACCGTGACCGGCAAACTGGTCAACGAACCTACAAACACACTAGAGCAAAGCCTCGCGTGCTAAACACATGTATCATGTGTCTTGCTCTGATTTTGCTTTCCTGTAGTCGATGGTTGCTGACTGTCTGCCGTTTCCCTTTTCACCTCCGTGGAGCTCGTCTACGCATGCTTGCACGACACTGCCAATAATTTAGTACTATCTCTCGTTTCAAAAAATAAGACGTCTTCGATTTGTGTGTTTTTATTTAACTAAGATTTTCTTTAAATATATAAAGAATGTTGATACAAAATTAGCATCATTAGAAAGTATGTTTCAATACGAATCCAACTATATTAATTTTATATAATAAGATCAAATTTTAGCTGCTCTATTTATTCGGTCAAACTTTGTTTTCGAATGCGCGTGCGTCTTATTCCTTGAAACGGAGGGAATACATTTATTTCCTATGAAAAAGAGGATATGAGATTCATAAAACAGACGAAAGTAAAGTACAGAGGGAAGAGTGACAACGTAGAGACGACAATGCTTCCTGCCGTGCCCGTCACGATCAACAAAATCTTATCGGTCTCTTTTGTTAACGGGGTCATCCACTTTCCGATAACAAGTCTAGACCGTCGAGCAGTATTTGCTCAAGTCATCTTCGGCATCACCGAAGTACTCGGATAACGAGGGTTAAGATTCTCAATTTGGAAAACATACAAAACCCCGTGATAGCTCTCCCTCTCCGGTGGGAGTAATTGGGCCGCTGTTCACATGGGCCTTGGGGTTTATAGGACCTTGACGTGAGCGAGACGAGTATACTTCAGTAGGCGACGACTCGATGGCGACTCTTGGAGTCGCGGCGAGGAGGCTCGTCCGTGGCGGCGGCCAGATACCGCAGTGGCCGTGGGAGAGGCGCAGCGCCAGCTCTTGCCGAGGCTCTTCCAGGTCAACGGGGCAAGGTCGACCACGTCCTCCGCCGCTGCGGCGCCGGGTAAGGTACTTCACGATGGCTATCTGTGACTCTGTGCCAACCAAAGTTCCATGCATTATTATCCCCCGCAAAAAAAAGAGTTCCATGCATTATATTGTTTATTCCATGCTTTGCAATGTGGACTATATATCTTGTGGTATATATCTAGCCGAAATTTCCTTCTTGAAGGCGTTGGTGTTGTTCTGATGGTGTCAGTGTCGTTGTTTTGAGGATTAGTTCTCTGTAGCGGGACTTTTCTTTTTTGTAATTTTTTTTTCTGGGCTGGGTGCATCCGTAGAGCCGCTAGAGCATGCGTTATTGCAGAAGCCGGATGTAATTGGTATCCCTGGAATATTAATATATACTCTTTTCCAAAAAAAAAATCTAGCCGAAATTTCCTAACGATGATACAACTCTACGATTAGACAGCTAGGAGAAGATCGGGAAAGACGTGATGAAACTCCTGACGGAGATCCGTAAGAAGAGAGAGAGGAGCTGTACGACCTGACCTCGGAGGCGGAAACGATCTACAAACTCCCCCGCAGGGAAGCCAAAGAATTCGGCCGGCTGCTCCAGGAACTTGCCGCCTAAGTCGATCGGAGGCCCAATGACCGCACGTGGTATGTATAGATAAACGATCATGTCTCTTTCTCTTATATTTTTTACAAGATCTCATCATGACAGGGTTTAGTTATCTCACCTAATCGAACCCAAATCTACATATCTATACATGTAGGCGCGTGTTACGAGCAAAGAGTGTACTCAAACGCTACGGAGGGTATGCGGCGTTTATGTTTAGCACCTGGGCTATCACGGACTTGTCCATTGGTGCACTCGTCCTTCTGGAGCCGCATGAACGGCGATGAAGAACACGAAAGGGTGGAGACAAGGAAAAGTTGATCAGTGCGTAGATTATGGATGCGATTTTATCCTTTTATATGAAATTCCGTGCATAACACATGTGAAAACACAGGTTGTTGGTGGTGTGTTCAAGTCGGACTCCGAAAAGGCTTATGATATTCGACATACTCACTCTGTCCCGAATTACCTGCTGTCCTAGATTTGTTTAGATATGCTTTTATTTTTAAACGTGTTTTGGTGTATGCATACATATGAATCTAGATATAAATCTACTAACATCTAATCCATGATAGGAGTAGTCAATTAGAAAGTTTTTATGAGCTATCGTGTTCCCAAGGTCTTTTTTCGATGAAGAACACTAAGAGTGGAGGCAAAGCAACACGAAGGATGAAGACAATTTACCTTTAATTCAAGAGTGGAGACAAGCGAGAAGTTGATCAGTGTGTACATTATGGATGGGTGTAAAAGTTGGTGCTAGACCATGTCATGTCCGTACCAAATGGCATATTGTGCTCGATGGAGCTGGGCCGTGGGCCAATCAGAGTGACACGGAGTTGATAAGAAAAGAGCAGCACCGACTTGAGGGGAATCGAACAGAACAAATATGAACTGAACCTGTCTCAGCTTCTCCTTCCTCTGTCCTTCTACTGCTCTTCTCTGAATCCTCTTCTTCCTCAAGTTGGTGCTGCTCTCCACAAGCAACCTGTATCTACCTCACGTCCTGGAGATCACCGGTGGCAACTGGGTGTGACAGACCATTGATCTATCATCTATGGAGTACTACCATAGATTATTCATTTAATTAGTACATTGAACAAAATAGAAAAGAATTGGGGATCTGGTACATCCTACATAGACGTCCAGGACGGGCAACAAGAAATAAGAAACTTAGTTTACTCATCAAAACCTGGTCATGGTTGCAGATTCAGTACACAAACTAACCAACTCGACGAACAACTCAGCAATCTAATCAACCGACATTAACACCATGCACAAGTACAAACTAACTGTATTTACTCACCAATACGGGAATATGGGATATGCACAAATGGGCAATGCACATGTCCTCTTCGGAGTAACTCTGATTCAAATTACTTCAAGCCGGTGGATGAGCGGAAGGCAAATCTTGGTTGCACGCCACTGACTCCAATATCTTGTCAGGACATGCAACACCATGAGCTCTTTACGCTTGTTGATGTTTCTTATTTTGATAAAAGCCACACCATGAGCTCTTTATGCTTGGCTCAGGAAATCAGCGCCTGGCTTGACTTGAAGCTCCAACTTACCAGTGTGTGTTGCCATACAGGGATCAATGCAGAGAGATACTACCAGAGAGATTTCAACCATCCCCCTCCACAACATACCCATAATTTTTCTTGCAACCACTCGATGTATCTTAGTACAACTCCCAACATACAACCTTAGCTTGGACTACAGAAAAAGAAGTCAGATTTTTCAAGTCGCAAGCAGCAGCCAACCTATCTATTCTACCTTAACCTTCCCTCCATTTCGAAAAAACCTTAACCTTACCTCCATTTCGAAAAAACCTTAACCTTCCCTTTGGATCAAATATCTGTGACAAGACTCTTGTTGCTACGGTGGTATCTGTCACATCACTGCCAATGCTGCCGATACCATTTTCGGCATTGGCCGTGGTACGACGAATACTGCCCGGGATCGGAGTTCCTGAAAGCGATTTTTTCTGCTGCTGATGCTGCTTGCTTCACCGGCAGAGCATAGGAATGACTCTTGTAGCTCAAGAGCGCACTCCATGAGGACAACGCCGGACGAGTACACGTCCGTCAGCTGCTGCCTTCTTAAGTAGTCAGGGTCAAACTCAGAAACATGTTCCTTGTTGCCTGTTTCGAGGAACATGTTCCTTGTTCATCAAATCCTGGATGCCCTTCAACATCATCAAACTCAGAAAGGTTTGATTTACACTCCTTGTGCCGAAGTAGGTTCTTGGGGGCTGTCACAATCAGAGGTTTCCGGAACTCCCTATGTATCTAGATTCCGCGGACGAGTAAGGATTAATTCATGCTAGTAGCACATCAAATTTCCCAGTAGTCTTTCTCGTCGAAAATAAACATGCTATTTTGTTCGCTAGTTGATGAAACAACACATTAACTATTTACCTGTTCCAGAAAGACATGCCACAGAGCTATTGGCTAAGTGGCAAGTGCATTCATGTGTAGTGACACAGTTCAAATTCTTGAACAAGCATAAGACAGACAGACACATAAACATGGATATAGCATAACTTCTACTAGATCATTAAAATGGAAACCAGATCGGTCTTACAAAGTGATCACTGATCCTCTCTAGACAGAGCAATACTAGCATTCACAAACATGGCCTACGATCTGCGTCATAATTGTTTCTCTTCTAATTAGGAGATGCTTTGTCTCCACTCTTGGCCTTGCTCGCCTCGCTTCTTTTCTTCTTGAGCCATCGCTGTTCGTGTGGCTCCAGTTCGACGATCGAACCGATGCACATGCTGGTGAGCACATAGGTGCTAAACATAAGCGCTGCGAGTCCACCGTAATGTTCGAATATACCCTTGGCTCGTAGCAGACGCCTACAAAATGGGTTCAGATGACATATATAACTAATAAAACCACATCATGATATCTATCGTTTGGAAAAGAAGAGGGATGATCACATATACATACCATGTGCCGTCATTGGGCCTACGATCGACTTGTGTGGCAAGCTCTTGGCGCAGCCTGGCTATTTCTCTGGCTTCCCTGCGGGGAAGGTTGTAGATCCTTTCCGCCTCCGAGGTCAGATCGTACAGCGCCTCTTTCCTCTCATGGATATCCATCAAGAGTTTCACACGCCTCTCCCGATCTTCAACTATGAGGCCCTGTTTTGCACGAGTGTAAGATGAGTTCGTGTGTATATATATATGACCGTGCACCGGGAAACTAGGGTGCTTGCTGAATCCAAATTAGAAACGGTAGCTGGCACATGGATAATCAACTTTATTTCTAGGAAACATAAAAACTGAATTCATTTTTCAGTCTGGAAAAAATACGTATCAATTTCGAGATGTGCTAGCTGTTTGGCTAATCATGGAGTGGATTATCTATCTAGCGAGTTTATTGCACAGATGCTAGCTACAGCACTAAATCTTTCTTAAGTCCATTGAAGAAACAATGGACAGAAAGATATGAACTCTGGTGACGTACCTTGCCTTGCGCCGCATTGCTGTTCGCGGCAGCCGCGGAGGACGTGGTAGACCTTGCCCGGTCTACCTGGAAGAGCCTCGGGAAGAGCCGGCGCTGTGTCTCCCCCACGGCCACCGCCGGCGTCTGGCCGCCGCCGCCACCGACGAGCCTCCTCGCCGCGACTCGAAGCGCCGCCATCGAATCGACTCCCGCGAATCACCGAATCACGATCCTTTCCGACACTTGGCTTGCTAATCGCGAGAGCAGCGAGAGAACTTTGGTGAATTCTGGGGAGCGCGCCTGTGATTCTTTAATAGACTACTAGGGTTCTTCGCTCCCCATCCCCCGACTCCGACTCTGTCTCAACATCCGAGACCGGAACCAAGACGCTCCTGATTTTTATTTTTTTTGAGCTGAAGACGCTTCTGACTTCGTTTAATTTGGGGTTTGTTTCCTCTCTGATCTCTTTTATCCGACGAAACTTGCGCTGCCCGCGAGCAGGCCTAGCCTAAACGGCACGCGTAGCCCAGTTAGTATAAACACGCTCAAGCCCACTCTCACGTGCTAAACGCATGCTGTATCTTCCTTTATGTCCGAGTTCAGCCAAATACACTTGTACGGTTTCCTTATCATTTTGAATCTTGCTCAATTGACTATGAACCATATACACTAAATAGACAATATATTCGAGAGGCGCCTCTTAGAATAGCCCTTTGTGTGTACATGTCGATTCGGTTTTGTTCTTAGCTAAATTTAGTGTGTTGTTAGCGGGATCTGACACATACCTAACAACTAATAATGATAATAGTATGTCACATGAAAATGTGCAAAGAAAGGAGCAAATGAAGGAAAATACTAGAGGAACCCGTTGAACTTTAGTTATAAGATATGTTTAAAGTGACCAGTACAACAGTAAAAATATACGAACACAAAGTCAAATAGCACCAATAGAGATACTAGGCACTATGCCCCTAACAGATCTTATTCGATTACATGATAGAACTCATCAAATCCCTACCATCCTCATAGCCTACAGTGGGGGATTACTCACTCATCAATGAGGGCAACATGGATGGTTGATGGAGAGGCGTTGGTGATGACGATGACGATGATCCTCTCCAAATTCCCCATCCCGGTAGGATGCCAGAACGGAGTTTCTGATTTCGAATCGCGGTTTTTGGTGGTGGCGGCACAGCGGAACTCTTTCTAGAAAAACGTCACCCCCCCCCCCCTCGATTTTTAGGTCAAGAGGCATCTTATAGGCGAAGAGGGAGGTCGAGGGGGTGCCTGGGGCAGCCACACCCCCTCTAGGCGTGGCCTAGGCCCACCCACGCGGCAGGGGGTGTGGGCCCCTCATACCTCCCCTCCGTCTCGTATTCTGGCTCCATGAGTCTTCTGGTGAAATAAGATTTTTGGCATATTTTCTGGGATTTTTTCTAATAGTTGATTTTCTGCACAAAAACTAGACACCAAGGTAATTCTGCTGAAAACAGCGTTAGTCCGGGTTAGTTGTATCCAAATCACACAAGTTTAGAGGAGAAACAATAGCAAAAGTGTTCGGGAAAATAGATACGTTTTGGACATATCAAATCCCCCCAAGCTTAGCTTATTGCTTGTCCTCAAGCAATTCAGTTGAAAATTGAGTATGGTAAAAGAACTTTCACGAACACATTTGCTTCATATGATGTATATATTCTCAATACAGGAGTAGAGACTTAGACAATTCATAATAAGGAGTATGCAACTAAGTCTACTCAATAGTCATTGTAAGCTATGAAGAGATTCCAACTCAATAATAATAAGTAGCATGAAACATAAACATAAGAAACATTGCAATGCTCATAAGAAGGTATGATAGAGTGGTATCTCGCTTGCCTTTGTTTGTAGAGCATAAAATAAATGCCAAGGCACCTCTTAAGTTCAAGTGAAGACTAGAAGTAAAGATATCAGAGATATAAGCATCAAAGTCATGACATAATTAACCAAGTTTTGAGACAAGCACATTACACTAAGAACGACAACTATGCTCTCAAGAAGGTTCTCATAGAATAAATGGTGACTCAACAAGAAAGTGAAAAGGTTTTGAAAGGTTTGAAAGACTTCCAAATGCTGAAAATAAGGTACTCATTAGCTTTGAGCTATCATTGCCCCTATAATAGGCATATTTAGATGGTTAAGGTGAAAGTAAGGTCCAATATGAGTTACATGCTTAACAGACCATAAACTGGAAATCTCATGTCCGTTGAGTACGAGGGACGCTCCTCATGCTACTCAACTTTTGTAGGGTTCGCAGCATAGAAAACAAAAATTTTCCTACGATGGGAACAACTATGTACCAAGATCTATCTACTAGATACAAACAACGGGCGGATGTATATCCGTAGAGAACATACCCTTGAAGACCGACAAAGCTTAACGAGTCCAAACTCGTGGTTGATGTAGACGATCTCTTGCCGATCTCAAGATCGAGAGGAAGTCCTAGCGCCAAGAAAAAAAGCAAGCATCCGTGCTCGACACACGCTCGAGGCACCGAGCAACCTCCGCCTCCTCGCCCAGCGATGCAGGAAGCACAACTCTTTCTTGCCGAATAGCCACCGGAACATGTATCTCGCTAGTCTCGAGACCATGGGGATAAATTCTAGAGGAGAGAGATCCTTCACGAGGAGGTGTGAGAGAGGAGAGGGGGCCTTTATAGGGGAGGGGGCACCCAAGGGGCATGGCGCCCAGCCATGGGGCTGCCCCACCTCTTCCACATTCATGTGGTGGAGCTCCCACTCAAAATGAAAAGCCTCCACTCCCATTAAAAAGCCTCCACTCAAAAAACCACTCACATGCATTAAATTTCCACCAAATTTAATGCAAGCTCTCATTTAAATAAAACTCTTTTATTTATTTATTCAGAATTTTGTTAATTACTTTAATTAACAAACATTCACATAAAACCCCTTGCTAGTATTCTATTTCACATGCAGAACCGGCCAGCAATTTCAACCAAAACAGCTTTGGTGTCTAGTGAAATAAATTCCTGCTTTCCTTTTCTTTTCGGCATGAAACTTTTGATCCAAATGGATGTCGGTGTCTCTTAAGTGTGTCACCCTACGGTTCGTGAATAATGCGGACATGATCGAGACCCCTCTCAGATCAATAATCAGAAGCGGGATCTGGAGACCCATCGACTCCCACACATTCAACGATGACTTTCTTGTGATCGCGGAACCTTTTACGCTAGTATCTTAATCCTTTGTTTCGCGATATATTACATGTCCGAGATTCGATCATCGGTATCTCCATACCTAGTTTGATCTCGTATCGACATGCACTCTTTTCTCGCTCCGTGATATAACATTCTAGTGATCAAATCACTTGCTTGCAAGCTAATCAATGTGATATCACCGAGAGGGCCCGAGCATATCTATCCGTCATCGGGATGAACAAATTCCTCTCGATCCATGGGCCTCAACATAACACTTTAGTAGTTCGAATCCATCTTTATAATCACCCCATTACGGTGTGACGTTTGATGTTATCAAGAAACTCTTCCGGTGTTAGTGATTGACATGATCTCATGGTCTAAGGATTAGGATCACTGTAAGTTGTTATAGCAATATAAACTCAATGACTTTGATCGTAATGCTATACTGATGAATGTTCATCACACCATTACACTAATGTTGTGACCCGTTATTAACAACATCCAATGTCCATGATCGAAACCTTGATCATCTTGTTAATCAACGAGCTAGTTTATAAGAGAGGCATAACTAGGAACTTTCTATTTGTTTATTAAACACACATGTATTAACGTTTCCGTATTAATACAATTATAGCATGCAAAATAAACATTTATCATAAATAAGGAATACGATAATAACCACTTTATTATTGCCTCTCGGGCATATTCCCTTCAGTCTCCCACTTGCACTAGAGACAATAATCTAGTTTGAAAACTTTGTGTATTGAACACCTATGGCTTTCTGGTGTTCCAAATACGCAATTGCAAGTGGTTGACATAATCTACGGATCTGACGCTTTCAGGTCCGCGTGTATTTGCATGTCTTTGCGTCTTCACGCATCACTCATTCTCCAATGAGATGGCATTGTATAAATTTGGTCTTTTGGTGAGACCTTTAGTTCCTTGGGGTTAAAACACGTCGATACTATTGTCATACAATATATCTTTAGTGTTAGCCCGTTGCGAACCACACCTTAGTTTGATAACAAACTACTTGACACAAATTCCCTCCTTTGCTGCTACTATAGCAGTCATATACTTAGCCTTTTGTTGTAGTATTCGTCACAATGTCTTAACTTTGGAACTCTTCCAAATCCATCATGGAATCTCCTTTCCATTACATTGTGCCACCCATAGTTTAAATTGAGATAAACTTAATTTGTATCTTGTGACAAAACTAGTATCAATGTAACACTTTACAATGAACTATTTGTAATTGTTTGTCACCTCTACACAAATATATTCTTAGTTCTTCCAAAAGATCATAAGAATATCCTCACTATCGTCCAATGATCATTTTATGATTCATTCGGTATATGCTCATAACACTTAGAGCATAGGACATATCTGGATGTGTACATATCATGGTATGATTGATCAAAACATTCTCGTGATTGCACTCATCAAGTGTCAAAGCACTTGAATCTTGTTTCACTTATCAAGTGTCGATACACTTGAATCTTGATTCAATTCCTTTCCATGCAACAAGAACTGCTTGTTGATTCTATATTGAACTCCTTCAATATCTCATATATGTACGCTTGGCACAACCATATTGGCGTTCATACCATCCACTATAGACATTCACGCTAAATATTCGGTTTTGCCTAAGTCTTTCATCGAAATGAAATTCTTAACCTTTGTCAATAAAAGATACATCATTTCTAATCAACAAGATGTCCTTCACATAATGTATTAGAAATATGTCTCAGCCCCACTTAATTTCTTGCAAATGCAAGCATCTTCATCGTCTCCTGATGAAAAAACTCCTTTTCATCATGGTGAAGATTCCAACTCCGCGATGCTTACTTCAACCATTGAAGTTTGCATGCCCTTTTAGCATCCTTTGAATTTAACAAAACCCTTTGGACCGTGTCATGTACACGTCCTAGGTAACCATTCTATTAGAAGAACTTTGTTTTGTTTATTCATCTACCATATACCAAATTATATGTAGTGGTTGCTACTTTAATACGTTCAGACTAAATATCGCTATGAAAGATCAAATCTTGTCATAGTCAACTCTTTGAACATTGTCATAAAATACTTTACAACATGTCGAATATTTCATAGATGTGAGACATCCATGTATGTTTCTTTATAGATCCAAATACGACCGATAGGTTTTTACACCTTTCCGGAGGGTCTTCCAAGTTCAAAACTTGATTTCTCGTATATGGAACTATCACGGATTTTATGGCTTCAAGCCATTTGACGGAGTCAGGGCCCATCATCGCTTCTTTGTATGTATTCGGTTCATCATTGTCAAACAATAATGATTTACTCTCAAATCTTAGCATTTGATTGTTTAACCGACCTTCTTGGTTCAATAGGAACTTTAGACCTCCGTGACCACAACCTTTGAGGCACATTAGCTATGAGCATTATGGCAGCCTCCAGAACGATTTCCGGCGCTGCGCAACTCAGCACATTTAGCTAAGGTTCGTTAACCTTATCAAAGTTCTATTGTCCTCCCACTTAACTTTTATGAAAAATTCCTTCTTCAAGAAACTTCACATTTCAAGCGACAAACCCTTTTGTCCTCGGTGTTAAGGAGGAATAACCAATTGTTATTCGAAATAACCTACAAAGACATGCTCATCCGACTTTGGTTGTAAACATCTTACTTATGTTTAGCATACCAAAATTTAAGAAAGGACAACTTGGGTTTTACCCCAAACCATAACTCATATGGTGTCATTTCAACGGATCAAGATGGAGCTCTTTTCAGTGTAAAAGCGGTAGTCTCTAAAGCTTTAATCTTTTAAAACATAATGGCAGTTTTATAAATAACACCTTTGATCCAACCATGTCAAACAAGGTTTCATTATAAATCTCAAACACTCCATATTCCTATGGTGTTTCGGGAGATGTAAATCTAGGTATTTTGCTAAACTTGTAACTCAAATAAATCCCTTTTTATGATAAAATCATAATTCATTTATTTTTCTTGTTACACTTGTAACTCAAATAAATCCCTTTTATGATAAAATCATAATTCATTTATTTTTCTTGTTACACTTGTAACTCAAATAAATCCCTTTTATGATAAAATCATAATTCATTTATTTTTCTTGTTACACTTGTAACTCAAATAAATCCCTTATGATAAAATCATAAACCATTTATTTTCTTGTTACAATGATTTTCACTTCATCTTGAAAGTCTTTGAAACGTTTTCAAATATTTCATACTTCTCTCGCATTAAGTGAACATTCACTCAAAATTCCGGAGAAAGCATATGAAGTTGAAACCCATCGCTTACGACTGCACATAATGGACTACATACATCGATATGTATAAATTCCAATATTTTAGTCGTTCGTTCTTCTTTGGCCTTTGAACGAAGTTTTAATTATCCCGAGGAAAGTCTCACAAGCGTCACTTGATCAAATCAAAGACTCCAAAAATCCATGAAAATGGAGATTCTTCATGTTTTCTTTCCAATATAATTTAAACAGCGATGTCACTTCATAAGTGATCTTTCAATCATTTGTCTTGCAACATTTTAGCATTAGGATTTATGGATGTGATTTCTTCAACTAGATTTGTAAATCATCCATCTTATATGGAATACGGCAATTATTTGAACAACCTTTGTTCTTATAATACCTGATTCAAATAACAATTATTAAAACAAATCTTGAAGTCAAGCTTTGATGTCAACGAGAAATACAAACAACGGTTTGTTTGTTTTCGATGAACATCATCACATTTTCTCTTGCTAGTTACTTAGGCCATTGTGGTTCATGAATTGCGTCATTCCGTATGAAATTTCATACCAACCAATTCGGTATCCAATACCCATGAACCACATTGTTTAACAAGCAAAGAATACAACCATAACATGTATATCATCTATATACCAAAATTGGATATTTCCAATCTTTTCTTTTCTGCCAAATATATTTTATAGATTCTCTTTCAGCATTTCCTTTTCCTTTTAAAAGAAACTATCAACATCAACAGTGGCGCCATACACATGACACATAGTCCAAAGCGTGTATATTCAAATAATAATACCTTTGGACTTGCACTTTGAAGTAGATCACCATCATCAAAATGATCGGTATTCTTTCAAAATTCATTCTTTAGTAATCTTTTAGTGTAGTAAACACTTTACATACATCTTCTATTCACCCTTATCATGACGACTTTCATGATCAAGCTACTGTAGCTTATAAAGGCGAATCGTGAGTATAACATTACTTTCCAAAACCCTTTTGGATGATTAGGATGTCTAGCATCTCCAACCTTCGTAAATTCTCATCCAATATGAGAACATATATTATACTCTATCATATTGCAACCAAAACATTGTTTCAGATATCGTTATATCTGCCACACATGATGGTTTCTGAAACAATTCTTTCAGCTCCTAGATAAACTTGATATAAAAACAATCAAGAATCGTGGAGGCAAACATGATACTTAAGATACTAACACTGGAATTGTTACTCTCGATTTAATACCAATTATTAAATTTCACGGAGTAAATAGAGTTTTCTAAAAGTTTGCAATAGGACTTTAAACTTTAGATTGACACTCAACACAATACAATACCAGTTCGTAAAGTATATATCCAGAATTCTATAGTTCTATTATCTCAATTACAACTATGTATAAGGTGGTGAACGAATGCCAATGACTACAACAAATTATGCAAATTCACTTTGATTTAATTTATGATAAATTGAGTTCTACTAATCCAAATTAGAAATGAACTCCCACTCAAAAACGACATCCCTCGTGTCCTTTTGGTGATTACATGAACCAAATCCACTACACCAAGTCCGATCATCACGTGAGTCGGTATAGCTTCAAAGGCGAGCATCAAATGGGCATCATATCTACTATATGACTCATGCTTAACCTTTCGGTCCGTGTTCCAAGGCCATGTCTGTACATGCTAGGCTCGCCAAGTAAGAACCTTAGTATTCGCGTGTGTAACTGTCTTACACCCGAGATATGCTCGTGGATTCAAGTACACCCGATCATCACGTGATGTCTTGAAGCGACGAAACATTGTCGGTGCATACTTAAGGAAGAACACATTTTTATCTTGATATCTAAATGAGGGATCATCTTATTATGCTAATAAAACGCCAAACAAGCAATATAAGATGCTATCAAACATCACATGTTTATTAGTGGAATGATATGGTTCTCACATATGATCTCTATCATCTGCACCGTGGTATGATCACTATCATACCTTTATGTGTAAATCCAAGGTCTATGGAGTTTACACGTTATGTATGTTGTAAGAGTATCATCTAATACTTCTACTTACAACATCACCATATCATAACACTAGCCCAGCAATAATCTAAACTAGACGCCTCTAATTTATCCATTGCAAATTTTACGTGGCTTAGGGCTTTCGAAGATAGAACCGTTCTTACCTACGAACATGAACCACAACGAGGATAACCAAATTGTTGACAACTCGTTGCAAATTAGATATTGACTATAGTAGGAGAGACAGACACCCGCTAGCCACTTATGCAAAACTAGTTGCATGTCAAGCGTGGAACAGGTCTCATGTGCGAGGACATGTAAAGTTTGTCCGGGCCGCTTCATCCCACTATGCCACCAATATCCAAAGTACAACAAAGAAGCAATAAAATGATCATCATCGCCCACATAATCATATGTGTACTACCCGTGCAAAGCATCTACGCATAGATCCGGCTCTGATACCACTGTAGGGTTCGCAGCATAGAAAACAAAAATTTTCCTACGATGGGAACAACTATGTACCAAGATCTATCTACTAGATACAAACAACGGGCGGATGTATATCCGTAGAGAACATACCCTTGAAGACCGACAAAGCTTAACGAGTCCAAACTCGTGGTTGATGTAGACGATCTCTTGCCGATCTCAAGATCGAGAGGAAGTCCTAGCGTCGCAAAACAGCAGCGCATCCGTGCTCGCACACACGTTCGAGGCACCGAGCAACCTCCGCCTCCTCGCTCCAGCGATGCAGCGGAAGCACAACTCTTTCTTGCCGAATAGCCACCGGGAACATGTATCTCGCTAGTCCGAGACCATGGGGGATAAATTCTAGAGGAGGAGAGAGATCCTTCACGAGGAGGTGTGGTGAGGAGGAGAGGGGCCTTTATAGGGAGAGGGGCGCCACCCAAGGGGCATGGCGCCCAGCCATGGGGGCTGCCCCCACCTCTTCCACATTCATGTGGGTGGAGCTCCCACTCAAAATGAAAAGCCTCCACTCCCATTAAAAAGCCTCCACTCAAAAAACCACTCACATGCATTAAATTTCCACCAAATTTAATGCAAGCTCTCATTTAAATAAAACTCTTTTATTTATTTATTCAGAATTTTGTTAATTACTTTAATTAACAAACATTCACATAAAACCCCTTAGTATTCTATTTCACATGCGTAACCAGTTTCAGCAATTTCAACCGAAGCAGTTTCGTTGTCTAGTGAAATAAATTCCTGCGCTTTCCTTTTCTTTTCGGCATGAAACTTTTGCTCCAAATGGATGTCGGTGTCTCTTAAGTGTGTCACCCTACGGTTCGTGAATAATGCGGACATGATCGAGACCCCTCTCAGATCAATAATCAGAAGCGGGATCCGAGACCCATATCGACTCCCACATTCAACGATGACTTTCTTGTGATCGCTTAACCTTTTACGCTAGTATCTTAATCCTTTTGTTTCGCGATATATTACATGTCCGAGATTCGATCATCGGTATCTCCATACCTAGTTTGATCTCGTTACATCGACATGCACTCTTTCTCGTTCCGTGATATAACATTCTAGTGATCAAATCACTTGCTTGCAAGCTAATCAATGTGATATCACCGAGAGGGCCCAGAGCATATCTATCCGTCATCGGGATGAACAAATTCCACTCTCGATCCATGGGCCTCAACATAACACTTTAGTAGTTCAATCCATCTTTATAATCACCACATTACGGTGTGACGCTTGATGTTATCAAGAAACTCTTCCGTGTTAGTGATTGACATGATCTCATGGTCTAAGGATTAGGATCACTTCGTAAGTTGTTATAGCAATATAAACTCAATGACTTTGATCGTAATGCTATACTTCGGATGAATGTTCATCACACCATTACACTAATGTTGTGACCCCGTTATTAACAACATCCAATGTCCATGATCAGGAAACCTTGATCATCTTGTTAATCAACGAGCTAGTTTATAAGAGAGGCATAACTAGGAACTTTCTATTTGTTTATTAAACACACATGTATTAACGTTTCCGTATTAATACAATTATAGCATGCAAAATAAACATTTATCATAAATAAGGAATACGATAATAACCACTTTATTATTGCCTCTCGGGCATATTCCCTTCAACTTTAGTTACCTGTAAGTTCTTATCATCGTAAATACATGCATATCATAGAGAACCGCCAACGAGGTATCCCTTGCACATGATACAGGATCCATCAATCATCTCCCGCTCCCCCTCTCGTTCCAGGTGACCAAGGGGCCGGCTAATCTAGATTCCTAGCCTTGGAGGGTGGGAAGGGTTTGGGTTTTTGTGGCTGGGCGGTGGTGATCTGTGGAGTCCGATGTAATGGTGGTTGAGTCATCAAACGCTGGATCGACGAAGGTAGGAGGATGGAACGTGGATGTTGGAGACCTACTCAAGAACAAAAATGCAACGACAAGTATTGCAGGATATAAATAGGGTAAGGGCAAGAACTCTAAAGTATCGGTGGGCTCCCTCAAGGAGTGTCGTCGTCAGCAATGAGTGTGTCAAGCTAGAATGGTTGAGGTTTGGGCATGGACTTGACCATCCATGAGCTCCGTGATTTTGTGCGAGAACATGCCCCGTCTATACTTTGTGTTGTTGAAACTCAGCTTCATAAGAGTAGGGTGGAAAGACTAGCAGGCATGTTAGGTTATGATCAAAGTTTTGCTATTAGTAGCACCGGTCGCAATGGTGGGATCGGTATCTTTTGGAACAATGGTATAAATATCCAAAATTTACCTTGCTCGCATTACCATTTGGATGCAGTGGTCTCATTGGTCAACATGGAAGCGTGGTGTCTAACATGTGTATATGGTGAGGCATGTGTTAGCAAGAGGCACAAGACATGGGACATGTTGAAGTTTATTCTTCAGTTGTCCGACCTCCCATGATTATGCATTGGGGGCTTCAACGATGTCCTCTATAGAAGCGAGCACAAGGGAATAAATGAGAGAAGTAGTTCCCAGATCGTAGAGTTTAGGAAAATTGTGGATGTTTGTTGGTTGATGGATCTTGGCTACATGGATGTTCCATGGACGCTCGAGAAAAAAGTGGCAGGAGGATCTTATTGCCGAACTCGCTTGGATCGGGCTTTGGTCTCACCAAGTTGGAGCTCCCGCTACCCCCTGACTATTTTGAAACATCTCACTGCAGCAACGTCAGACCACTCACCAATCTTGTTGTAGAATTGCGGAATATTATTTGTATTGATATTGATTGTGGTGATTACAACATGAGCCCTTGGGCTGTTTATATAGTACTAGAATACTTGGGGGGCAAGAAGACTACTAGAGATAGAATTGGATTACAATATGAAACTACCTAATATGTCCAAACTGCGATATACTCTAACACTCTCCCGCAGTCGGATCAATAGTGACGCGAACGGTCTGACTGGAGCATAATCTGAAGGCAGAGATGGGAGAGGATGTCGATGTCGATGTAGCCGGAAGTAGGGCGTTGTAGTCGTGGTCGATGATGCCATTGGTGATGTAGTCGCTGCTGATGAATTCGATGAAGTTGATGATGTTGTTGTGTTGTGGTTGATATCGTCGTTGAGCCGGGAGAATTCATCGTAGTGGTTGAAGTAGACGTGGTTTGAGAAGTATCTCGATCCGCAATGTCGAGCTTGCCAGACTCGGGAGCGTGTCGGGGACGAAGGCACGCGTCGGTGTTGCCAATACCGAGCGTGCAAAGACCATCATGAGCCATGCGTGCCAGAGCTGGATTGAGGAGCAAAGAAAATTTCCGTAAACGGTCGGTGTAGAAGTTGTCCGCTGTGTCGGAGTAGATGAAGTGGCTGCAAGAAAAAAATTGAGCACAAACTTGTGCAAATAAAAAATTAGACTGCAACTCTGGCGGCAAGGTCGTAGTGGACGAATACGACGAGGTAGTTGTTGATGGCGATTGAATTGTTGCGGTCGTTGATTTCGGGGATTAGACCCGTATTTTTCGCTTGTATGAGCGCGGCGTCGCTCGTGTAGAAGAACTTGCTGGCGTTGACGAGGACCACGATTGGTGGTGGCGGCGACGATGTGACGATGTTGTTGGTGTAGATGGTTATCGGCGATGATGACCACGGGTGATGAAGGTGCAGCCCTTTGTTGATGGCGAGGCGCGTACTGGGGGACTTGCGTCCCGATTGATTTAGGCGAAGACGGGCCGATGTGGTGACGACGTGAGGACGGAGAAGCCGACATAGCGCGTGAAGGCGTCCCTTGGGGCGCCGCGCGGAGCCTCCTTGGCACGATCGTTGGCGATGATTTTCCGGAGATGAGTCGATGCCGATGTTAAAGTAGAGGCGCGTGATGACGACATGTGCTTGTGGACGACGCAATCCGATCTATGATCGGCGAAAGAAGAAAAAACGCCGGTCAAGCTGCCGGCGAGAAAATTTTGGTGAAGTAAGATCTAATCTACTATTGTGCGGCCCCCGACGGAGAACGATCTCCCCGGGAACGGCGCGGTGAAAGAGGTAGCTAAACCCTAGGCGGAGCGAACCGCTCTGATACCATGTAGAATTGCGGAATATTATCTGTATTGATATTGATTGTGGTGATTACAACGTGAGCCCTTGGGATGTTTATATAGTACTAGAAGACTTGGGGGGCAAGAAGACTACTAGAGATAGAATTGGATTACAATATGAAACTACCTAATATGTTCAAACCGTGATATACTCTAACACTCCCCCGCAGTCGGATCGGTAGTAACACGAAAGGTCTGACTGGAGCATAATCCGAAGGCGGAGATGGGAGAGGATGTCGATGTCGATGTAGCTGGAAGTAGGCGTTGTAGTCGTGGTCGATGATGCCATTGGTGATGTAGTCGTCGTTGATGAAGTCGATGAAGTTGATGATGTTGTTGTGTTGTGGTCGATGTCGTCGTTGAGCCAGGAGAATTCGCCGTAGTGGTTCAAGTAGACGTATTTTGAGAAGTAGCTCGATCCGCAATGCCGAGCTTGCCAGACTCGGGAGCGTGTCGGGGACGAAGGCACGCATCGGTGTTGCCGATACCGAGCGTGCGAAGACATGGACCATCATGAGCCATGCGTGCTAGAGCCGGATTGAGGAGCAAAGAAAATTTTCGTAAACGGTCGGTGTAGAAGTTGTCCGCCATGTCAGAGTAGATGAAGTGGCTGCAAGAAGAAAATTGAGCACAAACTTGTGCAAATAAAAAAATTAGACTGCAACTCTGGCGGCAAGGTCGTGGTGGGCAAAGACGACGAGGTAGTTGTTGATGGCGATTGAATTGTTGCGGTCGTTGATTTTGGGGATTAGACCCGTATTTTCCGCTTGTATGAGCGTGGCGTCGCTCATGTAAAAGAACTTGTTGGCGTTGACGAGGACCACGATTGGTGGTGGCGGCGACGATGTGACGATGTTGTTGGTGTAGATGGTTGTCAGCGATGATGACCACGGGTGATGAAGGTGCAGCCCTTTGTTGATGGCGAGGCGCGTACTCGGGGACTTGCGTCCCGATTGATGTAGGCGAAGACGGGCCGGCATGGTGACGACGTGACGACGTGAGGACGGAGAAGCCGACGTAGCGCGTGAAGGCGTCCCTTGGGGCGCCACACGGAGCCTCCTTGGCACGATCGTTGGCGATGATTTGCCGGAGATGAGTCGATCCCGAGGTTGAAGTAGAGGCGCGTGATGACGACATGTTCTTGTAGACGACACAATCCGACCTATGATCAGCGAAAGAAGAAGAAACGCCGGTCAAGCGGCCGGCAAGAAAATTTTGGTGAAGTAAGATCTAATCTACTATTGCGCGGCCCCCGGCGGAGAACGATCTCCCCGGGGGCGATGCGGCGGAAGAGGTGGCTAAACCCTAGGTGGAGCGAACCGCTCTGATACCATGTAGAATTGCGGAATTTATCTGTATTGATATTGATTGTAGTAATTACAACGTGAGCCCTTGGGCTGTTTACATAGTAGTAGAAGACTTAGGGGGCAAGAAGACTACTAGAGATAGAATTGGATTACAATATAAAACTACCTAATATGTTCAAACCGTGATATACTCTAATCCCTTTTGAAGGGGAAAGAGAGCAAAATCAGGCAGCGGCAAGACCGTTTTGTTATGAGGTGATGTGGGTGTCTCATGAGGCATTTAATCCTATCCTTGAGCAAGCGTGGAAGTCTGGAGGGCAGGGCAGCACGGTTGGAGAGATTAAGGCTGGTCCTAGTGGTAGTATCATAATACTAGTATCATGCATATGATACTAGTGCATGATATTATGTCTCTAATGCATTGTATCATATAGTAGTATCATAGTAGTGGTATATTTATTGATTTTTAGAATCTCTATGTAAAATGTGTGTACAAGATTTACTTGCCATTATAATTTCTAGCTTTATGCTATGATACGGTATCTACCTATGATACACTAACCACCTCTCTTTTCATTAATTATGGTGTCACATCAGATTTTTGCCAAGTTGGCATGCATGATACACCTTATGATACTAGCACTAGGACCAGCCTAAAGGCAAGCTGAATCATCTTTCAGGTGACTTAAAAGCAACTCTAACAGCCGCTCTGTAAATTGCGGCACACTAAATCATGTTTATAGCTTTGCAGTATTATACGCGCATAGCTATCGCTTTACCAGGCGGTGTAAAATGCAGCGCGTTGACACTCAAAATACAGCAAACAATAACAAATATAGAACAATGAAGATCAAACTTAAACCAAAACAACATATATAAATAATTTTATTGTTATTACAACACAAACAACAAATTTTTCCTCAAGAATACAACATATAGTTATCATCAACAATACAACAAATGGAATACAAACATAGAACAAATAAATTTTCAAGAATACAACAAACATACAAATGATGAGATGAAACTATTGTTGCTCATTCCATGTCCACCACTCCTCGATGAGATCTTTTTGAAGCTGCAGATGCACATCTTCCCGTCGAATAGCTTTGTACGAGGCAATAAAATTTGTCATATTTCTTCACCTCCTCGGAGATACCCTTGAACAATCGGATGCTCATCCGAAAACGACGGAGAAAATAGTTCTCCTGGTAGGTTGGGTTCTCCGCAAAATAACAACGCATCAGCTTCTCATGGGCTTCTATTCTCTCCCTCCACAATTTATGTCAACCGAAAACGGAACCATCATGCTTCGGCCGGCACGCATTGCGCATATAATGGCTATATCTTCTTCTTCAATATCCCATTCCTCATCTGACTAATCGTACGACGAACTCATCTACACAATTTTGATACTACATTGAACAAACAAACTATAAACCGATAAAATGACGAACTCATCTACTCAATGAGGCATGGCATACCGTCGAGCACTTCGCGGGCGCGGCGACGCTGCTACAACGGGCAGTCGACCCTGCTACTCAGGCGTGGCGGCGTTGCTACTCAGGCGGCAACGCTACTAGCTACTACTCAGGCGCGGCGACGCTGCTACAACGGGCAGCCGACCCTGCTACTCAGGCACGGCGACGCTGCCACAACGGGCAGCCGACCCTGCTTCATAGGCGTGGCGGCCCTGCTACTCAGGCGCGGCGGCGCTGCTACAATGGGCAGCCGACCCTGCTTCATAGGCGCGGCGGCGCTGATACTCAGGCGCAGCGGCCCTGCTACATAAGTGGCCAGCGCAGTTGCAGAGACACGACGGGGCTGCTACAACGGGCGACCGACAACATGTCTTGCTACATGGGAAAGACGACACTGCTACATGGGTGTGACGACATTGCTACATGGGCGAGGAGGTGTTGCTACATGCGGGCGCCGCCGCCAGGAGTAGCCATCACCGTTGCTACACGGATAAGGCAGTGTTGCTACATGTGGCGCCGCCGCTGCTACAAGGGTGAGGTTGCTGCTACATGGGGGCAACGGCGTTGCTGCGAGGCCATCGCTGCCGGCCACCGGCGTTGCTGCGAGCGACCACGCTGGCGTATTCTCCGGTGACGAGACGCTGCTGCCATTGGAGGCGAGCGAGGTAGTGAAAGAGGAGGGAGCGACGAGCGAGGACCTCAGGGGTGGGTGAGGATTGTTTTTTTCTTTTTCGTGCGTGAGTGGTTCAGGTGGACACGTGTCGCCTCCTGGACCAGGACGATGAAAGCGTTTCGATCGTCCGGAGGATGCATAGTGCTCCCTTTTTTTGGGTAACATGTACGAATCCGAGGGAGTACACGGGATTGTTTTCTAAGTGGTTTTCTGGTGTTTTTAAGTGGTTTTCTGGATTGTTTTCATGTGCGTTTTTCTAGATAGTTTTTTGACCGGTTTTTCAGTTCTTTTTCTTTTCTTTATTTTTGAAAAAAACTCGGTTATTTTTAAAATTCAAACAGCTGTAAAAAAATCTAAATATATTTTGAATCCAAACAACTTCCAAATTTAAATCTTTTCGAAATCGGAATAATTTTCAAAATTAAACTTTTCAAATGTGGTTTTTAAATTTAAATATTTTTAAAATTAGTTCATTTTCAAATTTGAACACATTTCAAATCTATTTTTTTCGAAAGCTAAACATTTATAATCCAAACATTTTCAAATATAATATTCTTTAATTGAAATAGAAAAGAGAAAAAATGATAAAAGAAACACTACCTCATATTGGGCCGCGTTAGGAGGAGGCCATGAAGGAACTCCGTGGAGGGAATGGTATGCCTCCATGGGTGCTCCTATATGTCGCGTTCAACGTCACTTTGCCTTGCGACGTTTCAAGCGTTACCTCTTAAAAAAAGCGTTACCTTGGGTGTCCCCGCTCATTTTAGCTCTCTATCGATGATGGTTGAAAGATTTTCGCTTCATCATTGTACTCGCTGATAGATACATCTAAATTAAAGTCAACTAATATGAATTGGAGGTAGTAGTTCTTTTTGTTCACCTATACTATTCTAGGTCACTTGCCTCGGTTCCTTTTTATTGAAAATCTTGTTAAATTGAAAAATGATTTGAAATTTAAATACTTCCTCCGATCCATATTAATTGACTTGAATTTATTAAAATTTGGATGAACCTATATACTAAATAGTGTCAGATTCATTAAATTTAGACAAATTTGAGTCAATTAATATGGGTCAAAGGAACAGTATAAACCTGAAAAATTGTTTAGAAAATGTTCAGATATCAACATTTTAAAAATATTTATATAAAAAAAATTCAAAGTTGAAAATTTTCAAATATAAATAATGCTCAAAATTTAAAATTGTTCAATTTTTGATTTTCTAAAAAGTAAAAAGAAAGAAACAAATACTAAAAAAATAAAACAAAACAAAAAAGAAACAGAAAAAGAAAAACCAAACCCAGAAGAACCGAACCGGAAAACACAGCGCATGTTTCGTCGGATAAAAGAGATCCGAGAGGAAACAAAGGATAACGCTACGTATCATCCAGAGGATGGACATGAGAAAATCCTCCGCTACCAGTGTCCGCCACGTGTCTCTTTCGTGGCATAGGAAAACGGATGTGACAGAAAAAAACTCAGGTCCCGTCCCGTACGCTAGCTTTTGGCTTTCTTCCCCACCACATCGCGCTGTCCCAGCCACGCAGAGGCGCATCAAATCTCCTCCTGATCTCGGCCACCGCCGTCTCCACACAGAGTTTTGCTCTGCCTCATTTGAAATCGAGATGTGTGTCCATCTCTGTCTCCACCTCCGCCAGCACCAAGCGAGATGCTCTAGAACGACGTCATGACGATTGACTTTATGCCCGTGTCGCTCACCCTACGTGAACGTGACAACGCCTCGACGACTAATAGCGAGAGCTTGCCTGCTCGCGGCGATAAACCAAATTAAATGTAAGATATGGTGAATACCTTCTCCATGTCTCCATTGATTTTTTTTTTTCACCCGCAAAAAAAAAAAAGTTGTTCCATGACAAAATATATATATTGTAGCTTACCTTTCTTCAAGTTATTAACTCGGCCTTTTATCGAACATAGCCGAATAAAAAGTTGCCTTCTTCTATTTTTGTTTACGAAAGATAGGAAGAATCATGAACTTAGGTGCTACAGTTACCATTTTACCATTAATATTTGATACATTTTTAAATATTGTACGAAAATAGCACATACTTAAGTAGTAAAGTTCTATAACTAAGTGAAAGTATAGTTTCGCTCATTAATTTTACAAAAGAAAATTATGAAAAAAGCCCCATTTTACAATTTGTACTAGGGCCCCAAATTTCTAGAGGCGAGCCTGCATCCATCATGCATGAATCAAATCTGTTCCTCTCGAGTATTACAAGAAAAAATAAAAAATAAGCGTGTATGCTAATCCTTGTGCGAGTGTTTATAGAGACCTTCGCTCGCTGCCAGTTAACACTTATGCGTACGTGACAACACCCATCACCGGCGTGTCTGCCACTATATAATATTAATTTTATCACAGACATACATGTACTATATGTATTTAGCATTTTAGCACCTTTTTTAAATAGAATGTACTACCTAACACAGAAAGATGGATACATTTTTTACATGCATTGGAGTTGGGATAGATGACACATGAAAAATAATTTGAGTAGCTAGCTCGTCAAACGAAATGAAATGAGCAAGTATCCAGGGCAAACAAATTCAAAAAGGACGGATGGGGGCACTCCTGCATGTGCGTGCTCCAAAATAGAATTTAGCTTTGATCGGAACAGAGTCGTGGCCGTGCATCACATATATACACGTGTTTTTTTCTTGTAATACCTTAGAGGAATAGATGTTAGTCATGCATGATGGATGTTAGAAATGGATTTCTTGATTTTTTTCTAATAAATTTAGACATATTATTTATATTATTTGGAATTATATAATTGAAGTTATGAATTTCCAAAGTTTGCATTACTAATAGAAGAAAAAAATTCATATTTTACTTATTTGAAATAGTGAATAAAATTTATATTTAAAATATTAAAATATATCTTAGCACTTTTCATATTAAAAGCTTTTCCATTTAAATTTTTATTTAAATGTGGTGGTTTTTCAAAATATAAGTACAAAAGTGGTGGTTTTATGCTACCTTATCCACAATGGACGGCGCTGGGCCCGCGCGCCATTAACGGCGGTAACAGACGTGTCGGGAGCCGTCAAAAGGGAGCCACGTGACCCTGCAGGTGAACCCAACTCATCAGAACCGGTGTCAATTCAGGTTTAGTGTCGAATTGGTGTTTTTTAAGACAACTAACGAATTTTGTGGTGATTTTTTGTACCATTTCCGTAAAGTGGTATCAATCAGTAAATTTTGCTCTCAAAGTGGTGGTTTTATGCTATTAACTCCCACAGGTGCTACCTGGCGTGTCAGCCATAAAAGGTTTGTCACCATTGCTACAAAGCTTAGACGTAGCTGCAAGGTCGGGGCGGCGATGCTACCAGCGCGGTCGGTGGGTTCTACAAGCGCGATCCCGCGCTGCTACAAGCCAAAGTAAGAATTCAAAGGTCGGGCCGTCGGTTCCAAAATTAGAGTCAGAGCTGCTGCAAGTGGTCGGCGGCGTTGGTGCTGCAAGCTGTCACCCCACTTCTACAAACATCGACGCCTTTGCTTCAAATCCTCGTCGCCATTGCTACAAGGGCCATCGTTCGCCTAGCTGCGAGCGTCCGACATCGCTGCAAGTAGTCGTCAGTGATGTCGGTACTACAAGCCGTCACTGCTATGAGCGGCCAACGCCGCTACAAGTAGTCGTCGCCTTCGTCGGTGCTGCAAGCCATCATAGCCACTGCTACAAGCGACATACAACTTCATTTCAAATCGCTATCGTCATTGCTACATGCGGCCAACGCCGCTACAAGTAGTCGTCGCCTTCGTCGTTGTTGCAAGCCGTCATAGCCATTGCTACAAGCGATTGACAACTTTGTTTCAAATTGCTATCGTCATTGCTACAAGCCGTAGCCACTGCTACGAGCCTACGAGCGACCAACACCGCTACAAGTAGTCGTCGCCTCCGTCGGTGCTGCAAGCCATCACATCCACTGCTATAAGTGACCGACGATTTCGCTTCAAATCACTGTCGTCATCTAAAGATGTAATTGGTGAGACCCCTATGAGCTTCCACAAAAATCAATGAATTTTGACCATCCGATCATGCCAGCCATATAGCTCCCAGCAGATCCTGGCCGTCTATTTTAGGCATGGACCACATCACTGGCCGAGGGGGTACAGATGTTGGTGCATGTGTGTTCCTTCTCTTGGCTGCTCTCCCATTCGCTTCCCACTAGTCCAAGCCATGTAACACCGCTTGTCTACCCACTGACATACGGCAAGGGACCATCCTTTAGTTGGTCCACCTCTCGGTGACTTGGGATGGATTTCATATGGGTCAATTGAGGTGTGGTGCCCTCGTGTCCTCTCTCCTCCACCAAATCCCCTCACGTTCTCCCCAATCCCCTTCTTTCCCGTGTCGTGCCGCCAAGGCGCCTCCCTTCCCCTGCCTCTCCTCCTCCTCTATCACCTCCAAAGGCCAGCTACCGCTGTTTCCTTGCCCCGCCCATTCCCTCCTCTTTGAAATCCCATCCTCTTTCTCCTCCACAATTCCTCCAAAGAATGAGGAGCGACCAAGCCAGCCCGAGATGAAGTATCTCTACCCTACAGCGAGTGCTGCCGCCACTCCTTCCTCGGGTCGAGGTCCCGCCACTCTCTCCCGTCCAGCCCCCATCGTGCCCCTCCTCACCCCTCTCGCCCCTCCTCTCTCTCTCATCGCCAGCCCACCGCCACACCACGTGCTCCATGGTAGCATCGTGCCTTACACGGCCCCAGCTTCCCATGTCATACCCCTTCTCCCCAAGGTCTCATCCCCTCTCCACCTTACCCCTTCCTCCATAATCTACACTTCAATCGGTAGGAGGTGCATGATCCATAGATGGAGGTGCAGCGGCGCCGGCCGTCCTCGTCTAGGCTGCTTTCACCGGCCATGGTTCCACCACCATCGTCATCAACATCATGAATAAGTCTACCTACAGGTCCATGGGCTGCCCCCCTCCCTCTCATTCTCTCTATCTCTATCCCCTTCTCTCTAATCCTTGCATATCCTCATCTTTGTTTGTGCAGTACGCTTATAACCTGTTTGATAGAAATCCTATATGAAAAGGTTTTTCTATGCCTACAATATGTTTGATAGAAAT
The DNA here is from genome assembly GCA_030063025.1 of Avena longiglumis. Classification (NCBI taxonomy): domain Eukaryota; kingdom Viridiplantae; phylum Streptophyta; class Magnoliopsida; order Poales; family Poaceae; genus Avena; species Avena longiglumis. The sequence goes on from CP125974.1 coordinate 560,345,391, forward strand.
CCTACAGGAAAATGCATGCCTTATTTTTACTTCTTCATGAAATTTACTTGAGTTGTCACTCTTGCTATTTCTTGTGTGATGCACCTGTTTGGATTGTACAATAGTTGGTCTAACTATGTTTTTCTTAGGTTCATGACATTAGTCACTGAAGCGCACATTCCTAGAGACACGACAGGAGGAGGGATGGCGGTAATGATGGACAAGGAGGCCGAGCCATCGACGACACAATTGTCGATGTCCTCGTCGATTGGTGGTGTTTGGCTCCGACGGCAAGGGAAGGTGGGCGGCAGGGCGAGCTTGCTGTAGACTCTGAATGCTTGCACCCCCGCGATCGGCAGATGTGGCAACAAATGCTGGTCGCTGCTGGTTTTGGGCATGTATGTATGCAGCTGATCTGGTCTCTGTGTTGGCCAACAAATCGACATGGTCTTCTTTTCGCAAGCCCTTTTTTGCTGCAGCGCTAGGTATGAACCCTTCATTCAATTACTTTTTTATACCTTCTCTACTACCTAAAAAGAAAGCGGCGTTCCGTGTTCAACCGATACGTCGCTCGTCTTCGTCACACATCGTGCCGCTTTGTCGGTCGCCTGGGCCTGGCCCAATTCCATGTACTCGCTTCGCGTAAGCTAATTTTTCTCTCCTTCATCCATCCAGCGAACCAGAGACGCCTCCAGGGTTTCACCGCCGCCACTAGGTCGATCCCCCATGGTCTGCACCGCCTACCTCCGGCAGGAGGAACGAACCCCTATCATGCAGTTCCTCTTGCCACTGTACCGGAAGGTCAGGGCGCTGCAGCTGGAGGTCGTATTTGGCGGCTCCACCGAATCGACGTTGCCATTGGATGGACCAGAAGAAGGACTCGATCTAGCTCCTCATGGGCACCGCCGCCTCGGGCGCAATGATGACGGTCGTCGGCACTGCGTCATCTCCGCCTCGCTGCCTCTCACGGAATCAGGGAGCGGCACAACTATGATCGTATACATGGCCAGATGTCGCCCAAGTGAAGGTACAGCCTGAGATACCTGCGCGCAATGATGAGGGGAAGAGCATCGGGGACTTGGGGTCACTCCAACTGGTCAGTACTCTTCCTCTTATCTAAACTTGCATGCCTGCCATTATTTGTACGTGTATATGTGGGGCTCGTGCATATACAGTGTATATGATAGAAGAATGGAGTTCAACTACTTTATTATCTACATGTCCATCTTTTCTGCTGCTATTGATCCAGTGTTGAAGTGGCTGTTTTTCTTTCTAGAGAGAAAAAATCTCAGGATTTGAAGAGCAACACCAAGAGGTTTGAAGAAGCTACCAGGAAGAAAGAAGAAGGGAATGCAATTATACCAAGTCGGTATGGCATCAGGTCTGTAAGTGTACACTGTGGTCTGACATCCTGCCAAAAAATGTGTTACATAATTGAGTTCTTAGATCTGCATTTATGCTGATCATTTTGACTACGCCGCAAAGTATACGAGTATTCGAGTATGAAAACTTTTTCAGTGAGGATGGAAATAAGCAATTTAAAGCACTCCTTTTGCTCACTTAAATATTATTACGATTTCAGGTGTACTTAATCTTGGTACATATCAATGCTCATGGGCTAAGGATTCAGAAAATTGTGACAACTTGATGAGGTAAACTTACCTGGTAAGTTTGTTGAGAATAATGCAAGGGGTGCATATATAGTGTATATGATAGAAGAAGGGATTTTAACTACTTTATCATCTACGTGTCCATCTTTGTTGCTGCTATTGATCAGGTGTTGAAGTGAGTGTTTTTCTTTCCAAAGAGAAGGAATCTCAGGATTTGAAGCGAGCACTAAGAGGTTTGAAGCAGCTGCCAATTATGCCAAGGCCTTCAAGAGGTATAAAACGGTACGGCATCAGGTCTGTAAGTGAAAATAAGTACACTGTGGTCTGACATCCTACCAAAAACGTGTTACAGAATTGTGTTCTTAGATTTGCATCTATGTTGATCATTTTGATTACGCCACAAAGTATACGAGTATTCGAGTATGAAAACTTTTTCAGTGAGGATGAGAAGATGCAATCTAAAGTACTCCTTTGGCTCACTTAAATAGTACTACCATTTCAGGTGTACTTAATCTTGGTACATGTCAATGCTGATGCGCTAAGGATTCAGAAAATTGTGACAACTTGGTGAGGTAAACTTACTTGGTAATTTTGTTGAGAATAATGCAAAAAGATAGACCTCCCAATGAAGTTCTAAACAAAATATTTTTTTTAACACAACAAAGAATTGTTTCTTTTTTTTTGCTACTCTCTAATTGTATGACGTGCATATACAAGTTGATATTCAGGTGAACTGTGAGCCGAGAATGAGAAATTTGGAAGTGGTGGTTTAGATGATTTGCAGGCTTGGATAAATAATGTTGTCTTGAAAGGAATACTCTTATTATCCCAATTAACACATCAATCTGGTTAGAAAGTCCTAATCATGTAGAGGTTTGAAAAAATAATGGTCTTAATACATGATGCACATGTGTGTTAATCAAGACAAAAGTATGAAGAAAATCTTTAACCATAGATAATTTTTTGCATGCCACTGTTTTGGTAGCGCCAACTTGCAAGGAACTAATTTGAACTAGGTTTGTGGATAAATTTCACCGAACTATATCCTGACTTCGTCTAATAGAAATATAGAATAGAAGTCCAAATATGCTTATTCGATTAAGTATTTAGTGTTGCTTTATGTAGAGGATGTGTGTGTTCCGGAGGTTCTAGGAGTAGCATACTTTCCTTGTGAACGAGTTGGTGTTCTCGTGTTCTTTTACATCATGGAAACTGTTCAAAACATCTCATGTTTTTTGTTGGTATTGCTCGAATCACGCTGCTGGAAATACAAAAAAAAGTGCAGATGGTTATGGGCGAATGAGAGGAAGATTATTTCCTTCATTTTTTTTCATCAACCGCCCTCTTCCCCAAACCCCCACATCGACGTCGGTTGAATTCGATGGGACTTTGTTGGTGAAGGCCTCGGTGTAGCCGGTGTATGTTAGACATGATGATCTAACATGATTTATCCGTCTTCCTCTGCTTCCTATACTGCCTGACCCTGAGAAGGCCTTCTTTTTTTGAAAGCAACCACGTATATTACATTGATAAAAAATCAAGTTACAAAACTAAGAGAAATACCATGAAAAAACAGTTGTCCTAGAAAATTTCCAAAAATAACCTAGAGGATAGAAAAAATATAGGATGATCTCTAGGGTTTCCTGTACTCACCGAAGCCCATGGTTGTCGCCAACCTCCATCAACGCCTAGACGCATTGTGGAAGAGTCGTCGAGCCTCTGCCATTGTCAGATCCAAAGAAGCACCATCGCCAACAAGGCTTTGTGAGTCGATGAACAGAGCAGCAGGGGCACATGTCGATGTGCCCCTTCAACAAAGGGACGTCCTCATGCCGCCTTGGACCTAGATCCACCGCATCCCATCGACGATGTGGGGGAATATAGACATATCCACCACCTTCGGACCAACTTTATCGCTGCAGATCATCCAGCTCGCCTCGGCCCCTAATGTTGTCGTGGATAACGATAAACGTTACTGACACTGAGAAACAGATATTGTCAGATCTGAAGAATAGCGAGAAGACCAAGCTACCGGTTTGAAGGATCGACGAACACACGTTGCCATCAACTCCGAGGTGCCGCCGTGAGGTCATCGCCGGTGTGAGATGAGAGCTGAGGCATATTTATTTGCCTTTACACCGCTCCCACTACCCTAACGACATACCACAATAGACAAAACCTAACCCTAACTACTAGACCAGAACGGAGGAATGAGGTACCCCCTGCTCCCTCCTGCCGCCGGAGTAGCAAGCGGAGGGAGAGGGAACCAAGACCAATGACCTGGCCGGTGGTGTAGATCGGGAGGAATTGGGTTGCCACCTCACGTGAGCAGGAGGAGGCGACAATGGTTCGCTTGGTTTGGCGAAGGCCTACATTGAGTGTGGCGATGTGGCAATGGGAGTGCTGGCACACGTGTGGTAATTTGGCCACGCCTGACCGTTGATGTGCCTATCAGCGAGGCACTGAAGTTTGATTGGTTTTTGCAACACTACACGGCTATATTAATGTGTACTTACTTTGTGCGTCTCTCGCCATAAATATTTCTCTCCCGTTGCAACGCACGGGCACATAACTAGTTAAATAGGAAAAGAAATTGGGTTCTTTGAATGTGTGAGACTTCGCTCAATTTAGTTAATTAATATTACAAAAACTTGATGTAGTTCGTTATGCTTAGAGGTTGAAGGAATTTGATCGTTTTTTGGACATCTGCCTGCTATTAGCTGCACTTTATTATGCTTAGTTTTTGAAGAAAAATACATAGCAAATTGTGCTCAGGTATTATTCTCAGCTTGCTTTTAGAAACTCCATCTATGTTATGTATTCAGACATGAGAATGTGTCATTCACGAAGATCAATGAATCAATTGCTTCTTTGTTTATCTTTGAAATTAACAATTTAGATTCAAGTATATAATACCAAATGCTTTTATTTGATTCAGGTTAGTTGGTTTTGTATATGTCTCTCAATCGATTAGATATTCAATTAGGGATTTCCAAAGTGGAGGTTGCTAAAGTGGATGTGGTGAAACCGTTGTAGCACGACCAAATAAGAGGCTTTGGGAATTGTGACCATGGTTTTGTAAGTAAGTTTTGACCAGGCATCTCTTAGTGAGGTTTCTTTTATTAGGCACATAAATAATATATTGCTTCAAGTGTCAAGTGTGAATAACCTGCTGGTACTCAACCGATGAGGAGGTTCTTTGTTGTCATCTATAATGGTGTGTAGTTCCCGCTCTTCCACTGAGCAGGTCCACTGAGTTCTTCGACTAATTTTCCATTATTTTCGTAGGCAGTTTGAGGTTCTTCTCCGAGCATATGTCTTCTGTGAGAATTGAGCTCTGGTTAAAACTTCATGATAATATTTTTACAGTGTGATATTTATTTTATTTTGGTGATGTAAGCTATTGTTTTCAGTGTTTTAATGATATTGGTTTGTGTCCTCTAATGATTTATATTGGGTGGCAGGAAATTCTTAGACCGGTAGCGAGGAAAACAACAACATTGGTTATAGGCCAAGGAGTCACCATAAAGCTTTAGTCATGGCTATGTCCAGAAACAGAGTATGTTCTTCTCGATTCTCGGGTTGTTTAATTTAACCTACTTCCATTTTATCCTACACAATATTGTATGCTCTTATGCACCTACTAAAACTGCAAGAATATTTTATGCACATGCTACTCGGCATCACAAAGTGGTAGCCGCTGCGCTAGGGAGATGAGGTGGACGCGAAATTTTCCTCTCACGGTGTTTCACCTACTCAGCACCAGTGCTAGCCGCCACGCCATGAGATGAGGTGGATGCCAAAATTTGCCTCAAAGCTATGAAGAACTCGGTTCAGATTCGGCTGGTTTCTCTTCCGTTTTAGCAAAGGATGTCGTTTTGGTCATGGCTTCTCTCCTGTTGGATGTGGTTTTCTGGTTCGTTTTTGTTCACACGTTCTTCAGGTTGGTATCCTTTTGGATTGTGTGGTTGCTCAATTTATTTTGATCATTCTCCCTCAATTTGTTTTGCTCATTTTTCATGTAGCTATTCGCCGGTTGAGTCAGTAGGAGTTGGCTTTTGCACAGGAAAACATCAGTTTCATCGACTAGACACAAGGTACTTTTGGCATATATTTGAGTTATTTGTTCTAGATATAGGTATTAGTTGGTGCCCTCTTGGCTAGATTCTTTCCGGCACCATACCATGTACATAGGTGACATTCTTGAAGTTTATCTTGAGATGGAAAACAATTTATCTGAAATTAGATTTATGCAAGCCTTAGATATTACTGTTTTTTGTCAGTCGATAGACTTTTATATTCTGGCCTTTGTCCTCAGCGTGTTGAAGCAGTTCATCTTTATTGTCTATGCATTTATAACAAGTAAATAATACTCTTTGCTAGCTTTGCCTACCATCAAAACTGAGCACCTTTTGTGGAGAATGATTTTCATTGTTGTTCCCCATCCTCGAGACCGAGGTAAAAGAAGACGCAGACTACTCCTATTCTATTTAGCCCCTAGAGCATCTATATTTGTTTCTGCAGATATGTTTTTATCAGCACGAGTGCAAGTGTTTGATGAAATTTATTTATTTCTATTATTGTTAAAGTGATATATGAATGTTAGCTAAATATTAGGTCCTCATAGAAGGTCATATTTTAATCCATCGATACAGTGCAACACGTGCTTCATTTACACAGTTTCTTGTGATTCCAACAATTGCCCTACTACTATTTTCAGTCTGCTGCAATCCATATGCATGGCCAGTTGTTTTATTTTCCTTTGTGCCTACAAAATATGGTGTAAATCATACTCTTCAATGTCTCCGTTGATAGTAATTTGTCAGCTCATTCAGGTGATCAATCTAATTATATCTTCAAGCAAGATCTCATACTTTGGTAACATTCTTTGTTTTTTATGCAGACAAGTCTAATTATGTCTTCCCATTTACAGCATGGAAAGATCAGTTTAACAACTTATCATCTCAGGCTGACATCCATAGGCTCCCCTATTATGTTTTCTGCACTTGCATGGAATTTCAGATTTTTTTTGGCTCAGGTAAACATTATTTTTTATTTTACTCTTTCATGAATGTTTCTTATTCTGAGTGACAGAATAATTAGTTGTGTGGATGCCATGATGGGCAACCTAATATAAAAATAGCATGGGCAACCTCTTTGCACTGATAATTTAAGAAACATATAAATAATCCAAAATATTCTGGTCTTACAGTCAAACATGTGCTTCTTTCTTGCAACATTAGACCTGAGGATCAACATACAACATTCATAGTTTAAAATGGATCTAAGGACAGCTGCAATGACCAAGATCTTTTGTGTGGTTACTTTGCCCATGTTTCTTATCCAAGATGGTAAACACCATGATGGTTATTTGTTTTGTTTGCAGTGACAGGTGATAAATACGAATCATTGATAAATACACAGGTTTACTTGGCTTGCATTTTCCCTCAACGAAGTGCAGACATTGTTGCTGGGCAGGTTGGCCTTTTCCCTTAGCTTTACATCTGTCATCCTTGTAATTTTCTTACATTGTATGTTATTCACTTGTGTTTTTACACGTTATTAATTAAACTTCATTTGGTGCCTCTCTATGTTGTGGCCAATACTGTCAATGAGGTATGTTGCCTCTCTATGGTTTCTCCACTACACTTTTTTTTGTTTATCTCATGCACCGTCCTTTTCTGTTTGTCCATGTCTTGTTGCAGGTTGCTGGTAATACAAACTGTCTGGGTTAAAACTTAAACGTGTTGATGATCGATGTACAAAGAGTTGATAAGGTATGCATTCTCTCGAAAATCAATCATACTAGAAATTTTGGGTCTACTTCTCCTTGCTTTTTATTCCGGGTTTGTTGTGTAACATCTTCACATGCTGAAGTTTTCTGTGGCTTACCGAATCGTTGCAAACAACGTATCTATATTTTGCATTGATTAAAATGCAAGAAATGCTATTTTATCACAACACCCTCATACCATTTATACTCAACTAGCCCATATAGACATTCCTTGAACTATGCTTATAAGGGCTTTCAATTTCTTGCTTTGGGAAACAACTATTGGACTCCATATGAACATACAAAGGAAGTGGCATCCATCATTTATTCACCGTTGAATACATTCCATTATTAAGGAATGTGATGGTACCTGCAAGACATCAATACTCATATTCTCTGAAACTTCATGGGATCCCTTAGTTTATATCTTCCTATTACTTATATATATATATATATATATCTACTTACATAAATAGATGTCCTGAACATACTCTACATGGTTTTCTTTCTTTATTATATCAATTAGCCCATAGATACTATTTAAAGTTGAACAAGACCGGTTTTTAGTAGATTTTGTGTGATGCTTATTTATACTACTTTTGACATGGGTTCTATTTAGCAAACCCCATTGCGAGCACCATCTCTTAAATCCAGTAGACATGTTTTATTTAGCTGACTCCTTGATGTGCAATTGTGCATGTTTCATTTGTCAGCTTTCTGGTGAATATTTGAATTGGACAAGTTTTTGTGGTTTGTTGTGCGAACTTTGATTTCTGCTAGGTGGGCAATACAAGAATTTTGATAAGGTTCTTAGAAGAACCCGTGATATATAGTCTTAGAACTACTTCAAGTAGCGTCGGTGAGTGTGAAGATTAGCATATAGTAGACGTAGTTCACTATGTGATTGTTGCATACTTTTACGCCTTCTTTTATAATCCTAGGTTTTCCGCACCTGGGATGGATCCACCGCCAAAACCGCCGCTTGCCGGCTCCTTTCGACAGCGATCGAGGCTCAGGCCACGGCGCCCCACCATCTTCTTCCTCCTCCTCTCCTATCCACCAAATTCCCCAACAGATTCCTCAGCTCTCTCTTGCCGACACGATCTCCGACGTCTCTCCCCTCATCCCGATCATCTTAGGTCCCACCATACACAATTTTTACCCTAGCCGCCCTGCTCTACATTGGAGATCGCCAATTCGTCATTGCCTGCCTATTGGGAACCAGAATTGATCATTTGAACTTATGAATCCATCTGCGTCCCTTCCCGTTCCTCATGGCCTTTTCTCTGATGTCTTGGTCTCTGGTACGTTCAATCGCCACAGAATCCAATTCTAATATGAGATTAGGAACTTGGAGTTTTAGTTTTAAGTACTATTTAATTCCTTCACAATTATAGGTGTTCAAATGTTAACCGAAAAACATAAGTCCCGCATTGAGAAAATAAATTAAAAATCAAGAGTCGGTTTATTGAATCACAAAGAGGTGCTTTAAAATAAGTATTTCCCGATTAACTAGTAGTTTTGATATCAACAAGGATAATCAATTGCAAGAATCTGATTCGGGAGAAGATGATTTTACAGCAACAGGTTATTTAACTATTCTTTTATTTTCTCTGTGATTATATGGCATGGTTTAAGTGCTTAATAATCATGTTTATGTATCCTGAACTAAGAATGTGTTGTCGGATGTTAACTCTTAATACTTTGCAAGTAAAAATAGCCATTCATACTTCTTTATACATTAATATATACGTGTGAATATATATAGCCTTATAGGACCCATGTTGTCGACCTCGCCCTAGGGCCCTTAAAAACATAGAGTCGGCCCTGCTCTTGATGGATATCCATGAGAGGAAAGAGGCGCTGTACGATCTGACCTCGGAGGCGGAAAGGATCTACAACCTTCCCCGCAGGGAAGCCAGAGAAATAGCCAGGCTGCGCCAAGAGCTTGCCACACAAGTCGATCGTAGGCCCAATGACGGCACATGGTATGTATATGTGATCATCCCTCTTCTTTTCCAAACGATAGATATCATGATGTGGTTTTATTAGTTATATGTCATCTGAACCCATTTTGTAGGCGTCTGCTACGAGCCAAGGGTATATTCGAACATTACGGTGGACTCGCAGCGCTTATGTTTAGCACCTATGTGCTCACCAGCATGTGCATCGGTTCGATCGTCGAACTGGAGCCACACGAACAGCGATGGCTCAAGAAGAAAAGAAGCGAGGCGAGCAAGGCCAAGAGTGGAGACAAAGCATCTCCTAATTAGAACAGAAACAATTATGACGCAGATCGTAGGCCATGTTTGTGAATGCTAGTATTGCTCTGTCTAGAGAGGATCAGTGATCGCTTTGTAAGACCAATCTGGTTTCCTGTTTTACGATCCCGTTTTGTGCTTGGTGAAGAAGTTCAAACAAAATAGTGTTTCATTTCGTACAGGAAAGACTATTGGGAAATTATGTGTCCTATATTTTTTTGGAAATGGGTGATATATTTACTTAGATTCAAGTATTACACCCGACCTCTGTATAAGTAGGATGCACACAGCCAACACAAGTTCAGAACAAAAAATCTATGGCAACGAATTACAGGATCTCAAAGAGAAAGACCAGACGTCTAGACGAAGACTAAGGCAGGCCAATTCGTATATCACGCTGCGTATCTTCCAAGCATGTACAACCCTCCATAAATAGGTCTTAAAACTCCACCCGCCGTAGAGTTGACCACGAACAGAGCATAGTTGTGCACCGGTAGATAACCTGCATAAGAGAAGACATTTTATTATTAAATACTTTGTCATTTCTACATAGCCATAGCGTCAGATAACGGCAAGCCCTCCCACCCTAAACTGAGTTCTGTACTTAAAATCTATTCCGTGTAGCCAATTGCCAAATATATTTGCAGCGCTACATGGAGGACTTAGTCCAGAAGCTATGTGGATGAGTGACCATATAGACCTAGCAAATTTGCATTGGAAGAAAATGTGCTTAATTGTCTCATCCTGTGGACAAAAAATACATTATTTACTTCCTTGCCAATTCCTTTTAACAAGGTTATCCTTTGTTAATATTACACCCCGACGGAGATACCATACGAATATTTTCGTCTTCAAAGGTATCCTCATGGAACAATAATTTTTTGTTATTATCAACTGACACAGAAGGCAGAATGAGGGCTCTGTACATGGACTCCACTGAGAAATTTCCATTCTCAAGTAAATTCCATTTGAACACATCAGGACCATCAGACAGGTGCACCGTGGTTAATCGTTGAATTAGATCATTCCACGATGTAAGTCTGGGTCCGAATAATGTTCATCTAAACGACACATTAGGAGGAGATGATGCCAGCATCGATGCGATGGTGTCCCCTTTATGTCGAACAATATTGTACATAGTCGGGTATTGTTCTCGAAGAGTAGAATTACCTAGCCACTTGTCCTCCTAGAACCTTACCTCCGATCCATCCTTAATGGAAAACGTGACGAATCTGAAGAAATGTTTCTTCGTACTCATCATCCCAGCCTAAAAGTGTGAATCTCCTAGCTTTCATAGAACTTGGGATATGCCTTCGAGCCAACGTATTTCCACCGAAGGAGTTGTTGCCATATACCATCTTTAGAAAGTAGCTTGAATAGCCACTTGCCTAATAGAGCAGTATTTTTGACCTCAGGGTCATGAATACCAAGTCCACCTTAGTCCTTTGGCCGACAAACCACACTCCATTTTGCCAACCGATATTTCTTTTTCTCACTATATCCTTGCTAAAAGAATCTAGATTGCTAATAATCCATTTTTTAAGATTCCTCTAGGAAGCGAGAAAAAGGAAATCATATACAATACCATATTGGTGAGTACTTAATTGAAGGGAATATGCCCTGAGAGGCAATAATAAAATGTTTATTATATATATTCCAAGTATATGATAGATATTTATTTTACATGCTACAATTATATTAATACGGAAATATTAATACATGTGTGTTTAATAAACAAACAGAAAGTTCCTAGTTATGCATCTCTCATAAACTAGCTCGTTGATTAACAAGATGATCAAGGTTTCTTAATCATGGACATTGGATGTTGTTAATAACGAGGTCACAACATTAGTGTAATAGTGTGATGAACATTCATCCGAAGTATAGCATTACGATCAAAGTCATTGAGTTTCTATTGCTATAACATCATGCAAAGCGATCATAATCCTTAGACCATGAGATCATGTCAATCACTAACACCGAAAGAGTATCTTGATAACTTCAAATGTCACACCGTAACAGGGTGATTATAAAGATGGGTTCGGTACTACTAAAGTGTTATGTTGAGGCCCATGGATCGAGAGTGGAATTTATTCATCCCAATGACGGATAGATATGCTCTGGGCTCTCTCGGTGATATCACATTGGTTAGCTTGCAAGCAAGTGATCTGATCACTAGAATGTTATATCACGGGAACGAGAAAAGAGTACATATCGGTAACGAGATCAAACTAGGTATGGAGATACCGATGATCGAATCTCGGACATGTAATATATCGCGAAACAAAGGGATTGAGATACTAGCGTAAAAGGTTCTCGCGATCACAAGAAAGCCATCGCTGAATGTGTGGGAGTCGGTATGGATCTCCAGGTCCCGCTTCTGATTATTGATCTGAGAGGTGTCTCGATCATGTCCGCATTATTCGCGAACCGTAGGGTGACACACTTAAGATACACCGACATCCATTTGGAGCAAAAGTTTCATGCCGGAAAAAATAAACAAGCATGGGAATTTATTTCACTAGATACCAAAACGGGTTTTCGGGTGAAATTGCAGAAAGTGTTTTTGCACATGAAATGAAATACTAGCAAGGGGTTATATGTGAATGTTTGTCATTAAAGTAATTGATAAAATTCGGAATAAATAAAAGGAGTTTTATTTAATGAGAGTTTGTATTAAATTTGGTGGAAATTTAATGGGAATTTGAGTGGGTTTTTTAGTGGAGGAAATTGAAAGGCATTTTTGTGAGTGGAGTGTCCATCCACATAAATGGAGGGAGGGCAAGGGGCAGCCCCATGCGCCGGCCACCCCCTTGGGGTTCCCCCCTCCTCCTATAAAAGGAGCCTCCCTCCCTCTCTCTCACTCACACCTCCTCGTGAAGGATCTCTCTTCCCCTCTAGTATTTATCCCCCATGGTCTAGCGAGATACATGTTCCCGGTGGCTATTCGGCAATAAAGAGTTGTGCTTCCGCTGCATCGCTGGATCGAGGAGGCGAAGGATGCTCGGTGCCTCGGACGTGTGTGCGAGCATGGATGCGCCGCTGATTTGCGGTGCTAGGACTTCCTCTTGATCTTCATATCGGCAAGAGATCGTCTACATCAATCACGAGTTCAAACTCGTTAAGCTTTGTCGGTCTTCAAGGGTATGTTCTCTATGGATGTATATCCGCCCATTGATTGTATCTAGTAGATAGATCTTGGTACATAGTTGTTCCCATCGTAGGAAAAAAATTGTTTCTATGCTGCGAACCCTACATGAATTAATGAGTACCAGTCTCCCGCCTAGAGAAGGAATTTGCCTTTCCAACTACTAAGCTTTTGTTGTAGTCTCTCCTCGTCTAATTTCCATTCAGCGTTTGTGAGTCTCCGATGGTATATCCGGATTCCCAAATAGTTGATTGGAAATTGTCCGATCTCACAGCCAAATAGCTCAGCATAAGAGTGTGCCTCGTTTTGTGCTTCTCCAAAGCAAAACAATTCACTTTTATGGAAGTTGATTTTAAGCCCAGATAATTGGTCGAATGCTGATAATATAAGTTTCAGATTCTTTTCTTTCTCTAGATCATGTTTCATAAAAATAATTGTCGTCAGCATATTGAAGAATAGACAACCCTTCATCAACAAGATGGGGAACTATACCTTCAATCTGGCCATTGGACTTAGCACGTTCTATCAAGATTGACAACATATCTGCCACTATATTAAATAGCATGAGCGATAGAGGGCCACCTTGTCTCAAACCTTTTCGTGTCTAGAAATATGTGCCAATATCGTCATTGACTTTAATGGCGACACTACCTCCGGAGACGAAGCTATGTATGAGCGCCCGCCACTCTTGTGAAAAACCTTTCATACAAAGAGTTTGTTGGAGAAAAGATCACTTGACTTTATCATAGGCCTTCTCAAAAAAAACACCATTCAGTTTTTTCTATGCAATTCATGTACTGTATCACGTAACACCATCTAAGATGTTTATTCCTTACATAAAAGCAGATTGCGAAGAACGGACTACGTGATCTATGACAGAATTAAGCCGAATAGTTGCTACCTTCGTAAATATTATAAATTAAGCTAATGTTAAGAAGGCAGATAGGTCGAAATTGTTGAATCTGTATCGCCTCATTAACCTTAGGTAAAAGAATTATTTCACCAAAGTGTAAATGGAAAAGTTCTAGATGACCAGCGTGAAGACATGCAAAGAGTTCCAACAAGTCCGACTTGATAACTTTCTAAAAGTTTAGGTAAACCTCTGCTAGAAAGCCATCTGGACCAGAGCCTTGTTATGTTCTATCTGGAAAACCGCCTTTTTTATTTCCTCCTCTATAAAAGGGCGTTTAGAAGATTGTTTTCCACAGGTGTAGCCTGAGGGATATCATTTGTCCGATTTTCATCCATAGAGAAACCATTCTCCTCTGGCGTTCCGAACAATCCTTTGTAGAAATTCGTAATATAAGACTTGAGTTGTTCATGGCCTTCGATCATGCCATCATCCTGTACTAGAGAATGAATAAGTTTCTTCCGATGTCTGCCATTGGCAATCCCATGAAAATATCTTGTATTCGAGTCTCCTTCTAGGATGAATTTAGCTTTAGATCTTTGATACCATTTAATCTCCTCGTGGCGCTATTTGACACCTAGGGTGTAGAATAGTTATTCTACATCCACCTTCTATCTTTAGAATCGTATATTATTTTTACATCACGTAATTTTTTTTATTACTTCATAAATTGAGAAGAACATAATAAAATTTAGAAATGACATAATTTTTTTTGTTTACATGCCGTAAAAAATCGACGTAAAAGACATATGTTTGGTGTCTTTTACACTATAATGACTCATAAACTTTATTTTTATGTCAATTTTTTTGGTTGTGGTGAATATATAAACATAATTATTCGTATACAAAACATAATTTTTTAAATCTAACAATGTAAAAATATGTTAGGTGCAAAATAACTATTCTACATTCTGGGGATAGATACAAGGAGTTCACACCCGTTGCTGCTTAAATATGACATGTAAAATTTGTCTAGCTTACAAGAAAAATATGAGAGCATGATGCAGTGCAACTTGACACAACATTGGGATGGAAATAAAATACAGTACTAGTAGTATAAGTTGCACCACCACAACTTGAATGTGCAAACAAAAGGAGACACTAACAAGGAATTTTTGCTTTTCAGCTTTGTCAAAATGCATCGCACTCTGACCAGCCAACGCAACAACACACACTGCAAACACCTATTAAGAAACAGTAAAACTGAACCACCTAGGCCCTTTCTCAGCGATTTGGAATTTTCAGCCATCGGATCCCGTTACTGGACGTACCAGATCTCTCGATCATCTCGCTAACTGTGTTTGGACGTTTTTAACCACATCAGCATCTGCTTGACTCGACCCAACGTAACTGGGCTGCTGCTCCAGAAAATGACTTGGACTCCTTCTGGTGAACCGGGGCCCACTACATGGCGATTGGCCCTCTTCCTTCTGTTGTATGGGCTGCGAGTTGTATGGGCCAGGACGAATCAGTGATGCAAAGGAGATGGTGTGCACAGCTCCTGCTTCGTATCAGATGTGAGCAAACAAATTGTATGTTCCCTTTCTTACTTTACTAATGCATACACACATGTTATTCCTTTCCAAAAAATACACACATGTTATTGGTGGTCATTACCAAACTGTAAAACTCGGTAGGACGATTACAACAGATTGAGCCCACTGATTTATCATGGAGCATTATATTATAGGCATACACCTTGATCTTCCAAATCGATTGTTGGCTGCAATCACACACATGGACAATGGTTGTGTATGTGATCGATTTATATAATTTTTATGCTGGGTAACGGCCTAGCGGGCTTGATATCTCTGTTATCATTTTTTTTCTTTTAGGTGCACTGGAATAATAGACATGAATAAAAAAGACAATTCCCTGGATTTTTTCTACTGTAACAAGCAGGTACACGTTGCAGTGTTCTTTAGTCCCTGCTTATTTAGTAAACAAATACAAGTGACAATACAATTCAAACTTAGGAATATTGGACAGGCATGTCTCTATTCCAGCTAATTGTCTTCTGCACGTTTTTAGACGTCGGCATATTTTACAAGAATGCTATAGCTTTCTATTGCATCTACTTGTCTGATGGTAGGTTGTCTAGAGGAGTCATTTTGGTTGTTCTGAATCGGATTATCATTAGTTCATCATTTTTAATTGCTTGAATAGTTTGTAAAAGGTTTTGTGGAGTACTTGCTTATGCTTATATTGATTTCAGTGCAACTGAAGTTGGATTTCAGTCATATTTGTTCAATAAATTACGGTTTTCTCTTAAATTTTTATTATGTTGCATTAGCTTTTTTCCAGTTGAGCCTTTATTATTCCCTCATCCGCATATCATTTTATATGATGTAGTACAACAAAATAAATAATGTCCGGTACAGCTAGCAGCATGTCATGTAACTCGAATCAGATGCTTCAACCTTTGCACCAGTTGAGCAGGTGTATTGATGGCCTTTTTCAGGTTTAATATTTCTTTCTATATTCTAAGCCTATCATTTAACTACTATGATTTTACTGACTGTGAACTACAGATTTCAGTCAACACAAAATACGCGCAGCTTGACACTATCATTTCATCTCTCAGCCATCCTTTTAGTTCCCTGGAAAAAAAACTACAACTTTTAGTTGAATGATCTGCAATCTTCAGGGGCTGCACTTCTTTCGTAAAAATTTTCTAAGTACAAAAACTTTGTTTATGCGTCTTTCAGGCTAACATGAGTGCATTTTTTTTAAGATAACCTGAGTTTCAATCGACCTACTATTTCAGTTTGATATGCGATTTTCAATGTTGCACTATGTGTAGATACAGATAAATCCTAGATTAGAAAGACCTGAGTTCAAATTTTGTTGGTTTGATATACCAACATGTTTTAGTAAGATTTTGTTGATCTTATCTGCCTGGTTGTGTTGATATGTCAAACTGAAGTCGATTATATTGTTATTCAAATGGAATCCATGGATGGTGTACATCGGCCATAATAATAAGATATTGGCCTTTCATATTTCTCGGATAATGCTTCAGATTTGTTGCATATTTCGTAGGTAATGGTTTGTGATTGGCTCTGCCACGAGGGAAATCTTTAGTTTTGCACTTTCACATTGGCAATTAAGTTTAGCCATAAAAATAGAAAAATGTACATCAATGCTCAAGAATGCAAGACTTGAATTCTTTCAGAAACGTGACTTCATGTTAGAGTTGAATTTTGCCTTGAGACAATGTAATTTGCATTGTTTTGCTCTGTCCATTTTTTTGTACTATGTTCTCATGAATGTTATCTAGAGAAACTGTAAAGGAAATAGTTCCATGATTGTATTAGTTCTAAATGTATATAATGTATCATCGCATTGTAATTATATTTTTCAAGTTCTACTCAATGTCTTTGTACACCAGTTTTTCAAACATTCTTTCCTTCATATGGGACGGGCGCGACAACGTGCGCCTTCATGGTCTAGTTAAGAAACGGTAAAACTCAGCCATCTAGGAGCCACCACAGCGATTTGGCGTCCTAAACCATCAGATCTGGCCAGTCAATGGTCGAGATCAACCAACAAATCCTGAACTATTTTTTAAGTCATCCAATCGAGCTAAACGGCCCACTTGGACATTATCGGGCTGCTACTCCACACACCAAGTTAGGCCGCTCCCGGTTAACTGGGCCTCGTTACTGCATTGCAGCCCACCAAAGTAGACAACCCATCTCATCCAGCCAAAGCTGACGAGCACCAAAAAAAAACTCCTGTTTGCGTTTCTTCCCAGCGCCTCCTTCCTCCCGCTGCTATCATGCGTACCCTGCCGCGCCGCCTCCGCTCCACCACCGCCGCCGCTGACAACATCTCGACTGGAGGCACCACTCCCAGGTCTAGACCTCGAGAAGCGGCATCCATCGCAAAGCGTTCACTAGACGCTAGCCTACTTCTCGCGGCGTAGCGTGAACCCTAGGTGTCGTCGCCATGCCCAACTGCTCGCCTCCATTCCTAGCGCACTGCAGGCCCAACCCTTCCGTGACGGGAACAAGTCTGTGCAACAGCCACGCCCAGGCAACCAATTTCCCCCAGGACCACTTCGCCTGCCATGTTACGTCTCTCCCCGGTTACGCCGCCGCTATCTGCTATGTGGAGGTGACATCTAATTTTTGTGTTGGTTAGGCAGATGATGTACAATTCGGTGCATACTGTCAAGCTTCATGCACTAGCCAACGCAACCAAAAGTCCGAACTTATGAAAAGGGCTAGTGCAATCCACTTATACACTTCAACACCCCCTCTCACGTGTGACGGAGAGAAGTCAGCACATGCAACCGGAAGAAAGCGACGGCGCGCGAAACTCACGTATGACTCAAGAGGCCTATACGTGGACATAGAGGGGTCAACAGCAATTTTAAAATAAATTGTGAAAGTCAGGACTCGAACTCGAGACATTAGACTCTAATACCATGTCAAGCTTCATGCACTAGCCAACGCAACCAAAAGTCTGAACTTATGAAAAGGACTAGTGCAATCTAGTTATACAGTTCAACACATACCACACTGTGTTGGGCAGTCAAGATCTTCGGAAGAGCCACGGAAGGGTCGTGCCGGATGAAGTGGGATCAGATCGGAGGCCGTCATGGTCTTCTTCGGTACCAACAAGGCCATCCTGCTTGACCAATCGCAGGCGCAGTAGCACGTGCAGCTCCCGGACAGCCTACACGTAACCTGGAACTACTTCAAGGTCCATGTCTGCTGCCTCTCTTATATAATTTTAATTCACTTCTCTTCTTCCACCCCAAAGGATATGTGCACGGGTAGTTGCTTACATATAGGGGTGGACACAAAGCTTGAAGCTCGAGGCTTGGTTCGGGCTCGACAAGGCTCGGCTCGGGCTCGACTCGGCTCGGAGGGTGGACAAGCCAAGCCCTAACCTTACTACTCAGGCTCGAGGCTCGACAAGCCAGCTCGGCGAAACTCGCAAGCCGGCTCGAAGGCTCGATGAAAATTTAAAAATCACAATAACCTTTAATAAAACAATAAAAATTTAGTGACAAATGAACATGAATACATCCATGTTGGTGATGTATATCATAAATGCCATACAACTTCGCTAACTTGATTTTGATCAAAGTATATTCAGCAAGAGCTTTGTCGTGGATGGACCTGATCTATATTGATTCAGGTTACACATATGTGAAGAGAGAAGCAGCAGGCGAGCTATGCAGCCGGTGGTGGAGGAACGTAGCAGTCTGCAACAACGAGATATTCGATTGAGCTTCAACATGTACATGCGGGGTCAATATTCCTATCAATTCGTAATAACATTGACAACCACACACACTGTCTATAATATTTACAGCCTAAACTATAAGAACATGGCAGAAAAATATTTACAGAAGCTTATAGAATAGTAGAAATAATTAAAGAGAGATGATTGACTTCTTGATATGCAGCCGTTTGGTGGTGGCCTGGTCTGGTGGAGGAGGGCAGACAGGAGGAAGATGAGATGGGGTGGTTTTAGCCGGCGTGGGCGGCGGATCCGGAGGGCCAGCGGATGGCGGGGATCCGGAGGGCCAGCGGACGGCGGCCTCCGCTGACCTAGACCGACGAGCAACGCCGCACGTATCTTAATTCGGGAGGAGCAGATCGGGGAGCGGGAACCATGGGAGGAGGAGGATATGGGGGCGGTGTCGACCGGTGTTGGAGGTGGCGGCCAACGGCGGTCTCCAGCGGCGCTGGGTCGTGGTGCCCGGCGGCACTAACCCACCCACCCAGCTGCAGAGTAGACGGGCGGGGTGGAGGCAGGGGAACGCTCGCATGTCGCCTCCCAGGAATTTTGTGCGTGGCTATGATTTTGGCACATGGCTCGCGAGCCGTTCGAGCCGAGCTTCGAGCCTGGCAAGCCGAGCCTCGAGCCCTCCTTTCAGCCTTTTTTTAGTACCAAGCCGAGCCTCGGTTCGGCTCGAATTCTACCGAGCCTGACCGAGCCGAGCCACGAGCCGGCTCGGCTCGGCTCGATTCCGCCCCTACTTACATATTGCACAATACATCTAATGTTGTTTAGTTGAAACCGGTCTGCGGTTTTAGTTGGACACTGATTGTATGCATAACAGCTTTGCGGCTGTATGGTTGATTTATATACAATCTCTGAAAAATACATGTCATGCAATCAATCTAACTTATGCAACCTGTTGTTTCTACTGCTGATTTAGAAATTCGTTCATATTTATTCTTATCCATTGGAAGCTACTTAATGTACTTTTTGACTGAATTATAGCGTATGAAGATGCATATCTTTATTATTGCATTTGGTAAGTCATTTCGAGTATTTATTTCATTTTGCATTTTAGTATGAAGATGGTCTTGAGAAGGTAAACACTTATTCACTTCATCTCTTAGTGCTCCGACCAGTGTACAAAGTTCTGCAATATTGTTGATTGATTGGATCTAGAATATTGCATGTTCTTGGTAGTATCAGCGGGCTGTCTCCAAGCTTTACTTTTAAATTTGGACAAAAGAGCAACTGTGTATGTGTACACATAACATTTGTCTTGCCTTGATCTTTTCGATGGCCTGCATTCAAGTGTCTGAACTCACGGCACTAGCTTTTGCTATATATATACGGTGCGTGTTCATGTCAGTTCCTTTGCTGATCTAGGTGTTTCACGTGTGAAATTGGACAACTTAGCCAAGAGGAAGAAAAGGACGTTGAAGGAAGTTTGCAAGCAATTAACTGTGTATAAAATGGGATAGTTGTGTTCAGTGTCTACGCATTTTTCTTAACTGTTTTTGGACAACTATTAATATAGTGATTTGTGCTTGCTTTTAGTTCTTGTTTATTGCTTGAAATTCTATCCTAGCCAACAACACATATTGACACCGATTTAGAGATGTTTATTCCATGGTGTGCATGTATAGAGAAGAATGTAAGTTGCTCATTTTCCTGTTATGAGTTGGATTCTCTTGATCTTGGTGCAAGCTTTTTTAGATCTACATTTATAACTTAAAATCCTTCTATTCTATATTCGTTACACAGTCGACCCATTTTGATATCATTTTCTTTGGTTAATCAGGTAGCTCACGCAGGGAAGGCGGCGAGAGCGTTCTCTAACTATGTAGTTTATAGGAAGGCGGTACAAGAAATTTCTCTTACATGACTTTTTTCTGGAACGCTTGGACTACTGGAGGTAAATTAATGATATAGAAATATGTGAGGATGTTTCTACTCCCATCATTGTTTTGCACACCTTGATATCATAAAGTGCAGTTAGCCTTAATAGACCATCTCTCTTATTGACTACCACCTGTTGGGGTTTTAATTGTATTGAGAACTCTTCGTGGTTCGTCGATGTGTGGTAGTTTGTGGCTTTTCTACTTGCTGCGACCGCGATCCCGCGAGATACATGTCTCTTTATTTCCAGAAGTTTGGTCTAGTTCTTGTTCTTGTCATTTCTGTAATTTTCATGCCTGTCATTTTGTGGTGTTTGCAGTGACAGGTGATAAATACGAATCATTGATAAATACACAGGTTTACTTGGCTTGCATTTTCCCTCAACGAAGTGCAGACATTGTTGCTGGGCAGGTTGGCCTTTTCCCTTAGCTTTACATCTGTCATCCTTGTAATTTTCTTACATTGTATGTTATTCACTTGTGTTTTTACACGTTATTAATTAAACTTCATTTGGTGCCTCTCTATGTTGTGGCCAATACTGTCAATGAGGTATGTTGCCTCTCTATGGTTTCTCCACTACACTTTTTTTTGTTTATCTCATGCACCGTCCTTTTCTGTTTGTCCATGTCTTGTTGCAGGTTGCTGGTAATACAAACTGTCTGGGTTAAAACTTAAACGTGTTGATGATCGATGTACAAAGAGTTGATAAGGTATGCATTCTCTCGAAAATCAATCATACTAGAAATTTTGGGTCTACTTCTCCTTGCTTTTTATTCCGGGTTTGTTGTGTAACATCTTCACATGCTGAAGTTTTCTGTGGCTTACCGAATCGTTGCAAACAACGTATCTATATTTTGCATTGATTAAAATGCAAGAAATGCTATTTTATCACAACACCCTCATACCATTTATACTCAACTAGCCCATATAGACATTCCTTGAACTATGCTTATAAGGGCTTTCAATTTCTTGCTTTGGGAAACAACTATTGGACTCCATATGAACATACAAAGGAAGTGGCATCCATCATTTATTCATCGTTGAATACATTCCATTATTAAGGAATGTGATGGTACCTGCAAGACATCAATACTCATATTCTCTGAAACTTCATGGGATCCCTTAGTTTATATCTTCCTATTACTTATATATATATATATATATCTACTTACATAAATAGATGTCCTGAACATACTCTACATGGTTTTCTTTCTTTATTATATCAATTAGCCCATAGATACTATTTAAAGTTGAACAAGACCGGTTTTTAGTAGATTTTGTGTGATGCTTATTTATACTACTTTTGACATGGGTTCTATTTAGCAAACCCCATTGCGAGCACCATCTCTTAAATCCAGTAGACATGTTTTATTTAGCTGACTCCTTGATGTGCAATTGTGCATGTTTCATTTGTCAGCTTTCTGGTGAATATTTGAATTGGACAAGTTTTTGTGGTTTGTTGTGCGAACTTTGATTTCTGCTAGGTGGGCAATACAAGAATTTTGATAAGGTTCTTAGAAGAACCCGTGATATATAGTCTTAGAACTACTTCAAGTAGCGTCGGTGAGTGTGAAGATTAGCATATAGTAGACGTAGTTCACTATGTGATTGTTGCATACTTTTACGCCTTCTTTTATAATCCTAGGTTTTCCGCACCTGGGATGGATCCACCGCCAAAACCGCTGCCGCCGCCGTCGGCTCCTTTCTGGACCGCAGTCGAGGCTCGCGCCGCCGGCGCCCCACCATCTTCTTCCTCCTCCTCTCCTATCCACCAAATTCCCCAACAGATTCCTCAGCTCTCTCTTGCCGACACGATCTCCGACGTCTCTCCCCTCATCCCGATCATCTTAGGTCCCACCATACACAATTTTTACCACCGGCGCCATCTATTTCATGTGCATCTAGGGCGCTGTGGCCTCCGCAGCCACATCGATCCCTCCTTGCCGCCGCGGCCCAACGATTCGCGCTGGGTCAAGGAAGACCTCACGGTCATCCAATGGATCTACACTCGGATCTCCATCGAGCTCTTCAACCTGGTCTCCAACGATGATGCCACCACAACGCAGCTCTGGGCTACCCTTCAACAACTCTTCCAGGACAACTCCGACTCACGCATCAACGCCCTCCACATCAAGCTCCACACCAGCACTCAAGGCGATGCCCCCATCACCATTTTCTGCCAATGTATCAAGGCCATCGGTGATGAACTTCGGGAGCTTAGTGATCCCGTTGATGACCGTGCCCTCATCAACTCTCTCCTCGTTGGGCTCATCGAGCAATTTGAGAAGCATATCTCCTTCATACTGTTGCCTGTCAAAACCCACCGGCGAGCAGCGACGAGCAACACGAAGAGCCGGGAGGCTCCCAGAACTGCTGGTGGGCCCTGGTCCCTCGGGCAACGGCCCGCAAAACTCCGGCACACGTCCTGGCTAATGCAAGGGCGTGCCACCTGACCTATACCTGGTCAGGAAGGTGATGGATTGCTTCGATCAGTTTCCTGCATGGTAAACAAGTATACGTAAAATTCGAGCCGTGACCGGCTCCCAGGTTTCCCTGTGAATCGGCTCCTGGAGCCGATTATCCCATGGTTCTGCATTAGATCTACGATAACATGGGGTTTTGCTTCATCGTTACAAGTTAAATCGATCTACGACAGTTTAACGTTTTCACCACATAATTGGAACATCCTACACGTAATTGAGCCTGGTAAATACAAAAGATGATAGAAAACTAACCCTAGAGAAGGCCTAACAACCGACGTAAAGTCAAGTCCCGGAACAACTCCTTTCGAACTAGTAAACCATATCCTCACGTACTACTGGATCGTTCAACCCGTTTGCAAGGCCTGACTATGTGGATATCAAACTAAACCTCGGAAAACAAGGCATAACTATAACAGATCAAATCAACTGAATAAAGATCAAGCAAGATGTTACCCTTACACCCGGGAAAAGGCGTAAAGGTAGCGAGATAACTAGAGGCAGCATAACTAAACAATCATAATAAAAAAGTACCGATGCTAACCCAAACAAATCTATGATAATAGTATTACTCGCCATCAGCAAGGCTTCACTACGAGTAACACCAAGTAACGCATAAGCAGATACTGCCTAGATCGCAAGATGCGATCTAGGCAGCATGACACTTACCCGAAAGAAACCCTAGAAACAAGGGGTGGCGATGCGCCGAGATTGTGTTTGTTGTGAACGTGATCGTCCTTCTTTCTCAATAACCTTAGGTACATATTTATAGTCCGGAGACTTGCTATCTTTGGAATAACCCTAACAACTCTATCTCTTACTTAAACCGAAACGGAACCTACTACAATATACAGATACACGGGCAATTTAGCCCAAATCCACGCACAAGGCCGATCCAGCAATACGTTGCATATATGTATCCTCCAAGCCCATCTTGATTACGGCCCATCCCCTCCTTTGGTCAAAATTTGGCGATAACACATGCCCCCCTGGTTTTGGCAATAATAATTCCAAAACCACGCTGTTGATGTTTTTTCCTTCCTCCCCCCTTTTTTTTATCGGGTTACGCGTTGCAGAGCAGAATCGTCACGCCACCCCCTCATCATGATGCCCTGTCTTCTCAACTTCTCCGCAGTGCACGATTTGACAATTTTGGCACCACATTCTGGGAAACCGCTATGGCATTGAACCACCTCCCACTATTCCCCTTATTTAAATTCATCTGAGCAGTTTGCAGCCCCATCTTCCTCCATTAGCCAAAAAACCCTCTTCCTCCGCCAAAAAACCCTCTTCCTCCGCCATGGCCTCCTCTTCTTCCTCCAAATCATCCGCCCTTTCCTCCCAATCTTCCAACACGATGAGCGACCGAGAGCCGACGCCGGAGCACCCGCCAATGGCGGCGTACGAGGCTCTCGCCCCACAATGGTGGGACGAGAGGGACTGGGACTTCGCCGCCTGGTCGGAGGACGACGAGTCCCTGACCGACGGCGAGGGTCTCCTTGTCGACGGGAACCGAGGCGGAGAGCACCGGCGACGCTGGTCTCGATGGCGTCGAATCCTCCGACGAGGAGGAGGAAGCGGAGGAGGACACCTCCTCCGACGAATACCCGCCGGTGAAGCGCTTCCGCGCTGGGTCCAGCGAAGACACCGAAGGCGACGACGAGGACGAGGAGGCCCCTTCTGACATCTTCAGCAGCAGCGGCGAAGACGACGACGGCAGCAGCGCTGATGACAGCGAACATGACGTCGGCGAAGACAGCGGCGACGACACCGGCCTCTAGATTAGGAACTAGTAGTAGTAGTACTAGTAGTAGATTTCCTTTTGTAAGCAATCGGCTCCATTGTAAACAATCGTCTTTTGAATCAACAAAGATTGCTTTTCCCATCCGATTTTGCCGATAGTCAAAATAGGTCAACGTTCGAAGTGGCGATAATGTATCGGCTTTCACCATGCTACGCATACAACAACCAAGTCAAAGCCCAAAGAGCCGATGGTAAAACATCGGCTTTCCCCAAAAACGTTGACAAGGTCAAATCTGGTCGCATACTTAGACAAATCTGAGCGGCCACTTCCCAGTTTCAAACGGCAGCCTGCGCCCCTCTTCGAAAAAGGCCAACCCAAATCTCCAATTGCCTCACCGGATAGATTGAGCTTACAGCGACAAGAACCCTCGATCCCCAATTGCATAGATCCATCTCCACCGGCAAACTAGATGGCGGAATCGTCCAACACCAACACAGGTCTCGGTCCAAGGTACGCCTATTCCTCGTAGTCTGAACACGGAGCTAGAATTAATGGCAAACACCTGAATTAATGCTTTATTCCACCATTAAATTTTTTAGGTTTCAGACATTCTGCTGCCGCATCCTTCTCTCCCAAATTCTCTCTGTCTTGGCCCCCGCACAGAATCTAGTCCTGCTCATCTGATCTCTTGCGAGGCAAACAGAATCCCCTTCGTAAGCCAAAGCCTAGATTTGAATTCTTGGGCCGACTGCTTGCGAGCCTGGCCTAATCCCCCTGAACATTGGGTTTCTTGGTACAGCAGGGTAGCCAAAACTTACCAATCTCAATGGGAAACCACGGGAATAGCCGATGCCTTGTATTTGTCATTGTCTCCCCTTGAGAAACATGAAAATCTTCTAAAAACCATCGGCTACTTCTGGTCCGATGCTCTGAACTGCTTCATGTTCGGTCATGGACCCATGACACCAACTCTGTTAGACGTGGTGATGATTACTGGTCTGGACGTTACATCACCCAGCCCCTCTGCTTTTAATCTGACAAAGGTCCCCTACAAGCTTTCTTCCAAAACAGCCGCATTTAACTGGGTGCCTATATTCAAAGCCACATGAAAACTAAAGGCCCTGTCACGGAGAAAGAACACACGGCTTTCCTCAACTTCTGGCTGGAACATTTCATATTCTGTGGCCCTTCCCTTGCTCCAACCAAGAATTATCTCTCCCTGGCCTACGAACTTGCCAAAGGCACTCAACTTGGCATCAAGAACTGCTCCTTGGAGAGGTCTATCGATATCTCCGTTGATGTCACAACTGTTCTCCGGCATAGCAGTCAAAACAGGAGGTCCTTGGTGGTTCATTCAGCTATGGGCTCAGCTGTATTTTCAAAACTGTGTCCCAAACTTCCCCCTTTTGGCGAGTTGCACCTTTCCAGATGCCAAAGGGAAGCAGATCCGATGCACCAGCTACGGCCAAGATTTGTATAGACTTTCAGGTAGTAAACTGATCCCTCAGGAAGCATCCAAGTGGTTCAGCATTTTATTTCAAGGCCTGGACAATCCTATCTTCTTTCCTTACATGGAAACTCGGAACATTTTGAAAATCCAATCTCCTTCAGGCTAGATAACTTTGCCGATGACACTAGCACTCGGCAGCTATTTTCCACTGTGATCCGTCCCTGTTTCCTTCCAGTTGGCATGAGCACATCCAACAGAATAATCAAGCCTGGATATGAATTCTACCAGCCGGTCGTAGTGGCTCGTCAATTTGGCCTTGGACAAGTACCTCCCCATTTCTTTCTCCACCATCTTACAGAGAGCAGAGCTGACCTGCCCGATCCTCTCACCAGTCAAAGGTGTTATTCCTTCTTCGATGCTCTGACCATCCCAATTCCTAACAACCTCACCTTCGCTTCATCAACCGATGGTTTTGAGAACTGGTGGTCGATGTGGAAGACTCATGCCTTCAGGAGAGCTCTGGGACCGTTGCTGGAACAACTCGATGCTGAATAAGATATCCCCGTAGAACAGGTACCACTACTTGTAATTTCTTGATGCAGCTCACAAATGATTCTTCTAATAACCCACTCTGTCTCTTTGCAGCAACAAGAAGGTCCTGAACCTACGCACAGTGATGGCTCTCCCTTCGAATTCTTCCCACCAGCTCCTGTGGTCCTTTTCTGCAAAAACTCGCCACCTTTGAAAAAGGTCATGATGCAGAACCAGCCGATATCACCACAATCGGCTTCCAAGAACCAAACAACTTCCAGGTCAGCCGCCTCTCGAGTTCCAACTAAAGCAAGAACGGTGGTGAGAAAGGTAGCCGCCAGGAAGACTTTGAGGCGCCGGAGCCCTTCTCCAGAAAGCTCGCGTGTACGCTGATCCACGCTTTGGTTGATCTCTTTCATCCTTGCAAACATGCTCGTACTTACTAGCTCTCCTTTTCTTACAGGCTTCCGTCGCAGACACCTCCAGCGAGGACACACAATCCAATCGAGGAGAATCGGGCCCAACAGACTCTGAGAGGACCATCACACCGAGTCAGCCAGATTTGCCACCATCGGCTCCCAGGAAAAGGCCGGTTCCTGAACCTACTGCCCCCCGAGCATCAGTCGAGGCGGGGCCAGCTGTGAGCCCCAAGAGGGCTCGTAAGGGACGCAAACTTCTTCGTCGAGCCGGAGGTTTGAAAGTCATCACCTATGCTCTTACCGTTGCTTTTCCTATCTGCGGTTCATCACCATTTACATCGGCTAAGCACCTTCCATGCATTTATCGACGCTTCAGTGGGAAAGCCGGGCGTGTCGATGCCTCTCGCAAGGCTGGATCTAGTAATCCTCAAGGCGTCGATGAACGGTTACCACTTTGGCCAAGCCTCCAAAGACACACACAAGTCGATTGTCTCGTCATCTGCTATCCCCTTGATCGTAGGAGAGGTACGTTAAACGCTCGGCTCATCCTTCCATGTTGGACGACATCGACGCCATTTCGCTGCCAGGTTGTGATATCTCAGTCTGGCGGCGTTCGACACGAATCCATCGAACCAACCCTCTGTTGCCAACGATGAACCACGAGCCGGTTGTTCTACCTCAATTCCAGGCCTCAAAGCCTTGCTGTCCTCCCGATCGAGAAGTTGATCGAGGGTTACGAAGAGGTGAAGAGTGTTCTTGCGAAATCAAGGACCAACTTCGGTAGCATTGCGGTGAAGCTTTGGCGTTGTAACTCTGTCTTTCTACGGGTCAAGGGTGAAGTTGGCTCGTGAGAGGATTAATCTGCGCCCAACTCCCGAAGGCCAATATTGCGCACAAATGTCAGCTCAACGAGAAAAGGCGTCTGGATGCCAAACCGACACCTCCGTCGATCACGAGCTTGCATCCTTGAAAAAGGAATTGGGAGATCTTGAAGAGAAGGTCCGGGCGACTAAACAGCTCATTCGTGACAAGGAAGCATTCATCGCCCGCTCCCAAGACGAAGCAGAAGGCCTCAAAGCTCAACTGAAGACTGATCTGGCGGAAATACGTGCCCTGAACAAGCAGCTAGTGACGGGCAAGGACGAAGATGACGAAGCCGAGATCGCCGAGGTGGATCGTGTCCGTGCTGACGCCCTCCACGCCTTTGAGGCATTCCTTCAGTAGCTCATTCATGTAAACTGACACCTGCTCGTAACAGTTTGAACCTCTAGAGTCGATGGCTGTGCATCGGCTATATTACATTTTTTATTGGCCGATTTCATGTATCGGCCCCCATTTTCTATTGGCCGATTTCATGTATCGGCCCCCATATTTCACTGTCCATCATCCCACATGCTTGGGAAATATTTCTTGAGATGCTGACCGTTGACAGCCACTGGGAATTTCACGCCGTCCAACTCCTCAAGCATGTACGTGTTCCCCCTTAAAACTTGATCGACCCTGTATGGCCCGTGCCAATTTGGAGACCATTTACCATATGCTGCATCCTTAGTCCCTAATGGCAATACAGCTTCCCATACCAGATCGCCAACGTGGAACTCCCTTGGTCTCACCTTCTTATTATATGCACGAGCTACCTTGGCCTTGTTCTCTTTGATTTTCTCAAGCGATCACAGCCTAAGCTCAGTTAAATCCTCAACACTGTCACTCATCAGGGTCGCATATTCTTCAGCTGTTAAATCGTTCTGAAAAGTGACATGTCTCGATCCAGCCGTAATCTCCCAGGGCAATACGGCTTCTTGTCCATAGACTAGATGGTATGGCGAGGTTTTTATCGCTCCATGACATGACATGCGATAAGCCCATAAAGCCTCTGACAAAACCTCGTGCCGACGCCTAGGGTGCTCGTCGACTTTCCTCTTGATCAGCTTGATGAGGCTCTGGTTGGACGCTTCAGCTTGCCCATTTGCTTGAGCATAGTATGGAGATGATCGGATCAGCTTAATTCCCGTGTCCTCACAGAATTTTCTAAACTCATGAGAAATGAAGACCGAACCTCCATCGGTCGTGATAGTTTGGGGAATCCTGAATCTATGAATGACATGTTCTTTCACAAAATTGATAACATCCTTGAGTTCATCGACTTCATAGGGACGGCTTCCACCCATTTAGTGAAATAATCCGTAATGGCCAAAATCCACATGTGGCCTTTGCTTGATGGAGGATTGATCTTGCCGATCATATCCATGCCCCAACCTCGGAATGGCCAAGGCTTGATGATGGGGTTCATTGCTGACGCGGGTACCATCTGAATTTTTCCAAATTTCTGGCATGCTTGACACCCTTTGTAGTATTTAAAACAGTCCTCAAGCATGGTGGGCCAATAAAACCCTGATCGCCTGATCAACCATTTCATCTTGTGAGCCGATTGGTGAGTTCCGCAGGCGCCTTCGTGTACCTCGTGTAGGAGCCGATTGGCCTCGGTTGGTCCTAGACATTTGAGCAGTAACCCTTCCAGAGTCCTGTAGAACATGTCGTCCCCAATAAGCACATACTTCATGGCCTTGTACCTTATCCGTTTAGGTGCCCCCCGAGCCGAGTCTTTCAAGTAATTGAAGATATCGGCTCTCCAGTCGTCCACCGCCAGGAGTAGCCATCACCGTTGCTACACGGATAAGGCAGTGTTGCTACATGTGGCGCCGCCGCTGCTACAAGGGTGAGGTTGCTGCTACATGGGGGCAACGGCGTTGCTGCGAGGCCATCGCGCTGCCACACCGGCGTTGTCGCGGCGACCACGCTGGCGTATTCTCCGGATTTAGACGCTGCCATTGGAGGCGGCGAGGTAGTGAAAGAGGAGGAGCGGCGAGGACCTCGAGGGGTGAGGATTGTTTTTTTCTTTTTCGTGCGTGAGTGGTTCAGGTGGACACGTGTCGCCTCCTGGACCAGGACGATGGAAGCGTTTCGATCGTCCGGAGGATGCATAGTGCTCCCTTTTTTTGGGTAACATGTACGAATCCGAGGGAGTACACGGGATTGTTTTCTAAGTGGTTTTCTGGTGTTTTTAAGTGGTTTTCTGGATTGTTTTCATGTGCGTTTTTCTAGATAGTTTTTTGACCGGTTTTTCAGTTCTTTTTCTTTTCTTTATTTTTGAAAAAAACTCGGTTATTTTTAAAATTCAAACAGCTGTAAAAAAATCTAAATATATTCTGAATCCAAACAACTTCCAAATTTAAATCTTTTCGAAATCGGAATAATTTTCAAAATTAAACTTTTCAAATGTGGTTTTTAAATTTAAATATTTTTAAAATTAGTTCATTTTCAAATTTGAACACATTTCAAATCTATTTTTTTCGAAAGCTAAACATTTATAATCCAAACATTTTCAAATATAATATTCTTTAATTGAAATAGAAAAGAGAAAAAATGATAAAAGAAACACTACCTCATATTGGGCCGCGTTAGGAGGAGGCCATGAAGGAACTCCGTGGAGGGAATGGTATGCCTCCATGGGTGCTCCTATATGTCGCGTTCAACGTCACTTTGCCTTGCGACGTTTCAAGCGTTACCTCTTAAAAAAAGCGTTACCTTGGGTGTCCCCGCTCATTTTAGCTCTCTATCGATGATGGTTGAAAGATTTTCGCTTCATCATTGTACTCGCTGATAGATACATCTAAATTAAAGTCAACTAATATGAATTGGAGGTAGTAGTTCTTTTTGTTCACCTATACTATTCTAGGTCACTTGCCTCGGTTCCTTTTTATTGAAAATCTTGTTAAATTGAAAAATGATTTGAAATTTAAATACTTCCTCCGATCCATATTAATTGACTTGAATTTATTAAAATTTGGATGAACCTATATACTAAATAGTGTCTAGATTCATTAAATTTAGACAAATTTGAGTCAATTAATATGGGTCAAAGGGAACAGTATAAACCTGAAAAATTGTTTAGAAAATGTTCAGATATCAACATTTTAAAAATATTTATATAAAAAAAAATTCAAAGTTGAAAATTTTCAAATATAAATAATGCTCAAAATTTAAAATTGTTCAATTTTTTGATTTTCTAAAAAGTAAAAAGAAAGAAACAAATACTAAAAAAATAAAACAAAAACAAAAAAGAAACAGAAAAAGAAAAACCAAACCCAGAAGAACCGAACCGGAAAACACAGCGCATGTTTCGTCGGATAAAAGAGATCCGAGAGGAAACAAAGGATAACGCTACGTATCATCCAGAGGATGGACATGAGAAAATCCTCCGCTACCAGTGTCCGCCACGTGTCTCTTTCGTGGCATAGGAAAACGGATGTGACAGAAAAAAACTCAGGTCCCGTCCCGTACGCTAGCTTTTGGCTTTCTTCCCCACCACATCGCGCTGTCCCAGCCACGCAGAGGCGCATCAAATCTCCTCCTGATCTCGGCCACCGCCGTCTCCACACAGAGTTTTGCTCTGCCTCATTTGAAATCGAGATGTGTGTCCATCTCTGTCTCCACCTCCGCCAGCACCAAGCGAGATGCTCTAGAACGACGTCATGACGATTGACTTTATGCCCGTGTCGCTCACCCTACGTGAACGTGACAACGCCTCGACGACTAATAGCGAGAGCTTGCCTGCTCGCGGCGATAAACCAAATTAAATGTAAGATATGGTGAATACCTTCTCCATGTCTCCATTGATTTTTTTTTTTCACCCGCAAAAAAAAAAAGTTGTTCCATGACAAAATATATATATTGTAGCTTACCTTTCTTCAAGTTATTAACTCGGCCTTTTATCGAACATAGCCGAATAAAAAGTTGCCTTCTTCTATTTTTGTTTACGAAAGATAGGAAGAATCATGAACTTAGGTGCTACAGTTACCATTTTACCATTAATATTTGATACATTTTTAAATATTGTACGAAAATAGCACATACTTAAGTAGTAAAGTTCTATAACTAAGTGAAAGTATAGTTTCGCTCATTAATTTTACAAAAGAAAATTATGAAAAAAGCCCCATTTTACAATTTGTACTAGGGCCCCAAATTTCTAGAGGCGAGCCTGCATCCATCATGCATGAATCAAATCTGTTCCTCTCGAGTATTACAAGAAAAAATAAAAAATAAGCGTGTATGCTAATCCTTGTGCGAGTGTTTATAGAGACCTTCGCTCGCTGCCAGTTAACACTTATGCGTACGTGACAACACCCATCACCGGCGTGTCTGCCACTATATAATATTAATTTTATCACAGACATACATGTACTATATGTATTTAGCATTTTAGCACCTTTTTTAAATAGAATGTACTACCTAACACAGAAAGATGGATACATTTTTTACATGCATTGGAGTTGGGATAGATGACACATGAAAAATAATTTGAGTAGCTAGCTCGTCAAACGAAATGAAATGAGCAAGTATCCAGGGCAAACAAATTCAAAAAGGATTTGATGGGGGCACTCTGCATGTCGTGCTCCAAAATAGAATTTAGCTTTGATCGGAACAGAGTCGTGGCCGTGCATCACATATATACACGTGTTTTTTTCTTGTAATACCTTAGAGGAATAGATGTTAGTCATGCATGATGGATGTTAGAAATGGATTTCTTGATTTTTTTCTAATAAATTTAGACATATTATTTATATTATTTGGAATTATATAATTGAAGTTATGAATTTCCAAAGTTTGCATTACTAATAGAAGAAAAAAATTCATATTTTACTTATTTGAAATAGTGAATAAAATTTATATTTAAAATATTAAAATATATCTTAGCACTTTTCATATTAAAAGCTTTTCCATTTAAATTTTTATTTAAATGTGGTGGTTTTTCAAAATATAAGTACAAAAGTGGTGGTTTTATGCTACCTTATCCACAATGGATGGCGCTGGGCCCTTGCGCCATTAACGGGCGGTAATGAGGCGTCGGGAGCCAAAAGAGCCACGTGACCCTGCAGGTGAACCCAACTCATCAGAACCGGTGTCAATTCAGGTTTAGTGTCGAATTGGTGTTTTTTAAGACAACTAACGAATTTTGTGGTGATTTTTTGTACCATTTCCGTAAAGTGGTATCAATCAAGAATTTTGCTCTCAAAGTGGTGGTTTTATGCTATTAACTCCCACAGGTGCTACAGCGTGTCAGCCATAAAAGGTTTGTCACCATTGCTACAAAGCTTAGACGAGTCGCAAGGTCGGGGCGGCGATGCTACCAGCGCGGTCGGTGGGTTCTACAAGCGCGATCCCGCGCTGCTACAAGCCAAAGTAAGAATTCAAAGGTCGGGCCGTCGGTTCAAACATTAGAGTCAGAGCTGCTGCAAGTGGTCGGCGTTGCCGCAAGTCGTCACCCCACTTCTACAAACATCGACGCCTTTGCTTCAAATCCTCGTCGCCATTGCTACAAGGGCCATCGTTCGCCTAGCTGCGAGCGTCCGACATCGCTGCAAGTAGTCGTCAGTGATGTCGGTACTACAAGCCGTCACTGCTATGAGCGGCCAACGCCGCTACAAGTAGTCGTCGCCTTCGTCGGTGCTGCAAGCCATCATAGCCACTGCTACAAGCGACATACAACTTCATTTCAAATCGCTATCGTCATTGCTACAAGCGGCTACATGCGGCCAACGCCGCTACAAGTAGTCGTCGCCTTCGTCGTTGTTGCAAGCCGTCATAGCCATTGCTACAAGCGATTGACAACTTTGTTTCAAATTGCTATCGTCATTGCTACAAGCCGTAGCCACTGCTACGAGCCTACGAGCGACCAACACCGCTACAAGTAGTCGTCGCCTCCGTCGGTGCTGCAAGCCATCACATCCACTGCTATAAGTGACCGACGATTTCGCTTCAAATCACTGTCGTCATCTAAAGATGTAATTGGTGAGACCCCTATGAGCTTCCACAAAAATCAATGAATTTTGACCATCCGATCATGCCAGCCATATAGCTCCCAGCAGATCCTGGCCGTCTATTTTAGGCATGGACCACTGTCCGGGTGGAGAATGCAGATGTTGGTGCATGTGTGTTCCTTCTCTTGGCTGCTCTCCCATTCGCTTCCCACTAGTCCAAGCCATGTAACACCGCTTGTCTACCCACCTGATACAGTGTGCGGGACCATCCTTTAGTTGGTCCACCTCTCAGCGGCTTGGGATGGATTTCATATGGGTCAATTGAGGTGTGGTGCCCTCGTGTCCTCTCTCCCTCCACCAAATCCCCTCACGTTCTCTCCCCAATCCCCCTTCTTTCCCGTGTAAATGCCGCCAAGGGCGCCTCCTCCCCCTTCTGCCTCCTCCTCCTCTATCACCTCCAAAGCAGCATCACTGTTTCCTTGCCCCCATTCCCTCCTCTCTTGAAATCCCATCCTCTTTCTCCTCCACAATTCCTCCAAGCAGCGAGGCGACCAAGCCAGCCGAGATGAAGTATCTCTACCCTACAGCCGAGTGCTGCCGCACTCCTTCCTCGGTCGAGGTCCGCCACTCTCCTCCGTCCCCCATCGTGCCCCTCCTCACCCCTCTGCCGCCCTCCTCTCTCTCTCTCATCGCCGCCAGCCCAGCCGCCACACCACGTGCTCCATGGTAGCATCGTCGTCTTACACGGCCCCAGCTTCCCATGTCATACCCCTTCTCCCCAAGGTCTCATCCCCTCTCCACCTTACCCCTTCCTCCATAATCTACACTTCAATCGGTAGGAGGTGCATGATCCATAGATGGAGGTGCAGCGGCGCCGGCCGTCCTCGTCTAGGCTGCTTTCACCGGCCATGGTTCCACCACCATCGTCATCAACATCATGAATAAGTCTACCTACAGGTCCATGGGCTGCCCCCCTCCCTCTCATTCTCTCTATCTCTATCCCCTTCTCTCTAATCCTTGCATATCCTCATCTTTGTTTGTGCGACGCTTATAACCTGTTTGATAGAAATCCTATATGAAAAGGTTTTCTATGCCTACAATATGTTTGATAGAAATCCTACAGGAAAATGCATGCCTTATTTTTACTTCTTCATGAAATTTACTTGAGTTGTCACTCTTGCTATTTCTTGTGTGATGCACTGTTTGGATTGTACAATAGTTGGTCTAACTATGTTTTCTTAGGTTCATGACATTAGTCACAAGCGCACATTCCTAGAGACACGACGGAGGAGGGATGGCGGTAATGATGGACAAGGAGGCCGAGCCATCGACGACACAATTGTCGATGTCCTCGTCGATTGGTGGTGTTTGGCTCCGACGGCAAGGGAAGGTGGGCGGCAGGGCGAGCTTGCTGTAGACTCTGAATGCTTGCACCCCCGCGATCGGCAGATGTGGCAACAAATGCTGGTCGCTGCTGGTTTTGGGCATGTATGTATGCAGCTGATCTGGTCTCTGTGTTGGCCAACAAATCGACATGGTCTTCTTTTCGCAAGCCCTTTTTTGCTGCAGCGCTAGGTATGAACCCTTCATTCAATTACTTTTTTATACCTTTAAATAGGAAAAGAAATTGGGTTCTTTGAATGTGTGAGACTTCGCTCAATTTAGTTAATTAATATTACAAAAACTTGATGTAGTTCGTTATGCTTAGAGGTTGAAGGAATTTGATCGTTTTTTGGACATCTGCCTGCTATTAGCTGCACTTTATTATGCTTAGTTTTTGAAGAAAAATACATAGCAAATTGTGCTCAGGTATTATTCTGTCGCTTGCTTTTAGAAACTCCATCTATGTTATGTATTCCGTATTACAGCAGAATGTGTCATTCCTGAAGATCAATGAATCAATTGCTTCTTTGTTTATCTTTGAAATTAACAATTTAGATTCAAGTATATAATACCAAATGCTTTTATTTGATTCAGGTTAGTTGGTTTTGTATATGTCTCTCAATCAGTTACAGATATTCAATTAGTGATTGCCAAAGTGGAGGTTGCTAAAGTGGAGGTGGTGAAACCGTTGTAGCACGACCAAATAAGAGGCTTTGGGAATTGTGACCATGGTTTTGTAAGTAAGTTTTGACCAGGCATCTCTTAGTGAGGTTTCTTTTTATTAGGCACATAAATAATATATTGCTTCAAGTGTCAAGTGTGAATAACCCTGCTGGTACTCAACTGATGAGGAGGTTGCTGTTGTCATCTATAATGGTGTGTAGTTCCCGCTCTTCCACTGAGCAGGTCCACTGAGTTCTTCGACTAATTTTCCATTATTTTCGTAGGCAGTTTGAGGTTCTTCTCCGAGCATATGTCTTCTGTGAGAATTGAGCTCTGGTTAAAACTTCATGATAATATTTTTACAGTGTGATATTTATTTTATTTTGGTGATGTAAGCTATTGTTTTCAGTGTTTTAATGATATTGGTTTGTGTCCTCTAATGATTTATATTGG
Organism: Avena longiglumis; assembly: GCA_030063025.1. Taxonomy (NCBI): domain Eukaryota; kingdom Viridiplantae; phylum Streptophyta; class Magnoliopsida; order Poales; family Poaceae; genus Avena; species Avena longiglumis. The sequence goes on from CP125974.1 coordinate 560,382,153, forward strand.
GTGGCAGGAAATTCTTAGACCGGTAGCGAGGAAAACAACAACATTGGTTATAGGCCAAGGAGTCACCATAAAGCTTTAGTCATGGCTATGTCCAGAAACAGAGTATGTTCTTCTGATTCTCAGGTTGTTTAATTTAACCTACTTCCATTTTATCCTACACAATATTGTATGCTCTTATGCACCTACTAAAACTGCAAGAATATTTTATGCACATGCTACTCAGCATCACAGTGGTAGCCGTTCTGCGCTAGGGAGATGAGGTGGACGCCAGAAATTTTCCTCTCACCGGTGTTTCACCGCCTACTCAGCACCACAGTGCTAGCCGCGCTACGCCAGTGAGATGAGGTGGATGCCGAAAATTTGCCTCCGAAAGCTATGAAGAACTCGGTTCAGTTCGGCTCAGGCTGGTTTCTCTTCCGTTTTAGCAAAGGATGTCGTTTTGGTCATGGCTTCTCTCCTGTTGGATGTGGTTTTCTGGTTCGTTTTTGTTCACACGTTCTTCAGGTTGGTATCCTTTTGGATTGTGTGGTTGCTCAATTTATTTTGATCATTCTCCCTCAATTTGTTTTGCTCATTTTTCATGTAGCTATTCGCCGGTTGAGTCAGTAGGAGTTGGCTTTTGCACAGGAAAACATCAGTTTCATCGACTAGACACAAGGTACTTTTGGCATATATTTGAGTTATTTGTTCTAGATATAGGTATTAGTTCAGGTGCCCTACTGGCTAGATTCTTTCCTGGCACCATACCATGTACATAGGTGACATTCTTGAAGTTTATCTTGAGATGGAAAAACAATTTATCTGAAATTAGATTTATGCAAGCCTTAGATATTACTGTTTTTTGTCAGTCGATAGACTTTTATATTCTGGCCTTTGTCCTCAGCGTGTTGAAGCAGTTCATCTTTATTGTCTATGCATTTATAACAAGTAAATAATACTCTTTGCTAGCTTTCTGCCTACCATCAAAAACTGAGCACCTTTTTGTGGAGAATGATTTTCGCTGTTGTTCCCCCATCCTCGAGACCGAGGTAAAAGAAGACGCAGACTACTCCTATTCTATTTAGCCCCTAGAGCATCTATATTTGTTTCTGCAGATATGTTTTTATCAGCACGAGTGCAAGTGTTTGATGAAATTTATTTATTTCTATTATTGTTAAAGTGATATATGAATGTTAGCTAAATATTAGGTCCTCATAGAAGGTCATATTTTAATCCATCGATACAGTGCAACACGTGCTTCATTTACACAGTTTCTTGTGATTCCAACAATTGCCCTACTACTATTTTCAGTCTGCTGCAATCCATATGCATGGCCAGTTGTTTTATTTTCCTTTGTGCCTACAAAATATGGTGTAAATCATACTCTTCAATGTCTCCGTTGATAGTAATTTGTCAGCTCATTCAGGTGATCAATCTAATTATATCTTCAAGCAAGATCTCATACTTTGGTAACATTCTTTGTTTTTTATGCAGACAAGTCTAATTATGTCTTCCCATTTACAGCATGGAAAGATCAGTTTAACAACTTATCATCTCAGGCTGACATCCATAGGCTCCCCTATTATGTTTTCTGCACTTGCATGGAATTTCAGATTTTTTTTGGCTCAGGTAAACATTATTTTTTATTTTACTCTTTCATGAATGTTTCTTATTCTGAGTGACAGAATAATTAGTTGTGTGGATGCCATGATGGGCAACCTAATATAAAAATAGCATGGGCAACCTCTTTGCACTGATAATTTAAGAAACATATAAATAATCCAAAATATTCTGGTGTTACAGTCAAACATGTGCTTCTTTCTTGCAACATTAGACCTGAGGATCAACATACAACATTCATAGTTTAAAATGGATCTAAGGACAGCTGCAACAGACCAAGATCTTTTGTGTGGTTACTTTGCCCATGTTTCTTATCCAAGATGGTAAACACCATGATGGTTATTTGTTTTGTTTGCAGTGACAGGTGATAAATACGAATCATTGATAAATACACAGGTTTACTTGGCTTGCATTTTCCCTCAACGAAGTGCAGACATTGTTGCTGGGCAGGTTGGCCTTTTCCCTTAGCTTTACATCTGTCATCCTTGTAATTTTCTTACATTGTATGTTATTCACTTGTGTTTTTACACGTTATTAATTAAACTTCATTTGGTGCCTCTCTATGTTGTGGCCAATACTGTCAATGAGGTATGTTGCCTCTCTATGGTTTCTCCACTACACTTTTTTTTGTTTATCTCATGCACCGTCCTTTTCTTTGTCCATGTCTTGTTGCAGGTTCTTTGGTAATACAAACTATGCGGGTTAAAACTTAAGCGTGTTGATGATCGATGTACAAAGAGTTGATAAGGTATGCATTCTCTCGAAAATCAATCATACTAGAAATTTTGGGTCTACTTCTCCTTGCTTTTTATTCCGGGTTTGTTGTGTAACATCTTCACATGCTGAAGTTTTACGTGGCTTACGAATCGTTGCAAACAACGTATCTATATTTTGCATTGATTAAAATGCAAGAAATGCTATTTTATCACAACACCCTCATACCATTTATACTCAACTAGCCCATATAGACATTCCTTGAACTATGCTTATAAGGGCTTTCAATTTCTTGCTTTGGGAAACAACTATTGGACTCCATATGAACAGACAAAGGAGGTGGCATCCATCATTTATTCAGCGTTGAATACATTCCATTATTAAGGAATGTGATGGTACCTGAAGACATCAATACTCATATTCTCTGAAACTTCATGGGATCCCTTAGTTTATATCTTCCTATTACTTATATATATATATATATATATCTACTTACATAAATAGATGTCCTGAACATACTCTACATGGTTTTCTTTCTTTATTATATCAATTAGCCCATAGATACTATTTAAAGTTGAACAAGACCGGTTTTTAGTAGATTTTGTGTGATGCTTATTTATACTACTTTTGACATGGGTTCTATTTAGCAAACCCCATTACGAGCACCATCTCTTAAATCCAGAGACATGTTTTATTTAGCTGACTCCTTGATGTGCAATTGTGCATGTTTCATTTGTCGACTTTACGGTGAATATTTGAATTGGACAAGTTTTTGTGGTTTGTTGTGCGAACTTTGATTTCTAGGTGGGCAATACAAGAATTTTGATAAGGTTCTTAGAAGAACCCGTGATATATAGTCTTAGAACTACTTCAAGTAGCGTCGGTGAGTGTGAAGATTAGCATATAGTAGGCGTAGTTCACTATGTGATTGTTGCATACTTTTCGCCTTCTTTTATAATCCTAGGTTTTCCGCACTTTGGGATGGATCCACCGCCAAAACCGCTGCCGCCGTCGGCTCCTTTCGGACCGCGATCGAGGCTCAGCGCCCGCGCCCACCATCTTCTTCCTCCTCCTCTCCTATCCACCAAATTCCCCAGATTCCTCGGCTCTCTCTTGCCGACCACGATCTCCGGCGTCTCTCCTCATCCCGATCATCTTAGGTCCCACCATACACAATTTTACCACGGCGCCATCTATTTCATGTGCATCTAGGGCGCGTGGCCTCCAGACCACATCGATCCCTCCTTGCAGCCCAACGATTCATTTGGGTCAAGGAAGACCTCACGGTCATCCAATGGATCTACACTCGGATCTCCATCGAGCTCTTCAACCTGGTCTCCAACGATGATGCCACCACAACGCAGCTCTGGGCTACCCTTCAACAACTCTTCCAGGGACTCCGACTCACGCATCAACGCCCTCACATCAAGCTCCACACCAGCACTCAAGGCGATGCCCCCATCACCATTTTCTGCCAATGTATCAAGGCCATCGGTGATGAACTTCGGGAGCTTAGTGATCCCGTTGATGACCGTGCCCTCATCAACTCTCTCCTCGTTGGGCTCATCGAGCAATTTGAGAAGCATATCGCCTTCATCTGTTGCTGTCAAAACCCACGGCGACGCGGACGAGCAACACGAAGAGCCGGGAGGCTCCAGGAACTGGTGGGCCACTGGTCCCTCGGGCAGCGGCCCGCAAAACTCCGGCACACGTCTGGCTAATGCAAGGCGTGCCACCTATACCTGGTCGAAGGTGATGGATTGCTTCGATCAGTTTCTGCATGGTAAACAAGTATCGTAAAATTCGAGCCGTGCGGCTCCCGTGTTTCCACTGAATCGGCTCCTGGAGCCGATTATCCCATGGTTCTGCATTAGATCTACGATAACATGGGGTTTTGCTTCATCGTTACAAGTTAAATCGATCTACGACAGTTTAACGTTTTCACCACATAATTGGAACATCCTACGTAATTGAGCCTGGTAAATACAAAAGATGATAGAAAACTAACCCTAGAGAAGGCCTAACAACCGACGTAAAGTCAAGTCCCGGAACAACTCCTTTCGAACTAGTAAACCATATCCTCACGTACTACTGGATCGTTCAACCCGTTTGCAAGGCCTGACTATGTGGATATCAAACTAAACCTCGGAAAACAAGGCATAACTATAACAGATCAAATCAACTCAATAAAGATCAAGCAAGATGTTACCCTTACACCCGGGAAAAGGCGTAAAGGTAGCGAGATAACTAGAGGCAGCATAACTAAACAATCATAATAAAAAAGTACCGATGCTAACCCAAACAAATCTATGATAATAGTATTACTCGCCATCAGCAAGGCTTCACTACGAGTAACACCAAGTAGCATAGCGAATCGCCTAGATCGCAAGATGCGATCTAGGCATGACATATTACTACGAAAACCCTAGAAACAAGGGGTGGCGATGCGCCGAGATTGTGTTTGTTGTGAACATGATCGTCCTTCTTTCTCAATAACCTTAGGTACATATTTATAGTCCGGAGACTTGCTATCTTTGGAATAACCCTAACAACTCTATCTCTTACTTAAACGAAAGCGGAACCTACTACAATATCTGAGATACGGGCAATTTAGCCCAAATCCACGCACAAGGCCGATCCAGCAATACGTTGCATATATGTATCCTCCAAGCCCATCTTGATTACGGCCCATCCCCTCCTTTGGTCAAAATGTGGCGATAACACATGCCCCTGGTTTTGGCAATAATAATTCCAAAACCACGCTGTTGATGTTTTTTCCTTCCTCCCCCCCTTTTTTTTATCGGGTTACGCGTTGCAGAGCAGAATCGTCACGCCACCCCCTCATCATGATGCCCTGTCTTCTCAACTTCTCCATGATTACTGCGATTTGACAATTTTGGCACCACATTCGGGAAACCGCTATGGCATTGAACCACCTCCCACTATTCCCTTATTTAAATTCATCCGAAGCAGTTTTGCCCCATCTTCCTCCATTAGCGAAAAACCCTCTTTCTCGCCAAAAACCCTCTTCCTACGCCATGGCCTCCTCTTCTTCCTCCAAATCATCCGGCCTTTCCTCCCAATCTTCCAACACGATGAGCGACCGGGAGCCGACGCCGGAGCACCCGCCAATGGCGGCGTACGAAGCTCTCGCCCCACAATGGTGGGACGAGGGATCGACTTCGCCGCTGGTCGGAGGGCAGCGAGTCCTGACCACGGCGAGGAGGTCTCCAGTTCCTTGTCGACGGGGCTGGGCGGAGAGCACCGGCAACGCTGGTCACAGGATGGCGTCGAATCCTCCGACGAGGAGGAGGCGGAGGACACCTCCTCCGACGAATACCCCGGTGAAGCGCTTCAGCTGGGTCCAAGCGAACACCAGGCGGCAGCGAGGGCGAGGCCCCTTCGACATCTTCAAGAAGGCGAAGACGACGACGGCAGCAGCGCTGATGACAGCGAACATGACGTCGGCGAAGACAGCGGCGACGACACCGGCCTCTAGATTAGGAACTAGTAGTAGTAGTACTAGTAGTAGATTTCCTTTTGTAAGCAATCGGCTCCATTGTAAACAATCGTCTTTTGAATCAACAAAGATTGCTTTTCCCATCCGATTTTGCCGATAGTCAAAATAGGTCAACGTTCCAGAAGCCGACAGTAATGTATCGGCTTTCACCATGCTACGCTCATACAGTCAACCAAGTCAAAGCCCAAAGAGCCGATGGTAAAACATCGGCTTTCCCCAAAAACGTTGACAAGGTCAAATCTGGTCGCATACTTAGACAAATCTGAGCTACTTCCGGTTTCAAGCGGCGACTGCGCCCTCTTGAAAAGGCCAACCCAAATCTCCAATTGCCTCACCGGATAGATCGAGCTTACAGCGACAAGAACCCTCGATCCCCAATTGCATAGATCCATCTCCACCGGCAAACTAGATGGCGGAATCGTCCAACACCAACACAGCGGTCTCTGGTCTGAAGGTACGCCTATTCCTCGTAGTCTGAACACGGAGCTAGAATTAATGGCAAACACCTGAATTAATGCTTTATTCCACCATTAAATTTTTTAGGTTTCAGACATTCTGCTGCCGCATCCTTCTCTCCCAAATTCTCTCTGTCTTGGCCCCCGCACAGAATCTAGTCCTGCTCATCTGATCTCTTGCGAGGCAAACAGAATCCCCTTCGTAAGCCAAAGCCTAGATTTGAATTCTTGGGCCGACTGCTTGCGAGCCTGGCCTAATCCCCCTGAACATTGGGTTTCTTGGTACAGCAGGGTAGCCAAAACTTACCAATCTCAATGGGAAACCACGGGAGTAGCCGATGCCTTGTATTTGTCGTTGTCTCCCCTTGAGAAACATGAAAATCTTCTAAAAACCATCGGCTACTTCTGGTCTGATGCTCTGAACTGCTTCATGTTCGGTCATGGACCCATGACACCAACTCTGTTAGACGTGGTGATGATTACTGGTGCGGACGTTACATCACCCAGCCCTCCTTTTAATCGACAAAGGTCCCCTACAAGCTTTCTTCCAAAGCAGATTTGCCTGATGGGGTGCCTATATTCAAAGCCACATGAAAACTAAAGGCCTGTCACGGAGAAAGAACACACGGCTTTCCTCAACTTCCGGTGGAACATTTCATATTCTGTGGCCCTTCCTTGCTCCAACCAAGAATTATCTCTCACAGCCTCTGAACTTGCCAAAGGCACTCAACTTGGCATCGGCAAACTGTTCCTTGGAGGTCTATCGATATCTCCAGTTGATGTCTCACAAACTGTTCTCGGCATAGCAGTCAAAAGCAGAGGTCCTTGGTGGTTCATTCAGCTATGGGCTCACCTGTATTTTCAAAACTGTGTCCCAAACTTCCCCTTTTGGCGAGTTGCACCTTTCCGGATGCCAAAGGGAAGCGGTCCGATGCACCGGCCAAGATTTGTATAGACTTTCGTAGTAAGCGATCCCTCGAGAAGCATCCAAGTGGTTCAGCATTTTATTTCAAGGCACGGACAATCCTATCTTCTTTCCTTACATGGAAACTCGGAACATTTGAAAATCCAATCTCCTTGAGCTAGATAACTTTGCCGATGACACTAGCACTTTCGGCTATTTTCCTTGTGATCCGTCCTGTTTCCTTCCGGTTGGCATGAGCACATCCAGAATAATCAAGCACGGATATGAATTCTACCAAACGGTCGTAGTGGCTCGTCAATTTGGCCTTGGACAAGTACCTCCCATTTCTTTCTCCACCATCTTACAGAGAGCGGTGACCGATCCTCTCACCGATCAAAGGTGTTATTCCTTCTTCGATGCTCGACCATCCCAATTCCTAACAACCTCACCTTCGCTTCATCAACCGATGGTTTTGAGAAGCGGTGGTCGATGTGGAAGACTCATGCCTTGGAGAGCTCGGGACCGTTCTTTGGAACAACTCGATCTGAATAAGATATCCCGTGAAAGGTACCACTACTTGTAATTTCTTGATGCAGCTCACAAATGATTCTTCTAATAACCCACTCTGTCTCTTTGCGGCAACAAGAAGGTCCTGAACCTCACATGTGATGGCTCTCCTTCAATTCTTCCCACCAGCTCCTGTGGTCCTTTTACGCAAAAACTCGCCACCTTTGAAAAAGGTCATGATGCGTAACACCGATATCACCACAATCGGCTTCCAAGAACCAAACAACTTCGGTCGGCCGCCTCTCGAGTTCCAACTAAAGCAAGAACGGTGGTGAGAAAGGTAGCCGCCAGGAAGACTTTGAGGCGCCGGAGCCCTTCTCCAGAAAGCTCGCGTGTACGCTGATCCACGCTTTGGTTGATCTCTTTCATCCTTGCAAACATGCTCGTACTTACTAGCTCTCCTTTTCTTACAGGCTTCCGTCGCAGACACCTCCAGCGAGGACACACAATCCAATCGAGGAGAATCGGGCCCAACAGACTCTGAGAGGACCATCACACCGAGTCAGCCAGATTTGCCACCATCGGCTCCCAGGAAAAGGCCGGTTCCTGAACCTACTGCCCCCCGAGCATCAGTCGAGGCGGGGCCAGCTGTGAGCCCCAAGAGGGCTCGTAAGGGACTGCAAACTTCTTCGTCGAGCCAGGAGGTTTCGAAAGTCATCACCCTCTATGCTCTTACCAGTTGCTTTTCCTATCTGCCGGTTCATCACCATTTACATCGGCTAAGCACCTTCCATGCAGACGGCCCTTCGTGGGAAAGCAGGCAGTGTCGATGCCTCTCGCAAGGCTGGATCTAGTAATCCCTGAAGGCGTCGATGAAACGGTTACCACTTTGGCCAAGCCTCCAGCACCGACACACAAGTCGATTGTCTCGTCATCTGCTATCCCCTTGATCGTAGGAGAGGTACGTTCGCTTCGTTCGGCTCATCCTTCCATGTTGGACGCATACTGACGCCATTTCGGCCTGCCAGGGTTGTGATATCTCAGGTCTGCTGACGTTCGACCCTGAATCCATCGAACCAACCCCCTCTGTTGCCAACGATGAACCACGAGCCAGGGCTGTTCTACCTCAATTCCAGCGTCTCAAAGCCTTGCTGTCCTCCCCGATCGAGAAGTTGATCGAGGGTTCTGAAGAGGTGAAGAGTGTTCTTGCCGAAATCAAGGACCAACTTCCGGTAGCATTGCAGGTGAAGCTTTGGCCAGTTGTAACTCTGTCTTTCTACGGGTCAAGGGTGAAGTTGGCTCGTGAGAGGATTAATCTGCGCGCCCAACTCGGCGAAGGCCAATATTGCGAACAAATGTCGGCAGCTCAACGAGAAAAAGGCGTCTGGATGCCAGCCGACCTCCGTCGATCGCGAGCTTGCATCCTTGAAAAAGGAATTGGGAGATCTTGAAGAGAAGGTCCGGCGACTAAACAGCTCATTCGTGACAAGGAAGCATTCATCGCCCGCTCCCAAGGCGAAGCGAAGGCCTCAAAGCTCAATCAAGGCGATCTGGCGGAAATCGTGCCTGAACAAGCAGCTAGTGACGGGCAAGCACGAAGATAATGGCCGAGATCGCCGAGGTGGATCGTGTCCGTGCTGACGCCCTCCACGCCTTTGAGGCATTCCTTCAGTAGCTCATTCATGTAAACTGACACCTGCTCGTAACAGTTTGAACCTCTAGAGTCGATGGCTGTGCATCGGCTATATTACATTTTTTATTGGCCGATTTCATGTATCGGCCCCCATTTTCTATTGGCCGATTTCATGTATCGGCCCCCATATTTCACTGTCCATCATCCCACATGCTTGGGAAATATTTCTTGAGATGCTGACCGTTGTGACCTTTGGGAATTTCACGCCGTCCAACTCCTCAAGCATGTACGTGTTCCCCCTTAAAACTTGATCGACCCTGTATGGCCCGTGCCAATTTGGAGACCATTTACCATATGCTGCATCCTTAGTCCCTAATGGCAATCTGACTTCCCATACCGGATCGCCAACGTGGAACTCCTTGGTCTCACCTTCTTATTATATGCACGAGCTACCTTGGCCTTGTTCTCTTTGATTTTCTCAGCGATCACAGCCTAAGCTCGCTTAAATCCTCAACACCATCACTCATCGGTGCATATTCTTGTTGTTAAATCGTTACGAAAAGTGACATGTCTCGATCCAGCCGTAATCTCCCGAGCAATCGGCTTCTTGTCCATAGACTAGATGGTATGGCGAGGTTTTTATCGCTCCATGACATGACATGCGATAAGCCCATAAAGCCTCGACAAAACCTCGTGCTTACGCCTAGGGTGCTCGTCGACTTTCCTCTTGATCGACTTGATGAGGCTCGGTTGGGCCTTGACTTGCCCATTTGCTTGAGCATAGTATGGAGATGATCGGATCGACTTAATTCGTGTCCTCACGAATTTTCTAAACTCATGAGAAATGAAGACCGAACCTCCATCGGTCGTGATAGTTTGGGAATCTGAATCTATGAATGACATGTTCTTTCACAAAATTGATAACATCCTTGAGTTCACTGACTTCATAGGGACGGCTTCCACCCATTTAGTGAAATAATCCGTAATGGCCAAAATCCACATGTGGCCTTTGCTTGATGGAGGATTGATCTTGCCGATCATATCCATGCCCCAACCTCGGAATGGCCAAGGCTTGATGATGGGGTTCATTGCTGACGCGGGTACCATCTGAATTTTTCCAAATTTCTGGCATGCTTGACACCCTTTGTAGTATTTAAAACAGTCCTCAAGCATGGTGGGCCAATAAAACCCTGATCGCCTGATCAACCATTTCATCTTGTGAGCCGATTGGTGAGTTCATGCGCCGTGTACCTCGTGTAGGAGCCGATTGGCCTCGGTTGGTCCCAGACATTTGAGCAGTAACCCTTCCAGAGTCCTGTAGAACATGCCTGTAGAACATGTCGTCCCCAATAAGCACATACTTCATGGCCTTGTACCTTATCCGTTTAGGTGCCCCCCGAGCCGAGTCTTTCAAGTAATTGAAGATATCGGCTCTCCAGTCGTCTGCCTCCAGGAACTGTACTTGAACATCGGTTCCCTCTGCTACGTCCTTGTAGCCTGAAGCCATTTGTGCGAGATCATTCGCCTCGGTATTCTGCGATCGCGGGATCCAGTTAAAGTTTATGTACCGGAACTGTGCCATGAGCTCACGGCATTGCAACCATAATGGGAAGAGCGACTCGCTCCCACACTTGTATTCCTCCGTGAGTTGGGAGATCACCAATTTGGAGTCTCCAAAAATTTTCACTGCCTCTGCGCCAGCTTCGGTGAGCAACTCCATTCCCTTGCGTATCGCCTCATACTCGGCGACGTTGTTGGTGCGAGGGGTAGCTAGCCTGATGGAGAAGGAATATGTTGCCCCCCGGGGCGACACGAGTAGAATGCCGATGTCGCAACCATCATCACAAACCGATCCATTGAAAAACATAGCCCACGCTCGTATAGACAGTGCTGCTATATCAGTGTTGATTCTTTCAGCAATAAGGTCGGCCAATGCCTGACCCTTAACCGCTTTCACGGGTTGATACCGGATGTCAAATTCCGATAATGCAAACATCCATTTGCCGAGTCGGCCTTTCAACATAGGAGCCGACAGCATATGCTCGTATAGCCTTGTACTGAAGCAGACTTGACCACCACGTCGTCGATGTAAATTTCCACCAGCTTGCCGATCAGATCATGGAAAATGTAGTTCATGGCTCTTTGGTACGTGGCGCCGGCATTCTTCAGTCCAAACGTCATGACTACATATTCAAACAATCCCACCGAACCTGGGACTCTGAATGCAGTCTTGTGTATATCTTCCGGAGCCATAAAAATTTGGTTGTAACCGGCATTGCCGTCCATGAAGCTCAAGATCTTATGACCAGCAGCTGCGTTGATTAATGTCTCTGCTACCGGCATCGGATACTCATCCTTCGGAGTAGCTCTATTGAGATCCCGAAAATCTATGGCAACACGCCAATGTATCATCCTTTTCTCTCTGTGCGATATTAGAAATCCACTCGGCATACCCGCATGGCTGATTAACTTTGGTGTCAACATTTTCTCGATCTCTTTCTTTACTTCTTCCAAAATTTCGCCTTCATCCGTCGTGCTCGCTTTGGAATGGCGAAATCCTTTTAAGCGGAGTCGATGCTCAATGATGCTCTGTCTAACCGGGCATCTGTATAGTCCCGAGCAAAGCGATGCGGATATTCTTTCAACAAAGCTATCATCGCCGGACCCTTGATTCGGATCTAACTTCTTGCTGATAAATGTTGGTCGTGGCTTATCCCCAGGACCGATGTCAATCTCCTCTAGCTCATCAGTGGATGTAAACCCATACCCTAGCTTTCCGTCACCTGCTAAATCGATACTAAACACGGGGCCAACAGTTGGTGAGGATAAAAAAATAATTTGGGCCGATTGCAGAATCGCCCCTGATTGCATTAGTCAAGGACGGTTTACACCTTATTTGTGCTCTACAATGGTAGGGAATCTCCCTACTACGACTGCATGACCTGCTTGTCGTAAGATTACTGCTTTTTATTTTTTGTGGCCGATCGCAGGGATCGGCCATACCACGTACGAACGTGGACTTTGCTACTCTGTCAGGCCAGTGGATAAGACCAGCCTCACCCCGTTTTTTGTAGCTTCAATGCGCTCACAGCCGTCCAGACTGATTCCAGAGATCGGCTCTTGGTCTTCTGCTTCCCAGATGTTCATGCCAGCTATGGAGATCTCGATCGAATCATCTGCATGAATGACCTCCACTTCATCTCCATCCCACTGTATTAGGCACTGGTGCATCGTGGATGGGATGCAGCAGTTAGCGTGAATCCAATCCCTCCCCAGCAAGACAGCGTAGGTGCTTTTGCTGTCAACGACGAAGAATGACGTAGGGATGGTTTTTACGCAGTCGGATCCACGTTCAGAACGCCTTGCGTTTCTGAAGTTTGGCCGTTGAAGTCGCTTAACGTGACGTTGGTTTTGATCAGATCTGCAGTGGAACGTCCCAAACGCCGTAGCATGGAGTATGGCATTATATTGACTGCCGCTCCGGTGTCAACCAACATCTTGCTGACAGGCTACCCATTGATATAACCTCGCAGGTACAGGGCTTTCAGATGTTTGTAGCCCTTCTCTCGTGGCTTTTCAAAGATAACCGGCCGTGGGCCGCAGTCAAACTGTGCCACTGGTAGCTCTTTGGCTCTTGGAGCGCAAAATTCTGACGGAAGTATGAATACCATGTTTGTGCCAGCCGATGTCTTCGCATCGGCTTTTACTGGTCTGGGGCGCCACTCTTTTCTTTTCGAACGAGCCTCCGTTTCCAAGGTTTGCCGAATTTTCGCGGCCAGATCGGGCCGTGCTTTCCTTAAAGCGTGGAGGTACTGCGCTTCGGCTTCCTCCAAGTTACGCAGTCGCTGAACTCTACGCTTTTGGGTGTGTCTGAGTCCATCGGGGCACCACCTTGGCCGGTGATATCTGTCTTCTTCTTTTTCACCCATTGGCTCCTCGAGGTCTTTTGCTCGAGGAGGGAGAGGCCCTAGACGCTTGAACACTGAAACTGGACCTGTGTCATCCTCCTGCTGTCCACATTCCGGGCAGTTGTCGATTGTAGGCAATCGGCTCATTCCGGTATCCCAGCAATACTTGAAGAAGGGACAATCCCAATGTTTGTCCACGCCTTCCTTTTCCTTTGACTTTCCCCTAGCGAGGTGCTCATATCTTTCATCATCTCTATCGCGCCGGCGACGTCGGTCATACTGACGCTCATACTTGTTAAGGAGATGCGTGGAGTGTGGCTTCTGATACCGCACGCTTCTCACTTGCTCCTCGGTTAAATACCGCCTGTCGTCATAACGGGGCCGGTCGTGTGGACCAGCCTCCTCTCTTTCCTTGCCCCGAGAGCGACCGTCTTCCTCCTTATATGTGCCATGGTGGTACACAGGTCCTGCCATATTAACATCGAACGAGAAATCCAACTGACGCCTCGTGGAGTGGCTGTGTTCTACCATGTTGACGCCGGGAAATGGGTTTGTGTCTACTTTCATGGCGAATTGCCCAAGGATCAGACGGCCCTGCTCTATCGCCGTTTGGATCTGGCGACGTAGCTCTTTGAAATCATTGGTGGTGTGGGTGAACGAGTGATGCCACTTGCAGTATGGTCTTCCGTTCATCTCTTGAGCCGTAGGGGTTTTATGGCCTTCGGGTAACTTCAGCTGCTTTTCTTTCAGCAGTAAATCGAATATCTGCTCAGCTTTGCTCACATCGAACTCGAACCCTTTTGCAGGCCCTTGATGCTTTACCCATTTGCAGGACACAGGATCTGCCCGAGCCCATTCAGCCACCACCTCCTGGTCTTGTACATGATCTTCTTCTTCGTCTCGACCGAGCCTATCGGACGTTTGAACTTGTCTTGGTACAACTCGGTGGCGCTGCTCATACATTGTCGGTTTAGGCCATGCGCCAATGAATTGTATTCTACTTGGAAAGCCGGATCCTTGATAGGTGCCGAGAGACAACACCGCCCGATTCGCTTCTTTCTCGATTAAGCAGGCGAATAACATCGGTTCTTGACATCTGGCTGGCCGAATGTATTCGCTACCGTTTCTCCCGCTTTTGCCGCGCTGCGCCGGATCTGCGATGCCAGCCTCGGTAGCTTCAATGATCTTGAATGGAACTGCTCTTCCGGTTGCTTCCAAGTCTGGATCGAATCGTGGCAACAAGGTGTACCACCCAAAAGCTGGCCTGCGGAGATTGCGCAAAGAACCTTACGCGAATCGATCCGATGCTGAAATCATGCCTAAGCGTGCGGTATCGGCTCACATGATCGATCGAGCTCGACCTTCCGATCCGCTAAACCTTGAGAACTGTGGAGCCGATACTTGGGTGGCGGAATCAGATCAAACTTCGTTGGGGTACGGCTTGGAATAGCCGATTGTCCTTCTTGACGCAGCGGCCCGAATCTCTCAAGATGGTACGGATTTGCTCCACCGTTTGAGCTGCAGGGCTAAATTCTCTGACTCGTTCGGTGGCATACTTGGATAGCCACTTTGTTATCGGCGTCCATGCCGTATATCATCCTGCTCGAAATACCTCCCGAAGCCCTGCTCGGCAACTCCGCCGCCAAATCTGCGGTTGCAATCTGGTTCGTGCACGTCGGGTTATTGCGATCCGCACGTGGGTGCACACATATCCATGTGGGATTTCTAGGTGGTTCGACAGAACGGCAATCGCTGGGTCACCTCCGACCTTGTAGACGGCGTGCCGGCCCCTGGTGGCTCCGGAGCTGCGAATGTGAATGGCATGGTGTGGCCTGGTCTGGGCGGTCTTTCTCCTGGTGAGTCCTAGAGTAGGCCCCGGGAGTACTGATGTTTCATGATCTCCTGAACTACGCGAACCGCGATGCGCTCGAAAGCGTTCACTAGGCTCTCAGAATGGCGGTGAAGAGAATGAGCCACCATGTAGTTGACTTCCTGTCGCAGAGCCCTGGTGCGCTCCTCTGAAGGAACAGACAAATCCACCTCATCAAGGGCACCTTCGGGTGAGAACCCTTTCCACCTGATGCCATGCTTACGGGTCCTCTCAAAAGAGCCGATGAGATCGGCTTCGAAGAGAGCTTTGATATCATCATACTTCGCCTTATGCTCCTTAGGCAGATCGTCGTACGTGACCGGTTTGTCCCCCATCGCAGCGTCGGATGTTGATGCAGATGCTGTTGAAGGTCCCACCGGGCGTGCCAGAATGTGTTGCCTGTCAAAACCCACCGGCGAGCAGCGACGAGCAACACGAAGAGCCGGGAGGCTCCCAGAACTGCTGGTGGGCCCTGGTCCCTCGGGCAACGGCCCGCAAAACTCCGGCACACGTCCTGGCTAATGCAAGGGCGTGCCACCTGACCTATACCTGGTCAGGAAGGTGATGGATTGCTTGATCAGTTGCATGGTAAACAAGTATCGTAAAATTTGAGCCGTGACGGCTCCTGGTTTCCAGTGAATCGGCTCCTGGAGCCGATTATCCCATGGTTCTGCATTAAATCTACGATAACATGGGGTTTTGCTTCATCGTTACAAGTTAAATCGATCTACGACAGTTTAACGTTTTCACCACATAATTGGAACATCCTACACGTAATTGAGCCTGGTAAATACAAAAGATGATAGAAAACTAACCCTAGAGAAGGCCTAACAACCGACGTAAAGTCAAGTCCCGGAACAACTCCTCTCGAACTAGTAAACCATATCCTCACGTACTACTGGATCGTTCAAACCGTTTGCAAGGCCTGACTATGTGGATATCAAACTAAACCTCGGAAAACAAGGCATAACTATAACAGATCAAATCAACTGAATAAAGATCAAGCAAGATGCTACCCTTACACCCGGGAAAAGGCGTAAAGGTAGCGAGATAACTAGAGGCAGCATAACTAAACAATCATAATAAAAAAGTACCGATGCTAACCCAAACAAATCTATGATAATAGTATTACTCGCCATCAACAAGGCTTCAGTACGAGTAACACCAAGTAACGCATAGCGAATCGCCTAGATCGCAAGATGCGATCTAGGCATGACACGTACCCGAAAGAAACCCTAGAAACAAGGGGTGGCGATGCGCCGAGATTGTGTTTGTTGTGAACGTGATCGTCCTCCTTTCTCAATAACCTTAGGTACATATTTATAGTCCGGAGACTTGCTATCTTTGGAATAACCCTAACAACTCTATCTCTTACTTAAACCGAAACGGAACCTACTACAATATCTGAGATACGGGCAATTTAGCCCAAATCCACGCACAAGGCCGATCCAGCAATACGTTGCATATATGTATCCTCCAAGCCCATCTTGATTACGGCCCATCCCCTCCTTTGGTCAAAATGTGGCGATAACACATACAAAGCAGATCTCCTTCATACCCATGCTATGAACATACCCAAGATTTGCCGACGTCCTATCTATTCTACAGCTCGAGTCTCAAACTCAAGCCCGCAAGGCCGCGCGTCCTTAGGTGTTTAACACCACCACGCGGCCTTCGCTGCTGCCCCCCAGCAGCCTCTCCATCGGCCCCTCCGAGATGGCGCCCAAGCAATAAATACCGCGGCAAAAACCCGATGTACATGCCTCCTCTCCATAGCCTCGGCCTCCTCCACCTCCAGCTTCGAAAACACCAACGACGACATCGCCCTCCATCGTGGCCCCCTCACCAACATGGCAGCCGCGACATGATCCATGGACATGCCTCGTCCAAGCATGGTCTATGCCCTGGTCTGCCCCATCTCCCTATGGCGCTCCACCGGACTACACCTGGACATGGAGTCCCAGCCTTCCTCCATCCATTGTCTCGCCTGTATCCCTTCTATCTCGGCCTCCGCAGCAGGTGATGGCTGCAAGTGCACAGATGGTTTGTATCTAGTTTCGATCCCATAGGGATCCCAAAGGTAAATGTTTATGAATGAAGTTGATACGTTGGAAACGTATCTATAATTTTTGATGCTCCATGCTTGTTTAGTATCTACTTTGCTTTACTTGTCCACACTTTTAGGTGTTTTTTACATGTTTTCTAGTACTAACCTATTAACAGGTTGCAACAGTGTTGGGCCACGAAGAGATAAAACAAATCCTTTTCTTCTAACGTGGTGATCCCAAGATCTAGATGAGGTAGAATGCCACGAGGTTTACCACTAGACGCAGCGATTCTGATTCGGTTGATGCAAAGGCAAGATTTTGATCCGATCGTCTCCGGTCGATCGTATAACACCTCTGCTGGTATCCACACGTACAAGGAGGAGCACCGGCGACGAACTGCTAGGTTTGTAATGACGGCAGGACTGCTGTGGAGCTAGGGTTTCCAACACATGGAATGACCTAATTGATCAATGATTAACCCTTCTAGGTTACTGTGCTCCACATATATAGGGAGTGAACGTGGGCTACACTCTCGTGGCCCATTCACTAAAGCCCATATATTATTAGTCCCTGTGAGTCCGACTCACTGACTCAGTCAAAATACGGCTCGGGTCCAACCCAACCAGATATCCTGTTCAGATCCAATCCGAACTTGTTCCCGCTCTTAAGTGTGTGACCCCGCAGACTCATGGCTACTTGGACACGTGTAAGACCCCACCTTTATAAAGGTAAAGGTCCCTGTGATTGCAATGCTAGTCCCTGGATCAATAGCTAGCATCCACAGTTTAAGATGTAATATCAAGAAACAAAGGTCATAGTATAACTTTATAATCAGGAATAAAATAATTCATTACATCTTACATAGCTCATTTGGCTATCTCATTACAATGCAACAGAAATAACTATATAGCATGGAGTCCTTCGTCTTCAAAGTGCCACAGGAAATCATGTTGGTTGTAGACTTGTAATCCTATTCAACACACTTCACTAACATCAAACAAACCTGCAACATAATAAGTTACAGCCAGAAGGGTCAATACATTTGAATTGTATTGGCAAGTGATACTATGGTAGTATAGTGGAGTCTATCATCTATATGCATTTGGCTAAGTGGAGCTTAGGCTTGCTTTGCTCAAAATAGATTTTCCTTATCATTTGAAAACACTAAGTTTTTGTTTGTCAAAATCACCCAAGGCATCTACCAATAGAAATTGGTGATCCTTTAACCCTTGTTCAACCACAACCTTTTAACTTAGAAATTGGGATGAGGAGATCCTTGATAGCTTCCATGTCTTGATGCTCAAATTTTCCATTGCCGGGGACACGGCTAAGTACTTTGATTTTACTCTCTTGAGAGGTGGTGCACTTTCCCCACAAGACTCGACATGCATCGAGACAAGATCTTTCAGAAGTCTTCCCTTAGACCAAAATGGACGCGCTCCAGACCTATCACCCCCTACCACCAACTGTCCATTTGGCTAAGTTATTGCAACCTATGTGATCCGGGCAGAGCCCATAATGCCATGTGGCTGCACTAGAAGCTTCTTAACATATGGCATCTCAAATCTCTTTGTTCCTGGGTGGCTTTCCACAAGTGAGATACACTAGGGTAGGCCATAAATATGGGCCCTGTATAACCACTCAGCATAAACCATTCCTTCCATTCCACCCAAGTGATTCATTAACATAGTTGTTTTATTAAACAAAACACAAGTCATTGACTTAGAAATATTTCATAGCATGAATATAGTCCACCCTTGTTTTCTACTAGCTAAGCTAAGCATGATAGTAGTAGGGATATTAACTTAGGAAAATTCTACTAAGGCATCATCTACTAGGATTTCCCATGGTATAGCGTACTTAGTAAAAATTCCATGCAAGTCCTACTTAGAAATATCACTAATGCATAGTGAAAATAATAGGATAAAAGTATGAAGCACCAGTTAACTTTTTGGTAGAGAATATAAGTTCACTCCTTGATCTTTCAATAGTCACACTCTTAAAATTTCACTACAATCCAATCAAGGCACAAATTCAATATAGCATTCAAACAATTCACCACATAAAATAGTAAAAACAAAGTAATGCATGCAAGCATGCAAAAGATTGTTTTATTTTAAAAGGTGGTTTCTAATAGGTTATAAACATTTTAAAACACCTATTGGTCATTTATAAAAGTGGCAAAACCATTTGATATTAAGTTAGTGAAAATGGCCACTTTAAATCATTTTTTTATTTTGCTAGAGATGATTTAAATCAAAGTGATAATTTCTAGTGTTTGAAAAATATATTTTTAAACACAAATGTTGGTTTTCTAAGGTCAGGTGATTAATATTAAACCATTTGCAAAAGATTCCATCTAAAAACCATTTTTAAATCAAAGCAATATTTTATTTTGTTGGAAATGCCTTTAAACAAAGTAATAATTTTCTAGGGTTCACCAAATATATTTTTAAATCCAAAAACTTGGTGTTCAGGGTCATAGAGTTTAATTTAACCCATTTTCAAAAGGTTTTACCCAAAAAACATTTTTAAACCATAATTGACATTTTTATTTAACTAGAAATGCTTTTATTCAAAGATTTATTCTTTAGCATCAAAAAATATACTTTTAAATCTACAAGTTGGGTTTTATGGTCAGTAGGTTCAAAACAAACCATTTACAAAATATTTTACCCTAAAATCATTTCTAGAATAATTTTTATACTCAAATTAGGCCTACATATGTTTCTGTAAAAACAACCAATTTTACAGAAGCAATTCACTAAAAAGGCATGGTTGGAAAGGTTTATTTTTTCTGATTCCATTGATATAAAGTTTGCAAAATTTGGACATGTAGATTTAAAGTTATGAATTTTACAAATTCAATCATCTAATAGAACAAATCTGGTTTTAAAAACAGAGTCTGGGCCACGTGGAGCAATCCTATTGAAGCATACTGTTTCACACGGATCGATCAGTGTGGACCGTCAGATTTAAATAGAATCGTGCGGCACAGAAATGATCATACCCCTTCGAGTTAAGATTCTACCCATCAAATGAAGATCCAACGGCTGATGAGCGAGTGACCAAGGATGGGCGGCGCTAGCGGCGGCTGTGCGGCGGCGCGGCTATGCCGGTGGTGGTACGGTGAGTACATGAAGCGCGGGAGAGGGGAAAGGTGTTTATTGTGTTCGCCGCATCGTGCTGAAGCTCGAGGTGGTCGTTGTAGCTGAAGGGGCGCACGATGCTGACTTGAATCGCTCGCCGGAAAAGCTCCGGGCGACGAGCGCTTCTGTTCGTCGTCGTTGGAGAGGGTACAGGTCACGCCAAGGCAAAATAAATGGTGTGTCAGATGCACAAGACTATGCTGGTTACACGATTGTCAACGAGGGGGAGAGGGGCGGTTGGAATTTACCACGGGAGGTCGTCGGAGTGGATGCCGAAGACGGTGGCGCTCAGTCGACTTCGTTGTCGGCGCTCTGGGGCACGCACGACCAAGCAGGCGATACTGGGCGGTGCATGGGACGATGGGGATCACGCTCGTTTGCTCTAGGGGCAATGGGGAGGGTCGTCATCACCGGAATCGGCCGTTAACCTTGTCGGAGAAGAGTGGGTTCCCAAGCAAAATTGTGGCGGCCCAGTGGCAGAGAGGGGACAGCGTCTGGGGGAAAGATAGAGGGGGGCGGGGCGATTAATAGGGTGTGGCCACAGGGACGAATTACTCACCGAGTTACTCGAATTGATGCGAGGAGTAAATAGCAGAAACAGCGACGAGGGGGGCTTGGTCATCATGGGGTAAAGACGACGATGACGGGGTAGTGGGGTCCTTTGTCAACGAGTGGGGAGGGGGTACAGTGGGGTCGCAGAGTCAGTGACTGAGGGGGTTAATTCTCGGGTAGGAAAACGTTTCGCGAGGAGGGAAGAAGGTGGGATGTGCTGGGCTGGTATGGGCCTGGTGCTAGTTGGGCTGGGTCCAATTCATTTTTTCTTTTCTGTTTCTTTTTCCTTTTCTGATTTCTTTTTCTGTTTTGATTTTATTTAATTGATTCAAATACTTTTTTGAATTCAAACTTTTACCAAACTTTAGTAAGGTTCTATACTGTTTAAACATGTATTTTAAATACCATTTTTGGAATAATTCTTTTATTCATTCATGGTTTATTATTTATTTAAAATAGGCACTTGCCTTTATTTAAATAAGATTTTAAATATATTTTCAAACTCTTTTTTAAATTATAATTTTCACCAAACCTTTTTTAGTAGGTTTTATTTATTCATTAGTGCAGATAATTCACTTAAATTATTATTTAAAATATTTTAATATGATTTATGTTCATTTTAAATTGGGCATTTGTCTTATTCCAATAAAATCAAATATGGTTTTAAATCCATATAAATTTTATTCAAATGATTCTTTTATTCCATTTAAGTTAATTAAATAACTTTTATTCCTCTTGGGAAAATTCTAATTTATTATTTTCTCATGATTTAATTAATCATTTACTTTAGGGATTTTGTCTTTATTTAAATATAATTTGAACATGGTTTAGTCCCATATACTTTTATTTGAATATTCTTTATCCCTTTATTTTATTTGGATTTGGATTATCTTTATTCCATTTTCTTATGGATTTATCTCAAGTTTTAAATTATCTTCTAAATAATTTCTTGGAATTTATTATTTAGGCAAATTGTCTTTATTTAAATAAATTTGGACATTGTTCAATCCTTATGATTTTATTTAAATAACCTTTTACTCCTTTTATTATTCAATAACTTTTCATTCCATTTACTTGGCCAAGATTTAATTTGGCTTTCACATATTCCTTATTTATTTATTTCTTTATTTGCCTTATAAAATCCATATCTTTTTATTTATAGATCCAAAATTTGTATAATTTTATTTAATACTTGTTTATCCCTTTAAATCTCTTAGGATTATTTTTCTCACAGTTTGGTATGGATTTTAGATAGGAGTTTTATTAGCTTTGGAAATTATTTCCTTTTATCTTATTAAAATAATAAGTTTTTATCCATGGCTCCAAATTGAATGAAACCAATTTCTATGGTTTTATAATATTTTTATTTATCATTCTTGATCATTTATAAATTTTTGTTGACAAATTTGTATATGGATCAAATCCATAGTCTTAGGGAGATTTTGGAAATGATTTATTCCATTAGGGTTTTAGGGTTTTGGTTTAACTTTTCCAAGTGTTTAAATTTCAAGATACATTTATTGATGAATGCATTTCACTTGATTTGAATTTTGTTGGATTCAAATTTTGTTCAAGAAAGGTTTTGATGTTTCCATTTAGAAACAAAAAGTTTTTTTACCCTAAATTTCAACAATTATTTCTTTTGATTATTTATTTTTTCACATTTCAAAATTTGGAAAATTTTGGGATGTGACAACACGATTGGAGTTCGACTCTCAATCGATCAGTCGGTAGCGGCTCCTAGCAGAACATGCCAACTCCTAAGTACCAAAGAGTCATGATGACTTGCCTTTCCAATGCGACTTGCGTCCGAGTCCCTTTTGCCTCACAATATACCTTGTCAGACTATAGACGAATATTTTTCATCCCTTAAATAGTCCGACTCTCTTCTCGATCCGAGATAAGTGATTCATCCGACTAACTCTTAGTCGATCGCCTCGGTTAACACTTAAGAGTCGTGCATGGCCATGCTTTCCTAATCATATCATCCGAGAGGGCCCGGAGAATATCTCTCTCAGTGGAGGGGAAAAATCCCATCTTGGTTATTCACATCACGCAGCTTGATTCTTAGTCGACCCGAACTACGCTTTAGAACCGCGATTCGATCGGCGTTTGATAGAACCTAAGTCGGTGATCCTCAACTCGGACTATGCAACAACCTCAGGTCTAAGGATTACATTGATTGAGATATACAAATGACAACTTGTTCGTTGTACCTCAATATGGGTCAATCCGACTCGCTAAACTGCTTAGCCGAATCTGTGTAAGTCGGAATAGCATCACCATGCTCATGACAAGTGGAACCGAGTCATCAAGCTGACTTCCACATTGGTCTAAGTTTTGTGTCCAGCACAACCTCGATGACCAAGGATATTTAGTACAAACAACATGAATGTAGTTCCACAACTGAATCACATATTCAATGTTATACATCAGATGCTCATACAAGGACAACTTAATAACTTTATGAATACAATGGGAAATATCATCATACATGATTGCCTCTAGGGCATATTCCCAACAGTCTCCCACTTGCACTAGAGTCAATCTTCTGACATCACATGTCTAATCATCTAATGCACATGGCTCTCAGGTGCGCCTCATGTTTCGGCTGTGGTAACGGCTTTGTCAACGGATCCGCAATATTTGCATCCGTGTGTACCTTGCATAACTTGATATCACCCTGATCCATGAACTGGCGAATCGGGTGGTACCGCATGAGTATGTGTTTGTTCTTCTGGTGTTGTCTAGGTTCCTTGGCTTGTGCAATAGCACCATTGTTGTCACAATACACATCCAACGGATTGGACAAGCCCTGAACCACACCAAGATCCATGAGGAAATTCCTCATCCAAACAGCTTCCTTTGCTGCCTCCAAGGCGGCAATATACTCAGCCTTTGTTGTAGATGCAGACACAGTCTCTTTCTTGGAACTCTTCTAGCTCACAGCACCTCCGTTTATAATAAACATGTATCCGTATTGTGAACGAGAATCATCAGAGTCGGTAAGATAACTCGCACCTGTGTAACCCTTTACACTGAGTTCATCTTCACCACCATAAACCAAGAACATATCCTTAGTCCTTCTCAAGTACTTTAGGATATTTTTAGCCGTTGTCCAGTGGATTTCTCTAGGATCAGCATGGTATCTTCTCACAACACTTAGAGCATATGAAACATCCGTCCTAGTACAAATCATGGCATACATGATGGATCCGACTATAGAAGCATACGGAATCGCACTCATCCGACTTCGCTCATGAGTTATCGAAGGACACTGAGTCTTGCTAAGTTTTACTCCATGGGACATCGGTAAGAACCCTTTCTTAGACGATTCCATGTTGAATTTCTTCAACACTTTGTCCAAATAAGTACTCTGACTCAATCCAATGAGCCTTCTTGATCTATCTCTATAGATCTGTATTCCAAGAATATATGTTGCCTCACCCAAGTCTTTCATTGAGAAACTCCTTTCCAATAATTCCTTGGTATCTTGCAACATCTGGAAATCATTTCCAATCAATAATATGTCATCCACATATAAGATTAGAAAGTTTACTTTGCTCCCACTAAACTTCTTGTATAAACAAGAATCATGATCACTTTTGATGAAGCCAAACAATTTGGCTACCTCATCAAAGCGAATATTCCAACTCCGAGATGCTTGCTTCAACCCATAAATGGATTTCTAAAGTTTACATACCTTGTCAGCATTAGCCGGATCGACAAAACCCTCGGGATGTATCATATACACGTCCTCGGTTAAATTTCCATTAAGAAAAGACGTTTTGACATCCATCTGCCAAATCCCATAGTCGAAATAGGCTGCTATCGCTAACATGATCCTAACTGATTTAAGCATCGCTACGGGCGAGAAAGTATCATCGTAATCAACTCCTTGAACTTGTCATAACCCCTTCGCGACAAGACGTGCTTTATAGACGGAAACATTTCCATCCATATCAGTTTTCTTCTTAAAGACCCATTTGCACTCGACGGGTCCTACACCGTCTGGCAGATCAACCAAGTTCCAAACTTGATTTTCATCCATGGACTTTAACTCGGATCTCATGGCTCCAAGCTATGACTCGGAATCAGATCCCACCATCGCTTCCAAATAATTTGTCGGCTCATCACTGTCTAATAGTAACACATCACGAACACTTTGTAATCTCACCGATCTTCGTAGTACAGGTGCCGCTGCCGGCTCAGCTACCACAACCGGCTCAACCTCCAAGGTTTTTGCCGACTCGCTACTAGCCAGTTCCTCTCTAATTTCTTCGAGCTGCACCGTGCTCCCACTTACTCCCCGATTGAGAAACTCTTTCTCAAGGAAGACATCATTCCGAGCGACAAACACTTTGCCCTCTTCTCGGTTGTAGAAGTAGTAACCCAAGGTTTCCCTCGGATACCCCATGAAAATACACTTATCTGACTTGGCCGTAAGCTTGTCCGACTGAAGTCGCTTGACAAATGCTTCACAACCCCAAATCTTAAGAAAAGACAAACTCGGCTTTTTGCCTATCCACATATCATGCGGTGTCTTCTCTACCGACTTTGATGGTACTCTGTTTAGTGTGAACGTCGTTGTTTCTAGACAATAACCCCAAAATGATAAAGGTAGATCTGTCTGACTCATCATTGATCGTACCATGTCCAACAATGTCCGATTCTGCCTTTCTGAAACACCGTTCCTTTGTGGCATTCCTGGCGGAGTAAGTTGGGGAATTATTCCACAACTTTTCAGATGGTCATCAAACTCATGGCTCATGTACTCGCCTTCTCAGTCCGACCGAAGAAACTTTATTTTCTTGCCGAGTTGATTCTGTGCTTCATTCTGGAATTCTTTGAACTTTTCAAAGGCTTCCGACTTATGTTTCATCAAGTAGATATATCCATACCTACTCAAATCATCAGTGAAGGTAATGAAGTACTCATAACCACCTCTGGATGTCGTGCTCATTGGTCCACATACATCACTATGTACTAGTCCCAACAAGTCGGACGCCCTTTCGCAACTCTTTGCAAAAGGTGTCTTAGTCATTTTGCCGAGTAGGCAAGATTCGCATGTCTCGAACGACTCCAAGTCGAAAGAAGTTAGGAGTCCATCTTCATGGAGATTCTTCATGCGTTTCCAACTTATATGACCAAGCCGACAGTGCCAAAAGTATGTCATATGCAGATCATTTGGTTTCAACCTTTTAACATTTATGTTATAAACCACTCACCATCAAGATTCAAAATAAATAACCCATCCTGTATGGGTGCAAAGCCGTGAAACATATCATTCAAATATAAAGAACAACCATTATTCTTGATATTCGACTCATAGCCTTGCCTCATCAAACATGAAGAAGAAATAATGTTTCGACTGAGCACTGGAACATAATAACAATTACTCAGTTCCATAATGAATCCGGAAGGTAAATGAAGTTGCATCGTGCCGACTTCCAACGCAGCAAATCTTGCTTTGTTGCCGACTCGAATATCAACCTCACATCTTGTTATGCTCCTAGTTCTTACCAGTCCCTGCAACGAGTTGCAGATGTGAATAATTGATCCGGTATCATATACCCAAGAACTATTAGGTGCATCAGCAAGATATATGTCTATAACATTGCAAACAAGTGTACCTGAGTCGAAAGTCATACCTCCACTATTGGCTTTATCAGCCAAATACTTGCTGCAGTTCCTCTTTCAGTGGCCATCCGCCTTGCAATAGAAGCAAGTGGATCCGGCTGAAGGAGATGGCTTAGTCCCTGAGGAAGCGCTTGGGACCTGGTCCTGATCCTGCTTTCCTCCCGACTTAGACTTCTTCTTAGTCCAAGAACTCTTCTTGAACTTAGCCTTATTCTGCACCATCAACACTTGACTGGCGCCCTTCTTGAGATCTGCCTCTGCCTGCTTGAGCATCCCATGCAATTCAGTGAGCTTATTATCCATACCATGCATGTGGTAGTTCGAAATGAACTGCCCATATGCACTAGGAAGAGAGTTCAGAATTATATCTGTAGAGAACTCTTCGCTAATGGGGTAGCCAAGCCTCTCTAGAGACTGCACGTAACCAACCATTTTGATCACATGCGGACTCAGTGGATCACCATCCTTGAGCTTGCAACTCAGCAAAGCCTGAGAGACTTGATACCTCTCAGTCTTCGCCTGAGCCCGGAACATACTTTTGAGGATTTCGATCATATCATAGGCCTCAACATTCTCGAACTGCTTTTGCAAGTCCGGTTCCATGTGAGAAAGCATAAGACAACTAATATCCATGGACTCATCCTTAGCCCGACGGTAGGCATTGGTAGCAGTGACAGTCGCATTCTCATTCGGCTCATCTGGAAGTGGGTTGTCTAGGACATGGTCCTTCTTTTCTTGTTTGAGAACAATTCTCGGATTTTGATACCAGTTGGTAAAATTAGTGTCGTTCAGTTTATCTTTCTCAAGGATGGTTCTCAACGCAAAACCGGATATCTGAGAGTGACTGCTACTTGGTGCCATTATCTACAATAGAAATATGCAAAACACTTAAGGCATGCATTCATAAAAGATCAAGCATATTAAACACTTTAATATTTTATGCTCCCACTAGAACCAACACCCCTCTGATGGTTACTTAGTGATTCAAGATCCTAAATAAGCAAGTCGGCTAGTGAGCTTTAGCATCACCGCTAGCCGCCAAGTGATCTAGGTAGACAACACCTTATCAATCGTATCTCATACGACTCCTGTTGGACGGGTGGCATCACATGCCCTGGCTCCCGTCCGACTTTTCCCCAAGCCACACAATCGTTGTGATAGACCCGTCTAGCTTACCGAGTGTTTCCGCAGTAAGATTCCGACTCGAACCCACCTAGTCGGAAAGAATTGGTAGCACCTCAATTTTATGAGCCCACTACAAAAAATGTCCGACTTGTGATGGTGCAAACACTGGCAGGAAAACCGACTAGACCTTCTTTGAGGGATTAGATTTTACTGACTATCTAATAGAGGTAAAACAGAAACATAACAATAACACATAATAAAATAATCATAATGTGAAATGGTATGGATCCCTTCATGGTATGTCACTTGCCGTCTTACTCCATGTCGCCGACATGTACAACGCCTTACATGCCTTTCGGGTTCTCCAAACAGCTACACTAGCTTAGTAAAGTAAATTACAAGGAGAATCCGACACGCATGTCGTTATACAATAATATGACAGCACCTAGGCTCCAGCCGGCTGACAAAATCGTGATTCGCAGATCACATATGGATTACACACATACATCACATGCACATGAACCATACCATTCACAACTTCCTGCAAAAACAAGTTATGCATAGATACGCTATCTACCAGCGTTGTGAAACTCGCAACGACATCTAAGGCGCTACGCGGGTGCGGGCAGCTCCCGATGATTTTTCCGAAAACATGGATCTCATCTACGATCCGGACATGGATTCTAACCATTATTCCGATTCAATCAAACTCTTTGATCTTCGATCACCGCTTCTGGATTACGTGTCACAGTCTACCCCGATGGAGGAAACCGACCGGTAGGGGTATGTTGTTCCACGACCTCAGCAGTATGATCACGAAATCATATCTACCATTTCCTGAGTACAGTTGATCCAATCAACCTCGTACAAAATCAATCTATCTCATAGATTGACCACCAAAACAACACACATGTCTCATCTACAGACAACCACATATCACATATGCGAGATCTCGAGCCTAAAACCAGAAGCTATCTCTCTGATACCACTGTTGGTCCATGAAGAGATAAAACAAAACTTTTTCTTCTAGCGTGGTGATCCCAAGATCTAGCTGAGGTAGAAGGCCATGAGGTTTACCATTAGTAGCGCAGTTGCGGATTACTGATGAAGCGCGTCAGTTGATGCAGTGCGGTCCTTTGCGATCCGATCGTCCTGGTGCTGATCGTACAACACCTCTGATGGTATCCACACGTACAAGGAGGAGCACCGGTGGCGAACTGCTAGGTTCGTAACGATGGCAGGACTGCTGTGGAGCTAGGGTTTTCAACACATGGAATGACCTAATTGATCAACGATTAACCCTTCTGGTTTATTGTGCTCCACTATATATAGGGAGTGAACGTGGGATCCACTCTCGTGGCCCATTCACTAAAGCCCATATATAATTAGTCCCTGTGAGTCTAACTCACTAACTCAGTCCAAATCCGGCTCGGGTCCAATCCAGCCAGATATCCTATTCAGATCCAATCCGAACTTGTTCCCGCTCTTAAGTGTGTGAGGACGCAGGCTCGTGGCTACTTGGACAAGATTGGAGTCTGACTCTCATTCGATCAGTCGGTAGCGGCTCCTAGCAGAACATGCCAACTCATAAGTACCAAAGAGTCATGACGACTTGCCTTTCCAATGCGACTTGCGTTCGAGTCCCTTTTGCCTCATAATATACCTTGTCAGAATATAGGCGAATATTTGTCATCCCTTAAATAGTCCAACTCTCTTCTCGATCTGAGATAAGTCTCGGTTAACACTTAATCGGGTCGTGCATGGTCATGCTTTCCGAATCATATCATCCAAGAGGGCCCAGATAATATCTCTCCGAGTGGAGGGGGAAAATCCCGTCTTGGTTATTCACATCACGTAGCTTGATTCTTAGTCAATTAACTCGCCTTTATAACGCGCCATTCACGGATCAGCGTTTGACAGAACCTAAGTCGGTGATCCTCAACTCGGACTATGCAACAACCTCAGGTCTAAGGATTACATTTATTGAGATATACAAATGACAACTTGTTCGTTGTACCTCAATATGGGTCAATCCGACTCGCTAAACTCTTTAGCCGAATCTGTGTAAGTCGGAATAGCATCACCATGCTCATGACAAGTGGAACCGAGTCATCAAGCCGACTTTCACATGGGTCTAAGTTGTGTGTCCAGCACAACCTCAATGACCAAGGATATTTAGTACAAACAACATGAATATATAGTTCCACAACTGATTCACATATTCAATGATATACATCAGATGCTTATACAAGGACAACTTAATAACTTCATGAATACAATGGGAAATATCATCATACATGATTGCCTCTAGGGCGTATTCCCAACAGTATGGTGGCTAGGAGGTCGAAGATCGTGGAGCAAAATGAAGAACGTCTTCCCTTTCTTCTCCGGATCTCTTCTTTCTTCCTTCTGGATGGGATGGCGGCTGCTGTGTTCTATTTTCTTCCTCGGTCTCTTCATGAAAGTTGTCCCTTTTAACAAGACGAAGGCGGTGGCAACTATACGGTGGGAACTATACGGCCAAAAAAATATTCCCGCCGTATAGTTGCTCGTTAAAGCTATCGTATGCCTCCCTTGATTGCTTCCAAAAAGAGACTTGCTTGATTTCGTCTGAATATTGTGTTTTTGTTTTTAAAACCCTCTGTTGATGTTCAGAACCTGAAATACATATTAAAAACCAAGTTTTCTTCGCTAGTGAAGTATTAGCGTTAGGTAAATCTAGAAAACCATCAAATCCAAATGAAAACCATCAATAAAAACCATAAAAAATGTGTCGAATCTCACATCTATCAACTCCCCCAAGCTTAGATGTTGCCCGCCCTCGAGTGACAAGAAAATAAGGAAGAATAGCGGAGATTCGAGACTAAAATAAAAGAACTTGCAAGCTCGAATTGGTGTCAAATTCTTTTCTTCACAATTCCTGCAATCTTAAACATGATCATACATGTATTCAAAAGATTGCACTGAGTCCACTTCCTAACCATGTATATCTTGCTAGCAAATAAATCATATGCCTAAGCAAGTGTCAAAAGTTTAGCTAGGAAAGTAAAACAAATTCTTTTGGTTTCTCTCTTTATTGAGAGATGAAAACTTTTTGCTCTTGTTCTCAAGTTGGCACCAATAACTTTCAATTTAAGAACAACTCATCCACTCCCACGTAAAAATTTCAAGACTCTCAAAGCACGTTTTTCCTTTCCTTGTTTTTCAAAAACTTTAGCTCTTTCATAGAGAAATCATGCCACTATTTTTAACATGTTAATTGGGACTGTGTTGTGCACTCGTGACCATTCCAGTTGATAAATGTTGAGAAATAGCGGGTCAGAGGAGTACTACAACTTCACTTGGAACGTGAAACCACGAGGAGACTAAAATTTTACCTGTCATAACATTACAGCTACAGATGCTTACATAACTCAATAGCCAAAATCAAGTGGTTTCCCACATTTAGATTGTTCATTGGCCAGCGGAGTTAATAGTTCCCCATGGAGCACGACAATGTTTTAATGACACGTGTAAAGTAATATCTTACTTTTAAGTATTAAAAAAGCAATGACATAATCTCTACTACTTCGAAACATCCATTTTATCAGACAATTTCATTCAAGAGTCTTATCGAGTCTATTTACATTAAGCTCAATGGGGTTGAGTCTATTTACATGGACTCAAGTCATCTTTTGGATGCTTTTTCTTGTTGTAAAAATGTTAGAAATATTTTAACCAAGTTAATCGCTCATTATTTCAAAGCTAAAAGGAGACACTGGCAAAGGAATAGAATTTATAGGATAACAAGTTAAGTGGGGAGTGACTCAAGTGCAAGCGAGTATATAATTATAGGGTCAATTTAAACTTACAGAAGAGGTGATGAAAGGAATGTGATACCTCCTTTTGCTTGCTTCATTCTCGTACTTGAGTCGAACCCCCTCTTGTAGGGTTTCGTAGCATGGAAAACAAAAAAAATCTACCGCATACAAACAAACAAGCCAAGATCTATCTACTAGATTGTAGCAACGAGTCGATGGAATAACTCACCCTCGAAGATTCCAAAGTGTTTAACGAGAGCGGATTCTCGTGGGTGATGTAGTCGTACTCTTCCCGATCTCAAGATCGCGTAGACGATCCTTCCGACATCGTGTTCGTGAGCGCCCCGATCGGTCACACGTTCGGTACTCGACGAAGACCTTCCTCTCCCTTGTTCTAGCAGGCAGCAGAGGTTGTAGCACTCTCCTCGAGATTCCGGCAGCACAACGGCGTGGTACCGGAAGTAGAGGGGAGATCTCGCAGGGCTTCGCCTTAAGCCGGAGCGAGTATGGTGGACTATGAGAGAGCTCCTCGGCTATCTAGGGTTTAGACTCACCAAGGAGGAGGCTTGGCCGGCGACTAGGGTTAGCTAGGCGGCGGCGGCAGTTTGCCCTAGGCCGCCGGAGGCTATGGAGGGCGGCGGCGGCGGCTTGGAGCTAGGTTTTTGGGTGGAGGTGTTGGGTAGAGGGGGCACCCCTGCCCCTTCTTTTATAGGTGGGAGGGCGCCGGTTGGGAGGAGGGAGTCCTCCTCCAACTCAGCCTCCTTGGCCGGCGGGTCGAGGGAGGAGGACTTCCTCCCCAAGTAGGTTTCCTACTCTCCCTCCACCAAGCAAACTTGCCGTTTGACTTTTCAAACTAGGATTTGATTTCTTCCTTTATTTTGCCCAGCCATGATACCTAGTACATGATGCAATCATTCCACATTGTCATGACACATTCATGTACCCTTCCCCTCCGGAGTGCCGGACCTTCCGGACCCTTCTAGAACATTCCCGGTGAAAACAACGGAATCATTCCCCAACTCCGAAACAGGACTTTCCTTATATGAATCTTATTCTCCGGACCATTTCGGATCTCCTCGTGATATCCCGGATCCCATCCGAGACTCCGAACAACATTCGGTCTCTTACTCATCATTCCATAACTACTCAACAACATCGAATCCTTAAGTGTGTCTCCCTACGGTTCGTGAATTATGCGGACATGACCGAGACACTTATCCGATCAATAACCAATAGAGGAATCTGGAAATTCATATGGCTCCCACATATTTCTACGATTACTTTGCGATCGAATGAACCACTTACATACGATACCAATTTCCCTTTGTCTCACGATAGTTTACTTATCCGAGGTTTTGATCGTCGGTATCTCTACATACCTAGTTCAACCTCGTTACCGATAAGTACTCTTTTCTCGTTCCCGTGGTATGTGATCCCTTGTGAGCCAGTCACATGCTTGCAAGCTAATTGGATGACATTCCACCGAGAGGGCCCAGAGTATATCTATCCGTCATATGGATGGACAAATCCCACTCTTGATCCATGTGTCTCAACCCATACTTTCCGAACACTCAATGCCACCTTTATAGCCACCCAGTTATGGTGTGGTGTTTGATGTCATCAAAGCATCCTTCCTGTGATGGTGATAAGCATGATCTCATGGTTGAAGGAATTAGGTTACTATGTATCAGAAAGCTTATAGCAAATGAACTATATTAAATGACTTGATCTTTATGCTACGCTTAACTATAGGAGTATGTCCATCACATCATTCTACTAATGATATGACCCTGTTGTTTAATAACATCTCTATGTTCATGATCAGGAAACCATGATCATATATTAACCAACAAGCTAGTTTAACAAGAGTCTTTACTAGGGACTCTTTTATGTTTACAAATCACACAAGTATTAATGTTTCCTATTAATACAATTATAGCATGGTATGTAAATATTTATCATAAGTATGAAGATATGATAATAACCACTTTATTATTGCCTCTTGGGCATATCTCCAACAGTCTCGCACTTGCACTAGAGTCAATAATGTAGTTTCAAACCTTTGTGTATTCAACACCTATGGCTTTCCGGTGTTGTATGTACACGATTGCTAGTGGTAAACTGATCTCTGGATTTGACACTTCCAGGTCCGTGTGTAATTGCATGTCTTTGCGTCTCTACGCATCACTCATTCTCTAATGAGATGGCTTTGTACAGATTTGGTCCTTTGGTGTGACCTTTAGTTCTTTGGGGTTAAAACATGTTGATAATATTGTCGTACAATATATATTCATAGCATTATCCCTGTTGTGAACTACACCTAGTTTGATAACAAAATACTTGACACAAATGCCCTCTTTTGCTGCTATAATAGCAGTTATATACTTAGCCCTTTTGTTGTAGTATCTGTCACAATATCTTAACTTTGGAACTCATCCAAATTCATTATGAAACTCTCATTCCATCATATTGTGCCACCCTTAGTTTAGATTGAGATAAACTTAATTTGTACTTTGTGACAAAACTAGTATCAATGTAATTCATTTACAATGAACTAACCATCTATTTGTCACTTCTATAAAATAATATATTCTTAGTTATTTTACAAGATCATAAGAATATCTTTACTATCATCCAATAATCATCTTATGAATCATTCTGGTATATGCTCATAACATTTAGAGCATAGGACGTATCTGGATTTGTACATATCACAACATGATTGATATAAATACTCTTTGTGATTTCATACATCAAGTATGAATCTATACTTGAATCTTTGTTTCACTTACCAAGTGTCAATACACTTGAATATATCATCAATATTGAACTCATTCAATCCTTTCTGTGCGACAAGAACCTTTCTTGTAGTTTCTATATTGAACTCATTTAATATATCATCTATGTACTTTTGGCACAACCATATTAGCATCTATTGATGCCAAATATTTGGGTTTTTCCTAAGTCTTTCATCGAGATGAAATTCTTATCATGTGTTAATAAAAGATACATTATTTCCAATCAACAATATGTCTTCCACATAATGTATTAGAAACATGTCTTAGCGCTCCCATTTAATTTTTTTGCAAATGCAAGCACCTTCATCGTCTCCGATGAAATTAAACTCTTTTAACAGTTTCATCATAGTGAAGATACCAACTCCGCGATGCTTACTTCAACCATTGAAGTTTGCATATGCTTTTAGCATCCTTTGAATTAACAAAACCCTTTTCACTGTGTCATGCACACGTCCTTGGTAACCATTCTATTAGAATAACTTGTTTTGTTTATTCAACACATAACAAAATTATATGTTGTGGTTGCTACATTAATCCGTCTAGACTAAATATCGCTATGAAAGGTCAGATCAGATCTTGTCATAGTCAACCTTTGAACATTATTGTGAACTCTTTCCCAACATGTCGACTATTTCATAGATGTGAAACATCTATGTCTATTTCTTTATAGATCCAAATACGACTATAAGGTCTTGTACCTTTCTAGAGGGTCTTTCAAGTTCAAAGCTTGATCTCTCGTATATGGAACTATTACGGATTTTATGGCTTCAAGCCATTTGACGGAGTCAGGGCCCATCATCACTTCTTTGCATGTAATCGGATCATTATTGTCAAATAATGATTTAACTCTCAAATCTTGGTATTTGATTGTTTACCCGACCTACTTGTTTCAACAGGAACTTAGATCTCCGTGACCACAACCTTTGAGGCACGTGAGCCATGAGCATTGTTGCTGCCTCCGGAACACTTTTCGGCGCTGCGCAACTTTGCACATATATCTAAGGTTCTTTTAACCTTATCAAATTTCTATTGTCCTCCCACTTAACTTTTCACGAAAAATTCCTTCTCTAAGAAACTTGACGTTTTAAGCGATAAACATTTTTGTCTCCGATGTTATGGAGGAACAGTTATTCGAAATAACATACAAAGACAGGTTCATCCGACTTTGGTTGCAAACATCTTTATTATGCATAGCATACCAATGTTTAAGAAAGGACAACTTGGGTTTTATCCCAAACCATAACCTTATATGGTGTCAATTCAACGGATTATGATGAAGCTCTTTCAAAGGAAAACGGTAATCTCTAAAGCTTTTAATCTTTAAAATATAATGGCAGTTTTATGAATTACACCTTCGATCTTACCATGTCAAACAAGGTTTAATTACAAATCTCGAACGCTCCATACTCTTATGGTGTTTCGGGAAAATGCAAATCCACGGAACGATTCCTTAAATCTTAGGTATTATGCTAAACTTGTAACTCAAATAACTTCCTTTATGATCTTATCATAAACTATTTATATTCTTGTTACAATGATTTTGCACTTCATCTTGAAAGTCTTTGAACTTTTCAAATGTTTCATACTTCAATTATAGCATGGTATGTAAACATTTATCATAAGTGTGAAGATATGATAATAACCACTTTATTATTGCCTCTTGGGCATATCTCCAACAGTCTCCCACTTGCACTAGAGTCAATAATCTAGTTTCAAACCTTTGTGTATTCAACACCTATGGCTTTCCGGTGTTGTATGTACACGATTGCTAGTGGTCAACTGATCTCCGGATCTGACACTTCCAGGTCCGTGTGTAATTGCATGTCTTTACGTCTCTACGCATCACTCATTCTCTAATGAGATGGCTTTGTATAAATTTGGTCTTTCGGTGTGACCTTTAGTTCTTTGGGGTTAAAACATGTTGATAATATTGTCGCACAATATATCTTCATAGTATTATCCCTCTGTGATCTACACCTAGTTTGATAACAAACTACTTGACACAAATGCCCTCTTTTGCTGCTATAATAGCAGTCATATACTTAGCCTTTTGTTGTAGTATCTGTCACAATGTCTTAACTTTGGAAATCATCCAAATCCATTATGGAACTCACTTTCCATTATATCGTGCCACCCTTAGTTTAGATTGAGATAAACTTAATTTGTACTTTGTGACAAAGATAGTATCAATGTAGTACTTTTACAATGAACTAACCATCTATTTGTCACTTCTACAAATAATATACTCTTAGTTCTTCCAAAAGATCATAAGAATATCCTTACTATTGTCCAATGATCATCTTACGAATCATTCTGGTATATGCTCACAACATTTAGAGCATAGGACATATCTGGATTTGTACATATCACAGTATGATTGATATAAATACTCTTTGTGATTTCATACATCAAGTATCAATCTATACTTGATTATTTGTTTCACTTTACCAAATGTCAATACACTTGAATATATCATCAATATTGAACTCATTCAATCCTTTCTGCGCGACAAGAACCTTTCTTGTAGTTTCTATATTGAACTCATTCAATATCTTGTCTATGTACTTCTGGCACAACCATATTAGCATCTATTGATGCCAAATATTTGAGTTTTGCCTAAGTCTTTCATCGGGATGAAATTCTTAATATGTGTTAATAAAAGATACATCTTTTATAATCAACAATATGTCCTCCACATAATGTATTAGAAATATGTCTTAGCGCTCCCACTTAATTTCTTGCAAACGCAAGCATCTTCATTGTCTCTGATGAAATTAAACTCTTTTAACAGTTTCATCATAGTGAAGATTCCAACTCCGCGATGCTCACTTCAACCATTGAAGTTTGCATATGCTTTTAGCATCCTTTGAATTAACAAAACCCTATGGACCGTGTCATGCACACGTCCTAGGTAACGATTCTATTAGAAGAACTTGTTTTGTTTATTCAACTACCATATAACAAATTATATGTAGTGGTTGCTACATTAATCCGTCTAGACTAAATATCGCTATGAAAGATCAGATCTTGTCATAGTCAACCTTTGAACATTGTTGTGAACTCTTTCCCAACATGTCGACTATTTCATAGATGTGCAACATCCATGTCTATTTATTTATAGATCCAAACACAACTGTAAGGTCTTACACCTTTCTCGAGGGTCCTTCAAGTTCAAAACTTGATTTCTCGTGTATGGAACTATCACGGATTTTATGGCTTCAAGCCATTTGACGGAGTCAGGGCCCATCATCACTTCTTTGCATGTAGTCCGTTAATTATTCTCAAATAATGATTCAACCCTCAAATCTTGGTATTTGATTGTTTACTCGACCTAATTGTTTCAATAGGAACTTAGATCTCCGTGACCACAACCTTTGAAGCACGTGAGCCATGAGCATTGTTGCTGCCTCCGAAACACTTTTCGGCGCTGCGCAACTCTGCACATATAGCTAAGGTTCTTTTAACCTTATCAAAGTTCTATTGTCCTCCCACTTAACTTTTCACGAAAAAATTCCTTCTCAAAGAAAATTGACGTTCTAAGCAACAAACACTTTTGTCTCCGGTGTTTATGGAGGAATACTTAGCTTATACAAAGACAGGTTCATCCGACTTTGGTTGCACACATCTTTCTTATGCATAGCATACCAATGTTTAAGAAAGGACAACTTGGGTTTTATCCCAAACCATAACCTTATATGGTGTCATTTCAACGGATTATGATGAAGCTATTTTCAGTGGAAAAACGGTAATCTCTAAAGCTTTTAATCTTTAAAATATAATGGCAGTTTTATGAATTACACCTTCGATCTTACCATGTCAAACAAGGTTTAATTACATATCTCGAACGCTCCATACTCTTATGGTGTTTCGGGAAAATGCAAATCCACGGAACGATTCCTTAAATCTTAGGTATTATGCTAAACTTGTAACTCAAATATCTTCCTTTATGATCTTATCATAAACTATTTATATTCTTGTTACAATGATTTTGCACTTCATCTTGAAAGTCTTTGAACTTTTCAAATGTTTCATACTTTATCCTTATTAAGTAAATATTCATATATTCACTCAAATTCTCGGAGAAAGCATATAAAGTTGAAATCCATCGCTTTTGACTACACATGATGGACTTTGTACAACAATATGTACAATTTCCAATAAGCTAGTCATTCGTTCCCTTTTGGTCTATGAACGAAGTTTTAATTATCTCTAGGAAAGTTTCACAAGCGTCATTTGATCAAAATCAAATAGACTCCAAAATTCCATCCATATGGATTTTCTTCATGTTTTCTTTCCAATATAATTTAAACGGCGATGTCACTTCCTAAGTGATCTTTCAATCAATTTGTCTTTCGACATCTTTAGCACTAGTTTTATGGATGTGATATCTCCAACGAGATTTGCAAATCATCCATCTTTTATAGATTACGGCAATTATTTGAACAACCCTTTTGTTCTCATAATACCTGATAAAACAAATCTTGAAGGCAAGCTTTGATGTTTAACGAGCAACACAATAACCCTTTATTTTGTTCTCGATGAACATCATCACATATTCTTTTGCTAGTTACTTAGGCCATTGTAGTTCATGAATTGTGTTGTTTCGTATGACGATTCACACCAACAAATTCAGTATCAAATACTTGAGAACCACATTGTTTAACAAGCAAAGAATATAGCCATAACACGTATATCATCTATATACTTAAACTGAACAATTCTAGTCTTTTCTTTTCTGCCATATACTTATGAGATTCTCTTTCAAGATTTCGCTACTGCTTGAAAGAATCTATCAACATCAATTAGTGGAGTCATTCATATGACACATAGTCCAAAGCGTGTATAGTTAAATACCAATGTCTTTGGACTTGCACTTTGAAGTAGATCACCATCATCAAATGTTTGGTGTTCTTTCAAATTCCTTTCTTTAGTAATCTCTTGGTGTAGTAAATAATTTACCTACATCAAATATTCACCCTTATCATGGAATTATCCATGATCAAGCTACTATTAGCTTCTAATGGTGAATCGTGAGTATAATGTTGCTCTCCCAAAAACTTTTGGAGGTTTAGGACAACTAGTGTCTCCAACCTTTTGCAAATTCTCATCAAATATGAGAACATGACTTTAGCCATATTATACTCTATCATGTTGCAACCAAAACTTTGTTTCAGATATCACAATATCTTCCACAAATCATGGTTTCTGAAACAACTCTTTCAGATCCTTAGATAACCTTGATATTAGGAGAATCCTTTGAATATCAAGAATCATGGAGACAAACATGATAATTATATACTAACACTTGGAATTGTTACTCTTGATTTAATACTAATTATTAAACTTCATGGAGTAACCGGAACTTACTGAAAGTTTGCAATAGGACTTTTAAACTTTAGATTAACACTTCAAAACAATACAATACCAGTTCGTAAAGTAACTGACCAGAATTCTATAGTTCTATTATCTCAATTATAACTAAGCGCAAGGTGGTAAACGGATGCCAATGACTACAACAGCTATGCAAATTCACTTTGATTTAGTTTATGATAAATTGAGTTCTAATTAATAATTAAATTAATATAGGTGAACTCCCACTCAAAACAATATCCCTAACATTGTTTTAGTGATCACACGAACCAAATCCACCACATCAAAACCGATCATCACGAGAGTTGATATAGCTTCAATGGCGAACAATCAACATGTTCATCATATCTACTATATGACTCATGCTCTACCTTTCGGTAATCCGTGTTCCTGAGGCCATGTCTGTACATGCTAGGCTCGTCAAGATCAAACCTTCGTTTCCGCATGAGCAAATCTGGCTTGCTCACGTTGTATACACTTGTAGAATCTAACACACCTGATCATCATGTGGTGCTTCGAAACAACAAGCTTTA
Organism: Avena longiglumis; assembly: GCA_030063025.1. Classification (NCBI taxonomy): domain Eukaryota; kingdom Viridiplantae; phylum Streptophyta; class Magnoliopsida; order Poales; family Poaceae; genus Avena; species Avena longiglumis. Next base: position 560,422,278 of record CP125974.1, read on the forward strand.
GCAACGGTGCTAACTAAGGGTGAACACTTTATGACTTGAAATTCATGTGCATGAGGGATCATCTTATAATGCTACCGTCGTCTACTAAGCAGTACAAGATGCATAAAGGATTAACATCACATGCAATTCATAATATGTGATATGATATGGCCTTTCTTCTTTGTGCTTCTGATCTCCATCTTCTAGCACAAACATGATCTCCATCATCACCGACATTGCATCAAGGTCAATGATGCTTCTCCATGGTTGTCGTCCACCGGCTTCAACTATTACAACTACTTTGAATAGACATGCGGGTCTTAACATAATTTAAAGACAACCATATGGCTCCTGCCGGTTGCCGACTTACAATAAGGAACATTGCATACATCATATATAATCACAATCATGGCCATATCACATCACTGCACACCCCTGCAAAACAAAGTTAGACGCCTCTACTTTCTTTGCATGTTTTACGTGGTTTGGAGCTGTTAATAAGTGTCGTTCTAACTTACGAACAAGAACCACAACATTGATACTAGCATTGTTAATCACCCGTTGTAAATTGGATCTTAACTATGCTAGGAGAAACAGGCACCCGCAAAGCCACTTATGCAATACAAGTTGCATGTCAAGCGTGGAGCAAGTCTCATGAACGATGTCATGTAAGGTTAGCCCGGGCCGCTTCATCCCAACATACAGCAAGATGCAAAGTACACAAGAAGCAATCGACAATAAAAGCATCAACGCCCACAATGACCATTGTGTTCTACTCGTGCAACAGATCTACATATAGACACGGCTCTGATACCACTGTAGGGGTTCGTAGCATGGAAACCAAAATTTTCTATCGCAAACAAACAAACAAGCCCAGATCTATCTACTAGATTGTAGCAACGAGTCGATGGAATAACTTACCCTCGAAGATTCCAAAGCGGTTAACGAGAGCAGATTCTCGTGGGTGATGTAGTCGTACTCTTCCGATCTCAAGATCGTAGACGATCCTTCCAAGTATGTGTTCCCAGCAGCGCTTCCATCGGTCACGTTCGTTAACTCGATGAAGACCTTCCTCTCCTTGTTCCAGAAAATGGAGGTTGTAGCACTCTCCTCGCGATTCCTAAAAGACAACGGCGTGGTACCTAAGTAGAGGGAGATCCGCAGGGCTTCGCCTTAAGCCGGAGCGAGTATGGTGGAGTATGAGAGAGAGAGCTATTAGTGGTCTAGAGATTAGACACACCAATTAGAAGGCTCTAAACCGCTGGCTAAAGCAATTAGAAGCTCTAAACCAAAACGGCTCTAAACCGGAGATTAGAGGATAGGAACTTGTGTGTAGAGGAGGCCCCGCCTCCTTTTATAGGTGGAGGGGCTGGCGCGCCAGGGAAGGGGAGGAGAGTCCCTCCCCAACTCGGCCTAGGCTGGCCGCTTGCTTGGAGGAGAGGGACTCCTCCTCCAAGTTGGTTTCAACCTCCTCTTGCTTGTTTCCCACAGTTTCCTGTTTCCCACAGTTTCCTGTTTCCCACAGTTTCCTGTTTTAGCCGTTTGACTTTCAAACTGGCAGTTTGACTTTTCAGTTTTGGAACAGCAAGAACACTTAGTACATGATGCAATCATTCAATGACACATTCATGTACCTCCCCGAGTGTCGGACAATCCGGAACCTTCTAGAACATTCCCGATGAAAACACCGGAATCATTCCCGAACTCCGAAACGGGACTTTCCTTATATGAATCTTATTCTCTGGACCATTCCGGATCACCTCGTGATATCCCGGATCCCATCCGAGACTCCGAACAACATTCGGTCTCTTTCTCATAATACCATAACTACTCAAACAACGTCGAATCCTTAAGTGTGTCTCCCTACGGTTCGTGAATTATGCGGACATGATCGAGACACTTCTCCGAACAATAACCAATAGAGGAATCTGGCTTCCCCAGGCTTAGACTTTTCCATAGCATTAGCAATAATGGTGTCCAAAGAATTCATACTAATAACATTGTTATTAGCATGCAAATAAATAGGTTTTTTAATTTTCTCTTCAAACACTTCATGTCCTAACTCAAGATAGATACTATAAAGGTCTCTAATTTTTTTGTTGTTTTCCATTAAGCCTAACTAGTGAAAACAAGAAACAAAAATACAAAATTGCAGAATCTAAAGGAAATAACTTCGAGCACTCACGCACCAAGAGTATGTGAGTACCTTTTACCTTACCTCCCTGGCAAAGGCGCGAGAAAATAGCTTGATGTCTACGCACTCCTATTCTTGTAGACAGTTGTTGGGCCTCTAAGTGCAGAGGTTTGTTTGAACAGCAGCAAGTTTCCCTTAACTGGATTACCTAAGGTTTATCGAACTTATGGAGGAAGTGGTCAAAGGTATCCCTCTCAAGCAACCCTGCAATCAAGATACAAGAAGTCTCTTGTGTCCCCAACACACCTAATACACTTGTCAGGTGTATAGGTGCACTAGTTCGACGAAGAGATAGTGAAATGCAAGTGGTAACGGTGCCACAAAAGAGCTTGATGACAAGGAAAAGGCAAACTGAAATAAAGATGGAAGCAAGCAAACATGCAACAGATCTAGATGCAAACGGTGTTTCAATGTTTAGAAACAAGGCCTAGAGATCATACTTCCACTAGTGAACACTCTCTCATATAAATATCCTTTCTTCATGATATTACTCTTAACTACTCTCCGGTTGGACACTCTAATCCATGGTAGGGCCTTCCCCAATCTAGATAACCCCACACTGTCACCTTGAGCGCTAGATGGTTCTAACAAACACCACAATTTCATAAAGATATCCAACTCCAAATATAACTCATAATAAATATAAATGTAGTCTAGCTTAAGTGCCACACACGGCGCGCACGCTGTCACTTTCACACACGTGGGGAAAAAGCATAGATCTATTAAAGCACGATGATTATTTATGTAGACTCTAGCCTAAGTACCACCATGGCATGCACACTGTCACTTTCACACACATGGGGAGAGCCAGAGATCTATTGAAGCACTTGAGTAACAGAGTAGATCTACTTGATTACAAAGCTCATGACCACAACAAGATCATGCATAGAGAGAGAGAGATGAACACATAGCTACAGGTAGAGCCCTTAGCCTTGAGGAACAACTACTCCCTCCTCATCATGGGAATCAACAACGGCGATGGAGATGGTGGTGGAGATCGATGGAGATGGCTCCAGGGGCACTTCCCCGTCCCGGTAGGGTGCTAGAACAGAGAATTTCTGTCCCCCGAATCTCCCCTTCGGTGGTGACGGCACTGCGGAACTTTTCGTGGCTTTTTGGTCGACTCCTTAGGGTTTTCGAGTCGGGGGCTTCTTACAGGCGAAGGAGACAAGGTTGGTGGAGGGCCAGGGGGCCCACACCCCCTGTGGGCGTGGCCTAGGGTGGGCCCGCGCCCACCTAGGGTGTGGCCACCCTGGTGTCCTCCTCCGTCTCGTCTTCGATTTTCCGTATCGTTTAGGGAAAAATATAAACTTTGGCTTTTGTTCCGTCCAATTCCGAGAATATTCATTTTTAGCTTTACAAACCAAAACAGCAGAAAGCATAACAAGCATTGCATCTTGTCAACTGGTTAGTTCCAGAAAGTGTATAAAAATACCTCAAGGTGTAGACAAAACATATAAAAGTGGATATTAAACAAGCATGGAACATCAAAAATTATAGATACGTTTACGACGTATTAAGCATCCCCAAGCTTAACTCCTGCTCATCCTCGAGTAGATAAATGATAAAAATAATAATTTTTGAGGTGACATGCACCATCACAATCATGATCAAACCATTTGCAAGCATTGAAAGCTGGGATCAAAGTACTCTAAACATGAGCATGAAATATGAAGTTTTAACAGTAAGACAAAGTAACTATATTGCAATATGAAAGGATACAAACAAAAATCATGAATAACAATGCATTGAAAGACGTTTGTTTGTTTCACATATAGAAAACATAGCATAGTGGCATTCAGCTTGGTACAAATTTTTTGTCCATGAGATCAAGAAAATATTCATGTCACAAATATTAGAATAACATTAGCAAACTAAGTTTACACACCCAATTTATAATATGATAAGATGCACCATATATCAACACTGTCAAATTTTTAGGACATCGGTCATCTGATATTAGTCGCTCACACCCTTGTCTCCGGGCACAGATTGGCTGACTTTATGGGACTTCAAGTTAGCTGACTTTGAGTCACTGACAGGTGGACCCCATCATATGCAGGGTCCACATGTCAGTGACTCAAAGTCAACCACCACAAAGTCAGCTAATCCTAGCGGCTTGTCTCCCTCTCTTATTCTCCCTTTTGCAACCTATCGCGACACCTCTCACGCTTCCTTCACTTCTCGTGTGGGCCTTTGACGGATGTGCCTAATGTTGGCACTCGCCGTCGTCAATAGCCACACACTAGGAAGTGGTCGACAAAGAGGAGCTTGGGAACGACTTCTCTGTGTCTCCTAAACTTGCTCCCATCGCTACATGACAATATATCCGGTTGCAGCTGGAACGGGTATTATTCACGCCGCCAGGCTCGTGGAGGATGGTGTGTGAGCAGTGGCAGATCCAGAAAATTATGGAAGCCTCGCAAACAATGTTAAGCTGACAAAATTTGGACAAAATCTCAATAAAAAATCAGAAATTGCAAGTGTTGCACCATTGGCAAGCCTGGGCGGGCGCCCGAGCTAGAGGGACGCTGGTCCGCACATGTGTGTGAGGCAGATTAATTCACGCTCACAGACACCGAAGAGGGAGGGGCTCTGTTGAGTTGGATTTGATGCTAGCAAGGTCGGTGCTCCAAAATGAAGGGTGAGGCCAACGACGCCATTGCTTTGCCCGGCTGCTCGCACGATTTTCACAGAGGGTGAATCCACAAGTTGTTCTATAGGGTAGCGACGTGCCCCGTGACATGATGCATCATCTCCCTCACTTGTTTCGTGAATGGCAAACGTTGAAGTAGTTGCATATATCCTTAGATTAACTTCTTTCATTGACGTGCATGTTTGTGATTGCTCCAGCTAAACACGCCCGAAATTCGTCAAATGTTTACGCAGAGAAATCCACAGGATGAAAAAGGAGGGGGGTATTTGTGAGAAAATATCTAGTGAAAACCATGATAAAACCATGCTTAAAAGGTTCAAAAAATACATTATGTTGCAAAGGTAGCAACAATATAAACACGTAAGATTTCAAGTTTAAACTTGAAAATTTTAGCTATGAAAATACCAATTTGACAATGAATAGTAGTACTACCAAACACTGAACAATACTATTCACCGCTGAATTTGTCTTTTACATAACTGTGAAATCAATATGGGTGAAGTTGCAATTTGCATGTTTTTGAAACATCGCCCTCTTAACATGATGTGTTTTTCTCATAGTTTTTTGGAACTCCATGAAGTTTTCATCCTAATGTGGTTTCCATTGGATACCGCCATCATATATAGCCTGGTTGCCAGATGTGCACAACTTCTTGTAAAAATTTTACTATTTCAGGATGTCCTCTTAAAATCCAGTGATGGCAGGCTATATATGATGGCAGTATCCAATGGAAACTACATTATGAGGACATCCTGAGAGGGAATAAAAATGCTAACATGGATAACGGACGCGGGTAAAAATCCGGTGCTATGTTGTGATTCGTCCATCATATTTGTCTACTTTAATCTTTACTAGCTGAATGCCCGTGCGTTGCTACGGGTCATAAAATTAAGATGTCATCATCATGCCGACCTGCTTCAAGTTACCTCGTTCTACAATGGTACTATGCTACAGTTCCCATGTTTTTGGTTAAAAAATTGTCGATCCTTGTATTACCATTCAAATATAGTTCGAGATTATTCAAAAAAAATGTTTAAAAAACATCAAATTACTTTGAATTTGAACACATTATGTGAAAAGACATAAATATAAATATTGGTCGGTAATTTGCCTACTTGTGGGGACCATAAGAACCGGTTGCCTAAAATTTCAGACGAAAACAAAAACCTAGATAGGGTGAAGAATCTAATTTTGGTGATTTGTTGGTAGACCGAGAGGAAAGGCGTGGGGGCTTAGACGTGTTTTACTTCTATGTGAGAGGCCAGATGGAGACACTATATGTATGGATCATGCCCGACAAGAAGGTTATGATGCCGAGACTCTCTTCTTTGGGATAAGATCTTGTCATTTGCTTGATCTATGATAGGGATGATATATTGTTGTGGTTGACTATAAAATATTCAGCAACAAACTTTAGTGCTCTTCCACTCAGCCACCACAATCTAACATGTCGGCTTCTTGGCTACTGCTACACCGGTCATTCTAATCCCCAACCCCGGGTCGCCTCCTCCCATCTCTGTCAGCCGCCGCCACTCTCTCCCCCACCAACCGCTGCCTCCATTATCGCCGATGGTGGTGGCCATGCCTTGGCCGTCGAAGACGACGGGCGGGTCTCTCGCACGCATTGCTGAATTCCCTTCGGGCAAGGGACCAATGGGGGCGGCGCTGGTGGTACGTGCGGCGGCCGGTGGCGCTTATCGGAGTGGCACAGGTCGGCATGTGTTTGGGAGGCAGCGGGGGAGCAGCTGCGGGCAAAGCTGGTGTAGATCTGAGACGGCCGCGGTGCTGCTTCTCCCGCTCCCGTGGCCAACATGTTTCTTCTATATTACACTCATTATAGAACAATAGTAGTACATGTCTGTCGTGGTGCAAGGCCTTTCGGCTCTTCGTCATTGACGCTGCTAGCACTCTGGACGTCTGGTGGACGAAGATATTGCTTCAAGGAAGATGTCGTTAGGCTTAGGCAGTATGACATGAGCACTTACCGACATGAACGAGGACGAGTATAGCTTCCGGGGGACGTACAAATGGTAGCAGCACCTCACGTCCAGCCCAATACGATCTGTACTTGTCCAACTGCAAAGAAAAACAAAACTCTTTATAAATCCTCAAGAATACGTACATGGGCATGCAGGGGAAAGAGCTCCACATAAATGATGACTGTTCAGATTAGAATCGCAATTAGAATCAATCACCCTTATTTATATCTCAAATCTCATAATGGTTGCATAAACCTGAAACCACAATAGTTCATACAACTGTAAACAGTACTTCACCCAAGCGAACTACAAACCCCAAACTGGATTAATGTAGTTTTGTGCTTCTGCTGCGGCCTGTGCCGTTGTTGAGCTGAGCGCGATGAGGAGCAGGAAAACGTCGATTAGCCTAGTATATACACGGTCGTTTTGGCCCCTGAGGGAGTCGGTGAAGGATCCGAGGATGCGATAGACGTGGACAAGATTGTCGCACAAGCAGGCAACGACGCGCCCGGGGACGCGAGCTGACAGAGGCAATGGGCACCGCGCCGTACTCCATCTATTTTCCTTGCGCTGCATTTCCCAATTGTCGGCTCCGGCGTGCCGGCAGCGATCGGCTACGGCGTCCACGAGCGGCCGGAGCTCGATCACGGCATCCATGGGTGGAGCTCGACCTCACCCACGTCGTCTGAGTTTAGTGATTCTGCAGCGTGGAAGAAAGGATCCGAAGCACGCCAATGATGCCCAAGAACCGCACCACGAATCGAGAGCGGAGATGAGGCGTCGGATTCAGCAGCAAGTCGATTTGGTCTGTCGGTTTGCGAGGAGGAAGAGGTTGCGCACAGGAGGTCGAGCTCCTTCTCCATGTTAGAGACGTATATGGATATCAATCAGGATACAAACCTTTGCCCGTTCAGATTCTAAAGCACGGGCAGACGAACGAACCTAGGAAGAGCGATTAAACGGGCAAGGGTGGGACGACGGACGAAAATTTGGGGTGACGAAAACCACCTCAAAGAAAATTATATAGTAGAGATAGAGATAGAGATACGATATACATATTTGAAATCTAATCTAATTAAATAATAATAAAATCGCAATGAATTCTTGCATAATACTATTATGAAACGAGATTAGCTGTGATAATTCCAATATGTGCAGAATGTATATAAAATATTCTGAAATAACTAAATTATAGATTTCATTACGGTTTTAAAAAAATCAATGATGTGAAAATCAGTCAAATAGGATGAGGCACCTTGCACATTGAGGCACTCGGACGGTTGATTTTTGCCTGGCAAGAGCCGGCTCCTTTAGATAGTTCGATCGAGTCCAATTTCTCTCCGGGTCCTAGCTATAGTTCGAGTCCGATAGGAATAGAAATCGCAGACCCACAGTCACCAACCACCATCGATCTCCAACTCGGCCATACGCAAACTGGGTAAAGAAATTGCAGACCCACAACCACCTTCGGTCTCCAACTTGTCTACTTTTTCCAAAGAAAAAAGTCCCAGCTCGATTTCTCTCCAATGGCGGCAGCATCACGGCCCGACCCACTGTTCACGAAACGAATACACGCGCAGACGACGCATTACACCGTGGCGTCCACGCCGCGCCTCGGCGACCAGCCGTGGATGGTCGTGAGCGTCCGGTGGTCGGTGCGCACGTTCACCGAGCATGTCTTCATCGGAGGAAGGGCGGTGAGATGGATCCAAGAGAACGATGAGGAGGGGGAGGTCGCGGCGTACGCCGTTGCGGGCCCCGCCGTCATACGGAACGAGAGCGACTGCCGCTTCTTCTTCAACGCCCGAATGCTAGGGAGGCGGCGGCTGCCGCGGCTCGCGCGGCACGTCGACGACGACGGGGAAATAAGCCGGTGGGACAAGGTCGTGCCCGCCGGTCTCGTGGCGAGGATCGTGTACGACGTGACGCTAGCGGATCGCAGCGGTGCCCAAAGGCACCTCATCGACGCGTCGGTGCTCGTTGACGTGACGAGCGTGTACAGCGAGGCCGAGGCGCTGCTTCAATCCTGCGACGGTGCCGCCGTAGCACCGTCGGCCGCTCTTCCCGGCGACGCGACAGAGCACTGCTCGATCTGCATGGAGGAGCTGGCTGACGGCGGCCACGGTGTCACGGGCTTGCCCGGCTGCTCCCACGCCTTCCACAGAGGGTGCATCCTCAAGTGGTTCAACAGGGCACCGACATGCCCGTATTGCCGGCACGACATGACGCAGTATATATCTCTCGGTCCTAAAACTCGTGCGTGAGAAATAAGGGTTATTGGGGAGATGAGGTGGGGACGTGGTGCAGACCTGCTAGATGCACGGGTAGAAAACCGTTCTTTAGCAGCCAACAAGGTGGGCCTAGCATACAAATAAGTGTATTTCCACCTTGTTCTAAGAGCGTCTTCTCTAGTAGACACTGTACATTCCTCAACAAATAATAGTAGACACTGTACATCCTGACCGTTAAAGACGCGTACAAGGTACACCGAGAAGTTTATTTTTACTTCTGAGAAAGAATCAAGGTTTTGGTTACCGACTAGGTTATCGCGGTTATCGGCCGCTAACCCATTTTACCGACACCCTCGGGTAAATTGGTTTTTCGGAGAAAAATATTCGGATATGTTTGAATTTGGTCTATACTCATACAATCTTTGAAAAAAATGATGGTTACCGGCCGGTAACCAGGCGGTAACCGGCTGGTTACAGGACATTTTAAATTTTCTCGGTTTTAAATTCAAATTTTATTTAAAAAATTTGTCCGGTATTTTTCGATAATCATCCGGTAATCCAAAATACCAACCACCCCCGGTAGCCAAAACCTTGGAAAGAATAGACACCAAGAATTAAACTATTTTTTAAGGAAAAACTTTCCTGACAAATTCTTTGCAAGACCAGTGAATCGCAGTTCACGGTTCAACATCGACACACAATATTTACATGCAAAATCTTAACTAGATTTAGTCACGGCCGCGAATCCTAACACTACAAAATCTTAACTTGCTGCATCTCATGAACAGACAAACATAGTCGATCAAGCATACTACCTGAAGCAACGAAGCAACGTTGCGCACATCATCTGTTGCGGCACTTTGGCCGGGGGCTCTGCCGTCTTTAACATTGTCGTCGTCGTCGTTCGGACGCTTCTTAGCACCCTAGTTCTGCTTGTCATTTACCTTTCCACTCCCTTTGTTGCCTTTGCCTCCACTGATTTTGCGTCGACCTTCGTGGCCAGCCATGGTCACACCAATGCGCCGCCAGATGACTCGGATTGACGGGAAAACCTAGAGGAGCTAAGATATGTGCTACGCGGCTACAATGGAGTATAAGTAACGTGGTGCGGGCCAGGCTGGACCGAAAATTTTAAAAAGCCCAAAAATTCAACCGACATGGGCCTTTTCTCGCTCCTCGTCGAGAATCGTTAATTTCATAAATTTTGGTCGAAATTTTGTCGAAATCTTTTTCACGATAAAATGTTGTGGCTCATTTGGTTCATCTGGGCCTTACGCGATGTACCACCGAACAAAAAAGTGCCTAAGCAGAGAGAACGAGCAGCCAAGGGCAGTGCGCGCCTGCCGCCGATTCCCGAGTCCGATTAGAACCCTGCTTCGAAATGCCTTCATACGCCAAACTCCCAACTCTAACATCCAACTCGATCGCTGCAAAGCCTACCACAATTAACTCCCAACTCTAACCCTGCTTCAGACGAGCCGCCGTGCCTCGTCGTCCGCATCCGGCGCTGCGGAGTCGAAATTAATGCTAGCTACTAGGTCGTTGCTCCAAAATTAGGGTTTTGGATTTTGGTTTTGATTTTTTACCGGGCCCTAGCGAATTGACCGAAATTCGGCTATTTTCGCGAATTCGGTCAAATCTTGGCCAAAATGCAAGTACCAAAATTTAACCTTTGGAATGAAATTTGGCTAAAATTGACCAAAATTTGGATTTTCAAACAAAATTTGACCAAATATAAAATAATTTAGATAATATAACCAAAAAATCATCAAAATTTGGGAAGTTTTTTTTTCAGTAAATTCTCGTATTGGTCTCGGCCGAAATGGCCAAATATTGGTGGAATTTTGGAAATCTCGGCCAAAATTTAAAACCCGTGCTACATAGGTTTGTTAGACATATTACAATCTCGTGTTTTGGACATAATTACCACGTGCTACAGAGAACCAACCAGGGAAACTCCGCGTCTGCCGATTCCGAGTCCGATTAGAACCCTGCTTCCAAATGCCTTCATGTGCCGAACTCTCTGCTAACATCAAAGTATCCAACTGGATCGCTGCAAGCCTACCACAATTAATGGCCGTGGGACGGCAGCGCGAGCCACCTACGACGGTCCGAGCACGCGCCACGGTGACGGGGTTCAAGATGCACGCCACCACGGCGGCGCCGCGCCGCGAAGGAGACGAGCCGCCGTGCCTCATCGTCCGCATCCGGCGCCAGGGGCGAAGGACGAAATAAAATTGAGGTCGGGCGAACTCTAAAATACTTATTAAAAAATGGTGCAAAAATTTCCAAATCGTGTCGACAAAATTTCAAAAGCATAATCATGTAGTATAATGATAATAGCAACATATTTAAATCGAAGTAGATCATACAAACATATCAATAATAATGCTTAGTGCTCCGTGCACACCTCCACCGAGAATCACCTCGTGGGCGCAATCACCCGGCGATTCGACACAGAACGCCATGAGGAGGGAGCCGCCGCGCGCCACCGGTTCACCGTCCAAGACCCCGCCGTCCTCCGCAGCGAGGCCGCTTGCCACACCGCCGTCCGCCGGATGCTGACGGAGCTGCCGCAGCTCGCCAGGTCATACGGCCACCGCGCCGCTGACGTCCAGTTCTGGGACCAGTTCGTGCCCCCCACGCTCGTGGCGTCCATCCTCGCGGGCGCGGCGCGCCTTGACCGCGTAGCGGCCGGTTTTGGTGATCTAGGAGCCAGCGGCGCCGCTCATCGGAGCTACACCTGCGACTTGTCGATGCGCGTGCACATGACGAGCGTGTACAGCGAGGCCAAGCAGCTGCTGCTGTCGTGCGAGGATGCAGGTGGCAGAGCACGGGCTGGTGCTGATATTCCTGGGGGCGGCGGCGCGGGGCAGTGTCCGATCTGCATGGAGGAGCTGACCGAGGCCAGCGGCGTCATTGATTTGCCCGTATGCTCGCACGCTTTTCACCGAGGATGCCTCCTCAAATGGTTCCAAAAGGCGGCGACGTGCCCGTCCTGCCGGCGTGACATGATGCACCATCTCCCTCAAATGTTCCGTGTATGGCACATGTTGAAGTAGTTGCATATAGTATCTTGCGACATAATAAATTTCTAGATAGCCAGTCCAACAGGTGTAATAATACCCCGGATCTGCTTAATTCTTGGTTGTACAAGAATTATTTGCAAAGTGTGCACTAGTAGAAAACCCGCTTTGATGAAAAAGAGCCGGAGGGGTAGGTGAGAAAATAAAAAAAACACCACCACAATTTGCAGCTAGGCTATCAAAAAACCACACGACTATTCGTTAGGGTTTTAAAAACCAACACTTCAGAACTAACATCTAACAAGGTTTGATCCTTGGTAGACAGCCAAACTGACACGTGGGCCCTGCTGTTGGGCTGACGTGGCATGAGGAAAACATTCAAGGGGGTGCAGGGAGGGACCTACTTGTCAGATCAAATCCTTTGTTTCCTCCCTTTTCTCTCAGAAAAAATAAAGGAGGGGTGGAGCATGACAGCACACCACCGACGGCCGGTAGGAGAATGACATACCATCCACTCGCTGCCATATCTCCCTACCCCGGCGAACTCCTCCTTCTGTGTCATCGGCTGTGGCATCCCGCAAAAAACCACTACTAGAAAATCGCGTTGAATTTGTGCATTGCATCGTCATCATCATGCATTGTTTGCTTAAAACTATTTTTCGCAAGCCGATTTGTTTTCTAAACGCCCCATCTTTATTTCAAACACCGACACCGGGTCTCCGGAATTATTTTGTTGTCGGCTATCGGGTTGCGAAAGCCGTGTTTTAAAATAAATAAAATTTGAATTATTTTTAGCGGGGGCAGTCAATCGGGCCGTTTCGACCCGAACGACCACCCCCAGTTTTTTAAAACGGTCCACCTAACCCACCCTATTAATCCTTCAGCTACCTAAAACTCTACCCACACACCCCAGCCACATCACCCGGACCAATCCCGAAACGCCACCTCATCTCTCTCCCTCCCTCCTCCACTCACACTCTGCCACTTGTCCCACTCCTCTCTCTCTCACCTCACTCCTCACACCAAACAGCACACACGCCACACACTCCCACCAACCACACCACGCCAGCCCCACCCTGACCACCCACTCGACCGACCCCATCCCACAGCCCCCAACCGCTGCCTCCTGGGTCCCACCCCGCGGGACCCACGCCCCTGGCCCACCTGCCCTGCCCGCGTCGTCTTCCCCGCGTGCCCCATCTCTCCTCGCTTCCTCACATGACCCCGCCTCTCCGCCGCTCCCCTCTTCCTCCGCCTCCCCCGCTCTCCTCCTCCGGCCAAGCCGCTTCCCACCGCCCGGCCACGCCTCGGCGACGCCTGCAGTCCTCCCGCACCTCGCCAACACCGCGCCCCTCCGATTCCTCCACCCCGACGCCACCGCTCTCCACCCGCTCTCCCGGCGCCAAGGCAGCCGTGGCAGTGCTGTTCGCCCGCTCACTCCCCGCAGCGTCCTCGGCCCGTCGCCGGGCGAAGCTTCTCCCTCTGCCGGCCAGCCGACCTCGCCGCGCGCCCTCCTGTCGCCGTGGCGCTCCGCCGCCATCCCGCCGCCAAGCACGCCCGCTCGCCGTCTCTCTGGCGCTCCTCTGCGGGCCTAGCCGCCCTTCCCGAGCCCGCCGCTTGCCGAGCTTCGCCTTCGCCCTGCTGCGCCATCGCGCCCCGACATCGTCGCCGCTGGCGCCTTCGAGACGCCACCGGTGATCCACCTCGCCGCGATCGCTGCCGCCCGCCTCGCCTCGACCTCGCGGTGTCGGTATCTGCACCGTGTTGTAAGGCCTCGCCAAGATCTTCCAAGTTCGGATCAATGCCAAGGTCCGCCAAGACCCGTTATCGGACTCCGGGGCCCGCCAAGTTCTTCCACGTGGACCAATGAACCGCAGACCGACCCCGTGACGAGTGCATCGACCCCCACCAAGATCTGCCGACGCCGAGAACTCACGATAACGCCAAGGCCGTTCCCGGAGGCGAAGTCCGAACATGAAGACCACCAAGCTCTCCTTTCCGGACTCGACGCCCGAGACCATCACGAGGAGGCGAAGCGCCAAGGCCTTCGACACGGAACCCTGAACCCCGACAAGAGCCACGGCACGAATACAACAAGTACCCCTCTCGGACCCGAGGGCCGAAGATGCCCGGAACGCCAAGATCGCCTCAAGGATCCGAAGGACCCCCGGTATCGAGCCCGAGTTCGCCAACGACACTGAAGACGGAGCGCTAAGACCGTGGCCGGATCCGGAATCCGAACCCGATACCGCCAAGGCCACCGACGCGGAGACGCTGAGTACTTCATCCCGGACACCGAGACCCCGGTGCGACAAGTACTCCGCCCGGACACCAAGTTCTGCACACCGGACGCCAGGTCCGACCCGACCCGCGAACCCTACAAGATCGTCGCGACGACAAGAACGGCATCGGCCCGGAAGAATCCGATGCGCCCCGACACCGACCCCAAGTCCTGCTTCCCGGACGCGACACGAGCTACCCCCGATATCCGAGAACGATCCCGGAGTCCCAGAACGTTTCCGTCGAACCCTGAACCCCGAGACCGACCCCGGACCCCGAACCCCCGGATCACCAAGTCCGTCGAGACCCCTCAATGTGTGACCTTTTCCTCGATACCCTATTTCTATAAATGATATCAACTTGTTGCATATTTAATTGTCATCTCGCATGCATATCATGTGGTTTGGGGGCCTTATGCCGATTCACCTAATAATTAAACATGGGGCCCATATGCGGGCCAATCTAGTCTCATATTGGCCTCATTTAAATTGGTGTAGCGAACCCGGTACTATCTCTTGCCCTGTTAAAACAACACTTAAATTGCGGGGCTTCTAAACAACATGAACCACCTAATTAATTGTCGGGACCCCGGTTCCGCTGAATATTGCCTAATTGCATCGCATCTTTTCCATGCCATACATCATACATGCATCATGCCCGATCTTCTGCCGTAATCTTAAATATTGCATCCGGTGTTTATTCTAGTGTTTTGCTTCTTCGCGGATAAGGCCGTTGAGTTGATGCGAGTGTCGACCCGATCTTCGGTTGAACCTTCGACAATGTTTTCAGGCGAGCATCTCCCCCTTTCTACCTATCTTACTTTTATAGTATTTACTCCCTCCTGTTGATCTATTGCTATCTGTGTTGCGATGCTTTAGTTTCCGTACCTGTGATATACCGTGCAGCCCTATATTGCCTTGGACACATCCTATTACCTGTTGTTTGGTAGATAGTTGGACTTTATGGCGTAGTCGCTTGTTCAAGTGCTGTTGCGTGTCGTCAAGTGCCACAGTTGTTGATGTATTGCCGCATGTTGATGTTGGAGATGATCATAGTTTTATTTATCGTTCACTTTAATTCCTGTTTAACAACTAAAATTGAAATAAGCAGAGGCATCGGTGGGTGATAGAAAATATTTGGTTTCCGAACGCCCACTTGTGTCCCGTAGGACCCCGAGTACTTGATACATGTTCCTTGATTTATCGCGCTATCCACATCCGGGAGGTATATGGGGCCCCCCTGAGCCAGAGCTTGATTCAGTCTTATTTCTTGGGGCCACAAACTAGTTTGAGGTTTTATTTACGATCATGTACTTATGCCATGCTACTTATGTATTTAAATTGTGCGACAGATAGCACACTGTACTGTTTAGGTAAGCGGAGTGATTACGCGGTATCGACACCTCGAGTTTCGGTTCCCGCTTCATGACCATTGACGCAAACCTTGAGTCCGTCTCAAGCTTGCTTACTGCTATGGTGTACTCCAAGGGTGGCCTGAAATATTTCTGAATCCTGTGATTGTTCAGTCGTGAAAGCCTCGTTGGGTTTTGATTTGGTTTTTCCGAGGTTGATCGAGCGTGTGTTGCTATTGGTGCACCCCGGCCGGGTAAAACTTTCTGAAAGCCGTGTCCGCGGATATGGACGTCTTGGAGCACAGTATCTCGATCATAGACAAGCATAACTAAAGTTTATTGCTATAAATTTGACTTATAATGACTAATAATCAACTTCACTATAATGGAATGGCTAAATAATACTGCCCACAATTGCTTGCTTGTGTTGTCGCTTGCGACCATTGTACCTGACTAGTAAGTATTGCAACTACAACGGAATGGCTGAATAAAAGTACCAACAACTGCTGGGTTTTGGGTTATCTCATGCTATCTGAATCTGATTAGTAAGTGTCGCAACTATAACGGAATGATTAACTGAAAATGACCACTGCTTATTTTTATCAGGATGAATATCTATACCTGACTAGTAATTGCTGCAACGATAACTGAATAAGTAAAACTGCCAACTGTGTGAGTTCCTCGGTTGACTTCCTCGTTTGGTCTCGAGGGGTAAACACCAGGATGGGTATGTTTGGTGTTAGCTTCAGGTTGGATCCGGATAGGTCATTCTTACCCCTCTCTGATAACCGCCAGTTGTACCGAGTCTCTATAGGTTGTTCAGTGCATGCTGCCGCTGCCGCTCAGTCCACCATACCTATGTAGGCGAGGACCGCCGAATTCTAGTCTCGCCGTGTCTTGGCCTCGATCGACGCTCCTCTTTTCCTTTGCCCTTGTCGGCACCCTTTTGTTTAAGCAGGTTTTGGGATCGACGTTAGCGTGGTTACCCTTCCGGCTTGGCACAGGCGGGGTTATGGACGCCATTGGTTACTCTTCGTGGCTCTTAGCCCCATTTGCATCTTGTCCGTAGTCGGACGCCTATCGCTTTCAAGGTGATTTGGATCTTTGTATATTATATCTGTATTCTTGACTCATTGAGTCGCCTCAGATATATATCTGCTGTGGGTCCCATCGAGGACTGTTGTGTAATGTTATTACTGCTTTTCCACCCGCATTTAAAATGCTGGTGGGCACCTTTGAATCGTTTCTATGCGGGTTTGGCGGGAATCGCTGAAACTTGCATAGGTCCGATTCTGAGGGTGTTACAGAGTGGTATCAGAGCTCAGCAGTTGCGATACCCCACAAGTCCAGCCTGTAGGTAACCTAGCTAACGGCCGAAGTAGAGTGTCAAAACTATTTTTGCAAAGACCGGTTGGATAGATCTGGCTAGGTCTGATTTTACTCCTTACCCCTCTGCTATTCTCCTCTTACCTCGACGTGTTTTGAACCTGCTCTCTTCTCTCTCTTTGAGTCCGTGGATTTCGTGGTTGGGTTACATTGCACCTTGTGGTTTCGCCTCCTTTGATAACGGTGTTCTACCATCCGGACTTCATGCTATCTGAGTGATCCTTCGGCTGTGGTGCCATTCTTTGTTCCTTGTTTGTGCCTTCCGGTGTTTCCGACGCGACGACATCATCCACGCCAGATCCGATGCAGAGTCCGCATCCCTCCTGTGTTCCGAATCTCGCTTGTCGAGATCTTCAGTCTGTTTCCGAGAATGGTTGCACTCTTTTCTACTGATTGTGCAGAGTAATAGTTTGGGTGCGTGATGGATTGGCCCCCATGCCGACTACCCCTTCTATTCGCTTTTGTACATTGAAGTGGATGAGAGTGCATCGGTTCCCTTTTTCCATCGAAGCTAGAGGTGGCTTTATTTGTTGATACCTCTACCTTCGACCTTTTCGTTTCCAGAGTGTTCTCTCGACGATCTCGGACAGCGACCTCTTGTTAGTGGTGTCGCAAGGATCTACACGATGCGAGAAGACGCGGACCGCCGACCTTCCTTCCGGTACCATGAGGCGGATCTCGAGGGCGAGATCCATTGTTAGTGGTGTCGAATTCAGTATCAAATACTTAAGAACCACATTGTTTAATAAGCAAAGAATATATCCATAACATGTATATCTGTAGGGGTTCGTAGCATGGAAAACAAAATTTTCTATCGCATACAAACAAACAAGCCAAGATCTATCTACTAGATTGTAGCAACGAGTCGATGGAATAACTTACCCTCGAAGATTCCAAAGCGGTTAACGAGAGCAGATTCTCGTGGGTGATGTAGTCGTACTCTTTCCGATCTCAAGATCGTGTAGACGATCCTTCCGCAAGGTTCGTTAGCGCTTCCTTGATCGTCACATCGCTCGGTGACGAAGACCTTCCTCTCCTTGTTCCAAAGAAAATGGAGGTTGTAGCACTCTCGCGATTCCGCAAAGACAACGGCGTGGTACCGAAGTAGAGGGAGATCCCGCAGGCTTCCTAAGCCGGAGCGAGTATGGTGGAGTATGAGAGAGAGCTATTAGTGGTCTAGAGATTAGACACACCAATTAGAAGGCTCTAAACCGCTGGCTAAAGCAATTAGAAGCTCTAAACCAAAACGGCTCTAAACCGAGATTAGAGGATAGGAACTTATGTGTAGAGGAGGAGGCCCCGCCTCCTTTTATAGGTGGAGGCTGCACGCTGCAGAAGGGAGGAGAGTCCTCCCAACTCGCCTAGGCTGGCCGTCGGCTTGGAGGAGAGGGACTCCTCCTCCAAGTTGGTTTCAACCTCCTCTTGCTTGTTTCCCAGTTCCTGCTTCCCACGCTTCTGTTTTCCACGCTTTCTGTTTTAGCCGTTTGACTTTCAAACCGCGCTTGACTTTTCAGTTTTGGAACAGCAAGAACACTTAGTACATGATGCAATCATTCAATGACACATTCATGTACCCTCCCCGAGTGCCGGACAATCCGAACCTTCTAGAACATTCCGATGAAAACACGGAATCATTCCCGAACTCAAACGGGACTTTCCTTATATGAATCTTATTCTCCGGACCATTCGGATCACCTCGTGATATCCGGATCCCATCCGAGACTCAACAACATTCGGTCTCTTTCTCATAATACCATAACTACTCAAACAACGTCGAATCCTTATGTGTCTCCTACGGTTCGTGAATTATGCGGACATGATCGAGACACTTCTCCGAACAATAACCAATAGAGGAATCTGGAAATTCATATGGCTCCCACATATTTCTACGATTACTTTGCGATCGAATGAACCACTTACATACGATACCAATTTCCCTTTGTCTCACGATAGTTTACTTATCCGAGGTTATGATTGTCGGTATCTCTGCATACCTAGTTCAACCTCGTTACCGATAAGTACTCTTTTCTCGTTCCCGTGATATGTGATCCTTTGTGAGCCAGTCACATGCTTGCAAGCTAATTGGATGACATTCCACCGAGAGGGCCCAGAGTATATCTATCCGTCATATGGATGGACAAATCCCACTCTTGATCCATGTGTTTCAACCAATACTTTCCGAACACTCAATGCCACCTTTATAGCCACCCAGTTACGGTGTGGTATTTGATGTCATCAAAGCATCCATCCGGTAAAGGTGATATGCATGATCTCATGGTCGAAGGAATTAGGTTACTATGTATCAGAAAGCATATAGCAATTGAACTATTTAAATGACTTGATCTTTATGCTACGCTTATCTATAGGAGTATGTACATCACATCATTCTCCTAATGATATGATCCTGTTGTTAATAACATCTCTATGTTCATGATCAGGAAACCATGATCATATATCAACCAACAAGCTAGTTTAATAAGAGGCTTTACTAGGGACTCTTATTTTAGTTTACAAATCACACAAGTATTAATGTTTCCGGTTAATACAATTATAGCATGGTATGTAAACATTTATCATAAGTGTGAAGATATGATAATAACCACTTTATTATTGCCTCTTGGGCATATCTCCAACAATATCCTCTATATACCCAAGCTGAACAATTCTAGTCTTTTCTTTTCTGCCATATATTTCTGAGATTTTCTTTCAGTATTTCCTTTTCTGTTTGAAAGAATCTATCAACATCAATAGTGGAGCCATACACATGACACATAGTCCAAAGCGTGTATAGTTAAATACCAATGTCTTTGGACTTGCACTTTGAAGTAGATCACCATCATCAAATGTTTTGTGTTCTTTCAAATTCCTTTCTTTAGTAATATCTTGATGTAGTAAACATTTTACCTACATCAAATATTCACCCTTCTCATGGAATTATTCATGATCAAGCTACTTTAGCTTATAACGGTGAATCGCGAGTATAATGTTGCTCTCCAAAACCTTTTGGAGAATTAAGACAACCAGCGTCTCCAACCTTTGCAAATTCTCATCAAATATGAGAACATGACTTTTGCTATATTATACTCTATCATGTTACAACCAAAACTTCGTTTCAGATATCACAATATCTTCCACACATCATGGTTTCTGAAACAACTCTTTCAACTCCTAGATTACCTTGATATTGAAACTATCTTTCGAATATCAAGAATCATGGAGACAAACATGATACTTATATACTAACACTGGAATTGTTACTCTTGATTTAATACCAATTATTAAACTTCATGGAGTAACCGAAACTTTCTAAAACTTTGCAATAGGACTTTTAAACTTTAGATTAACACTTCAAAACAATACGACCAGTTCGTAAAGTAACTAACCAGAATTCTATAGTTCTATCATCTTAATTATAACTAAGCGCAAGGTGGTAAACGGATGCCAATGACTACAACAACTATGCAAATTCACTTTGATTTAACTTATGATAAATAGTGTTCAACTTTTAATAAAATTGCTGTTGAACTCCCACTCAAAACAATATCCCTCAAATTGTTTTAGTGATCACACGAACCAAATCCACCACATCAAAACCGATCATCACGAGAGTTGATGTAGCTTCAATGGCGAACAATCAACCTGTTCATCATATCTACTATATGACTCATGCTTTACCTTTCGGTGATCCGTGTTCCAAGACCATGTCTGTACATTCTAGGCTCGTCAAGATCAAACCTTAGCTTCCGCATGACTAAATCTGGCTTGCTCACGTTGTATACACTCGCAGAATCTAACACACCCGATCATCACGTGGTGCTTCGAAACAACGAGCTTTAGCAACGGTGCTTACTAAGGATGAACACTTTAAAACTTGAAATTGTGTGCTTGAGGGATCATCTTATAATGCTACCGACATCACATGCATAAAAGGATTAACATCACATGCAATTCATAATATGTGATATGATATGGCCTTTCTTCTTTGTGCTTTCGATCTCCATCTTCAAGCACGAACATGATCTCCATCATTACCAGCATGGCGTCAAGGTCAATGGTGTCGTTTCATGGTTGTCGTCCACCAGCTTGAACTATTACAACTACTTTGAATAGACACGCGGATCTTAACAGAATTTAAAGACAACCATATGGCTCCTGCCGGTTGCCAACTTACAATAAGGAACATTGCATACATCAAATATAATCACAATCATGACCATATCACATCACAGCACACCCCTGCAAAAGAAAGTTAGACGCCTCTAATTTTCTTTGCATGTTTTACGTGGTTTGGGGCTTTCAATAAGTGTCGTTCTAACTTACGAACAAGAACCACAACATTGATACTAGTATTGTCAATCACCCGTTGTAAATTGAATCTTAACTATGTTGGGAGAAACAGGCACCCGCAAAGCCACTTATGCAATACAAGTTGCATGTCAAGCGTGGAGCAAGTCTCATGAACGATGTCATGTTAGGTTAGCCCGGGCCGCTTCATCCCACCATCCCGCAAGATGCAAAGTACACAAGAAGCAATCGACAACAAAAACATCAACGCCCACAATGACCATTGTGTTCTACTCGTGCAACAGATCTACATATAGACACGACTCTGATACCACTGTAGGATTTCGTAGCATGGAAAACAAAAAATTTCTACCGCATACAAACAAACAAGCCAAGATCTATCTACTAGATTGTAGCAACGAGTCGATGGAATAACTCACCCTCGAAGATTCCAAAGTGTTTAACGAGAGCGGATTCTCGTGGGTGATGTAGTCGTACTCTTGTTGGAATTATGCCCTAGAGGCAATAATAAAGATGTTATTATTATAATTCTTGTTCATGATAAAGTTTATATTCCATGCTAGAATTGTATTAAGCGGAAACTTTAATACTTGTGTGGTTTGTGAACAACACCGTGTCCCTAGTACGCCTCTATGGACTAGCCCATTGATCAATGATGGTTAAGATTTCCTAACCATAGACATGAGTTGTCAATTGATAATGAGATCATATCATTGGAGAATGATATGATGGACAGACCCAAACTAAGCAAAGCAATTAGATCGTTTCATCGTGTTCATCTTTGCGAAGCTTTTCCTATGTCAAATATTGTATTCCTTAGACCATGAGATAATGCAACTCCCTGATACCGTAAGAAAGCTTTGAGGTCATCAAACGTCATCCTATGAGAGGGTGATCATAAAGGTGTCTCTCAGGTGATCGGAAAGTATCTGTTGGGTTGTATGTATCGAGATGGAATTTGTCCCTCCCAAGTCGGAGAGATATACTTCGGGCCCACTCGGTAATCGATATCAACACCGCTTGCAAGCATGTGGTTAAGGAGTTACTCACAAAGTGATATCGGATTACAGAACGAGTAAAGTACTTGCTGTGAACGAGATTGAACTAGGTATGTCGATACCGACGATCGAATCTCAGGCAAGTAAAATATCGCGAGACGAAGGGAATATATATATAGGATTGATTGAATCCTGGCATCGTGGTTCATCCGACATGATCATCGATGAATGTGTGGGAGTCAATATGGGTGCCTGCACCCGCTGATTATTGATAGAAGATCATGTCTGCATATTCTCGAACCCGCAGGGTCACACACTTAACGTGTCTCGACGCTAGGATAGATTGGATAATTGTTTTATGATTTTTTTTCGGAGTCTCGGATGGGATCTGGGATATCACGAGAGGTTCCGGAATGGTCCGGAGAAAAAGATTCATATAAGGCAGTGCAGTTTTTGGAGTTCGGAATTGTTCCGGGTTAATCGGTATTGTACCGGAAGCTTCTAGAACCTTCCGGAAGGGGACCAACGTGGCCCCACCTTCCGGGAGGGGGCATGGGCCTATGAGGGAGTGTCCTGGCCGCTTTGGGCCAGGGACACAAGGCCCCATAGGGCCCAGCCGATCCTAGAGAGTTTAAATCGTTTAAACTAGAGATAGGGTTTCTAGAAGAGGGGAGAGTCCATGCCCCCCACTCCTTATCCTTTGGGCTTGGGGGAGGGGCTAGGGCTGCCCTCTATATAAAGAGGGGGCGCACCAACCCCTACACGCCTCCTCCAAACCCTAGCCTTGCTAGCTTTCCTCTCCTCCCGATCGCTTGTAGGCGAAGCCCTGCTGCAGAAATTCTCCACCATATACACCACGCCGTCGTGTTGTAGATCCAATCTATCTCTCCATCCTACTTGCTGGTCCGAGGAAGGAGGAGACATCGAGGTGCTGCACGTGTGCATCTCACGGGGGCACCGCCACTTGTGGTGCTAGATCGGATCAGATCGCGAGGAGGAGAAGCGAGTACGACTACATCACCCACGTTCGGACGAACGTTCCGCTGTGCGAATCTTCAAGGGTATGAAGATCTAATCCAATCTCTCTCATTGATTGCATATCCTAGATTAGATCTTGGCTTTCCCTCTGTTCGCATCCGTAGAAAATTTTGATTTACTATGCCGCGAAACCCTTCAAAGGGTATCAGAGCTAGATCTATGCGTAGATGTGTTTCACGAGTAGAACGCAACATGGTTGTTGCGGGCGTTGATGTTTTCTGTTGCAAGCCTCTTGTTTGTGTTCTTCTTATGACGCGGGATAGTGAGATTGAAGAGGTCCAGGCCAACCTTACGCGACGCGTCATGAGACCGGCTCCGCACTTGACGTGTGGCTTGTACCACACATGCGGCTGGTGGATGTCAGTTTCTCTCACTATAGTTGTCTTGGGATTAACACCGGAGTTTGGCAACCATAATATCACAGTTGTGGCTTTCCGTAGGTAAGAATCGTTCTTAGCATCTACTCCCATGAGCCACGTAAAACATGCAACAACAAAGTAGAGGCGTCTAACTTGTTTTTGCAGGGAGTGTTTTCTGTGATATGGTATGGCCCAAGATGTGATGTGTATATTGTATGCGATGATCATGTTTTGTAATGTTTCATGACTTGCATGTCGATGAGTACACAACCGGCAGGAGCCATATGGTTGTCTTTATAATTGTGTATGACCTGCGAGTCAACTTCTTATACGCCATGTAATAGCTTTACTTTATCGCTAAGTAGTTAGCAATAGTTGTAGTTGCCATTCGTGGTGGAGGCAATCATGGTGGAGTGATGGAGATCATGCCGGATCGCACAAGATGGAGATCATTGCGCGAAGATTGGCTATACCATGTCACATAAAGTTATATGCATGTGATGTTTATCCCTTTATGTATCTTATTATGCTTAGATCGCGACGGTAGCATTATAAGATGATTCCTCACTTAAAGATCAAGATAAAAACTGTGTTCTCCCCAAGTATGCACCGCTATGAAGTTCGTCGTGTCCAAGCATCACGTGATGATCGGGTGCTATAGACTCTCGCTCACATACAACGGGTGCAAGCCGCTTTTACACGCAGAAATACTTGGGTCTAGCTTGACGAGCCTAGCATGTATGCATATGGCCTCGAACACCAGAACCGAAAGGTTAAGCATGAGTCATATGAATGATATGATCGACACTTTGTTGTCCACCATTGAAACCACATCTCTTCTCGTGATGATCGGATTAGGTGTGGTGAATTTGGATCGTGTTCACTAAACAACTTGAGGGATGTTGAATTTAGTGGGAGTTCATCTAGTAATTTGATTAAGTTGAACTATTTATCATGAACATAGTCTAAATTGTACTTGCAAATACTGTAGATCACATGGCCAAGTCCAACTTCAACTTCAACATTTTTGCTGAGATAGAAAAGCTTAGAAACAATGGGTCTAACTTCACCAAATGGTTCCGCATTCTGAGAATCATTCTCGCTGGCGGACAAAAGGACTATGTCCTTGAGAAAGCTGTCTATCAGTCGCGCAAAGATGATTATGGTGTGATTAAGAGCACCATGTTGTTTGCTATGGAACCGGAGCTTCAAAATCGTTTTGAAACCTATCCCGGGCCCTTTGAGATTCTCGAGGAGCTGAAAACCATGTTTCGCACTCAAGCCCGCTCGAGAGATATGAGATCTCCGAGAAGTTCTTTAAGCGCAAGATGGAGGAAGGGAGTTCATAGTGAGCACGCCATAAAGATGTCTGCTACACTCAACGCTTGAGCAACCGGAATGCACGATTCGAGAGGAGCTCAAGATTGATGTGGTTCGCAATCACTCCTCCCGGCTATAAAAGTTTTGTAGTGACTCATAATCGATTGGTTCCATCGATACGATCACCGAGCTCTTCGCAAAGCTGAAGGCTGCGGAAGTGGACATCAAGAAGGATAATCATGTGTTGATGGTCAACAAGCCCTCCTTTAAGAAAGGTAAGGGAGCAAAGAAGTCCTTCAAGAAGGGCGGCGGCAAGCGCAATGCCCCTGCTGAGAAGAAGTTCAGGTCTGGTCCTAAGCCGGACACTGAGTGCTTCTATTGCAAGGACAGGGTCATGGGCGCTTGTCAAAGTACTTAGCGGACAAGAAGGCGGCACCATCAAAGGTATATTTGATATACATGTTATTGATGTTTTCCTTACTAGCCCTCGTTGTAGTGCACGGGTATTTGATACTGGTTCGGTTGCTAATATTTGTAATCGAAGCAGAGCTACGGAATAGGCAATGACTTGCGAGGATGAGGTGACGATGCGCGTTGGCAACGGATCAAGAGTTGATGTGATGGCCGTCGGCACGCTTTCCTTAGTTTTACCTTCAGGATTAGTTTTAAACCTTAATAAATGTTATTATGTGCCTGCGTTGAGCATGACATTATTTCCGGATCATGTTTATTGCAAGACGGTTATTCATTTAAATCGGAGAATAATGGTTGTTCTATTTATATGAGTAACATCTTTTATGGTTATGCACCTCTTGTGGATGGTTTATTTCTTCTAAATCTCGAAAGGGATGAAACACACATCCATAACATTGAGGCTAAGAGATGCAAAGTAGATAGTGATAATACTACTTATTTGTGGCACTGTCGTCTAGGTCATATTGGTGTAAAGCGCATGAAGAAACTCCATTCTGATGGACTTTTGGATTCTCTTGATTTTGAATCATTTGACACATGCGAACCATGCCTCATGGGCAAGATAATCAACCCCCCTCTCTCCGGTATGATGGAGCGAGCAACTTACTTGTTGTAAATCATACATACCGATGTATGCGGACCGATGAGTGTTTCGACGCCAGGTGGATATCGCTATTTTCTCACTTTTACCGATGACTTAAGTAGATATGGGTATATCTATTTAATGAAACATAAATCAAAAGCGTTTGAAAAGTTCAAAGAATTTCGAATGAAGTGGAGAACCATCGTAATGTAAAGATTAAGTTTCTACGATCCGATCGTGGAGGTGAATATTTGAGTTATGATTTTCTCACGCATCTTAAAGCAAGTGGAATCGTTTCACAACTCATGCCACCGGAACACCACAACAAGAATGGTGTGTCTGAGCAGGAATCGAACCCTATTAGATATGGTCCGATCAATGGTGTCTCTTCTTGATTTGCCGTTATCATTTTGGGGTTATGCATTAGAAACGCTGCATTCACTTTAAATAGGGCTCCATCTAAATCCGTTGAGACGACACCGTATGAACTGTGGTTTGGTGCTAAACCTAAGTTGTCGTTTCTTAAAGTTTGGGGATGTGAAGCTTACGTCAAGAAGTTGATGCCGGACAAGCTCGAACCCAAAGCGTAGAAATGCGTCTTCATAGGATACCCTAAGGAAACTATTGGGTATACCTTCTATCACAGAACCGAAGGCAAAGTGTTTGTCGCAAAGAACGGTTCCTTTCTTGAGAAGGAGTTTCTCTCGAAAGAAGTGAGTGGGAGGAAAGTAGAGCTAGACGAGGTTATTGAACCTTCTCTTGAATTGGAGAGTAGCGCAACACCTGAAATTGTTCCAGTTTCGCCTACACCAACAATAGAGGAAGCTAATGACAAGGATCATGAAGCTTGACGATCTTTCTCTTGAGCGTCGCAGTCGACAAGGTAGCGTGCCCCTCCGAGTGGTGCAGCAACCTGTCTTGACTGTCTTGTTAGTAGAAGACGGTGAACCTCGAACTATGAGGAAGCGATGATGAGCCCAGACTCTGAGAAATGGCTGGAAGCCATGAAATCCGAATTGGGATCCATGAGCGAAAACCAAGTATGGACTTTGGTGGATCCTCCTAGCGACCGAAAGGCCGTTGAGTGCAAATGGATCTTCAAGAAGAAAACGGACGCGGATGGTAATGTTACCATCTATAAAGCACGGCTTGTCGCAAAAGGTTTTCGACAAGTTCAAGGTGTTGACTACGATGAGACTTTCTCTCCCGTAGCGATGTTTAAGTCCATTCGGATTTTGTTAGCAATTGCTGCGTTTCATGATTATGAAATATGGCAGATGGATGTCAAGACTGTGTTCCTCAATTGCAACATTGATGAAGAGTTGTATATGATGCAACCCGAAGGTTTTGTCGATCCTAAGGATGCTGATAAAGTATGCAAACTTCAGCGTTCCATTTATGGACTAAAGCAAGCATCTCGGAGTTGGAACCTTCGTTTTGATCAAGTGATCAAGAGCTTTGGATTTCTTACAAATTGCTACGAAGCTTGCATCTACAAGAAAGTGAGTGGGAGCTCGGTGACCTTTCTGGTACTATATGTGGATGACATATTGATTATTGGAAATGACATCAACATGCTTAACGATGTGAAGAGTTATTTGAACAAGTGTTTTTCAATGAAAGACCTAGGTGAAGCTGCTTATATATTGGGCATCAAAATCTATAGAGATAGACAAAGACGCCTGATAGCTTTAAGCCAGAGTACATACCTAGACAAAGTTCTGAAAAGGTTCAGAATGGATAAGGCAAAGAAAGGTTCAAGGCCTATGTTGTCAGTAAGATATTGAGCAAGGCTCGGTGTCCACTACGGTAAATGATAGGAAGCTATGAGCAAAGTGCCTTATGCCTCGGCCATAGGTTCCATCATGTATGACATCTTGTGTACTAGACGGATGTGTCCAATGCTCTTAGTTTGTGACGAGATATCAAAGTGATCCGAGTGGAACCTTTGGACAGCGTGAAGAACATCCTAAAGTACCTAAATAGAACTAAAGAAATGTTCTTAGTCTATGGGGGTGATGAACGACTTGTCGTAAAGGTTACGTCGACGCTAGTTTCGACACCGACAAGGATGATTCTAAATCTCGACGGGATACGTTTATATTTTGAATGGAGGAGCCTGAGTGGAGAAGGCTGCAAGCAAAGCGTGATCGCGGGATCTACAAAGGAAGCGGAATACATGGCTGCTGCGAAGCGTCAAGTGAAGGAGTTTGGATCGAAACTTCATCATCGAAGCTTGGCGTGGTTCCAAGTGCATTGGACCCACTGGAGATATTGTGTGACAACACTGGCGCCATAGCACTCGCTAAGGAACCAAGATATCATCCAAAGACCAAGCATATCAACCGCAAGTTTCATATAATCTGAGATTATATTACAGATGGAGATCTGAAGATTAGCAAAGTACATACAGATCTGAATGTCGCAGATCCATTTACTAAACCTCTTCCACGTGTAAAACATGATCAGCACCTCAGTGCCATGGGTGTGAGATTGTTGCCAAATGTAAACTAGATTATTGACTCTAGTGCAAGTGGGAGACTGTTGGAATTATGCCCTAGAGGCAATAATAAAGATGTTATTATTATAATTCTTGTTCATGATAAAGTTTATATTCCATGCTAGAATTGTATTAAGCGGAAACTTTAATACTTGTGTGGTTTGTGAACAACACCGTGTCCCTAGTACGCCTCTATGGACTAGCCCATTGATCAATGATGGTTAAGGTTTCCTAACCATATACATGAGTTGTCAATTGATAATGAGATCATATCATTGGAGAATGATATGATGGACAGACCCAAACTAAGCAAAACAATTAGATCGTTTCATCGTGTTCATCTTTGCGAAGCTTTTCCTATGTCAAATATTGTATTCCTTAGACCATGAGATAATGCAACTCCCTGGTACCGTAAGAAAGCTTTGAGGTCATCAAACGTCATCCTATGAGAGGGTGATCATAAAGGTGTCTCTCAGGTGATCGGAAAGTATCTGTTGGGTTGTATGTATCGAGATGGAATTTGTCCCTCCCAAGTCGGAGAGATATACTTGGGCCCTTTCGTGTCGATATCAACACCGCTTGCAAGCATGTGGTTAAGGAGTTAATCACAAAGTGATATCGGATTACGGAGCGAGTAAAGTACTTCTGTGAACGAGATTGAACTAGGTATGTCGATACAAGCGATCGAATCTCGGGCAAGTAAAATATCGAGACGAAGGGAATATATATATGGGATTGATTGAATCCTGGCATCGTGGTTCATCCGATATGATCATCGATGAATGTGGAGTCAATATGGGTGCCTGCACCCATTTGATTATTGATAGAAGATCATATGCATATTCTCGAACTCATAGGTCACACACTTAACGTGTACGTGTGTGTCTCGGACGCTAGGATAGATTGGATAATTGGTTTATGAATTTTTGTTCGAGTCTCGGATGGGATCCGGGATATCACGAGAGGTTCCGAATGGTCCGAGAATAAGATTCATATAAGGCAATGCAGTTTTTGGAGTTCGAATTGTTCCGGTTAATCGGTATTGTCTGAAGCTTCTAGAACCTTCCGAAGGAGACCAACGTGGCCCCACCTTCCGGGAGGGTCATGGGCCTATGAGGAGTGTCCTGGCGCTTTGGGCCAGGGACACAAGGCCCCATAGGGCCCAGCCGATCCTAGAGTTTAAATCGTTTAAACTAGAGATAGGGTTTCTAGAAGGGAGAGTCCATGCCCCCACTCCTTATCCTTTGGGCTTGGGGAGGGCTGGGGCTGCCCCACCTCTATATAAAGAGGGTGGGGCGCAACCCCTACACCTCTCCTCCAAACCCTAGCCGCCTTGCTAGCTTTCCTCTCTCCCTCCATTGTTTGTAGGCGAAGCCTGCTGAGAATTCTCCACCATATACACCACGCCGTCGTGTTGTAGATCCAATCTATCTCTCCATCCTACTTGCTGGTCCGAGGAAGGAGGAGACATCGAGTCTTTGCGTGTGCATCTCACGGGCACCGCCACTTGTGGTGCTAGATCGGATCGGATCGCGAGGAGAAATGCGACTACATCACCCACGTTCGGACGAGCGTTCATCTTGAATCTTCAAGGGTATGAAGATCTAATCCAATCTCTCTCATTGATTGCATATCCTAGATTAGATCTTGGCTTTCCCTCTGTTCGCATCCGTAGAAAATTTTGATTTACTATGCCGCGAAACCCTTCAACTCTTCCCGATCTCAAGATCGCGTAGACGATCCTTCCGGCGCTGCGTTCTGGCAGCGCTCCCGCAGTCGGTCACACGTTCGGTACTCGACGAAGACCTTCCTCTCCCTTGTTCCAGCAGGCAGCGGAGGTTGTAGCACTCTCCTCGAGATTCCGGCAGCACAACGGCGTGGTACCGGAAGTAAAGGGGAGATCTCGCAGGGCTTTGCCTTAAGCCGGAGCGAGTATGGTGGACTATGAGAGAGCTCCTCGGCGATCTAGGGTTTAGACTCACCAAGGATGAGGCTTGGCCGGCGACTAGGGTTAGCTAGGTGGCGGCGGCGGTTTGCCCTAGGCCGGCGGCGGCTATGGAGGGCGGCGGCGGCTTGGAGCTAGGGTTTTGGGTGGAGGTGTTGGGTAGAGTGGGAACCCCTGCCCCTTCTTTTATAGGTGGGAGGGCGCCAGTTGGGAGGAGGGAGTCCTCCCCCAACTCATCCTCCTTGGCCGGCGGGTGGAGGGAGGAGGACTTCCTCCCCAAGTAGGTTTCCTACTCTCCCTCCACCAAGCAAACTTGCCGTTTGACTTTTCAAATTGGCGTTTGACTTTTCAAACTAGGATTTGATTTCTTCCTTTATTTTGCCCAGCCATGATACCTAGTACATGATGCAACCATTCCACATTGTCATGACACATTCATGTACCCTTCCCCTCTAGAGTGCCGAACCTTCCGGACCCTTCTAGAACATTCCCGGTGAAAACACCGGAATCATTCCCCAACTCCAAAACATGACTTTCCTTATATGAATCTTATTCTCCGGACCATTCCGGATCTCCTCGTGATATCCCAGATCCCATCCGAGACTCCGAACAACATTCGGTCTCTTACTCATCATTCCATAACTACTCAACAACATCGAATCCTTAAGTGTGTCTCCCCACGGTTCGTGAATTATGCGGACATGACCGAGACACTTCTCCGATCAATAACCAATAGAGGAATCTGGAAATTCATATGGCTCCCACATATTTCTACGATTACTTTGCGATCGAATGAACCACTTACATACGATACCAATTTCCCTTTGTCTCACGATAGTTTACTTATCCGAGGTTTTGATCGTCGGTGTCTCTACATACCTAGTTCAACCTCGTTACCGATAAGTACTCTTTTCTCGTTCCCGTGGTATGTGATCCCTTGTGAGCCAGTCACATGCTTGCAAGCTAATTGGATGACATTCCACCGAGAGGGCCCATAGTATATCTATCTGTCATATGGATGGACATATCCCACTCTTGATCCATGTGTCTCAACCCATACTTTCCGAACACTCAATGCCACCTTTATAGCCACCCAGTTACGGTGTGGTGTTTGATGTCATCAAAGCATCCTTCCGGTGATGGTGATAAGCATGATCTCATGGTCGAAGGAATTAGGTTACTATGTATCAGAAAGCTTATAGCAAATGAACTATATTAAATGACTTAATCTTTATGCTACGCTTAACTATAGGAGTATGTCCATCACATCATTCTACTAATGATATGACCCTGTTGTTTAATAACATCTCTATGTTCATGATCAGGAAACCATGATCATATATTAACCAACAAGCTAGTTTAACAAGAGGCTTTACTAGGGACTCTTTTATGTTTACAAATCACACAAGTATTAATGTTTCCTGTTAATACAATTATAGCATGGTATGTAAACATTTATCATAAGTATGAAGATATGATAATAACCACTTTATTATTGCCTCTTGGGCATATCTCCAACACCTCTATCTTTTCCTATTGCCAAGTCACCTAAATTTCTGAGAGAAATAAATTCGCAATAAAGGTTACAACTATTTTTTGTGTGTTTTTGGTCTAGGAATGCAAACTGAAAGTAAACATGCAATTTTTGAAGAAATAAAATAAATCAAAAGAAGAAATAAAAATATGAATGCAAAGTTTGGAGGTTTTCAAACCTCCCCCAAGCTTAGGATGTTGCCATGCTTAGTTGTTGCCGTCATTCGGCAGGGGGTATGGATACTGCTGGTAGTAGTCGGGAAAGTGGGTCACGAAGTGGCTGACGCTGTTAGTTAGGGAACTAGCATCTTCATTAACTCCATGAAGAGTTTGGTCGATCTACCCAACGCGTTGGTTGAGGTGCAGAAATTCTTCATAGGGGACATTGTTGAACCCCTGTTGTTGTTGTTGTTGCTGATTGGGCCATGGGTCCCAAGGTCCCTCTTGCTGTTGCTGTTGTCCTCCCCAAGCAGGGTTTTAGTGATCCTCTTCATGTTCATCCTGCTACTCTCCTTCTTCATCTTCCCCACGATCAGGATAGAGTGCTGCTGAAAGAGCATTTTTCTATCCCTCTGATTTTGATGTTTGATAACAATACACTTATCGATTTAACCGTGTACTAAGTTTATCATAGGATTGATAAAAGAAGGCACAAGTCATGGCATAGCATTTTCCCCTTTGCAGAAACTTCTGTGTCAACCGGTAGTACCGGACCTTACCAGTACTGCGCTTGACACCGGTACTACGTTCGATCGGTTGGCACCGAGCAAAAGGGAGAAGGGTGCGTACTAGTCGATGCCATCGGTACCACGACACTCCGCCCAACCGGTAGTACTGCAAGCTTGGTACTGCATGACTACCGGTCGATCGTCTGCTAAATGCATCTTGTGGCATCTTGACTAGCACCAACCTCCTCCGTTTTGGTCAAGACCAAGCGATTTGGAACCGGTTACCTTCGAACCGTAGTACCGCTTTTTACCTCCCAGATTACTTTGGCAGGGGTAATCCGCAAGGTACCGCCAAGATCAAGAATTACAAGAACAAGGTCACCACCGGTACAGTGCGTACTTTGGACCGGTAATCTGCATGCAAGCGGTACTACCACTTGAGTACCGGTACTAGCGGTCATTAAATGCTCCAACGGCCATTTATTTCGTGGAGGGGTATAAATACCCCTCCACCTACCTTGGGACAAATGGCTCAGCTCATTAAAGTCATTGCCCACCATTGGAGTCCATTGGATCCACTCAAATTCTCAAGATCTCATCATCCAACCACCCAAAGTCCTTGATCTTTGGGGAATCGAAGGAGGAGTCCCCGATCTACTACTTCACCGAAAGAGATCTTCATTTCCCCCTCATTTCATTGAGGCCCCCTTTGCTCTAGTGTTTTGTTGGAAACCCTAGCTCTTGTTTTTGTTCTTACAAGCTTGTCTTTGATTGCTTTGACAGCTTGCTTGTATTTGGGAGCCTCCGATTAAGTTGTGGATGTGTGCCCCAAACTTGTAGCATGTGGCTTCCGCCTTGAAGGTTGCTGATATAGTGGAAGGTGAATCGATCCCATTGGGGTGAGATTCATCGGAGAACAAGGGAGGCCTCTCGTGGCGTTGGTGGTTTGAAACCACCCCCTCTCCAAACGTAGACGTACTTCCCCTCAAAAGGAAGGAACTACGGGAAACAAATCCTTGTGTCTCCGCGTTCACTTTTCGGTTACCTCTATCCTTTACCGCACCTTACTTACTTGTTACTAATTTGTGTTGTGGTAGCCCTTGCATTTTTGTCATATAGGTAAATTCACCGTAGTTGCATTATCTAGAGAATTTACCTTATTGTCAAACCTTAATTTGAAAAAGAAGAAAATTTGAAGTAGCACCTATTCACCCCCCTTCTAGGTGCCCATACGATCCTTTCAATTGGTATCAGAGCCTCGGCTCTTTATTCGGGCTTTACCGCCTAAGAGAATATGGGTAGCCAAGAAGGGGATGGTGGTAGTGAGTCAACTCCGGTGACCATGGAAGATCTCAGAAACTTGGAAACAAGATTGAGCTCTTCCTTGGTCAACGAAGTCAAGAAGATGCTTGAGCAACTTCTTAAAGACAAAGATGGCTCATCACCCCCATCCCCTCAAGAGGAACTACCATCCGCACCTAAAGGGAATACTCTGGTATCCCCCGAAGGTATGGTGGTAGGGGATAAACTAGACAATGCTAATTCCTCCACACGACCTGATGGGGGGAAGGGCGAGCACCGTGATTCTTGGTACTCTCCCGATCCTCCCATCCCTCACCCTCATGTGTACAATAGAGGTGACCCACCTAAACTAGAAGAGTCTGCTACTTTTGCTCAATGGCAATCACTAATGAGAACTCATATGCGCAGCTCGTGCATTGAACTATGGAACATCATCGAGCATGGACTCTTTATTGGGGATCCAAACAACTTGACAAGAAGAGAGGTTGTCAATAGTCAACTCAATGCCACTGCTTTGCATATGATTCAACAAGGATTAGGAACAAAGGATTATCCACACATTGAGCACTTTAGCATTGCCAAGGAAGCTTGGGATGCTCTCACTGTATTGTTTGTTGGAAATGAGAGTATGAGGAGGAACAGATATGATGCTCTAAGCAATGAAGCCGAAGGTTTCAACATGAAAGAAGGTGAAGATCACGAAGACATGTATCGAAGGCTCAAGACCACCGCCACCGCTTTTAGAAATGTGGGTGCCTCACATGTGGATGATGCATGGATAAAAAGGAAATATGTGAGTGCACTCATGCCTTTTGAGTCCACCGACTTGAAGAGCTTACAAGGAAGACACAACTGCCATCTCATGACCTCAAACAAAGTTATGCAAGAGATGGCCGCTTTCAAGGTCGCCGCCAAGAACGCCAAAGATGCCCGTGCTCGTGCCCTCGGTATGAGCAATGTGGTCAATGTTGCTTTAAAGGCCAAAGCTGTGGACTTTGAAGATGAAGATGATAGTGATGAAGGCCTCTCCTTGGACCATCCCGATGATGTCAAGATTTCTCATAGTCAATATATGGCTTTCTATGCAAAGAACTTTTGGAAGAATCCCGCCAAGGCCAAGATGGAAATGCAACGAAGAAGCAATCCAAATGGGAAAAGAGAGAATGCCACTAGGTTGAGAACTTGCTTCAACTATGGTGACCGCTACCACTTTGTGGCAAGCTGCCCCTATGAGAAGAGAGAAAATAATGGTGGGAAGCTTGTGTTGAAGAAGACTCTCAAGGCACCCTACAAGAAACCTTTCATCAAAAAGAACCCCATCAACAAGAAATCGGGAGAAATTGTCTTGATCACTCATGAAGAATACTCCTCCGATAATGAAGATGATGAAGATGAGGAAGAAGAAGAAACCTCACATGGTATGGCGGCTCTAGCCACCACCTCTACTCCGACACTCTCACTCTTCGACTCTCCAAATGAGAACTCTTCCTCCAAGGACGTCACTTGCCTTATGGCAAGAGGAACGGAGGTATCCTCATCATCCCACTCTACTCAATTAGATAATGATGAAATTGATGATGAAATGTCTCTTGATGTTAAAAAGGAACTAATTGCCTTTGATGAGTTCATGACTAACCTAGAAGGTGATGCTAAACTACATTTTGGGAACATATTAGATCAACTCTCCCACACTCAAGAACTTCTAGATGTTAGATGTAAACTTGGGCATGAACATATGATTGAACTAGAGGCTTTAAGCAATGCTCTAGAAGAAGAACAAGAGACTAGGTTGTCCCTTGAGTCAAAACTTGAAGGCCTTGATGAGGCCAATGACATCATTGTTAACAAACTCATTAAAGAGCGTGATCATGCTATTGCTAAATACAAAAGAGCTAAAAAGGACAAGGTTGAGTTTGGTGTGGTTCATGAAAAACTTGCCGAGGACTTTAGCTTGCTTAACAAGGCCCACAAAGCCTTGGAGAGTGAACTCTTGTCTCTCACAAAGTCCCATGAAACGCTTCAAACTCAATTGGCCAATATTCCTTCACCTAATAACTTCATTCCATCGAGTAGCACGACTATCCTTGAAGAGAATGCTAGGTTGAAGGGGGTGCTTGTGAAGACCACATTTCCACAAGGTAACAAGTCTATTGGTGATCTTTTGAGCAAGCAAAGGCATAGTGGTGATAAAGGGGGCATTGGTTTTGTCTCCAAAACAAAGAAGAAGAACAACAACAATAAGAAGGATAAGCCCGCACAAGAGACCAACAAGACCATTGTGGGAAGTAAGACCACAATTGGCAAAACTATGTCTCATGACGATTTTGCGGGAAGTGCTAACCCTCACTATGTTCTAATGCATGATTACTATGGTGATGTGTATGCACAATATGTTGGTCCTTATGATGGTTATATTGCTTGGTCTATTTGGGTTCCCAAGACCCTTGTTGCTAACAAAAGAGGACCCATTGAAAAATGGGTACCTAAAAACTAGCTTGATCTTTTGTAGACCTATGCTTCCGGAGGTTCAAAATGGGTGCTTGATAGTGGTTGCACTTGTAATATTACCGGAAGCTCGTCTATTTTCAAGGACTTGGTGTCAAATGAAGATCAAATCACCGTCACATATGCCGACAAGTCAAAATCTACGGTAATGGGTTTTGGCAAGGTAGTGGTGGCTCACGACATTACACTCGTGAACGTCATGCTTGTTGAAACCCTTGGATACAATTTACTTTCTGTCTGTGCTCTTGGAAAGATGGGCTTTGTCGTCTTTATTGATAATGATATTGTGGTCCTCATGTGGAGCAAGTCTCTCAAGGTCGCTTTCGTTGGGTACGTCGAAAATGACTTGTATGTGGTGGACTTTTCGGGGCAAGCCACTTCAGGTCCGATGTGCTTATACGAAAAGGCCGATGTGGGTTGGATATGGCACCGCCGACTAGCCCATGTCAATATGAGAACTTTGCGAAGTCTCCATAAAGAGGGCCATATTGTTGGACTAAAAGAAAATGTTTCCTTTGCCAAAGATCGTGTTTGCAGGGCATGTGTTCTAGGGAAGATGCATGACGCTCCTCATAAGCCCACGAACCAAATCAAGTCTAACAAGATCTTGGAACTCCTTCATGTGGACCTATTTGGTCCTCCATCTCATGCAAGTCTTGGTGGGAAGAAATATTGTTGGTGATTGTTGATGACTTTTCAAGATACTCTTGGGTTTATTTCTTCAAATTGAAGAGTGAAACTCAGAGGATTTTTATCGACTTCATCAACTTGGTTCAACGGCAACACAATGTTCCCGTGTTGATTATAAGAAGTGACAACGGCACCGAGTTCAAGAACTACACCTTGAATGACTTTCTTAGTGATGAGGGGATTAAGCATCAATATTCCGCCGCATACACCCCTCAACAAAATGGTGTGGCCGAAAGGAAGAACCGGACTCTTATTGAGATGGCTAGGACCATGTTGGCGGAGTTTAAATCTCCATACAACTTCTGGGCCGAAGCCGTCTCCACCGCTTGCCATGCTTCAAACCGGCTCTACCTCCGCAAGAAAATCAACAAGACTCCATATGAGATACTTACCGGTAACAAGCCCAACATATCTTATTTCCGGGTGTTCGGTTGTAAGTGTTTCTATCTCATCAAAGGTGTTCGTTTGTCTAAATTCGAATCTAAAGCATTAGAGGGTATTTTTGTTGGCTATGGTCTCGAATCTCACACTTATAGAATCTATGACAAGCTCTCCGGAGCCGTCATAGAATCTTGTAGTGTGACCTTCGAAGAATATGATGGTCCCCAAGGGGGGCGTGTTGATGCTTGTGATGCAGATGTTGAAATGCCTCAGGATGCCATAGGAAGAATGGGTGTGGGTTATATCCGCCCCATTGAGGAACCCCTTATGGCGGATCGAGAAGAACTATGCTCCACACGAGTGGAGCCCTCATCTTCACAACCTCAACATGCTCCATCTACCGAGGAGGACTTTGACTCAAGCCAAAGACAAGATGTGGACCCTCAACATAGTGATCAATGTGTGAACTCTAGTCAAAGGGTGCTTGGTCCATTTGATGGGGTGTCAAGTGGAGTCAAGTCAATTTGCCAAGGAAGATCCATCCAAGCTGTTTTGAGGGGTGCTCAAATTGAGGCTAGAAGAACACTTGATCAAGACCAAGGTCAATCCGTGCCTCCCAATATAGAGGATGAATCCAATGATGATCAAGGTCAAGTTGATGGTCAAGACGAGGATCAAAATGATGAAGAGGGTCCTCCAAGAAACAATGAGGAGATCCATGCTCGTCGCGAAGCTATAAAGGAAAGAATGTTGGAAATAAGAGACCACACCCTCCAAAATGTTGTTGGAGATTTAAGGAAAGGAATTTCCACACGAGCACAATTGAAGAGGTTCAGTGAACATCAAGCTCACATTTCCATGATTGAACCAAAGAAAGTGTGGGAAGCTCTTGAAGATTCGGATTGGTTAGAAGCTATGCACAAAGAGATCAACAATTTTGAGAGAAACAAAGTGTGGAAGTTAGTTGAGAAGCCAAAGGATTGCCGCAATGTTATTGGAACAAAGTGGATATTCAAGAACAAGCAAGATGAGCATGGGATTATTGTAAGGAACAAGGCTAGATTGGTTGCACAAGGTTATTCCCTAATTGAAGGCATTGATTATGGAGAGACTTATGCACCCGTGGCTCGCCTTGAGTCCATCCGTATCCTTCTTGCTTATGCGGCACATCATAACTTTAAGTTGCAACAAATGGATGTAGAAAGTGCATTCCTTTATGGTCCTTTGAATGAATTGGTATATGTTAAGCAACCCCCGGGATTTGAGGACCCCAACTTCCCAAACCATGTCTACAAACTTGATAAGGCGCTCTATGGGCTCAAGCAAGCCCCACGCATGTGGTATGAGCACCTTAGAGAGTTATTGTTTGACCGTGGCTTTGAGGTTGGGAAAATCGATCCCACTCTTTTTACTAAGAGGGTTAATGGGGAGCTTTTTTATGCCAAATCTATGTTGATGATATTATCTTTGGCTCATCTAACAAAGCTTTTAATGATGAATTCTCAAAGCTTATGACTAGTAGGTTCCGGATGTCCTTGATGGGGGAGTTGAAAGTATTCCTTGGCTTTGAGATCAAGCAAGTTAGAGGAGGAACATTCTTCAATCAAGCCAAGTATACTCAAGATATGCTCAAGAGATTTAAAATGCAAGATTTGAATGGAGCCCCAACTCCCATGGCAACAAAGACTCATCTAGAACAAAATCAATGGTAAAGATGTGGATCAAAAGGTATACCGGTCTATGATTGGTTCTTTGCTTTACCTTTGTGCATCTAGACCCGATATTGTGTTGAGTGTAGGTGTGTGTGCAAGATATCAAGCGGTTCCTAAGGAAATCCATTTAATGGCGGTCAAGAGAATCTTTCGATATTTAGTTCATACCCCATTTTATGGTCTTTGGTACCCTCAAGGCTCAACATTCACTCTTTGTGGATACACGGACTCGGATTGGGCGGGAGACAAGGATGATAGAAAATCAACATCCGGGGCTTGCCAATTCCTTGGTAGGTCCTTGGTATGTTGGTCTTCTAAGAAGCAAAATTGTATATCTATCTCCACCGCCGGTAGTATGTTGTCAGCTAGTGCTTGCACCCAATTGCTATGGATGAGGCAAACTTTAAAGGAATACGGTGTCCATTGTGACAAAGTGCCCCTTCTATGTGACAATGAAAGTGCCATCAAGATTGCATACAACCCGGTGGATCACACAAGGACAAAGCACATTGAGATTCGACATCACTTTATTAGAGATCATGTTGCTAGAGGTGATATTGATCTATCCTATGTATCAACCAAAGATCAACTTGCCGATATCTTCACGAAGCCACTTGATGAAGCAAGGTTTTGCTACTTGAGGAATGAACTAAATATCGTAGATTCTAGGAGTTTGACTTGATTATCTTGCACTCTCACCTAATACTCGACCCATGTTTGGTTTAGGTGTAGGCATGGACATAGGGGGAGTGCGGTCCTAATTGATTGGACTATCCCTCCCCCCATTATGCGCAAATTAAACAAAATTCATTCCTCTTGATATCATTTTGTGATATGTGAGCTCAATGATGAGTTTCGGTAATGGACCCAAGATATATCTTCGTGGTGCCAAGCCGAGTATACTCAAATATGGTGGCCTAGGCCACCGCCCCCTCTCAATCGAGAGGTTGATGTGCGTACTCATGTTTTTCACCTAGTTGAATTGTTCTTCACTCATGGTTGTCATCTATTTGAAGTGTCTTCATCGTTCCTAGTCTCATGCACTCTAGTTTGGTTTTCATTTGTTTCTTCCATTGTTTTTAGAGTGCATGTGCATCTCAGCTCACTTGTCTTAACCCAAGCCTCCGTACTCCCTCATGAAAACCCTCTCTCTTCCCGCACAAGAATCATCCTTGATCCCTGGCTTTGGACTCAGATGGGACCGGTACTACCGGATGTGAGAGCGGTACTACACTGGAAGTTCCTGTGTCGCCTCTCGCAAAACTGCTCCAGAACAGTACTACCGCGCATGTCCGGTCCTACCAGAATTACTACGGTCGTAGAACAGGTACTACCGCTTCCGAGCGGTAGTACCGCTCCAACAACCGGTACTACCGGTTGACGGTTCCAGGTATATAATGGACGCGTGGGGAGAGGCACCCCTTAGTGCCTCATTATTTCCCATGTCCCCCACTCTAACCTGCGCCGCCACCGGAGATCTTGAAGGCCCCGGAGCCCTGCCGCGCCCTCCTCCCTCCGGATTCTCCTTGGATTCGGCCTCCCAAAGAGCTCCTCCTTTCCACCGCCATGGATCCCGGTACAACCGCCCCTCCTCTTCTTGTTTGATTTCCCCATTAGATCTAGGTTTTGGCTTAGATCCGTGGAGAAATTGACTACTTGCAAGGTTGTACTGCCATATTATTCCTTGTTACCGCATAGAATCTTCAATTTAGCAGTTTATATCGTTAATTTGGGTCGTTCCCATCAGATCTGACAACCTGTGTGCCGCTCAACCGATAGTACCGGAACTTTTTCCGGTACTACCGCTTGCAAGCGGTACTACCGGTTGTCAGGTCTGGTAGTACCGGTCCACTCTGACCACTGTGTTCTGCTCAACTTGTAGATTCTCTCGGTTTTGCCTTCTTGATTCTTGTGTCCTTATCTCCGTGCTATCCTCCCTCGTGCTTTCACAGATGCAGGTGGTTCTCGGGGTGCACGGAAGTGCTCCAAGTCTGACCGTGAGATTGTTGAGGAAGAGATTGAGTCTGAGGAAGAAGTTATGCCACAGCCAAGACGCCGTTCCAAATTGCCTACCAATCGAGGTGGTCGTGGGGGTCACGAAGGGGCTACCAAGCGCTCAGCTGGGCGTGGCAGAGCCCCTCCCTCTCGCCCCCCTTCCACTGGGCGTACCAAGAGTCTCAGCTCTGGGCCATCTGGGCCAAAGACACTCTCTGACATCTCTGAGGCAGACTTTAGGGCTCTCCGAGTGGACAATGCATACTCCCACAGCAGGAGCGTGTCAAGGGCAGACAATCTTTTCTATGATGACTTCCAAGAGCGTGTGTATCATGAGGTTCTTATGACCAATACCCAGCTGGTGGTGCCTCAGCAGTGGATTGACATGGGACACATTGACAAGAACTCTGGCTACTTTGGTGAAGCTAAGGAAATCAGCTCAAACCTTGGTATGCTCCCCATTATGGAGTTTCAGCATGACTATGATCCCCTACTCATCTGCCAGTTTTATGCCACTGCACACTTCCACAATGGTCGCAATCGGAAGATTACCTGGATGACTCAAGGTGTTGTCAAGGAAGCTACACTTGCGGAGTTTGTTGCCATATTGGGGTATGAGGACCGCGGCCGTGACGTTCCTTGTGGTTTCCGCTGTCACATGCGGGAGAATCCCTCCAAAAAGGATGTTATCCGACCTTTGTATATTCGAGGCCGTGGGATTGCTGGCAAAATCAAGGATCTCCTCCCCACATATGACATTCTCCATCGCATTTTCCGTGAGACTGCTGTTCTCGCAAGGGCAACAAGGACGAGATACATGGGTTCTCCGTTGACTTGCTGTTCAACACCTTCCTCAACAGAGAATCAGGCCAACCTCTTGATGTGACAGACTTCATTTGGAATGAGATGGTTGCCGCTGCACACACTCGGAGGGTTCCACCATTTGCTCCTTACATTATGGCCCTCATTGTGTCCAAGTGCCCTGTCGTTGCTAGGACGCTCTCCACTCGCTCTCTTGTTGTGCACAAGCCAAAGGCACTCAAGATCAAGGTACATGCTAAACCTCGTGCTGCGCCAGGTGAGGAGGATGAGGATGACTCTGAGCATGCTGACAGTGGTCATGACACTGACTATGAGGTCTCTCGCCGCAAGAACGCCAAGCCCTCTTGGGCCAAAAGGATGGAGGTCAAGCTCAAGAAGATCTTCTGCTTCCAGGTTGACAACCAGAAGAGTATGTATGAGGCGCACGTGTATGCAAAGAAAGCCTGTGCTCGTCAGAAGGAACTCATGTGTGCTCAAGGGTTGACCATCTTCGAGGGATCCGAGAACAATATCACTCCAGAGGATCAGTGGATTTCTCAGCACAACTGTTGGGACGATGATGTCTCTTCCTCGCACCGCGCCCCACCTACGTATGAGGATGAGGAGGATCTTGAGGATGAGGAGGAGGAGGAGGAGTATGATGATTGACCTTTGGGCCGGTAGCTCTGCACTTGTCCCTTTTTGGCGTCTTGATGCCAAAGTGGGAGAAGTTGCACTTTAGGCACAGGTGTTGCATGGGAAGTCACAATCTCGCTCTTCTCTTTGATCCTTTTATTGCTTGTGAACTTCGATTTCTCTATATTCTATGTGTGAGACTACTATGTGTTTATGTCG
The DNA here is from genome assembly GCA_030063025.1 of Avena longiglumis. NCBI lineage: Eukaryota > Viridiplantae > Streptophyta > Magnoliopsida > Poales > Poaceae > Avena > Avena longiglumis. The sequence goes on from CP125974.1 coordinate 560,465,324, forward strand.
TGTGAGACTATGTGGTTTATGTCGTGTGAAACTATGTGGTTGGATCCATCTTATGCGACTATGTGGTTTATTTCTGTGGATCCATCTTGTGATGTTATGAAATATCTATTGTCTATATATTCCTTATCACATGTTTTGTGCAAAGGTATGTCTTCAAATGCTAGTATCCATACTTGTGCACCCATGTTGGGTTTGTAAAATAGAGGGGGAGATTTGTCTCTACACATCTAGCGGGAGTCTCTTCTCTATTTTACAAATCTCATTTGCCTATTGTTAAAATCATCCTGCAAAAGTGTATTGTCATCAAACACCAAAAAGGGGGAGATTGAAAGAGCATTTTTCTATCCCTCTGATTTTGATGTTTGATAACAATACACTTATCGATTTAACCGTGTACTAAGTTTATCATAGGATTGATAAAAGAAGGCACAAGTCATGGCATAGCATTTTCCCCTTTGCAGAAACTTCTGTGTCAACCGGGTCGACTGGCAACCAGTACTACCGCTGACACCCAGATTACCGGTTCGATCTGGGTTGGCATGAGCAAAGGGAGAAGGGTGCGTACTAGTCAAGACCACCGGTACCCAAGCGGCACTACCGCCCAACCGGTAGTACAGCAAAGCTGTGATTACTCATTGAGGCGGTCGTCACTGCTCACTGCAGCATCTTGACTAGCACCAACCTCCTCCGTTTTGGTCAAGCGGTACTTGGAACCCAGATTACCTCGAACCGGTAGTACGCTTTTACCTCCGTACTACCGCTTGGGAGTAGTACCGCCAAGACTGAAGAATCAAGAACAAGGTCACCACCGGTACTTGGTCAGATGGACCGAGTAAGATACAAGCGGTACTACCGCTGAATCTTACTAGCGGTCATTAAATGCTCCAACGGCCATTTATTTCGTGGAGGGGTATAAATACCCCTCCACCTACCTTGGGACAAATGGCTCAGCTCATTAAAGTCATTGCCCACCATTGGAGTCCATTGGAGCCACTCAAATTCTCAAGATCTCATCATCCAACCACCCAAAGTCCTTGATCTTTGGGGAATCGAAGGAGGAGTCCCCGATCTACTACTTCACCAAAAGAGATCTTCATTTCCCCCTCATTTCATTGAGGCCCCCTTTGCTCTAGTGTTTTGTTGGAAACCCTAGCTCTTGTTTTTGTTCTTACAAGCTTGTCTTTGATTGCTTTGACAGCTTGCTTGTATTTGGGAGCCTCCGATTAAGTTGTGGATGTGTGCCCCAAACTTGTAACGGTGCCGGCTTCCACCTTGAAGGTTGCCGATATAGTGGAAGGTGAATCGATCCCATTGGGGTGAGATTCATCGGAGAACAAGGGAGGCCTCTCGTGGCGTTGGTGGTTTGAAACCACCCCCTCTCCAAACGTAGATGTACTTCCCCTCAAAAGGAAGGAACTACGGGAAACAAATCCTTGTGTCTCCGCGTCCACTTTTCGGTTACCTCTATCCTTTACCGCACCTTACTTACTTGTTACTACTTTGTGTTGTGGTAGCCCTTGAATTTTTCTCATATAGGTAAATTCACCGTAGTTGCATTATCTAGAGAATTTACCTTATTGTCAAACCTTAATTTGAAAAAGAAGAAAATTTGAAGTAGCACCTATTCACCCCCCCTCTAGGTGCCCATACGATCCTTTCAGCTGCCATGATCTCCGTCACTTGATCCTTGGTGAGGATCCAGTTGTTCTTCTCCTGAACCAAGAAGGCTTGTGGACAAGGCAATGGCACCTGCTCATCCTATGCAACATCAAGATAATCAAATTGATAGGCTCGGAGCCTCCTGTTATCTTGGTAAACACCGAGGAAGCCACAAGCAGTTATATATTTGACATCTATAAGTATGGAGTCATCAACAGGTTGCATAAAAGGTATCTGAATTCCACGGTCTTGGACAAGGTGGGTTACCAATCCACCGATGCGAATATCACCTTTCTTTTTGTTGCTCTGGTGGCGGAGGTGCTGGAGGAATAGAGCTACAGGAGTGGGACTCTGGGTGCATCGGGGAAGAGTGCCTTGGTGATCATGGCCATGTCTGCATTGGCCATGGAGCCGGTATCACCTCTTCCCAACAAAGTGTTGGCAAGAAACAAAGCGAAGTAGCAGATGGTCGGATTCTGAATGGTGGACATCTTCTTATGGTAGAAGTCCCTGCCACCGTTAATAGAAATAACCTCCCAAGCTTCTCCACTTGAGATGCTATACAAGTTTGTAACGGTTGATTCCACTTCTTGAGGGAATCCAAAAGCTTCACAAAATTGTTGAAAAGTGATTTGATATGGCCGCTGGTTAATGGTGAAACTCACCGTGCATGCATTACCTTTTTCCTTGTAGTCGTCGTAGAAGGAGGCGAGGAATTCATGGGTGAGCTCAGTGTAGGTGTAGTGGCTTGCATATGCGAGGTTTGATATCCCTGCATTTGCACACATGTGGTCAAAGTCTTCCCTCAACCCTGTTGTGCTGAGAAATCCATCACCGGCCCAACGTATGGGAATCACCCTCCTCGATGAAACCATAGCATACTTGCTGCTGAGCTTAGCCCGGAGCCTCGAGCCTTCACCATGTTGGCGCTTGCTCTTGCAAAAAATATTATCGAGCTTGTTCATTTTGATGCACTGAAAAATTTCAACATAAAACCTTAGGCATATAGTTTTTACATGATATACGAATGATTCTACATGGAGGAATTTAATCCTAACGTGAGAAATCAAAAGGGAAGATCAAACAAGCTTGAGTTCATCCACTAAATCAATGTGAGGATTTCAACCAGGGAATTCTAAAAATAAAGCATGGATAGGGAGAGAAACATACCGATCTGTTGATTCTCCCACTCAAACGAACGAAATCTGCGTGGAATCAAGAGTTCTAGGTGGGTTTTGAGAGGTTTGGAGAGAGAATATGAGAGAAATAATGAGGAGGAGGAGAAGCCCTAGCCGCCCTAGTGCGTTTAAGTGGTCGCGACAAACTATACGGCGGGATCTATACGGGCGGGTTAGGTAGCTCCCGCCGTATAGTTGTGGCAGCATCGAGGGTTAGCGTTTCTCCACGCCAGATAACAACTATACAGATGCAACTATATGGCTAGACCAAAATGGTCCCGTCGTATAGTTGGTAATTAAACCTTTTGTATCTAAGACCCTTTTTTGAGAATTTTGTCGATAACTATACGACCGCAACTATATGATTGGAATATATATTCCCACCGTATAGTTGGTCGTTATATCTCCCTCAACATGCTTTTTCGCCCAAATTTCCAGAGATTCACTTTTAAAACTGGCTAGTTTTTGCACATAAGACTCAAACTTTATTTTCTACACCGAGTCTATGTTTATTCAGTCGATATTTCTACTACGTTTTGACAGCTGCATCTTCATGGGCGCGCTTCTGCAAGAATGTATGTGAAAAAGTTGCAGAACATTATTTTATTATTGTCATGGGTTGACTCCCATTAAGCATTTTATTAAGAATGGTTGAATATTTCAATCCTTTCTCTGTTCTCGAATTCTTACCTTGGGTTGCCCTTTATCAAAGGCACTTACACATGAACTCATTTTTCTGGTGGAATATACCTTTCTCCCGTTCTAGTTTCTTTGGAAAAATACCGTATGATTTCAGCATCATAAACATTGAAGATTATTTTCCCTTTAACACAATCAACTGACGCTCCTGTAGTGCTAAGGAAAGGTCTTCCAAGTATTATAGATAATTTTTCATTCTCTGGCATTTCAATAATGATAAAATCAGTGGGAATAGCATGCTCATCTATCCTAAGCATAACATCCTCAATCATACCAATGAGTTGTTTAGTGGATTTGTCAGCCATCTATAAAAGGATAGAAGTGGGGGAATACTCCTCTAATCCTAACCTTTTATAGAGGGAATATGTCATTACACTAACTCCTGCACCTAAATCACACAAAGCATTATGAATATCAGTTTTGCCAATTGAGCATGAAATAGTTGGTATTTCGGGATCTCCCAACTAAGACAATAATTTCCCATTAGCATGATAACTAGTCACCATGGCAACTATTTTAGTTATTTCTTTCTTTCTATTAAGAATATCATGGAGAAATTTAGAATAGGTGGGAATTTTTATTGCATCCGCAAATGGAATTTATAAACGAAGGTCACCAAGTGCCTTTTTGAAAGAATCATAGATTACCTGATCCGGTGCTTTCTTTTTTTTGATCTGGATAAGGTAGCTTTTGCTCACCTTTCTTATTCTTATATTTTACCTTTTGTGGGGGGTCAGGCTCTTTAGTTGCTTTCTTTTGTTGTTGCTTATCGCTTTTCTTCTTTTATACTGCAACACCTTCATCTTCTTTGCTTGTTTATTTTTCTTCTCTTAGATCAACAATCTCTACATCAGAGTCATAATGGTCATCTTGTGCATCATTTTTCTCCTCCAAGGTTTAGTCTTGTGTTTCTTGAACAATTTCATCTTGAGGATCCATCAGTGTGTCATCTTCTTGGCTTGCTTTGAGAAAACCTTTTTCCCTTCGCTTTTTTCGGCTTCATATTCTGGTGGTCCTAATGGCCCTATAACAACCGCACCTCTCCTTGTAACAACATTAGTAGTAACAGGAATGTTTATATCATCTTGAAGAAAAATTTGATAACCAGATGCTATTTGTTCACATTGGGTTTCAATCATACTAAGGTACTTGTGAAGTAATTTAATTTCTTGACCAATCTCGTCATATTTTTCCGTTAGTTGTGCCAAAATCTTCTTATGTTTTTGAAATTGCTTATGCAGGTTTTTATGAGATTTAGCCCGTTGATGTTTTAATTCTTGAAAAACTTTTCTAGTTTCATCTTCTTTAGTAAAAACTTGTAACAAATCTACTTTGTCTTCATTAACAAGTTCAAAAGGTATACTTTTTTCTTTTATTGTTTTGTGTACTTCAGGCATAAGATCAGGAGTTATATGAAGTATCCCTTTTTCATTGTTTTGTGCCAAAATCGGGATTATATAAAGAATCATTCTTAGCCCTAGTAGACATCAATTCCAAACATGCTTTAACGGTTAAAGTATTTATTGATTCTCCTGCTGGTAAGTCAAGCAACTCTCTTCATTGAGTATTAAGACCGTGGTAAAATAAATGGCAAATAGTTGATTCATAATAGCCATGATTAGGAATACTATTGATCATTCCAAAGAATCTATCCCAGACTTGTGGGTAGTTTAGTCCCACATTCTGACTGAAGTTTCCTATATTCTTTCTAATTTCAGTTACCTTTGTGAATACAATCCGCCACCCTGCAGATGAGAAGTGCAAGAGTTTTGCGAAAGAGCAAGAAGCCGCTAGGAAGGATATAGAGCGTGCATTGGGTATGCTTCACTCAAGATGGACTATTTTTCGATACCCTGCTAGAACCTGGAGCACAAAAATGATTTGAGATGTGATGACTGCTTGTGTGATCATGCGCGCTGAGGACGAGCATGATGACGGCATGTTGGACCAATGTTGGGACTTTCAGGATCAGTTGGTTGAGTCGGAGCCAGGTTTAGCGTCTTGGAAAGATTTTATACGAGTGCAAAAATTAGTGTTACAAGCAAACCCATGATCAATTTCAACTAGATTTGGTTGAACATATATGGGGTCGTGTGGGAAACCTAAATATTTAATTCCTTATTTGTTTCTTGTAATTTGAATAGCGGTTTGGTTGTTTTCTATCTAACCATATGAGTCTTAACTATTTATATGTAACCACTATTTTAATTAGATTATTTAATTTAATTTATTTACTTGTCAAATTTTATTTTAGATAAAACCTATAAACATATGAAATTCCTGGTCACTTCTGGCCAATGCTGGCCAGGACGTACAATGAATCGCGTCACTGGTTATGGCTGTGTAAACATATGCCGGATTACAACCCAAAATGAAATGCAGACCAACTTAAACAAATAGAAACAAGGGTTTTTATCATTCCCGCCACTATGACCAACCCAAAACTTAGTTTTGCCATTTGACTGATCGATACTCTTATTTTGCCACTGTTCCGTTACAACACTACTCAGTTTTGCCATTCCATCATTTTCTACCATTAGACTATAATCATTTTTGCCATTCTGCCATATTTTTACCATACATACACAACTATTATTAAGAACGTGAATGCCGAATGAAGGGTCCTGGTCTGAAATTGTACGTGTCAAATGGGTTACATGATTATATCAATATTTTTTAGGTGAATGTGAAACGTAAGTCTAGATCCGAAAGCGTATTAGGGATTAAGTAATTATACGCATATTACGGAGGTAGTTATTGCGTGCTTATTGCTTAATTACAGAAGTCTAGGTCTGAGAAGTTCTCGACACATAATCATGTCAAAGATGGTATGTCAAACTTAAATCATGTCAAAGAGTTTTGTGATTAATGAATTTTGTTAGATCTAGCTGCAAATTTTAGATTGGAATATTAAAATTATTTTAATAAATTGGATTAACATGATGCCTATAGTTTATATCTCGTATATTGCTTTAAGTATGTAATAGATACATAATACGCAGAGTTGTGGCAAATATCATTGGTAGTAGCTTGCAAGAGTAACTGGCCGCGAAACCCTGCAGATTTGGTACGAATGCAACAAATATGGCGACAGTGAGTTACTGTTACTACTTTTGCAAGCTACAGACTAATGGTAGAGATATGACAAAATGGCCAAACTGATTATCGCCTAACGGTGAAAAGATGACAGAATGACAAAACCGAGTAGTGTTGTAATAGAGCAGTGGCAATGCTAGAATTTCGATCAGTCAAATGATAAAACTAAGTTTTAGGTTGATCATAGTGGCAGAAATGATAAAAATCCTATAAACAAACCGTTTGAGGCTACCTAATCGGTCGGGGTCGTGGAGATGCCATAAAACCAGCTGTTCGGCGATGGGTTATCGTTGCGCCTATACCTATGCTCCAGCTGCAGCTTTGTCGAATGCTGTACCATTTTGCTTTTTAAAATCTATATACTCCGTAGCTAGATCCGAAGAGCAGACACCTTGTGCACTCGCTGTCATCGCGTCCCACGTCGCACCTTTCCTGCATAAAAGTACGCTGTCGCACGCGTCCCACTAGGCCATTCGAGGGGCAGCCAGCATTTAAAAATAGAAGCGACACTGACACGATCGAGCTGGCTGGTATGGTAAACACTCACTGTAGAATTAGTGGGTACCGAATAATCAATGCCTATGGCCCACAGTGGAGCTGCCTGCTGGCTGCTGGTTCACATGGGACGAGCTCACTCCACAACACTACACTAGCTTTTTTTTTTTTTTTGAACGGGAAGGGACCGGAAGGTCCCAGAACTGGCATTAATAAATCAAAATTGATACAATACTGTGGAAAGGACCTGAAAGAAAACAAATAACAACCATGTCCTTCTAATTTACACAAGGGACCCTAGAAAGATTCTTCAAAAGCCATCGAGTCCTTGTACGAACTCCGACCTCGCCGGTGATGCTATTGCCACCATCGCCAGCCGCGACCTCGCCATTGACAGGCAAGGAAGAAGGGCCTCCCGCCGGAGGTTGAAGATGGGGGCGACGGAACCGCCAATAAACCATAGAAGCCGGCAAAACCCGAGCCACCCGAGCTGCAAACCGGAGTGGTCGATGGATTCTTCAGAGCTCCAGGCAATGGAGGTCGTCGCAGAAGAAAACGAGGTCCAATGCCAACTCGCGCGGCGAGCCACCATCCAAGACTATCACCGCAGCGTGAAACCACCCTCTTCCTCGCCTCCTTGGCCGGCCAAGAGAAGGACATACAGAGCCAACAGATGGATGGCGGCGGCGGATTTATTTGAAGGAGACAGCCAGAGGAAAATTCGCCTCCACCTGGACGCCCAAATAATCCTCCACTGCCGACGGCCAGCGCCACGCCAAGCAGACCTCAATCCCTCGCAACCGCATCACTCCTCCTCCCTCACCCTCCTCGCCACCACGGCCGTAGAATGGGGAGAAGAAGAAGGATGCATAGCAGAGGAAAGACACACCATGGCACTTATTATGCGGAGATCCGGTCATGGCCAAGCTCACCATCTCCGACCATCGGAGCAAGACAACGCCAGCAGTAACCTCCGACATCTTGGGTCCCAAGAAGCACCGACGCCCTACTCCATACTACCGGCATATAGCCACTACACCTACCTAAACTACTGCCGCCGACGCCGCCCCTCCGCCATCTCTCACCGGCGTTGCCGGCAAGAGAGGCTTCGGTTTGGCTCGGGGCCCTTCTAGTGCTTTCTAGGAACTGTAGCAGGGAGAGGTGGGGGGATGAGCACCAAAAGGAAGAATGTTATGACTGGCTCAGGACAACACTACACTAGCTTAGCTCAGACAAAACAACGGACACTCTATCACATGATATATATTTATCCAAACGAGCTTCTTGTGTACGCTAAAAAATCTTATAATTTTGATTATCCTTGTGCTGTAATAGCTTTATGCATTTTGCCCCTTCTGTAAGAGCACCATCTTTATCTTTAGCTAAGACTAGTCACAACGAAGAGTATCATACAGTAGTATCATACATATAATACTAGTATATGATAATATCTTTATAATATATAATAGGGTTAATTAGATAGACGCCATTGCAATTTCCATGAAATTGAGAAACGCCACTACAATTCTCAACTTTGGAAAAATGCCACTAGAATTATGTGTATCTTTGCCAGATGCCATTACACTCATTTACATAGCATATACTAGTCAATATACGTTGTATTCTCTGCCGTATGTACGTATAGATGGTGGGGTCCACTAGAATTAGCGGAATAAATATAAGTTGGTGACAAATATTGAAATAAAATTACAACAATAAAAAAATGAAAATCACACATACACTTGGATAAAAATTCGTAACCTGTTTAGTAACATGTTTCTTTTCTAAATAGTTTTTATGCATATTTTATAATTTTCTCTATACATTGCAGGAAGCGATCCGCCGAGGAGCAAGATGTGCAAGACGATGAGTCTATAAGCTAATTACAAGCGGTATTCTTTTGGGTACCCTATTCTTTTAGTTCTAGCAGTAGCAAATGTATATTGCCTAAGATTGCTCCTATAATATTGTTCTCCATGCATACGTAGGACTAAAACACCCGCAAAAAAGGTGACACCCGTGAAGAAGAATACACCCGCAAAGAAGAAGAAACCTATGAAGAAAAAGACACCGGTGAAGAAGAAGACGCTGATGAAGAAGACGTCGGTGAGGAAGAAGACACTGGTGAAGAAGAAGACACCAGCGAAAAATGGCAAAAAAACCCAAGATGGTCGCACCATCCACGAGTGAGGCGGTCCTAACGCAAACACTTGGAACAAAGGGAAGCCTTATATGCCGGCTTGGAGGCTAGATTCATGCGTCGGATGTCCATTTGAATCTGGAGCTGTTACTTTGTGAGATGAGATACTTTGAAATCTGGAGCCTGTTATTTCGTTGATGCATGAATGTGATACTTATTTGGACCTGGAGCTATGTTTCCTATAAATTGTGCAGCGTCGCTATCCCTATCGTGTTTTGTTGTCTCTAATTTGGACCTGGAGCTACGACCCTTGGATATATATTCTGGAGCTGTGTTGGTGTACCTTTAATACTATGATATTGTACTCAATATGTAGCGTTTATGAGTTATGACAAATTTTTATCCAAGTGCATGTGTGATTTTCATTTTTTATTGTTGTAATTTTATTCCAATATTTGTCACCAACTTATATTTTTTCCGCTAATTCTAGTGGACCCCACCATCTATACGTACATACGGCGGAGAATACAACGTATATTGACTAGTATATGCTATGTAAATGAGTGTAATGGCATCTGACAAAGATACACATAATTCTAGTGGCATTTTTCCAAAGTTGAGAATTGTAGTGGCGTTTCTCAATTTCGTGGAAATTGCAATGGCGTCTATCTAATTAACCCTATATAATATCATAATCTATATTTATTTTTTTAAAAAATCTTAATGTAAATTTGTGTATAAGATTTATTTAAGATGTTTTTTTAGTTTCACGTGCTACGATATAGTATCTATATATGATACTAAGGCTGATCATAGTGGAGAGTAACATACACTAGTAACATGCACAAATTACTGCTCCCTCCGTTTCAGAATATAAGATGTTTTAGGTTTGTAAAAAAAATGAATCTAGACTTCTTTAAGTGTATACATTCATCCCAAAGATGAGTGAATCTATATACTAAAACAAGTCTAGATTCATTTTCTTCACAAACCTAAAACATCTTATATTTTGAAACGGAGGGAGTACTCTATTACTATCTTCATAGTGGAGAGTAACGTATAAGTGGTGTCATGCAAAGTATTATTTATTAGTTGATAGATTCATCTTGCATTGGTATGTATGATGTTATAGTAACTAAATATGTTACTCCATCCTCCTCACTCTTCATTAATTCACTAACATACAAGCAATTTCTCTAAGTTGGACACTTAGTTACTCTTAAAGTTACTTGCACTATGATCAGCCTAAGTGAGAGTAACTTAGCTAGTAACAATGCTAACTAAGCAAATTGTTGACATGACATGATAATTAATGAAGAAAAAGATGAAGATAGTAACTTAGCTAATTACCTTGACATCACACATATCAAGTCCATATGAGGCTATAATCTAATTAATTAGCCTTGCGTGACACTATTCACATGTTATTACCACTATAAAGATAATAACATGGACTAGTAACATGTGCAAGTTACTAGTCTAAGTTGGTTAGCAGTATGACCAGCCTAATATTATCTCTTTTATTATTAATTGCAGTGACACATAAGCATTCTGCATGTATTCTACTTATGATACCCATTAGGTTAGTCTAATGATGAAGAATAGTATTATCTAGTTTTCTAACTTTTTAACCTTATATGTCTATTTTTAGCTAGTTTGGAAAATCTCATACATTTGCAAAGAATTTACTACAATATTGATTGGTGATAAGTAATTACTACAGTATATACTTTGAGGACTTAACTCATTGCCAATAGTACTAAAATCAACCAGTAATAATTTTGCGTGGAGGCAAATAAATGAAGGACCTAATTTGTTTCCGACAAAATCGTGCCAGAAACAAATTCTAAATCAGTTGAGATATTTTAGGATTTGCAAACCGTCCATCCAATGCATGGTTCACGCGTGTCGACGGATCCACCGATGACTCGGCGTCCATATAAAGAAACCATCGCCGTGTAGCTATCGTCATAGCACCAAGTCTCTCCTCCTACCCTGCTATTCCCCTCCTCCTCTCGGCCCTCTCATGGCCATGGCAGCCTCGAGCCACCAGATCCATGTCGAGCATAGCCATGAGGGCTATCTCAAGGAGGCACCTCCATGGAAGAGGAGGACGAATAGCTTAGCCATGGTTCATGCGTGGTGTCTCCTTTTCGTTCTTCCCGGCGACAAGGCAAAGGTCGAGATCTTGTTTGCACAAGTAATGGAATCCATTTGTTTTTCTTTGAACTTGAACACAAGACCTTGAGTATCCGTGGAATTTGATCGTGTTTTGTTTCAATTTTCCCCCTCTTGATATGTCCAAACAACTCTTGTCTGTCTTGGCTATTCCCTTCTTCTTTGTGCAAGCTTGTTCTGCTTCCGATTTCTACACAAGGCCTTAAGAATACATGGAATTTAAAGAGTCTCTTTCTTCTTTGTGCAAGTAACTGGAATTCGCTTGTTTTCAATCGATTTTTTACACGAGGTCATGACAATTCATGGAATTTCATCTTGTCATGCTTCGGTGTTCACTCTTTGTATGTCTGAACATGTATTGTGCAAGTATATGGAATCGAACAGTTTTGCTTCAGTTTCTCACACGAGGCAATAACAACTTTACTTGGGATTTCTTCATCCTCGTTTGCTTCAAATTCTCTCTAAGTTTTAATACTGTATTAATTAGCAAGCACCTGCCTACCTTGGCTCATTCTTCAGTGTGCAAAGTGTCAATCGTGTGTTGCTCCTGTTTCTTGCACAAAGTCATGAGAGCAACACATGGAATTTCAACCAAGTAGTTTTGTTTCGAATTGATGAATCCCTTTACTTTGTGCTACAAGTGCTCATTCATCACCGTGCAACTATATGCAGTTCTTTTGTTTCTAAACACAAATAATAATCCATCTCATACGCTGCGCAGGTACAAAACTCCCCAACGGAGACCGGGTTAGGTCCCTGCGGTACACAGAAGGTTGAGCTTGAGCAGCTCGGATTTCTTCGTCTGGTGGCCCATGGGCCTGAATCCCAACCTCGAGACCCATTTCGACACGGCGGCCCCCTCATATAAACTAGCTTTCCCCTTCGCGTGAAAACCCTAGCACTCCTCGCCTCCGCCGCCACCGCACCCATCTGCCGCCGCTCGAGCTTCCGCCGCCGCCACCAGCGTCGACGCGAGGCGAGATGGCTTCGGCGTAAGCAGACTCAACTCCTCTGTTTCCGCTCCCCTGAAATAGTGTTCTAGATCCAATGTTAACCTTCCCTTTTTTTTTTGCTGGATCTCCTTAGGGAGAAAGGAGGTGGTGACGCGCTCGGCAAGATGGAGACCGTCGAGATCCAGTCGTCGCCCGGCGAGAAGGCTGGTGTCCAGATCAAGCTATCGCCCGTCGGGTTCAAGATCCTTAAGGGGGGTGATGGAGGTGCCGCTCCAGGCAAGATGGCTACTGCGTTGCCCGGCGGGGTGACCCGTGTACAGATCAAGGCCGCCTCCGGCGTCGAGCAGAAGGGTGTACTCATCCCTGCCGCTTCTTCCGAAGCGTCCCCTGGTTTGGATGCTCAGCAGAGAACATCAAGTCCTAAACGAAGGTCCTTATCTGACTCACCGCCAGTTTATTATTGTTACAGTACTATTGTGGAAGATGGGTGGATGGTAGGGAATCGGTGGCTGTAGATAGTGATAGTGCTGCTGTAGTTCTTGCTCCATGTAGATATCTTCTGCACATGGTAGGGGGAACAGTGCCCTTTAGAGGCAAAGCGAATCAGGCTCCTCTTCCTTTTTTTGTGTGGAAAGCGAATCAGGCTCCTCTTCCTTTTTTGTGTGGAAATGCATGTATTAATACTTGCTTGAATTCTTGGCGAAACTAGCATGAATGTAATGCTATGCCTCCTTTGGGTTTGTGTTCATAGCTAAACCCTCCTGATATGATGTCAGATTAAGTGCTTTGCTATCCCTGTTTTAACATTATGAAAATGCTGCACGACAATAACCTGTACGATGTGCATCCACCAATATCCTCTACCACAGAGTAGGGCTGAGTACTAAATGATAGGATAAACAGGTTAGCCTAATTTTGTTCCTCTGCTAGTTGGTTTCTTCCGTGGCTAATTTTGATAAATTTAGGCTTTGTTTACCATGCTGGCTGCCATGCTCTTATTTTGTCACGTGATTCACTAAATTGACTGCTTAATGGTCGTTGTACACTGCTGCCATCTGTTTTATTTCTCGTGTTTTGTTTATTCTGCATTTCCCATCTCTAAATGGGTGTATTCTAATTCAGGCATTCAGAGTTGGAGTGCTTTGATCCATTCAAAGGAGATATTAAAAGGACCAGGTCCTCTTCCTTCTTGTTTATAGTATTGAACATGTGTGCAGCAAAATATGTAGTTGCTTGCAAAGGTTATGATACAGCGTTGGATAATTGTGTTTGCTGTTATAATTGTGTATGCGGAAGTACCAAACTAATCTATATCATGTATTGTTATCCAGTCCTGATATTAGTAAACTTTGTTTGGTTAAAACCTTCGTACACTTTTAGGATATATCAATGTACCATGTGTTACTTTTATAATTATCATGTTGGATTAAAATTAAGAAATATGTTCCCTTGTTAAGACTTTTATGGTCCCTGTGTCTAAATTAGCTAATGTATTACTATTATACCACGAATACTGTAAACAACAAAACCTAAGAGGTATGCCTGATTTATATGCCATGATTTTCAGCTTTTAGTCTACTGTATGAAGTTCATATGATGATATCTATCGCCTCGTCCACATTTACACGTATTTCACCATATGCTTTGCTACTGCATATATATGTATTTATTGATACATTCAGTTGTTAATTATGCGTTGGTCATTTTCTCCCCACTGTGATCAGGTCGTACGAGGTTGCTGATGTGATGGAAGAATCTCCATTCAACCCAAAGGAACATGATGATTTGGGCTCTGATGGTTTTGGTCTTCTCAAAGGGCTCAAAAGGGATGTTACAGATCTTAAAATGAATCTGTAAGTCGAATTAGTTCTTTCTTTATCTTTTCAGTGTCTTCTTGCTGGTTATAGCACTGTTTTATTGCATCTTTCTATTGTCTTATTGCTGATTATAGAACTGTCTTTGTGTATCTTCTTTATGTCGGATTTCTGAAAATATCTTTATTGTTACGATTCACAGAGCTGTTGGCATAGGGAATGATGACATTGTCAGGCAGCTTGTGATACAGAACACAAGGTCAAGATACTATAACTTTATGCATTTTTCACATTTACCGTACGTACCTATTGAAATTGACAACTACATGTGATTGTTGATTACTTTCTGTCAAAGTATTCCGTTACATCACACTTATGAATTCCTTGTGCAGATCTCGTGATGTAATCATTGCAGAAGCTCCTAAAGAGGCTATGGCTCTTGCCAGCGCAGTGAGGAAGTTCACCAAGTACAAAAGAATTACGGAAGAACTCCTGAGGCAGCGAGAAGCAACTGCCATGAACCGTGAACTCCGTCAAGATCACCGTGATGTGCGCCAAGATCACCGGGACGTGCGGCAAGATCACCGGGATGTTAGGCAAGAGCACACTATAGCACAGTATAAGCGTGAGCTGGATTTGTGGTATGACAAGTACAGCGACCTAAAGTCCATGTATGAGTCACGCTATCCTGGCAAGCAGTCTGTGGAGACCAGGTCCGAGGAACAGCAACAGGAAACACACCATGAGGAGCTTCTGAACAAGGAGGGTAAGGAGTGTGATGAGAAATGGTCCAATGACGCTACGAAGTGTGACGAGGAACAGCCCAAGGAGAAGCAGCCCAAGGGCTATCCTGGCAAGCAGTCTGTGGAGACCAGGTCCGAGGAACAGCAACAGGAAACACACCATGAGGAGCTTCTGAACAAGGAGGGTAAGGAGTGTGATGAGAAATGGTCCAATGACTCTACAAAGTGTGACGAGGAACAGCCCAAGGAGATCCTGTCTGCTGTTACGCAAGGGCTGGACAAAGCCGAGTCAGTTGTCAATGTACGGTTTCTTCTACCTTTAAGCCCCATTTTCATTCTGACTTGGCTGTTCTTATTTACCTTTGCTGTTCTGACATGTTCTTTCTCAGCTGGGCGAGAGGACCGTGAATCTGGTTGAGAGGGCTGCGGAGGTTGGCTCCCGGGCTGCAAGGGTTGGCACTCGTTCAAAGAAGCTGCAAGCCTTTCTAGGAATGATTGCAACAAGTGCCTCAACCTTGGCCAGGCAAGCATTACGTGACATGCAGGACATGGGCAGCGGTGAATCAAGTGACGGGGGTGAATCGAGTGCTGGCGACGATGATGTGAGTGGTCTATGTACAGTGAGTTGAGAAGTTTCCATTAGAAAGTTTTGGTGCTGACAGCAGTTATGGAGTATGATGTTCCCCTTGGTCTTGGTAGTGATGAAGTTGGTGTCTTGATTCAGAACCACCGTGTTTTCACTTTATGTGGCCTTGGGAGATGGTAGCTTACTTTCGACATCTAGGAAGGTTATGATGAGCCGGTTTGTTGCAGGAAGAAGTTGTATGGACACATCTCTCTCTATGACTGAATCATCAATTGAGTTTAAGTGAAATATGGCCATGGCCATGAAACTAGGAGAAAGCCTTCTTTACCGTAACCAGAATATGCTGTCATTTGAGATTTTGTTCGGAGATTCCTAGTGGGTGTTTTTTGTTTAGCTGCTAGTCTTTTCAGGTTTCATTGAGATATCAATCATGCTGGCATCGGCCTTGGTGCTTCAGTCCAGCCGATATTGGCCGCTTTTTCTCTGAAACGAGGCAAGCAACTGGAGCGCTCAGAGGCGATGCACGACCCATCCTTTGGCCTGCCTAAGGAAACATTTTGACCTACAAGCTCCAACTAATTCTTCCAGTAACACGGAGCTCAAATTTGACCACCTTCTGGGCACCTGAGCGCCTCCTCCATCCCCGCAGCTCCGTTGGTCCTAGGCCAAAAGGCGGCAGTCTCGCGCCAGCGCTCAAGTGTCTTCGGCGAAATGACGATGAACCACGACAACGCCCTGTGGACGACAAAAGTGATGTCGTCCTACCTACATGTAGACAGGCCGTCCGAAGTAGGCCATCATCCGTCGCATTATCAAATTCAGCATTGCCAAACAAGTACTTCCGTTTCAAAATATAAGATGTATGTTTTGGGTTTGTGAAGAAAATATATCTAGACTTTTTTTAGTATTCCCTTCGACCCATATGCTAGATACATCCGAATCTAGTCAAATCCAAGTCAATTAATATGGGCCAGAGGGAGTATATAGATTTACTAAGATTTAAAGTGAACCTACGTACTAAAACAAGTCTAGATACATTCTCTTTACAGATCTAAAATATCTTATATTTTAAAATTGAGGGAGTACACGATTTGCTGTGTCCATCTTGGAGAATTCACATTTTCTGTGTCCATCTTGGAGAATTCACATTAAGGGATCATGATCGTGATCCCTTACTTGTTGGTCGCAGTTAAGGCATCTAGGAAAATTCACATTTAGGGCAGAGCAAAAGGGCACTTCAACTGTTTGAGGAAATGTGCCGCGATGGGCTAAAGCAGGATCATGTGGGTTCATCGGCGTCCTCAGTAATGCCAAGGAGCACTAAGGCTGTGTGATGGATTTGCTGGGCAGAGCTGGTAGGATAAATGAGTCTGATGAGTCGATTGAACTAATGGCACCTAACGAAAGAGATGGTGTTGTTTGGGCATCTCCAATGCTTAATTTTCACTTGTGACATAAGTGAATGTGCAGCTCGAGGAGCCGAAGAAACAGGCAAGAAAGCCGCAGAGAGGGGAAATAGAGGCAGAGCCAACTGGTGTAGGTGCAAATGTGGCGATGTGGCAAATCTATACGGAAGCAAGGAACAGTGGCGTGAGGCTGCACAGGAGAGGCATATGATGAAAGCAGAAAGGAGCTACGAAAGGATTAGGGTGGTCATCGATCACAGTTGGAGGGAAGGACTGACTGGTGAGTCCAAGTGTTTACTGCAGGTGACCGGACGCATCGCCAAAACCTCGGGCGCCACTTGTTCTACAGTTTTTCCTTGATCCATTTGTTGATCTAGAAAAAGCATTTCCCGCCCCCCTTGCCAACGGAGACCTTAGCTGCCGCATTGAAAATTTGCCCGACTTGGTCATCAAGGGGCGAGACAAGAGCACTCTACGGCTTCTCCTCTGCTAGCAGATTTCAGGCCCATCTCACCTGAAGTGCAATGTTCAAAGCCCCGAGGGGTTTCTCGATATAGGCTTTCGTCCCGCTTTATAAATAAAGCAACCGTCCAACACAAATATAACAGTACAAAGACACACATACACCACATGCTGGGGCCACAGCACAAGACGGCCCAACTCGGACACCACCCAACGAAGAAAAGGAAGAACGCCTCGCCATGGGAGAGGACGCCGAGGACACTAAGGCGAGCTACGAGGGAGCCGCTGAGCCGCCCCCAAGAGACGGTGAAGGGTCGCGTCCAACCTCGCCTTGTCCCGCTGTCTACACAACGGTACCAGAGCTGCAGAGAAGCCAGAAAGTGAAACACCTAGTCAGACGAACGCCTAGGGAGAATCTTCTCAATAACCATCTTATTCCTGATCATCCAGAGGGACCACGACATGGCCGCGAACACCAGCCAGAAGAGTCGACGACCCTTTCCAGCCCGGTTAGCTTGGGTTTCTAGGAATTCACCGAGATATTGGGCCAGCCAATCCGGGCCCAATGCCTCTCTGGTGAAACTCCACAGAAACCGGGCCGCGGGACAGGTGAACAATATGTGGGTGCCCGTTTCAGGGACACCACATAATGGACATAACCCGTCCCCCGGCCCATGTCGCTTGGCCACCTCCACTCCCGAGGGGAGCCTATCGCGTAAAAGTTGCCAAACAAATATTTTTGTCTTCAGCGGGAGCGGTGCTTTCCAGAGGTGCTTGGTCCAGGGGAGAGTGTCCTGGCCAAAGAGGGCCCTATATGCTGAGCCAACCGAGAAAGATCCGGACGGGGAGAGAGTCCATGAGACGCTATCGGGACCCTTAGCCAAGGAGGCCGGGAGCTCCGCCCTGAGTTCCCTCCATGCTACCGTTTCCTCCGGGCCGAAGGTACGACGGAACGAGATGTTCCATGTACCTCCCGATGCCGCGTTGGATACCTGTAGCGCTGGGTCGAAACAGATGGCAAAGAGACTCGGGAAGGCCTCCTGCAGCGGGCGCTCACGGAGCCAGGGGTCGAGCCAGAACATGGTCCCCTCTCCATTTCCAATGGAGAAGGCGATACCATGCCTGATCTCATGCTTGATCTCCTGAATGGAGTGCCAGAATTGGGATCCCTCGCTACGATCACAGTCCAGAAGGGGCCAACCGCGCAGGTATTTGGCCTTGATGAGTTTGAGCCACAGACCGCCATCATCACGCAAGATACGCCAAACCCATCTACGCATAAGGGCCTTGTTGAACTGGCGGGATGCAAGGATTCCTATGCCCCCAACCTCCTTGGGGGCGCAGATGTCCGCCCACTTGACCATGTGGTATTTCTAGCGGCCCAAAGAGTCTTGCCAGAAGAACCTCGACAACTCCTTGTCAAATGTCCCATGTACTCCCTCGGGGAGGAGGTACATGCCATCATATACATGGGCAGGCTAGACAGGCAGGAGTCGATCAGGACAGTCTTGCTCCCCTTAGAGGTAAATCTGCCACGCCAAGGTTCGGACCTCGAGCGCACCCTATCCGCGAGCGGGTCCAGGTCCCTGATAAGGATCCTGGTGTCGCGGATCGGCATCCCCAGGTAGGTAATGGGGAAGGAGGCGAGCCGACAGTTGAAATTGTCCGCTATCCTCTGTTGCTCGTCCTGAGAGAACCCTAGTGCGATGATCTCGCTCTTATCAAAATTGATACGGAGGCCAGACATTTCCTGGAAGCAAAGGAGTATGAATTTGAGGTTTGCAATGTCCAGCGCCGAGCCTTCAATCATGATCATCGTGTCGTCTGCGTACTGGAGCTGGGTGATGCCTCCCCCTGGGATAAGGTGGCCTACCACCCCCGAGATGTGGCCGGCCGCCTTCGCTCTCTCAAGCATTTCCGCGAGGGCATCAACAGCAGCGTTGAAGAGGAGGGGGGACATGGGGTCCCCCTGGCGAACACCACAGGAGGGCCGGAAGTAAGGCCCTATCTCGCCATTTACATTAATTGCGTTGCTTCCGGTCATGACGAACTGCATTATCCATGTGATCAGGCGGTCGTCAAATCCTCGCCTAATGAGGACTGACGAGGAACCGCCATCCAGACGATCGTGGGTTTTCGAAGTCCAACTTCAAGAAGATGCCCTTCATTCGTTTGGACTTGATCTCGTGGATAATCTCATGGAGAGCCAGGATCCCATCATGTATAAATCTGCCTTTGAGAAAGGCAAATTGATACTGGTGGGTGAGGCGCTCCATGACCGGGGCGAGGCGAGAGGCGCAAACTTTCGCGAATACCCGTTGTATGACATTGAGGACCGTGATGGGCCTGAATTGGCGAATATCCGAGGCCCCCACAACCTTAGGGATCAGCGTGATAACTCCCAGATTCAGTCGTCCCATCACGAGGGTTCCTGTGTAGAGTTCCTGGAACAAGGGCATGACGACTGGTTGGAGTTCCTCCCAGAACTCCTGGAAGAAAGAAACCGGGAGGCCATCAGGGCCTGGGGCGGAGTTGGCCTTCATGGCCTTCACCGCCCGCGCAACTTCCTCTGGCAGGAATGGGAGGGTTAGCTCCGCATTCTCGTCAGCTGTGACTCTGGCCCCACTAGGCCAAAAGTCGTCGGCCAACGCGACCCCCGTAAGGGGTCCTGCCAAGAAGAGCTCCTTATAAAAGGAGTAAATATGGGCGGAGATCGCCCCCGGCTCCTCAAGGAGCATCACCCTGTCCCAAAGGCAGGGAATAGAGCATCTCCTACGGCGGCCATTGGCCACCGCATGGAAGTATGCCGTGTTCGCATCCCCTTGGAGAAGCCAGTTCTGGCGGCTACGTTGTCGCCAGAACAGCTCCTCCCCCTTGTAGATCTCGACGAGTGAAGTCTCTAAGGCATAACGGTGGGACCACTCATCAGCGGAGAGGCCCACCGAGTCTGCCGCCGGGTCCAGAGTACGAATCTCCTCCAGCAACGAAGCCTTCTGGAGACGCGTCGCTGCACCCAAGTTGGCCCCCCATCCCTTCATGAATTGGCGGGCCAGCTTGGCGCAGTTATGCCAGACGTCCACCGCGTTAAAGCGTCTGGGAGGAGCAGCCGCCGCTGCCATCCACTTGGCTTTCACCGCTTCCATGAAACCTGGCTGTTGGAGCCAGAAGTTTTCGAAGTGGAAGCGATTCAGCCGTGGTGGTGAACTTCCCCCAGTCGAAAGCAGTAGTGGGACATGGTTCGAGCCTACCCTGGTAATGGCGCGGAGGGAGCAGAGAGGGAAGGCGACCTCCCAGTCCACCGAGACCAGAACACGGTCCAAGACACTCCTGACCGGGTCCACCATGTTGTTCGTCCACGTGAAGCGGGCACCCACTCTCGTGATCTCTCTAAGAGCGAGATCAGCGATACAATCGTTGAACATCCGCATGCGCGGGATGTCTACGTTGTGGGAGCTCTTATCCTCATGGGACCGAATCAGGTTGAAGTCTCCCGCCACCACCACCGGCGTGGAGCAGCGGTCGACCTTCGTCTTCAGTTCCTCGAGGAAGGCTGGGGAGCGGCTATGGTCCGCGGGGCCATAGACAATGATGACCTCCCACCGGAGATGGGAGCGTCTGTGGGTGAGTAACATGCTTACAAAAAATTCCCCGCGGTCCATATCGTCCACCTCGAAGGTATCCTCCTTGGCACCAAGGAGGATGCCCCCAGAGTGTCCCACAGCTGGAAGCCAGTTCCAAGCGAACTTGTGCCGCGACAAACCCTGGAGCTCAGAAATCTGGAAGTCTTGCCTGATTGTCTCCTGGAATCCAACGATGTCCACGTTCTCCTGGCGCATGTAGTCTCTAATCTGGCGTCTGCGACCGTCATTTCCAAACCCCCGGATGTTCCAGATGAGCGATATGACAGCAGGCCAGCTCATTGGACAACCTACTTGGATTTGGTCCCCTTATGGGGGACAGATCTTGTCTTCCGGGACGACGAGGGCGTAGAACTCGGTCTAGGCGGCCTCCCTAGAGATCTCCCCTCTAGGGGGGACTCCTGGGTGGCTGCCGAAGGGCGTTGCTGAGGAGAACCCACCATCCCGGATCCGGGATCAGGTGTCCCAGTTCCAGGCGGTGTCGAGGTTTCCCCCTGCTGGCGCACAGCACGTGCACGCGCAGCGGCGAGGGACCCCTCGTAAATCTCCCTAGCTCTAATCGCCTCAATCTGCTCGAGCCTCGGGCCGCGTTCCCCACGGAAGACCACGCCACAGTCAGCCGCCACATGTGCAAGATGCTCGAGAGGGAAGTCATCCAAGACCGAGAACCTGGAACCTGATGGGGCGGGAATGGAGGCAGAAGGGCAGGGGGCGGGGCTTTCATGGGGGTACCTGAGTCAAGGTTGCGAGCCGCAGTCCTCTGGGACGCCAGCTGGGACACCGTGGGCACCACCCCCGGGCTCTCCGCCCTGACCCGCGCCAGACGAGCACTCTGGCGCGAAGGAGGGGGCACCGGGCGGGGAGGGCGAGGCAGACGAGTCTTGGGGCCAGCCACGGGAGTGGTGGGGAAGACCGTCGCTGGCTCGTCCGGGCACGGCGCCGGGGTCGTTGGGACCAGCGACGAAGATCCCCGGGGCGAAGCTGGCGTAGAGCTCGGAGATAGCGAGTAGCAGAGGACTCCTGGAGAGCGAGGTGACGAGGGGGCGGTGACCACCATCCCCACACTCCCGGAATCCCTGTCGGACTCCACCTGAGGCCCCTCAGGCGCCTCGTCGGGGATCTCCGCGGAGAGCGGGTCCAGGGCCATGTGGCCAGTGAACCCCTCAGACTGCCTGAAGTTGGAGCCGTACTGAGCGATCTGGAGGTCGGGAGGGCCCTACGAGGGGGGCATCAGGGGCAGCTGGTGGGAGGCCGACGTAGCAGCAGCTGACGGGCCCGCAACGGGAGGGGCCGAGGGGGAGGGAACCGGAGTCTGAGACTCCCCTCCCAAGTCGTCGTCGTCAGAGTCCTCTCCAGATGAGCTCTCCCCTCCTGTAGAGTGGTCACCAGAGGGGGGGACCGAGAGGGGAGGGGGAGGGAGACCGTCATCCGCCTGGTCCTCGTCTAGCTCCACTGTCAGGATCCTCCCCTCTGTACCGAAGTAGAAGGGAGGGAGGGGCCCTGGGAGTAGAGCTGGGTCCGGGCAAAGCACCTGCATGCGGATCGGTCCCGCCCCCAAGCGAGAGGTCTCATCCACCACGACAAGCTTACCCACTGCCTGGGATACTAGCTCCAGGATGGGCAGCGTCCGAACCCGCGCCTCCTCCGGGAAGCCGAGGATCCGCACCCACACCGCCGAGAGAGTCGAGGTCGTCGCAGGGTGGGCGGTCGATGGCGTGATGGAGATCTGGACCCTGCTGGTCGGGAGAGTGAGGGCGGTGCTGCAAGCACTGATGGAGAGTATCTCGGCAGACGGGAAGGACACCGCGAACTGGGTCGGGGAGATCTCCCGGGCACTCCAGGTATGTCCCGGCATCATCTGCCGGAGCTCCTCCTGGATGAACTCCGCGGAGATCACCACCGAGGCCGGGATCTCCTGTCCCTCCACCACGGTGACCACAGCCAAGTTCCTGGGAACCGACATCGCCACCCCCCCGATGTCGATGTAGTAGAACCCCCCGGCAATGGAGTGTGCGAGGTACTCCAACTGCTGGGAGGCCCGGCGCGGGGGGGCGACACCACGGAGCGAGGCGTTGGAACCAGGGGCCGTCGCCAAATTCTTCTTCTTCTTCTTCTTCTTCTTCTTCTTCTTGTTCTTCTTCGCCGGTTCAGGGGGGCCCGGGGGAGAGGCGCGATGGGGGGAGCGAGGCCGGTGAACCTCCCTGTCCCGGCGCCATTCCGGGACATTCCTGCCCGCCACCGCAGATGCCCTCTCCCTGAGGAGCAGGTCCTGCCAGAGCCGCTGCTCCGCGCGACGACCCTCCGGAGACGGGTCACGGGGCGGCCCGGCCTAGCCAGCGCGTCCCTGAGGGCCCTGCCCCCGCTGCCCCTCGCGTGAGGCGACCGCCCACGTCCCTGGGCGCGGGAAGGGGAGAGGGAGCGTCTCGGGACCTGCCGGGAGCGGCGTCCGGCTGGTAGGGGCGCGACGCGGCGGCGAGGCGCGGAGGCGGCGGCGAACGTCGGCGGGGACTGCGGGCGAGGCGGCGTGCTCTGCTTGGGCGGAGGGCTGCGCTCTGCGGGTTGCCTCGGCGTAGAGCCATGGCGCCGGTGGCGAGAGGGGAGAAGCGGCGGCGGCGCGATCGGCGCAGCAGCAATCGGCGGCGGCGGGGATGAGCAGGTCGGCGCGGGCGGGAGATGGGGAAGGAGGTATGGCGGCGTTTGGTAACTCAGACGAACCGTGCACCTGTGTCCAGCTCGATGGGCGCTAGGGTTTTCCTGGCGGGTCCCGGGTGGGCTGGGCGGCAACCATCGGCAGCCAGACGTGGACGGCTGCGCGAGGGACTGCCGAGGGCTCAGATCGGCCCAGGCCCACCAGTGGCTCAAAGCGGCCCAGGGAGCCTCGCTCGCGCGAACCGAGGCGGACGCCTCCTCCGTCCCGATGGCGGCGGCGTCGCGTGGCGCCCGGGCACCTCCTGCTCCGTCCATCCTGCATCCAGCGGCGAGGCTCACTGCTGCGGCTCCCGATGGATGCCCCGACGAGGACGCGCGGCGGCTGCGATGGTCCGCGCAGAGGCCGACGGGAGTGCCAGCGGGGCTTGGAGGCGGTCGGCCTCCGCCTCGCTTCCTCCTCCTCCTCCTCCTCCTCGGCCACATCAGCCCAGGCGGCCCGGAGGTCACCGTGGCTCCTGCCAGCCGGCCGACGGGTGAAGCGAGGGAGAGGCTGCTGTCGCGCCGCCGGCTCAGTGGGCCGCGCCCGGCCTCCGAGCGCTCCGAGCCGGCGACCAAGGTCCGGCCTTGCGGCGGGACGGGGGACGCCATCGCCAGTCCTCCGCTCCCCCCGAGGGGTTTCTGACGGCAGGCCGTACTCCAATTCACAAGGCAGCGTCCCACATTAACAGAATCAGTCCCCTTCGCAGATAGGATTGATCATACTCTTAGCCCTGTTGCATTTCAACTCAGTGGCACCTCCAAACATATCCAGAATGGTTTTCGCCGTCTCTGTGTGAATCTAAACTCATTTTAGTAGGACTATGGTGAAAATAAACAAATTAAATATTGGTGTGTTTCTTATGCTTGCTTTGCTTACTTATGGATGCAGAAACTTTGTGAAGAAGCCTCATCTGTATGCGATAGGACGACTGAGGCTACAGAGTTGACATGTCAAGTACTGCAGGTAATAACAACACATCGAGGAAATTGTCTGGATAGGTGATAATGGATTTATTATGAGGAAATTCTTGAAGAATATACTTGGTCAGGTATGAACTTTTTGCCTATCTACATATTTGCGAATGTTTGATACTGGCTGTCTGGGACCTGACTAAATATCTCCTATGAAACCATCTTAACAGTAGTTTTTCATTCTGCGTTAGCTTGATATCAGCATTTTTAGTGATAGGCTAACCTAGCTACATATGTTGACATCTTAGAAGGATGTAGTGAAGGGCCGAATGCCCTCAACAGTGCAGAAGCTATTCAGTGGAAAACCTCTCTTCTTGGGATTCCAAAGCTCTAGTGTTGTACCACTTATTCGTGTTTAAGCCTAAGTTTCGAACTGTTTTCGAAGGAGGCGACATACCCAAGTATCATCCGAAGAATTAACATTTCTCTGATGATCTTGCTGAATCACATCTTCTCCATGGTCATGGTTTTGTTTTGATGTATTAAGCATTCATGCAGAAATCTGGACTGTAAACAATTGTTCTGTTACTTTATGTATAAAGTTTTCTTGACACCTGTGGGAACTATTGCTGCTTAACCTTATTATCTATATTTATAATTAAAATCAGTTAGATCAGAACCATTATTATTTTCTCCTCTCTTTTCATGCCATTAGCTAACGAATCCCTTTTCTGTGTTTCCTTATTATTTAATATAAGCTCATATTATTTGCAGGAGGAGGTGCATAGCTGTCATATCTCTGGCTGAAAAGCATTTCCGTTTATCTTTTGGAGCTTATTCACGAGTTCGACCTTCCAGGTTACTATATTGCCCCTTTTGCGAAATTAATAATCAAAATAAATGCTTATTTTGGAACATTGATGGAAAATAGGCCTCTGCGTACTCAGAATCACAGACTGCCCTATTCTTTTACACTAACCTTCAAGTTCAGTGACTACATAGAAAACTTTCCCCATAGTGTGAATAGGAAATCGCTGCACCGTCACTCCGCATTTATTTTCGTCTGTTTTCTGACTTCCATATTCTCTTCATAGGATGCCTTTCCTACTGCTTAGCCGGGATTGAAAAGCTTGCAAGAAGAAGGTTGCAAGCATCATTGTTGTAATTGCCGGTGGAGCGATGTTCTTCATTCACATCGTGAGGTGCCACCGGAGGGGTAAAGGCCGGTCTCTCGACCGACGGCCATCCTCTGTAGGCTTGATACCCACACTGGCATCTCTGCATTGAGGCGGCAAAGGGTCTGCGCTACCTCCATATAGGAGTCTCCGAGACGATCATCCATCGAGATGTGAATGTTAGTTCTAGACTATTCTCGGTAGATACTATTAGGTTAGATCTATTGCATCTGGGACAAAGAGAGAGAGATCGGATAGAGGGGGTACTACCTGCACCTTGGGTCGATGAGCACGAGCCAGAGGGGATACCAGATCTAGCTCCGGTACTAGTGGCCATGGGGAAAGAGGGCGACGGCGTGGGTGTGCGGTGGTGGCGACGCTTCTCGTCGGCCTAGCGCAAACCCTAATCGGTGGGTGTGTCTGTGGGGGGCTGCGGCGCACGGTGAACCTCGTACCGTGTGCGTCCGCCCCCACCTCTTTATATGTGCGCTGGCGACAGGGGACCACCAACCATGATAAGGTTGGGCGCCCCCGATCAGGGCGCGTTGAGGGACTCCGTTCGGGCCGTTGGGCTCGAACGGGAGAGAGATCTATCTAACATTCTCCCCCTAGATCTCGACTTTACTTTTAACTTTGTACTTTACCCGTTTCATCACGGATCGGTACATAAAGCATGTTTCATCGTCTCAGCTCAATTGCCGATAGAATCAGACAGCCACTACATACTTTTCTATTTTGAAACAAATTCTGTTACTTTTGGGCCTCTATAGTCCAGGAATCATAGGCTTTCCATTAAACCCATATCGGCTATGTGTTCCTTGAACACATTGGGTGGTAAGCCTTTCGTTAGCGGATCCGCAAGCATATCCTTTGTCCTTATATGCTCGAGTCTTATATTTGATCCTGGACTTTGTCCTTCCCAACATAGTACTTTATATCTATAGACTTTGTAGCATTACTCGACTTGTTGTTGTGAGCATAGAATACCGCGGGCTCGTTGTCACAGTACATCTTTAGTGGCCTGCTGATGCAGTCTACCACTCTCAAATCAGGTAGAAATTTCTTTAACCATAACGTCTGTCCCATGGCCTCATAACATGCTATAAATTCTGCATACATCGTAGATGATGCAACTATCGACTGTTTGGCGCTTCTCCACGAAATAGCACCTCCTGCGAGAGTAAAGACATATCCTTCGTGGACTTTCTGTCGTCTTTATCTCTCGCAAAATCCGCATCTGAATACCCTTTTATCTCTAGGGAATCAGATCTTTTATATGTTAGCATGAGGCCTTTTATGTCTTGCACATAACGCAAAGCTTTCTTTACCATATTGCAGTGCTCTATGCCTGGATTCTCTTGATATCTACCGAGTACCCCGGTGGTAAAAGCTAAGTCAGGACAAGTGCACACTTGTGCATACTGTAAGCTTCCAACAGCCGAAGCATATGGTACTGACTTCATTTGATCGATCTCATATTGGTTCTTTGGACATTGGGATTTCCCAAAACTATCGCCCTTGACTATGGGAGCAGGTGTTGCATTACTCGCATGCATATTGTATTTCTTTAGAATCTTTTCACAATATGCTTTCTGCGACAGTCCTAACACTCCATTCTTTCTATCTCGGTGAATTTCTATGCCCAAAACATAAGAAGCTTCACCAAGGTCTTTCATGTCAAAATTTGAAGACAAGAACTTCTTTGTTTCTAGTAGTAGACTGACATCACTGCTAGTAAGCAAGATGTCATCCACATATAGAATTAGGAAAATATATTTCCCACTTTTAAACTTTGCATAAATGCAGTTGTTCTCAACATTTTCTTTAAATCCAAATCTTTTAATTGTATCATTGAACTTTAAATACCACTGTCTAGAGGCTTGCTTTAACCCATAAATGGATTTCTTTAGGCGGCATCCCATATGTTCCTTCTCCTCCATGAAAAAACCCTTGGGTTATTTCATGTAAACATTTTCTTCTAAATCTCCATTTAGAAATGCCGTCTTAACATCCATTTGATGTAACTCTAAATCAAAATGTGCAACTAGTGCCATTATGATTCTGAAGGAGTCCTTACATGAGACCGGAGAAAAAGTCTCATTGTAATCAACCCCTTCTCTTTGCGTAAAGCCTTTGCCACAAGTCTAGCTTTGTACTTTTCTACATTTCCATTGGAGTCATACTTTGTTTTGTAGACCCATTTGCATCCTACTGTTTTGGCTCCTTTAGGAATTTCCTCTAAGTCCTAAACATTGTTGGAACTCATCGATTTCATTTCATCTTCCATTGCCTCCACCCACTTGGCTGAGTGAGGGATTCTCATGGCTTCTTCATATGAGGTAGGATCGACCTCCATATGAACTGTTTCTATGTTGTAGACTTTGTAAATTTCTTTCGAAATGGCTGGTCTTCGTTCTCTTTTAGACCTTTTGAGTTCATCAGACTCTTGCTCATTTCATGTCTCAGGTTCTGGCACATTTTCAGTATGTGGCTGTTCTGGCTCCCTTTCGTACTCAACAGTGGGTTCAGGTGGCTCCTGATGGACAGGTTCTGAACTTTCTCCCATTGTTGTCACGTGTGGAGTCACAACAAGTGCCGGCATCACAACCTCAGGGGTTGTAGATGTTGGCACAACAAGTAGCGAGAAAAATGGCTCCTGAGTCATCGGATTAGGTGCATGCACCCTCTTCTCCTCAAGATCAATTTTCCGAGCTACCATGCTCTCCCTCATCAATTCGTCCTCCAAGAAGACTGCATGTCTTGTTTCTACAAACTTTGTGTATCTGTCAGGACAGTAGAAACGATAGCCTTTTGATTTATCTGGATAGCCAATGAAGTGGCAAGATACTGTTTTGGGGTCTAACTTTGCAATGTTTAGATTGAAAACTTTTGCCTCAGCTGGGCTCCCCTAGACCCTCAAGTGGTGCAAAGAGGGGACTCCGCCTGTCCGCAATTCATACGGTGTTTTGGGCACCGACTTACTTGGTACACTGTTGAGAATGTGAATGGCGGTTTTAAGCGCCTTCATCTACAATCCCAATGGGAGGGTGGAATAGCTCATCATGTTGCGCACCATATCCATAAGGGTACGGTTACGCCTTTCAGCTACTCCGTTTTGCTGAGGTTCGCCCGGCATAGAATACTGGGCGACTATTCCATTTTCCTGTAGGAACCTTGCAAAAGGTCCTGGAACTTGATCATATGGAGTATGCCGATCGTAGTACTCCCCCCCACGGTCAGACTAGACTATCTTAATTCTTTTATCATGCTGATTTTCTACTTCAGCTTTGAAAATTTTAAATTTATCCAATGCTTCAGATCTTTCTTTAATTGGATAAATAAAACCATATCGGGAGTGATCATCCGTGAATGTTATGAATGAATCATAACCATCCACACTTTTCACAGGAAACGGTCCACAAATATCAGTGTGGATTATTTCTAGTGTAGCTATACTTCGATTTGCACCCTTTTTAATTTGCTTTACATACTTTCTTTTGATGCAATCTATGCATTTCTCGATATATGAGAACTCTAACGGAGGAAGAATGTCATTTTTAACGAGACTTTCTATTCTTTCCCTTGAAATATGGCCTAATCTGCAGTGCCATAACTTCGATGAGTCAAGAGTTCGCTTTCTTTTCTTTTGTTCTTTGTTCTACAAGGGAACTTGTTCATTCACATCACACACAAAAAACACTTTCACATGCAAGGATAATAAATAAAGCTTGTCAAGTAGTGAAGCAACACCCACACAAGTATCTTTCAACCAAATGGCATATTTGCCATGTCCAAAATAACACTCATACATGTCTTTATCCAGGCACGACACACTTATTAAGTTTCTATGGATGGAAGGAACAAATAAAACATCCTTAAGCAAAAGAGTGAAGCCATCAGCTAGCTCCAGAGGAATGTCGCCAACAGCCTCCACTTCTGCTTGAATCCCATCAGTGACTTCAATGAGTCTTTCTCTTCTTGGAAAAGTCCTTGTCGAACGGAATCCCTGTAAAGAGTTGGCAACATGAACAGTTGCACCAGAGTCAATCCACCAAGTAGATTTAGAAAACTTTTCATACAAGGATTCATTTACAAAAGAGACTATGTCTTTACCGTTCTTTGCCATTATGAACTTTAGCCATATTGGACAATCCTTTTTGAAGTGGCCAGGCTTTTTGCAATGGTGGCACTGGTCTTTGTCCCCAGGGAGAGGCTACGTCGATCTTTGGTCAGTGGGGGCCCTTGCCATGTGGCTTGGAAGGGGAGCCACCATGGTTGCTGTTGGTGAAGATTCTCTTCCTGTTGTCCTTCACGTAGTTCAAAGAACCATCGTGAATGGACTTCAGCCTTTCTTCCTCTTGAGAACACATCCCTATGGTCTTTTCAACGTCCCACTTTTCAGGGGACATGTTATAGTTGATGACGAAGTTCTCGAACTGTTGGGAAGAGAGGCCATGACAAGATGCACCAGTAGAGTAGGCTTGAGCTTGAGGTCCGCATCCATGGGCTTAAGCTTAGCTGCCATGTTGGACATCCTGAAGATGTGCTCTCCAATGCCATGTGGCCCTCCCGTATACTTTTCTGTCACCAGCTTTGAAGAGCCAGTAAACTGGCTCTTTATCTTTGCAAGGTACTCACCAACCGAGTCACACTCTTCGATTTAGCCCACTATTGCGTTCTCATTCGTGTTCTTGACAAAGGCCAAGCACTTTTTATTTGCATTGACCCACTTTTGGTTATCTATTGAGTATGTCAGCTCCACAGGAGCATGGTCTCTCTTTCTCTTTTCTCATTCAGCACTTTCCTCAGCATCACCCCTCACTGGGTCCTCAGGCTTGACTGGCTGTTTAGTTTTAACAACCCAGTCCACCTCGGCGCAGACGAAGGCCAGGTCAACCTTTTTCCTCCATTCTGAATAGTTATCCCCTCTGAGCAGTGAGATATCCTTCAGGCAGCTCATGAGGTTGAGACCTTCTGAAAACCACAAAAGATGTGAGATAACCAAAAACAACTGTATGCATTAATCCAACGTTGGTATAAATTAAGCATGCAATTGTTTGTGCCATTTAAAGTTATATCACCGTTGGGTAAAGATAAAATTAAATGCACCTTTAACACTTAATGAAAGGGATCATTGTCATGTTTATTAATAACGTTGGTCAATTAATAACATGGAGCATAATCAACTTTAAATTACTTTATCACATCTTTTAAAATAAAATTAAACACACTTTATTGCATTCTAGCAATTTAAATCAACTATTTGCAGTGGAAACAATTATTACACTATTCATAAACTTTAGACTTTATAGAAAAAACTCTGTCACTCTCATATTCTCTAATCAAGATATTCACTGAAATAAAATGACTAGAGAAATATGTGCAAAATTTCATCAAAAAACTTGATAAAAAACATCAGAAAAAACCTCTGTAAAATAAAAACAGAAAAAACTGTGCAGTTATGCCCTGTTGGGCCTTTGTGGTGAGCAGCGCACAACTAATCGCCGCTCAAGACGCCGCCAGCAGCGTGCCTCGCCCGCCAGCCGCAGCGGCCGCCACGGCCTCTGCTGCGCCCCCACGCTGCTTCGCTAATAGCCGCCAGCGTTGGCGCCGCCCGTCCGCTGCCCAACAAGCAGCCCGCCACTTGCGGGCTCGCCGCTTGGTCATGCCGCCGCCCGCCCCGCATAGATCCTGACCGCACGTTAGGGTTTCTATCGGACGGTGGAGCGCGCATATCGGTCGAATAAAACGCCTCCCCTCCCCCGCGGCCCCCCAGAAACCCTAGCCCCATTCGCACCCTCTGTCCACCCCGCGCCCCCCTGCTCCTCTCTCTGGCGGCGCACGCTGCACGGCCCGAGGTGAGGCGGCGCCGTCCGGTACTGTCGGCGGCCCCCTCCCTCTCTGACGGCGCGAGCCCCTCCCCCACCTTGCTCTCTCCTTTCTCCCGCTCCCTCCCTCACTACCCCATGGTAAAAAAAGGGGCGAGACAGAGAGCAAAAGAAGAAGGACGGCCGGAGCCATGGTGCCCCCTGCCCTCCTTGCCGGCGGTGCGTCCACCCGAGGGTGGGCGCACCACCGTCAAGAGGAGTGGCGGCGGTGCCCCTTGCCGGCACGCGGCCTCTCCCCACCCTTTTTTTTTGATTCGGTGTTCTTTCTCTGTGGGAAAAACGGGGCTTTGGGTTTTAATCCGTTCGGGATCTAGGGAAGGATCTAAAGGGGTGATTCGGGGCTTTTTGTGGTTTTCTTTGGGGATGGATCAGTGGTGGGGAATTGGGGTTTTCTTCCTTTTCGGGGCTTTTCTCTGGTATTTCTTTGCCCCCGAAGGGGTGATTCTTCTTCTAGATGTCTCCCAAAGGGATGCCCATCTAGATCAAGAGGAATGACCCGGCCATAGGGCAGGCGCTCTTTTAGATCTAGGAATCTTTGTTTCTTTTGCTTTTCTACCGGGAAATCTAGATCTAATAGCTCTGATACCATTGTTAGTTCTAGACTATTCTCGGTAGATACTATTAGGTTAGATCTATTGCATCTAGGACAGAGAGAGAGATCAGATAGAGGGGGTACTACCTGCACCTTGGGTCGACGAGCACGAGCCAGAGGGGATACCGGAGCTAGCTCCGGTACTAGTGGCCATGTGGAAAGAGGGCGATGGCGTGGGTGTGCGGTGGTGGCGGCGCTTCCCGTCGGCCTAGCGCAAACCCTAATCGGTGGGTGTGTCGGTGGGGGCTGCGGCGCACTGTGAACCTCGTACCGTGTCCGTCCGGCCCCCCCACCTCTTTATATGTGCGCTGGCGACAGGGGCCCACCAACCATGATAAGGTTGGGCGCCCCCGATCAGGATGCGTTGAGGGACTCCGTTCGGACCGTTGGGCTCGAACGGGAGAGAGATCTATCTAACAGTGAAGACCACCGACATCCTCCTTGAAGGAAGTGGAGGAGGGTATCAACCACCTTGTACTCCCTCCATCTCAAAATTGATGTGTACAGCTTTGGAGTTGTTGTCTTCAATATGATAAGTGGAAGAAAAAGTATTGATCGTTCTCAGCCTGAGGAGAACGTTCATCTTATTGATTTATTACGAGAAAAGGCTCGAGACAATCAATGGATTGATCTGATTGATAAGAACAATGATGATATGGTCTCACACCAGGAGGAAGTGATTCAAATGATGAAGCTTGCAATCTGGTGCTTGCAGAATGACAGCAGTCACAGGCCTTCCATGTCAACGGTGATCAAGGTGTTGGAAGGTGCTAAAGGCGTTGCAACTAGCATAGTTCAGAGCTTCCTCAACGCAAACTCAGCCATGTCTGTTCAAGATGTTACATGCGCATATTCGGTTCTTAGTCAAGAATCCATCCTATCTGGCCCACGGTGAAAATCCCACCTTGAAGAGTTTGATTTTTGCAACTATTCAGTAGCATATCCTATACTATTTGTGCTTTCGAAGCATATTATAAATGGCACCAAATGAACCAGACCTTTCATGGAAAATAATATAGACATATATTTGGAAAAGGGTGGGCAGCACAAGTAAAGTCTGTTAGTTGATTTTCCAGGGTAATATAGACATATATTATTTGGAAAATAATTTTCCTAAGAGTAATTTTCTCTTGTAAGTTAACTGCTAAGTAATTGAATATCTATTTTTCAGAAGAAAAGAGTGGGGCTCGTTATTTAACTCCTTCTGTGATAGTTTTTCTGCTGGAATATTGAATGTATCCATCAATAACAAACAGAACAATGATTGGTATTTTTTTTTGATTAATATGATTGGTATTGTAGTTTTGTTTGCAAGCCTTTACTAGATTAGCTAGTTACTTAGCCTGCCACGCGTATTGATCTTTTACAGGAAAGAGCTACGTAGATAGGCCTCAGTTAGCAGAATCATTCTGAAGAACAGTTAGCTTACCACCTAAACACAGTTGAATCAGCTACCAGCGATAAGGCTGCTTCTACGAGATGAATCTTATAGTTCATTATATTCTTTTTATTTGGTTTTGGTAGATTTCTTCCCACATATACCATGTGGTATTAGTGATGTATATTCATTACTACATAGTAAATTAAGTCATGTGCTTGTAATCACAAGTCCACAATTATAACCGGAGAATCATTCTGAATTTCACAGTTGAAGCAAAAAGCCTCCGTTTAGGAATATAAGACGTTTATAAGAAGTTTCCGACAGAGATCAAATCCAGCGACATGTACAAAAATACCCCCGTGTCTTGTCTGAAAACTGCCCATCGATAATTCAGAAATTAAACACTCCAGCTTGGGATCTTCCCCCAGGTGTGAATCGATCCTGCCGATCCACTCGCGCACGTCGCCCAGGTCTCCAGCAAGCACCACATCCAAAAAAATGTTGTACGTGACAACCTCCAAAGTCTTATACTGTATTTCTAAACAGAGGAAGTAGTCTTTTCAAGTTTCGTTAAGCTATCAATCACGCTGGCGTCAGACTTGGCGGTTCAGTCCAGCCGATGTTGGTCGTTGTTTCTCTGAAACGAGGCAAGGAACGAGATGCAGCAACTGGAGCGCTCAGAGGCGCGCGTTGAAGAGGTGTCTTAGATTTGTCAAAATTTGGATTTCTTAGATTTCTCAAAATTTGGATGAATCTATATCTAAAATTTGAAAAGTCTGAGACATCCATTTTGAGACGAAGGGAGTGTTATGTTCTGGAAAAGTATGTTCACACCATCTGAAAGTTTTGGCATGTGACAAGTTCTTCTTTTTTCTTCGTTCTTCTTTTAGGCGTTTCGAGATGAAGGTCGTGAATAATCAACTCTTATCCTGAACCTTGTTGCTGTTGAAGAGGTGTAAAACCTATCTCAACACGAGCAACATCTTAATTAGAATCATTATGCTGGTTTTACTGACTGTATGGCGTTATCTATCGTCTTTGTTATTCTCGTGAAAAAACAAAACTGCTCTGCAAAACTTTGTCAATGTGGGTAATTAATGGTATCATGCAATTTTGTTTCCAAGGAATGGTGCTATTTCCGCTTGCAACTGCGACAGAAGCTGCTCACGGCCGGGTGGAATTAGCCGTGGCAAAGCTTTATTTTGCTTGGCTCAGGAAATCAGCGCCTGGCTAGACTTGAAGCTCCAACTTAAGTCAATCATGGTCTGTGTTGCCAATACAGGGATCAATGCAGAGAGATACAACCAGAGAGATTTCAACCATCCCCCTCCACAACATACCCATAATTTTTCTTGCAACCACTCGATGTATGTTAGTACAACTCCCTACATACAACCTACCTAGCTTGGACTACAGAAAAAGAAGTCAGATTTGTCAAGTCGCAAGCAGCAGACAACCTATCTATTCTACCTTAACCTTCCCTCCATTTCGAAAAAACCTTAACCTTCCCTTCGGATCAAATATCTGTGACAAGACTCTTGTTGACTGCCAATGCTGCCGATACCATTTTCGGTATCGGCCGTGGTACGACGAATACTACCCGGGAGTTCCTGAAAGCGATTTTTTTCTGCTGCTGCTGCTTGCTTCACCGGCAGAGCATAGGAATGACTCTTGTAGCTCAAGAGCGCACTCCATGAGGACAACACCGGACGAGTACACGTCCGTCAGCTGCTGCCTTCTGAAGTAGTCAGGGTCAAACTCAGAAACATGTTCCTTGTTGCCTGTTTCGAGGAACATGTTCCTTGTTCATCAAATCCTGGGTGCCCTGCAACATCATCAAACTCAGCAAGGTTTGATTTACACTCCTTGTGCCGAAGTAGGTTCTTGGAGGCTGTCACAATCAGAGGTTTCCGGAACTCCCTATGTATCTAGATTCCGCGGACGAGTAAAGGATTAATTCATGCTAGTAGCACATGAAATATCCCAGTAGTCTTTCTCGTCAAAAATAAACATGCTATTTTGTTCGCTAGTTGATGAAACAACACATTAACTATTTACCTGTTCCAGAAAGACATGCCACAGAGCTATTGGCTAAGTGGCAATAAAGTGCATTCATGTGTAGTGACACAGTTCAAATTCTTGAACAAGCATAAGACAGACAGACACATAAACGGGGATATATCATATAACTTCTACTAGATCATTAAAATGGAAACCAGTTCGTTCGGTCTTACAAAGCGGCCACTGGTTGTCCATACAGAGGGGACACTACATTCACAAACATGGCCTACGATCTGCATCATAATTGTTTCTGTTCTAATTAGGAGATGCTTTGTCTCCACTCTTGGCCTTGCTCGCCTCGCTTCTTTTCTTCTTGAGCCATCGCTGTTCGTGTGGCTCCAGTTCGACGATCGAACCGATGCACATGCTGGTGAGCACATAGGTGCTAAACATAAGCGCTGCGAGTCCACCGTAATGTTCGAATATACCCTTGGCTCGTAGCAGACGCCTACAAAATGGGTTCAGATGACATATAACTAATAAAACCACATCATGATATCTATCGTTTGGAAAAGAAGAGGGATGATCACATATACATACCATGTGCCGTCATTGGGCCTACGATCGACTTGTGTGGCAAGCTCTTGGCGCAGCCTGGCTATTTCTCTGGCTTCCCTGCGGGGAAGGTTGTAGATCTTTTCCGCCTCCGAGGTCAGATCGTACAGCGCCTCTTTCCTCTCATGGATATCCATCAAGAGTTTCACACGCCTCTCCCGATCTTCAACTATGAGGCCCTGTTTTGCACGAGTGTAAGATGAGTTCGTGTGTATATATATATATGACCATGCACCGGGAAACTAGGGTGCTTGCTGAATCCAAATTAGAAACGGTAGCTGGCACATGGATAATCAACTTTATTTCTAGGAAACATAAAAACTGAATTCATTTTTCAGTCTGGAAAAAATACGTATCAATTTCGAGATGTGCTAGCTGTTTGGCTAATCATGGAGTGGATTATCTATCTAGCGAGTTAATAGCACAGCTGTTATATGTTGATCCAAATTCTATAAAGTATAGGCCAACTTCTGACGAGTGGAGCGAGGCCCGTCGCCGGGAGGCTTGGGCCGAGTATATAAACCCCTTGTAAGCCGCCGGTTGGGAGAGTTGCATCTGTGAAATCCCCGGCGTTTGTAAACACTCCTCGATATAGTGAAGTTTTGCTGGCTGGCGCCCGTGGTTTTTTCCTCTCTTTGTTGGAGAGGTTTTCCACGTTAAATCTGTGTCCCCTTGCTGTGTTTTTCCGTTTTTCGTTCTTCGTTATCTTCTTGTCGCAATTGTAACAACAGCTGCTAGCTACAGCACTAAATCTTTCTCAAGTGCATTGAAGAAACAATGGACAGAAAGATATGAACTCTGGTGACGTACCTTGCCTTGCGCCGCATTGCTTTTCGCGGCAGCCGCGGAGGACGTGGTAGACCTTGCCCGGTCGACCTGGAAGAGCCTCGGGAAGAGCCGGCGCTGCGCCTCTCCCACCGCAACCGCCGGCGTCTGGCCGGCGCCGCCACCGACGAGCCTCCTTGCCGCGACTCGAAGCGCCGCCATCGAATCGTCTCCGGCTAATCGACTAGCGAATCACCGAATCACGATCCTTTCCCACACTTGGCTTGCTAATCGCGAGAGCAGCGAGAGAACTTTGGTGAATTCTGGGGAGCGCGCCTATGATTCTTTAATAGACTACTAGGGTTCGTCGCTCCGCACTCCCCCGACTCCGACTCCGTCTCAACATCCGAGACCGGAACCAAGACGCTCCTGAGTTTGTTTTGGGCTTTGTTTCCGGGGCCTGCTGAGCGTCCCCCGGGGTACGACACAGGAGGCTGCTGAACCGCTCCATCGATCTCTTCCCAATCGTCGCTGCCTCGTTTCCCGTCTGACTACAGGAAAAGATCTGCAAACCGCATGCATCCACTGAGCAGTAACCGTGAAACATCAGCCCAGCGGCGCTCTCCAAGAAGCAGCAGCGGCGTCGCCTGCCCAGCAGCACAACATCTCCCGCACATGGCGACGGCAGCCCACGGAGACGCGTCTGCTACATTAGCTGCCGGCGGCCCTCACATCATCTCTCAGCCGGGGATAGCTCACCTACACTAGCAGCGGCAATGGCCACTCGCAGCAGCGACGACAGCTTGCAGTTGTGCGACAACCCTTGTAGCAATGGCGATGAAGATTTGAAGCAAAGTTGTCGGTCGCTAGCGGCTAGCAGCACCGACGATGCGAACATTTGAAGCAAAGGCGTCGGTCGTTTGTAGCAGCGGCGACGACGGCGACGACTATTTGTAGTGGCGTTGGCCGCTCACAGCAGCTACGGCGTCTTGTAGCAATGACGACGATGATTTGAAGCAAAGTCCCCAGTCGCTTGTAGCAGTGGCTGTCACGGCTTGCAGCACCGACGACCCGATGACCACATGCAACTATGTCGCCGCTCGCAGCTAGGCAATGGCCCTTGTAGCAATGGCGACAAGGATTTGAAGCAGAAGCAAAGTCCTCGGTCGCTTGTAGCAGTGGCTGTCACGGTATGCAGCACCGACGACCCTGACGACCACATGCAACAATGTTGCCGCTAGGCAATGGCCCTTGTAGCAATGGTGATAAGGATTTGAGGCAGAAGCAAAGTTCTCGGTCGCTTGTAGCAGTGGCTGTCACGGCTTGCAATGCAACAATGTCGTCGCTCGCAGCTAGGCAATGACCCTTGTAGCAATGGTGACAAGGATTTGAGGCAGAATCAAAGTCCTCGGTCGCTTGTAGCAGTGGCTGTCACGGCTTGCAGCACCGACGATGCTGACGACCACATGCAACGATGTCGTCGCTCGTAGCTAGGCAATGGCCCTTGTAGCAATGGCGACAAGGATTTGAAGCAAAGGTGTCAATCGTTTGAAGCAGTATCGGTGAAGGCTTGCAGCACCGACGACGCCTACGACTACTTGTAGCAGCGTTGGCTGCTCGTAGCAGTCACGACATCTTGTAGCAACTAGATTTATGTGTGCGTCTTGGCGCACGATCCCGTTGAATTCGCAATGATTTATATTTTTATAAGAATGGTAAAAATCAGGTGGATTTTTTTTATAAAACCAAAGTAATGCATATCTGTTTGGATACAGTGATGGAGAATCCACCGCCCTATCTCCATTTCTTTTGACATGCCTATTTCCATTTTTCCATTTGGGGAGAATGAACAAACAATCGATCCACCGAGGTGATGTATTCAGTCCTCGTTTTCCTTGTCGATCCGCTTATTT
The DNA here is from genome assembly GCA_030063025.1 of Avena longiglumis. Classification (NCBI taxonomy): domain Eukaryota; kingdom Viridiplantae; phylum Streptophyta; class Magnoliopsida; order Poales; family Poaceae; genus Avena; species Avena longiglumis. The sequence continues at coordinate 560,504,301 of CP125974.1, forward strand.
CTTCTCACATCAGAGTTTGTTGGCCGTCGAGTGATGGAGATCTATGTCGCCAACGTAGAGAGGGAGGAAGGCAGGTCCCCTGCTCATGGCCACGAAGCATCCGCTACTACCATGCTATAATTGTATTAACCGAAAACATTAATACTTGTGTGAGTTCTAAACATAAAAGAGTCCCAGGTAAAGCCTCTTGTTAACTAGCTTGTTGGTTAATATATGATCATGGTTTCCTGGTCATGAACATAGAGATGTTATTAACAACAGGGTCATATCATTAGGAGAATGATATGGTGGACGTACTCCTATAGTTAAGCGTAGCATAAAGATCAAGTCATTTAATATAGTTCATTTGCTATAAGCTTTTTGATACATAATAACCTAATTCCTTTGACCATGAGATCATGCTAATCACCATCACCGGAAGGATGCTTTGATGACATCAAACACCACACCGTAACTGTGTGGCTATAAAGGTGTCATTAAGTGTTCGGAAAGTATGTGTTGAGGCACATGGATCAAGAGTGGGATTTGTCCATCCATATGACGGATAGGTATACTCTGGGCCCTCTCGGTGGAATTTCATCCAATTGGCTTGCAAGCATGTGACTGGCTCACAAGGGATCACATATCACGGGAACGAGAAAAGAGTACTTATCAGTAACGAGGTTGAACTAGGTATGCAGAGATACCAACGATCAAAACCTCGGATAAGTAAACTATCGTGAGACAAAGGGAAATTGGTATCGTATGTAAGTGGTTCATTCGATCGCAAAGTAAATCGTAGAAATATGTGGGAGCCATATGAATTTCTAGATTCCTCTATTGGTTATTGATCTGAGAAGTGTCTCGGTCATGTCCGCATAATTCACGAACCGTAGGGAGACACACTTAAGGATTCGATGTTGTTGTGTAGTTATGGAATGATGAGTAAGAGACCGAATGTTGTTCGGAGTCTCGGATGGGATCCGGGATATCACGAGGAGATCTGGAATGGTCCGGAGAATAAGATTCATATAAGGAAAGTCGTGTTTCGGAGTTCGGGAATGATTCCGGTGTTTTCACCAGGAATGTTCTAGAAGGGTCTGGAAGGTCCGGCACTCCAGAGGGGAAGGGTACATGGATGTGTCATGACAATGTGGAATGGTTGCATCATGTACTAGGTCACTTGGCTGGGGAATATGGATAGAGAAATCAAATCCAAGTTTGAAAGTCAAACGCCAATTTGAAAAGTCAAATCCGAAGTTTGCTTGGTGGAGGGAGAGTAGGAAACCTACTTGGGGAGGAAGTCCCACTCCCTCCACCCGCCTGCCATGAGGAGGAGTTGGAGGAGGACTCCCTCCTCCCAAACCGGGCCCTCCCACCTATATAAGGAGGGGTAGGGCGCCCCCTACCCCTCACACCTAAACCCTAACTCCTGGCGCCTCCACCACAAGTGTTGCCGCCGCCTAGGGATCTCCCAAGTCGCCGACTAGGGTTTCCTCAAACCCTAGCCACCGGCTAAGCCATCCCCCCTTGGTGCCTCTAAACCGTAGATCGCCAAGGCCCTCTCTTATTCCACCGTACTCGCTTTGTCTTAAGGCGAAGCCCTGCGAGATCTCCCCTCTACTTCTGACACCACGCCGTCGTGCTGCCGGAATCACGAGGAGAGTGCTACAACCTCCCCTGCCTGCTGGAACAAGGGAGAGGAAGGTCTTCATCGAGTACCGAACGTGTGACCGACTGCGGAAGAGCTGCCGGAACGCAGCGCCGGAAGGATCGTCTACGCGATCTTGAGATCGGAAGTGTACGACTACATCATCCACGAGAATCTGCTCTCGTTAACCGCTTTGGATCTTCGAGGGTTAGTACTCTATTGACTCGTTGTTACAATCTAGTAGATAGATCTTGGCTTCTGTGTGTTCATGCGATAGAATTTTTTTGTTTTCCATGCTAAGAACCCGAACAGTAGCAGCAGCTGCGGCCGTCAGAGGCAAGCAACAAGAAGAACAACAAGAAATAGACGGCCGGGCGGGCCAGCAATGAGGTTAGAGGCTGCACAGGCAGCGATGCGTGGCGCGTGCGGGCGGCCCAGCGAGCGGTGCAGAAGCGGCAGGGCTAGGCGCCACAGGCCAACGCAAGGGCCTGCAGCCGACGGTTGTGAGGATCTGATACATGAAGCGAGCGCAATGAAGTCAACGCGGGAGGTGGGACCAGCAGCAGCCAGGTGCGGGGCCGTGGTGGGATTGAGGCGGGGCTAGCACGCGCAGCTGGCAGGTCAACGCGTGCCGCAGAGATCTGGTGGCGCGAACAGAAGATATGTTCTGGCCCCGGTAGTACCGCCCCCAGGCGGTACTACCGGGGCCGGTACCACCGGAAAAGGTACCTAGCGAGAAGATATTATGGGCGCCTGAGGGTAGTAATCTGCCCAGTACTACCGCCGCCCGTAAACCAGAATTTTTTTCCTTTAGAATAAAATCGTGAATATTCAAACGGTCATAACTTTTGACTAGAAGTCGATTGACCCGATTCCAATTGCGTTGGATAGAGCCGAGTGAGAGTGTATCAATTAATATAATGTGAGATACCTCACTTGGTGAGAAACCAAAAAGCCGCATAAATCAAAATCGCAACAAGATACATATGGGAGATCCGATTTTAATGAACAAGAACTTGTTATGGAGATTACCACAAGCTCTATATCCTCACATGTATAAGACCAAATAACAACCAAATACGATGATGCAAGTATGCAAAGGTTTGAGCTCTCTCCGAACGATGTCACCGAATTACTCATTCGAGAGCCCCTCTTGATAGTACGGCTATCTATCCTAAATCCGGTCTCCTACTAACAATACGAGACCGGAAAAAGGGAAAACCTATCAAGATTATACATTTGCCTTGAGCATTCCACTTGAACTCGATGTATACAATCTTGCCCTTCTCAAGATGGAACGCCTTTCTTGATTCCACATCATCGATCCATGATCACCGAGGATGGCAAGCATCAAACATGAGATCTTCTATAGATGGCGCATTTTGAGCTTGCACAACATATCTTCTTCTCATTTCATCGGCCTTGAAGCCGACACAAGCTCCAAGCGATGCCAATGGACAAGTCCTACAAGTGCAATTTAATACACACATTAGTCCATAAAGATTGTCATTAATTACCAAAACCACACATGGGGGACCAACATGTTCTTTCAACTATGTTGGCACCGATATTTGGGGAGGACTCAATCCCTATTATGTCACCCTTGGTCGTTCCACGGTAGGCCAACACACCGCTCGATCAATAAGGAGCGAGAGGAGGGGACAAGTTGCACGTGTAGTGGTTTGATTACCAAAATTCGAACGTTCGGTGTAAAACGTGTCTCCACCGAAAAATCTACTCGGATCCCGTAGACATGTGGGGTCGATGTGAGGATCTTCCTACGACGTCCTTCCTATATCGCCATGTCACCCGAGGGAGGGCCTGGGTTGGGATTCCATGTCGCTCGCCTCGATCCTACATCTGTCGAGGTTGCGTTCGATAAGTCCGTTTAGTACAACGGCATGCATAAGGTTTTAGACAAATTTTGATATTTAAAAATATATTTTTTAATATACTCTTCCGTACGCATGTGAGAGCCAAAACACCACCTCTCGTTAATATCCATAGAATTACATGCTTTTATTTTGTTTGTTTTGATGAAGAGTTTGGTTGAAATCATTGGAAAATGATCGATTTGCCACTTCTCATCTACTTGAGGAGGCTCGGGTGGTGCGATACTGAGTGTGATAGTTTTCGAACAAGCTGCTTGGCTCTCCTACGCTTTTGCACGCTCGTGTTGTAGCTTTATGGACCGGTTCTTAGCACTTTATTATAGACAACCTTCACAATACATTGTCTTGTAAGGTCGTATTTGCTTTTGTGATTCTAAATACATGCATACATTGGATTGGTCTAAAATATATGGCGATGTCAGCCTCGAGCCGGCTCGATGCCAAGGAGCAAGGCCACATTGGATTGGTCTAACCATATATTTTGCATATACATATGTTACTTTTTTTATTTGGTTTTGTAGATTGCTCACCACGTATACCATTAGTCTTTGGTAATTTCATAGTGCATAGTAACTTAGACTAGTAATATATATATATGCTACTAGTCTGGATTACTATCTCCATAGTAAAAAATAACTTAAGTCTGATAATATGCAATGTCATACTAGGTTGTAGACTTAATTTGGCTTGATATGTATGATGTTACGGTAACAAAACTAATATATTTTATATTTTAAAACAGAGGAATTAGTAAAGTTACCTCGGTATGACCAGCCTCTTTAGGTCTTTCACAATAGGTGTTTCTTAGCGGTGTAGCCTAGGCACTTTGACTATGTGGTACTATAGTTAATAAGGAAAGCGAGTGGAGTTATATCTTAGCTATAAAACACCTCTTGCACGGAATCATAGGCAGAAAACATGGTTAGGCCAATCAAATGCATGCATGTCATCTAAATCATTAAATGTAAAGACTCCACTTAAGAAACAATGCATTGTACTAGTTGTTTCTTAAATTTTAATTACTCCTATAAAAATGTGCTAAGATACAACCCATTATGAAAGGACTTAGATATCGACTGCTGACTAGACCGCTCCCTTTTAAATTTGTAGCTAACATATCTGAGAGCTGACACACTTAACGAACTTTGTTGCTTTGTACAGTGGAACCCATTGCCCACCTTGCGTGTCTACTAGGCACACGTGGTCTCGCTATTGGACACGTCCCACTCGGTCGGCGTCCAAATCAATGTCGTTGGCCCACACCGGAGCTGGCCGGAGGAGCTCACTCCACCACACGTTCTCTCCTCCGAGGGGACCATGTCAGTGTGGAGCTCACTCCACAGCTACTATTGTACTACTACTACTACTAGTAGTAGCTCAATTCAGCTTAGTCAAAAGAAAAGAAAAGAAAAGAAGAGCAGCGACAACAGCAGCTAAGTTTAAAGAAATGTTTATACTTTCGTTTTACAAAATATGTGTGTTTCTTAAATTTTAATTACTCCTATAAAAACATGCTAAGATACAACCCATTATGAAAGGACTTAGATATCGACTGCTGACTAGACCGCTCCCTTTTAAATTTGTAGCTAGCAGATATGAGGAGCTGACCCACTTAACGAACTTTGTTGCTTTGTACAGTGGGACCCATTGCCCACCTTGCGTGTCTACTAGGCACACGTTATCTCACTATCGGACGCGTCCCACTCGGTCGGCGTCCACGAATAATCAATGCCGTTGGCCCACACCGGAGGAGCTCGCTCCACCGCACGTTCTCTGCTCCGAGGGGACCGTGTCAGTGTGGAGCTCACTCCATAGCTACTGTTGTACTACTACTACTACTACTACTACTACTACTACTAGTAGTAGTAGTAGGTCAATTCAGCTCAGCCAAAAGAAAAGAAAAGAAAAGAAGAGCAGCGGCAGCTAAGTTTAAATAAATGTTTATACTTTCGGTTTACAAAATATGTGTTTCTTAAATTTTAATTACTCCTATAAAAACATGCTAAGATACAACCCATTATGAAAGGACTTAGATATCGACTGACTAGACCGCTCCCTTTTAAATTTGTAGCTAGCAAAACTGAAGAGCTGGCACACTTAACGAACTTTGTTGCTTTATACAGTGGGACCCATTGCCCATTTTGCATGTCTACTAGGCACACGTGGTCTCACTATCGGACGCGTCCCACTCGGTCGGCGTCCACGAATAATCAATGCCGTTGGCCCACACCGGAGGAGCTCACTCCACCGCACGTTCTCTGCTCCGAGGGGGACCGTGTCAGTGTGGAGCTCACTCCATAGCTACTGTACTACTACTAGTAGCAGTAGCTCAATTCAGCTCAGCCAAAAGAAAAGAAAAGAAAAGAAAAGAAAAGCAGCGGCAGCAGCAGCTAAGTTTAAAAAAATGTTTATACTTTGGGTTTATAAAATATGTGTGTTTAGCAAACGAGAGGAAAAGCTCCGAAGTTTTGGACCCAATTTAATACACGTAGAGTAATTATTTTCTATAAACAATTACTCACTCCGTCACGGTTTGGAGGGCGTTTTAGAGAGATTTTTGGAACCTAGGTGGGCGCTGATTGGGGTCATATTTGTGCCAAAAACATGCGCCCATTAATTATTTGACGCCCTATTAAACGTAATTACTTAATGGAAACGAGGAGTTTAGACACATGCATTGGTGGAGTTGCATGCAAGAATTAATTCCTTGGCTACATGGAGTAGAAAATGAGGAGAAAAAATGGAGCATTAATTCTTTAATTAAGTCTAACACGCCTAGAAGGAAAGCAGTTTTAGAAACGCATGACTTTTAAAAGACACCCTCCAAAGAAGGAGTACTTAGCCAATCGTCTAGATTGAGGACTTAATGGTGTTGCCAATATTATTGATTGCAGGCGAGTAATTAGCAGTAAATTCAGGACACTTTGATTTCCAAATCTTTGGGATAGCTGACAGTGGGGTAATATCTCTGAAAAAGAATTTATAGAAATCCCTCGATGAGTAATTCTTACCCCACTTGTAGACCCACTGATCCGGGGCTGTCAAATCCCTGTCCAAGATGTTCACATATTCCATCAGAGAACCAAACTCCTCAGAAGCCTCCATAGATAATGGCAGAGCAAAAAAGTTCAATGGGTTTTCACTATCAGCAAGTGAGGCAACCGAAATATCATCTGCGACAGAGAAAGAAAACAGTCTTGGAAGAAAATTCTGTAGGATATCATCACCTCTCCATAGGTACTTCCATAGCAAGACTGAATCCCCAACATTGACTTGACACTTTGTAATGCCTCTGAACAGATCTGAAAGACTAAAAACATCCCTCCACCAGAAGGAGACACATGAAGACAAAGCGTGTGGAACCCCATCAGAGTAGTACTTAAACCAGACTAGCATCACCCAAGGAATATCAAGCTTATGGTAAAACTTGTGAAGAAATTTTAAAAGCAACCCTTGATTTTGAACTCGAAGGTTTAAGATACCCAGACCTCCATTCTTTTTTGGCTGACAAACCAAGTCCCATGCAGCTAAAGAGTAAGTTCTTTCTTCCCTGTCATCAGATTTCCTCCATAAGCAATGCCTTCTTGCTCTATCCACAAACTCAATTAATTGCAAAGGGATTTTAAGAACACACAAGGCATAAGTCAGTAAAGGAGTAAGGGCAGAATTAATGAAAGTCACCCTACCCCCATATGTTACCCAAATTGCAGTACTAGTAAGGCGCCTCTCCACTCTGTCCACTAGAGGCATAAGATCACTGACTGTTGGCTAACCGCCTAGAAGGAGAGCAGTTTTAGAAACGCGTGACTTTTAAAAGACACCCTCCAAAGAAGAAGTACTTAGCCAATCGTCTAGATTGAGGACTTAATGGTGTTGCGAATATTATTGATTGCAGGCGAGTAATTAGCAGTAAATTCATGACATAATTTGTTGCCAATAAAATCAGCTCCGACGAATCGTGTAGTAGTATATATAGTTGAGATATTTCAGGATTTGGATTGGAAAATCGTCCGTCCATCCAGTGCATGATTCACGCGTGTCGACGGATCCACCGATGACTCGTCCGTGCCGTGCCGTGCATATATAAACAAACCATCGTTGTGCCCGTTCTAGCTATCTTCTTCTTCTTCGAAAGGTCTCCTCCTACCTTGTTATTATTCCCCTCTTCCTCTCGCCCCTCTCATGGCGATGTCATCCTCGAGCCAGCTCGATGCCGAGGAGCAAGGCCACGAGAAGGAGACTGAAATCGGGGAAACCTTGAGCCATGGCAGCAGCTCATGCGTGCGTGGTTCCTTTTCGTGTTCTCGGCGACAAGACAAGGAAAAGGTCCTAGTGGTGAAATCCTCTCTTCTTTTCTTGTTTTTTGTTCATGGGATTCGTCTTGTTTTCTTACCATGAGCTAACACTTTTTGTCGGGTCAGAACTCGGCCAAGAACATCAGCTTGTATGTTGATGGGATTCTCTTCCTCTTGTGGAGATGAAACTGAGAAACAAACAGGTTCAGCGACTAGTCTGCTGCTGCTGCTGCATCTTGCATAGCAACAAGACGGAACACAAGAAGAAGCAAAAGAGTGCAGCAGTAGAGGTCGCAACTGACCAAACTAGTACTAGTATGAAACTCAGAAGCAATTCCTGGTAATAAGCCATTCGTTGTTGCTGTTCGAACATGTACTCCACTGCGCAATTTCATCAATCAAAAGAGAAATGTACATTGAATTCCCGAACGTTTTTCTTCCGCAGTTACAACAAGGATCAGAAGAAGGCGAATCATGTCATGGCGCAAAACGAGCACACCGGACTTTGGAGACTGGCTCGCACCGTCGCACTCGCACGCCACGAACTGAGCACACCGACCTAGGATGGCAATGGAGCGGGTTTGGACGGATATAGCAAAACCAAATCCAAATTCAAATCCATAAAACTCACTCTAGCCCGCCCAGGGCATGGATGTCGCTCCAGATCCAAACCCGCCGGATATCCAGTATCCATGGATATCCATTGGTTTACACACTGTATATAATAATTATAATAATATTCTGCATAATTATGATATAATAAACAATTTCCGACAGCATTTCAGCAAATATTATATGGATAATACATAGAAATATCAAAGCAATAATATTTTAACCACATAGTACTTAAAATATCACACGTTAACATCACAAAGTACATAGATGTCTCATAACAGTCTTAGAGAATGCTTTTTATTACAAGTTTCCAATACAACATCTCATACATTCAATAGATATAGCAATGCATAGTAGAAATGTTGAGTGGTTGCCTGCCTCCTGGCGGCTGACTCGAGTACGACCTGGGGATGGGGCGGCGACACAAATGCGACCTGGGCTAGGGGTTACACCATACAGTAATTTGGGGGAATTGAGATTAATTAGGACTACTGCTTAGGTGGGCTTTTGGGCCTGTGGCTTGAAATTTGGGGCCATTTATTGAGTAAATATTGTATACACAAAAAAATAATCTCACCGGGTATCCGTTGGATATCCGTGGAGCGAAACTACTACCCATGTCCGCCCCATGAATTAGCGGATATCCGCCCCATGAAATCCGTGAATAAAATTAGGCCTCCATACCCTTGCCCACCGGGTCGGATATCCGTGGATACCCGGATCCATGGATAAAATTGCCATCCTTACATCGACCCGACTCCCTTCCTAACCGCGGGCGGACCCAACCCCGACTCGCGCTCCAAGGACGCATGGATAAGAACCATCTTCCATCTCTTCCCCCTTCCCACCAGAACCCTAGATTCGCCGACGCCCCAAACTCGACCCACACTCTTCCTCCTCCTCCTCCTCCTCCCCACGAACTCGCCTCCTCCTCCGCCAGCCCCCGCCTCCTTCCCCTGCCTCCGTACACCATGGATCCAAGGTCCGTGCATCTCGCTTTCTTGTCCCGTTGCCCCTCCTCCTCCTCCTCCTCCTCTCATCTGCAAGCACCTTCTCCGTAAATCCCAATCGCGCTCACTGCATTTTCGTTGAATTTCCGCAGCGGTGGCGGTGGCGGTGGCGGTGACGCGACCTGCGGCGACGACACGGCCCGCGACGACGACAGGAAATGGAAGAAGGGGCAGACCCCCATCTCACCATCGCCGGTGAAGCCCAGCCCCTCCGACCTTCGCCAGCCTACTTTCACGACGGGCCTGAGGTATGCGCCTGTCGCCTACTTGCCCTCGTTGCTCTCCTCTTCCTCTGCTTATGCAAGTGCCTTCCCCCTAAATCCCCATCCCCATCCCCATCGGGCTAACTATATCTCTCTTGAATTTCTTGAATTCCCGTAGCGGTGGACACGACCAGGACTACAAGGACGGGAAGTTGAACGACGACGGCGCCCCCCACAAGTACCCAGATTCATACGTCTACTCTTTTCCTGTTCTGTGATGGTAGTTTTGACGGTTTCTCTGACGAATCGTGCCACGACTCATTACGCCCACAACTGCTGTGGTGTGTCATGGTAAATTGGGGGTTACCTGTATCCTAGTATCTGATCTATCGCCGTCGGTTCCTTCTTTGCAATTTTGACGGATTTTCTGAGTTGTCATTCACCGGAGGGCAAGATATCCATGCCTGGCTAGGTGTTGCATTGATCGGGGTGTTATGTAATATCATGTCTACTTATATATAACAATGTTGTTGTTTCATAGCTACAATTATTGTGTTGCAACAATATGTTTGTAGACCTAATCAATTATTTATGATAAAATATTTGAACCGTTATAGTAATAAATTATGGATACAAATTATGCTAACAAAAAAGTTCTCCAAACATCTCATGTTGTGAGCTTTTTTGTGTGAGTAATTATGACCTAGAAATACAACAACGCCAAACACCATATTTAATTATTGTCACACTCATTTAGGCAATGTCACATATATCACTAGTTTGGACCTCAAATAAATTTATAATTTTTTGGCTAATTTGTTACTCGCAAGGTAAGATGTTTTGCCAAGAAAAAATAAGATAAAGTGGAGTGAGGTGCAATGGGCATGATTGTTTTCGATTTTCACAACAACTGAAGAAGCATGTAGAAAATATAATATCATGGTCACAAATTTGAGGACTGATTTTAATATGAAACTGAAGTGTGTGTTGTCTGTATATATATATAGGTATATAGGATAGATCAATTCTAGAACCCCCAAGAATTCCTAGAATAGCTGTTTTATAATCTCTTACTAAAACCGACCACCAACTCACCTCCTTACTTCCTACCAGCTCCATAACCACACCTCTTGCCGACATGCACCACTTGCCGACACATGCCCATGCCAACTCCTATCGATGCACCCTAAACCCACCTCCTACCCTACCTCTCACCGACACGCCACAATCCCACCTCCCGTCGGCACGCGTCCACCCTACCACACGTCGGCACGTTACCATCTTACTTTCATCCACTGCACCAACACTTCACCTCCCTCCAGCGTGCCACCACCCCACCTCTAGCCCAACAAACCAGCCTTCATCGCACGCTCAAGCGACTCCCACCACCTAGTTTTGCCGAGTTGAAGAAGAGAGAGGAGGATAGGGAAGAGAAGGTGGATTAAGAGCTAGTTGCAGCACCTGCTGCGAAGGACTATAAAAATGTAGTTGGCTATACTTTGTTTCCGGTCCAGTGATAAATATTGAATAGCAATTGCATAAGGATTGTTGAAGAGATCGAGACAACTTCTTTATCCTAATTGGCCCTTTGTCGCACAAGATGCCACTTATGGCCCTTATAGAACTGTTGGAATGTTGGATCATGCGCGGTATCTGATGTCACCATCTTTATTAGTCAAATCATTTGTACCAACATGTTTGCGCTACAATCGCTGTAAACATAGGGGCTGTTTGGTTTTCAGTCTCACTTAGCTAAGACAAAATTTGCAGTTTGACAAGTGTTTGGTTCTTGCCACACTTTAAAATTGTCACACTTTATTATTCCTACGGCCCACGTGTCATGGAGTAAACTTTTTGCCAACTTTTGCCATGGTTTGTGGCTTCCAAATTCTAAGCCACACTTTTGTGGCTGCCACACTTGTCAATCTTAGGCTATGTAAAATATGGCCGGCAACCAAACATCCCCATAGTTAAGGGCACCGCCGTAGCATAGTTGTAAAAAAATGTTGGTTGCCATTAACCTTTGCGCGGCGAAGGCAGGGAAGGGATCAAAGTCGCCATTGATGTCTTGAGGGTAGGGATTATTGACGTGAAGCACGCACGCATGCACGAGCTTCTTGGCACGAAGCTAGCTCCGTACATGGAGTATTTCAGAATGTAAAGTCGCTGTACCACTATTGAAAGGATACGGATGTCGCCTAGAGGGGGGTGAATAGGCGATTAAAACTTTTCCTAGAGTGGCTCAACAAAGGCGGAATAAAACTAGTGTTTACTTTGTTAAGCACAACCTAGAACAACTAAGGTTCACCTATGTGCACCAATAACTTATACTAAGCAATACAAGCAACAAAGTGATAGCAAGATATATATTACTTCAAGCACGAAGGCTATCATAATGTAAAGTGCATAAGTAAAGAGCTCGGGTATAGAGATAACCGAGGCACGCGGGTACAACAATATTTTACCGAGTTCCTCCCAACATGGAGTACGTCTCGTTTGGAGAGGGGGTGGTATCAAACCACCAACGTCACAAAATGCCTCCCTTATTCTCCGGTGAATATCACCCCAACGGGATCGATCCACACTTCCATTATCGGTGCACTTGTCGGGGAACCTCTCACAAGGTTGGGGCACTTCTCCACAACTTAATTGGAGGCTCCCAACAAACGCCACAAAAGGCCTCAAGAAATTCCACCAAGGCCACAAAACCGTCTAGGGTTCCAAGAACCCAAGAGGGACAAGCTCCAATGAGCAACTCAAACCAAATCCTACGAGGAGAACTCAAACCGATGCACCAAATGCAAAAGGCAAGAACACCACAAAGATGCTCAAATCCCTCACTCTCAAGTTCCAACAAAGCTACTAAAGCTATTGGGGTAACAAGAGAGGAGGAATCAAAGAGAGACACAAAATCCCCTAAAATCTAGATCCCCAAAGATACACTCACAAAGAGATGTTTTGGTTTGGTCAAAACATAGATCTAGATCTCCTCTATATTTCTCTCAAATATTGGCATGAATCATTGGAGAGAAATCATAGAATCAAGCTCAAGATGGAATAAGAATATGGGGCAAAGCTTGAGCAAGAATGGAGAGAGAATAAGCAACCCTAAAACGATTTAGGACAAGGCTATTTAAAGAGGGGCCAAAAATCTAGCTGTTGGGGCTATTTTTCGGACCGGTCCGGTACTACCGGAATTAACCGGTAGTACCGCACCAGTCCTAGGAAAAAGCAGCAGCGACAGCAGATGGCGACAGCGCGGGTGGGGGCATGGGGCCAGCTGCATGCGCGTGTTGGAGATATGCCCAAGAGGCAATAATAAAGTGGTTATTATCATGTCTTCATGCTTATGATAAATGTTTACATACCATGCTATAATTGTATTAACCGAAAACATTAATACTTGTGTGAGTTGTAAACATAAAAGAGTCCCAGGTAAAGCCTCTTGTTAAACTAGCTTGTTGGTTAATATATGATCATGATTTCCTGGTCATGAACATAGAGATGTTATTAACAACAGGGTCATATCATTAGGAGAATGATATGATGGACGTACTCCTATAGTTAAGCGTAGCATAAAGATCAAGTCATTTAATATAGTTCATTTGCTATAAGCTTTCTGATACATAGTAACCTAATTCCTTTGACCATGAGATCATGCTAATCACCATCACCGGAAGGATGCTTTGATGACATCAAACACCACCGTGCGGGTGGCTATAAAGGTGGCATTGAGTGTTCGGAAAGTATGTGTTGAGGCACATGGATCAAGAGTGGGATTTGTCCATCCATATGACGGATAGGTATACTCTGGGCCCTCTCGGTGGAATTTCATCCAATTGGCTTGCAAGCATGTGACTGGCTCACAAGGGATCACATATCACGGGAACGAGAAAAGAGTACTTATCAGTAACGAGGTTGAACTAGGTATGCAGAGATACCAACGATCAAAACCTCGGATAAGTAAACTATCGTGAGACAAAGGGAAATTGGTATCGTATGTAAGTGGTTCATTCGATTGCAAAGTAAATCTTAGAAATATGTGGGATCCATATGAATTTCCAGATTCCTCTATTGGTTATTGATCTGAGAAGTGTCTCGGCCATGTCCGCATAATTCACGAACCGTAGGGAGACACACTTAAGGATTCGATGTTGTTGTGTAGTTATGGAATGATGAGTATGAGACCGAATGTTGTTCGGAGTCTCGGATGGGATCCGGGATATCACGAGGAGATCTGGAATGGTCCGGAGAATAAGATTCATATAAGGAAAGTCGTGTTTCGGAGTTCGGGAATGATTCCGGTGTTTTCACCAGGAATGTTCTAGAAGGGTCTAGAAGGTCCGGCACTCCAGAGGGGAAGGGTACATGGATGTGTCATGACAATGTGTAATGGTTGCATCATGTACTAGGTCACTTGGCTGGGAAATATGGATAGACAAATCTAATCCAAGTTTGAAAGTCAAACGCCAATTTGAAAAGTCAAATCCGAAGTTTGCTTGGTGGAGGGAGAGTAGGAAACCTACTTGGGGAGGAAGTCCCACTCCCTCCACCCGCCTGCCATGAGGAGGAGTTGGAGGAGGACTCCCTCCTCCCAAACCGGGCCCTCCCACCTATATAAGGAGGGGTAGGGCGCCCCCTACCCCTCACACCTAAACCCAAGCTCATGGCGCCTCCACCACAAGTGTTGCCGCCGCCTAGGGATCTCCCAAGTCGCCGACTAGGGTTTACTCAAACCCTAGCCGCCGGCTAAGCCATCCCCCCTTGGTGCCTCTAAACCGTAGATCGCCAAGGCCCTCTCTTATTCCACCATACTCGCTTCGGCTTAAGGCGAAGCCCTGCGATATCTCCCCTCTACTTCTGACACCACGCCGTCGTGCTGCCGGAATCACGAGGAGAGTGCTACAACCTCCCCTGCCTGCTGGAACAAGGGAGAGGAAGGTCTTCATCGAGTACCGAACGTGTAACCGAATGCGGAAGAGCTGCCGGAACGCAGCACCGGAAGGATCATCTACGCGATCTTGAGATCGGAAGTGTACGACTACATCATCCACGAGAATCTGCTCTCGTTAACCGCTTTGGCTCTTCAAGGGTTAGTACTCTATTGACTTGTTGTTACAATCTAGTAGATAGATCTTGGCTTCTGTGTGTTCATGCGATAGAATTTTTTTGTTTTCCATGCTAAGAACCCGAGCATTGTGCAATGACGTACTTCGTAGCAACAGTAGCAGTAGGTGGGGCAGGGGGCAGCGGCAGCGTGGCGGCTGAGCGCGATGCGTGGCGGCGCAGCGCCGGGCCCAGCGGCGGGTGCAACAAGCGGCGGCAGGCCAACGCAGTGCGGGCCCAGGCGGTCGAAGCGGGGATCTGGGCGCGCGCGCGAGCGAGCGCAACAGCAGGTCAACGCGGGCAGGGAGGTGGTACCAGCAGCAGCCAGGTGCGGGGCCGTGGTGGGATCGAGGCGGAGCTAGCGCAGTCAATGCAGCAATGGTCTTTGCAGGCAGAGATCTGGGCTGGCGCAACAGGAAGATATGTTCCTGGGCCGGCCGGTAGTACCGGCCCACCCGGGCGGTACTACCGGGCCGGCCGGTACCACCGGGAAAAGGTACCTAGCGAGGAAGAAGATATTATGGGGCGCCCAGGGGGGGCGGTAGTACCGGCCCGTCAGGGCGGTACTACCGCTCGGCCCAGAAACCAGAATTTCCATTTTCCCTTTAGAATAAAATCAGCGAATATTCAAACGGTCATAACTTTTGACTAGAAGCTCCGATTGACCCGGTTCCAATTGCGTTGGATAGAGCCGAGTGAGAGTGTATCAATTAATATAATGTGAGATACCTCACTTGGTGAGAAACCAAAAAGCCGCATAAATCAAAATCGCAACAAGATACATATGGGAGATCCGATTTTAATGAACAAGAACTTGTTATGGAGATTACCACAAGCTCTATATCCTCACATGGATAAGACCAAATAACAACCAAATACGATGATGCAAGTATGCAAAGGTTTGAGCTCTCTCCGAACGATGTCACCGAATTACTCATTCGAGAGCCCCTCTTGATAGTACGGCTATCTATCCTAAATTCGGTCTCCTACTAACAATACGAGACCGGAAAAAGGGAAACCTATCAAGATTATACATTTGCCTTGAGCATTCCACTTGAACTCGATGTATACAATCTTGCCCTTCTCAAGATGGAACGCCTTTCTTGATTCCACATCATCGATCCATGATCACCGAGGATGGCAAGCATCAAACATGAGATCTTCTATAGATGGCGCATTTTGAGCTTGCACAACATATCTTCTTCTCATTTATCGGCCTTGAAGCCGACACAAGCTCCAAGCGATGCCAATGGACAAGTCCTACAAGTGCAATTTAATACACACATTAGTCCATAAAGATTGTCATTAATTACCAAAACCACACATGGGGGCCCAACATGTTCTTTCAACTATGTTGGCACCGATATTTGGGGAGGACTCAATCCCTATTATGTCACCCTTGGTCGTTCCACGGTAGGCCAACACACCGCTCGATCAATAAGGAGCGAGAGGAGGGGACAAGTTGCACGTGTAGTGGTTTGATTACCAAAATTCGAACGTTCGGTGTAAAACGTGTCTCCACCGAAAAATCTACTCGGATCCCGTAGACATGTGGGGTCGATGTGAGGATCTTCCTACGACGTCCTTCCTATATCGCCATGTCACACGAGGGAGGGCCTGGGTTAGGATTCCATGTCGCTCGCCTCGATCCTACATCGGTCAAGGTTGCGTTCGATAAGTCCGTTTAGTACAACGGCATGCATAAGGTTTTAGACAAAGTTTGATATTTAAAAATATATTTTTTAATATACTCTTCCGTACGCATGTGAGAGCCAAAACACCACCTCTCGTTAATATCCATAGAATTACATGCTTTTATTTTGTTTGTTTTGATGAAGAGTTTGGTTGAAATCATTGGAAAATGATCGATTTGCCACTTCTCATCTACTTGAGGAGGATCGGGTGGTGCGATACTGGGTGTGATAGTTTTCGAACAAGCTGCTTGGCTCTCCTACGCTTTTGCACGCTCGTGTTGTAGCTTTATGGACCGGTTCTTAGCACTTTATTATAGACAACCTTCACAATACATTGTCTTTTAAGGTCGTATTTGCTTTTGTGATTTTAAATACATGCATATATTGGATTGGTCTAAAATATATGGCGATGTCAGCCTCGAGCCGGCTCGATGCCAAGGAGCAAGGCCACATTGGATTGTTCTAACCATATATTTTGCATATACATATGTTACTTTTTTTATTTGGTTTTGTAGATTGCTCACCACGTATACCATTAGTCTTTGGTAATTTCATAGTGCATAGTAACTTAGACTAGTAATATATATATATGCTACTAGTCTGGATTACTATCTCCATAGTCAAAAATAACTTAAGTCTGATAATATGCAATGTCATACTAGGTTGTAAACTTAATTTGGCTTGATATGTATGATGTTACGGTAACAAAACTAACATATTTTATATTTTAAAACAGAGGAATTAGTAAAGTTACCTCGGTATGACCAGCCTCTTTAGGTCTTTCACAATAGGTGTTTCTTAGCGGTGTAGCTTAGGCACTTTGACTATGTGGCACTATAGTTAATAAGGAAAGAGAGTGGAGTTGTATCTTAGCTATAAAACACCTCTTGCACGGAATCATAGGCAGAAAACATGGTTAGGCCAATCAAATGCATGCATGTCATCTAAATCATTAAATGTAAAGACTCCACTTAAGAAACAATGCATTGTACTAGTTGTTTCTTAAATTTTAATTACTCCTATAAAAACGTGCTAAGATACAACCCATTATGAAAGGACTTAGATATCGACTGCTGACTAGACCGCTCCCTTTTAAATTTGTAGCTAGCATATCTGAAGAGCTGACACACTTAACGAACTTTGTTGCTTTGTACATTGGGACCCATTGCCCACCTTGCGTGTCTACTAGGCACACGTGGTCTCGCTATTGGACGCGTCCCACTCGGTCGGCGTCCAAATCAATGTCGTTGGCCCACGCCGGAGCTGGCCGGAGGAGCTCACTCCACCGCACGTTCTCTCCTCCGAGGGGACCATGTCAGTGTGGAGCTCACTCCACAGCTACTATTGTACTACTACTACTACTAATACTACTACTACTACTACTACTACTACTAGTAGCTCAATTCAGCTTAGTCAAAAGAAAAGAAAAGAAAAGAAGAGCAGCGACAACAGCAGCTAAGTTTAAAGAAATGTTTATACTTTCGTTTTACAAAATATGTGTGTTTCTTAAATTTTAATTACTCCTATAAAAACATGCTAAGATACAACCCATTATGAAAGGACTTAGATATCGACTGCTGACTAGACCGCTCCCTTTTAAATTTGTAGCTAGCAGATATGAAGAGCTGACACACTTAACGAACTTTGTTGCTTTGTACAGTGGGACCCATATCATTGCCCACCTTGCGTGTCTACTAGATACATGTGGTCTCACTATCGGACGCGTCCCACTCGGTCGGCGTCCACGAATAATCAATGCCGTTGGCCCACACCGGAGGAGCTCACCGCACTGCACGTTCTCTGCTCCGAGGGGACCGTGTCAGTGTGGAGCTCACTCCATAGCTACTGTTGTACTACTACTACTACTACTTCTACTACTACTACTACTACTACTACTACTACTACTAGTAGTAGTAGTAGTAGTAGTAGCTCAATTCAGCTCAGCCAAAAGAAAAGAAAATAAAAGAAGAGCAGCGGCAGCTAAGTTTAAAGAAATGTTTATACTTTCGGTTTACAAAATATGTGTGTTTCTTAAATTTTAATTACTCCTATAAAAACATGCTAAGATACAACCCATTATGAAAGGACTTAGATATCGACTGACTAGACCGCTCCCTTTTAAATTTGTAGCTAGCAGATCTGAAGAGCTGACACACTTAACGAACTTTGTTGCTTTATACAGTGGGACCCATTGCCCACTTTGCATGTCTACTAGGCACACGTGGTCTCACTATCGGACGCGTCCCACTCGGTCGGCGTCCACGAATAATCAATGCCGTTGGCCCACACCGGAGGAGCTCACTCCACCGCACGTTCTCTGCTCCGAGGGGGACCGTGTCAGTGTGGAGCTCACTCCATAGCTACTGTACTACTACTAGTAGCAGTAGCTCAATTCAGCTCAGCCAAAAGAAAAGAAAAGAAAAGAAAAGAAGAGCAGCGGAAGCAACAGCTAAGTTTAAAGAAATGTTTATACTTTGGGTTTATAAAATATGTGTGTTTAGCAAACGAGAGGAAATGCTCCGAAGTTTTGGACCTAATTTAATACACGTAGAGTAATTATTTTCTATAAACAATTACTCACTCCGTCATGGTTTGGAGGGCGTTTTAGAGAGATTGTTGGAGCCTAGGTGGGCGCTGATTGGGGTCATATTTGTGCCAAAAACATGCGCCCATTAATTATTTGGCGCCCTGTTAAACGTAATTACTTAATGGAAACGAGGAGTTTAGACACATGCATTGGTGGAGTTGCATGCAAGAATTAATTCCTTGGCTGCATGGAGTAGAAAATGAGGAGAAAAAATGGAGCATTAATTCTGTAATTAAATCTAACACGCCTAGAAAGAGAGCAGTTTTAGAAACGCATGACTTTTAAAAGACGCCCTCCAAATAAGGAGTACTTAGCCAATCGTCTAGATTGAAGACTTAATGGTGTTGCCAATATTATTGATTGCAGGCGAGTAATTAGCAGTAAATTCAGGACACTTTGATTTCCAAATCTTTGGGATAGCTGACAGTGGGGTAATATCTCTGAAAAAGAATTTATAGAAATCCCTCGATGAGTAATTCTTACCCCACTTGTAGACCCACTGATCCGGGGCTGTCAAATCCCTGTCCAAGATGTTCACATATTCCATCAGAGAACCAAACTCCTCAGAAGCCTCCATAGATAATGGCAGAGCAAAAAAGTTCAATGGGTTTTCACTATCAGCAAGTGAGGCAACCGAAATATCATCTGCGACAGAGAAAGAAAACAGTCTTGGAAGAAAATTATGTAGGATATCATCACCTCTCCATAGGTACTTCCATAGCAAGACTGAATCCCCAACATTGACTTGACACTTTGTAATGCCTCTGAACATATCCGAAAGAATAAAAACATCCCTCCACCAGAAGGAGCCACATGAAGACAAAGCGTGTGGAACCCCATCAGAGTAGTACTTAAACCAGACTAGCATCACCCAAGGAATATCAAGCTTATGGTAAAACTTGTGAAGAAATTTTAAAAGCAGCCCTTGATTTTGAACTCGAAGGTTTAAGATAGCCAGACCTCCATTCTTTTTTGGCTGACAAACCAAGTCCCATGCAGCTAAAGAGTAAGTTCTTTCTTCCCTGTCATCAGATTTCCTCCATAAGCAATGCCTTCTTGCTCTATCCACAAACTCAATTAATTTCAAAGGGATTTTAAGAACACACAAGGCATAAGTCAGTAAAGGAGTAAGGGCAGAATTAATGAAAGTCACCCTACCCCCATATGTTAACCAAATTGCAGTACTAGTAAGGCGCCTCTCCACTCTGTCCACTAGAGGCATAAGCTCACTGACTGTTGGCTAACACGCCTAGAAGGAGAGCAGTTTTAGAAACGCATGACTTTTAAAAGACGTCCTCCAAAGAAGAAGTACTTAACCAATCGTCTAGATTGAGGACTTAATGGTGTTGCCAATATTATTGATTGCAGGCGAGTAATTAGAAGTAAATTCATGACATAATTTGTTGCCAATAAAATCAGCTCCGACGAATCGTGTAGTAGTATATACAGTTGAGATATTTCAGGATTTGGATTGGAAAACCGTCCGTCCATCCAGCGCATGATTCACGCGTGTCGACGGATCCACCGATGACTCGGCCGTGCCGTGTCGTGCATATATAAACAAACCATCGTTGTGCCTGTGCTAGCTATATTCTTCTTCTTCGAAAGGTCTCCTCCTACCCTGTTATTATTCCCCTCCTCCTCTCGCCCCTCTCATGGCGATGTCATCCTTGAGCCAGCTCGATGCCGAGGAGCAAGGCCACGAGGAGGAGACTGAAATCGGGGAAACCTTGAGCCATGGCAGCAGCTCATGCGTGCGTGGTTCCTTTTCGTGTTCTCAGCGACAAAACAAGGAAAAGGTCCTAGTGGTGAAATCCTCTCTTCTTTTCTTGTTTTTTGTTCATGGGATTCGTCTTGTTTTCTTACCATGAGCTAACACTTTTTGTCGGGTCAGAACTCGGCCAAGAACAGCAGCTTGTATGTTGATGGGATTCTCTTCCTCTTGTGGAGATGAAACTGAGAAACAAACAGGTTCAGCGACTAGTCTGCTGCTGCTGCTGCATCTTGCAGAGCAACAAGACGGAACACAAGAAGAAGCAAAAGAGTGCAGCGAAGGTCGCCCGACCAAACTAGTACTAGTATGAAACTCAGAAGCAATTCCTGGTAATAAGCCATTCGTTGTTGCTGTTCGAACATGTACTCCACTGCGCAATTTCATCAATCAAAAGAGAAATGTACATTGAATCCCGAACGTTTTTCTTCCGCAGTTACAACAAGGATCAGAAGAAGGCGAATCGTGTCATGGCGCAAAACGAGCACACCGGACTTTGGAGACTGGCTCGCACCGTCGCACTCGCACGCCACGAACTGAGCACACCGACCTAGGATGGCAATGGAGCGGGTTTGGACGGATATAGCAAAACCAAATCCAAATTCAAATCCATAAAACTCACTCTAGCCCGCCCACGAAGATATTTATGGGCATGGATGTCGCTCCAGATCCAAACCCGCCGGATATCCAGTATCCATGGATATCCATTGGTTTACACACTGTATATAATAATTATAATAATATTCTGCATAATTATGATATAATAAACAATTTCCGACAGCATTTCAGCAAATATTATATGGATAATACATAGAAATATCAAAGCAATAATATTTTAACCACATAGTACTTAAAATATAACACGTTAACATCACAAAGTACATAGATGTCTCATAACAGTCTTAGAGAATGATTTTTATTACAAGTTTCCAATACAACATCTCATACATTCAATAGATATAGCAATGCATAGTAGAAATGTTGAGTGGTTGCCTGCCTCCTGGCGGCTGACTCGAGTACGACCTGGGGATGGGGCGGCGACACAAATGCGACCTGGGCTAGGGGTTACACCATACAGTAATTTGGGGGAATTGAGATTAATTAGGACTACTGCTTAGGTGGGCTTTTGGGCCTGTGGCTTGAAATTTGGGGCCATTTATTGAGTAAATATTGTATACATAAAAAAATAATCTCACCGGGTATCCGTTGGATATCCGTGGAGCGAAACTACTACCCATGTCCGCCCCATGAATTAGCGGATATCTGCCCCATGAAATCCGTGAATAAAATTAGGCCTCCATACCCTTGCCCACCGGGTCGGATATCCGTGGATACCCGGATCCATGGATAAAATTGCCATCCTTACACCGACCCGACTCCCTTCCTAACCGCGGGCGGACCCAACCCCGACTCGCGCTCCAAGGACGCACGGATAAGAACCATCTTCCATCTCTTCCCCCTCCCCACCAGAACCCTAGATTCGCCGACGCCCCAAACTCGACCCACACTCTTCCTCCTCCTCCTCCTCCCCACGAACTCGCCGCCTCCTCCTCCGCCAGCCCCCGCCTCCTTCCCCTGCCTCCGTACACCATGGATCCAAGGTCCGTGCATCTCGCTTTCTTCTCCCGTTGCCCCTCCTCCTCCTCCTCCTCTCATCTTCAAGCACCTTCTCCGTAAATCCCAGTCGCGCTCACTGCATTTTCGTTGAATTTCCGCAGCGGTGACGGTGGCGGTGGCGGTGGCGGTACCCGCGGCGATGACGCGGCCCGCGACGACGACGGGAAATGGAAGAAGGGGAAGACCCCCATCTCACCATCGCCAGTGAAGCCCAGCCCCTCCGACCTTCGCCAGCCTACTTTCACGACGGGCCTGAGGTATGCGCATGTCGCCTACTTGCCCTCGTTGCTCTCCTCTTCCTCTGCTTATGCAAGTGCCTTCCCCCTAAATCCCCATCCCCATCGGGCTAACTGTATCTCTCTTGAATTTCTTGAATTCCCGTAGCGGTGGACACGACCAGGACTACAAGGACGGGAAGTTGAACGACGACGACGCCCCCCACAAGTACCCAGATTCATACGTCTACTCTTTTCCTGTTCTGTGATGGTAGTTTTGACGGTTTATCTGACGAATCGTGCCACGACTCATTACGCCCACAGCTGCTGTGGTGTGTCATGGTAAATTGGGGGTGACCTGTATCCTAGTATCTGATTTATCGCCGTCGGTTCCTTCTTTGCAATTTTGACGGGTTTTCTGAGTTGCCATTCAACCCAGTTGTGTCCCAGGCGACCATCGCTGACGAGGAGCTAGTACCGCCCTACCCCAACGTGTAAGTCCTCGTCTATATCTCCTCCAAGATTCCTCCCGTTGAATATTCCTGCGATATCTGTATATCCGTACCCTGACTTGTTTGTTTCTGTCTATGCAGGTTCGAGGGGTTCGCAGAGCTACCTGCGGATGACGGCGAGTCTAATGAAAAGCTAGGATAAGTCTCCTTCAGATCCTTCCTGCCTTGTGGATCCAAGTATATGGCAAACAAGCCCTTAGACTGTCCCTCAAAAAAAAGTAGCCCTTAAACCATAATGCTGCCAATTACAGGGACTCTGACAAGGAAATGCCAACAGCTGACAAAGACATCACTCTCCTGCCCTTAGGGCATGTTCTACAAAAAAAATTAATGCTTTCCTGCTGTATATAGGAGTTACCTTCCTGTTGTATATAGGAGTTGCAAAATGGTGAAGAACTTGAAAATACAGTCATTAGGAATAATATTCTGCTGTAACAATTAGTAGCCCTTAAACTGTTGTTGTTTCATAGCTACAGTTATTGTGTTGCAACAATATGTTTGTAGACCTAATCAATTATTTATGATAAAATATTTGAACCGTTATAGTAATAAATTATGGATACAAATTATGCTAACAAAAAAGTTCTCCAAACATCTCATGTTGTGAGCTTTTTTGTGTGAGTAATTATGACCTAGAAATACAACAACGCCAAACACCATATTTAATTATTGTCACATTCATTTAGGAAATGTCACATATATCACTAGTTTAGACCTCAAATAAATTTATAATTTTTTGGCTAATTTGTTACTCGCAAGGTAAGATGTTTTGCCAAGAAAAAATAAGATAAAGTGGAGTGAGGTGCAATGGGCATGATTGTTTTCGATTTTCACAACAACTGAAGAAGCATGTAGAAAATATAATATCATGGTCACAAATTTGAGGACTGATTTTAATATGAAACTGAAGTGTGTGTTGTCTGTATATATATAGGTATATAGGATAGATCAATTCTAGAACCCCCAAGAATTCCTAGAATAGCTGTTTTATAATCTCTTACTAAAACCGACCACCAACTCACCTCCTTACTTCCTACCAGCTCCATAACCACACCTCTTGCCGACATGCACCACTTGCCGACACATGCCCATGCCAACTCCTATCGATGCACCCTAAACCCACCTCCTACCCTACCTCTCACCGACACGCCACAATCCCACCTCCCGTCGGCACGCGTCCACCCTACCACACGTCGGCACGTTACCATCTTACTTTCATCCACTGCACCAACACTTCACCTCCCTCCAGCGTGCCACCACCCCACCTCTAGCCCAACAAACCAGCCTTCGCCATGCGCTCAAGCGACTCCCACCACCTAGTTTTGCCGAGTTGAAGAAGAGAGAGGAGGATAGGGAAGAGAAGGTGGATTAAGAGCTAGTTGCAGCACCTGCTGCGAAGGACTATAAAAATGTAGTTGGCTATACTTTGTTTCCGATCCAGTGATAAATACTGAATAGCAATTGCATAAGGATTGTTGAAGAGATCGAGACAACTTCTTTATCCTAATTGGCCCTTTGTCGCACAAGATGCCACTTGTGGCCCTTCTAGAACTGTTGGAATGCTGGATCATGCGCGGTATCTGATGTCACCATCCTTATTAGTCAAATCATTTGTACCGACATGTTTGCGCTACAATCGCTGTAAACATAGGGGCTGTTTGGTTTTCAGCCTCACTTAGCTAAGACAAAATTTGCAGTTTGACAAGTGTTTGGTTCTTGCCACACTTTAAAATTGTCACACTTTATTATTCCTACGGCCCACGTGTCATGGAGTAAACTTTTTGCCAACTTTTGCCATGGTTTGTGGCTTCCAAATTCTAAGCCACACTTTTGTGGCTGCCACACTTGTCAATCTTAGGCTATGTAAAATGTGGCCGGCAACCAAACATCCCCATAGTTAAGGGCACCGCCGTAGCATAGTTGTAAAAAAATGTTGGTTGCCATTAACCTTTGCGCGGCGAAGGCAGGGAAGGGATCAAAGTCGCCATTGATGTCTTGAGGGTAGGGATTATTGACGTGAAGCACGCACGCATGCACGAGCTTCTTGGCACGAAGCTAGCTCCGTACATGGAGTATTTCGGAATGTAAAGTCGTTGTACCACTATTGAAAGGATACGGATGTCGCCTAGAGGGGGGTGAATAGGCGATTAAAACTTTTCCTAGAGTGGCTCAACAAAGGCGGAATAAAACTAGTGTTTACTTTGTTAAGCACAACCTAGAACAACTAAGGTTCACCTATGTGCACCAATAACTTATACTAAGCAATACAAGCAACAAAGTGATAGCAAGATATATATTACTTCAAGCATGAAGGCTATCATAATGTAAAGTGCATAAGTAAAGAGCTCGGGTATAGAGATAACCGAGGCACGCGGGTACAACAATATTTTACCGAGTTCCTCCCAACATGGAGTACGTCTCGTTTGGAGAGGGGGTGGTATCAAACCACCAACGTCACAAAATGCCTCCCTTATTCTCCGGTGAATCTCACCCCAACGGGATCGATCCACACTTCCATTATCGGTGCACTTGTCGAGGAACCTCTCACAAGGTTGGGGCACTTCTCCACAACTTAATTGGAGGCTCCTAACAAACGCCACAAACGGCCTCAACAAATGCCACCAAGGCCACAAAACCGTCTAGGGTTCCAAGAACCCAAGAGGGACAAGCTCCAATGAGCAACTCAAACCAAATCCTACGAGGAGAACTCAAACCGATGCACCAAATTCAAAAGGCAAGAACACCACAAAGATGCTCAAATCCCTCACTCTCAAGTTCCAACAAAGCTACTAAAGCTATTGGGGTAACAAGAGAGGAGGAATCAAAGAGAGACACAAAATCCCCTAAAATCTAGATCCCCAAAGATACACTCACAAAGATATGTTTTGGTTTGGTCAAAACATAGATCTAGATCTCCTCTATATTTCTCTCAAATATTGGCATGAATCATTGGAGAGAAATCATAGAATCAAGCTCAAGAGGGAATAAGAATATGGGGCAAAGCTTGAGCAAGAATGGAGAGAGAATAAGCAACCCTAAAACAATTTAGGAGAAGGCTATTTAAAGAGGGGCCAAAAATCTAGCTGTTGGGGCTATTTTTCGGACCGGTCCGGTACTACCGTAATTAACCGGTAGTATCGCACCAGTCCTAGGAAAAAGCAGCAGCGACAGCAGATGGCGACAGCGCGGGTGGGGGCATGGGGCCAGCTGCATGCGCGTGTTGGAGATATGCCCAAGAGGCAATAATAAAGTGGTTATTATCATGTCTTCATGCTTATGATAAATGTTTATATACCATGCTATAATTGTATTAACCGAAAACATTAATACTTATGTGAGTTGTAAACATAAAAGAGTCCCAGGTAAAGCCTCTTGTTAAACTAGCTTGTTGGTTAATATATGATCATGGTTTCCTGGTCATGAACATAGAGATGTTATTAACAATAGGGTCATATCATTAGGAGAATGGTATGATGGACGTACTCCTATAGTTAAGCGTAGCATAAAGATCAAGTCATTTAATATAGTTCATTTGCTATAAGCTTTCTGATACATAGTAACCTAATTCCTTTGACCATGAGATCATGCTAATCACCATCACCAGAAGGATGCTTTGATGACATCAAACACCACACCATAACTGGGTGGCTATAAAGGTGGCATTGAGTGTTCGGAAAGTATGTGTTGAGGCACATGGATCAAGAGTGGGATTTGTCCATCCATATGACGGATAGGTATACTCTGGGCCCTCTCGGTGGAATTTCATCCAATTGGCTTGCAAGCATGTGACTGGCTCACAAGGGATCACATATCACGGGAACGAGAAAAGAGTACTTATCAGTAACGAGGTTGAACTAGGTATGCAGAGATACCAACGATCAAAACCTCGGATAAGTAAACTATCGTGAGACAAAGGGAAATTGGTATCGTATGTAAGTGGTTCATTCGATCGCAAGGTAAATCGTAGAAATATGTGGGAGCCATATGAATTTCCAGATTCCTCTATTGGTTATTGATCTGAGAAGTGTCTCGGTCATGTCCGCATAATTCACGAACCGTAGGGAGACACACTTAAGGATTCGATGTTGTTGTGTAGTTATGGAATGATGAGTAAGAGACCGAATGTTGTTCGGAGTCTCGGATGGTATCCGGGATATCACGAGGAGATCTGGAATGGTCCGGAGAATAAGATTCATATAAGGAAAGTCGTGTTTCGGAGTTCGGGAATGATTCCGGTGTTTTCACCAGGAATGTTCTAGAAGGGTCTGGAAGGTCCGGCACTCCAGAGGGGAAGGGTACATGGATGTGTCATGACAATGTGGAATGGTTGCATCATGTACTAGGTCACTTGGCTGGGAAATATGGATAGATAAATCAAATCCAAGTTTGAAAGTCAAATCCGAAGTTTGCTTGGTGGAGGGAGAGTAGGAAACCTACTTGGGGAGGAAGTCCCACTCCCTCCACCCGCCTGCCATGAGGAGGAGTTGGAGGAGGACTCCCTCCTCCCAAACCGGGCCCTCCCACCTATATAAGGAGGGGTAGGGCGCCCCCTACCCCTCACACCTAAACCCTAGCTCCTGGCGCCTCCACCACAAGTGTTTCCGCCGCCTAGGGATCTCCCAAGTCTCCGACTAGGGTTTCCTCAAACCCTAGCCGCCGGCTAAGCCATCCCCCCTTGGTGCCTCTAAACCGTAGATCGCCAAGGCCCTCTCTTATTCCACCATACTCGCTTCGTCTTAAGGCGAAGCCCTGCGAGATCTCCCCTCTACTTCTGACACCACGCCGTCGTGCTGCCGGAATCACGAGGAGAGTGCTACAACCTCCCCTGCCTGCTGGAACAAGGGAGAGGAAGGTCTTCATCGAGTACCGAACGTGTGACCGAATGCGGAAGAGCTGCCGGAACACAGCGCCGGAAGGATCGTCTACGCGATCTTGAGATCGGAAGTGTACGACTACATCATCCACGAGAATCTGCTCTCGTTAACCGCTTTGGCTCTTCAAGGGTTAGTACTCTATTGACTCGTTGTTACAATCTAGTAGATAGATCTTGGCTTCTGTGTGTTCATGCGATAGAATTTTTTTGTTTTCCATGCTAAGAACCCGAACAGTAGCCTTGGCCAACGTAGCAAAGAAACAAGCAGCAAGACGGAGGGCAGGCGGGGCAATGCCAGCAGCGTGGCGAGGCTAGAGGCGTAGCGTCTTGTATGCGCGTGGCGAGATGGCGCAGAGCCATGCGGGCGACAAGCGGCAATGAGGCTAGGCGCCAGCAGGCGGGCTGCCCAGCGGTCGGCGGGGATCTGGCGATGGCGAGCGCAATGAAGTCAACGCGGGCAGGGAGGTGGGACCAGCAGCAGCCAGGTGCGGGGCCGTGGTGGGATCGAGGCGGGGCTAGCACGCGCGCAGCGGCAACAGGGTCAACGCGGGGTGCTGCAGGCAGAGATCTGGGCTGGCGCAACAGGAAGATATGTTCCTGGGCCGGCCGGTAGTACCGGCCCACCCGGGCGGTACTACCGGGCCGGCCGGTACCACCGGGAAAAGGTACCTAGCGAGGAAGAAGATATTATGGGGCGCCGGCGGCGATAAATACCCGTCGGTGTACTACCGCCTTCGACGAAACCAGAATTTCCTTTTTTCCTTTAGAATAAAATCAGCAAATATTCAAACGGTCATAACTTTTGACTAGAAGCTCCGATTGACCTGATTCCAATTGCGTTGGATAGAGCCGAGTGAGAGTGTATCAATTAATATAATGTGAGATACCTCACTTGGTGAGAAACCAAAAAGCCGCATAAATCAAAATCGCAACAAGATACATATGGGAGATCCGATTTTAATGAACAAGAACTTGTTATGGAGATTACCACAAGCTCTATATCCTCACATGGATAAGACCAAATAACAACCAAATACGATGATGCAAGTATGCAAAGGTTTGAGCTCTCTCCGAACGATGTCACCGAATTACTCATTCGAGAGCCCCTCTTGATAGTACGGCTATCTATCCTAAACCCGGTCTCCTACTAACAATATGAGACCGGAAAAAGGGAAAACCTATCAAGATTATACCTTTGCCTGGAGCATTCCACTTGAACTCGATGTATACAATATTGCCCTTCTCAAGATGGAACGCCTTTCTTGATTCCACATCATCGATCCATTATCACCGAGGATGGCAAGCATCAAACATGAGATCTTCTATAGATGGCACATTTTGAGCTTGCACAACATATCTTCTTCTCATTTCATCGGCCTTGAAGCCGACACAAGCTCCAAGCGATGCCAATGGACAAGTCTTACAAGTGCAACTTAATACACACATTAGTCCATAAAGATTGTCATTAATTACCAAAACCACACATGGGGGCCCAACATGTTCTTTCAACTATGTTAGCACCGATATTTCGGGAGGACTCAATCCCTATTATGTCACCATTGGTCGTTCCACGGTAGGCCAACACACCGCTCGATCAATAAGGAGCGAGAGGAGGGGACAAGTTGCACGTGTAGTGGTTTGATTACCAAAATTCGAATGTTCGGTGTAAAACGTGTCTCCACCGAAAAATCTACTCGGATCCCGTAGACATGTGGGGTCGATGTGAGGATCTTCCTACGACGTCCTTCCTATATCGCCATGTCACCCGAGGGAGGGCCTGGGTTGGGATTCCATGTCGCTCGCCTCGATCCTACATCGGTCGAGGTTGCGTTCGATAAGTCCGTTTAGTACAACGGCATGCATAAGGTTTTAGACAAATTTTGATATTTAAAAATATATTTTTTAATATACTCTTCCGTACGCATGTGAGAGCCAAAACACCACCTCTCGTTAATATCCATAGAATTACATGCTTTTATTTTGTTTGTTTTGATGAAGAGTTTGGTTGAAATCATTGGAAAATGATCGATTTGCCACTTCTCATCTACTTGAGGAGGCTCGGGTGGTGCGATACTGAGTGTGATAGTTTTCGAACAAGCTGCTTGGCTCTCCTACGCTTTTGCACGCTCGTGTTGTAGCTTTATGGACCGGTTCTTAGCACTTTATTATAGACAACCTTCACAATACATTGTCTTTTAAGGTCGTATTTGCTTTTGTGATTCTAAATACATGCATACATTGGATTGGTCTAAAATATATGGCGATGTCAGCCTCGAGCCGGCTCGATGCCAAGGAGCAAGGCCACATTGGATTGGTCTAACCATATATTTTGCATATACATATGTTACTTTTTTTATTTGGTTTTGTAGATTGCTCACCACGTATACCATTAGTCTTTGGTAATTTCATAGTGCATAGTAACTTAGACTAGTAATATATATATGCTACTAGTCTGGATTACTATCTCCATAGTAAAAAATAACTTAAGTCTGATAATATGCAATGTCATACTAGGTTGTAGACTTAATTTGGCTTGATATGTATGATGTTACGGTAACAAAACTAATATATTTTATATTTTAAAACAGAGGAATTAGTAAAGTTACCTCGGTATGACCAGCCTCTTTAGGTCTTTCACAATAGGTGTTTCTTAGCAGTGTAGCCTAGACACTTTGACTATGTGGCACTATAGTTAATAAGGAAAGAGAGTGGAGTTGTATCTTAGCTATAAAACACCTCTTGCACGGAATCATAGGCAGAAAACATGGTTAGGCCAATCAAATGCATGCATGTCATCTAAATCATTAAATGTAAAGACTCCACTTAAGAAACAATGCATTTAAATTTTAATTACTCCTATAAAAACGTGCTAAGATACAACCCATTATGAAAGGACTTAGATATCGACTGCTGACTAGACCGCTCCCTTTTAAATTTGTAGCTAGCATATCTGAAGAGCTGACACACTTAACGAACTTTGTTGCTTTGTACAGTGGGACCCATTGCCCACCTTGCGTGTCTACTAGGCACACGTGGTCTCGCTATTGGACGCGTCCCACTCGGTCGGCGTCCAAATCAATGTCGTTGGCCCACACCGGAGCTGGACGGAGGAGCTCACTCCACCGCACGTTCTCTCCTCCGAGGGGACCATGTCAGTGTGGAGCTCACTCCACAGCTACTATTGTACTACTACTACTACTAGTAGTAGCTCAATTCAGCTTAGTCAAAAGAAAAGAAAAGAAGAGCAGCGACAACAGCAGCTAAGTTTAAAGAAATGTTTATACTTTCGTTTTACAAAATATGTGTGTTTTTTAAATTTTAATTACTCCTATGAAAACATGCTAAGATACAACCCATTATGAAAGGACTTAGATATCGACTGCTGACTAGACCGCTCCCTTTTAAATTTGTAGCTAGCAGATATGAAAAGCTGACACACTTAACGAACTTTGTTGCTTTGTACAGTGGGACCCATTGCCCACCTTGCGTGTCTACTAGGCACACGTGGTCTCACTATCGGACGCGTCCCACTCGGTCGGCGTCCACGGGCTTTGTGGCATTCTATCTTTATCGAAGAGAGCTTATTTCTCACTGTTTCTACCATTCGAGGGGGAAGCCATTACGAGGATGCGAGCTTGCCAACAGAAGATTTTCCGATTGGAAGTCCCGGCAATGGCGCAATGCCGAGTACTTTTCTTAACAATGTATGAAGCCCGTAAAACCGAAATCGATCCAAATCCACGAATAATCAATACCGTTGGCCCACACCGGAGGAGCTCACTCCACCGCACGTTCTCTGCTCCGAGGGGACCGTGTCAGTGTGGAGCTCACTCCATTGCTACTGTTGTACTACTACTACTACTACTACTACTAGTAGTAGTAGTAGTAGTAGTAGCTCAATTCAGCTCACCAAAAGAAAAGAAAAAAAAAGAAGAGCAGCGACAGCTAAGTTTAAAAAAATGTTCATACTTTCCGTTTACAAAATATGTGTGTTTCTTAAATTTTAATTACTCCTATAAAAACATGCTAAGATACAACCCATTATGAAAGGACTTAGATATCGACTGACTAGACCGCTCCCTTTTAAATTTGTAGCTAGCAGATCTGAAGAGCTGACACACTTAACGAACTTTGTTGCTTTATACAGTGGGACCCATTGCCCACTTTACATGTCTACTAGGCACACGTGGTCTCACTATCGGACGCGTCCCACTCGGTAGGCGTCCACGAATAATCAATGTCGTTGGCCCACACCGGAGGAGCTCACTCCACCGCACGTTCTCTGCTCCGAGGGAGACCGTGTCAGTGTGGAGCTCACTCCATAGCTACTGTACTACTACTAGTAGCAGTAGCTCAATTCAGCTCAGCCAAAAGAAAATAAACGAAAAGAAAAGAAGAGCAGCGGCAGCAGCAGCTAAGTTTAAAGAAATGTTTATACTTTGGGTTTATAAAATATGTGTGTTTAGCAAACGAGAGGAAATGCTCCGAAGTTTTGGACCTAATTTAATACACGTAGAGTAATTATTTTCTATAAACAATTACTCACTCCGTCACGGTTTGGAGGGCGTTTTACAGAGATTGTTGGAACCTAGGTGGGCGTTGATTGGGGTCATATTTGTGCCAAAAACATACGCCCATTAATTATTTGGCGCCCTATTAAACGTAATTACTTAATGGAAACGAGGAGTTTAGACACATGCATTGGTGGAGTTGCATGCAAGAATTAATTCCTTGGCTGCATGGAGTAGAAAATGAGGAGAAAAAATGAAGCATTAATTCTGTAATTAAGTCTAACACGCCTAGAAGGAGAGCAGTTTTAGAAACGCATGACTTTTAAAAGACGCCCTCCAAAGAAGGAGTACTTAGCCAATCGTCTAGATTGAGGACTTAATGGTGTTGCCAATATTATTGATTGCAGGCGAGTAATTAGCAGTAAATTCAGGACACTTTGATTTCCAAATCTTTGGGATAGCTGATAGTGGGGTAATATCTCTGAAAAAGAATTTATAGAAATCCCTCAATGAGTAATTCTTACCCCACTTGTAGACCCACTGATCCGGGGCTGTCAAATCCCTGTCCAAGATGTTCACATATTCCATCAGAGAACCAAACTCCTTAGAAGCCTCCATAGATAATGGCAGAGCAAAAAAGTTCAATGGGTTTTCACTATCAGCAAGTGAGGCAACTGAAATATCATCTGCGACAGAGAAAGAAAACAGTCTTGGAAAAAAATTCTGTAGGATATCATCACCTCTCCATAGGTACTTTCATAGCAAGACTGAATCCCCAACATTGACTTGACACTTTGTAATGCCTCTGAACAGATCTGAAAGACTAAAAACATCCCTCCACCAAAAGGAGCCACATGAAGACAAAGCGTGTGGAACCCCATCAGAGTAGTACTTAAACCAGACTAGCATCACCCAAGGAATATCAAGCTTATGGTAAAACTTGTGAAGAAATTTTAAAAGCAGCCCTTGATTTTGAACTCGAAGGTTTAAGATACCCAGACCTCCATTCTTTTTTGGCTGACAAACCAAGTCCCATGCAGCTAAAGAGTAAGTTCTTTCTTCCCTGTCATCAGATTTCCTCCATAAGCAATGCCTTCTTGCTCTATCCACAAACTCAATTAATTGCAAAGGGATTTTTAGAACACACAAGGCATAAGTCAGTAAAGGAGTAAGGGCAGAATTAATGAAAGTCACCCTACCCCCATATGTTAACCAAATTGCAGTACTAGTAAGGCGCCTCTCCACTTTGTCCACTAGAGGCATAAGATCACTGACGGTTGGCTTTGTTGTACCAAGTGGCAACCCAAGATATGTGAATGGCATGTACCAACTTGACAACCCAAAGCAGAAGCTAAATCATTTGCCTTATTCTGGTTAAGAAACGAGGAGTTTAGACGCATGCATTGGTGAAGTTGCATGCAAAAATTAATTCCTTGGCTGCATGGAGTAGAAAATGAGGAGAAAAAAATGGAGCATTAATTCTGTAATTAAGTCTAACACGCCTAGAAGGAGTACTGCATGACTTTTAAATGACGCCCTCCAAAGAAGGAGTACTTAGCCAATCGTCTAGATTGAGGACTTAATGGTGTTGCCAATATTATTGATTGCAGGCGAGTAATTAGCAGTAAATTCATGACATAATTTGTTGCCAATAAAATCAGCTCCGACGAATCGTGTAGTAGTATATACATTTGAGATATTTCAGGATTTGGATTGGAAAACCGTCCGTCCATCCAGCGCATGATTCACGCGTGTCGACGGATCCACCAATGACTCGGTCGTGCCGTGTCGTGCATATATAAACAAACCATCGTTGTGCCTGTGCTAGCTATATTCTTCTTCTTCAAAAGGTCTCCTCCTACCCTGTTATTATTCCCCTCCTCCTCTCGCCCCTCTCATGGCGATGTCATCCTTGAGCCAGCTCGATGCCGAGGAGCAAGGCCACGAGGAGGAGACTGAAATCGGGGAAACCTTGAGCCATGGCAGCAGCTCATGCGTGCGTGGTTCCTTTTCGTGTTCTCGGCGACAAGACAAGGAAAAGGTCCTAGTGGTGAAATCCTCTCTTCTTTTCTTGTTTTTTGTTAATGGGATTCGTCTTGTTTTCTTACCTTGAGCTAACACTTTTTGTCGGGTCAGAACTCGGCCAAGAACAGCATCTTGTATGTTGATGGGATTCTCTTCCTCTTGTGGAGATGAAACTGAGAAACAAACAGGTTCAGCGACTAGTCTGCTGCTGCTGCTGCATCTTGCAGAGCAACAAGACGGAACACAAGAAGAAGCAAAAGAGTGCAGCAGCAGAGGTCGCAACTGACCAAACTAGTACTAGTATGAAACTCAGAAGCAATTCCTGGTAATAAGCCATTCGTTGTTGCTGTTCGAACATGTACTCCACTGCGCAATTTCATCAATCAAAAGAGAAATGTACATTGAATTCCCGAACACGGATTAAGTTAGGAGTATAGGTGGAACAAAAATTTAACGCCTGTAAACCATGGAATAGAATTTTACCTCTACCAGGAAATAATTACGTGAGCAGGTGGAACTAAAATTTTGCACTTGAGAATCAGAACAGATCTAATAGAGGAACAACATCGTAGACTAACTAGAACAACAAGACTAGAAATACAACAAGAAATTTTTGCTCCCTAAAGAAAATACATGGAACAAGAATGTTTTGACTAATTGAAGTATATCACAACCATATGAGCAAAAATAAAATCACACCAACCGATTGAACAAAAAACAAATGGAGCATAAACAAATTTAAAGGAATTTGTTTGATGTGAAAGGAAACCACGTGAAAACAAAAGGCCCAAAATACATGGTAACTATTTTTAAAAGATAAATGAAAAGCAAAAAACAACTGAAAATAGGAACCAGGCTTTAAAAAGGTAAAGAAAAAGGAAAAAATAAAATAGTTAGAAAAATCTGAAAAAAGAATATATACTACTAAAGTAAAAAAAATAAAAAGGAAAAAGAAAGAAGGAAATGTAACAAACAAAAAAATAGAAAGAAAAAAAAGGAAAGAAACACATGTACGTAAGAAGTATGCCTTGCTAGGAGCGCATATATCCATGACGTGCCAGACAAAAAATTATACAGACGTGCGAACCTATTCTAACTCCTGCCCCAGAAAATAAATTTCTATCGCAAAAAAAGGAACGAGTAGTTGATCTGTAACCCGACAAAGGAACACGCATAAAAAAATTAAACAACATGCACGAGTGCCACACAGAAGCGAACGAAGTGGAACCAACGCACCAAAGGAAACTGGCGGAGCCCATGTTATAAAACCTTTAGCAAAACGGTAGCACCGAACGTCCGGACGCTACCAAGCAATTTTCTGAGCGATTTCTACTTTAGTTTCGAAGGATTTATTGGTCTCGTTCACAAGATCGCGTTTTATGGCCTGAAAGATCATAGGTCCATTCAGCAGATGGTTTCTTTGCCGATTTGGAACTGATATTACGAAAAAAGTGTAACAAATCTTTGCTGATAATATAAATGAACAAGTAATTATACACTGGGAACAAAAAAATATCATGGGACATACATGAACTAAAACACCGTGGAACTAGTTTTCTAGAACAAATTTAGAAATTTCACCAAAAAATTTAGCTTCCAAGAAATACATGACATATCGAAAGAGGGGATAAATTTAGACCAAATGGAACAAAGTCACAAAAATGACAAAAAAAAAGGAACAAAAAGGTAGGGACCGGAGAGACCGGTTGGACAAATCCGGGGTCCATATGGACCAAAATGTAGGTTCCGAACAACAAATCCGATGTCTACATAAAACCAAATTAATAGTGAGAATACACAAATTGAATCTACACGCGAAATAAAACTGTATAGTCCGGAGCTGGCCAGCTTTATGCGTGCAGAGCACCACCACCTTGCCGCCCACATCGATCGTCGGGAGCTGGCCAGCTTCATGCGTGCATGTACACATCTTGTCGCGAGAGTCCTAGCTTAAATCTCGTGCTTTGTATCCATCAACGTGAGATCTAGCGTTTTATGCATAAATTCATCGAATAGAGGCACACCGAAAAGTGCCTCAAATGGATAACCATTTGAGGTTTTCAAAGTGTCACGAATGATCATCCATCCATTCTAGTCATTTAAACCGCCTCAATTGGTTAACATTTAGAAGTACTATTTCGAGGCACCCCGAGAGTGCCTCAAATGGATGACCATTTCGAGGCACACCTAAAAGTGCCTTAAATAGATGACCATTTTGAGGCATGTTTGGTAGTGCCTCAAATGGATGATCATTTGAGGAATTTAAATGGCTAAACATT
Organism: Avena longiglumis; assembly: GCA_030063025.1. Taxonomy (NCBI): domain Eukaryota; kingdom Viridiplantae; phylum Streptophyta; class Magnoliopsida; order Poales; family Poaceae; genus Avena; species Avena longiglumis. The sequence goes on from CP125974.1 coordinate 560,541,136, forward strand.
AGAGGCATTCGCAATTGTGCCTAAAAAAACTATCTATTCGAGGCACAACTAACAATGCCATAATTGGTCAACTATTAAAAAGGCATATTTGAATGCCTCTAAAGGCAAACCATTTGTAGCACTTTGCATTTGTGCCGCTAATGATAGCATTTTGAGAAATGATGTCTTTAAAAGAACTGTTCTTTTGAGGCACATTAAAACAAATACCCGTTGATGGTTCAAATTATGCAGAGGCAGAGGCAGGCAGGCGGGTGGGCCGCCAGCGGCGCGTCGGGACGAGCGCCCGCGAGTCGCCGGGCGCCACGAGGGCCCGCGCGTGGCGGCGAGAGAGGTCCTGATCGCCTGACGTCAGGTCAGGCGGAGGAGGCCCACAGTGATCAGCTAGCTAGGACAGCACAGTACCAGGACACTACAGTAGTGAACCCAGCGGCGCTAGCTGTAGCGTGTAGAAGCAGCTGTAGCCAGCAGGCGCACGGGGTGTGGCAGCAGCATGGCATGGCTTGCGGAGCGACGTCCACCGTCGGTTCCCCCTGGCGACGTGTCGTGCTAGCAGCATCGGCGGCAGCAGGCCAGTAGCACGTTCTCTTCCTCTTTTCATTTCCTTCACGGAGAAACGGAGAAACGAGTAATGGCGTCTGCCTCGTCTCGGTTGTGGTCGGCTTTGGTGGAGAAGAGAAGACCGCTCCGCTTTGCTGCTTGCTCCCTCCGGCCGGCCGGCGAAGGCAGCATGTGTGAACGGAGTTCTGGTCCCCAGCAGATAGCCTAAACCCAACTGCGCGCAGGCACGTCGATCGGCGTGAGGGGTGAACCAAGGAAGGCGCCTATATATAAACGTGAAACTAAGCAGGAAAACTACAAATACTAGTACGGTTTAATTTGTTGAGCGAACGAAGAAGACGATCTAGCTCGGCCAGCTATAGCTGCTGTTGCTAACTCGGCCGCACCACTCCGCTGTGTCCTCGTGGGTATTACCGTATACGGGACACGTACGGCAGCACTTCATTCTAGATCGCGGACAGCCCAAAGGGTCTGTTGTCTGTCGTCCCCCTGTGTTGTCTTGTCTTGTGTCCAAACGAACTCAAGCAGGAAACGGACGGCGAGAACCTCTTCGCACGATAGGTCGGTTCTGCGAGCGAGGGCAAACGGCCGTATTTTTTTTTGCCAAATCTGTCAAAATTTGGAAAGTTCAACCAAGTCTGACCCTTTTTAGAAACTAATTTGAAATCTGACCCCTTGGGATCGGCGCCATTTAAAATGGCGCCGAGTTGTACAGGTCGGCGCCAAGATAAAGCAGCTGGGAGGCAAACTAGGGAGGTCGGCGCCGTTTTAAACGGAGCCGACGCCGGCGCCATTTTAAACGGAGCCGACCTCCTTCAGGTCGGTTTTCTGTTTTGTGTGCGCCGAACTGTATAACTTCGGCGCCATTTTAAACGGCACCGACCCTAGGGGTCAGATTCCGAATTAGTTTCTGAAAAGGGTCAGACTTGGTTGAACTTTTCAAACTTGAGCAGATTTGGCAAAAAATACCAAACGGCCATCTTCTAACAAGAAAACCCGCTTTTCATCCTCTATATAACTTTGCTAAAAGTTTACTTTTAGTTGTAATATAGTAAAACTCTTTGTCTCGTCCGAAACAGACCTTTTTTTTTTCCTTATGGAAGCCGCATTAAAATACTGCGGCGAGGATACAGATTACACCAGGGACCCCAACAAACACACAAGTCACGGAGCAGTTCCTGTCTTTTGCTAAAAAGAACTTGTTGATCTTTTTTTAAAGTAGGCCTTCTTGTTGATGCCTAGAACTAATATCTACAAGGGGCCTATTGATCCTTTCCTCTACCAACTCCGGGTGGTAACACCACCGGGAAGGGCTCGGGAGCGGCCCTGCTCCTCATGAGGGACTCTCAAGGGGGGTAGAGGTGGGAGTGAGGAAGGGGAAAGAAAGAGATCTAGTTCTAACTTTCCAAAACTGACCTATTAGATCGAACCCTTCCCTGCATGCACCATGCAAAAAAATGGGAGGGAGGACATCCTTGATGCTAAGGGACGGGCCAGAACGCATCCACACACGTGAACCTTATTTAAGGAGATGACTGAGATGATCTTCTTCCACGCCTCCAGCTCTGACCAATGGAGCTCCATAGGCAAAAAAGAAACCACCTGAGTGCCCTAGATCTGGTCCAAGAGATCAAGATTCCCACTCCTAAACAATGACATAACTCCAAACAAGACAACAAACAACAGAAACCTAGGACTAATATCTGCAAGGGACCTACAAAGCCTATCCTATGCTAACACAATGCCACCGGGAAGGGCTCATGATTAGGTCGTCTCCTCGCGAGGGACTCTCAAGGGGGCAGAGGTGGAAGTGAGGAAGGTAAAGAAAGAAAGCTAGCTCTAACTTTTAGAAACCGACCTACCATATCGAACCCTTACCCGCCCGCACCATGCAAAAACGGGAGATAGAGAGAGAGGACATCGTCAATGCTAAGGGAGGATCCAGAATGCAGCTGCATGCACGAACCTTATTTAAGGATATGACTGAGATGATCTTGTTCCTCGCCTCTGTCTTTGACCGATGGAGATCCACAAGACAAAAAGAAACCACTCGACGCCTCTCCTCAGCCAAACGAGCTAGCAAACAACAAAAACCTAGAACTAATATCTTAGGCCAGCAACGCTGCCACATGCACGAACCTTATTTAAGGAGATGGTATTCTTTCTTTCCTCCGACTCCTACCAATGGAGCTCCATAGGAGAAAAATAAACCACCTAAGTGCCCCAGATATAGTCCAAGAGATCAAGAACCCTACTCCTAAACATCAACATAGCGCCAAATGAGATAGCAAATAGTAGAAACCTAGAACTAATTCTATAGGGGAACCTCCAGCACTTCTCCGACGGTAACTTCGGTCGACAACACCGCTAGGAAGGGCTCGAGATTGGCCCGGATCCTCACAAGGGAGTCTCAAGGGGCATATGTGGGAGTAAGGAAGGGTAAAGAAAGAGATCTAGCTCTAACTTTCCAAAAGTGATCTTGAGCTTTCTAAATCGATCTCTAGCACACTTCATTAAGTTCGTGGAGACCTCGTGGACACTCAATTTGCTAAAAAAAATGTTGCACGGTCGTCGAACCCAACGCTCCACCGGATAACTCACGGGCCCAAACAAAAAAACTAGAACCCACCTCCGCTTGCTCACGCTCTCGTGATCTCGTCTCAACTCTATTTCTCCCACGTTGTATAGTTGGTGTTGGAGATATGCCCAAGAGGCAATAATAAAGTGGTTATTATCATATCTTTATACTTATGATAAATGTTTACATACCATGCTATAATTGTATTAACCGGAAACATTAATACTTGTGTGATTTGTAAACATAAAAGAGTCCCTAGTAAAGCCTCTTGTTAAACTAGCTTGTTGGTTAATATATGATCATGGTTTTCTGATCATGAACATAGAGATGTTATTAATAACAGGGTCATATCATTAGGAGAATGATGTGATGGACATACTCCTATAGTTAAGCGTAGCATAAAGATCAAGTCATTTAATATAGTTCATTTGCTATAAGCTTTCTGATACATAGTAACCTAATTCCTTCGACCATGAGATCATGTTACCGGAAGGATGCTTTGATGACATCAAACACCACACCGTAACTGGGTGGCTATAAAGGTGGCATTGAGTGTTCGGAAAGTATGGGTTGAGGCACATGGATCAAGAGTGGGATTTGTCCATCCATATGACGGATAGATATACTCTGGGCCCTCTCGGTGGAATGTCATCCAATTAGCTTGCAAGCATATGACTGGCTCACAAGGGATCACATACCGCGGGAATGAGAAAAGAGTACTTATTAGTAACGAGGTTGAACTAGGTATGCAGAGATACCGACGATCAAAACCTCGGATAAGTAAACTATCGTGAGACAAAGGGAAATTGGTATCGTATGTAAGTGGTTCATTCGATCGCAAAGTAATCATAAAAATATGTGGGAGCCATATGAATTTCCAGATTCCTCTATTGGTTATTGATTGGAGAAGTGCCTCGGTCATGTCCGCATAATTCACGAGACATAGGGAGACACACTTAAGGATTCGATGTTGTTGTGTAGTTATGGAATGATGAGTATGAGACCGAATGTTGTTCGGAGTCTCGGATGGGATCCGGGATATCACGAGGAGATCCGGAATGTTCCGGGAATAAGATTCATATAAGGAAAGTCCTGTTTCGGAGTTCGAGAATGATTCCAGTGTTTTCACCAGGAATGTTCTAGAAGAGTATGGAAGGTCCGGCACTCCAAAGGGGAAGGGTACATGGATGTGTCATGACAATGTGGAATGGTTGCATCATGTACTAGGTCATTTGGCTGGGCAATATGGAGAGAGAAATCAAATCCAAGTTTGAAAGTCAAACGCCAATTTGAAAAGTCAAATCTGAAGTTTGCTTGGTGGAGGGAGAGTAGGAAACCTACTTGGGGAGGAAGTCCCCTCCCTCCACCCGCCGGCCAAGGAGGAGGAGTTGGAGGAGGACTCCCTCCTCCCAACCGGCCCCTCCCACCTATATAAGGAGGGGTAGGGCGCCCCCTACCTGACACACCAAAACCCTAGGTCTAGGCGCCACCACCCCTCCATCACCCACAAAAATTTGCTCTTGTTAACCGCTTTGGATCTTCAAGAGTTAGTATTCTATCGACTCGTTGCTACAATATAGTAGATAGATCTTGGCTTGATCATAGATTAGATCTTGATTGTGTGTTAATGCGGTAGAAATTTTTTGTTTTTCATGCTACGAACACCTACAGTTGGTGGCCGAGAGTCACGACGAGGTGGGAGAGTATGTTGGACACTATGAGCGGTGCGGAACGATGCCCATGAGCATGAGGACGCTTCTGAAGCGAGAGGATGAGGCAGACCACATGATTGACGATATTGATAGTATTACGAGGATTTTAGATGCGCCTATCGAGTAGGTTAGACATGGCCCGCTGACTAGATCAGTGGTTGGCAGTTTTTAGCAACCGAATGTTCACGACACCACATCATTGTAATGATGAACAATTTAGGTAGTCGAAGGTCTATTTTAGATCAAACAAAAACTATAGAACTAAAAATGAACCGTTAACTGCTCTATTATAGTTGGCACAGAACCTAGGGGCCATACCGCGAAATAGTTTTGTCGAGATCAGGCGAGGCATTAGTTTTGCTATAAATGGTCAGGTTTGTAGACAAAACAGTGGGCAGAAAAAAGGAGGAGAAGAAGCGCGAAGATGAAATGGGCGGTGTAGGACGATGTACCGTGAGCCGGCTTCCTACCGCACATGGACATGGACATGGGGAATGGGCTGGGACGTGCGCATAACGCCAAAAACGAGAGTGGAGTGAACCCACCTCCGCTCACTCTCTCACGCGATCTCGCTCCTCCACTCAAACAAAAAACTAGAACCCACCTCCGCTTGCTTGCTCTCGTGGTCTCTTCTCGACTCTAATTGTCCCTCGTCGTATAGTTGGTGGTCGAGAGTCACGTCGAGGTGAAAAAGTATGTTGGATACTATGAGCGGTGCGAAACGATGCCCGTGAGCACAAGGAAGCTGCTCAAGCGAGAGGCTGAGATGGGCCACATGATTGAGGATATTGATAATGTTACAGAGATTTTAGATGCACACGGTCGGGTAGGTTAGGCATGGCTCGGTTCCGACTGGATCAACGGTTGGTAGTTTTTAGCAATCGGGTGATCAATTTAGGAAGTTGAAGGTCTGTTTTAGATCAAACAAAAATTATTGGAATAAAAATAAATCATTAACCGTTAATGGCTCCATTATAGTTGGCACAAAACCAGGGGTCTTACTACGAAATAGTTTCGCCGAGATCAGACGAGGCATTAGTTTTGCTATAAATGGTCAGGTTTGTAGAAAAAACCGTGGACGGAAAAAAGGAGGAGAAGAAGCGTGAATGTGAAGTGGACGGTGTAGGGCGATGTACCGTGAGCCAGCGTCCTACCACACACGGACATTGACATGGGGAATGGGCTGGGGCGTGCGCGTAACTCCAAAAACAGGAGTGGAGTGAACCCACCTCCGCTCGCTCGCTCTTGTGATCTCGTCTCAACTCTGGTTCTCCCACGTTGTATAGTTGGCAGTCGATGGTCACGACGAGGTGGAAGAGTATGTTGGACACTATGAGCGGCGTGAAATGATGTCCATGAGCACGAGGAAGCTGCTCGAGCGAGAGGCTGAAACGGACCACATGATTAAGGATATTTTATGGGGATTTTAGATGCGCACGGTCGAGTAGGTTAGGCATGGCTCAGCTCCAACTGGATCAGCGGTAGGCAATTTTTAGCACCCAGGTGTTCATGACACCACATCACTGTATGATGATCAATTTTAGGAAGTTGAAGGTCTAGTTTTACTAGATCAAACAAAGACGATAGGATAAAAAAATGAATCGTTAACTGCTCTATTGTAGTTGGCGCATAACCTAGGGGCCATACCGCAAAATAGTTTTGCCAGGATCAGTGGGGGGCATTAGTTTTGCTATAAATTGCCAGATTTATAAAACAAAACGGTGGAATGAGAAAAAGGAGGGAAAGAAGCGTGAATGTGAAGTGGACGGTGTAGGGCGATGTACCGTGAGCCAGCGTCCTACCACACACGGACATTGACATGGGGAATGGGCTGGGGCGTGCGCGTAACTCCAAAAACAGGAGTGGAGTGAACCCACCTCCGCTCGCTCGCTCTTGTGATCTCGTCTCAACTCTGGTTCTCCCACGTTGTATAGTTGGCAGTCGATGGTCACGACGAGGTGGAAGAGTATGTTGGACACTATGAGCGGCGTGAAATGATGTCCATGAGCACGAGGAAGCTGCTCGAGCGAGAGGCTGAGACGGACCACATGATTAAGGATATTTTATGGGGATTTTAGATGCGCACGGCCGAGTAGGTTAGGCATGGCTCAACTCTAACTGGATCAGCGGTAGGCGGTTTTTAGCAACCAGGTGTTCACGACACCACATCAATGTAATGATGACCAATTTTAGAAAGTTGAAGGTCTATTTTACTAGATCAAACAAAGACTATAGGATCAAAAATGAATCGTTAACAGCTCTATTGTAGTTGGCGTATAACCTAGGGGCCATACCGCAAAATAGTTTCTCAGAGAGGAGAGGCATTAGTTTTGCTATAAATTACCAGATTTATAAAACAAAACGGTGGAATAAGAAAAAGGAGGGAAAGAAGTCGTGAAGCTGAAGTGGACGGTGTAGGGCGGTGTACCGTGAGCGGGCGTCCTACCGCCGCACATGGAGATGGACATGGGGAATGGGAATGGGGCTTGGGGCGTGCGCGTAACGCCAAAAACGAGAGTGGAGTGACCCTGCCGCGCCACCTTCTCGCTAGCTGCACGCTGCCCTCCACACCGTCCGTCCGTTCGATTCATTGCGTCCCTTGCCTTGCCTGCAGCACGGAGAAGGCCACAACGCCACCCGCTTTATAAGCCCGGCCTCCAGTTTTAGTCCACATCACCCCACCCCCTCTCCTGAACCATCGCACTCCCGCCACGTCACCACTGCCTCCCTCCCTCCCTCCCTCCATCGATCGGTTCCTCCCATCCCATCCCCCTCCCCCACATTTGATCCGTTCTCTCTTCGCATTTCATCAGCCCTTCTCCGATTCGTTCCCAGGTAAACATTTCTGCTCCTTCTTCCTCCTTTCTGGATTCGATACATTGCAGCTGTGCTAGTTCGTCGGTGCGTACGGTGGTGGGTTGCGGGGGGCTGTAAAGGTGACGGAGTTCGGGCGCTGTCTGTATGTCCATGAATTTCCTCCTCGATGCGTCGGATTCAGCCGCGCATTTTCTTTTCTTTTTTGCTGGGATGTTGTCCGACGAGGGGCACGGCGGCGGCGGCGGCGGGGTTGGGTTCCTGACGGCGTTCCGCCCGTGACTGAGAGAGCGAGCGAGGACGGCGATGCGGACTTATGGCTCCGGGATCAGCCGTCGGGGAGGAAGAAGAAGAAGGGGCGGCGGATCTGCTGGGAGGGAGGTGGGCGGCCCGGCGAGGATCACGGTCCTCGATGTTCTTCATCAATAGTTTTAGGAATTGATTTTTTTTCTTGCATGTACGGAGCCTGCTTCTTCTTCTTCTTCGTGTCCGTGGTGGCCAACCGGTGACCGGAGTACGCGTAAACTCATCCTAGTAGTAGTAGGAGTAGGAGTATTTGTTTCGCATTTCCCAACACCAACGAAATGGAACAAGTCGTCCGTCGCCCTTGGATCCTGCGCGCCCACCCCCCTTTTCTTCCAATATTTCGGCCTCTGACCAGCTCCGTTGCATCATTACCAGTATATACAATTCTAAAATATTTTCTTTCTTCGAGAAGCTCCCCTCTCCACTGATGAGTGGTGAAACAATTCCCCCCTGTAAAGCGTTCGAGCGAGCGAGTGAGTGAGCTACACTCGTTCCACCCTGGAGTGTATTGTTTCGACTTGCAAACTTTTTGGGATATTCTGCTTTCCTTCCTTTTTCAGTTCGCAAGGAAGAGGAAGGACGGATACCAGCCAGCAGATCACAGGATCTCGTGATGCACCTCACGTGATCCCCTCCTCCTGAAAAGGAAGCCACAAAGTCCTCTGTCGATTCACACCTTTCCAACTCTGCCCGCTGAATCAGCGGCGCCCGCGCCTAATAATATGTCCTTTTCCCCGTGATGATCACTGTTCTGAACCTACTGATCCTTTTCAAAGCACTTTACACAAGATATTACTACTGCTTTTTATTTATTTGCTTGATATGGAAGTTCATCGCTAATTAGGGGGGAAAAGAAGCAACTTGAGTATTTTCCTCGCTCCAATTTAGTTCAGTCAAGGAATTCTGAACATTTCTTGGTAGCTGCTGATACTAGTTGTGGCCTTGCGCAGTCGCAGGGTGAATGTCATCGATGCAGTTCAGCAGCGTGCTGCCCCTGGAGGGCAAAGCGTGCGTGTGCCCCGTGAGGCGAGGCGGTGACGGGTGCGAGAGGCTCAAGGTCGGGGACAGCATCAGGCACGAGAGGGCGCTCAGGAGGACGTGCAACGGCACCAGGGGCACCGCCAATGGTGCGCAGTGCGTGCTTACATCTGACGCTAGCCCCGACACCCTTGTAAGTTTCATCTGATCAGACGGTCCAATTGTAAGGGGATACTCACTGTTAGCATCTCTGATCTTCTTGCTGCAAAGAAGTCGCAGGTTGTCCGATCATCCTTCCGGAGGAATTATGCTGATCCCAATGAGGTTGCGGCGGTCATACTGGGCGGCGGCACCGGGACTCAGCTCTTCCCTCTCACAAGCACAAGAGCTACACCTGCTGTAAGATGATGCATTCTCCATCCATTTTGGTAGTGTTAACTCTCTAGGTTCAAATAGTCTTCAAGTTGGTGCATCTCCATTGAAGGAACAAAGTTGATATATTATCTAGATGATGGTATCCCATCTTTAAGTAGTAGCCAGGAATCTGAAATCTCTAATTAATTTCAGTACAGCAGTTATCTCATATCTGCACATGGCAATTGATTTGGATAGGGACAGTCAAAGTACAGCTCATTCAGTACCACTGCATCGTGTTTAAATTATTATCAGTACCAGTGGTTTCTGTAGCCGGTCCCGATGATGCCCCCCACTTTAGCAGACATGGTGTCAACCTCAAGGCTATCAGTGACTATTAGTCCAGTCATCTTCAGATCGCCAGCCTGAATCTTGTTCCTTTCCTTTTGTTGCATCCCTTAGGTTCCTATTGGAGGATGTTACAGGCTCATCGACATTCCGATGAGCAACTGCTTCAACAGTGGCATAAACAAGATATTCGTCATGACCCAATTCAACTCCGCCTCTCTTAATCGTCACATTCACCGCACCTACCTCGGCGGGGGAATCAATTTCACTGATGGGTCTGTTGAGGTAACTCACCTCAACTTCTTGATGTGTATACTTGTGATTTTTTATGTCTTGGTCTTTTAACCGACCACATCACATGTTTACTGAGCCTTTTTTTTTCTAAAAAAATAGGTATTGGCCGCCACGCAAATGCCTGGGGAGGCTGCTGGATGGTTCCGGGGAACGGCAGATGCTGTCAGAAAATTTATCTGGGTACTTGAGGTGAGAAGAGGATCTAGGAGCACATGGGCCCTTCTCGCACCTCATACTTGTATATTGGGACTGTTAAAAATAATGCTTCTTATGTTGTATGTACCTTTCCAGGACTATTATAAGCACAAATCTATAGAGCACATTTTGATCTTGTCGGGCGATCAGCTTTACCGTATGGATTACATGGAGCTTGTGCAGGTCTGTGATTGACTCTTTGACTTACTCTACTATATGTTTTACTTTATTTTGAACTGGCTGACCCTGTGGCATGCATCATTTACAGAAACATGTGGATGACAATGCTGACATTACTCTATCATGTGCCCCTGTTGGAGAGAGGTATTGGCCATTGTTCCTGCATCCCAAATTCTTCAATTCACCAGTTTCTTCACTCTAAAGTTGCACTGCATCCTGATTTGGTTTTCTTTGTTTTGGAAGCCGGGCATCTGAATATGGACTAGTGAAGTTCGACAGTTCAGGTCGTGTGATCCAGTTTTCTGAGAAGCCAACGGGTGCCGACTTGGAAGCAATGGTTAGCGCTCTTCTTAGCTCACACATTCAGACACTTGTCTTTACACTTACAAATTTGCAGTACCTAAGACTTAAGCCGTTGATCATTGCAGAAAGTGGATACCAGCTTTCTCAACTTTGCCATAGACGATGCAGCTAAAAATCCCTACATTGCTTCGATGGGTGTTTATGTCTTCAAAAGAGAAGTTCTTCTGAACCTTCTAAAGTAAGAACCTGGTGTTGCGATTTACAGTTTCTCCTTTGGCTCTATGTTCTAATGTTTGGCATTCTTAGGTCAAGATACACAGAACTACATGACTTTGGATCCGAAATCCTCCCGAGAGCTCTACATGACCACAATGTACAGGTAATACTCATATGTGAACTCGAATCATTTTAAGGAAGTGTTGGCCCCAATTTTCAAATTTTACAGAAGTATTTCAGTTTCTACTGTGGAGATAGTACTTTATGCAGTCTGAAAATAATTTGTGTGACACAAACTGACAATCCATTCGTCTCGTTTGCTGTCAGGCATATGTCTTCACTGACTACTGGGAAGACATTGGAACAATCAGGTCGTTCTTCGACGCGAACATGGCCCTGTGCGAGCAGGTGAGATCTTATTTTGGTTCCTTCCAAATTTGATATGATGTAACCGTACAAGTAACTGGGACTAAAATAGTCTGATAAATGCAAACGTTTTATTTGCTCATTCCTCACACATTTCTTCGTTGCAGCCTCCAAAGTTTGAGTTTTATGACCCAAAAACTCCCTTCTTCACTTCGCCTCGGTACCTGCCACCAACAAAGTCCGACAAGTGCAGGGTACGTGTCGCATAGAATAAACCTGCTTCTGTCCGATCTGATCAACCAACGGCTATCTGATCTCTGATGAATCCATTGTTTGCAGATCAAGGAAGCCATCATTTCACACGGCTGCTTCCTGCGCGAGTGCACCATCGAGCATTCTATCGTCGGCGTCCGTTCACGCCTAAACTCTGGATCTGTGCTCAAGGTTTGCTTTTCCTCCACCACCATTGTCTGAAAACCATGTGTTTGCGGTCAGTCCGAGTAACGGTCAGTCTTTCCCAATGAACGGTGTTTGCAGAACGCGATGATGATGGGCGCCGATCTGTATGAAACAGAGGATGAGATCTCGAGGCTTCTGTCCGAGGGCAAGGTCCCCATCGGTGTCGGGGACAACTCCAAGCTCAGGTGAGTAGATATTTGGTCAGGATCCTGAAACAGTGTGTGTACTATTCTACGGATGATCTAATCCATTTTGCCGATGTGATGTGTGTAGCAACTGCATCATCGACATGAACGCGAGGATCGGAAGGGATGTGGTCATCTCGAACAGCGAGGTAAGATATAGTCCTCCTTCAGTCAGAGCTAAAACTCTTTTGTGAACCCAAATTTCTCGAAAACATCACTTCACCCGGAAACTAGATTGAAACCGTGGCAATTGCGTGTCGTTTCTGGATGCAGGGCGTCCAGGAGGCGGACCGGCCGGAGGAAGGATACTACATCAGGTCCGGGATCGTGGTGATACTGAAGAATGCCACGGTGAAGGACGGCACCGTCGTGTAGACCGCGGCATGCACCGGGCAGCTGGCCGGGGCTGTCGACCTGAATTTCATTCAGACGAGGAAGAAGATAGGGGTCCCTAGTGGGACGGGGGAAGTTGGGAGCTGGGCCGAAACCGACGGCGCAGGCAGCAAGCATCAATAGCAAAGCAAGTAGTAATAGTAGCAGTAGTCTTTCTTCCCCTGTAATAATAAGCTGCGTGCGTCCAGTCAAAGTGGCAACAGACTCTTTCGGGGGATCGATCCTGTAAATAAACTTGAAGATATGGGATTTTCCGTTGCCTCCACCATGAAGTTGCCTGAAGTTCTTGAATTTGGTCTTTAGCCCAAGCTTGTGCTACCAAATACTAGTTAATTGCACGTGCTTTGCACGATCAGTTTAGAACTCATATAGGCATACTTACAGTAAACAAATCAAATATGTCAAAACAATAAGGAGTAACATCGACACATCGACTTTGTCGATCGTATATCTCATACAGGTACAATTTCTCATATTATTTTCATAAGATCTGAACTAAATTAGGTGATGTTCAAAAAGAACAAAGGTCTGAAGTATTGACACAGAGAGCCAAACATAGGTCTGTCTTCACTTACTCCCTCCGATCCAAATTAGTTGACTCAAATTTGTTTGTCAAGATATGAATGAATCTAATACTAAATTATGTCTACATATAACCGAATCTAGACAAAACTAAGTCAACTAATTTGGGTCGAAGGGAGGCCAAGTTGTGCTGTTTCAAAATTCAGGACAGGCAGATGGTTCCAAAATTCAAATTCAAGAAAGTACAGTTACAGGGTCGTGGCTTAGAGACGTCTGAGATAACCAAAAAACAACATAGCTACCAGCAAAATGAAACAAGAAACTACTTTCTAGGCCCTCCGACCGCTGTCACTACAAGGACTCAGAACGAAACTATCCAGCCTGCCTCCTGCTAGGCTCGTAAATCCTCAATGATGAATTTCGAGCACCCTACGTGCCGAGTTGAACTATTGCTGGAAAATCCGACTGTTGCGTTCTTTCCAAATCCGCAGGTGCACCAAAATGATCACTGTGTCATAGTCTCTTCCCAGCTCCTTTGGTGCCATTTTCCTTTGCCTTCAACCACCAGTCTTCATTGCTTCGATAGGTATCTCTTGGGAAAATTAGCTCCGGTCCATTCTCTGAAATTGATCCAGACAGGTGTGTGAATCGATAGTGAACGAACAGGTGATTACAGCATGGTCTTTCTTGCAACAGAAACATAGTGCTGCTAAAAAGTGCTACTCCCCGGAAAATGAAAAAGCATCTAGTTTCCAACAAACCATATCTATAGCATTATAGTTCATGTAATCTCTAGAGCTAACAAACCATATCATCATCTCAAATTAGAGAACAGTTAATTAAGAACACTCATGATTAATACATTAAATGATTCGGTCTAGTGACAGAGCAAGGATCGTCTACTTAGGTCTACAAAGAATATTTTGCTTGCCTTAAAGTATAAATAATCATGAAATTAATTTAGAGAGTACGAAGAACCAAGATCAAACACTATACTACATATATGATACGGAAAATATACCCGTAGCTATGAAGTGGTCTTCCTTGCAAAAGAATATAGTGCTACTTCTTGACAAAGGAAAAAATGGAGCAGCTACTTTTAGCTTCAGGACATACTTGTTATCAGTTGTTTTACCTACAGTAAAATAGTAGTCCATGATCAATATAAACATATGTATTATGAGTGAATACCAAGCAGGATCATATAAATCATATAAATGAAACAAAAGGCAGCGATGAATCACGTACTTTGATCATATCAATGCCTCCGAATAGACAATATTCTTGGTACTTTTTCCCAGTGAGTCAACATCCTTGTTTGGCTTAGCAAGTATTCTTGTTGTTTGCCTTGATATCCCTCTGGACAAAGCGACATATAGTTGACCATGAGAGAACACAGGCTCAGGAAGGTAGATGCCAACATTTGGAATGGTCTGACCCTGAGATTTATTAATTGTCATAGCAAAACTAAGATGGATTGGAAATTGCTTTCTCTTAAATTTGAAGGGAAGTACATCATCTTCAGACGGATATAAAGGAATTCTTGGAAGGAATACACGTTTTCCAGCATGTTGTCCTCCAATAATTTCAGCATCGATAGCGTTATCTTGAAATGCTTTAATAATTAGTCTTGTGCCATTGCACAATCCATTGGATGGATCTAAATTTCGAAGCAAGATCACCGGACAATTGATCTTTAACTTGAGAACATGCGGAGGTAGGCCATTAGGTGTCAAAGAATTCAGGAATTCAGGTTGGTAGTGATTTTGTGTATCATCCACCGCTGAATCAAAGCTGTAGTAGACCTTTTCTTCTCCAGGAAATCTTTTTATAAGCATTGTATTTATTGTAGGGGTTCGTAGCATGGAAAACAAAAAATTTCTATCGCATACAAACAAACAAGCCAATATCTATCTACTAGATTGTAGCAACGAGTCGATGGAATACCTTACCCTCGAAGATTCCAAAGTGTTTAACGAGAGCGGATTCTCGTGGGTGATGTAGTCGTACTCTTCCCGATCTCAAGATCGTGTAGACGATCCTTCCGGCGCTGCATTCCGGCAGCGCTTCCGCAGTCGGTCACACGTTCGGTACTCGACGATGATCTTCCTCTCCCTTGTTCCAGCAGGCAGCGGAGGTTGTAGCACTCTCCTCGCGATTCCGGCAGCACAACGGCGTGGTACCGGAAGTAGAGGGAGATCCGAGGCTTCACCTTAAGCGGAGCGGTATGGTGGAGTATGAGAGAGAGAGCTATTAGTGGTCTAGAGATTAGACACACCAATTAGAAGGCTCTAAACCGCAGGCTAGAGCAATTAGAAGATCTAAACCAAAACGGCTCTAAACCGGAGATTAGAGGATAGGAACTTGTGTGTCTAGAGGAGGAGGCCGCCTCCTTTTATAGGTGGGAGGCGGCCAAGGGAGTCCTTCCCAAGTCGGCCTTGGTTTGCGCGCCGGCTTGGAGGGACTCCTCCCCCAAGTCGGTTCCAACCACCTCTTGCTTGTTTCCCACAGTTTCTTGTTTTGGCCGTTTGACTTTTAAACTGGCAATTTGACTTTTCTGTTTTAGGATTCAATTTAATCCTTTATTTGGAACAGCAAGAACACTTAGTACATGATACAATCATTCAATATGTAATGACACATTCATGTACCCTCCCCCCCGGAGTGCCGGACAATCTGAAACCTTCTAGAACATTCCCGATGAAAACACCGGAATCATTCCCGAACTCCGAAACGGGACTTTCCTTATATGAATCTTATTCTCCGGACCATTCCGGATCACCTCGTGATATCCCGGATCCCATCCGAGACTCCGAACAATATTCGGTCTCTTTCTCATAATACCATAACTACTCAAACAACGTCGAATCCTTAAGTGTGTCTCCCTACGGTTCGTGAATTATGCGGACATGATCGAGACACTTCTTCGAACAATAACCAATAGAGGAATCTGGAAATTCATATGGCTCCCACATATTTCTACGCAGGCCCGGCCCTGGGGCAGGGCTGGTGGGGCGGCCGCCCCGGGCCCGAGAAAACAGGGGGCCCAAATAGGTGTGATTTGTATTAATACATCTTTGTACTTTTGGTCTGGCCAGCGTAGAAAGAAAACTAGCAGGCCCGATGCCGTAGCCTGACAGCTGCACGAGCAAAGGGCCACGAACACAAGTCCACAAGGATTCAATGAGCGTTGCCTAGCCGAAAAAATCGCATGCACACAACGAGCGTTGACTAGCTGGACAGATGGCTCCCCATTTCCATTCATCTGCGCATGACTCAGCCAAAAACTCCCGCTCCATGGTCCTGCCGGTTCGCCGGCTTGCTGCAGATGTATGCCAATAATTCTCTACTTTTTCGGAGGTCTATGTCCTAATTATACCATGATGTTTGACTGATCGTTGATTCATGAGTTTTAGTTTCTTTGAATATCGACGATGTCATGTCACGTGAAACGTCTCCATTGATCTAGCGGTTAGAAAAAGAAAAGGAAAAAATAGATGAATGTGATCCGGAAACATTTCACGTCTATACACATGATTATAATTTTGATACTTATATTGACGGTTTTGAACTCAGTTGACACGCAGAAAATATTGCAGTTACATTGTGGTTGCAATTGATTGTTCTTAGTTATACTATAATTGCAACTTTTTTTTTCAGTTTTCCACACTGGTTCTAACGGATTGTTTTCATTTTAGACTGAAATTTTTAAGTTGCACATTGGTTTGCAGTTGAATATCTTTTTGCCTACATTATAGTTACAACTAAATTTTTTCTTCGGTGTCAAGCTAATTTCTGTTCCAATGAGCTTCATGAGATCTCTTGTATTAAGGGCCCCCGAATTTTAATTTTGCCCCGGGCCCCCGAAATCTCAGGACCGGCCCTGTTTCTACGATTACTTTGCGATCGAATGAACCACTTACATACGATACCAATTTCCCTTTGTCTCACGATAGTTTACTTATCCGAGGTTATGATCGTCGGTATCTCTGCATACCTAGTTCAACCTCGTTACCGATAAGTACTCTTTTCTCGTTCCCGTGATATGTGATCCCTTGTGAGCCAGTCACATGCTTGCAAGCTAATTGGATGACATTCCACCGAGAGGGCCTAGAGTATATCTATCTGTCATATGGATGGACAAATCCCACTCTTGATCCATGTGTTTCAACCAATACTTTCTGAACACTCAATGCCACCTTTATAGCCACCCAGTTATGGTGTGGTGTTTGATGTCATCAAAGCATCCATCCGGTAAAGGTGATATGCATGATCTCATGGTCGAAGGAATTAGGTTACTATGTATCAGAAAGCATATAGCAATTGAACCATTGAAATGACTTGATCTTTATACTACGCTTATCTATAGGAGTATGTCCACCATATCATTCTTCTAACGATATGATCTTGTTGTTGATAACATCTCAATGTTCATGATAGGGAAACCACAATCATTAATCAACCAACAAGCTAGTGAAGTATAGAGGCTATAGTAGGGACTTCAAATTAAGTTTACAAATCACACAAGTATTAATGTTTCCTTTTTAATACTATTATAGCATGAATGTAAACATTTATCATAAACACAAAGATATAATAATAACTGCATTTATTATTGCCTCTAGGGCATATCTCCAACAGTCTCCCACTTGCACTAGAGTCATCTAATCAAGATTACATGGTAATATACCGAACACCAATGGCAGTTTGGTGTTGGTCATGTTTTGCCCTCGGGAGAGGTTTAGTCAACGGATCCGCCACATTCAAATATGTGTGTACTTTGCAAATCTTTATATCCCCATCCTGGATATGTTCTCGAATAGCGTGAAAACGCAGATTGATATGCTTCAGCTTCTTGTGTGACCTTGGTTCTTGCGCATTGGCTATGGCGCCCATGTTATCACAGTAGATAGACATTGGGTCCAGCGCACTAGGAACCACACCCAGCTCTGTAATGAACTCTTTCATCCATATCGCTTCTTGTGAAGCCTCCGAAGCAGCCATGTATTCCGATTCAGTTGAAGATCTCGCCACAACGCTTTGCTTTGCACTCCTCCATAGCTTGCTGCACCATTCAAAATAAATACGTATCCAGTTGTTATTTATAAACATCCGTATCTGTGTTCCAACGAGCATCGGTGGAACCATTAACAACGAGCTGTTCATCACCTCCATAAGAAAGAACCATATCCTTAGTTCTTCTCAAGTACTTAAGGATGTTTTGACGCTTTCAATGATCCACTCCTGGATCACTTTGATATCTGCTAGTTAAACTAACAGCATATGCAATGTCGGGTCTAGTACATAGCATGGCATACATTAGAGATCCTATGGCTGAGGCATAGGGAGTCTTACTCATCCTTTCTCTATCTTCTGCCGATGTCGGACTTTGAGTTTTACTCAAGGTCGTATTGGGCAACATGGGCAAGAACCCTTTCTTGCTTTCTTCCATTCTAAACCTCTTTAGAACTTTGTACACATATGTACTCTGTGACAATGATATTTGGCGTTTCGATCTATCTCTATAAATCTTTATGCCTAATATGTAAGCTGCTTCGCCAAGATCCTTCATTGAAAAACTATTATTCAAATATTCCTTGACACTATTAAGAAGGTCTACATCATACCCAATCAACAATATGTCATCCACATATAGTATTAAGAATGCTACAGAGCTCCCACTCACTTTCTTGTAAATACAAGCTTCTCCATAAGTTTGTATAAAACCAAAACTTTTGATCACCTTATCAAAACGTTGATTCCAACTTCGGGATGCTTGCTTCAATCCATAGATGGACCGTTGAAGTTTGCACACCTTTTTAGCATCTTTAGGATCGACAAAACCTTTGGGTTGCATCATATACAACTCTTCATCAATATCTCCATTGAGGAATGTTGTTTTGACATCCATCTGCCATATCTCATAATCATAAAATATGCAGCGATTGCTAACATAATCCTCACAGACTTTAGCTTCGCTACTGGTGAGAAAGTCTCATCGTAGTCAACTCCTTGAATTTGTCGAAACCCTTTTGCGACAAGTCGAGCTTTATAGACGATAACATTACCATCGATCTGTTTTCTTCTTGAAAATCCATTTGTTCTCGTGACCTTTCGCCATCCGTAAGTCCACCAAAGTCCATACTTGGTTTTCGTACATGGATCCAATCTCGGATTTCATGGCTTCTTGCCATTTATTGGAATCTGGGCTCATCATCGCCGCTTCGATATGTCTCAAGGTCATCGGTGTTGTCTACCAACATGACACTCATAACGGGATCATACCAATGCAGGTGGTACGAGTTCGTTGACCTCCGAGGCTCTGTAGTAACTTCAAGTTTCATGATCACCATCATTAGCTTCCTCTCTTATTGGTGCAGGAACCACAGAACTTCTTCGATTTACGCTACTCGCAATTTCGAGAGAAGGTTCGACAACCTCGTCGAGTTCTACTTTCCTTCCAGTCACTTCTTTCGAGAGAAATTCCTTCTCTAGAAAGGATCCATTCTTGGCAACGAAGATTTTGCCTTCGGATCTATGATAGAAGGTATACCCAATAGTTTCCTTCGGGTATCCTATGAAGACGCATTTTTCCGCTTTGGGTTCAAGCTTGTCCGGCTGTAACTTCTTTACATAGGCTTCGCATCCCCAAACTTTAAGGAACGACAATCTAGGTTTCTTCCCAAACCATAATTCATACGGTGTCGTTTTAACGGATTTAGACGGTGCCCTATTTAAAGTGAATGCGGTTGTTTCTAATGCATAACCCCAAAATGATAGCGGTAAATCTGTAAGTGACATCATAGAACGAACCATATCTAAGAGAGTTCGATTACGACGTTCGGACACACCATTACCTGTGTGGTGTTCTGGCGGTGTCAATTGTGAAAGTATTCGCATTTCTTTAAATGCTCGCCAAACTCGTAACTTAGATATTCACCTCCACGATCGAGCGTAGAAATTTAATCTTCTTGTTACGTTGATTCTCTACCTCACTTTGAAACTCCTTAAACTTCTCGAAAGTTTTGGACTTATGTTTCATGAAATAGATATACCCATATCTACTCAAGTCATCCGTGAAGGTAAGAACATAACGATAACCACCAGCGATGCTACACTCATTGGACCACACACATCGGTATGTATGATTTCCAATAAGTCCGTAGCTCGCTCCATCATACCGTAAAATGGAGTCTTAGTCATTTTCCTATCGGACATGCTTCGCATCTTTCAAGTGATTCAAAATCAAGTGATTCAAGAAGTCCATCGAATGGAGTTTCTTCATACGCTTCACTCAATGTGACCAAGGCAGCGATTGCCACATATAGGTCGAATTATCGCTTGATTTCAAACGTTTAGCCTCAATGTTGTTGATATGTGTATTTCCACTATCGAGATTCAATAAGAATAGACCATCTATCAAAGGTGCATGTGCATAAAACATATTACTCATATAAATCGAACAACCATTATTCTCTGACTTAAACAAGTAACCGTCTCGCAATAAACAAGATCCTGATATAATGTTCATGCTCAACACAGGCACTAAATAACAATTATTTAAGTATAAAACTAATCCCGATGGTAGATGAAGGGGTAGCGTGCCGACCGCGATCACATCAACCTTTGATCCGTTTCCCACGCGCATCGTCACCTCGTTCTTCGCTAGCTTCCGTTTATTCTGCAGCACCTGTTTCGAGTTACAAATATGAGCAACCGAACCAGTATCAAATACCCAGGCACTACTACGAGTACTAGTGAGATACACATCAATAACATGTATATCAGATATACCTTTCTTCTTGATGTTGTTGTTCTTCAGATCCGCCAAGTACTTTGGGCAATTCCGCTTCCAGTGACCTTCTCCCTTGCAGTAAAAGCACTCAGTATCAGGCTTGGGTCCAGCCTTGGTCTTCTTTGCCGGCGTGGTAACTTTCTTACCACCCTTCTTGAAGTGTCCCTTTTGCTTAGACTTGCCTTTCTTGAATTTGGTGGTCTTATTGACCAACAACACTTGGTGCTCTTTCTTGATCTCCACTTCTGCAGACTTTAACATAGCAAACAGTTCTGGCAACTCTTTGTTCATGTTCTGCATGTTGTAGTTCATCACAAAGTTCTTGTAACTTGGTGGTAGTGATTGGAGGACACGGTAAATCCCCAAAGCATTAGGAATCACTATACCCAAGCTTTGAAGTTTGTTTGCGTGCCCAGACATCTTAAGCACATGCTCACTGACGGAGCTGCCCTCTTCCATCTTGCAGTTAAAGAACTTTTCATAAGCCTCATAGCTTTCAATTGCCGCATGAGTCTCAAAAATCAATTTGAGATCCTCGACAATATCATATGGGTCTGAATTCTCAAACCTTTTCTGAAGCTCCGATTCCAAACCATACAAGATAGCACATGAACTATGGATCTTGATTCTTCGAGCGAGGTAAACATTCTTTACTTCATCGGGAGCATCAGGTGCAGTGGGTCACCAATGTGCATCCAGACATAGGTCAAATTACCAAATGTGAGGACAATCCTCAAATTGCGGAACCAATCCAAGTTGCTTCCATTGTTTTTCAACTTTTCTTTCTCTAGGAGCATTAAAATTGATGGTAGGGCTGCCATTGATCTACAACATATTTGCAATAGTTTAGACTAAGTTTATGACAAATTGAGTTCAAATTAATTAAGTAATTAAACTAGGTGAACTCCCTCAAAACAACATCCCTCACATTGTTTTAGTGATCACAGACCAAATCCACTACATCAACACCGATCATCACGAGAGTTGATACGGTTTCAATGGCGAACAATCGTCATGTTCATCATATCTACTATATGATTCATGCTTTACCTTTCGGTGATCCGTGTTCCGAGACCATGTATGCATACATGCTAGGCTCGTCAAGATCAAACCTTAGTTTCGCATGAGCAAATCTGGCTTGCTCACATTGTATACACTTGCAGAATCTAACACCCGATCATCACGTGGTGCTTGAAACAACAAGATTTAGCAATGCTAACTAAGGGTGAACACTTTATGACTTGAAATTCATGTGCATGAGGGTCATCTTATAATGCTACCGTCGTCTACTAAGCAATACAAGATGCATAAAGGATTAACATCACATGCAATTCAATAATATGTGATATGATATGGCCTTTCTTCTTTGTGCTTCCGATCTCCATCTTCAAGCACGAACATGATCTCCATCATCACCTTTGCATCAAGGTCAATGACGCTTCTCCATGGTTGTCGCCCACGGCTTCAACTATTACAACTACTTTGAATAGACACGCGGGTCTTAACATAAATTAAAGACAACCATATGGCTCCAGCCGGTTGCCAACTTACAATAAGGAACATTGCATACATCAAATATAATCACAATCATGGCCATATCACATCACTGCACACCACTGCAAAACAAAGTTAGACGCCTCTACTTTCTTTGCATATTTTACGTGGTTTGGGGCTTTCAATAAGTGTCGTTCTAACTTACGAACAAGAACCACAACATTGATACTAGCATTGTTGATCACCCGTTGTAAATTGGATCTTAACTATGCTAGGAGAAATAGGCACCCGCAAAGCCACTTATGCAATACATGTTGCATGTCAAGCGTGGAGCAAGTCTCATGAACAATGTCATGTAAGGTTATCCCGGACCGCTTCATCCCAACATACCGCAAGATGCAAAGTACACAAGAAGCAATCGACAATAAAAGCATCAACGCCCACAATGACCATTGTGTTCTACTCGTGCAACAGATCTACATATAGACACGGCTCTGATACCACTGTAGGGGTTCGTAGCATGGAAAACAAAAAATTTCTATCGCATACAAACAAACAAGCCAAGATCTATCTACTAGATTGTAGCAACGAGTCGATAGAATAACTTACCCTCGAAGATTCCAAAGTGTTTAACGAGAGCGGATTCTCGTGGGTGATGTAGTCGTACTCTTCCTGATCTCAAGATCGTGTAGACGATCCTTCCGGCGCTGCGTTACAGCGCTTCAGCAATCGGTCACACGTTCGGTTTTCGGCGAAGACCTTCCTCTCCCTTGTTCCAAAGAAAATGGAGGTTGTAGCACTCTCCTCGCGATTCCAAGACACTGGCGTGGTACCGAAGAAGAGGGAGATCTCATGAGCTTCGCCTTAAGCGGCGAGTATGGTGGAGTATGAGAGAGAGAGCTATTAGTGGTCTAGAGATTAGACACACCAATTAGAAGGCTCTAAACCGCAGGCTAGAGCAATTAGAAGATCTAAACCAAAACGGCTCTAAACGGAGATTAGAGGATAGGAACTTGTGTGTCTGAGGAGGAGGCCCCCTCCTTTTATAGGTGGGAGGGGCGGCCAAGGGAGGAGTCCTCCCCAAGTCTGCCAGTTGGGCGCCGACTTGGAGGACTCCTCCCCAAGTCGGTTCCAACCACCTCTTGTTTCCCACGTTTCTTGTTTTGGCCGTTTGACTTTTAAACGGCCATTTGACTTTTCTGTTTAGGATTCAATTTAATCCTTTATTTGGAACAGCAAGAACACTTAGTACATGATACAATCATTCAATATGTAATGACACATTCATGTAACCTCCCCGTAGTGGGACAATCCGAACCTTCTAGAACATTCCGATGAAAACAGGAATCATTCCCGAACTCAAAGCGGGACTTTCCTTATATTAATCTTATTCTCCGGACCATTCCGGATCACCTCGTGATATCCCGGATCCCATCCGAGACTCCGAACAACACTCGGTCTCTTTCTCATAATACCATAACTACTCAAACAACGTCGAATCCTTAAGTGTGTCTCCCTACGGTTCGTGAATTATGCGGACATGATCGAGACACTTCTCCGAACAATAACCAATAGAGGAATCTGGAAATTCATGGCTCCCACATATTTCTACGATTACTTTGCGATCGAATGAACCACTTACATACGATACCAATTTCCCTTTGTCTCACGATAATTTACTTATCCGAGGTTATGATCGTCGGTATCTCTGCATACCTAGTTCAACCTCGTTACCGATAAGTACTCTTTTCTCGTTCCCGTGATATGTGATCCCTTGTGAGCCAGTCACATGCTTGCAAGCTAATTGGATGACATTCCACCGAGAGGGCCCAGAGTATATCTATCCGTCATATGGATGGACAAATCCACTCTTGATCCATGTGTTTCAACCAATACTTTTGAATACTCAATGCCACCTTTATAGCCACCCGATTCTGGCGTGGTGTTTGATGTCATCAAAGCATCCATCCGGTAAAGGTGATATGCATGATCTCATGGTCAAAGGAATTAGGTTACTATGTATCAGAAAGCATATAGCAATTGAACTATTGAAATGACTTGATCTTTATGCTACGCTTATCTATAGGAGTATGTCCACCATATCATTCTCCTAACGATATGATCTTGTTGTTGATAACATCTCAATGTTCATGATAGGGAAACCACAATCATTAATCAACCAACAAGCTAGTGAAGTATAGAGGCTATAGTAGGGACTTCAAATTAAGTTTACAAATCACACAAGTATTAATGTTTCCTTGTTAATACTATTATAGCATGAATGTAAACATTTATCATAAACACAAAGATATAATAATAACTACATTTATTATTGCCTCTAGGGCATATCTCCAACATTTATTTTATCCACATATTCGTTTCTAGTGGAAATAATGGCACGCGCACTTATATAGGACGGAAATCTTCCATTCTGGTCAAGTGAAGGAAAGATATCATCGATCAATTTGCTAACAGAGGTTATTGAGTCCGTGTAACCTATAACTATTTCTTCAGGTAGGCGTACATAATATTCACCAATTGATTCTTCGGTACCATTCCCAATTCTCAGGAGAAAATCAGAGAACCATGGATCAGACCGTGCTCTCATATTGCGTTGTAGTTTTATTTGTTTTATATCATCCCATAGATATGATTTTTTCAGACAAGCATTAACAATTTGTGCCCTGGTGCCACGCCTCACTACAGGAAGGACTTGTCTGAAATCACCTCCAAACACTATTAACTTTCCTCCAAATTGTGATCTACAACCAGTAATATCTTGTAGGGATCTATCAAGTGCCTCGACAGCCTGTCGTTTCGTCATGGCTACTTCGTACCAAATTATTAAAGATGCCCTTCTTAGTAGTTCTGCTGTCCCACTCTGTTTACTAAAGTTGCACAGAGTGTCATCTTGAACACTTATTGGTATTTTAAATCTAGAATGGGCAGTCCTACCACCAGGCACTATAGAAGCCGCAATACCAGATGTTGCTGTTGCGATGGCTATAAGTCCCATGGAACGCACCTTAGCCAATAAAGCTTTATAAAGATATGTCTTTCCTGTACCTCCTTGACCGTCGACGAAGAATACCTTACTCTTTTTACATAAAACATGGTCCAATATTTCATCAAAAGCAAGCCTTTGTTCATCGTTTAACGTTGCATGCAACTTCAAATCTTCTTCATCAACAACGATAGATATCTCTTCGGTTAGTTCCCTCCAACCTAAGCATTTCATATCATCATTATTCAATAAATCTGGAAGATCAAAGCTCATGATGTCCTTTCCCATAGAATATAGCAGATCTCCAATATCTTTAAGCACCATTTGCTCAGCTACCTCACTGTTTATGCCCGCCATACGAAAATCATCAGACATGGATTCTAAGTGTTTGTCCCATAGTGCACGAACATTCGTTACCTCGCAGAAGGCCAAAACTGTAGAAAAAATGCGTCTAAGGGCATAAGGCATTTGAAATGTTGCGGCCTCTGTAAGACATTCAGAAATACTATCATCCGCTTCAATGAGACCCCTTCTCTCAGCAGCTTCTCTAAATGTAGAGAACATGACACCTTCAACAGTACGTAAATCATGAAAAGATGTAGCCCCTCTCACGTGGTTTAGCAATATTCTCAAGTAGTAGCGCCCCCCTTCTGCAGGGTGAGCAGCCACAAGTCTACCTATTTGAATTCTTTTCGACCGCTGTTTCCACGTCTTGTTCTTTTGCCATATATAAAATTCAGGAAACTCTTTATATGTGAAATTTCTAGCATAACTATCAATAGAGTTCATTCTGAAGTACTCTGTAAGCATTGTCTTTGAAGATGATTCTTTATTAATAACATTGTCCAAACTTTCTGAATCTTTATAGCGCACAGTATGCATATTTGGCAAATGTACCTGTAATTGTAGAACAGGAGGATACATCTCACTGAGATTGAAAGAATAAATCCTCCATACTGCTTCTAGGGGTGATATAAACCTGGCATCTCTATACTCCCGAATTTCATCAATAATTCTATCTCCTGCGGCTTCTACAATAAAAGAGGCACGGTCATGGCCTTTATAGATATATTTAAATAGATATTTAACAGCCTTGATGCTAGAGCAAACTTCAATATTAATATGACAATTATATCGCATAAGTAGGTATGGATTGTATGGCACAACCCATCTATTATCCAGAACAGATCCTCTGATGCGCCAGCGACCAGCATGCCGACGTCTATAAATTGGATATGAGTCTTTTCCTTGCAATGTGGTCTCTGAGAACTCCCGGGGATAATGGTATTTACATTCTCCATTTTGCATGCAGGGATTTCTAGCATTGAGAACACCACATGGTCCATGCATCATGTGTTTAATAACCAAATCATGCAGCACAGGATACCTATCTTTGTCAGGAATTTCAGCTGATATAATTTGGTCATACTGATCTGGGTTATTTATTTTGTAATTTGACTTCAGAATTATTAAGAAATGTGCATGAGGTAGTCCTCTTTTTTGAAATTCAATCACATGGACGTGAGCAGCAACTTCACCAAAGAAATTCTTTTTAAATATAAGATTCTTAAGATCTTCTAATTTTGCTTTGAAGACTCGTGCAACCAAGTCTGGCCGATCTTGTGATGATTGGCCTGGTGCGAGCTCTTTTGTTATCTCTTCCCAGCTTGGATTGCATGTCATAGTAAGAAACAAATCTGGCTTCCCAAACCGTTGTACCAAAGCCATGCCATTCAGATATCTTCTACGCATATCAGGTGGACCACCAATGAAAGAAGGAGGGAGCACTATGCGCTTCCCAATCATACATGCACGTGTCTCACCAGCAACAACACTATCGACCAGTCCTTGATACAAATCTGCTCGTATAAGATTCTGGTTTGCTGGCTTTAAGTAGAATGCCAATCTTATTGATTCAATCTTAATATACATATCAACAATGTACTGTTGAGTTAGTCGTTTTCCAAAAAGTAAGACATTAAATTCTCTAGCTCGAACTTGTAGTTTAAAACAATAATATTTCCTTGGTGAAACAGAGGAACCAGAGTTATACTCTAGCCCTATACAACGAAAATTTGTTTTAATTAGACAAATAAATTTTAAAAATATAATATAAGTAACTATTACATGATTATATGGTACAACCTACCTTCTTCATCGAGTTCATCTTCTTGATTTCTAATACTAATATTAACAGCAGCATTTGCTCTCGCTTTTGGTATGTTCAAGTTCCATCCAACTTCCCCTCTTGGAAAAAGAAGTGGGTACGATAGTGGGTCATAACAACCATGGTATGCCTTTATGTATTGTGGATCATCTGATTTACCACATACCATTATACTCCTATCAAAGTGACCATGAGGATTATTTCCTTCTACCCAGATTGCCGCTACTTGTGATGCAACAGGTGCATTATATACTCGTTGATCTAGTGAAATATCTGTGTTGAGCTCAATTTGATACTCATCAAGGTTTGATACTGCACCAAGACTTCGAAATATTTGGGCGTAAGGGTTAGATTCAAGTATGCGCGCCCATTTCTCGATGAGAACTCTGTCAAGATTAGGAGAATGATGAAATCTATGTTGAAAATCCGCATCTGTGTCATAAAAATATAACTGCAGATGTTTGGGACTACCTTCTACCGGAACCAGTTGGTCAATTCGGTGATAAATTTGACCTTGGGCACGGAAAGTATAAACTCCGGACCTCTTACTACAATATCGTTGGTCCAAGATAACACCAAGAGAGGTAAAAGAGAAGTGGGAATTGAAGTACCGTATATTGTCCTGAAAGTACTTTGCATCAGGATCTTGACTTGTGTATAGTCTGCGCACTTCATCATGAACATGTGGAGTTACTAATTTGATCTTGCCACCCATACAACAGAATGTCGGTTTCTCGTACTGGAACCGTTTTGCACTGCAATATGCACAATTAGGTACTGGCTCC
The DNA here is from genome assembly GCA_030063025.1 of Avena longiglumis. NCBI lineage: Eukaryota > Viridiplantae > Streptophyta > Magnoliopsida > Poales > Poaceae > Avena > Avena longiglumis. The sequence goes on from CP125974.1 coordinate 560,569,142, forward strand.
AAAACATGATGTGAACTTGGTATATTCCGATATATATGATCGTCTGGATCAACTTGTTTTTCACAAACTACATGGTTTATATCTCGATATGATAAATAATCACAACCTGACAATTGTTATCAAAAAGTAAGAAATCACTACGTCAGAATGATGATAGTATTTTGCATTCTTCTTATATGGAGAACAAATATTAATGTTTACCTCGCCCACTAAATATGCAACTCTCGTCGTCTTCATAATTATCCTCGATCAAACCGTCAGCTTGCTCAGAATCATCTACGAATCATTTTCTGTGTTAGTAAAAAGACACATAGGAGAAAAAAAGTAGATCGATACAATGCAGTACTTCATGTACATATAGAAATAGATGGTTTACACCTTAAAAACTTCATTACCTTCAATAGGAAAAAGACCCTTTGGCACATAGATGGTACTTTCATGGCTTTCATGCTCTTTGACGGTAGCATAGTCTGGTACTTGTAGAGGAACATATCTGTCAAAGTCAAGTAAGTTAGCGCTGTCCTTTTTCACGGAACTGCAAGACGCCACATTAGATAATCCTTTTCCAGTGAACTTGCTCATCATGTCCATGTATGTGTTTGTCCTCTTACATCGTCCGGTATTTTCTGATGCACAAACATAGTCACGTGTTTTCTCTACGGTAGTATTACAACCTGCTCCGGTAGATAATTTTCTTTTCTTGCATTCGCTGCACCTATCTTGAAACGTAGATTTTCTCTTATTTTGAGCAGTACTTGATGATTTATTACATGATCTAGATATGTCAGATGGATTGGTCACGATCTGACTTCCGATAATTGGACCGATCACATCATCCTCAAGGATGTTAACAGATGGGGACACACTTAAACTTCTAATCATACCAACTGCGTTCAGATGAAAAAATATCAGAATAAAAGATACTGATAATCACCCGCGTTGCTATCTGGAATCTAAACATATATATTATCTGAGGGCATGTCTTTAAAATAAATACATTGCTACTGGCATCTTGTTATTTTTTAATTATATATATTTCAAGTTAATAAATAAGATAACATCTTGAATTGAACTGATATATACCTTCGGTGCTTCTGCTGGCAAGGTTTGTTCTATGCATGTAGCCATCAATAATTGTATTAGCTTGGCTTACTTCAGGTTGCACACCACAACTACCTGGAGCACGATTTTTCCTTCTCTGTTTGTATTCTCGATTCCTTTGAAGGTAGGCATCACGTTGTTCTTGAGTCATCCTCGTATATCTTTCCCGATCACGATAACGCTTATGCTCAGAAGCATCTGTTGGTATAACACCTTTATGTCCAATTGAAGGAGTACTTGATTGGACGGATGCACCAGATGGATACATTCTCTGTTTAGCCCCATTAATCAGAATATCTACAAACAAAAAAGATTTGTTAATGATACCCAAGTTCGCAGTGAACAATTTTATTTCGAATTAGGTGATTGTAAATATTAAAGAGATACCTTGCTTTCCATTTGATGATATCCGTGAGTCAGACGCATTTGTGATATCTTGAAACGGGGTCCGTCGTTGTATTTTGGTGGATCTTATTTTATGATTATCTGAGTTCCCCCTCTTTTCCTTCCTAGATAATTGTCCGTACATGATTCCACTAAGGCACTGTATTATATGATTTACATACTTAGAAAACGCAGCATAATAGATATCATATTTTACAAACACGTGGCTGTACAAACACACGAAGCTTAAGTCCTCTCTAAAGATTCAACAAAAAAAATCCATAAATCCATTATATGTCAATGTCATTATCAACTTATACTTGTCATTTTTACAGTGGATATTCAACTGTCCACATGAAGATGGTTCACTTGGAAGATAGAAATAACCATTTTGATTTTTAAAATAGTCATAACATGTGTACAGCGGTCCATCAGAAATTAGAATAGACCAAAAAAACATCAAGAGGCTTTGTGCACATAAACACAAACACTTGGTGGGTACAATAGGCTGTAACTTACTCTTCTCTGAAGTAGCACATTACCTCTTCAAACTGGGAGTGTGTTGGGTCAAGGATGATGTGCTCAACGCGTGGTAGCACCGGCAACCCACTCACGGAGAGGCTAAAAGCAGGAATTTCACTACAGCAGCAACCGTAGAACCAAAGCCAGAGACAACCAGGGATGGCCCGACTGCAGAAGTCAGGGGGCGGAAACGTGAGCAAGAAAGTGGTGAGTTGGGCGGGCGCTTGCCGCGGCTGGTGGAGAGGATGCGTACGGTAGGAACTTTCAGGGGCGGTGGTGGTGTCGGCGAGAATCTCGATCGGCAGCAATAGATGATGAGGGAGGAGTGAGTCGCAGTGGCTTGAGTTAGGCCGATTTGGACCGGAAGTGGCGCAGTGACGGACTTGACGGACGGTTGGAACCTGGCGAGTCGCTTGTATACGGAATTTGGTCATGCCGGGCGGTGGAAGTTGAGAGAAGTGGCAAGGAGATGAAGGCGAGCGGTGGAACTGGAAGTTGCGAGAGATTTTTTACCAAGATTCCAGGAGCTTCTGTTAGGCGCGCAGGAAAAAACCAAACCGAGAGCGCGCGCTGGCTGGCTGCGAATCCCGAAGATATCGGCCGTTGGATTTGATCCTGCATGAATCTAACGGTAGATCGACATCATAGTGATTTAAATCAACGGTTGGTATTGGTTCCCGGATGCCACGATGAGAGAGGAAGGGGATGCAGATTCAAACATTCAAAATTGGTACACTATAGAGGAAGTATAGAGAGTATAGATATAGATTTGGTTGGTGATTATGTTTTTTTTTTTAGAAGATTATATTTTCCTCCATTAGTCGGTCGATACTGGCAGAAACAATGGAAGAGTGGACAAAGAGGCATCGGCATGCCTACCAAATAATGCTGCAGTTTGGACTGGAGGCACCCGTCGTGGAATGCAAACCCTCCAATCTTCAACCCTCCAATCTTCAAGTTCAATCAAGAATCAGAAGTTCAGAAAACTAGGTAACCAACAGGAACCTGAGTTTGACAGTGCGGCGTCTCACTTCCAAGTTCCAGCTCCACGAGAATGTATTTCCAGCCTGTTCAGCTTGCCCTCCTAGGATACTACCACAGACGAGAAGGTATTCCAAGGCGAAATTATAGTGGAACATGGGAACTCATAATCCTGGTTTGAAAATAGCAAATTCAAAAAATAGTAAACGAAGTTAAAAAAAAGTGCAATACATTTTTAAATGCAATAAATTTTTGCGTGCCAAATTCGTATTGAAAATCGAAACAACGTAGCTCAGGCAGCAAAAATGACGAAGTTCCAAAGAAACTCCCCTTTTCTGAAATTTTCTGTAGCTTAAGGTTCGGAAAGCTATATAACAACTTAGACAAAGTAAGTATAATCAGGTTCAGAGTACCCAGGTTCTGATTCACTCTCGTTCCAAGGTACCTCCTGCCTGTGCAGCTTGTCCTGCTAGGCTACTTTCCTACCAGGACATCAACAGAGAAAAAAAAAGTATAACACAACTCATTTTCAAAAGGCTAGGAGCAGAACAATGGAGCTCTTTCAATTGAATTGCTTCAAGTCAAGATCATGACATTGGTAAGATACGGAACTACTACTACTAATCAAGGAGCGACATGCACTGTCAACTCGATACATAATAATACCTAGAGCTGCATATTTACACCAATATTGAATGAAAAAACTAACAATATGGCTATGCAAATACTACTCCAAAACAAATTGGCGTCGTCGCTTCCGCCCATCTGTCCTAGCGCTCCTCCGAGGTGAACTTGTTCCAACCATCCTACAACATCCGATCAAAAAATTGTATGACACCTTGAAGGAAGGACTGAAATTGTATTGATTGTTGAAACTGAAGGATGAACTGCATCGGAGCACCAAGTTCACACTAAAAAGAGGACATGGCACAAACCTTGAGAAGATCAAAAACTTTCTCGCAGACGTACTTCTGCCTGATTGTCGCGCCCCTTTGCTGCAATTTATCCGGGTGGACGCAGAGGGTTGCCTTTCGGTAGGCTTTCTTCACCGCGGCAGCTGTGATGAGATCTGTAAGTGGCACTGGCTGCCAACCACTGTCTGCTCCAAGAATCTGGTACGGAAAAAAAAGTATAAGCACAACGATATTTCTCTTTTGCAGTCTATCGTTCTATCACCTAGGAGAATTACAAATGGCTTACGTATTGTAACGTGGACAACAAGGCTCGCAGATTTCCTTCCTTTCCATTTGACCACCTCTTGACCTCAGGATCCAGGAAATCAGCCATCCTCTGAAACATGGACAAAACGGCATACAATAAAAGGAATGTAGATGAACTGAGAAGCTCGGTTCTATCTGCCAAAATGTCTTACTTGTTTCTCTGCCTGCTCTCTCTGAACCATTAGGTCGCGCATGTTCTTCTCAGCAAGTGCTTTTGACTGCAAACCAGCAAATTGCATCAGCACGACAACTGCGAAAAAATATGAAACAAAGTAGGACTAGAAAAGGAGAACGTGTATACCACACGCTCGGTTGTGCGCTGATGCCTCTCTATTCTTGCTTTATGCCTTAAACCTGACTCGGCATCAACCACTACAGCCAACAAATACCATAGATCAAGAAGTTAAAAGAGCAGCATTTGTTAGAATGGAATACTAGAGGAACATAAATGCATTTGTTAGAATGGATACATGGAAAACAGCTTTTCATGTTGAGGAACATAAATGCAAAACTAGTTAAATCATGCCATAAAAGAACGGAATATTAGAGCTTCCATGCATTTTTCTTAGTGGAAACAAATAACCTTTGACGTTACAACAAAATGTCTGGAAATCATTAGTACCTTTGCTACTAGAATCTGGGTTTCTTACGGAACCACTAGAAGTTGCTCTTTGAAACTGGGTGTCCTGTCGAATATCCTGCACATCCAGAACCATGATTTTTATGCAGTCAGTATTTCGAATAATGATAACAATAGTAATATTTGAAGCTCCATCGCTGTATCAGATGATGTACTATATCAACCACACCACCTGCCAGATTACTGGACGTACAACTAACCTTGGAAGAAGATCTGATTTGTTCCCTGCGTTCTCTTGCCTCTGCAGCAGCCTTCTCAGCCTTAGCCTTTTTAATTGCCCTCTCACGAGCTTCTGCAGTTGCTCGCTCGACTGCAGCCCGTTCTGCTTTTAAGCGAGCTTCGGCATTTGCTCTCTCTTCTTTTTGCCGAGCCTCTGCAGAAGCCCTTTGGCGTGCTGCCGCAATCCTGTCCAACGCCATTTTTTCTGCCTTCTCACGAGCGTTATTAAATGCCCTCTCATGGGCTTCTCTTGTAGCCCTTTCAACAGCAAGTCTATCCTTTTCCCTTTCTCTCTCCCTCTCCTGCTCTTCCAATTTTTTTCTTTCGGTGTCATTTTCTCTTTGTTTCTCAAATATCTTTTGCCTTTCTATTACTTCTTCCAGTCTTTGAGAAGCCTCTCTGTCCTTCTGACTTTCCTTTTCTATTTTTGTTATACTTCCCCTCTCTTTGGTTCTCTGAGCCTCAGGTGTCTCTTTTCTTGACACCTCGTCAGAAACTGGGAATGGCCTTTCTGCAGATTTGGGTACACCGTCACTCTTCTCCAAATGAGTTTCGTTATGCTTTTGTCCTGTCTTTACATTGCTTTTCTCTTCTTCAGATGTTGTAGATGTTTCTGTTGGTAATTCTCTTTCTGCTTCTTTGCACACCTCTTTGGTCTTGTCAACACCAAGAACATTCTCATTAGATACCTGAGAAGCAGCAGATTCACCATTTTGAGTCAAGTGATGCACGTCAATACTCATTTCTATGTAGGGAGCTGGCTCATCCTTTGTAATTATTGTTACTCTAGTAGGACAATCATTAGCAGATTTGATGGTAACTTCATCTCCAGAACGTATCATACTGTCCACTTCATCAACTGTTATATTGCCCTGAGCATCTACATCAATTTGTCCTTCGTTGGTATCAGATGCAGATGTTATTTGATCCTCCTGGCTAACATGAGCTGATTCTTTCTCCGTACCTCTCTTCTCAGTATTTTCTGAGGGAGGTCCTTCTGCTTGTCTCCCTTCACAATCGGAGACAGGTCTATCAGTCCCTTCTTCTGTTCGGTTTTCCACTTCACTAGGCCCTAATGAACCTTGGATTTCTTGATCAACGTCCCTTTTAATCAATTTGCTGGCTACCTCGAATACATTCAGTATGGATGACACTACCGGATTATTGGTTTGTGAAGTAATATCACTATCTTCAGTACACTTAACATCCTGATCTGGAATAGACTCTTCAGAATGTGTGTGTGGATGAAGTTCCACTTCAGTTTCAACTTTCTCGACTTCAGAGATCAGCGATTCACAGGGTACTTCAGTCATCTTATCATTTTCATTAGGGAGGTATGATTCACCGATAAAACTGAACTTTTCTATCCCATAAGTTTCACCTTTGAGCTCAGATGTACTCTGGACTCTTGGGGAAGCTTGAGTTACTTGCTCTAAAATTAATGATTTACTTTGACTTGCCTGGCATGTATCAACAGCAGCAACTTGAAGAGGTTCTTGCAATGTCTTACTACTCCCTGAAGTACATTGCGTCTCATCATCACATCTTACCTCTAGTCCTTCACTGTTTTGGGGCTCCTTTGAAGTTCCAGCTACTGAACCTCCCCTCGTACTACTGTTACCAAGATGTTTCAGATCATCGGCATAGTTAACTGACGAAGAAGCCAAGAATGAACTAGGATCATCCTTGATGAGGTCTAGTTCAGGAGAGATCTCACTCATAGAAGGAAGCTCGAGACTCCCATCATCGTTGCTTCCTTTAGAATTTCCAACAGACAAAAGTTCCTCAAAATGGGAGCTATCAATACCTTTGGGTGCCAAATTTTCTGCAGAAATTTCCAGAATTGAAGACACCCTATCTTCCTCTTTCTCCATTTGAACTGTGTTATCTTCTTTCTGACTTTCAGGTTTCACTTCCAAATCGCTGCCATCATTAACATCCCGCGGTTTTTCATGTCTTCCAAGGTCAGAGTCTTGCGTGACAAATTCAACTTTACCTTCTTGGCGCTCACTGGGCTGAGTGACAGGCTTTGGTCTCCCACAGTTATCTTCTTCCCCCCTGATTGTATCAGTCTGGCATTTCTGGTTATCTCCCGTAAGCTCAAAAAATTCATCGCCAGATTTCCAGTTACCTAAGTTCTCTAGTTTACTTGAGATTTGACAAGGCATAGTGTGAGTTCGCACCATATGCTTAGGCTTCTCAAATGGCAGAACTGTTTTTGCACTGGCATCACGATGATTTGATCTGACAGCACTAACTTGCCGGTGCTTGTCTAAAACAAAATTCTCGGAGTTGTGTCCATTTGCTGGCTTCCTCGTTGACATATTTTCTTCAAATGTATATACCTCTACAGGAGCCTTGATTTCTACAGATCTTGTGCTTCTATGATGACTTGGCTTCTTCCGAATTTTAAAACTGTCACCTTTTCTCTCCATCAGTTCCTTTGCAGCTCTTAACCTAGCATCAGCATATTCCATTGCCTCCTTCATAGCGTCTGCAGCAGAACTGGGATTGGCCTCAGTATTAGACAAAGCAGCATCAGCTCTTTTTTCAGCCCGAGGCACATTGGTACTTGAAGCGACATGGGCAGAACTTGCAGTGTCACTGGGATTTGCAAGATGCACACCTCCTTTTGCTGCAATTTCTTTCTTGCTGGGCACTTTAGGTTGCTGCCCCAAAGGTTGTATTGGTACTTTTGGTTGTGCTTTCATATTAACATTAGATACCCTCATAAATGCATAATCGGCAGAAGGTTTTCCATTACTGGGTGTTGCACAAATATCGGATTTCCGGTTACTTTCATTTACAGAAATATTTTCAGAAAGAGGTGGACATTCTGGTACATGCTGGCTTAGATCAAAACTGAAGTCAATCTCAGGTCTTCTCATACTGGTAGTTACAGAGGTTGAGGGGGACTTCTTCCCTCTATCTCCATTAGCCATTATACCATTATCCATTTCTGAAACATAATTAGTTGCTGGGGTATGTGAAAAATGGGAAGAACCAACCACATAATCCACTGAAGGGTGAACTGTGCAAGTAGTCATCTCAATTAGATCATGCGGTTTCGCCTGGCTAGTCTTGTAATATGACATGACAAATTCCTGACTCTTCGGAGGGAAGGAGATTGGAGAAGACTCGTGCTCTTTGAAGTGTTCATGAAGTGTAGATTGCTCAGCATCAATTCGCCTAGATTCATTGTTTATAGATGATCTGTTAAAAAATATCAGTGATATCAATTTAGTGATGAATAAAAACTATGTGCTTAACTATCAAAGCAAGTTCAAGAGCAACAAACATGAATAAATCTAAAAAGAAATTTGGTGTACTGCAAGTTGTAAGTGGTACCAAAAGGGGCAGCTTCAGTAGCACAGAACTACACTTCAGCAAAGGTACATTTAAAAAATGCAGAAGTATTCATTTTATAGCATACCATGAAAGAAGCTATAAAAATAACTTGACAATAATGGACTCTGAATCTGCATAAAGGGAACTATCTAGTTTTACATAGTATATTATGGCACCACTGGGCAGCCTTAGAAAGAATGCCTAGGAAATTCTAAATATAAGTTGCTGGAGAATCAAGAAGCCTCTCATCCATGGACAAACAATACATGCCAGATTCTGAGGTGTCCATAATACTGTAAAATATATGCTTGTTTGAAGAGGATGTTATCTAAATTTTTTGTGTTGTTAATGTCTGTAGAAACATACAGAAATATATTGCTAAATGTGATATTATAAGATGTCACAACTGGTCGCTTATACTTAACACAACTGGTCTAACTAATGATTCAATATCCAGACGATATGATTAATTTCAAATTTATGTTGGAATCACAATGTGCAAATTATTTTCTCCTAGATGCACCTAACAAATTCATATGTTGATATCAACATTGCCAGGAGAGTCTAGTTATATCATGTTATATGTTTCTGCTGGTTGAGATGTTAGAAGTGGCGCCACCACCAGGTCTGTACCACAAACCAAAAAAATGTATTTACATAGTCCTCTCTATCCCAAATAATGCATCTGTTCAACCCATCTTTTGACATTGACGTGAACTAAAACAAAGGGAAATGATAGGAAACAGGACTTTCCATGCCAATTGCCAAATGCGGCGAGAAATCAACATGACATCCATCTCATAATGTAGTCATGATCGTCAAAAAAATAATGTAGTCATTCTGCTTTTTCTATTCCAACCAGCAGTAGCCTAGCAATGAAGCTTGTAATGCTCCTGGCAACACAAACTTCTTGCGTCTAGCGTGTAGAGCAAGATCATGGCACGCTCATCGAAAGCGCTTCTTGCAGTGTGAAACATGAACCAAACGTTTCACTTGTGGAGTGCTGGTGTTTTGGACACTGCATTAGGCACTGACCTGACTGGTTTCAGCTATATTACTGAGTTCAAATAGCTCCTATTTTGGCATGTCTGTTGGCTCCTTCCACAGGAAGCAGTAGAAAAACTCAACTCTTTCACAAAAGTAGCATAAATGGACTGTCATTATTTTTGGCGCCAGACGTTATGGTGGGACCCACTCCTATGACCTCAGCCAACAGAAATGCAACATGTACAAAATAAGAGCATATAAAGAAAATGCATATGACAAATCTAACAAGACAAATAATGATAGGCCTATTACTGGTGTACACCATATATAACCACTAATAGAAGCACAGCCAACAACGTCACACATGGATATAATCATATGCACATCTAACATTCTCGCCTGCTGATCTCGCAAACTTCCATCACCTCTTGAGACTAACTGGTTGTCGAATTTGAGGACTACGCGGCAGGGTGACACCAATCTAAAGCATACAGCTGTTTCACGACTACACGGCAGGCTGGCACCAACCTGAAGCATACACGTGTTCCACGACTACGCGGCAGGCTGACACTTATCTAAAGCATAAACTTGTTCCATAATAACGCGGCAGGCTGACACCAATCTGAAGCACACACATGTTCCACTACTACGTGGCAGGCTGACACCAATCTGAAGCACACACATGTTCCACGACTACGTGGCAGATTGGCACTAATCTGAAGGATGCAGTTGCAATACGCGGAGACTCTAATTATCGGCAACAAGTTTGCTCATTAAAAACCCTTGCAATCCTATATCAATGCATCCTCACTAAATATCTAGACGTTATGGTCGGACCTATTCATATGATATCAGCCAACAGAAATGTGACATGTGGAATCGAGTCCAACAACGTCACACGTGGATATAACTATATGCACAACCACCATTCCTCGTCTGCTGAGCTAGCAAGCTTCCACCATCTCTGACTAAGCGGCCGTCAAATGCGAGGGCTACGTGGCAGGCGACACCAATCTGAAGCATACACTTGTTCCATGACTATGTGGCAGGCTGACACCAATCTGAATCATACACTTGTTCCAAGCATGGTTTTTAGAGACGTCCTTAAGGAGTTGCTTAGGTGACGTTTACCCTCCACCTTAGGAGGCCTTGCCGCCATAAAAACCATGGTTCCGAGACTGCGTGGCATGCGGACACCAGTTTGCTCTATGACACACGCCAGGCGGACACCGGTCTGAAGCATGAAGTTGCAATAGCCCAGAGTCTTGTTTTATTTTCCTGGAACTTCCTGAATCTTGTTATGGTTTCATTTCTTAATGGAACCGGGGATACCATCCCTGTCGATCTAAAAAAAAATAGATTCCGACTATCGGCAACAAGCTTTGCTTCCTAAAAACCCTTACAATCCTACAAATGTCATCCACACTCAATTTTTTCTTTCAACTCATCCTTAGAATTCAGCTCTTTTATCCATGTAAGAAAATAAGGCTAGTAAAACCCCTAGACCATAGAACCTCTATCCTGGGAATATTACTACCTAACATGGCCAGGACATCGTGATTCACCAATACCCAACCAACACAGGCAGGCATCTTAACTCCAACATCAAAACATGACCCCAAATACCCTAGACGCGCCAGCCAGTCTGTAACACCACCGTACCTAAATACAGCTCACCATTTTGCAGGCCAATGTGAAGCAGAGGCGCTACTTCCTCCACCGAGAACCAACCCGCCTTTACGGATTCCACGGTAGTTTGGGAAATTCTTGATGCTCTGTTAGCGGGGCATCTCCAGCCTCTAAAGCTCGGAATCGTGAGCAAAGTTGAGAATAAAAACGTGGCGCCTTTACTAGTAGTGGAAAGGGGATGAAGGGGGGAAAAGTTGAGAAATCCTCTCACACTAGCAGGCTAGCGGAAGGAAACATGCAAGGGATGCATTTGGGAACGACGGAATCCGAAATCGCGCTGGTCTCTAACTTCCGACCCGGTGTCAAAAACTAGAAGAGAATGGCACAGTTCATCCAAACGCGTGGGAGAAACATTCCAGCTCGAGGGGGAAACAGCCGCAGACGAACAGGGAGCAGGGCGCGGCGAGGGCACGAACCTGGAGGAGCTGCCGCTGGACGAGGCGATGTCCTCCTCCGGCACGGCCTCCGCCAGGGGCGCCGGCGCGTCCCTTTCCCTTTCCCCGCCAACGCGGCCGCCGAACAGCTCCTCGTAGGGCGCCGCGAAGTCGGCGAACCCGAACCGGCCGAAGATCTCGCCGTAGTCGCCCGCGCCGCGGCCACGGCCGGAGAAGAAGCCTCCAACTCCGCCGTCGTCGCTGACGGAGACGGGCGGCAGGTCGAGGTAGGGGATGGAGCAGGTGGCGGCGACGCCCCCGAACACCTCCGCGTAGTCGAGTGGCGGCGGCCCCGCGGCCCCGAACCGCGGCGGGCCACCGAACACGTCCCCGTACGCCTCCCGCGCCACAGCCGCCGTTCCCCCGCCCGCCGAGGCCGCCGCGGTCTTCCGGTGGTGCCTCCGCTCCCGCCGCGGCGCGTCCATGGCTCGCTAGGGCTCCACGGCCCCCTCAAACGCTCTCTGAGCCTCGCTCTCCCCGGCTGGCTGGGTGGGGAGGAGGCGACCAGGGGGGATTACTGGACCAGGTAGGGGTTTGGGTTTGGGCGGAGGTGAAGGTGGAGGCGAGGAGACGACAGGCGGACAGACAGAGGAGGTGGGGGAGTGGGAGGCTGGCTCTTTTTCTCTGCTCGCCGGATTTTTCTTTTTCTCCAACACACCGTCGTTGGGGTCACTGTGGATGTGGGGCATGCATTCGGTGGGCCCGGGAGTCGAGCGTGGGTGGCGGGCCCCGGACGAGAAAAAGAAAGGTGGCCGAGTTGAATATGGCCAGACTCCAGAGGGGGAGAGGAGGGATGCTGGAAGCGCGTCGGCGCTTGTCGCTTCCTGCCTGGCTGCCTGCCGGTGCCCGCACGGCCGGCCGCCGCCTCCCTGTTTCCCGGTTCCCACCGGGAGGCGGCTTCTTCCACCGCGCCGGCTTCTTCCACCGGGCCGGTGCGCGTCTCCTGGCGACACCGGCAGCCGTGCATGCTGTAGCTTGTTGGCTAACGTGTCGGATTTTCTCGTGTCCAAATAGATGGGCCCCACTGTCGGGTCAAGTCTCGGTTCCTTCTGCCCTGAGTGTGAATCTCAAAGCTTTGCTGGTTGCTAAAAAAAACTATAGTAGTCCTTTGCAGGCATTCTCGTGAAAATGCGGTTCTTCCAACAAAGAAAATACCCCATGATACAATGGCAGTTGGAAGTAACGTCAATCAAAACTACTACTTCCTCCGTCGCAAAAATGGATATATCTAGACATATTTTAGTGCTACATATATTCAATCCAGTGACAGTTAATATAAATCGGATGGAGTATTTGATTGATCGATGATTTGTGCCGCGATGGCCAGTTGAAAGCATGCCTCAACCCGTTTGGTCAACCATAATACTACCCTCGCTGTTTTCATTTAGTTCTTGTTCTGGATTTTGTCAAATTCATTTTGATCGAAAATATAGAATAAGTATTAGCATTCATAAATAAAAAATGCATAGAATATAAAAATTGTATTATGTAAAAGTAATACTACTATAGATTTTGAATTATAGATGCTGATATATTTTTCTAAATATTTAGCCTCATTTTAATGAGTTTAACTTTAATTAAACCTAAAACACCAGCTAAATAAAAATGAGGAAGTACTATTTGATTGAACCGAGCAGCTAGTCAACTAGTACTAGTATCACGTCGTTGCACAAACACAAATCACATGGCCCGTACATGGTACCCGCTAGCGGCTAGCCATGTGCTAGCTTGTAATAAGACACCTAAATTCACACTGTGTAATCCCCCACTGGTAAGACGGAAATTCAATTTGGCTTACGGATACAATTTGTACATCCAGACATTATATGTTTGTAAATAAGTTTCCATGCGAAAAAGAATATTTTACATGTCTCATGTAATAAAGACAAATTTCAGTGCTTCAACATGTTTATTCACAAACATGTTTTTTATCTTTTTACATAAGCCACATAAAATATTTATTTTTGCTGAAAACTTGTATACGAACATAGAATGTTTGGTTGTACATGCAATTTTTTTGTTTAGATAACAATTTAAGATTATTTTTTATGTATTTTTCATAATGGTTCATTTGTATATGGAAGCCAAAACACCACCTCTCTCATAAAAGGCAGATTGTCTTTCTATGGGAGACGACCTTTTGATGGTGAGACAAGTGTGATAGCTTCGTCAACCTTATGACCAGACGGTTCAGATTTTGGAAGTGTTCATAGGGCATGTATGCATTTTTGTGGGCGTTTGTGTCGGTACTATGTTTCTTAAAAAAATCTCCGCTTTCTTTTTCTGAGGAATTAATACTAGTACTAGTATTTTTTTTATTTGAGTAGTATCATCATGCATGTGTGATCTCAACGATCGTTGGCGGAGAGAACGTTACGCCTAATCAAAACCCCTTGATCCGGTAGCAAGCAAAGCAAACAAAACTTGATGCTTAATTCATCACGCCGTATCCGGGGCGGTACGGTGTTGCCGTCTGTATCCACACCGGAGAGAGACATGCAGCACGTGCTAGTACGATTAGTTCCGTCGTTGGATCGCCTACGCAGGCTAGCTGCCCGGCATATACGGCGCACGCAAATGCCATCGAATGAAAACGCCGACACTCGGCTAGAGATTCCAGCGAGAGCTCTTATATTTTTACTCGTCTAAATCGAAACAAGGATTCGGCTAGAGTTGCTCTTATATATAGTACTCCCGGAAGATGTTAATAACGTCCATAGTCATTTGCAAATTTTCCAACAGGATTGTGATCTTTCAAAAACAAAGTTGATGGAATGGCGGTTGGAAGGGAGGTCAACCAGGTCGAATTTTTTGGTCGATTGGCGCGCCGTTGGGCGCAGGCTTCTGCGTTTTTTTTTTTTTGATGAGGCATTAGGCTTCCGTCTGGTCTGGTCAACATAATAATGCGATTCGATTGATCAGCTATTCAACCGTGGGATCGTGATATCGACATCATGTAATCCCTCTTACATTTTTCTTGTCGACGAGGGACTAATCATCCTGCGGTCTCGTCGATCGTCGTTGGGCCGAGAGAACGTTACGCCTAATTCAAAACACCTTGATGCGGGGCCAAGCAAAAGCAAAGCAAAGCTTCATGGTTAGTTCATCACGTAGCCGGCACGGTGTCGCCGTCCGATCGATCCGATCCGCCGGTGTTGCCGCAGGCCGTAACGGAGTTCGTTGAAAAATTAAGCTCCCGACAAGGACACGAGAGACAGGAGACCCGTCATGGCTTGCACGGCAAACCTTGAGCGATCGATGGAGGCGACAGACCTGACGGCCAGCCAGCGATCTTGCGGACGGCAATGCTCAGGTGGTACAACTGACACAAAGTCGTCGCACGCGTGCACGAGTATATATGTCCGCGCGCATGAAATGGCATAGGCAGTGGCTGTCCAGAGCGAACCTCAGGGCATGGCGTGGCCGGCCATGCATGCATGCATGTCGCCGACGGCATGTCAGTTTGATCTGGCAGGCAGGCAGGCAGGCGTACCGTGTGCATTCTTCTCCCAGTTTGATTGCGGTGTATACGTTTCCGGTGAAGTCGATCAGGAGACTGATATGGATCAGCTGGTTGGTTATTAGCGCCATGTATATGTCAGCGCTCGAACGGGTAGTGCACGGCTAGGGACGATTTGTTGGAATGCGTCCCGGCTTTAGTTCCACCTCGCTAGTTGAAAAAGGCCGACACCAGCTTATATAGCTGAGCAAAAACCTCTTTCTTTAGTCGTGGCTTTTAGAATGAGAGAGGTTTTGGGCCTTCAAATACAGTGATTAAGCGTTGGCTGACCTTTGGATCGCTAACAGTATAGAGCCGTTGTTAGCCGTTGCTTTCGGCATCATGGCAAAGATTAGTCGCGGTCTCCTAGGACATTTGGCTAAGCTCTACCTTTAGCTATCGATCTAGTGTCCTGTTTTCCCCGGCACTGATCATTGCGATGGCCGCACCCCATCCCAGGCCTTTCCCTTTCCGAATAGTTTCCGGCATCCTCTCCCCATCATCACGCGCAAGCGCAACACCACACAAACCAGAATGCAGAATGCTGCTGCTGTGTCGTGTGTGCTAGCTAACCAGAAAAGGTCTGTCTCGACTCTATCTACATACATGTTGGTCACCAGTTAACAGTTGGCTCTCGTGTCATGCGTGTGTGTGCGCCCACAACAGTAGCTAGCTAGCTAGCTACCCCCCATCATGTTTATCGTGTGCCTGTCCGAACGAACAACGTCGCATGTCCTATCCTACTACCCGTTCATTTATCCCTGCCAGTTAAAGTCTCGCGACTATTAATTACTTTTAGCTTCCATACTGTTTTGTCAGCAGTCGTGGCGTGGGCACGATATATCGAGCTACTAGTGTCATCTGGTCGTCGGTGCAAAGAAGTTTCACCACTCGTGTGCCTGTGGGTGCAATGGTACGGTGTGGGTGTGGGTGCCGGTTTCGAGTTTTGGATTACCCATCCGCCTAGCCACCATTGCCCACACCGCTATTTTGAAAAAACATTTTAATATCTATTATATACTAAAAGCAATATAAAGGTGTTTTTTGAGGCGCCAGGTTGATCCACATCATCAGAATTATTTTAGACAGTTGGATCTAAAATATATGGTTAGGATTTAACTAACTAACGTTACGTAACTATTGTCGGTATACATTTAAGGTAGCTACCATGTCACGACCAAGAAAAAAGGAATTTTCTACGGCGTAAAAACATCCATTGTGTACCACATCACGTGAGAGTTAAAGAAAGGAATCTTTGACACCACATTAAATCTATCTTCATTAAAGGAGTTCTAATATCCTCTCTTAGACGTGGAGGGGACAAACTCAAACAAAAACTCAGATCTGTTTTGTAATTTACCTTTGCAATTACAACTTCACGTATATACAATAAAAGGCTTAAAAGCGTTTCCAATCTGCCACGTTAGTCTATGTCAAAAAAAAAATACTTAGACTGTCAGATCTTAAAGTTGCGTTTGATTTAACAGAAGAGCACAATCCACGATACTTTTGTTCCATGGGATACATGTTAAAAAGTGACTGTAGAGTATGGCAAAAAAAAGTAACTGTATAGAATATTGATAATATTGATACGTTCAGATATTGGTATGGCTTCATATTTTGACAGACAATTTTCACAAGGTTTTTTATTTATCGTGCTAGATGCCTATTTGAAAAGAGTCCCCACAAACTTTTGATGCATGGCAGCTATTGATACGAGAAAGTATCTTCAAATAGAAAAACAATTGATCGACGATAGTATTTATCCTTTTAGAAATAAGTAACTTGAATTTGTCTAAATTCGTAAACAAATTATCCTTTCAAAAATAAGTGACTCGGATTATGTCTGGATTCGTAGACAAATCCGAGTCGCTTATTTTCGTACTACAAACCGGCATAGATGGGAAATGACATGCTAGCCTACATATGCAAATGAGAATAAGTATACAATATATAATAAAGAGTAAACTATATCACTAACTAGACGACAAATAATTAAATATATAGAGCGCTTCTAAAAATCATTTTCTAAAGCGCTATTTTCTAATATTTCATATATCTTATTTTTCTAACCATAACCAATCTTTATTGATCATTATAAAAAATGATTGGTAAAAATATAACAATGGATAAAAAAATATTCTCAATAAAAACCAAAGCTCTATCAAGATCTCTCGAGTCAACACCTATTCCATTGCATTATTAGCTTTTCCATGTCTCTCGTGATGAATATATATAAAAATAATTTCTGCAAAAATGGACCAAAATTAGACGTTCTGAAAAACCAGAAGAGGCACCTACGTTAAATATGGACCCTCGTATGTTTAATCGCACTTTGTCGATGGACCCATCTTGGCTAAGGCAATGTTAAAAGTGGAACCTAATTTCTTTGATCTCACTTAGTCTAGCGAGACATCTCTCACTAGACATGCTCCAAAATGTTCTCCATTGATGAACTAAGTGGAAAATACAAGGATGAAAAGACAGAAAGAAATATTGTACCCATTCATAAAAGCATATTCGGTCTATAAAAGATTAAGGCAAACAAAAAATATTCATGGTAATATGAAATCTCCATAAAGATTCATCGATGTCAAAAAATGCTCACATCTTTATTATAGAAATGTACATAGTGACAAGTATATATATAATAAAATCTAAACAAAGTAAACTGGCCTCAGAAATTTCGAAAGCCATAAGAGACACCCACCTTAAATGTGAACCCTAAGATCTTTGTGGACTTTATCGAGGGACTCACCTCTCGCTCAGGCATGGTGCTTTAATTGTTATTCATGCCCAAACTATCGACGGGGCAGATAAAAGTACGAAAAGCTAATCCACATAAATCACTGGCCCCATAGAGTAGGCTGAGAATGACACTTCCGTAAGTAGACATAGCCAATAAGTCCTTTTTTTCATACTACATATGCGGTTAGGATGCTACCACAAAGAACACATGGACCAAACATACAAAATACCTAAACCACACATCAAAGGTTGTGTATTATAGCCTCCTCACATCTTAGAGATAGTGAATGTTATCGATGAAGACCAAAGAATTGGACTACTGATACACCAGACATCTTATTTTTCTTAGTTAAACGTTTTAAAAGTTCAATAAGAATCTGACAATGCCAGAATCTCTACAATAAAAAATAAACCCATCAACATAGTGTCCATATTTCGATACAAAAGTGTTTGGTCAATCATGTCACATACTGGGCATATGGATCATTAACATAGAAATCTAAGTACTAAAATATTAATCTATATAACCTGGAAATCCATACATCAACCAATTGTAAAAATCTCAATATAAATGAAGGGAAGACATACAAAAATCTCATGAAAAAAGTTGTTCATGGGTATTGTAATGTAATGATCCATAATTATGTTACGAGACCACAAAAAGTATATCATCCTAACCTAAGATGAGACCACAACTGTTGGATCACTATAACTATAAAAACAATATAAAAACCTATAGAATACATAACTAGGAGTATGAAAAGATGATGGATGGATGAATTATATTCTTCCATAATAGAATGGTGAGACATATTTAGAAATTGCAATACCAACAATTCTTGGTTTATATTATTCCATACTCAAAGATTAAGTTAACGAGAGGATCGAATATTTATATGTGCCAACAATTCTAATTCTTTTTCTACTCCATTATGCATATTTGTTTTTCTATCTGACCAATTATGTGGCCGTGATTATTGGTTGGACCACGACATATATGAAAATTGGATGTTAAGAGTACAGACTCATAAATGGTCACATAAGAACTACCAACCACGTTACAATTTATAATTAAAGACACACAAGGGAAATACTATTGTGTATTCTCAGATAAAATAATTGTCATACAATCTCTAAAAATACAATCAAAATCTACATTATATATAGTACCATCAGGGAGAACCCTACTGTGAGATGATTAAAATGTTCTAATCACATTTACTAAGATAGCACTTAGGAAGGTTATTGTATTATTTAAGGTCACAGTATGTAAACTATAAAAAAATGGCATTGTAAAGATGTTGCCCTCGCATTTGCGAGGGCCACCGTGCTAGTTCATCAAAAAAGAATTCCTTGAAAAAGCTTTTCCTTTCAAAAAAAATAATCTTCCATTGAATCTGTGTATGGGCTCCGGGTTGCATATGTACTCCCTCCATTCCAGAGCTTTAAGGCTTATATTTTTTATTTATAATATATTTGATATATCATGAAACATATTTTCACATGATATCTATATAATATCATAGTTCTTGATAATTTTTTCTAAAAGTTTGGTCAAACTTTTCGTAGCTTAACTTTTAAAAAAAATATAAGTCTTAAGCTTTGGGACTGAGGGAGTACTATACAACTAATCATAGTGGAAATAACTTAGTTAGTAACACTTATGACATGACATGTCATTAAATGAGGAAATATGTGTTTGTGCTAACTAGATGTGTTACTACAACATCATATATTTCAAAACAATTTATGTCTATAGCCTAATAAATATAAGACTTTGCATAGTACCACACATATATATGTTTCTACCCACTATAAAAATAGTAACATACAGTAATAACATATTCATGCCGCTAATCCAAGTTACTACCTACTATGGTTAGCCTACAAGGGCAATGGTATTTGTCACATGCATACATGTATATATGCGTGGTTGGGTCAAGATTAGTTTCATCCTCATTTTGCATTTGAGTTGGGGTCGGTTGGTTGGTTGGTTGGCACCACACTAATTGCATTGAGCTTCTTCTCTTCCATCTGGGCTAGTACGTACTCCCTCCGTTTCAATAAGATGTTTTAGCTTTGTGAATCAAATGTATCTAGACTACTTTTAGTATATAGGTTCACTCAAGTTTAGAATAAATTTAAACATTAAAATAAGTCTAGATATTTTTTTTCACAAATCTAAAACATCTTATATTTTGAAACGGAGCTAGTTTAGTTTAGCAGCTAGTAGTAGTACTAGTCAATCAATATGTGCAAACTGCCAACGTGCCTACACGTCTCCTAGTCCTAGCTGCGTGAGAGCCTTGGATGCGTGCATGATGGGCGCACCGCACCAACCATTTCATCTTGGAATGGAGCCAACCAGATCTATCTGATTTCACTTCCCTGCTCATCTTGTCTTGTCATGTTCATGTTTGTGGGGGTCGCTAGCTAGCGAGCGCCATCTCCAGCTTATTAGCACCAATTTTTGTCCGCATATCACGTGAATGAAACGTCCGCTCCTAGCTGCTACTCCTAGTATGCCGGTTTAGGCCAACTCGACTCCATCCATCAAACGACAGAGCAATAGGATGGCATGACAGTGACCTAAATCGATCTGTACTGTAGGTCATAGCGCATGGCACAGTTAGTTAACTCCCTGGAAAATTTAATTTTATCCAACCCAAATGTGTTGCATTGCTGAACATGTCTTAGGTTAAATCAATTTGCACATAGAAAATTAGAGCAGTGGGCAAGATCAATGCATGCAATGCAACCACCGGTTGATTAAAGCAGTGAGTATCTATATGCAAAAAATTAAAGGTGCCTTCTTGACCCCCTGTCAGTTATGTTCACGCAATTGATCAAAAGGTTGACATTCCTGACATGCCCGCCATAGCCCGGATATATAAATCTCTTTGCTTTGCCCAAATCTATGCCTTAGATACAAAGAATACGGAAAAAGGATGACACAAAGAAGGAGATAAAAAGGGAGTCATCTGATCACGAATCTGGAGGGATATGTATGTATGTTGCCCTATGCTGCGTTTTTGTTCTGGTCGAGGAATGAATTGATAAGGACTCGGAGGTGTTGGAGATAAACAAAATACTACCTCCTCTGTTTGAAAATAAGTATTGTAGATTTGTCTTTTTTTTACGAAATGTCACAGATTTCTTCAGACACACAACCCGGCAATGCATGCAACATGTCGGATCTACTCACACCGTCGACTGTAGTTTTAGCCTTTTGGAATTCAAACAATCTCGATCTTCTTCTACCAAAGTTCATAGAAAATATAAAAATATTAATGAAACCTATACGATGAAAGTAAATTCCTCATTAATCTAATGATCCTAATATAAGTTGGAACTACTAAGTAGCGCACCGCGTTACCTATACTATGCATCACTTTCTCAAGAGGCTCTCATTCCCCTCCATAGCCTTCTCTCTCCTCTTCCTCCCCCTTGAGAGTCTCTCAACGGCTCCCGTATCCTCTCCCACTCCTCTCCGGCGGCCTGGCTAGCTATAGCTAATGTGGAAGAGGAGGCCGACATGTGCAGAGTACTAGTTGGTTGTCTAGCTTTAGGGTTTGGTCTGGAGTTCGAGCTTCGTCCTGGTTTGGCGCTATGCCATGTTGCACCCTTGCGAGTGCTGGTCTTGGTCACTTGCATGCAGCGGCGTAGTACAGTCAATGTGCTTGCCTCTCAGTGCTCCATGGTGGAGGATAGCAGAGGGGCGTTGATCTGGCGTCGACGTCAAAAATAAGCTCGGGGCATCACGGATTTTTGCGGTTGCCGATAGATCTGCCCATCGTGGAGGTGGATGGAGGGATGCAACATCGAGATCTGCTGGCGCCGGAGAAGATCGTGGAGGTGGATGGAGGTCATCATCGATGAGGAATAGATGCCGCCTTTATGCTTGGTTGAAGAGGCCACTGCACGCCTTAGTCTCGACGAATTTTCGTCCTCCAGGCCATTGTGCAAGAGTGGAGTATCTTTTTTCGCATCCTTTTTGTAAAATGTGTTAACCATGATGCAATTTGTGTAATGTTTAGGGTCCACTTAGTAAAATTGTACCCACATTAATAAATGAAGCATCCGGGTCCTCTAGACCCTTCTCCTTGTTAATAAAAAAAACTCAACTTTTCCATAGATTGAAGTGAATCTGAAACCTTGGTGTACGGATTAGATCGACCATGATTGTGCATGCTATAGGCTGAGACATAAGCATGCGGAAGTAGAACAAGTGTGATAAGTGTGATATCACTTCTACCCCTAATCGAACTCTAAGCTAAATGGGACAAGTGAGATCCTACTTATTTCTTAAATAAATCAAATCTCATCTATCCGACTTGGTTTAGAGTTAGAATATAGGCGTAGAAGTGGGATGCCACTACTTGCTCACTTCTACAAACGTGCTGAGAAGATTAATCTAGCACTACCGATCAGGGTGTAAGTGGCCACGGGCTGTCCACGGCGCCGCCAGCCCATGCCCGTTTAATCGCGTTATTGGACACCCACGGGGAGAACAACGAAATTGGCGGGCAGCCACGGCTGGTCCGCTACCGCCGCTACAGGCCACAATTGGTATGGTCAGTGCTGGACATGGCCTCTCCATGCGTTTCCATTCTCCAAGGACTACGATCAAGTAGATCGAAGACAAATCAAACATGAAGTCAGAAACAATGATGTTGCGTCTCCATTCTTCAACGACTGATTTAGGCAGCTTAATTAAGGTCACTTTCCTTTTCTTGATCGATCGCCAGCCTGTGATCACTCATGAGGTAGCTAGCTCGCTAGATCATTCACATCGCATGGGGTCCGGGCCCGAGGAGTCGCCGGCGGCGGCCGCGGTGATAGTCGTGTTCCATTCGAAGCTGCGGGACATCGAGATCCCCAACAAGCGGACGCTGCAGAGCTACTTCTTCGCCAAGATGGCCGAGGTGGGCTCCCACCCCTGCATCATCGACGGGATGACGGGTGTCTCCTACACCTACGCCGAGGTGGAGATATTGACCCGGCGTGTGTCCGTGGGGCTCCAGAGGATGGGAGTCGGCAAGGGCGATGTCGTCATGAACCTGCTCCGCAACTGCCCCGAGTTCACCTTCTCCTTCCTTGGCACGGCCCGCCTTGACGCCGCCAACCCGTTCTACACCCCGCACGAGATCCACCGCCAGGCGAAGGCCGCGGGGGCCAAGGTGATCGTCTCACTGAGGCCTGCGCCGTGCAGAAGGTTCACGAGTTCGCTGGGAAGAAGGGACTGCCCGTGGTCACTTGGCGAGGAGCTTGGAGTTCAGCAAGGTGATAGGCGGCAAGGAGGCGCACGCCGCGGTCGACGAACAATGTTGCCCAGCCTAGCGAGATCGCCAAGCGTTGGCCATGGCGAATGTGGGCGACGGACCAACCCTCAAGGATGCCCAGTCACGCCACCACCAGCGTCCGGACTGGAGGTGGGGCGGGCCACGCCATGAGCGTCGTCGTCGGAGGAGTAGACCGCAAAGGATGCTAATGCGGGCGTGATTGTGGGTTTTGGAGCAAACGGAAGTCGAACTAAACAGGGTCAAGTCCGGCGGTGTGGCGACAGCGGCCGCGCCATCAGAAAGGTCAGTGGAGCAGCCATGAGTGGGAGTTCGTGCCTTGCGTGTACTGTATGTTGAACTGGTTCGTCTCCATGCGCAAGCCTGATTTGTGGTGTGCAGAGAAGAACGAGCTGAGAAGAGCAGTAAAAATACAGAAGAACGAGGTGAAAAGAGCTGCCCCATAACGGCCTGTCGTTGTTTGGTGGAACTAAACGGATGCCGCGGCACAAGACGGTAATTAACTGGGCCAAATTGTAGTTCCATTTGATCAAACGGAGATAAACGGCAAACCCACGGACGTCCATAAACGTGCCACTTACAGGCTGAACTACCGATAATCAAATACTCCACTATTACTAGCCGTGTTAACCCTTTTCTTTTTGCGTCATGGCAGGATTACCCATGCTCATTGCATCTTCGTGCATGACAGTGCCCGGCCGGAGTAGCTAGTAGTGTCCTGTTTCCCCCGGCCACGGCCGGCACAAATCATTGCGATGGCCGCCGCACCCCGGGCCTTTCCCCTTTCCGAATTTCCGCTCGCCTCTCCCCATCGTCACGGCTAGGCTAGCTCCGGCCACGCATAGCCGCAAAATACAATGGGCAGTACTACGCGTCCCCCGGGGGATATTTCCCCAAAATCCTGCCCGCACGACACGCCGTTCATTCAAATCTGTTACACTTGCACCCGCTTCATACATAATGCCCGCTTTTGCTACAATGTGTAAAACGATTGGCCCGAAATAGAAAAGCAGTTGGACCTCGTCGAGATTTTACCGAAACCTCGCCGGAGACCGTGTAGCAAGAAAGTTGGGCTAACGTAGCATATTCGACCTCGCCGGAGACTCGCCGGTAGACCTCACCGGAGACCGTGTAGCAAAAAGTTACACTATTGTAGCAAAAATGCAAAACGATGGTAGCAAAAAAGTTGTGCTAATGTAGCGAATGAATGACCTCATGGGAGATCGTGTGGCAAAAACTCAACGCTATTGTAGCAAAATCATAAAACAGATGTAGCAAAATATTTTCTAATATAGCAAAGGGGACATCACCGAATACATCGTCGGAGACCACGTAGCAAAACCATAAAAAATTGGTTGTAGCAAAAAAATATGCCAAAGTAGCAAAAAATATATGAGTATATAGCAAAAATAATATGTTAAAGTAGCAACGCTCGTAGCAAATACACACACAAATGCAGTAGCAACACAGGAGGCCGAAGAGAGCAACTCTTGGCAATGTAGGTAGCAGAGTTTGCCACGGTTGGTAGCAGCGGCCCTAGGAAAAAAAGCGAATGGCAATGCAGTGGCGGAGACGGAGCTGGGTGTCACCACCATTGATGCAGCAGCACCTGCCGCGGCGATCACTGCCGCCATGGGGCAGACATGCTTGAGGCGGCACCACCACGACAGGCGCATGGCGGAGCACATGGGAGATGGGTGGCCGGGCGGAGATGGGGACCGTGGCGGTGAGGTGAAGTCCGGGATCTCATCAACAGCGCGACGACGGAGGAACATGTGGAGATGTGGGAGGCCGGAGATGGGGACTAGGGCGGTGGTGAGGTGAAGTCCGGGAGGTCATGAGCAATGGCGACGACGGGGGACAATGGCGGGGCAATGGTTTGTGGTGAGGGCCTGTGGGATTCATGGCGTCCATGGGGAAAAAAGCAGATAGAAGACGCGCTGAAGAGAGGATAAGGCACGAGGTAGTTGGTGACCCACGCGGAAGTCTGGACGCGTGTAAACTGTTGGAGGCGGGGGATGCAATCCCCCGGGGGAGTTATATCATTTCCCAAATACAATGCTGTTGTCTCTCGTGTGAGCTCGCTGCTAGCTACCACCCGTGTCTTCTCTGTACATGCATGTTGGTTAGTTAACAGTTGGCTTGTGTCATGTGTGCGCGCCCACACAATAGCTAGCTAGCAACCCCCATCAAATTTATCATGCCTCTCCGAACAAACAATGTCGTTGTCCTATCCGATTACTCGTGCATTTATCCCCACCACGTTAACGTCTCGATACCACGATCAGGAGCATTATTTTGAGCTTCCATGGGTGGTATTACTCCGTGTGGGCGAAACGGCTCGTGTGTACTCCCTCCATACCGGTTTGTTAGGTTAACACGGAGTTCAAAAATATGTTTTTTTTCGGGTAAAATGGAACTTCATTAAACAGGCAGGGTTACAGAGATGTCGAGTTCATGTTCATGACGTGCAACGTTAGGAACAGAACGCAACCAAGTGACAGTGTGACGCTCCGCTCTTGCAAACCTCGCAAGACAATGACTAACCCTAACCTGCGGACTTTCCGCTTTTACAAATACATAAACTCTATCACACCTAGCAAGCTTTTTGATCGCCGAGACAAGATGGCAAAATAAAGATCTATCAGGTGACATGAACTTCATCGCTTCGATCAACGGGAGACAATCAGGTTCAACAGTAATTGGCGCTTGAGAAAATTGTAGTGCATTCTCGAGTCCATAAAAGCAAGCTTGCAGTTCAGCTTCAAGTGGTGAAACACAAAACGCCATATGACGACATGCTGAGAAGACGGGGGTGTCCATGAGCATCTATGGCCATATGTTTGACTACAGATTTAACCAAGTAAATATGAATCATATGTTACAAAAATCATATTATTGGAAAGATCTTTTAAATACCAATTCAATGGTATTATTTTTATGACATATAGGTCATGTTTTATTGATAAATTTTATGGTCAAACTTTTATTTTAACTCCTGTTTGCCCAATAAACCGGTATGGAGGTAGTATCGTCTTTGCATGGACTCCACTTGTGTGGTTGGGTCGAGATTAATTTTGTCCTCATTTTGGATTCATTTAAGTTGGTTTGTTGGTTTAACTAATTAATTAACATGACCGACGAGCCTGCACCTACTGCGTGGCCATAGCCTTGGACGCATGATGGACGCGTTCCACCAACCGTTTCATCTTGGAATAGATCGACCTTTCCATCTTGGCATGTTTATGTTCACGGGGTCACTACCGTCTCTCCACTTGTGGGCTAGCTATCCTAAAACTTTGTCTGCATGTATTATTATCATGCATGTGAGTGTTTTCTTTTCAGGATACCTAAGGAGACTGGAAGGTTTTAATGAGGCGGCTTGCATGTCTAATATATGGGGTTTCAAAAAATCATGCATATGAGTGAAACGGCTGCTCCTGCTTTCTCATATGCCAGTTTAGGCTAGTCACTCCAGACTCCACCTATCAACCCACAGATACAGCTAAAGGATGACGTGACAGTGACCTAAGCATGCAATCCTAGTTCTATATACAATAACATTATAGTGCATGTCACGGCTAATATAATTGCCTAGCTGCGTTTCTGCTGTCTTACCCTTACTCTCGCTAATTAGAGTTAACCCGAACTGACAGAAATGTTTTGCATAATTGAACAGGTTATTTTATAGTACACTTTTTCGTGGCGCGCTGGCAAGATCGATAGTATACAACATGCTGTTGATTAAAGCAATACATATGAAAAAAAGGTGGCCGGCCTGATCTCCTGTCAGTTATCTTCACTGATTTGATCAAAAGATCAAGATTCCTCACGCGCCCGCCCTGGCCTCAATATATAAACCTGTTTTGCTTTGCCGAAATCTATACCTTAGATACAAAGAAATGCGGAAAAGAGAGGGCAGCTAGCGAGATAAAGGGATCAATATCTGATCACGGATCTGGATGGATCTGTACATCTCTCGCCTTTAATTTAATTTTAACTAATATGTTCTTAAAGCAAACGTACAGGAGTATCTGGGTTTTGGGGCTTTTACTTTTTTATTAGCATGTAATGCTTCCTCCGTTCTAAAATAAGTGATGTGGGTTTGTCTAGATTTGTATATATCTATATATTTGTCTAGATAACATACAAATCTAGAAAACCCATGTCACTTATTTTGGGATGAAGGGAATACATAGGTTCACAAAAAATAGTTTTGGCATTTGCGTGTTGTGCAGAAATAAAAAGCACCAGGCTCGGAAATGGCAAATACAAATAATGGAGAATCATGCCTAAACTTCTTCTTTTTCAAGCGTAACATTCTTCTGAATTATTTTATGCAGATTTATCGGTTAAACATACATGTAAACTATGACGTGTGTGAACTTTTTGTGAGTTTTTACTGGAGACCGAGATCCGAAGTGAATTTTATCGGTTAGGTCTTTTCTTTGGCAGGATTTCAAACATTTAGAACTAAAATATAGTAGAAAAGGCACGCGGTTCGGATATCATGACATGTCGAATTCTACTAATTGGTCGTGCCCACATGAAAATCGCGTGAATTTGTTCGAGAGATTAAGTGTTTGTTGTAGAAACATACTCCAAGCTAGAAATCAATGAAATTTTGTACTACAAAGCTTTACCAAAAAGAGTCCCCAGCACTAGTATTCACACAGATAACGTTTCACATTTTATTGCCTCTAGAGACTAGAGCGTCAGGCTGGTCATAGTGCAAAGTAACATAGAGTAGTAAAACATACACATGTTATTAGTCTATGTTACTATCTTTATAGTCGGTAGTAACATGAGTGTGATGTCATACAAATGGTTATTTATTAGATTGTAGACTCAATTCATCTTGGTATGTGTGATGTTACAGTAACTAGATATGTTACTTCATCTATCTCTCTTCACATTAACTTACTGTCACATAAGCAATTTTACTGAGTTAGATTGCACTATGACTATCGTGGGGGCTGTCCAGTGGTGCTGGATTGCAAACGAATTCTCCTGATCTGATCGATATCCATCCCGCTGGTCTCTGTAGATGGGACCCGTTAAAAGAAGCTTGCATCCACGGAGGAATGAAGGAGGCGAGCCCATCGGCCGGCCCTAATCATTCCATTCGAGGACCTACAAGCTCCTCGGTTAGGTCTTTTCTTTGGCAGGATTTCAAACATTTAGAGCTGAAATAACATGGTAGTGGGAAAGGCACGCGGTTCAGATATCATGACATGTCGAATTCTACTAATTGGTCGTGTCCACCTGAAAATCGCGTGAACTTGTTCGAGAGATTGAGTGTTTGTTGTAGAAACATACTCCAAGCTAGAAATCAATGTAATTTTCTACTCCTACAAAGCTTTACAAAAAAATTCTACTCCAAGTATGAGATTCTAACGAGATAGCATTTTATTGCCACGAGTGTCAGGGCTCTCCACTGGTGCTGGATTGCAAACGAATTCTCCTGATCTGATCCATATCCTGCTGGGGTCTGTAGATGGGACCCGTTAAAACAAGCTTGCCTCCACGGAGGAATGAATGAGGCCGAGCCCACCGGCCCTAATCATTCCATTCGAGGCCCTACAAGCTCCTGCAATTTGCCAATATTCAAGTCGCCACCGACCTGCCTATCACGTATGACGTATGCCTTGTCGCCTGCCTGCTGACCTATAGTTCCAGTAAGTAATTAGATCCATTTCCCCTTGACAGGTTTTGTTTATGACTCGATCGACACCGAGATAAAATATGGTCCGTCTATGAGACAGACAAACATGTCACTGATCTGCTTGTTTATCTATGAGACACCTAGGAGCACAACTCTATATGGAGAGCAGCACATTGTGTGTGTTAAGTTCTGTATCGGAGCAACTTGACTGCGTCGACGAATGAGTGAATTGATAAAACTTGGAACGAAAAAAAAAAACATGCAGTGGCAACTGCAGGAAAGTTTAAGGCAAGAACGTGGCTGACATGATATCCTGGCAGCATGCATGCACATGCACGGCCGCGTCTGTTGACCTATGATGCCGTTTTATTTGACTTAGGACGAGAATGTACTCTTTGTTTACGACAATTGGACGAGTATGTCCTTAATTACAGGCCGCTTTTTGGTTCACACGATTGAAGCACATGGGGATAGAACAAAACATTTAAGTTTCACTCTCGCTAGAATCTGATACGGAGTACTAGTAAGGAATGTGCATATTTGATAGATTTGTGCATATATATTTATATGTATCTAGACGTGTTTTAGTATATATATATATAGTTACATACGAATCTTGGAAAGATCAACCTTTTATTTTGAGTCGGAGGAAGTATGATCCTTCGAACAAAACAAAACCAAAAAGAATGATAGAATGGCGGTTGGGAGGAAGGTCAACCCAAATTATGTGGTCATTATGATTGGAAGCATTCCTCTGGCCGTTTGGTCAACCATACTAATACAACTACTAAGAGCAAGTACAATATGATGACCCAGCTGGCTATAGGAATTTAAATAGTACTCCCTCCATCCTAAAATAGATGTCTCGGATTTTTCAAAATTTAGATGAACCTATATACTAAATAGTGTCTAGATTTATCCAAATTTTGATAAATCTAAGACATCTATTTTGGGACTGAGGGAGTACTACTTTTGCTCAGTTAGATGAAAGAGAAAAGGAGAGAGAAGATAAGCAGACGCTTAGTTAAAAACTAGCTATAGCACGTGCTCTAAACACTTTATGAGAATGTCATGTGAGCCAAATTTTAGTAAACTAGTACAAAGATGTGGGAGTATTATACACATTGGCTATATGATGACTACTATAGATAACATGACGAAAGCTTATAGCCAATGATTAACTATACAATTGAACTTGCTCTATTAATAGTACTCCGAATTTGATTGAGCTGAGCAACTAGTCAAGTATCACTTCGCCATTGAGCAAACAAAATGCACAAGGGCGGACATGCTATTTGATAAACCGTGTATAGGGTACTACTAGCTTGTAACTGAACAGAAATCACAATGTGTAATCCCCGCTATGTACTATGCTACTCCCTTTGTTTTACAATATAAATCTCTTTAGAAAGCTAAGGCCCAGTTCTTTTGGCGGCTTAGAAAAGCCTACCACTTCACAGGAGCCGGTTCAAAATTCATGAGGCTTCCAAGTTAGTTTAGCCTTAACCATTTTGGAAGCCTTGTAAATTTTTTGAAACGGCTTCCCCAGGAAGCTAGGGGTAGGGCGGCTTCTCGGAGAAGCCGCCAAAAGAACTGGGCCTAAATCAGTTTGCTAAAATGGCTTACATAATAGAGCTAGTACTTACTATATATAAAGGGGTTATCGATTTAAACCTTGGTAGAGACCCAAATCAACTTGGCTAGGTGTGACGGTATCTTAGGGCATGTTTGATTCAAAGGATTTTAAAAGCATAGGAATAGAAAAACCGTTGGAATGGTATATCATGATATATGAAATCCTACAGGAACGAATAACGCAGGAATTAGCTGCAGAAGTCGTTTGATTGCACCACAGGAAAAACGCAGGAAATTTGTATGTAGATTGAATACATGAGTATAGTTGTCATAGACACATAGGAAATCTTCCAAGAGGTCTAACCTCTTGTTAGAAATCCTATAGGATTGTAGTGTAGGAAAGGAATTCATCGGAATTTTGAAGGGTTCAATCCTTTGATTCAAATGGCCCCTAAAGGAAAAATTCCTATGGGTAAGAATCCTACAAAATTCCTTTGTAAATCCTTTGAATCAAACATGCCCTTAGAGTGCTAATTTTTTTCCGCTTATCCGATGTCTTCTTCGATCGATTTGGTGGACAAAATGAACTTGGGTCAAACCGCCTCCTTCCTCCATCGCCCCGCCCCAGACACGATCCGGTCGCCGTCGGCCTGCTACACCCACACAACCAAGTCCTCACCCATCCTCCTCCTCTCTTTCTCTGCTCGCGGACCTTCATGGACAGCAGCGTGCGCCCACGTCGTCACCTCTGTGTGGTGTGAACATTCCAATTAAGGCACGCCTCCTCCTGCAGCACGATGGACATGGAACGGTGCAACAAAATTTGGAAAGAAAAACAAATAGAATTGCGAGGAAAAAAATTCAAATTTCCATGGCAACTTTTGTTTGCGTTCGCGCCGAGGGACTAAACACCTCATGTTCGGCCATCCTAAAATCCGTTTTTATGAGGAATTAATACTACAGTGTTTAGTTCTCGAGCAATAGGAGTATCATCATGTGTGATCTGGTCCATCGTTGGCCAGACGAGATCATCAGCGTCGTACTTTGGTCACCGTGCGTGCGCGTGCGCACGTTGGCTGGCACCCGACATGACACCCATCGCTTGCACGCCAAAGAAAGCTTACTCGAAGCGACAGACTGACAGCGAGCGGACGATGGAGTCATCACGCACAAAAGCCGCAGGTGTGTAGGAAAAAACGTGGGCATATGAACTGTTCCGACAGACACCATGAACAGTGGCAGCGCTAGCAGTTTTCTACGGGGTATTAAAGGGTATTCATTTCATCAAAATTATCATTATTTTACCAAAATTTGTACTGTTTTGCCTAAAATTTCCCTGTTTTATCAAATTATAGGTATCCATATAAATATACCTGAATACACCTAGCGCCACCACTGACCATGAATGGCCGGCCATACATGCCGATGTCGGCATGTCGCCCGCCAGCGGCAACGAGGAGATCGACCACACGTCGAACGCAGCCTCTGCTGCACGCCTGCACGCATGCAGCAACTACAACGGGGCCGTCCAAAAATGGACACAAAATACGAGCTCTGCTTTGATCTGTTTGACTATAACCTAATCTAATTTTATTGAAAAAATTTAATAGACTTATAAATTTTGGCTACGGAGCGGGACGGATCATGTACCACTTTGCCCTTGTAACGTGCGTGTATATTTCCGATGCGAAAATGCTCTGCATACGAACAATTGAGGTACGAATTTCATCCGACACATACTGTAATCCCACGATCCCTGGTTGAGCTAGCCCTTTAATCAAGGGTGAACTACCCGTATCGTACAGTATTTGTACAAAAAGTGTCATACAAAAAGTGAATACAGAATTAGTACTACCCAACCGCCAAGTGTTGTACAAAAAGTCGGTTCTAACGGTCACAACAATATATCACTCGATTGCCATTTCGCTATCCAACTGGACACAAAAAAAATTACAAAGATTGTCAGAAACTTCGCTTGAGCTGGAGACGAAGGCGAGCATGATGGAAGACCGTTTGCAGACCTAGGGCATTGGGATGCCTGGCATAGAGCGCACCGGTCGGGCATTGAGACTCTAGTGACCCTGGTTACAATGGACCGACCCCGATCGCACCTGGACCGGATCTAAGCTTCCCTGCAGTTTGGCTGACATGACCCTTTTCAGGGCTTTCACGACAATAACTATTGGGAATAGAGAATCACGTCATTCTGGTACGACAATTGGTGCGGGCATGTGCCTCCTTGATTACGAGCCCCTGACCTTTACAAGATTGCAACGAGGAAAAAAGGACTGTCGCTAAGGAGTTATCTCGGGAGAATTTGTTCCTCACTATCGCAAGACTAAAAACTCCTTCACAGCTTTCCCAATACCTCGATGTCTGGGACATAATCCAGGACACTCATCTAAACCCTTTGGAAAAGGACAATATAGGACGGAACTTGATGAATGACAGAGTGTATTCTGCTAGCTCGGCCTACCATGCATAATTTATTGGCTCCTTCCATAGGTTCAAGGCAGGAAAATCTAGACTGCCGATGTGGAGGCGAAGTGCAAGCTCTTCTCTTGGCTGGCTCTTCATGGAAAACTTCTCACCGCTGACATGCTAGCCATTAGAGGCTAGACCCACGACCCTACTTGCAAGTTGTGTGGATCTGCCCTGAAACTCCTGCTCGCCTCTGCAAGGATTGCCCCTTCAAGACTGCGGTCTAGAACACATACATGCATGGGACAACGAGACGATGGGGAATCATGACACTTCCTTCCCTTCCATCTCCGAATGATGGGACGATATGATCGTTGGAAGATCTAAGCTTGAGCAAAATCGCCGAAACGGCCGCCTGCTCTACACCCTGTGGAATGCATGGAAGAAAAGAAACCGCAGAATTTTCACCGGTAGGCGTCTCACCTATATCGATGTGGCTTTCATCACTCGTGACGACATCTCTATGCGGGCTGCCGCTCTTGCTGTGGCTGCCCGACTATCCCAGCTAAGTCAGACTGGCTTTTGTTTTCTATTGGTTTTGGCATGTATTTACTTTAATCCAAAAATGACTTTCTATACTAAGATCGTTTAATTCTCTCTTTTTTAATAGAAAAGAAAGCGCTTCTGACGGTCGCTCTAAAAAAAATTGAATCCAGAATGGATCAGAGATATCATCTACGGAGGATGGAGCTAAGACCTGATAATTAGTACTACTACTAGCCGTTAACCCCTTTTTGCACGAAAAATTAAGGATAAGTCGCCAT
Organism: Avena longiglumis; assembly: GCA_030063025.1. NCBI lineage: Eukaryota > Viridiplantae > Streptophyta > Magnoliopsida > Poales > Poaceae > Avena > Avena longiglumis. The sequence continues at coordinate 560,602,699 of CP125974.1, forward strand.
CATGCGGGAGAGAGCCCGGAGCACGGGCAGACCTGTGTTCCCCGGCACAAATGATCGCGACCCCTACCCCCGTCCTTTTTCCAAATTTCCGGTTTCCTTTCCTTTTCCCATCATCATGCATGGCTAGGCTGCTAGCTCCAGCCACGCATAACCGCAAACTAGAATGCTCTTGTGTCGTGTGATCAGTGAGCTACCACCCATGCATGTCTGACTCTGTCCTCGTATATGTTGGTTAGTTAAGCTGGTCACAAAGGAATAACTATACTAGTAACTAAGAGTCCAAGTCAGCATTTTTGCTTATGTGACAATGATTTAATAAAGAGAGAGATGAATTGAGTAACTACTCGTAGCTATGTTACTTTAACATCACACATATTAAGGCAAAGTGTGGCTATAACCTAATTAATATGGCATTGCATGTTATTATACCTAAGTTATTTCCTACTATAAAAGTAGTAACTTAGACTAGTAACATGCTACTCTAAGTTACTTTCCACTATGATCAGCCTTAGTTAACAGTTGGCGTTTCTGTGTGCCCACACATTTTCAATTTATTATGCCTACCCAACAAACTAGTACGAAGTGTGACATGTGCATATGCTTATTTGCTTTGAATATGCCTATACGGCGGTCATCCTATTTGCTTTGAATATGCTTCTATAAACTACTGGGGCAGGTCTCCATCCTACTGCAGAACAAGAGGTCCTAAGAGCAGGTGCACCGACGTTTCAGAGCAATGGTACGGAAGAAGCGGTGGGTGCTCAAGGAGGGGGACAATTCAGTTCCTAGGTTTGAATAGCCACATCAAGCTGAGGAGCCTGAAGATGGAGATGAGAATGAGGGGAGGATGAACTAGCCGAACGTCATGTTGCTGAGTTGCTGTTCGGCCTCTGCTGGCTCCAGTTGCTTCTCTTGGCGGACCTATGCATTCTCCCTAGTTTCATTTCCTGTTACCTCATCTGAACACTAACATATGCGGTGATAGGGTTTTGTTTCTGTAATGGATATGAACTCCTTTTTTGTTTTTTTTGTTGTTATTTCGTTATGGTGATGATAGTGGAACCCAACCCCTATGTTTTTTTTTTGAATGGGAACGCCTATGTTGTTGGGGCTGTATGAAAAAATATACTGTCATTACCACGACGTTAACGTCTCGGGAGACTTAATTGTTTTGAGATTCCGTGGTGTATTATTTAACATCCGTGCAGGCATAAATATTATGTCTCGATCGTGTCATCTCACCCGTACCTGCAGGCAGACAGTTTTAACGGTTGTGCGGGTCTTGTGGTTGTCTACTTGGTAGTTTCAGCGGTATTGATCTCTTCATGGGTTCCAACACCGCTTGCAAGCATGTGGTTAAGGAGTTAATCACAAAGTGATATCGGATTACAGAACGAGTAAAGTACTTGCTGTGAACGAGATTGAACTAGGTATGACGGTACCGACGATCAAATCTCGGGCAAGTAAAATATCGCGAGACGAAGGGAATATATATATGGGATTGATTGAATACTGGCATCATGGTTCATCCGATATGATCATCGATGAATGTGTGGGAGTCAATATGGGTTTCCAGACCCCGCTGTTGATTATTGATAGAAGATCATGTCTGCATATTCTCGAACCCGCAGGGTCACACACTTAACGTATCTCGACGCTAGGATAGATTGGATAATTGTTTTATAAGTTTTTGTTCGGAGTCTCGTATGGGATCCGGAACATCACGAGAGGTTCCGGAGTGGTCCGGAGAATAAGATTCATATAAGGCAGTGCAGTTTTTGGAGTTCGGAATTGTTCCGGGTTAATCGGTATTGTACCAGAAGCTTCTAGAACCTTCCAGAAGGGGACCAACGTGGCCCCACCTTTCGGGAGGGGCATGGGCCTATGAGGGAGTGCCCTGGCCGCATTGGGCCAGGGGCCCCAGCCGGCCAAGAGAGGTTTAAACTCGAGATAGACCTTCTAGAAGGGGAGTTTCCTTGCCCCCCACTCCTTATCCTTTGGGGCCGCCGGTTTGGGCTTGGGGGAGGGGCTAGGGATGCGCCCCCTCTATATAAAGAGGGGTGGGGGCACACCAACCCCTCACACCTTCCCCTCAAGCCTAGTCGCCCTGCTGCCCTCCTCTCTCTCTCTCCTTCCCGACTGTTTGTACGCGAAGCCCTGCTGCAGAAATTCTCCACCATATAAACCACGCCGTCGTGTTGTAGATCCAACCCATCTCTCCACCATACTTGCTGGACCAAGGAAGGAGGAGACGTCGAGGTGCTGCACGTGTGCATCTCACGGAGGCACCGCCACTTGTGGTGCTAGATCGGATCGGATCGCGAGGAGAAGCGAGCATGCGACTATATCACCCACGTTCCGATTTAACGCTGTCGCGAATCTTCAAGGGTATGAAGATCTAATCCAATCTATCTCGTTGTTTGCATCTCCTAGATTAGATCTTGGATTCCTCTTCGCATCCGTAGAAAATTTTGATTTACTATGCCGCCAAACCCTTCGTGGTATCGAGCTAGATCTATGCGTAGATGTGTTTCACGAGTAACGCATAACATGGTTGTTGCGGCGTTGATGTTTTCTGCAAGCCTCTTGTTTGTGTTCTTCTTATGACGGGATAGTGAGATTGAAGCGGTCCAGGCCAACCTTACGCGACGTCGTCATGCGACCGGCTCCGCACTTGACGTGTGGCTTGTTCCACACATGCGGCTGGTGGATGTCAGTTTCTCTCACTATAGTTGTCATGGGATTAACACCGGAGTTTGGCAACCATAATATCACCATTGTGGCTTTTCGTAGTAAGAATCGTTCTTAGAATCTACTCCCATAAGCCACGTAAAACATGCAACAACAAAGTAGAGGCGTCTAACTTGTTTTTGCAGGGAGTGTTTTCTGTGATATGGCATGGCCTAAGATGTGATGTGTATAATGTATGCGATGATCATGTTTTGTAATGTTTCACGACTTGCATGTCGATGAGTACACAACCGGCAGGAGCCATATGGTTGTCTTTATAATTGTGTATGACCTGTGTGTCAACTTCTTATGCGCCATGTAATAGTTTCACTTTATCGCTAAGTAGTTAGCAATAATTGTAGTTGCTATTCGTGGTGGAGGCAATCATGGTGGAGTGATGGAGATCATGCATGAGCGCACAAGATGGAGATCATTGCGCGAAGATTGGCTATACCATGTCACATTAAAGTTATATGCATATGATGTTTATCCTTTTATGTATCTTATTATGCTTAGATCGCGATGGTAGCATTATAAGATGATTCCTCACTTAAAGATCAAGATAAAAACTGTGTTCTCCCCGAGTATGCACCGTTGCGAAAGTTCGTCGTGTCCAAGCATCACGTGATGATCGGGTGCTATAGACTCTATGCTCACATACAGCGGGTGCAAGCCGGTTTGCACGCAGAAATACTTGGTCTAACTTGACGAGCCTAGCCTAGCATGTACAGACATGGCCTCGGAACACAAGAACCGAAAGGTTAAGCATGAGTCATATGAATGATATGATCGACACTCCGTTGTCCACCATTGAAACCACATCTCTTCTCGTGATGATCGGATTAGGTGTGGTGAATTTGGATCGTGTTCACTAAACAACTTGAGGGATGTTGAATTTAGTGGGAGTTCATCTAGTAATTTGATTAAGTTGAACTATTTATCATGAACATAGTCTAAATTGTAATTGCAAATACTGTAGATCACATGGCCAAGTCCAACTTCAACTTCAACATTTTTGCTGAGATAGAAAGCTTAGAAACAATGGGTCTAACTTCACCAAATGGTTCCGCATTCTAAGAATCATTCTCTCTGGCGGACAAAAGAACTATGTCCTTAAGAAAGCGCTAGGTGACGCCCCTGCTGTAGATGCGCCGACTGATGAGAAAGCTGTTTATCAGTCGCGCAAGGATGATTATGATTTGATTAAGATCGCCATGTTGTATGCTATGGAATCGGATCTTCAAAATCGTTTTGAGGAGTTCGCCGGGCCCTTTGAGATTCTCGAGGAGCTGAAAAACATGTTTCAGACTCAAGCCCGTTCTGAGAGATATGAGATCTCTAAGAAATTCTTTAACTACAAGATGGAGGAAGGGAGTTCCGTTAGTGAGCACGCCATTGAGATGACGGGCTACACTCAACGCCTTGATCAACTGGACTGCAAGATTCCAGAGGAGCTCAAGATTGACACTCCTAGCTACAAAAGTTTTGTAGTTGATCACAATCAGATTGGTTCCACTGATATGATCACTGAGCTCTTTGCTAAGATGAAAGTAGCGAAGGTGAACATCAAAAAGAATAATCATGTGTTGATGGTCAACAAGTCCCCCACCTTCAAGAAAGGTAAGGGTGCAAGGAAGCCATTCAAGAAAGGCGGCGGCAAACGCGTTGCCCCTGCTAAGAAGAAGCTCAAGTCTGGTCCTAAACCGGACACTGAGTGCTTCTATTGCAAGGACACGGTCCTTTGGGAAGCGCAATCGTCAAGTACTTAGCGGACAAGAAGGCGGCACCATCAAAGGTATATTTGATATACATGTTATTGATGTTTTCCTCTTGGCCCTCGTTGTAGTGCCTGGGTATTTGATACCGGTTCAGTTGCTAATATTTGTAACTCGAAACAGGAGCTACGGAATAGACGGCGACTTGCGAGGGATGAGGTGACGATGCGCGTTGGCAACGGATCAAGAGTTGATGTAATGGCCGTCGGCACGCTCTCCTTAGTTTTACCTTCGGGATTAGTTTTAAACCTTAATAAGTGTTATTATGTGCCTGCGTTGAGCATGAACATTATTTCTGGATCTTGTTTATTGCAAGACGGTTATTTCTGCGTTGAGCATGAACCACTATGCTCTTGTGTCGTGTGATCAGTGAGCTACCACCCATGCATGTCGACTGTCTTCGTATATGTTGGTTAGTTAAGCTGGTCATAGTGGTAACTTTACTAGTAACTAAGAGTCCAAGTCAGCATTTTTTCTTATATGACAATGATTTAATAAAGAGAGAAATGAATTGAGTAACTACTCGTAGCTATATTCTTTGTAACATCACACATATCAAGGCAAAGTGTGTCTATAACCTAATTAATATAGCATTGCATGTTAGTACACCTAAGTTATTTCCTACTATAAAGTAGTAACTTAGACTAGTAACATGTACATGTTACTACTCTAAGTTACTCCCACTATGATCAGCCTTAGTTAACAGTTGGTGTTTGTGTGTGCCCACATTTCCAATTTATTATGCCTACCCAACAAACTAGTACGAAGTGTGACATGTGCATATGCTTATTTGCTTTGAATATGCCTATACGGTCATCCTATTTGCTTTGAATATGCTTTTATAAACCATGGGGCAGGTCTCCATCCTCTGCAGAACAAGAGGTCCTAAGAGCAGTGCAACGCGTTTGAGCAATGGTACGGAAGAAGCGGTGGGTGCTCAAGGGAGAGACAATTCAGTTCCTAGGTTTGAATAGCCACATCAAGCTGAGGAGCGTGAAGATGGAGATGAGAATGAGGGGAGGATGAACTAGCTGGACGTCCTGTTGCTAAGTTGTTGTTCGGCCTCTGCTGGCTCCAGTTGCTTCTCTTGGCGGACCTATGCATTCTCCCTGGTTTCATTTCCTATTACCTCATCTGAACACTAGCATATGCGGTGATAGGGTTTTGTTTCTGTAATGGATATGAACTCCTTTTTTGTTTTTTTTGTTGTTATTTCGTTATGGTGATGATAGTGGAACCCAACCCCTATGTTTTTTTTTGAATGGGAACGCCTATGTTGTTGGGGTCAGATGAAAAATATACTCATTACCACGACGTTAACGTCTCGGGAGACTTAATTGTTTTGAGATTCCGTGGTGTATTATTTAACATCCGTGTGCATAAATATTATGGCTCGATCGTGTCATCTCACCCGTACTGCAGTGCAGTTTTAACGGTTGTGCGGGTCTTGTGGTTGTTCTACTTGGTAGTTTCAGCGGTATTGATCTCTTCATGGGTTCCAACACCGCTTGCAAGCATGTGGTTAAGGAGTTAATCACAAAGTGATATCGGATTACAGAACGAGTAAAGTACTTGCTGTGAACGAGATTGAACTAGGTATGACGATGCAAACGATCAAATCTCGGGCAAGTAAAATATCGCGAGACGAAGGGAATATATATATGGGATTGATTGAATACTGGCATCATGGTTCATCCGATATGATCATCGATGAATGTGTGGGAGTCAATATGGGTTTCCAGACCCCGCTGTTGATTATTGATAGAAGATCATGTCTGCATATTCTCGAACCCGCAGGGTCACACACTTAACGTATCTCGACGCTAGGATAGATTGGATAATTGTTTTATAAGTTTTTGTTCGGAGTCTCGTATGGGATCCGGAACATCACGAGAGGTTCCGGAGTGGTCCGGAGAATAATATTCATATAAGGCAGTGCAGTTTTTGGAGTTCGGAATTGTTCCGGGTTAATCGGTATTGTACCAGAAGCTTCTAGAACCTTCCAGAAGGGGACCAACGTGGCCCCACCTTTCGGGAGGGGCATGGGCCTATGAGGGAGTGCCCTGGCCGCATTGGGCCAGGGGCACAAGGCCCCATAGGGCCCAACCGGCCAAGAGAGGTTTAAACTCGAGATAGACCTTCTAGAAGGGGAGTTTCCTTGCCCCCCACTCCTTATCCTTTGGGGCCGCCGGTTTGGGCTTGGGGGAGGGTCTAGGGATGCGCCCCCTCTATATAAAGAGGGGTGGGGGAACACCAACCCCTCACACCTTCCCCTCAAGCCTAGTCGCCCTGCTGCCCTCCTCTCTCTCTCTCCTTCCCGACTGTTTGTACGCGAAGCCCTGCTGCAGAAATTCTCCACCATATACACCACGCCGTCGTGTTGTAGATCCAACCCATCTCTCCACCATACTTGCTGGACCAAGGAAGGAGGAGACGTCGAGGTGCTGCACATGTGCATCTCACGGAGGCACCGCCACTTGTGGTGCTAGATCGGATCGGATCGCGAGGAGGAGAAGCGAGTACGACTACATCACCCACGCCCGATTTAACGTTCATTGTCTTGAATCTTCAAGGGTATGAAGATCTAATCCAATCTATCTCGTTGTTTGCATCTCCTAGATTAGATCTTGGCTTCCTCTCGCATCCGTAGAAAATTTTGATTTACTATGCCGCCAAACCCTTGGTGGTATCAGAGCTAGATCTATGCGTAGATGTGTTTCACGAGTAGAACGCAACATGGTTGTTGCGGGCGTTGATGTTTTCTGTTGCAAGCCTCTTGTTTGTGTTCTTCTTATGACGCGGGATAGTGAGATTGAAGCGGTCCAGGCCAACCTTACGCGACGTCGTCATGACCGGCTCCGCACTTGACGTGTGGCTTGTTCCACACATGCGGTGGTGGATGTCGGCCTCTCACTATAGTTGTCATGGGATTAACACCGGAGTTTGGCAACCATAATATCACCATTGTGGCTTTTCGTAGTAAGAATCGTTCTTAGAATCTACTCCCATAAGCCACGTAAAACATGCAACAACAAAGTAGAGGCGTCTAACTTGTTTTTGCAGGGAGTGTTTTCTGTGATATGGCATGGCCTAAGATGTGATGTGTATAATGTATGCGATGATCATGTTTTGTAATGTTTCACGACTTGCATGTCGATGAGTACACAACCGGCAGGAGCCATATGGTTGTCTTTATAATTGTGTATGACCTGTGTGTCAACTTCTTATGCGCCATGTAATAGTTTCACTTTATCGCTAAGTAGTTAGCAATAATTGTAGTTGCTATTCGTGGTGGAGGCAATCATGGTGGAGTGATGGAGATCATGCATGAGCGCACAAGATGGAGATCATTGCGCGAAGATTGGCTATACCATGTCACATTAAAGTTATATGCATATGATGTTTATCCTTTTATGTATCTTATTATGCTTAGATCGCGATGGTAGCATTATAAGATGATTCCTCACTTAAAGATCAAGATAAAAACTGTGTTCTCCCCGAGTATGCACCGTTGCGAAAGTTCGTCGTGTCCAAGCATCACGTGATGATCGGGTGCTATAGACTCTATGCTCACATACAACGGGTGCAAGCCAGTTTTGCACACGCAGAAATACTTGGGTCTAACTTGACGAGCCTAGCATGTACAGACATGGCCTCGGAACACAAGAACCGAAAGGTTAAGCATGAGTCATATGAATGATATGATCGACACTCCGTTGTCCACCATTGAAACCACATCTCTTCTCGTGATGATCGGATTAGGTGTGGTGAATTTGGATCGTGTTCACTAAACAACTTGAGGGATGTTGAATTTAGTGGGAGTTCATCTAGTAATTTGATTAAGTTGAACTATTTATCATGAACATAGTCTAAATTGTAATTGCAAATACTGTAGATCACATGGCCAAGTCCAACTTCAACTTCAACATTTTTGCTGAGATAGAAAGCTTAGAAACAATGGGTCTAACTTCACCAAATGGTTCCGCATTCTAAGAATCATTCTCTCGGCGGACAAAAGAACTATGTCCTTAAGAAAGCTAGGTGACGCCCTGCGTAGATGCGCGATCGATGAGAAAGCTGTTATCGATCGGTCGCCAAGGATGATTATGATTTGATTAAGATCGCCATGTTGTATGCTATGGAATCGGATCTTCAAAATCGTTTTGAGGAGTTCGCCGCCCTTTGAGATTCTCGAGGAGCTGAAAAACATGTTTGAGACTCAAGCCCGTTCGAGAGATATGAGATCTCTAAGAAATTCTTTAACTACAAGATGGAGGAAGGAGTTCCGTTAGTGAGCACGCCATTGAGATGACGGGCTACACTCAACGCCTTGAGCAAGCTGGATCGCAAGATTCGGAGGAGCTCAAGATTGACACTCCTAGCTACAAAAGTTTTGTAGTTGATCACAATCAGATTGGTTCCACTGATATGATCACTGAGCTCTTTGCTAAGATGAAAGTAGCGAAGGTGAACATCAAAAAGAATAATCATGTGTTGATGGTCAACAAGTCCCCCACCTTCAAGAAAGGTAAGGGTGCAAGGAAGCCATTCAAGAAAGGCGGCGGCAAACGCGTTGCCCCTGCTAAGAAGAAGCTCAAGTCTGGTCCTAAACCGGACACTGAGTGCTTCTATTGCAAGGACACGGGTCACTGGAAGCGCAACTGTCCGAAGTACTTAGCGGACAAGAAGGCTGGCACCATCAAAGGTATATTTGATATACATGTTATTGATGTTTTCCTTACTGGCCCTCGTTGTAGTGCCTGGGTATTTGATACCGGTTCAGTTGCTAATATTTGTAACTCGAAACAGGAGCTACGGAATAGACGGTGACTTGCGAGGGATGAGGTGACGATGCGCGTTGGCAACGGATCAAGAGTTGATGTAATGGCCGTCGGCACGCTCTCCTTAGTTTTACCTTCGGGATTAGTTTTAAACCTTAATAAGTGTTATTATGTGCCTGCGTTGAGCATGAACATTATTTCTGGATCTTGTTTATTGCAAGACGGTTATTTCTGCGTTGAGCATGAACCACTATGCTCTTGTGTCGTGTGATCAGTGAGCTACCACCCATGCATGTCTGACTCTGTCTTCGTATATGTTGGTTAGTTAAGCTGGTCATAGTGGTAACTTTACTAGTAACTAAGAGTCCAAGTCAGCATTTTTTCTTATATGACAATGATTTAATAAAGAGAGAAATGAATTGAGTAACTACTCGTAGCTATGTTACTGTAACATCACACATATCAAGGCAAAGTGTGTCTATAACCTAATTAATATAGCATTGCATGTTAGTACACCTAAGTTATTTCCTACTATAAAAGTAGTAACTTAGACTAGTAACATGTACATGTTACTACTCTAAGTTACTCCCCACTATGATCAGCCTTAGTTAACAGTTGGTGTTTGTGTGTGCCCACACATTTCCAATTTATTATGCCTACCCAACAAACTAGTACGAAGTGTGACATGTGCATATGCTTATTTGCTTTGAATATGCCTATACGGTCATCCTATTTGCTTTGAATATGCTTTTATAAACTACTGGGGCAGGTCTCCATCCTACTGCAGAACAAGAGGTCCTAAGAGCAGGTGCACCGACGTTTCAGAGCAATGGTACGGAAGAAGCGGTGGGTGCTCAAGGGAGAGACAATTCAGTTCCTAGGTTTGAATAGCCACATCAAGCTGAGGAGCGTGAAGATGGAGATGAGAATGAGGGGAGGATGAACTAGCTGGACGTCCTGTTGCTAAGTTGTTGTTCGGCCTCTGCTGGCTCCAGTTGCTTCTCTTGGCGGACCTATGCATTCTCCCTGGTTTCATTTCCTGTTACCTCATTTGGACACTAGCATATGCGGTGATAGGGTTTTGTTTCTGTAATGGATATGAACTCCTTTTTTTTTTTGTTGTTATTTCGTTATGGTGATGATAGTGGAACCCAACCCTTATGTTTTTTTTTGAATGGGAACGCCTATGTTGTTGGGGCTGTATGAAAAAATATACAGTCATTACCACGACGTTAACGTCTCGGGAGACTTAATTGTTTTGAGATTCCGTGGTGTATTATTTAACATCCGTGCAGGCATAAATATTATGGCTCGATCGTGTCATCTCACCCGTACCTGCAGGCAGACAGTTTTAACGGTTGTGCGGATCTTGTGGTTGTCTACTTGGTAGTTTCAGCGGTATTGATCTCTTCATGGGTTCCAACACACATTTGTGGGCTCAGTGGTTAGGTCAAGATTACTCTCATATTGTCTTCAGTTAAGTTGGGATCGGCTGGTTTGTTGGTTAAGCACCATGAAGCATGAGTAACATGGTTTTTAAACTTGATTAAACACCAAGCCTAGGCCTCACGATAAATTGCATGAGTACCACGATAGACTAATTCTAAGTATAAATAGAAACCCAAATTCGCATGGATAAGGATTTGAACCCAGGTGTTGGATTTATACTTGTACTCCCACAACCAATTGAGTTATGCTCATTGTTAATAATTTAGTCATATATATCTAGAGGTTTTTATGCGTACATTCACTCATTTGCTCCGAATGGCATTCACTAAACGGAGTTTAGGTACATGTGTTGGACCGAAGGGAGTACCACATCATGAAACAAAGGACGTAGTGGACGCACACAGTGAATTAAGCTCCATTTCTACATGCTATACGGCAGCAACTGCAACGTCTTTCTCACACTAGCTTAACTCGCTGTAATTTGTCCAGCTGAAATATTTTGCATCGGTGAACAGGGTTTCTCGCAGAAAATCTCTGCACGTAGAGAAAATAGCTGGCAAATACTTCCATTAAGGGCGCCTCGATAGATTGCATTGGTTTCTTATACACATTTTCGCTGACAAGCTGATGAACGCAAGATGGCATGATTAAAGCAGTGTATATGCAAAAAATTAAAGGTGCCCTGATCTCCTGTTAGTTCTGTTCTGTGATTTGATCAAAAGCCTAAGATTCCTGACTTGCCCGCTTGGCCTAATTATATAAATCTCGTTGCTTTGCCGAAATCTATGCCTTAGATACAAAGAATTCGGAAAAGAGAGGACAACTAGTAGGAGGAGATAAAGGTGATCGATCACCTGACAACGAATCTAGATGGATATGTTACATCTGCGTACTTTCATACTAGTATATCCGTAACTAATTTGTTCTTTAAGCAAATTAAGATGATAGCCTAGTTTTGGGTTTTCACTTTTCGTAGTAGGTACGTCGCCACTCTCGAGATTGAGAGACATTGCACGTACTTATATCTTTTTTCTCCAGTTATGTATTTATTTTGTACTGGCACAATTTTAGAAAGCCAGGAACTGCAAAAACAGAGTAATGGAAAAGTCGCACAGGTCAGGTGCCAAGACCTACTATATCAAATTTTGTTGTAGAAACTTACGAGCGAGCCAGAAAGCAATTGAATATCTCTAACATAGTAATGCATGCAAGATTTTCTATCTTCCAATCAAAACAAGCTTTACGAAAAAATTCTTAATGAAGAAATTATTGTGAACCAAAGAGACCCTTAAACTTACTACTACCTCTATTCCGGTTTATAAGACAAATACATACTTCGAGAAAATAATTTAACCGTAAATTTGGTCAATAAAATATAAATTATATTTAATAAAAAATATATTATTAGATTCATATTCAAAATACGTTTCTAATGGTACAATTTTTATGACATGATTCATATATTGTTGACCAAATTTACGATCAAACTATTGTCTTAAAGTACGTATTAACCCTATAATCCGAAATGCAGGGAGTACCACAGCAATCGTATTCCACAGACATCACTATGCCAGTACTATGGTAGTATTCACAGAGAGAAGCAGTATTAATGCCTCTCGAAACAATGTCAGGATTATCCATTGGTGGTGGATTGCGAACGAATTCTCCTGATTGATTTATATCGTGTTGATATATGCAAGTGGGTCCCATTGAAACAAGTTTTGTACTCCCTCCATCTCAAAAGCTTAGGATACTAATTTTGATGGCTCGATTATTAAGGAGAGGTTGACCAGAACAAAATTTTCCAAACATATTCTTATTAAATTATAGTACTCCTTCCAATTCATATTAATTGACTTAGATTTATTAAAATTTGGATAAACCTATATACTAAATACTAAATAATGTCTAGATTCATCTAAATCTAGATAAATTTGAGTTAACTATGGATCGGAGAAAATAGCAGTATCCAGATCTACTACCATACGGTGTACTCCTGTAGTAGAATTCGGAAAAGAGAGGACAACTAGTAGGAGGAGATAATGGTGATCGATCACCTGACAACGAATCTAGATGGATATGTTACATCTGCGTGCTTTCATACTAGTATATCCGTAACTAATTTGTTCTTTAAGCAAATTAAGATGATAGCCTAGTTTTGGGATTTCCCTTTTCGTAGGTACATCGCCACTCCGGAGATTGAGAGACTTTGTACTTACTACATCTTTTTCTCCAATTTTTTTTTTCGAAATTTCACCGATCTATTAAAAATATCAACAACAATACAAACAACAATACAAAGAGACCTAAAAATTATAAAAATTATAAATAGGTCATTGGACCACCTAGCGACGACTACAAACACCAGCGCTAGCCGAAGGCGCGCTGCCGTCCTCGCCACTCCATTACCGGAGCTGAGCAAAGCTTGTTGTAGTAGACTGACGGGAAGTCGTCGTGCTAAGATCACAATGGACCAGCGCACCAGAACAGCGACCATCGCCAATGATGACAACCGTAGATCGGAAGAGACTAACCTAAAATCACACCAACAAAGACGAAAACGAACCGGATCCAAGGAGATTCACCGGACAAACGACTCCACGTGCCCTCCATCGGTGCTAGAAACACCGGAGTAAGTATAGAGCAGGAAGAACCTTATTCTGACTTTAAGACGTAGCAATCGTCTCAATATTCAAAAACCTGGCTAAACTAAGATCAGAAAATCTACCACCGGCGAGAGGCTGTGGTCCGCCACACCTCCAAGGCCCTAGGGCCATCGGAGACGAAGTGGACCGACGACTTTGCCGGCGAGGGGACGAATCCTTAGATGATTTTAGCTAGCTCTTTTCCTGGCAGCCGCTGCGTACCGGTTCCGTGGAGATCACTAGTTGACTCTGATCTTTTTCTCCAGTTAGGTATGTTGGAATTTGGTGTATATTGGGCTATTGGCTCATTAGACAAATTCTGAAATCCTCTTTGGCCCACTTATGCATGACAGCTTATGGCTGTGCTAGTGGTGCTAAAGTTTAGTCCCACATTGCTAGTTAAAGGGGAGTTGGACCACCTTATATAGTAGAGTGTTGCACCACTCACTAAGGTGTGACAAGAAGAGTAGCCCTCGCACTCCTCCGACGCCTCGCCTCGCCACGCCTGCACGCTACGCGCCATGGTTGCGAGAATCTCGCTGAGCCGAGCTTTATTTTGCTTGTTGGTAAAACTGATTATGAGTCATTAACGGACGCGTTAATTACAGCCGTTTCTAGTTTTTATGGACATGGACTGTTACCGACTCGGACGTGGGATGAGCTCACGATCCTCCTAACCTGCACTATATAAGCGTCCGGGGCTAAACCTAATCGATACGGAATCAATCCAAACACGCGCCTACCTCCAGAACCTTGCGCCGCCGCTTTCGTCTTCTCCATCCCGGCTTGCGGCGTGCACCGCAGATCGGGACAGTAGGCCTCCGGAACACCGCCTCTTGTGAACCTGTACGGGTGAGGGGCGATCAGGTTTTTGGGGAGCGCTCAAGCGCGACTACTGGCAACCACGACGTCGTCCGATGACGAGTTCCCTGACGACGACTTCTTCCCGGACGTCACCAATCTCTTCGACAACCTCAACATGGGCGACACTGCTGCAACCGCTGCGGCTGCTATTCAGCCTACATCGTATGTGATCTCGATTTCTCTCTTTCGGATTATGCTAGAGTTCTTTGTTCTAGCGTTTGGTGTAGATGTGATAGGTTTATCTTGTATAGATGTAATCTGTTCATCTACTTTGTTGATCTACATGATTGGTTTTACTACTGTCTGTATGATCATGATTTATCAGTTTATTATTCGGATTAAATCATATGGATTATTGCTTATATTTCCAACAATCCAAAAACCTGATTATAGGCAACTGAATTCCACTGGTGTAGCCGCGGCCACTAGGCCGCCTCCTTTTGATGGCATGCACTATAAGAGATGGCGCAAGAAGCGTTCTACGGTTTGAAAACCTAAACTGCTATAGCGCCACTCTTGGCAAGCCTGAAGGAGATCTTTCTACTGAGCAGGAAGCGAGCTTTAAGAAAGCCGATACCATGTTTATGGCGGCTTTGTTCAGCGTTCTTGGGGACAACATTGTTGGCCCTTATATGTCATTTGATAATGGCAAGGACGCGTGGAAAGCGCTCGAGGCCAAGTTTGGGGTCTCGAATGGCCGGCTTGAAAGTATGTCATGGAGCAATTCTATGACTACAGGATGGTTGATGAGCGCTCCGTCGTTGAGCAAGCTCATAAGATACAATCACTTGCCAAAGAACTTGAGCAGTTCAAGTGTTTCTTACCGGACAAATTTGTGGCTGGTGGCATTATTGCCAAGCTTCCTCCTTCGTGGAGGAACTTTGCTACTTCTCTGAAACATAAGAGACAAGAGTTTTCCGTTACGGATCTCATTGGGTCTCTTCATGTGGAAGAGAAGGCGAGAGCAAAGGACAAAACTGCTCGAGGACTTGAGGGAGGTTCTGCTGCCAATTTAGTGGAGAGGAAAAACTTCCAATCCCACAAGTTTAAGAATAAGAACAAAACTGAAGGAAAGGGAAAGTTCGATGACAAGAACAAGGCCACGCACTCAACCAACTTCAAGAAGAAAAATGATAAGAGGAAAGGCTCTTGCCACGTCTGTGGTGATCCTGATCATTGGGCTCCTAGCTGTCCTAATCGCTTTGACAAGCGTCAACATGGGAACAGCGGCAAGACTGCTAATGTTGTTATTAGCGATACTGAGATGAAGGATGCTGGGTAATGGTATTTTACCTACTATCCTTTCAGTATGTCATTCTCCTGATTGGTGGATAGACACGGGTGCTAATACACATGTATGTTCTGATATTTCCATGTTTTCCTCTTATCAGGTCTCAAGGACCTCTTCCGTGCTGATGGGAAACGGCTCACGTGCTTCTGTTCATGGTGTTGGTACGGTAAATCTGAAGTTTACTTCGGGGAAGACCGTACAGCTGAAGAATGTGCAGCACGTTCCCTCCATCAATAAGAATCTCGTCAGCGGATCGCTTTTATGTCGAGATGGCTTTAAGTTGGTTTTTGAGTCCAAAAAAAGTTGTAATTTCTAAGTATGTACAATTTGTTGGAAAAGGTTATGAGTGCGGAGGTCTGTTCCGCTTGTCTCTGTCAGACTCATGTACTAAAGTTATTAATCATGTTTGCAATGATAATGAGTCCAATGTTTGGCATTCACGACTCTGTCATATTAACTTTGGTTGCATGGCGCGGCTAGTCAATATGAGTTTAATCCCGAAATTTACCACTGTCAAAGGTTCTAAGTGCCAAGTTTGTGTGCAAGCAAAGCAACCCCGCAAGTCTCATACGGCTGCGGAACCGAGAAACTTAGCGCCGCTAGAACTTATACATTCAGATCTTTGTGAGATGAATGGTGTGTTGACAAAAGGTGGAAAAAGATACTTTATGACTTTGATTGATGACTCCTCTAGATACTGCTATGTTTATCTTCTAAAATCTAAAGATGAAGCTTTGAACTACTTCAAAATCTATAAAGCCGAGGCAGAAAACCAACTTGATCTTAAAATCAAGCGGCTAAGGTCGGATCGTGGTGGAGAGTACTTTTCAAATGAATTTGATTTATTCTATATGGAACACAGTATTATACATGAGAGGACGCCTGCCTACTCACCTCAGTCAAATGGGGTGGCCGAAAGAAAGAACCGCACTCTAACTGATTTGGTTAACGCCATGTTAGATACATCGGGTCTTTCCAAGGAATGGTGGGGGGAGGTGCTAATGACCGCGTGTCATGTCCTAAACCGTGTTCCTGTAAAGGATAAAACCATGACTCCATTTGAGGAATGGGAAAAGAAAAGGCTTAAACTCTCTTACTTACGAACTTGGGGTTGTTTGGCAAAAGTCAATATTCCAATACCCAAGAAGCGAAAGCTTGGACCAAAAACCGTTGATTGTGTTTTTCTGGGATATGCTTTTCATAGCATTGGATATAGATTTTTGATAGTAAAATCTGAGGTATCCGACATGCATGTTGGTACAATTATGGAGTCAAATGATGCGACTTTCTTTAAGGACATCTTTCCTATGAAAGGCATGTCTAGCTCATCAAATCAGGAGATGACTAGTTCATCTAGTCAGGAATTTTCTATAATTCCTGAACCCACTATGTCGATAGAACACTCTGATGATCCTGTGGAGGATGACAATGAAGCTCCCAAAAGGAGCAAGAGACAAAGGACTGCAAAGTCATTGGGTGATGATTTCATTGTGTACCTTGTGGATGATACTCCCACTTCTATTTCAGAAGCCTATGCATCTCAAGATGCTGACTACTGGAAGGAAGCTGTCCGAAGCGAGATGGACTCCATCTTAGCTAATGGTACTTGGGAAATCACTGATCGTCCTTATGGGTGCAAACCTGTAGGATGTAAGTGGGTGTTTAAGAAAAATCTTAGACCTGATGGTACTATTGAAAAGTACAAGGCACGTCTTGTGGCTAAGGGTTATACCCAAAAAGGAAGGTGAAGACTTCTTCGATACCTACTAACCTGTAGCCAGATTGACCACTATTCGAGTACTACTTTCCTTGGCTGCCTCACATGGTCTTCTCGTTCATCAAATGGACGTTAAGACAGCTTTTCTAAATGGAGAGCTAGATGAGGAAATTTATATGGAGCACCCTGACGGATTTGTGGTAGATGGTCAAGAAGGGAAGGTGTGTAAGTTAGTGAAGTCTTTGTATGGTCTTAAGCAAGCTCCTAAGCAGTGGCACGAGAAGTTTGAAAGAACTTTAACTGTTGAAGGCTGTGTTGTAAACGAAGCTGACAAATGTGTGTACTATCGCCATGGTGGGGGCGAGGGAGTTATTATGTGTCTCTACGTTGATGACATATTGATATTCGGGACCAACCTCGCTGTTATCGAGGAGGTCAAAGAGTTCCTATCTCGCTGCTTTGAGATGAAGGACTTGAGAGTTGCTGATGTAATCTTAAACATCAAGCTACTAAAGGATGACAATGGTGGGATTACATTGCTTCAGTCTCACTATGTGGAAAAGATATTGAGTCGCTTCGGGTATAGCGACTGCAATTCTTCTCCAACGCCTTATGATCCGAATGTGCTACTTCGAAAGAATCGAAGGACACTTAAAGATCAATTGAGATATTCTCAAATTATTGGCTCGCTCATGTATTTATCCAGCGCTACTAGACCTGGCATCTCCTTTGCTGTAAGCAAACTGAGTCGATTTGTGTCAAATCCTGGAGATGATCATTGGCATGCTCTTGAAAGAGTTTTGCGCTATTTGAAAGGCACTGCGAATTATGGTATTCACTATACTGGGTATCCTCGGGTACTTGAGGGTTATAGTGATTCAAATTGGATATCTGATGCCGATGAGATTAAGGCCACAAGTGGTTATTTGTTTACACTTGGTGGTGGCGCTGTTTTCTGGAAGTCTTGCAAGCAGACCATCTTAACGAGGCCAACAATGGAAGCAGAACTCACAGCATTAGACACGACCTTTGTTGAAGCGAGTGGCTTCGTGAGCTCTTGATGGACTTACCGTGGTTGAAAAACCAATACCCGCCATCCCGATGAACTGTGATAATAATCAAGCGTGATCATCAAAGTAAACAGTTCTAAGGATAATATGAAGTCATCAAGGCATGTGAAGAGGAGATTGAAATCGTCAGAAACGAGAAACTCCGAGTTATTGCGTTGGATTATATCCAAACATCTAAAAACCTGGCAGATCCCTTCACAAAGGGTTTATCACGCAATGTGATAGATAATGCATCGAGGGAGATGGGTTTGAGACCCACGCTATGAGTTGATCCCAGTGGCAACCCACTCTATGTGATCGGAGATCCCGTAAATTAGAGCTGGGAGACAAGCTGTTGGTTAGCTGAGAGGAGAGTATCCCCATATTATATTTACATCTCCATAAAGATGCAATACTCTCTTAATCTGCATGGCAGGTTGATATTTATCTTAATGTGTTCCAAGTGGCTTTTTATAAGTGGAGATGTTGTCCTGCAGAACATCTCTTGAGGAACACACCTATATGAGTCTGACTGTCAAACGTCGCGGTCTGTGAGAGTTGGGTGCTCTCTAATAAACTCATGAAAGGCCCTGGAGTATGACACATAAGCTCCAAACCGCGGGGAAGCCGACGGTAGCCCTGTACCGGTCTAGACTTTGTGTGAAACTAGCGCGCAGAAAACTTGTAGTTCAAGGCATAGTCCACTATTCAAGTTGCTAGCTAGTGTAACATGAAGTTTAACGTGGAAGTTCAACTTAACAGTCTCCACTACACACTGGTATATAAAACAATGTTCTGGAAGAAAAGTGTTGTGATGTGCCAATGAGACTTTGTGGGGGATTGTTGGAATTTGGTGTATATTGGGCTATTGGCCCATTAGACAAATTCTGAAATTCTCTTTGGCCCACTTATGCATGGCAGCTTATGGCTGTGCTAGTGGTGCTAAAGTTTAGTCCCACATTGCTAGTTGAAGGGGAGTTGGACCACCTTATATAGTAGTAGAGTGTTGCACCACTCACTAAGGTGTGATAAGAAGAGTAGCCCTCACGCACTCCTCCTCCGACGCCCGCCTCGCCTCGCCTCGTCACGACGCGCGCGCCGCGGGTTGCGGGAATCTCGCTGAGCCGAGCTTTATTTTGCTTGTTGGGAAAACTGATTATGAGTCATTAACGGACGCGTTAATTACAGCCGTTTCCAGTTTTTATGGACATGGACTGTTACCGACTCGGACGTGGGATGAGCTCACGATCCTCCTAACCTGCACTATATAAGCGTCCGGGGCTAAACCTAATCGATACGGAATCAATCCAAACACGCGCCTACCTCCAGAACCTTGCGCCACCGCTTTCGTCTTCTCCATCCCGGCTTGCGGCGTGCACCGCAGATCGGGACAGTAGGCCTCCGGAACCCCGCCTCTTGTGAACCTATACGGGTGAGGGGCGATCAAGTTTTTGGGGAGCGCTCAAGCGCGACTCGGCAACGACGTCGTCGGCAGCGAGTTCCCGACGACTTCTTTTCGGACGTCACCAATCTCTTCGACAACCTCAACATGGGCGACGCTGCTGCAACCGCTGCGGCTGCTATTCAGCCTACATCGTATGTGATCTCGATTTCTCTCTTTCGGATTATGCTAGAGTTCTTTGTTCTAGCGTTTGGTGGAGATGTGATAGGTTTATCTTGTATAGATATAATCTGTTTATCTACTTTGTTGATCTGCATGATTGGTTTTACTACTGTCTGTATGATCATGATTTATCAGTTTATTATTCGGATTGAATCATATGAATTATTGCTTATATTTCCAACAAGGTAAGTAGTATTTTGTACTGGCACAATTTTAGAAAGTCAGGAACAGAGTAATGGAAAAGTCGCACAGGTCAGGTGCCAAGACCTACTATATCAAATTTTGTTGTAGAAACTTACGAGCGAGCCAGAAAGCAATTGAATATCTCTAACATAGTAATGCATGCAAGATTTTCTATCTTCCAATCAAAACAAGCTTTACGAAAAAATTCTTAATGAAGAAATTATTGTTAACCAAAGAGACCCTTAAACTTACTACCACAGCAATCGTATTCCACAGACATCACTATGCCAGTACTAAGGTAGTATTCGCAGAGAGAAACAGTATTAATGCCTCTCGAAACAATGTCAGGATTTATCCATTGGTGGTGGATTGCGAACGAATTCTCCTGATTGATTGATATCCTGTTGATATATGCAAGTGGGTCCCATTGAAACAAGTTTTGTACTCCCTACATCTCAAGGGTACTAATTTTGTTGGCTCGATTAATTTTGTTGGCTCGATTAAACAAGTATTAAGGAGAGGTTGACCAGAGCAAAATTTTCCAAACATACCCCTATTAAATTGTAGTACTCCCTTCGACCCATATTAGTTGACTTGGATTTGTCTAGATTAGAATGTATCTAGACATATTTTGGAAATGCTATATACATTCGAATCTAAATTTTTTTAAATCAACTAATATGAATCAGAGGGAGTAGTAGTATCCTACCATACAGTATACTCCTGTAACACGGAGGAGGCGGTGGTAATCATTCGAGGGCCTACATTGCAGACCCTACATAATTGTTCTTCTTCTTCTACTAGTACCACTACAGCAGTCCTACTTGACAGCTTTTGTTTATGACTCGGCACCAAGATGAAATATACACTACTCTTGATACTGGAGCATCTTGGGTTGGGTCGACGAATGAATTGATTACAACTTGCAACAAAAAATCTAGTAGGGTGCAGTAGTACTACTGTAATAAAATTGGGCGAGAACCTGGCTGGCATGATAGCATGTCACCGGCAGCCTGCACTGTGCGACGAGCCGATGATCTTTAGAATATACTCGCTCAGTCTCAAAAGGATGTTCAAGATAGAGGGAGACTCTGTCCCAATTAGATGTCACAATTTGTCTATATTCAAATGTACCTATAATACATTAAAATCCGTCTAAAATTACACGTATCTTATATAGTGACACGTACATAGATAAATCTATGACAGGCAATTTGGAACTCAGTGAGTAATATATTTCTTCTCATCTGTAATAAGACCCAAAACTTTATAAGCTTTTCCATCGGTTAATTAATCAGCAATAAGCTCTGAGAAAACATTGTTTCAATCCAGTCCACGAAAACAACATCGGAAAAAATGCAACTACAATCGACAACGCAATGGAATTTGAAGTACAGGTTTGTTAAAAAAAAATTGAAGTAGAGGCAGTAGCTAGCTGGCTGGCAACCATGGCATTTATGCTGGCAACCAGGCCTGGCCCAATTTACCCGTGACACATCCAGGCCCGGCCCAGTATTCGTTTGTCTTCCTGAAATAGGCTCTGCAACGAGGGAAAATGGCAATAAAAAACAACGGCTTGGCATCTAGGCAGAGTATATATGTGCGTAGTACTACTCAGAGAACCTGCCCTTGCAAGTTGCACATGATGAGGCGAGGGAAAGATAATGTTACATTACATGGATGTAAAAGCTGCACCTGGCAGTATACAGATAGATGAATACAGCATCAGTTACATGGTAGATGTTCAACAAGTGCCTAATCCACAAAACTTGGATGTTAACACAGCCCGGATGCTTCCACAGCTACTTGATCGAGGCGCTGGCCTCTCAGAGCCAGAGAAACGAACCACGCAGGCCACAATCTGAGGTTTGCGACTTGGTTTTCATGTGTAGGATCCCGCACAGGGTTCAGGAATCGTCACCTGACGGTGGAGTACATGATGCATTCCCTGGATGTGAAGTGGAAAGGTTGGTGGGGAACATGGTTCCTGAAACACAAGAAACACCATATGAGCACCCATAGGACGGTAAACCTGTAGTGTAGGCACCATTCTTTCGCTATCCAATCAGGGTAAATCAGTGCATAGTGTATGTGATTTGCAAATAAACATCTACTGGTTTCATGTGAACTCTGACTCAGACGTATTAAGGAATGGATAACACTACTGACACCACTGTTTGGAAGTGCTTGGATTTAACATTTTTTTTCGCCAAGGAAAACAGAGAAACGATCAAACTGTATTCATACGGAATGTTAATAGTTGGTTTCTATATCCAACTTACGGTCGTGGCCCGTATATCTTGATCTGTCGGACATGAGTGTCCCTCCCGTTCAGATGATTGGCCAACACCGCAATCTGGAGCATAAATGTATGAATGAATGTTTCTCTGCAAAAATATGCCCACAAAGAGAATTACGCAACTGTATGCAAAGGCAGTAAAGTTAAGCAGTGGGATCTAAAATAGAATCACCCTTAAATTAATTATGAAATCCTCATGTAATTATACACCAATATTGTAATTATTGGTAGAGTAAACGTGGGCAAGTTGTACATCAAAAGGGAAACCAATGGGATATTATTAGACTGATGAAATGAGTTAGCTGCAGCTTCAGATATACTTGAAACTTCGACAGAGTATGTAAGTTCCTCAAGGACTAAAGAAGATCTAGGCGCTAGCAAAAACAGCTTTAGTAACACTATTAACACATGAAATATAACTATTTCGGAAATTCCAGTGGGATGGGCAAGCAGTACACAGGGAGAGTGCTGAAAAGTTGAGCCACCCAACATGGCAGCATGTCAAAATGGTGAATATAACTATTTCGGAAATTCCAAACATATATGCATAGTATGTAGTATATATGTCGTCACATGGTAATGTGAACTAACTTCCGAAATTTGACTGCCAGAAGAAGGAAAATAAAGGCATCGACTGATATGGTCAAGTTACAAAATGCATACCGGGGATCAGTGCCGGATAATGATACGTGAACCCATCCCACTGGCTTCAAAAGGTCCACCGTTTTAATTTCCTGGAAGCATGGTAAATATAATGGTTCATTATTTCAGACTAAGACAATATTATCACTATAACTAGAATTTCCAAGGATCAACTCAGTGTTCATTGGACAACAGCGCAATACAGAAGTATTGCAAAACAGATCAAGTTTCCAAATCAATAGTTCAGTACTGTAATGTAATCCTATTGTATGTCAGAGTACGATGCAATAATAATGCAGTGTAATCCTATAACACATCAGAACACACAGTAGCCCCCAGGTCTGGAAATCCGAATGTACAAACAAATTAATCACAGCCTGATATCAGCTTTGGTACAAGATGAAGACCTACAGGCTCCAACAGCATCAAATGTACGTCTGAACCCTCCAGGATCCAAGTACATCAAAATGTAATTATGCAGAAGTGGGCAAATGCAGTTGCAGCAGCACATTGGCAGCAGCGCATTGGCTTGTAAATTCTAATGGAATTTCAGGCACAACTATTGTCAGGAAAATCACGTGCACAACTATTCTTTTTTAACTTACTGTACAATAAAAACAACAATCATAGCACACCAGCCACAAAAGAAGAGGAGCCCTTCAGGGAAAAAGAGAAGTGTTTCAACAGATATCCAAGAACGGCAAGAAGAATCATCAAAGCTTCAGACCTAGGTAAAAATGACGGCTCAGAGAAAAACCTTTCGCCGAATCACATCATGCTACTACCATCCCAGAACGACAACGACAACGAAGACGATGAGAGGATCTCGAGTCTTCCGTTGCCATCCGTCCGGGGAGGCAGCCGTAAGACCGGCCTTTCGATTTCTCCTCACTGCCAATATCACCATTGCATAGGTACAAAGAGACAACACCAACAGAGCAAAACAAAAGTAATATACAGCAGATTACAATCACGTGTTTTGCCAGCCTAGACAGTAGAAAACACTCGTACAAGTCAAAAAAAGGCATTATCAAGCAATAATCAAGCCGAAAAAACAGCTGGAGTAAGGGAGGCCTCCAAGAACCTTTGTATAACAGCAGCTTGTGAGTATTGACACTTGTAACGCCTCAAGGATACAACCATGTAACCTATACTAGACCTCTCACAACGTGATAGAGAAAATAGCATCTTCATTGATTTGTAATAGAGATGGAGGCTTACGTTGCCTCTACCACCAAGAGAAAAGAAAAAGGTACTTGATTGCCAATTGCTCGCCTATCTTTTCTAGCCTAATTCTTTCCTATGCAGCTTTATCGATACATGTTTAATAACATTGTGGATATTTGGCTGAAGTTGGCATCAAATTCTGCTACAAAATTGCTAAATCCAAAATTATACAAGCTGCATAAAAAAAGATATTTGGCTGAAATGGGGTAGAAATCGAAATTGGGAGTGTCAGACATCACATGTGAACTACAAGCAACAACTTTTGCAAAGCGCTTTGACTGCTCTCACGATAGACCACAGATCATAACATAGAATTCAGAGATACTCCCTCCGTTCCATAATATAAGCCTTTTTAGAAAGCTAAAACAGCTTGCTAAAAAGGCTTATATTGTGGAACGGAGGTAGTACATGTGTGCTCTCACTGGGCAACTCGAATTTTCAAGGATCAATTCAGTGTTCACTGGATAATAGCGCAACGCAGAACAGATCAAGTTTCCCAATAAATAGTTCAGTACGTAATGTAAACCTATGGTATGTCAGAATATGATGCAACGATAATGCAGTGTAATCCTATAATACATCAGCACGCAGTAGTCCCCAGGTCAGGAAACCCGAATGTATTTTAACGAATTAACAGCAGCCTGATATCAGGTTCTGTAGAAGATGATACCTCCAGACTCCAACTACATCAAAATGTACATCTGCAGAAGTGGACGTTGCAGTTGCAGGGCTTGTAAATTCTCCTAGAACTATGGTTGGCAAATCACGTGCAATCATTTTTTTTAGCTTACAGTACAATTAAAACAACGACCATACGGTACCAGGCAGCCAGAAGAGAAGAGAAGCCCTTCAGGGCAAAAGAAAGGTGTTTCAATTTCAACAGACAACCACGAAAGGAACGACAAGAAGAATCATCAAAGCTTGAGACCTGGGTAAAAATGAAGGCTCAGAGAAAAACCTTTCGCCGAATCACATCATGCTACTACCATCCCAGAGCGACAACGACGACGAAGACGATGAGAGGATCTCGAATCTTCCGTGGCCGTCCGTCCTGGGAGGCAGCCGTAAGACCGGCCTTCCGATTTCTCCTCACTGCCAACATCAGCATTGCATAGGTACCAGACACAACCACCAACAGAGCAAAAAAAACTAATATATAGCAGCTCACAATCACTTGTTTGGCCAGCCTATGCAGTACAAACACTCGTGCAAGTCGCAAAGACATTAATCAAGCAAAGATCAAGCCAAAAAAAAAGCTGGAGTAAGGGAGGCCTCCAAGAACCTATGTATAACACCAGCTTGTGAGTATTGACACTTGCAACGCCGCGAGGATACAACCATGTACATATACTAGACCTCTCACAACATGATTGAGAAAACAGCATCTTTATTGTTTGATAATAGAGATGGAGGCTTACGGTGCCTCTGCCACCAAGAGAAAAGAAAAAAAAGTACTTGCTTGCCAATTTCTCCCCTATCTGGCATAGTACATACTGTTCTAGCTTAATTCTTTCTGTGCAGGTTTACCTATACATGCATAATAACATTGCGGATATTTGGCTGAAGTAGACATCAAAATTCAAAATTCTGCTACAAAATGGCTAAAATCCAAACTTGTACAGGCTGCATAAAAACAGATAATTGGCTGAACTGGGGTAGAAATCGAAATCGGGAGTGTCAGACATCACACGTGAACCGCGAGCAACGACTTCTGCAAAGTGATCTGACTGCTCTCACGATCGACCACGGATCATAACCTAGAATTCAGAGATACATGTGTGCTCTCTCACTGGGCACAACGCTGCTATGTTGGAGATCAGACAATCAACATGTACATCCTGCAATTCGCCACAAGCCTCTGAACAAACGATTTCTCGCGGCGAAGAGAGTTACCTTGAGATTGTGGAACCCGTCGCCGGCCCGAATGGAGATCTTGCTCGGCGTGTAGCTCTCGTCGAGCTTGAAGTCCACGTAGAGCACAACAAGCTGTCACCCGCAACAGATTCAGAAGAGAGAGAGAAAAATCAGGCGTTATTCGAACAAAATGGAACGGAAGCAGCAGCGGTAACTCGGCGTCCCCATCCTCCTTACCTGCAGCTGCACCTTCTTCTGGAACTGGATGTTCACCAGGTGCGGCTGCGCGCCGTCCGACCTGACCAAGAAAACCCAAATCCAACAGCTACTCAGCCTCTGGTTCGGCGGGAACGGCAAGAAATTTCGAGGGAGAAGAGGAGGTGACAGGGCGCTGACTGCCAGTAGGTGTCGAGGCTGTTGTCGCGGAGGGAGGAGACGCCGTTGCCTGGCTTGCAGGAGCTGACGCTCCAGGCGGCCGTCTTGGCCATCTCCCGCATGTCGCCATCCACCGAAAGCTCCGGGCATCCCTTCAGACGCCCCCCCGCCGGGGCTGGGGTGGTGGGCCCCGGGGTCGCCGCCTCCTCCTCCTCCTCGCCGTCGGACTCCATCGGCGCGGTGGGGCGGGGAGGAAGAAGTGGGGGAGAGGGTTTGGACTTGAAACTTCGGGGAGGGCAAGGGAGGGCGAGGGAATAAAGTAAACCGGCCCGGCCCGTGCTAGCAGAGCACGCTTTAGCTGGTTGCAATGGGCTGGGCCTACTTTTGTGAAGATCGAGATGTTATGCCCACAATCAACGATTTATGAACCCTAAAAAAATCAAGGGTTATGCTTGCGATGAAAAAAGAATTCACTACTAATGCAGAAACAAAAAGGGGTCACATGTTAGAGGAGACGGATTAAGGTAGGACTAGAAGTCAAAGAAGAAACGAAAAAAATGCATGTCGTCAAACCATAGAGCCGCCACCCTCCAGATCAAATCGTCGTCGGAGATGAAGGGGAAGATGATTCTCATTTCTTGTTTGGTGTGTAGGAAGATTTTGTTTTGTCTATTTTTGTTTCACTGCAACGTTGCTCCGACGCTTTGTCTCAAATGAAAGTCTTCCTGCTCCAATCTTGTCTTAATCCGCTCCATACTGTCTAGCTCCGAAGAACTAGAATATGTTGAGCTACTTTGGGTCCAGAGATTCTTCAAAAGTCCGTTCTGTCCGCAGGGAGAAAAGTTTCAGTGGATGGGGATTCGAGGTGCAACGACCAATTAAGTTAAGTGACGCCCTTGTATATAGATGGTTGAAAGTTCTAGTAGAACATTGCATATGCAGCTAGTCAGTGCGACTTCTGGCAGAAGATATGCTTCTGCTTGGCCGATAGAACTAGCAAGTGGTCGACAGGACTGTTGGTCACCGATGCAACACTTTCGGCACTGACCTGAATGCAACCGGAGATAGTAGGTCCAAGTCGGATGATAATTCGATATGAAAGGGAATATATAGATAAGCTTGTCGTTCTATTTATAATCATCGAGTGGATCTTAATTAGACTTCCACCACACCCCGGAGGATCGGAGTATCTGTTGTTTCAGTATACATGGCCTTGTTCAGTTGCTCTGCTGAAAACTTGTTTCAGTGTTTAGCACCGTGCTCTCCAACATATTCACGTCAGAAAAATATTTAGACTAAAGTTTTTTTAGTTTGCATGGACTATAGAAAAATAATTTATAATCCTAATACATATGTCAAGATTTTCTCGGGGCACATACAGTCTACTAAGGCACTGTTGTCCATCTAGACAACACTGTTCAATGAAAAAAGGTTTATAATCCTCAAACAGGTTTATCATTCTATTGTTCTATCATGCTGTTTTCATACAGGGCATGGAATTCCCAATAGATCATTAATTTCTCATATGTGACATCTAAAAGATTTGAGTTATACGCTATAAACAGTAACATGATGGAAAAATAAGGACTAAATACAAAGAATGAGCAGAAGGGTAAACAATATAATATAACAAAATAAAAAATGCTCTAAGACCAAGCATAATACTCTCTTCATCCGGTAATAAGTGACTAGGATTTATTTAGATTCGCATGTATCTAGGCACGTTTTTATGTGTAGATACATGCGATACAAATCCGGACTAAGGAAAACAAAGGCATGGACATAAAAAAGATAAGCCAAAAGTAGAGAACAGGGTATATAGAATTGTTATAAAAGTTAATTTTATTATCTAATTTGCTATTCAGCAGAAATTGATCACAAAGAGTTACTAATGAGATAGAACCAGAAGATCTCAGGCAAAAAGGTATGAAATAAAATAATTCCGCACGCCCATCATATATCATATATCATATAGCAAAATAATGCACCTGAACTGAAACCTGAGGGAGACCAGATGCAGATCCAGGACATACCAAAAATAAGAACCATCAACTAAGAGCCTAAAACCACCCATCATATATCACACGGGAAAATAATGCACCTGAACTGAAACTTGAGGGACACCAAACGCAGACTTGGGACATGACCAAACATATATAAGAACCATCAACTAAGAGCCTAGAACCACTCACTTCTTGTTACATGGAGGAGGTAGATTTCCCTCAATCTTGCTTAGAATTATCGTCAGGGAGCATCACGACAGTTTGACAACCCACGGAACAACATAGTTTCATCCGCACCACCATTACCTTGTGCCGGGAAGAAGTCATGGCGGACAAGGCTTTCTTTTAACCTATGCCTCATAAGGTTGTGAAGAATGTTCCATTCATGTCGTGTCGCCACGCTGCTGCCAGCACCCGACAAGTGCTCCAGGCACTGGTGTGAAACTATAAACACATCTCCTTGTTCATCCGGCACCAGGAAAAGGATCGGCGTCTCCAACTTGATGCTGTACTTGAACGACCAGAAGTTGGCATCGTAGTCCTCCAGCACCCACAGATCAGCCGTCTCGCCATTGTAGTCGTACAATCCGAGCTCGCCCTTCATCTCGAAGGGGTCCGCGCGGGGGCCCTCGACGGGGGTCCGGAGGCGCCGGAAGGACTCGGCCACGGTGTCGAACACCAGCATGTTGTTGCACTTGCTGCCGCGCGACCCCACGGGACGCCAGTGGAACCTGCACTGTACCAGGACGGGCGGGTAGCAGTACTCGAATATGGGCGAGATCTCCCTGGTGGCCCATTCCCCGGGGGACTCGCCGACGCACCGGAGCTCGTTGGTTCCCACGGTGTGCACGTAGTAGACGGCGGGGCCGTGGTCGGCGTCGTTGGGTGCCTTGGAGATGTTCCAGCACAGCACTCGGTACGACCCGGACGGAGGGTGATGGTAGAGGCCGGACACGTAGACGCCACTGAGGCGCGGAAGGGAAGCGCGCTGGCGGGTGGCCGGGTTGCAGATGTGGCGGCTCCGGTAGGCGGAGACGATGAGGAGGCCGTCACAGGCGGCGAGCAGACGGAAGTTGTCGCGGCATGGGGTCTGGACCGTCCGGGCGACGGGGCGCCGCTCGCCGGCGCGGTGGTCGAGGGCGTCTAGCCTGCACTCCCGAGCATCTCCGATGGTGACGAGCTGGAGCGCAGGCTGCCGGCGGTGGTGGGCGAGGAGGAAGGCCGCGTCGGAGGTGAGGATGCGGCGCCAGGAGCGGCAGACAGCGCGGCACCGCAGGAGAGGCTTGGATGGAAGGCGTGTCAGGATCTCCCAGAGAACGAGATCCTCGGGGAGTCGGGGCTCGCCGCCAGCCGATTCCGCCATCGTTGATTTGGGAGCACCAAAGCTGCGGCGGCGGTGCGAGTTCTTTGAAGGGAAGGAAAAAGGGAAACGGATTGCACTTCGGCTCGGGGAAGGACCGAAGGAGAGAATAAAGGAAAAAACCAAATTGGCCCAGTCAGGCCTATTCTTCACTAAGCCCAGTTTAGCTGTCCGTATCATAGGCCTCGGCCAACATTTGTGAAGTTTGAGATCTATCGCTGACGAACTTTCAATCTTTTTTTAACTCTTTGAGATGCAAATAGAAAAACACTTAAAATTTAGTTTTGGACATCTGCAAGAAACTTGAAAAAACCTTGCACTTTAACTAGAACCATATTGTGAGAGCTGCTTCTCTCAAAGTTGGCATGCCTTTGTATTTTTCATCTAAATTATTTTTGTTTCCTAAACAAGAAGAACAATACATCACAATAGCCTTTTTCTTGCAAGGTAACTGGATTTGTTGGTATTGTGTCCATCCCTAGTGAGATCCTGAGAGAGGTACGGTGGCAAAACGAACAACGGTGGGCTTAATTTTGAAGACTAACGAGTATAATGTTTGTAATTTTCGCGTTGTTGTTTGTATGGCAGTTTTCGCATATGTGATCCCCATACCTGATTTTTGGTTGTATATGTTTGTATAAGTATCTAGTAATTCATATTTACTTAAAGAAACTTGACATGACTTTTAAAAAAAAATCTAGAACAGTTTTTTCTGAAAGAAGAAGTATAAGAACTTACATTGGAACCATAAATTCAGTTGTGAGCACGGAAGCATAGACATTTTCATGACCCTTTAATTTAATAAATGTACATGTCCATTTTATATGTGTACTTCCTTTCATGGAAGATTTTTATTTGTGGTATGTCGGAGAAGATAAACATGGTGCTTAATATTGCATTCGAGCACGGGCCAGCTCGAGCAAATGTTCCAGCTCCGGGCCAGCTCATCAATCCGAGCACGGGCCATGAGCACGGGCCAGCTCATCAATCCGAGCAAATGTTCCATTCTGTTTGGAGATTCCTGTAGCCAAGCAGATAAGGAGGACGTCAAGCAAGTGCTGCATATTACGCAAGAAGCCTTTGAAACAAGGTACCTTGGTCTCCCGACTCCGGAAGGGAGGATGAACAAAGGAAAATTTAAGAGCCTGCAAGAGAAATTACTAAAAAGACTACTACAATGGGGAGAGATTTACTTGTCTCTTGGAGGAAAAGAGGTTCTGATCAAAGCCGTTGCACAGGCCATACCGGTCTATATTATGGGCATATTTAAACTTCCCTTCGGGCTTCTCGATGAGCTTACAAAAATGATACGCGACTTCTGGTGGGGTGCAGATAATGGGAAGAGGAAAATGCATTGGGTTTCTTGGGACAGCATGTTGCGACCGAAGGAACAAGGAGGACTTGGCTTCAAAGACATGCGTCTATTCAATCAGGCTCTGCTTGCCCGCCAAGCGTGGCGGTTACTGCAGCAGCCTGACACCCTGTGTGCCCAGGTCCTAAAAGCTTGATATTACCCACAGGGCCTCCTTACTGACACGGTCTTTACCGGTAATGCGTCATCAACATGGCGGGCACTCGAGTATGGACTGGAACTGATCAAGAAAGGGTACATATGAAGGATTGGCAATGGCGCAAGTGTCCGAGCGTGGCGAGAGCCATGGATCCCGCGCGAGTCATATCTGAGGCCATATACTATGCAAGGGAGATGTCGCCTCCGGTGGGTTTCTGATTTCCTGAACCCAGATGGCTCCTGGAAGACGACCTTGCTACACCGATGGTTTATGCCGATGGATGTATAGGAAATCCAAAAAATCCGACCGTCTAGCTGCAATGAGATAGACTTCATCGCCTGGAACCCTGAACCCTCGGGTGGATTCACTGTCAAAAGTGCGTACCGCCTGGCTTATGAGGAGCAACTGAGAGCTGAAGGACGTCAGGCCACGAGCGCCCAGCCCTTCGGGTCACGGCCGGAATGGAGGATGATCTGGCAATGTCCGGTTCCCCCAAAGATCCGCACCTTTGCATGGAAACTTGCGAGGAATGCGTTGACCACCCAGGAAAACTTGGCGCAGAGAGGCATTGGCACGCTGCCGACATGTACAATCTGTGGGCAATGAGGAGGAATCCACCTTCCATGCCTTGGTGAGCTGCCCTCATGCACGTGGTCTATGGAGTAATATGAAATAGATATGGGATCTACCATCCGTAACCATGCTTTTCAAGCACAACCCTGACTGGTTCATGCACGCCTTGGCACGCCTGGATAAGGACTAACATGCCGCCTTCTTAATGTTGCTCTGGAGAATTTGGCACATCCATAATGAGATCACTCACCAGAAAACCCCGGCACCAACCACTGTTTCGAGGAACTTCCTCGAGAGCTACCTGACATCGCTCATGATCATCAAGCAACATCCTGGAGCTGATCCGGAAAAAGGGAAGCAAGTAGTCGATGTGGGACGGGGCCTGGGAAGGAAGAAACACCATCTGGATGAGAGGCCGCAGGTGAAACAGAAATGGCGGCCACCAGACGCTGGAGTGACAAAACTAAATGTTGATGGCTCCTACTCAGAGGATGGTAGAGCTGGATCAGGTATGGTCTTGCGTGATGCTAATGGCATGATCATTGTTGCAGCCTGTAGACACCTCCGATCGTGTGCTGGGCTGCTGGAGGCAGAGCTTGCAGCAATGGAGGAAGGACTTGGCCTTGCCTTGCACTGGACGCAGGCACCAATCATTCTTGAGACGGACAGCGCTGAAGCAATTAAATTGATTGATGAAAGAACACCTAATCTATCGCGCTTTGCTAGGAGTATTAGTATCATTCGTGGGAGAATCAAGGAGAGGGAGGTTGTAATAGCTAAGATAAATCGTGCGGCAAACTCTGCCAGTCATGGTCTAGCATCTATAGGTAGAGTACATGAGAGAACAGCTACTTGGCTGAGGTCCTCACCGCCGGAAATCACTCATGTGATCATGGCGGAATGTAATCCACCTATTTGATAATTAAAATCTCTTTCCTGGCAAAAAAAAAAAAAAAGGAAGGGGAGCGCACTGCGGGTGGCCGGGTTGCAAATGTAATGTGGAGGACCCGGCATGTGCAGACGACGACGAGGCCGTCACAGGCGGCGAGCAGATGGAGTAGGAGGTCGCCGTGGCTCGCGGCCTGGTTTATTCGTACTAGGCTCAGTTTGGCCAGGCCCGTGCTCGTTAAGCCCATAGCTGGCCGCACTGGGCCCGCCCAATATTTCTGAAGTTTGAGATGTACCGCCAACAGCTACAGTGACTGATACCCTAAAAAAAAAGCTACAGTGACTGATTTTCCTGAACATTCTCAAACACAAAAGACCGATTTTCCTTAAAGAAAAAAACAGCATAGTGACAAATGGTAGCTCCTTGAAATGCTGAAATAAACAACTGAAAATTTAGTGTTCTACATTTGCAAGAATCTAGTAGAAAAATTCTTGCACTCCAGTTGGGACCTCACCCTGAGGACTACTTCTCCCACGCCCTTTGAGATTTGCATCTTTCCTGGCAGAGCAACTTGCTCCCTGATACAGTGATGCCCCTTGCATGATGTTGTTTTCATCATCTGGTATCTTCAAAGGCAACGATATCTTATCCCCGCACCCGGTGTGATCTGATCTGCCACGGCAGGCAGGAGATGCTCATCCCCATCGCACCGCCACGCCGGCGACATCCTCCTCCGTGAAGCTAGCGTCCTGCGCGGCGTGTGGCCGGCCAACAGCATTCCCCACAAGATTTAGCTGCCTGCATACTACAAAAGAAGCAACATCCTTCCAGCAGCACGTACCGAGCCAAACCTGCTACTGTATCTAGCTGCTAGGAACTACAAAAGCGGAGCTCCTTTTTGTTCAGGGATTCTTCAGATGTTTCAGTATCTGGTTATGGCGAAGGCAAGGGGCCAATTCAGTTAACAGTGTGCAGAATCCCCTGCAATAATTCTGGAGCCCTTGACCAGCTAGCTGTTGAAAGTTCTAAACTGCAACTTGCATATGTGCATCGAGCGCAACTTTTAGCAGAACATATGCTTCAATTTTGATCTTGAGCTGTTGATCGACGTGGATACCTGATCGCTGGAGCCGATAACGATTCCGCTGTCGCAGGCAAGCAGCTGCCGAATTCAGAATCTGCCAATCCTGTGGGCTTTTTGCATACCTATATGTGGCATATGTTATTGGCTGTGGCTGTCAGAATCTAGCTAGCGCCCTGAAGACTGGAGCAAAGCATGCAGGAGGAGGATCGGAGATAGGGCCAAGTTGGTTGATGATTTGATTGAGAGGGAAGCGTGTATCGTTCCTTTTAAAGAACTAACTTTCGTTCCACTTTATGCTCTTCCAGTGGATCTTAGGCTTCCACACCCCTTGGGATGGAGGACTGTGCAAGTACGTTTTTTCAGTACGCGTGAGCTCGTTCACCTCTACACGACGACTACACCAGAGTGGTTTCAGACTTTTTGGCTCATGGGTGCATTTGCATGTAACAAGAAGAATAGACTAGATTTTTTTTTGCATGAGCTACTAAAGAGACGGGCAGGCAAGAGGTGGCTATTTGGCTCATGGGTGCATTTGCATCTGAGAAAACATATTTCAAAATGTCAAATAAATTAGAAAAAATATTTACATATATATTCGAACATTTTATGTTTGTTCACAAGTTATCAGGATGAAAGAATATTCTATGTATCTCGTGCGAAAAGTCAAAAAATGTCCTCTAAATAGTCCTATTTACGTGATTTATTTTTTTATACATGACACATAAAATATTGTTTCGTTCCGAAAACTTGTGAACGAACGTAAAATGTTTAGATGTACATGTAAACATTTTTTTTTGATTTTTTTGACATTTAAAAATATGTTTTGTCATAATGTTGTACTCTCTCCGGTCTCGAATAAAAAGGAATTTCCCGCAGGCAAGAGTTATACCTGTCTCCAGTGATCTCGAGTTATTAGATGTCGGAGATTTGTCATTTTTTTCTTCTCTTATCAGCTAGCTAGGGTTTGCTATTTATGTTTTTTCTTTTCTATTTTGAGAAGGGTTTTATCTTCTAGGTCGGCACACAGCGGTCCGATCGAAGATGCCAATGATATCATGCGACATCATATGGCGTCGGCAACTTTGCGTTTGGTCGGGCGGGACTTCATATGTGTGCAGATCGTATACCCTATAAATAGACGATCCAGGTCGTTGGAACCACTTCAGAATCAGCCATCGTTGGAGCTAGCTAGATTCGTCGACCTCCTCCTGTAACTCTGGAAGCAAGCTAATAATTTGAAAAGTATATATACACCAATGGCGTCAGCCTCCGGCTCCCAGGGATCGGCGGCGGCGACAACCTGGACGAAGCGGCAGAACAAGCAGTTCGAGTGTGCGCTGGCGGTGTACGACCAGGACACGCCGCACCGGTGGCACGACGTGTCCCGCTACATGGGCGGCGTCAAGTCCGCCGACGAGGTGCGCCGCCACTTCGAGCGCCTCGTCGCTGACGTCGCCCAGATCGAGTCGTCCGGCCGCTACGGCGCCTAGCCAGCTCCACCGCGACGCACTGCGCGCCGCCACAGGTACGTGTGCGCGCATCAAGTGCATCGTGTGGTCAGGGTGCCGATCGATGTGCCGGTGTGGCAGCCACATGGGATCTAATCCTCAATTCCTCATACACATGCGGGGCAGGCAGTGTGATTAGCTAGCTTTATTATTAGCAGATCGATCGCAGCCGTTCAGATTACCAGGGCTGGACGACTCCGATCGAGCTAGGATTAGGCTGTGCTACGTATGCCAATGCCATATGTAGGACGTGTTACTTACTCTAAGCTGACGCGCACCTCTGTTTCTCTGCAGATCTAGCTCAAGTTTCACCCAAGATAACTGGATTAGCCTCCCTCACATGATTATATATGCAGCATGCATGCCAGGAAGATTAAGTGTGCCATTATTGTACAAGACCAAGTGTAGTAATGTATGTATATGCTCCTCCATCGAGTAGAATTGATGTAGTACGTCTCGTGCATGTAATGTACTCTCATCATCCAAGGGGCACCGATGTTCAGTCGGCACTACTTAATGTATAGCAACATCTATGTGTATGTATGCACAAATTAGTTATGTAAATTGTCCCCAAGGTGCATGGATATATGCATGTGTACATAACTCACTGGCTTTTAATATTTTTTTGACAAAAATTTCACGATCTATTAATAATTATCAACATCGGTACAAAAGAGTCCCAAAACATACACTAACGCAATCCAAAGGCGTGCCGTGGTCCCCGCTCCTCCATTACCGGAGCCGGGCAAAACTTGTCGTAGTATTATAGTAGACAGACAGAAAGACATTGTGTTAAGGTCAAAAGGACCAGCTCACCAGGGTAGCAACCATCACCAATGATCACAACCGTAGGTCAGAAGAGACTAATCTGAAACCACACCGACGGACATGAAAACCAACCAGATCACATGAGATCCATCGGACACACGTCTCCATGCGCTCTCCGGTGGTGCGTAAGCGAAGATAGGGTTGCGGGGATTTTTAATATGACTTCAGGATATAGTCGCTGTCTCACCATCCTGAATAAGACACCGAAAAACAACCTAAACAGAGATCTGGAAACCCCTCGCCGACGAGGGGCCATGGTCTGTCACACCTCACCTCTGAGGCTCCAAGGCCACTAGAGACGGAGCGGTCCGCCGACGACATGGCTAATGAGTGGGAAACCCTAGATGGGTTTTGGTGTCTGCCGCTTGATTGCCTCTGTCCTCCTCACATATCGCTTCAGTCAAAGATTTCGTGAGGCTTTTAGTTCATTGGATGTAAGAGTACAAGTCGAGCACATGTCACATAAGGTCAATACATGAATCAATCATCTATAAATAATCAACAATATGAAGCATCGTTGTATCAACATGTTATCCTGTTATGAAGCCACCAACTGCATTGGTTGAACAAATCTAGTGCAACTGTTTCCATATGATTGCTTCTACTTTCCTTGGTACTTTGCTTCTCCGTCGGCTGGGAAAAGAGCACGTACAGATCCAGTATAGAGAGAGAGAGAGAGAGAGAGAGAGATCTTGCATACGTTCGCCTGAAGTAAGAACCCCCATCCAAATGTTGCTCAACCAATTCCGGAACATTTTTTCATGATATTATTTAGGGTGGTAGATTAAATGTCATATGAATACTACACCATACAATTTTGGCAAGAGGGAATGTAATAAACAGGTGTATTGTTGATTCATTTTATCAAAAGTCAACACATTTTGTTTTTCTGTCGATTCCTTTTTGCCTAATTGTCCTCTCTTAGCTTTTTGCGTATATATACATGAGTCGAAAGACCTCTACATACACGAACCGCTTATACTTTTCTAATGCATGGATTGGTTATCTGCCTATGGTGTAAATTGAGATTCATTTTGCTACTTGCGGGAGAATAACTACTTAAAGAAGCAAAAGAAAAAGGAGAATAGAATCAGAGTGATCTCACATCAGTCCATTTGCTTCCAGGGATCAAGGCTTTTGACCCACAACAAGTAGCGGGAATCCCTAACCAAACTAATACACCTACAAAATAGTAAACAACGAATCGAGCATAGTACATTAATTGAGAGAGAGAGAGAAACAGAAAGAGAGATGTTGTGTGAGCACTAGCATGGTATATTAAAAAACATTTTCAATCAACATTGATAGCCATCCGAGTACATAGTTTATCTAAGCTCGGGTCTACCTACACGGCTACACCCCTATACTTTAGATATTTCTTGGTGTCTGAACATAGTAGTACTAAAGTTATGCGGACCAACTAAGTTTGAGCTTGATATGTTGTGCTATTTTGAGGAAAATCGGAATATTCAATGAATTTATATTCATATGTATGTGCTACCACTTTTCTTTTTTATGTGCCTCATACCATCGATTTTTCTTCCGATGTGTTGTGACATCTTGTAATGTTGTACTCGGTACTATGCTACACTCATGTTTTTCTCAGTTTTATTTGTCACAATTGTAAGACCACAAAATTATGTCAAAATCTAGTGGGTGTACCTAAATATGTGATAAAAAATTCTATGTGCTATTATAAGATCACATATTTTGCATGGGTCTCAATGATCATATTGGACAAATTTTACCGCCTAGTTAGCTAGAAATAGTTATTTATGGGCGACCCTTGTGAAATAGCAAAATCATTAATCAAGAGAACTAGAAGCTTGAGGGTGGGCCAAGACCCACATTGGTCTCTACTACACCCCATGGGTATCCAACATGGGCATATTCAGTGGGGGTGCCATGGGTGCTGTGGCACCCCCTCCAAGAATGTGAAAACCTACTAGTAATTGGGCTAATCTTGGCTAAATTTAATCCTTAATAGGGAAATCTTTATACTTGGCACGCCAATCGATTTAATTCTAGATACGCCAGTGGTATCCAACCATCTTTGACACGTTCCTTGTCCAATTCTTTATTTATTCAACTTCATTGAGAAAATCATATCTCACAACTGCCACCGAACACTCCTATAGTCATATATATCACACTTGTATCCTGACCCAGGAGTAAATTATTCTGGAACTAGCTCTAATGCACTAGTATATGTTAATGCTATTTCAACTGTTTGTGACAACTCACTTATGCATGTATGTTTTTTGTTGGAATTATGCCCTAGAGGCAATAATAAAGATGTTATTATTGTAATTCTTGTTCATGATAAAGTTTATATTCCATGCTATAATTGTATTAAGCGGAAACATTAATACTTGTGTGGTTTGTGAACAACACCGTGTCCCTGGTACGCCTCTAAGGACTAGCTCATTGATCAATGATGGTTAAGGTTTCCTAACCATAGACATGAGTTGTCAATTGATAATGAGATCATATCATTGGGAGAATGATATGATGGACAGACCCAAACTAAGCGAAGTAATTAGATCGTTTCATCGTGTTCATCTTTGCGAAGCTTTTCCTATGTCAAATATTGTATTCCTTAGACCATGAGATAATGCAACTCCCTGGTACCGGAAGAAATCTTTGAGGTCATCAAACGTCATCCTATGAGAGGGTGATCATAAAGGTGTCTCTCAGGTGATCGGAAAGTATCTGTTGGGTTGTATGTATCGATATGGAATTTGTCCCTCCCAAGTCGGAGAGATATACTTCGGGCCCACTCGGTAATCGATATCAACACCGCTTGCACGCATGTGGTTAAGGAGTTAATCACAAAGTGATATCGGATTACGGAACGAGTAAAGTACTTGCTGTGAACGAGATTGAACTAGGTATGACGGCATCGACGATCGAATCTCGGCAAGTAAAATATCGCGAGACGAAGGGAATATATATATGGGATTGATTGAATCCTGGCATCGTGGTTCATCCGATATGATCATAGATGAATGTGTGGAGTCAATATGGGTGCCTGCACACTGTTGATTATTGATAGAAGATCATGTCGCATATTCTCGAACCCGCAGGTCACACACTTAACGATCTCGACGCTAGGATAGATTGGATAATTGGTTTATGAATTTTGTTCGAGTCTCGGATGGGATCCGGGACATCACGAGAGGTTTCGAATGGTCCGGAGAATAAGATTCATATAAGGCAAAGGCAGTTTTGGAGTTCTAATTGTTCCGGGTTAATCGGTATTGTACCGGAAGCTTCTAGAACCTTCCGGAAGGGGACCAACGTGGCCCCACCTTCCGGGAGGGGGCATGGGCCTATGAGGGAGTGTCCTGGCCGCATTGGTCCAGGGGCACAAGGCCCCATAGGGCCCAGCCGATCCTAGAGAGTTTAAATCGTTTAAACTAGAGATAGGGTTTCTAGAAGAGGGGAGAGTCCATGCCCCCCACTCCTTATCCTTTGGGCTTGGGGGAGGGGCTAGGGCTGCGCCCCCCCTCTATATAAAGAGGGGTGGGGGCGCACCAACCCCCCACACCTCTCCTCCAAACCCTAGCCGCCTTGCTAGCTTTCCTCTCCTCCCGATGCTTAGGCGAAGCCTCACGTAAATTCTCCACCATATACACCACGCCGTGTTGTAGATCCAATCTATCTCTCCACCATACTTGCTGGTCCGAGGAAGGAGGATACGAGGTGCTGCACGTGTGCATCTCACGGAGGCACCGCCACTTGTGGTGCTAGATCGGATCGGATCGCGAGGAGGAGAAGCGAGTACGACTACGTCACCCACGCCGACGAACGCTCATTGCGCGAATCTTCAAGGGTATGAAGATCTAATCCAACCTCTCGTTGATTGCATCTCCTAGATTAGATCTTGGCTTTCCTCCGCTCGCATCCGTAGAAAATTTTGATTTACTATGCCGTGA
This sequence comes from Avena longiglumis, assembly GCA_030063025.1. Classification (NCBI taxonomy): domain Eukaryota; kingdom Viridiplantae; phylum Streptophyta; class Magnoliopsida; order Poales; family Poaceae; genus Avena; species Avena longiglumis. Next base: position 560,642,898 of record CP125974.1, read on the forward strand.
AACCCTTCAAAGGTATCGAGCTAGATCTATGCGTAGATGTGTTTCACGAGTAGAACGCAACATGGTTGTTGGCGCGTTGATGTTTTCTGTTGCAAGCCTCTTGTTTGTGTTCTTCTTATGACGCGGGATAGTGAGATTGAAGCGGTCCAGGCCAACCTTACGCGACGCCGTCATGAGACCGGCTCCGCACTTGACGTGTGGCTTGTTCCACACATGCGGTGGTGGATGTCGCCTTCTCTCACTATAGTTGTCATGGGATTAACACCGGAGTTTGGCAACCATAATATCACCGTTGTGGCTTTCCGTAGGTAAGAATCGTTCTTAGCATCTACTCCCATAAGCCACGTAAAACATGCAACAACAAAGTAGAGGTGTCTAACTTGTTTTTGCAGGGAGTGTTTTCTGTGATATGGTATGGCCCAAGATGTGATGTGTATATTGTATGCGATGATCATGTTTTGTAATGTTTCACGACTTGCATGTCGATGAGTACACAACCGGCAGGAGCCATATGGTTGTCTTTATAATTGTGTATGACCTGCGAGTCAACTTCTTATAAGCCATGTAATAGCTTTACTTTATCGCTAAGTAGTTAGCAATAGTTGTAGTTGCTATTCGTGGTGGAGGCAATCATGGTGGAGTGATGGAGATCATGCCGGAACCCACAAGATGGAGATCATTGCGCGAGGATTGGCTATACCATGTCACATAAAGTTATATGCATGTGATGTTTATCCCTTTATGTATCTTATTATGCTTAGATCGCGACGGTAGCATTATAAGATGATTCCTCACTTAAAGATCAAGATAAAAACTGTGTTCTCCCCAAGTATGCACCATTGCGAAAGTTCGTCGTGTCCAAGCATCACGTGATGATCGGGTTCTATAGACTCTACGCTCACATACAACGGGTGCAAGCCAGTTTTGCACACGCAGAAATACTTGGGTCTAGCTTGACGAGCCTAGCATGTACAGACATGGCCTCGGAACACAAGAACCGAAAGGTTAAGCATGAGTCATATGAGTGATATGATCGACACTTTGTTGTCCACCATTGAAACCACATATCTTCTCGTGATGATCGGATTAGGTGTGGTGAATTTGGATCGTGTTCACTAAACAACTTGAGGGATGTTGAATTTAGTGGGAGTTCATCTAGTAATTTGATTAAATTGAACTATTTATCATGAACATAGTCTAAATTGTACTTGCAAATCTTGTAGATCACATGGCCAAGTCCAACTTCAACTTCAACGTTTTCTTTGAGAAGGAAAAGCTTAGAAACAATGGGTCTAACTTCACCAATTGGTTCCGATCTAAGAATCATTCTGCGGCGGACAAAGGACTGTGTCCTTGGGAAAGCGTTAGGTGACCCCCCTGCAATCGCTACCGGTGATGAGAAAGCTGTCTATCACGCACAAAGATGATTATGGTGTGATTAAGAGCACCATGTTGTTTGCTATGGAACCGAGCTTCAAAATCGTTTTGAAACCTATCCGGGACCTTTGAGATTCTCGAGAGCCGAAAACCATGTTTCGCATCAGCCCGCTCGAGAGATATGAGATCTCCGAAGTTCTTTAAGCGCAAGATGGAGGAAGGGAGTTCCGTTAGTGAGCACGCCATAAAGATGTCGCTACACTCAACGCCTTGAGCAACTGGAATGCACGATTCGGAGGAGCTCAAGATTGACAGGTTCGCAATCACTCCTCCCAGCTACAAAAGTTTTGTAGTGACTCATAATCAGATTGGTTCCATCGATATACGATCACCGAGCTCTTCGCAGTCAAGGTCATGAGGTGGACATCAAGAAGGATAATCATGTGTTGATGGTCAACAAACCCTCCTTTAAGAAAGGTAAGGGAGCAAAGAAGCCCTTCAAGAAGGCGGCCAAGCGCAATGCTCCTGCGGAGAAGAAGCTCAAGTCGGTCCTAAGCCGGACCTTTGAGTGCTTCTATTGCAAGGACAAGGGTCCTTTGGAAGCATATCGTCCAAGTACTTAGCGGACAAGAAGGCTGGCACCATCAAAGGTATATTTGATATACATGTTATTGATGTTTTCCTTACTAGCCCTCGTTGTAGTACCAGGTATTTGATACCGGTTCGGTTGCTAATATTTGTAACTCGAAGCAGAGCTATGGAATGACGGCGGCTTGCGAGGGATGAGGTGACGATCTGGCGTTGGCAACGGATCAAGAGTTGATGTGATGGCCGTCGGCACGCTCTCCTTAGTTTTACCTTCGGGATTAGTTTTAAACCTTAATAAGTGTTATTATGTGCCTGCGTTGAGCATAAACATTATTTCTAGATCGTGTTTATTGCAAGACGGTTATTCATTTAAATCGGAGAATAATGGTTGTTCTATTTATATGAGTAACAACTTTTATGGTCATGCACCTCTTGTGAATGGTTTATTTCTTCTAAATCTCGAAAGGGATGAAACACACATCCATAACATTGAGGCTAAGAGATGCAAAGTAGATAGTGATAATACTACTTATTTGTGGCACTGTCGTCTAGGTCATATTGGTGTAAAGCGCATGAAGAAACTCCATTCTGATGGACTTTTGGAGTCTCTTGATTTTGAATCATTTGACACATGCGAACCATGCCTCATGGGCAAGATGATCAAAACCCGTTCTCGGTATGATGGAGCGAGCAACGGACTTGTTGGAAATCATACATACCGATGTATGCGGACCGATGAGTGTTTCGACGCGCGGTGGATATCGCTATTTCCTCACTTTTACCGATGACTTAAGTAGATATGGGTATATCTATTTAATGAAACATAAATCTTAAACATTTGAAAAGTTCAAGGAATTTCAGAATGAAGTGGAGAACCATCGTAATGTAAAGATTAAGTTTCTACGATCCGATCGTGGAGGTGAATATTTGAGTTATGATTTTCTCACGCATCTTAAAGCAAGTGGAATCGTTTCACAACTCACGCCATACGGAACACCACAGTAAGAATGGTGTCTGAATCGCCGAATCGAACCCTATTAGATATGGTCCGATCAATGATGTCTCTTACTGATTTGCCGTTATCATTTTGGGGTTATGCATTAGAAACCGCTGCATTCACTTTAAATAGGGCTCCATCTAAATCCGTTGAGACGACACCGTATGAACTGTGGTTTGGTGCTAAACCTAAGTTGTCGTTTCTTAAAGTTTGGGGATGCGAAGCTTACGTCAAGAAGTTGATGCCGGACAAGCTCGAACCCAAAGCGGAGAAATGCGTCTTCATAGGATACCTTAAGGAACTATTGGGTATACCTTCTATCACAGAACCGAAGGCAAAGTATTTGTCGCAAAGAACGGTTCCTTTCTTGAGAAGAAGTTTCTCTCGAAAGAAGTGAGTGGGAGGAAAGTAGAGCTAGACGAGGTTATTGAACCTTCTCTTGAATTGGAGAGTAGCGCAGCACCTGAAATTGTTCCAGTGCTGCCTGCACCAACAATAGAGGAAGCTAATGACAAGGATCATGAAGCTTCGGACGATGCTGCTACTGAACGTCGCAGGTCGACAAGGTCACGTGCCCCTCCTGAGTGGTACGGCAACCCTGTCTTGACTGTCTTGTTAGTAGAAGACAGTGAACCTACGAACTATGAGGAAGCGATGATGAGCCCAGACTCTGAGAAATGGCTGGAAGCCATGAAATCCAAATTGGGATCCATGAGCGAAAACCAAGTATGGACTTTGGTGGACCCTCCTAGCGACCGAAAGGCCGTTGAGTGCAAATGGATCTTCAAGAAGAAAACAGACGCGAATGGTAATGTTACCGTCTATAAAGCACGGCTTGTCGCAAAAGGTTTTCGACAAGTTCAAGGTGTTGACTACGATGAGATTTTCTCTCCCGTAGCGATGTTCAAGTCCATTCGGATTTTATTAGCAATTTCTGCGTTTCATGATTATGAAATATGGCAGATGGATGTCAAGACTGCATTCCTCAATGGCAACATTGATGAAGAGTTGTATATGATGCAACCCGAAGGTTTTGTCGATCCTAAGGATGCTGATAAAGTATGCAAACTTCAGCGTTCCATTTATGGACTGAAGCAAGCATCTCGGAGTTGGAACCTTCGTTTTGATCAAGTGATTAAGAGCTTTGGATTTGTTCCAAATTGCTACGAAGCTTGCATCTACAAGAAAGTGAGTGGGAGCTCGGTGACGTTTCTAGTACTGTATGTGGATGACATATTGATTATCGGAAATGACATCAACATGCTTAACGATGTGAAGAGTTATTTGAACGTTATTTGAACAAGTGTTTTTCAATGAAAGACCTAGGTGAAGCTGCTTATATATTGGGCATCAAAATCTATAGAGATAGACAAAGACGCCAGATAGCTTTAAGCCAGAGTACATACCTAGACAAAGTTCTGAAAAGGTTCAGAATGGATAAGGCAAAGAAAGGTTCAAAGGCCTATGTTGTCGTGTAAGATATTGAGCAAGGCTCGGTGTCCATTCTGATGAAATGATAGGAAGCTATGAGCAAAGTGCCTTATGCCTCGGCCATAGGTTCCATCATGTATGCCATCTTGTGTACTAGACCGATGTGTCCAATGCTCTTAGTTTGACGGCAGATATCAAAGTGATCCAAGAGTGGAACCTTTGGACAGCCGTGAAGAACATCCTAAAGTACCTAAATAGAACTAAAGAAATGTTCTTAGTCTATGGGGTGATGAACGACTTGTCGTAAAGGTTACGTCGATGCTAGTTTCGACAGACAAGGATGATTCCAAATCTCGAGACGTGATACGTTTATATTTTGAATGGAGGCTGTGAGTTGGAGAAGCTGCAAGCAAAGCGTGATCGCGGGATCTACAAAGGAAGCGGAATACATATGCTGCAGAGCGTCAAGTGAAGGAGTTTGGATCGAAACTTCATCATCGAGCTTGGCGTGGTTCCAAGTGCATTGGACCCACGGAGATATTGTGTGACAACATCGCGCCATAGCACTCGCTAAGGAACCAAGATATCATCCAAACACCAAGCATATCAACTGCAAGTTTCATATAATCCGAGATTATATAGCATATGGAGATCTGAAGATTAGCAAAGTACATACGGATCTGAATGTCGCAGATCCATTGACTAAACCTCTTCCACGTGTAAAACATGATCAACACCTCGATTGCCATGGGTGTGAGATTGTTGCCGGATGTAAACTAGATTATTGACTCTAGTGCAAGTGGGAGATCATGGAATTATGCCCTAGAGGCAATAATAAAGATGTTATTATTATAATTCTTGTTCATGATAAAGTTTATATTCCATGCTAGAATTGTATTAAGCGGAAACATTAATACTTGTGTGGTTTGTGAACAACACCGTGTCCCTGGTACCTCTAAGGACTAGCTCATTGATCAATGATGGTTAAGGTTTCCGAACCATAGACATGAGTTGTCAATTGATAATGAGATCATATCATTGGGAGAATGATATGATGGATGAGACCAAACTAAGCGAAGCAATTAGATCGTTCATCGTGTTCATCTTTGCGAAGCTTTTCCTATGTCAAATATTGTATTCCTTAGACCATGAGATAATGCAACTCCCGTACCGAAGAAAGCTTTGAGGTCATCAAACGTCATCCTATGAGAGGGTGATCATAAAGGTGTCTCTCGGTGATCGGAAAGTATCATTGGGTTGTATGTATCGATATGGAATTTGTCCCTCCCAAGTCGGAGAGATATACTTGGGCCCACTCGGTAATCGATATCAACACCGCTTGCAAGCATGTGGTTAAGGAGTTAATCACAAAGTGATATCGGATTACGGAGAGTAAAGTACTTGCCGTGAACGAGATTGAACTAGGTATGACTGCAACGATCGAATCTCGGGCAAGTAAAATATTGCGAGACGAAGGAATATATATATGGGATTGATTGAATCCTGGCATCGTGGTTCATCCGATATGATCATCGATGAATGTGTGGAGTCAATATGGGTGCCTGCACCCGCTGTTGATTATTGATAGAAGATCATGTCTGCATATTCTCGAACCCGCAGGGTCACACACTTAACGTATCTCGACGCTAGGATAGATTGGATAATTGGTCTGATGAATTTTTGTTCGGAGTCTCGGATGGGATCCGGGACATCACGAGAGGTTCCGGAATGGTCCGGAGAATAAGATTCATATAAGGCGAGGCAGTTTTTGGAGTTCGAATTGTTCCGGTTAATCGGTATTATACCTAAGCTTCTAGAACCTTCGGAAGGGGACCAACGTGGCCCCACCTTCCGGGAGGGGCATGGGCCTATGAGGGAGTGTCTGGCCGCATTGGGCCAGGGCACAAGGCCCCATAGGGCCCAGCCGATCCTAGAGAGTTTAAATTTAAACTAGAGATAGGGTTTCTAGAAGAGGAGAGTCCATGCCCCCTCCTTATCCTTTGGGCTTGGGTGAGGGGCTGGGGCTGCCCCTCTATATAAAGAGGGGTGGCCGCACCAACCCCCACACCTCTCCTCCAAACCCTAGCCGCCTTGCTAGCTTTCTCTCTCCCCCGATTGCTTGTAGGCGAAGCCCTGCTGCAGAAATTCTCCACCATATACACCACGCCGTCGTGTTGTAGATCCAATCTATCTCTCCACCATACTTGCTGGTCCGAGGAAGGAGGAGACGTCGAGGTGCTGCACGTGTGCATCTCACGGAGGCACCGCCACTTGTGGTGCTAGATCGGATCGGATCGCGAGGAGGAGAAGCGAGTACGACTACATCACCCACGTTCCACTGTGCGAATCTTCAAGGGTATGAAGATCTAATCCAATCTCTCTCGTTGATTGCATCTCCTAGATTAGATCTTGGCTTTCCCTCTGTTCGCATCCGTAGAAAATTTTGATTTACTATGCCGCGAAACCCTTCAGTGGTATCAGAGCTAGATCTATGCGTAGATGTGTTTCACGAGTAGAACGCAACATGGTTGTTGCGGGCGTTGATGTTTTCTGTTGCAAGCCTCTTGTTTGTGTTCTTCTTATGACGCGGGATAGTGAGATTGAAGCGGTCCAGGCCAACCTTACGCGACGTCGTTCGCGAGACCGGCTCCGCACTTGACGTGTGGCTTGTTCCACACATGCGGCTGGTGGATGTCATATTCTCTCACTATAGTTGTCATGGGATTAACACCGGAGTTTGGAAACCATAATATCACCGTTGTGGCTTTCCGTAGGTAAGAATCGTTCTTAGCATCTACTCCCATAAGCCACGTAAAACATGCAACAACAAAGTAGAGGCGTCTAACTTGTTTTTGCAGGGAGTGTTTTCTGTGATATGGTATGGCCCAATATGTGATGTGTATATTGTATGCGATGATCATGTTTTGTAATGTTTCACGACTTGCATGTCGATGAGTACACAACCGGAAGGAGCCATATGGTTGTCTTTATAATTGTGTATGACCTGCGAGTCAACTTCTTATACGCCATGTAATAGCTTTACTTTATCGCTAAGTAGTTAGCAATAGTTGTAGTTGCTATTCGTGGTGGAGGCAATCATGGTGGAAGTGATGGAGATCATGCCGGAACGCACAAGATGGAGATCATTGCGCGAGGATTGGCTATACCATGTCACATAAAGTTATATGCATGTGATGTTTATCCCTTTATGTATCTTATTATGCTTAGATCGCGACGGTAGCATTATAAGATGATTCCTCACTTAAAGATCAAGATAAAAACTGTGTTCTCCCCAAGTATGCACCATTGCGAAAGTTCGTCGTGTCCAAGCATCACGTGATGATCGGGTGCTATAGACTCTACACTCACATACAACGGGTGCAAGCCAGTTTTGCACACGCAGAAATACTTGGGTCTAGCTTGACGAGCCTAGCATGTACAGACATGGCCTCGGAACACAAGAACCGAAAGGTTAAGCATGAGTCACATGAGTGATATGATCGACACTTTGTTGTCCACCATTGAAACCACATATCTTCTCGTGATGATCGGATTAGGTGTGGTGAATTTGGATCGTGTTCACTAAACAACTTGAGGGATGTTGAATTTAGTGGGAGTTCATCTAGTAATTTGATTAAATTGAACTATTTATCATGAACATAGTCTAAATTGTACTTGCAAATCATAGATCACATGGCCAAGTCCAACTTCAACTTCAACGTTTTTCTTTGAGAAGGAAAAGCTTAGAAACAATGGGTCTAACTTCACCAATTGGTTCCGCAATCTAAGAATCATTCTGCTGGCGGACAAAAGGATCGTGTCCTTGGGAAAGCGTTAGGTGACCCCCTGCGCAACTGCGTACCGATGAGAAAGCTGTCTATCGATCGCACAAAGATGATTATGGTGTGATTAAGAGCACCATGTTGTTTGCTATGGAACCGAGCTTCAAAATCGTTTTGAAACCTATCCGGGACCTTTGAGATTCTCGAGGCCGAAAACCATGTTTCGAGACTCAGCCCGCTCGAGAGATATGAGATCTCCGAGAAGTTCTTTAAGCGCAAGATGGAGGAAGGAGTTACGTTAGTGAGCACGCCATAAAGATGTCAGCTACACTCAACGCCTTGAGCAACTGGAATGCACGATTCGGAGGAGCTCAAGATTGAGGTTCGCAATCACTCCTCCCGGCTACAAAAGTTTTGTAGTGACTCATAATCAGATTGGTTCCATCGATCGATCACCGAGCTCTTCGCAAAGTCAAGGTCCGGAGGTGGACATCAAGAAGGATAATCATGTGTTGATGGTCAACAAACCCTCCTTTAAGAAAGGTAAGGGAGCAAAGAATCCCTTCAAGAAGGGCGGCAAGCGCAATGCTCCTGCTGAGAAGAAGCTCAAGTCTGGTCCTAAGCCGGACACTGAGTGCTTCTATTGCAAGGACAAGGGTCACTGGAAGCGCAACTGTCCGAAGTACTTAGCGGACAAGAAGGCTGGCACCATCAAAGGTATATTTGATATACATGTTATTGATGTTTTCCTTACTAGCCCTCGTTGTAGTACCTGGGTATTTGATACCGGTTCAGTTGCTAATATTTGTAACTCGAAACAGGAGCTACGGAATAGACGGCGGCTTGCGAGGGATGAGGTGACGATGCGCGTTGGCAACGGATCAAGAGTTGATGTGATGGCCGTCGGCACGCTCTCCTTAGTTTTACCTTCGGGATTAGTTTTAAACCTTAATAAGTGTTATTATGTGCCTGCGTTGAGCATAAACATTATTTCTAGATCGTGTTTATTGCAAGACGGTTATTCATTTAAATCGGAGAATAATGGTTGTTCTATTTATATGAGTAACATCTTTTATGGTCATGCACCTCTTGTGAATGGTTTATTTCTTCTAAATCTCGAAAGGGATGAAACACACATCCATAACATTGAGGCTAAGAGATGCAAAGTAGATAGTGATAATACTACTTATTTGTGGCAATCGCTGTCTAGGTCATATTGGTGTAAAGCGCATGAAGAAACTCCATTCGATGGACTTTTGGAGTCTCTTGATTTTGAATCATTTGACACATGCGAACCATGCCTCATGGGCAAGATGATCAAAACCCGTTCTCCGTTATGATGGAGCGAGCAGACTTGTTGGAAATCATACACCGATGAGTGTTTCGACGCGATGGATATCGCTATTTCCTCACTTTTACCGATGACTTAAGTAGATATGGGTATATCTATTTAATGAAACATAAATCTTAAACATTTGAAAAGTTCAAGGAATTTCGAATGAAGTGGAGAACCATCGTAATGTAAAGATTAAGTTTCTACGATCCGATCGTGGAGGTGAATATTTGAGTTATGATTTTCTCACGCATCTTAAAGCAAGTGGAATCGTTTCACAACTCACGCCACCCCGGAACACCACAAGCAATGGTGTGTCGAGCAGCGAATCGAACCCTATTAGATATGGTCCGATCAATGATGTCTCTTACTAATTTGCCGTTATCATTTTGGGGTTATGCATTAGAAACCGCTGCATTCACTTTAAATAGGGCTCCATCTAAATCCGTTGAGACGACACCGTATGAACTGTGGTTTGGTGCTAAACCTAAGTTGTCGTTTCTTAAAGTTTGGGGATCTGAAGCTTACGTCAAGAAGTTGATGCCGACAAGCTCGAACCCAAAGCGAGAAATGCGTCTTCATAGGATACCCTAAGGAAACTATTGGGTATACCTTCTATCACGTAACCGAAGGCAAAGTATTTGTCGAAGAAACGGTTCCTTTCTTGAGAAGAAGTTTCTCTCGAAAGAAGTGAGTGGGAGGAAAGTAGAGCTAGACGAGGTTATTGAACCTTCTCTTGAATTGGAGAGTAGCGCACTGAAATTGTTCCAAAGGTCTTTTGCACCAACAATAGAGGAAGCTAATGACAAGGATCATGAAGCTTGGACGATGTTGCTCTTGAACGTCAGCAGTCGACAAGGTCGCGTGCCTCCCGAGTGGTACGGCAACCTTGTCTTGACTGTCTTGTTAGTAGAAGACAGTGAACCTACGAACTATGAGGAAGCGATGATGAGCCCGGACTAGAAATGGTGGAAGCCATGAAATCCAAATTGTTATCCATGAGCGAAAACCAAGTATGGACTTTGGTGGACCCTCCTAGCGACCGAAAGGCCGTTGAGTGCAAATGGATCTTCAAGAAGAAAACGGACGCGAATGGTAATGTTACCGTCTATAAAGCACGGCTTGTCGCAAAAGGTTTTCGACAAGTTCAAGGTGTTGACTACGATGAGACTTTCTCTCCCGTAGCGATGTTCAAGTCCATTCGGATTTTATTAGCAATTGCTGCGTTTCATGATTATGAAATATGGCAGATGGATGTCAAGACTGCATTCCTCAATGGCAACATTGATGAAGAGTTGTATATGATGCAACCCGAAGGTTTTGTCGATCCTAAGGATGCTGATAAAGTATGCAAACTTCAGCGTTCCATTTATGGATCAAGCAAGCATCTCGGAGTTGGAACCTTCGTTTTGATCAAGTGATTAAGAGCTTTGGATTTGTTCCAAATTGCTACGAAGCTTGCATCTACAAGAAAGTGAGTGGGAGCTCGGTGACGTTTCTGGTACTGTATGTGGATGACATATTGATTATCGGAAATGACATCAACATGCTTAACGATGTGAAGAGTTATTTGAACGTTATTTGAACAAGTGTTTTTCAATGAAAGACCTAGGTGAAGCTGCTTATATATTGGGCATCAAAATCTATAGAGATAGACAAAGACGCCAGATAGCTTTAAGCCAGAGTACATACCTAGACAAAGTTCTGAAAAGGCTCAGAATGGATAAGGCAAAGAAAGGTTCAGTGCCTATGTTGTCAGGTAAGATATTGAGCAAGGCTCAGTGTCCAGCTACGGTAAATGATAGGGAAGCTATGAGCAAAGTGCCTTATGCCTCGGCCATAGGTTCCATCATGTATGCCATGCTGTGTACTAGACCCGATGTGTCCAATGCTCTTAGTTTGACGAGCAGATATCAAAGTGATCCAAGAGTGGAACACTGGACAGCCGTAAAGAACATCCTAAAGTACCTAAACAGAACTAAAGAAATGTTCTTAGTCTATGGGGGTGATGAACAGCTTGTCGTAAAAGGTTACGTCGATGCTAGTTTCGACACCGACAAGGATGATTCCAAATCTCATACAGGATACGTTTATATTTTGAATGGAGGAGCTGAGTCGAGAAGCTGCAAGCAAAGCGTGATCGCGGGATATCTGATGGAAGCGGAATACATGGCTGCCGCAGCGTCAAGTGAAGGAGTTTGGATCGAAACTTCATCCGAAGCTTGGCGTGGTTCCAAGTGCATTGGACCCACTGGAGATATTGTGTGACAACACCGCGCCATAGCACTCGCTAAGGAACCAAGATATCATCCAAAGACCAAGCATATCAACCGCAAGTTTCATATAATCCGAGATTATATAGCAGATGGAGATCTGAAGATTAGCAAAGTACATACGGATCTGAATGTCGCAGATCCATTGACTAAACCTCTTCCACGTGTAAACATGATCAACACCTCGATTGCCATGGGTGTGAGATTGTTGCCAGATGTAAACTAGATTATTGACTCTAGTGCAAGTGGGAGACTGTTGGAATTATGCCCTAGAGGCAATAATAAAGATGTTATTATTATAATTCTTGTTCATGATAAAGTTTATATTCCATGCTAGAATTGTATTAAGCGGAAACATTAATACTTGTGTGGTTTGTGAACAACACCGTGTCCCTGGTACGCCTCTAAGGACTAGCTCATTGATCAATGATGGTTAAGGTTTCCGAACCATAGACATGAGTTGTCAATTGATAATGAGATCATATCATTGAGAGAATGATATGATGGACAAACCCAAACTAAGCGAAGCAATTAGATCGTTTCATCGTGTTCATCTTTGCGAAGCTTTTCCTATGTCAAATATTGTATTCCTTAGACCATGAGATAATGCAACTCCCTGGTACCGGAAGAAAGCTTTGAGGTCATCAAACGTCATCCTATGAGAGGGTGATCATAAAGGTGTCTCTCAGGTGATCGGAAAGTATCATTGGGTTGTATGTATCGATGGAATTTGTCCCTCCCAAGTCGGAGAGATATACTTGGGCCCACTCGTGTCGATATCAACACCGCTTGCAAGCATGTGGTTAAGGAGTTAATCACAAAGTGATATCGGATTACGGAACAGTAAAGTACTTGCGTGAACGAGATTGAACTAGGTATGATGCATCGACGATCGAATCTCGGCAAGTAAAATATCGCGAGACGAAGGAATATATATATGGGATTGAATCCTGCATCGTGGTTCATCCGATATGATCATCGATGAATGTGTGGAGTCAATATGGGTGCCTGCACCCATTGATTATTGATAGAAGATCATGTTCGCATATTCTCGAACCCGCAGGTCACACACTTAACGTATCTCGACGCTAGGATAGATTGGATAATTGGTTTATGAATTTTTGTTCGAGTCTCGGATGGGATCCGGGACATCACGAGAGGTTCCGGAATGGTCCAGAATAATATTCATATATGGCAATGCAGTTTTTGGAGTTCGAATTGTTAGGATTAATCGGTATTGTCTGGAAGCTTCTAGAACCTTCCGGAAGGGACCAACGTGGCCCCACCTTCCGGGGAGGGGCATGGGCCTATGAGAGAGTGTCCTGGCGCATTGGGCCAGGGGCACAAAAGGGCCCATAGGGCCCAGCCGATCCTAGAGAGTTTAAATCGTTTAAACTAGAGATAGAGTTTCTAGAAGAGGAGAGTCCATGCCCCCACTCCTTATCCTTTGGGCTTGGGAGGGGCTGGGCCCCCCTCTATATAAAGAGGTGGGGCGCACCAACCCCCACAGCTCTCCTCCAAACCCTAGCCGCCTTGCTAGCTTTCCTCTCTCCTCCCAACTGTTTGTAGGCGAAGCCTGCAGAAATTCTCCACCATATACACCACGCCGTGTTGTAGATCCAATCTATCTCTCCACCATACTTGCTGGTCCGAGGAAGGAGGAGACGCCGAGGTGCTGCACGTGCGTGTGCATCTCACGGAGGCACCGCCACTTGTGGTGCTAGATCGGATCGGATCGAGGAGGAGAAGCAGTACGACTACATCACCCACGTTAAATGAGCGTTCCGCTGTGCGAATCTTCAAGGGTATGAAGATCTAATCCAACCTCTCTCGTTGATTGCATCTCCTAGATTAGATCTTGGCTTTCCCTCTGTTCGCATCCGTAGAAAATTTTGATTTACTATGCCGCTAAACCCTTCATTTTTGCCATTTCAATCTTACTTAATTTGAACAAAATATTTACTACCTTCCAATTCAAGATGAAGCACGCAATGTATATCTTTCTCCAAAATAAGCACATCAAAATAATCTCCGACCACGAGTCACTTCCTAATATAAAGGTTCGCATCAAACAAAGAAAGGAAGTTGTAATATTGCAACAATATGCTAGTTAATCCTAGTTGTAAACTCTTGTATATAATAAACAAACATGTACTTTTGTGTTAAAATTGACAAAACATATGCACAATATAGAACAAGCTTATTTGCGTTGATATAACTCACTTAATTAAAATCTACCACTTCTGCCCAAAACATAAATTATATAGCTAGTTTTTCCACCATCATATTTCCTTTTCCCTATATATGTATTCAACTTAGAATTAGAGGAAATGTTGTTTTTACGTTCATGGATCGCCAAAAAGGAGATTTTTTTTTGAATCATTAGCCACAAAATATTGAAGGAAAATTTCTTTCATAAGTACAATAAATCATTTTTATTTCCCCCCTAAAATTGTGAAACCTATGTACGTATTGCTTTTCGTCTATATGAAAAGGATGCGCCCTTGTCAGATTCTCGATTTTCCTTCATATGAAAATAAATCCGTACATTTTGAATTAAAATTTAATACCATAGGCGGAATCATGTAATAAAAGGTTGAAGATGGATTTTTTGATATTATTCTCTCATCCAAAAGAAAGATCTATATGCTTCATCCTTGATCTTATGGTCCACACCCGCTTTCTCGTGATAGAATCTAGTCTTTGCAAGTAGCTATTTGGAGATAGTGACTGAATGTTCTTAAATTTATGGCTAGATCGTTTACCACCAATAATTGACTACTTTTTCTTTGTACTTGATGTTCTCGTCTCTTAATATTTTTAGGGTATATTCAAAACAGCACCAACCAACATTAACAAAGTAAGCTGTCAACTGAACTAAGATCATCACATACAAGCACCGGGTTGAACTAAAACATTAATGAAAACTAGTTATTAAAAAAAACTGTGGTGTAAATAAATGGCCAAGACATGCAATGCAAAACATGTAGAGCTCAAGCTTTTCTTTTCTTTTCCTTTTTTGGTAACCAATAGCTTTGCTTCATGGATCATGTACTGTACTTTCTAGCTTAAGGAAGAGAACTATTTTCCCGCCTATATCCAAAGAAGCATACATCTCAATGCAAGTTTAACAATAATAGTGTCAGATTATATGCATTTATGCATATTTTTTAGATTCATTGCTTTCTACATATGTATATCTACATGCTTGCTTTGAATCTTTGAGCAGGAGGAGATCGAACAAGATGCCTAGCTGAACCACAACGCGACTGCCAAAGAGAAAACAAGGTAGATCCCCCACTTCCTCGGGACAGAAATGCTTGGCCCTCCTCACTCCTCTCGGACTGGCCGGCCGCTATTTCTCTCACCATTATTCCTCTTCCTTTTTTCGTTTCCCTCCGTTTGAACATCCACCCATCACCCATATGCATATTATTCCCATTCTCCCTCCCTCAGAGGTAGGTGTCAAGTGAGATTCCACCAAAATTCGACCTTTAGTTTATTTGCCAAAATCTAGTTTAAATTTTATGTAAAAATTTACAATAAATTTTAGCAAATAAACTAGAAGTGGGATTTAGCACCCTACCAAGAGGCCAGGCGGTCATGCAATCCTCCTCGACTCCGACCGCCCAGCTCGCCTATAAGTAGCGCCCCACGGTTCCCACCTCCAACACAAGCACAGCTCAGATCATAAGCTAGCTAGTTGTGAATAATCAATGGCGTCGTTGTCGATGAGCCCAGCTGGGTGGGCGGGGTGGACGCCGAAACAGAACAAGCTGTTCGAGCAGGCCCTGGCGGTGCACGACAGGGACACGCCGGACCGCTGGCACAACGTCGCCCGCGCCGTCGGCGGCGGCAAGTCCGCCGATGATGTCAGACGGTACTACGAGCTGCTTGTCCACGACATCGCACGCATCGAGGCCGGAAACGTGCCCTTCCCTGCCTACCGTACCCCCTGCCCTGGCCCCGGACACAACCACAGCGCCGCCGCCGGTGGACGTTCCATCGGCGGCTACGAGGCCGACAGGTACGCAACTTGGTCAGCTCTCTCCCAGGTCTTAGCTAGATTGCAGATTGGGTTGATTATTAAACTAATAATTTCTGGTGCAGGTTGAAGCATTTGAAGATCTAGGGGGTTAATGGTAAACACCAGATCGATCGACGGATCATGGAGAAGCATGTGCACGCTGCATGGGGGATATCATACCGTAGGCTATATTCATGCATGCATGCATGGTCTCCATGTCAACATATATACATATCCAAAGGCCAGCTGGAAGAAGGAGTCGGCCGAGCATACAGATGCATGCATGTCCATAGTATTCTTATTATTAGTAGGCTAGTGGTTTAATACGCCAAATCGACCGGTCTCTCCTTACTCCCATGTGTAATTTAATCGTGTATATTCCGATGTACAATATTCTTATTGTTTACATCTGTAACCATATGTCGATATCAATTAATATAATTCAATGATATGCATTTATAAAAAAGATGGAGAAAATTGCAAAAAAAAAATGCCCTATTTAAAGTTAGGGTTTCAAAAAACTACCACTCCTCGATTTTATTTTAAATGTACCACTTTCTGCGCTAACTCCCGTAGGCAGCACCGATCGTTAATTATGTTTAAGCCATTTGACACTGTTTACGGACTTGCTGTCAGGTTGACGTGGTGGCATGTGTATTTTGCACAAAAGACCTTCGCATATTATAAATTCTAACTTAGAGGCCACTCATTTTTACTTGTATGTTGAGCCTACATATGCGAGTCCTCTCGTACGAGCGTGTGCAAATCTGCATGTCGCTGAGAGAGATCAGCTCCCAAATTTGAACTAATCGAACAACCAGTCAGAGTCGACCGAGCAACACACGAAACGAACAGCAACATCATAGACGACTATTTGTGAACCAAAGATCAGTAGGTACCACCTCTCCCGCATGGCAACCTGACACACAAAGGTTGTCGTAGCCCAGGGCTAGCTCGGGCCACAGTGACCGCCACCAGGTTATCGGACTTGCTTGTTGTCGTCAGCACCATAATGATATAGAAAGAGCTGTTATACGATTATATTTAAACTTTCACATGCATTTTATTCATGATATTCTAGATAGTTGTTATCGATATTTATGCGCCTTGACAAATTTTATTCATACATTTTGTATGTTGTTTCATGATTACATAAACTTTCAACATGCATCATGTCTACTTATGCAAATTAAGTTTAGTTACAATCTTTTGGAAACACGAAGGGACACATTTCTCGATTCTACTACAAGAAACCACACACATCCACCAACTTAGCACTACTCCAACATACACACTTGATGCTGCTACAAAGATGATTTTTTTAGACCATACTCTTAGTGTGATATTTATCATGACATTTAAGAATCTGGAAGTATAAACCTTTACGCAAGCACAACAAATATATACATGATTCAATTTGAATGATCTATCTAAGAGGCATTGTCTCACCAAAGAAAAACCTAACGCAGAATTATTTCTACATATTCGGTCAAATAGTTTGACTTAAAAAAACTAATATGCACTACATTTTTGTGAGGGAGTACTATATAAATTTACCAGAAGGAGGTCTTAAATCATATACATCATAAATGTATCTAACGCCAACACCTTAACTTAAATAAATATGTAGTATCCAATGCAATAAATAGAATGTAGTTCTGATGAGAATTAGGTATTAATTATAAAATTTTAGTATAAATAGAATGTAGTTCCTCAAGTTGTTTAGTTGTACACAAAGTGAATTAGTTATTTGGTACACTACTCAAGCATGGACGAATACTTGTAAGGTTGTCATACAAAAATTAAATAGTTGTTGTTTTCATGAGTATCGGAGGTTTGCACCATATTATTCTACTCTGCAATTTCTCTTTTAATCTCGGTTCTGGATGCAGAATGTTTTTTTAAGAATAAAAGAGCTAGATACTACAGGGATGGGTAGCTCTTGAGAGGACAAGTTTCGAAGAATACACACACCAACATGGCAAGCATTTGAAAACTAAAAGAAAACCTCTCTTTGAAACAATAACTTTGTGCCATGGTTAGCGCCAATGTGGTAGTGAAAAATGTGAAACAGCCCAAGTTCTTGTTGATCAATGTTGGAACATGCTTGTTTGAAAGGAATCAACCATTTTATTCATGACATATGATCAGTCAAGTAATCAATACCCCCATATATATTGGTGCTTTCTGCTTTGGTGTCATTTAGTTGCCTGTTCAGCCCTTTTGGTCCATGCCCTTGTCATTTATTTTGTACTTTTGTTGTGTGAGCAAGCTCCAATATATGCATGTAAACATTTTGTATGAACTAATTTTGCATTAGACATATTGCGCACACGATCTGGGCCGTGAATTTCTCTGTTCGGGCGGCTGCGAGAGTTCGTGATGTGCTGGCGGGAAGCAGGATGTCAAACAATGAATCCTTCCATGCGCCCACAATTATATTTTGGACATGGACATGGGCTCACATGCTACGTATATACATGTATCTGATCTGTGACAAGTACGGCCGACAAGGTGCCACAATTATATTACAAAAAGTAATCATAATAATAAAAATAAATAAAATTGCACACATTTATTATTATGATTACTTGCATAATCAAAACATCCGAGAAGAACAGATGTGATTCATGCGTTATGAATATAATAAATGGATTCCTTGGATTTTTTAATAAATTTAGACATATTATTTATATTATTTGGAGTTATATAGTTAAAGTTATGAATTTCCAAAGTTTTTGTATTATTAATAAAATAAATTTTATCTTTTTGCATATTTTAATTAGATAAAATAATCAATAAAGTTTATATTTGAAATATTCAAACAATTCTGAGCATTTTTCGTATTGGAACTTTTTCCATTTGAATTCGTATTCAAAAGTTATGAATTTAATAGTGTCAGGGATTTCTGCGTAATTTTTTGTCAAAACTTGAGCACCTGTGTGCAAAACGACAGACTGCACGCCGTCTCACGCTGCCACGTCAGTCTGACGGGTGGGCCTGCCCATCTTAAGCCGTGTCAATTCCTGTTTAGACAGCGAAATGGTGTATAAATAGGTAGATTTTTTTTTGAAATGGGGCGTGCCCCAGACTCTACATCAAAATGATGCATATGGCTCCTTTATTACCTTACTAGCGTCAAAGTATAAATAGGTACATAGCTCAGACCATGAGTCAGTAGCTAATGCAACTAAGATTTCACATTATTTTTTTAAAAAATGGAAGATTTCACATTAAATAAACAGAGGGGTGTAATTTTGCAACAATAAGCCAGATAACCGTAAAGGTATATAATAAAAACACATCTATTTTGGTGTCAAAATTGACAAAGAAAACAAGCTTATTTTACGTTGATATAATCTCACGTAATCAAAAGCTACCACTTGTGCTCAGAACATAAATATAGAAAATTCTTTCCCATCACATTACTTCCTTTCCCCCTATATATTTATTAAACCTAGAATCAGAGGAAAGGTTTCCCTTTAACATTCATGGATTTCCTAAAAGGAAAGAATCTTTAGAAACAGTAGCCACAACATATTGAAGAAAAATAATGTGACACCTCTGTATGGATTATCCCCTTTTTTTGGCAGGGGCTTTTTTTTTGCAGGGAAACCGTGTATTTTTGTTTCCTCATTGAATGTAAAATAGAACCCATACATTTCAGAATTAAAGTAATACCATGGCGGAATATATATGCACTAAAAGGTTGGAGCTAGAATTGTTGATATTATTCTCTATCCAAAAAGCACGATATATGTGCTTGATCCTCGATCTCATGGTCACCACGCACCCACTTTCTGGCAGTAGAATCCCGTCTTTGCAACTAGCTGTTTGGACATAGCGACCGAATGTTCTTAAGTTAACCGTATGGCTAGTTTGTTTTCCATCAATATTTGGCTGTGTTTTTTTTTTGGTATTCAATGTTCTCTTCATATAGAAGCAACCATGATTTTTTTGGTAACCATTAGCTTCCCTTCATGGAGCATGGATATTTCTCTCTAAATAATGGACAATAATTCTTCTCCAGCTTTTACAACCAAACATGACCATGTCTCAACTAGAATTTGCATTACGATTCATGCATGCTTCCTATATGAGTGCAAGTTGCAACTATAATTTTTTAATTACACATGCGGTTGTAACTGAGATTTTTTAGTTGTAATGGGATTGCAATTGTGATATTTCTAGTTGCAAATGGGTCTGTAATTAGGATTGAATGGCTGAGACTTAAGATTTTACCATGATGGTGCATGATGTGCATATTTGCATATCTATATGTACATTTTTGCTTTGAATCTTTGAGCAAGACGAGATGGAGAACATGATGCCGAGCCGACTTGATCTGACCAGGCCGAAGAGATAGAAAGGTAGATCCCCTACTTGTAGGGGACAGAAATGTTTGTCCTGCTCCTCACTCCCCTCCTAGTGGCCGGCGGCTAATTCCCCCCATTATTCCTCTTGTTTTTTCCCATCCCCTAGGGGCTCCGTTTTGACCTCCACCCATCGGCCATCACCCATATGCATGTCATATCATGGAATCCTCCTCAACCGCGGCTGGCACGCCTATAAGTAGCGCCCATTCTCACGCTCTCTTTCCTCATCTCACAGGCAGCCACACAGCCAGCGAGCCCACGGCCGGGGTCAAACCTCCAAGAGCTCAGAACCACTCGTCTGTCGACCAATGGCATCCCTGTCGATGAGCGCGGCGAGGGCGGGGTGGACGCCCAAGCAGAACAAGCTGTTCGAGCAGGCGCTGGCGGTCCACGACAGGGACACGCCCGACCGCTGGCACAACGTCGCCCGCGCCGTCGGCGGCGGCAAGTCGGCCGACGACGTCAGGCGGTACTACGAGCTGCTCGTCCACGACATCGCACGCATCGAGGCCGGAAACGTGCCTTTCCCCGCCTACCGTCCTCCATGCCCCGGACCCAACCACAGCGCCGCCAATGCCGGTGGACGCGGCCCGGCCTCCCTCGCCGGCTACGAGGCCGACAGGTATATGCCCCGACTTCCTTATGAGCTCGATGAACTCCATCCATCTGTTCCTTACCAAATTGCTCACTGTCTCTCTTAGCTAGATTAATTCTAGATTGGATTAATTTTAAGCTAGTAATTTATGGTGCAGGTTAAAGCACTTGAAGATCTAGCGAGCGGAACGGCCGCACACATACGATCGATCATGGAGAAGCACGAAGCACGTGCATGCTGCATGGGAGATATCATCTTGATATCTCCATGCATGCACCGGGTCCATGTCAACGTATAATCCAAAGGCTGAGCATCCAGATGCATGCATGCATGTTCATATAATAGTCTAATTGCTGCTAGTGGGCTAGTGGTCTCCTTACTCCCATCCCATGTGTAATCTATCCGGTATATTAATTCCGATGTACAATATTTGTATTATGTGCACCTGTAACCATATGTCCATACCAATCAACATAATGCAGTGCCATACATATATACAAATAGATACAAGCTACTACTTGGTGTGGTTATTTCTATATCGACTTACCAATAGTGAGAATCACAGCAATTCTTCACAGCCGTCTGATAATTAAGATCCTCATCCTTTTAGCATTTGCAAGAATCTCAATATTACGATCAGATGGCTCATAGGGCTGACTTATAATATTCGACACATAGCAAAACCATTATGACAAATTTCTTAAGCGTTTTACAATCTAGATGCCATTTTTCTTCATTTCTAGCATCTAGATGGCTAGCTCTTGGAAGTGAAGAAAAGAAAAATCTAATCAGTTGGTCTAGCGGTTAAGAATGATAAGTTATTTCATTATGAGTTTTTTCTAATCTAAATATCAACTAAACATCATCTTGCTAGGTGGACCTACAATTATTAATTGGATGAAACAAAGAAATGTGTATAACTTTATATTTAATGACAATGATTCAAAACCTCTCATGATTATTCAAGATCACAACAAACATATTAGCCAACTGATGATTTGAATTTTAATTGTAGGAACTAATTAAACATCATATATGGTTAGTAATATTGTTTACTAGTAATTCACAAATTCAAAATCTATTCTGTTATGGAATATTTATTTAGCACAACATATCGCCGTTCATAGAGTCCTGTAACATAGAATAAAATAATAAAACATTTCCCAGTCACTTTGGTACTATAAAGAGCTGCACTCGTATGCTAGTTTTATAACAAATTAGATGCCAATACTTGCACACAGTGCAAAGCCTATAGGACTTGCTTGGTATTGTTTTACGCGATTTTTTTTAAATAATACACACTTTTTAATATTTTCCAAATTTATTATGCGTTTTTTAGATTTTACAAAAGTAATACTTTGCCAGTCTGGAGGAAGCCGATTAGTGCAGTCGGCCTGAAGAAAGCCGACTGAGCATCGGCCGTAGGGCATTTGGGGCCAATCGGCTGGCGAGGCCGATCGGCTGTCGCCGGGCGCAGGCCTAATCTGCATAGACCAAGCCGACTGGAATTGCTACAGGCCAAATTGAAAAACAAATGCTAATCGTTGATAGCGACACATAGCACTCCAGTCGGCTTGGCCCAGGCCGATTGGGACAATCGGTCTGCCCCAAGCCGATTAGGGCAATCGGCCTGCCCTAGGCCGATTGGGCAACGCGGGCCCCAGCTGCCCCACGCCTAACGCTCAGTCGGCGACCTGTTGGACGAGTGCAAAGCTGTCGGTCTGGCCTTGGCCGATTGGTCCAGTCGGCTTGCCCCAGGCCGACAAAGTGCTAGATCTGTAATTTCCAAAAAACGTATAATAGAACTCAAATTAATTAAATAATGTGTATTATTTAAAAAAAATCGCTTGTTTTACCAGGGTCTTAGTATCAACTTATAATTACTTATGTCTAGAAATATAAAAAAAATATTACCACAAATATTGTATACTTTTGTGCTTTGTAACAAATAAGAAGCCAATGCATATTCTGCAAAGCCCGCAGAACAAGCTTAATTTTGTGTGGCCTTCGAAATTAGCTTAATTTTGTGTAAGCAATAACTTTGCTTCTTGGAGCATCTCTGCATACTCGTTGGACAAGGATTGTATAGTCCTTCCCCCTGTTTGTTAGCACTACTGATCAGTTTAGCCGTTAGCGCTATGTGTTGTTTAGTTTTCTCTTTTGCTTTGTAAACCATCCTTGCAAACAACATGGAGTGTTTCTGTCAGTTCAACTCTCTTTGCCCATGCATGGCACACGCACTGACACAAGTGAGACCGACTAAAACCTACATGTGGGACCATGAGATCCGTACGTGAGTTTGAGTGACTACGAGCTTAAAGGTGGGATCGACTAAATCTAAGAGCAAGTTTAATAGAGAACCCGTTATTGGCTATATGGTCATGCTATGTCACTTACAGTTATCATAAAGTCCACCAATACAGTAGGCTAGCTAATACACTGACTATTAGATGGGCTTTAATTAACTTCGAATTATTTAAAGTATGCATGCTATTGGGTCTAGACTACATGGAGACTACTTTTCTTAGATTGTTGTGCTACGACCCGTATATAGCAGAAGAGCCCGCTTGGCTCTATCTTTCCCTTCCTCTTTTTTTCACGTATGATTTTGATGACATGGCAAATACTATAGCATGCTAGTGTGCTTTATTGTACATGCTCTAACAGGTAGAATTTTACTAGTGGGACCAGGTTCCAAATTTGGACTCTGAATAAAATGCAATGAAGGAAAAATCGTGTTGATCATGCTGATATCAACAAATCCAAATCCATATCTAGGACACTCAGTTAATTGTTTCATGCCTGGATGTTACGAATTGATATATTTTATATTTATTTCTTTAGATATAAACTGTTATAATTAGGTCCCACATCACGATCAATGCGCCATGTAATTTGTCTTTTTTTTTTGAAAGGAGCATATATTAATATCGCAAAATACCAATTACACGCAATCTCTGCAACAACGCATTACCCTATTGGCATTACGGATACACACAGCCAAAAAAAAAGAAGTATTACAAAAAAAAAGTCCCGCTAAAACGATTAGATCCTTAGCAGCAGCGACACTAACACCACCAAAACAACACAAGAGTACAACCCCTCCAAAAACGACGCCTCCAAGAAGGAAACAGTGCTCAAGCGCTACCGTCACCCGATCAACGATCCTAGTTTTTCACCCTGGAGGAAGTCTTCGCTCGCAAAAAATGCCTTCTACAAGGCCATTGTTAGGCATAACCAATGAAGGCCAGATCTTGGGTTTTCACCCTGCAAGGTAATACTGTGAACATCTCTTGTGTTGTCGCCCTCTATAATAGACGCTGCTGTGAGTCACAGATCACCAAGTCAGATCCTCAACACCCCAAAGACCCAATCCACCATAGCTAGCCCTTATGTTGTCTTCATGAAATTCTCCACATCTGAATTCATCATAGTTCATCAAAGACATGACACATGATGGTATCATGTAGCAAAGCTTCGCCACGTTCCATCTGAAACCAAACGACCAGCAAAAACACAGGTGCGCACGATCGAATTCCTTCCGATCCAGCAACCTCCAGACATGATGCGCCCATAGAAGTTCACCGGCAGAGCCTTCCAGAACTAGACACTCCGGACTGGCCCATGAAGGCATGCATCAAGTAGATCTTCGTCTTGATGTGCGAGAGATCCGAGGATCACCACCTTTATTCATGACTAGCTGGAAGCCCCCATGCCACCCGCCGATGACCTGCAAGTTCCGCCGCTCCGACCCCTAGAAGCAGCCCGTGGACTAGGCCAGCATCGAGAAAGGCAGCGGCAGAGCAGGACCGACCCTCGACCGGATCCGGCTCAACCATGCATCAAAGAGGAATTGGGGGCAGCACGGGAGACACCCGGATTTTAATATAGGGTTTCATCCATGGCCACCAGGTCCAGTCCCACCTCCACTGCCGGCCATGGCGCCGTTGGGAGAGGATCTCCGCCACCACCCCGACCAGGGACACCGTCCTGGCCGCTGCACATCAGCGCGCCAACCATCCTTGCCCCAGCAGATCCGGCGGGCACCTCCGACAACCACGACCCCAAACCTCCTTTGGAGGCTGAGCCCGCCGCCACCGTAGCGAGGGCCGGCGGCAGCGGCAGCGAGAGAGGCAGGCGGCAGGGGGCTCTGGTGCCGGCACGCGGATCGCCCCTGGCGTCGTCCTGGGGAGCGACCCGGGGGGGGGTACCATTTTTTTACGAACAACCCGAAAAAAGAGACCGCTATATAATTTGTCTATGTGAATGGTTTTGGTGACTTGTTATATTTTCTCATTATATGTAATCGACTCCATGTATTCCTTTAGATCCTTATGGAGAGAGAGTTAATTCTTCCAAACTGACAGACCATTGTTAATTTTATCTAATATACTCCATCTATTCACTAATGTAAGATCTTTTAGACATTTTAAAATAGATTAGATATGGACCAAAATGATTGAACATATACAATAAAATGTTTCTAGATACATATATATTTTTCAGAAAAACATAAATGTCTCACATTAATTAACGGAGAGAGTATTATTTTTTCCCAAAAAGTAAAAAAAAAAGAGAAGTGAAGTGAGAACATGTAACAGCATTTTTCTGGCAGAGGTACTGTGCCCAAAATACAGTGATATAAAGTTCAAAAAAAAAATACAGCGATATACCCCCTGCTGTTATTTTCATCATCTAGTATCTCCAAAAGTCAGGATATCTTATCCCCTCGACCGCCGAGATCTACCACAACAGGCAGAGATGCTCATCCTCCCAGCAAAGTTAACGCCCGGCAGTGAGGGCGTGTGGCCGGCCAAGGATCTTGAACAGCACGTACCAAGCCAAACTGCTACAGTATCTAATTGCCAAGAAGTAGAAAGCTGATCGCTGCTTTTGGTCCAGGGATTCTTCAGAAGTTCGTTCGCCCCCGGAAGAAAATTCTTCGGAAGTTTCAGTGTCTGGTTACGGCCAACGCAACGGCCAATTCCGCCAACAGTGGAAGAGCAGAATCGCCTGCAATAATTCTGGAGCCTTTGACCGACTTCCCTGTAGGCTGTAACTGCTGAAAATTCGAACATGCAACTAGTTTGCTAGTGCATTTTTTAGCAGAATATATGCTTCTGCTTGGCCGACAGAGCTAGCAAGGCTACCTAGCTATATGTTGAGTATTTGAACTATTGAACGCAGCGCCCATGTAGCACTGTCAGCACGAACCTGAATACCTGATCGCTGGAGCCGATAACGATTCCGCTGTCGCAGCCAGCTGCCAAAATTCAGAATCTGCCAATCCTGTGCGCCTTTGCATATGTTCTTGGATAGTTGGATGTGGCTGTCAGAATCTAGCTAGCGCCCTGGAGACTGGAGGAGAGCAGAAGGAGGATCTCCAATTGGCCCAAGTTGGGTGATAATTTGATTTGAGAGGATAGCGTACCGTTCATTTTAAGAACCAACTTATCTTTCTATTTATGCTCTTCGTGGATCTTAGCCTTCCACACCCTTTGGGATCGGAGATCTGTACAAGTATGTTTACGTGGCCTCATTCAATTCAACACAAGTTTTTCCCATCTTTTGGCACAGTGCTCTCCAATATATGCATGTCAAAAGTAGAATAGACTAGCGATATTCTTTTCATGGACTGCAGAAATTGTTTCTACCACGGTACCGTACAAAGAAGTTATAATCAAACTTGCGTTATAGCAAAAAAGATGAACCTACAAGAAAATTTGGTTGAGGAAAAAAATATTTGAGCAGCAGCGTTTCCATGGTAAATTATGTTTAAGTATTAAATTTTAAAACTAATGACATGTAAATAGAACAATATATGTATCTAAGTTAATGAAATTAACATGAGAACGCCCACACACACACACACCCAACCAAAATGTGAAGCCAAGATCTATAATAAAAAATAATTTAGATCAAGACCTTGTCTTCTTGGCCCGCGAGAAAAGAAGTCTCTTGCTCTCCAATTTCATCCTTTTTTTATCTTGAAGTTTCTCCAACCCTCATAAAATCAGACTAACCATCGAGGTTTTGAAGAGAACTGAAACCTCTGAATGCACTAGGGTTTAAAACATATACACTTTACATGCTTGCCGTTAGCTTACGGGTCTTAGAGAAGAACATCAAAAGCATGAAAACATGAAATCAGAAAATTCACCACCAAGTGGAAACGGCGAAAATGATCACATCAACACTCGGTTTGTGAGGGGGGTGGGGGGACACCATTAGCTCTCAAGCATAGTTTTCAAGGGAAATATCGAGACATGGTAGACCTCTATATATCATTGTCTCCGTTGTTAAAAAAACTAATGCAAAAGAAACACAAATCTATTTTTGTAAAAACTTAATCTACACAAGAAAGGTTGGTCGAGATAACCAATTGGCGGTGAGTGAAATTTGCTAGTAAGTGGCATACTTTTTGGACCATCAACGACTAGGATTTTCTATTTATCTTTCTTATTTTATATTTACAAAACTATTCTAATAACTGGAAAATTGATCATTATTCAGTTTTGACATGCTGTTGCATGTCTACCATTATGTCATTATTCTGAGTTCTACCCCTCTTATATATATGCAGATTTTTCATAAGCGTCATCAAAACTTGGAAGATGCGGTTTTTCTAAGTTTCAAAACTTGGAAGAGGTTTTACTTATTGCATGGCTAGATTAGGGCGGAGCACTGCACCGGGTGATATTCTTGGTGCGATATTTCACAGACGGACAATCTATTATGGTGGCGATTCACCGAGATTTGTCGATCAACATTTTTCTTAAGCGGTGCACACAACACCATGTATCGTCTAATTTACACTTGGCATGACCAATGTTTAAAATTTTCTTTTGAAAAAGGAAATAAAACATTGGTCTCTGCATCCAGCGATGCACAAAACCCTTTATTAAGAACAAGTATTGTTATATGAATGTGACACCTGATGCTTAAGCTCATTGCCGCACATCCCAATGCATGGAGGTGCACCCCACCATCTTTTTTGTATGTAGGGGTCATCTCCATGTCTTTGCATGTATTTTATTGGCTGGATTTCATGATGTTGTCCACCACCAGCGAGAACTATGGTGGTGTAACAACTACGGGTTCTACTGCAGCTTCGTCTAGAATTTTGAACAAGAGTGTCATGGTTGTAATTTTCTCTTTGTTGGGATCATTTCTACTTGTTTCGAACTCTCAGAAAAATAGTTATAATTTATTTTCAATACACATAGAAATTATTACATCTAGTTATCTAAGACATGTGTTCTCTGTTATCCTCTGATAATGGAACTGTTACCGGTGCAAGGACGTCTGGAAAAAAAGAAATTATTACATCACATTGAGCATTTTTCTCGATATGTCTGAACAAATTTATAAAATTAATTGCGTGTTGGTTAATTATTGTTTGACAAATACTTAGACACTCACTTTAGAAAACACTAATCACCTATTTTTTCGGAAATGAGCATATATTAATATCAGAAGATATCAATTACACCCAGCCTCTGCAACAACGCATTGCCTAGCAGCCATACGGATGCACACATAAAAAAAAAGAATTACAAAAAAAAGAAAAGTCTCGCTAACCTATTCATTGAAACAACAGTACTACCACCACCAAGACAGCATCAGAAGTCTAGCTTCTCCAAAAGCGACGCCTCTAAGAAGGGAACAATGCATAAACAGAGTCATCGCCTGATCATAGATCTTAGGTTTTCACCTTGAAAAAAGCCACACTCTCAAAACAATACCTTCAACAAGGTCATTGCCAGACACAACCAATTAAGCCAGATCTTGGATTTTCACCATAAAAGACAGGATTGTGAACCTTTCCTGTGCAATCGCCCCCACCGGACTGCCACTGCTCCAAGTCACGATTCACAAAGCCAATTTATTATCACCACCCACACTCGAACCAACACTATTAGTCCTCATACCTCGGTCTCCATGATATTCCCCGATAGCACCTTGAAATGAGAACATGCCTCATGATATTAACAGTTAACAGAGCTTCAAAGCGTTTTCTCATAATTCCTAGGCATTATTCATCCATGTAAGTGATTAGTGCCCCATGATATTAACACTAATCACCCATGGTCTGGCCCGATCGAAGATGCCAATATCATGGGACATGGTATGCCGTCAGCAACTTCGTGTTTGTCCGTGTGGGACTCACTCAGGTAATGCATGATCGGTCGTGTCCTATATATATAGGCACGTTTCAGTTCACTGAAACCAATTCAGAACCAGCGACGCCATTGAGGTAGCTAGCTAGATCTTCCTCGAGGTACGTAGTAACTGAGCTCTGTAACACCGCTTACCTCAATGGCGTCGGTGGCCAGCTCCAAGGGCTCAGCCGCGGCGGCGGCCTGGACGCAGCGGCAGAACAAGCAGTTCGAGTGCGCACTGGCGGTCTACGACCAGGACACGCCCCATCGGTGGCACGACGTTGCCCGCTACATGGGCGGCGCCAAGTCCGCCGACGAGGTGCGCCGCCACTTCGAGCGTCTCGTCGCGGACATCGCGCGGATAGAATCCGGCCGCTACGGTGGGTAGCCAGCTACCATCGCCTGCCACCCGCCGCCGACATGGACGCCGTCGACGCGAGGTGCGGCTGATCAATGATGTATTGATGTCCATGATATGTGTGCGTGCATGTGGATTGTGGTCACACATGCATGCCGATGCTTGCATGGGCGTGCGTCCTTGTGGCGGGTGCATGTATCCATGCGACCACATGAGATCTAATCCTGATACACATGGGTCAGATAGTGATAAGCTTTATTATTACCAGATCACAGCCGTTGAGATAACCGGAACTGGCCGGCTCTGATTAAGCTACGATTGCATCCTAGAATTGCTATATATAACTGCATCGTCTAGTAAACTGACGCATGACTCTGTACTTTCTCTGCAGATCTACCTAGGTCCTATGTGTACCTAAAGTTTCAGTTATAAACTGGATGGTCCAGACACGAGGGCTCTCATTAACCCCTCTCATATGGTCGATGATCGTTATGTACATATGAAATATGCAAGCTACGGTGACCGTATATACAAGACCTAGTGTATTTCCAGGCTCTACTGATGTTCAGCATTTTAGCTCCTACTACAAATCAATGTATAGCTTATATATATTAATGTACTCCGTACAAGTCACCACAGGAGAACTCAGGAAGTATTTATTTATGTTCAAAAAAGCATTGGTCCCACATACACGCGTTGACAGTTTACTTTTCTCATGCATACCTGGATCGATCACCCCGTGCGTAGGGTTTGTAAATTAAGATTCATTTTGCTACTTGTGGGGGAATCAGCTCATATAGATAGGAAAGAAAATGGAGTATCGAATCAAATTGATCTCACATAGCTCCATTTGCTCCAGGGATCCAGGCTTTCGACTCATAACTAGTGGGAATCACTCAACATTTCCCTACATATATTACAAAATAATTGGTTCCGTGGGGGACAAGTGGATCCAGGCTTTCGACTCATAACAAGTGGATCCAGGCTTTCGACTCATAACAACTAGTGGGAATTGTTCAACATTATAATTGGTTCCCCGGAGAGACGTAGTCAAACTAATACACTGTAACATCACATGATTTTTTTGGTCAACTTGCGCTCAAAATTTTAGATCTAACTGAGTAAATCTAAGATCAACTCGTGCTTGTTTCGTCAAATCCAAAAACAATGGTGAAAAGATAGATCTAATGATTCCCCACAACTATTTTGTTGGAAGTTTTCCCATTTGATGTACGGATTTATCTTTCTAACAAAGATTTATTTCTAATCTATTTTGGAGCTAAAAAATAGGTTAAAATCGGAGTTGGGCCGGAACCGAGTTGAAGCAAAAGCCGGAGTAGCCGATCCGCATCCTTTTATTTTGATCCAACAACCGCAGACGCTTCAATTAGCCAAAGAGGTACCAGCCAATCATACGCTGCCACATCGCAGGGATTATTCCTGACATATTCTGTTAAATTATTAGATAGTTAGAAATTATAGCAATCTGATAAATTTCATAGGAAAAAAATTATAAGTCTAAATTTAGCAAATAATATACTGATGGAAAGCTAATGTTATGTAGAGCATTATTTAAAGAGTTGGTCTAAACTTACACTATAGTTTTCCATTAATAATTTAATTAGTTTAATAGTCTTTCTATAGTATTTAATTCATAGAAAAATAAATATAGATCCAAAAATACAAATAATATATCCATAGATTTCTAATTTCATGTAGAATACGGATCAAGTATTAGATCTAACGTTTAACAAAGTTTAAATTTTAAATGATTTAAACACCTTTATTTAGTATTTAAATCATAAGAAAATACGGTACTCCAAATTGAGCGAACCGAATTGCTAATGGTTATTTTTGATCATACCTATCCACAAAAATTTTGAACAAAAGTATTTGGCACGGTTTTAATAAAATGTTTTGCAGAAAGCTATAAACCAAATTACAATATTAATTAAATCATGGAAAAATATTTGTAAATGATTTTTAGGTGATTTTAATTGCTACTATCTCTAAACTTAATTACATATCCAGTAGAATTTATTTTATAATTTAATACGACCGAAACATCAAAAGTTGAATTAAAATGAGTAAATCCTTTTTAAATTGATATAGTTTTAATCTAAATGCTTTATTGTATTAAATTATTTTCCACATGCATCATGTGATCCAATAATGTTTAGAGAACTAAATACAACCATTATGCTTTATTTCAAACGTTAGATTCCGAGGAGTGTAATTATTGTGATTCTAACAAGTGCAACCATTGAAATTGTGAGGATTTTTTGAATGACTACATCAACTAAAGGCAAGTGGCACTATCATCATAAACGTCTTAATTATTTTCCTATGCATTGTAGTTGATTTTAGTAGAAGTGCATGTGTAGGAATATTTAAACTATATGCTATGCTATGTCCTATTTAGGATATCATTTTGTATTTTGATTATTTGAAACATCGTAGTTGTAGTATCTTTAGCCCTGCTATAGATTCAGGGTGTAATATCATGTTATGATTATCTGAAGTGTTGGGAACTATATGTTTTATATAATAAAACAAGTATTTAATGAATCACCTAGGTGGAATGTGGATACTCAGTTGCAAATAAAGTGGCAACGAAGGGACCCATAGGTTATCTCTCTCGTGTGTGCACTAGAAGAATACCACCTAGGAACATAGAGATTGATATGTTTCTCGTACAGTGGCTTTCCCACATGCTATCTGGCTTAGTCCATTATATAGAGGACGACCCTTGCATTGATACATCTTCAGGTTAACTAGAATTATGTATTGGAGGTATATCTTTGCATTGGTTCTTGTAGACGTATTAGTATTATGTATTGTGACGACTTATATAGAAAGATTTCATCACATTTTCGAATCTGTCGATATACCAATTGGTGTGTACTAAACCAACAGCCATTGGTGGTGCTAAGACGAGATTTTCTCATGTGGATAAAGTGTACAACTTCTATAAAAAATCAAATTCTAAGTACTTATCTGTGTTCTTGCTTACGGACAATATTGAGCAATTAAGGCCTAAAGCTTATGGATGATCTCGACATTCCAATTTATCAAAGTAAAATTTGGTGGTTTCAAAAATTGAGTAGAAGAACTTGGAGTTGCCAAGTTTAGAAAGTTATGTTGAAGGATTAAAAATATTTTCAAAAGATAGGATAAAAATATTTCTTTATGAAAATAAGCATCAACTCCATTTAGCCAAATATGCATGTAATTTATAGGTTGCATTTTATATCCACATACTAGTGACACTTGCTAATACATTTCATGTATTGACCATTCGTGATTGCAACCTTTCTTGTTATTGGTTATTTCGTTTCCGAGTGATTATTATAGGTCGTGAGACTCCACTCAACATTTGTTCGCCCATGGCACATTTGAAGGATGGAGATCTACCTTGTTATCGTTTTCTGCTGTGTATAAGATGTAGTAATTGCAAATTCTAGATCGTATTTGTTATATTTATGATGCACGATTATATTGGATATCATTTTGTACTGTGTGTGCTAATGAACTGATCTAGGGATATTACATATAAGAAGTCAGCCTTATCAGGCGAGGGTGTTACATATACGAACAAAGAGATATTAAAACATAATACTTACAAAGACATAATTAAGATTGATCTCGTTTTAGAGTCATTTATCATCTACAATTTCATGTTTGGATTATGTATTCCCGCCAATTGGAGTGACTATGTACCGGTCGACGAAAAAAGAAGTTTTTTTAGTAGATTAATGGTGATGACTATCCGATTAAGATGCCTATCTTTGCACAGATTTCAGCATAAAGTAAGGGCCAAGGCTTGCATTTCTCTCCACTATATATGTGTCCAACCATCTTTGTCAATGAAGCATGTTGTCCCTGATTTGTGAGGAAATAAATTTATTGACCTCTAGAGAGAAAAGTATCTCACAAATGTTACGCAACACACACTATATAGATCGGACCTATTGCCCCCGTCGCATCGTGTGCGGTTCGAACGATCTACGGGCCAAAAAATCCACCGTATGCCCATAGCCTAGGTGCGGCCATTCGCGTGCATATCGCAGATGAAAATGATATAAAACTATCACCAAGATATCGCACATGATTTGTCCTCAATAAAACATTAGCGGTTATGAAACACATTACACACTAATAATTGTGTGTAATTAATTTGCTAAAATTACATATTTAAGATCGTATGTGTTTTGCTGCGCTATCTCAGACGAGCAGGAAACTACATTGGTGTGTGTATGTGGCTGCCATTCGTTCAGCTCGCCGGATGTACATGCTCATCACAATACAATCTCCTTTGTATTCCTGTATTATTTTATTGCATGATCGAGCTAAAGTAATTTTGAAACTAGTTGATTTACTTTATATATTGCTATTTGAACAATTATTAGACATCTCATAAATGCTTGTGTGTTTTATACTTTTTTGTATGACTCAAGAAAATTTATCAATTAAATTTATACTATAGTACTTATTAATTTGAAGTGGACTTATAAGGTTATATAGTTGGACTTTCATATTCCACCGATAACGCAAAGAATTTGTATGATTGTGCATAGATAAGTGCCTTGCCTCTAACCTTGAGAATCAATAGCAATGTAAACTCTATCGCTAAACAAGGAGAATAGTGTAGTTTTGGCAACAATATGCCAGTTAAATCATATATCCAAACAAGAAATACATATGTGTTGCTTTCACGTTAACAAAATCAACATTCTCAATAAAAGTGTATTTATTATTCCAGATGTTGTACAACCCGTGGTTTGCCAAGAACGAAGCTCAGGAGAACCAGGACATTGAAGACCCAAGGACGACTGTGTCTCAGGCGCTGGTGGCAAACGAAGAATGGCGTAAAGTTCACAGAAAAGAGACCAGGGTAAGAGGGGATTATAGGGAGCACTGGCTCCATCCCAAACCTAGGTGGGCCAAGGTTAACACGAATGGCGTGTTTCGATAGAACAAGGGTCAAATAGGGGGTGGCGTGGTCATCTGAGACCACCATGGTATCTTCGAGGCTGGTGTAGGGTTCGCAGCATAGAAAACAAAAAATTTCCTACGATGGGAACATCTAAGTACCAAGATCTATCTTCTAGATACAAGCAACGGGTGGATATACATCCATAGAATGCATACCCTCGAAGACCGAATAGCGTTAACGAGGTTGTACTCGTGGATGATGTAGACGAACGCTTGCGGATCTCAAGATCGTGATGAAGTCCATCTGGTCCAGCCGGTCCAGCACGATCAAGTCCAGCACCTCAAAGTAGTGGTGCATCCGTGATCACACACACGTACGGGTACCCCGACAACCTCCGCGCCCTCGCTCCAGCGAAGCAGCTGAAGCAAAAAATCCTTCCAAAACAAAGCCACTGGGAACATGTATCTCGCTGATCCGAGACCATGGGGAAATTCTAAAGGGGGGAGAGAGATCCTTCGCGAGGAGGTGTGCTTTGAGAGGAGGAGAGGGGGGGCTTTTATAGGGGAGAGGGGGTCACCCAAGGGGCATGGCGCCCAGCCATGGGGGCTGCCCCCACCTCTTCCACATTCATGTGGGTGGAGCTCCCACTCAAAATGAAAAGCCTCCACTCCCATTAAAAAGCCTCCACTCAAAAATCCACTCACATGCATTAAATTTCCATCAAATTTAATACAAGCTCTCATTTAAATAAAACTATTTTATTTATTTATTGAGAATTTTGTTAATTACTTTAATTAACAAACATTCACATAAAACCCCTTACAACATTTCAATTTCACATGCGTAACTCCAGTTTGAAATTTCAAACAGCTTTTGTGTCTAGTGAAATAAATTCCTGCGCTTTCCTTTTCTTTTTTTGGCATATCATTTGCTCCGAATGGTGTCGGCATCCCTTAAGTGTGTCACCCTACGGTTCGCGAATAATGCGGACATGATCGAGACCCTTCTCCGATCAATAATCAGTAGCGGGACCTAGAGATCCATACTGACTCCCACACATTCAACGATGACTTCTGTGATCGTGTGAACCTTTTACGCTAGTATCTTAATCCCTTTGTATCACGATATATTACATGTACAAGATTCGATCATCGGTATCTCCATACCTAGTTTGATCTCATTACCGACATGCACTCTTTTCTCGTTCCCGTGATATAACATTCTAGTGATCAAATCACTTGCTTGCAAGCTAATCAATGTGATATCACCGAGAGGGCCCAGAGCATATCTATCCATCATCGGGATGAACAAATTCCACTCTCGATCCATGGGTCTCAACATAACACTTTAGTAGTTCTGAAGCCATCTTTATAATCATCCAGTTATGGTGTGACGTTTGATGTCAACAAGAAACTCTTCCGGTGTTAGTGATTGACATGATCTCATGGTCTAAGGATTAGGATCACTTCGTAAGTTATTATGGCAATATAAACTCAATGACTTTGATCGTAATGCTATACTTCGGATGAATGTTCATCACATCATTACACTATTGTTGTGACCTCGTTATTAACAACATCCAATGTCCATGATCAGGAAACTTTGATCATCTTGTTAATCAACGAGCTAGTTTATAAGAGAGGCATAACTAGGAACTTCCTATTTGTTTATTAAACACACATGTATTAACGTTTCCGTATTAATACAATTATAGCATGCAAAATAAACATTTATCATAAATAAGGAATACGATAATAACCACTTTATTATTGCCTCTCGGGCATATTCCCTTCAGTCTCCCACTTGCACTAGAGACAATAATCTAGTTTGAAAACTTTGTGTATTGAACACCTATGGATTTTTGGTGTTCCAAATACGCAATTGTAAGTGGTTAACATAATCTACGGATCTGGCACTTTCAGGTCCGTGTGTATTTGCATGTCTTTGCGTCTTCACGCATCACTCATTCTCCAATGAGATGACATTGTATAAATTTGATCTTTCGGTGAGACCTTTAGTTCCTTGGGGTTTAAAACACGTCGATACTATTGTCATACAATATATCTTTAGTGTTAGCCCGTTGCGAACCACACCTTAGTTTGATAACAAACTACTTGACACAAATTCCCTCCTTTGCTGCTACTATAGCAGTCATATACTTAGCCATTTTGTTGTAGTATTCGTCACAATGTCTTAACTTTGGAACTCTTCCAAATCCATCATGGAATCTCCTTTCCATTACATTGTGCCACCCATAGTTTAAATTGAGATAAACTTAATTTGTATCTTGTGACAAAACTAGTATCAATGTAACTCTTTACAATGAACTATTTGTAATTGTTTGTCACCTCTACACAAATATATTCTTAGTTCTTCCAAAAGATCATAAGAATATCCTCACTATCGTCCAATGATCAATTTATGATTCATTCTGGTATATGCTCATAACACTTAGAGCATAGGACATATCTGGATGTGTACATATCATGGTATGATTGATCAAAACATTCTCGTGATTTCACTCATCAAGTGTCAAAGCACTTGAATCTTGTTTCACTTATCAAGTGTCGATACACTTGAATCTTGATTCAATTCCTTTCCATGCGACAAGAACCATTTCTTGTCGTTTCTATATTGAACTCCTTCAATATCTTATATATATACGTTTGGCACAACCATATTAGCGTCACAGTCTATCCACTATAGAAATTCATGCTAAATATTCGGGTTTTGCCTAAGTATTTCATCGAAATGAAATTATTAACCTTTGTCAATAAAATATACATCATTTCTAATCAATAAGATGTCCTCCACATAATGTATTAGAAATATGTATTAGCGCTTCCACTTAATTTCTTGCAAATGCAAGCATCTTCATCGTCTCCCGATGAAAACTCTTTTTCATCACGGTGAAGATTCCAACTCCGCGATGCTTACTTCAACAATTGAAGTTTGCATGCCCCTTTTTAGCATCATTTGAATTAACAAAACCCTTTGGATCGTGTCATGTACACGTCCTAGGTAACCATTCTATTAAAAGAACTTTGTTTTGTTTATTCATCTACCATATACCAAATTATATGTAGTGGTTGCTACTTTAATCCGTCCAGACTAAATATCACTATGAAAGACCAAATATTGTCATAATCAACTCCTTGAACATTGTCATAAAATACTTTACGACATGTCGACTATTTTATAGATGTGAAACATCCATGTCTATTTCTTCATAGATCCAAATACGACCTATAGGTTTTTACACCTTTCCGGAGGGTCTTCCAAGTTCAAAACTTGATTTATCGTGTATGGACTTATCACGGATTTTATGGCTTCAAGCCATTTGACGGAGTCAGGGCCCATCATCGCTTCTTTGTATGTATTCGGTTCATCATTGTCAAACAATAATGATTTACTCTCAAATCTTAGCATTTGATTGTTTAACCGACCTACTTGGTTCAATAGGAACTTAGATCTCCGTAACCATAACCTTTGAGGCACATAAACCATGAGCATTATGGCTGCCTCCGGAACGATTTCCGGCGCTGCGCAACTCATCACATATAGCTAAGGTTCGTTAACATTATTAAAGTTCTATTGTCCTCCCACTTAACATTTATGAAAAATTCCTTCTTCAAGAAACTTCATGTTTCAAGCGACAAACCCTTTTGTCCTTGGTGTTATGGAGGAATAACCAATTGTTATTCGAAATAACCTACAAAGACATGCTCATTCGAATTTGGTTATAAATATCTTAATTATGTTTAGCATACCAAAATTTAAGAAATAACAACTTGGGTTTTACCCCAAACCATAACTTCCATGGTGTCATTTCAACGGATCAAGATGGAGCTCTTTTCAGTGTAAAAGCGGAAGTCTCTAAAGATTTAATCTTTTAAAACATAATGGCAGTTTTATAAATGACACCTTTGATCCAACCATGTCAAACAAGGTTTCATTACAAATCTCAAACACTCCATACTCCTATGGTGTTTCGGGAGATATAAATCTAGGTGTTTTGCTAAACTTGCAACTCAAATAAATCCCTTTATGATAAAATCATAATTCATTTAGTTTCTTGTTACACTTGTAACTCAAATAAATCCCTTATGATAAAATCATAAACCATTTATTTTCTTGTTACAATGATTTTCACTTCATCTTGAAAGTCTTTGAACATTTTCAAATATTTCACACTTTTTTATCATTAAGTGAATATTCACTCAAATTTCCGAAGAAAGTATATGAAGTTGAAACTCATCGCTTACGACTACACATAATGGACTACATACATCGATATGTATAAATTCCAATATTTTAGTCATTCGTTCTTCTTTGGCCTTTGAACGAAGTTTTAATTATCCCGAGGAAAATCTCACAAGCGTCACTTGATCAAATCAAAGACTCCAAAAATCCAAGAAAATGGAGTTTCTTCATGTTTTATTTCCAATATAATTTAAATGGTGATGTCACTTCGTAAGTGATGTTTCAATCATTTGTCTTGCGACATTTTAGCATTAGGTTTTATGGATGTCATTTCTCCAACTAGATTTGTAAATCATCCATCTTATATGGAATATGGTAATTATTTGAACAACCTTTGTTCTCATAATACCTGATTTAAATAACAATTATTAAAACAAATCTTAAAGTCAAGCTTTGATGTCAACGAGAAATAAAAACAACGGTTTGTTTGTTTTCAATGAACATCATCACATATTCTCTTGCTAGTTACTTAGGCCATTGTGGTTCATGAATTGCATCGTTCCCTATGAAATTTCATACCAACCAATTCGGTATCCAATACCCAAGAACCACATTGTTTAACAAGCAAAGAATACAACCATAACATGTATATCATCTATATACCTAAATTGGATATTTCCAATCTTTTCTTTTCTGCCAAATATATTTTATAGATTCTCTTTCAGCATTTCCTTTTTACTTTTTAAAAGAATCTATCAACATCAAAAGTGGCGCCATATACATGACACATAGTCCAAAGCGTGTATATTCAAATAATAATACCTTTGGACCTGCACTTTGAAGTAGATCACCATCATCAAAATGATCGGCGTTCTTTCAAAATCCATTCTTTAGTAATCTTTTAGTATAGTAAACACTTTACATACATCTTCTATTCATCTTTATCATGACGACTTTCATGATCAAGCTACTGTAGCTTATAAGGACGAATCGTGAGTATAACATTACTTTCCAAAACCCTTTTGGATGATTAGGATGTCTAGCATCTCCAACCTTCGTAAATTCTCATCCAATATGAGAACATATATTATACTCTATCATATTGCAACCAAAACAT
The DNA here is from genome assembly GCA_030063025.1 of Avena longiglumis. Lineage (NCBI taxonomy): Eukaryota > Viridiplantae > Streptophyta > Magnoliopsida > Poales > Poaceae > Avena > Avena longiglumis. The sequence goes on from CP125974.1 coordinate 560,682,453, forward strand.
TATTTCAGATATCGTTATATCTGCCACACATGATGGTTTCTGAAACAATTCTTTCAGCTCCTAGATAAACTTGATATTAAAACAATCAAGAATCATGGAGGAAAACATGATACTTAAGATATTAACACTGGAATTGTTACTCTCGGTTTAATAACAACTATTAAATTTCACGGAGTAAATAGAGTTTGCTGAAAGTTTGCAATAGGACTTTAAACTTTAGATTGACACTCAACACAATACGATACCAGTTCGTAAAGTATATATCCAGAATTCTATAGTTCTATTATCTCAATTACAACTATGTATAAGGTGGTGAACGAATGCCAATGACTACAACAAATTATGCAAATTCACTTTGATTTAATTTATGATAAATTGAGTTCTACTAATCCAAATTAGAAATGAACTCCCACTCAAAAACGACATCCCTCGTGTCTTTTTGGTGATTACATGAACCAAATCCACTACACCAAGTCCGATCATCACGTGAGTCGGCGTAGCTTCAAAGGCGAGCATCCATATGGTCATCATATCAAAACATATGACTCATGCTTAACCTTTCGGTCCGTGTTCCGAGGCCATGTCTGTACATGCTAGGCTCGTCAAGTAAGAACCTTAGTATTCGCGTGTGTAACTGTCTTACACCCGAGATATGCTCGTGGATTCAAGTACACCCGATCATCACGTGATGTCTTGAAGCGACGAAACATTGTCGGTGCATACTTAAGGAAGAACACATTCTTATCTTGATATCTAAATGAGGGATCATCTTATTATGCTAATAAAACGACATCCCTCGTGTCTTTTTGGTGATTACATGAACCAAATCCACTACACCAAGTCCGATCATCACGTGAGTCGGCGTAGCTTCAAAGGCGAGCATCCATATGGTCATCATATCAAAACATATGACTCATGCTTAACCTTTCGGTCCGTGTTCCGAGGCCATGTCTATACATGCTAGGCTCGTCAAGTAAGAACCTTAGTATTCAAGGTGTAATCGCATCTTACACCCGAGATATGCTCGTGGATTCAAGTACACCCGATCATCACGTGATGCCTTGAAGCGACGAAATATTGTCGGTGCATACTTAAGGAAGAACACATTCTTATCTTGATATCTAAATGAGGGATCATCTTATTATGCTAATAAAACGCCAAACAAGCAATATACGATGCAATCAAAACATCACATGTTTATAAGTGAAATGATATGGTTCCCGCATATGATCTCCATCATGTGCACCGTGGTATGATCTCTATCATACCTTTATGTGTAAGGCCAAGGTCTATGGAACTTACACGCTATGTGTGTTGTAAGAGTATCATCTCATACTTCTACTTACAACATCACCATATCATAACACTAGCCCAGCAACAATCTAAACTAGACGCCTCTAATTTATCCATTGCAAATTTTACGTGGCTTAGGGCTTTCGTAGATAGAACCGTTCTTACCTACGAACATGAACCACAACGAGGATAACCAAATTGTTGACAACTCGTTGCAAATTAGATATTGACTATAGTAGGAGAGACAGACACCCGCTATCCACTTATGCAAACTAGTTGCATGTCAAGCGTGGAACAGGTCTCATGTCCGAGGACATGTAAAGTTTGTCCGGGCCGCTTCATCCCACTATGCCACCAAATATCCAAAGTACAACTAAGAAGCAATAAAATGATCATCATCGCCCACATACTCATATGTGTACTACCCGTGCAAAGCATCTATGCATAGATCCGGCTCTGATACCACTGTAGGGTTCGCAACATAGAAAACAAAAATTTTCCTACGATGGGAACATCTAAGTACCAAGATCTATCTTCTAGATACAAGAAACGGGTGGATATACATCCATAGAATACATACCCTCGAAGACCGAATAGCGTTAACGAGGTTGTACTCGTGGATGATGTAGACGAACGCTTGCCGATCTCAAGATCGTGATGAAGTCCATCTGGTCCAGCGGTCCAAAGACGATCAAGTCCAGCACCTCAAAGCAGTGGTGAATCCATGATCGCACACACGTACGGGTACCCCGACAACCTCCGCGCCCTCGCTCCAGCGAAGCAGCGGAAGCAACAAATCCTTCTAAAAAAAGCCACCGGGAACATGTATCTCGCTGATCCGAGACCATGGGAAAATTCTAAAGGGGGGAGAGAGATCCTTCGCGAGGAGGTGTGCTTTGAGAGGAGAGGGGGGCCTTTTATAGGGGAGAGGGGGGGCACCCAAGGGGCATGGCGCCCAGCCATGGGGGCTGCCCCCACCTCTTCCACATTCATGTGGGTGGAGCTCCCACTCAAAATGAAAAGCCTCCACTCTCATTAAAAAGCCTTCACTCAAAAATCCACTCACATGCATTAAATTTCCACTAAACTTAATGCAAGCTCTCATTTAAATAAAACTCTTTTATTTATTTATTGAGAATTTTGTTAATTACTTTAATTAACAAACATTCACATAAAACCCCTTACAATATTTCAATTTCACATGCAGAACCAGTTTCAGCAATTTCAACCGAAACAGTTTCGGTGTCTAGTGAAATAAATTCCTGCGCTTTCCTTTTCTTTTTCTGGCATATCATTTGCTCCGAATGGTGTCGGCATCCCTTAAGTGTGTCACCCTACGGTTCGCGAATAATGCGGACATGATCGAGACCCTTCTCCGATCAATAATCAGTAGCGGCACCTGGAGATCCATACTGACTCCCACACATTCAACGATGACTTCTATGATCGTGTGAACCTTTTACGCTAGTATCTTAATCCCTTTGTTTCACGATATATTACATGTTCGAGATTCGATCATCGGTATCTCCATACCTAGTTTGATCTCGTTACCGACATGCACTCTTTTCTCGTTCCCGTGATATAACATTCTAGTGATCAAATCACTTACTTGCAAGCTAATCAATGTGATATCACCGAGAGGGCCCAAAGCATATCTATCCGTCATCGGGATGAACAAATTCCACTCTCGATCCATGGGTCTCAACGTAACACTTTAGTAGTTCTGAAGCCATCTTTATAATCATCCAGTTACGGTGTGACGTTTGATGTCAACAAGAAACTCTTCCGGTGTTAATGATTGACATGATCTCATGGTCTAAGGATTAGGATCACTTCGTAAGTTGTTATAGCAATATAAACTTAATGACTTTGATCGTAATGCTATACTTCGGATAAATATTCATCACATCATTACACTAATATTGTGACCTCGTTATTAACAACATCCAATGTCCATGATCAGGAAACTTTGATCATCTTGTTAATCAACGAGCTAGTTTATAAGAGAGGCATAACTAGGAACTTCCTTTTTGTTTATTAAACACACATGTATTAACGTTTCCGTATTAATATAATTATAGCATGCAAAATAAACATTTATCATAAATAAGGAATACGATAATAACCACTTTATTATTGCCTCTCGGGCATATTCCCTTCAGCTGGAGCCTGCCGTTTTTTCCCCATGTCGCCGATACTGAAAGCTCGGAGCTCCTAGCGTGTAGACGAGGCCTCCTTCTTGCCAGCTTGTTACAACCATGTCAAGTTGTGCTGGAGGCGTACTGGGAAGGGATTTCCAGGAAGTTACAGAGGGAGGATCAAGATAGATTAGTGCAGGGACCTTTGGTTGAGGAGTTCAAGGTTTTAGCAAAGGACTTTGAGAAATTCTCTGTTCAGGTGATTTGGAGAAACGGGAATGGTGCGACACACCGATTAGTGAAAGAGGGTTGCGATAATAATTTATGTAAGACTTGGCTCGGTGTTCCACGAGCTGGTATTGTAAGCATTATAGACTCGGAGTTGGTTGATTAATAAAACACAGCACCATTGAACTAAAAAAAGAATCAACATACTCAATAAAGTGTATTTATATTAATATGATCTCACTTAAAAGACACCACTTGTGACTAGTTTTTTCCATCATATTTCTTTCACGGGATCAATTGCTTTAGCTTTCAAAGGAAAGCTTGCCCTTCATCACCTCTGAATCACCTAAAAGGGTGGGAAAATGGGTATCAATTAGCCGCAACATGCAAAAAGAAAATTTAGTTTATGAGAAAGTTTTTTTTCCTATTTCAAGTGGACAACAGAATAAAATAAAGTCTGGATTAAACTTTCATCCCATAGACAGGGTCATGCACAAAAAGGTTGGATCTAGATTTCTGATATTATTCTCTCATCCAGAAAGCAAGATATATATGCGTATGCTAGCTTTTTGATCTTATGGCCAGCACACATCAGCTTTCTGGTGATGGAATCCAATCTTTGCAACTAGCTATTTGGAGATAGAGATTGAATTTCTTTAAACAATCGTATAGCTAGATCCTCTACAAGCAATAATTTGCTATTTTTTCATGCCCGGCGCTCTGCTCTCTGAATATATGATACAATTAAGCATACAAAGGAGTTTATTTTCCACATAATCAAAGATAACTCTCTTCGAGCCTCTGCATGCATTTTCTCCATCAATCTATGGGATTTTGCTTGCATCATATATTTGTTTTACATGCCAGAACTTGGTAACATTCGACATTATGCAGGATTATACACGAAAGCAAATACAGGCAGATCAGAAAATGTTATTCTGAACCTAGCTAGGTTCACATGAACCCATTATTGTGTGAAGCTTGACAAAAATTGTATTGGTATGTTTTGAAAGGTTGAGAAAAAACTCTTTTTTTTATACTAAATTTTGTTATAGAAAGAAGGTAGACACATGTCCTGGTATATTTTCCCTTGGTCCACAACATAACACATCTTGCCAAACCGTTTATATTGTGCAACGGGGAGAGTATTTTACATGTCTGCTTCAATTTGAATATTTGAGGATGCGATTGAGGACAGGGCAGGATGCCGAGTTGAATCACGACGTGACCAGACCTAAGAGATAGAAAGGTAGATCCCCCACTTCCCTGGGACAGAAATGTTTGCTCCTTGGTTCACCTCCACACTCCCTCTCCTAGTGGCTGGCTGCCTCTCAACCTTATTCTTCTTGTTTCTTCCTCCCTCACTCCGTTTTGACATCCAACCCATCACCATATGCACATTATTCCCTTCTGCCGTCCCCCAAAACGACCATAGAATCCTCCTCGACTCCGCCCGATCAGCTCGCCTATAAGTAGCACCACGTCTCACACCATTCTTCTCATCTCACCAGCAGCCAGCGAGCCCACGGTTCCCAAGGGTACCAGCCTCGGGGACTCAGATCATAACCCAGCTAGGTCATCTCTCGATCGATCGATCAATGGCGTCACTGTCGATGAGCGCGGCCAGGGCGGAGTGGACGCCGAAGCAGAACAAGCTGTTCGAGCAGGCGCTGGCGCTGCACGACACGGACACGCCCGACCGCTGGCACAACGTCGCACGCGCTGTCGGCGGCGGCAAGTCGGCCGACGACGTCCGGCGCTACTACGAGCTGCTCGTCCACGACGTCGCACGCATCGAAGCCGGAAACGTGCCCTTCCCCGTCTACCGAGCTCCCTGCCCCGGGCCCAACCACAACACCGCCGGTGGACGCGGCACGGCCTCCCTCGCCGGCTACGAGACCGACAGGTTCGTAACTATGGCATCCTTTTCCGAGTAGCTAGCCCTTGTTGGTTAATATATTCTAGACAAATAGTTAATCTGGTTGAAAATTTACGGGGCGTGCAGGTTGAAACACTTGAAGATCTAGGTCGACTGAAGGAGCATGTGCATACTGAATGGGGGACACGATATGATATGTTATTTATATGCATGCTCGCATACTTGGTGTCCATGTCAACGTCTCCATATGCAAGGGCTAGCTGGAACAAGGAGTCGACCGAACAGATGCATGCATGTTAATAACAGTGTGATTAGTACTACTAACTAGGTCTACTAAGCGAGATCGAATGGCCTCCTTATTCCCATGTGTTATTTAACGTGTGTATTCTTCATGTACAGATATTTATGTTGTCTGCACCTGTAACCATATGTCTATATATCAATAAGAAAAAAATGATGTTATACATGTACACACTAATCAAATAAAAGAGGGAATTAAAAAAACCATAATTGTTTTTCAGAGAACACTGATCGCTCTCATCGCTCGCGCTAACAGCTATTATGACTGGTGTTAGGTGGCCCCTGTTGTCAAGCCGATGTGGCAAAGGATGATACGGTTCTGACAGGTGTTAGGTGGCCCCTGTTGTCAATACCTATTAGATCTGGTAGAGCAATGGCCACAAAAGAAAATATAAATGACCCGAGGTGGAATAATTTGTCATCCAAAGGATCAACGTGGTTTAGTGATAGGATTTTTAGATATAAATACTTAATTGGAAAGAGAATTTTTTTAAAAAAAAAATGAACAAGGGGTGTGTCAAACATTTACAAAACAAGTATTTGCACTCTAAGACGTTATCTCAAGTGTAAGCGAAACAATCTGACTTTTCCCGATGACTGTGAAAAATCATTTCCTTAGAGGGTAGTTTCAAGTAGAAGACAGAATACAAAATTTTGAAAGGACGTTTGGTTAGGAGACGTCCACCCCGCTTGCTCAGGACGATCCGTCTTTTTTTCACTCCTATACATAGGTTTTAGACGGGCTTTGACCTGAAACAAATGTTCTATATGGTTGTATTTAGTCAAAAGTTAAAGGATATTGGATTATCTCAATCCCGGAATATTTTTAGATGGGATCTAACAGCTTCAGACTCTTTGTTCGTTAAATCTTGGTACCTTGACATTATGAATGGATACACTATGTTTTTTGACATATATTTTAAAAATGAAGGTACCATCGAAAATCAAGATCTTCATGTGGTTTGTTCCTCGCAGAGTTTTATTAACCAAAGACAGAAATTGGCAACAAAATAAAAAATGTAGTTTTTGTGACAAATAAGAGACGATACAACACTTATTCAAATCTTGTCCTTTTGCAAAAAAAAAAGGAACACCTCTAACTAATATCAATAACATACTTGTTCAGAAATTGGTTGAATGGTATTGCTAAGAAAGATAAAGTTTAAATTCGAGCGAGAGTTTTGCATTTTACTTTGAGTCATTCGAAACATATCTAGTGATTTTGCATTTAACAAATCAAAAGCTCTCTCCTTTTTACAGGCTAACCCTCTTTTTAGCTCTGTGTCTTCTTGTTGATAAAACGCACTTCATCTTTTTTTATTTTCGTAATACGGTTGACTCGGTTCAAATGTTCAATCTTATATGATCCATAAATATATTGTGTTCTGGTAAATTTTATTTATGCAATAGAATGGCCATATGCATCGATCGAGGCCGGGCTTCCCCATTTTGGAAAAAGTATCGGTTTTCTAGTTTTCTTGTAGGCATTGTGGAAAGCCCGCATCATATATGGGTGTGTCACGTGGCTGGCCCATAGTACAAGAGAGCCTGTTATCCATCCGCTTCAATCGGGCCATGGCCTACGGCCTATCCCGCGGTAGATAATTCCGCGTGTCTCGGCCAACTCCGGTGGCTCACGCCTGAGCGTTGAGTCCGGCCCATTAGACTCTGTTGCTGGATTTTGTTTTTTCTGGTGGATTTTCTATTTAGTTTTCGGCGGTTTTCTCTGTTTTTTCGTGGGTTCAGTTTTCTGGTTTTTGCCTGGTTTATTTCTTCTCTTCTTTTTAATTTTGTTAAATATGGTCATTTTATAAATTTCAACAATTTCCGAAAGGTAGACATTTTAAATTTTGAATGTTTTTTGAAATTTATATATTTTTTAAACAATTTTCGAATTTGAAATATGGAGCAGCGTACAGGCCAACTTTTTCATGACGGTACAAACATTTCAGTCACCCCCGAACGCTCAGCTACAGAATCTCAACCGCAAGCCTCACCTGCCCCTGCCCGTACATTCAAAAACCAAACTCGTACTACTGATTTCTGCATATCACGTTGCACCACGCAGCCTGATTTGCTTGCCAGGATTTTTCTGTCAGAAATCTGCACAGACACAGACATCTCCCGCCATTCTGACATGCATGGGCCTTGTTGCACCAACTCCTGCTCACAGAAATTATCGGGTACTCGGTACTCTATTACTAGTATTAGGGCATCCACTATGTGTGTCACAAGCTATCCATAAGGCAAAAAGCTATCCATAAGAAGTTCTATATACATTGTAGAGGCTATCCATAAGGAGTCCACAAGCTCAAAACCTTATGGGTTGTCTACAAGCTTGTTGATCACCCACAAGCAATATAATATCAATATTTATACAGCCCATAGTACACATGATTGCCTCGAACTCATGTAAATAGGTTGTGAGGTGGGTTTTTTTTCTAACAATTATTCTGACGCATGGGGCCCAGCTTAAGGGGTGCTTTTGCAATATACATTATAAAGCAGTTTGTTTGCCACAAGCCTGCTGGGTGGGTCCCATCTTATGGCCATTTTAACCACATACATAGGTGATGCTCTTAAGCGTGTCACCCACTGTACTGCTGTACTGTGAGCCAATTAAACAAAACCCGCTTCCCTGTTTTTGGCCATGGTTCGACCACATGGTCCGGCAGTGTGGCCTTCCCGTTCCGGACATGCTCAGCAAGTGGCGCAAGATGACCCCAGGATTATCCTAGACACTAATCAAGCATTATCTAGATTTTGTAGAGTCCTAGACTCCTAGTACCTGACTGCAACTACTACTTTGCATACTAATTGCATTACAGTATATGTGCTAGCTGATGGTCAGGATTTTGAACACTTCTTTGCTAAGTGGCATCAACGTACTCTGCATGATCCGGGCGCGTGCATGCATGGGCGCGTGTTTATTAATGCTACGTGATGTCCTTTCATGAATCCCCATGATATCTTCAATACTTCTAATGATCGGATCTTATCATTTGTCTATTCATACCTAACCTAAACAATGAGCGTAAGTGAGTCGTGTCGGATCGTTGGTACTCCCTTCCATTTAGAAATATAAGAAATTTTATCTTTGTAAAATGAATGTATCTATTCCCTCTCACCCATATTAGATGGTTGCATTTGTCTAGATTTGGATGTATCTAGACATGTTTTAGTGCTAGATACATTCGAATCTAGCAAATCCAAATCAACTAATATGGGTCGGAGGGAGTACTATCTAGACGTCTTTCAGTGTATAGGTTCATTCCTAACCTCTATTAAACTATACATTGAAAAAACATCTACTCCCTCCGACTCGTATTATTCTACTTGGTTTTGTCAAAATTTAGATAAACTTATATACTAAATAGTGTCTACATTCAATCAAATTGCAAATTTGAGTCAACTAAGATGGGTTGAAGGGAGTAGATACATTCGATTCATAAGGCTAAAACGTCTTATATTTCTGAACAAAGGGAGTACAATTTTATGACGATCATCCCCAAAAGAATGAGCAACAACATAAGAAACATCCCTCCGGTACTGCCATCTCATCTGAAAGTTGGGCCTCTTATTAAGCATGTTCTTCATACGGTACAGTGTTGCTGACATTGCTGTTGATAACAAGCATTAGTTCCAGAAGTCTGCCTGGAAGGGAGGGCAGCGGACAGACACAGAGAGAAAACCCAGCAACCGCTGCGTCTGTCTTTGTTTCCTTCCTTGAACGGATCAGTCCCTCACCTGACAGAAATGTATATACGGATTATGTACTTCCTCCGTTTCAAAATATAAGATGTTTTAGATTTATGAAAAAAAAATCTAGACTTATTTTAGTATGTAGATTCATTTTAAAAACGAAGTTCCTCACTAAAAAAAGTCTAGATTTATTTACTTCACAAATCTAAAACATTTTATATTTTGAAAACGGAGGGAGTAGACAAGAACGACCGGAGCTGATAAGATTGATCGTTCAGTGGCACCATATGAGGGGCAGAGGGGGCTAAACATCAACCACTGTTGCACCAGCGCACTGTACACTTATCAACCTCTAGGGAAAGTTATCTCTATCTCTGCTGAAATAAACGTCAACATTGATCGTTCAGGAGCGTTTCAGCTGAAATAAACGAGTTCCTGTATATATTGAAGGAAAAGCAATTTAGCTATTACTGTACTACACTTCCAGAGGATTAGTAACACGCACTCGTTATAGATATAATTTCTGGCAGAGAATATTAGTCCAAGGACAGTAAATGATCGGAGCTGGTTGTTTTCATCCAACTTTCTAGATGAAAGTGAGATCAAGGTGACATCTTCTTCACAAGAGGTGTATGAGGCGAAGTTAACATCATGTCATAACCTGACGCTTACAAAAGTTGTATGCTCAGTCGACAGTGAAATGTCATAACCTAAACCTGGCCAAACCTGTCCGGATCGGTGGCACCTGCGGAAAAGGGATGTCAGCTTCGCCATGTGTCGCGAAATCCTGCTTGTGAGGATAGCATAGCATATATATTAGGCCGCGTTCAATTCCTATTTCCTTTTAAGAATTTCACCTTGTGTTCTGATTATGTAGACATACATAAGACACGGGTATTTTCATTACATGTATGGTACAACAAATAGTAACATTTCCACATGTAAACTAAAAGAGTAACAGATTAAGTAATATTCTTTAAAAATAGAAAATCTTTCAATATCCCCGGCCTCTACATCGGTAGATACACATAGCCCATAGTTTATTTTTTTCATAAATAAAATATATTAATTCATGAAGATACCAATTGCACTTAGGCTCTGCACCAACAAGATATCCAAAGATATCAAGGATGCACACGACCAATAAAGGAAAATTAAAAAAAAAAGACCCCACCATTGCAATCAATCACTCGCAATAGCAACACTCAAACCACCACAAAGACAACACCGGGACTACAGAAGTGGTTCTCGAAAAGCAAAGTCTCCAAGAAGGAAACAATGCAGAAGCATTGTCATCGCCTGGTCGAAAATCTTTGCTTTCAGAAAGACCGAGTTCCTAAAGACAATGCTTTCAACAAGGTCATTGCTAGGTATAATCAATAAAGGCCAGATCATGGGTTTTCACCTTGTTAATCGCGACTCGAGGAGCACCACCAAAAATGCAATCATCTAGAGCTGCTAGCCCCACTTGCCAAGGCCGCTGCTGCAAGCCACCAAACACCTGACACACATGTATGACATGTGTGGAATGCGCAAGAACATTGCCTCGCAAGCCATATCTATACAACAACATGTGCATCATAGTATTTGTCGTAACCAATGCACCTATCTGCCATAACTTCAAGACCTCCAATAGCAACCGACATGAATTTCTCCACCTCTGCCAATATCATGGGAATCTAGGCTTTGACATATCCGATGACACCAACCGGAAAGGGAAGTTTCACGTCGAGATCTCATGAAGCCGCACTGACTGATAATACAGGTGTGCATGACCGGATCTTTTTCGATCTAGAAATATAGGGGCATCATGCACCAATCCACGAAGATCTTCGAGATGAAGACCGTAACTCATCGGTAGCCAGATCGAGGAGGCTGTGATCAAGCAAAACGGTAAGTTGGCGAAAAACAACACTAGGGCCAAGTCACCTTTATTATGTCCAAGCCAATTGACCCCGTGTCGTCGCTAGCCGACTCCCTGTCAGATCGGCGGCTCCGATTTTCCCATTGGCAACCCGCAGGCTAGGTCGACAGCGAAGAAGGCGGTCGTAGAGAATGGTTGGGCCGATATCCTCTTCAGGGCAGCGGAAGGGAGTAGATAGTGGAGAGGGAAATGGGCGAGGGGTGGTGTAGGGGCATCCTAAGACGCCCACAGCGACCTAGGGCATCCTGTCGCCAGATCTAGGGGCCCCGGAGCAACCCAGCGCCAACAACCCCAACCTCGGCCTCCGCCGTTGGAACTCACGGAGAACCCACCGGAGGAAAACCTCCACCACCACCCGACGCAGGGACGCCACCCTCGTCGTTGCGTATCAACGGTCCAGCTTTGTCGCCCGGCAACTCTAGCAGTCGTCTTCGTTGCCCACCAACCCAGACCACCTTCGAAGTTGGGCCATGGTTGGGCCCTCTTCCATGGCGAGGGCGGCGGCAACGACGGCGAGGGGATCCGGAGTTGGGGTAGGCTTCTGCCAGCGCGTGTGTGAGCCTAACAAAAAGTGTGACAGACCACACATATATGTAAAAAGCATCCCAGACAGACATGGGTATTGTCATGACATGTATGCTACCACATTAGTATCATTTGCACATGAAAAACATAAAAGAGTAACAAATAAAGTTAACATAGTACGAAAGGTCGCCTCCTAGCTTGTTGCTAACTGAGCTGCCCTAATGTTAATTAATTGCAAGCATGTTCAAGGGAAAACACTTGCTTTTATTTGTAGTTTCTAGCCATCCCAGTGTTTGGCTCTTAGCACACGCTATTGGGAGCAAATAGCTGAGGGAACGCTGTAGTTTATGACTAAAGAGTCAACGTTATATTTTAGCTAACATACGGTTTTTGCACGCGTAAAAAAGTTACTCTTAAGAGACAATGTATTAAGGTAGTTGTTTCCTAATTAAAATACACCACTCGTTAAGATAACACGCTAATAGCTACTCCCTCCGTTTCAAAATATAAGATATTTTAGCTTTGTGAAGCAAATGTATCTAGACTACTTTTAGTATATAGGTTCACTCATGTTTGGAGTGAATCTACACACTAAAACACGTCTAGATACATTTTCTTCACAAACCTAAAACATCTTATATTTTGAAACGGAGGGAGTACAATATGTTGTGAACGGCCTATGTATCTTCCAAGGAACGTTCCATACAAGGTGCATTTACTTGGTTCCATACACCAGTGTATTCAAACTTGGGCATGATAGTCGCTGGTAACTGGTTGGTTATTGTTGTATAGCTCTGATAGTGTACACGGTAAGTTTATTTTATTTTTAACACAAGAAGGGCTCCGAAGGACTCGGACCACTTATATTAATATGAGGGACCTTTGTCTATGGAGAACCTTGAGCTTGTGATCGTCATCGTATGTGGACGACACTGCGGAGCTGAAATCACGCTCTTCTGAACCCTGGCTGATGATGGGGGATTTCAATGAAGCTATGTGGCAGGAGGAGCATTTCTCAAGGACGAGAAGATCGGAACGGCTAATGATGGACTTCAGGGAGGTTTTGTCCCACTGCGACCTGCACGATATTGGGTTCACGGGCACACCTTGGACATATGATAATAAGCAGAAGGGTGATCGCCACGTCAAAATCCGGCTAGATAGAGCAGTCGCGTCTCCCTCGTGGTCTGCGTGCTTTCCATTGATGCGGCTGAGGCATCTCACATCGTCTAGATCGGATCATTGTCCCCTTTTATTAGCCGCTGATGTAGTGGATGAATCGAGGCCGGCGAGGCCTATTCGCCGCTATGAGGTCATGTGGGAGAGCAAGCCCTCGCTTCCTGCTGCTGTTGAGGAGGCCTGGTCCCGCCGAGTCCCTGTGGACGACTTGGGGGACATGGCTATGTCAATGAAAACAATGATGGCCAGTCTGCACAGCTGGAAGACTAAACATTTTAAATCTATTCCAAGGGAGATGGAGAAAAAGAGAGAAGAACTTGAGGCCCTCGCTCTGCTATCCGATGCTGAAAGTATCACAAAAAAAGAAATGCTAGCGAGAGAGATGGATGAATTATTATATAGAAAAGAGATTATGTGGTTGCAGCGATCACGTGTTGTGTGGCTTCGTGAGGGTGATCGTAACACAAAATATTTTCACCATCGCGCGTCTTGGAGGAGGAAGAAAAACCGTATCTGTAAGCTTAAACGTCCTCATGGTTCTTGGACCATGGATCCCCGTGAGATGGAGGAGTTGACGTCAGATTTCTTCAAGAAACTCTATACTCGTGAGGATGATATTGACCCGAGAGTCATTACTGATTTGCTAGAGCCTTGTGTGGATACGGATGCTAATGAGAGGCTTTGTGCCCCTTTTACTAAGAAGGAAATTAGCGATGCATTGTTCCAAATTGGTCCCCTCAAGGCTCCTGGGCATGATGGGTTTCCAGCGTGTTTCCTTCAGCATAATTGGGACCTATTAAAAGATGATGTGGTGAGGGCGGTCCAGCGCTTTTTCACGGCGGGTATAATGCCAGATGATGTTAACGACACAACCATTGTGCTAATCCCAAAGAAAAATTACCCGGAAGAGCTTAAGGACTTTCGGCCAATCAGTTTGTGCAATGTGATTTTCAAAGTGATCTCGAAATGTCTTGTTAATAGACTTCGTCCTCTCTTACAGGATATCATCTTCCCGACTCAGAATGCTTTTATCCCGGGCCGTCTTATTACGGATAATGCTTTGTGGCCTTTGAGTGTATTCATGCAATCCAGAATGGTGCTACGTCGAAGAAGGAATTTTGTGCGTATAAGCTAGATCTGGCCAAGGCTTATGATCGCGTGGATTGGAGGTTCTTGGAAGGGGTTTTAGCGAAATTGGGCTTTCATAGTCATTGGATTCGGTGGGTTATGGCTTGTGTGACCAACGTTTGATACTCTATTCGCTTTAACGGTCATAGTTTGGACCCCTTCGTCCCGTCTCGCGACCTCCGCCAAGGTGATCCAATTTCTCCATATTTATTTCTCTTTGTGGCTGATGGTTTATCTTGCTTGATTAAAAAGGAGATTGAGGATGGGGCCCTTGAGGAGCTACATATCTGTCGGCATGCTCCAGGCGTGTCACATATTTTATTTGCTGATGACAGTCTCCTCTTCTTCAGGGGTTCCGTTAATCAAGCTTCTGTGGTTAAATCAGTTCTGGACAAGTATGAGAGAGGTACGGGGCAACTGTTAAGAGCATCTCCAAGATCCTTCCTATAATGGATTGCTAAAAAATGAGTATAGCAATATGAGAGAGGAGGTATAGCAATCCTCAACTGATTTTGCTTTGGTAGCATTCCTAAACTGGATTACTATATTTTCTCAACACACACAATGACATGTGGGGACAAGGCACATGGCTAGCCACACAAAATCCCACACCCACCGAACCCACATGTCAATATGACTAAAAATTGAAGGGGACCACAACAAACCAGATTGCTATAATTTTGGGGTTGGTCTCTTGACTTTACATATATACCAAGTGGAGAGGCCAATATACTAAGATTTCTAAAAATTTTTTGTAGGGAACCACTTATACAAAGGCTGTTGAAGCTGTTTTTTAGACAAGGATTGCTATAATAGAAATTGGAAGCAATTATAGGAAGGCTCTTGGAGATGCTCTAAGCTTGGAAAAATATTCCATCCTTTATGGTGATAGGTGCTTTGCGGAGGTTCAAGCTAAGATAAAGGTGATTCTAAGATATGATACAGAATGTTTTGAAGAAAAATATTTGGGTCTTTCTGTGCCCGAGGGACAAATGAAAAAAGGAAATCTTTGGTCTACCAAGGAGAAATTCGCTAAACGAGCCAACGATTGGTGTGAGAAATACATGTCTAGGGCTACGAAAGAAATCCTAGTGAAAGTTGTATTGCAATCCTTGCCGACATACGCTATGGACATCTTCAAATTTCCTTTCGGGTTGCTAGATGATATGTCCCAAATTGTTAGGAATTTCTGGTGGGGTGATAAACATGATCGAAGACGTATGCATTTGATGTCCTGGGAGAAGATGACACGTCCCAAATCGCAGGGTGGTATTGGCTTTCGAGATCTTCGTATCTTTAATCAGGCCTTACTTGCTCGGCAAGCTTGGAGGTTGCTCTATACTCCTGATTCTCTGTGTGCTCGGCTGCTCAAAGCCAGGTACTACCCCTCGGCAAACCTACTTGATACCGCCTTCATTCAGAACACGTCGGCTTCGTGGCAGGGAGTTATGCACGGGCTTGAGTTACTTAAGAAAGGTGTGATTTGGCGCATTGGTTCTGGATCCCAGGTGAGGATTTTTCGCTATAATTGGATTCCCCGACCGGGAGCGTTGGGTGTCATTGCTCGGAGGGAAAACTCGAGAAGAAGATGGGTTAGTGAACTCATCGATCACGACACACACTCTTGGGATGAAGGAGCGGTCAGATCATGTTGTTCGGTATATGATGCAAATGCCATTCTATCCATCAAACTTCCTACTAGGCAATGCGGAGATTTTGTGGCTTGGTATCCTGAGAGAAACGGTATTTTCTCTGTTCGGTCGGCGTATCGGTTGGGTATGGAACCTACCTACAATGCTCTGAGCAGGGGTCAGTTGAGTTCTGAGCCAGCTGGGGATAGGCGGATATGAGACCTTGTGCGGAAGGCAAAGGTGCCGAACAAAATTCGTGTCTTCGCTTGGAAGGTGGCGACTTCCTCGCGGCTGTAAAGGAGAGCCTTAGTAGGTGCATCCAACCATTGATCCAGTCTGTTCTATTTGTGGCCAGGAAGATGAGGATGAGCACCATGCCCTAGTTCGGTGTACTATAGCGAGAGCTCTGAGAGAAGAGATGCGCTATGTGTGGGATCTGCCTCCAGAAGAAGTAATCCAGGCCGCTGACCCAGAGTGGATTCTCACATTGTTGCATAGGATCTTCACTGACATGCGATCACGGGTTCTTTTTCTGCTCTGGAGGGTTTGGCATCACGAAATAACATAGTACATGGGGACGGTAAGGCCTCGGTTGCTGCATTAGCAACTTTCATTAAGAATTACATGATCTCTTTCTCGGTTGTGGTGCCTACTAGTCCTAATGCAAAGGGGAAGGAGAGCGTACCAAATGATGTTCACTTGGCAGGCCCGGTCACTATATAGTCTACTTGGAGACCACCAGATGAAGGATCGGTGAAAATGAATGTGGACGCGGGCTGGGATCCCCTTCCAGGAAGGATGGCTTAGGTATAATTATCAGGAATCATCTCGGTCGGCCGCTTTTGTCGGAATGGAAATTTATACCGAGGAGTTCTAGTGCTGAAGAGGCCGAGCTCATGTCCCTCCTTGATGGATTGAAGTGCATGTCTGTCCACTTCGCTGGCCTAGCAATGTTGGAGTCTGATTGCTCATGGGTTGTGCAAACATTGTTTGATCCAGGTGGAGATCGATCGGAATACTGGAGCCTGTACCGTCAAGCTAAGGAGATTCTGAGGAATTATGCAGGGATTACTGTTGCCAAAGTGGATCGGTCTAGTAATGGTGCTGCTCATGCTTTGGCTCAATTAGGCAAATCAAGATCTAGTGGTAGTTCTTGGGTATCACCGCTGAGCTGCGTCTTGTCTACGTTTGATCGTGGTTGTTTGAACATTATGTAATCTTTGGAGCAGCAAGTTTCTTACGCACTCTTTTCCTTACCAGGGTATCTGAGGGGACTGGAAGGTTTTTAATGAGGCTGCTTGCTGCTCATATCCTTATTAAAGTGTTCTTACTTAAAAAAATGAGAAAGTACATCTTACGAATAGACCCAAATAAACCAAGAAACTACATCTTTGTTCCTGACTTTTGCAAATCGGACCCCAACAACATGATAGAAACTGCAATCAGGTCCAAGACATCTCTCAAACAAGCAGAACATCATCGCCGCCGTGGATGGCTCCACTCCGGGAAGCGATCCCTCCATGGCAGCAATACATAGAACTCATAGGGAAGAGTCACTATCTCCCACCTGGCTCACCGGCCGAGAGGAAGAGAGGTGACTGCCATTCGACCAGAAGATACAACCACGGTAAGACCGCCAATCGATCAACATTGTGGGTGGCGTCGCCTTCGGGGAAGACCGCCCTTCGACCATAGAAGTGGGCATGTTAGCTTCAAATTTGTCGTTGTTGATGAGCTTCAAACCCAAATGCAGCCTCAAGAACACCAGTGAGATCCTTCTTGAGCACTAAAACCATGAGAGTTGAGCTCCGCATGGCCTTCCTGTTCTGCAGATTGATAAATAACGCCTGTAGATCCAAGCTCCTCTTCATCACCATCTCCTCGGTGGCTTAAATAGGAACAAGACCCACCGAGTCGTCCCAATCTGGAGAGCCCAGAACGCGCTTTATTTGGGGGATGTGGTAGCAGCACCGCCTCCTGCATCTAGCTCCTTCCACCGGAGCACCGCAAGCAGCCATACCATCACTACCAGCCGCCGACAGCAGCTTGCGAACGCCAGCGACGAAATACCCATTGGCATAACTGTAACACCCTCAGAATCGGCCCTATGCAAGTTTTAGCGAAACTCGCCAAACCCGCATAGAAACGTTTCGAAGGTGTCCACCAGGCACTTTCGTGCGGGTGGAAAGCAAAGTAATAGCATTACACAACAGTCCTCGATGGGACCCATGTACGAGATATATATACAAATGACTCGAAGAGTCAAGAATACAAATATACGGTACAAAGATCCAAATCACCTTGGAAACGATGGGGCGTCCGACTACGGACAAGATGCAAATGGGGCTAAGAGCCCTGAAGAATAACCAATGGCGTCCATAACCACCTTGGCCAAGCGGAAGGGTAACCCCGCTAACGGCGTCGATCTCAAAACCTGCTTAAACAAAGGGTGCCGCCAAAGGGCAAAGGAAAAAGAAGGAGCGTCAAGATCGAGGCCAAGACAGCGAGGCTAGAATTGGCGGTCCTCGCCTACATAGGTATGGTGGATCGAGCGGCAAAGGCATGCACTAAACAACCTATAGAGACTCGATACAACCGGTGGATATCAGAGAGGGATAAGAATGACCTAACCGGATCCAACCTGAAGCTATCACCAAAACAAACCCATACTGGTGTTTCCCCCCTCGAGACCAAACGAGGAAGTCAACCGAGGAACTCACACAGTTGGCAGTTTTACTTATTCAGTTATGGTTGCGGCACTTTACTAGTCAAGTTTAGATAATCATCCTGATAAAGTAAACAGTGGGCACTTTTAGTTAATCATTCCGTTATAGTGGCATCACTTACTAGTCAGATTCAATTAGCATGAGATAACCCAAAAACCCAGCAGTTGATGGTACTTTTACTTAGCCGTTCCGTTGTAGTGAAGCTGATTACTAATCATATTGGAAAACAAGTCAAGTTAAAACAATAAACTTTAGTTATAGTTGTCTATGATCAAGCACTGTGCTCCAAGTCGTCCATAACCGCGGACACGGCTTCTCGAAAAGATTTAACCCTGCAGGGGTGCACCAAAGTATCCAGCACTTGACCCTTTTGCGGATCGGTTAACATACACCCATCGGTATGTCGGCGGGGCCTAAGTCACGGCGTTCCCGGACCAAAGCAAGTACGGGGCCACCCCACTAAGTACACCAAGAACGAAGTCGCGGTCTCCGAGACGGACTTAGGGTTTGCGTCGATGGTCGTAACGACAGCAGATCCCCAATCGGGAGCCGATACCGAAAACATTCCGCTTCCTAAAGCGATGCAGCTCCTCACACAATCGTAAATAAAGCAGTAAAGCATGGCATAGGTACAGGATAGTAAACAAATCCTCAAACTAGTTGTGGCCCCCAGTACAATACTTTGAAATCAGGTAATAATCGATGGGGGGCCCATATCTCCCCACCTGTGGTTAGCGCGCTCGATCTCGGAACAGGTGTCAAGAACTCGGGTCCTACGGGACACAAGTGGGCGGTCGGAAACCAAATCTTACCTATCACCCACCGATGCCTCTGCTTAATTCAGTTTTAGTTGTTAAACAGGAATTAAAGTGAAACAATAATTAAAGCCATGATCATCTCCAACGTCAACATGCGGCAATTCTCCAACAAAGGTGGTACTTGACGACAATCAAAACACTTGAGCAAGCGACTACGACACGCGGTTCCAACTATCTACCAAAACAACAGGTAATAGGATGTGTCCAAGGCTATATATGGCTGCAAGGGATATCACAGGTACGAAATCTAGAGCAACGCAACACAGATAGCAAAGATCAACAGGAGGGAAGTAAATACTAGCAAAGTAAGATAGGTAGAAAGGGGGAGATGCTCGCCTGAAAACATTGTCGAAGGTTCAACCGAAGATCGGGGCGAAGCTCACATCAACTCAACGGCCTTAACCGGGAAGAACCAAAGCACTAGAAGAAACACCGGATGCGATATTTAATACAACGGCAGAAGATCGGCATGATGCATGTATGATGTATGGCATGGCAAAGGTGCGATGCAATTAGGTCATATTAAGCGGAACCGGGGTCCCGACAATTAATTATATTGTTCAAGTTATTTAATTACCCCGCAAATTAAATGTTGTTATAACAAGGCAAGATAAAATACCGGTTCGCTACACAAGTTTAAATGAGGCCAATATGAGACTAGATTTGCCCGCATATGGGCCCCATATTTAATTATTAGGTGAATCGGCATAAGGCCCCCAAACCATCGATATGCATGCGAGATGACAATTTAATATGCAACAAGTTGTTATTATGCATTTATAAAATAGGGGGGGGGGTCGGAAAAGGTTCACACATCAGGGTTCTCGACGATCTTGGGGGGGTTCCGGGGTTCGACAGGGTCCAGGGTTCGGTCTCGGGTCCAGGGTTCGACGGGATCGACGAGGTTCGACGGAAGCGTTCTCGGACTCCGGGGTCGTTCTCGGTATCGGGGCAGATCTTGCGTTCCGGGAAGATGTACTTGTCACACCTGTGATCTTCGGGTGTTATGTCGACGATCTTGTCGTTGCGATGTCGGGGTCTCGAAACCCGTGAAGAGTCTTGTCGCCCTTGGTAAGAACGTGTCATCCCGTGGTCCGTATAGAAGTGCTCGAGGATCCATGACAGAGGTCTCCGGGTCCGGCTCTGATTTCCGTGAAGGAGATCTTGGGGTTCCTTGTAGAAGGCCTCGAGGTTCCATCTTGATCAACGATGCCTACTTGGTCTCGGTCATCGGGTCCGCGACGAAGACCTTGGGGCACCATGTACATGTACATCCTTCGCATCCATCGGCATCGGTCTTGCCGGTGAACTACCGTGTCTGAAGGTCTTGACATGCGGCGGAACGGGTCTCGGGCGTCTGGACGGGGCCCGCTGATGGGGCCGGAGGGGAGAGCGGCACGGGTGGTCTCTGGCGAGGTGGGCCCGACGGAGAGGCCAGCGGACATCCGCGCGGCGTCTGGGAAGCTGGCGGGCGCGCAGCGGCGGCTCGGCAAGGCCCCACGGCCGCGGCCTGGCCGAGGCGGGACGGTGGAACGAAGCCGGCAGGGCCGGCGATTGGCGGGCGACGGGTGGGCCGGAAGCGGCGAGGCGACTGCGCGGGGAGGATGCGGAGGCGGGCGGCGTGAGCGGGAGCGAGGCGCAGGCGAGGGTGGCCGGCGGCGGTGGAGCCAGGAAGGCGGTGAGGGAGGGTGGCTGGCGCCTGGAGACGCGGCACGGGCGCGTCGGAGGTTCGTCTTGCGGCCGGGAAGGAGCACGGGCGAGGCCACGGAGATGGATGCGCGGAAGGGAGGCGGACGGGCATGGCGGGCGGCCATGGGCAGCCTGATGCGGCGGGCAATGAGGGGCGGGAACGCGACCGAGGCGGCGGAGAGGCGGAGCTTGAGGGCGAGAGGGGCGAGCGAGGGGCGAGGGGCGCGAGCGGCAGCGAGGAGAGAGAGAAGGGAGGAAGAAGAGCAATACAGGCGGGCAGCGGGTGTGGGGTTGCAGTGTGGGAGGTGGGCGGTTCAGAGGCAGGGGCAGTGGGGTGTGAGCAGGTGGGGCTGGGGGCGGGTCCACGCGGGAGAGGGCAGTGGCGGGGTGCATGCTGGTGCGCAAGGCAGGGTCTTGTGTTTGGTGTGTGTGGCCCTGGGTGTGGGTGGCTAGAGAGAAGAGAGAGAAGGGTAGAGGTGGCAGATTGTGATTGGGTGAGGAAGAGAGGTGTGCTGATGTGGCGAGGCTGGATTGGAGGGAGTGAGGTGGAGGGTTGGGTTGGGTAGATAGCTGGGTAGCTATAGGATTTAGAGGGGCAGACTAGTTGGACCGATTTAGTTTACATGGTCGTTCGGGTCAATCGGCCCGTTCGACTGCCCGCTAAAATAATTAAAACGTTTATTTGTTTTAAACGGGCCGTCTGCAAACCGATAGCGGCCAAAACAAAATATTCCGGGGACCCGGTTTTGGAGTTTGAATAAAAGACGGGGCGTTTTAGAAAACAAAACGGGCTTTGCGAAATAGTTTTTGACAAACAACATATGATGATGACGATGCAATGCACAAATTCAACGCGATTTTCTAGTAGTGGTTTTGCGGGATGCCACAATAACGCCACAGGAGAAAACCAAGACACAACTTGTGAAGCTTCATGTGCTAACCAATTATTCTAAAAGACCAATCTGATGAAAACTGATAGGCAATCCATAAGATCGGTCTTTTAGAATAGTTGAGGACATGAAGCTTGACATGATCTTTTGGAATACCCATTCACATAACGTACGGCACCTATACAATACATTTGTTGGCCTTCAATTTGTGTACATTTCTCATTCAAGAATTACTGTGTACAAATCTTCAGTTTCTCTGGAAGAAAGGCCCGTTACAACATGTGTGTGAGACAGGCGAGCGCCTCTCCAGATCCGGCCGTCAGGCCCTTCCCCTCTCCTCTCTAGCGGCCACCAACGTCGATTTTGGGTGAGGGACCCTCCCCTGTATAGCAGTAGAAATGTACACAAATTGAAGGCCAACAAATGTATTGTATAGGTGCCGTACGTTATGCTCATATAGCCTTTATAATTTTCAAGTTCTTTCAACATACTCTCTCTGTTTTAAAATATAAGATGTTTTAGCTTTGTGAAACAAATTTATCTAGACTACTTTTAATATGTAGGTTCACTTAGATTTGGAGTGAATCTAGACACTAAAAGAAGTCTAGATTCATTTTCTTTACAAACCTAAAACATCTTGTATTTTAAAATGGAGGGAGCATATAACAAGCACTCCCTAACAACTGGTAGAGAAACTACAAAATCTTGACATGCAACAATATATTTCTCTGGTTTTTCACTTGGATACCAGTTCGACACACAAAACTACACAAACTAGAACTACCTTGGTGGGCTTTGTCTAGAAGAGCAACGCACGGCTAACAAGAATACAAAACATGGTGACACTAGCAAGTGCATCATCTCTAACCCCTTTCTTGGAGGGCATTCATTGCTAGTACATCCTTATCTTCTCTTCATCATCCCTTGCGGTTGCAGGCAGCATGGGCCTCAACGGTTCCATCATGTGAAATGAAATCCTTGTATGTATTCTCATAACTTCCGCAAGGTAGGGGGTAGATGGGACATAAGCCATGTGACTGACCAAAGACTTCCATGCTCGAGTCTCAAGTTCTCCCAATTAGAGGGATCAGGTTTGGCGAATAAGGACTCTTCAACATGATTGCAGTAATGTGTCCTGGGATGCATTTTTTACTTCTTTAATTAGCACATTCTTACAACTAAACCTGCTTAGGCGCCAAAACAGTAGTATCTCCAATTGGATGGGGACTAAACTCAAACCGATGAACACTGGTCTCCTGCATGCTTGATGCACCCAAGTTTAATTGATGTTGACACAACACATACAAAGATGCACCCAAGTCCATGTCTCTAGCTCTACCCGTTATTCTCTTGTCATCAGCAAGAAAGCTCAATTACTCGTATCATTGAATCTTGTGATCATTAGTTTATGTTTCCTTTTAAGCTCCAAGGACATAGTAATTATGTTGGTTTTTAATTAAGTTCCAAGGGCATGGTAATTCTGCATTACAAGGAACGGGTGAGAAATATCAACAGTGGTGTACAGTTAAGATGGAAGATCTGATCTTGAGCAAGATGACAAAATTTTGCAACACGGTTAATCTTCTTTGAGATGTCAAATGAAACAGTAAGTAAGAGCACATGTAAGCATCCACACTGAGTATCCTCCTGATCGTCATCACAATTAGTGTAACCCTCAAGTAGAAATAAAAGGACATCAAATGTAAATAAGCAAGAATCATGAACCAAAGAAGTAAGATGATGATCAAGAAGTAAAAGGAGACGAAGAGAGAGACCCTCACACCCTTCCCTGCTTGTTTAATTAATGAATCCTCATCTCTCGAAAGTACAAAATTAATGAGGTGGGGATCGGATTAGTTAGCAGATCAAATTAAGTTGCAGAGTGCCTAGCTTGTCTCCTCCCATGGCTACTGATCCTGTTGGGAATGCTGCTCCTGCGGCTGCGTTTGCCTCCTGCAGTGGTGGTGTTTGTTGTTGTGCATCCAGACCTTGAAGACCTGGCGCCGGACGCCGGCGAGCGCGCAGAAGTGCTCCACCAGGGCCTCGTCCTGCCTCTGCATCCGCCACCCCACCCGCTCCGCCAGCGCCAGCATCTGCTCCTTCTGCTCCGCCGTGAACCGCGTCCGGAACCGCTTCCCCCGCCCCTGCGCCGACGTCGAGGGCGCGTGGCCGGGGCCGCGCTCCTCGCTGGACGACTCGGTCGTCGTGCCGCCGCTGGGGGTGTGCTGCTGCTGGTAGTGGTAGTGGTACGGGAAGGGCGGCGGAGCGTGCGGGTGGCTGGCAGCGTAGGGGTGGGACGGCGGCGGCATGAGCAGCGGCGCGCGTGGCGTGGCAGGCGCATGGGAGAGTGCGAAGCGGGGCTGGTACTGATAATAATGCTGCCCGTCGTCGTCCTTGCGGTGGAAGCTGCGGTGGCACCCGCAGGCGGCGCACCGGAGCGCGTGCGCGCCGTCCTGCTCGTTCCCAGGGGGCATGAACTCCCCGCAGCCGTCCACGACGTGCCCGCCCTGCGCGGCCGCGTGGTTGCGCAGGCACTCGTGGTACCTCACCTCGCTGCCCACCTGAGCGCCGGCGGCACCCACCCCGTTCCCGTCGACGGCGGAGCCGACGTCCGCCTCGCCGGCTTGCTCATGTACCCTGAACTCCATCACGGTATGCGCGCGTGCCTTGCCAGGCGGCGCCACGGGACGGGCCTGGCTCGAGCACGAGAGTATGACCTAGCTAGTGCAGCTCAGCATGGATTTGTCTCACTAGCGCCCGCCGCCGGCAGCTGTTGCAGGGCGCAGGTGCCGCTAGCTAGTTGTACTTTTCTGGTTTTGTACTTTTGTAAGCTGAGGTGATGGTGGGAGAGGTAGTGGTGGGGGACGGGGAGGGGAGGAAGAGGATGAGTGGGCAGCAGCGGGGACACTGTCTGGTTCTTCTTCCTGTTGGGGAATGGCACTTTTGTTTCCCACCGGCGCCACGGACGGAGGTACGTAAGCTGCTGGTGGTGGAGCGTCATGTACTTCCCTGCAGCCCTGGCCCAGCCTTAAACACCCACCGGCGAGTTTTTTTGTTTGGCTGTTACCTGCATCTCCTCCGGATATACACTCGGGGCTGGTTAGGTTGCCAGTAAAATTCCCGATTCATATAGGCTCTAGGGAGCTAAATTTGGGCTTAGTTGTCTTTACGAGTTACAAATCTCGGCGCATACGGTTCTTAAAACACCTTCCAGCATACATGAGGACTGAGGAGGAATGGCGGAATCGGCCATTTTTCCAATAGCCAAGCTTCGTTCGTGCAAAAGTTGGTTTATAAAGAGGATTCAGATTTTAGAATGAGTATTTCTCCACCTCAAATGCAGTTTTATAATTCCATTTTATTTTCAAAGACCCCTTTTCCAATCCACTCAAAATTCAATTAACGATCCAAAAAAAACGCATCAAAATGGGAAAATAATTATGCCTCGAGATATATGTATGATTATTAACACCAAAGTCTAAAAAAAATGGGATGTTATAGTCATTTTGGTGGACGAGCTCATTGGAGCCCTTTAGTTTGAATACTCAAAATTTGTATTTTAAAATTTTCTAAAAATTATATATTTGAATAGGCAAGAATATGTACTCTTTTTTGGAAATTCTACTGACCTATTAATAATCATCAACAACAGTACAAAAAGTCCTCTAAAAGTAATAAAGATTATAAACAGGTTACTGGAGCACCTAGCGAGACTACATACACTAGCACGAGCGAAAGCGCGCCTTCGTCCTCGCCCCGCCGTTACTGGAACTGGACAAAGCTTGTCGTAGTAGACGAATGAGAAGTCGTCGTGCTAAGTCTCTATAGGACTAGTGTAGGGGTTCGTAGCATGGAAAACAAAAAAATTCTACCGCATATAAACAAACAAGCCAAGATCTATCTACTAGATTGTAGCAACGAGTGGATAGAATAACTCACCCTCGAAGATTCCAAAGTGTTCAACGAGAGCGGATTCTCATGGGTGATGTAGTCGTACTCTTGCCGATCTCAAGATCGTGTAGACGATCTTCCGTGACAGCGCTCCGCAGCTGGCGATCACACGTTTTCGATTGATAAAGACCTTCCTCTCCTTGTTCCAAAGAAAGGCGGAGGTTGTAGCACTCTCCTCGCGATTCCAAGAAAGACGACAGTGGTACCGGAAGTAGAGGGGAGATCTCGCAGGGCTTCGCCTTAAGCCGGAGCGAGTATGGTAGACTATGAGAGAGGCCTTGGCGATCTAGGGTTTAGCGGCACCAAGGGAGGAGCCTAGCTGGCAGCTAGGGTTAGGGTTTCACCCCAACTCGGCGAGTTGGTGGTGCCCTAGGCGGCGGCGACAGCGGGGTGTGGTGGCGCCGGCGGCTTAGGGTTAGGGTTTGGGGGTGAGAGGTGTAGGCTAGAGGGGCACCCCTGCCCCTCCTTATATAGGTGGGAGGGCGCCGGTTGGGAGGAGGGAGTCCTCCCCCAACTCGGCCTCCTTGGACGGCGGTGGAGGGAGGAGGACTTACTCCCCAAGTAGGTTTCCTACTCTCCCTCCACCAAGCAAACTTGCCATTTGACTTTTCAAATTGGTGTTTGACTTTTCAAACTAGGATTTGATTTATCCCTTTATTTTGCTCAGCGATGACACCTAGTACATGATGCAACCATTCCAACTTGTTATGACACATTCATGTACCCTTCCCCTCCGGAGTGTCGGACCTTCCGGACCCTTCTAGAACATTCCCGATGAAAACACCGGAATCATTCTCCAACTCTGAAACAGGACTTTCCTTATATGAATCTTATTCTCCGGACCATTCCGGATCTCCTCGTGATATCCCGGATCCCATCCGAGACTCCGAACAACATTCGGTCTCTTACTCATCATTCCATAACTACTCAACAACATCGAATCCTTAAGTGTGTCTCCCTACGGTTCGTGAATTATGCGGACATGATCGAGACACTTCTCCGAACAATAACCAATAGAGGAATCTGGAAATTCATGGCTCCCACATATTTCTACCATTACTTTGCGATCGAATGAACCACTTACATACGATACAAATTTCCCTTTGTCTCACGATAGTTTACTTTCCGAGTGATCGTCGATATCTCTGCATACCTAGTTCAACCTCGTTACCGATAAGTACTCTTTTATCGTTCCCGTGATATGTGATCCCTTGTGAGCCAGTCACATGCTTGCAAGCCAATTGGATGACATTCCACCGAGAGGGCCCAGAGTATATCTATCCGTCATATGGATGGACAAATCCCACTCTTGATTCATGTGTCTCAACCCATACTTTCCGAACACTCAATGCCACCTTTATAACCACCCAGTTACGGTGTGGTGTTTGATGTCATCAAAGCATCCTTCCGGTGATGGTGATAAGCATGATCTCATGGTCGAAGGAATTAGGTTACTATGTATCAGAAAGCATATAGCAATTGAACTATTAAAATGACTTGATCTTTATGCTACGCTTATCTATAGGAGTATGTCCATCATACCATTCTCCTAACAATATGATATTGTTGTTAATAACATCTCAATGTTCATGATAGGGAAACCACAATCATTTATTAACCAACAAGCTAGTATTATGAAGAGGCTTTACTAGGGACTCTTATTTAGTTTACAAATCACACAAGTATTAATGTTTTCTTGTTAATACTGTTATAGCATGAATGTAAACATTTATCATAAACACAAATATATAATAATAACTACATTTATTATTGCCTCTAGGGCATATCTCCAACAGTCTCCCACTTGCACTAGAGTCAACTAATCTAGATTACATGGTAATATACCTAACACCCATGGCAGTTGGTGTTGGTCATGTTTTGCCCTCGGGAGAGGTTTAGTCAACGGATCCGCCACATTCAGATCTGTGTGTACTTTGCAAATCTTTATGTCACCATCTTGGACATGTTCTCGAATAGCGTGAAAACGTAGCTTGATGTGCTTCAGCTTCTTGTGTGACCTTGGCTCTTGCGCATTGGCTATGGCGCCCATGTTATCACAGTAGATAGACATAGGGTCTAGTGCACTTGGAACCACACCGAGCTCTGTAATGAACTCATTCATCCATATCGCTTCTTGTGAAGCCTTCGAAGAAGCTATGTATTCCGATTAAGTTGAAGATCTCGCCACAACGCTTTGCTTTGCACTCCTCCAGCTAACTGCTGCACCATTCAAAGTAAATACGTATCCAGATTGAGATTTAGAATCATCCGGATCGGTGTTCCAACTAGCATCGGTGTAACCATTAACAACAAGTTGTTCATCACCTCCATAAGAAAGAACCATATCCTTAGTTCGTCTCAAGTACTTAAGGATGTTTTTGACCGCTGTCCAATGATCCACTCCTGGATCACTTTGATATCTGCTAGTTAAACTAACATCATATGCAATGTCGGGTCTAGTACATAGCATGGCATACATTAGAGATCCTATGGCTGAGGCATAGGGAGTCTTACTCATCCTTTCTCTATCTTCCGCCGTTGCTGGACTTTGAGTTTTACTCAAGGCCGTATTGGGCAACATGGGCAAGAACCCTTTCTTGCTATCTTCCATTCCAAACCTCTTTAGAACTTTGTCCAAATATGTACTTTGTGACAATGATATTAGGCGTCTCGATCTATCTCTATAAATCTTTATGCCTAATATATAAGCTGCTTCGCCAAGATCTTTCATTGAAAAACTATTATTCAAATATTCCTTGACACTATTAAGAAGGTCTACATCATTCCCAATCAACAATATGTCATCTACATATAGTATTAAGAATGCTACAGAGCTCACACTCACTTTCTTGTAAATACAAGCTTCTCCATAAGTTTGTATAAAACCAAAACTTTTGATTACCTTTATCAAAACGTTGATTCCAACTTCGGGATGCTTGCTTTAATCCATATATGGACCGTTGAAGTTTGCATACCTTGTTATCATCTTTAGGATCGACAAAACCTTTGGGTTGCATCATATATAACTCTTCATCAATGTCTCCATTAAGGAACGTTGTTTTGACATCCATCTGCCATATCTCATAATCATAATATGCATTGATTGCTAACAAAATCCTCATAGACTTTAGCTTCGCTACTAGTGAGAAAGTCTCATCGTAGTCAACTCCTTGAATTTGTCGAAACCCTTTTGCGACAAGTCGAGCTTTATAGACAGTAACATTACCATCAGCATCTGTTTTCTTCTTGAAAATCCATTTGTTCTCGACAGCCTTCCGGCCATCCGGTAAGTCCACCAAAGTCCATACTTGGTTTTCGTACATGGATCCAATCTCGGATTTCATGGCTTCTTGCCATTTATTGGAATCTGGGCTCACCATCGCTTCCTCATATGTCGCAGGATCATCGGTGTTGTCCACCAACATGACACTCATAGCGGGATCATACCAATCAGGAGTGGTACGAGTTCTCATTGACCTGCGAGGCTCTGTAGCAACTTCAACCGAAGTTTCATGATCATCATCATTAGCTTCCTCTCTTATTGGTGCAGGCACCACAGGAACTTCTTCCGGTGCTGCGCTACTCGCAAGTTCGAGAGAAGGTTCGACAACCTCGTCCAGTTCTACTTTTCTTCTAGTCACTTCTTTCGAGAGAAATTCCTTCTCTAGAAAGGATCCATTCTTGGCAACGAAGATTTTGCCTTCGGATCTATGATAGAAGGTATACCCAATAGTTTCCTTTGGGTATCCTATGAAGACGCATTTTTCCGCTTTGGGTTCAAGCTTGTCCGGCTGTAACTTCTTTACATAGGCTTCGCAACCCCCAAACTTTAAGGAACGATAATTTAGGTTTCTTCCCAAACCATAATTCATATGGTGTCGTTTCAATGGATTTAGATGGTGCCCTATTTAAAGTGAATGCGGCTGTTTCTAATGCATAACCCCAAAATGATAGCGGTAAATCTGTAAGTGACATCATAGAACCAGCCCCGGCTCTAACCCATGGCAGGGTTGTGCCATGGCCAAGGGCCCAGGCCAGAGGAGGGCCCATTTTTTTTAGCGCTAAACTACAAAGGCCCCCAAAAAAAATAGCCAGGAGGAGATCGATCGACGCCGAACCAAAACCGAAACGGCGAAACGTTGCCCTGCCTGCCGCGATCGCGATTGGCGAACTCCTCGGCTCGCCTCGCGCTGGCGGTTTCGTCTCTGATCTCTCTCTCTCGCCTCGCTTGCGCTCGCGGTTCCTGACGCCGCAGACACGCAGACGTTAGCGCGCTGCAGCGCCCCAGCCCACGCGGCCACGACCCACGCCCAGCGTCAGGTCAGCTCTCCTCTCTCTCTCTGCCTGTTCGCCGTGATTCTCCTTCTTTGCTGTTGTACTAGTACTGCTGTTGTACTAGTCCTGTCAATTATTAGTCTTGTTAGTTCTGTAATCAGTCTTGCCCTTGTCATCATCAGTCTTGTCCTATCCTTTGGTGAATTCTGTGATCGAAACAAGCTACGTGCAATCATCCCCTGCGTGCAATGCATTCCGAGTTTGTGATCCGTGTATTTATTGCGGTCTACTACTTCTTAAGAGCAGAAAATATTTTGGAGGGTGATTAGGAATTTTCATTTGAGGTCTCTCGAGCAGTCGAGTGCCAGGTCTTGGTGTTACGATCTTTGATATAAATTCTATCACAATCTTTGATAGGTGTTACGATGGGGAAGCAATTGTCGGGTGCTGCAAAAAAAGAAGAAAAGAAAGAGAGAGAATTCGCTTATTGATTCACAAAGAGGTGCTTTAAATAAGTTTTTTCTAACAAAAAGTTCAACAATAATAATCAAAGGCAACAAAAAGTAGTGTTGATGCTTTTAAATATTTTGCAAGTGAAATTGACACATATATCATCTATATATCTAGTTATACGTACATATATATTGTCTTTATGGCCCTTTTATCGACTTTGCCCAAGGACCCCGAAAAATATAGAGCCGGCCCTGCATAGAATGAACCATATCTAAGAGAGTTTGATTATGACGTTCGGACACACCATTACGCTGTGGTGTTCCCGGCGGTGTCAATTGTGAAAGTATTTCGCATTTCTTCAAATGCTCGCCAAACTCGTAACTTAGATATTCACCTCCACGATCAGAACGTAGAAATTTAATCTTCTTGTTACGTTGATTCTCTACCTCACTTTGAAATTCCTTAAACTTCTCGAAAGTTTCGGACTTATATTTCATGAAATAGATATACCCATATCTACTCAAGTCATCCGTGAAGGTAAGAACATAATGATAACCACCGCGCGATGCTACACTCATCGGACCACACACATCGGTATGTATGACTTCCAATAAGTCCGTAGCTCGCTCCATCATACTAGAAAATGGAGTCTTAGTCATTTTACCCATCAGACATGCTTCGCATCTTTCAAGTGATTCAAGAAGTCCATCGGAATGGAGTTTCTTCATACGCTTCACTCCAATGTGACCAAGATGACAGTGCCACATATAGGTCGAGTTATCGCTCAATTTCAAACGTTTAGCTTCAATATTATTAATATGTGTATTTCCACTATCGAGATTCAATAAGGATAGACCATCTATCAAAGGTGCATATGCATAAAACATATTACTCATATAAATCGAACAACCATTATTCTCGGACTTAAACAAGTAACCATCTCGCAATAAACAAGATCCTGATATAATGTTCATGCTTAACGCAAGCACCAAATAACAATTATTTAAGTATAAAACTAATTCCGATGGTAGATGAAGAGGTAGCGTGCCGACCGCGATCACATCAACCTTTGATCCATTTCCTACGCGCATCGTCACCTCGTCCTTCGCTAGCTTCCGTTTATTCCGCAGCACCTGTTTCGAGTTACAAATATGAACAACCGAACTAGTATCAAATACCCAAGCACTACTACGAGTACTAGTGAGATACACATCAATAACATGTATATCAGATATACCTTTCTTCTAGATGTTGCCGTTCTTCAAATCCGCCAAGTACTTTGGGCAATTCCGCTTCAAAGGACCTTTTCCTTGCAAAAAAGCACTCAAGATCGTGCTTAGGTCCAGCCTTGGTCTTCTTAAATCGGTCTTGTAACTTTCTTACCACCCTTCTTGGAGTGTCCCTTTTTCTTAGACTTGCCTTTCTTGAATTTGGTGGTCTTATGACCATCAACACTTGGTGCTCTTTCTTGATCTCCACTTCTGCAGATTTTAACATGGAGAAGAGTTCTGATAACTGCTTGTTCATGCTTTGCATATTGTAGTTCATCACAAACTTCTTGTAACTTGGTGGTAGTGATTGGAGGACAAGGTAAATCCCCAAAGCATTAGGAATCACTATACCCAGGCTTTGGAGTTTGTTTGCGTGCCCAAACATCTTAAGCACATGCTCGCTGACAGAGCTGCCCTCTTCCATCTGGCAGTTAAAGAACTTTTCAGAAGCCTCATAGCTCTCCACTGCCGCGTGAGTCTCAAATATCAATTTGAGTTCACGGACAATATCACGTGGGTCTGAATTCTCAAACCTTTTCTGAAGCTCCGATTCCAAACCATACAAGATAGCACACTGAACTGTGGAGTACTGATTCTTCCGAGCGAGGTAAACATTCTTTACTTCATCGGTAGCATCACCGCAGCGGTCACACAAAGTGGTGCATCCAGACATAGGTCAAATTACCAAGATTGAGGACAATCCTCAAATTGCGGAACCAATCCATGAGTTGCTTCCATTGTTTTTCAACTTTTCTTTCTCTAGGAACGCATTAAAATTGATGGTAGGGGCCGCCATTGATCTACAACATATTTGCAATAATTTAGACTAAGTTTATGACAAATTGAGTTCTAATTAATAGTTAAATTAATCTAGGTGAACTCCCACTCAAAACAATATCCCTCACATTGTTTTAGTGATCACACGAACCAAATCCACCACATCAAAACCGATCATCACGAGAGTTGATGTAGCTTCAATGGCGAACAATCGACATGTTCATCATATCTACTATATGATTCATGCTTTACCTTTCGGTGATCCGTGTTCCAAGACCATGTCTGTACATGCTAGGCTCGTCAAGGTCAAACCTTAGCTTCCGCATGAGCAAATCTGGCTTGCTCACGTTGTATACACTTGCAGAATCTAACACACCCGATCATCACGTGGTGCTTCGAAACAACAAGCTTTAGCAACGGTGCTTACTAAGGATGAACACTTTAGAACTTGAAATTTATGTGCATGAGGGATCATCTTATAATGCTACCGTCGTTAACTAAGCAATACAAGATGCATAAAGGATTAACATCACATGCAATTCATAATATGTGATATGATATGGCCTTTCTTCTTTGTGCTTCCGATCTGCATCTTCAAGCACGAACATGATCTCCATCATCACCGGCATTGCATCAAGGTCAATGACGCCGCTCCATGGTTGTCGTCCACCAGCTTCAACTATTACAACTACTTTGAATAGACACACGAGTCTTAACAGAATTTAAAGACATATGGCTCCTGTCGGTTGCCAACTTACAATAAGGAACATTGCATACATCAAATATAATCACAATCATGGCCATATCACATCACAGCACAATGTTAGACGCCTCTAATTTCTTTGCATATTTTACGTGGTTTGGGGCTTTCAATAAGTGTCGATCTAACTTACGAACAAGAACCACAACGTTGATGTTTGAACTATCAAGTGCCCGTTGTAAATTGGATCTATACTATAATGGGAGAGACAGACACCCGCAAAGCCACTTATGCAATACAAGTTGCATGTTGAGCGTGGAGCAAGTCTCATGAACGATTTCATGTAAGGTTAGCCCAGGCCGCTTCATCCCATCATACCGCAAGATGCAAAGTACACAAGAAGCAATTGATAATAAAAGCACCACCACCCACAATGACCATTGTGTTCTACTCGTGCAACAGATCTACACATAGACACGGCCCTGATACCACTGTAGGGGTTCGTAGCATGGAAAACAAAAAATTTCTACCGCATACAAACAAACAAGCCAAGATCTATCTACTAGACTGTAGCAACGAGTCGATAGAATAACTCACCCTCAAAGATTCCAAAGTGTTTAACGAGAGCGGATTCTCGTGGTGATGTAGTCATACTCTTGCCGATCTCAAGATCGTGTTGACGATCCTTCCACACAGTGTTCGGCAGCGCTCCCATGATCGGTCACGTTCGCCTTCGATGAAGACCTTCCTCTCCCTTGTTCCAGCAGGCAGCGGAGGTTGTAGCACTTTCTTCGCGATTCCGGCAGCACGACGGCGTGGTATCGGAAGTAGAGGGGAGATCTCGCAGGGCTTCGCCTTAAGCCGGAGCGAGTATGGTGGACTATGAGAGAGGCCTTGGCGATCTAGGGTTTAGAGGCACCAAGGGAGCCTGGCGGCTGGGGTTAGGTTTCACCCCAACTCGGCGAGTTGGTGGTGCCCTAAGCGGCGGCGCGGTGGTGGCCGTGGCTTAGGGTTAGGGTTTGGGTGGTGAGAGGTGTAGGCTGAGGGCACCCCGCCTCCTTATATAGGTGGGAGGGTGCCGGTTGGGAGGAGGGAGTCCTCCCCCAACTCGGCCTCCTTGGCCGGCAGTGGAGGGAGGAGGACTTCCTCCCCAAGTAGGTTTCCTACTCTCCCTCCACCAAGCAAACTTGTTGTTTGACTTTTCAAATTGGCGTTTGACTTTTCAAACTAGGATTTGATTTATCCCTTTATTTTGCTCCGCGATGACACCTAGTTGTTGGAATTATGCCCTAGAGGCAATAATAAAGATGTTATTATTATAATTCTTGTTCATGATAAAGTTTATGTTCCATGCTAGAATTGTATTAAGCGGAAACTTTAATACTTGTGTGGTTTGTAAACAACACCGTGTCCCTAGTACGCCTCTATGGACTAGCTCATTGATCAATGATGGTTAAGGTTTCCTAACCATAGACATGAGTTGTCAATTGATAATGAGATCATATCATTGGGAGAATGATATGATGGGAGACCAAACTAAGCGAAGCAATTAGATCGTTCATCGTGTTCATCTTTGTGAAGCTTTTCCTATGTCAAATATTGTATTCCTTAGACCATGAGATAATGCAACTCCACAGTACCGGAAGAAAGCTTTGAGGTCATCAAACGTCATCCTATGAGAGGGTGATCATAAAGGTGTCTCGGTGATCGGAAAGTATCTTGGGTTGTATGTATCGAGATGGAATTTGTCCCTCCCAAGTCGGAGAGATATACTTGGGCCCACTCGTGTCGATATCAACACGCTTGCAAGCATGTGGTTAAGGAGTTAATCACAAAGTGCTATCGGATTACGAGCAGTAAAGTACTTCTGTGAGCGAGATTGAACTAGGTATGGCCAGTGCAAGCGATCGAATCTCGGGCAAGTAAAATATCGCGAGACGAAGGGAATATATATATGGGATTGATTGAATCCTGGCATCGTGGTTCATCCGATATGATCATCGATGAATGTGTGGGAGTCAATATGGGTGCCTGCAGACCCGTTGATTATTGATAGAAGATCATGTCGCATATTCTCGAACCCGCAGGTCACACATAACGTATCTCGACGCTAGGATAGATTGGATAATTGGTTTATGAATTTTTGTTCGAGTCTCGGATGGGATCCGGGATATCACGAGGTTCGGAATGGTCCGGAGAATAAGATTCATATAAAGGCGTGCAGTTTTGGAGTTCGGAATTGTTCCGGGTTAATCGGTATTGTACCGGAAGCTTCTAGAACCTTCCGGAAGGGTACCAACGTGGCCCCACCTTCCGGGAGGGGGCATGGGCCTATGAGGGAGTGTCCTGGTCGCTTTGGGCCAGGGGCACAAGGCCCCATAGGGCCCAGCCGATTCTAGAGAGATTTTACTCGTTTAAATCTCGGGATAGAATTTCTAGATAAGGGAGAGTTTAAATCGTTTAAACTAGAGATAGGATTTCTAGATAAGGAAGAGTTTAAATTGTTTAAACTAGAGATAGGCTTGTAGGAGGGGCAAGGGCTTCCCCCCCCTCTATATATAGAGGGGTGGTGCGCCCCCTCCCCCCACACACCTTCCTCCAAGCCCTAGCAGCCTTGCTACCTTCCTCTCTCCCTCCCGACTGTTTGTAGGCGAAGCCCTGCAGCAGAAATTCTCCACCATATACACCACGCCGTCGTGTTGTAGATCCAATATATATCTCCACCATACTCGCTGGTCCGAGGAAGGAGGAGACGTCGAGGTGCTGCACGTGTGCATCTCACGGAGGCACCGCCACTTGTGGTGCTAGATCGGATCGGATCGCGAGGAGGAGAAGCGAGTACGACTACATCACCCACGTTAGCCAGGCGTTCCATTTGAATCTTCAAGGGTATGAAGATCTAATCCAATCTCTCTCATTGTTTGCATCTCCTAGATTAGATCTTGGCTTTCCCTCTGTTCGCTCGTAGAAAATTTTGATTTACTATGCCTTGCTAAACCCTTGATGGTATCGAGCTAGATCTATGCGTAGATGTGTTTCACGAGTAGAGCATAACATGGTTGTTGCGCGTTGATGTTTTCGTTGCAAGCCTCTTGTTTGTGTTCTTCTTATGGCGGGATAGTGAGATTGAAGCTGTCGAGGCCAACCTTACGCGACGTCGTTCGCGAGACCGCTCCGCACTTGACGTGTGGCTTGTTCCACATGCGGTGGTGGATGTCGGTTTCTCTCACTATAGTTGTCATGGGATTAACACGAGTTTGGCAACCATAATATCACCGTTGTGGCTTTTCGTAGGTAAGAATCGTTCTTAGCATCTACTCCCATAAGCCACGTAAAACATGCAACAACAAAGTAGAGGCGTCTAACTTGTTTTTGCAGGGAGTGTTTTCTGTGATATGGTTTGGCCCAAGTTGTGATGTGTATATTGTACGATGATCATGTTTTGTAATGTTTCACGACGTACATGTCGATGAGTACATAACCGGCATGAGCTATATGGATGTCTTTATAATTGTGTATGACCTGCGAGTCAACTTCTTATACGCCATGTAATAGCTTTACTTTATCGCTAAGTTGTTAGCAATAGTTGTAGTTGCTATTCGTGGTGGAGGCAATCATGGTGGAGTGATGGAGATCATGCTTAGGAGCACAAGATGGAGATCATTGCGCGAGGATTGGCTATACCATGTCACATAAAGTTATATGCATGTGATGTTTATCCCTTTATGTATCTTATTATGCTTAGATCGACGGTAGCATTATAAGATGATTCCTCACTTAAAGATCAAGATAAAACTGTGTTCTCCCCAAGTATGCACCGTATGCGAAAGTTAAATCGTGTCCAAGCATCACGTGATGATCGGGTGCTATAGACTCTCGCTCACATACAACGGGTGCAAGCCGCTTTGCACACGCCGGAAATACTTGGGTCTAACTTGACGAGCCTAGCATGTACAGACATGGCCTCGGAACACAAGAACCGAAAGGTTAAGCATGAGTCATATGAATGATATGATCGACACTTCGTTGTCCACCATTGAAACCACATCCCTTCTCGTGATGATCGGATTAGGTGTGGTGAATTTGGATCGTGTTCACTAAACAACTTGAGGGATGTTGAATTTAGTGGGAGTTCATCTAGTAATTTGATTAATTTGAACTATTTATCATGAACATAGTCTAAATTGTACTTGACAATACTGTAGATCACATGGCCAAGTCCAACTTCAACTTCAACGTTTTTGCTGAGAAAGAAAAGCTTAGAAACAATGGGTCTAACTTCACCAATTGGTTCCGCAATCTAAGAATCATTACATCAGCGGACAAAGGACTATGTCCTTGAGAAAGCGTTAGGTAACCCCTGCTAATCGCTACTTGGCCGATGAGAAAGATGTCTATCAGTCGCGCAAAGATGATTATGGTGTGATTAATAGCACCATGTTGTTTGCTATGGAACCGGAGCTTCAAAATCGTTTTGAAACCTATCCGGGCCCTTTGAGATTCTCGAGGCCGAAAACCATGTTTGGACTCAAGACCGTTCGAGAGATATGAGATCTCCAGAAGTTCTTTAAGCGCAAGATGGAGGAAGGAGTTCCGTTAGTGAGCACGCCATAAAGATGCGGGCTACACTCAATGCCTTGAGCAACTGGAATGCACGATTCGGAGGAGCTCAAGATTGACAGGTTCTGCAATCACTTCCTCCCGGCTACAAAAGTTTTGTAGTGACTCATAATCGATTGGTTCCACTGATACGATCACGAGCTCTTCGCAGTCAAGCTGCGAAGTGGACATCAAGAAGGATAATCATGTGTTGATGGTCAACAAGCCCTCCTTTAAGAAAGGTAAGGGAGCAAAGAAGCCCTTCAAGAAGGGCGTGAAGCTTAATGCCCTGGCGAGAAGAAGCTCAGTGTCTGGTCCTAAGCCGGACAGGTGCTTCTATTGCAAGGACAAGGTCCTTTGGGCATCGTCTGTCCAAGTACTTAGCGGACAAGAAGGTGGCACCATCAAAGGTATATTTGATATACATGTTATTGATGTTTTCCTTACTAGCCCTCGTTGTAGTGCACAGGTATTTGATACTGGTTCGATTGCTAATATTTGTAACTCGAAACAGGAGCTACGGAATAGACGGCGGCTTGCGAGGTATGAGGTGACGATGCGCGTTGGCAACGGATCAAGATTTGATGTGATGGCCGTCGGCACGCTCTCCTTAGTTTTACCTTCGGATCGTTTTAAACCTTAATAAATGTTATTATGTGCCTGCGTTGAGCATGAACATTATTTCCGGATCATGTTTATTCCAAGACGGTTATTCATTTAAATCGGAGAATAATGGTTGTTCTATTTATATGAGTAACATCTTTTATGGTCATGCACCTCTTGTGAATGGTTTATTTCTTCTAAATCTCGAAAGGGATGAAACACACATCCATAACATTGAGGCTAAGAGATGCAAAGTAGATAGTGATAATACTACTTATTTGTGGCACTATCGTCTAGGTCATATTGGTGTAAAGCGCATGAAGAAACTCCATTCTGATGGACTTTTGGAGTATCTTGATTTTGAATCATTTGACACATGCGAACCATGCCTCATGGGCAAGATGATCAAAACCCCGTTCTCCGGTATGATGGAGCGAGCAACGGACTTGTTGGAAATCATACATACCGATGTATGCGGACCGATGAGTGTTTTCGACGCGCGGTGGATATCGCTATTTCCTCACTTTTACCGATGACTTAAGTAGATATGGGTATATCTATTTAAT
The DNA here is from genome assembly GCA_030063025.1 of Avena longiglumis. Classification (NCBI taxonomy): domain Eukaryota; kingdom Viridiplantae; phylum Streptophyta; class Magnoliopsida; order Poales; family Poaceae; genus Avena; species Avena longiglumis. The sequence continues at coordinate 560,721,698 of CP125974.1, forward strand.
GAAACATAAATCTGAAACATTTGAAAAGTTCAAGGAATTTCAGAATGAAGTGGAGAACCATCGTAAAGATTAAGTTTCTACGATCCGATCGTGGAGGTGAATATTTGAGTTATGATTTTCTCACGCATCTTAAAGCAAGTGGAATCGTTTCACAACTCACGCCACGGAACACCACAGCAATGGTGTGTCTGAGCAGGAATCGAACCCTATTAGATATGGTCCGATCAATGATGTCTCTTACTGATTTGCCGTTATCATTTTGGGGTTATGCATTAGAAACCGCTGCATTCACTTTAAATAGGGCTCCATCTAAATCCGTTGAGACGACACCGTATGAACTGTGGTTTGGTGCTAAACCTAAGTTGTCGTTTCTTAAAGTTTGGGGATGCGAAGCTTACGTCAAGAAGTTGATGCCGGACAAGCTCGAACCCAAAGCGAAGAAATGCGTCTTCATAGGATACCCTAAGGAAACCATTGGGTATACCTTCTATCACAGAACCGAAGGCAAAGTGTTTGTCGCAAAGAACGGTTCCTTTCTTGAGAAGGGGTTTCTCTCGAAAGAAGTGAGTGGGAGGAAAGTAGAGCTAGACGAGGTTATTGAACCTTCTCTTGAATTGGAGAGTAGCGCAGCACCTGAAATTGTTCCAGTGCCGCCTGCACCAACAATAGAGGAAGCTAATGACAAGGATCATAAAGCTTCGGACGATGCTACTACTAAACGTCGCAGGTCGACAAGGTCGCGTGCCCCTCCTGAGTGGTACGGAAACCCTGTATTGACTGTCTTGTTGGTAGAAGACAGTGAACCTACGAACTATGAGGAAGCGATGATGAGCCCAGACTCTGAGAAATGGTTGGAAGCCATGAAATCCGAATTGGGATCCATGAGCAAAAACCAAGTATGGACTTTGGTGGACCCTCCTAGCGACCTAAAGGCCGTTGAGTGCAAATGGATATTCAAGAAGAAAACGGACGCGGATGGTAATGTTACCGTCTATAAAGCACGGCTTGTCGCAAAAGGTTTTCGACAAGTTCAAGGTGTTGACTACGATGAGACTTTCTCTCCCGTAGCGATGTTTAAGTCCATTCGGATTTTATTAGCAATTGTTGCGTTTCATGATTATGAAATATGGCAGATGGATGTCAAGACTGCTTTCCTCAATGGGAACATTGATGAAGAGTTGTATATGATGCAACCCGAAGGTTTTGTCGATCCTAAGGATGCTAGTAAAGTATGCAAACTTCAGCGTTCCATTTATGGACTGAATCAAGCATCTCAGAGTTGGAACCTTCGTTTTGATCAAGTGATCAAGAGCTTTGGATTTGTTCCAAATTGCTATGAAGCTTGTATCTACAAGAAAGTGAGTGGGAGCTCGGTGACATTTCTAGTACTATATGTGGATGACATATTGATTATCGGAAATGACATCAACATGCTTAACGATGTGAAGAGTTATTTGAACAAGTGTTTTTCAATGAAAGACCTAGGTGAAGCTGCTTATATATTGGGCATCAAAATCTATAGAGATAGACAAAGACGCCTGATAGCTTTAAGTACATACCTAGACAAAGTTCTGAAAAGGTTCAGAATGGATAAGGCAAAGAAAGGTTCAGTGCCTATGTTGTCAGGTAAGATATTGAGCAAGGCTCAGTGTCCAGCTACGGTAAATGATAGGGAAGCTATGAGCAAAGTGCCTTATGCCTCGGCCATAGGTTCCATCATGTATGCCATGCTGTGTACTAGACCGGATGTGTCCAATGCTCTTAGTTTGACGAGCAGATATCAAAGTGATCCAGGAGTGGAACACTGGACAGCCGTGAAGAACATCCTAAAGTACCTAAATAGAACTAAAGAAATGTTCTTAGTCTATGGGGGTGATGAACAGCTTGTTTCGACACCGACAAGGATGATTCTAACTCTCAAACAGGATACGTGTATATTTTGAATGGAGGAGCTGTGAGCTGGAGAAGCTGCAAGCAAAGCGTGATCGCAGGATCTACAGTGGAAGCGGAATACATGGCTGCTGCAGAAGCGTCAAGTGAAGGAGTTTGGATCAGAAACTTCATCACTGAGCTTGGCGTGGTTCCAAGTGCATTGGAACCACTGGAGATATTGTGTGATAACACTGGCGCCATAGCACTCGCTAAGGAACCAAGATATCATCCAAAGACCAAGCATATCAACCGCAAGTTTCATATAATCCGAGATTATATAGCAGATGGAGATCTGAAGATTAGCAAAGTACATACGGATCTGAATGTCGCAGATCCACTGACTAAACCTCTTCCACGTGTAAAACATGATCAACACCTCAGTGCCATGGGTGTGAGATTGTTGCCAGATGTAAACTAGATTATTGACTCTAGTGCAAGTGGGAGACTGTTGGAATTATGCCCTAGAGGCAATAATAAAGATGTTATTATTATAATTCTTGTTCATGATAAAGTTTATGTTCCATGCTAGAATTGTATTAAGCGGAAACTTTAATACTTGTGTGGTTTGTAAACAACACCGTGTCCCTAATACGCCTCTATGGACTAGCTCATTGATCAATGATGGTTAAGGTTTCCTAACCATAGACATGAGTTGTCAATTGATAATGAGATCATATCATTGGGAGAATGATATGATGGACAGACCCAAACTAAGCGAAGCAATTAGATCGTTTCATCGTGTTCATCTTTGCGAAGCTTTTCCTATGTCAAATATTGTATTCCTTAGACCATGAGATAATGCAACTCCTATGCAGAAGAAAGCTTTGAGGTCATCAAAACGTCATCCTATGAGAGGGTGATCATAAAGGTGTCTCTCAGGTGATCGGAAAGTATCTGTTGGGTTGTATGTATCGAGAAGGAAGGTGTCCCTTCGAATTCTGAGATAGAGGCTTTCGTCCCGCTCTTTAACCGATATCAACACCTCTTGCAAGCATGTGGTTAAGGAGTTAATCACAAAGTGATATCGGATTACGGAACAGTAAAGTACTTTGCCGTGAACGAGATTGAACTAGGTATGACGGTACCGACGATCGAATCTCGGCAAGTAAAATATCGCGAGACGAAGGGAATATATATATGGGATTGATTGAATCGGCATCGTGGTTCATCCGATATGATCATCGATGAATGTTTGGGAGTCAATATGGGTGCCCGAGCCCGTTGATTATTGATAGAAGATCATGTCCGCATATTCTCGAACCCGCAGGTCACACACTTAACGTATCTCGACGCTAGGATAGATTGGATAATTGGTTTATGAATTTTTGTTCGAGTCTCGGATGGGATCCGGATATCACGAGAGGTTCCGAATGGTCCGAGAATAAGATTCATATAAGGCGGTGCAGTTTTGGAGTTCGAATTGTTCCAAGTTAATCGGTATTGTACCGAAGCTTCTAGAACCTTCCGGAAGGGGACCAACGTGGCCCCACCTTCCGGAGGGGGCATGGGCCTATGAGGGAGTGTCCTGGTCGCTTTGGGCCAGGGCACAAGGCCCCATAGGGCCAGCCGATTCTAGAGAGATTTTACTCGTTTAAATCTCAGGATAGAATTTCTAGATAAGGGAGAGTTTAAATCGTTTAAACTAGAGATAGGATTTCTAGATAAGGGAGAGTTTAAATTGTTTAAACTAGAGATAGGCTTGGAGGAGGGCAAGGTGCCCCCTCTCTCTATATAGAGGTGGTGCGCCCCTCCCCACACACCTTCCTCCAAGCCCTAGCAGCCTTGCTACCTTCCTCTCCCTCCCGACTGTTTGTGGCGAAGCCTGCAGCAGAAATTCTCCACCATATACACCACGCCGTCGTGTTGTAGATCCAATCTATCTCTCCACCATACTCGCTGGTCCGAGGAAGGAGGAGACGTCGAGGTGCTGCACGTGTGCATCTCACGGAGGCACCGCCACTTGTGGTGCTAGATCGGATCGGATCGCGAGGGGGAGAAGCGAGTACGACTACATCACCCACGTTCCGATGAACGTTCCGCTGTGCGAATCTTCAAGGGTATGAAGATCTAATCCAATCTCTCTCGTTGTTTGCATCTCCTAGATTAGATCTTGGCTTTCCCTCTGTTCGCTCCGTAGAAAATTTTGATTTACTATGCCGCGAAACCCTTCACTAGTACATGATGCAACCATTCCAACTTGTTATGACACATTCATGTACCCTTCCCCTCCAGAGTGCCGGACCTTCCGGACCCTTCTAGAACATTCCCGGTGAAAACACCGGAATCATTCTCCAACTCGGAAACAGGACTTTCCTTATATGAATCTTATTCTCCGGACCATTCCGGATCTCATCGTGATATCCCGGATCCCATCCGAGACTCCGAACAATATTCGGTATCTTACTCATCATTCCATAACTACTCAACAACATCGAATCCTTAAGTGTGTCTCCCTACGGTTCGTGAATTATGCGGACATGATCGAGACACTTCTCCAAACAATAACCAATAGAGGAATCTGGAAATTCATATGGCTCCCACATATTTTTACGATTACTTTGCGATCGAATGAACCACTTACATACGATACCAATTTCCCTTTGTCTCACGATAGTTTACTTATCCGAGGTTTTGATCAACGGTATCTCTGCATACCTAGTTCAACCTCGTTACTGATAAGTACTCTTTTCTCGTTCCCGTGATATGTGATCCCTTGTGAGCCAGTCACATGCTTGCAAGCCAATTGGATGACATTCCACCGAGAGGGCCCAGAGTATATCTATCCGTCATATGGATGGACAAATCCCACTCTTGATCCATGTGTCTCAACCCATACTTTCCGAACACTCAATGCCACCTTTATAACCACCCAGTTACGGTGTGGTGTTTGATGTCATCAAAGCATCCTTCCGGTGATGGTGATAAGCATGATCTCATGGTCGAAGGAATTAGGTTACTATGTATCAGAAAGCATATAGCAATTGAACTATTAAAATGACTTGATCTTTATGCTACGCTTATCTATAGGAGTATGTCCATCATACCATTCTCCAAACGATATGATCCTGTTGTTAATAACATCTCAATGTTCATGATAGGGAAACCATAATCATTTATTAACCAACAAGCTAGTATTATGAAGAGGCTTTATTAGGGACTCTTATTTAGTTTACAAATCACACAAGTATTAATGTTTCCTTGTTAATACTATTATAGCATGAATGTAAACATTTATCATAAACACAAAGATATAATAATAACTACATTTATTATTGCCTCTAGGGCATATCTCCAACAACTAGCGCACCAGGATATCAACCATCGCCAAAGATGATAAATCGTATATCATAAGAGACTGGCCTCAAATTACACCAACGAATACGAAAAATGGCTGGATCCTAAGAGCATCTGCACTCGCCTACCCAGGACGCTCATCCGGACGCTGAAATTCGGCCCGAACGCCGAAATCCGGCCCTGTCGCGTACCTAGGGACCTGTTTTTGTCCGGATTTCAGCGTTTTTTGGTCCAGCCTACCCAGGCCGAACCCAGGTTCCCGGGTACACCATGGGGACGCCAGACGCCGCAAAAAAGGGCGTGGGCCAGCTCTGTCATTGAGACATTCCCATTCTGTAACACCCTCAGAATCGGACCTATGCAAGTTTGAGCAAAATTCGCCAAACCCGCATAGAAACGATTCAAAGGTGCCCACCAGGCACTTTCGTGCGGGTGGAAAACGAAGTAATAACATTACACAACAGTCCTCGATGGGACCCATGTAGCAGATATATAACGGCGACTCGGAGCCAAGAATCTGATATAATATACAAAGATCCAAATCACCTTGAAAACGATAGGCGTCCAGCTACGGACAAGATGCAAATGGGGCTAAGAGCCACGAAGAATAACAATGGCCCATAACCGCCTGTGCCAAGCCGAAGGCAACCCTGCTAACGGCGTCGATCTCAAAACCTGCTTAAACAAAAGGTGCGGCAAAGGGCAAAGGAAAAAGAAGGAGCGTCGATCGAGGCCGACACTACGAGGCTAGAATTGCGGTCCTCGCCTACATAGGTATGGGGATCAAGGCGGCGAAGATGCACTACACAACCTATAGAGACTCGATACAACTGGAGGTTATTAGAGAGGGGTAAGAATGACCTATCCGGATCCAACCTGAAGCTAACACCAAACAAACCCATCCTGATGTTTCCCCCTCGAGACCAAACGAGGAAGTCAACCGAGGAACTCACACCGTTGGCAGTTTTATTTATTCAGTTATCGTTGCAGCAATTACTAGTCAGGTTTAGATAATCATCCTGATAAGGTAAACAGTGGGCTCTTTTAGTTAACCATTCCGTGATAGTGGCAACACTTACTAGTCAGATACATTTATCATGAGATAACCCAAAAACCCAGCAGTTGTTGGTACTTTTATTCAGCCATTCCGTTGTAGTTGCAAGATTTACTAGTCAGGTACAATGGTCGCAAGCGACACTCCAAACAAGCAATGGTGGGCAGTATTATTAGCCATTCCGTTATAGTGAAGCTGATTACTAGGCATTATAAAGTCAAATTTATAGCAATAAACTTTAGTTATGCTTGTCTATGATCGAGATACTGTGCTCCAAGTCGTCCATATCCGCGGACACGGCTTTCAGAAAGTTTTACCCGGCCGGGGTGCACCAATAGCAACACACGCTCGATCAACCTCGGAAAAACCAAATCAAAACCCAACGAGGCTTTCACGACTGAACAATCACAAGATTCAGAAATATTTCAGGGGCCACCCTTTGAGTAGATCCATAGCGGAGTAAGCAAGCTCCGAGGCCTCAAGGTTGCGCCAATGGTCATGAATCGGGAACCCGAAAGTGTGGCTGGGCTTGTCGATACAGCGTAATCACTCGCATCCTAAATAAAGCAAAGGTGCTCCTCGCACAATTTAAATACAGAAAGTAGCATGGCATAAGTACAGGATCGTAATAAAACCGCAAACTAGTTGTGGCCCCAAGAAATAAGACCGAATCAAGCTCGCCTGGGGGTCCCATATACCTCCGGATGTGGATAGCGCGATAAATCAAGGAACAGTATCAAGTACTCGGGGTCTTACGGACACAAGTGGGCGTTGAAACCAAATATTATCTATCACCCATCGATGCCTCGCTTATTTCAATTTTAGTTGTTAAACAGAAATTAAAGTGACGATAAGTAAAACTAGGATCATCTCCAACATCAACATGCGGCAATACATCAAGAATCGGCATGGCACACATCAAGACTTGAGCAACCAACTACGCCAAGTCCAACTATCTACCAAACAACGGTAATGGGATGTGTCCAAGGCAATATAAGGCTAGGGATATCACGGTACGAAAACTAGAGCATCGCAAACACGATAGCAATAGATCAACAGGAGGGAATAAAGACTATAAAAGTAAGATAGGTAGAAAGGGAGATGCTGCTTTGAAAACATTGTCGAAGTTTCAACCGAAGATCGGGGCGAAGCTCACATCAACTCAACGGCCTTATCCGCGAAGAAGCAAAACACTAGAATAAACACCGGATGCAATATCTAATACACGGCAGAAGATCGGCATGATGCATGCATGATGGATGACATGGCAAAGGTGCGATGCAATTAGGTCAATATTAAGCGGAACCGGGGTCCCGGCAATTAATTAGATGGTTCCAGTTGTTTAGAAACCCCGCATTTTAAATGTTGTTTAGCATGGCAAACGATAGTACTGGTTCGCTACACAAGTTTAAATGAGGCCGGTATGAGACTAGATTTGCCCGCATATGGGCCCCATATTTAGTTATTAGGTGAATCGGCATAAGGCCCCCAAACCACATGACAAGATGCATGTAAGATGACAAATAAGCATGCAATCAAGTTGTTATTATGTTATAAAATAGGGTATCGAGGAAAAGGGTCACACATTTAGGGTTCGGCAGATCTTGTTAGGGTTCGACGAACTTGGGGTTCCGGGGTTCGGGGTTCGACAGGGTCCAGGGTTCGACGGATTGGTCTCGGCGGGAACGTTCTCGGATTTGCTGGGGTAGATCTTGTCACATCTGGGTTCTCGGGGCATATTGTCGGTCATGGCGTTCGGGACGAAGCACTTGTCGCGTCGGGGTCTCGGTGTCGGGTGCAGGTCTTGGCGTTCTCGGGAAGAAGAACTTGTCTCATCTGGGGTGAAGTACTTGGCATGCTGCGTCGGCGACCTTGGCGTCTGAGGGTTTTCTCCGAGTCCGTGGGGCGTCCGAGAAACAGGTCTTGTCGGGTCGGAAAGGAGGTCTTGCGGTTTCCGTGTCTTCGGTTCCATGAAGGCGCGCTTGTCCTTCGCGATGGCGAGCTCGATGTCCCGAGAAGATCTTGGCAGGGGGTCTTGCGGAACTTGCCGGATCCCGATTGATGTTAGCTCCTCTTCGAACCTTGGTGTTGGATGTACTCGCGACACGCTTACAAAGACAAAGATGCACGCGTCTGCGCTGCATAAACGGACACGGCAGGAGGAACCGCGGCCGCTATGCGTGGCACACGGACGGAGGGTTCGCCACGCGGACGAAGCGGCGTCCGACGCGATGCAGAGGCGCGGGTCGAGGTGCAGCAAGACGGGAGGCGTGGCCGGGAGGTGGCCCGACGGCGAGCTCGGATGGAGGGCGGCGGACGGCCATGGGCCGTGGCGTCGGCGGAGGGAGTCCGGGCGCCAGGTGCGAGGGAGGGGGAAAGCAGAGCGGTGAGGGGAGGCGGCGGCGGAGGTGGGGCAGCACGGCGGCCGGAGAAGGAGATGCGGGTCGGGCCGACGCGGCTCCGCGTGGGGGCTCGTCAGAGGAGGAGGAGTGAGGCGCGGCGGCGCGGGCGGCTGCGTAGGGGGCGGGCCAGGCGGGGAGGAGCTTCACAGCCGACGCTCGGCGACGGAGGCCATGAGGGGGCCTGCTAGAGGAGAGGAGGCCGGGTCGGGGTGGCGGCGGAGCGACAGCCATGGCCGACGAGGGCTCGGGCGCTGGAGGCGACGGGCCGAGGGAGGATTGAGGCGGCGGGGAGGAGAAGGGAGGGGGATGCGGGGCTGGCGGTGGCCAGAGGGAGCCAGGGGGAGATGGGGCCCGGCGCGGGGGTTGAGCGCTTGCGGGAGGGGCAGGTCGCGTGCGGAGCAGGGCGAGAGCTTGAAGAAGAACAGGGGAGCGGGTGCCAGGCGAGGTGGGTCCCAGGGGGAGGGTGGACGCGGTCAGGTGGGTTGGCGCGTGGGCCAGGAAGGTGCGGGGGTGGACGTGGCGTGCGTGGGAGTGAGGGAGTGTGGTGCTGGGGTGGGGTGGGTTGATCAGGGTGACGTGGCAGAGGTTGATTGGTTGAGGGAAGGAAGAAGAGTAGGTGGCAAGAGCTGATTGGCCCGGGTGATGTGGCTGGGTGGGGGGTAGTTAAGGTGTAGGTAGCTTTAGTATTAGAAGGGCGGGTCAAGTGGACCGTTTGTAAAAATCACAGGGCCTGCCTCGAAGCCGCCTCGCTAAAATAAATATAATTTTTATTCGTTTTAAACGGGCCGTGTGCAAACCGATAGCGGCCAAAACAAAATATTCCGGGGACCCGATTTTGGTGGTTAAATAAAGATGGGGCGTTTGGAAAACAAAACGGGCTTGCGAACATGGTTTTATGCAAACAATGCATGATGACGACGATGCAATGCATAAATTCAACGCGATTTTCTAGTAGTGGTTTTGCGGGATGCCACACATTCCCACCCACTCCACTCGCCCAGACTGCCGCGAAGAACTCCCAGCGCCCGTTGTCGCCATGACTTCACCGGCGGAGCTCCTGCGCGCTGAGGCATGCCCATGCCTCTAAATACGCCCGCCGTAGTTGCCACCCAACACCACGCCTTTCCCGCTCGCTGATCTTGCCGACCTAGCCTCGCCGTAGCTCTGCTTCGCTACGTGCTCCTACCACCACGCCCGCCAAGTGTTTGGCATTTGGCCGGATTCGGCCATGGACTCCTACGACGAGGAGATGCTCGCTGTTGACTCCGACGAGGACGAGATACTCGCCATGGACTCCGAAGACGAGGAGATGCTCGTCGTACTCCTGGAGGAGGAGAGCGTCGAGGTCGCCGAAGGTGAAGAGAACTTGCAGATCCTCGCATCGCTCGCCCAGGTGTACATGCAGATGGCGAAGTCGAAGCGCGGTGGTTCGGCGCCAGGTCGCCGGAAGTGCAAGGCGAGACAAAGGATAAAGGGCTACTGCATGTTGTACGCCGACTACTTCGCCGACCAGCCACTCCATGGAGAGGACGTGTTTAGTCGTCGTTTCAGGATGAGACGGAAGCTCTTCCTCAAGATCGTGCATGCCATTCGGGAGTTCGACCCGTATTTCCTTTGCAAGAAGGACTGCACCGGCTTGGTTGAGTTTTCCTCGCTTCATAAGTGCACCGTGGCGATGAGGTTGCTTGCATATGGAGCGTCGGATGATGCTGCCGATGACTATCTCCGCATCAACGCCCTCAACTGTCTTTTCCAAGCTTGTTGAGGGTCATGCTCTCCCCCCCTCCCCCCCCCTCCCCCGTGGAATTTGAGATCGGTGGGCACCACTACAACAAGGGATATTATCTGGCAGATGGCATCTATCCAAGATGGCCAACATTTGTGAAGACTATCTCAAGCCCAATGCTCCCCAAGCATTCTCACTTTGCCAAGGAACAGGAATCTTGAAGGAAGGACGTGGAGCGGGCATTTGGAGTGCTCCAGCAGAGGTTTGCAGTTGTCTGGTTCCCTGCTATGACCTGGTCAAAAGATCAGATGTGGGAAGTGATGAACTGTTGTGTGACCTTGCACAACATGATCATTGAGGATGAGAGGAAGGATCCAGTGAGTTTGCTCGAGGAGGACGAGCCATACTATAGACAGGGTCCTCTTGCCGAGCCCGATCATCATGTGCCTCCAACATGGACTGCATTCATCGCAATGCGTCCGAAGATCCGAGATCCGACGATGCATCAACAGCTGCAGGATGATCTTGTTGAACACCTATAGATACGCAGGGGCAACATGTCGTAGATGCCCAGCGTGAACTAGGCCGAAATATGTTGTATTTTCACTTGTGGCCGAACTATGTTTACATTTACGCCGAACTCTATTTAAAATTTCGCCGAACTTTGGTCTTAAAATATTATGTACTCATTGTATGACGAACTATGCCGAAATCTGAACGAACTTGAGCCGAATTTGAGCGGAAACGGGCGACCCGGAAACTCGGCCTGGGTACACGAGTGGGAAACTGGGCGTACCCAGGCTAAAAACTTGCGCCGTCCGGCCAAAGTTTGGTCCAGATTTTGGCCTGGGTTCGTCCAACGAGTGGAGATGCTCTAAGAGATCCATAAACACACGACTCCATGCACCCTCCATTGATGATAGATGCACCAACGAAGCAAGGATAGGACGGGAAGGACTTTATCCTGACTTCAGTACGTAGCCGTCGTCTTACCATCATGAATAAGACACTGAAAACAGTATATACAAAACAAGGAGACCTCTCAGTGGCGAGAGGCCATGGTTCGTCATGGCTCGAGAGTCCTAAGGCCAACGGAGACAGGACGAACCAATGGCATCGCCGATAGAGGGAGTAAACCATATATGGGTTCTAGTCGTCGCCTTGAAGAGCTACTCTCGTCTCTCCCATACCATATTAGATAAATCTGGCAATGATGTATATTTTAAGTGTACAAAATCCCAATCCAAAACATTTTGTATTTAGACTACACATAAAAGATTAAAATACTGATCTAGGCGGATGTGAGACCCTGGCGCATGCTCAATAGGATTGATAGGAAACTCATATCAACAAGTTGCAACTTCTTTTCCGGAAGCTCATTCGAAAAGAACTCTAAGGTTAAGCATGCTTGTCCTAGAGCAATTTTAGGATGGGTGACCGACCGGAAAGTGGGTACCGGGTGCACACGAGTGAGGACAAAGTGCGCAGAAAAGACTAGTGTAGGTCTATGGAGTTACTGTAGAGATCCTATTGAGCTGCCAGAAGTGGCAGCCATCGGTCCGAAGGGACTGGGGGTGTTACAAGTGGTATCAGAGCCGACCCTCGCGGTTACATGGACGTGTGCGGGTCAGTGGTGTACATGTGTAGCATGGCGTGTGTGGCCCGGAGTGGACACGGCATGGCAATGTGCCGGCACTGGACGCACAAACGTGTGCTAAGAGGGGACGTTTCTGGCTTGTGGTTGATCAATGAGGACGTCGATCTTCTAAGGATGGGTGTATGTGAGATCCTGGCGCATGGCTTAATAGGATTGATAGGAAACTCATACCAACAAGTTGCAATTTCTTTTTCGAACGCTCATTCGAAAGGCCTAGAGCAATTCTAGGATGAGTGACCGACAGGGAAGTGGGTACCGGGTGCGCACGAGTGAAGACAAACTGCGCAGAAAAGACTAGTGTTGATCTATAGGGTTAGTGTAGAGATCCTATTGAGCTGCCAGAAGTGACAGCCGTCGGTCCGAAGTGACGGTGTTATAGCGGATGAATAGTAAGTTTTAAATCTTGTAAGATTTTATATGTTTTTGTGTATCCATAATACAACGTATTACAGATTGAGATATTGCAGGCTTGAAATATACATAATTAATTATGGGTACAAAAATGATTTGGATTTTTTTGAACTTGAAAATAGCATTTTTGATTATTATTTTTTTAAGGGGCTCCAGTGAACTCGTCCACCAAATCGATTTTTTGAACATAGCTTCATATCTCACAACTCTTAAATTATGTATGTTCAAATTTCTTTATTATTTAGCAAAGACAAAAAAAAAGCTGGCTTATACATCGATGGATGAACACAGCCCTTCTATCGAATGTCAAAGAAACGATCGTGCACGAAGATGCCGACTTGCGCCCCCGTAGGCTGTGGCCATGGAGGGCGCCCCGCCCTCCCCTGCCACCCAGCTAGCCGCAGACCTCTCCTCCATCTCACCCGCATCGTCACCTATCCCACGCACCGAGCCCTCGCCATCACCGTTATCATACTCATACAGTACCTCCAGAACAACGGGGAACTTCCCGGCGACCAGCTTCTCCCTCGCCGCCCCACGGCGCACCTTCCCCGACGTGGTTTTGGGTACCGCGCCGCTCTGCACTAGCACAACCCGCCCAACACTCACACCTTCCGCCTCCCTCACCGATCGCCTTATGCGGTCGCAGAGACCTCTGTGGTCACCGCCACCGCCGCCCTTCTGCAGCTCAGCGACGACGCACATTTGCTCGGATGACGCTACCGCCGGCGCGGTGAAAGCGGCGATGCAGCCGCCTCTCAGCCGGTCTGGCGCGCTGCCGAATGCCGCCGTCTCGATGTAGTGCGCGTGCACCCGGCGCGCCCCGCCGTCTTTCTGTGGCACGATCACAACGTCGACGCTCCGGCCGACAATGTACAGGTACCGCTCTGCTCCCGCGACCACGCCGCGGTCGCCCGTGCGCACGAAGCACGATGAGCCGGCCCTCCCGGGAACCCTCGCGCAGAACGTCTTGAGGCTAGCCGACGGGTGGCCGAGGTACCCCGACGCGTTGCTCGGCGACGACACCCACACCTCCCCCTCGACGCCGTCCGCCACCAGCTCGCCGGTCTCCTCGTCCACCACGGCGATCTCGATCTCTGGCGCCTCGTGCGTCAGGGAGGACGACAGCCTGGCCGATGGCAGGAGCTTCTTGTACGACGGGAGGTCGTGCCCATCGCGCCTGCTGGTTGTGCTCTGCCACGCCGTGGAGACGAACGTGCAGTTCTCGGCGAGGCCGTAGGACGGCGAGACGGACCCCGAGTGCAGTCCGTCGCGGGCAAACTCCTGGACGAACTCGTCCACGCACGACTTGTATATCGGCTCGTTTATGAGGATCAGGTTCCGCAGGCTGCCGAGCTGCACGGGTCGCAGCAATGACGCCGAGCGCCCGCCGCCGCGACGGAGCACCAGCGGCAGCGTGAAGGACGGCACGGGCGTGCACGTGGCCCTGAACTCGGAGATGAGCTCTAGCCAGAGGCGCGGGCGGCGGAGGAAGGCGTCGGGGGAGGCGAGCACGCAGGTGGCGCCGGAGACGATGGTGAGGAGGAGGAACATGAGGCCGCAGTCGTGGTACTGCGGCAGCCACGACACGATCACGCTGCCGGGACCCAGGTCGTAGGCCCTCCTCGCGGCCCGCACGTTGTGGGCCGCCGAGCCCGCGGTGACCACCACGGGCTTCGGGACGCCCGTGGCGCCGGACGTGTACTGGATCAGGTACGCGTCGTCCGGCCCGCACCCCGCCGCCATGGGGGACAGCCCACTGGCTTCTCCTCGCTCCAGCTCCAGCTCCTCGACGGACAGCCACCGCAGGCCGCTCAGCGCGGCGGCGAGCTTGCCCGACGCGCCGGCGACGGCGTCTACGTAGCGCGCGTCGGCGACGGCGGCGCTGGGCCTGGTCTGCGACACGGCGCGCAGGAGGTGCGCGTGGGATGGGCCGGGCCTGGACAGGTCCGGCGGTATGACGGGCACCGCCGTGAGCCCCGCGCGCTGGCACGCGAAGAGTAGCTTCACGAGGCTGAGGCCCGGAGAGGCGAGCACGAGCACGGTGTCGCCTCTTCGGACCGTGCCGAGGAGCCCGGACGCCATGCGCTCCACAGCGGCGTCGAGCTGGGAGTAGGTCAGTGCGGTGTACGACATGGCGCCGGTGGCCGCGTCATCGTCGGCCCAGACGAATGCCGGCTTGGCGCCGAACGCCGGAAGCTTGGCCCACACGGGCAGGTACCGGTGCACCACCGGCTGGTCCGGGTAGCACGGGTCGTAGTTCTCAGTGGCCATGGCGGCGCTGCTAGCTAGGTACAACCAGCTGAACAACCTTTCTGCACTCTGGAGAGTCTACTACACACTCAGCTGTCAGCTGCATATAAACTCATGCAGCTATTCTCAGCTATTTATAGTGGCACCGGATCACGACCATCTCCTCGGCGATGATCTTGCGCGTTCCACATGTCCTCGACATGGATGTGGATGTGGATGTGGACGAAAGCGAGAGGGCGATGAAGAAGGAGGTGCTTGGCGCTGCCTCCTTGGGCGCATCCCGGCAATGGCGGATATCTGAGGGCATATGCCGTGCTAGCTGCTTATTTTTGCCGCGGTTAACAGTCTCATGATCGAGACTTACACTGATCCGACTCATCAGTGATAACGATCTCTGTATCATGCAAAAATTATGTACAATAAGGTCGTTGATGCCGAGGAAAATGTGAGAATGGCCCCAATGGAATTTGGTATCTGCTCGGGCATATTCACGCAATCACATACGCAATCGCAATCAACAGTCACAATCACAGAAACATTATATTCTTTTCTGCTATGTTCATGCTCTCGCAACTGAGCAAGGTGCTGTAAGTAGCAGCATCGGCAGGAAGCTAACCAAGAAGCAACTGAGCAAGGTGCTGGATCAAGCCGAGCATTTCTGCAGCTACAAGTACAGGGTGCTGTTCTATAACCCAGCTATTGCGCCAGCAGCTTATGTGAAAACTGAGAATGTCAGAGACTGAGTGATCTTACAGATCTTCAGCAGCTAGCAGCTGCGAGCCATCTACGTGCGTTCTTGCAACAGATTAACAAAGGGTCAGCTACAGTATTATCTTTCTTCATCAAAATTTCAAGAGGGACCTTGTTCTCGTCGCCGTTAACCGTCAGGGTGCATCACCAAAGTACACTGAGATGACCACGATGGTTGCTACTACTATTACTCACTGAACACTTAACATCATAGATCAACTTTCATGAGGAAACCTGATGCCTTAACCTTTCAAAATCCACAGCGTCAACACAAGAGAGAAAACTGAACTAATCATGACCTGCACAAAGTGCAGTCAAAACTGCTACCCGTTCCTTATCGATCACATTATATATCATGCTCACCTTTTGTTTACTATCCAAAAGTGCACTTCTAATCCTATCAGGAAAATATTGTAAAAATATAACCAACAACGTAACTCCGAGTAAAAAACATTTCCACCTTTTGCAGGACATATATTCTCTACTTCCGAGTGATCCTTCCAACAAATAAAGAAAATGCATTCGCCTAACAGTCTCAAACCACATCTGCCATGAGCACAAACTATTCTCTTGGTAAGTTGGTACTATTATAATATGGCCACCACGATATAAGAATGCTTTGTCGACTACTTAGTGCAATACAATATCATGTATGTTGTGGATGTGTAGATATGTGGTAATTTGAGAGCACAAAGGTATCACACATACTTGGATACCTCAGACAATGGATATATGTTCTCAGCTCCTGGACATCTGAACATTGCCAGATCTACAAAGTTACTGTTGCCAGCATCGATGATGGTTTTCAAAGGTTGCAGCAGCACATATGATTGTACAACAAGCAAACTAGGGCATGGGATTGCACTGGCAATTTGAGTACTGTATCTAGGATATGTGCATTTGGAGGCCGGCCGGCTGCCATGTTTATCACACCTAAGAAATTCATGCTGCCGTTCCGTATTGACTCTGTCAGACATGTCTGCCAACAAACTCAGCAGTTTATCCAGTTAAACACCTACAGTAATAATTCATTAATGAGAACTGTGGCATTGTCCAACTAATGATAAACCCAGATGGTTGCACATTCCTATGGCAATTGATTCAACTAAATTCTAGCAAATCTCCTGTTTCTCATATCAATGCTAGCTCTAGCATATGATACATTGATGCAAAACCACCTATATGGTCTCCAAATACAAACATACTCCACCAAGTGATTCAAGTACAACACACGTACTGCTAGCTCAACAGAACATTTGTGAACTCTTCTGGTGTGTGCGAGTATTAAAATTATGCAAACAACTGATAACATTTTTATTACCAAGTAATAACCAACATGGGGATACAAGTAACAAGCCCTTACAACAGGTTTCTTATGTTTGTCATGCTCTAAATGTATTGTTACAGATAAACTACAAGCATGCCGCCACTCGGACGAAGATTCTTCAATACTAACAATGGTTTTTACATGGTCTAAAGAACAATGAACATCCAGACTCTCAACATAATGAATGACACAAAGCCAACTGATTGATCATTTCTGGTGCTACACTTCTCGGCTGATACAGAACAACGGATTCAGAATTGCAACCACCCATCTAACATCAAGAACTAATGAGCAGGAGCGAGAGATACCAATTAATTCACCCCAATCCTGGAAGCATCTGAGCCGGATCGATCATTTGGATGGGAGTTGGTTGGTGTTGCTCCTGATGCTGATGCTGATGCTGATGCTGGTGTTGCTGGTGCTGGTGTTGCTGGAGCATGAACTCCTCACTGGGCGCAGGCAGTGCAGGCTGCATGACAGGCATGGCGGTGGGTGCCGTGTTCTTGGCCTCGATGAGCCGCCACATGTACCACGCCGCGACGGAGCGGTAGGGGCGCCACTGCTCACAGTGCTTCTCCATCTGCGAGGGGCGGGGCACGTCCTCCAGCCCATACAGCATCTGCACGCCCTTCCTTACCCCGAGGTCGGCAGAGGGGAGCACGTCCGGGCGCGCCAGGGAGAAGATCATGAACATGTGGACGCTCCAATTGCCGATGCCGTTGACCATGGTGAGCATGGAGGCGAGGGAGCGGTCGTCCATGCTGACGATGGAGGCGTCGGAGAGGATCCCTGTGACATACTTGCGGGCGAGGTCATGGAGGTACGACGCCTTGCGCGGGGAGACCCCGATGTGGCGGAGCTGGTCGACGGTGAGCGCGAGGACGGCGTCGGGGAGCACGCCGTGCTCGCCGCCGAGGAGCGCTATGAATCGGGAGTAGACGGAGGCGGCCGCCTTGAAGGCGAGCTGCTGGTAGAGGATGGATCGGACGAGGGAGTGGAAGGGGCGGTGCGGGCAGTGGAAGGCCGGGGGCTCGTGCGAGTCGATGACGGCAGCTAGGGACGGGTCGGCCGCGCGGAGGTGGCGGATGGCCGCCTCCACCTCTCCGTCGGCGGACAGGGGGCGGCCCCGGACGCAGAGCGCCAGGCGAGGCTTCTTGGACGCGCCGGAGCCGGAGGGGTCGGAGGACCGCGGCTTCTTCTTGGGTAGGGAGGCGGTGGTGGCGCGGGAGGTGGATGCGGAAACGGCGGGCGCGGTGGTTACGGCGGTGGCGGGGGGCGACGGGGAGATGGGGTGGGGGTTGGGGTGGGGATGGGGCTGGGAGAGGGATTGCTCGCCCATGGAGGAAGAGGAGTACTCCTCCGATATTATTGATGGATTTGTTGAAATTTGGATGAATCTATTTAAAAGTATATGCTCATCCAAAATTTGACAAATCAAAGTCAATTAATATGGGCCGGAGGGAGTAGGTTCTTTGACTTGGGTTGAGATTGGGGGTTGGGGGCGTTTGTGGTATTTCGGAGCTGCAACTTAAGGTGGGGCTGGCCGCACCGCAACACATCGCCGTAGTAGATCCGATCCGAAGAGCTGTCTAGACGGCTCCAATATGGAATTGTATGATCTCTCTTTTCCCCTAAACTGAATCTGCCATTTTTCTATCTCTTATACTTCCCAAACTGAAAATAGACGAAAATTGGAATTCTTTCTCCAAAAATTGGAAGACATTACTGATGCCGGGAGTGAGTCACAAAGCAATCACGACACGTAGTAGGGTGGTTTGGATTCAAATTTGTGATTGCAGGTGGAATTTGCTAAATGGCTCTAGTCTAGCTCTAAATTGTCTTCTATATATGTTGCTTACATATTAGTTGTTTGCCTTTGTAATAATGATCGGTTAATCAATTAAGCAAACGATTGTCCTATGGAGCTGCTCTCGCACCACCCCCGTCTTTATCTCCTCCCACTACACATCTCTCTCCCCGCGTCAGAAAAGAATGAAGATAGAATGATGAAAGATGAAAGATAAAATGACGAATGAAAGAACAATGAATTAAACAATTAAATTAAAGAAAATAAAGGCCAAAATTATAAATAATGAAATATTAAGAAAACAAAGGAATAGAATAATAAGAGAGTAAGAGACGATGAAGAAAGATAAGAAAAATAGAGTTAAATGGAATGCACAAACAAAATTAAAAGCACAAACATGAAGGAAAGGCTCAATTTGAAAAATCATGAATAAAACTAAGAGGATGAACAAAGAGATGTTGAAGAAAGAGAAATCAATGAATACAATACTAGTTGATTGAAAACCGAGTGGACAATGAAGAAAGAGGAAACAAAGATACTAAGAACTGAATAAAATAAGAAAAACAAATAACTAAATGAGAAAATAAAGATAACACCTACACATATAAGTCATAATTCTTGAAAATATTAAAGAACATGAGTTCACATACAATCATATTAAAACAACAACCTAAATGGAATATAGCTTTACAAAGGGTGCCCACATTACTTCATTACTTATCCTTCATGATGAATAAAACGGAGCATCATTCTATAGGGAGTTTTAAAGTAAAAAGCAACGAATCATCAATAAGTTTTCAAATCTCTTTCACCTATTCACATGTATCGCATTGTGTAATTCACAAATATTTCAGATATGCACTCCTATCCCTGCAATGAAAAAAATAAAAAATGATAGTTGTCACTAAATAGAATATAGGCGAGGTGTAATTAAAACCTATGGATGGTAATAAAGAACCAGAGATTTTTCAGGATTGTTCCTTATGCAGAAGAAAAGCTTGTTCACATATTGAATTCTGATATTTGCAATATCTTCTATAGAAAAGAAACGTTGAATATCCAACTCATGCTTGGCGATCTCCATGAACTTCATGGTGAAAATGACACAATTATCACTGAAAGTATATAAAATAAAAGAAAGTAAAATAATGAAATTAGCATAGAAAAAATATTTCAAAACAACAAAATAAAAGTTGAAATAGCTTACGCATTATCATGCTTAGAAACATTGGCATATATCACTCTAGAATTTCTGAATATAGTCAACAAAAAACTCTAGCACAACTTAAACCCTTAGCTTACTAGGACCTGTATCGAGGTATGAATCTGCACATCATCATGATTTTTAAGACCACACCAACTTGTCTTGTAAAAAACAACTACGAGTGCATCCCTCCGAGAGTGACCCCTAGTTTCTGAAAAGTCCGAAAATACATGAACTACTCTATAGTATCAAGGTCCATCATGAGTGCACATCATCAGCCAAAAGAATATAGGAATCAATATATAAATCAACAAAGCCTTTAGCAAGACTTAGCGTGTACTACATCACCTAATAAAAGGATAACCCTAACATACTGCAACCATGTACCCATGTATGATTGTGCACATCATCATGATATTTTGAGATTACCCCCTCCCCTCCCCTCCCCCTCCACATGACTGAAAAAATGAGTACAAGCGCATCCCAGAGATAGTGACCCCCAATTTCTGACAAAATATCCAAAAATAGAGAAGCCCAACTACATGAACTATTCCACTTCTGGAATAGTCGCGACTTACCACCGCCAAAATAGCACTGAATTCTCAGACTGTTCATCGACAAAAGCACTGCAGCGACACACACCCCTGCAACAACGACACAAGCGTTGCACAAAAAAACTAGAAACATAGAAAAAACAAAACGTAACAACCACGTGGGAGTAGGTTGGAGGAAAATACCCATGTCGCCAGCGACGCACATGCCTTCTATGCTCGTGAATAGAGGGTCTCCTCGCCATTGCCCTGTTGGAGATATGCCCAAGAGGCAATAATAAAATAGTTATTATTATATCTTTATGTTTATGATAAATGTTTACATGCTATAATTATATTAACCGGAAACAGTAATACTTGTGTGTTTTGTAAACATAAAAGAAGTCCCTAGTAAAGCATCTTGTTAAATTAGTTTGTTGATTAATAGATGATCATGGTTTCCTGATTATGAACATTAGATGTTATAAATAACAAGATCATGTCATTAGAAGAATGATATGATGGACACACTCCTATAGTAAGTGTAGCGTAAGATCAAGTTATTTAGAAGTTCGTTTTCTACAAGCTAGTAAGTAACCTAATCCCTCGACCATGAGATCATGTTAAACACCATCACCGGATGAATGCTTTGATGACATCAAACACCACTTCCGTAACTGGGTGGTTAAAAGGTGACATTAGGTATTCTGAAAGTATGTGTTGAGGCACATGAATCAAGAGTAAGATTTGTCCATCCATATGGCAGATAGATATACTCTAGGCCCTCTCGGTAGAATGTCATCCAATTGGCTTGCAAGCATCTGACTAGGTCACGAGGGATCACATATCATGGAACAAGTAAGAAGTACTTATCAGTAACAAGGTTGAACTAAGTATTGGAGATACCGACGATCAAACCTCAGATAAGTAAAGACAAAGGGAAAATGATATCATATGTAAATGGTTCATTCGATCACGAAGTAATCATAGAAATATATGAGATCCATATGAATTTCTAAATTCCTCTATTGGTTATTGATTGGAGAAGTGTCTCAGTCATGTCCGCATAATTCACGAACAGTAGGGAGACACACTTAAGGATTCGATGTTGTTTAGTTGATATGGAAATGTGTTAGAGACCTAATGTTGTTCGGAGTCTCGGATTGGATCCAAGACATTACGAGAAGATCCGGAATGGTACGTAGAATAAGATTCATATAAGAAAAGTTCAATTCCGGGGTTCGAAAATGTTTCCGATGTTTTCACCGGAATCTTCTGGAAGGTTCTAGAAGGTCCATCACCCAGCAGGGGAGTACATGAATGTGCCATGCCAATGTGGAATGATTGCATCTGGACGATGGGAAGAGAAATAATCAAACTCTAGTTTGAATAGTCAAACTCCAACTTGAAAAGTCAAATCCCAACATTTAAAGTCAAACCAAGTGGAGGGAGGGGAGGAAACCTAGAAGAGAGAGGTTTCCCCTCCCTCCCTTGCCGCCGGCCAACCAAGTGGAGTTGGGGGAGGACTACCCTCCCCCTTGCTGCCTCACCCTCCCATAAAAGGAGAGGAGGGGCGCACCCTTGCCACACACCACAAACCCTAGGCTGGCTGCCCCTCCCAAGTCGTCGTCGCCGCCCTAGAGCCTCCTCAAGTCGCAGTCGCCTAGCCCCTAGCCGCCGGCCACCTCCACCCCTCGACTTCTAAACCCTAGTTTTCGAGGCCTCTCTACTCCACCATACTCGCTTCGGCTTAGTGATGAGTGTGTGAACACTTCGTTGGGAGACCCCAAGAGGAAGGTATGATGAGCACAACAACAAGTTTTCCCTCAGTAAGAAACCGAGGTTATTGAACCGGTAGGAGGAAGGAAACAACTCAAAGGTGTTGCTAGCAACTTGGAGACCTGCACAACACAAACTCAAGACTTTGCCCCAAAAAACAATGAGGTTATCAATCTCACAGGTTTGCTGTAACAAAGGATTAACTGTATGGTGTGGAAGGTAATGGTGGTCTGAAACAAGTAAACAGTAACAGTGGAAGATGTATCAATGGTAAAGATTGGACCGGGGTCCATAGTTCACTAGAGGTGTTCTCCTTAGATAAACAAACATGGCATACTAGGTAAACAAATTACAGCAGGGCAATTGATAGGACTGAGCAAGGCATAACAATGCAATACTAGACATTCATGATCCTATGAGATTCGATTGAGCAATACAACAAGATACCCCTCCAGTAGAAGTCATCCAACTGCATCTATGACTAGAAGTCCACCTTTGGGTTATCATCCGAAACCCTTCCAGTATTAAATTGCAAGCAACAGACAACTGCTTTAAGCAAAGTGTGTAAGGTAAACAATCCACTTGTTCCATGAACACGAGACCATTGTTTTCTCCCTAGTGGCAACAACACATCTACAACCCTATAGATTTTTATCACTTCCCTTAGATTAAATAGAGGCATGAACCCACTATCGAGCATAAATACCCCTTCTTGGAGTCACTAGCAACTACTTGGCCAAGATAGCTACTATCAACGGAGAGCATGCAAGATCACAAACAACACAGACATGATAGAATCAATAAGACAAAACCATTAATCAATCTGACATAGTAATCTTAAGATCCACCGGATCCCCACAAACACAACATTCCTGATTACAAATACATGAGATCTTGATCATGAACGGAGCTCACAAGATCTAGACATGAAAGCACAAAGGAGGAGATACAACCATCTAGCTACTACATGGACCCGTAGTCCAAGGTGGAACTACGCATGCTTCATACCGGAGGTTGGCATGATGAAGAAGAAGGCCTCTGGGATGATCTCCCCTCCGGCAGGGTGCCATGAAGAGCTTCAGATTCCCTGCCCCCCGATCTAGGGATGATGGTGGCGGCGGCTACAGATGATTTCGTGGAATATTGATCGGATACTTAGGGTTTAGGCATCAGGGGCTTCTTATAGGCGAAGAGGCGAGGCAGGGGGCCCGCCAGGGCCGCTGCACCCCCCAACACGGGAAGGGCCCACCCGCACGGCCAGGGGGTGCGGCCCCCTGGTGACTCTCCTCCGTCTCGTATTCCGGCTTCGTGTTCCCCACGGTAAAATATTGACTTTGGCTTTTGTCCCGTCCAATTCCGAGAATATTGATTTTCTGCCTTTCTGAAACCAAAAACAGAAGAAAACATGCAACTGGCACTGTGGCATCTTGTTAATAGGTTAGTACCGAAAACATATAAAAACACCTCAAAGTGTAGACAAAGCAAAGCAAAGTAGATAATAAACAAGCATGGAACATCTAAAATTATAGATACGTTTCCGACGTATCACTTAGTCGAAGCCCTGCGGGATCTATTCCTCCACCTCCACCACCACACTGTCGTGCTGCTGGAATCGCGAGAAGATCTATAACCTCCGCTGCCTGCTGGAACAAGGAAGAGGAAGGTCTTCATCGAGTACCAAACGTGTGACCGACTGCGGAAGCACTGTCGGAACGCGCCGCCGGAAGGATTGTCTTCGCGATCTTGAGATCGACAAGTGAACGACTACATCAACCACGGGAATCCGATCTTGTTAAACGCTTTGGATCTTCGAAGAGGGTTATTACTCTATCAACTCGTTGCACCGATCACGTAGATTAGATCCTGGCTTGTGTGTGTTCATGCGATAGAATCTTTTGTTTTCCATGCTATGAACCCCTACACGCCCTAGAAGAGGAACAAGCCATAGCTCTCTCCCTCTCTGATATCGCCCACTGTGGGTCCCCTCTCTCTATCCAATGGTTGTTCCCCGGCTCGCGACCACCAGCGCCAACCGAACTAGCTGTGGTGGCACTTCTATCATCTCTCTCATAACTTACACATCTCCTTCTCTTGGGGAAAACGAGCTAGTGTGCTGGTCTTTAGACAAAGCAGAATGAGGATTCAAGAAAAAATAATGAAAGCGACGAGCCAATGACTGAGTGCACAATGATATTCAGGATGAGCATCGAACGACCCAAAAAGTGATTGTTTCCCAATTATAAAACAACTATTTGTTTAGTAGGAAAATTGAAAAGTATTATTTTAATTCTTGCAAATTCCCAAAATAATACCCACCTCTCGTCCATGATAAGGACGACTGCACGTTACATTTAAAATTTACTCAATTTAGGTATCATTTTTTGGGATTTTTGAAAAATAATATTAAAAAAATCTGCATAAGGTGTGGTTAGTAGCGTCTACAATCCGTCAAGGGTTCTTGGGCTTCTATCGTCCGTCAAGGTGAAGCCGTGTGACTTCTTCATGAGCTTGTAGAGATATATGGCTTCTCACCGAGTCACATGATGAACCAGATGAGGGCTATTAGGCAAACAGTGAGCCACCGAACGTCCTCGAGGTCCTTCGGCGACCCTATCTTGACGATTGTGATGATCTTCTATGGATTATCCTCGATTCCTCGCTTGCTGTTTGAAAATGATGAAGCCAAGCAAAAGGATCTCCCAAGACTCTTTGGTTGGCTTTGTCCTCTTTGACAACAGCGTGGGTGCCATGTCTTCATTACCGTCGCTGGCACAAGAATTCAATTTCTGTTGTTACATATTGGCAACAACATCCACCACACACTTTCGTCGATGTAGCCTTGTTAGCTTGATCTAGGCTTCATCTTGGTCCTTCAAACGAGTGTCGTCAACCCCAAATATGATCTTATTTTGTGTTTTTTCAAAGGACATACACCAAAGCCTCCTTTTTGTTTCAGTTCTCACAATGCCAGACCCTCCTTCATCTGCACTATCTCTTGCTTCATTTCCTACCACTTTTGCTCCCGAGATCTTGGCCGACCATCACGGTTGATTTG
The DNA here is from genome assembly GCA_030063025.1 of Avena longiglumis. Lineage (NCBI taxonomy): Eukaryota > Viridiplantae > Streptophyta > Magnoliopsida > Poales > Poaceae > Avena > Avena longiglumis. The sequence goes on from CP125974.1 coordinate 560,746,879, forward strand.
AAGGAAGGTTGCCAGCACTCGAGCAGGCTTCTATCTAACGTTGAGAGCACATATGTTTTTTCTTTCAAAAATGGGGAATAGTGAACCGGCCTCTGCATCAGTCGATGTGCACACAACCTTTTATTAAGAGTATATCATTCAAAGTTATTACATAATCATATATATCTCAAAGTTGAAACATGAATCAACCAATGAAAAATAACATGAATATGGCAACAAAGAATCATGTAGTCAACTATGCTGTCAGCGAGCCTGACTGAAAATATCATGAGCGACTGTCAATATACGTTTATCCAGTAGCCATAATAACTTGCTGATCCGGTGGTAGAAGGAACACACATATCCATACCGAATACACCACCATATGAATAACCTTGAATAACCTGCAAAAAGAGTTGAAAGTTTTGATCTTGTTAAGAATCATGTCTTTCATGCATTTGCATATGGACCAACATAAGGATGAAACATAATGTGATTTCTAGCCTTATAATATTTGTCCATTCCGTTTAGCAAATTTTCAAACATATTTGTTATATTAGTTGGTGGAGGAAGGTCTTGTGTAAAATCAACTACACGCCCAAGAAGACTAGCAAAATGACACGAGAGAAGTTGAATGCCACCCAAAACAACAATTTGTGTATCCCATTAAATTTCATTTTTTGCCAATTTTTTTTAGATGAAAAGGGGTCACTCCCTCAGCCCCATTTTTATTAAAAATGAGACCACCCGAGTTCAACAACAGAGAACCACACTCCACACAGGAAGCTAAACATAGTTCGACATCGAAAGCTAACAACATTTGGAGCAGAGTTACAACTGACTCAAAAGCAACTCCGACACGGTAGAACATAACAACCCAGGACACAGCCACACAGGTAGGAATAATGACAGAGCAAATCAACCCAAGATCACATGCACTGAGTCTTCTTCCTCTGGGTGCGTCTTTAGATATTCCACCGTTGCTCTCCCAGCGTGAAGCGAAGTGGTACTGGATTTCCAGGTGGAGACCCACCCAAAGCAACCACATTTCATCTCGTCGGGAGCCTCAGATGTGTTTTTAGGTTGTTGATCATCCTGTGTCCATAAACAGCTCCAGGGCCCCTCCCTCCAACTCCCGTTTTTAGACGTTTTTTGCCAAATTATCTTTGGTTAGGAGAATTTTATGAAAGAACCACATAATTTTTTAATGTTAGTCTTCAATATTAGAAGGATCACTCATCTGTTGTTCAAAAAAAAAAAGGAGGAGCACTCGTCTGATCGTATGGCGTATGCTAACCCGTGGAGCCGTCCCCCGCGTCCCTTCTCTCGCATCCGCACCGTCCAGAACGGACGGCCACGCAATGACAATGGCGCTGTCGTGTAACCGAGCAGAGACGTTGTATTTATTCGAATAATAATAATTGCTACTAGTAGTGAGTTGCAAGTCAGGCCATCGCAGTGGAGAGTGTTGAGCCGTCCGTCTGGAAAGGTACATACGTCTCCAGCTCATTACTAGATCAGATCTCGTGTCGTAAGAAACGGGCAGAAACCGACCGCAGTCTCTTGTCTTTCCTCCCTCGCCTCACCAATCAATCAGGGCGGTGTAAAATCCGATCTGCACGCCCCCAGCGCTCGGCGCCGCGATGAGCTTCCGGGACGAGAGCGGCGGCGAGGACGGCGGGGGCCGCTCGTCGTCGGCGTCCGACCTGCGGAAGCCGTTCCTGCACACCGGGAGCTGGTACCGGATGTCCGCCGCGGGCGGCGGCGCCATGGACCGCCTCGAGTCCTCCGCCTACGCGCTCCGCGACAACTCCGTCTCCGCCGTGCTCTGCACGCTCATCGTCGCGCTAGGCCCCATCCAGTTCGGCTTCACATGCGGCTACTCCTCGCCCACGCAGGACGCTCTCATGGCAGACCTCGGCCTCACCCTCTCCGAGGCCAGTGCTCCTGGACACCCGCTTCCTAATCCTACTCTCATTAGCTCCTCGACGGTGTCCTATGCGTGCGTGCATGTGTGGCGTTTGCTTAATACTGCTCTCTTTTCTGATGATGTATTATCTTCTCTCGCGCTGCAGTTCTCTCTGTTCGGATCCCTGTCCAACGTCGGGGCCATGGTGGGCGCCATTGCCAGCGGGCAGATCGCAGAGTACATCGGACGCAAGGGGGTGAGCCTTCCATCTGCCCCTTAGATAGATCTCTGTCTCTTCCACTCTTATCTGACAACTCTGTGGTTAACCATATTCAGTGCGTGTAATAATGTTGGAGGAGAAACCGGATCACTAATAATGCTTTGTGTGGCCACAGTAGTAGGAGACGAGTTTCGGTCGTGAGAGACTAGTTGGATCTACTGCCGTCGATTTTGAACAGAAACGAATTTCGATCGTGCATGACTGACGATGCTCTGTTTTTGTGTTTGTCCTGCAGTCTCTGATGATCGCCGCGGTTCCAAACATCATCGGGTGGCTAGCAATATCGTTTGCAAATGTAAGACTGATTTACCCTGTTATTTGTGTGCTCGTCCATTTGCGTGTGCTTTGTTGACTGTGATACCATCCTCTGTCTTTTTTATTTACGTCTGAATTCGTTTTGTTTGCAGGATTCCTCCTTCCTGTTTATGGGTCGGCTGCTGGAAGGATTTGGCGTCGGTGTAATTTCCTACGTGGTATGTATCCCCTCTCCTCCTAATATTGTAAACAAATTCACTCCAAATATTACTGATAATCGTGGAAGAAATTATATGGTATAAGGTCACAAGGAGTTGGTTATTTTCATGAATGCTGTTGAACTATAGTGTTACCTTGCATAATAGTAGCATATGTAGTCATCATTCTAACTTGTGCATACAACTGGTTCTTCAGTTTTTTGAACTAGTGTTCACTGTTCAACAATTATAAATGGTTTTGAGGCATGCGTTGCTTGAACTTGGATATTTTCATGACTGACCCAGGCACAGGGGGCCGTGACCTGCGGTGAAGGGATGTTTCCTTTCTGAAATATTAGCATTTTCAGTGTAGACATGGATGTATCTCTTGTAATATCTCCCTTTAAGCTATATTAGTACAAAATATACTTAGGTCTGATTACATCCTAGCTTCCCTACTGCCTGGTATCACTTTCTGAATTGAATTTTTCGTTTCATGGTCTCAGGTGCCAGTCTATATAGCAGAAATAGCTCCACAAAACATGAGAGGAGCTCTTGGTGCAGTCAATCAGGTTTTTTTAATATAAAAACAATAACAAAGGATTTATGCGTAGCCTGTCTTCTGGTCTGACTGGTAGTTTTTAACCCTATTCGTAATTTCTTATGCAGCTCTCTGTTACAATTGGTATATTGCTTGCCTACACATTAGGCATGTTTGTTCCCTGGAGAATTCTTGCTGTTCTTGGTAAGATGGACAAATTTGTGTGCACTATTATGTTCATCTGTAGATTTACTATGATAAAAATGTGCAACTCGTCCAACTCAGTTTGGCCAAGTTGCTAGGTTAATTGATATAAATCATGTGTCCCCTTATAGCTATTGGTTGAACTTTTCACTTGTTTTAATGAAATAATTTAGGTAGTGTCATCCCCTCTTGACTTTGCTAAAAAAATGTTTGTCCTAACTCTTTTCTGTTACTTCCATGTTTCGTAGGCATTTTACCTTGCTCAATCCTGATACCTGGATTGTTCTTTATTCCTGAATCACCAAGGTGGCTGGTAAGTGACCTGATATGTTCCATTATCTTTTTCTGACGCCAACAGCAGGATCTAAATAGAACAGATTGTTATTTCAGGCAAAAATGGGAAAGATGGAGGATTTCGAATCTTCATTGCAGGTCCTGCGAGGATTTGAGACTGACATCTCAGCAGAAGTAAATGAAATAAAGGTAACCATTAGTAAGGGGCGTCTTTTTGTTGCAGTCAAGCCATATGTACATGTCGCTGACAATTTTAAGCTTTCAGTAACATGAGGAAATGTGAATTATATATTGCTGACATTTTGCCAACACAGAGATCAGTTCAATCATCGAGGAGGAGGACAACGATACAATTTGCAGATATCAAGCAGAAGAGATATAGTGTTCCTCTTATGGTTGGTGGTTTGCCATTAAGTACTTTGCTTTGTTGACACATCAGTGTTCTTCTATTTTCTTAATGGTTTTATTTTTGTAGATAGGCATTGGTCTCCTTGTACTTCAACAACTAAGTGGTGTCAATGGGATATTTTTTTATGCTGCAAGTATCTTCAAAGCTGCTGGTACGTTATGTAGTTATATGACATGATGACGCTCTGTTTATTAAGCATGCTTGTGTGTGATAGTCTCGCTCACATATATAATAATCCTACATAATACTTGTGAAATTGTGATCAAGCTAAATTTTAATATTGCTAAGCATGCTGCATATCTTTAGCAGTTTGATAGGGATATCTGGAATACTTGAAAAATGCAACGGTACCCTGTTTTTATGTGATTTTAACTTGCTGGAAGTTCATACCGCAATACTGGGCCTTAATATCTTGGCAATATCTATAACAAATAGCTTGTAATTCAAGTCTGATATCTGACGAAGTTTTTCCTCAACAGGTATTGAAAATTTTAATCTAGCAACATGTGGTTTGGGAGCTGTTCAGGTACAATTATGTTATAAGTTACATCCATATTGCGCCTGTGAACTTAGTGGAATCGTGGGCTTGGTATTACGTACTTAATGGAATCTTATCATTATTAGGTGGTGGCTACTGGAGTAACAACCTGGTTGACTGACAAAGCTGGTCGACGACTACTTCTCATTGTTAGTTGCATCACAATCGTGTATTGGACAAAATTCTAAGAAAATGTCAGTTGTGTTCATTGATTTCTGTATTTATTCCAGATCTCTACTACAGGAATGACCATCACTCTTCTCATTGTTTCTGTGTCATTTTTTGTGAAGGTAACACCACTTAAAATATTTGGGAGCTGTACAATAGTCTGATATAGATTAATGAATACTACCCGAGTTTCCCGTTGTGATATATTTTATTGTCAATTCTGAAACAGGACAACATAACGGAGGGTTCTCATTTATACTCTGTAATGAGTATGCTTTCACTGGCTGGACTTGTGGTTAGTTGCAGTTCTATTTACATTTATTTTCTTGGTTGAGAGAAGCTTGTTTAACGCTTCACTTTTTGCTACTGCAGGCATTTGTGATTGCATTTTCTCTTGGCTTGGGAGCCATCCCATGGATAATAATGTCTGAGGTATACAGTTGTTAAAGTTTAACTGTTACATCTGTATGAACTTCTCTCTATGTAGCTGTTACCACTATTACTTGCCGCTTGTTCTTAGCTATGAATCTCTTCCATAGCCTCTTTTTATTAAATGGCACTGCAACCCCAAGTCCAGACCCTCCTGACAACACCTTTTCCCTGTGAAATGGATCCAGATGCTGCAGCTGCAGTCACTCTTGTGGTTTCTGAACCACTTGCTGCTTTAAAATGCACATGAAGCTGCCTTGTATTTATGTAGCCAGATTACACTGACCGTAGAGTGTTAGCTGTACATATCACTACAGACTTCAATTGCCCCCTTTAGTAATTCTTAGATCTATGACTGCAAGTGACAGTTATCAGACTATGTAGAGAAAATTTCCATCTGAACTTATCTGGAACTTAACTTCTTTCACCGTACGTGCCTTCAGATTCTTCCCGTTAATATTAAGAGCCTTGCTGGAAGTGTCGCGACCCTTGCAAACTGGATGACAGCATGGCTCGTCACGATGACAGCGAGCTTGATGTTAAACTGGAGCAACGGAGGTCTGTCCTTCCTCCCCGCATTCCAACTTTCTTATGTCTTTCATGAGATCATATCTCGTAATGCGTTGTCATCTTTCGACAGGGACATTTGCTATATACTCTGTGGTTGCTATGGGGACCCTTCTTTTCGTGTGCCTGTGTGTGCCGGAGACCAAGGGAAGAACACTCGAGGAAATCGCGTTCTCTTTCCGCTGAAGCCCAGAAGCAGCACACACAGGCCAATCACCAGGTAGTATCCCTGAAGGTTGTTTCAGAACCAGTAGTATAGTGCTTCCTTGAGCTTTGGCATGCGTCAGCAGAATTGGTTCCATGGCCTGCCGAGTCGTCGGGCCTCAGGGTCTGGATTCGGTAACCGTGCTGCCGTGTTTTTGCAGGGATTTGTATCATGTTTTTGTGTAATAGTGTATTATCAGTGTATCTGTTGTATGTGTAATTAGAAATGGGGGTGGAATGCAGCAAGACAGACACCCAGCCCCTTGCAGTCAGGAGAAGAGCAATTTTGTTGGTTACATGGTTTCATTCAGCAGTTGTGCCCAATAGAATAATTCAGATGTAATGTCCAATAATAAATTTTGAATAAGATAGTTCTCTTGTGAAGTTGATGAGAGATTTTCCCAGCAGTGCTTACGAGCTCTTCTTACAGTAGTTTACCGTATGAATAAATTTGGTACCTTTGTCTTTTAAATTTATATGGCGTGTCTGAACTCTGAAATCTTGATGGAAGAAAATCATGGACAGCGTACTGTGCATTCCGGTGAAGGTCAATTTTTTCTCTAGTTGTGTGTGTTGTGGTTGAGTTTCCTTAAGTTTTCAATGAGTTTTTTTGGTTTCTTCTACTCCCTCTGATCTATATTAATTATCATCAGATTAGATGTATCTAGCACTAAAACATGTTTAGATACATTTATTTCTGCAACAAGTAATATGGATGGGAGTGAGTATTGTAGTTTTTTATACTCCCTTCGATCCATATTAGTTGATTTAACTTTGTCTAAATACCGATATATCTAGACTAGATACCGTATCTAGACTAGATACTTAACTAGATACATATGAATTTAGATAAAGTTGAGTCAATTAATATGGGTAGGAAAGAGTAGTATATTTTAAAAATAATAATTTTACCTTTTTTCACCCTTCTTTCTCTTTATCTTTTATCCTTTTCACATTTCTTTTTTTACGAAACACATATCTTTTCCATACACATGAAACATTTTTTTAATGCGTGTGACCATTATATGCACGATGTAGGAACATTATTTTTAAGATACATGACCATTCTTCACCATGTAAAAAAAAGAGTAAAATACACTCATGGTCAGCGTATTTGTCGAAGAAAATCGCTTTGGTCACTGTATTCTGGAAAGTCCATAGTACGGTCACTAAGTTCAAGTTCGTGGTATTTGGTCTGGACGGTCACCGCGTCCATACACGTACGTATTTTTCTCCCTTTCCAAAACAGGCCTTAGAGCATCTCCACTCGCCTATCCAGGACGCCGAATTTCGGTTCGGACGCCAAAAATCGATCCAGTCACGTATCTAAGGATCTGTTTGCCCTGATTTCGGTGTTTTGTCCGATCTACCGTACCCAGTTCGGGTACACTGGGACGCGGACTCGGTAACAGGCGTGGGCGGTATTGTCGAGAGAAGGCACCACTCCCGCCAATTCGTCGAGCTCCCCGCCCTTTTCTTCCCTCCTCCCGCCTTTCTTTCCCATTCCCCCCACCCCCGAAGCTCCGCCGATCACCGCGCCGACATGCCGCCCAAGAGTTTCGTCCAACCCAGATCGATCCTCAGCGAGTTCCGGCGGAGAATAAGGCGAGGAAGCCGAGAGCGCCGCCGACCAAGCTGGAGGGCATGTCCTCGGCGGAGTGGGAGAAGAGGGAGCACACCAGGCAAATCTCGTCGGCCGAGCGGAAGGACGGGAAGGAGTGGGCGAAGCTCCGGCAGCAGCAAGCGGAGAAGGAGAAGGCGATGGTGAAAGCGGCGGAAGAATGCAGCGATGGTGAAGGCGGCGACAGCGTTGGCGTTGATGGTCACGTACCCCACCCCAACCGGGGAGCCAGCGTCGGCTCGCCCGCCTTCGCCCGGTCTCGCCAACTTCTAGGAGAGTCGGTACGGCAGGTACTCCTCATCACCAGAGTTCGACGGCGGCTTCAACACGAACGTGCTCTTCCCCTGCCCGGTGCCGCGCCCTCCTTTGGCCTTCGGCATCGACATCAACCTTCCCTACTCCGCCTCTCCGGCGTACGCAAGCCCCGCTCTTCGCCGCGGTCCGCTGCCCTTCGGCGGAAGCTCGGCAACCTTCGGCGAGGCCGACGCGCGCAACCTGTTAGGCGGAATGCCGGGCGCGCTTCCGGCCGGCATGTCGGCCGAGGCGTACATGGAGGACCTGATCGCAACAGGCTCGGCCTCCAACCACCCCTCCTTCTTCACGGAAGAGCAGACCGCCGGCGCGAGCGCGCGCCAGTCAGGACCTCGTCGGCGTCGATGCCGAGGAGACCGGCCAGCGGACGCAGCGGAGGACGCCGATCTTTGGCGAAAGGCAAAAAGGGGAAGAAGACGGCGAACGCTCGGCTCAAATGGACCGTGGCCGAGGAAACCTGCCTCGCCGAGGCTTGGAAGACGGTTAGCATGGATCCGATAACAGGTGCGAACCAAAATTCTGACAATTATTGGCAACGCGTGAAGGCAGCATTCGACGAGCGAAGCCTGTGCGACCCAAAGTATCGCAAGATCCACATGGAGCGAGGGGAGAAGGCAATAACGAACCACTGGGCGATCATCCAAACTGGGCGCAGCAAGTGGCACAACTGCTTGGAAGAAGTCGACCGCACACAAGCCAGTGGGAGAACATGGACAACAAGGTACTCGCAAACATTAACTTTGTCGTGCACTCTCTTGACACACTCGCGAACATGGAAAACTTGACACACTTCCATTTTATAGCTGCGCCGTGCACTTTTTCTGTTTCGAGAGTACATGAAGATGGAGTTCAAGTTCCATCATGTCTTTGAGAAAATCGAGCATTGCGAGAAGTGGCGGGACACTCGCCTGAGTCTGTCCAAGAGCAAGGACGGCGTCTACAACCCGAGGCCCATTGCTGCCGCAATGAAGGAAGACCTGAGCTCGGCCAGAAGAAGGCGAGGATGCTCAAGGCCACCGGACCTCCCGCCGAGCGTCTCCAGGCGTCGATCGAGAAATGCCTCGCCGACACGAGGTCGCAGGCCGAGCAGAGCGAGGAGCGCTGGAAGAAGCTGATGGATACACAAGGGGAAAAGGTGGCCCTCATCAAGGCCAGCCTTGCCGAGAAGAAAGCCAGCCTCGCCGAGAAGAAAGCCAGCCTCGCCGAGAAGAAGGCCAACTACGCCGCCAAGAAGCGCCACACGGACCTCAAGTTCCTCATGGGCGGCGAGGACACGTCGAAGATGAGCTCGCCGGTCAAGGCCTAGTACATGGCGCAACGTCAGGCCATCCTGGAGGGCATGACCACGGCTTCCCCTTCCCCTTCCTCTGCGTCGAACGTGCCAGCGCCGAACGCTCCCACACCAAGCTCTGCTTCGACTTCCTCCAACCCGGGGGCCTCCACCGGCGAGATGGACGACAACGCCGTGTCGGCCACGCCGCAGGAGCCCATCCCCATCGACGACTGATCGTTGTTTCCGTTGTTATGTAATAAAAATATGTCGCCGAACATGTAGGCGCATCTGTCGAACACCTTGTGGCCGAGCACTCGCCGGCGGGAACTATGCAGATTCAAATATATAGCCGTTTTGTGTCCGTCTGGGTACTCGGCCTGGGTAGCCGAGTGGGAAACTGGGCGTACCCAGGCCGAAAACTTGCGCCGTCCGGCCGAAAAAAGGTCCGGATTTCGGCCTGGGTTCGGCCAATGAGTGGAGATTCTCTTATGCACAGGAGTCAAAAAGGAAAAGAAAACACAATGTCCGCTGAGGCCACGCACATCAAACCCAAAGAAACCAAAAAGAGGAGCAACAGGGAAGCTCGCTCTGCCCCGAGAGACTGAATGATGTCGTCCACGTGCTTTCGGCCCCTCTGTCTAGACGGGGGTACCATTGCTACATGTAGACAAGCAAAGAAAAAAAAGAGTCAGAAACCCGACAAGGAAGGATATGCTCTATCACCATCGTATTCCAAATATTCCAAAGTGTTCACATAATGGCCACAAAGACCAACCAGAAGAGGTGGCGTCCCCTTCCGGTACAGTTTGCCTCCATCTCTAGGAACTCGCCGGGGTCTTGGGCCTGCTAAGTAGGCCCAAGCGCTTGACGGACAAAGTTTCTCAGAAACTGAGCAGCAGGACATGCGAATATAATGTGGGTGCACGTCTCTGGCGTCCCACATAGCGGACACAACCCATTGCCTGGACCATTGCGTTTCGACACCTCTATGCCTGAGGGGAGACGATCTCGAAGCAGTTGCCACAAGAAGATACGCAAGCTCAAGGGCATGGGCAACTTCTAAAGATATGTCGTCCAAGGTAACTTAGGACCCTAGAAGAGGGTCCTATAGGCCGAACTAACAGTGAAGGCTCTCGAGGGAGACTGTAACTGAGAGGGACAAGGGCAAGGAGCTCCGTAACCTCAGGAAGTCAGCAGCCTCAGTCTCATTGAAGGTCCTCCGGAACGAGATTCCAGTAGCCTTCTCGAGCGGCCTCGGCCATTAACATCATGGGATCTGCGCGGTTGGCGAATAAAGCTGGGAATTCCTGGTGGAGAGACGTCCTGTAACCAACCAGGGTCCAGTCAAAACATGACTTTCTGACCATTACCCACAACAAAGAAAGCATTCCGTCGGATGAAGGTCTTAATGTCCTGAATGGCCTGCCAGAATTAGGACCCCTTCCGGCGTTTACACGCCATCAAGGGACGACCATGTATTTTTTTTGCCTACGTGGCCGTGAGTGTATTTTACTCTATATACAAATAGGTTCTCATGCATGTCTGGAAATTTCATGTTTTACAAAAAAGGTATTCTCTCTTTATAAAGAGGTAGTAACTTTTTTTTTTATCTTCGACCATTATAAAGAGGTAACTTAATTTTATTCTGCTCTAATCTTTCTTTTCCAAATATTCTCCTTTCTTTGCTTTCTCCAAAGTATATCTATGTGATACTCTGCTTCTAGAGATTTAATCAAATTAAATGTGCATATATTTATTGGGTATATCCATGATACTCCTGGAGTATTGGGCTGTTGGGGATTTAATTGAATTAATTGTGCATATATTTTTTGTATGTACCTCCAAGATATTGGGCTGCAAGATATAGCATATCTTCTTTGTACTACTCCAGGAGTATGTATCTTCGGATATTGAGCTGCTAGAGATTTAAGGACTGAGTTTATGTCTGAGATATTGAGCTATCGGAGATTTAATGAGCATATTTGTTCTTCACATGTATCTCCTGCATATTGGGTTGCTAGAGATCTACTAATGAGCATATCTCTTTTGGTATGTATCTCCAGGATATGTTGAGATGTTAGAGATTTAATGACCATATCTTTTTTGTATGTATCTCCAGGATATTGGGCCACTGGAGATATAGGAAGAGCCCAGATGTGATCCAAAACTGTATTAATTGCTGACACACAATGAGGTCGGTAGCCAAGATGTCCGCCAGCGGTAAATATCTTCACTACTGTCGGATTTTCGTCATGCCTGTCGGAAGTTCTTTGCCTGTCGCCGCTCAAGCGTAACATCCATTGAAGTCTTCTCCGTAGTGTCGTTCCACTTACAGCAGTTTTTTCTCTGATTGTTAATTAGCTGTAGGTGCTTGTCAGATGTTTTTCTCTGGACCCCTATGGGTAATTTCCAGGATTCTTGCTTATTTTTGTTTAATTATTACTATTTCTTTCGATTTAAATTAATTGACTTTAATTTGTCTAGATTAGGATGTATCTAGACTTGTTGTGAACTTTTGATACTAGATACTTTAAATCTAGACAAATCCAAATCAATTAATTTAGATCGGAAAGTATGATATATGCATTTGCAAAGTCTGATCTTCATATCTTTGTACTTTTAGAAGTAAACCCATATTGCTACTACGAGAAATTACACATGTATTAATGGCACATGAGTATTGGCTGGATTGTCGACATGTGCTTCACATGTGCACTGAGTGTGGGTTATCCACTGGAGTAGTGTGTATATATAAGTTGTCGGGCGGTGGGCGGTGGCGTTGGAAAAGATCACAAACAGCTTGCGATGGAAACCGTCGAGATTTTCGCACTCGTAGCCGCCGTGCTCTTCTGCCTAGCCGTCCTCCGGCGAAGCACCAGTAGTCCAGCCATCCAGGTGGTGGGGGACCCTGCTGTTGCCCAGCGCCTCGTCAATGATGCCGCCGACGCTTTCACGACGCGGCCGAACGATGGCCTTCTCAAGGCTCTGGCGACCTGGACTGGTGGCCCGGAACGGATCGAGAGCATAACGACCGCGCCCTACGGCTCGCACTGGCGATCTCTCCGGTCCAACCTCACGGCCGCCGTCCTCAACCCCTCGCGCATCGCCGCCCTCGCCCCGCTGCATCGGGACGCCGTCCAGGACCTCGTCACCGGCTTGTCCGGCGCCGGCGGAGAGGCGGTGGTCATGCGGGAACACCTCGACCGCGCGCTGTTCGCCCTGGCCGCGCGAACGTGCTTCGGCGACGGCGTGGAGGAGAGCCGTGTGCGCGCGCTGCAGCGCGTGATGGAGGATCTCACGCAAGGGATGGACGACAACGTCTCGTTGGATGGCTCGACGGACCCGAGGCGGCTGCGCCGGCTCTTGGGCGTGTTCGTCCCGCTGGGCGAGCTGGTGCGCCCGCTCGGCGCGGCGTCGCGGGCACGGCAGACCGCCGGCTCGTACGTGGACTCGCTGGTCGACCTCCGCGTGCCCGACGGCGTCGACGGCGGCAAGCGTGCGCTCGGAGACGACGAGATCCTGGGCCTCGTGGCGGAGTTTCTCGCCACCAACTGGAAGGTGGTGGAGACCTGCATCGAGTGGACGCTTGCACACCTCGTGCTCCAGCCGGAGGTCCAGGAGAAGCTGCGCCGCGAGGTCGACGAGGCGGCCGCAGCTGGGGACGCCGAGGCATGGCTGTCCGAGAAGGGCCTCGGCGACCTGCCCTACCTGCGCGCCGTCGTGCTCGAGAGCCTGCGCATGCACCCGCCTTCTCCTTTCGTCACGCGCGGCGTCCACGACGACCTCGCTTCCGGCGGATCGATTGGCAGGCTGAGGAAGAAGCTCGTCTTCATGGTGCGGGACATTGGACGGCACGGGAGCGCGTGGGCGGACCCCGACCAGTTCAGGACGGAGCGGTTCTTGCCGGGAGGCGAGGCGGAGGACGTGAGCCACATGCCGGGGCGGAACGAGATGAGGATGATGCCGTTCGGGGGCGGGAGGAGGTTCTGCCCGGGGTACAGTCTGGCGCTTGTGCGGGTTAAGTTCTTCCTGGCGGCGCTGGTGCGGCACTTTGAGCTGGCGCCGCCCAGCTCCGGCGTGGACCTGGCGGAGAGGCTTGCGTTCAACAACTTGATGAAGAAGCCGCTGCGCGTGCGCGTGACTCCCCGCACCTTGCCATAGATCGAGGAAATACGTGGATCCATCGGCTCTTTTTTTCTGTTCTTGTTTTTTGCTCTCTCTTACCATGGATCCAGAAGATCGTGCGTAAGATCGGCAGTCATAAATGGTCGATCCAGCATTTTCCACCATTCGTAAAACAGACCAAGAAAAAGGTTTTATAGCGATAAAATGGTAGTTTAGGATGTATATGGTGATATAACTATTAAATCGTAGAATAAGATATACATCGTGATAAAATGGTAGTTTAAGATATACATCGTGACTCGGACATGGTTTAGTGTGTGACTAAGCATACCTTTGCCTCAAAAGTTATGTGTTGCTTTCTGCCTACAGCTAATGTTTCCTCACCAAGCCGACACCACCTTCTGTATACATCCCTCGCTCATTGCGTGAGGTCTAATAAAAACATGATATTACTTGTACTTCACATAGCTTCTTTTTTTTTTTGGCATTTTTCACTCCTTTTGTGGTTTGTTTACATTTTTGTTTATGCACGGGGAGTTTTTGGTTTGTCCGTGGCATTTTACTTTTTTTTCGGCTACCTCAGCCATTACTTTGCCACGACCCTGTATTTTGTCCTTTGCTATCTTAATAAAATTCGGACTCAGGCCCTTCGAGATTTTTTTTCATAACAACATATATGTGGATGCTTGTGGCCGTGTGGCCAATCCCATGACTTGTGCTTATCAATATATCATAGAGGGTAAAATAGATGAGTCATGTCCATGTCAACAAGAAGTTACATGTGCAGGATTCATAGTACACGTTAGTAGATATAAAGATATAAAGTGAGTTTTTTTTGTTGCTTTACTTGATGCCAAAGATCGATAAATATATGCAGTATATAAAAGAACGTAAAATAATATTCCTTGGGTTCTCGGTTCACCGGGTATTTCCATATTGATTAGGATGGTTCTAGAAATCCCCTCAATTGGAGGCTGTTCAAAGTCCAAAACTCTTCACCACAAGTACTCCTTCCCATCAAACGCTAGCTTGACTCCTATTTTCTTTTACTATATAATTAACTATTTTCTAGTCTCTCTGTCATGATACATGGCGAATCTAGAAAAAAAAACAAGTCACTTGGTTTGGGGCCGATGGGTAGAAATTATGGGATACAATCAAATAGCGTCACCCAATTTTGATGAGTAATCAAATTAATTTAAATTGGGATTTAGTTTCTTAATTTAATTCCCTAAAATTGAGCGTGTCACGGACATGAATGTATGCTACCATCTCCATACCACCAGGTCCCCTTTAATTGTAAAGATTTTTATTCTCAGTAAATGGAGCGTTTATTCACTTCACATGTCACATCTAATAATTGATACAATCCAAATATAGTCGGCATCTGCAATCTCCATAACATGCATTTTGTACATATAATTCATATTTGCTTTCTCTAAGACATAGTGATCAATGTTAGTTGTAGAGAATTCCGAAATATGTATACCATTAAATTAGAGTGGATATATGCTTTTCGCAAGAAGAAGAAGAAGAAGAAGAAGAAGAAGAAGAAGAAGAAGAAGAAGAAGAAGAAGAAGATCCGATAAGTGGTTTGCTTATATGACATACCTGTTGGAAGAACCTCGAGATGTCCAATGTACATGGATTACAAAGTTTGTACTCCCTCTGATCCATAATAAGTGTCAGTGATTTAGTACTGTTTTAGTACAAACAATTTACTAAATCTCCAACACCTTTTGGATCGGGGGGGAGTAATATTTTTAGGTATAGCATGAAGCTCATCATTAAAATATAAGTCCAGATGCTCTGCACTGGAAAAATTGGGTGGTATGTTAATGGAGCCTTATACTTTTCTTGTTGTTGAGCGGTGGTGTAGCTTGCCAAAAATAATTGGAGTTGCCATGCTTGTTAGAAGGAGAAAGTTTATTGATGCTAGTTTCGTGAATGTTTGTCCTAGAGAAAAAGATGTACATGGTGAGCTGGATATGGTTTATTGTGTGAGCTAATATAAGTTTTCCTCCAAAATAAAGTGCCGCTTTCCACCTAGTACAGCTAATGCTTCGTCATCGAGCCAGCACCGTTTTCTCTAAATATATAAAACATGATATTACCTTGACTTTATACAAGTGTATTTTTGCACATCTAACTCTTTTGGGGGTTTGTTATGGTCTATACACAACAACATATGTCGATACTTTTGGGTATGTGTCCAAATGTTAATGACTCAAGTCTATCTATATCATATAATGTAAAGTGGATGAGTCATGTCCATGTCAATAAAAATAAGTATGCGAAGAACACCTCAGCCTGATTCCCTTATCATGCGACTTGTTCTTCCTCCGCTAATATACATATATACCTGCATGCGACTTGTTCTTTATCATGCGACTTAATGAAATGTGAAATTCCCTTGACTTCAACACGGTAAAATGAAAAACAATTAATAAACAGACTAGCCCTTGCAATAAAGTTAAGTTGATCTCTTTTATTTGGTTCATAATCGCGTGCTGCTTACGAAAGTACACCACGGTTACACAAGTATTCCGAAAGTGAGGTATCACGCAACCAGAATCTTCACTTAATTGTCTCTTCTGTAGAAATCGTTTGACACACACAAAAAAAAAAACACAAATGCAGTGTGACACGAAATAAGCAGCCAAAAACATTTCAGCAACTCCATGACGCCGGCCGCCTCATTGTCTGCTTCGTGGGCCTGTCCTCCTCCATGGAGATCATGGTGACCATGGACGGGTCCTCCAGCATCATCCGTGCCACGAGGTATCCGGCGATGGACCATGTCTGGAACTTCCTGGCCTGCTTGCCTACGAACTTCCCCATCTTGCCATCGTAGTACTCGGGCCAGCCGTCCTTGAGAAGCCTAGCCTCGGCGAGCTCGATGGCGTGTTTCGCCAGGTGTGGCCGCCCCGTCTTGATGCAGGCTGCCGTGAGCACCCATAGAAGAACTGTATGCATGCAAAAAAGAAACGTAATCAAAGACAGAGAGTAGTATCAAAATTCAGAAGCAACACAAATAAAATTATAGTAGCAAATTAATTAACCGGTAATAAATTACCTGGCCACGACCCTCCGTTGTGATAACTCCACCTGGTATTCTTGGGGTCACAGCCGGTGACGATCCTCCACTCATGGTTCTCGATGGCGGGATAGCATATCTTGAGCGGCACCTCGCCCACGAGCTCGTCCCACCGCTCCTCGATGAGGTCCATTATCGCGGCCGACTGCTCGGGGGTGGCGAGGGACGATATGATGGAGATGCAGTTTCCGAGGGCGAACCACCTGAAGTCCATCATAGCGGGGGCGACGTTGCCGAGGAAGTAGCCACCCCGCCGTGACGGCATGAAATCAAACACCCAGTCGGGGATCGACTCGGGGATGACGTTGAACTTGTTGACGGCGGTGTGGGAGTACTCCTCCGTCTTGTACCTGTATATGTTGTTCAGGTGCGGGAAGTCCAGCCAGAAGTAGTTTCTCATGTGGTAGGTCAGCGCGTGTAGCCGGTGCCGTATCTTCTCTATCAAGTCCTTGCCTTCGCCATCCGTCGTAAGCATCTCCAACGCGCACCTTAATGCCATGTAGAACAGAGCTTGGATCTCCACAGGATAGCCATATATACCCTGAAAATATAGATTACATTTGTAGCATTACAACCATGTAACACAAGCAACAAGAAATCTCTAGCATGCAATATATTTCAGAATACTGTTTGAATTTTTAAAGTATTATTGTAACTTAAAAAGTCGAACAAGCAAAAAAAAGCAAAAGGATTATATATATTTTCTTAATTGTGTGAAACTAATCCTACTCATGGAAAGGTGTATCTTTCATGTCCTACCCGACCGTACAGATAAATAACTTCAAGCATTTAGCATTATCTCTAGCATAAACCCTGTCAGTTAATGGTTTCACTATCAAATAAGGAAAAAAAAAAGAGCAACACTTGAAATGTGTAACTACTTAGTAGTATATATTTTGATGTAAATCAAATACTAGGTAAAATGCCCGTACCATTCGACGATCGATCATCGAGCAACCATCCGTGCAGAGCAGGGTGGGGAAAGTATCGAATCCCTCGGCCAAGCAGAGGTTCAGTATCAGCCTCATGCACTTTTGACACTCTGCGGACTGTGAAAGAGTAACATCTCCAGTGGACTTTGTATATGCTCGGAGGAGAATGATCCACCAGAATCCGGAGTCCACCGGCGCCACCCGTCCAATCGCGCTCTCGCCAAAATCCGCGACCAATGTTTCGGTGTTCCTGTTTGAATTACGGTCCACCTTGAAACTTGCTGGCATTGCTCCCGCTCCAAGCTTGAACCGGTCCACCATTTTCTCCGAGCTCTGCAAGTGGAGGGTTTTCAGGAGGAAGTTCTTCACCATTTCAGGCTCCTTGTTCATTAGAAACGCCAATGCGCTAGGAACGAAATCCCGGACAAAGACCTGCATTTTAGAACGTGTAGCATTTTAGGACGGAGGGAGTACAAAGGAAACAGAGTACCCGAAGGTACACTACCTATGACAATCAAATTACAGTGCCGAAATTTCATCAATCATTTACATAATATAATACACAGGACGTAAGTGAACACTTTCTATTCATCCGTTTATAATACTCTCTTCATCCAAAAATAAGTGACTTGAATTTATTTAGATTTGCCTGTACCTATATAGTAAAACATGTTTAGGTACATGAGAATCTAGACAAAGTCAAGTCACTTGTTTTTTATAGAGAAAGTAGATGGTATCGTCGAAACGCCAAAATATAACTTTTAGAGCATTATCATATATGTAGATGGGAATACCAGACAACTTTTCTTACTCCCTCCGATCCATATTAATTGACTTTGATTTGTCAAAATTTGGATGAACCTATATACTAAATAGTGTCTAGATTCATTCAAATCTAGACAAATTTGAGTCAATTAATATGAACCGAAGGGAGTACTAATTTTGATAAGTCCAAATATCATGGCCAGAATCTAGAAACAAATAAAGGATTTTTACCTGATCATAATTTAGCACTTCCTCAGGTTCAGACGCATGATCAACCGCAGCAATCGTACCGACCGGCTGGCCACGGTAATACACCACAGATTTCCTGAGCGCCTCCCACGCCTCATTGAAAAGGGGGTGTGGCTCAACACCAAAGTGCGATTCCGACGAGAACGGCGAGTCGGGACCAGCGGGGAAGTCGTTTGAGGAATGTGGGAGCTCGCTCCATGACTGTTCGTCGAACGACGACGTCTTCCGCTCCAGCCGCCGCAGTCTTGGCTCCTTGTCGATCACTAACCGCGAGAGGTCGAGGTCGATCTCGGCCGCCTCCGCCGAGCCGATGGAGACGTACGGTGACACCTTCTTCATGGTACCCTGTTTTGGTCAAGTATCGTGTTAAGGTAATTAGCAAGGTCCAAGAAGAAGACTATGCAGCGCTAGCTTCATGTTCAAACAATGGTTCCTTACCTAATCGCTTTGTTAGAAAGATCAATGTGGAGAAAGTTTTTCCGTTGATATAGAGAAGAAAAAAACTCAGTTTACTAACTGGATCAAGAGCTCTTTTCGTTAGTGGATTGATATAGTACTAGTAAAGTTACAATTACACAAACTCAAACTACTAGTTAAGCAACGTGTACTCAAGATCCCATCGGGGAAGTATCTAGAAAATCTGCTTTTACTGATCATACTAGCTATATAGTAGTAAGATTACAATTACGCAGGTTAAACAGCTAGTTAAGAAGCAACGTAAATTCAAGAAAGATTTTTCCCCTCGATCGGACAGGAAAGCATAAGCGTGCGGCGAGGGTTTTGAACAGAAGAATCACAAAACCTTCTGTGTTACGCCAGTGCGAATCGCTGGATGATCAATAAGAACTTACCGGAGACTTGCAGACAGACAGGCCGGCCGGGTGGAGACGGCAGGAACAATGGCTGGCTGGCTGGCTGGCGGAGATCGAGGCGTCGGCGGTGACGATGCGGTACGGAGCGTACGTACGGCGGCGTACCTGAGATTGGATCCGGGAAGAGGAATTATGTGGGGGATTATAGGAATATATATAGAGGTATAGGAAGCACCGTCGTTCGCTCTAAATGGAAAGTATCAGGTCAAATCTTTTACTTTCCAAATCTCTCCCACGTGCAATCGAGGGCTAAAATGGCAGGCGATCTCTTTCTTCCATGGCGTGCATTTCGGCGACTCTTCCTTCTCCTCCACCGTCTCTCTTTCTACGGAAATATCCGCTCGCATTTCTCACGGCCGTGTCCTGGAGAGAACCGCCATGGCCAAGTTCATCGTGGACACCATGTGGGAGCATGCAAAGACACATACATGAACACCGCTGATAGATCGGTGTGTGTGATTATGTTCTTCAGACTGGTTTTCTCTCATATGTACTATGGTTACGTTGCTTCAGACCAAGATACGAAGATTGTCCAAGATTAAGAGAACTGAAAATTGGGCTTACAATTGGGAATTCTACTCGATAAATAATCCAGCCATGCAAATTATCAATGGTTCAGATCTGAAAACTGTGTTCCTTAACAGTCTGATCATGAGATTTTCTAATTGATCAAGCAGTGCGGCCGGCGCGCGGCGGCAGGCAAGCCAGTGGTCTGCGATGAGCCGAGCAGTAAAGAGAGACGTTGAGTAGAGACGATATGTAAAAATTGGGCCCAGCTCGTCCTAGCTGCACGCACGCCACGTAGATGGGAGCAGATGTTTCTTTTCTCTCCTCCTCCTCGTACGTTACTTGCAGAGCACGTCCTTCTGTTGATTTGTTTCCAGGTAATGCGAAAAGGTTTCCACATAATAATCTAGACTTGCCACTTTTTTGAGATATCTTGACGATTGATGAGATTTTGCCTAATTGTATTTAATTTACATGTGCACCAATAGATTGATGGGCACAGAGCAGCCTGGCTGGTATCTATGGTAACGTAAAATAACATTACTCTATCCAACCTTAGACCCTTCTCACCACGGCGCGACGAGTAAAACCCTAAGCCACCAAAACCTACCCCATCATAAATCGACAGGCTGTGAAGAAGGCGGAGCTCAATCTCGCTAGTTTGTGAGCATGTGTGTGTATGCGCATGTGTAGTCTAAAACCCCGATGAATGGAGACGTGTTCTAACTAGTCTAGGGCTTAAGAGCGTGTACAATGGTTCTATATTAGTACTCTCCCATTTGGGTAAGGTTGGGCGGCTAGCCTACATTGATTTTTGCCAAAATTTTAAGTATACGTATGTTACTCTAGCTTTGGCAGAGCATCGAGTTTTGATCCTTAGTTTCCTGGGCGTTTTTTCTTGGAGAAGAAGGGAAAAGGAAGGTGGGCTAGCTATTGGGCCTTTTTGCGCAAGTTGGACGCACCACTCCCCAAGTTTGTTTAGTTAGGAAGAGCAAGAACCAGCTAACCTCGGCAGAAAAAATGTAATGTCATATGTACGGGGACGCGCGACACGGTTAGGCCAGCAAGAACCCTAGCAGCGGCTGGCGGCGAGAAGGTTACGCGGCAGCGTTGGCAGTAATGGCGGGCGAGGGCGACACTTCTCCGTGCATGCCCAACGCGTAGGCCATGGCTCAACAAAAAATGGATGGAAGTGTTTCATTTTTGTTGCAATTATGAACTTCTTATCATTCCTATATAGCCAATTGCCAAAAAATATTAGCAATACTACGGGGAGGCGATAGTCCAAAAGCTATATGGATGACTGACCATATGACCTCGTGAATTTGCATTGGAAGAAAGGATGTGCCATTGTCTCATCGTGATGGTAGAAAACACATTGCTTACCTTTTTGCCAATTCTTCTTAACAAGGTTATCCTTAGTTAAGATGACACTGACGAAGATACCATGCGAATATCTTCGTCTTAAGTGGTATATCTTCATCTTGCAGATCATTTTGTTATCATCAACTAGCATATATATGGCATTAGAAGCACTCTATACATAGAACCTACAGAGAATTCACCACTCCCATGTAGATTCCATTTGAAACCTATCAGGACCGTCATATAGGTGCACCGTAGATAAACATTGTATCAAGGGTTAATTGGATAGATGCCACTGCAATTTCCGCGTATTTGAGAAACGCCACTACAACTTTTAACTTTGAAAAAACGCTACTGCAATTCAGCGTACGTTTGAGAAACGCCATTACACCAATTTATCCAACATATACCAATCTATATACCTGGTATTCCCAGCCGTATGTACATACCACGGTGGGGTCCATCCAGCGTTGATAAGAAATATTAGAGTAAAATTACAACAATATTACAATATAAAAATCACACACATGCATTTGTATAAAAATGTGTCATAAAAGCTCTAGGTCAACGCCTTCTTTACGTTACATCACTTGACAGATTTTGTTTTCAAATCGCATATTTGGTAAAGATTTTACATCACTTGACAGTATAGGGTTGTCCCACTTAGAATCCAGCAAGTTGTTCTTACAAATTAATTGCTATCAGTATATGTTAAAATTCCACACAAAACGAAGGTACAAAGAATCTTTGTGTGTTCGATGCAGCTGAAATGGTTTTCATAGACCTAATGCAATAAAATTTTGTGATTATACTCTTCAAAAACAAAAAAAAAACAAAAACTGTCTTTTTTTCTTGGATCAAATTTTACATTAGTTTTCTTACAAGATACATATATGAATGCGCCACTCTTTTCATGGCAGTCAGAACGAGGCTGCATTCAAAACCAAGGTTCAACACTGAATGTGTAGTGTCACTTTGCCTATTTTGAGTGTTGACCTAGAGCTTTTATGCCACATTTTTATGTAAATGCATGCGTGTGATCATCACTTTGTAATATTTTTATAATTTTACTCTAATATTTCTCATCAACTTAAGTTTTTACGGATCGGGGAGGACCCTACCATGGTATGTATATACGGCTAGGAATACCAAGTATATAGATTGGTATATGTTGGATAAGTGGGTGTAATTGCATTTCTTAAACGTATACAGAATTGCAGTGGCGTTTTTCCCAAGTTAAAAATTGTAGTGGCATTTCTCAAATACACGGAAATTATAATGGCGTCTATCCGATTAACCCTTGTATCAAAACGTTCCATGATGCCAACATGGGTCCCAATAGGTCCTCATGAACGACACACACATTGGGGGTGAAGTTGACATCACATATGCAATGGTGTCTCCCTTGTGACGAACGTTATTGTACAATATTGGGTACAGTTTATATAGAGAGAGGTATTACCTAACCACTTATCCTTCGAGAACCCGATCTCCGAACCATCCTTAATGGAAAAACTACCGAATCTAGAGACGTAGCGTCGTATACTAGTATTGTAAGCATAATACTAGTATATTATACTTTTCACCGTGACCGGTGTTATTAGATTCTGCCAGTCTTCATCAGAAATGAAAAAATCATGCACACCACATTGTAGTTTTTTTTTTGTTCTTTTGAGCGGAACATCACATTGTAGGTTTGAGCCACCTCTTGGGCCTTTCACTAGTCAGACTTGGACCTCTACTCCGGGCCCAAATAGGCCGCAGGCCGAGAGAGAAGCCGCGTGCATCCAGATCTTGTTCCAAGAAAAACAGCTCCAGACCATCCTGCCCCCCTACCCTGGTCGTCGGTCAAACACTCAAACCGGCCGCCATGGCAAGCACGAGAACTCTGAGAAACGATGACAGCTGTTGCCCCCCATGCCGCTACTCTACGCCTGTGCGTACTGTGACCTACTACTGGCAATCTACTCCTACTCTACCATGCACGCTGCTATGTATATATTCCCTGCCCCAGTCCGTGACGAGAATCCCTTCGTTTTGCAGCAGCAGGCTGATGTGTCCTTGGCACGGTGGCGCTGACGCATGGGACCAGTCGAGGTGTTCGGTCTAATTCGCCGGTACGGTGGTCGTCGATGGTGACGTGGCGATGACAGCGTGTGTATACGTATGCGTGCGCTGGGTGCCCGTAATATTATACTACTAGTAGTGGTAGCAAGCAGTAAACTCGTTGGAGGTTGATGCCGACAGACAGTGAGACAGACACGATGCATGCATGCATGCATGCATGGTCAAGGGAGAATCAGCAGAGCAGCATGTCGCGCTTCCCTCAAGGCCACTAGCTTAGCAGAACGAGCGAGCCCTCCCAGGTCCTCTGTGCCTGCTTTTCGAGTTGTTTATGCTTCAGATCCCCAGTAGCTACCACTAACCTATCAACTCCTAACTAAGGTACTACCAATGTTATCTTAAGAAAAAACAGAAGAAATAATGTTTATAATCCATAAACACCTGCCACCAGTGTTTCAACAGTACTTTTTCTTAAACAAATTCAGCCATGTACCATTTTGTTTATGGGGATCAATGTTAATGTGCCAGTAGTACTAGAAATACTACTCCCATTACAAGTAAGTGTCATTGGTTTAGTACTTTCTCCGTCCTAAAAAAAACACAAATTCACCTAAATTTTGATGAATGTATAGTATTTAGATGCATTCAGATTTACACAAATCTTCGGCATCCTTTCCAGGACGAGTGAGTACAAGATTAAACTAAATCGGAGCAATTATTTTGTCCGACTAAAGAATGGAACTAGGAATATAGGAGTATATCCAAAAGAACACCGTAGAGAGCCAGAGGGTACAAAGAGGTAACTGCAAGAGCATTCCGCTAATCAGCTAGCCCGTCGATCTCATCAAAAGATGCTCTGCACTATACCCCTACATGCTTTGTCTCGTGCTTAGCGCGCGCGCGAAAGCATTGTTAATAAAAGCAATCTCGAGGCCTTTTCAGGCGACAGCCTTTTGAAACAGCAGCGATCTCCTCATTCCTTGGGGACACCAAATTGTTCCATCTGACGACGGATTCTGCATGCACCTGTGTACGGCTAACCACGTGATCTACTCCATCACTCGGTGTTGATTAGCTGAATGTTTTTGTCATCACACGTGCGAATCCATTTGACTGGTAGTCTCAAGTTTTGAGGTCGCTAATTAAACTAGTACTGCGTAGTACTAGTACCCCCACTAGCTGTTGTTAACTGCAGAATGCAGATCACAAATCTATGGCATTGACCGGAGAGTACCGGAGATTATCAACGTAATCCACCTTAGCATTTCGATGCAGTATACCCATAGTGAAAATACAAAGATTCAATAACCCTTTCTATGAATTCCCATGTCAGCAATATTTGGCCCCATTCTAAAATCAACCAAAGAAAATACTCATCTAGTTTCCATGTAAAATAGCAAACTTGCAATATGTCAATTAAAAAAAGTCTTCACAAAATTGCTACTATGTATAATTTAAATTGGCTTTCTACACAAATGACTAACATGATGGCAAAATCCATGACATACTCCGTTATGATTTTATCAAAACGTGCACATATGGGTATCTTGGCATGCAAACAACATTGGCAAATGGATATTCCAACTTTTGTTAAAAAAATATAACTTTTTTTATTTTATTAGTGCCAAAAAGTGCAAAATTGTCTTTTTGAATCACTTACAAAAGAATAAGGTGCAACATGTCACCATTGCAATTTTCACCCTAATTATAGGAGCGCGCTACGCGTCCCCCGGGGGATCGGAAACTTTCTATCCCCCGGCTCCATCGACTGACACGTGTCCCGTGGGACGACACACAGGGAGGTATCGATCGTAAAATTATCCACTTCTTCTCCGACGCTTCTAGTTATGACTGGTCATTTTTTGTTGTTCCACGCCGCTTCCCCGTGCGATGACCTGCCGCCGGCGAGGAAGCTCCACCTCTAGCTTGCAACATCAAAAGAGAGCTTCGTAGCATGTCTCCGAACCCTCCCTCCCAGCAACGCCGGCCGCCCAAAAAGGTAGCAACTCCGGCAGCCCAAGGTAGCAGAGCAGGACGACATAGGTAGCAGAACCGGCCGCTGTATGTAGCAGACTCCATCCCAGCAACGCCGGCCGCCCAAAAAGGTAGCAACTCCGGCAGCCCAAGGTAGCAGAGCAGGACGACATAGGTAGCAGAACCGGCCGCTGTATGTAGCAGACTCCATCGGTAGCAGAACCGGACGGCGGCCGTCAGAGCATCGTCGGCCAGCTTGACGCCGATTTGTAGCAGCCGCCATCGCCTCGTGTAGCAGCCTCTCCCAACGCGTGTAGCAGCTGTCTCCGCCGCTCGTAGCAGTGCTCGTCGCCGCATGTAGCAACGCCTGCCAACGTGATTAGCAGCCATCGTCGCACCTATAGCAACGTCCGTCAACATGAGTAGCGATGCGCCGCCCGCAGTAGCAGCAAATGCCGCCTCCGTAGCGCCGCCAAAAACACGAGTAGCAGCCCGCCGCGCGCGTAGCAGCCGCCGTAGTAACCGCCGCCTCCCAGTAGCGTCGCCCGCCGTCGCCAAGATGCAAGAAGCCCCCGCCTTGTAGCAAGGCCGGGGCCGGTTGTAGCAACAACGACGAACAATTTTATCATCGCCCGCGTCCCTCCTCCTGAGCTCACTTTTGGCCGATGGTGGAGGAGGATTTAGGACGGCTATGGAGTGGGTATGGCTTGGGGTGGGCACTGGGAGGAGTACGAGCACATGTATGGCGTCGTGCGGTGGTGGTCTGGTAGGCCAGCGACAGCACCGGAGGTCGTCGCGAATCGGCGGAGATGGGCAAGGCCGGAGGCACGCGAGGGAGTGGGCATAGATGGGGAGGGCCGGCGGCGCGCGAGGGAGTGGGCGACGGCGGATTTCGGTGGCGCGTGAGAGAACCTTGCCGGTGAAGAGGCTCTGTCCTGCAACATGGTATATTAAGCAGGAGCAGATGGGGTGGAGAAGACGACCGAAGAACTAGTACTATTTAGGAGGTGCGTATGGGTGGAGAAGATGACGACACGATAACGTTGAGGGACGCGTGGCGCATGCAGAAACCGGGGGACGCGAGCGCGCGATCCCCCGGAGGACCAGTATCATTTTCCCTAATTATAGCTTATGGTATGTAAAATTCTGAGAGATGAAGAGTTTACTCGGCCTGTATCTAATTTAGGTTGTATTTTTGACTTTCTACAGAATTTAGTCAAATTTGAGTTGTAGGTGTGCTATAGTTTTATTCTCGAAGTAGGAAAAAAATTATTTTAGTGTGTCGTAGTATGATTCAAAACTAGATCAATGGACAAAGTTAAAATTATAAGCACTTCTATGAATCCCATAACGATAGTTGTGAACCCACTTAAAAAAACAAAACAATTTCAAAACAATTTTTTTAAAAAAATGAAAAACTTGTGATTCATGTCCTCTAATGTCACATAGTTCCGATTGAAAAGAGAAAGCTTGCAATATAACAACTTAAAAAAAGTTCTTTAGAAAATAAGACTATCATATATTACTTAACTTGGCTTCCTACCCAAATGACCAATATAATGGCTAAATCTATAGCATATTCCACTATAATTTTCCCAAAATGTGCACATGTGTGTATATTGGCATGGGATTTAACATTGCCAAATGGATTGGTCAACTTTCTGTCATAGAAAATGATTTCCCATTTTATTTGTATCACAAGATTGCAAAAATGTGTTTTTTTGTGAAGTGTCTAGCAAGAATAATGCGCATAATGTCACCTTTGCCATTTTCATAAAAGCTATAGCTTATTGGAAGGGCAACTCCGAGAAATGATAATTTTTTTCGACTTGTATCTACGTTTTGTTGTATTTTAGATTGTTTTTGGCCGATTTTACTCAAACTAGAATTGTAGATGTGCTATAGCTTAGTCCTGTAATTAGAAAAAAAAAATCATTTTAAGGCGCCCTAGCATTATCCAATGCACTATCCGTGTAGAAAGTTCAAATTTCGAACCCCTTCTATAAATGCCCATGACGACAGTTCTGTCACCATTTCTAAAACCAAGAAGGTGAAATTAAAATATGTGAAAAACAGAAAACCTGCGTATATTGTCCTCTCACCAGGTTCGTAGTAAAAAATATCAAATTTGCAATACGATCAATTCTAAAACAATGTGATCCTTCCGAGCCTGTGTCAAGGAACTTGAGCAGGCAGAAGGCAATTAGGCCAGCTAGCTCTGTCCCGATTAGCCAGCTAGCTACAGTTCCATCCGATGCCATTGAAAAAGTTTGCGCACTGCATCGATCAGTTCGTCCGCTAGCTCTTCCTCGTGATCCCGAGCTAGCTAGCCTAGCTAGGCCCCCTCTTTCCCTTCTTTGACTCGAGCAAAATCCGTGGAAAAGAAAGATCCATGCATACCCGTTGTGTTCTTCTCACTGCAGGCGAATGAATGCATGATCTACGGTGGATTCCACGCGTGGAGATTCGTGCGCGCGCGAGCTGCTCCGAGAAAGGGATTTTAAAGCCGGCCATGAAGAACCGGGGAAAAGAGTTTCCAGAGCCGAGACCGAGACAGCATCGGCGCAATGCAATGCAAAAGGCTGTAAAAAATTATGCATTGTGCTTCCGGCACGGCAGTCTCTTTTCTCCCCGCTTTCGCCCCCTGACCTGCCACACTCATTTTCATCTGGTTTGCTCCTTTGGTCTTTCCTTCCTTTTGATGCTGCCTATACTACTACTGCCTTTGGTTTCCAATCATACGACCGTCGCAGCCTTCTCCAAAAAAATAAAGGAAGTGTTTCTAAAAGAAATACTTCGTACAGAGATATAAATAAATATGGAGGAGATAAGAACAAGTATAGATCACGATTAAATCTACTCCCTCTATTTCAAAATAAGTGACTTGAGTTTACTTAGATTCGTATGCATCTAAAATGTTTTTGTATATAGGTACATGCGAACTTAGAAAAACCCAAGACAATTATTTTGGGACGACAAAAGTAGTATTTATTTGGTGATTTAAATACAGTAGTAGTTCCTGTACTTGAGCTTATGGCTTGATTTAGTCCTCACACTCGAATTTTTTGCAGTAATTTTAATCGTTTACTTATCAACTTGACTCCATTCAGTCCAACACTAGATTTTTCATCGAAATTGAGATGACGTCCATGACATGTGGACATTGGTCCCACTTGCAGGAGAGCGGCTGTCCTGGAAATTTGCACTTAGCCCCTCATGGAACTCTGTTACAGTTAGTTAATCTCCCACAGGGTAAAATGTATGAAAACCCCATATTTGTTAATTATAGATATCTTTTGCTCTAAAATCCCCACTTTCTCTAATCCCTAACCCAAGTCCATCCGGCTGTTCCCTATCCTTCGCCCTGATCTCCTCTCTAGTGAGTGACTCCTGTGGCTGGAGTTTGAGGATGGCGACCATCTCTCGTAGTTCGATCTCAAGTACGAAGAAGGAGCACCATGTTTCCACAAAGGGACATGGCCATCGTCAAGTGCGACTGGTGCAATGTTCGCTATGTGAAGAAGTTCGCCTCATAGACTGACATTCATGGCAATCAGGTCAGGGATTTCTTCGAGTCACCTAATCACGACTTAGTCAGAATGAACTCAATTTGACTTGCCCCCAGTTTTATCTCGGTTTCCTTTCATCAAGTGGATTTTCAGCTGAATTTCTTTTCTTTGTTAATGTAGCCTAGTGGATTTAATTTTATCTCGGTAGCCTAGCTGAATTTCTTTTCTTCATGAAGATTTTCTAGTGGCCAAAGGTGCGTTTGTCACCTTTAAATGAGGTTGTGCACATGCATCAATCAAATTTACGGTTCTAAAACAAGACCGAAGTGGCATGAAACTTGATTCAAGGAAATTCATAAGAAGAGAAGATCACTGTGCTTACCGTGGCTTTGCTTAATGTTGGTAAGGACATTCTTAGGAGTATTGAAGTTGATTTATGCTCTTTTAGGCATTGTGCCTTTGTGGTAGGCAGTAGTGAGCAAGTAATGTCTGGAACTGAAACAGCCGCTAGTTAATGGACTAGATGCAAGAGCTGGCTATCTACACATTTTTGGGACCACATTTCTAAGTTCTAGATGCGGGAGGGTCAGGTGCAAATTTCTGGGACAACTGCTCTCGTGCAAGTGGACCAATGTTCACGTGTCAGTTTGGACTAAAATTCTAGTTATTACTAAATCGAGTCCAATAATTGATAAGTACACAATTTAAATTCAGCAAATTCTGAGTACGAGAATTAAATCGAGCCACACTCTCGGATTGAAGAATCGCTACACTCCCTCCTGTCCATATTAATGATCTGATATTTGTCTAGATACGAATTGATCTACTCTAAATAATTTAAAAATCTAGATAAAGTTGAACCTAGTAATATGAAGCAGAGAGAGCATTATATTTAAGTCTTATTTTGGCCGTCACTTGTACTAGCGGCGGTTGCTACAAGAGAGGGAGTACAAGAGGATGGCAGAGTGGCAGAGAGCCAGAAGGGCACACATGAGTTCGGTTAAATTAAACAGGACGCCCGCCTGCATCACGCTAGCCGAGTAGTAGTACAGCAGCGTCTAGGTGCATCACCAACTTGGTTGTACCGTACCTGCAGCCACCAGCACCAGGTACACACGTAGTAGTACGTGCATGTTAACTCGTATCGTGACGTTTCATGAACCGGGTGTACGCTCCTTTTTCCGAGTGCGCGTGCAGGCCGCCACTGTACTGTGAGCGTCGTCTAGGACTGTATCACACGGCCGGCCGGCCGCCATTGATCGGTCGCAATTGCCACCGGTACGTGCGGGTACGACGGGGGCACGGACATTCATCGATCGCTCGCGACGGCCTCCGGTACGCCGCCCGGTGCGCAGCAAGGGCTAGCTAGCTCCGCCTAGCCCGGCCGGGGCCTCTGCCTGCTCGACACGGCTGCGCACGTACGCCCGCAGGCCGCCCATGCATGCACGACCTCGCCGGCCGGCCGGAGCTTGCTTTCCGAGTCGATCACAGTCTGCTAGCCTCAGCCTGCTAGTAAAATATACTCCAATTGCATGCGTTTGCATATCGTTCTGAGTGAGGCACTCTTTACCGCGTGATACCTAGATCCAATTCTTTCTTTATTGTGCAAAAAAAAAAAGATTCTTTCTTTAATTTGCTTGCGAAAATGAAATTTCTATTAAAACTTCTAGAATTATTTGAATGTCCCGTGTCAATGTGGACGAAACTACTGGCTTTGGAAGATTTGTGCTAAGTTGGGTGAGAGCGTTTTTTAAGTCCGGCGATCGTTACCATTAAACTTCATCCGACGAAATTGGGTTGCGGACGCGGAGATCAGGTAAAATTTCAAAAAAGAAGTGTGCCTATGTCTGTTTAGAAGAGATAGAAATGCTTGTTGGAACGCCAGCTCCTCATTTTATTGCCTGGTGGAAATTAAAGCCACTGTATGCGTGCGTATGACTGTATGACACGGCCGGCGGGAAGGCATTGATCGGTCACAATAGCCGCAGGTACCGCGCGCGAGGGCACGGGGCACGGACATTCATCGATCCGTCGCAACCGACTCTGGCAGCTCGCCACCGGCCGGTGGCCAGGGCTCCGCCCGCTCGACACGACTCGCCAAGTACGCGCGCATGCATGCATGACGTATGCAGCCGCTTTCCGAGCCGGTTCTGTTAAGCCTGCCTGCGAGTATGCACGCGCAGAGTCGATCGTACCTGCACTCTTTTTTATTGCAGTACGTCTCGCATGTCATGCTGGGTCAGTGACACACGCCTCTTATTTCTTTTCTTTCCCAAGGGAAACATTGGCCTTTCATATTGGATATCTGTGAAAGGAATTGAATCTGTGCACCCAATGTAACCATGCTAAACCTTAGGGTTTCGATGGTCTCGGGTAGCTCTTCACTTGGACGAGGAGTGGGGGAAAAAAGATTGTGGGAGAGATCGGTGAAGAAGTGTGGTAGGTTGTGGTAATAGTACGCGCCCTGCTCTGAAACAAACAAAAATGTGTCCTTGATAGTCATGAAAGTCAAGCTGCTTCCTTCTCTCCTGTCTCAAATTTATCAAAATTTAGATAAATCTAGACATTATTAGTATATAGATTTATCTAAATTTTTCAAAAACTAAGATATCTATTTTGGGACGAAAGGAGTACATGATTCATCCAATATGCACCACCGATTCATAGGTGCACGGTTTTAGAGGATATGTTTCCATAAAAGCATCTCCATCAGATACGCATATTGTCCCTCGTACCGCAAAATAACCGCCAGTTTGCGATACTACTGCTCCATCAGATAAGCAATAATTCAATTTTGTTGTATTTTTGATTTTTTGACAATTATTCCACCATGCGTCGTGTCTTTTTTGCCCGAAGAAAATACTACTGGTGTCTACTATCAGTAACTTCACACAATAATACTATAAAATATATGGCATAATCTCCAGTAATACTTTATTCTACGACGTTGTGCCACCACGGGTGCCCACATTTTCTAGTAGGTAGCATATGGTGTGTGTTTTTTTGGTTCACAACATTACCTTCGACAACCTATTACAACAACACTAACATCGCAAAAAAAAAAAACACTCTAGCCGTATAGGAGCTAGGAGAAGATTTGTCCGGTTGAGGTGATGGAGGGGCGAGAACGGCGCCGCGTGTTCGGTTCGTGCTAGTGTTTGTACTCGTCGTTAGGTGGTTTATTCTCTATTTTTAGAACTCTTTGTGCTGTTGTTGATAGTTTTTAATAAATATGTGAAGTTTTTATATAAGAGAAAAGTTGCAAATAAACTCTAACAATATAATAGCAGGGAAAAGATAAATAATTTGTGCTATATTTCTCAACGATGAAAGCATTATTTAGTAGTACTGACTCTGCTTTAAAATATATAAGATGTTTTAATTTATAAAGTAAATGTATTTAAAGTTATTTTAATAGTATGTAGGTTCTCCTCGTTTTGCTTTAGTTGGTGTCGATCGCTGGGGACCAGATGAGGCGGCGCTGGGCATCGGGGGCAAGCCGCAAAGCATAGACGAGATGGTCGCACGCAAGCAAAATTATTCCGTGTCACGTCGCACGCTGCTCGACGCGACCAGAGCAGCTGGGCAGGGCAGGGTACGCGGTCCTGTGCCACGGCAACGATCTCCCTCCTCCCTCCTCGTGACCTGCGCTTCAAGCGAGGCCGAGGCCGAGGCCGAGCCCGAGTATATGCGTGCGCGCGCGTGGGAGACTGTTCCCCGCGCCCGGTCACATGCCTGCCTCCTCCTCCGCCTTTTGACCGAGCTCCGGCCATGCCTGTCAGTCTGCCTCGAGGAGCTGCTCTGTCCTCTGGTTGTCCGGATCTCCGCTCCTGTACGTAGACGATGATGATGACGACGGCGGCCGGAACGGTCACTCGCCGTTGCTATATATGACACGCCTAGGAGCCACCTTCTCCAACGGAGGACGGACGGGGCCCCGCCTCTACATCTCTCTCCTCCGTCATCGCCTCCATTGATTCTCCCCCATCCCCTGTAGCTGCCGCTGTAGCTCCGGGATAAGCGCGGCAGATCATCAGAGCCAGACTGCTCTCTTCTTCGACCTGTCACCCATCTCCTCCCCCTTCCCGTCGAGACGTCGTCCGGCCAGCCAGACTGACACCCGCAGCGGCAGCAGGGCTTCGCCGCAGCCACCCTCGCACTCATTGGCCGCCCTGCTCTGTCTTCTCTGCCTTGCTCTGCTCTTTGCATCTGTAGTCGTGCACAAATCTTTTGTTCCATTGCATGCACCATGCTAGCTATAGCTTAGCTTGTGTCACCGAGGAGGCGTTCAAAGCAAACAAACGGGCATCTCGGTTACCGCCCCAACCCCACCCCGCCCCACCCCAGCCAACCAGACGCAAATCCAGATCATCCTCCCTATAAATCCTAGCTGCCGCCGAGCGCACACCATAGCCCACACTAGCCCCAAGCTCCAAAGACCAGAATCCTACCGAGCTCCTGCCTGCCAGCCACCTTCGCTTTAAATAACAGAGGCACAGCCAGGCTAGCGCTATCGTAGTAGGCTCGAGACGCACCATGCTTCACCACCACTCCGGCGCCATGGCGGCGGCTTCCACCTTCTCGCTCTTCTTCCCTCCGCCGCCCAACAGCAAAGCCCAGTGGCCGCCGGCCGACGAAGCCTACTACTCCTACGACGACCACAGCACCGTCACCACCACCTCCCCGTCCTCCCCGGCATCCTCCTCCTCCGCGGGCTCCGTCGACTGCACGCTGTCCCTCGGCACGCCCTCCTCGCGCCGCGGCGCTCTGGACCCCGACATGGCCAGGCACGGGGTGCCCCCGCAGTCCGTGTCCGCGGCTGCCGTCTTGCCGTGGGACGCCGCCGCAGGGGCCGAGTCCTGCTACTACCAGCAGCAGCAGGGCAGGCCCGTGGCCGCCGCCGGCGTCTGCAGGGGCGCCGCCGGGCACGAGCAGCTCCTCGACCGCCGCTGCGCCAACTGCGGCACCGCGTCCACGCCGCTCTGGAGGAACGGACCTCGCGGGCCCAAGGTACACACTACACACCCATGCACGCTCGCTTTGCCATCGTACGTGTTCTGCTGTGTAGCCGCCGCATTGCGTTTACGCCCGTTGTAAAATGCACCTTGTTGCAATGCAGTCGCTCTGCAACGCCTGCGGCATCAGGTTCAAGAAGGAGGAGCGCCGCGCCGCGGAAACCGGTGCCGGCGCCGGCGCCGGAGGGTGCGGCTTCTACGGCGCGCAGAGGGCGCACGGGTCGGCACCGGCGCCCATCAAGGCCCCCCGCGCCGCGTCGTACGCGGAGGACGCCGGCGGCGACCCCGACGCGCCGTTCCTGGCGTGGCGGCTCAGCGCCATCCCGCCGGCGCCGGCCTTCTCGGTGTGGCCGGACCGGGCCACCACCATGTACCAGTACAACTAGCACGATTCGGTAGTCGTACGTGTCAGGACAGGGGAGGACATCGTACGTACTACACGTACGCGGTCGGTGTGGGCGGCGCTGCAACGTTTTTTTGGGGATTTTTGGTACGGTTGCACGCGCGCGGCGAGACTATCCAGCTACTATGAATGTGCAGTACTAGTAGTACCACCACTGTATTTTGTCTAATAGTATTGCCGTTGGATCCATTTACTAGGTGATCAGCAAATTAATTAGATTGCTCAACTTAACTAATGAAGTGGCTAGTTTCTCATGTTTTTATCTTGCCTCTCTCAGTCTCTCGATTTTTTTTTGGGCTTCTCACTGATCGATGGAATAATACATGGAGAATTGGAGACGCGCCTTTACAGTGTCTCCTGCGTTATGTTTGAGTTTGTTCCTTTGGACTGCTTAACTTGCGAATTTGACATTCTACCATCGATCAAACTTTTTTTTTTGTTGAGAAAACTTGAACGAGCAAACTAACTTAATTACTATAAACCCGAGACTAATCTATTTAGATGAAGCACGGCCAATGAACTAAGGTACTCTCTCCGATCCATATTACTTATCGTTGAAAACGTATATATCTAGCATTAGAACATGTCTAGATATATCCATTATAATGATAAATAATATGGATCACCTAGTGGCTAGCCAATGGACAGCGCCTATTCGGTAGTTGTACGTGTCAGGACAAGGGAGGACATGGTACGCGGTCGGTGGGCGCTGCAACGTTTTTTTGGGGGATTTTTGTACGGTTGCACGCGCGCGGCGACATTATCCAGCTACTATGCATGTGCAGTACTAGTAGTTCTACTGTAATAGTATTACCGTTGGATTTATTTAGGTGATCAGCAAATTAATTAGCGTGCTGAACTACTCATGAAGTGGCTACTTTCTCATGTTTTTATCGTGCCGTGCCTCTCATGTACTACCACCGATCGATCATTGCGGTTAGTCTCGGACTGCTGCACAAAACTCGTGCTTTTTATTTTTTGGCTTGTCACTGGTCGATGGAACAATGTATGGAGAATTGGAGGCGAGATTTAACAGGGTGGTCTGCCTTATGTTTGTGTTTGCCCCTTTGGACTGCTTAACTCGCGATATTTGCACACTCGAGTATTACCATCTACTATTAAGCTTTTATTTTTTTAAAAAAACTTGATCGATAAAACTAACATAATTACTGTAAACCCGATACTAATATATCTGGATGAAACTCGCCTGATGAACGATCGTAACTCGACTGCGCCTACCTAAGCGAATCATGCAAAGTGAAATGGTTTTTGGATGCAGAGAACTTTGGCTTCGAACAGAACTTGCGGGGAGGGAAATAAAGAGAGAGTGAAAATTAGAAACTTAGACTAGACTCGTGGACTGTATGTGCGATCCAGGCCCATCCGGTAAAGCCCAGCCCACTATTCACAGGAGTGAAGAAATCTGGCATCAACTCCCTTCGTCGCCTGCTCGTCGCCTGAGCTGGGGTGAGATGTTTCTTTGATGCGTAATGCTACACCTACGGACGTAACTGGTTACGGAAGCGTTTACGTGCTGACGAGTCACGGAACGTGGAGCCAGCGTGGATCCTCGAGAGAGAAAACAATGAAGAAAAACTGAACAAAATATCCCCATCTCTCCCGGTCGACCGGTACTTCATCGGAGATGCTACGACCGGCCTCTCGTCTTCGACGGCGCCGCGACTTGCCCTCCTTTGGAAGCAGCTCGGGCGAGATTCCCAGCGAGCTGCCCCTCTTCGGCAGCTGGGCGACAACCTCGCCGTCGTCGGAAATAGAGAAACTAGCTCATTGCCGTCATCCGCGGCCCGACGAGCTCGTCCTGGTCGGAAGCAGCACGCCAACCTCCCTATCTCCGGCAGACACGGACACGTACACGGATCTCAGCAATGTCATGCTTCCACACAACAGTCGATGCAGACAGCAAATCACTTTGGGGCATGAATGATTATTTATAAAGTTTTTGCAGTCGCATCAATTCGTTAAGTTACAATCCAATACTTCATGAATTATGAGAGCAAAAGAACATGTAGAGAGCCATGGCGTTTGTGGAACTAATAGTGTCCATGGGCTATTAGATTGACATTGTTTATTCTTCTCTCGAATCAGGCTCGCGCCCCGCTTTATAAATAAAGCACAATCCAAGTACAATAAGGGACCGACACACAACCAACACGGCCGAGGCCAAAGAAGCGAAAAAAGGTCGCAACGGGCCACAAAGACATCAAAGCCCAAAGAAGAAACCAAAAAGGAGGGAAACCGGGAGACGGTGTCCATCAGTCGACAGGCAGCGGGGAGTCGGCACGGTGCCGCGAAGGAGGGCTGCGCGCAGCCGAGCGAAGACTCGAACGCGGAGCGATCGCAGCGCACTAAGGGGACCACCGGAGGAAGGCAAGCAAAGAAAAATCGAGTCGACGCCCGGTGGGGAAAATCCGTTCGATCACCATCTTGTTGCGCACATTCCACAACGCCCGTGATAGGGCTGCGAAGAGGAGCTGAAAAGCGGCGTCCTCCTCGGTCCGATTTGCACGGGCTGCAGGAACTCCCCGCCTCGTGGCTCGCAAGTCGGACCTAGCGCCTCCTGAACAAAGTTCCATAAGAACCGTGCCGCCAAGCAAGAGAACATGATATGGGAGCACGACTCCGGAGTCCCACATAGGGGGCACCGGCCGTCACCGGGACCGTTACGCTTGGAGACTTCCACCCCCGACGGTAACCTATCCCTGAGGAGCTGCCAAACGAAGATGCGGATACTAAGGGGCAGTGGCGCCTCCCAAAGGGGGCCCGACCACGTCCTAGCCGGGCCCTGGAAAAGGGCCTTATAGGCCGAACTCACCGAGAACTCACCCGAGGGGAGGAGCAGCCAGGCGGCCACATCCCTCCCCTGGGAGAGGGCCATAGGCAAGGCCCCCATCAAGGATTGGAGTTCGGCAGCCTCCACCTCGTTGAAGGATTGGAGTTCGGCAGCCTCCACATTGTTTATTCTTCTCACTGCGCTATGTCGCGGTGGAGCGGCGCCGACGACGAGAAGCTCGGCCGGCTACACGACTGGTGGTCCAGTTGCGGATTGAGAAATAAGGTGAGCGACCTGTGCGGCCCGGCCATTAACGACGGCGCGGTGGAGGCAGGAAGGTGCCGTGGTTGATCTGATCATGGGCAGTTCAGTTTTTCCTTGCGGAATTAGCGGCACGTCCTTAGCTTTTTTTTTCCTTCCGTTCAGCGGCAGGACACGTTGGATGGAATCCTCGTCAGCGCGTACAAATTCCGTAAGTAGTCCGTAGGTGTAGCATTTTCGTTCTTTGATCGACCTTTATACACGGCAACAGATTTGTTACCTAACAAATTATGCAGACCAAGTTACCCTGACGACGAATGAAAATAGAGCAAGAAAACGACACCTCTTAACTCAATCTTCAGGATCTTCATTTTACCGGACAGATAATCAAACCCTTACATCTATCTTGTCTCGGTAGAATGCATAGATCAGGAGGCTGCCCTGTGTTGGCAGCTGTCAATAACTTGATCTTACTGATGAAATATATATACTTGAGCTTCAAAAACGAAAGGTCATCAGATCGGCCAACATCAGGCTTGCTTGATCAAAGCAATTCAACATCAGGACCATTTATGCTGGAACGAAAATGATTCCTTACTTCCAAGGTAGTTGATGCAAACCGGACACAACATTCAGAATGGGCAAGAAACTAAGTTCCACACAAATCCGCTGATCTCACAATACTTGTTTTACACCTTGATATGAGAGAGCAGTGCCAATCCTCATGGCTTCATAAAACGACCTGAGAGATGAACATCGCATCTGATGTTCAGAAGCAACACAGCTCTGTACTTTCTCATCATATAAGTGCAAATTACCACAAAATGGTTTCAACAGAGCTAACAACATGAATATCCTGTTTAAATGTCATAAGGTTCCAAGATAATATGAAGTTAGAAAAACTACAAACATGAGAACTTCCTTCCAGAAAACACCGGAATTGCTGAGGATCTTTCCTTTCAAATTGGTAAAAGCACAATATTTTGCTTCTATTATTAGCGTTATAAAAGAAGCAAACGAATCAGTTCATACAGTTTAGTCAGCTTGCCAGCTTCTTCTTGTTCCCATTTTTATGTGTATAGTACCCTGTATCAATGATACACTGAACAAATGCTAACAAGTGTACAATATCCCCATGTTTGGCAGTCCAAGGAACTGTAGCAACAAATGAAAATAGGGCATAAAAATGGCGACTAAACCTGATCTTGTTTTTTTCTGAAACGATCTTCAATTCCAATCAAACCAGTTGCATCTATATTGTAGTACAATAAGTAGAAGGCATATGTCAGTTGCATCTATCTTATATCAGTAGAAGACATAGGTCAGGAGGATGCCCAATGCTAACAGCTCTCAACAACTTCCTTTTGCTTCCAAAACAAAAATGTAACAGACCGGCGGCGCAGTGGCCAACACCAGGCTTGATCAAAGCAGTCCAATATCAGGAAACAAAATAACTCCTTAAATTCCATATGATAGTTGATGCAAACTCGAGACATTCCAAATGTGCAACTGCGTTCAACACAAATCTGGGCAAGGGAAAAAAATGACCGGTAAAACCTGTTTACACTAAAGCAATGACCATAGTACTACCTTAATCAGAGAGAGCACCATCAATTCGCACGGCTTCACCAAACAACTCAGAGATAAAAAACACATTTGATGCTCAGAAGCCATACAACTATGTACTTCCCCATCGTGCGAATCAGCACATCGGTTTTAACAGAAATAACAACATCAATATCCTGTTTAAATATCATAAGGTTCCAAGATAAAACAAAATAAAAAAACTACAAACGTGAGAACTAGGCATACTTAGGACAAAGCATAGAACTCGGAAGGACGTGTCCATTCAAAGGGATCAGCTAGATCCAAATCATGGAGACCAAACTCCCTTCGGTCGCGACGAGGGTGATCTGGTGTAAAATGAAGTCGAGCACGTATCGAGGCTTTGCTATCTACCTGAAGCTTCTTACGTTGTTGTGCAAAAAACTCCCCATGGTAAATAAAATAACTCCTTAAATTCCATTAAATTCCATATCAGTGGACAACGCCAGGCTTGATCAAAGCAGTCCATTATCAGGACCATTTATGCAGGAAACAAAATAACTCCTTAAATTCCATATGATAGTTGATGCAAACTCGAGACATTCCAAATATGCAACTGCGTTCAACACAAATCTGGGCAAGGGAAAAAATGACCGGTAAAACCTTTTTACACTAAAGCAATGACCATAGTACTACCTTAATCAGAGAGAGCACCATTATTTCACACGGCTTCACCAAACAACTCATAGATAAACATCACACTTGATGCTCAGAGGCCATACAGCTATGTACTTCCCTATCATGCGAATCAGCACACATTGGTTTTAACATAAATAACAACATGAATATCCTGTTTAAATGTCATAAGGTTCCAAGATAAAACAAAAAAAAATCAAACGTGAGAACTAGCATACTTAGGACAAAGCATAAAACTCGGAAAGGACGTGTCCATTCAAAGGGATCAGCTAGATCCAACTCATGGAGACCAAACTCCCGCCAGTCTCGACTAGAGCGATCTGGTGTAAAATAAAGTCGAGCACGTCTTGAAGCTTTGCTATCTAGCTGAAGCATCTTACGTTGTTGTGCAAAAAACTTCCCATGGTAATATTTCTGATCGACCTGAAGAGTCATTAACTCTATCGCTCGGGCGTTTAGCACAAAGAATGTCGCAAAGTTCACATGTGACTTGATGCCCCGATAACATCGCCAAGAAATTGTCTTCAGGCGGATGTCAAAAGAACTTATAAAATCTTGGTGTTTACGACGCCAGGAGTTTGTTTCCCCTGGTCCAACAGACTGAAAAATAAAATAGACAATTTAAAACCAACCATATTTAAGAGCAGTGAGTAAATCAAACAATCAGTGAATACTATGAACCATCAAAAAGAATTGTCACCTCAATGTATAGCCTTTCCAAGCCTGGAAAGCATCTCATCAATTCAATAAAAACATCCAGACTAAGAGCACGGAAACAGACAGCTAAAATCTTGACTGTGTGCACCGCTGTTGTTAGGCTATCAAGACGTGATCCCTTCATGAAGCATGGAAGATAGTATTAGGCTATCTATAAGTGCAGATAATATGTAGCACATAGAAATGCAGGTAAGAAGGCCAGTGAAGGCAAGTACGAGCGGCACAGCTACCTAAAAAACAATGGAGTCAATCACCAGCGTGAGACTACCAGTATAGCAACAAGGCCAGCCTAAGGTCTCCAGTTTAGGTGCGGTGATCACCGATGTACCCGGGTGATCTGAACCAAGTTGGAGCAACCTCACAAGATGAGGGGCATTCTCAATGATGAGTTGCTCAAACCGGAGCCCTCTATGATGATTATAAGAGTTACAACCTATGCTTGTAAGGCTAGTGGAGTTGATTCAGAGAGAATGGAAGCCAAAACTAGACTTAATCAGCAAGCACTCCAAAGAAGGGCACCTTGTAATCATTGTATGAAGCGAGGATTTGAAGATGCTGGCATGTTCAAGCTTGAGCTTCTTAAGCTTAGGGAAGTGAAGCACTTGGGTGGTTCCGTCGCGGAGGTAGAAGTTTCCTATGGTGACAACACAGAGGGTTTCAGAGAAGCGAAAGGCGGAGGCAGGTGGCGGCTGCGGCTTTGTTGGTGGATCCGGTAACCAGGACACACCTCTGAAGCTGCACAACTCAAGCTCCTGGAGGTTGTCTAGGGCGGGGGACCAGAGCCAGGAGGCGGCGATGGCGGCTCGGCCACCGTAGAGGTGGTACACGGGGGTGCAGAAGTGGCGACCGGGGCCCGGGTGGGCAGAGAGGATGCGCGTCACAACAACGTCGAGGTCCTTCCGGTATTTGTTAGAATCTGACTCTGGTATCTTTAGTATTCGAGACGGTCCATAGTATAGGTCGTCTGAGGTTGAAGAGTTCTTGCAAGCGGTTAGAAATATTGCATGTATCCAGCTCGTAGATGTTAGAGGCGTTTGCCTTTTTGCACCGTCTGAGGTCGCTGTCTTAGAGCCGCAAAGAAAAACCGGCTTAGGTGGTGTTCTCTTAGAAGTTATGCGCTTGAGCCGAAACGAGAAACCGTCTGAGGCCTATGGGAAATTGACGTCTCTAAGTAGCGAGTTTGTACTAGTGATTCAAATTCAATCATAGCAGACATGACACATAATCATGATTCAGCAGCCAGAAAAATGGATAAATAAATTAGCTCAAGTACTTAGCAGTCAGTCAAAAAAAGATCATTATATTGACAGTTAATCTTAGCTAGATAGTTGAGAAAATCCATACATATTTAGTCATTACTTT
This sequence comes from Avena longiglumis, assembly GCA_030063025.1. Taxonomy (NCBI): domain Eukaryota; kingdom Viridiplantae; phylum Streptophyta; class Magnoliopsida; order Poales; family Poaceae; genus Avena; species Avena longiglumis. The sequence continues at coordinate 560,788,308 of CP125974.1, forward strand.
ATGACAGTTCATACAAAGTGGAGTCTATACATCAAACAAGCATAATTAGTACTCTCTAACAACCAGCATTGCATTTATAATAGCCCACCCGGTGAAAGTTGCCGAACCAGAATATGTACCTCTCTATTATCTATTCCATCAAAGTAAAAAAGGACAATGTTATGATGCTTTAAGTTGAAGCTTCTCACAACCTTCTCCCGTCTAGTTGTCAAGATTGCATTTGACCCAGATCTCATCTTTATTCTAACCACCTTTGGCTTCTTGCTGTTCATTTGCCAAACATCGACATCAATAGGTTCATCAAGGAGATTCTTTAGATATTTTCTTGTGAATTCATCTCCAAATATCTGCGCAAATACAAAAAAAATGAAGAATTAGCAGGCTTGCCGATGCGACCCTGTAGCCCGGCCTGCCGCCCGCGGTGCTCCCATCCTTCTCAAGGATGCCAAGAACATGAGCTCGTGCCGCCTGTAGCCACCGTTGCATTTGGACGCCGCCGCCATGCGCATACAGAAGGCCACACAGCCACCACACCGCCGACGAGCGGCTGCGACGTAGCGCCTCACGCCAGCGCCACGCCCCGCCAGCCGAGACAGCCCACGCCGCCACCGCCGTGCAAGGGGAGAGGAGGCACCGCCGCCGCCAGCGACACCGGGGCTTTGCCCGGCGATGGCGAGGTAGAGAGGAGGAAGAGGAGGGGAGGAGGCAGCGGCTAGGGTTTCCCCCCGCGCGTCGCTCGCCGGAGCAACCACGGGAGGAGCGGTCACAGCTAGTTCCTTTCCTCCGGGTCAGTTTGCCTCTCAGTTTTTAGCCGCTTTATTTGGTTTTAGCTACTACCGCTGGTTCATATTTATTTATCTAGATACAAATGAATCTAGTCTAAATGCTTAATTAGAGAGAATACAAATTTGCTGCTGATGTTACCCTCAAGAACCGGCGAATGAGTGCATCCGGTGCTTAGCTAGCTTTCTTGTTTATGGCGATTCTCTTCTTGACTCGCTTTGGGTCGAGCCGCTGTTATTGGCCTTGTTTTGTCTTCTTTTCTTTTTCGTCTTCTCTTCTTTTTCTTTTTATTTTTGTTTTTGGGCTCTGGTCCAGCAGCGGTTTTATGGTTGGTTGCTATATTAATATAGCTGGGCGAAAGACTGTTTCGAGGAGGGTTGGCCATGCAGGGGAGGGCATCGATTCGTGACCGGCAGTTAGTGGTGAGCGGAAGCTATCGGCTTCTGAATGTGACCTCACCTAATGCTGCGTAGTTCTACCGTGAGGATTTGTGATAGGTCGTCTGTTTTTTTATTTACTAGCACAGTCCGTGTAACAGGTGCTTGAACTTGTACATTGTCGACAGTTAGCGAGTTGTTTGTGTCCATTCTGCTACAAAGAATAATCTCACAACATGTAATAACTAAGCCAATAGATCGAATAGGTACAACTTCAAATGCCCATGTGCAATAATTGCATCTTCAAATATCCGTACACAGCTTGCAAGATTGCAGTTTATCCGTTTATGACTCCTGTCGCACCAATGCAGAGTGTTTAGCATACACTTTTCGCGTTAAATTGAAAAACCCCCATTTTACGTTTGGATCGCAAAAAATCACCATCTTACGTCCGATTTGTTGCAATGTACGCTAAACATCGATTTAAGTCGAATTGACACTAGCTCTGACAGGTTGGCCCCACATAAAAGACGACACCCGTCTGTTGCCGTTAGCACAGAACCAATCAAATTATGAAAAACCTTACGTTTGAATCGCAAAAAAATACCCCATTTGGACTGATTTTTGTAATTCACACTAAAATGAAATTAGCATCGAATTGTTTCTGACATGTGGGACCCAATTGTTACGGCCAATTTACTGAGGTGGACTGGGTCCCACTTGTCATCCCATTTAAGAAAATCTGGATATTCTAAAAATAGGAAAAACTAGAGTACACAGGAAGTTTGACCTCGAGCCCCCAATCGGCAACGGCTCCGGCGCCGGGGGCTCAGACTCCCACCGCCAGCCACCCCGCCCCCATTCCTACGGGGCGCTGGCCATCCCCATCCCGCGGCAAGCTCAACCTCCCTGTCCTGCACCACTCCGGAGCTCGTCGGGGCTCGCCCACTTGGTCCCGCTACTCGCCGGAGCACGTCACCTCGTGCCACAACATAGCTCGCCGGGGCACACCTGCTCGGTCCCGTTAATCGCCGGAGCACGCCACGTCGTGCCACTGCAGAGCTCGCCCGCTCGGTCCCGCGCGGCTACTCGCCGGAGAATGCCGCCTCGCGCCGCTGCAGAGCTCGATGGGGCTTCTGTTGCGCTGCAATTTGGGGCATAGCGGAGCTGCTGGGAGGGAGGCCGCGCGGGGCTCGGCGGGCAAGGTGGCGACGATGGTGGCGATGGCCGATAGTGAGTAGCGGGGACGGGGGGTGGACGAGGGATTTGGGGCAGAAGGACGGGTGCAGGCGACGGGTACGCTAGGAAGGCGGCGGCAGCCTGCCTTGCCGGTGGCCCGGGGCGACGGGCGTGGTCAATGGGACGGACCAGGGGCGGAGCCAAGGGGGGCTAGCAGGGGCTAGAGCCCGCCTAACCATCAGCCCCCCTATAAATATGTACTATTAATTACTTCACCTAATAACTTAATTATTTTGAGAGGTCCAAGTCTAATGTGTGCATCTAGCTAGGTATTCAATGGAACCTCAAAAAATAGCCCATCAATCTACCGTGGAGAGTTAAGAAAAATAAAAACTCTCATGTTTCTATGCGTTAGTTTGCCGGACAGAGTGTCGCTGATTGATCTATTAGCCTAGGGCTTCTTCCTTCTTTCACGATCAAACTACGTCTCCATAGACGCTCATTGATGTCTTCTAGACGTCATGACCCATGAGACGACGAAGGTCGCGGCCGATGTGGTGCTGGCATGCCGCCCCGATGCCGACGCTCTTAATCCTACATTAGTTCTTGCTGTGGTTTCACGGCATAAGTCCATGGAGTAGCACACTCAGATCTTAAGGTAGGTATACACACACTAGTACTAGTAGCCTTTTGTCGTCTCTCATATGTATTACAAGTTTACGACTTGTTAGTTTTGGGGCGAAGTATGATAATGCATTTGTTTACTAGTTGGATATGTTTCTCTAATTTTCTATGCACTTATTATCTTTGGGAGAAAAACTAACTCAATCGAGATTTTTTACAAGCCACTTTCATTCTAAATTTAATTTGTAGAAATTTGTTTTTGTATGGTGGCAAATCCAAACATTTATATTGACTAGCAAAATGCCCGCGCGTTGCGGCGGAAGAAGTTAGGTGGATATTTGAGAGATTTAGAGTACCGTGAGATCTCCTGCGGGTTCTCGAAAAAAACTTTACTTACTCCCTCCGTTTCAAAATAGATGTCTCAAATTGTCAAAATTTGAATGAATCTAGATACTATTTAGTACATAGATTTATCCAAAATTTGAAAAACCCAAGACATCTATTCTTGGACGGAGGGAGTACTTACAATAGTTCCTATCTAACTTATTGCTATCGGACATCTATTCTTGGACGGAGGGAATACCACTCACTCATTGTCGGATTGAGGTATGTTACCTGGCGTCCAATAAGAATGTGAACCACTAAGGTCTTGGTCGTGGTTAGCTTGACTTATTTTGAGTAAATGGTGGAAAATTGTGCATAACCATTGATAAAAAGATGCTACATGGTTAAAAATTGCATACCCGAGAACAATATTCGGAATGCAAGCAAATTGCTATCGGACACTTATCGAAGCAAGGCTTGACTGGAATTTTCACGATGTACGACTATGGCTTTATAAATCATCCACAATGAACATATAGATCCCGATGTTTCTGAACCTCTTTTTTAAATCCCCAAAACACCTTGCCCACAAATTTCTTCTACAAACTTCAGAGATCTAATGGAAGTAGTCAGTCCTGGCTGGCTCCCTCACCACGTTGGTCATGTTTCTGGATATGTTTCTCCAATCAATTGAAGAAAATATATACATTAAACTTAATGGGTGGAGTTGTGTGTGAAGTTTTTACAGGGGCTTGCAGCGACTTTGCAGCCATGCAACAGACCACCGCGACTTCGACGTAGCCACCGCGACTTCCGCACGTCCGGCCTTGGAGCTGTGGAGGCGACTCCTCTGGCTGGGAAATCTACGGATCCAGCCAGCATAACTCCGATCCGAGGACATGGAGGAATTGGGGAGAAGCCGACGTCGTAAGGAGCACACGACAGTTATCCTTTGCGAGGCAAGAATAGGCGGTCTCTTGCGCGATAGATTTTTTTTTGAGGAATCTTAGCGATAGAGTTAGGACCTCCAACAATAGATGAAACAAACGGCCCATAGACGAAACTAACGACAAGAAATCTACAAACCGTTTCGGGTTTGACTTGACGGTGGGAAGTAGCGTGATATCCTTGAATTTTTAAGTCTAAAACAGTTTAAAAAAATATTAGATCGAAATAAACACTTTATCATTTATTATTATAGGAAGCGTGTCCATGCGTTGTGACGGAAGAGAAAAATAATGCGTCAGTGTGTCTTTAGCACATGGATGGTTAGATCGCTTACACCGTCTCACCTTCCCCTTTGGCTAGACCATCGAATACACATGTGTCAATATCAGAAGAGCCATGTGTCACCTACCCCACTTCGAGAAGGCCTTTGTGTCCCTCGGGGTAGGGAAGTAGAAGAAACAGAGAAAATTGGACGTATTGTTGGGGTAGTCGGGATGAGATCGACCCAAAACATTAAGGTATTTTTTTGGGGTGCAGATTTAGTCCTTTTTTTTATTATGTTACTATACTAAAATGAGTGTAAAAAAGGGACAAACAAATTCAATCATCATCGACATAGAACTCTGCCTGACTTATATAATATTGTATTGTAGCAACTCACAATCCCATTATATTTAGCTCACATCACACGCCTTTAATCTTGCAGCATGTGAAACCCCCATCACGCCCCTTAATATTGCAGCAGCCCACAATCACAATCCCTATTATTAGCTCACATCACACGCCTTAAATATTGCACCAATCCTTCATTATTTAGCTCAAGCCCTTATAATCCCATGCGCAGCAAGCTATGCCCGCAATCCCAATTAGGCAACGATCTATTTCCAAACCAAACAGCGGTGGCTACTTGTTTATTCATAGGCATGCTTGCTGATACTCTAATTAAGTTGAAAACATATATAAACTGGTGAAATTTGACGTAAAAAAAATAGGGTGGGACTAAACTTGATTTGTATCGGGTATTGGTTCCACGTGATAGTACGCCTAGTTTATTGTTGTTGTAGCATGTGTGGACGCACATAGGCCATAGCCCACGACACATTGGCATCGATCGACCCCAGCTCGCAAGCAAGCCGCATGTTGCAAATTCGGCCACGACACTCTTATATCGTAGGTCGCCGATCTTTGGCTGTTCGGGACGGTTTCTTTACAGGGTCGCTACAATTAATTTCTTTCAGGTTTGAGAAGAGCCACCTATGGACGGATGAATTTTTTTTTGACTTACCGGTGGCATACGTGGGTAATTTCTTTTTTAACTTTTTTTTTATAGAAAGCTATACTTATCGGTGGTAGTTGCGGTTAATACGTGGTTTTGTGAAGGGTAAACGGTTCGAAAAAGTGTTGGATCGGAAGAAACAGTTTTCGTGCTTTATTATATATAGGGAAATTGCCCGTGCGTTGCTACGGGTGACCCCGAGCTCTGAGATCAGCACCATCCGAGTTTTACACTTAACCCCATCTTCCACCCATGATCGGTTCATCTTCCATCTCGCGTGTGTGAAGAATGGACCCACAAACTAAATATTCATAGTTTAAAAAACCGGACCTGATCGTCGATTGAATTGGAAAAAGGGAAGTGGCGACTTCAACAATCTGTTAAGCACAACAGACTCCCTCTTGACCAAACCAGAAAACATGTCGAAACACGTTTTCTCAGGAGCCAGATGGTTTTTGGTGAGATGCGTGGTTCACTTAGTATTGTAAAAAGTGCACCCTTTTTATAAAAATTGCATGGAAAATAGAAAACCAAAGATATCCAAGCCTTCACACCTTCGTATCCCCATGGGTTTAGTTTCCATCATCGATGTAGTCTTCCTTTAATTATGCACCCCGCAAAGCTCCGCCGCAGCTGTCGTGTATGCATATAGCAAACACCCTGCAATAGACTGTGTATATGTTCTTCTGTATGTCTTCCATGCACCCTGTAAGGTCTAGTTTCCATCATTATTTTGGCGCCAAGCTCCGCCGCAGCTATCTTGTATTACGTATCTCCTTTTCCGTTTAATTAGCTGAGAGCACATGCAGAGATTATTTAGGCAACTGTAGCACATGCAGAGATTATTTGGCAACTGTCTCATCTGCTGTCTGCTATATGTTTTCGAATTAGCTTGCTGATATCAGATAATTTGATAACATATATAAACCGGGCGGGCAATGGTCAAGAAAGCAGGGTGGGACTAAACATAAGTGTTATACGGTCTTGATCGCACTTATGTCTGCAAACCGGGCCTATTTGTCCTTGTTTCAGCCGGCTTGGACGCACGTTTGTACCGGCCCATGGCACAATGGTAGCAATGTATGCTCGTAAGATGGCCAGGCTATAATCTATAGTCCTATTTTCACACGTTCTAATGCACGTAGGGCATAGAAACAATGTTTGCTAATCGATCGGAATTGAAGGATATCGAACGGGTATATTTATTTTTTCCTTTCCAACGGGTACGGTGGCATGAACGTGATATATGGTTTTGATGGGAGGATAAATCTATCTAAAAAAGTGTTGGACCGGAAGAAACACTTCGTCTTTTATTATTAGGTATAGATTATAGCAATAGCAATAGCAATAGTACCCGTGCGTTGCACCTGATCGATAATTTATAGAAGGCGAAATAAAATAAATATCCACCGGACAATTTGCACATTTATAATATGGAGTTTTGCCTTCACATTGCGTGCTACCCGCAGCGCTCAACCTCGCCCACCTTCCTTTAAGGCATTTATTAATTTCAGGTGCTACCCACAGGGCTGTAAATCCCTCCTTCCTTTAACCCATTTATTAATTTTAGATCCTTTGATCATGCACATATATTCCTAGCAGGCCGTCCACAATTCTTTCTCCTTCCTTTTTATCCCACAGTTCTTTTCGCTTACAATTGACACAGTTATGCAACCATATACTATTCAATACGGTTGACTTCGCTTGCTTATATCAAAGCAATTAGAAACGTATATAAGTTGGACAGACTTAGTCTAACGAGGCGAGGTGGTACTATTGAAGACAAAATATACATGTCTATGTTATTTACCGGCTGTCTTTGGATGCACCAATTTTTTGAGTTCAAGCCTACCTAATTTGTCCAGCTAAAGGCCCATCTAGTCTAGAGCATAATTTGCCCAGCCGGCAAGCCTCGTTGACTGAAAAAAAGCTGTCATCTCTTTTGAAGCCCCAAAAAGAAGGGGACTTTAGTTAGTTGCAGGTGCATCTTGATTAAGGATCCTTTGCTAGAACCTTGGCAGCAGGAGCGTCTAACACAGATAATTTCTTTACATGCGATCAGCTAGACCAGCGGCACCTACTGCTACCAAGCCTCCTGATCACCGTGCAGTTTTTTTTTTGCCTCAGAAGTTAGATCCAAACTAACTGCTGCTCATGGAGACGACATGTAGACCGTAGACGATACGTAAGGACGACGGGATTAGGGAGGCCCACTTGGCTTTGCTCGTAAACGAAACATAGGTTGAACCGTTATGTAACTTAGGTATGGCACCGGTAAGTAATTTCTTCAATACGCAGGAGTAAAACAGTCGGTCCGTACGTCCGGTTTTAGCAAATCAGGTGATTATGTGTGGTATGGTGGGTAATACACCTAAACTGTTAGGGGCAAAGTTGTCCAAAAAAGTGTTGGACCGGGAGAAACACTTCGTGCTTTATTATTATATATATATAGGTATAGATAGATAGGATTTGATGTGGACGTCTTGACTTGATATATGTGATGTATTATCCCATAAAAAAAATCCCCGCCCTCCTCATGTTCAAATCCTGGCTCCGCCCCCGGGACGGACGGGACAGGATATCAAGAGACGTGGTCTCGAGCTGCCTCCCACTTGCTTTATTTTTTTATTATTTAGATTTTCTTAATTGGGCTGACAAGTGGGTCCTGGTTAGTCCATGTCAGCAAATGGGCTCTGACAAATGGATCCAACCAGCAAGATTTATTTTTAATTCGCGATTAAAATCAGTATAAAATATGGTGGTTTTTTGCGATTCAAACGTAAACTGGTGGTTCTATGCTAACGGCAACAGACGGGCGCTGTCTTCTATGTGGGCCCAACCTGTCAGAGCTGGTGTCAATTCGACTCAAATCGGTGTTTAACACACATTGCAACAAATCGGACGTAAGGTGGTGGATTTTTGTGATTCAAACGTAAAGTGTGGTTTTCCGAAATTTAACACGAAAAGTGACGGTTTTATGCTAAACACTCCACCAATGCACCTGTCTCTCTCAAATGCACGTACGTGACTCTCTCAGGGTGGTACCTTCCGTTTCTTTGTTTGTTCCCACCTTGAAGAAACATCATGGAGCCGCTGGCTATTTAAATCCCTCCTCAAAACCATAAAACATCCTCTTCATCCCCTGCCTATCTCCCTTCCAGCTCCAAGCACACATAGACACCGAAATCATCTAAACAATAAGTTGTAGACACCACGACGAGGCTTGGTACGAAAGATCGTGCTCCTCCTTGTATTTCTTTTCTTTGATTAAAATTTGACAAAAAAATGTATATTTAGTCTTCATATTGGCAGTTTTCTGTCCACCACCATGATGAAAGGAAAGGAAAAAGGAAGAATGGAGGTTCATCCCACAGGAAGTACGGAAGAGGATAGTAGCAAACTTCCTATGGTCTTATGATACTTCATTTTATGGGATATGTGATCTTGGATCAAGCATAAGTGCAACGTCTGATGACGTTTATGTATAAATCAAGGTGGGCAAACCATATAAGGTGGAAACAATTGACCAGGCCCGTCCAAGGCCCTGTGCGAAGTGGGCGACCGCACAGGGCCCCAGAATTCTGGGGGCCCCCAGTTTACCCGTATAGCAATATATACACTGTGTTTTGTATAATTTTAGGCCCGACCGAAGCCCTAAATCCGGCCCATTGCTAGTATTTCCCGATGCGAGGCGGAGTAGCTTACCGCGTGACTCGCGCTTCCGCGAGGGCCCTGCCAGTCGTCGTCAACTCGCTAATAGGTTTAAGCGCGTGGGCCGCCGTGAATCCTTCAGGTTTCATAACTTGCGCCCCCAACCATTACGGCTGAACACCAACGCGTCAAGCCAGGACGGGACGGGATCGAATAGAATACAGGGATCCTGACCAAGTTTAATCCCTCTTGTCCTCTACTGCTCTCCGTTTACAAAAGGAGCTGACTGATTGGGAATCAATCAATAGATTAATTTTCGGCAGAGAACGGCACGCCCGCTAGGACCTTGGCCGATCGGCTTTCAGCCAAGCCCAATAGATCGACTCGTTGCCTCCCAACACCCCAACTCAAGACCTGAAACACCGATCAAGGTATGTAGAGCTTCTATTAACTTTTTTTAGGGCAAGCTCATTAACTTATCTACACAATTGCCAATTTATATTCATATAGGCTTTTAAATATATTCAAAATACTTATTGTTTTTTATAAAATAGGATAATCATGTCTACTACAAAATATGATTCCAATGCTACAAAGCGTGATATTTCTACATATTGTATGAAATAACGCATATTATAGTTATATAATAAATTAAATTGTGTTTTAGTTAGTACTATTGTGTAAATTTTAGGGCCTCATTTTGCATTTCGCACAGGGGCCCTGGATTTCTGGAGACGGCCCTGCAATTGACATGTCTATCATCCTTGTAGATAGAGATAGGTCTCTAACAGAACCTTTATGTGTAGTGCCCGTTGTGCAAATCTTCATTGGAGGATTTATTTTACCTTGATCGCTTACCCACAGACATAGCAGTGATAATTTTTCTCAAATTATATTTGTTAGACCCTTCTTCGACACCGCAAGCGCTAAAGTTGATTGTAAAAAAATAAAGTGTGACTCTCCACTCGGAATCTGAAGAAAAGAATTTGCACTTTTCTGCTCCGAGCTTCCTACATAAATAGGCAATAGTTAGAAATTGTGGGTATCCATACAAGAGGACCTACTTCTCGGAGGAGACCTATCTTTTGGAACTGAGCTTGCTCACCATTGTTGATGTAAAAAAAGCTTGATATATCTTCTTTCCTCCACTAAAAGATTCATCCAAGTGAGGGACATGAACGAGAGACAGATATGCGTGATATCCTACTTATTACCATTGCGTTTGTTGGTAACCCTAGACATTTGTAGATTCCTTGTGATCTTTCAAGTTTGTGGATTGCCTCAAGGTATTTATAAATATGCAAAGATTGCCTCAAGATATACTACTGGTGGAAGAGCTCATACTTGCTTTAGTGATCTTAAGGAGAAGGCTATCCTAGAAATTGTTGTGGGCTTCACTATTGGAGGTGTCTCCAATGGATATTATGTCCTCCCAGGGGCCTGAATTTTAGAATACATCATCATGTGCATCTCTCCTTCCACTATGTCTTATCTCTATCATCTTTATTTGAACTTAGATTACTTCTAGCTTGTTCACCTGTATATATTGCCTCCTAGTGTAATCTTTCCATGCAAGATTGTTTAGCTGTTGCATATTAGAGAATAGTATTTGTCCACAGAAATCCATGAATTGATTAAAATTGTATCTGCCAATTCACCTCCTCTAGCCAGCCATATTTGATCGTTAAAAATCTTGATTTAAATATTTTTAGACAATGCTTTGGACCGCCATTCCGATATTATTAGGAATACACTCTACAACCCATACAAATACACTATGCTTTATGGTGAAAACACTAACTTGGGGATATTGATTTTTTATAACATTGTAGTTTAATGCCAAGTTATCTGACACAAAATATATGAAAAGTAACAAATAATCTATTTTAGTTGCAAATACTATTTGGACTTTGGGCAAATATTTTGCAGCGATGTAAGTAAGAATATATGTAGCATACCATTACATATTGTTATTTTGTTGAAATGGTATATGATCCATAATTTTGTGTAATCAACATCTATATGATAATTTTTTGAGTTAACATAATAACTAATAAAAAAGTAAAAGTGTTTAGTGTAAATATATGATGCCATGCGCAGGATCGCACGTGACATCACATAACGGTGAGACACGCAGATGCCATGCGCAAGGTTATAGCGTGGAGTGCAACCAATATTTCTTTTTTTCCCGGCGATCCGGCATAGCGAACCACGTCTGGCAATGGTATGGCGACCATTCGAGAGACGCAAGTTTGGACCTTGGGACTTTGGGAGGATGGCAATAGGAGATCTCGAAAGGTCAGGAAGCTAGGCGGTAGGTTGGTGTAGGATGAGGATGGACGGACGGTTGGCCGCTTGGTTTGGGCATGTCAAGGGAGGGGATTGATCGATCTGTTCTTGTCCGTGACTGGTAGTTGCTGTTGAAGCCGAGGCTAATACCATCGGCTCCTGAGTCCTGATGCAGCTACAGATAATGCTTGAACTTCTTCTACATTGTTAGACAGTTAGCAAGAACTGGCACCAATGAAGGCTGTTAGGAATATGCAACATGTATTCCTCTGGGGGGCCAACGGCCACAATATATAATACAGGTACATGTGTGAATATGCAGGAAGCCCCCTAACATATGGGGAAACTATAATACAAATATATACATCTAACACCCCCCCCCCCCTCAAACTCATGGTGGATCCACAACACTGAGTTTGGAGAGTAAAAAATCATGCTGCGCTCTGGTCTGTGCCTTTGTGAAGAAATCCGCCAACTGTAAATCTGAAGGCACATACTGAAGCGTAACAACCTGAGCCTGCACCTGAGCACGTGTATAGAAAGCATCAACACCAATATGCTTGGTAAGCTCATGCTTGACCGGATCACGTGCAACACTAATAGCACCTGTACTGTCAGACAAAACCAGAGTGGGTGTGTTAATAGAGACCCCAAAATCTGCAAGTAACCACCATAACCAGGTCACCTCAGTAGTCAACAAGGCCATAGCACGCAACTCAGCCTCAACACTCGAATGGGAAACCGCTGTCTGTTTCTTCGTCTTCCAAGCAATGAGCGAACCACCAAGAAACACACAGTAAGCAGAAAGGGAACGACGATCCGAAGGATCACTCGCCCGCGTAGCGTCCGAATAGCATTGGAGCTGGAGGAAGCTGGAACGAGGAAAGAAAAGACGACGAGTGATCGTACCACGAAGATAACGAAGAACATGGAGAAGATGACTATAGTGAACAGTGGTAGGAGCAGAAACAAACTGACTCAGAATATGAACAGGATAAGAGATGTCAGGACGAGTGACAACAAGATAAACAAGACTCCCAACAAGATGACGATAACGCGTCGGATCAGAAAGAGGACCACCATCAGTAGGGTGAAGCTTAACATTAAGCTCCATAGGGGTCTCAACAGTGCGCTCATCCCCAAGAGCAGCACGAGCAAGAAGATCCTGAATATACTTTTCCTGAGAGATGTAAAAGCCATCAAAAGTGGAGGAAACCTCAATCCCAAGAAAGTATCGAAGAGGACCAAGATCAGTCATAAGAAACTGATCACGAAGACGAGCCTTAACAAAGGCGATATACTCAGGATCATCACCAGTAATGATCATATCATCAACATAGAGAAGAAGAAGAGTGCGTCCACGAGGAGAAGTGTGAACAAACAACACTGGATCATGAGCACTAGGGGAGAAACCAGCAGCAGTCACTACAGAAGCAAAGCGCTCAAACCAGGCACGAGGGGCCTGTTTGAGGCCATAAAGAGAACGTCGAAGACGACAAACCATCCCCTCGGGAACAGAATACCCAGGAGGAGGCTGCATATAAACCTTCTCACTCAACTCACCATTGAGAAAGGCGTTCTGAACATCAAGCTGGGACACAGACCAATGACGAACAGAAGTAACAGCAAGAAGAGTACGCATAGTGGTCATATGAGCCACAGGAGCAAAGGTCTCATCATAGTCACGACCATGCTCCTGCTGAAAACCACGAGCCACAAGACACGCTTTATAGCGCTCAAGAGATCCATCAAAGCGGGTCTTAATCTTATAGACCCACTTACACGTGATAGGACGAACACCAGGAGGGAGAGAAACAAGATCTCAGGTGCCAGTGCGCTCAAGCGCACCAATCTCCTCATCCATGGCCAGCTGCCATTCAGGATGATGCTCAGCATCCCGATAAGAAGTCAGCTCGGAGGCAACAGAAAGACCATACTGAATAGGAGAGTAACGGTTGGGGGCACGACGCTGACGAACAGGACGAGTAGAGGGAAGGTCATCAGAGGAAGACGACTCAGGAGACAACGATGAAGAAGAAGGAATAGCAAAGGAAGACTCCGGAGAACGAGGAGAACTAGGAGAACTAGACGGAGCAGAGGAGGACGGTGTAGAAGAAGAGACATCAGAGGGAGGAGATCCTGAAGAAGACACAATAGGAGTAGAAGGAGGTGTGTCAGGAAAGAGAAGAAAAGAGATATCTTCCACCAGGTAGGTAACAGCGGTGGGACGAGGATAGAAAGGATGCGTCTCATCAAAGGTAATATCACGAGAGATACGCATCCGACGACCAACGGGGTCCCAACAGCGATAGCCCTTATGCTCATCACTGTATCCAAGGAAGACACACTCAACAGACTGAGCGGTCAGTTTGGTGCATTCGCGAGGAGCAAGGAGAACATAGCAAACACAACCAAACAAGCGAAGCATGGAGTAATCTGGAGACTGTCCAGATAGGCGCTCAAGAGGGATGCCACCCTAAAGAGTGGCAGAAGACTGAATATTGATGAGGTAAGCCGACATAGCGACAGCCTCAGCCCAGAAATGCGGCGGAAGAGAAGAAGCAATCATCATGGCACGAGTGGTCTCAAGAAGGTGGCGATGCTTACGCTCAGCAACGCCATTCTGGGCATGTGCGCCAGGACAGGAGAACTGAGCAAGGGTGCCCTGCTCAGCAAGAACACCTCGCAACATCTGGGAGATATACTCACCAGCAGAATCAGCACGAAACACACGAATGGGGGTAGAATATTGAGTACGGATCATGGCCGCAAAACACTGATATATGGAGAGCACTTCACTACGAGAGCGCATAAAATACAACCAAGTGTATCGAGAAAAATCATCGATGAATAAAATATAGTAGCGATGGCCCCCTTTCGAAGCGAAAGGAGCCAGACCCCAAACACCGGAGTGAACTAAATCAAAAGGTCGCTGAGATACAGACGCGCTAGTAGGATAGGGAGGTTGAATATGTTTACCCAACCTACAGCCCTGACAATGTAAAGACCCATCTCCTGAGACAGACCTCAAAAGACCACGATGAACTAATGACGACAGGCGAGAGTCACAAAGGTGGACAATGATGCCACTGCTGAAAGGAGCCGGTAGCAGAGGCGACGACCGGAGATGAGCTGGCAGATGAAGTGGCAGCGGAAGGAACACGAAGCCAGTCTAACTCCCAAAGTCCTGAAGAGTCACGGCTGCGAGGCGGCTCAACCAGGCCTGTAAAGCGACGGTCCTGGACAACACAAGAATCAACATCAAGAATGACGCGACAACCAGAGTCGAAGTCAAGCTAAGAGAACGGGTTCATCTTAAGAAGAGGACATGAGAAATATCGAATGAAAAAGAAGAAGTAGAAAGGTGCCCGACTAGAAACAGGAAGAGAGGTACCATCACCGTGAAAACACGGACAGAGAAGGAGAGAACGAAGAGCGGATGAAGAGAAGACTCAGAGGTCATATGAAAGGAAGCTCGAATCCAGATACCATGGGACGCACTGGCATGTAGAACGTGGTGGTCGCGCAGCTCAAGAATCACATAGAACCGGGGTGCACTGTCGATGATGAGCCCGTAGCGCAAGCGCACGCGAAGACTCTGATAATGTCCCGATCGGAGATAGCAACCGAAGATCCGAAGGAGCCGACGCCCACGAGCCTAGTGTCACGACGTAAATCGGGATCCTGTATAACAGGTGGCCCAAGTGTGGCCATCCTTGTTACAAGAATGAAGGGTTTCCGGCATAGTAAATCAAAATTTTCTACGGATGCGAGCGAGGAAAGCCAAGATCTAATCTAGGAGATGCAATCAACGAGAGAGATTGGATTAGATCTTCATACCCTTGAAGATTCGCACATGAACGCTCGTCGGAACATGGGTGATGTAGTCGTAATCGCTTCCTCCTCGCGATCCGATCCGATCTAGCACCACAAGTGGCGGTGCCTCCGTGAGATGCACACGCAAAGACCTCGGCGCCTCCTCGTTCCTCGGACCAGCGAATATGGTGGAGAGATAGATTGGATCTACAACATGACGTGGTGTATATGGTGGAGAATTTCACTGCAGGCTTCGCCACAAACAATCGGGAGGGGAGAGGAAGGTAGCAAGGCGCTAGGGCTTGGAGGAAGGTGTGTGGGGAGGGGCGCACCACCCTCTATATATAGAGGGGCGGCCAGCCCTGCCCCTCCTCCAAGCCTATCTCTAGTTTAAACAATTTAAACTCTCCTTATCTAGAAATCCTATCTCTAGTTTAAACGATTTAAACTCTCCCTTATCTAGAAATCCTATCTCTAGTTTAAACGAGTTTAAACTTATCCAGATCGGCTGGGCCCTATGGGGCCTTGTGCCCTGGCCCAATGCGCCAGGACACTCCCTCATAGGCCCATGCCCCTCCCGGAAGGTGGGGCCACGTTGGTCCCTTCCGAAGGTTCTAGAAGCTTCCGATAATACCGATTAACCCGAACAATTCCGAACTCCAAAACTGCACTTTTATATGAATCTTATTCTCGGACCATTCTAACCTCTCGTGATATCCCGGATCCCATCCGAGACTCAACAAAATTCATAAACCAATTATCCAATCTATCCTAGCGCCAAGACACGTTATGTGTGACCTGGGTTCGAGAATATGCACATGATCTTCTATCAATAATCAACAGCGGGTGCAGGCACCCATATTGACTCCACACATTCATCGATGATCATATCGGATGAACCACGATGCCAGGATTCAATCAATCCCATATATATATTCCTTCGCCTCGCGATATTTTACTTGCTCGAGATTCGATCGTCGTATCGTCATACCTAGTTCAATCTCGCTCACAGAAGTACTTTACTGCTCCGTAATCCGATATCACTTTGTGATTAACTCCTTAACCACATGCTTGCAAGCGGTGTTGATATCGACACGAGTGGGCCCAAAGTATATCTCTCCGACTTGGGAGGACAAATTCCATCTCGATACATACAACCCAATGATACTTTCCGATCACCGAGAGACACCTTTATGATCACCCTCTCATAGGATGACGTTTGATGACCTCAAAGCTTTCCGATGCCGGAGTTGCATTATCTCATGGTCTAAGGAATACAATATTTGACATAGGAAAAGCTTCAAAGACGAACACGATGAAACGATCTAATTGCTCGCTTTGTTTGGGTCTATCCACCATATCATTCTCCCAATGATATGATCTCATTATCAATTGACAACTCATGTCTATGGTTAGGAAACCTTAACCATCATTGATCAATGAGCTAGTACATAGAGGCGCATTAGGGACACGGTGTTGTTCACAAACCACACAAGTATTAAAGTTTCCGCTTAATACAATTCTAGCATGGAATATAAACTTTATCATGAAAAGAATTATAATAATAACATCTTTATTATTGCCTCTACGGCATAATTCCAACAGTCTCCCACTTGCACTAGAGTCAATAATCTAGTTTACATCCGCAACAATCTCACACCCATGGCACCGAGGTGTTGATCATGTTTACACGTGGAAGAGGTTTAGTCAATGGATCTGCGACATTCGATCCGTATGTACTTTGCTAATCTTCGATCTCCATCTGCGATATAATCTCGGATTATATGAAACTTGCGCTGATATGCTTGGTCTTTGGATGATATCTTGGTTCCTTAGCGAGTGCTATGGCGCCGGTGTTGTCACACAATATCTCCAGTGGGTCCAATGCACTTGAACCACGCCAAGCTCTGATGAAGTTTCGATCCAAACTCCTTCACTTGACGCTGCGCAAAGCCATGTATTCCGCTTCCTTTGTAGATCCCGATCACGCTTTGCTTGCAGCTTCTCCACTCACAGCCTCCATTCAAAATATACACGTATCCCGTTCGAGATTTAGAATCATCCTTGTCGGTGTCGAAACTAGCGTCGACGTAACCTTTACGACAAGCTGTTCATCACCCCATAGACTAAGAACATTTCTTTAGTTCTATTTAGGTACTTTAGGATGTTCTTCACTACTGTCGATGTTCCACTCGGTCACTTTGATATCTTTCGTCAAACTAAGAGCATTGGACACATCCGGTCTAGTACAAAGATGGCATACATGATGGAACCTATGGCCGAGGCATAAGGCACTTTGCTCATAGCTTCCTATCATTTCGTAGTGGACACCGAGCCTTGCTCAATATCTTACCCGACAACATAGGCACTGAACCTTTCTTTGCCTTATCCATTCGAACCTTTTCGTAACTTTGTCTAGGTATGTACTCGCTTAAAGCTATCAGCCTTTTGTCATCTCTATAGATCTTGATGCCCAATATATAAGCAGCTTCACCTAGGTCTTTCATTGAAAACACTTGTTCAAATAACTCTTCACATCGTTAAGCATGTTGATGTCATTTCCGATAATCAATATGTCATCCACATACAAGATGTAAACGCCACCGAGCTCCCACTCACTTTCTTGTAGATACAAGCTTCAGTAGCAATTTGGAACAAATCCAAAGCTCTTGATCACTTGATCAAAACGAAGGTTCCAACTCCGAGATGCTTGCTTGATCCATAAATGGAACGCTGAAGTTTGCATATTTTACTAGCATCCTTAGGATCGATAAAACCTTCGTTGCATCATATACAACTCTTCATCAATGTTGCCATTGAGGAAAGCGTGACATCCATCTGCCATATTTCATAATCATGAAACGCAACAATTGCTAATAAAATCCGAATGGAATTAAACATAGCTACGGGAGAGAAAGTCTCATCGTAGTCAACACCTTGAACTTGTCGAAAACCTTTTGCGACAAGCCGTGCTTTATAGACGGTAACATTACCATCCGCGTCCGTTTTCTTCTTGAATATCCATTTGCACTCAACGGCCTTTCTATCGCTAGGAGGATCCACCAAAGTCCATACTTGGTTTTCGCTCATGGATCCCAATTCGGATTTCATGGCTTCCAGCCATTTCTTAGAGTCTGGGCTCATCATCGCTTCCTCATAGTTCGTAGGTTCACTGTCTTCTACCAACAAGACAGTCAAGACAGGTTGCCGTACCACTCGGGAGGGCACGCGACCTTGTCGACTGCGACGTTCAAGAGCAAGATCGTCCAAGCTTCATGATCCTTGTCATTAGCTTCCTCTATTGTTGGTGCAAAGCTTTGGAACAATTTCAGTCTTGCGCTACTCTCCAATTCAAGAGAAGGTTCAATAACCTCGTCTAGCTCTACTTTCCTCCCACTCACTTCTTCGAGAGAAACTCCTTCTCAAGAAAGGAACCGTTCTTCGACAAACACTTTGCCTTCGGTTACGTGATAGAAGGTATACCCAATGGTTTCTGAGGGTATCCTATGAAGACGCATTTCTGCTTTGGGTTCGAGCTTGTCCGCATCAACTTCTTGACGTAAGCTTCGCATCCCCAAACTTTAAGAAACGACAACTTAGGTTTAGCACCAAACCACAGTTCATACGGTGTCGTCTCAACGGATTTACATGGAGCCCTATTTAAAGTGAATGCGGCGGTTTCTAATGCATAACCCCAAAATGATAACGCAAATCAAGAAGAGACATCATTGATCGGACCATATCTAATAGGGTTCGATTCCGTTCAGACACATTCATTGCTGTGGTGTTCGGTGGCGTGAGTTGTGAAACGATTCCACTTGCTTTAAGATGCGTGAGAAAATCGTAACTCAAATATTCACCTCCACGATCGGATCGTAGAAACTTAATCTTTCATTACGATGGTTCTCCACTTCATTCTGAAATTCCTTGAACTTTTCAAATGTTTGATTTATGTTTCATTAGATAGATATACCCATATCTACTTAAGTCATCGGTAAAAGTGAGAAAATAGCGATATCCACCGGCGTCGAAACACTCATCGGTCCGCATACATCTCAGATGTATGATTTCCAACAAGTCCGCGTTGCTCGCTCCATCATACCGAGAACGGGTTTTGATCATCTTGCCCATGAGGCATGGTTCATGTGTCAAATGATTCAAAATCAAGAGACTCCAAAAGTCCATCGAATGGAGTTTCTTCATGCGCTTTACACCAATATGACCTAGACGACAAGCACAAATAAGTAGTATTATCACTATCTACTTTGCATCTCTTAGCCTCAATGTTATGGATGTGTGTTTCATCCCTTTCGAGATTTAGAAGAAATAAACCATTCACAAGAGGTGCATGACCATAAAAGATGTTACTCATATAAATAGAACAACCATTATTCTCCGATTTAAATGAATAACCGTCTTGCAATAAACATGATCCGAAATAATGTTCATGCTCAACGCAGCACATAATAACATTTATTAAGGTTTAAAACTAATCCCAAGGTAAAACTAAGGAGAGCGTCGATGGCCATCACATCAACTCTTGATCCGTTGCCAACGCCATCGTCACCTCATCCTCGCAAGCCGCCTATTCCGTAGCTCTGCTTCGAGTTACAAATATTAGCAGTTGAACCCAGATCAAATACCTGCACTACCACAAGGGCTAGTAAGGAAAACATCAATAACATGTATATCAAATATACCTTTGATGGTGCCACCTTCTTGTCCGCTAAGTACTTGACAGCTATGCCCAAAGGACCTGTCCTTGCAATAGAAGCACTCGGTCCGGTTAGGACCGACTGAGCTTCTTCTCAAGCCGACATTGCGCTTGCCGCCCTTCTTGAAGGGCTTCTTTGCTCCCTTACCTTTCTTAAAGGAGGGCTTGTTGACCATCATCACATGATTATCCTTCTTGATGTCCACTTCCAGCCTTGACTTTGCGAAGAGCTCGGTGATCGTATCGATGGAACCAATCGATTATGAGTCACTACAAAACTTTTGTAGCTGGGAGGAGTGATTGCAGAACCTGTCAATCTTGAGCTCCTCCGAATCGTGCATTCCAGCTTGCTCAAGCGTTGAGTGTAGCCCGACATCTTTATGGCGTGCTCACTAACGGAACTCCCTTCCTCCATCTTGCGGTTAAAGAACTTCGGAGATCTCATATCTCTCAGAACGGGCCTGAGTCTGAAACATGGTTTTCAGCTCCTCGAGAATCTCAAAGGGCCCGGGATACTCTTCAAAACGATTTTGAAGCTCCGGTTCCATAGCAAACAACATGGTGCTCTTAATCACACCATAATCATCTTTGCGCGACTGATAGACAGCTTTCTCATCAGCCGGCGTAGTTGCAGCAGGAGGGTCACCTAACGCTTTACCAAGGACATAGTCCTTTTGTCCACCAGACAGAATGATTCTTAGATTGCGGAACCAATTGGTGAAGTTAGACCCATTGTTTCTAAGCTTTTCCTTCTCAGCAAAAACGTTGAAGTTGAAGTTGGATTTGGCCATGTGATCTACAGTATTTGCAAGTACAATTTAGACTATGTTCATGATAAATAGTTCAACTTAATCAAATTACTAGATGAACTCCCACTAAATTCAACATCCCTCAAGTTGTTTAGTGAACACGATCCAAATTCACCACACCTAATCCGATCATCACGAGAAGAGATGTGGTTTCAATGGTGGACAACAAAGTGTCGATCATATCATTCATATGACTCATGCTTAACCTTTCGGTTCTTGTGTTCCGAGGCCATGTCTCACATGCTAGGCTCGTCAAGTTAGACCCAAGTATTTCCGCAGTAAAAACTGGCTTGCACCCGTTGTATGTGAGCGAGAGTCTATAGCACCCGATCATCACGTGATGCTTGGAAACGAACTTTAACGAACGGTGCATACTTGGGGAGAACACGCTTTTATCTTGATCTTTATGAGGAATCATCTTATAATGCTACCGTCGCGATCTAAGCATAATAAGGATACATAAAGGATAAACATCACATGCATATAACTTTATGTGACATGGTATAGCCAATCCTCGCGCAATGATCTCCATCTTGTGCGTTCCGGCATGATCTCCATCACTCCACCATGATTGCCTCCACCACGAATAGCAACTACAACTATTGCTAACTACTTAGCGATAAAGTAAAGCTATTACATGGCGTATAAGAAGTTGACTCGCAGGTCATACACAATTATAAAGACAACCATATGGCTTCTGCCGGTTGTGTACTCATCGACATGCAAGTCGTGAAACATTACAAAACATGATCATCGCATACAATATACACATCACATCTTGGGCCATACCATATCACAGAAAACACTCCCTGCAAAAACAAGTTAGACGCCTCTACTTTG
Source organism: Avena longiglumis (assembly GCA_030063025.1). Taxonomy (NCBI): domain Eukaryota; kingdom Viridiplantae; phylum Streptophyta; class Magnoliopsida; order Poales; family Poaceae; genus Avena; species Avena longiglumis. The sequence continues at coordinate 560,809,938 of CP125974.1, forward strand.
TTGTTGCATGTTTTACGTGGCTTATGGGAGTAGATGCTAAGAACGATTCTTACTACGGAAAGCCACAACGGTGATATTATGGTTGCCAAACTCCGGTGTTAATCCCATGACAATTATAGTGAGAGAACGACATCCACCACCGCATGTGTGGTACAAGCCACACGTCAAGTGCGGAGCCGGTCTCATGACGCCGTAAGGTTGGCCTGGACTGCTTCAATCTCACTATCCCGGCCATAAGAAGAACACAAACAAGAGGCTTGCAACAGAAAACATCAACGCCGCAACAACCATGTTGCGTTCTACTCGTGAAACACATCTACGCATAGATCTAGCTCGATACCATCAAGGGTTTCGCGGCATAGTAAATCAAAATTTTCTACGGATGCGACAGAGGGAAAGCCAAGATCTAATCTAGGAGATGCAATCAACGAGAGAGATTGGATTAGATCTTCATACCCTTGAAGATTCGCGACAAGAACGCTCGTTAACGCGTGGGTGATGTATTCGTACTCGCTTCTCCTCCTCGCGATCCGATCCGATCTAGCACCACAAGTGGCGGTGCCTCCGTGAGATGCACACGTGCAACACCTCGACGTCTCCTCGTTCCTCGGAACAACGAGTATGGTGGAGAGATAGATTGGATCTACAACACGACGGCGTGGTGTAAATGGTGGAGAATTTCTGCTGCAGGGCTTCGCCTACAAACAGTCGGGAGGGGGAGAGGAAGGTAGCAAGGCTGCTAGGGCTTGGAGGAAGGTGTGTGTGGGGAGGGGGCGCACCACCCCTCTATATATAGAGGGGGGCGGCCAGCCCTTGCCCCTCCTCCAAGCCTATCTCTAGTTTAAACAATTTAAACTCTCCCTTATCTAGAAATCCTATCTCTAGTGTAAACGATTTAAACTCTCACTTATCTAGAAATCCTATCTCTAGTTTAAACGAGTTTAAACTTATCCAGGATCGGCTGGGCCCTATGGGGTCTTGTTCCCCTGGCCCAATGCGGCCAGGACACTCCCTCATAGGCCCATGCCCCCTCCCGGAAGGTGGGGCCACGTTGGTCCCCTTCCGTAAGGTTCTAGAAGCTTCCGGTACAATACCGATTAACCCGGAACAATTCCGAACTCCAAAAACTGCCTTTTATATGAATCTTATTCTCCGGACCATTCCGAACCTCTCGTGATATCCCGGATCCCATCCGAGACTCAACAAAAATTCATAAACCAATTATCCAATCTATCCTAGCGTCAAGACACGTTAAGTGTGTGACCTCGGGTTCGAGAATATGCAGACATGATCTTCTATCAATAATCAACAGCGGTCAGGCACCCATATTGACTCCCACAAATTCATCGATGATCATATCGGATGAACCACGATTCCAGGATTCAATCAATCCCATATATATATTCCCTTCGTCTCGCGATATTTTACTTGCTCGAGATTCGATCGTCGGTATCGTCATACCTAGTTCAATCTCGTTCACGTAAAGTACTTTACTGTCCGTAATCCGATATCACTTTGTGATTAACTCCTTAACCACATGCTTGCAAGCGGTGTTGATATCGATTACCGAGTGGGCCCAAGTATATCTCTCCGACTTGGGAGGGACAAATTCCATCTCGATACATACAACCCAATGATACTTTCCGATCACCGAGAGACACCTTTATGATCACCCTCTCATAGGATGACGTTTGATGACCTCAAAGCTTTCTTCCGATACCGTGGAGTTGCATTATCTCATGGTCTAAGGAATACAATATTTGACATAGGAAAAGCTTCGCAAAGACGAACACGATGACACGATCTAATTGCTCGCTTTGTTTGGGTCTATCCACCATATCATTCTCCCAATGATATGATCTCATTATCAATTGACAACTCATGTCTATGGTTAGGAAACCTTAACCATCATTGATCAATGAGCTAGTCCATAGAGGCGTACTAGGGACACGGTGTTGTTCACAAACCACACAAGTATTAAAGTTTCCGCTTAATACAATTCTAGCATGGAATATAAACTTTATCATGAACAAGAATTATAATAATAACATCTTTATTATTGCCTCTAGGGCATAATTCCAACAAGAAAAGCGTGATTTAAGAGAACCACGACGACCACGACCACGAGCTGCTGGTGTGACTCGACCACGAGGCTGCGGTGACTCGACTCGACACTGGAGGAGTCGGTAGTATCGGCGGCGACACAGAGGACCGCGACTGAGTCGAGGGAGCAGACGGTATAGGAGGACCACGAGTAACAATCACAGATGGGACCGCAAGAAGACCAGCACCACGGAGACGGGTCTCCTCAACCCGAAGCTCAAACAACACCTTAGAGAGCGGAACACGACCACGATCATTCAGCTGAGCACGCCGGGGTTTAACTCCTGGCGAAGCCGAGACATAAACTCATAGATGCGGTGAAACTCCAAATCAGAGCGCACAATCTGGCAACACGAGCATGTGCCACAAACAAGAAGACAGAGAATCAAGGCGGCGTCCGATAGCAAAGACTGAGTATAGAACTCATCAAGAGTGGAATCACCCCGTGAAGAGCATGCTCTGGCGAACCACGAGACAAGTCTGAGCATCCCCGGTACCGATAAGGCCGATGAAGATGTGCCCACCGAGCGGCAACATGAGGGAGACTCATGAACTCGAAAGACATCTTGAGCGTAACACCGGAGGTGAGAACAACAAAGACGAGCATCCTCATCGACCCACCGAGTGTAGGCGGTCGGGCGTGGCGATAGGCCTCGAGATCGAAGAGTACTTCTTGAATTTCAGGTCATAAGCAACAAGACTATCATCAAGATTGAAAAGCATCCTTGGCCTCCCGAGAAGCATCGGCGCCAAGAACAATCGGCGTCGGAAGAGGAGCCACAGAGGCGGGGGGCACGGATGAGACCTCACGGAGAGCACACCCCAAAGATGGAGACGCGCATGTGAACGCGCATAAAGGCAGCGAAATCAGGGTAATTCGCGCCATCGAAGATCACCGGGCAGCGAGGAATCGCAACATAGCCTGATGCAGAAGACATCTCTCTCTCACTTTTTTTTTGTTTTTTAATCTAGATCTGACTGGAACTCAACACTCGCAAGCCAACAATCTCCGGCCAATTCCGCCTAGAACAGGGCACCACCGGAGATCTGAATACTGGAGCAAGGTAGATCGGGGCGGCCCGAACCTATTCCGAGAAAAATCAAGACCAGAAAAGAAGACAACTGAGACGGGCGAGAAGCGGCCACACAGGCGGCCAGCAGCGAGCAGAGGCGAGTCCCGCGTGGGTGGGCAGGCGACGGGAACGGGTGGCCCGAGGTGCGATGACGGGATCGCGGGAGGCAGAGGCGCTGTCGCGCGTGGTGTCCAGCGGTGGCAGGGAGTTGGCGGTCAGGCGGTGTGGCGGTGTCGAGCGGTGCCGACAGAGGCGGGTCCCGTGGGAGGCAGAGACGGGACCTGGCGGTGTCGGGCGGTGTGGCAGAGGCGGGGTCCCGCGGGAGGCAGAGACGGGACCTGACGGGATTTTGGGCAGAGTACGAGGGGGCGTTGACTTGATGAGGACAGGAAGCAGCAGGCGGCGTCCTCGATCTGGACAAGCTTGACGAGGACGGGCGTCCGCGATCTGGAGGAGACCACGAGACGGTGGCAGAGTCCTGATCAAGCAGAAGAGGTGATGCAGACGGAATCGATCCAGAGGACGGAGACCCGATCGGTCCAGCAGGAGACGGCCGGAGACCGCGGCAACCGGCGGCGGCGACGTCGAAAAACAACGACGACAGGGCCGGTGACGGCGGTGACGATGTTGCGAAAAAAAACTGTCTAACCTAGCTCTGATACCATGTTAGGAATATGCAACATGTATTCCTCTGGGGGCCAACGGCCACAATATATAATACAGGTATATGTGTGAATATGCAGGAAGCCCCCTAACATATGGAGAAACTACAATACAAATATATACATCTAACAAAGGCCTCGGTACAAGAAAATCATGGCACCGCTTGATTCAGTTCATCGAGGGTGAGCCCACGAATAACACCGTACATCCAGCGAAAGTGCAAAACTGATATTATGTTAGAACTAATCTTGACATTAGTGTTGTAGACGTGTAAGTGTGCATGACCAAGTAGAATAGCTAATTAGTTCATGCACATGTTTGGCCTGAGTGAATCAGTCATGCATGTAATTAGCCGATAGTGGATGAGTGGGTTAGCTTGCTAGTGGCCTTGAGAAGAGGTCAAGTTAGTTAGTAGCATGGAGGAAAGGCCCTAGTTTCAGTTCGTGTCGTGAGTGTAGGTGGCAGTGGAGCTTCTCCTCCACTGTCTATTTAAATTGAGAAAGTGAATGAGAAAAACAGGCCTGCGGTCAGAAAAGAATGTAGTTCTTGTGTTACAGAGTGGGATGCATCGGCAAAGCTAGCTTCTTCCCTTCTCTGATGGGTGTGTGTGAGTGTTCTTCTGATCTTATATGTGTTGATGAGAGATAGAAAAATATCAGGGGCTGCGAGGAGCAGCTCCATCACACTATGCTAATCCTACAAAAAGTTCATTATTTAACTGGCCATCTACCTACATTCAAGAGTTCTAGCGTACCACTCGTGGAACCAGACCAAGATCCCCCATTGAATTAAATGGTGTGATGTATATGTGATGATCATTGATTGTCCAGGTGCCTCAACAGTGAGCAGTATACTACACTTAAAGAGGTTCACGGGTTACCCACAACATGATGCAAGCATGCAAAAATAATGTCCGTCCACACATGGTTAACAATGCTGAACTTTGTGGTCCCACATTCAGCTACAAAGAATACTCTGACAACAAGGAACTAACCTCAAACATATGAGGACGGTGAAATCACCGGGGACATTGCGTCTCGCGCCAAACTATTTGCCAAATGAAACGAATAGATACAAAGTCCTTGACGAGTCCCGTGAGCCATCAGTACAGACAATCTATTACATGATCTGTTACTTATTATTTTTTCATTCTGGATTATTGCAAGTGGGTAGAGGCAGCCAAAACCCTGATGACAGCAACTCATCGAACCAATTCTCACGGGAGGAACACCATAAAGGACACGGCACCACCCAAAGCTCAATGATAAAACAGTGCAAATAAACTATATGGAAGAGACGGCTTAAATTCTCTGTGCAGTTTGCAAGATCGGAGTTCATCCGTCCATGCCTCCCCTCACACGCATCGCATGCACGTGACTCGCTCAGGGTGAGGGTGGTACCTTCCATTTATCTCCGTTTCCTTGTTTGTTCCCGCCTTGAGGAAGAGACATCCATGGAGCTGGCTATTTAAGCCCCTCTCCATTCCCTCCTCAAAACCACACCATCTGTCAGTATATCCTCTGCCTATCAGAAGATAGACACCAAGTTGTAGACACAAAGATGAGGTTTGGCCCGAAAGGTCTCGCCGTCCTGCTCCTCCTTGTCTCGCTTGCTCTGGGCTCCGGCGTTGGCGTCTGCAACGCGAGAAGCGGCAAGCACTGGAGGCAAAAGATGGCGCCCTCAACCTCCATGTTCAGAAGGAAAGGAAAAGGGAAGAGCAGCGGTTCTTCCCACAGGCAGTACGGCAGAGGACATCAGCAGAGTCCAAGCACAGGTCCGGGTGTGCCCGCCAGCCCGAGCGGAAGCCCTGTCCAGGGCAAAGGGCAGCAGAGTCCAGCGATGCCAACGCCATGTCCAGGTGGTGGAAATGGCTATGCATCGCCGAGTCCGCCTCCACCTCTGCAGCCATCGCTGCCAACTCCACAAGCAGCACCTACGCCGCCACCTCCACAAGCTCCGCCTCCGACACCATCAGAAGAGCCATCGCAGGACACGGTCTTCAACGTGCTTGCTTTTGGAGCAAAGGGTGATGGAGTGACAGATGACACTCAGGTAACCATCACTGCCCGTGTTCCCAAGTAATGAACATCTGTACCTGCACCATACATTCTAAGTTAAGAGTCTCATATTCTGTTCATTTTTTTTAGTTCCATTTTTTCGACATTAATGCAATGGTTGTGCAGAAGGCTTCCTCAAAGCACGAACAAATGAAAACCATCAGAGTGTATGCTTTGTATGTTAGGGACAAAGCAACTTATCATGCAATTTTCTTGTTTGTGTTCTGCAGGGACATGCTTGCGAAATTTAGATCTATTAAAATAACATTCCACGTGATTGCCCACCCATATTATTTTTATTAAGCTGTACATTTTGTTGGGATGTGGAATTTTACATGGCAAGACAAGTGCATATAATGCAATGAACCTAATTTGTCTTTATGTTTAGATTGTTGTTTTCTCACATGATTGGGCACACTCCAGAAAAGACATGTGTCTTTACACATCATGCTGGATAGTACTGCATTTACTTAGGGACCATGAGTAAAAGAAGGTACCATGTCAATGAAAGACTCACAGGAATACAAACTTTCTATCTTACTTGCTAGACTTTCTTATGTGCCAGAAAGAGCACACCTAACAACTGTATTCTTGTGATTCCCAGAAAACATGGCAATCCTCAAATTTAGTACACAGTTATTGACTCTCTTTGTCAGTTCTTGCAGTTTTTCTTCCTTTTGAAGAGAAGGAAACATTTAATTGTACTGTGTGTTCTTATTACCTAAGGGATTATCCTAAAATTTCCATCAACACCAACAAAGATTTCCAGAATAAAAAAAATGTTACTTTTTATCTTTTCATTTAGAAAATAAGTTATATCTTCCGCCAACGTGCTAACAATAACCAGTTAACCACATCATGTGGAGTGAACGATGCTATGGAGTGCACCTGAAATCTGAGCTTAATACAGTTGGGCTCACAAGCCATGCTATGATGGCACACTACTACAGTATCCTTTTCCAAAAAAGGTATGCACCTAATTGTTGTCTATATGTGCAGGCCTTTGAAGCAGCATGGGCAGCAGCGTGCAAGGTGGAGGCATCTACGGTTCTTGTACCATCTGAACTAAAGTTCGTTGTTGGCCCAATCTCATTTTCTGGGCCTAACTGTGAACCTAACATTCTATTTCAGGTAACACTACTCCTAATCCCAAAGTGTATGACAACACTATGGTCACCAGACAGAATAAGTCCTCCATTGCTCGACAGATATCAAGAACCATATACACTATAGATCAAAGCTTTATTCATAGATACATGGTTATTGTCTGATGCTCTTTGCTTACCTGCCTATACACATAAAAGTTTAAACTGAACCAAAGAATTCTATCTGGGGTTGTAACTAAAACTTGCTAAAGATTTTATACAATGGTCAAATACAGTTGTAACCAACATGTTCTACAATATGTCCAATCCATACTAGTATGAAACAACAACCGGATAAACACAACCAGACTAGGAAATAAACTAAATAAGAATTGATGGTATTAAGTGATGTATTTTCATTGTGCAGCTGGATGGAACTATTGCAGCTCAAACTGGTGCAAAGACATGGGGCACTGGTTTGCTTCAGTGGCTTGAGTTCACAAAACTAAATGGAATAACAATTCAAGGCAGTGGCATCATAAATGGCCGGGGGCAAGAATGGTGGACTTATTCAGATCACAATGATGACGATGACATGGACGCAGTAAGGACTGATCGTCTAACAAAATCCTTACTATAGTCAAAAGTAGAAACATTTAATTGCTTACATTGGTTACTTCTGACAGTACAGTGAGGAGCTGGAGAAGATGCCACAGATTAAACCAACGGTAAGCAGATTATTAAATGCGGCATGTGAACAGTTACAGTTTCATAGAAGAACAATTTTAACCGAGCATACATTGATTGCAGGCGCTGAGGTTTTATGGCAGTTCCAGTGTCAGAGTAACAGGCATCAGCATCGTCAACAGCTCCCAGTGTCATCTGAAGTTCGATAGCTGCCAAGGAGTCATGGTCCATAACCTAACCATCTCTTCCCCTGAGGATAGCCCCAACTCTGACGGAATTCACCTGCAAAACTCCAAAGACGTCAACATTCACCACATTGACCTGGCATGTGGTAATGCTCCTCATAAAATTCGATTCAAGTAGTTTGCCAATCTATCCAACGTTCCTTTGCACTTGTGGACCAAAGTAACAATAATATTATTTCAGAATTCACCACCTAATTCCCTATGCAGATATATTACGAAGGGAGGCAGAATAATCAGTATAGAGAAACACCAAACTTAACAATGAAATATTTACCTTGTGCAATGCAGGTGATGACTGTATTTCCATCCAGACAGGCTGCAGCGACATAAACATACACAACGTGAACTGTGGACCAGGCCATGGGATCAGCATCGGTAGCCTAGGAAGATACAACACCAAAGCATGTGTCTCCAACATCACTGTAAGAGATGTCAACATGTTCAGAACAATGACCGGTGTCAGAATCAAGACCTGGCAGGTAATCATTCATAAACACGACTGCGATTCATCCAGCAAGGACCGCTATGCAATTATGCATACATGTGTGATATATCTAAGAAGATTGGGTTATCAATGCAGGGTGGCTCAGGGCTGGTTCAGAACATAAGATTTGCGAACATACAAATGTCGGAGGTTCAGACACCTATCATGATAGACCAGTTCTACTGCGACAGGACGTCGTGCACGAACCAAACCTCCGCGGTGGAGGTCTCGGGAGTGCAGTACGAGAACATCCGGGGCACTTTCACGGTCAAGCCCGCCCACTTCGCGTGCAGCGACAGCTCTCCGTGTTCGGATATCACCCTGACCGGGATACAGCTGAGACCCCTTGTGGTGCCGCAGTACCACATGTGCAGCGCTTTCTGCTGGCAGGCATTCGGCGAGCTGTACACGCCCGCCGTCCCTCCCATCCCATGCTTGCAGGTCGGCAAGCCGGCTGGGAACCGTGTGCTGTCAGACCTGGACCTGTGCTGAAACTCCCAGAGTGATGCGGGTAACACCTACTCACCTAGTGATTCTTCGGACACCTTTCGCACAATCACTGCGTGGTGTGCAGACTGTGGATATATATACAGAGGATGTGGTTGGCACACTGGCATGGGTAAGATCAGTTTTTGACAGAGAATAGGATATTTAGTCAGTGGTTCCAGTGATGCATCCTGGATGCACGTGTATGTATGACAGTATGAGATAGTTAAAATTGGGGAAAACATGAAGAATTATTGTTCTGCTCTATGGTATTATGCAGAAAAACTAACGGTGGCAGCATACAATCTAATTGGGATGCTGCCACTGGTGGGGTGCAGGTCAGATTAATCCCCACTCCCCAGTTATCCTCATGCAACGAAGGGGAGAACGAGCCAATATTGTATAATCACTGAAACAGGGGACCATGGGAGAGGAGAGAGGAGGGAGGGGTGGGGGGAGGGTGGAATTACCGCTCACCGGTTTCGAAGTGGCCGGCGGCGGAGGAGATGCCGGCGTTGCGCGGGACGTGGATCTCGTTTAGAAGAGGGGCTGTGAATGCGCGAAGGTGGTACTAATCTGACCAAATCCATGTTCATCGCCCGCGCTGTCCGCTGACGCCGATAGACGCACGGCGGTGCGGCGCTCACCGCCCCGATCCCCGCCGGCCGCCGCGTCGGCTCCCTGCAAGCCGCTCGGCGAAATGTATAGGCGCGCGGAGGAAGCAGAGGCAGAGCAGACGACTGACGACTCTTACCATCCATTTGCATGGGCCGCATTCTCTCGTTTCCCGTAACTCCTCGTGCCTTGCTGGGCCAGAACTGAACTGGATCCATACACTGTCAGTCCATCACTGTTCAAACAAAAAATGTCTACCACTGTGTTTTCTACGAGCCAAGTCAAATTCAAGTATTTTGACACATGAATAAACTAGAACTTCAAATAATTTGGAACGGAGGAAATAACAGACAACCATACAATGTGGGAAACCATACACTAGAAAAACCTGTATTTAAATATTTGTTAGACATAAGCTTTAGAGCTCCATTCCAAGATATTTAGGAAAACAGACTACCACAATTACATATACTCGATGTTTCATCTCAGTGCAAACTATAATAATTTGTGTAGGATTTCAATGATTCGTAAGAGCTAAGTTCAATAAAAAAATTATGTAAGAGGCAATGTATCAAAATGAGACTGTGATAATTAATCTAGTTTTAGCTATAAATGTTATTCAAATTTGGTGCAAGTGTATTTGCAAGATGAGAAGTTGGAGCATATAAGATACCATTGCATAACATTACTTAGATGTAATGTTGTTAACTTTATTTTGTATAGTAGAAAATTATTCTAGTTACAAATTTACGTTAACCTAAATAAAAATGTAAAATTGTTTAGTATAATTATAACATGCTGGTAATATGGGGTCATCCCCTTAAAGTTGTATGTATCCTATAAATTGGTGGATCGTTTACTCCGGTTTGTCGCCATAGACGGCGTGTAATTGTATGATACACAAGAAAACAATATAATTTTGTGATAAAAATTCAAAACTCGGGTTTTGATTTATGTATCAATGGCCACTAGATGATGCATCGGGTCTAATAGGTTGAGTTATCTTGGTTGTGATCTACAGGACTCACCCATTAAGTCGCTCTAGCTAAATCCTCTGTATTCATTTACTTCTCTCTTCCAAAAATGCACCCGCTCTCATCTTATTGTTGTCAGAACCGATATATTTGAATCTACAGAAGACAGATTGGTTTCAGTTTTTATTCAACATCAATGATTAATGAAAATATATTAATTCTTTAAAAAATATGATGATTTTAATCTTTATGGTTGTCAGATTGATCAGTTAGTTGTTTAGTGGTGTCATGTTTGTTTGCAGGTATCAAAGTACTAGTGCACAGACATTCTCACAACTTAGCAACACAATCATCGGTTGGTTTTAAACTAATTTGACGAAGATCACTAATATCTTTGATCCATATTATGGATGTAGTATAGCTTGCCTTTTCTTTACAAGATCTAGGTTTATCAAACCTTGGGAAGAATATGCTTGGTGTAAGATTATGTCGAACAAGACCTTAAAAACTTGTAGTATATCCGTTTACCGGATCTTTCACATTTATTTCTTTGGTATCGATGAATGGAGACATGCCAGGGCTAAGGATTCACCGCAACTGTGCACACATATGGAATAGAGAAAATAATAATAATCTCGTTCGTTGGTTGTGATCTATATTTGATAAAAGTTATGGGACGTACTGTATGGGTCCAGCTCAGGTCTGGTCCAGAGCTGGACCCATACAGTATCAAGTCGACCACTATTCCCTAAAAAAAAGTCCACCGATGCCTTTTTTCGAACACAACTCTACATCCGGCACGCAGAGCCCCGCTTTAAATGGGGGTAAAAACAGTGTGGTCACTGCCAGTACTTGGCTCAATTTCGGATTAAATAATTTGTCACGCTATTTTTACAACCATTCCAAGCAGCTCATGTAAATTTTTACAACCACAAAACTATTTCAATAAGCATACACAAATTATGAAGAAGAAATCAAGCATGTGAAAGATATGACAACACATACATGTGTGAATCTTGGAACGTAGAAAAACCTTGTAGCCTACGAGCTTTGGAAAAATAACAAATTAAGTTACCGTACAACAGGACATACAGAAAAGGTTTTTGGCTTTGATCTTTTACGAAAATTCACATGGGCATTTTTTCCATTTTTTTTTACTTAAAAATATTTTTTTGCCAAGTTACAAATATCACAATCACACGAGTTTCATGCGGTGAGGCGCGAGATGGCTGTGGGTTCAGGAATCTGTCCACCAGGAGACAGACGTCGTCAGCCCAGAAATGGACGACCAAGTCTTTGCCGGCAGAGAAATATTGTGCGTGCCGGAGAAGCTCTGGCGATCAGATCCTGTAGCAGCTCAGCACCGCCCAAAGGGCAGATCGTCCTGGCCGTAAATCTCCTATTCGGTTTGGACTGCAGCCTGGAGCTGCAGTCTGAATCCGGATGGAACGGCGGAATCCTGGTCTCGTTCTACTCTAGGAGGATATCTCTGTACAGATCATACCTATCTAAGCTCAGCTTTATTAACGCGGCAGAACTCTATACAACACCACGCCATCTCTGAACTCTCACACCATCTTCCTCTCCGGTAGCTCGATCCTCACGAGCATCTGTTCCTTTCTTCTAGTCGTACGCCACGGGGAGGTAGGCGTCGTGGGTGCACCGCCTCCGGGAGGACACCAGCCGCGCCAGCTTCCGGTTGCAGAGCTCGAACGACGGCACCGCGTCCCCGCGGGGCGGCGCCGTGGCTCTGGGACGGAGCCCCAGCTGCCGCTCCAGCTCCGCCAACTCCTCGGCGCGCCGCACGACGTGGTCGTAGCAGATGTACCGCCCGCCGGCGGTGCCACTCATCGCCTCGTACACGCGGACGTGTGCCTCCGCCACCCGCTCCACGTCCGCCGTCGCCAGCAGGCCCTCCGCCAGCATAGCGTGCGCCCCTGACAGATGAAACGAAACATTGTCAGTCAGTGCGGTGAGCAACTGCGGCTCGATGCAGAAGCCAGATGTACACTGAGCATATAGAGACCTTTGAGGTAGGCGATGGACGGGGTGGAGTTCCGTCTGAGGAAACCCGGCCCGGTCACCAGCGCCGGGCACACCGTCACGAGCTTCAGGTCCCTGCCCCGTGCCGCCCTCCATGCCGCCTTCTCTGCCATCGTCTTGCCCAGCGCAAACCACAGCTGAAAGAGAATTTTATCTGATCACGTCCTGAGACTTTGCAACGGAATGGAAAAGCTATTCTGCAGGTTCAGGGTTCAGAAGAGAGCTCACCTTGTTCTCGCGGCAGAAAGTCTCGTCGCTCCAGCAGCTCTCGTCGACGGTGGTGGGGAACCGGCGGTGGTGAGGGCTGTTCTGCCTCCACACGCAGGCCAGCAGTGACGAGGTGAAGACGCACTTCCTCACGGACTCTGTTCTTACGCACGCTTCGACCACCTGCTCTGCCGCTTTGGCCTCCAAGGTCGCCATGTGTTTCTGTTCAGATTAGCATCGGAAACATTAAGCAAGCAAGGCAGCTCTGGAGTAAAGCCTAACATTCATAGAGGCTGTCTGTGAAGCCCAGACTACAAAATGTGATGTGAAAACAAGAGGTGTTCTATTCCAGATTTCCATTTCTTGGCAGAAGAAACGGGTTCTGGCATCCAGTGCAATTTACCCCAAAAAGGTGTGCTATTATAACACGGTCTTCTAAGGAAATATAATTACAGCACAATACTCGACTCAGTGGACTACATAGTAATCATGTCAACTACTATCTCTAGTAGGTGCAACTTCAACTAATGGATACTGCTCCATGCCATTTACAGCAGTAGACATGTTCTAAAGCTAATCAGCCAGTTGCAAACATGATGCCTTTGGTTTCTGAGTTTAGTGCTATGGTCCATGTTCACATGATGTGATTGTGAGTGCCCAACTAAAATGATATGCAGAGAACATGCTGTGTTCTACAATTGAATCTTTGAAAGGAATCATAAAATTGACAGCTCACCAAGAATTTTAAAAACAGAAGTGCAAAATATTCTACAAGACTAGTACTACTGGCCTTTGATCATAAAGTCCTCAACTTGTCATTGAAGACTGGAGGGCAGGAAACTGTATCAACACTGATGATCTACTGCAAAGTGAAGTCAACTTTCATCTGATATTCTGTACACAAAGTAATTTTCTTGGCCCATACTGCAAGCCCCACTATGATTAACTTTGCAAGAGCTACGTTTGGAACTTTCGGATAGCAAAAGTACTATGGATTTAGCAGAGAATGTCAAAAAAGACAAGACAGGACGCTACCTAACCAACTCTTTGTTGACCCAAAAGCTGCTGAAGTAAAAGCATTGTGAGGTACTGCATCTGAGAAAGTGGACGCAGTGCTCAATTTTTTCATAATGTTCATCAACCAGATGAGCTTTCAATTACAGCTGAAAGAGCAATAGGATGCCTTTCATATTTGCGTTCAAATCAGCAGCACCAAAAGGAAAGGTAAAGGGTGTGTGGACTTCATATGCAGGATAAATGCTTTGCATGATAAGTAATCTACACTGCAGTTGGAAGTCATGTGGTATGGTACAATAAACCTAAAAGATGTTTCATCACACATTCTTTCTTAAGTGAATGTAAAACCAAGATAAACAATACAAAGAGTGGCAGAAACAATGCAGTGTGATTAATTACATTCATATCTATGTTGAGTCTGATAAAGCAATGGGTGGCAACATCAGGCATGTTCTAATAAAGGCTCAACAGCACAATCTGAGTGGATTTGGTAGTTCCACTTTAAAACACTTGCATACGAATATAACATATACTTAGGACCATTTTGGGGTTTGATGTGGACTATTACATCCAAACTATTTCCACCATTAATGTGCATATTTGGACTCAGTAGGCACCTACCACCCCGCTGTTTGTGGTAGGTATGCTTACAAAATGGCTAGATGATTACTTCTTATTGTAGCGGTCAATTCATATCATTTCTTGATGCTATGGTCAGATATAGTGCTACAGAAAAATGTGGAAAGAAACTGAACAAAAGGAACTCAAGCAATGACATCTGACAATTTAAGCACTCAAACTAGACAAAAGCTAATTTATTATTAGTTTTTGGTAGCCTCATGAAGTTCATCAATCAATGGTTGTTGGCAGAATTCACATCAGAGATGCACACCCTGCCAACTAATCTTAATAATAAAGTAGATGCACAGAATATGGATGATGCAACTAAGGCCAATTCCCAGGGTAATTCAGGGTAAGCACCTCCACATATAGTTCACAATGTAAATGCCTATTTAAAATTTGAAAACTCATGTTATTGCATATTGTGATAGCACTGTCGTGAGTTGTCCTGGAACAGTACAAAATAGGTTGTCATTAACTAGCATAATTACTAGCGCAAGGTGTACAGATATTAGGTGTAAAATTCCATGTCCCTGTAATGACAGCTGATTGATTTAATATGATTGGTGTGTTATCTGTTAGCCGTGGCCATACCTCAGTAGTCATCTCTCGGTAATTTACATTTTAGTACACTGCCACCTTCTACTACCTAATCAATTAAATAATTAGTATGTCCTTATCTAGTTGACACCCTCCTATTCTATAATGTACACCTCTTGCCTACCTTGAAAGCCCAAGACAAAAGTTTTTGTGTCCAAAGTTGAGATGTAGGAGCAACAACACTATCAAAACAGCATTTCTCTTCTGCAGACAAACAAAATAAGCGGACGAACTTATCCGGCATACCTTTGCACAGATAAATTCTTTTACAATTCATGTTCGGGGACATATATGTACCTACTTAAGGAACATTACAGGTTGAGGAGCTCACCGTGTAGCCGGAGATGCCCCCTGGATCCACAAGTGATGAGGTATGGAACACACCAACACAGCCATTGAAAGCTCGGTGCAAGCTCTCAGGGTCCATGACATTTGCCATCACAGTCCAGACCCCATCCCTGCCATTCTCGCCGAACATTTCCATCTCCCGCAGCTTGTCCAAATCCTCTGCCACAGCAAAATAAATCACAACTAAGTTACAGGTTTCAATTTGGAAGTACGCCAGACTTTAATATTTCTGTTGCTACTTCAAGTTCAGCACACCTATTCTGTACTATCAGTGGGCCAGCATCGTAAGTAACACGTCAATCTTCAGAAAGAAACCACTCTTGACAGTGACTGCAAAGAGGCCTCCAAAGGATTGAACATTGCATTGAGAAAGATAATGTAGGATAAGCTATTTGTGACATTGTTGTGTGATGCAGAGTAAGGATAAGGACATACAAAGGTTATTTTCACAACTGCCCTTCTTCTGTTTTGAAAAAAGGCGCAAGTAGCATGCGCTGATGTTACACGCATTTGGATGAACATCAGAGAGCATGTGCCCACAGTTTCTCATCCCCCCTGATTAGGAAACTATGCCTTTTAAAACAGACAAGCTGCTGACGGACAAGGAATGACGCATCAGCCATCTTCAGGTATCTAATTAATTCTACGACGGTCTATTCCAGGAGGTGGTAGGATAAGGTGATCCTATCAGTGACTATATACTAAATAAAAGAGAATCTTATCAGTAACACAATTCATATGTTCCTTAAATGTCCCGAATGAAGAGTCATACCCATCGGACGGACGACGACTGTAGTTAAAATTATCTTGTGCTGAAGTGTGTGAAATAGACTTATTAGGTAGGGTTAGCTGGTGTAATACACACCACTAAAAGCGAATATACCCGGTGCTGCCTCACCAACAGTCAACACATCACGGTACCGTAAAAACTGATGTTTTCCCGTGCTCGGTGCGTTGACTAAACTACCCTAATGACATAGGCCACAAAAATGGAATGAGCAATTTAACATCCTTTTCTTATGCTTTTGCAGCGACCGATCACGGAAAAAGTACAAAACGGACGGCGAGGAAACCGGGACACCTCTTAAGCATGGCTTGGTACGCTCTTGCTTTCCAAAGACAGTGAACTGACCGATTTGTTCCTAAGTGGTACGCAAAATTTCCTGGTGGTCCAAGAGAAATGCTGCACTGGTAAAATGTCAGCTACCGAAGGGGACTTGGCCACGCAAGCGTGTACCAAAATGTGATGCTACACTCGGCTAGTTGTCCATCTGTCCAGCAGAGGAAACACCAACATTTGGACACATCAGTACTGGTGTCTGGTGACATAATTGAGCGGGAGAAATGGCACCCCGTGGTTTGTTCGTTTCCGTGAAAGAAGCTTCAGTTGAGATTATGTTGACATCTTGTGGAATAAAAGAGAATCTAGAACACTCCGAGGGGAGGAGAGTTTACTGAACGTGTGTGGGTGGTTGCGCTGCTAGCCAAATGCCGGTTCCTGAACATGAGTGGACAGATCCTTGATTGCAGTTCTGCACTTCCCACGCAAAGGTGAAAATCCTGGTACTAGTATTCGATTGCAAGGTGGAGCTGAATTGTTCGACAATTTTTCTCCCGGAGAAGGAAACCATACCGACCGTATATTACTAAATTGTTTAATTAATCCGGAGAAGAAGCACGTGTGATGTGAAACCACGCCGCATTGGGGAATTCGCCAACGCGCACAGCCGCAGCGCACACAGACAATTTTAAAAGAAACAACTGGGAAGGGGAAGGGGAAGGTGGCCAACCCCGAGAGGCCTGCCGCAAAATCCAATGGCGAATTCTCCGTCTACTAAGCACGCATTTTAAATTCAAAGAAAAAGCGGTGGAGGAGTCAAAGGTGTACCTTGCGTCTCGAGGGCGAGGCGGACGGTGTAGCCGTGGCGGAGGAGGCGGTCGACGACGGCGAGGCCCAGGAAGGAGATCCCTCCCGTGACGCAGACGGCGCGTGGTTCGGCGGCGCCTTCCTCCGCGCCGGCCGCGGTCTTGGCCGCCGCGGCGCCGCCGCCCGAGCTCCGCCAGGCGCCCGGGCCGGGGCCCAGCAGCAGCGCGGCCCGCATCTCCTCCACCTCCGCCTCCATGCTCTGCGTGCTCCGCAGCACCCCCATGGCCGCCTGTGCGTGCGCGCTGCCGGCGTTCCCGCGCGGGAATGAATGCGGCGTCTGGCTCGGCTCTGGCTTGGCGTCCCCGCCTGGTCTGCGTGTGCGTGGAGTGGGGACTGGTGGATTGTGTGATGATGGGTGGGTGGGTTGGGGTAGGGGTGCGCCCTCGCTCGGCTCGGCGACGTGGATATATAAAACCACGGGGGGCGCCACGTCGGCTCTGGCGAAGGTTCGAACTCGTGGATGGATGCTGGGGCTGCCCTGCGCTCCGCGTCGTGGCTTGCTTCCGACGGCACGTACTGTCCAGTGCTTGGCTCGGCTTCTCGTGTCACTCGTGTCACTCCTGTTGTTCCCTTGTTTCTAAGTTTTTTTTACACGATTGAAAAATACTAACAACCCTCCGAATCCAAATTAATGAAATTACATTTATCTAGATTCGGATACATCTAGCGCTAAAATATGAATAGACTCCGTCCATCAATTTGAATCAAGGGATTAGAGTATTTCTAAATCAACGTTACAAGACACATTGTATAAATATTGAGATTTATTTTTGAAACAAGGAATTTTTTTTGCCTCGATCTATTAATTAAGAAGAAGATAATTGTCTAATTAATTTATAGAAAATCGGTGAAAACCAATACAACCGCAACAAAGCGAAACACACCCAAAACAAGAAAACCATTCAAAAAAATCCCGCAACATTCATTCGATGAGAACACCTCAACAAAAGGCAATGAGCAAGACCAGAGTCCCAGAACAACCCAAATGGAGAGGACAAACCACGAAACGGAAAATCGTCAAGCAGCTGTAGGCACCTTTCCTATGTCGTCACTCTTCTTTGTCTCTGCACCTAAGTGACTTCTCCTTCCTAACCTTCTTGTTTTTTCCCTTGATTGTTGTCACCGTTATGAGGCAAGCAATCGCCCTTCAAGATCCAGGACTAGCAGCCTCCAACATGTTGAGCAAGTCATAAAGCTCTTTTGTGAAGAGATCATCAGGATTAAGTGTCAACGGTGGCGGAATGGGTGCAGAAACCACATCTGATTGCTTGGGATAGCACAAAGTCGTCGACGAGTCCACCTTGTGCTCCGTTGATAAAGGCAAAGAGGAGGTTGCGAAGTGGTTCTATGGCAGAAAACAAAAAAAAATCTACTATGAGAACGCATCAACCAAGATCTATCTATGTAGAAGTACATCAACGAGCGGGGATTGGTGTTTATACCTTTTAAGACCGGAAGCGGTATTACGTTCCCGCACAAACGTTGTTGATGAAGCCGAGCATAGCAGACCTCAAGGTCTGGAAGGCTTCAAGCGTCGTTCCGGTGACATGACCTAATTCAAGAAGGTTGTTTCGAAGTAGTCGATGATGGTTTCGAGCTTCATCATAGTCATCCCAAGACGTTGGTTATGTCAGAGAGCTTTCAAAAATGTTTTGAAATATATATAGGATTGAGGTACTGAGAGCATCCAAGAGAAACCAGAATCGAGACGGAGTGCCAGAAGGGATTCTGGTGGCCAGATTGGATAAGAGGGGGCAGTCCCACCCCAAGGAGTGGTGCCCGGGCCACCATGGCCCACCCATGGCCGACGCTCGGCCCTTCTAGGGCTGGCGCATGGGCCCAGGGGTGCCACCTCGACTTTCCTAATAGGTGCATTGCATAAAAGAGGAAGGTATCCAATTAGATCTCCATTTATGGAAGGTATTGTTTGTATCTTGTAAATATGGAATATATGGACATGAGTCATTATTTCCAAGATTGCAATCATCTAAAAAGGAAAGGACATGATCTCCTAATTGGAGGAGATCAGGGTGCCAAGGGAGGGGATTCCTCTCCTCCTTCGCCGCCGGCCATAGGGAAGGAACCCTAGGGCGCGACACTCCTCCTCCTATATAGAGGCCCCTAGGACCTCCTCACCACACACGCCACAACTCCTTCTTGAGTTCTCTCTCTAGTGCAACACCATAATAGTTTCTTCGGAAGGGTGCGAGACAAGCATCGTTGGCGTCGAGCTCTTCACGGCGGAACACTGACGGAACGGAGGACTGCACGCGCGCAATCCACGGAGGTATCGTCCGTTCGATTCTAGCATGAAGTGGACATTCTCCTTGCGGCTGGAAGGGAAATGGATACATCAAGCTGCAGGGATCGACACATTCGTCATCAACATCTACATCAACCGACGTCCTCTTCCGCATCAATGTCGGTATGAGTTTTAGATATGTTCTTGCTAGTGTCTTTATGATTAGATCTCCGTTATTCGTGTAGAACAATTTTTTTTACTTGCACGCACAAACCCCAACAACGCGGCGATGCTACCGGCAGCCGCCCTCTGTGGGCAGGGATCAGAGGAAGATGGTTTGAGTTTTGAGTTCAGAATTTGGCCAAACTTAAAATGGCACCCGTTCACAAACCATATGTTCAAAGCAAACGGGGCTTTTCTAGACATTGCAACATAATACTTGCTAGTCCTAGTACTACTATTTTTGTTTTCAATTTTTCTTAGTCGTACGTAATGCAACATGCACGAGTTATGACCAGTCGTTACTCGTGCGTGGAAGTCACCACCGAAGCTGCGTCCGTATGGCTTGACGCATACGAAAAGAGACACCAAGTCACAGTTTTGAGTCCGCATGAATGGAATGTAGTGGAGCGGTCTCCTCTTACACAGTTTTTCTCTCTGCCGCATGATTAATTTGTTCCAATAAAATCGCAACTAGATCGGGCACATCGGAAAGGATTAGGAATCTGCAGGTTTCTACTACGAGGGAGGAGGAAGGATTAGCTAGGATTAGTACTCGATCGCTAGGTGTATAGCCAGTTAGGTCAGAAAGGGACACGACGACGCTTCCAAAAGCGATGGGCTTTAATTTCTCTTTTGGTCAATTAAATACTCCCGTCCCTCGATCGTATGAATGACTAATGACACACTGATCCCCGTGGTGCGGTGAAATTTTTACTATACTCCTTCGATGCAGAACGACATTAATTTAAATCACCACCATATATGCTACTCGACTCAGCTTGTCGTGTCACTCGTGCCCTTCATTTGTACTCCTTCCGTTTCAGGGCTTAAGGCGTTCTTGTTTTGCGTGTTTTTTCTTTGACTAAGAATTACTCTAAATACATAAAGAGTTTTGGTATAAAACTAGTATCACTGAAAAGTATTTTTTAATACGAATCCAATGGTACTAATTATGTACTCCCTCCGTTCCAGAGAAGAAGGCGTAAAGAATATTTCAACTTTTCATCAGAGCTTAAGGCGCGGGCGACACCAGGTGGGAAGAAGTCATTGAACTACCAAAACTGCCCCTCCACCAGACCACGTTTCCCTCTTTTCTCCCCAACCTCCTGGAACAAATCCAGATTTCTAGCCTCCATTGCCAGCTTCCCAAGCACCACCTCCCCCACCAGTACTCCCCCCGTCGTCGTCCTCGCTCCTGGCCGTTTCCTGAACAGTTGGAAAAAGGGGATCCAGTAACAGATGTTCTCCGGCGAGGGTGGAGGGCGGAGTTGGGCACAGAGCGGCAGAGGTCATCGGCCGCCATGGAAGTAAGGGAAGGCGAGCACTGCGTCGAGTTCCTCCTCGCCGTCTGTCCCGCTAGAGAGATCTTCTCCGACGAAAGCTGCTCCCGCTTCCAGTTGTTATCCCCGCTTCTCCGCACCTGAACACCCACATCCGTGCAATGCAGACATGGGCACAGCAAGGATCACATTGGCGTCGGTGGTGGTGGGCGCAGGACAGCGTCACCGCGGCTAGGGAGTGTGCCGGCCGGCCGGCCCCGTCTACAGGTCCTGTTGGTGCGGGACATGCAAAACTAGTACTCCTAGTACTACTCAATCGGACGAGAGATGCGATTAATTAGGGGCATCTTTGGAAACTTTTAAGCGGGTTGGACTCTCCTTAATAACCGTGCGTAGAAATTTACGCCTTCTTCTCTGGAACGGAGGGAGTACAATATAATTAAGATTTTGAGTTTAATTTTTCAGTCAAATTTTGGTTTGAAAAGCGTGTGCGTCTTAAGCCTTGAAACGGAGGTAGTATATCTAACTGTTCTTCTTTTGGTCGATTTATTAAAAAAAAAACTGAAGTATTTCTAAATCAAAGATCATAAGGCACATGATCCAACTATCGAGATTCATGTAACATACCGAGGCACGCACAGTGGTTGATGCGACACTAGTCTTCTCTTCTGCCATACTCCATATCATTCAGATACGACGACAAGAGATAGCATACGGTGGATTGTATCTCGGAGGATATGCGGCATTCCGTTCCGGGGCTAGCTTCATTGGCTTTGAAGAGCAAGTTCTGGGTTCCGCTGGCCATAGCTTTGCTCCCCACGTCAGCCGTTCAAAGCCGATCCAACTTAACGTACCAGAAAAAGTGAGTAGTTTCAGCCTGAAACTTTCCAGGAATGTACACTGTAGCACATGTGATTCACCGTATTGAGTAGTTTATTTTTTCTGGGGACTTTGGATACCGAGTTCAAAATTTGCTACTAGTCAAACTTAAAACGATGATTATTACCGAACCAGAGACAACGAAACTTTTTTCAGAACGCATATATAGTGCAACGCACCTAATTTAATTTTTTTAATTTTTCTTTCACATAATGCAATATATAGACCCCGAGGAGCAAAGTCACACCAAGTCTGTGCTGTTGTATGACTACTTGACGCGTACGAAAAGACAAAACCAAGTCACGGTTTGAGTCGGCGGCCGCACGATATTTTTTCTTCCTTTGGAAGCTTCTCTCTGCCGCACCGCATGATTGGCTTGTAGCAGGAATATCGCGACGACTTGACCGTTGCAGCATGGAAGTAGCACGTGATCGATATGCATGGTCGAGCATATATACACACACCGTCTCAGAAAGGATTAGGAATCTGCATGCATGTTTCTACTACTAGGGAGGGAGGAAGGATTAGGAATCAGAACGAACGCCAATTAGGTGGGAAAGGGACACGATGCTTCTAGTAAAAGGGATGGGTGCTTAATTCGTTAATTAATTTAAATACTTCGTCAGGTCAGGGCCATAATATATATCTCGCTAATCGCCCCGTTGGCCGTGGCACGCTCAAATTTAAGCCGGAACAGTTGCACAGGGTCCGGGCAGGACGACGGACCTTTTGTTGCTGACTTGACACCCACTTTTGTTTCGGTGTTTCCCTCTCCTTCGAATTTTGACAAACAAAAACTCGATACCGATTCATTTCAAAGATTATATAAAACCCACCAAAATCTGTATGATTCTCTTAGACGTATACTTGGTGTACACGTATATTCATGTACATGTACATGCAGAGGTGAAAATCGAGAGTTATATAGTAGCAGCAACAAAAATTTAAAATTTGTCATGCAAAGATGTAGATCGCGATAACGGGAGGTGTGTTCAGCCGGTGGAGGTATGGAGTATACCTAGCTCGACGGAGTACACTTATACGAAGATATACATAGCTTGGATGTATGGGTTTTAACGAGGTCAAAAGAAAACTAGTCCATACAAATTTAAGTTTGAGAGGGACACCCAAGCACACCTTGACACGAGTTTTGGCAGGTACAAGTACAACCAAGATCGGTTGAGGCCCGAGGTAGTCAGTATACGAGCAATGACAATCTATCAAAGGGAAGAACGGGACCATCTATGAGGAGGACTCTGATCGATCGTCATCACATGTTACTGTTACTGGTCGTCGTACGTGCTCGCAAAATCTACCGAGATCATTTTCTCGCTCTGCCGTCCGCGGTCCGCTAAGAAACTTCTGGGTCAACGGCTATAGCCGTCAATCTGACCAAGATATCCATGGTGGGTTTCGTTGGCCGACTAACTGACTGACTGACGCTACGGCGCTGTTTTTTACTAGCTGAGCTGGGACATGCCCTCTATGGTAGATCTTCAGAGACGTACTACTTATTTTTTAGAAACGGGTGTTTTATTACTTAAAGCAATGTTTACACCCGGCTTCTGCATAACTAGGATGCACACAGCCGAAAATCCTCACAAGTTATAATCAGAAGTAATCGAAAAATAAGAACAAAAGTATAGATAACACAGTGGGCTGTGACTATGATATTTCTAATCGTAGGTCGCGCTGCCATCCATATCTAGAAAAAATATCCCGCGCCACGGCCTCCAAACGCCTACACCCTTCCGCAAAGAAGTCTCGGAACTCCATACGTTGAAGAATTGTCCATGAATGTAGGATTGTCGTGGCTCGGAAGATAACCTGCAATGGAGAAGACATCATATTATTAAAAATCTTTTCATTCCTACATAGCCATCGCGACCAGATAATGGCAAGCGCTCCCACCCTAAAAACAGTCTCATATTTATCATCAATCTCATTCAACCAATTGCCAAAAACATTAGCAACCGATGAAGGGGGAGATAAACCAGAGGCCACTTGGGTGATTGACCATATAGTACGAGCAAATTTACACTGAAAGAATAAGTGTCTAATTGTCTCATTATGATTACAGAAGACACATTGTTTGCTTCCTTGCCAATTCCTCTTAACAAGATTATTTTTTGTAAAAATTACCCCTTTTCGAAGATAGCAAGCAAATACTTTCGTTTTCAGGGGTATTTTCATTTTCCAAATTCTACTATTATCATCAACTGGAATATTTGGTTGGATCAAAGCTTTATAAAACGAATCAACAGAAAATTTACCATTATGCAATAGCTTTCAGTTAAATTCGTCCACACCCTCCGACAACTGTATCGTAGACAGTCTCAATAAGAGATTGTTCCATGATAGTAGTCTAGGACCTATAAGACTTCTGCGGAAAGAGACATTAGGAGGATTAGATTCCATTACCCTGGAAAGTGTATCCTCCGTATGCCTAACTATCGAATATAGAGCAGGATATTGTTCTCTAAGGGGCATTTGGCCAAGCCATCTATCTTCCCAGAACCTAATCTATGATCCATCCTTAATACTAAAAGAACCAAAGCATAGAAAATGTTTTTTGAATGCCATCAGTCCAGCCCAAAAGTGTGATTCACCTGGCTTCCAGACCACTTGCGACAATGCTTTGGATCCAATATACTTCCTCCACAAAATGGTTTGCCAGACTCCTTCTTCTGAGAGAAGTTTGAACAGCCATTTACCTAGGAGTGCAGTGTTCTTGACTTGCAAATCATGTATGCCAAGTCCACCGTATTCCTTTGGTCGCAAACCACAGTCCATTTGGCCAGTCGATATTTCTTTTTTACCTCACCCCCTTGCCAAAATAATCTTGAACGGAAATAATCCACTTTCTTCAAGACCCCTTTCGGTATTTGAAAGAATGAAATCATATACAGTACCATATTAGTCAGTACTGAATTAATGATTACAAGTCTTCCATCAAGGGATAGTAGTTTTCCTTTCCAGCTATTAAGACGTTTTTATAGTCTTTTCTCAACCCCTTTCCATTCAGCTATCGTGAGACGCCGATAATGTATCAGTATACCCAGATAGTTAATAGGAAAGAGCCAATGGCCACAACCAAATAACTCAGCATATAAATGTGCCTCATTTTTAGCTTCGCTAAAGCAATACAAGTCACTTTTATGGAAGTTGATTTTCAGTCCTCATAATTGCTCAAAAGCTGAAAGTATTAACTTCAAATTCTTAGCCTTCTCAAGATCATGCTCTATAAAAAGTATTGTATCGTCTGCATATTGAAGGATTGATAGTCCACCATCTACCAGATCTGGAACTAATCCCTCAATTTGGCCATCAGCCTTCGCTCTCTCAATAAGGATAGCCAACATATCCGCCACTATATTAAATAATATAGGCGAAAGTGGATCCCCTTGTATTAATCCTTTGTTTGTTCGGAAGTATTTGCCTATGTCATCATTGACAAAAGACTGAATGAGATTGCGCCACTCCTGAGAAAAACCTTTCATACAGAGTGTTTGTTGAAGGAAAGACCAATTAACTTTATCATACGCCTTCTCAAAATCAATCTTGAACACTACTCCATTCAATTTCTTGGAGTGTAGTTCATGGATTGTCTCATGCAGGATTACTACACCGTCTAAGATGTTTCTTCCTTGCATAAAAGCCGTTTGAGAAGGGCGCACTACATTATCAGCTATTGAATTTAGCCTAATCGTTGCCACCTTTGTAAAGATTTTAAAACTTACATTAAGAAGGCGGATTGGGCGGTATTGTTGTATTCGCTATGCATTAATAACTTTAGGAAGTAAAATAATGTTGCCAAAGTTCAGTCTGAAAATATCAAGCTGACCTTCATGCAAAACATGAAACAAGTGCATCAAATCCTCCTGAATAACTTCCCAGAATTTCTGATAAAATTCAGCTGGAAAGCCGTCAGGTCCTGGTGCTTTATTGTGTTCCATTTGAAAAACAACTTTCTTAACCTCTTCCTCCGTATAAGGGGCGGTTAGAAACTTGTTTTCGTCAACAGAAACCTGGGGAATATCCTCTGTTTAGGATTCCTCCAGTGATATGGAGTTTTCTGGTGGTGCCCCACAATAATTTGTAATACTTTGTAATGTAAGATTTTAGCTGCTTCTGTCCCTCAATCATACCTTCATCCTGAACCAAAGAGTGAATAAGTTTCTTCTTATACTTGCCATTGGCAATAGCATAGAAGTATCTTGTATTCATATCTCCTTCAAGGATGAATTTTGCTTTAGAGCGTTGGTACCACTTGAGTTCTTCCTCGCGAAGGATTCTGGCAATTTCTGCATTCGATTGCTTCTTAAGCTAAATCTCAGATGCAGTTAAAAGCCTTATTTCCGCAGAAGCCTCCAAATCATCAATAATAGATGAAAGACGTATTTTTCTTTTTTCAGGATACCGGCAGTATGTCTAGCCCAACCGCGAAGAAATTTACGAAGAGCTCACATTTTATTAGTCCACCGCTGTATAGGCGTTTGACCAGCCACCGGTTTTGCCCACACGTCTTTCACTAAATCAAAAAAAACCATCTCTTTCAATCCATCCAAGTTCAAACTTGAAACTATGTTTGGATCTTTGTGATGGTGTTCCAACAGATAAAAGTAATGGAGCATGGTCCGATAAAGCCTCAATACGCTCTAGAGCCCGAACGGTTACCAATGAGAACTTATCCTCCCACAGTGTATCCATAAGTACTCTATCTAATTTCTCGTAAGTCGGCTCTGGGAGACTATTAGCCCAAGTGAACTGTCTCTCAATCATATTAACCTCTCTTAAATCCAGGCTATCTATGACAACATTGAATAAGAAAGGCCAATGTTCATCGAATAGGGTAAGGGTTATCCTTAGCTAGATTTACCAACTCACGCAGAAAGTCAGCCTTATAAACATCCTGAGACGTACTACTTATGTAGTTATGTGGATAAGAAATTCTGATGGAGATCCCAGCTTTCTTCTACTGGCGACTTTACATAATTTCAACACTATACCGACCAAGTATCAGGAAGTAAAGAGAACTGGAAAAGGATTACGACTACTTGTGCACACCGTGGCTGTGTCACTAAACGATTTTTCTAGCCACCGCGTCCTGAGAGGCACATCACAGATCTACGAGAAAATTCCAAAAAACCATCACATTCAGTGTGAAATTCGCAGAATAACCAGTATTCGACGAAATTGCAAAAAAACACCGATTTTGCGTGAATTGGTTCCAATGTGCACTGATTGTTCGATTCAACCTAGTTAACACGATTTTTGACATCGGGCCCCACTGTCGGTGCTGACGTGGCAAGGTGTCCATGTAATCAAGGTCAAAAGTTAGACAGACCTAACTATTAGGGATCTTTTTGTAATTTTTTGGAGGTGGGGGCCACTTGTCAGCTCCTTCTTCCCTCTCGCTGGGAATCCTCCCTGAAAGCTCCAAGCAGCGGCCGACGTCGGTGTAGGGAAGGCCGACGCCGGCGGAGGGGAGTCAGACGTCGTCGCAGGGGAGGCCGCGGGCTTCCCAGGCCCTCTTCCTTCCTGGCCGTCTCCCTGTCGTCGCCGCCGCCGGTGGAGGGGAGGCCAACGCCGCGAGCCCCGTCCTTGGCGGAGGGGAGGCCGACGCCGGCGAAGGGGAGGCAGACAGAGCCCCGTGGCGGCCACGCGCTCCCCAGGCCCCCTCCCTCCACTGTCGTCTCCCCATAGTCGCCGCCGTCGCTGGAGGGAAGGCCAACGCCGCGAGCCCCGTCGTCGGTGGAGGGGAGGCCGACGCCGGTCGCCTGCGGGATGGGTGGATAAGGGACGCAGGGCGCCTGCTGGACGGGCGGCTGAGGCACGCGGCCATGGCGGAGGACGAGGCCGTCGAGGACGAGCTCCTCACCACGGCGGCCGATGCCTTGCTCCGTCGAGGAGATGTACGGCGGCGGGGTCCCCGAGGCCGACGTGGCCAGGGCGGCCAGAGCTGGGGACGCCGGCGGGGGCGGCCGGAGGAGGGGACGCCAGCGATGGAGGCCTCGGAGAGAGAGAGAGAGAGTATTTGGGTGAAAAGGAAAAAAGAAAAACAAATTTACTGACAAGTGGGTCCCACAATTTTTTTACAAAATAGCCCAAAGTAGATATGTCCAAGCCTCCCCTTGCCACGTCAGCACCAACAGTGGGGCCCGATGTCAGAAATCGTGTTAACCGGGCTGAATCGAACAATCAGTGCACATTGAAACCAATTCGTGCAAAATCGGTGGTTTTCTACAATTTCGTCCAATACTGGTTGTTCTACGAATTTCACACTAAAATGTGGTGGTTTTTTGGAATTTTCTACGGATCTACTATTCCCTCCGCTGATGACTAGAGAAAGTCTTACATTTTGGAGCCGAGCTAGTAGTACTGTAGTAGATAAGAAATTTCCATTGGTCAAGACTGCTAATATGTTGTATGTGCTCTAAAAATGTTCATGGTAACAATTCATTTTCTTGGACCCCTAAATCCAGCAGCCACACAAAAGTCACTCAAAGTTAAGAAGGCATATCGGCTTACACAAGTTTTCAAGGGAAACAGAATATGGCACGACCTATTTATTATTTAGCAATAAGTAACACGGAATGTTGGAATTTTGGCTAAATATGGGACAACCTATTTATTATTTGGCAATAATGTCTGGAATTTCAGAGACCCATTAGGTCCATTTATGCATGACAAGACATGGAACAAGAACCAGTCTCACATTGCTAGTTAAGTGAAAGTTTGACCTTCTATGGCCTTGTTTGGATACGGTGTTCTAACAGACCGTGTTTAGCCTAACCTCATGTAACTGCCTAACAAAGAAAAACTCTGTTTGGACGTGGTGATTAAAAAAAGATAAGAAAACTTGATTTCCACAATCCACAAAATCCGAGTTTTGGCAAAAACAGATATTCGTGAAAACGTGTTTATTGGAGACCAATTACAACTACCCCAGTATGTTCCTCAACAAACTTACCAAACATGATTTTCCGTCTAATTCTTATCAACCGAATGGTTAGTAGTACCGGTTTCCCGTAAATTGTTCCCAAAACGAGTTTTTCTAAAATGAAGCGACAAAACTCTTTATCCAAATAGCACATAAGGAAGGCTGCTCCACCACTTGTAAGAGCATAAGAAGGGAAGAGACGCCTGCCTCGCCACGACACGCGCGTCGCGGGTTGAAGGAATGAGCCGTGCCAAGGATCGACCTATTCATTGTGTACCTGTACGGGTTAGTAGGCCTCTGAGACCTCGTTTCTTTGAGTCCTATACAGGAGAAGGGAGATACGTTTTTTGGGAAGCACTCATGCGCGACTACTGGCTTCATCATGGACTCCTTCACGGACATCGACAACATCTTCTAAAATGATGATTTCTTCCCTGACACCGACAACCTCTTCGATGACATGGTTGATCCCAACGCCAACGTCAACGCGAGAGGTTCATCTTATGCGCCATATGCTATATTCCTCCATCTTGTTCAGATCTTCTGTCTTCTACTGCAAATTATGCTTCATATACTATGTGTAGCAATATGTTTAAAATTGTTGCTTATACTCTCTCTGTTAGATTCCATGATTAGTTTTATTATTAAAGGTTTTAGATTTCCATATGGCTAACTTCTTCTAGAATGATGAGGAGGGTAAGCATACAGTTCATTTAGATATTTGGCCCTCTGTTTGTATGAAGAAAGATTTTGGAGGTTTGGGGATTCCAAACCTACAAGATCTTAACTTATGCTTACTAGGTTCTTGGGTGAAGAGGTATATCCAGGGTGAAGGGGCTCTCTAGAGAAAGATTATAGATGCTAAATGTAGAACAAAAAATCCCAATATTTTGTGTTGTCATGATGTGCACCCGTCCACTTTCTGAAAAGGTGTCATGTGGGCTTCTAAAGAAGTAGAAGCAGGCTATAGGTGGCATGTGGGCAATGGTAAATCTGTTAAATTTTAGGAAGATGTTTGGTTTAGAAATTCTACTTTAGCTACGCAGTTTTGGGAGATATACTTAGTTTCCAACCAACAGACCAAAACCATAGCTGATCTTTGGGATGAAACTTAGCTTAGATGTGATTTTAGAAGAACTTTTACTGACCAGATCATGATCCAACGGCAGGAAATTCTGGGATTGCCAATCTGTTTCTCTGACAGATGAGGAGGATCAAATAATCTGGCAATATGAAACTAAAGGAGTGTATCCTTCTAGTTCTATGTACACTTTAGTGAATTTTAGAGGGATAACTCAAATTTACTTACTTGTTATTTGGACATTAAAATTTCCCCCCTAGAATTCAGTTTTTTCTCTGCCTTTTTTCTTTGATGAAGCATATGGCTAGAGGAATACCGAAACCCCTTGAGTGTAATCACTATAAGGAGATAGAATCTGTTCATCAACTTTTCTTTGATTGTGTAGTCTCCAGGATGATTTGGGCTGATGTCTAGGATATTTTTGGCATCCTAGTAACTAATTTTGAATCAATTGCTCTGAGATGGTTAGCTCATAAGAAACATTTAAATTTCAATGTAGTTTCTGCTGCTGTTCTCTGGAGCATTTGGAATAATAGGAATAATTTATTTTTTTAATCATACTCCTTGGATTAACCTGAAGCAGGTATGTCGCCTAGTTCTCTCTTATCTAAGAAGTTGGAAGATACCATTCAAAGAGCTGGAAGAGGGGATGGTCATTCTGTTTATTGAAAGGATGTCAAACAGGCTTAAAAACCCACTGGAGCTCATGGCAAGCTGAATTGCACTGGGTTCGAATGGATCTCCACTTGAAAAACCATGGCGTCATCGAGCTATGGGGGGCGTGCATCTTTGGCATTCCTCAAGGCTCATCCTAAGTCTGAAGACGAAGTCCATGTGGTGCTCTGATTAGTGGGTAGTCCAAAAAAGCCCGTCTCCTTCTTCTTTAACTGCTCTAGTGTAATAGTTTAGAGATTCAGTTTGGATAATTTTTTTGTTTAATCTATGCTTCCACTTTCAGCTTTCGCCTGGTGGAATTCTCTAGTTTCTCTTTTAGTTGGTTGCCTGAGGGCTGGAGCCTTAAGTTCTGTAACTAAACCTGGGACTTGGTTTGTGGTTTCATTTCTTGGAATGGAACTGGGGAGAAAATCTATGTTGATCTAAAAAATGATTAGTTTTATTGCTATATTTCTAGTCATGTTTTATCTACTATTTTTATTTATTAAATTATGTGGTAAATTGCTCATTTTTCCAACTCAGACATCCTCCAGTCACATGTGCATACATCGTGCCCCGATATTCTGAGGTCTTTCAGAGGTGTCCATACTAGGATGAAATCGCCAAAGGGATAATTCACCAAAAAAAAAGTGGCCAAATGGATCATATGCTTGAGTCAAAAAATGGCCTTGGCAAATTTTAACATTTCAGAAAATACCAAACAAAATACATGGATATTGTCACTATGTACACTACGAGCTTACACCATTTTAATATGAAATGGCTTGTATTTTAGTCTCAACAAAAAGGCGAATTGGCCAAATTTTAGAACATTCGGAAGTTGCACTGTTCATGTTCCCAGATCAGCATTTTTTGCCGAAGATTGAATAAACAATTTCGTATTGAAAATTATATGGTAGAATAAGTGATTGACTACATTCTGATGTTTCTTTAAACTTCCTTAAAGCTTTAAATGTATGTTTTCAAAGTTTTCAAAAATGTGCACCATGAAACTCGTGTGCCATTCGCACTCGCTCCCAAGAACAAGTAAAAGGATCGATTTCAGAAAGCTATAAGTTGTTTGTTGTATTCTCCGGCTTGTCTTATCCGTGGCATTCGTCCCTCAGGCATCGACAGTCGTGTCATTTTATGTGTACATAACGGCATAGCTGGTGCAGTATCATGGGCGGGGATGTTTTTCAGCGGGAGTCGCTGACGTGAGGTCAGCTTTGAAGGATTGGAATGTGAATTCTTTGCCGGGGAGGAAGAATTAGAATTGGTCTTGACCAGCTCTAGGTGAGAAAGCGTCGAGATACTTATAAAGGGTTATTTTAATTAATCACTTTCTCCGTGTGAGTAACAACTCACTAATTGTACGTATGTAGTTTCTACAATTAAGTTCGAACATGAACTGATCGAAAAGTAGGAAACTAGTTAGGTGACATGGATATGCCCTATGGGTACCCGATGTTAGCATACCTGGTCCAGCCCGACGGAAGGCCCACTTAACGATCTACCAGGGTCCATGGCGCCTATGACGTTTCGGCTGCTATGAAGCCCATATGGACACGGACTCCCAAACGCACAAGACAAGGAAATCTCAAGACTAGAATTTGAATACAACTTATAACCAACTCGTATCGGTACCCGAGACCTAGCCGCCCTATATATAAAGGATAGGAGGGTCAACGAGGAGGGCACGCTATGATACAATACCCTACGCGACAATAGATCCAACTCACCTCATACACACCTCCACGCCAGATTGCATCTGCGCACCCCTGTAACCTTCGGTTCTGTCGTAATCAAGAGCAGACAAGCAGGAGTAGGGTTTTCCCTCCGGGGGCCAGAACCTGGGTAAATCCCGTGTCCCTATGTTGCTTGTTTGTTAACCGTTCCGCAACTTCCAGCATTCCCATCTTCTCCAAAACCCAAGTCCATAACAATGGACATTGACGAATCGAACCCTCGTCACTAGGAGAATGGATCTCTCATTGTTGAGAGTAGACTTGGAGTATACCACCAAGATCAGCTGAAAGTAGCGGGTGGTGGGAAAAACTCAACGATAAACAAGCTACTTAGCGCATGAGAACAGAACCATGCATCATAATTAATATGTGTTTGATCTTCTTGGCATCCACAGATCCGACCATCGAAAACAATAATGTTGTCCCACCAATTTATGCCAAGATGTTTGATCATTCCATACATTTTATGAACAATTCTGAAACTGAGTGATGTATGAAGAGCAACATGTCACGTCAGTGATCTGAAGGACTTTAAACCATAAAAGATTTAAACATTTAATCTATTTGGCTACATCTAGTTGTTCTTAATCTAATTGACCAAATCTAGTTGTCTGTTAAGATGAACTATACATGGAATATTTTTGTAAACGTATACATAATTTGCTTGTTAAGGAGTTGGACTAAAAATGTAAAACAAGGTTATCTATTTATGCTAAACTTTTTTTCTTCCTCACCATTCATGTTGTCATTAAATGTATGATGTTTTTTATTGATCTACATCATTTGTTTTGACATATAACTTGCAAAATTAATGTTTTAAAGATACACTCTTGTATATTAGGAATTAGGTAAAAACATTATATCATTATAATATTTATGGTTACAATGCATATTTTAGTGCTTAACTACAAAAATCTCTCCATTTTGTAAAAATGTTTGATATCTAGTTTGGGATGTTTAAGAAATTCCTTGTTCCGATGGATTCCAATATAAATCTAGACAAACCAGCATTGTTACATTATGCTTTTTATGTATGTTTTGCATAATTTTTCTTCTACAAATCTTGCCTTTTTGTTTTGGAGTGTAAGAGTCTAGAAAATAACTTGACGGAGGTTTCTAGATTACTTGGTTATCAAGTATAGATGAAACTTAAATGGCAATTCTAGAATGTATGAAGTTCCGGTCCTTGAAGCTGTGTTCTGCTCTCAGTTGGTTGGGAGCGGAATATTTAGCTAGGGGCACATGTGTGTTTTGGGACAGGCTGTCAATTTATCTATTTATTTCAAAGTTTAACTACATATTTTTTACATAATTTGATTACATAAACTAGCACTAAACCATTGCTAGAAAGAATTTTTTCACTGTGTAAGGTGTCTTTGAAAAGATAAAAAAACCAAAGTGCATATTTAGAAGGATTCAGAAGCCGTGCTAAAGGGCAGCTATACATTTTTCAGGAGGTCTAACATTTTGTTGGGAATCCATATGGAACAGTTGTGTAGGAAACAAATCTTGGAGGATTAAGCCATTTAATCATATGGGTTATGGACACAAAATTTATAAGCTTAAAGCCCTAAACAAAATATTCCTTTAAACCAGATAGGTCTTCATGGGATAGATAGTTGTGCATTGTTGATGCATGGTTACAAAAAGAAGCATGTGTCTAGCGACTTTTTTTCACTACGCCCTGTATATATTTATGTGGGATCCATGGTTTATCGTTGAGATTTTCTATATCCCCATGTCCTTTAGAAGCTTATGTTTGCCGCATGATTTGTAAAAAGGGAGTCGAAACTCGAAGGTACTATCGAGCGCATGGTCGATAGATCAAGCATACTATCGTTTACTCCCTCCGACTCCGCGAGGTTTTTTTTTCCGTCATGGATGGCCGCGTAATCTACGAATTGATCTTCCATAGTTCTAGGCATCTTACTTCCCAGAGGACAGAGAGTCTTCTTTGCTTCATAGGTACTCTCGGGAAGTTCGTTATGTTTTGGAAACTTCGGCTTCATTATTTTCAGCATCTTTTCAAATGAGGAGTCAGTTAGACCACACTCTGCCTTCCATCGCAACAATTCCAGTGTGGTACCGAGCTTTGTGCTGCCATCTTCACAATTTGGGTACAACAATTTCTTGTGATCTTCTAACATGCCCTCTAACTTCAACTTCTCATTTTCTGTTTCACAGTCTCGCTTTGCATCAGAAATGACCCTACCAAGTTCATCAGCCGGCTCATCTGATGCCCGTTCTTCACCTCTTTTCTCTCCATTGTCTTCCATTGCAGTATCACTGTATTCAGGAAACATATGACGATAGTTGTTATCATCATCTTCTTCTTCACCATCTTCCATCATAACCCCTCTTTCCCCGTGCTTGGTCCAGCAATTATAGTTGGGCATGAAACCTTTCATAATCAGGTGGCAGCGAATGATTTTCGAGGAAGAGTACTCCTTGTTGTTTCGACATTGAACACATGGACAACGTATAAATCCATTCTCTTTGTTTGCCATAGCCACATCGATAAATTTATCCACGCCTTTGATATACCTGCCACGCTACCGGTCACCGTACATCCATTCCCGACCGTTCATCTGCATCATATAAGTAAGTTTATCAAAAAACATGACATCATAAATAGTGAAATAACCAATTCACACCGACACATGAATTGTATCAATGACATAGAAAAGATAAGATTGCTAACCTCGATCGAGGGAAATAAAGAGGAGAAAGCTCAAGTGCGTCTCGGACACCTTCTATATTTTTGTTCTATGAGAAATTCAAAGGGATTATTCACTCAAACATTTCATCAAACACCTTCAATGCATGCATAGAAGAGAAAAAACTAGCACACCCCTCACACCTTCCACCATTCGATAAAACAGAGTGGAGGCAGAGGCGACGCATTTATAGAGGGAGAATGTCCGGTTGGAGCCAGCAACCGGGACTAAAGCGTGCCACGCCACGTGGCTGTGGCCAATCTTTAGTCGTTGGTGGCTCCAACCGACGATTTCCTTACCAACCGGGACGCATGCCTGCCCCGTGCCGCTCCAACCGGGATTAGCAAGATTAGTCCCGGTTGGTGGCGCAACCGGGACTAATGCTCCGAGGGGTCGTGAACGGATGGCCATTTTTCCTCTAGTGGTTATGGACACAAAATTCATATGCTTAAAGCCCTACAAAAAATATTTTTGAAATCTTTTAAACCAGATAGGTCTTCATGGGATAGATAGTTGTGCATTGTTGATGCATGGTTACGAAAAGAAGCATGTGTCAAGCGACTTTTCTTCAGTACGCCCTGTATATATTTTTGTGGGATCCATGGTTTTTCGTTGAGATTTTCTATATCCCCATGTCCTTTAGAAGCTTATGTTTGCCGCATGATTTGTAAAAAGGGAGTCGAAACTCGAAGGTACTATCGAGCGCATGGTCGATAGATCAAGCATACTATCGTTTACTCCCTCCGACTCCGCGAGGTTTTTTTTTTCCGTCATGGATGGCCGCGTAATCTACGAATTGATCTTCCATAGTTCTAGGCATCTTACTAAACAGAGGTTGGTGTTTTTTCGTCCGAAAGGTCTAGCAATTGCTGGCTTTCAGTTTGTATTAGCAGGTGGTAAAAGTTTGTATTAACAAGGGGCCCTAAGGCAGGGATATAAAAAGAGAGAAATGCAAAACTAGGAGGCATCTCTAAAAGGAACCGAATCAAGGAGGTTCCCACATCAGTTTTGTAAGAGCCTTATTAGCTCCGATAAAGTCCCATTCGCGGGCCTCGTCTTGGATTGTCGCGCCTGTTTATTGTAAGATTCTGGTGTTGCGCTCACTCCAGATGGCAGAGCAGGCGAGCAGTAGGAGAGAACTCAGTCCTCGATGATGCTCGGTTGGCGAAGTCCTCAATTGACGTTGAATTGTGTGTTGTGCAATAGCGCTGAATCCCGAGCAGTTTGGGGCACAACGAAATGGAGCGCCGTACAGCTGTGCAGACCAAGGGCAGCTGACGAAAATACGGTCGGTTGTCTCCAGATTTCGTCGGCACAACAGCGGGCAGAAGTACTCATTTGGCCATCCTCGACGCTGTAGTCGGTCCGCGCATGCACCACAGGCCAAGAGAGTGTTTATGCTTCGGGGGAGCCTAGCTAGGTGTGCCATACGGATGCGGCCATCGAACTGGATCATGTATGCAGATTTCGCCGAGTATTCGCCGTCAGTCAGCGGTCAGGATCCATTTGATGGGAGTCGGACGCCTCCTCCTGCAGGTGAATGTTTTGTCCCTGAATTTTGGCCCATATATGCTAGCTGTGACGAATTCAGCGATCGATGAGGGCAGCTGGGTTTAGGTTGTGGCGCAAGTCAGACACCCAATATTGGTTGTTGGTGAGGTGAGGGCTTGTGCCACCGATCTGTTCTTCCGTCCGTTTGGAGTGCTGCTGCCTGCTGGTATAGGTTTGGAAGGCCGAGCCGCCCCCACGACGATCTAGCGGGGAGCACAATTTGTTTCTTGAAAATCCTTTGAAGAACCAGGTATTATCTACGTAGTTCGTAACAAGTAGCGCACGAACCGGCCGGCCATTAGTGTGTCGAGCTCCTAACAAGTACTCCGTACTAGCATAGCATGCATGATCAGCAAGCACACGGTTTTATACGCCGGACGCGCGATACCGATTTCTGAACGTTTTGTCTATCTTTCGACAGACTATTTCAGTGTACTACGTCCTGCCTATAGGTTGTTTGCTTGCTGCGAGTTCTCAGTCAGGCCGCCGGGGGCCGGTATTTGTACGCCGAGGTTTTTAATGTGGGAATCGACTGCTCTAGCCATTTACTAGGTTGGAAAAGCGTCACGATTAATTCTTCTGAAAGGGATATATCTTTACTATTAAACTAGTACAAATGCCCGTGCGTTGCAACGGGAAAAAAATATAGAAATTGTCGAATTGATTTTGTCTACAAGCACTGTTTTTTCGAATACCACGAACAATTTGCTCCCTCTTTGTAACCCCGACATGTGTTTCTTTCTGTCCATCTTACCATTTTTATTTCATCAGTTTCTCCTCTAGTGCATGCTTTAGGGACTGATATTATTTCAGTCATTTTGGGAATGAAAATTATGGCTAAGCTCATCAATAATAAGAATGGTTTTGTCAATACTATTTCTAAAGAGAAAAGTGCAAGTATCTCGAATAAGAATACTGAATGCAATGTAGAGAAAGATACACATACAAGTTTTAATAAAAATCATTATGTGACATATACAATACAACGTCGCTAATTTCCTAAATAAAATAAAGTAATTTTATTACTCTATTCGATCCAAATTAATGGCCTTAGATTTATCTAGATTCAGATGTATATAGTTATGTTTTAGTGCTAGATACATCCAAATCTAAAAAAATCCAAGGACATTAATTTGGATAAGAGAGTAAAAAAAGTCTAAGCATTAGACCATGTACTATGTGTGCTAAAAGCGAACCATAGAGCTGGATGGTTCGGTTCAATAGATAGTGGGACGTCGACACCTGACAAGAAAAGTGAACCAAGTTATTGGTTCGACTCAAAAAGCAAAATGTGTCAGCATGGTCCAACTTTCAGAGAGGAGAAGGAGAGACAGACTACATAAAAAAGGCTACAAAAGGTACTGCATGTTGCAGGTTTGGCCCACACAAGAAGTGAACCTACACTGCAAGAAAGCTGAAGCGATTCCTATACATGACACAGTTTTCTTTGAACCGGCACTACATAGTATATGGTCTTATTAGTTTAGTTTGTTTCCTCCTATAAGTGCCCATTTGAATGTATGTGCATTACACACTACTATGCTTTATACTCAACGCACTCCAACAACGGCCATCCCTGTACATCGTAGTCACCCCACTTCAACAATGGCACTCGCATTGTGTGAAGGTGTTTTCACAGTAGATCAATAGAAAAATGAAAACAGCAGTAGAGCCCTTAGTCGACGGCCTTCTCCAAGAAAAATAATCCTTCTTTCGCCACTTGCATTCCAAGCTAACCTTAATCACTTGCATATTCCTCCCACGGCCCTACAAAGCTCGCCTAGACGTCATTCCTCCCCGGTGTCTATTATTCAACGAACTGCCTGCCAAGTAGAAACAACAATGTTATTGTTGGTTGTGATGTAATTGTAAGCCTAGTAAAACTGCAACTTGAACAAAACATCACTAATGCTAGCAACAAGTTTGTTAATCAACGGCATTATTCTACTCTCTATCACATGAAGGTTATTTATTTAGGTTTTTCTTTGTAATATATCATTTCAGATCACCTGAATATTCACCTGTAGTGAATCGATCGTGGGGAAGGGGATAAACCATCCAGAAGTTTCAAAGCTGCTTCACCAGAAAAACAACCAGTCAAATGATTATCCCTACATAGGAAAACTCCGTATTGTACCTCTCAGCAGGTTGTTTGAGTGTACGAATATGAAACATTCCGTTCTCTTTCTCAGAAGGCCAGAAACCCTTTTTTTCGAACCACCCCTAGATGAATTTCCAGTTGAAAGGTAACCTTCATGGAGAGACTATCAAACAATCCAATACTATATATATTCAGATACCAAGATCATCCCTCATGTCAACCCGGTCAATGTGAAATGAACACACATGGAAAATGGATTAGCCTAGTGCATCCAATAACCAAATACAGCATGCTTGCAATTTCTAAATCGAGTCATTCCTACTTAATTATGGGCAATAAATTTGAGAGTAGGCATTTCCGCAATTTCAAAAGTAATGCAGAGAGCAAGAATACATAAAGTAATCACAAGGCTCTCAACTAACCTTTGGCACAATGTTCTTATATGAAGTACAACTTTCTTCCCTCAATCTTTAAGCAATGACTTCTCTAGGCTCTTCTCGCCCAAGAAATCATGTGTATCCAGGAATACAAATGGAGCATTGATTAGTGATCATTAATCAGTATACTGGAGGA
Source organism: Avena longiglumis (assembly GCA_030063025.1). Taxonomy (NCBI): domain Eukaryota; kingdom Viridiplantae; phylum Streptophyta; class Magnoliopsida; order Poales; family Poaceae; genus Avena; species Avena longiglumis. The sequence goes on from CP125974.1 coordinate 560,849,164, forward strand.
CCAGACACTGACAGTAGCCTAGTCCTACTAATATTACACATTCAATAAGGGAATTCAAATAGTAAAAATACAAACAAAATATTTCAATTCATAGCTTTCAAAGTAGCAAAAAGTGACACGGTAATCCAAAAAAAATGTATGCACTATGTTTAGTCCTGGGAGAAATCCCTATAAAACCAACAAAACTTCTTTTATGAATTGTTACCATTGTCACGTACAGCTCAAATTCAAAGGAAAATCCTGGACAAGCTAGCCAAGGCAAAATGTAAGAGTGATTAAACACTCAGAAGGTGGAGAATAATTATTGTGTTTCAGAAAGAATAATTATTGTGTTTCAGAAAGTGACTGAACGTATTTTGCAAAAAAAAATGAGCATTGAAAGATGCATTTCAATCATGCTTGTAAAAGGGGGTTACTGTACATGTATACATATCAAAATATTACTGGACTTCTAGTAACGGCAAAGAGAACGGTATGACCTGATAAACTGGATGTGGAGCAACCAAGGAAAGAAGAGATGTCGATGACAAAGCTACATGTGATCCGAATTTTCAGTGACTAACAAAGACAAAAGAAAAGAAAAATCAAACACATATTAGTGCTCTCAGAATAAAGCCAGGCCATTCCTGGTGGATGGTTACCACTTATGAAAGCCTGAATCTGCTACCCATGGATTGAGAAAAATACCGAGTGAACACAGAGAGCAGCTCATCTTCTCTCTCACCTCCAGCTTGCATAGATCTAAACTGGAATGTGCGAACTGTAAGGAAAATCTATATTCAGCGATGTAGTAACTTCCATTCTTGAAAGAACATCTGAATTACCGATGCACTACAAGATCCATCAGAAAAAATACCAATATAGCCAATCATGAGAGGCCCGTATATGGAAGCTACATACTACCACATAGTTTGATAGGCGGAGCCGCCGTAGACACCATTGACAGTGTAGGAGAGCATAACGTCTCGTTCTCTTGTTGTCCCTGAGATCGAGATCCTCATGGTGTAGCCGTTGGCGCCCTCCCACGTGAACTTGCCGCCGCTGATACCTATATAAGCTCAGCCTAGAGACGGCAGTTCCTACTCAACAATCTGTCACCACATAATAGACAATTGTCCAGAGCGACATTTTTTTACAAAAGCTATCATGTAATCTTACTGTTATAGTTATAGATTTCTGTAACTCTTTAACTAAATCATGTGTTTTTCTCTATAGAAAACCTAGACAACCTACATAAATTATTTAAAAAAGACAGAGTTGTACTGTGGTAAAACAGAGGTGAAAAAATCACCTTCTATCCCATCCGGCGACAACAACTTTCTCCACTGTTGCTCTCAGGGCAGAACAACATACCTTCTCCACAACATTTGTTAACATGTTAAAGCAAGCATATATATCCGTTAATACACCGAAGAACATCACATGTAGGACCAGCAGTGCAAACAAAAAATATTCCACCTATAGTTTAGATTATATACAAAAAAGAAGAGCATCACAAGTAGGACCGATGGTGCAAATAGAATGATGAACCAAAAAAATATTCAAGAGAGATAATCTCTAACCTCATATTTTTGTTGTAATATACCCATTCTTTGTTTTTCTCGCCTTCAAAGTACTTGAAGACAACATATCCAGTCGCACCCCCGATAAAGAGAGTACCGTCGGAGTCAACGATGGATAGAGAAACTTGGCAAAAAAAAGCTGTCCCATTCTGCAGGTTTAAAACCTGCATGTCACAAGAAGGTTCAAACATGATTACCACTTGAGTCAACAAATTTACAGTACAGTCTTGATCGCCCTTGGCAATTTAGAATTTGGCTCAAAGATGATTACTCGAGTCATTAAGAATGAGCCAAAGCGACGATGTGTTTGATGCATCAGCCAATGTCATGCAAGCTATCCTTCAGTTTAGTTAACAACTTATGATGACCTAATATTTCCAAAATATCATGGTAACAATTAAAAATGCATCTAAGATTTACAAATTCTGCACGATTCTTCATATCACACGTCGCTGAAGTTAACACTGCATTACACAAAACCGCAATGCTTCTTAACTTTTATCATGGCATGGCACCCCTTTCCAATGTTTACAAGCAATGTCAAAATTCTCCAGAAGACAAGCTTTAATCAGATTTCTTGTGCAATTCACCCCCAATAGTTCTTGACGGCATGGCTAGAGCCAGAAATGAAATCGCTAGGTAAATTACTGGAGGGGCGAGGGCGAGGGCGAGGGCGAGGCCCTGGACAAGAATGATGGCGTTGAAGCTCAGCCACGTGAAGAGGAAGGCACTCTCAATGGGATGTCGCTGTCGCACCTCCTCCTCCGACATCCCCTTCCTTCCTCCGCCGTGGTGGACCCCGCCTCCGTCCGCTGCTGCTTGAACACTGAAGTGCTCCCCGCCAATGCACGGTGGACCACCAAGTCGGGCACCGGCTCTAGCAACTTTGCCCTTTCCCTTGGAATTTTACAATAAACAATACCATAGTTTTATTTAGAATCTAAATCCTTTTTTCTTAAGGTGAATTCACAAACAATGATGACTTGAAATGCAACACACAACCTCTGACCGACTCAGAATCAGTAAGCTAGAATTACAAACAAAGAAGAAAATATACTACAGAAGTGCAATGCAGCAAGATATAAGGCAGCGCTATGTATTATTGACTATATTTGTTACGTAAATCCAAAACAATATCATGAAACTCTATCCATGATTGATTGATATAGGAACAACACCAAAACTATGACAGTTTATGACATAATAGCCTTGTGTTGTTCTTATGTGCCCTTTTATTTCGAGTTATAGGTGGATATAACACACTACGTCAGCCTGAAGTACTACTCCTTTGCCAATCACGCAATTTTTATTGTTCTATGGCCCGACAGCCGACCAATGCATTACTATAATGCACATAAAACTAAAACACAAAAGCCGCAGAGATGATAGGGTGCTCATTGCTCGCTCTCCACGTATCCAAAGCGGATGACAAACAACTCCTCCTTGAGATTACCATCGGCAAAATCTAGAGTGTGCCACACGCACGACATATCACTCCCAGTGTTCTTTGCACCTTCGTCACCGTCACCACTCCACCCCATAAGGGAAAAAAATAGGATGTAGAATCTGGTTCAGTAGCTTGACGATGCCTGTGCTCCGCTCCTTCCATGTGCTCCCGTTTTTGTCAAAATCCGTACATCCTTTTACTACGGAAACAAAAACAAAGAATCAATTTGCAATTATATTATCAACAAAGGTAAAATGGCCGACATTACCACGAAATTAGCAACCTACAAAAGTACTAATTAAGAACAATTCTGAAAGCCACACATTCTAAATCCACGGATACTAAACTGAAAGCACAAATCGAAAGGATCATACAGTGAAGATTCGAAGAGAGAGATATAAGCAGAGGAGGCGATTCAATACCTCGGATCGGGCAGGAACAAGGGACGGGGGCAGGGGCGCCTACAGTGAAGATTCGAAGAGAGAGATATAAGCAGAGGAGGCGATTCAATACCTCAGATTGGGCAGGAACAAGGGACGGGGGCAGGAGCGCCTGCGCTGCCGTCAACCTGATCTTGGGCGGCTGATGGTCGTGCTTGTGTCGACATGGGCTTCTCAAATTTCTCGGGCTCTTCAGGAACGTGGAGGAGCGGGAGGCTGAGCGACAGCATCTACTCCTGTAGTTTCAACCTGTGGCGGATGAGGCGGCTCAGTGCTTGGTAGTCTCCTTGTACGCCACTCGACGACTCCTGCTGCTTCCGCAGCCTCACCAGATCCCACCACTGCCTCGTCGGGACCACCTAGGGCTCCTCCTCATCGCCCCCTATTCCGTCTACATCGCGTCTCGGGCTACAACTGCATCGTCGATGCTGTCGCGAGTGGGGGCCGTGTCGATACCCTACGTAGTCGGACCGCTAGAGGATGCCATGGGGAGGGGAGCAGCACCAGACCCCGAGGTCGCGAGGGTGCAGAAGAGACGGAAGGGGCATAATGGGGCGGGGGAGAGGATGTACGCGGCAGAGAGGGAGGAGGCCGTGGGGATGGCGACGACGCGAGTTGTAGCTGGAGGTGGATGAAGCCGGGGATGGCGCAGGCGGCGTGGGAGGATTGACGAAGGCCCCAGATTTTTCTTAATCAGGGGATGTCGCACAGTGTCATTGGGAAGTTCTGGACCACTAGATCTGGTAGATTTGAAGGCCAGGATCAATTGTTTCTGCCTAGTTGGAGGAAACAGAGGAAATTCGTTTTTTTTAAGTAGTAGAGATTCGAGTTGGTGGCTCACTTTGTACATCAAACATTGAGAGAATCTGAACCGTTAAACACAATCATCAAACATCGAGACAATCATAGCCTTCAGATGCCTAAACTTTTGGTAACCAAAATTAGGAAAGTTTATTATACGATCACAGGAATTAAAAGAAAGGAATCACGGTTAATCAAGGTTCCTTGATGTACTGCAGGTTCGGCGCATCCAGGAGAACGCCAGCGCCGCCTTCACGCACTTCAACGTCGACGACGAGGTCTGGAGTCTCGGTCCAGGAATGGCCGCCGCATGCAGCACCACACCAGCTCATCGCCCAGCACGCACGCACGCCGCCCATGCCCTTGGTCAGCGGATGAGCCTGGGGCTTCCCTTGAAGGATGAGCACCATGGGCTGCACCGGGTAGCCCTCATGGATCACCTTCTCTCTGCCGAGAACACAAGGAGTAGCAGACTATCGGAGATGTTGTTGAGGATTAGCTCATCCATGTTATGGAACAGGCGCACTAGACAGAGGTAGCTCTTATGTCTCGCAGGATCCCCTCGGGCAGGTCCGTGATCATCTACATCTCCTCGTTGCCGGTGACGGCCGCCGACCGCTCGTGCTGGTACTTTCGGACTCTACCGCAGCCGGAACGAAAGCTGCTTCCTTGGCATACACCATTCCAAGTCCCAGAAATGTAGCTCCATCTTGCGCTTCCTCACCAGGACGAAGTGCAAGAACACCTGCAGTAGAACACAACATTGCTTGTTACTGTCATTGAAGCTCGCTCAGCTGCAGACTGCAGTAAAAAACAAATGAAACAACAAAAAGGAGTTCACACTTTTATGTTTTCGATCAATAACGTGAAGAGCATCAGCCCAATGAGCACTTGATGATGCTGAATATCACCTCAAGCCAATTGCTTGTCGGCTCGAGATCATTGCCAAAAGTATCACCGATTAATTCATGCAAATTGTATGAGATATAAGTGAGATGGTGGTAGGTCAATATATTAATGCAAAGAGAAAGAACCAACCGTTTTTGTTCATGTGCATACAAGAAGGAATAGAAATTTTTACGATTTCTCACATACAAATCTTAGAAGAATATGCATATTCAGATAGAATGATAGGCTGAGCTGAAGCTGACTACTCAACATTCGGATATTCAGGTTTCTAGAAAAGTTCAGTGTCAGAATAGATGGTGTAAAAATTTAGGTACTAAATTACCCAAGGGTCACCAGGCTCCAAACTATAGGATATAGAATTTTGACAGCTGATGAATTGCTAGAGATAATGAGAAGGAATCCTTTGTAGATTCCATAAGCAAATGCGCCTCGACAGATCAAAAGAAGAGGACGGGATCTGGGCACGCCGCTCCTACCCATTGCCTGCTCCCGCGTGGCGTTCACCGTCTACCACTACATAGCCCCCACCGGTCACACCTCTCCTCCACGTCCCCCAGATGATGATGTCGAATTGTAGCCTGTAAATAAAGTAGAATTTTATTATTTTAGTGATACTATGCGACTCTTTCTGTAGCCCTAACATACAAGCATGTATATTGCAGGATGTATACGCCATTTTTCCAGTAAATACGTCGTTTTGGAAAAAATACACCATTTTTCCTGTAAATTAGAAAGCTTTATTCAAAAAAAATGCTTGTTGGGCAAGCAGTCAGAAAGCAACTGAACATGAAGCTAGAATTCTCGTCCATCCAACTCTTAGTCATAGTCAGAGTGCTAGCACATTTTGCACAAAGATGCGGCGAGTAGTTGGATATCCTTAGTATATGTTGAATCTCAAAATAAATAAACAAAGAAGCTAGCTCTCCAATCACTAATACATAGGAGCAATCTATCGAGAGTTGTGGTGAGAATTCGAGAGGTCAGTGACTTTCAAGCAGTCCGTCTCCATGATCACATGCGTGAGATCTTGAAGTTCGTACCGATGGGATCTCAGCAATAAGAGGATTCGTGATTCCTAGAAGAGGTTTACACCAAGCACCTAAGAGGCAGTTTGAGGATCGAGCAGTGCCTCCGACGCCACCATTGACATCCGCAAAGTTTATTGCATCATCCGTGTTGATCTTGACATAATCCTGTTTAGGAGGGTGCCAACGAAGTCTAGGCAGCACCATCTGCTGGTAAGGAACATCGAGGACAATGATAGCCTCCCTTGTTGCTTTCACCACATACACCAGATCATATAACTCTTGGTCCCATTTTCATCGGTTACGCCAATGTATACAAAAGTTATTAATCAAAGAAATCTTTGGGGTATGATTGATGTTGAATCTTAGTCGATGAGTGATAATTGGATGGTTTATTTATTTTCATATGTATATAATATTGAATTATATCTTGCAAATAAATCAGAATTTATAGTTTTTAGGATACTATCGACTACCTTTTTCTATAGACAATTAAATTTTTTATATGATAAAATATAAATCTGATGGGACCGTAGCAACGCACGGGCATTCAACTAGTATGCCTAATTAATTAGTTCTCTTTTTTAAGTACTATGACTAAGAAGTAAGAACCCGCTAATTAATCGCCTGTAGTACGATAATAAAGTTTAAACGCGATCGAGCTACCTACCTCTCGTTGTTGAGGGTAGATTCGGCAGGTAGTCTCTCGAAGATCGGTTGAAAGTGCAAGCATACCACCATGGAAGTGGAGGGAGGGAGGGAGGAGCGGTGGTGGCGAGCGAGCGAGCATACCGTGCTTGAGGGCGCTGCCATGGCAAGACCGTGCTCGAGCGAGCATACCACCATGGAAGTGGAGGGAGGAGAAGGATGACCCGGAGGCGCTGCTTGAGGGCGTCGCCATGGCAGGACTCGTCGGCGTGCTCCGACAGCTCGGGGATCTAGCAGAGTAAGTGCCCTTATTCTCCCTTTTCAATCAGACTGGAAACAGTTTAATTTTCGAGGGTTGGTCTGATTTGGATCTAATGATTCAAGGATTATTTCTAGACTTTGAATACAGGCGAAGTGGAAATCTAGAAGGTGGCTGATGTTCCTCTCACATGTTGATTTCCTTTCTGCTATTTGCACAAATGGCTGCTCATTAATCCGATGTAATCCTTTCTGGAAATTAGTCTTGTGGTATGTCCTTTCTTTATGACATTGCTTCATTAAGAGCAACAACCAGTAGAGTGGATTTTTAGGAGCTTGTGCTTGTGCTTCAGCAGTAAATATGTTCTTTAGCAGTAATAGAGTGGATTTTAGGAGCAACAATCTCTGTTCTTTAGCAGTAAATATGTTCTTATGCTGACTATTAAGAGCTAATGGTCCAAAACTTAGTGTTCCCTTCAACACTTAATGAATGATCTATAACTGCCATGTCTTGTTTAATATTATGATCCACATATAAACTCTTAATGTTCCCTTCAGCACTTAATGAATGGAAATAAATCGGTTTTCCAGTTCTAGTAACACTTCCTTGGGACAATCAATGGAAGCTTAGATAAGGTTTTTCAGTCATCACATGGGTTATTTTATTCTTTGAAATTACACAGATATATTGTTTTTTATAGTTCCGACTATGGAACACATTAGTTTTCCCATTTCTTTCTGTTCTTATTATTCTCAGTTCTATGTTTGTGTTTTCATTCCAAATTCCAGGTTTGTCTCTGTTCTTATTATTTGTTGTTTTTAGGGAGATAAAATGGTGCTTGTTGCATGTCGATGGCGTCATACATCCCAGGTTCTACCTAATACCCACAACATTCTGAATAAAGTGTAATGCTCCTGAATATGTAAATATTCAGAGGTATACATGAATATTCAGAGATATGTATATCTCTCTTTATATACCCATCAGATATTCGCATGTACATTTACATCATCATGTCTACAATACAATGTATACTATGGAGTACATAGGAACAAATACATGATCTCTCTATGTAGTACTAAGGTGAGATTTTTCTATTGAGTCTCACTCATTCTGTTTTTGGTTTGGATACTCCCTTGGTCCAAAAATGGTCGAACCAACCCTGATTATTTTTTTGTAAATAGTAGTGTTGGTATCCACACCTTTGACTTGACGCCTTTTACGGATAAGGCTTGATGGGTCATTTAACCATGTCTCATATATACTTCCTGGGATAATTATGTGATCATCCAAAACTACTTGGGATTTTCTCTTTGATGCTTTGGTTGTTTGTTTTTTCCTTCATCTCCTCCTCCTCTTGTTGAGCCAATGCCTCCACATGATCTGCTATAATCTCCAAGCTTTTCCAATAGCATTCACCATCAAATCTTAGAACCATAGGCAGCTTTCCCTCCTTTAGCAGTTGATCCTTGCCCATGTGTGTTATTGCGTACGTGTTGCCTCCTTCAACTTTCATCACCTGAATCATGATAGACTGGAGGCTTATGAACACTTTGAGCAAAGTGTCCACGTTATACACATCAAAGGATTGTTCAACCGACTCAATTAGTTCCTTCAGTGTGTTTGGTGCATAGCAAACCGTGAGGGATTGAATGGATCTGAAAAATCCAAGATCCAGGGCATTCAAGTCTGGTGAATTTGGAGGTTGTTGCAACAACTTAATATCCCGTCCCGATTCCTTCACGACAGCTAAGAAAACTGGATCATTTGGAAGAACGTGTGTTCTTGTGTTGTCTTGTTGAATATAGATGATTCCCTCCTTGTCTGGCCATAGATATGCAATTGCTGGAATTACCATTCCACAAAGGTACTCCCTCATTACATCTCTCGTAACTATTATTGTCTTTAGTTCCATCGCTCCTTTGATCATATTCTTAGAGTTGTACTTGGCTGCAGTTTCTTTGACAAAAGCCCAGATTCCGATTTTTCCATCAAATGTGACTTCTCTTTTCTCATTGTATCTTGGTTTGGCAACCGCTTTTAAGAACATCACCTTTCCAATGCTATTCTTGTTTTGAATAGTTTGCACGGGATCTCGTTCTTCAGGTAGTAGATAATATGTTCTGCTCTGCATTGTCATGTCAAACCATTTTTCTTCTATATGAACTATGTTCTCCAAACTGAGGAACGATGGCTCTGCTTCGGTTATCGTTGTTTGATCAATCATTGAAGTGCAAAACTTGAGCCTTTCAATCTTGTTTTCGGGCTTCAAAGCTGGTTTGAGTGTACTTGTGTGGCGCTTTATTTTACTCCATTAGAATCTTCTCTACAAGGTGGAATAGGCGACACCCAGTTCTCTTGCTGGGGACCTTATTGTAGACCTTTGATTTAGAGGAATAGAAGTCATTCTTGATAGACCAATATTTTCTCTCTTTCGTCCAACCCTCCCCTTCTTTTGATTTGAAACATCCACCTGTAGCCCTTCCTTCTCTTGACCTGTTGCCTTTTTTCCATATTCTATCAATTGTGCTCAGACTTGTCTCTAAAAGAGCAGGTACAAGTTTTTTATCTACCTTCTCAACTTTCCCGCCTTCACCGAGAACTTTCAATGCAATGTATGTCGCGAATCTGTGAGAATCAGGTAGCTCTCTATGGTCTGGCTGCTCATGTTCTTCTTCTTGTATTTGTGCATCTTCTTCTTATATTTGCATATGTTCGTCTTGTATTTGTGCATGTTGGTCACCATGTATTTGTGCATCTTCTTCTTATATTTGCATATGTTCGTCTTGTATTTGTGCATGTTGGTCACCATGTATTTGTGCATCTTCTTTTTCTTCTTGTATTTTTACATCTTCTTCATCTTCCTCTTGTGGACTCAAGTTGAGATCCAAAAGATCTCGTGGCACTTGAACCTGAACAGACAAGTGAATAAAGTTACTCCACTAAGCAAAAAATTGAATTTAAAGTGAAAACAAGAATAGTCTACTGTATCCTTGAGAATTGCTTGTTTGTAATTCCCTCTGTTGTCTAATGTACTCTGGTCGTAATCTAGTGATATTCTGCACTCCACATTCAGTTACTCACCAAACATGAAATGTGTATTCAGTTAACAAACATTTAGTTATTCACATAACATTCAATTATTCAACAAACATGAAATGTGTTTTCTAATTTTCCTGTGAGCAGTGACTGTGCCCTTCTGGTTCTCCAGAGTTTATTGCTGATCCAGCTAAATGCCGTTTGCTGAGTGTCGATGCAAAGAGAAAACTTCTCTGTGAATTGTCAAAGTGTCCAGATAGGGCACTTGAACTACTGCATGAATGGACACACCCTGATATTATTCAGATTTTTTGTTCTTAATTCTGTAAAGATAGATAATATGTTCTGCAAGGATATTGTGCTGGAATGCGATCTGCCAAGAGATTCTATGCACGGAGATGACCGTGTGGAGCTGAATGTTGTGGAGAGGGAGCTTCAAATGCTCAGTTCATTTGATACTCCTTATGATGATGATATTACTGCAAGTACTACTAGTATCCCGTTTTTATAAATTCTACTGTACAAGTGTAATGTAAAATTTCTCAACTTCACTCACTCTTCACTCACTCCTGGAAATAATGAAAATCAAATTATTTACTTGGTTTAATGTGATGAAGGGAAATAATTACACCATTTATTAGTTTACGTACTATTGAGGTTATCTAGGTTGAACTAGGATGACCTGAATCTCTGTCACTATTTTGCAAACATGCAAGGATAGAAAAATGCAAGTCAAATAGTCTGTTGCTCCTATAGCCGAGGAAGAAGAGCCAGATTCAAATATTGATTTGGCCCTCTCTAATTTTCACCGAGAATACGAGGTATTGAACTGATAATTGTCCACCGCAAGAACATGTTCACATCAAATCTTTGTGTTCTTCTTCTTTTGGTTGTTGCTAAAAACATTCTTATCTCATATAGCAGATATCCATTACAGGACTGGCTTCGAAGAAAACAAAGATTTCCCTATTGTCTTGAATTCAGTCATAGCAGGAAGATATTATGTCCCCAAATATCTTGGCTCGGCTGCATTCAGCAAGGTTGCTCAAGCACATGACCTTCTGCAACTGCTGTTGTACAGGTTGGCTCTGTGCACATCAAGCTAAATGTGGCTGGGGGCTCATCATCAGAGATTATAGGTGATGGAAGGGGTTCCCCGGAGACGAAGGGAGCGGGACGCTGAGCAGGCTCTCAACAAAAACGAGTTAAGTGGAGTCAGGTGCAAATGGTGTGCAACTAATTTCCTTCTTTTTATTTCTGGGCGCCGTGTGTTCTTCATTTAAAGTCTCCTTATGTTGGTCGGGTTTAGCTAGCTGTACTTTTTTTTGCTTGTGCTACTGCAGTTAGTTTCTCAGCCTTATGTTCCTTATATTGCTGGAATCAGACCAAAGGTGTTCCTTATGTTGCTGGAAAGTTAACAGAGGCATCAAGAAATGGTTGATTCCTGATATTGTTGTCTGATATAATCTGGAATCTCGGGTGGGGGGAGTGGAGATCGCGTCACCTATGGGGCAGTGGTCCTTGGCGACAGGGGAGCGAACGACGAAGAGGATGTGGTCACCTCGAACACCAGCTGATCCCCTAGACATGGATGGCGAGGCAGCAGCGGCGGCAGCCTTGTCCAGGTGCTTGTCAAACGCGGAGCGGATTCTCTAGGACCGGCGACGAGTGCGGAGCGGCCAGGGGCGGTGGAGAGTGCTGAGCGGCCAGGGGTGGCACCGGATCTGCTCGAGGTGGAGGGTGGCTGGCGGGGGAGCTCGTGACTCCTGGAGGCCCCGCCTCCTCTGCTCATCGAGCGGACGCGGTCGGCTGTCGGGGGTGCGGGCGCTAGCCGTCCGCGCTGACGTAGACCAACTCGAGTCCAGCTCCGGCGCTGGACGGAGCTCCTCCGTCGGGTCGGATTTCTGATTTTCAAATTGATTTGAGGACTTCGTTCGAGAAGAATTCAATCTGTAAAGGGGTTTTCGCAAAAAATCCAATACACAGGGGGGCGCATCATCTAAATCAGGCCGGAGGGAGTATCTTATTTACGTGGCATATCATTTAATGAGTACTATCTGGTTACACAACTATCTGTCGCTAGATTATGCAAGCACGAACGGCCTAGTGTAAAGGCCTTTCACAGGCCAGATACGACGAAACTTTTTCAGAACGCATAGTGCAACATGCATGTAATTTATTTTTTCAATTTTCTTTCGCATATAATACACACGAGGAGCAAAGTCACAGACCGGTTCTCTGCTCTTGTATGACTTGACGCATACGAAAAGACAAACCAAGTCACGGTTTGAGTCCGCGTCCGTTGGTTTTCTCCGTACAATATTTTTCATCTTTCATGTGCTTCTCCCTGCCGCATGATTAATTTGTAGGGAGTGCCTAGATTTTAGGCGTCTGAGAATTACTTAAGTCGCTGATATTATTCTAATATTTGTGCTAATTCTCAGTTGCAACATAGTCGCAACTTATAAGGTTTATACTAATTCTCAGTTATAACCTAGTTGCAACTCATTAAATTCTCAGTTACATTCGAGTTGCAACTCATATGTAACTTTCATTTTGCATGAATCATGATGTAAATCGAACGGTGAAAGAGACGACTGAGACTTAAAAAGTTCTCAGGCGCCTAAGATCTAGCAAATCCGTAATTTGTACAGTAACCTTTCAAAATAAAAGATGTTTTAGGTTTGTGAATAAAATATATCTAGACTTATTTTAGTGTGTAGATTCATTCTAAACATGTGTGAACCTACATACTAAAAATAGTCTAGATACATTTGCTTTAAAAAACTAAAATATTTTATATTTTAAAACAGAGGAAGTAGAAGGAATATCATGACTTGACCGTTGCATCGGGCACGTGATCGATATGGTCTGTTGAAGTGTATAAGTGGATTGTACTAGCCCTTTTCATCAGTTCGGACTTTTGATTGTGTTGGCTAGTGCATGAAGCTTGACATGGTATCAAAGCCTAAAGTCTCGAGTTCGAGTCCTGGCTTTCGCAATTTATCCTAAAATTGCTGTAGACCCCTCTGTGTCCATGTATAGACCTCTTGAGTCATACGTGAGTTTCGCGCGACGTCGCTCTCTTTCTGTTGCACGTGCTGACTTCTCCCCGTCACACGTAAGAGGGGGTGTTGAATTGTATAAGTGGATTGTACTAGCCTTTTCCATCAGTTTAGACTTTTGGTTGCGTTGGCTAGTGCATGAAGCTTGATATGGTCGATCGAGCATATATACATAGTCGTGTGCTAATATTTATTCAGAACAGGCCGCCTCATTGGAAGGGATTAGGAATCTGCGTGATTCTGTTCTGTACTAGGGTCGGGAGAGGAGGGATTAGGATTAGAGTTCGCTACTAGGTGTAGCCAATTAGGCGGGAATGGGACACGATGCTTCTAGAAGCGATTTTTTTTTAAATAATACACTTTTTTAAATATTTTTTAGATCTATTATACGTTTTTTGGATTTTATAAAAGTAGTACTTTGTCAGTCTGGAGGAGGCCGATTGGGCCAATCGGCCTGGGGCAAGCCGACCGGTCGGCGGGCTCATTGGCTGCGCTTATCGGCCTCTGGGCAAGCCGACGCAATCGATCTGAGCGGGCCGGCTCAAGCATGCATGGCCACATGCACGGAGGATATGCACGCAGTAGGGCGTTTGCCCAGCCGACGGGACAATTCGCCAGCCGATTAACAACGGGCCCCAGCTGCCTCACGCCTGCTGACGCCACCGGTTTGCTCCAAACCGACTGGCCCAATCGGCCTCCTCCAGACCGACAAAGTACTATTTTTGTAAAATGTTAAAAACGTGTAATAGATTTAGAAAATATTAAAAAAATGTATTATTTTAAAAAAAATCGCCTTCTAGGGTGGGCTAAATTTGTGACTAATCACCCCGTGGTACGGTAAAGTTTAAGCCGGAACAGGGCACCGGCCGGTAGGGGGCAAGGACGCGAGCTCCGGGCGCGGTACGCCAAGATCATACTTTAAGTACACTCTCAAAAAAGCTTGAACTCAGACTATATATGCATGTCTGATCCTTAATTCCTTATCAGTGAGGGCAATCAGATACGAGTTCTTCGGATGGCATCCAAGGAGGAATCGGCTTAGCAAACTCAGATCAAAAGGAACACTAGTTCAAAAGGAATTATATACCAATTTCAAAAGGAACTACCAATTTCATGGCTCCAAGGGGGTCATTATTTCCAAACTCGGTCTAGGCTTTGCAATATATACATATGCCAATTATTCGCTAGCGAAAACTGATCGAGCTCCTGGCAGATGGTCATTGTTTGTCTCTGCGCATTTTCCTTTTCCCCTTGTTGTTTCTGAAATTCATCCCCCTTTTTAACCTTTTTACTCAAACAGAGCTGCCACTTAGCAAACGGAGGAGCATGGAACTTTTATTCCAAAATCTAACCCAAGCGATAAATCATGGAACTCTTCTGGCGATAAATCATGGAACAGAGCTGCCACTTAGCAAACGGAGGAGGCATGGAACTCTTTTGGGGTATCTTGTTGATGACAAGACACAGTGGGTTGAAGCGAGGGTTGAAGGCCCAGATCTGGACCACGTCGCCCACGGTGAAGCTGCAGTCGGTGATGAAATCCATATACCCCTCCCCCTTCACACTCGTTCCGTGGCCGTGCGACATCTCCAGCTCCACGATTCCGGCGCTGACGTCCACCACCAGGCACGGGCAGCCCGCCGCCGCCGCCATGGCGCTTCCTCTTCTTCCCAATCCTCTCCCGCTCCCGCGCAGCTGGGACAGTGGGACGTCGTCGTCGTCCTCGTACCTCAGGTTGGCGGCCTGAAGCTGCTTGGCGGTGAGGATCGGACGCAGGTTGCGCAGCACGCCCTGGGTCGGGAGGCGGAAGCGGCTCTGGCCCGCGTCCAGGTCGGTGGCGGTGACGGTCTTCTCGTCGACGGGAGGTCGAGGTGCGGGAGCAGGTGCTCGCGGAGCCAGAACGGCTCGGTACGGTTGGCTTGATCGGCGACGTCTCGGGGCTTTGCTCGAATCGATGGGGAGTACCTACGTCTCGGGGCTTTGCTATTCGCGTTGTGGTTGTGGGAGTCTGAGTTGGAGTCGGTGGAGAAGAAGGGCGCACGCGGCATGAAGCATTCGATGTTGAGATCGAATCCGAGCCGATCCAGTTCCTCTTATCAAGATGTGTCAATCAGCAGCAAGCACTGCCGGCAGAGCCTTTAGAAGCGAAACGCGAAATATATACCTACCTCCAATAATCAGATCTGAGTAGTAGTAATCAGCTATTCCGGTCTGGTAGAGACCAGAGTTCAGTTGCCTCGGAGGCCAGATCTGACCGATGTTTCCGACAGTGAAGCTGCATTGTCTGACAAAATCTAGATGTCTCTTCCCCTTGATGGTCATGCGGCCGCGACATCTCAAGCTCAACGATTCCGGCAGGGACGTCCACCGCCAGCACGGGCAGCTTACACAGTTGGCCAAAAGCCACTCTATATACATCAACAGAAGGCGCGATTGAAATTCTTCATTCGCTCCGAAAATCGCAACTCATGCTATTCTACACAGTCGGCATTCATCATAAATCCCCCATAAAAAGCGCAAAATCTTCTCCATTTTCGTTATTCAGAAAGAAAAACTTCACAGCTCTGCTCCCGGTCGAAACATCTACAAACATAACTGAAACCTGCATCAGCGAATGGCGAATCATTTACTTGATGAGGGATTGAAGCACAGAAAATATCATTTATATAGCTTCCAGTCAAAGTTTTAATTAACAAATATAATGCAACATTCACATCTTTATGTCCTCATGGCCCCACCCCTCTGCAAGCAAACATGATCATCTTCACGACAGAGGGTTGCCAAATAGTATATCAAATTAGGTGCATTATTATAAGAGACTGCTACAGATAATCCAAGATAATCAAGACAAGTTATCTTGCAAAACCATTAACACACTACTGCAGAGCAGCTAAATCATGTCCACCATACAACTTGATCCCTACTGTTCCAAGTAATCAGAGAAAGGTGGAAAGATCAGTAGACCCGATCTTGTTACCTCTAGCTGTGGCTGAAACCAGTGCACACAAAATGAAAACCTGTAAAAGTATTCAAAGAATAAAATCAAATCAGGAGCATTTCTAAATAAATAAAGTACTTTCCAGACGATCTAATTTTGCCTGAATATAACAGTTCATTAAACCATCGAGCAGCTTTGCATAAAGAATCGCAAGATTTCATGGACAAGGGCACATACAGAAATTAGAAAGCCTATGCCACACCCATGGACTACAGAGCAGGAACAATAGCTCATGTGAATAATACAATACTCATATGTTGGTCTTTATAAGTTGGATCAAGATAACGGTGAATTCGATCAAAATGGGTGCAAATATCGTAGTTTTATTCAAAATGATATGGTATGATTTTGGATAAGTTTCACCAGTTCGATATATGTAATATATTGTCTTTCACAGATGTAGTTTCTATACTCTTCCACATGCAGGCAAATAAATTATTAGTTATTTCAAGTTTGGGGTTCTCTTTACTGTTTGTTTATATGTAAAACAAGCATATGAAACTAGCATAAACAGAAGAAGCATACAGAATTCCAATACTTTAACTTACATTCAGATTCGGAACTTGTATCAGTTAGTCGGATATGGATTTTCTCTAGTGAAATGCCAAAAGTACTCAGTATCTTCAGAACTTTTTTAACTCTATCATCAAACTCTTCACATTTGATTTCTATCATCTTAAGATGGTCAGATGCAAATGTCCCTTTCCACGGGTGGTAGTAACTTCCTTCTCTCACCATTAAAGAATCGAATACCTATAGTGAACAGAAATCATATTGAATCAATCAAATTTTGGTAGTTCATTTTGGTAACACACAACTATCCATGTACAAAATACATACCTCAAAAAATTTCAAGAGTGAGCTTCTCAAGATTTGGCGACTGTTGGATAAAAAGAATTACCGCACTCAAGTCATCATCCAAACACCAGTCATCGAGTACCAAAGTATTTAACATGGGAAATGTAGGGCACCAACTTAAATCCCTTTGGAAAATTAACTACACAAAATGTAAAGGAGCGAGATCAAATAAGAAGCCTTCCGTTTCCTTTACAAACAGAACGAGACAAGCAAGTAATTGAAAAAGTATGTAGCGCGTCTATTTTTTTGGTCAAAGAAATATCTATATGTTCGCCATGGCGAAGGTGTTATTCTCAAATTAGTACGTTAGCGAAAATTAGCAAACAACAAAAGGGTCAGAGCATGACGGAATTCCTGAAACAGTTTCAAGAAACATAGGCTATAAAAAAACTACGACTAGACTAATAATTTGATTGAATAAGATGATGGTTTATAGTTTGAGCTATACAAGCATGGCAGCTTTTGGGAGCATGAACAGTCTATATGCACATTAGTCATGGTATAGATCTACTCCGGATTAAAAAGTTGAATAGAAAGAACATTGAAAGTCAAGTGAGAAGGGGTAGCAAGCATATATACCGCGTACTCAAAGGGAGATGACAACTCCAAGTGTGTAGCTCATGACAAGCCTTCAAAGAAGTAGCTCCTCCCGCGAGCAATAGCAAAGTCAATCGCAAAATGACAATCCTGACATGGACTGTAAGTATAACAGCCTCTTACACTCCTGAAACATTGATCCTCAGAATTCTCACCAAGCCTAACAATCCCTTTTTCCAAGGATGGTAAGCTTTCAAGCAACGGAAGTCGACCGAAACACTCGATCAACTCCAGGTGAACGAGACTTGGTAGCGAAATAGAATTGCGGTGTTCCTCGGGAAGTTCGCACCAAGTCATGCTCAGACGTTCCAAAGATGGAGCCGCCATGTTGTCATCAAGTGTAATGCAGTCTTTCATCTTGAGTTCAACGAGCACCGGACAGCCTGAGAAATCAAGAGTGGCGCGGGTGTAGTGGAGCTCTAGCATCTGGATATGCTGGGAGTGTAGCGGCTCTGCGGGTTCGGTTAGGCTACGGGGAAAGTTTGTGGGTTGGGTGGGCGTGAAACAACATCGGAGGGACTTAATATTGCAGTCTAAAGCAGATTGGATGCTGTGTCGATACACATGTTGCGCAGACACCAACCAGCCAAAATCGAACTTTGTCTGGTCGAGATCGAACTCGCATGACTCTAAGGGCGGGTGGGCGTGGCGGCGGAGGGAGAGCAGGCGGTCCACGAAGTGGTTGAACTTGTCGGCGCTCCCGAAGCCTCTGACGGCGGTGATGTGGAGGGCCGGGGCGGACGTCCAGACGTGGCGCCAGCGTTTGGCAAGCACACATGTCCGCACCGCCTCGTGCGCTGGCAGGAACGAGACGATGATGGGAAGGACGTCATCCTGGAGGTCGTCCATCCCCGCCATTGAAGGCGCTTCAGTGTTTTTGGGCTTCTTCACATGGAGCATTCCGTCGAGCATCTGGGGTGCGTCCATGGAGAAGGGCAGCTTCGACCTAAGACGACGGTGAGATAAGTGTTACTGTGTGAGGCGGAGAGACGGGAACGCGAGATGATGGAGAGGAAGGGAGGAGTCGGTTACCTTCGTCGCGCCTGATGTTCGCTCGCCGGAGAGTCGCGATGGGTCCTTAGGTCCGTGGAGAGAGGAGGGCAGGAATCGCGAGGGGAAGAAATGGGAAGTTGTATGATACGGATGCCAAATCAATAATGCACACCGAGCGGAAGTGCGCGAGGTCTGCGTGCTCGGTGATCATGTCGGCGATCCGCCGATCCCCGGTAGATCGGACCAGCTCATCGTGTGTACCCTGCTAGCCGGCAACGTCGAGGCTGTTCTTGGATTGGTGGTGGCTTCGTGGGATCGGAAGAAGACTCCCGGGAACGAAACTGAAAAACACGGTTGACTTTGCTGTTTTTTTTAAGCTTTCACCGGAGGGAGAGAATCCCCACACGAATACTTCCTTCGTTTTAAAATATAAGATGTTTTAGTTTTATAAATCAAATATATTTAGACTATTTTTAGTATTTCCTCAGATTCATATTAATTGACTTTGATTTGTTAAAAATTGGATGAATCTATATACTAAATAGTGTCTAGATTCATTCAAATTTAGACAAATTTAAGTCAATTAATATGAGCCGGAGTGAGTATGTTAGTTCATTTAAGGATGGAGTAAATCTAGACATTAAAAGAAGTCTAGATACATTCTCCTCAGAAACCTAAAACAACTTATATTTTGAAACAGATGGACGATATTGCATGAAAAGGACATTACAAGATGAGGCACTTGTCCACCCTCTTGAAACGGGATTTCGCCCCGCTTTATAAATGAAGCAACATTTAGGTTCATACAAACAACATCCAACCAGAACAGCGGCCGAGGCCAAACGAGAAAAGAAGAAACCACAGCACAACAAAGCCCAAAACTAAAGAAGAAACAAAAGGACCCCAACAACGTAGTAGCCTCCGCCCAGGGAAGCACCATCACGAGCGAGCCAGCATCAAGAAGGGTAACGTCGTCGTCCTCAGGGCACAAAGAGTGTCGTCAGGAGCCGCTCAGTCACGTTGCCTCACCAACGGCGACCACTGCTGAAGGAAGACGAGAAAAGAAAAAATCAAGTTAGAAAAATGGTGGGAAAGATCCGCTCAATCACCATAAAGGTTTCTCACATTCCATAGGGTCCAGGCTAGGGCAACGAACACTAGCCAGAAGAGGCGGCGTCCCCTTCCGGCACGTGTCCACCCTCACGGACTGACATTGGTCAGGATACAAAGTTTTGGTACATAAGAAAAGAAAAGGTAGATTTACCAACGCAAGACGACTAGCTGATGAACTTGCTCTCTAAAGCAAAGGCTCACAACATAATAAAGAGAGAAAAGGTGGAAAATGCACTGGACAAGCACTATCTAGACAACAAGTACACATAAATCGTTACAAGAGTCTAGCGTGGACAGTGGTTTGAGGAGTGGCACCGGCGCCGTCGAAGGATATCAGACACCGAGACCTTGTAGAGAGCACAAGCATCACCTGCATGCATATCGGCCGACCACTCGGTGGCAAAGCGAATCAAAGAGTGTGGTTAGCATTATCGAAGTGGATTACTCCACCGAGAAGACGATGCAGACATGAAGCTCGCCGACAAAGCGAATGCCAATGCAAGGAGTTTCTGCCAACGCCCTCGAAGGGCTTTGCAAGACCGAGATTCCACCATCCACACGAACCTTGATGACAACTCCGCCAGAGGGGAAACCGTAGGAACGTTGCGAGGTGAGGAGGCCACCTACGCCATCGAAGGGTGCGGATCAACCGAGACCGCGCAAGGAACACGAAGCTCATGACATACCTACGGCCATCACCATAAGAGGATGTAGGGCATTCGCAGTTAATCAAGAGCTAAAGTCATGGCACTTTGGGATCCCAAATTGAACATCCAACCGACCAGCACGGGTTCCATTGCAACGCATTGAAGAAGGAGAAACAACACCCACGGGCGCCGTCGTTGCTAGGCTTTCACCCAGAACCGCCGCAACTGGCTGGAGGTGCATTTATCTAACCACGCCCCTAGCAGGGTGAATGACGCAAGTTAGCGCCATCGTGGTCTGCTCGGACATGTGTAGAGCATGGATTTCTCCATGGACACACATTTGCTTCATCCCAGCTGCGCTGCATCGAGGATTTCTTCATTATGTGGCAGCGCCTCATCCAACAGGAATAGGGAGCACCACAGGTCCGCGGTGACAGGGGCGATGGAGCAGCAGCCAGCATGATCTAGCAGGGGCCACTGAATGCTGATGGGGGTGGTACAGGCCTTATTGCGGACGGACGGGCGTCCACCGCGGTGGAAGACGGCGTCAGCCACAATCTTGGATGCCGATTTGGGGTGCGTGGGTGGGGGATTTCTGGAGGATGGGAGAGGTAGGCCCGACTAGGGATTGATGGAGAAGAAGGGGTAGGGCCGGCGTTGAGGTGGAAACGGCGGCCGTCGTTCAGCCCCTAGATATTCCATTGCGGCTAGCTCAGAGAAGCCCATCCGGGCCCACCAAACCCATATCCAGCCCGACCACCACCAGGAGCGGCACTTGGCGCCGTCTTGCTCGGCAGCAGCCTGGCCGACACAGAGCTTCGCCACACGGCAAAGCCCGCTGCACCTTTTCGCCACCCAACAAGGAGGCCACCGGAGAGAGGATGCGAGCTCGTCGGTCGCGTCCACCGCGGGATCTCCCCTGTCCACCTTCGGAGGCAAGGGCCGCCGCTACCGTGGCAGGGGCCGGCGGTAGCGGTGAAGGAGAGGTGGCGAGGGAGGGGCGTTGGTGGTGGCAGCGGGGGGGCTCCCCCAAGTCACCCTCTCGGGACGACGCATAGGGAAGAAACATCTCTCGAACTAACTATTCTTCAAAACTCCCACTTTGCTGTTTGAGTCAGTTGGAGCCAAGATGTATTTATGTTAACTTCTACATCAACACCCTCTACTTGTTACAATAATGTTCTTAAGTCCTCCCAAATGCACAACACACCTTGCGATTCTGATTCATGTCCATTTCTTGCATCCTTTTTTTGTGAATAGCATCCATTTATATTCTTTAACTTTACACATCAAACAAAAAGAAGTACTACATTATTCTAAACAGTATAATTTCGCAGTACACACTCTCGCTATAAGAACATCTCTAGTCTCGATCCCCCGTAATTTAGAGGAGTAAAAGGTCTCTTAACCTTTAGCTCCTTACTATCTTTGGTCCACTAAAGAGAACAAGTTCCTAGTTGATCCCCTAAACTTAACTCCCTAAAAAGTAGTGTTTGAAACAATTGTTATAATTCAATACATAAATGCACAACATTCAAAATACATAATCATAAGATTCGAACTGCATACAAAACGATGACATAGTTATAAAAACCGATAGCATAGTCATCATACAAACCGATAACATAGTCATAGTGCATACATACCGATAGCATAGTCATACAAATCAATAGCATAAACCATAGTTTTCTAGTTTGCATTGGAATGTGTAGCAAGAACATGCCACCTATTTAAGAACGATGCTAGTGATCTAGGTACTCCACTTGTGTTGAACTTGTTAAAGCATTCATGGATGTGTTACCAAAATATTCTGAATGGTTGCTTAAGAGCATCTCCACTCCACCCCCAAATGGTTTTGGGGGGATCCAGCGTGGAAAATCGCTCTGAGCCATCCCTCAAATAAGATTATCCATGGATTCCTATGGAAAGAGAGAAAAGACGTGCATGGTGGACACTGCTTGGTGGCACGGGACATGGTTTGTATGCCCAAGGAGCTGGGTGGTTTAGGCATCCCCAACATGCGGTTCATGAACATTGCCTTAAGAACGCGGTGGTTGTGGCTACGGCGAGTGGAGCCGGACAAGCCCTATCGCGAGCTTGACATCCGGGTGCTCGACCTGTCTAGGAAACTCTTCGACGCTACGAATGTGGCGGTGGTGGGAGATGGATCCACCACCCTTTTCTGGATGGACAAGTGGCTTCGATGTGGACGTATCTGCGATATTGCCCCGCACCTTTTCGCGTCTATCCCGGCAGGCGCAGCTTGCACTCGCATGATTAGTGAGGGCCTGGCTGGTGGATGGATTCATGATATCTCCCCAAACTTGGGCACAACGGCCATCAAGGAACTCCTCAAGGTGGCGGACCGGCTTGAGGGGGTCACTCTCACGGAAGGCACCCAAGATGTATTCAAATGGAACTGGGACCCAAGAAACTGCTACACGGCCAATTCCTACTACCAAGCCCTTTTTGCTTGCCGGACCTCGATGACAGGAGCCCTGCAAATTTGGCGCTCCCGCGCCCCCGCTAGCTGTAAGGTCTCGCTCTGTCTAGCGGTGAGAAACATATGTTGGACAACGGATAGGCTGCGAAGACGTGGGCTTCCGGCGGCATGCCCATTCTGTGACCAGTGTGGAGAGACAATAGATCACCTCCTGATGGGCTGCATCCTAGCCTGTGAGGTGCGGGCAACATGCCTAAGCTGGTGGGGTAAGAGTCACTGGATGCTGGAGCAGGACACGAAGCTAGTAGCCTGGCTTCATGAAAAGCAAGGAGGCAAGGGCCGCGAGCGCGATCTTTGGACCGGCATATCCCTGGTATGCTGGACCCTTTGGCGCCACCGGAATGATGTTGTCTTTGAAGGCGCCACCCCTTCTGCGCAGATGGTTACTCGAAGGATCCAGGACGAGGCGAGCCGGTGGAGGACTGCGGGGCTCTTGCGCGATTTCTTAGGGCATGTGGACAAGTGGAGATGTTGCGAGTAGTTGGTTAGGGTGTATGGGCCGTTGTAGCAACATCGTGGAGTTGCGCTCAGGGCGCATGTGCCTCAGAATGTTATAATTGTTCTGGCCGCTTGCCCTCTTCTATGAAAACGATACGTCTCCCAGGACGTATCCTTGAAAAAAATCATCCGGCGGAGGATCAATAAACATCCGGTGCCCTAGCGCATATGGATTCAATCGGGGTCAATGGATTTGTTCATATATCTTAAATAACCTTTGTCAAAATTGAAATAGTTTGCCTTAGGATAGAACTAAAACATCAATTATTTTAGAATGAATGTAGTATGTCCTAAATATTAGGATTGCAAATTATGCTGGTAACAAAAAAAATTGAGAGAGCTGCCAATTCTTTTTCTTTTTTGCGAATCACTAGCCGCCAATTCTTCATTCATAGGGAAATACCTAGTTTCTGTTGCTTTCTACATGATTCTCCTTTAGAGAACCAAATTGACTGTTGCGGTAGCATTGGAAAACAAAGTCTACATATATGTGGGCGTCTCGGGCTTATCTTGGGCGCCCAATGTAGTTGGAGATTCGTGCAAGATTTTACACAAAACATCCCAACATTGCACTCATCTCCCATATGTAGTTTGCAGGTATTGAATGAAATCTGGAAGCAAATCGGTAATTGGATTTTCATAAAGGATCTGGAATCAAACCATGTAATTAAAAATCTTGATCATAAACCAAACCCCATAAGTAAATCTGGAATCAAATCACACAGGCAAATCTGAAACGTGCACAAAACTAAAAGACCGGCGACGCTTGTTGCATGAGCTCGCGCTCACGGATATTGCGGCATCGACACCGTTGCGCAGGTCGTCGGGGTCAGGCGGCGGCAGGTCGTCGTCCCTGGGTGAGGCTGGCAGCTGTTCCACCCGAAGCTTCTGCGAAGGCGGTGCTGAAACTCGAGCTCGAGGGAGCACCAGTCGAGTCCCTCCTCGCCGACCACCGTGACGACGTTGACGGAGGAGGAGGCGCATGTAGGCAAGGAGAAAAAGGAGTATTTTTTTGGGGTGGTGCAGGATGGCCGATCTCTTTGAGTTTGCCAGGGATGGGGAAGCCGGAGCTTGAAGATGGGCATGTACATGTTAGTTGCTATAGGAGTGGGAAGATGGACTTTGTACATGATGTAGATGTAAAAAATCCATGCACGAATCTTTAACCTCTTGTGACCTTTGGATAAGCCAGGGACACCTATATAGTTGGAGAAAAACTGCGTTCCAGAAGCATCACATACGAGGTACCTCATAAAAACAAACAATGTCAATGCTTTTGCATCCAAAAAACTGTCATGCCACGAGGAGCTAACTAGCAGTACTACATGCAAACTCGTTGCCTTGCTACCAAGAATCAATACAGAGTTGGGGTTTCGGGTTTCCTTTCGACGACAAGACAGAGGGGGCTGAAGCGATGCTTGAAGGCCCAGATCTGGACGACGTCACCGACGGTGAAGTTACAGTCGGCGATGAAATCCATGTACCCCTCCCCTTTCAAGCTCGTGCTGCGGCCGCTCTCCAACAGCGACATCCCCAGCTGGACGATTCCGGCGTGGACATCCTCCACCAGCACAGGCAGCCTGCCGTCGTGCTTCCTCTCCTTGCTTCTCTTCCTCTTCCTCCCCTGCTCCCGCGCAGCTGGGACGTCGTCGTCGTCCTTGTACCTTAGGTTGGCGGGGGGAGCTTCTTCGCGGTGAGGATAGAGGGAAGGTGGCGCAGCACGCCATTGTTGGGGAGGCGGAACCGGTTCTGCCGTGCGTCCAGGTCGGTGGTGGTGACGGTCTTCTTGTTGACGAAGTGCACCGGCAGGTCCGCCGGGAGGTCGAGGTGCGGGAGCAGGTGCTCGCGGAGCCAGAACGGCTCGACACAGTTGGCTTGATCGGCGGAACCCATGGCGGGCCGGTGATGTCGAATGTTGCTCGACTCATTCAATGGGATTCGCATGGCTCTGCGATTCGAGTGTTGGCTATTCGGCTGGCTGATACGCCTCTTGTTGAGTTTATATAGTACTCATGCAGTAGAAAAACAATGTGCGAGTTGGAGTCGGCGTTGATGGAAAAGGACTCGCGCGGCATAATCGTTTGGTATCCAATGCAGATTTACCACATGTAAGTTGGGCCCCAGGACCATCTCTACCACATATTAGTTGGAGATTCGTGCAAAAGTCTTCTGGTCAAATCCTTAGCGAGTTTTGCAATTTTACCCTTTCCAAATGTTGAAATCAACCCGTACCCAAGCCATCCTTACCCATTAGTAGTTTCAACACACCAATCCTGCCTTCCCACATCACGCACCAGGGTTCGGGGTGCCGCCTCCCCTTTTCTCTAGGAGCTTGCACCGCCTCCCTCTACTCCCTCCCGCTCTCCTGATGTTCTTCTCCGATCTCTCGCTCCATGGCCCTTCCCTGCTTAATCTATTTTTTCTTTCCACGAGGCAGCCATGAAAGGCATGATCTGGCCATGGAGGTCACAGATCTAGGTCTCAATCTAAGCAAGATTGAGAGGGGCACCACGAGGAGGAAGGTGTGATCTGGGCATGGAAGCCCGGATCTGAGCTGGACCGCCTCCAATCCAATTTTTCCTTTCTTGTTCCTTCAAGTTTGTTAGTGATTCTTTCTATTTCTTTGAAGTTTTTAGTGATCTATTTTTTCTTGACATTTTGAGTTGAATCTATGATTTATTTTTTTGAGGTAAGAGTTGTATCTGTGTTGATACGGTTATGAATCATTATATTATTTGTGATACCTCTAGAAAAATACTATGAATCTGAGTTGAATCTATATTTATACACTTGATAATCTGATGTGATTCTCGAATAAAACAGAGGAGATTGAGTACATCATTGAATATACTATATGAACTATTTATGAATCCTCGAGGAAACATGTATAAGATCTGCTGTATTTTGTTCTTGAATTTTTTATGGTTCATTTCTTTTTTATTTCCTTGTCCGTGGCATACACCAACATCTGGACAGAGATTATTCTTCGAGGAAACTCGTATAAAGTCTGTTGCATTTTGTTCTTGAAAACATACACCAACGTCTATTGGATTATTCTGTTTCAGAGACACAAATTTGAGTTCATGTTGAACTTTTTTCTAGATCTTGTTGTTTGTTCTATAAAATATGTAATTTCTTCTTTCTAGATCGTCAAGTATATATGGAAATTATATGATTCTCTTATCGATATTGTATGGACTTGTATTAAATCTTGTGATTCTCTGAAGATTGTAACCATTGTGGACGAGGATTTTCGCATGGCCTGTTTTGTATTAATTGTGATGAATCTGTGATGAAACTGCATTTTTATTGAACTTGTATGCATGTTTCATTTTCAGAATAAAAAATGTATGGATCATTTGAGTTTGTTCAAAAGATTTTGTTCATGGATGAATCTATGTGATTTTGTTCATGGATCAAGCCATTTCAAATCTAATATAGATTTGATAGAGTGAAAACCTAATGGATCTTGTGTGAATCTGTTTATGGATCTCCACCCATTTCAAATCTTGTGTGAATCTTGGGTGAGAAATTATTACATGAAAAATCTACGAAAACATTATGTGAAAATAATATGTAAGAAAAATTCCATGAAATGTGGATCATGGTATGAATCTTCTATGGATCTATGTATGAAACATCAAAAATAGAGGGAAAACAAAAATGATTTAGGTCAAGAATCTGAGGGAAATGTTGTTTTGTATGAAAAAAATGAATGAGATTAGATATTGTGAGTAATCTCGTGAATCTTGTGTGTATCTTGTATGAAACGTTCTTGGTATTAATTTTATTCAATGCAGATTACATAAATTCAATTGTTGAAAAAATCTTGTATGTTGGGATTCTAGTATGTATCCTATATGAATATTATTGCCTATGAATCTTGAATGAATCTGTGTTGGAAGGTTTCAAATATTTGACAAATATCCATACTTTCGTAGAAATAATCCAAGAATATTCAACCTGCATATTGGCATGTTTCATATTCAGAATAAAAAATATACATAAAAAATTGTTGATTATTCCTGAAATTTTGCGAGAAAAAATGAGGTAAAAAAAGAAACAGACATTATGCATGTATTCTGTGAAAAAATTATATGAATATCTCTTGGCAGAAACAAGTTTGTAAAACGTGTGAATCTTGTATGAAACTTCTGAATCTAGGATAAAACAAAGTAAGAGTGTCTAAATATTGTTAAATAAAAAGTAAAGAAATAAAAATTATCAAATGAGATTGTTGAAAAAATAAATTATGCATGTTTCATTTTCAGAATAAAAAATGTATATAAAAAATTGTTGAATATTTCTAAAATTTTACAAGAAAAAATAAGGTGAAAAAGAAACAGTAACATGTAGAAGACTATCGATTGTAAGGAGACAAACAAGCGACAAAAAATGGAGAATATCCGAAAATGCTAAGGATTGGATAGAAAAACTGCAACAAACCTAAGAGATGAGGTGAAAGGGTTATTTTATAAAACGCATAGCACGAATCTCCAATAAATAGAGGGCAGAGATGATGCCGAACCCCTCCTATGGAAGGATTGCATTTCTCTTTGGTATCCAAGTCGAGCTCATCTACCTGGCCGTGGCTGGCTCAACTTGACAACCACGTAATACTAATCGCTAGCTAGCAGCGGCAAAATACGATCCACAAGCATGAACATATTGATTTATATTGTACGAACCACCGGCAACTAGAGATATCTTAGTTGTAAACTCACATTCAATAAATAATCTCAGTTGAAACCCACCTGAACCTGAAAACAGTCGAGAAACCCCACTTTTGAAAATCCCAAAATCCTACTCGTAACCCATATGATGCACAAATCACGATGCAAATTTAGTGGATTAATTAGGATGACTAAGCTCTAACTTAATTCTTAGTCCACGGAGAATTAGCAAAACCAGGATTTAAAACTTTACACAGTGTGTACTGTCAAAAAAACTTAACAGTGTCATGTAAGGCACTCAGATATGCATCCATTCAGATTCACTGAATCCGATAGTTTGCAGCTAACAGACAGGGGATTCCAGTTAAACAGATGATAAAGCTACACATGGCATTGATGGCAAAAAAAAAAGACAGATCTCGAATCAGACAAAAAAGACAGATCGGCAGGAGTACATCAATACACGCATCAAGTATGTGAACAAATGGTGGACACCAACAAACAAGCAGCCAACTGCGGCATGAACATGACTGGTGTCAGCTCGGAGAATTGAAGACTGTCTTCACAGTTCTAAAAACCTCGCGAAAATTAACAATCAGCATTCAGCAGCAAGATGAGAAAACAAGTACGTACTGTGTAAAACAGACACTCAAGAGAAGATATACATATGAACCAGCAAGTAATCCATACAAGTGATACAGATTCAAGATGCTAACATGTAACACTAAATACTTCAGATAGTCGAATCGAACCACATTCAAAGGGCTGTCACTATTTGATCATGCACTACACGACGCGCGCTACGCCGAGGACAAAAAACCGCCGGCGTAGACCAAAATGTCCTCGGTGTATGATACGCCGACGGCTGTCCTCGGCGTAGCCTCCTCGGTAAAGGCCTCCCTCGGCGGAGAACATAGAGATCGTCGGCGTAGCGGCCGTCGGCATAGCCTGTCGACATGTTGAAAAAATATTTTTGATAAAAAAAATTTAATTTTTTTCTCAATTTTTTAATTTTTGAATTGTTTAACTCATTAATCTTTCACTTTAAACATTTTTAACACTAATTATACTTAATATTTAATTAAATTGCAGTCTTGGTCAAACTTTCCGGCCGGTCACCCATCCTAATAATACTCCAGCTCCAGCACGCTTAACTTCCTTGTTCCGTCATAATTTGTTTCCGCAAAATAATTCATACATTGTTGTCAATACTATGATATCAATCCTATTAACTCTTATATCATCAAGTCACATGTTTGTATTTTTTAAAATTACAAACAATCAGTTAAGTAAACATTAATGAATAAGTAAAAATATTATTGAATTCAAATAAAAATATAATAATTTTACTTTTTTGTATTTTTCTATTTAATATGGAACAATTAATATCTTTAAATCCGTAAATCGGAATTCGACAAATAATATGTCTAAATTGATCAAAAAAATGAGAGGAATCTAAATATGATATCCATATCAACTAATTACAAATCCTCCGATTTTGAATTAGCTATTTGGTGGTTGCTTCAGAAAATCCCCTTTTTACGCTTGGAAAGTGAAAAATGGCTTTTGTGTGCGATGAAAAGGAAAATTTGCATTTGATCTTTGATAAAATAGCATATTGTGAACCTAAAAATAATTTTTGTAAAAAAACATGAGCATCGGATCATGTACCTGTAGTTCATATCTGACCCACTTCCTACCGATTCGGCAGGAATTTATCTTTTTACCAGAGGTGGACAGAAACGTTTCGGATCCTCATGTTGGTACATTGTCCATATAAGGTGGTATACTATTTTTGTAAAATGTGGTGGTAGCAATTTGAATTACCCATTTGGTGGTTGCTTCACAAAACCGTCCGTTTTTATGCTCGGAAAATGAAAAACGGCTCTTTAGGTCGAGGAAAAGGAAAACTTCCTCCTGCAACATTGTTCTTCATCCCATGATACACATGTATGCAAAATATGGGTATATTATCACAAACTATGCCTTGATTCTAGCCATAACATTGATCATTTGACCCGAAAACCAAGAAACTTCGAATGAGATATGTCATTTTGTGAAGGTTTTTTTGAGACATAATCAATATATCAAGTTTGATATTTTTTTCTTATAACTATGTCACATAATATTACACCACGCGAAGGTTTCGCATTGTTTCAATCGTTTTTGAATTTTTTATGCCAGTTTTAAACTATCGTCAAACTTTGTCGAACGGCGGGCATAAAGATGCTTAGCTCAGGGCCGATCCTTGCTAAACTTGCATTGGATCTTTGATAAAACAGCATATTGTGAACCTAAAAATTATTTTTATAAAAAAACATGGATATCGGATCATGTACATGTAGTTCATATCTAACCCACTTCCTACCGATTCGGCTGGAATTTGTCTTTTTCACGAGAGATAGACGGAAAGATTTCAGATCCTCCTGTTGGGACATTTTCCATATAAGGTGGTCTAGTATTTTTTTAAATGTGGTGATAGCATTTTGAATTAGCCATTTGGTGGTTGTTATCACAAAACCTTTCGTTTTTGTGCTCGGAAAATGAAAAATGGCTTTTTGGTACGACGAAAAGGAAAACTTCCTCCTGCAACATTGTTCACCCTCCTATGATGCACATGTATGCACAATATGGGCACATTATCACAAACTATGCCTTGATTCTAGCCATAACATTGGCCATTTGACCCGAAAACCAAGAAACCTCGAATGAGATAGGTCATTGTGTGAAGGTTTTTTTGAGACATAATCAATATACCAAGTTTTATATTTTTTCTTATAACTATGTCACATAATATGACAGCACGCGAAGGTTTCGCATTGTTTCGATCGTTTTTGAATTTTTTATGCCATTTTTAAACTATCGTCAAACTTGTCGAACGACGGGCATAAAGATTCTTAGCTCGGGGCCGAGACTTGCTAAACTTGCATTGGATCTTTGATAAAACAACATATTGTGAACCTAAAAATGATTTTTGTAAAAAAACATGGGCATCGGATCATGTACGTGTAGTTCATATCTGACCCACTTCCTACCGATTCGGCACGAATTTGTCTTTTTCACCAGAGGTAGACGGAAAGGTTTTAGATCCCCCTGTTGGTACATTGTCCATATAAGGTGGTCTAGTATTTTTTTTTAAATGTGGTGGTAGCATTTTGAATTACCCATTTGGTGGTTGCTTCACAAAACCGTCCGTTTTTTATGCTCGAAAAATAAAAAATGGCTTTTTGGTGCGATGAAAAGGAAAACTTCCTCCTGCAACATTGTTCGCCATCCCATGATTCATATGTATGCACAATATGGGCACATTATCACAAACTATTCCTTGATTCTAGCCATAACATTGGTCATTTGACCCGAAAACCAAGAAACCTCCAATGAGATAGGTCATTTTGTGAAGTTTTTTTGAGACATAATCAATATATCAAGTTTGATATTTTTCCTTATAACTATGTCACATAATATGACACCACGCGAAGGTTTCGCATTGTTTCGATCATTTTTGAATTTTTTATGCCAGTTTTAAACTATCGTCAAACTTTGCCGAACGACGGGGATGAAGATTCTTAGCTCAGGGCCGAGCCTTGCTAAAATTGCATTCGATCTTTGATAAAATAGCATATTGTGAACCTAAAAATATTTTTTGTAAAAAAACATGGGCATCGGATCATGTACCTGTAGTTCATATCTGACCCACTTTCTATCGATTCGGCAGAAATTTGTCTTTTTCACCATAGGTATACGGAAAGGTTTCAGATCCCCCTTTGGGACATTGTCCATATAAGGTGGTCTAGTATTTTTGTAAAATGTGGTGGTAGTATTTTGAATTGGCCATTTGGTGGTTGCTTCACAAAACCGTCCGTTTTTTATGCTCGGAAAATGAAAAATGCCTTTTTGGTGCGACAAAAAGGAAAACTTCCTCCTGCAACATTGTTCGGCATCCCATGATACACATGTATGCATAATATGGGGACATTATCACAAACTATGTCTTGATTCTAGCTATAACATTGGTCATTTGACCCGAAAGCCAAGAAACCTCGAATGAGATAGGTCATTTTGTGAAGGTTTTTTGAGACATAATCAATATACCAAGTTTGATATTTTTCCTTATAACTATGTCACATAAAATAACACCACGCGAAGGTTTCGCATTGTTTCGATCGTTTTTGAATTTTTTATGCTCGTTTTAAACTATATATAATGTTTTATGGTTCACTTAATTTTTATTTACAAATGTGTAATATTTGAGTGTAGATAGATAGATCTTATTTTTCTGCAATTTTTGATATATTATTTGTATTTTTCCGAAGTAGAATGATTTAGTTATGATTTTTCAAAGTTTAATAAGGTAAAATAAAAAATAGCTACGCCGAGGGCAACCGTCAGCGTATGCTACGCCGAGGGTAGCCGTCGGCGTAGCATAGGATATACCGAGGGCAATTCTACGCCAAAGGGTGCTTGGCGGGGCTGGCCTGGACGATGGCTACACCGACGGTCCCGATGTTTGGCCGTCGGCGTAGCGACCGCCGACGTAGCTTCCTATTCCTGTAATGATGTATTGCAAGGAGCAGAGAGGGAAAATCTTGTGGAGATCATTGGGTTCCTTATTCTATCATATGTGACAATACACAACCAAATTTAACCAAAAGTTCATAGCTCTCGTTCTAGCATATCTGTAGTAGTAGCAGCCTAGCAATGACTGCTTAAATCTAGACTTACTTTTGGAAATTCTCATGCTATGTTGAAGCGATGAACTCAAAAAGGAAAGCATTTTCCTTCTAGTAAATCTATCGAGTAACCTATCTGCATACACCCCCAATAGCCCGTTTTCATATAGCGAAGGCGAGACGAGACGTCGTCTACCACGCCTCCTATCCCGCGCCGCATTAAGGCACTGCCGCCAGCCACATGCGAGCAACTGACGTGTCCCATCGAGGGCACACAACGGTGTTACTGCATGCCACCACGCCTTTCGGCGCCCTTTCCACCGCTTTCCCTCCTGCTTACGGAAAAAATGTTACGGACGTACGTGGATTCGTGTGATTAGAAGTTTACTGCAGCAGTTATCCTCTGTAAATCGCCTACACCAATTAGTGATTGCCGTGTCATTCCGTAAGATCTTTTCCGTATCAATCAGTCCGTAACTGTAGCATTACTCCTCCTGACTATATCTTGCCCCCGCCTCGGCTCGCAATTTGCATTATCGCCTCTTCACCTCAAAGCACTACCAGAAAAAAAACCTCCAGCCAACCACCATGACCGAGCGTATCGATGAAGATCCATTGACTTCGGACGCTCACGAGTGGGAGGGGCTTGCCGAACTATCCGGCGTCGCCGGACTTCCGCTATCCCGGTGACTAGAGGATGAGCGTCGGCAGAATCCCAATCCGGGCCACTGGTGCCGATCGGCATGGAGCGGGTGGTGGCCATCCAGCACCAATACTACAAGGTGCTTACGGTGGCGTAATGCTCGGATCCATGGTAGGATCCTGAAAACAACGTCAACTGGAATGAGTTCTTCCACGAGTGGCAGTATCACGAGCTCGCAAAGTACGACGGCAATGGCCCGCCATGGACGAACATGAACGCGGTATGGAAAAGGCTTTGGTGGGATGTGCCGGGCCGCATGGTGGCCTCGTTGATGGATTACGTCACCGATGGGAACCAGCCACGCCTACGGTACCCTTCTCCACTGCGTCTCCCGGCCCCTCGCTGTAGTAAATGGATGCCGAGGAGGATGGCGTCCCCGTCATCTTCTTCGTCAAGGTCTTCGTCCTCCACGAGTACGAGAAGAAGCCGCGCGTGTGCTCTGGCAGCGACATCGTCATCCGCGAGTGGAGGGAGCCATCGCCACCGCGCGGCAGTCTTTGCCTCGCCATGCTGGAGAGCGATCCTGGATCGTCACAAGTGAAGAATGATCAGTTGCCGGAACAGGAGTGGCAACCACCACTAGAGTACACCGGTTGATCTAGAACCCATCATGGTCGAGCGCACATCCTTCGAGGAGGTGCCGACGGTGTCGCTGGAGTTCACCTTGGCCTGGTCGAAGGCCGAAACGAAGAGTCGAAGAGGGAGGAGGCGGACGGACAGCACAAGGTGTCAGAGCGTGTTGTGTGCTACCATGCGTGCATGGCGTCGGAGCTTTTGTTTTCTTCACTGTTTCACATATTTTTCCGTGAAATTCCACTGATCTAGTTATAATTATCAACAGTAATACAAAGAGTTTTAAAATAATAAAAAATATAAATAAATTACTGGACCACCTAACAACGACTACGAACAAACTCCTTGTGAAAAAGTCGCTATGTGACTGTTGTTGTAGTGAAAATCAGATTTTAAACATGACCCCTTATGACGTGAAGAAGCACGTTGAAGAGGCTGGTGACACAAGTGGCATAGTACGGTTCACCAAAGCATGAGCACCAAGGGCGGCGGGCCGGCGACCAAGTGTGTCCAGAGGAAGAGAAAGACAACGGAGCAGGCGTTATCTTCTTCCCGGATATCGAACATGTTCCCTTCAAAACAACAAAAACACTCAAAGGTGTGAAACATGGCACCGTAAGCATTTAATTATACTAGTAGAAAACAGACCTTTGGTCCAGAGCATTAGTCCCGGTTCTGGTACAAACCGGGACTAATGCCTTGGTCCCATCGGCTAAAAACGGCCGCAGGGAGCACGAAACATTAGCCCCGGTTCGTATGGAAACTTTAGCCCCGGTTCATTTAACAAATCGGGACTAAAGGGTCTGGCGCTGGAAAAGAGCAGATGCGTGGACCTTTAGCACCGGTTTGTTTCTCAAACCGGGACTAAAGTCCCCGACTATATCTTCTTCCCCTTCCCAGCCCGAGCCATTTCAAGCTCACACAATCATCCCTCTCAAATTTCTCCCCTCAAGCTCGAGTTCTTCCCCATTTTTCTCAAGATTTGTGAAGATTTTTTGGCTCCACATCTATCAAGGGTCCTAAGAGGTTAGCAACTTCATCATTTCAGCTTTCATTGCTTGTTTTAGCTCATTTCATGCTCTAGAAATGGATAGATTTTGTGTGGGTTCTATCTCTGTATATCTGGTTAATTTGGCACATATAGTTCTCGAAATTCATTTGATTCATCGAAGCACGCATAGATACATGAGTTCATCCTATATACATATCTTGGTTTGACACGTTGTCTTGAAATCCGGTCGGTTCACAGTGCATCATGTCACCGTCAAGCAACAAAATATTCTTCTTTCTTCTACCCGTCGTCACAAAATTCATTGAAACAAAAATAAGTACCAAAACTATGAAGGCACACATATATATAGTGACGCCCTAGCATTTTAGTTAATCATCGGCCGGTTAAGCAAGAAGAAACAAAACATGAACACGCCAAGGAGCTATCAAATTAAATTAGGGAGTGCCTCTATGGCGAGCTCCTCGAAGATGTCTGAGGACGAGGCATCCTAAGACATCTTCGAGAAGCTCTGCCATAGTGGTGTCCCTGTGTTATCACCATATCTTGGCCAAAGACGGAGATGGGCCATGATCAAGATGGGCTTAGGAGAGACATATATTCAAGGTGTTGTTGGATCGGCCTAGTGCGTAAATTTGGGCTGAATTGCCCGTGTATCTTGTATCATAGTAGGATTCGTGTTTGTTTAGGTTCCGTTTATGTTTAGGTAAAGATAGAGTTGTAGAGTTATTCCAAAAAGTAGAGAGTCTCCGGACTATAAATATGTACCTAGGGTTATTGAGAAAAGGAGGACAATCACGTTCACAACAAACACAATCTCGGCGCATCGCCACCCCTTGTTTCTAGGGTTTTTCTCGTAGTATGCCATGCCTAGATCACATCTTGCGATCTAGGCGTATTTACTATCGTTATCCGTGTTACTCGTCTTCAAGCCTTGTTGATGGCGAGTAACACCTTTACCACATTTGTTAGAGCTAGCATCGATACTTTTACTATGATTGCTTATTTATGCTACCTCTAGCTATCTCGCCGCCTTTGCACCTTCTCCGGTGTGAAGGTGGCATCTTGCTTGATTTCTGCTTAGTCGATTTGATCTGTTATAGTTGTGCCTTGTTCATCAAGGTTTAGTTTAATATCTACGTGATTAGGCCTCACAAACGGGTTGAACGATCCGGTAATACGTAAGGTATGGTTTATTGATCTTAGAGGGGACGTTCCGGGAATTGACGTTATGTTGGTTTTAGGCCTTCTAGGATCGGTTTTCTACTATTTTTCGTATCTATTAGGCTCAACTACGCGTGGGACGTTCCGGTTGCGTGGTGAAAACACCAAACTATCGTAGATCGATTTAGCTTGTAGTAATTAAGCAAAACCCCATGTTATCATAGATCCAATGCAGAGCCATGGGGATAATCGGCTCTGAAAGCCGATTTGTGGAAACTCGGGAGCCGATCACGGCTCGAATTTTACGATACTTGTTTACCGTGCAGAAACCAATCGGAACAATCCATCACCTTCCCGACCAGGTATAGTCAGTGGCACGCCTCGAACCAAGACAGACGCGTGCGTCTTAAGATTTGCGGGCCGTTGACCGAGGGACCAGGCCCACCAGCCGCTCTGGGAGCCTCCCGGCTCTTCGTGTTACTCGTCGCTACCCGCCGGTGAGTTTTGACAGGCAACACATTCTGGCACGCCCGGTGGGACCTTCAACAACGTCTACATCAATGTCCGACGCTGCGATGGAGAACAGGCCGGTCACGTACGACGAGCTTCTCGCGAGCACAAAGCGGTATGACGAGATCAAAGGATCTTGAAGCCGACCTCATCGGCTCTTTCGAGAGGACCCGTGACGCTGGCATCAAGTGGAAGGATTCTCCCGAGGGTGCTCTCGATGAAGTGGATCTGCCTTCCTTCGGAGGAACGCCCAGGCTCTACGACAGAGGTCAACTACATGGTGGCTCATTCTCTACACCGCCACTCGAGAGCCCGTGAACGCTTTCGGCGGTCGCGGTTCGCGTGGTCCAGAGATCATGAAACATCAAGATTCGTCCGGGGCCCACTTTAGGGACCCACCAAGGAGAAAGACCGCCCACACCAGCCGCAACTACCATTCACACTGCGGCTCCAGAGCCGCCAGATCAGCGGCATACATTGTCTACAAGGCCGAGGCGATCCGTGATTGCCAATTTCTGTTCGAGCCACCCAAGGAGATCCCGCACGGGTATATGTGCCTACGTCGGATCGCAACAACTTTGGCGCGCACCAGATCGCAACGCAGGAGTGTCCATGGCGGGGTTCCTGCCGCAGGATCTTCGAGAGCGGCGTTCGAGCAACGATGTCCAGGATGGACGCCGACAAACAAAGCGTATAGCCAAGTATGCCACGAACAAGCCATGAGAGTCTAGCCCTGCAGCTCAAACAGGGACCAAATCACTACCATCCCGAGAGATCGGTTAAACCGGCTGCGAAAAAGGCGCATAATCGGCTACTCAAAGCCGTACCCCAACGAGTTTGACCTGATTCCACGCCGCCCAAATATAAGCTCCCCGAGTTCTCAAGATTCAGCGGTCGAGGGGTCAAGCTCGATCGAGCACGTAGCCGATACCGCACAACTAGGCATGATTTCGCATCGGATCAAATGCGCGTGAGATTTTTTGCACAATCTCTAACAGACCAGCCTTTGGGTGGTACACCTCGCCACGATTCAATTCGCACTGGAAGCAACTAGAAGAACAGTTCCACATCCAAGACCATTCGGAGGCTACCGAGGCTGGCATTGCGCACTGGCGCAAGTACGAAGCGGAGAAATCAGTCAATACATCCAGCCGTCAGACCATCAAGAACAGATGTTACTCGGCTCGCTTAATCGAGAAGGAAGCAATCGAGCTGGCAGTGTTGGGACTCTTAGCACCCATCAAGGATATGGCTTTCGGTGGAGTACAACTCACCGCACACATGGCCCGAAACGACGATGTATGAACAGCGCCACCACCGAGTTATACCAAGACAGTTCAAGCGCCCGTAAGCCCACGTTAAGGTAAGAAGATGATCCTACACAAGACCAGGAGGTGGCCGTGGCGAGTGGGCTCGAAGCACCCGTGTCCTGCAAGTGGGTGAAACAAATAGGGCCTTTGAAAGGGTTTGACTGACGTGAGCAAAGCCGAGCGGATATTCGATTCTTCTTGAAAGAGAAACAAATGAGGTTACCCGAGGCCACAAAATCCCTACCGCTCAGAGATGAACGGAGACCATACCGCAAGTGGCATCATTCGCTCACCCACACCACCAATGATTGCAAAGAGCTACGTCGCCAAATCCAGATGGCAATAGAACAAGGCCGCTGATCCTCGCCGATTCGCCATGAAAGTGGACACGAACCCGCTTCCGGTGTCAACATGATAGAACTCAATCGCTCCGAGACGTCAATCGACTTTTCGCTCGGTGTCAATATGGCTGGGTCTGGGTACCACCATGACACGCATAAGGAAGGAGGTGATCACTCTCGGGGCAAAGAAAGAGAGAAGGCTGGTCCACGACCGGCCCAGCCAATGGCGACGGAGATACTTAACAGAGGAACAGGTGAGGAGGGTGCGGTATCGAAGCCACATTCCACGCATCTCCTTAATAAGTATGAGCGTCAAGATGATCAACGGCCAAAGACAGTGGAGGCAATGAAGGACATGGGCACCTCGCCAGAGACCACCCAAAGAGAAGGAAGGCAGACAAACATTGGGATTGCCCTTTTTCAAGCATTCTTTGGGACGTGGGAATGAGCCGATTGCCTACCGACAACCGCCGTAATGTGGACAACAAAAGAAGGGCACGAGGCCAGATGTCGGTGTTCGAACGTCTAGGACCTCTCCAACCTCGTGAGCCCTAAGGAGTCCGCTGAGCAAAGGGCCTTGAGAGGCCAGGATGACAAAGAAGAAGACAGGTTTCACCGTCCAAGGTGGTGCCCGATGGACTCGGACACACCCGAGCGTAGAGTGCAACGGCTGCGTAACTTAGAAGAAGCAAGCGCAGATTCCACGCGCTAAAGAAAGCACGGCCTGATCCGCCAAAGTAAGGCGTACTACGGAGGCCGCGCGACAAGGAAAGAGTGGTGCCCTGCCAATAAAAGCCGATGCACGGCATCGGCACAAACATGGTGTTCGATTCTCGGCAGAGTTCTGCGCCACGAACCAATATGCTACTAGTGGCACAGTGATTGGCTGACGGCCGCGATTATCTTTGAGAAGCCACGAGAGAAGGGTTACAAACATCTGAAAGCTCAGACTGCGGGGCTACATCAATGGACAACCCGTCGAAGATGTTGGTGGACACCGAGCGGCAATCAATATCATGCCGTACTCCATGCTACGACGTTTGGGACGCCCACGCAGACTGATCAAAACCAACGCCACGTAAGCGACTTCAACGGCCGTCTTCGAAACGCAAGGCGTTACGAACGTGGATCCGACGGTGGTGAAAACCATACCCACGTCATTTTTCGTCGTGAACAGCAAAAGTACCTCGCCTCTTGCTAGGAAGGGATTGGATCCACGCTAATCTGCGGCATTCCATCCACGATGCACCAAGTCTGATGGGACGGAGATGAAGTGGAGGTCGCCCATGCGACGATTCTATCGAGGTTTCCATTGCCGGCATGAACATCCGGGAAGCGAAGACCAAGAGCCGATCTGGAATCAGTTTGACGGCTGTGGCGCATTGAAGCGTCAAAAACGGGGCGGCTGAGCTGGTCTTATCCATCGCCCGACAGAGTAGAAAGGTCCACGATCATCGTACGGCCGGCGATCGGCCACAAAAAATAAAAAGCAACGATCATACGACAAGCAGATCATGTAGTCGTAGCAGGGAGACGCCCTGCCATTGTAAAACCATGAGGTGTACGCCACCCTCGACTAACGCAATCAAAAAGGGGGCCGATTCAGGCAATCGGCCCAAATTATTTTTGTTGTCCTCACCTACTGCTTGCCCTGTGTTTAGCATCGACCTGACAGGTGACGGAAAGCTTGGGTATGGGTTCACATCCGCTGATGAGCTAGAAGAGATTGACATTGGTCCTGGGGATAAGTCACGACCAACATTTATCAGCAAGAATGGGCCAGGATGTGCCGACGTTCAGGTACAGTTCCTGGAAGCGGACGATTGGAGAGCCGATATCTTCAAATTACTTAAAAGATTCGGCTCGGGGGGCACCTAAACGGATAAGGTACAAAAGCCCACGGGAGATATTGAACAGTAAAAATGTAGGGGGGCCGATATAAAAAATCGGCCGAATAAGAAAAAAAAAAGATGCCAGTTTACACATACAAAAAAAAGATGCCAGTTTACACATACGAACTACTGAAGAATGCCTCGAAGGCGTGGAAGGCGTCAACACGGATACGATCCACCTCGGCGATCTCGGCTTCGTCATCTTCATCCTTGCCCGTCACTAGCTGCTGGCTCAGGGCACGTATGCCTGCCAGATCGGTCTTCAGTTGAGCTTTGAGGCCTTCCGCCTCGTGTTGGGAGCGGGCTATGGATTCTTCCTTGTCACGGATGAGTTGTTTAGTCACCCGGACCTTCTCTTCAAGATCTTCCAGCTCTGTTTCAAGGATGCGAGCTTGGCCGACGGAGGTGTCGCTTTAGCATCCGAGACGCTTTTCTCTCATTAAGCTGCTGACATCTTTCGCAATATCGGCTTCAGGAAGTTGGGTGGCGCAGATGGATCCTCTCACGGGCTGCACCGTGGCCCGAAAAGGAATAGATTGGCAATCGACAAAAGCTTCACTTGCGGTGTTCCCGGAAGATGATCTTGAATCTCGGCGAACGCTCTTCACTTCCTCGTAACCTCGATCAACTCCTCGATTGAGGAGGACAGAAGGTTCTAAGACGCTGAATTGAGGTGGAGCAACCTGGTTTGCGGATCAACATGGGCAGCAGATGGAGTTGGTTCGATGGATTCGTGGTCGAACGACAAAGAAGCCGAAAGATCACAACCCTGGCAGCTAGGAGCGTCAGTTTGCGTATAAACATACAAGACCGGGCCAAGGAGAAACTTAAAACATACCTCTCCTATCGAAGGGATAGCCGATGAAGAGACCATCGGTTTGTGTG
The DNA here is from genome assembly GCA_030063025.1 of Avena longiglumis. Taxonomy (NCBI): domain Eukaryota; kingdom Viridiplantae; phylum Streptophyta; class Magnoliopsida; order Poales; family Poaceae; genus Avena; species Avena longiglumis. Next base: position 560,890,296 of record CP125974.1, read on the forward strand.
TGGTCGCTGGAGGCTTGGCGATTGTTAGCCGTTTCATCTATACCTTCGGGACCCCAGATCCGGCTCGGCCGGCCTTCCCACTAGAAACATCAGTGGCCTGAACCTCTTGGCTCGATGGAGAGATCGAGGGTCCTTGACGAGCTCTTTTGGGACCCGACATCGCCCAGCCTCGGTGCTCGGGGGCAGGCTCGAGAATGACTGCTTTCTTAGAAGCCGATGGCGGCACATACGGCTGGCTCGGGGTGATGGTCCTCTCAGAATCCGTTGGGCTCGATTCTCCTTCATCGGGATGTTCGTCCTCGTGAGAAGAATCTTCAATGGAAGCCTGCAAGAGAAAGGAAGGATGTTAAACAGGAACGCGTCTGCCATAGTGAAGAGTAAGGAGGATTAACTAAAAGGATGGGTTAGCTTACATGCGAGCTTGCTGGAGAAGGACTCCGGCACCTCAAGGTTTTCCTGGCAGCCACATTCCTAGTGATCGTCCTTGTCCTAGTTGGAACTCGCGGGGCAGCTGGTGTCGAAGTTCCTTGCTTTTTAGAGGCCGATTGAGGTGTTATCGGCTGTTTCTGCATTATGACCTTTCTTAGAGGTGGCGAGTTTTTGCAGAAAAGAACCACAGGAGCTGGCGGAAAGAACTCGAAGGGGAGCCACATGTGTAGGCTCAGGGCCATTTTGTTGCTGCAAAGGGAGAAATGGATTAGTAAGAGGATCAATTGCAAGCTGCATCAAGAAAATTTGCAAGTAGTAGTACCTGTTCCACGGAAGCGTCGTAATTGGCATCAAGTTGTTTCAGGAGCGGTCCCAGAGCTTTCCTGAAAACGTGGGTTTTCCACATCGTCCACCAGTCCTCGAAACCGTCAGTTGACGAAGCGAAGGTGAGGTCATTCGGAATAGGGATGGTCAGAGCATCAAAGAAGGAGTAACACCTCTGACTGGTGAGAGGATCAGGCAGGTCGGCTCTGCACTCCGTAAGATGATGAAGGGAAAAGTGAGGAGCTACTTGCGAGGCCAAATTGACGAGCCACCACGATCGGTTGGTAGAATTCGCCGGGTTTGATTATCCGGTTAGATGTGCTCATGCCAACCGGAAGGAAACAGGACGAATAACGGTGGAAAAGAGTTGTCGAGTGCTAGTGTCATCGGCAAAATTGTCCACTGAAGGAGAGTGGATTTTCGAAATGTTCGCTTCTTCCATATAGGGAAAGAAGTTGGGGTTCCAGCCTTGGAAGAAGATCTTGAACCATTTTGACGCCTCTTGAGGGTCGGCTTTGCTACGGGCAATGATACAAAGCTTGGCCATAGCTGGTGCATCGGATTTGCTTCCCTTTAACATCGGGAAGGAACAATCGCCGAAGGGAAAGTCCAGGATACGGTTTTGGAAATGCAATGAGCCCACAGTGGATGAACCACCAAGGTCCACCGTTACGATTGCTATGCTGAAAACAGCTTGACAGACATCAACTGGAGATATCGATAGACCTCCAAGGAACAGTTTGCGACGCCAAGTTGAGTACCTTTGGCTAGTTCGTAGGCAGGAGAGATAGTTCTTGGTGGGAGCAGGAAGGGCCATGAAGATGAAATGCTCTAGCCGTAAGTTGAGAAAGGTCATATGTTCTTTCTCAAACAGGCCCTTGGTTTTCATATGACGTTGGATATAAGCGCTGACCAGTGCAATCTGTTTTGGAAGATAGTTTGTAAGGGACGTGGTCAGTTTGAAAGCGAGGGCTGGGTGATGTGACATCCGCATCAGTAATCATCACCACGTCTAGCAAGGTTGGCGACATAGGGCCATGGCGAATATGAAACAATTCAGGCGTCGGACTGTAGTAGCCGATGGTTTTGAGAAGATTCTCGTGCTTCTCAAGAGGAGACAATGATAGATGCAAGGCATCGGCTATTCCCAAAATTTCCCATTGGGATTGGTAAGCTCTAGCTACTCTCTTGAACCAAGAAACCCAAATTTCGGGGATTAGGCTGGCTGCAAGCGATCGGCCCAAGAGTTCAGATCTAGGTCCCGGCTTACGAAGGGATTCTATTGGCCTCGCAAGAGATTAGATGGGAAGGACTAGAATGCACGAGGCCAAGACAGAGAGAATTTGGGAGAAGGATGCGTGAATGTACGAAACCTAGAAGATTTAATGGCGAAATAAAGGCATTAATTCAAGGGTTCACCATCAAGTTTTAACATTGTGTTAAAATTACGAGGGTAAGCGCCTTGGACCGGAGACCTCCGGATTGGTGGTGGACGATTCCGCCATCTGGTTTGACGACGGAGATGGATCTGTGCGGAGTAAGGATTGAGGGTTCTTGTTGCTATGAAGCTCGATCTGGTCGGTAGGCAGTTGGGGATCTAGGCCGCCCTTTTTGAAGAGAGTCGCAGGTTACCGTTTGAAACTTGGAAGTGGCCGTTTGGTTTTGCCTAAATATACGGCTGGGTTGACCTTGTCAACAATTTGGGGAAAGTTGATATGCATCGGCTTTTGAGTTGTGGTTTGGTTGACTGTGAAAACATGATAAGGTAAAAGCCGATGCGTTGCTATCGGCTCTTGGGGTATCGACTTATTTATGCTATCGGCAAAATTGGGGCGGAAGGACAATCTATGAGGAACGGATGTTTTTTTTTATTCATTCAAAAGCGGATTGCTTACGAGCAAATAACGGAGTACCAAAGGGGATCTGCTAATACTACGGCTACTACTACTGATTCCTAATCTAGGCCGAGGTCGTCGTCGCTGCTGCCACCACCGTCTTGAGCGCTGTCCTCGGCGCTGCTTCCGGCGTCGTCTTCACTTTCTTAGAAGAAGTCGCCAGGGCCTCGTCGTCCTAAATCGTCGTCGTCCTCGGTGCGGAAGTACTTCACCGGTTGATACTCGGAGGAGGTATCTTCCTCTTCCTCCTCTTCTTCGAGAAGTCGGCGCCATCCGTGACATGGCGTCAAGTCGGCCTTCGCCTCAGTTCCCATCAGCAAGGAACTGCAGGTCCTCCTCGCCGTCGGTCATGGATGCGTCATCCTCCGACCAGACGGCAAAGTCCCAACCCCTCTCGTCCCACCATTGTGGGGCGAGAGTGTTGTACGCCGCCATCGGTGGATGCTCTGGCGTCGGCTCTCGGTCAAATGAGTTGGAGGCGTGGGAGGACACATCGGAGGAAGCAGAGGAAGCCATGGAGAGAAAGAGGGTTTTTTCGACGATGGGAGAGGGTTTTCTGGCAAACTGGAGGAAGATGAGGACTGCGAACTGTTCAGGCTGATTTAAATAAGGGGAATAGTGGACAGACGGTTCAATGCCATGGCGGTTTCCCAGATTGCACTGCCAAAATCGTCAAATCACGCTACAGGCAGGAGTTGAGAAAGCAGGGCATCATGATGAAGGGTAGCGTGGCGGTCGTTACGCGTGCATACACGCAGCCCGATAAAAAAAAGAGGAGGAGAAGAGGAAAAAACGCACAGAGTGGTTTTGGAATTATCATTGCCAAAACCAGGGGGGCATGTGTTATCACCATATCTTGGCCAAAGACGGAGATGGGCCATGATCAAGATGGGCTTAGAAGAGACATATATTCAAGGTGTTGTTGGATCGGCCTAGTGCGTAAATTTGGGCTGAATTGCCCGTGTATCTTGTATCATAGTAGGATTCGTGTTTGTTTAGGTTCCGTTTATGTTTAGGTAAAGATAGAGTTGTAGAGTTATTCCAAAAAGTAGAGAGTCTCCGGACTATAAATATGTACCTAGGGTTATTGAGAAAAGGAGGACAATCACGTTCACAACAAACACAATCTCGGCGCATCGCCACCCCTTGTTTCTAGGGTTTTTCTCGGGTAAGTGCCATGCTGCCTAGATCACATCTTGCGATCTAGGCAGTATTTACTTATGCGTTATCCGGTGTTACTCGTACTGAAGCCTTGTTGATGGCGAGTAACACCTTTACCACAGATTTGTTAGAGCTAGCATCGATACTTTTACTATGATTGCTTATTTATGCTACCTCTAGCTATCTCGCTGTCTTTGCACCTTCTCCGGTGTGAAGGTGGCATCTTGATTTCTGCTTAGTCGATTTGATCATTATAGTTGTGCCTTGTTCATCAAGGTTTAGTTTAATATCTACGTGATTAGGCCTCACAAACGGGTTGAACGATCCGGTGTCGTAAGGTATGGTTTATTGATCTTAGAGGGACGTTAGGAATTGACGTTATGTTGGTTTTAGGCCTTCTCTAGGATCGGTTTTCTACTATTTTTCGTATCTATTAGGCTCAACTACGCGTGGGACGTTAGGTTGCGTGGTGAAAACACCAAACTATCGAGATCGATTTAGCTTGTAGTAATTAAGCAAAACCCCATGTTATCATAGATCCAATGCGAGCCATGGGGATAATCGGCTCGAAAGCCGATTTCTGAGGAAACCAGGGCCGATCACGGCTCGAATTTTACGTATACTTGTTTACCGTGCAGAAACCAATCGGAACAATCCATCACCTTCGACCAGGTATAGGTCAGTGTGGCATCTCGAACCAAGACAGGACGCGTGCGTGCCGGAAGATTTGCGGGCCGTTGACCGAGGGACCAGGGCCCACCAGCCGCTCTGGGAGCCTCCCGGCTCTTCGTGTTGCTCGTCGCTGCCCGCCGGTGAGTTTTGACAGGCAACACCCTGCTCTCGCACACCATCTTTCAGTTCATATATTTTCTAGCTAAATTAGTATGCTGGTGGAGCTAACTAATTTCACATATTAGGGAGTGTCTCTACGGCGAGCTCCTCGAAGATGTCTGAGGACGAGGTCCTAAGACATCTTCGAGAAGCTCTGCCGTAGTGGTGTCCCTGATCTCGCACACGATCTTTCTTGCAGTTGATAGTTCACAAGGAAGCCTATTTATAAATTAAGCAGCACAACATAGTGTCGACACTCACCCCTGTCATAGTGTCGCCACCCACTGAAACAGTATCGCCACTCACTGGCATAGTGTCCACTCACGACATATAGTGTCGTCACCCACTTTTAGTCCCGATTGGAGACACCATTCGGGACTAAACGGGCTCATGTCGACCCGACTGCAGAATCCTTTAGTCCCGGTTGGTGTGTCCAACCGGGACTAAAGATGTAGTAGAAAGTTTTTTAAATCAGTGCTTGTTTGATGTATACGACGTGTTCTTTTATTTTTATACTAGTACTACTCTTAGCATCTTGATTTTGTTTGATGAACTTATAAAATGCAAATGAGACGACAATGGATGTACGCTGAACGAATATCTGACGAGTTCATTAAAGGCGTGCGTTCTTTTCTCGTTGTGGCAGTGGCAAACAAGCGGAATGGTTTTATCTGTTGTCCATGTGGTGAGTGTTGGAATCAGAAGGAATACTCTTCCTCAAGAGTCCTTCATGGCTATTTGTTTCGGTTCGGTTTCATGTCTGGCTATAATTGTTGGACCAAGCACGGAGAAAGAGGGGTTATGATGGAAGACAACGAAGATGAAGAGAATGATGACAGCTATCCCATGTCCCCTGAATACGGTGGTACTACAATGGAAGACAATGATGAAGAAGAAGCAGAAGAACGTGCATCATATGAGCCAGATGATGATCTTGGTCAGGCCATTGCTGATGCAAAGGGAGAATATGATAGCGAAAGGGAGAGGTTGAAATTTGAGCAGATGTTAGATGATCGCAACAAATTGTTGTACCCCAATTGCGAAGATGGCCACAAAAAGCTAGGCAACACACTGGAATTGCTGCAATGGAAGGCAGAGGTCGGTGTGCCTGACAAGGGATTTGAAAAGTTGTTGTAGATAATGAAGAAGCTGCTTCCAAAGGATAACAAACTGCCCGCCAGTACTTACGAAGCAAATAAGGTTGTCTGCCCTCTAGGATTAGAGGTACAAAAGATACATGAAGGGTTTCGCGGCATAGTAAATCAAAATTTTCTACGGATGCGAACAGAGGGAAAGCCAAGATCTAATCTAGGAGATGCAAACAACGAGAGGGATTGGATTAGATCTTCATACCCTTGAAGATTCACACAGCGGAACGTTCGTCGGAACGTGGGTGATGTAGTCGTACTCGCTTCTCCTCCTCGCGATCCGATCCTATCTAGCACCACAAGTGGCGGTGCCTCCGTGAGATGCCCACGTGCAGCACCTCGACGTCTCCTCCTTCCTCGGACCAGTAAGTATGGTGGAGAGACGGATTGGATCTACAACACGACGGCGTGGTGTATATGGTGGAGAATTTCTGCAGCAGGGCTTCGCCTACAAACAAATCGGGGAGAGAGGAGGCGTGAGGCGACTAGGGTTGGAGGGGAAGGTGTGGGGGGTTGGTGCGCCTCCACCCCTCTTTATATAGATGGGGGGCGCAGCCCTAGCCCCTCCCCCAAGCCCAAACCGGCGGCCCCAAGGAGGAGGAGTGGGGGGCAAGGAAACCCCCCCTTCTAGAAGCTCTATCTAGAGTTTAAACCTCTCTTGGCCGGCTGGGCCCTATGGGGCCTTGTGCCCCTGGCCCAATGCGGCCAGGGCACTCTCTCATAGGCCCATGCCCCCTCCCGGAAGGAGGGGCCATGTTGGTCCCCTTCCGGAAGGTTCTAGAAGCTTCCGGTACAATACCGATTAACCCGGAACAATTCCGAACTCCAAAAAACTGCACTGCCTTATATGGATCTTATTCCCCGGACCACTCCGGAACCTCTCGTGATGTCCCGGATCCCATCTGAGACTCCGAACAAAAACTCATAAACCAATTATCCAATCTATCCTAGCGTCGAGACACGTTAAGTGTGTGACCCTGCGGGTTCGAGAATATGCAGACATGATCTTCTATCAATAATCAACAGCGGGGTCTGGAAGCCCATATTGACTCCCACACATTCATCGATGATCATATCAGATGAACTACGATGCCAGGATTCAATCAATCCCATATATATATTCCCTTCCTCTCGCGATATTTTACTTGCCCAAGATTCGATCGTCGGTACCGTCGTACCTAGTTCAATCTCGTTCACAGCTAGTACTTTACTCGTTCCGTAATCCGATATCACTTTGTGATTAACTCCTTAACCACATGCTTGCAAGCGGTGTTGATATCGATTACCGAGTGGGCCCGAAGTATATCTCTCTGACTTGGGAGGGACAAATCCCATCTCGATACATACAACCCAACAGATACTTTCCGATCACCTGAGAGACACCTTTATGATCACCCTCTCATAGGATGACGTTTGATGACCTCAAAGCTTTCTTCCGATACCAGGGAGTTGTATTATCTCATGGTCTAAGGAATACAATATTTGACATAAGTAAAGCTTTGCAAAGACGAACGATGATGACGATCTAATTGCTTCGTGGTTTGTCATCCACCATATCATTCTCCCAATGATATGATCTCATTATTAATCGACAACTCATGTCCATGGTCAGGAAACCTTAACCATCATTAATCAATGAGCTAGTCCTTAGAGGCGTACTAGGGACACGGTGTTGTTCACAAACCACACAAGTATTAAAGTTTCCGCTTAATACAATTCTAGCATGGAATATAAACATTATCATGAACAAGAATTATAATAATAACATCTTTATTATTGCCTCTAGGGCATAATTCCAACAATACATGCATGCATTAATGACTGCATCCTCTACCGCGGTGAGCAGTACAAGAATTTGGATGCATGCCCGGTATGCACTGCATTGCGGTATAAGATCCGACGAGATGACCCTGGTGATGTTGAGGGGGAGCGCACGAGGAAGAGGGTTCCCGCCAAGGTTATGTGGTATGCTCCTATAATACCACGGCTGAAACGTTTGTTCAAAAACGAAGAGCATGCCAAATTGTTGCGATGGCACAAAGAAGACAGTAAGAAAGAAGAGATGTTAAGACACCCCGCTGATGGGTCATAGTAGAGAAAAATTGAGAGAAAGTACCCGGACTTTGCAGGTGACACGAGAAACTTATGGTTTGGTCTAAGTACGGATGGCATGAATCCCTTTGGGGAGCAGAGCTGCAGCCATAGCACATGGCCTGTGACTTTGTGTATGTATAACCTTCCTCCTTGGTTGTGCATGAAGCAGAAGTTCATTATGATGTCAGTGTTCATCCAAGGCCCGAAGCAACCCGGCAATGGCATTTATATATACCTAAGGCCATTAGTTGAAGAACTTTTACATTTATGGCACGGACAATGTGTACGTGTGTGGGATGAGCACAAACGTGAGGAATTGAACCTACGGGCATTATTGTTCGTAACCATCAATGATTGGCCTGCTCTTAGTAACATTTTAGGACAGACAAACAAGGGATACAATGCATGCAGACATTGTTTAGATGACACTGAAAGTATTTATTTGGATAAGTGCAAGAAGAATGTGTACCTAGGGAATCGTCGTTTTCTTCCGCCCACGCATTCCCTAAGAAGGAAAGGTGAGCATTTCAATGGTGAAGCAGATCACCGGAGTAAGCCTGTCTGTCGTACTGGTGATGTTGTATTTGATATGGTGAGGGATTTAAAAGTAATCTTTGGAAAGGGTCCTGGCGGACAGTCCGTTCCGAAGGACACTGGCGGACACGCACCCATGTGGAAGAAGAAATCTATATTTTGGGAACTACCCTATTGGAAAGTCTTAGAGGTCCGCTCTGCAATCGACGTGATGCACCTGACGAAGAACGTTTGCGTGATACTGCTAGGCTTCTTGGGCATGTATGGAGAGAATAAAGATACACCAGAAGCACGACAGGACCAACAACGTATGAAAGACCGAGAAGGCAGACATCCAGAGTTGTTTCAAGGTACTGCCAGCTACGCTCTTACCAAGGAAGAGAAGGAAATATTTTTTGAATGCCTGAGTAGTATAAAGGTTCCTTCTGGCTTCTCGTCCAATATAAAGGGAATAATAAATATGGCAGAGAAAAAAATTCCAGAACCTGAAGTCTCATGACTGCCACGTGCTTATGACGCAGTTGCTTCCGGTTGCTTTGAGGGGGCTTCTGCCGAAAAATGTTAGAGTACCCATTGTGAAGCTATGTTCGTTCCTCAATGCAATTTCTCAGAAGGTAATCGATCCAAAAAGTCTACCAGGGTTACAGAAAGATGTGGTCCAGTGTATTGTCTGTTTTGAGTTGGTGTTCCCACCATCCTTCTTCAACATAATGATGCACCTTCTAGTTTACCTAGTCGAAGAGATTACCATTCTCGGTCCTGTATTTCTACACAATATGTTCCCCTTTGAGAGATTCATGGGATTCTTAAAGAAATATGTCCATAACCATGCGAGGCCAGAAGGAAGCATCTCCAAGGGATATGGAACATAGGAGGTCATGGAGTTTTGTGTTGACTTTATTCCTGACCTTAAGCCGATCAGTGTACCTGAATCATGGCATGAAGGGAGACTTGGTGGAAAAGGCACGCTAGGAAAGAAAGCTAAGATATGTATGGACGGACATTCTTTCACTAAAGCACACTATACAATTATGCAAAGTTCCACCTTGGTGGCTCCATATATCGAGGTACACAAGAATATTGTACGCTCAAACTACCCGGGGCAGTCTGACAGGTTGATTAGAGATGAACACATGAAGACTTTCAGCGGTTGGTTACAGACACATCTCATGAATGACACCATTGTTGGAGATCAGTTGTACTTGTTGGCCAGGTCTCCATCTTCAACTATATTGACTTTCCAAGGGTACGAGATCAATGGGAATATATTTTACACGCACGCCCAAGATAAAAAGAGCACCAACCAAAACAGTGGTGTCCGATTTGATGCAATGAACGAGAATGGGAAAAAGGACACATATTGTGGTTACATAGAGGACATATGGGAACTTGACTATGGTCCTAATTTCAAGGTCCCATTGTTTCGATGCAAATGGGTCAAGATGACAGGAGGTGGGGTAACGGTAGACCAGCTGTACGGAATGACAACAGTGGATCTCAATAATCTTGCGTACGGAGACGAACCATTCGTCCTTGCTAATGATGTGGCTCAAGTTTTCTATGTGAAGGACATGTCTACTAGACTGGGAAAAAGGAAAGATAAGCAAAAGAATATAATATCATACGATGAGCCAAAGCGCCACATAGTTCTTTCACGAAAAAGAAACATGGTGGGAGTTGAGGACAAGACAGACATGTCAGAAGATTATGACAAATTTCATGAAATTCCGCCATTCAAAGTGAAGATGCTCCATGGTTACGGACAATAAGAGAACCAAAACACTAGATGTGGATGTTGGTGATGTAATGTATTAAACCTTTTGTGAATTAATCCTAGTTTTCATTTATTAAAGGAAGATGCTTCATGGTTAATAAAGGAATTTCTGAGATTTTTGTAGGCAGGTACCAAAATTGTAGACTAGGTAACACTTAGACATTTATTAATATTAAAAACTGGGACAAACCGGGACTAGCTAACACTAAGGACTAAAGCCACCCCCTTTAGTCATAATCATGCCTAGTCCTATAGTACACAGCTTCAGGGTCTTCTTCGTCATTGTCATCATCATCTTCATCGTCACCTGCCACTCCAGAGATCCTCAGCCCAGCCATGGCATATACCGGGGGCACCTGCCACTCCGGCCTCGGATTCACGGCGGGCGGGGGAGGAGTCTCCTGGAAGACGATGCCGCTACTGCCAGGCGGGGTCGGGGGAGGGGCCTTCTTGTGGCTCTGTGGCGGGTAGACTTGTGGCCACCGCAGGCAAGGATGGTCTCCCCCGGTGATGTAGCGTATCACGCCAATGATAGTACGGTTCGCCCACCACAGACACCGACCAGCTTCATTGTGGTTCACCGGGGGCGGGCCATCACCCTCGTACCTGGCAAGCTCCCTTTCCCGTCGGTTAGCGAAGAAGGCATTCTAGATGTGATAGTTGTCGGGATCCCACTTGGGATCCATCTGCTGCTCCGGCGTGAGCTCGTGGTAGAAGTGGTTCGTGATGGCCGCCTGTCGGGCGGAGCCTTGAGGCACAGAGGACGGAACCCCTCCGGCGCTCGACATCCGGACGGGCGGTAGCGGGCAAGGGTAGTTGGAGGCCCACAACGCCTGGGTCTCCTCGAGGGTCAGAATGGCCCAGTAGGCACTGTCCATAGTTGTGAGAGAGGAAGGTGTGGATGTATGGATAGCCATGGCGTGTTCGGCCTATATATAGATGGAAAGTGCTGGAAACCATGGCGGGAAATGGTGGGATATGGCGGGAAATATCTTTAGTCCCGGTTAGTGGCTACAACCGGGACTAAAAGCATCGTCCAGAGGGAAAGGGCGGGAAAACATGGCGGGAAGCGGTGGGATATGGCGGAAAATATCTTTAGTCCCGGTTAGTGGCTACAATCAGGAGTAAAAGCACCATTCAGAGGGAAAAGGCGGGAAAACATGGCGGGAAGCGGTGGGATATGGCGGGAAATATCTTTAGTCCCGGTTAGTGGCTACAACCGGGACTAAAAGCACCGTTCAGAGGGAAAGGGCGGGAAAACATGGCACCGTTTGTGATACGGTGCCCATATTGTGCATGCATGTGTATATTGGGATGTAGAACAATGTTGCAGGAGGAAGTTTTTCTTTTCGTCGCTCGGAAAAGCCATTTTCCATTTTCCGAGCGCAAAAAGACGGGTCGTTTTGTGAAGCAGCCACCAAAATACAGTTACAGAATGCTACCATACCATTTTTCTAAAATAGTAGACCACCTTACGTGAACTATATCCCAACCGGGGGATATCAAACCTTTCTGTCCTTCCCGGATGAAAAAGACAAATGTCTGCCGAATCGGTAGGAAGTGGGTCCGGTTTGAACTACAGGTACATGATCTAACGTCCTTGATTTTTTGAAAAAATCATTTTTAGACTCACAATATGTCGCTTTTTCAGAGATCCAATGCAATTTCTAACATTCTCATCCCCTATCTTCACGCACGCCGTTTTGACCTAAGTTCGAAACGGCAAAAAATTCAAAACGGGCATAAAAAATTCAAAAAAGGTCCGAACAATGTAAATCCTTCGCGTGGTGTGATATTATGTGACATAGTTGCAAGGAAAAATATCAAACTTGGTATACTGATTAAGTCTCCAAAAAACCTTCACAAAATGACCTATCATGTTCGAGGTTTCATGCCTTTCGGTCCAAAAGACGGATGTTATGTGTTGAATCACGGCGTAGTTTGTGATACGGTGCCCATATTGTGCATGCATGTGTATATTGGGATGTAGAACAATGTTGCAAGAGGAAGTTTTCCTTTTCGTCGCTCGGAAAAGCCATTTTCCATTTTCCGAGCGCAAAAAGACGGGTCGTTTTGTGAAGCAGCCACCAAAATGCAGTTACAGAATGCTATCATCCCATTTTTCTAAAATAGTAGACCACCTTACGTGAACTATATCCCAACCGGGGGATCTCAAACCATTCTGTCCTTCCCGGGTGAAAAAGACAAATGTCTGCTGAATCGGTGGGAAGTGGGTCCGCTTTAAACTACAGGTACATGATCTAACGTCCGTGATTTTTTGAAAAAATCATTTTTAGACTCACAATATGTCATTTTTTCAGAGATCCAATGCAAGTTCTAACATTCTCATCCCCTATATTCACGCACGCCGTTTTGACCTAAGTTCGAAACGGCAAAAAATTCAAAACGGGCATAAAAATTCAAAAAAGGTCCGAACAATGTAAATCCTTCGCGTGGTGTGATATTATGTGACATAGTTGCAAGGAAAAATATCAAACTTGTTATACTAATTATGTCTCAAAAAACCTTCACAAAATGACCTATCATGTTCGAGGTTTCATGGCTTTCAGTCCAAGAGACGGATGTTATGTGTTGAATCACGGTTTAGTTTGTGATACGGTGCCCATATTGTGCATTCATGTGTATATTAGTATGTAGAACAATGTTGCAGGAGGAAGTTTTCCTTTTTGTCGCTTGGAAAAGCCATTTTCCATTTTCCGAGCGCAAAAAAGACGGGTCGTTTTGTGAAGCAGCCACCAAAATGCAGTTACAGAATGTTATCATCCCATATTTTCTAAAATAGTAGACCACCTTACGTGAACTATATCCCAACCGGGGATCTCAAACCATTCTGTCCTTCCCGGGTGAAAAAGACAAATGTCTGCCGAATCAGTAGGAAGTGGGTCCGGTTTGAACTACACGTACATGATCTAACGTCCGTGATTTTTTTAAAAAATCATTTTTAGACTCAGAATATGTCGTTTTCTCAGAGATCCAATGCAAGTTCTAACATTCTCATCCCCTATATTCACGCACGCCATTTTGACCTAAGTTCGAAACAACAAAAAATTCAAAAAAGGTTTTGAAAAAGGTTTTAAAAAAGGTTTTTAAAAAAGGTTTTTAAAAAAGGTTTTTAAAAATGTTTTTAAAAAAGGTTTTTAATTTTTTTAAAAAGGTTTTGAAAAAGGTTTTTTGTTTTTAAAAAGGTTTTAAACAGGCATATACTCCCTCTGTTCGGGATTATAGGTCCTACGCGCATACCTAGGTTGTTAATTTGACTAACAAAACATAACTTATATATTACAAAAATTATACCATTAGAAAATATAACATCTAAAGTTTCTAATGGTATACTTTTTGTACTATACTATTTATATTTTGTTGTTCAAATTGGCGACCTAGTTATCCGCGCGGGACTTATAATCCCAAACGGAGGGAGTAATAATTAATTTAAAAAAAGGATTTTAAAAAGGTTTTGAAAAAGCTTTTAAAAAAGGACCTTTAGGGGTGCGGGGCTGCGCGCGAAACGCGGCGCGCCGAAAACCTTTTAGCCCTGGTTTGTGCTACCAACTGGGGCTAAAGGTCCCCCTTTAGTCCTTTAGTCCTGGTTTGTGCTACCGAACCGGAGCGCACAGATCGACCCCGCGTCGCCGTCTTCCTCCTCTTGCCGCGCCTTCTCGCCGTCTCGCCGTCGCGCCGCCAACCACCGCGCCGCGCCCGCGCCCTCCTCGCACCGCCACTTCTCGTGTCGGCCCTTCCCCGCGCCGCTCGAGCCCATGCCGCCGTGTGGGACTGCGCCTGCCTCAGCTCGTGGCGTCGCTTCCCAAAGACGCGCCTGCCCGTCCTCACCGGAGCCCACCGCGCCGCCCGCACCATCCACCACCACCGGAGCCACCCCTCCCCGCGGTAAGCTCTAGTTTAGTAGTACGTGTTAATTTTGTTAGTGTTAATTTTATTAGTGTTAATTAGTTAGTGTATATAATTTTGTTAGTGTATTTTAGGGTTAATTAGTTAGGGTTATTTTAGGATTAATTAGTTAGTAAGTTTAGTGTAATTTTTTGTTAGATATTTTAGTTAGTGTTTAATATATTTTATTTTGATAGTGTAATTTAGTTAGTGTAATATAGTTTATTTTAGTTAGTGAATTTTAGGATTTTAGTTAGTGTTTAATATAGTTTATTTTAGTTAGTGTTTAATATAGTTTATTTTAGTTGATACTATTTATTTTCATCATGTTTAAAGTATATAGGTTTAATTTAGTAGGAATATGCTGATTCCTCATCCTCGTTCACTCGGCGTGACCCCCGGGGCGCTACTAGACAGTGTCACCGGGCATCCACGGGACTGGGCTCCGTCGGGCTGGCACTGGGAGGTGCTACCAGCCGGGGGACGTCGTCTCGTGAGGAATCCGGGTGTCGTCGACGACCCGGATCTTCTGTGGTGGCGGCCGAGTGGTCCAGGTGTGATGTAGAGGGAGCCGGCCCCCGACGAGGTGGTACAACGTCGTGTCAGGGAGGAGGACGAGCACGTCCGGCGCTACATGCACATTTTACGAGTCCGGGACGCCAATACCTGGCAGCTTCTTCGGGCACCTTACCCGAGATATTCTCCGGTGATGGTTCCTACACTTTGGGTGCACACCTCCTGCGGCTCAGTAGCCGGGGCTCAACGTCTTCGCTGAGCTAGCTAGATGTAGAATAGGGTTGTATTGTTGTTTAATTGGTAATTTATTGTTGTACTAGCTGGATTATTCGAGATGTATTGTTGTTTAATTGGTACTTTATCTTTCTTTATCGCATTGTTTAAGTTGGATTACTTTATCTTCCTTTATTTTATCGCATTAAGCAAAATGGTTTTATCTTTCTTCTGTATTAGTTAAGTTATGGACGGTAGAGACAACGAAGAGCACATCATGTACAACATGATAGATGAGGATACAAGAGGTTACCATTATGATGGAGCAGACGATGATGGAGATGATGATGGCTCCCAATACCTCAACTTGGAGGAAGTCGACGGAAGAGACGACTATGACGAATTCTTTGGTGGAGACGACGGTGGAACTAACGGTGGAGACACCATAGCAAAGACCGGCGAGGTATATAAAGCCTCTGCTGATCACGAGCTAGTAGATGCATTAGTTGATTCATATCTATATATATATATGTACTAATGACTGTTTCTTCTCTTAGACCTCCGTCTCGGGCGAATCTTCTGCAAGGAAACGATGCCCAAACAAAAAGTTGGCCGATGGTATGCATTTCACTATTGATCCAGTGTCTCAGTTCGGCGAACCTTTGGAGCCGAAATAGGCCGCAAGTGTATTTGTATACCAATGCGGAGCGATAGTCAGGGACGCCATCCCGATCACTACTCAGAAGTGGAATAAGCCAGGAAAGAAAAGTGATCGAGTTGGAGAAACTTTTGTCGATGACAGAGCCAAAGACGGTCTTTGGAATTCACTCATGGCACACTTCTCTCTGCATGAATTGGACACTCCTGAACTCACTGAGGCATTGAGGTTGCAAGTCAGAAAGTGGGCTCTTAAGAAGATGGGCGGACAGTTCAAGGACTGGAAGAAAATATTGTACAACAACTATGCCAAGAAGGGCCGACTCGCCATTCAACGGCCATGGAGAAGCAGCGGGATAACTGGACCCCATTTGTGAAATACAAGGAATCAGAAGCAGATACGAACAAGTCAGAAAAGAATAAGTTAAATGCGGCCAAGAAGAAATATCACCATACTATGGGGACAAGTGGCTACAAGACGGAGTGGGAAAAAACTGAGGAAGAAATGCGTAAAAAAGGGGTCACGCCAGCTACAAATAAGTGGCCCGTGAGGTCAAAAAATTGGCTCCTTGGGCATGGGGGGGGGGGGGCGTATGACACTGAAACCGAGGAGATTATTGTTACAAAGAAGGCCATTACTAAACCCAAAGATGAACTTGTTAAAGTGATACAACTGAGAAAATATGGAAAGTTCATTCCCGACAGAGAGAACGATGAGCTGACATATGCCCTCGGGAATCCTGAAAAAGTCGGACGAACACGAGGCTTTGGCCCATCTGTTCCATGGAAGACAGGGTTTCCCGCTGACATCGACACTTATAGAAGCCGATCCAGAAAAACGAACCGGCAGAAGGCGGAGGAGGCAACGCGGTTGGAGGCGGTTGAAAAAAGGAACGAGGAATTTCAAGCCATGTTCAAGCTGCAGCAGGAGAAGATTAATGAACTTAGAGTACTGGACCGACAGCAAGATCCTGCGTTAGACAGTCCGGTGGGCCCATCTCAGCGGAGAAGCAGCGTGGATTTCACGGAGGTACAAGCTAATAATCCAATGCTGATGGACAATAATGCACCGGTGATAGATGATACGGCCGGTGCAACGATGGTTCGCTACCCCATGGATGAAGTCGAGGCAAGGACAGCTTGTGAGCTACATGTCACAGTGAAGAACATTTCTATGAAGGTGGCGCTCGGCTTTGCTTTACCTTGTCCACCGGAAGCGACCTACCATGGAAGTCAGATTCCAGCTGGCTATGCTCATGTTGGTGTGGATGAAGTTGAACTGACATGTCGATCACTTGAGCTTGACATCCCTGCAGGCGAAGGGGAGAAAACACTTGGAGAAGTGGAGGGTGGGATCATTCTTTGGAAAAAACAACACATCGTGTTTCCAGGCTGGGCGCCAAGGAAATCTTCTCCTCCGAGAAGCAATCCATCACCTCTAAGGCCACCATCACCTCCGAGTCCACCGTCTCCACCAAGAAACAATAGTCCAACCCTTCCTGAGAGGGATCGCAGCGCGACAGCATCTCCATCTCCGGCGCCTCCGCCTCCGCCCACTGAATCAAAGGGAAGAAAGCGGAATAACAACACCGCTACGTCGAGGGAGACCCGACGCCGAAAACGACAAGATCCTCTCCCAAGAGTACCGTCGTCTCCTCCCAAGTTAGTTTATCACCGGACTGATGAGGAAAGCGCGGTGATCTCCCGGGCCGAAGTGAAGGCCCATTTTGCACCAAAACAACCCGAGCCACAGGTGCTAGTTGATCCAAAAGTCAAGAAGCACTTCAAGGCATCCCTTGAGCAACCACCCCAACATGTGTTAAATAGTAAAGATGACTATACACGCTGTCTTACTAAGACATTAAAAGAGAAGTCATCAAGCAGTACTGCAAGTGGGAGAAAATCAAAAGAAGTTGCCCAGCTCGGCAAACAGGCAAAACAATCCATTGCCCCGCTCAAAGTGTTACCCCAGCCCACACAAGGTGGAATAGATATGGAATTAGCTATTAAATTAGCCAAAGAGTGTAACGTGCCGGTCGAAGCACTTCTAGCCGGCGGAGATAATGTCGCCAAGGGACCAATAGCACAAAAAATTGTCTACGGGGAGCCTCTGGTCAGCGATGAGGTATTCGATGATCTGCCAACACATATGCGACTGTTGCATATCTGGTACTTGAAAGTCACAAAGGAAGGGAGACAATTTTTCCTATGTAAAGTTGGAGAGAAGTACTTCCGTCCAGACGAGATCTCCATTGAACTTTGTGAACTATTTCAGTTATTCAACCTAGACACCCTCGACAAGTCCCTCTTTAGCATATATTATCTGTACGTAATTAAGTCATTAACTCAGCTCGTTCAATTCATTTCCTGTCGTTATCCTCACTATAGCTCCTCATGTATGCTATTATATATGCAAAATGAAGATTCAAGAATGTAGAAGAAAGTCAATCTACAACATTGGGTTCGTTGACGCAAACAGAGTTAATGGACATACGCTAATAAATAACCCCGAGGAAACGAAGGATAACTTGCTAATATTTTTAATAGAGCAACATTACAAGACACAAATACTATTTCCTTGCAACTATGGGTAAGAGTCTTACTGTCTTGTACACATTCAATTTTTGTTTACTCGATGTTAAGTGTATATAAACGTGCGCAGCTTCCACTGGATTCTTCTAAACATTGAAGTTGACCGTGCAAAAGTTGAAATCTCGGACTCGTTAAAGAAGCCGATGGAATACTACCGCAGCATAATTGATTGCCTCCAAAAGTAATTTTAATCACTATATCCGTCTCTTTCGTTCATTCTCTGAGATGTAAACTAATTAATAACTCATTCATTTATTTTTTGCCGGACAGGGTTTGGAAAAGGTTCACGAAGGAGGTTCAAGGTGAATGGCGTGAGGAGCTCACTTTTCATACGGTCCCGGTAAGTAGTACGAGAGCTAGGGGACTAATTTATGCGGATATTAAAATTATCATTCTTACAATTAGCATGCTTGATTATTATCTGATTGAATTATATTCTCGATCAAAAAGTGTGCGATGCAGCCACAGGGGACTAATTTATGTGGATATTACGTATGCGAGTTCATTCGTGGGTGTATGGAGCAGGGCACATACTTTCTTCAAGTACGTAAACAATATATTCGCAATTTATTCTATACCATAGTTTTTGTTGAGTTCCATTCATAATGATCTACTTCTTTATATATAGTTGGATGCGATGCGGGATAAGCTTCTACCACATGAACGCCTACTAGCAATTCAAGAGGAGTTATCGGAATTTTTGCTCAGGGACGTCATAAAATTACAACGTAGATATGTAGGGGTTCGTAGTATGGAAAACAAAATTTTTCTATCGCATATAAACAAACAAGCCAAGATCTATCTACTAGATTGTAGCAACGAGTCGATGGAATAACTTACCCTCGAAGATTCCAAAGCGGTTAACGAGAGCAGATTCTCGTGGGTGATGTAGTCGTACTCTTTCCGATCTCAAGACCGTGTAGACGATCCTTCCGGCGTTAAGGCAGCGCTCCGCAATCGGTCACGTTCGGTATTTTCGACGAAGAACTTCCTCTCCCTTGTTCCAAAGAAGCGGAGGTTGTAGCACTCTCCTCGCGATTCCTGTGGCAAAGATGGCAGTACCGAAGTAGAGGGGAGATCCCGCAGGGCTTCGCCTTAAGCCGGAGCGAGTATGGTGGAGTATGAGAAAGCTATTAGTGGTCTAGGGATTAGACACACCAATTATAAGGCTCTAAACCGAAGGCTAGTGCAATTAGAAGCTCTAAACCAAAACGGCTCTAAACCGGAGATTAGAGGATAGGAACTTGTGTGTCTAGAGGAGGCCCCTCCTTTTATAGGTGGGAGGGCGGCCAAGGGAGGAGTCCCTCCCAAGTTGGCCTTTTGGTGTGGCCAGGCTTGGAGAGGAGGGACTCCTCCCAAGTCGCTTTCAACCTCCTCTTGCTTGTTTCCCGAGTTTCTGTTTTAGCCGTTTGACTTTCAAAGCCATTTGACTTTTCTGTTTAGGATTCAATTTAATCCTTTATTTGGAACAACAAGAACACTTAGTACATGATGCAATCATTCCAATATGTAATGACAAATTCATGTACCTTCCCCCAGTCTTGACATTCCGAACCTTCTAGAACATTCCCGATGAAAACACCGGAATCATTTCCGAACTCCGAAACGGGACTTTCCTTATATGAATCTTATTCTCCGGACCATTCCGGATCACCTCGTGATATCCCGGATCCCATCCGAGACTCTGAACAACATTCGGTCTCTTTCTCATAATACCATAACTACTCAAACAACGTCGAATCCTTAAGTGTGTCTCCCTACGGTTCGTGAATTATGCGGACATGATCGAGACACTTCTCCGATCAATAACCAATAGAGGAATCTGGAAATTCATATGGCTCCCACATATTTCTACGATTACTTTGCGACCGAATGAACCACTTACATAAGATACCAATTTCCCTTTGTCTCACGATAGTTTACTTATCCGAGGTTATGATCGTCGGTATCTCTGCATACCTAGTTCAACCTCGTTACTGATAAGTACTCTTTTCTCGTTCCCGTGATATGTGATCCCTTGTGAGCCAGTCACATGCTTGCAAGCTAATTGGATGACATTCCACCGAGAGGGCCCAGAGTATATCTATCCGTCATATGGATGGACAAATCCCACTCTTGATCCATGTGTTTCTGTTGGAATTATGCCCTAGAGGCAATAATAAAGATGTTATTATTATAATTCTTGTTCATGATAAAGTTTATATTCCATGCTAGAATTGTATTAAGCGGAAACATTAATACTTGTGTGGTTTGTGAACAACACCGTGTCCCTGGTACGCCTCTAAGGACTAGCTCATTGATCAATGATGGTTAAGGTTTCCTAACCATAGACATGAGTTGTCAATTGATAATGAGATCATATCATTGGGAGAATGATATGATGGATAGACCCAAACAAAGCAGAGCAATTAGATCGTGTCATCGTGTTCGTCTTTGCGAAGCTTTTCCTATGTTAAATATTGTATTCCTTAGACCATGAGATAATGCAACTCCCTGGTACCGGAAGAAAGCTTTGAGGTTATCAAACGTCATCCTATGAGAGGGTGATCATAAAGGTGTCTCTCAGGTGATCGGCAAGTAACTGTTACGTTGTATGGATCGAGATGTAATTTGTCCCTCCCAAGTTGGAGAGATATACTTGGGCCCACTTTAATCGATACAACACCGCTTGCAAGCATGTGGTTAAGGAGTTAATCACAAAGTGATATCAGATTACGGACGAGTAAAGTACTTGCTTTGAGCAGATTGAACTAGGTATGACTGATGCACGATCGAATCTCGGCAAGTAAAATATCGCGAGACGAAGGGAATATATATATGGGATTGATTGAATCCGACATCGTGGTTCATCCGATATGATCATCGATGAATGTGTGGAGTCAATATGGGTGCCTGCACCCGTTGTTGATTATTGATAGAAGATCATGTCGCATATTCTCGAACCCGAGGTCACACACTTAACGTGTCTTGGCTAGGATAGATTGGATAATTGGTTTATGAATTTTGTTCGAGTTTGGATGGGATCCGGGACATCACGAGAGGTTCGGAATGGTCCGAGAATAAGATTCATATAAGGCGGTGATTTTGGAGTTCGAAATTGTTAGGGTTAATCGGCATTGTACCGAAGCTTAGAACCTTCCGGAAGGGGACCAACGTGGCCCCACCTTCCGGGAGGGGGCATGGGCCTATGAGGGAGTGTCCTGGCCGCATTGGGCCAGGGGCACAAGGCCCCATAGGGCCCAGCCGATCCTAGAGAGTTTAAATCGTTTAAACTAGAGATAGGGTTTCTAGAAGAGGGGAGAGTCCATGCCCCCCACTCCTTATCCTTTGGGCTTGGGGGAGGGGCTAGGGCTGCGCCCCCCTCTATATAAAGAGGGGTGGGGGCGCACCAACCCCACACACACCTCTCCTCCAAACCCTAGCCGCCTTGCTAGCTTTCCTCTCTCCCTCCCGACTGTTTGTAGGCGAAGCCCTGCTGCAGAAATTCTCCACCATATACACCACGCCGTCGTGTTGTAGATCCAATCTATCTCTCCACCATACTTGCTGGTCCGAGGAAGGAGGAGACGTCGAGGTGCTGCACGTGTGCATCTCATGGAGGCACCACCACTTGTGGTGCTAGATCGGATGGGATCGCGAGGAGGAGAAGCGAGTACGACTACATCACCCATGTTCCGACGAACGTTCATTATGCGAATCTTCAAGGGTATGAAGATCTAATCCAATCTCTCGTTGATTGCATCTCCTAGATTAGATCTTGGCTTTCCTCTGCTCGCATCCGTAGAAAATTTTGATTTACTATGCCGCCAAACCCTTCAAAGGGTATCAGAGCTAGATCTATGCGTAGATGTGTTTCACGAGTAGAACGCAACATGGTTGTTGCGGGCGTTGATGTTTTCTGTTGCAAGCCTCTTGTTTGTGTTCTTCTTATGACGCGGGATAGTGAGATTGAAGCGGTCCAGGCCAACCTTACGCGACGTCGTCATGAGACCGCTCCGCACTTGACGTGTGGCTTGTTCCACACATGCGGCTGGTGGATGTCAGTTTCTCTCACTATAGTTGTCATGGGATTAACACCAGAGTTTGGCAACCATAATATCACCGTTGTGGCTTTCCGTAGGTAAGAATCGTTCTTAGCATCTACTCCCATAAGCCACATAAAACATGCAACAACAAAGTAGAGGCTTCTAACTTGTTCTTGCAGGGAGTGTTTTCTGTGATATGGTATGGCCCAAGATGTGATGTGTATAATGTATGCGATGATCATGTTTTGTAATGTTTCACGACTTGCATGTCGATGAGTACACAACCGGCAGGAGCCATATGGTTGTCTTTATAATTGTGTATGACCTGTGTGTCAACTTCTTATACGCCATGTAATAGCTTTACTTTATCGCTAAGTAGTTAGCAATAGTTGTAGTTGCTATTCGTGGTGGAGGCAATCATGGTGGAGTGATGGAGATCATGCCGGAACGCACAAGATAGAGATCATTCTTGCCAAGATTGGCTATACCATGTCACATAAAGTTATATGCATGCGATGTTTATCCTTTTATGTATCTTATTATGCTTAGATCGCGACGGTAGCATTATAAGATGATTCCTCACTTAAAGATCAAGATAAAACTGTGTTCTCCCGAGTATGCACCGTTATGAAGTTCGTCGTGTCCAAGCATCACGTGATGATCGGGTGCTATAGACTCTACGCTCACATACAACGGGTGCAAGCCAGTTTTGCACACGTGGAAATACTTGGGTCTAGCTTGACGAGCCTAGCATGTACAGACATGGCCTCGGAACACAAGAACCGAAAGGTTAAGCATGAGTCATATGAGTGATATGATCGACACTTTTGTTGTCCACCATTGAAACCACATCTCTTCTCGTGATGATCGGATTAGGTGTGGTGAATTTGGATCGTGTTCACTAAACAACTTGAGGGATGTTGAATTTAGTGGGAGTTCATCTAGTAATTTGATTAAATTGAACTATTTATCATGAACATAGTCTAAATTGTATTTGCAAATACTGTAGATCACATGGCCAAGTCCAACTTCAACTTCAACGTTTTTGCTGAGAAGGAAAAGCTTAGAAACAATGGGTCTAACTTCACCAATTGGTTCCGCAATCTAAGAATCATTCTGTCTGACGGACAAAAGGACTATGTCCTTGGAAAGGCGTTAGGTGACCCCCCTGCTGCAACTGCGTCGGCTGATGAGAAAGCTGTCTATCAGTCGCGCAAAGATGATTATGGTGTGATTAAGAGCACCATGTTGTTTTCTATGGAATCGGAACTTCAAAATCGTTTTGAAGAGTATCCCGGGCCCTTCGAGATTCTCGAGGAGCTGAAAACCATGTTTCAGACTCAGGCCCGTTCTGAGAGATATGAGATCTCCGAGAAGTTCTTTAACTGCAAGATGGAGGAAGGGAGTTCCGTTAGTGAGCACGCCATAAAGATGTCGGGCTACACTCAACGTCTTGAGCAACTGGAATGCACGATTCCAGAGGAGCTCAAGATTGACAGGTTCGCAATCACTCCTCCCAGCTACAAAAGTTTTGTAGTGACTCATAATCGATTGGTTCCATCGATACGATCACCGAGCTCTTCGCAAAGTCAAGGCTGCGAGGTGGACATCAAGAAAGATAATCATGTGTTGATGGTCAACAAGCCCTCCTTTAAGAAAGGTAAGGAGCAAAGAAGCCCTTCAAGAAGGGCGGCGGAAGCATCGCTCGCTTAGAAGAAGCTCAAGTCGGTCCTAAGCCGGACCTTGAGTGCTTCTATTGCAAGGACAAGGGTCCTTTGGAAGGGCAATGTCCAAAGTACTTAGCGGACAAGAAGGGCACCATCAAAGGTATATTTGATATACATGTTATTGATGTTTTCCTTACTAGCCCTCGTTGTAGTGCACGGTATTTGATACCGGTTCGATTGCTAAAATTTGTAACTCAAACAGAGCTACGGAATGACGGCGGCTTGCGAGGGATGAGGTGACGATCTTGCGTTGGCAACGGATCAAGAGTTGATGTGATGGTCAGCACGCTCTCCTTAGTTTTACCTTCGGGATTAGTTTTAAACCTTAATAAATGTTATTATGTGCCTGCGTTGAGCATGAACATCATATCTGGATCGTGTTTATTGCAAGACGGTTATTCATTTAAATCCGAGAATAATGGTTGTTCTATTTATATGAGTAACATCTTTTATGGTCATGCACCTGCTGTGAATGGTTTCTTTCTTCTGAATCTCGAAAGGGATGAAACACACATCCATAACATTGAGGCTAAGAGATGCAAAGTAGATAGTGATAATACTACTTATTTGTGGCATCGCTGTCTAGGTCATATTGGTGTAAAACGCATGAAGAAACTCCATTCTGATGGACTTTTGGAGTCTCTTGATTTTGAATCATTTGACACATGCAAACCATGCCTCATGGGCAAGATGATCAAAACCCGTTCTCCGGTATGATGGAGCGAGCAACGGACTTGTTGGAAATTATACATACCGATGTATGCGGAACGATGAGTGTTTGACGCGGTGGATATCGCTATTTCCTCACTTTTACCGATGACTTAAGTAGATATGGGTATATATATTTAATGAAACATAAATCTGAAACATTTGAAAAGTTCAAGGAATTTCGAATGAAGTGGAGAACCATCGTAATGTAAAGATTAAGTTTCTATGATCCGATCGTGGAGGTGAATATTTGAGTTATGATTTTCTCACGCATCTTAAAGCAAGTGGAATCGTTTCACAACTCACCCTTGAACACCACAACGCAATGGTGTGTCTGAACGCCGGAATCGAACCCTATTAGATATGGTCCGATCAATGATGTCTCTTACTGATTTGCCGTTATCATTTTGGGGTTATGCATTAGAAACCGCTGCATTCACTTTAAATAGGGTTCCATCTAAATCCGTTGAGACGACACCATATGAACTATGGTTTGGTGCTAAACCTAAGTTGTCGTTTCTTAAAGTTTGGGGATGCGAAGCTTACGTCAGGAAGTTGATGCCGGACAAGCTCGAACCCAAAGCGGAGAAATGCGTCTTCATAGGATACCCTAAGTAAACTATTGGGTATACCTTCTATCACAGAACCGAAGGCAAAGTGTTTGTCACAAAGAACGGTTCCTTTCTTGAGAAGGAGTTTATCTCGAAAGAAGTGAGTGGGAGGAAAGTAGAGCTTGACGAGGTTATTGAACCTTCTCTTGAATTGGAGAGTAGCGTAGAACCTGAAATTGTTCCAGTGCCGCCTGCACCAACAATAGAGGAAGCTAATGACAAGGATCATAAAGCTTCGGACGATGCTGCTACTGAACGTCGCAGGTCGACAAGGTCGCGTGCCCCTCCTGAGTGGTATGCAACCTGTCTTGACTGTCTTGTTGGTAAAAGACGGTGAACCTACGAACTATGAGGAAGCGATGATGAGCGGACTCGAGAAATGGTGGAAGCCATGAAATCAATTGGGATCCATGAGCGAAAACCAAGTATGGACTTTGGTGGATCCTCCTAGCGACCGAAAGGCCGTTGAGTGCAAATGGATATTCAAGAAGAAAACGGACGCGGATGGTAATGTTACCGTCTATAAAGCACGGCTTGTCGCAAAAGGTTTTCGACAAGTTCAAGGTGTTGACTACGATGAGACTTTCTCTCCCGTAGCGATGTTTAAGTCCATTCGTATTTTATTAGCAATTGCTGCGTTTCATGATTATGAAATATGGCAGATGGATGTCAAGACTGCGTTCCTCAATGACAACATTGATGAACAGTTGTATATGATGCAACCCGAAGGTTTTGTCGATCCTAAGGATGCTGATAAAGTGTGCAAACTTCAGCGTTCCATTTATGGACTGAAGCAAGCATCTCGGAGTTGGAACCTTCGTTTTGATCAAGTGATCAAGAGCTTTGGATTTGTTCCAAATTGCTACGAAGCTTGCATCTACAAGAAAGTGAGTGGGAGCTCGGTGACGTTTCTGGTACTATATGTGGATGACATATTGATTATTGGAAATGACATCAACATGCTTAACGATGTGAAGAGATATTTGAAAAAATGTTTTTCAATGAAAGACCTAGGTGAAGCTGCTTATATATTGGGCATCAAAATCTATAGAGATAGACAAAGACGCCTGATAGCTTTAAGCCAGAGTATATACCTAGACAAAGTTCTGAAAAGGTTCAGAATGGATAAGGCGAAGAAAGGTTCAGTGCCTATGTTGTCAGGTAAGATATTGAGCAAGGCTCAGTGTCCATCTACGGTAAATGATAGGGAAGCTATGAGCAAAGTGCCTTATGCCTCGGCCATAGGTTCCATCATGTATGCCATGTTGTGTACTAGACCGGATGTGTTCAATGCTCTTAGTTTGACGAGCAGATATCAAAGTGATCCAGGAGTGGAACACTGGACAGCCGTGAAGAACATCCTAAAGTACCTGAATAGGACTAAAGAAATGTTCTTAGTCTATGGGGGTGATGAACAGCTTGTCGTAAAAGGTTACGTCGACGCTAGTTTTGACACCGACAAGGATGATTCCAAATCTCGAACGTGATACGTTTATATTTTGAATGGAGGAGCTGTGAGTGGAGAAGTGCAAGCAAAGCGTGATCGCGGGATCTACAAGACAAGCGGAATACATGGGCTGCTGAAGCGTCAAGTGAAGGAGTTTGGATCGAAACTTCATCATCGAGCTTGGCGTGGTTCCAAGTGCATTGGACCCACTGGAGATATTGTGTGACAACACTGGCGCCATAGCACTCGCTAAGGAACCAAGATATCATCCAAAGACCAAGCATATCAACCGCAAGTTTCATATAATCCGAGATTATTATATAGCAGATGGAGATATGAAGATTAGCAAAGTACATACGGATCTGAATGTCGCAGATCCATTGACTAAACCTCTTCCACGTGTAAAACATGATCAACACCTCAGTGCCATGGGTGTGAGATTGTTGCCAGATGTAAACTAGATTATTGACTCTAGTGCAAGTGGGAGACTATTGGAATTATGCCCTAGAGGCAATAATAAAGATGTTATTATTATAATTCTTGTTCATGATAAAGTTTATATTCCATGCTAGAATTGTATTAAGCGGAAACATTAATACTTGTGTGGTTTGTGAACAACACCGTGTCCTGCATGCGCCTCTAAGGACTAGCTCATTGATCAATGATGGTTAAGGTTTCCTAACCATAGACATGAGTTGTCAATTGATAATGAGATCATATCATTGGGAGAATGATATGATGGATAGACCCAAACAAAGCAGAGCAATTAGATCGTGTCATCGTGTTCGTCTTTGCGAAGCTTTTCCTATGTCAAATATTGTATTCCTTAGACCATGAGATAATGCAACTCCCTGGTACCGGAAGAAAGCTTTGAGGTCATCAAACGTCATCCTATGAGAGGGTGATCATAAAGGTGTCTCTCAGGTGATCGGAAAGTATCTGTTGGGTTGTATGTATCGAGATGGAATTTGTCCCTCCCAAGTTGGAGAGATATACTTCGGGCCCACTCGGTAATCGATATCAACACCGCTTGCAAGCATGTGGTTAAGGAGTTAATCACAAAGTGATATCAGATTACGGAACGAGTAAAGTACTTGTGAACGAGATTGAACTAGGTATGACGGCAAGCGATCGAATCTCGGGCAAGTAAAATATCGCGAGACGAAGGGAATATATATATGGGATTGATTGAATCCGACATCGTGGTTCATCCGATATGATCATCGATGAATGTGTGGGAGTCAATATGGGTGCCTGACCCGCGTTGATTATTGATAGAAGATCATGTCGCATATTCTCGAACCCGCGAGTTCACACACTTAACGTGTCTTGGCGCTAGGATAGATTGGATAATTGGTTTATGAATTTTTGTTCGAGTTTCGGATGGGATCAGGACATCACGAGAGGTTCCGGAATGGTCCGAGAATAAGATTCATATAAGGCGTGCAGTTTTGGAGTTCGAATTGTTAGGGTTAATCGGTATTGTATCTAAGCTTCTAGAACCTTCCGGAAGGGTACCAACGTGGCCCCACCTTCCGGGGAGGGCATGGGCCTATGAGGGAGTGTCCTGGCCGCATTGGGCCAGGGCACAAGGCCCCATAGGGCCCGAGCCTAGAGAGTTTAAATCGTTTAAACTAGAGATAGGGTTTCTAGAAGAGGGGAGAGTCCATGCCCCCCACTCCTTATCCTTTGGGCTTGGGGGAGGGGCTAGGGCTGCGCCCCCCCTCTATATAAAGAGGGGTGGGGGCACACCAACCCCACACACACCTCTCCTCCAAACCCTAGCCGCCTTGCTATCTCTCTTCCTCCCGACTGTTTGTAGGCGAAGCCCTGCTGCAGAAATTCTCCACCATATACACCACGACGTCGTGTTGTAGATCCAATTTATCTCTCCACCATACTTGCTGGTCCAAGGAAGGAGGAGACGTCGAGGTGCTGCACGTGTGCATCTCACGGAGGCACCACCACTTATGGTGCTAGATCGGATCGGATCGCGAGGAGGAGAAGCGAGTACGACTACATCACCCATGTTCCGACGAATGTTCCGCTGTGCGAATCTTCAAGGGTATGAAGATCTAATCCAATCTCTCTCATTGATTGCATCTCCTAGATTAGATCTTGGCTTTCCCTCTGTTCGCATCCGTAGAAAATTTTGATTTACTATGCCGCGAAACCCTTCAATTTCAACCAATACTTTCCGAACACTCAATGCCACCTTTATAGCCACCCAGTTACGGTGTGGTGTTTGATGTCATCAAAGCATCCATCCGGTAAAGGTGATATGCATGATCTCATGGTCGAAGGAATTAGGTTACTATGTATCAGAAAGCTTATAGCAAATGAACTATATTAAATGGCTTCATCTTTATGCTACGCTTTAACTATAGGAGTATGTCCATCACATCATTCTCCTAATGATATGACCCTGTTGTTAATAACATCTCTATGTTCATGATCAGGAAACCATGATCATATATTAACCAACAAGCTAGTTTAACAAGAGGCTTTACTAGGGACTCTTAATTTAGTTTACAAATCACACAAGTATTAATGTTTCCGGTTAATACAATTATAGCATGGTATGTAAACATTTATCATAAGTGTGAAGATATGATAATAACCACTTTATTATTGCCTCTTGGGCATATCTCCAACAGTCTCCCACTTGCACTAGAGTCAATAATCTAGTTTCAAACCTTTGTGTATTGAACACCTATGGCTTTCCGGTGTTGTATGTACACTATTGCTAGTAGTCAACTGATCTCCGGATCTGACACTTCCAGGTCCGTGTGTAATTGCATGTCTTTGCGTCTCTACGCATCACTCATTCTCTAATGAGATGGCTTTGTATAAATTTGGTCTTTCGGTGTGACCTTTATCTCTTTGGGGTTAAAACATGTTGATAATATTGTCGCACAATATATCTTCATAGTATTATCCCACTGTGAACTACACCTAGTTTGATAACAAACTACTTGACAAAATGCCCTCTTTTGCTGCTAAAATAGCAGTCATATACTTAGCCTTTTGTTGTAGTATCTGTCACAATGTCTTAACTTTGGAACTCATCCAAATCCATTATGGAACTCACTTTCCATTATATTGTGCCACCCTTAGTTTAGATTGACATAAACTTAATTTGTACTTTGTGACAAAGCTAGTATCAATGTAGTACTTTTACAATGAACTAACCATCTATTTGTCACTTCTACAAATATTATACTCTTTGTTTCTTCCAAAAGATCATAAGAATATCCTTACTATTGTCCAATTATCATATTATGAATCATTCTAGTATATGCTCACAACATTTAGAGCATAGAACATATCTGGATTTGTACATATCACAGTATGATTGATATAAATACTCTTTGTGATTTCATACATCAAGTATCAATCTATACTTGATTATTTGTTTCACTTTACCAAATGTCAATACACTTGAATATATCATCAACATTGAACTCATTCAATCCTTTCTGTGTGACAAGAACCTCTCTTGTAGTTTCTATATTGAACTCATTCAATATTTTGTCTATGTACTTCTGGCACAACCATATTAGCGTCTATTGATGCCAAATATTTGGGTTTTGCCTAAGTCTTTCATCGGGATGAAATTCTTAATATGTGTTAATAAAAGATACATTATTTCCAATCAACAATATGTCTTCCACATAATGTATCAAAAACATGTCTTAGCGCTCCAACTTAATTTCTTGCAAATGCAAGCATCTTCATCGTCTCTGATGAACTTTTAAACTCCTTTAACAGTTTCATCACAGTGAAGATTCCAACTCCGCGATGCTCACTTTAACCATTGAAGTTTGCATATGCTTTTAGCATCCTTTGAATTAACAAAACCCTATGGACCGTGTCATGCACACGTCCTAGGTAACAATTCTATTAGAAGAACTTGTTTTGTTTATTCAACTTCCATATAACAAAATTATATGTAGTGGTTGCTACATTAATCCGTCTAGACTAAATATCGCTATGAAAGATCAAATCTTATCATAGTCAACCTTTGAACATTGTTGTGAACACTTTCCGAACATGTCGACTATTTTATAGATGTGCAACATCCATGTCTATTTATTTATAGATCCAAACACAACTGTAAGGTCTTACACCTTTCTCGAGGGTCCTTCAAGTTCAAAACTTGATTTCTCGTGTATGGAACTATCACGGATTTTATGGCTTCAAGCCATTTGACGGAGTCAGGGCCCATCATCGCTTCTTTGCATGTAGTCAGTTCATTATTCTCAAATAATGATTCAACCCTCAAATCTTGGTATTTGATTGTTTACCCGATCTACTTGTTTCAATAGGAACTTAGATCTCTGTGACCACAACCTTTGAGGCACGTGAGCCATGAGCATTGTTGCTGCCTCCGGAACACTTTTCGGCGCTGCGCAACTTTGCACATATAGCTAAGGTTCTTTTAACCTTATCAAAGTTCTATTGTCCTCCCACTTAACTTTTCACAAAAAATTCCTTCCCAAAGAAACTTGACGTTCTAAGCGACGAACACTTTTGTCTCTGGTGTTATGGAGGAATACTCAACAGTTATACAAAGACAGGTTCATCCGACTTTGGTTGCACACATCTTTCTTATGCATAGCAAACCAATGTTTAAGAAAGGACAACTTGGGTTTTATCCCAAACCATAACTTTATATGGTGTCATTTCAACGGATTATGATGGAGCTCTTTTCAGTGGAAAAACGGTAATCTCTAAAGCTTTTAATCTTTAAAATATAATGGCAGTTTTATGAATTATACCTTTGATCTTACCATGTCAAACAAGGTTTAATTACATATCTCGAACGCTCCATACCCTTATGGTGTTTCGGGAAATGCAAATCCACGGAACGATTCCTTAAATCTTAGGTATTATGCTAAACTCTGTAACTCAAATATCTTCCTTTATGATCTTTATCATAAACTGTTTATATTCTTGTTACAATGATTTTGCACTTCATCTTGAAAAACTTTGAACTTTTCAAATATTTCACACTTCATCCTTATTAAGTAAATATTCATATATTCACTCAAATTTTCGGAGGAAGCATATGAAGTTGCAATCCATCGCTCTTCACTACACATAATGGATTTCGTACAACAATATGTACAAGTTCCAACAAGCTAGTTATTCGTTCCCTTTTGGCCTACGAACGAAGTTTTAATTATCTCTAGGAAAGTTTCACAAGCGTCATGTGATCAAAATTCACAAGACTCCAAAATTCCATCCACATGGAGTTTCTTCATGTTTTCTTTTCAATATAATTTAAACGGCGATGTCACTTCCTAAGTGATCTTTCAATCAATTTGTCTTTCGACCTTTTTAGCACTAGTTTTATGGATGTGATTTCTCCAACGAGATTTGTGAATCATCCATCTTTTATGGATTACGGAAATTATTTGAACAACCCTTTTGTTCTCATAATACCTGATAAAACAAATCCTGAAGGCAAGCTTTGATGTTTAACGAGCAACACAATAACCCTTTATTTGTTCTCTATGAACATCATCACATATTCTTTTGCTAGTTACTTAGGCCATTGTAGTTCATGAATTGTGTTGTTTCGTATGACGATTCATACCAACAAATTCAGTATCAAATACTTAGGAACCACTTTGTTTAATAAGCAAAGAATATAGCCATAACATATAATATATCGCTATATACTCAAAGTGAACAATTCTAGTCTTTTCTTTTACGCCCTATATTTATGAGATTCTCTTTCAATATTTCCTTTCTACATTTGAAAGAATCTATCAATATCAATAGTGGAGTCATACATATGACACATAATCCAAAGCGTGTATAATTAAATACCAATGTCTTTGGACTTGCACTTTGAAGTAGATCACCTATCATCAAATGTTTGGTGTTCTTTCAAATTCCTTTCTTTAGTAATCTCTTGGTGTAGTAAACATCTTACCTACATCAAATATTCACCCTCATCATGGATTTATCCATGATCAAGCTACTTTTAGCTTGTAACGGTGAATCGCAAGTATAATGTTGCTCTCCAAAACCTTTTGAAGGATTAGGACAACTAGTGTCTCCAACCTTTTGCAAATTCTCATCAAATATGAGAACATGACTTTTGCCATATTATACTCTATCATGTTGTAACCAATACTTCGTTTCAGATATCACAATATCTTCCACACATCATGGTTTCAAACAACTCTTTCAGATCCTAGATAACCTTGATATTAAGAGAATCCTTTGAATATCAAGAATCATGGAGACAAACATGATACTTATATACTAACACTTGGAATTGTTACTCTTGATTTAATACTAATTATTAAACTTCATGGAGTAACCGAACTTCTTGAAAGTTTGCAATAGGACTTTTAAACTTTAGATTAACACTTCAAAACAATACGATACCAGTTCGTAAAGTAACTAACCAGAATTCTATAGTTCTATCATCTCAATTATAACTAAGCGCAAGGTGGTAAACGGATGCCAATGACTACAACAACTATGCAAATTCACTTTGATTTAGTTTATGATAAATTGAGTTCTAATTAATAATTAAATTAATCTAGGTGAACTCCCACTCAAAACAATATCCCTCACATTGTTTTAGTGATCACACAAACCAAATCCACCACATCAAAACCGATCATCACGAGAGTTGATATAGCTTCAATGGCGAACAATCAACATGTTCATCATATCAACTATATGACTCATGATGTACCTTTCGGTAATCCGTGTTCCTGAGGCCATGTCTGTACATGCTAGGCTCGTCAAGATAAAACCTTAGTTTCCGCATGAGAAAATCTGGCTTGCTCACGTTGTATACACTTGTAGAATCTAACACACCCGATCATCACGTGGTGCTTCGAAACAACAAGCTTTAGCAACGGTGCTAACTAAGGGTGAACACTTTATGACTTGAAATTCATGTGCATGAGGGATCATCTTATAATGCTACCGTCGTCTACTAAGCAATACAAGATGCATAAAGGATTAACATCACATGCAATTCATAATATGTGATATGATATGGCCTTTCTTCTTTGTGCTTTCGATCTCCATCTTTTAGCACGAACATGATCTCCATCATCACCGACATTGCATCAAGGTCAATGATGCTTCTCCATGGTTGTCGTCCACCGGCTTCAACTATTACAACTACTTTGAATAGACACGCGAGTCTTAACAGAAATTAAAGACAACCATATGGCTCCTGCTGGTTGCCGACTTACAATAAGGAACATTGCATACATCATATATAATCACAATCATGGCCATATCACATCACAGCACACCCCTGCAAAACAAAGTTAGACGCTTCTAATTTTCTTTGCATGTTTTACGTGGTTTGGGGCTTTCAATAAGTGTCGTTCTAACTTACGAACAAGAACCACAACATTGATACTAGTATTGTCAATGACCCGTTGTAAATTGGATCTTAACTATGCTAGGAGAAACAGGCACCCGCAAAGCCACTTATGCAATACAAGTTGCATGTCAAGCGTGGAGCAAGTCTCATGAACGATGTCATGTAAGGTTAGCCCGGGCCGCTTCATCCCAACACACCGCAAGATGCAAAGTACACAATAAGCAATCGACAATAAAAGCATCAACGCCCACAATGACCATTGTGTTCTACTCGTGCAACAGATCTACATATAGACACGGCTCGATACCCTTTGAGGGGTTCGTAGCATGGAAAACAAAAAATTTTCTATCGCATACAAACAAACAAGCCAAGATCTATCTACTAGATTGTAGCAACGAGTAGATGGAATAACTACCCTCGAAGATTCCAAAGCGGTTAACGAGCAGATTCTCGTGGGTGATGTAGTCGTACTCTTTCCGATCTCAAGATCGCGTGACGATCCTTCCGTGAAGGCGTTTGGCGCCTCCCGGTCACTGCGTTCGGTACGACGAAGACCTTCCTCTCCCTTGTTCCAAAGAAATGGAGGTTGTAGCACTCTCCTCGCGATTCCGGCAGCACAACGGCGTGGTACCGGAAGTAGAGGGGAGATCCCGCAGGGCTTCGCCTTAAGCCGGAGCGAGTATGGTGGAGTATGAGAAAGCTATTAGTGGTCTAGGATTAGACACACCAATTAGAAGGCTCTAAACCGAAGGCTAGTGCAATTAGAAGCTCTAAACCAAAACGGCTCTAAACCGGAGATTAGAGGATAGGAACTTGTGTGTCTAGAGGAGGAGGCCCTGCCCCTCCTTTTATAGGTGGGAGGGGCGGCCAAGGGAGGAGTCCCTCCCAAGTCGGCCTTGGTGGCGCTACGCTTGGAGGAGGGACTCCTCCCCAAGTCGGTTTCAACCTCCTCTTGCTTGTTTCCCACAGTTTCCTGTTTTAGCCGTTTGACTTTCAAACTGGCCATTTGGCTTTTCTATTTTAGGATTCAATTTAATCCTTTATTTGGAACAGCAAGAACACTTAGTACATGATGCAATCATTCCAATATGTAATGACACATTCATGTACCCCTTCCCCCCGGAGTGTCGGACATTCCGGAACCTTCTAGAACATTCCGATGAAAACACCGGAATCATTTCCGAACTCCGAAACGGGACTTTCCTTATATGAATCTTATTCTTCGGACCATTCCGGATCACCTCGTGATATCCCGGATCCCATCCGAGACTCCGAACAACATTCGGTCTCTTTCTCATAATACCATAACGACTCAAAACAACGTCGAATCCTTAAGTGTGTCTCCCTACGGTTCGTGAATTATGCGGACATGATCGAGACACTTCTCCGATCAATAACCAATAGAGGAATCGAAATTCATATGGATCCCACATATTTCTCGATTACTTTTGCGATCGAATGAACCACTTACATACGATACCAATTTCCCTTTGTCTCACGATAGTTTACTTATCCGAGGTTATGATCGTCGGTATCTCTGCATACCTAGTTCAACCTCGTTACTGATAAGTACTCTTTTCTCGTTCCCGTGATATGTGATCCCTTGTGAGCCAGTCACATGCTTGCAAGCTAATTGGATGACATTCCACCGATAGGGCCCAGAGTATATCTATCCGTCATATGGATGGACAAATCCCACTCTTGATCCATGTGTTTCAACCAATATTTTCCGAACACTCAATGCCACCTTTATAGCCACCCAGTTACGGTGTGGTGTTTGATGTCATCAAAGCATCCATCCGGTAAAGGTGATATGCATGATCTCATGGTTGAAGGAATTAGGTTACTATGTATCAGAAAGCTTATAGCAAATGAACTATATTAAATGACTTGATCTTTATGCTACGCTTTAACTATAGGAGTATGTTCATCACATCATTCTCCTAATGATATGACCCTGTTGTTAATAACATCTCTATGTTCATGATCAGGAAACCATGATCATATATTAACCAACAAGCTAGTTTAACAAGAGGCTTTACTAGGGACTCTTATTTTAGTTTACAAATCACACAAGTATTAATGTTTCCGGTTAATACAATTATAGCATGGTATGTAAACATTTATCATAAATGTGAAGATATGATAATAACCACTTTATTATTGCCTCTTGGGCATATCTCCAACAAGATATACCTTCGTGTAATCGTGGATAGACACAAAAGGACAGTATCTGTTGTAATGATCTTGGTGTAAATCAATTAGACGAGCTCTAGTCTCGGTTGTGTATATATTTATATGTATTTATGTTATCGTGAGTGAAATTATATTATATATGCATCAATGTATACAGCATGTAGTAGCGTAGAATAATATGTATATGAAAACACAAAATGAAAAATAATCAAACACAAAAAAAGAAAACCCTAAAACCCTAAAACCCCACCTCCTGCCGCGGCAGCAGTTTGGTGCAAAACGCTGCCGCGGCAGAAGAACTTTAGTCCCGGTTCGTGTGACTAAATATCCTTTAGCCCAGCGCGCGCAGCGGGGCCACGTGGAGACAATGTAGTCCCGGTTTGTAACAGAATCGGGACTAAAGGCCTAACCTTTAGTCCTGATACGTTAGTCTCGGATTGCAATCCGGGACTAAAGCCTCTTACAAACCGGGACCAGTGTCCTGTTTTATATTAGTGTTATTTAAAGTGTGCGGTACTAAATAATTAAACCGGCATACTAGCTCAAATATACACCCAAATATTTCAGAGATGAAAATTGAAAAAACAAAAAACACTTTTTTCCAAACAAAGTCCCCATCCTCATTATATATATAGTGCCAGAAAGCCCACACACACAAAGAATCGTTACCGAG
The DNA here is from genome assembly GCA_030063025.1 of Avena longiglumis. Lineage (NCBI taxonomy): Eukaryota > Viridiplantae > Streptophyta > Magnoliopsida > Poales > Poaceae > Avena > Avena longiglumis. The sequence goes on from CP125974.1 coordinate 560,927,126, forward strand.
TAGTACAGTACATGGTTAAAAGTTACAAACCTTCTTTTTGCGGGAAAAGAATTGCAAAGCCTCAAATACGTGGATACATATAAAAGCGAGCATTAGTACGTACGTTTAGACCGCGACCCTGTATACTATGTAACTCTGCATATGCATAATCAGGTCTAGCAATAATGGCCAACTGTGCAGGCGGTCTGCCAGAGCGTCGCCACGAGCAGGATGACAGCCGCGACGAGCGAGATGATCTTCCAGGGGTTGCTGAAGTAGGTATGCCTTAGCTCGGCCCGCCATCTGTTCCATGGCTTCTTGCAGTGGGCGTACACGAGGCGACGCACGCGGGGGAGTCTGCTGGATTCGCCCATGACCAGGCACCTGTTGAGGGTTTCGTTGAAGAGATCGGCCAGCTCCTTGTCGCTGCCCATCTCATGCTTGACGATCTCCTTGGATCTGAGCAGCTCCACGTCCTTGGCCGTGTCGATGATGTCGTCCATGAAGTAGACGTACGCGGTCACGTCGTTGCGGGCGGCGGTGTGCAGCCGCTCGAACGCCATCAGGTTCAGCAGCATTACCGACTTGCTGCCGTAGAACTCGAGGCATGGCATGCTTAGCACGCCGCTGGCTTCCTCGTAGTGGACGTCCAGGAAGCTGTCCGTACCGCTCTTCCTCAAATGGATTCCAGCCTCGCGCATCTTCTCCGCACAGGACCCGTTGTCGTCCGTCCACCCGTCCTCCTCGGGCGTTATCTCGTCGTCACAGGCATACGTGTGATCTTCCGTCGACTCAAATGTGGACGGATTATATGTGAAGCTTGAGTGCAAAATGCCAAGGGGATGGAGCCCTTGCTGCTTGATGTGAATCTTGGCTGGACGGTCTAGAAGATCAAGGACTGATCTGTTGATGTCTCGAGTGTTCTGCAGAAACCAATCGAGATATGGATTTTAAAACACATACCTCTGCGAGAAAGATTTTCAAATAGCAGGAGTCGTATTTATTGTTTTGGCTAAAAAACTAGATCTACTTGCAGCTTCTTTGGAAACCTTGAATTGCCATAAATAGCTCTAAGTGCTCGTTTGGAATTCATCATTTTATTTCATTTACTAGTAGCAGAAATGAAATGAGACCACATTGTTGTCATTATTACATCTGTCCAATTTTAAATTCCAAGCTGAAAATCATGTTTGGCAGCCGCACAAAATTATGAATGAATTCTAGAAAAATGACTGGGTTAGGAACAAGAATTGAAAAGGAGAAGGTATATATGTTTGTGTGGTTGGATTAGATGCTAATTGTTTTTCCTGGTTAACCAGCTGTTAGGTTGTACACCTTGGCATGTGGATACTTTCTTGCAATACACATATTTACTTCTTTATCAGTTTTTTAATGAAAGCTGGGGTTATCCCCTTTTTTTGGGGAAAGGAGTATATTCGTATGTTGTGGTACTGTTAAATTCATAGTTCACCTCTCCCTTGTTCCCCTAACAATTATCGAAATAACACTAATACACAATTTTGGGGTTCAAAATAAGAAAACGATTAGAGATGCTCTTGAGTCTTAGAACATGCACAATGCAAGATGCTTAGGATGGTGATTAGAAAAATAAAACAGCTTTAAAGCACCAGTGCTTATTTGTACTAGGTAGATGCCTAACTAGTTACCTCCTCTATAAAAATAATCATCAATGCTTAACAAAATGGTTGGTTCATTTTTGGAAGCACTCTTCTAAGCACCTCCACAGGGTTATTTGTAGATATCAAATATAAATCCATTTGTACAATCATACCGACAATGTCTCACTGGTTCATACTAGGTTTTTTTTCCGTGTTTGTCCGCTTTAAACAAATTATCATAAAATGGTAATAATGAATGAACACAATTTGGTTGCAAGGCAAAATGTTGCCAAGGATAAGTTGCTTAAACGAGTTACATGAGAAATAACTGCAAGTGTTGAAGTATATATCAGTGTAGACTGAAGGGACGGTACCTATTATCGAGATTAATGAAATGCATATTGTCAAAATTCCCGAAACATCATAAATTAATACAAACCAGGTAACCATATTCTTGCAATGGCTTGTGTGAAAGATGTCTTTAAGTCTTGATGGTAACCATATTTTCACAGGTTTGGGGGAGAGGAGGAACACCAAAGCACACCTCTTCGTGCAATGGTTTGTGTGAAACAAGACTAAAGTCTTGAGGGTAACATATAGGAATCTTTAAATGGGAATGCATGAAATACAGTAATACGCACCTGGCACTTGTTAGGAGGCAGAACAGCTAGAATCGTCTCTATAAGGAGAAGAGGCAGCTGGTTCTCAATCAGGATGATGTCTTGGTAGATTCGTGGCCAAAACATATAGGAAGCCGTGCTTGCTAAAGACAGGGTCGTTGGAAGCGTAATCTTTCTCGCCTCTCACCTTTGGGAAAATTCCCTCATTCTCCTTCAACCTCATAACCTCGAGAAAGAAGCAGCCGTCCACGACCATCACCTCCACAAAGCGCTGTTTGATGTTCTCCGCCCCGCGCCATGGTTTTTGCAGCCTTAGGTCTTTGTACGCGCCCATCAGCTGCTCTGCCACCTTCCCCACGGCGTCGACAAACTCCTGTAACGGTTTTCCCGACCGTTTGACGAGGTGCAGCGTCGCCCGCCGTTTGTGATCCTCCATGGGAGAGAGGTCACGTCGGCCATGGTGGAAGGGCCCTAGTGACACCAGCTCCGGGCTGTAGGCACCTCGGTCGGTCGCCTTCTTCAACCACTCCGGCACCCTGTAGATGCATTGCCTCTTCCATTTGTTCTTCTCCGCCCCTGCATCGGTGTCGTGGAGCAGCTTTCCCATGTCCACCACCCAGCTCCTAGGGCTGCTGGACTTCGCCTCAGTGCTCACGATTGTTCCCGCCATTTGATTATCTTGGACTAAACGTGGTGTTCTAGTTTCGGAATGTGGCACTCAGTGAGTGAACTCCTCATCAATCTGCTGCACATTATAGAGAACCAGGAGGCAACATGTGTGTGTTGTAAAATATTACAAGCTCCATCCACTCGCCGATAAAGAACCTTTGGTACACGGGAACGGTACACCACGGGAATGTGAGCTGTAGGCATGTGCAAACTCGATCGTGGGAGCACCATGGCACACTTGAATAGGCCAAAAGTTCTAAGTGAAAGGCTGACACACGTTTAAGGCTCTTCTGGTCGTATAAGTCTCGTACTAATTGTTTTTATAAAACTCCATTCTGACCATGTGTTATAAATTTAGGGCATATTTAATTTAAAGGATTTACAAAGAAATTTTGTAGGATTCTTATCCATAGGATTTTTTCCTTTAGAGTCCATTTAAATCAAAGGATTGAACCCTTCAAAATTCCTATGAATTCGTCCTTTTCTACACTACAATCCTATAGTATTTCTAACAGGAGTTTAGACCTCTTGAAATTTTTTTTTTGTGTCTATGACAACTATAACCATGTACTCAATCTACATACAAATTTCCTGTGTTTTCCTGTGGTGCAATCAAACGATTTCTGCGGCTAATTCCTGGGTTATTCGTTTCTGTAGGATTTCACATATCATGATATACCATTCCAACGGTTTTCCTATTCCTATGCTTTTAAAATCCTTTGAATCAAACATGCCCTCATACTAGAAGGTAGGGCCACATATAGCGATCAATAAACTGATGGTAACAATATTAGACGCAGAAGGTTGTATCAGGAGTAAAACCGTTAGTTTGTTATAATCGTTTTACAAAGGTTATTTGGATAGAGTATTATAAGAAACCAAGTGAAGGCCCGTCCCCCACCTCCTCTCCCCCCGCCCCGCTGCCTCTCCTCGTCCCCTGTCTCCTCCTTCTCTTCCGCCGTCGCAAGAGGGCGCCGTCTGGGCGGTGCTCCTGCAGGTTCGGCGGCAGTGGCTCGGCTCTTCCCGTGCACAGGTGGTGCTGGCACGGGTGGAGGCAGAATGTGGCGGTGCGGCTTGGCCGGTGGCTAGTCCGGCAAGTGCCGGGCAGCGTGGAGAGGGGGGTGCCTCCCCTGGGGGCGAGGTGCTATCCATTGCGATCGGCGGAGCTCTTGAGGCCTAGATCTGGGCCCTGCGGGCTAGATCTGGGTCTGAGGCGGGCTGGCTCGGTTCGGTTGCTCCTCTGGTGGCTCATGGAAGAAATTGACTTGGGGTGCTTTCGTCGGCGTCTCCCCTGCTGCAGTACGGCGGTGGGGCTTTGTGGGTCCTCTCTGGGCCCGATCGGGCCCGATGTCGGGGTGGCAGTGACAATGACATGCCTGCTGTTGTGCGACAACGGGGATTTACGGGACCCTTCGGGACCCGGCCGTGCCAGGTTTGCCCCTGTGATGCATACGGTCGGCTACCGCCATTGGTGGTGGAGGTTGGTCCCTCGCGCGTGTTGATTCTCTGCCACTCCCTATTGAGTCTGGTTTCCCTGACTGCTACATCTAGTCGGCAAGGGGTGTGTTGTTTGGGGGGTCGGGAGAAATCCATGTCGGCTCGTTTAGCACCGACGAGGTGACACGTATGGGTGTCGCTGTCCTTCCTGAAGAGTGTCGGGTGTATCCACTCTCCCTTCCCCTCCGCATATCGGAGGAAATCCTAGGCCTTGGTCGGGCAGCAGCGTCATCGTCATCGCAGTCCTTCTTGAAGGTGTTGCTTGGTATGACACAATCGGAAGTGCTAGGTTTGTGGTGAAACTTCTCCAGAGGACGCAACGGTTGCGGATCATCTTAGCTTTCACTGATCTGCCAGTGTTGGCGTTTGTTTCTCTTTCGTTTCTCTTTTTCTTTCTTTTTTGGGCTTGGTTGTGCTGTTTTCCCCATGTCGAACTCGCATGTATCGGTTGGTTGTTATATTAATATAGTGGGCCGAAAGCCTAATCCGAGGAAGGTTCTTTGGACAATGGGATTGAGGGAGCAGGAACCCTATGAAATTTTTATGGAATGGCCTAATCCATAGAAAGTTAGATCGATTTCTAGCATGTGGTTAGACGGCCAAGAAAAAATCCATATGTGTTTTGCATGCATTTCCTTTCTTTAATTTCCTCCAAACTTTCCATAATGCACCCAAATGACAGCTTTGTAATTTTATTTATCAATACCGCGAAGGCTATTGTATTACATTCCACAAACACATGCACAAGTAGGATAACTCTTAAGCATAGTCTATTGAAATGTAAATTTAAGGTTGATAACAACATGTGTGTTAGCAACCTTTCCTAGTATACTGCCACTACTGAGCTGGGCTTGGGCAGCTGGAAAGACATGGAGGCAGCGGGTACAGATATTGCTAGAAGGGATACGAACAATATTAAGGCCCAGTTCTTTTGGAGCTTCTCCGAGAATCCTCCCTTCCCCCAGCTTCCTGGAGAAGCCGGTCTAAAAAAATTGTGAGGCTTCCAAAATAGTTAAGTCTAGACAAATTTGAAAGCCTTGCAATTTTTTTGAACCGGCTTCTCCGGATAGGACAGCTTCTGGAAGAAGCCACCAAAAGAACTGGGCCTAATGTGGCTTGGATCGGGACGGATTCGGCCTTCTCTGCTACTATCTTCTCCTTCCTGTAGCATCTCAACCCTCCATGGATGAACTCTTACTTCCTATGTAATTCAGAGTTGTAATCAAATCCTTGATCTAGTTGAATGAATATAGTAGTTGGTTGTTAACATTTTGTATCAGAGCCAGGTTATATATAAAATGTTTCGCCTAAGCTCCACCTATTTTCATGCACTTTTTCGTAACATGTACTCCCTCCGTTCCATAATATAAGATGTTTTAGCTTGTGTTAAACGAATATATTTATATATCTAGATGCCTTTTAGGTGTAAGTTTACTCCGAACCTACACATTAAAAGATGTTTAGATTTATTCATTTTATAAAATCTAAAACATCTTATATTTTAGAACGGAGGAAGTACAATATAATATAGCCAGAAGGTAATATATATGCGCGTGATTTATTTCAAATTGTACTAAAAGTTTGAAATGGCATTTCTGAGAATTTTTGGAAATCGGGTATAAATAGACACAAGTTCACCTTGCTATTTTTGCATTTACATGCCGTTGATTTTTATATTTATTAGCATTTAATTTGTGAACGCAAGCAAACCCCAAAAAAAAATCAATCAACTGAAGTAACTGAATTCTTGTACAATGAAACAAACTTTGTTTCGGAATTCATGTGACGACTATACTTTGCATTTGCCGACACCACCGATCTGATTGCCTCCATATGCTGCGCACCGGTCAAAATATATGCATGCACCCTCTGAGCTTTGTTTATTTTTGCCTCTCGTCAAAAGACCCATAGGCATCGTCTGAGTTTTATTTTGTTGTCTCCATGGTGCAAGCCCATCAAAAGACGTACTCTCTGAGATATATTTGTTTGCCTTAATGCATGGTGTGCACCTGTCAAAAGACATACATGCATCCACTTTTATTTGCTTATCTGTTCACTTGCTTGCATGCAGCTAAGAGCAAGTACAATAAGGGTGAGTCAGCTGACTATAAGACTTAAAATATTATATTCGTGCTGAGTTGGCAGAGAGAGAATAGGAGAGAAAAGAAGGCCTCACGCAGAAATGACGCGCCTCCTGTAACACTTTGAGAGATTGAAAGATGGGTCATATGTTAATAAAGTAACATATTTTTGAATTCATTATTATACACGCTTTATTATAGTGTTGGTATAGATGGCTAAGATACTTATAATACCGATGCATTTGTCTATTGAACTTGCTCTAAGGAAGAGCGAAACTAGGACCAGTGAAACACACCCCACGTGAGAAAAGGAATCTAGGTTTCCGTGCCCCTCACCGGTCACGTTGTCAGTCCATCTCGTCTTCGGCGCTATTTGGGAACCGGCTCCTCCAACGTCGTGAAGAGAAGTCAGAGAGTGACTTTGCTTCTTTGGAACCGGCTCTTCCTCTCAAAATAAAGAAAAAGAAAGAGCCCGTATGCTTCAGAAAAAAGAAAAAAATAGCAATTTGCCCTCGCCTATTCTCCTCTGCCCGCAGCATCTGGCGCCGCCGCACGCGCACCCGTCGCCGGCGGCTCTTGCCTGTGCCTGCGCCCTCCTCCCCAAGAGCCGCCTGTGCCTGCGCTCTCCTCCTCCCCAAGATTCGCCCAGCTCTCGACGGTGGCTCGCCTGTGCCACGTCCTCCTCTGATTCTCCACTCCACGCCGGAATCCCCTCCATGCCTGCGCCCGTGTCCGCAGCAGCTGGCGCCGCCGCACGCGCACTCATCGCCGGCGGCTCTCCTGTGCCCGCGCCCTCCTCCAATTCTCCCAGTCCTCGACGGTAGCTCGCCTGCGCCCACGCCTTCCATCGACTCGTTGCTGACGGTACATCATCTTCCCACTCCACTCTGCAACTTTGATTCCAATTCAGGCATAATATTATACTGTCAAGACTCCCAATAAGTTTAGAATTTAGTTTAACTGAAATTCCTTCATGATTAGCTTCACACTGGTGAATCAACCGAAATGCAAAAGAGCCAGACTAGTTGAATAGGCTAGTAACATAGCGAGTACTAATTACATGTTTCTGAATCTTAGAGAATTAGAAACCGATATCATGCAAAAGGACCACTGCAAGTTCGATAGACGACTACCAAGTACATCAGAACATGATTCAAAATAATCCTGCCAATTCTAATTAAAATCAGAATATATCACTGAAGTCTTCAGCTGCAAGTGGAGTTGTCAAAAGATGAGTGAAACCTTCCATGAATTCATATTTTTCAGAGCCTAGATCATTTGGTGCCGACCTGTTCTCAGTCTGTGTTGGTATTTTCTCCTTTTCTTCCTTTTGAGCAGGTGGTTTTTTCCTCTTTATCTTGTGTTGTCTATCAAGGAAACTCATTCTTCTTTTCGAGCTTTTCTTCTGAGCCTCCTTTTTCTTCAGCTGTGCAGCAGCCAACAATTCATTTGATACTTGTGAAGCCATCTGGACATCACATCTCTGCTCGGGATTAGTTGTGGACATAGCTAATCGTTCTTTCACCACTTTAGTAACGCTATCAACTGCATTCTCGATCAAAATACAACATTCTTCAGAGCTGGCTGCTAGAGTGATCAAGTTATAAAACTTGTGAGAAAGATAATTGCATCGAATGGTGGCATCCAACTTTGGATTTTCAACTACAGTCCTTCCACGGCAATCTTTGATGGATCCTGATCGTGCTTCTCTTGTCCACCGCTTTGCAATATAGTGTGTTGGCAACAACTTGAGATTCATTAAATCAAGAACTTTTAGAGCATGAGCACACAATATTCCAATTCTCTCGAACTGACCACAACTGCATGAAGCTATTTGTAGGTCTTTGTCTCCAATAACTTTGTGTTCTTGTTCAAAGATTGAGAATTCCCCATCAATAAGCCTTCCAATTTTAACCATGTACTCATTATCTGCGGGTAGTTTATCCCAACAAGCTGCCATTGATCTCCCATATTCAGCTTGAAACGCATCAAATATAGCGGGGGTATACAACAAACTGACTTGCTGCATCATAGGTATGCGAAACAATATTTTAGGTAGGCTCTTCCTGGACTCATACTCTGAATTTATCTCGGTTTGTCTTTTCACTTCCACAGCTCTTTCAAAATGATGAAAAAAGCGGTTGATGTCTAAATCTGACTTCAGATGATTCTTTAGGTCATTGTTGAGGCTTTCGCTTAGTTGTGTGCTTCTCATTCCCAAAGTGAAAGCTTCTCTCATAAAACATTGTGCCCACTTTTCTTTTACCTTATAAATACTATCCATCCATGTTTGCGTTTTCACTTTACGTCTCATCACCTTAAAAGCTTCTTCAAATGTTTCTTGGTCATCATATTCATACATACAAGCACTGAAATCTTTGAGAAGAGATGATCCATTTTGCTCATCAGCCCCTTCTTCTAGCGTATCCTCCGTTTCTCCATCCTTCTTTTTGCTAGGTAGATGCTTGATGGCATTTTGCATAATGTGGAAGGTGCACAATCCATGCTTTGATTCTGAAAAGACACGTTCAACTGCCTTTCCCATTGCACTATCTTGATCAGTAAATATGGTCTGAGGTTTCTTGTGATTATGTACTGATAAGAAAGCTTGAAAAAGCCATTTGAAAGACTCAAATGTCTCATCATAAAGGAGAGAAGCACCAAATATTACTGTTTCTCTAAAATGATTGAATCCCACAAACACACCAAATGGTCTGTACTCCTTATTCGTTCCGAAAGTAGTGTCAAACGTTATAACATCACACGAAATGAGCATAATCTATGATCATTTTGGCATCAGCCCAGAATATATTTGTTATTTGTTCATCACAGTCCAGCTGTATAACATGTTGGAATGAAGGATTCTCACTGGCCTTGTCTTGAAAGTACTTCAGCATACTACCTGCTTCACCATACTTCAACTCTCTTTGGCGCTTTGTTCGCAAATGGTTTTTGTGATCTCGGCGTGTGTAACTTAGACCTCCTGGTCCACCAACACGTCGACAAGCAAACTCATGAGCATTTTTTGGTGCAATACCAGAGTCATCGGCAATTTCAATTTCAAAAGCTTGAATTTGAGAGATTCTTCTTTGTGATGGCAACAAGTGGCGCGCTTCTGGCAGCTGAAGCATGTGATTATGTTCAAGATCCAGATCAAATATTTCATAACTTCCATCTTGACGGTCCACTGTAATTGACATATGAACCTCACAGTCAGTTCTAATTTCAGCTCTCCCTTTTTTAGTTAGACTATCCCTTTTATCAACCGCTTTTTTACCCTCTTTGAAACAAACAAACTTGCAACCAGTCACTACACCATCAATTTTGCTTGTATTTGTATATCTCTTTCTTACACTGAAACCCATCCTTCCTCCATAGTACTCCCAAAATTCCCATGCCTCAGCCACGGTGTGGAATTTCATCCAAAGTTGAGGTTTCCAAGTAGGTACTACTGGACCCCTATCAAATAAACAAGTAAGGAAGAAATTAGAAATTGAGGGATGTTAGATTTTGGTTCTCAAAAGCATGCAAAAAGTTCACTCAAATAGATAACTAACAGCATGCAAAATTTCAATAGATTCAAAATTAACTTACTTGTTTGGATCTTGGTTCTCCATCGATACCCAGAGCTAATCTGAATCTATGCCGTGTAATTTCAGGAAATATTGTTGCTTCGATGCATCAAAGAGAAATAGAGAGAAAAGAAAAGTAGAGAAGAGAACTGGAGAGAAGAAGCTGGACTGTGTCTGTTTTGGCGCGCAGCTATGCCCAGGCGGGGCCTTTCCCTCCAAAAAGTGGGTGGTTGGCACTGTAGCCATGTTCTGTAGTTTTTCTTTCTTTTTCTTTATTTTGAGAGGAAGAGCCGGTTCCAAAGAAGCAAAGTCACTCTCTGACTTCTCTTCATGACGTTAGAGGAGCTGGTTCCGCTATTTGGGGCCTTGGAGGTACCGCGCACCAGTAGGAGGGCATTTTTTTTTTCCGAAGTTTTAGTGTCTTTTTTAAGACGGTGAGACAGTGGCGATATCCTAAAATCGAAATAAGGTCCTGACCATCCTATTCTCGCTCTGGTGGCGCATAGACAATGGCGGACCCAGAAATTTCTAAAAGCCTCGGCAGACATGTATATGATCCTAATTTTTTTAAAAAGTAATATAAAAAAGATGGGATACAAGGCATGGCGTGGTCGGCAAGCCCGGGCGGCCTCCCGGGCTAGATGGATGGTGGATCCGCCTATGCGTGTAGAGTCGTGTGTCCGATAGATCTCCCGTGATCTGGTCGGTTTTCGTGTTTAGATCAGTCCCTTCTGATCTAGATATGTCATTATTGGCGATGGTTGCTGCTCTGATGTGCTGGTCATTTAAAATCTTAGCACGAAGACTTTTCGTCTGTCTAATAGAACAACCTCTACTATGATAAGTTTTGTCTGGCTTCAGTGATGGAGGGGCAAGGACGGAGGCGCGTCTTCGAATCGCCCTTGTTTTTGTAGTCGTCACTAGATAGTCCATAGATCTATTTATAATCTTTATTACTCTTAGGCCTTTTATACTGTTGTTGATGATTATTAATAACACGGTGGAATCTTTGCAAAAAGAAAAAGAAAGAGTGAATCTGGGTCATGGGAAGCGTTTTTGTTAACGTCTCTTTTGCAGATTTGGTTTCATGATGTCATCATGTTCCTTGCCTCCCATTTTATATGCTCCAGGAAATTCAGATAAGAAGGTAGCAGGATCCGGTTTCACACACAAACACATAGTTCGTTCTGGCTCATCACCCTAACTCAACCCCTCTTGTTCTTCCATCAGGAATCACGTCAAATTAATCTACTACTCTTCTTACTTCTTATTTTCTCTTTTCCTATAACCAAATCTATTGACACAGAAAAATAGTCCATTGATTTTTTGCACCTTCTTATTTTCTCTTTTCCTATAACCAAATCTATTGATAAGTTTTTGCACCATTTCATCCACATGCAAACAAAAATGTGTGGGTGTGTTCTTATCAAATAATCTTCAATTCATAATCAAGAGAACTCGCCCGATGGCTAGAATTTTGAAGGCGACCAAAGGAGCGGAGCTGGTGCAGGATATGCCTGGATATCCCCTCTATAGGAATAGACGGCTACGCTGACGGCCAAACGTCAGGGCCGTCGGCGTAGACCGTGACCAGGCCATCCCCTAAGTAGCCGTCGGTATAGAATTGTCCTCGGCGTAGAATATGCTACGCCGACAGCTGTCCTCGGCATAGCTATTTTTCCTTTTACCTCATTAATCTTTGAAAAATCATAACTAAATCATTCTAATTCGAAAAAAATACAAATAATATATCAAAAATTGCATAAAAATAAGATATATCTACCTACACTCAAATATTACACATTTGTAAATAAAAATTAAGTAAAACATTATATATAGTTTCAAACGGGTATAAAAAATTTAAAAACGATCCAAACAAATTTTTGCTTTATCCATTCTGAACCATTTCAGAACCATTCTGAACCTGACAACAAATTTGAATTTTTTTAATTTTTTTTTGTAACCGACCGTTGGGCTATGCCGATGGCCGCTGTGCCGAGGAAGCCGTCGGTGCAGCCGACGCCGATGTCTTTTTGGTACATCAAAGGCCTCCGGGTGCTCCACCGAGGGAGATCTTTGCTGAGGGATATGCCGAGGGCAGCCGTCGACGTAGCATACGCCGACGGTTTTTTGGCCACGCGCGTCCTGTAGTGTCGCGGCCTCGCTACACCTTAGGTTCTTGTAGTTGTATTCAGTAGTCTTTCCAGGATGAGTTTCGTTTTCCCTAACATCGATATTCTCGTGGTGAACACGGTGCCGATCGAAATAAAATGTCATCTGCTTCTTTCTCTGCTACGACGATGATTTAGGCCATGTTAGATTAATCCACCTAGGAGTGGATTGGAGATGATTAGAAAGGATTTTGACTTGCATGGGATCTAATCTAGGTCAATCCACACTTCCATTTTCATTGGCGGATCTGACATTATTTTTTCTTCTTCTACCATAATGTTCAATTCAGATGACCATTATGCATTCTTCTTCAACACTGTGATGTCAAATACATTGGCACCTGCATATAGATCAAACATTTTCCTTACCTTGTCCTTGTTGTCAATTAACTCCATCCCCTCCTTGCCTTTCCCCTTTTCCCTCACATAGTACATGATATCCTTATTCCATAACCATGACACTCTGTAAGGGCTAGCAAAGTCAGCACTGTCATATCAGATTCACCAAGTGTTCTTTCCAAATTATCTACACCATAGAAATGGAATCTGATCTCCCAGATGTCATCATCTAGACTACAAGAAATAACAAAGCCAAATATTAATAACGGGGAATAAAATCTGTTCAGATCATTAACTAACAATGTTGAATTGTGCACAGTACACTGACATTTTCTGAACTTAACTTTGAAACTATAAATCTATAGACATACACAATCAGTTGCTACACAAAGCTATAGTGCATACTAAAATCAATATCTAAAGAAGTATTTCTATAGCGAAAGCTGTACCTACATAGATGGGGAGAGTGCAATATAGCTACAAAAATCGAAATAGGATGTAGAGAAAGAGGGGGCGGAATGAACTTACTCGACTGCCCCTATGGATGAAGCCCACCGATGGCTGGTCTTCGACGGGGAGGAGATAACATCACGCGCCAACGCAGCTAGCGACCTCGCCTCAGGTGTACGGTTCGCCGCCGACTGCAAAATGTCGCCCCTGTTTTGTCTGCCACGCATCGAGCTTGGCCCGCGCCACCGCCTCACATAGATCCCAAGCCTCCGTCGTGCATCGACCCATCGCCGCCAGCGGAGTAATCTTCGGCGGCTCTTTTCCCACCGCCATCGCTGTCGGTTCGGATAGAGGGGGAAGGGAGACAGGCAGGTCGGGGTCGGGGACTAATGTCTACTTGTTAGGACCAACGCGGTAAGTGGTGGGTCCCACCGCTGCCGTTAATGGCCGTTTACCACGTCAGCTCTGCATGTGGACCCGCTAGGTCAGAATCATTATCAATTCGCGTTCATAGATGGTTTAGTATTGTTTTGAGAGAACGGACTCCAAATTTGGTAGATTTATGCTGGCAGAACGTAAAGTGGTACTACCTCCGTTTCAAAGCTTAAGGCGCACACGCTTTCCAAAGCAAAGTTTGACCAAAATAATTGAGCAACAAAATCTTGATTATATTGTACATGATTAGTATCGTTGGATTCATATTGAAAAATACTTTCCAGTGATACTAGTTTTATACCAAAACTCTTTACGTATTTAGAGTAATTCTTGGTCAAAGAAAAAACACGCAAAACGAGGACGCCTTAAGCCCTGAAACGGAGGGAGTACTAAACTAGGAATTTGACTCGTGATATGGTGGTTTTATGCTAACAACTCTTGAGGGTAAACACTAGGGGCCAAAGCAATATATTTTCTACTTGGAGACCTCTTCCGATAGTGGAGGAGCTGAGCGAGGAGCTGTTTGGGGAAGGTTTCATATAGTTTTTATCTATATGAAGACCATTTTGAGCAACAATATAATATGAATTTTGTACCATGATCTGAACAGCTTCATCGGAGTTGCTGAGTCAAGGAGGTGGATCAATCTCTTGGTTATACTTTGTCGTCTTCAATAGAGACTAACTTTACAACTTGTTTGTGCAGTAGATTTCCTTGATGGAAAACTGTTGGGCTGGAGGATCTAGATTATAACCATTACACCATAAATTCATCAGCGTACAGCCTGAAAAATTGTTGTCGTCTGACACCAAAGGGAGTTAAAGTAGATAGACTTGGGAGTCCAGGGAAGAAATGAAGTCTGCTTTAGAGTCGAGCTAGTGGCACCGATAGAAATGTTGGCTACACACAATAGTCTTGTCTGATCAATGCCAATGGGAAAATTCCATACTCAATGTTCGTACACACCTAATTAATCACAGGCAAATCTCGTTTGACATTTTGGAAAAAAAAACAGAGACACGACAACTAGAGTGGGTGAATTGTAATAATTAACAAAAATAGCGCAAAAAAGCAGATTGCAATTATTCTAGGTCGATGATCATAGTAGGAACCCAAAGGATGAAGCACACAGAAACAGGGTGAGAAAAATAGTTCACGCTTCAACCAACAACAGTCTACTGGCTTATTAACGTTTTTTCCACGTTGTTGATACCCTGTATCTTAGAGCAAGTCCAGCAGCTCCCCTATATTTTCTCCCCTATATCTTCCTTTAGGGGCTTCCCCTAAAAAGATCCCTCCCCTATAATATGTCTATTTCCAGCAGCTCCCCTATATACTCTCCCCTATATCACATTTACATATATTTTATCAATATTTCATAACTAACTTCATAAATGATTATTTCTATAACCGCCATATTTCAAATGATTATCTGCAACGGCTACTTTTCGACAAGATTATTTCCAACGGCTAGTATTCCAACGGTGCTATTTCCAACGGCTAGTTTTCGAGGTCCATATATACAGGTCCATCTCTCTCAGATCTCTCACATATTCTTGGATATTCCATATATATTTCTCTGATTTTGTATCCTCGCCCAAAACAAAATGAGTCGCCGCCGGAGCTTGGCCGTGCGAAGGTGCATGGAGGAGTCGTCCTCGTCGGATGACGAGGACCTCTATGTGATGGCGGCTGTCGTAGCTCAACAAGAAGAGGAGCGCTTGAATGCCCCACGCCATCGTGGTTCCGTACAAGGACGCCAAGTTATTCATCGCGAGAGAGCGGAGGGTTGTATTAGACTCCACCGAGACTACTTCACAGAGAATATGGGATACCCCGCAAGGCTATTTCGTCAAAGGTATGCGATTATCCGAAATGTTCAATTTTTACCTGTCTTGTTCATATCGTCTCATTCCTTTTATTTCTTTGTAGGTTTAGAATGCATCGACCTTTGTTTTTGCACATAGCGGGTGCTGTTGAACACCATGATAGATGGTTTGAGCAGAAAAGAAATAATGCTGGTGTTCTTGGATTACATCCTTTGCAAAAGATCACTGCAGTGTTTCGAATGCTTGCTTATGGAATATCAGCTGATGCTACAGATGATTATTGTCGGCTAGGGAAGAGCACCACTTTAGAAAGTCTTAGAAGGTTTGTGAGAGCTGTTATTGAGATCTTTGGTGATGAGTACCTCAGATCTCCAAATTCTGATGATACTGCTAGGTTACTTGCTATTGGAGAGCAAAGGGGTTTTCCAGGCATGATAGGGAGCATAGATTGCATGCATTGGAGGTGGAAAAATTGCCCTAGTGGACACCAAGGCTTTTTCCAAGGACATATTCGTGAGCCCACAATCATTCTTGAAGCTGTTGCTTCACAAGATCTTTGGATTTGGCATTCCTTTTTTGGTTTACCCGGATCTTTGAATGATATTAATGTTCTTCACCGCTCCCCTGTCTTCGCAAAGCTAGCCGAAGGTGAAGCACCTGAAGTATATTATAACATCAATGGACACAACTATACAATGGGGTATTACCTTGCAGATGGCATATATCCAGAGTGGGCAACATTCGTGAAGACAATACCAAGTCCATTAGTACCAAAGAAGAAACATTTCGCCCAAGCTCAGGAGGCTGCTAGGAAGGATATTGAACGAGCCTTTGGAGTTCTCCAAGCTCGTTTTGCCATTGTTCGTGGACCAGCGAGATTTTGGGATCAAGAGACACTTGGAGATATCATGACAGCATGCGTCATCATGCATAATATGATAATTGAGAATGAGCGTCACACTCATGAAGACTATAATTATGAGCATATGGGTGAAAGGGTGACAGTCTCTCACCAACACTCTCAGCTCTTTTCTCAATTTCTTCAAGTCCATAGAGAGATTCGAGACAAACAAGTTCACTCTCAGCTTCAAGCAGACCTAATTGAGCACCAATGGCAGATCCGAGGAAACATGATGTAGTTTGTTTAAGTATGTATGATGAACGCATTGTAATATTTTTTCTAAGTAGTTTATGAAATATATTTTCAATACATCCGAGCAACTTGTCTCATGCAACACATTAATCCAAACAAAACATTAAATAGTACGGGAAATAGTTCATACATCACTTGTCTCATCCATACAAAACATTAATCAGGAAGCTCAAGCATATGAGTTCCGAGCAATGATCTGATTCCTCAGTAGCTTGTAGTATTGTTGTTGTTGCTCATCCATACCACTAATGTCCATGTTCATTATTTCACGGTCTTGTGCAACAGTCTTCAGTCTCACTTTTTCTTGTTCTAGTGCCAAGTGCTGCTCTTTTATTGCTAGTTTCTTCCTTTCCTCTTCCAACCTTTGTTCTTCCATCTCCTTTTCTATTGCAATGGATATATTAAACCGTTCTTGTCTCTTTGCCTCCCTCGAGAGTGCCTCCTCCCTCTTTGACGTAAACAAGCTGCCCAATGTCTCCATGATAGTACTATCACCTGTCGAGTTAGAACTGTTAGCTCGTAGTACTTTCGCAGCCTTCTTACCAATTGGTCTTGTCACAGAAGCTTCTTTGTTGGGAGATGTAGCTTCATCCTCCAACATGATTGTGTTGGTAGTAGGAGTAGATGAACTAGGAGTAGAATGATAAGTCTTTTTCTGCTTTTTGTTGGGCACTCTATTTTTCCACTTCTCTTCACCTTGTAGTTTCTCATAGCAATGCATCAATCCAAAAGCTTTATTACTCTCATCTTCACGGTACTTAATAAGTGCATTTTTCATCTACACAACAAATGAAAACAACCAATGAGCTCAACACAACATGGACATAACACATTAAGTGAGAATAATAAAAAGAATTTGTACCTTGTCAACTTGTGTACTTCCGCTTTGGTTTCTCCTCTCAATTTGAGCCATAGCAGCACAAAACTTGCCAACATGCTCATTGATATAAGCCCAACGATGTTGGAGAGAGTTTTGGCTACGATCCGACTTGCGTCCTATGTGCGTGTGGAAGAAATCATGGACCCTTTTCCAATAGGAGCTGCCCTTTTGTTCGGTCCCTATAATCGGATCTTGAGTAATCGTGAGGTACGCATCACACAACACCAAGTCCTCCTGTGAACTGAAATTTTTTTCCTTTCTTTGAGTTTGATCTCACGGGAGGGACATGATCTTCATCTCCACCAAGATTATATGCATGTTGTGTCTCGCCCCAACTGAACTCAGCGTCGTTCAGGTTAACACCACCATTCAAAATGCCCATAAATGATGAATCCTCCATCAAAAAATCTGCAACAATATGCTACTGTTTAGACAAATTGTTTCGGTAGCAAAATTGCAGAACAACAAACAAGAATCTAGCTAAATTTTATAGAAACCAAACAACAAACAAGAATCTACTCCCTCCGATCCATATTAATTGACTTTGATTTGTCAAAATTTGGATGAACCTATATACTAAATAGTGTCTAGATTCATTCAAATCTAGACAAATTAGAGTCAATTAATATGGACCGGAGGGAGTAGCTAAATTTGACAGAAACTAATCAACAAACAAGAATCTAGCTAAATTTAGGAAACTAGATAAATTTTTGACAAAAACTAAACAACAATTTGAGAAAAATTGAACAACAGTTGACATAAAAACTATAGGAAACTAGCTCAATTGAGAGACAAACGAACAGAACCAAAACATCCCCTGGCCGGGTACGTCCGCCGCGTCGACCGGCCGCAGAACCTCATCTTCCTGGAACAGAACCAAAACTTGCCATGGCGGGGCTGCACCATCTCCTTCCTCTCCCAGGCACGCCTCCCTCCCCACCTATCTCCTTCCTCTCCCTGGCCCCATCTCCTTCCTCTCCCACGGCGAGGCTGCCCCTTCTCCATCCTCTCCCAGGCGTGCCCCTTCTTCCTCCCCAGGCCCCCCATGGCAGTGTCGCTACATCCCCTCCCCTCTACTCTACTTGGCGCCGGAGGGAGGGAGGGAGTCTTCCAACGGCAGAGCCGCCCTGCCATGGCAGCCGCTCGATCCCCTCCCGTATGCCCTATTGCGAGCCCGATTTGGAGAAAAAAGGGGAGGAGAGACGAACCTGATTTCGATCTCGCGTGGCCGGTGGCGGGAGGGAGTCTTCCAGGGCGAGCGGTTGCTCCCGTCGACGGATTGGGGACGCCTCCGTCGCCCCGATGCGTAGGGGTTGTGGGGGGGCTGGGTCGGGGAGGCGGATTCGTCGGGGAGGCTGTAGGGGAGCTGCTGGAGGGGTTTTTTTCGTTCTCTCTCCCCTATGTTCCGTATCGGGGAGGCTATCCGGGTCCTCCTGGACTTGCTCTTACGCGGGGATTCCTTGCTAGTCTCTCCTCGAAGAGGTACCAAAAAGTGTAGAACGGATCCAGCACAAAATTTATTGCAGCCCCGAAATAGAGAAGGCACAGAATTCTTCAGGACATACAGATTATTATTTTTCAGAATTCTTCGTTTTCTTCAGGTTGTTTACATCGCCCGGGGTCCCTTGCAGCGGTAAAAGGAACCAGGTGCCAGCACAAAATTTGTTGCAGACCAAGGCGAAAGCAGCAACACATTGGTCATAAGAGCAATCAAAGAAACGACATATCGATCGAGTAATAGAAGAGAAGCCACATGATTCTTCATGACATAGAGATTATTATTCAGATGGATGTTTGTATTATATGATGATCAGACAAGAGATCAATAGCGCACAGCCAGACAATCACTCATGGCCAAATAATAGTACTCCCCTTGAATTGGAGAATAATAACAATGGAAATTTAGTTTTTAATAAAAGGAAAATTGTTGTGAGGAAATTCCAGAATTCCTTTCTTTCTTGGAGAAGAAGAAGATCTCGGCGCCCCGCTGTTCCGTCGCGTCTACTTGGGCGGGTCGGTGAAGAAGCTGTTGATCCCGGGCATGATCTCGGACGACTTGCCGTCGATGAACCTCCTGAAGGGGTGGCGGGAGTAGCGGCGTCCCTCGTCGTGGTTGTCGAGGATCCCGGCCGCCCTGTTCTCCTTGGTGACCCTGACTTCCGGGTTGGTGGTGATGTTGCGCACGAGCTGCATCACGCAGATCGAGACCGCCACGCCCGTCGCCGCGAAGATCGGGTAGGCCTGCGCACCAACCATGCAAACCGGAGGGAGATCAGGAGAAGATCACCGCGAGATCACGATCGAGACAGACGCAATTAGGATACAGGCGCGTCAGGATCGATTCGACGGACGGTTTACACGACGATCCTGCCGATATTACGCAACTAGATCTAGGATGATGATCGGAAGGAAGAAACGTAACGAAAGGATCTGAGAGAAGAGGATGGGGTAGAGGTTACCTCGGGGCGGAGCCATCTGGTCTTCCACGCGTTGGAGGCAGCCCCCGCCATTGCTGTTGCTTCTCTTCCTCCTCTTCCTAGACGGGTCGTCGTCGATCTGCGAGCGATGCGAGAACTAGCCTGGCTGCCAAGGGACGGGACGGAGTTTTTATACAGATCGAGGGGGTGGGCGGCGCGTTTGGGGTGACGGTGGTGGGTAGGGTTCGAAAGCGGGGAGGGAAGTTCCCTTTTCTATTTTCTAATCGGGTCGCATGTGGTTGGCTGGGCTGGCACGATTCCTTCCTCCGGCCGGGATCTTTCACATGCCCAATTCCGATTCCAGAAAGGCGAAAAGCCAGCCAGCGTGCCGGCTACGCGCTGGGCGCTGGCGAAACGAGACTTGGCGACTTGGCAAAGGGCCGGGTCCAGGTTGTTTTCTTCCGTGATGAAACGTGAGGTCTTCATTGGACGCGTAGAGTGGGCCGTTCGTTCTGTGAACGCAAGTGGCGAAGTCGGAGTCGGACGGACAACCTTTGCGATGCTCACCGAGCCAAGCGAGCCGCCAGGATCCCCTTTTTCCAATGGCACCGACAAAAATTCGTATACTCTATATCCAGGATTAAATGACACATAGTATAACAATTCTATGGGCTGGCTATCTCTAATTGGAACTAATTTGGCTTTCACTAATTCTCTAATTGTCTTTTTCTCTGAAATTAAATGCTCATGTGTCTAAAAGGTTGAAAAGTTTTGGGATTGCATGATTTTCAATATGTATCCTTTAATCCGAGACGGAGGAAGTAGATAGAGAACCCAAAGAAGAAACTTAAACCTTTAGGGCGAGTTCCCTGGAGACGGGGATTGGTCTGGATTGTGGCCTAGTCTGGGTTTCTAGCCTGGTGATATAAATTTACCAGACCATGAAATTTGTTGTCTTCGCTTAACCTGAAAGACCGATAAAGTCAGTGCATACCACGCGTCGAATACCCCTAGGGTGGTATGGGCCGGCCAGTCAGGTCTTCTCCTTCTCTTTTTTTCAATTTTTTTCTCGATTTAAAGGTTTGAATTTGAAAAACATCATATTCTTAATTTGTTTAGAATTCAAAAAATATTGTTTAAATTTTTTTTCAAAATTTGACTTGTTCATTACTAGAAATGATCAAATTTTTCAAAAGGTTAGATATTAAAACCCATCCAAAATTTTAGAAATGTTTGGATTTAAAAAATAAATAGAAGAATCTGCATAATTCCAAAATATTTTGATTTTGGGGATATCACATTTTGAAGAAGCAAATGGAAACACAAAAGAAATAGCAGAAAAATTAAAAAGGAAAGTAAAAAACTCAAAAACACAAAAAAATAATGGTGGGTTGTGCGGCGCCCCGCACCGCCCGCTTTGAGTGGTAGGAGAGTCCGTTTAACCCTTTTGAGGAAGGCTTAGCTTATCCGGTCCATCTTCCACTGAATCTGTCTGCAAAAAAAATTATCCCCACTAACCAAATGGTGTTTAGAGATTGGTCATTTGGTATCTATTTCATTTTTCTTCGATTGCCTTTAGATAAAGTACAAGATTGTGGCACGTAAGAAGAAAAGGTTCAAAGATCTCAAATATTTACTTGTTTCTTTTAGACTTTATTTTGTGATCGATGCAGATAGGCTATGTATCTCTACCATGTACTACTCGCTACTACATATATGCCATGGTATTAATTAAAAAAAGAGATTTTGGAGCATCTCAAGTAATGCCCCTCAAAAGGGCTATTGGATGTGCCAGACTGAAAACATGTGCAGTCGTGGCCCCATAAAAAGCATCATTATGTATGATGCGGCCCGATATTATGTGCGAAGGGGATTCACATAGAAAAACCAGGAAAATCGGTCTACAAAATGCCACCAAGAACACAATCCATTGAGAAAACACTAATATATCGGGTCTAGATCTAATCGGATAGACTTAGATCTAGATGAACTCACCAACACAACATAATGTTTCTATAGCTACATCATGCAATCTCTAGGGACTGTTGGAATTTGTTGTTAGACTTTAGGCCCATAGCCAATACAAATTCTGAAATTCTCATATGGCCATTCATGCATGGCATGAGGTGAAACTAAAGTTTAGACCCACATTTCTAATTAGGAGATAGTTGGAGTGGTTTATAAGGTAAGCTGCTCTGGCACTACTAAGTGAGTGAGAAGAGTTACCTCAAACAAAGTGAGTGATAAGAGAAGTAGCTTTCACGCACTCCTCCTCCTCTGCCGCCACCCACCTCACCAGTCACCATGCTACGCCTCACCTCATTAGGATGTCCTACGCATTGCATGAATGATCCGAGTCGATCTCATATCCATGTGACTCGTACGTGGATGCCTCACACCTCTTACCCGACATGCACTATATAAACCCAGACGCAAACCCTAGTTGAGACACACATGTGATTACCTTCTTTTAGAACCTTGTGCCACCGCCATCTCATAGACATGTATGGGTGAGGGCTGATCATATTTTGGAGAGCTCTCTAACACGACTACCAGGAGCATGATGTTGTCTGACGGCAACCTCAACATGGATGAAAACATCGATGTGAACAATGCAATAGTTGCTGAGTCTGCACCATATGTGACCTTGGTCTTTCTCTCTCAAATTTTGCTAGAGTTTATTGTTCTAGCGTTTGGACTAGATGCGGTCGGTTTATCATGTATACATGTAATCAACTAATCTGTTAGACTACATGATTATTTTAACTACTGTTTGTATGATCATGATTTATATATTTTTCATTCTAAAAATCATATTGCAGTTTGCTTATATTTTCATCAGGGATAACATCCAAGATGGCAATATCCTTCTTTATATTACATTGACCTGCGAGAAATAAGGCTATAATATGCATTGGTATTTTAGCTTTAATGATGTGGTTTTCAACAATAAATGATGTACAAATTTTAGATAGGTTATTTATTTGGCGACACATAGGATTCAACTATCGGCATTCCTTCTCCCGCGGGATCAATGAGAACCTTTGGTTACTAGATGTAGACGGCTCCTAATGGTCGCACATGATATCTACAGTAAGGCTGGTTGGTGGCATTAGACGATGACTTAGGATGGATACTTTCTATATGTCTCTTTTATTTCGATGATTGATTTAGTCTCAACCCTCTATGATGCATGCTTCTGTTATACTGATACCTATGAACGTACTAAATTTGGTTGTGTGCATCACTTGATGTAGAGCCCGGGCAATACTCACCATTTCGAAAAAACAATTATAAGCCCAAATACATGAATCTCCTATTAGGGTAAACACAAGGGTCGAATCCACATATTCCCTATTATTTTGTATTTTGAGACATCTTCCAAAACTGGAGGTTGACAAGTGGTTCTTGGAGGGTGGTATGTACTTATCCAGTGGATGCAGCTTCAAGCAAGTGTGAGCTTTCCATTGATTAAGCGTTGTTGGTCATGGTATGTTTAGTTGTCGTATTGGTGTTTGGAGAAGCAAGGTCTCTCTGTCTCTCTTATGGACATGGCTTCTCTTTCTGGCAATGGTGGTTCAGAGGTTTGCCTTGTTGTTATGCCCATTTGGTGCAAAGATGCTTTGGGCCTATGGTAGCTATATGTTGCTTGTAGCTAGGGTTTACATACATTCCATCCCGACTAAAACGTGTTTGTGTGGTTTTGTTCGTAAATTTCCATATAAACCAAGCTAAAATCTACTTTATTCATAGGAACTGTATGGGTTGACGACCCTTTGAGGAAGATTATATTTAGTTTTTTGTATAGGATCTCACATCGTTTTGAGCATCACTATGATTTTCTGTACCACAATTTGGAATGTTTCATCAGAGTTGGTGAGTTGGATCAATCTCGGCAGTGCGGCGTGTTCTGTGCATGATGGGAGCTTGTAAAGGAGAAAGACCGAGAGTCAGCGGCTGGCTAGAGGATACTACAAGAAAAGGATGCATATAGCTCAATAATGCTTAAGTTAGTTCAGTTATGTGCTATATTTCATGTATTGGGTATAAAATTATGTTTATTAATCTAAACAGAAGCAAAAAAAAAATTCGCGAAAGTCTCACCTAGGTGTAATTCTAGACGTGTGTCCCGTTTTGGAAGAGATTACGGGTTCTAGATGCTTTTTGGAGGACTCTAATCCTTAAGGAATTTTTCCTATGGCAGCCATTTAATTTGCAGGATTGCAATTCTCGGGAAATTTCTACGAAATCATTTGTACTACTATACAATGTTTTTGGAGTATTTTGAGTAAAATTTCCATCCACTCGGACCTATTTTTTATAATCCACATGTTTCCCAGGTTGTATCAAACATGGTTATAAACTTTAAGGATTATATATAGCATGACACTATAAAGAAGGCCCTAATCTCCTACTTCTGCGCTTTTAGGATACCATGAATCAAAGAACGACGAAGGCCCTAATCTCCTGCTAGAAATCCTATGTTCGGGTTTTGGATATCGTTTCTGACCGATCTAGCAAGCCTGGTCGATCAACGAGATGGTGCTTTTTCTTTCGCAAATCACCGATCGCAAAGAACGAAGGCTAATATAATTCATTATCTTGCGCACAATAAATAGTCACGATCCGCATGCAAAACCCGCTCCTTGTTTTTTCGGCTCTAAGCTGCTCTGGGCGATCGCCTCTTCTGGCTACCACGTACGGTCCTGTTAATGGAGACCAAGCATGTTCTTCAGTTCGAAAAGGATAATTAAGATGAATAAACATCACCTGTCTGTGAGGCCTATTAGCTCAGCTGGTTAGAGCGTCGTGCTAATAACGCGAAGGTCGCAGGTTCGAGACCTGCATGGGCCATCTTTTTTTTCATTTTTTTTAGTAGGGTGACAGAAAGTGTTGCACGGGTTCAATAGTGATATTGCACTTCACCAATTTAGGGTGAAAACTGCGTTGGTTCAGCCCCTCCTTGATTGGATTGTAGCCTTTAGCTCCTGCATGGGCCATCTTTTTTTTTATTTTTTTAGTAGGGTGACAGAAAGTGTTGCACGGGTTCAATAGTGATATTGCACTTCACCAATTTAGGGTGAAAACTGCGTTGGTTCAGCCCCTCCTTGATTGGATTGTAGCCTTTAGCTCCTAATTTTGTTGTCCGTGTGTAACTCTGTACATTTCTAACCCCTTAATGTATTCCTCCTATACTTTGTTGGGAATTAGGTTGATATATAAAGGAAAAAAGATATACGGTAGTTTTTTTCCTACGGCTTCACAATTCAAAAAATGTCGTTGCACATGGGAGTGTATATAGTTGTTCAAAGATGCACATGAGTAGCTTCATGTCAACGACATTCTTTAAGTTTTGTCACTTAAACAATGCCATAGGCATATTCTAGGATTGCTACCCCTCCATAAACTAAATGTGGGTCGGGACCTCCTACTTGAACATCCTCATTTTCTCTTGTAGTCAAAATTTCCACCATATATGCTACTATATTTAAAATCATTGGATATGATGAATCTTGCCCCTTGCCTCAATATGTTTCTAATATGGAAATAATGTCCTATATCGTCATTGATCCTTAGGCCCACACTACCTCCTTCAATAAACTGTGAAATGGAATCACACCATTTGTGCGCTAACGACTTAGGGGAGGACATGTAGAAAGCTCGGGTTGTTTGTCCTTAAGGAGCCCCGCATGTGGAACAACTCATCGATATCAAGCAACAGATCAACAGTGACACTAGAGACCTATTCCTTGTGGGTTCCCGGTGCTTCCACGATTTATGCGGCGCCGCTCCCAAGGAAAAGCAGTTCCATTGGGTTAATGGCACTCTTGCACTGCATCAGTGACCTTGTCGGCGGCCGCATCCACATCGATGACAAGGAGTTCAGTTCCCATTCCTCCTGGGCAACAAACAATTCGTTAGTGGGATTCTTGATCGATGGCATTGGTTTGTACACACCATTCAGTACTCTTACCTCCCTATTGAGTGGTGGTACAACTAGTCGGTGCACTTAGTGGTTATGAAGTGGCCACTTATCTAACAATAACATATATATTCTTCATCATATAAATTAGCATATTTTTTTTATTTTTTTAGAGCAGCCGGCAGGAGCACTGCCTATTCTATTAGAAGAAGAGAATTGTACGGTTTGGAAGGGAAACCGGACAAAACTCGATACAGACGTAAAAACACACGGGTCCGGTTAAAAGGGGAACCGGACCAAAAATACCCCAAACGGCACAGTTTTTAGGAAAAACTGGCAAAAACCACGCGACCTAGTTCAACTAGGTCCGAAGCACCAACACCCGTACCACGGCAACAACGCCGCCACGCAGACAACCACACCAGACCTGAGATCCCACGGCAATACCCCAAATTAGCACATCTATATTGTGTTCTCTCGTGATTTGTGTAAGTTTAAGGTGAAGCTCTTCCCTAGGTCCATTTCAATATATTTTTAGCTAATTCATGTGTACACAACTTTTTCATACAAGATTGTAACACTTGTTGACATCTCATGCTATTTCATCCAAAACTCAAACACAAAACGGCGAACAACACGTGTTCTAATATGAGCTCAACATTGGGCATCATCGCTTCTATCGGATTCGATAACTTAGGTCACCGAAGGGAAAAGGAACCTTCAATGCTTTGGGATGGAAACTCATGATTTGTTCTTGACTAATCACATGCATACAATCTTCTTTTGAAGTGCATTGTCTTCGTTGGTTGGGACTCAAATCTAGCATGAAAATCCCTGCCCAACCTGTTCCAACGAATGTCGACTCATGTGCATACTATCCTTATTTACCATGTTGTTTCCGAGAAATTACGAACTAGTCATAGATGTCCTTTTTATATTTACCTAGCACTTCATGTAACCTCCTTGTAAGTTGATATTATAGCTTTAATGATGGTTGGCATTTTTGTTAATAAAATATATTGTGTGCATCCAAGAATGCATGCGAAAGGAAAGTTAATATTCCTTAAAAAATAGTAAAACAACAACGCCAAGAGAGCTACTTATAAACTCAAAGTGTCATCTATGAGGACAAGTTAAATATTTAAAGTATAGTCTCCTAGTAACTATTTGAATACATACTTTAATGTAAGGTGTAGGTGCTCCAAGATAATGTGAAAAGATAAAAATGCAAAAATCATACGTGAATATTTAGAATAATCTAAAATAACAGTATTTGGAATGCTCCAGCTGACATGATACTCTTCCACTAACGAGAGGTACTAGGGGCCAACATGGCCTTCATGAGCCCTTTCGGCTGAGGGTTCTTCTAGACCTCAACCTATTTATTAATGAATTTTACCAGTCGGAATTCATGTTCTGCAAGATGATTTTTTTTATTTAGCACATGCCTGCAAGGAGGTACTCCCTCCGTTTCAAAATATAAGACGTTTTAGCTTTGTGAAGCAAATGTATCTAGACTACTTTTAGTATATAGGTTCACTCATATTTGGAGTGAATCTACATACTAAAACAAGTCTAGATACATTCTCTTCACAAACCTAAAACATCTTATATTTTGAAACGGAGGGAGTATATACATGACATTCTGTTTAATCCTTTGGGTTTCTTGCAACTGGTTTTCACATATCGTGACTAGGTGAATAGAGATCTAAAAAAAAGGGGGAAGAGAGCCCTCACTGGTAGAAAAGGGCCCATGCGTCCCGGTTGGTAAGGGCCATTAGTCCCGGTTGCCCAACCGGGACGGGGCAATCGGGACTAAAGCTCTAACCATTAGTCCCGGTTGCCCCACCAACCGGGACAAATGGGGCACACGTGGCGGCATCAGAGCGCGAGGGTGGAGATAGTCCCGGTCGTAACACGAACCGGGACTAATAACTGCCTTGCCGCAGAGATTTGGCTCATTCTTCCGCGCAGAATTCATTTTGGCACATTTTGTTGCCGGCAGCATTTTCCACCTTTTGTGCCATGCGAGAATTCATTTAGGTTGTTTTATTGTTTATTTAGTGTTTTGCACTTATCAACGAAGGAACCTTATATTACACAAGATCATCATGACAACATTACATTCAATACACGGATCGAGTTCATGCACTACATACAAAAGTTGCTATTCGATGCTACCGGCCAATTTCTTGAAAGTTGCTATTTTTACAATTCCTATTGTCTATACACAGCCGAGTAGTATTTCCCTTGTGTGTTTAGGACTTCTGCATCCAAGAATCCCGCCAATTCCTCCTGAATTGCTCGTATGCGATCCTTTGGCAGAAGACCGTCCCGTAGACGTTCGATCTGATTTAAAAAAGGAGTCAGCCTATATGAATATGAAACTAAACACAATTTGATTGTAATAAAAAACTATAGAAATTGTTTACGTACGTGGAGTTGCTCTAAATTTCTGCCCTTCTCATCGCATACGTCACGGATGAACTCGCATACATAGTATCCACATAGATTGTTACCTGGTCCCTGCGTCAGGCACTTTACGAGAACAGAGTTCAATCAAAATAATAATCAAGCATGATAATAACTGTATCAAAACTAGAATCAAAGAGATGCGCGGATATAGCTAGTGGTGCTTACATCTAGTGGTTGAAATTTAAACTCCTCTTTCTGTTGCCTGTCAAAACTCACCGGCGAGCAGCGACGAGCAACACGAAGAGCCGGGAGGCTCCCAGAACTGCTGGTGGGCCCTGGTCCCTCGGGCAACGGCCCGCAAAACTCCGGCACACGTCCTGGCTTGGTTCATATACACCTGACCTATACCTGGTCAGGAAGGTGATGGATTGCTTCGATCAGTTTCCTGCATGGTAAACAAGTATACGTAAAATTCGAGCCGTGACCGGCTCCCAGGTTTCCCTGTGAATCGGCTCCTAGAGCCGATTATCCCATGGTTCTGCATTAGATCTATGATAACATGGGGTTTTGCTTCATCATTACGAGTTAAATCGATCTACGACAGTTTAACGTTTTCACCACGTAATTGGAACGTCCTACGCGTAATTGAGCCTGGTAGATACAAAAGATGATAGAAAACTAATCCTAGAGGAGGCCTAACAACCGACGTAAAGTCAATTACCGGAACAACTCCTCTCGAGCTAGCGAACCATATCCTTACGTACTACTGGATCGTTCAACCCGTTTGCAAGGCCTGACTACGTGGATATCAAACTAAACCTTGGAAAACAAGGCACAACTATAACAGATCGAATCAACTGAATAAGGATCAAGCAAGATGCTACCCTTACACCCGGGAAAAGGTGCAAAGGTGGCGAGATAACTAGAGGTAGCATAACTTAAACAATCATAGCGAAAAGTACCGATGCTAACCTAAACAAATCTATGATAATAGTATTACTCGCCATCAACAAGGCTTCAGTACGAGTAACACCAAATAACGCATAAGCAAAATACTGCCTAGATCGCAAGATGCGATCTAGGCAGCATGACACTTACCCGAAAGAAACCCTAGAAACAAGGGGTGGCGATGCGCCGAGATTGTGTTTGTTGTGAACGTGATTGTCCTCCTTTTCTCGATAACCTTAGGTACATATTTATAGTCCGGAGACTTTCTATCTTTGGAATAACTCTACAACTCTATCTCTTACCTAAACCGAAACGGAACCTACTACAATATACAGATACACGGGCAATTTAGCCCAAATCCACGTACAAGGCCGATTCAACAACACGTTGCATATACGTATCTTCCAAGCCCATCTTGATCACGGCCCATCTCCTCCTTTGGCCAAAATATGGCGATAACACATGCCCCCCTGGTTTTGGCAATAATAATTCCAAAACCACTCTGCTGATGTTTTTTTTACATCGGTTACGCTGCGAAGGTAATCGCCACGCCACCCTCATCATGATGCCCTGTCTTCTCAACTCCTTCGCGATTGCATGATTTGACGATTTTGGCAAGACATTCTGGAAACCGCTATGGCATTGAACCGCCTCCCACTATTCCCTTATTTAAATTCATCCGAGCAGTTGCAGTCCCCATCTTCCTCCAAGAGCCAAAAACCCTCTTCCTCCGCCAAAAACCTCTTCCTCCGCCATGGCCTCCTCTTCTTCCGCCTGCTCTCCCAGTCTTCCAACACCATTAGCGACGGGAGCCGACGCCGAGCACTACCACGGCGTCAGACGAGACTCTCACCCACAATGGTGGGACGAGAGGATTGGGATTTCGCCGCTTGGTCGGAGGACGACGCCCTCGATCGACGGCAAGGAGGGCCTGCAGCCTCGTCGACGGGAACCGAGGCGAAGAGCAGCGACGACGCCTGTCACGGCGGCATCGAATCCTCCGACGAGGAGGAGTCGGAGGAGGACACCTCCTCCGATGAGTATCCACCGGTGAAGCGCTTCCGCGCCGGGTCCAGCGAGGACACCGAAGACGACGACGAGGACGAGGAGGCCCCCGCTGGCATCTTCAGCAGCAGCAGCGAAGACGACGCCGCAGCTACCGATGACAAATAACAAGACGACGGCGAAGACAGCGGCGACGACCTCGGCCTCTAGATTAGGAACTAGTAGTAGTAGTAGTAGTAGTAGTAGTAGTAGTAGTAGGTTTCCTTTTGTAAGCAATCAGCCCCACTGTAAATAATCGTCTTTTGAATGAACGAAGATTACTTTTCCAACTCGAAGATTGCTTTTCCGACCCAATTTCGCCGATAGTCAAAATAGGTCGATGCTCCAGAAGCCGATAGTACTGTATCGGCTTTCACCACACTGCGCTCATACAGTCAAACAAGTCAAATCTCAAAGAGCCGATGGCAACACATCGGCTTTCCCAAAAACGTTGACAAGGTCAAAACTTGGTCGCATACTTAGGCAAATCTGAGCGGCCACTTTCCAGTTTCAAACGGTAACCTGCGACCCTCTTCAAAAAAGGGCGACCCAGATCTCCAATTGCCCACCGACCAGATCGAGCTCACAGCGACAAGAACCCTCGATCCCCAACTGCATAGATCCATCTCCGCCGGCAAACTAGATGGCGGAATCGTCCAACACCAACCCAGAGGTCTCCGGTCTGAAGGTACGCCTACTCCTCGCAGTCTGAACGCGATGCTAGATTTAATGGCGAACACCTGAATTAATGCTTTATTCCACCATTAAATTTTTTTTTAGGTTTCAGACATTCTGCTGCCGCATCCTTCTCTCCCAAATTCTCTCTGTCTTGGCCCTCGCACAGAATATAGTCCTGCCCATCTGATTTCTTATAAGCAAAGAATCCCTTCAGAAGCCAAGACCTAGATTTGAACTCTTGGGCCGACTGCTTGCGAGCCTGGCCTAATCCACCTGATCATTGGGTCTCTTGGTTCAGCAGGGTAGCTAGAGCTTACCAATCCCAATGGGAAACCACGGGAATAGCCGATGCCTTGCATTTGTCATTGTCTCCCCTTGAGAAACATGAGAATCTTCTAAAAACCATCGGCTACTTCTGGTCTGACGCTCTGAACTGCTTCATGTTCGGTCATGGCCCCATGTCACCAACTCTGTTAGACGTGGTGATGATTACTGGTCTGGATGTTACATCACCCAGCCCCTCTGCTTTTAAACTGACCAAAGTCCCCTACAAACTGTCTTCTAAAACAGACTGCACGAACTGGGGTGCCTACCTCCAACGCCATATGAAAACAAAGGGCCCTGTCACAGAGAAAGAACACACAACCTTTCTCAACTTCTGGCTGGAACATTTCATATTCTGTGGCCCTTCCCTTGCTCCAACCAAGAATTATCTCTCCTTAGCCCACGAACTGGCCAAAGGCACTCAACTTGGCATCGGCAAACTGTTCCTTGGAGAGGTCTATCGATATCTCCAGTTGATGTCTGTCAAGCTATTCTCTGGCATAGCAGTCAAAACAGGTGGTCCTTGGTGGTTCATTCAGCTATGGGCTCAGCTGTATTTTCAAAACCACATCCCAAACTTCCCCCTTTTGGCGAGTTGCACCTTTCCAGATGTAAAAGGGAAGCAGATCCGATGCACCAGCTATGGCCAAGCTTTGTATAGACTGCCAGGTAGTAAACTGACCCCTCAGGAGGCATCCAAGTGGTTCAGCACTTTCTTTCAAGGCCTGGACAATCCTATCTTCTTTCCTTACATGGAAGAATCGGGACATTTTGAAAACCCACTCTCCTTCAGGCTAGACAATTTTGTCGATGACACCAGCACTCGGCAACTCTTTTCCACTGTGATCCGCCCCTGTTTCCTTCCAGTTGGCATGAGTACATCCAACAGAATAATCAAGCCTGGGTATGAATTCTACCAGCCAGTCGTAGTGGCTCGGCAATTTGGCCTTGGACAAGTACCTCCCCATTTATTTCTCCACCACCTTACAGAGAGCAGAGACGACCTGCCTGATCCTCTCACCAGCCAAAGGTGTTATTCCTTCTTTGACGCTCTGACCATCCCAATTCCCAACGACCTCACCTTCGCCTCATCAACCGATGGCTTTGAAGACTGGTGGTCGATGTGGAAGACTCACGCCTTCAGGAGAGCTCTGGGACCGTTGCTGAAACAGCTCGATGCTGACTATGACATCCCCGTGGAACAGGTACCACTACTTGTAAATTTCTTGATGCAGCTCACAAATGATTCTTCTACTAACCCACTCTTTCTCTTTGCAGCAACAAGATGGCCCTGAACCTACGCACAGTGATGGCTCCCCCTTTGAGTTCTTTCCACCAGCTCCTGTGGTTCTTTTCTGCAAAAACTCGCCACCTTTGAAAAAGTTCATAATGCAGAAACAGCCGATAACACCACAATCGGCTTCCAAGAACCAAGCAACTCCTAAGTCAGCTGCCCCTCGAGTTCCAACTAAAACAAGAACGATGGTGAGGAAGGTAGCTGCCAGGAAGACCTTGAGGCGCCGGAGCCCTTCTCCAGAAAGCTCGCATGTAGGCTGATTCATGCTTTGGTCGATCCTTCTTCTTCCATTCTTGCAGACATGCTCGTGCTTACTGGTTCTCCTTTTTTACAGGCTTCCGTCGAAGACACCTCTAGTGAGGACACTCAGACCAATCAAGGAGAACTAGGCCCAACAGATTCTGAGAGGACCATCACACCGAGCCAGATTCACCACCATCGGCTTCTGAAAAGGTCGGTTCTGAACCTCGCCCCCGAGCACCCGGCCGAGGGGCCAGTATGGTCCCAAGAGCTCGCAAAGGACTGCAAGCTTCTTCGTCGAGCCAGGAGGTTTCGAAAATCATCACCCTTCATGCTCTTACCACTTACTTCTTTTTATCTGCCGATTCATCATCATTTACATCGTCTAAACACCTTCCATGCAGACGACTGACGTTTCTAGTGGGAAAGCTGGGGCAGTGCCGATGCCTTTAGCCAAGACGGATCTAGCAATCCCCGAAGGTGCAGATGAAACGGCTACCACTTTGGCCAAGCCCCCAAGAACCACACAAGCCGATCGTCTCCTCATCGCTATCCTCGATCTTAGGAGAGGTACGTTAGCTTCTTTCGCTCATCCTTACGTTTGGACGACATCGACGCTTTTTCGGGCTGCCAGAGTTGTGATATTTCAGGCTTGCTGACGTTCGACCCTGAATCCATCGAACCAACCCCCTCTGTTGCTGCTGATGAACCACGAGCCAGGATTGTTCCATCTCAATTCCAGCGTCTTAAAGCCCTGCTGTCCTCCCCGATCGAAGAGTTGATCGAGGGTTCTGAGGAGGTGAAGAGTGTTCTGGCTGAAATAAAAGACCAACTCCCAGTAGCATTGCAGGTGAAACTTTGGCCAGTTGTAACTCTGTCTTTCTACGGGCCAAGGGTGAAGTTAGCTCGTGAGAGGATCAGTCTGCGCCGCGCCCAACTTCCACTGAAGGCCAATATCGCAGACAGATGTCAGCAGCTCAACGAGAAAAAGGCGTCTCTGGATGCCAAAACTGACACCTCTGTCGATGCCACGAGCTCGCATCCTTGAAAAGGGAGTTGGAAGATCTTGAAGATAAGGTCCGGGCGACTAAACATCTCATTCGCGACAAGGAAGAATCCATCGCCCGCTCCCAAGACGAAGCAGAAAGCCTCAAAGCTCAAATGAAGACCGATCTGGCAGAAATACGTGCCCTGAACAAGGAGCTAGTGACGGGCAAGGACGAAGATGACGAAGCCGAGATCGCCGAGGTGGATCGTGTCCGTGCTGACGCCTCCACGCCTTCGAGGCATTTCTTCAGTAGTTCGTTCATGTAAACTGGCATCTGCTTGTAACAGTTTGAACCTCTAGAGTCGATGACTGTGCATCGGCTATATATTTTCTTTTATTTGGCCGATTTCATGTATCGGCCCCCACATTTCACTGTCCATCATCCCACATGCTTGGGAAATATTTCTTGAGATGTTGGCCGCTGATACCATCGAATTTTACGCCGTCCAGCTCCTCAAGCATGTACGCGTTTCCTCTTAAAACCTGATCGACCCTGTATGGCCCGTGCCAATTTGGAGACCATTTACCATATGTTGCATCCTTAGTCCCTAATAGCAACACAACTTCCCATACCAGATCGCCAACGTGGAACCCCTTTGGTCTCACTTTCTTGTTATATGCACGAGCTACCTTGGCCTTGTTCTCTTTGATTTTATCAAGCGACCACAGCCTGAGCTCAGTTAAATCCTCAACACCACACTCATCGGTTGCATATTCTTCGATTGTTAGATTGTTCGAAAAGTGACACGTCTCGATCCAAATCGTAATTTCCCAAGGCAATACGGCTTCTTGTCCATAGACCGGATGGTATGGCGAGGTTTTTATCGCTCCATGGCATGACATGCGATAAGCCCATAAAGCCTCGACGAAACCTCGTGCCAACGCCTAGGGTGCTCGTCGACTTTCCTCTTGATCAGCTTAATAAGGCTCGTTGACGCTTGACTTGCCCATTTGCTTGAGCATAGTATGGATATGATCGAATCACAATCCCGTGTCCTCACGAAATTTTCTAAACTCGTGAGAAATGAAGACCGAACCTCCATCGGTCGTGATGGTTTGGGAATCCGAATCTATGAATGACATGTTCTTTCACAAAATTGATAACATCCTTTGAGTTCACCGACTTCATCGGGACAGCCTCCACCCATTTAGTGAAATAATCAGTAATGGCCAAAATCCACATGTGGCCTTTGCTTGATGGAGGATTGATCTTGCCAATCATATCCATGCCCCAACCTCGGAATGGCCAAGGTTTGATGATGGGGGTCATTGTCACGTGGTACCATCTGAATTTTCCCAAATCTCTGACATGCTTGACACCCTTTGTAGTACTTGAAGCAGTCCTCAAGCATGGTGGGCCAATAAAACCCTGATCGCCTGATCAACCATTTCATCTTGTGAGCTGATTGGTGAGTTCCACAGGCGCCTTCGTGTACCTCGTGTAGGAGCCGATTGGCCTCGGCTGTCCCCAGACATTTGAGCAATAACCCCTCTAGAGTCCTGTAAAACATGTCGTCCCCGATAAGCACATACTTCATGGCCTTGTACCTTATCCGTTTAGGTGCCCCCCGAGCCGAATCCTTCAAGTAATTGAAGATATCGGCTCTCCAGTCGTCTGCCTCCGAGAACTGTGACGAACATCTCCCTCTCGCTACGCCCTTGTAGCTGAAGCCATTTGTGCAAGATCATTCGCCTCGGTATTCGCGATCGCGGGATCCAGTGAAGTTGATGTACCGAACTGTGCCATCGCGGCATTGCAGCCATAATGGGAAGAGCGACTCGCTCTCACACTTGTATTCCTCCGTGAGTTGAGAAATCACCAACTTGGAGTCTCCAAAAATTTCCACTGCTTCTGCTCCAGCTTCGATGAGCAACTACATTCCCTTGCGTATCGCCTCATACTCAGCGACGTTGTTGGTGTGAGGGGCAGATAACCTGATGGAGAAGGAAAATGTTGCCCCCCGGGGCGACACGAGTAGCATGCCGATGCCGCACCCATCGTCACAAACCGATCCATCGAAAAACATAGCCCACGGTCGTATAGACAGTGCTGCTATATTAGTGTTGATCCTTTCAGCGATAAGGTCGGCCAATGCCTGACCCTTAACCGCTTTTGCGGGTTGATACCGGATGTCAAATTCCGATAACGCAAACATCCATTTTCCGAGTCGGCCTTTCAACATAGGAGCCGACAGCATGTGCTTTATGACATCTGATTTGCATATGATGACAATCTCCGCTGATAGCAAGATGTGACGCTTAGTGCGGTGAAAAAAGCGAAGGCACAACTTGTCGATCTCAGATACCTTGTTTCTACATCCAGATCCTTCTGGCGATGTAAAATACAACTCGCTCAGCCCATCATAAACTTGCACCACCACCGAGGCGATGGGACGTGTCACCATCGACAAGTAAATGTAGAATGGTCTATCCGGTGGCGGAACCAACACCGCGCTTCACGATATTCTTTGATCTCGTCAAGGCTCGTTGTTGCTCTGCCCCAGTGAATTCCTCGTCAGATTTAATTTTCACCAGTCCATGAACGGCTCTATTCTTCCCGACAGATTGAGATGAATCTTCCGAAGTTGATCTTGCCGATGAGAGATCGATTCTTTCTTCGTGGTAGGTGGCTTCATTGTTCGACCGCCTCTCGACTTTTCAGGCCGATCTCAATTCGCGTTCATGGACCAAGAAACCCAAGAACTGACCGTCACCCGAAGGAACACTTCTTTGGATTCATCCGAGTCTGAATTTTCTTGTTCGGTCCAGACGCTGCAGATCGTCCAAGTGTCCTTGTATCGAAGCGGACTTGACCACCACGTCATCGATGTAAATTTCCACCAGCTTGCCGATTAGATCATGGAAAATGTAATTCATGGCTCTTTGGTGCGTGGCGCCGCATTCTTCATCCAAATGTCATGACTACATATTCAAACAACCCCACCGAACACAGGACTCGAACGCAGTCTTGTGTATGTCTTCCGCGCCATAAAAATTTGGTTGTAACGCATTGCCATCCATGAAGCTCAAGATCTTATGACCAGCTGCGTTGATTAACGTCTCTACTGCATCGGATACTCATCCTTTGGAGTAGCTCATTGAGATCCCGAAAATCTATGGCAACACGCCAATGCCATCCTTTTCTCTGCAGTGCGATACTAGAAATCCACTCAAAGATACCGCATGGCCCTGATTAATTTGGATGTCAACATTTTCTCGACCTCCTTCTTGACTTCTTCCAGAATTTCGCCTTCATCCGCCGTGCTCGCTGGAATGGCGAAATCCTTTTTAAGCGAGTCGATGCTCAATGATGCTCTGTCTAACCCTGCATCTCTCAGATAGTCCCAAAGCGCGATCGGATATTTTTTCAACAGAGCTATCATCGGACCCCCGCAGACTCGGATCTAGCTTTTGCCGATAAATGTTGGTCGTGGCTTATCCTCAGACCGATGTCGATCTCCTCTAGCTCATCACGGACGTAAACCCATACCCTAGCTTTCCGTCACCACAAATCGATGCTAAACACAGGGCAAAAAGAGGTGAGGATAAAAAATAATTTGGGCGATTGCCTAATCGCCCCTTTTGATTGCATTAGTCAAGGACGGTTTACACCTTATTGTTTTACAATGGCGGAATCTCCTGCTACGACTACATGATCTGCTTGTCGAAGATTGTTGCTTTTTATTTTTGTGGCCGATCGCGGGATCGCCGTACCCACGATCGTGGACTTTGCTACTCTGTCGGGCCATTGGATAAGACCAGCCTCACCCGCTTTTTGTAGCTTCATGCGCCACAGCCGTCTAGACTGATTCCAGATCGGCTCTTGGTCTTCGCTTCCATGTTCATGCCAGCTATGGAGATCTCGATAGAATCATCTGCATGAATGACCTCCACCTCATCTCCATCCCATCAGACAGCACCTTTGCATCGTGGATGGAATGCAGCAGATTAGCATGAATCCAATCTCTCCTAGCAAGACAGCGTAGGTGCTTTTGCTTTGTCTGACGAAGAATGACGAGGGATGGTTTTTCTGCCCACGGTCGGATCCACGTTCAAGACGCCTTGCTTCTCAAGTTTGGCCGTTGAAGTCGCTTAACGTGGCGTTGGTTTTGATCGATCTGCGGTGGAGCGTCCCAAACTCCGTAGCATGGAGTATGACATTATATTGATCGCCGCTCGGTGTCCACCAACATCTTGGCCGACAGCTGCCCATTGATGTAACCTCGAGGTTGTGGCTTTCGGATGTTTGTAGCCCTTCTCACGTGGCTTTTCAAAGATAACCGCCGTGGCCGCAGCCAAACCGTACATGGTAGCTCGTTGGTTCTTGTAGCGCGAACTCGGCGGAGCACGAACACCATGTTTGTGCCAGATGTCTTTGAATCGGCTTTTACCGGTTAGCGCCACTCTTTCCTTTTCGGCGATCTTCCGCTTCAAGGTCTGCCGAATTTTAACGCCGATCGGGCCGTGCTTTCCTTAAAGCGTGGAGGTACTGTGCTTCGGCTTCCTCCAAGTTACGCAGTCGTTGAACTCTACGCTTTTGGGTGTGTCTGAGTCCATCGGGACACCACCTTGGACGGTGATATCTGTCTTCTTCCCTGTCACCCATTGGCTCCTCGAGATCTTTTGCTCGAGCGGACTCCCTGTGTCGGCTCTGAGGTAGGAGAGGCCCTAGACGCTTGAACACTGAAACTGGCCCCGTGTCCTCCTTCTGCTGTCCACATTCCGGGCAGTTATCGATTGTAGGCAATCGGCTCATTCCCGCATCCCAGCAATACTTGAAGAAAGGACAATCCCAATGTTTGTCTACGCCTTCCTTTTCTCTTGACGGTCCCCTAGCGAGGTGCTCGTATCCTTCATCGTCTCTATCGCGCCGGCGACGTCGATCATACTGACGCCCATACTTGTTAAGGAGATGCGTGGAGTGTGGCTTCTGATATCGCACGCTCCTCACCTGTTCCTCAGTTAAATACCGCCTGTCATCGTGGCTGGGCCGGTCGCGTGGACCAGCCTCCTCTCTTTCTTTGCCCCGAGAGCGACCGCCTTCCTCCTTGTGTGTGCCATGGTGGTACACAGATCCTGCCATATTAACATCGAACGAGAAATCCAGCTGACGCCTCGCGGAGTGACTGTGTTCTACCATGTTGACGCCGGGAAATGGGTTTGTGTCCACTTTCATGGCGAACTGCCCAAGGATCAGACGGCCTTGTTCTATTGCTGTTTGGATCTGGCGACGTAGCTCTTTGCAATCATTGGTGGTGTGGGTGAACGAGTGATGCCACTTGCAGTATGGTCTCCCGTTCATTTCCTGAGCCGTAGGGATTTTGTGGCCTTCGGGTAACTTCAGCTGCTTTTCTTTCAGCAGTAAATCGAATATCTGCTCAGCTTTGCTCACATCGAAGTCGAACCCTTTTGCAGGCCCCTGCTGCTTCACCCATTTGCAGGATACAGGATCTGCCCCCCGAGCCCATTCAGCCACAGCCACCTCCTGGTCTTGTGTAGGATCTTCTTCTTCTGTATCGACCAGGCCTATCGGACGTTTGAACTTGTCTTGGTACAACTCAGGGTGGCGCTGTTCATACATCGTCAGCTTCTGGGCCATGTGCGCCAATGAGTTGTACTCTACTTGGAAAGCTAGATCCTGACAAAATAGAGACCCAACACTGCCAGCTCGACCGCTTTTTTCGATAAACGAAATAGTAACATCGGTTCTTGACAGCGTCTGAAACTGGATGTACTCGGCTGCCATTTCTCCCCTTTTGCCGCTTTGTGCCAGTCCGCAATGCTAGCCTCGGTAGCCTCCGAATGATACGAATGTGGAATCGCTCTTCCAGCTTGCTTCCGTGCCGATCGAATCAGTGGCCGGGGTGTACCACCCAAAGCTGGTCTGTCGAGATTGCGCAAAGAACTTACGCCGAATCGATCCGATGCTGAAATCATGCCTAATCGCGTGTGTATCGGCTCACGTGCTCGATCGAGCTCGACCCTTCCGATCCGCTAAACCTTGAGAACTCGGGAGTCGATACTTGGGTGGCGGCGGAATCAGATCAAACTTCGTTAAGTACGGCTTAGAATAGCCGATTGTCCTTCTCTTGACGGTCAACTGGTCTCTCAAGATGGTATGGATTTGCTCCAATGCTTGAGTGAAGGGGCTAGATTCTTATGACTCGTTCGATGGCATACTTGGCTAGCCACGCGCTTGTTTGTCGGCGTCCATCCTGCATATCGCCGCTTCCGAACGCCCGCCTCAAGCCCTGCCCGGGAACTCCCGCCAAATCCCGCGTTGCAATCTGGTTGGTGCGTGTCGGTTGTTGCGATCCGCACGTAGGTGCACACATATCCATGTGGGATTTCTTTAGGTGGCTCAAACAGAACGGCAATCGCTTTGGTCGCCTCGACCTTGTAGACCGACGCTGCTGGGCGGCTCGGAGCTGCAAGTGTGAATGGCGATGGTGGCTTGGTCAGGCGGTCTTTCTCCTGGTGAGTCCCAGGTAGGCCCCGACGGAGAGTACGATGTTTCATGATCTCCTGAACTACGCGATCCGGCGAAAGCGTTCACCGGCTTCAAAATTCTGTCAAAATGAACTCAACGTTCCTATGCAATTGAGCCTGGTAGATACAAAAGATGATGAAAACTAATCCTAGAGGAGGCCTAACAACGGCGTAAAGTCAATTATCGGAACAACTCCTCTCGAGCTAGCGAACCATATCCTTACGTACTCTTGGATCGTTTTGCAAGGCCCGACTACGTGGATATCAAACTAAACCTTGGAAAACAAGGCACAACTATAACATCGAATCAACCGAATAAGGATCAAGCAAGATGCTACCCTTACACCGGGAAAGGTGCAAGGTGGCTGCAGATAACTAGAGGTAGCATAGCGAAATAGCGAAAAGTACCGATAACCTAAACAAATAATCTATGATAATAGTATTACTACGCCATCAACAAGGCTTCATCTGAAGTAACACCAATAACATAAGCAATGCGATCTCAAAGGCAGCATGTACCCGAAGAAACTATACCAAATAACACCAAAATGATAAGCAATGCGCGATAGGCACGAACTTACACTAAACCGAAGAAACCGAGGGTGGCGATGCGCCAAGATTGTGTTTGTTGTGAACGTGATTGTCCTCCTTTTCTCGATAACCTTAGGTACATATTTATAGTCCGGAGACTTTCTATCTTTGGAATAACTCTACAACTCTATCTCTTACCTAAACCGAAACGGAACCTACTACAATATACAGATACATGGGCAATTTAGCCCAAATCCACGTACAAGGCCGATTCAACAACACGTTGCATATACGTATCTTCCAAGCCCATCTTGATCACGGCCCATCTCCTCCTTTGGCCAAAATATGGCGATAACACTTTCCAAACACCCCTAGTCTTCTTGGTGAACCGTTTCCAAGCGCTGCCCGGCGTAGAAAACGAATAAAATAAGTTATTAAGTACTTGATATCATAAAATTCACGAACGTTGCCGATATAGTGTCGTAATGATTAGAATTACCGCTGAAGAAGTATCTGCATGTCCTTCCACGTCTCAAGGGGTTTATGTTTCGAGTCCATGACTAGTACACGCCCTTTGTCAAGTTGAATGATTAACAGAATATAGTGGTACCTGCGAATGCAGAACTAATAAATTATATAATTAACATCGAGTAAGGGAAATAGAAAGTGTATACAAGACAATAACACTCACTAGAAGTTGTAAGGAAATAGTATTTCCTTTGGTTTCTTGAAACCTTAACGCTGCGGTACTATATTATCCTCCGTATCCCTGGGGCTTATTTGAGATTAGCTTCATGAACCCAATATGGGTCAATGAAGCCAATGTCATAGATTTGTCCTCCTCAGCATTCGATAATCTTCATTCTCGCATATTACAAAGATGATTATATACATGCAATAAACAAAATAATATAGATGGAGACTAAATTAATTAAAGAAATAGTAATTACAGACAATAGGCACTCATGATAGATTTGTCCAAGGCGTCTTGATTGAATAATTGAAATAGTTCATCAAATTCAATGGATATCATGTCATCCTTATCTTTCCCATGATGCTTTTTTGTAACCCTCAAGACTATCCGTTAGCCCGCCCTTGTGGCATGCATGTACCGATTATGCAATCTTCGCATTTTGTTGGAAGATTGTTTACCTCCTCAGTTTGACGAGAGGTTTTCCGTCGTATTGGTATGCTACTTCACTCACGGGAAGAACTCTAATCGATAAGTATCGGGCAATACTCATACCTTGAGCAATGCAGCTTCTCCAGACAGTAACTACCTGGATCATACTGCTCTTCGCCCCATATTTGCTCGACCCCACATTGGTTTGAGAAATCACCTTGAGAGGGGCGCAAGTCTGCTTTGCTTGTTCTCCGAAAGGCAACATATTTACTTGCATCGATCGCTCTTCGAGGCTTTTTGTGCCGCATGTGACTTGAGAATAGAACGCTCATAGTCTGATGACAGCTTTGGTTCGGGTTGATGAAGATTCTTTAGCATTTTCAACACTTTGGCTTTTTCTTCTTTGGTGCTGGGGAACTCTGGCTCTTTCGGCCGCCTCAGCTTAGCGAAAAACGCTGTCGTTTCCGCATCAACGATCGCCGCAGTCTCCTCTTCAGTACAGTCATAAGCTGTTATCGCCATATTTTGGCCAAAGGAGGAGATGGGCCGTGATCAAGATGGGCTTGGAAGATACGTATATGCAACGTGTTGTTGAATCGGCCTTGTACGTGGATTTGGGCTAAATTG
The DNA here is from genome assembly GCA_030063025.1 of Avena longiglumis. NCBI lineage: Eukaryota > Viridiplantae > Streptophyta > Magnoliopsida > Poales > Poaceae > Avena > Avena longiglumis. Next base: position 560,969,524 of record CP125974.1, read on the forward strand.
CCCGTGTATCTGTATATTGTAGTAGGTTCCGTTTCGGTTTAGGTAAGAGATAGAGTTGTAGAGTTATTCCAAAGATAGAAAGTCTCCGGACTATAAATATGTACCTAAGGTTATCGAGAAAAGGAGGACAATCACGTTCACAACAAACACAATCTCAAGATCGCCACCCCTTGTTTCTAGGGTTTCTTCCGGGTAAGTGTCATGCTGCCTAGATCGCATCTTGCGATCTAGGCAGTATTTTGCTTATGCGTTATTTGGTGTTACTCGTACTGAAGCCTTGTTGATGGCGAGTAATACTATTATCATAGATTTGTTTAGGTTAGCATCGGTACTTTTCGCTATGATTGTTTAAGTTATGCTACCTCTAGTTATCTCGCCACCTTTGCACCTTTTCCCGGGTGTAAGGGTAGCATCTTGCTTGATCCTTATTTAGTTGATTCGATCTGTTATAGTTGTGCCTTGTTTTCCAAGGTTTAGTTTGATATCCACGTAGTCAGGCCTTGCAAACGGGTTGAACGATCCAGTAGTACGTAAGGATATGGTTCGCTAGCTCGAGAGGAGTTGTTCCGGTAATTGACTTTACGTCGGTTGTTAGGCCTCCTCTAGGATTAGTTTTCTATCATCTTTTGTATCTACCAGGCTCAATTACGCGTAGGACGTTCCAATTACGCAGAAAATGTTAAACCGTCAGAGATCGATTTAACTCGTAATGATGAAGCAAAACCCCATGTTATCATAGATCTAATGCGTAACCATGGGATAATCGGCTCTAGGAGCCGATTCTGTGGAAACCCGAGCCGTCACGGCTCGAATTTACGATACTTGTTTACCATGCAGAAACTGATCAAGCAATCCATCACCTTCGACCAGGTATAGGTCGTGGCACGCTGAACCAAGCCAGACGTGTCGGAGTTTTGCGGGCGTGCCCGAGGGACCAGGGCCCACCAGCCTGAGCCCGGCTCTTCGTGTTGCTCGTCGCTGCTCACGGTGAGTTTTGACAGCAACACATTCGCACGCCGGTGGGACCTTCAACAAGATCTGCATCAACATCCGACGAGATGGGGGATGCATCACGCACGACGAGCTGCCCGAGGAGCACAAGGCGGCATGATGACATCAAAGCTCTCTTCAAGCCGATCTCATCGGCTTTTGAGAGGACCGTAAGCATGGCATCCGTGGAAAGGTTTCTCACCAAGGTGCTCTTGATGAGGTGGATCTGCTTTCCGAGGAGCGCACTGAGCTCGCAATGAAGTCAACTACATGGTGGCTCATTCTCTTCACCGCCATTCGAGCCCGTGAACGCTGAGCGGATCGCGTAGTTCAGAGATCATGAAACATCGCTCTCCGTCGGGGCCTACTCTGGGACTCACCAGGAGAAAGACCGCCTGCACCAAGCCACCATCGCCATTCACACTTGCAGCTCGAGCCGCCAAGGGCAGCGCGACGTCGTCTACAAGGTCGGAGGCGACCCAGCGATTGCCGCCTGTTTGAGCCACCTAAAGAAATCCCACATGGATATGTGTGCACCCACGTCGGATCGCAACAACCCGACACGCAACCAGATTGCAACCGCAGGATTTCTGCAGGAGTTCCGGAGCAGGTCTTCGTGAGAGCAGCGTTTCGAGCAAATATGCAGGATGGACGCCGACAACAAAGTGGCTAGCCAAGTATGCCGCTGGAACGAGTCATGAGAATCTAGCCCCTGCAGCTCAAACAGTGGAGCAAATCCGTACCATCTTGAGAGACCAGTTCGGCTTCGTGCCGAAGAGAAGGACAATCGGCTATTCTAAGCCGTACCCTAACGAGTTTGATCTGATTCCGCTGCCACCCAAGTATCGACTTCCTGAGTTCTCAAGGTTTAGCGGATCAGAAGGGTCGAGCTCGATCGAGCACGTGAGCCGATACCTGGCACAGTTAGGCATGATTTCAGCATCGGATCAGTTGCGCGTAAGGTTCTTTGCGCAATCTCTGACAGGACCCGTAAGCTCTCTTCGAAGCCGATCTCATCGGCTCTTTTGAGAGGACCCGTAAGCATGGCATCCGGTGGAAAGGTTTCTCACCTGAAGGTGCTCTTGATGAGGTGGATCTGTCTGTTCCTTCAGAGGAGCGCACTGCAGCTCGCGACAGAAGTCAACTACATGGTGGCTCATTCTCTTCACCGCCATTCCGAGAGCCCGTGAACGCTGAGGATCGCAGCGTAGTTCAGAGATCATGAAACATCGCATTCCGTCGGGCCTACTGGGACTCACCAGGAGAAAGACCGCCTGCACCAAGCCACCATCGCCATTCACACTTGCAGCCCGAGCCGCCCAGGCAGCGTGACGCCGTCTACAAGGTCGGAGGCGACCCAGCGATTGCCGCCTCTGTTGAGCCACCTAAAGAAATCCCACATGGATATGTGTGCACCTACGTCAATCGCAACAACCCGACACGCACCAACCAGATTGCAACCGCAGGATTTCTTGCGGTGAGTTCCCGGAGCAGGGTCTTGAGCAAAGCGTTCGGCAGCGATGTGCAGGATGGACGCCGACAAACAGGCGGCTAGCCAAGTATGCCATCGAACGAGTCATGAGAATCTAGCCCCGCAGCTCAAACAAAGGAGCAAATCCGTACCATCTTGAGAGACAGTTCGCTTCGTGTCAAGAGAAGGACAATCGGCTATTCTAAGCCGCACCCAACGAAGTTTGATCTGATTCCGCTGCCACCCAAGTATCGACTCGAGTTCTCAAGGTTTAGCGGATCGAAGGGTCGAGCTCGATCGAGCACGTGAGCCGATACCGCATGATTAGGCATGATTTCAGATCGGATCGATTGCGCGTAAGGTTCTTTGCGCAATCTCGACAGACCAGCTTTTGGGTGGTACACCTCGCCACCGATTCGATCGCACTGGAAGCAACTGGAAGAGCAGTTCCACATTCAAGATCATTCGAGGCTACCGAGGTCGGCATTGCGGACTGGCAGTGCGGCAAAAGCGGAGAAACTATAGCCGAGTACATCCAGCCAGATCGTCAAGAACCGATGTTACTCAGCTCGTTTAATCGAAAAAGCGATCGAGCAAAGGTCTCTCTCGCACTGTCAAGGATCTAGCTTTCAAGTAGAGTACAACTCATTGGCGCACATGGCTCGGTCGACGATGTATGAACAGCCACCACCGAGTTGTACCAAGACAAGTTCAAACGTCGATAGGCCTGGTCGACATGTAAGAAGAAGATCCTACACAAGACCAGGAGGTGGTCAGGCTCAATGGGCTCGGGGCAGATCCTGATCCGCAAATGGGTGAAGCAGCGAGGGCCGCAAAAGGGTTCGACTGATGTGAGCAAAGCTGAGCAGATATTCGATTTATCGAAAGAAAAGCACCGAAGTTACCCAAGACCACAAAATCCTTACGGCTCAGAAATGAACGGAGACCATAATCGCAAGTGGCATCACTGCTCACCCACACCACCAATGATTGCAAAGAGCTACGCCGCAGATCCAAACAACAATAGAACAAGGCCGTCGATCCTTGGGCGATTCGCCATGAAAGTGGACACAAACCCATTTCCCGGCCAACATGGTAGAACACGATCCTCCGAGGCGTCACCGATTTCTCGCTCGATGTTAATATGGCGGGATCTGTGTACCACCATGGCACACACAAGGAGGAAGGCGGTCGCCTCGGGCAAAGAAAGAGAGGAGGCTGGTCCACGCGACCGCCCAATGACGATGACAAAGTGTATTTAATCGAGGAACAGGTGAGGCGTGCGATATCGTAAGCCACACTCCACGCATCTCCTTAACAAGTATGGGCGTCAAGATGATCGACGTCGCCCGTAGCGATAGAGACGATGAAGGATACGAGCACCTCGCTAGGGACCGTCAAGAGAAAAGGAAGGCGTGAACAAACATTGGGATTGTCCTTTCTTCAAGTATTGCTGGGATGCGGAATGAGCCGATTGCCTACAATCATAACTGCCGGAATGTGGACAGCGGAAGGAGGACACGGGGCGGTTCGGTGTTCAGCGTCTAGGGCCTCTCCACCTCGTGCCGACACGGAGTCCGCCGAGCAAAAGATCTCGAGGAGCCAATGGGTGACAGGAAGAAGACAGATATCACCGTCAAGGTGGTGTCCCGATGGACTCGAGACACACCCAAAAGCGTGAGTTCAACGATCGCGTAACTTGGAGGAAGCAAGCACGATACCTCCACGCTTTAAGGAAAGCACGGCCCGATCTGGCCGTTAAAATTCGGCAGACCTTGGAAACGGAAGATCGCCCGAAAAGGAAAGAGTGGCGCCCCAAACCGGTAAAAGCCGATTCAAAGACATCGGCTGGCACAAACATGGTGTTCGTGCTCCCGTCAGAGTTCTGCGCTACAAGAACCAACGAGCTACCAGTGGCACAGTTTGACTGCGGCCCACGGCCGGTTATCTTTGAAAAGCCACGTGAGAAGGGCTACAAACATCTGAAAGCCTTGTACCTACGAGGTTACATCAATGGGCAACTGTCGCCAAGATGTTGGTGGACACCGAGCGGCATCAATATAATGCCATACTCCATGCTACGGCGTTTGGACGCTCCCGCAGATCGATCAAAACCAACGCCACGTTAAGCGACTTCAACGGCCAAACTTGACGCAAGGCGTCTTGAACGTGGATCGGCCGTGGGCGAAAAACCATCCCCACGTCATTCTTCGTCGTGACAAGAAAAGCACCTACGCTGTCTTGCTAGGGAGAGATTGGATTCATGCTAATCTGCATTCCATCCACGATGCACCGTTCCCTAATACTGGGATGGAGATGAGGTGGAGGTCATTCATGCAGATGATTCTATCGAGATCTCCATAGCTGGCATGAACATCTGGGAAGCAGAAGACCAAGAGCCGATCTCTGGAATTAGTCTAGACGGTTGTGAGCGCATTGAAGCTACAAAAAACGGGGTGAGGCTGGTCTTATCCACTGGCCTGACAGAGTAGCAAAGTCCACGATCGTACGTGGTACGGCCGATCCCTGCGATCGGCCACAAAAAATAAAAAGCAGCAATCTTACGACAAGCAGATCATATAGTCGTAGCAGGGAGATTCCCTGCCATTGTAAAACAATAAGGTGTAAACCGTCCTTGACTAATGCGATAAAAAAGGGGGCCGATTCAGGCAATCGGCCCAAATTATTTTTGTTATCCTCACCTACTGTTTGCCCTGTGTTTAGCATCGATTTGACAGGTGACGGAAAGCTAGGGTATGGGTTTACGTCCGCTGATGAGCTAGAGGAGATCGACATCGGTCCTGGGGATAAGCCACGACCAACATTTATCAGCAAAAAGCTAGATCCGAGTCTGCGGGGTCCGATGATAGCTCTGTTGAAAAAATATCCAGACTGCTTCGCCTGGGACTATACAGAGATGCCTGGGTTAGACAGGAGCATCATTGAGCATCGACTCCCGCTTAAAAAAGGATTTCGGCCATTCCAAAGGTGAGCACGGCGGATGAAGGCGAAATTCGGAAGAAGTCAAGAAGGAGGTCGAGAAAATGTTGATGACCAAGTTAATCAGCCATGCGGTATCTGAGTGGATTTCTAGTATCGCACTGTAGAGAAAAGGATGAGCCGGCGTGTTGCCATAGATTTTCGGATCTCAAGAGCTACTCCAAAGGATGAGTATCCGATGCGGTAGCATAGACGTTAATCAACGCAGCGGTGGTCATAAGATCTTGAGCTTCATGGATGGCAATGCGGTTACAACCAAATTTTATGGCGCGGAAGACATACACAAGACTGCGTTGAGTCCTGTGTTCGGTGGGGTTGTTTGAATATGTAGTCATGACATTTGGATCAAGAATGCCGCGCCACGTACCAAGGAGCCATGAATTACATTTTCCATGATCGATCGGCAAGTGGTGGAAATTTACATCGATGACGTGGTGGTCAAGTGCCTTCAAGACAAGGACACTTGGACGATGCACTGCGTCTGGACCGAACAAGAAAATTCGACTCTGGATGAATCCAAAGAAGTGTGCCTTCGGATGACGGCGGTCAGTTCTTGGGTTTCTTGGTCCATGAACGGAATTGAGATCGGCCTGAAAAGTCGAGGCGGTCGAACAATGAAGCCACCTACCACGAAGAAAGAACTGCGATCTCTCATCGGCAAGATCAACCGTCGGAAGATTCATCTCCAATCATCGGGAAGAATAGAGCCGTTCATGGGACTGGTGAAAATTAAATCTGACGAGGAATTCCGCTGGGGGGGGGCAGAGCAACAACGAGCCTTCTACGAGATCAAAGAATATCTGACGAAGCCGCCAGTGTTGGTTCCGCCCCAGCCGGATAGACCATTCTACATTTACTTGTCAGTAGCTGACACGTCCATCGCCTCAGTGGTGGTGCAAGTTTATGATGGGCTGGAGCGAGTTGTATTTTACATCGGAAGGATCCGGATGTAGAAACAAGGTATCTGAGATCGACAAGTTGTGCCTCTGCTGTTTTCACCGCACCAAGCTGCGTCACATCTTGCTATCGCCGGAGATTGTCATCATATACCGTCAGATGTCATAAAGCACATGCTGTCGGCTCCTATGTTGAAAGGCCGACTCGGCAAATGGATGTTTGCGTTATCGGAATTTGACATCCGGTATCAACCCGCAAAAGCGGTTAAGGGTCAGGCATTGGCCGACCTTATCGCTGAAAGGATCAACACTAATATAGCAGCACTGTCTATACGAGCGTGGGCTATGTTTTTCGATGGATCGGTTTGTGACGATGGGTGCGGCATCGGCATGCTACTCGTGTCGCCCCGGGGGGCAACATTTTCCTTCTCCATCAGGTTATCTGCCCCTCGCACCAACAACGTCGCTGAGTATGAGGCGATACGCAAGGGAATGGAGTTGCTCATCGAAGCTGGAGCAGAAGTAGTGGAAATTTTTGGAGACTCCAAGTTGGTGATTTCTCAACTCACGGAGGAATACAAGTGTGAGAGCGAGTCGTTCTTCCCATTATGGCTGCAATGTCGCGAGCTGATGGCACAGTTCCGGTACATCAACTTCACCTGGATCCCGCGATCGCAGAATACCGAGGCGAATGATCTTGCACAAATGGCTTCAGGCTACAAGGACGTAGCAGAGGGAGCCGATGTTCGTGCAGTTCACGGAGGCAGACGATCGAGAGCCGATATCTTCAATTACTTGAAGGATTCGGCTGGGGCACCTAAACGGATAAGGTACAAGGCCATGAAGTATGTGCTTATCGGGGCGACATGTTTCTGAGGACTCTGGAGGGTTATTGCTCAAATGTCCGGGACAAATGAGGCCAATCGGCTCCTACACGAGGTACGAAGGCGCTGTGGAACTCACCAATCGGCTCACAAGATGAAATGGTTGATCGAGCGATCGTGGTTTTATTGGCCCACCATGCTTGAGGACTGCTTCAAGTACTACAAAGGGTGTCAAGCATGTCAGAGATTTGGGAAAATTCAGATGGTACCCGCGTCAGCAATGAACCCCATCATCAAACCTTGGCCATTCCGAGGTTGGGGCATGGATATGATTGGCAAGATCAATCCTCCATCAAGCAAAGGCCACATGTGGATTTTGGCCATTACTGATTATTTCACTAAATGGGTGGAGGCTGTCCCGATGAAGTCAGTGAACTCAAAGGATGTTATCAATTTTGTGAAAGAACATGTCATTCATAGATTCGGGATTCCCCAAACCATCACGACCGATGGAGGTTCGGTCTTCATTTCTCACGAGTTTAGAAAATTCTGTGAGGACACGGGGATTAAGCTGATTCGATCATCTCCATACTATGCTCAAGCAAATGGGCAAGCTGAAGCGTCCAACCAGAGCCTTATCAAGCTGATCAAGAGGAAAGTCGACGAGCACCCTAGGCGTTGGCACGAGGTTCTGTCAGAGGCTTTATGGGCTTATCGCATGTCATGCCATGGAGCGATAAAAACCTCGCCATACCATCTGGTCTATGGACAAGAAGCCGTATTGCCTTGGGAAATTACGGCTGGATCGAGACGTGTCACTTTTCAGAACAATCTAACAACTGAAGAATATGCAACCCTGATGAGTGACAGTGTTGAGGATTTAACTGAGCTCAGGCTGTGGTCGCTTGAGAAAATCAAAGAGAACAAGGCCAAGGTAGCTCGTGCATATAACAAGAAAGTGAGACCAAAGGAGTTCCACGTTGGCGATCTGGTATGGGAAGCTGTGTTGCCATTAGGGACTAAGGATGCAACATATGGTAAATGGTCTCCAAATTGGCACGGGCCATACAGGGTCGATCAGGTTTTAAGAGGAAACGCGTACATGCTTGAGGAGCTGGACGGCGTAAAATTCCCAGTGGCTGTCAACGGCCAACATCTCAAGAAATATTTCCCAAGCATGTGGGATGATGGACAGTGAAATGTGGGGGCCGATACAGACGCTGGAATTGAGGTGGAACAACCCTGGCTCGTGGTTCATCAGCAGCAACAGAGGGGGCTGGTTCGATGGATTCAGGGTCGAACGTCAGCAAGCCTGAAATATCACAACTCTGGCAGCCCGAAAAAGCGTCAGTATGCATCCAAACGTGTAAGGATGAGCCGAAAGAAGCTAACGTACCTCTCCTAAGATCGAGGGGATAGCAGATGAGGAGACGATCGGCTTGTGTGGTTCTTTGGGGGCTTGGCCAAAGTGGTAGCCGTTTCATCGCACCTTCGGGATTGCTAGATCCGGCTTAAAGGCATCGCCGCCCAGCTTTCCCACTAGAAACGTTAGTCGTCTGCATGGAAGGTGTTTAGCCGATGTAAATGATGATGAATCGGCAGATAAAAAGAAGTAAGTGGTAAGAGCATGAAGGGTGATGATTTTCGAAACCTCCTGGCTCGACGAAGAAGCTTGTCCCTGCGAGCTCTCTTGGGACCATACCGGCCCGCCTCATTCGGTGCTCGGGAGGGCAGTAGGTTCAGGAACCGACCTTTTCCTGGAAGCCGATGGTGGTGAATCTGGATGGCTCGGTGTGATGGTCCTCTCAGAATCTGTTGGGCCTAGTTCTCCTCGATTGGTCTGAGTGTCCTCACTAGAGGTGTCTTCGACGGAAGCCTGTAAAAAAGGAGAACCAGTAAGCACGAGCATGTCTGCAAGAATGGAAGAAGAAGGATCGACCAAAGCATGAATCAACCTACATGCGAGCTTTCTGGAGAAGGGCTCCGGCGCCTCAAGGTCTTCCTGGCAGCTACCTTCCTCAGCATCGTTCTTGTTTTAGTTGGAACTCGAGGGGCGGCTGACTTAGGAGTTGCTTGGTTCTTGGAAGCCGATTGTGGTGTTATCATTTACGCATTATGACCTTTTCAAAGGTGGCGAGTTTTGCGTAAAAGAACCAGGGAGCGGAAAGAACTCAAAGGGGGAGCCATCACTGTGCGTAGGTTCAGGGCCATCTTGTTGCTGCAAAGAGAAAGAGTGGGTTAGTAGAAGAATCATTTGTGAGCTGCATCAAGAAATTTACAAGTAGTGGTACCTGTTCCACGGGGATGTCATAGTCAGCATCGAGCTGTTTCAGCAACGGTCCCAGAGCTCTCCTGAAGGCGTGAGTCTTCCACATCGACCACCAGTCTTCAAAGCCATCGGTTGATGAGGAGAAGGTGAGGTCGTTGGGAATTGGGATGGTCAGAGCGTCAAAGAAGGAATAACACCTTTGGCTGGTGAGAGGATCAGGCAGGTCGGCTCTGCTCTCTGTAAGGTGGTGGAGAAAGAAATGGGGAGGTACTTGTCCAAGGGCAAATTGCGAGCCACTACGATCGGTGGTAGAATTCATACCTGGCTTGATTATTCTGTTGGATGTACTCATGCCAACTGGAAGGAAACAGGGGCGGATCACAGTGGAAAAGAGTTGCCGAGTGCTGGTGTCATCGGCAAAATTGTCTAGCCTGAAGGAGAGTGGGTTTTCAAAATGTTCCGATTCTTCCATGTAAGGAAAGAATATAGGATTGTCCAGGCCTTGAAAGAAAGTGCTGAACCACTTGGATGCCTCCTGAGGGGTCAGTTTACTACCTGGCAGTCTATACAAAGCTTGGCCATAGCTGGTGCATCGGATCTGCTTCCCTTTTACATTTGGAAAGGTGCAACTCACCAAAAGGGGGAAGTTTGGGATGTGGTTTTGAAAATACAGCTGAGCCCATAGCTGAATGAACCACCAAGGACCACATGTTTTGACTGCTATGCCAGAGAATAGCTTGACAGACATCAACTGGATATATCGATAGACCTCTCCAAGGAACAGTTTGCCGATGCCAAGTTGAGTGCCTTTGGCCGGTTCGTGGGCTAAGGAGAGATAATTCTTGGTTGGAGCAAGGGAAGGGCCACAGAATATGAAATGTTCCAGCCAGAAGTTGAGAAAGGCTGTGTGTTCTTTCTCTGTGACAGGGCCCTTTGTTTTCATATGGCGTTGGAGGTAGGCACCCGTTGTGCGATCTGTTTTAGAAGACAGTTTGTAGGGACTTTGGTCGGTTTAAGCGAGGGCTGGGTGATGTAACATCCGGACCAGTAATCATCACCACGTCTATGAGTTGGTGACATGGGGCCATGACCGAACATGAAGCGATTCGAGCGTCGGACCGAGTAGCCGATGGTTTTAGAAGATTCTCATGTTTCTCAAGGGAGACAATGACAAATGCAAGGCATCGGCTATTCCGTGGTTTCCATTGGGATTGGTAAGCTCTAGCTACCTCACGAACCAAGAGACCCAATGATCGGGGATTAGGCAGGCTGTAGCGATCGGCCCAAGAGTTTAAATCTAGGTCTTGGCTTACGAAGGGATTCATTTGTCGCAAGAAATCGGATGGGCAGGACTATATTATGCGAGGCCAAGACAGAGAGAATTTGGGAGAGAAGGATGCGGCAGAATGTCCAAACCTAAAAAAAATTTAATGGTGGAATAAAGCATTAATTCGGTGTTCGCCATTAAATCTAGCATCGCGTTGATGCGAGGAGTAGGCGTCTTCGCACGGAGACCTCTGGGTTGGTGTTGGGCGATTCCGCCATCTAGTTTGCCGGCGGAGATGGATCTATGATTGGGGATTGAGGGTTCTTGTCATTGTGAGCTCGATCTGGTCGGTGGGCAATTGGAGATCTGGTCGCCCTTTTTTGAACAGGTCGCGAGTTACCGTTGAAGCGGAAAGTGGCGCTCAGTTGCCTAAGTATGTGACCAATTTTGACCTTGTCAACGTTTTTGGGAAAGCCGATGTGTTGCCATCGGCTCTTTGAGATTTGACTTGTTTGATCATGGAGCGTTAGTGGTGAAAGCCGATACAAGATACTATCGGCTTCTGCATCGACCTATTTTTACTATCGGCGAATTGGGTCGGAAAAGCAATCTTCGAGTTGGAAAAGTAATCGTCGTTCATTCAAAAGACGATTATTTACAGTGGGGATGATTGCTTACAAAAGGAAACCTACTACTACTACTACTACTACTACTACTACTACTACTACTACTACTACTACTACTACTACTACTACTACTACTACTAGTTCCTAATCTAGAGGCCGAGGTCGTCACTTGTTGTCTTTCGTCGTCTTGTTCGTTGTCATCAATACTTGCCGCGTCGTCTTCATTCTTCATTGAAGATGATGAGGGCCTCCTCGTCTCGTCGTCTTCGGTGTCCTCGCTGGACCCGGCCGAAGCGCTTCACGGTGGATACCATCGCCGGAGGAGGTGTCCTCCTCAAACTCCTCCTCATCGGAGGATTCGACGCCCCAGACCAGCGTCGTCGCTGCTCTTCGCCTCCGGTTCCCGTCGGCGAACTGCAGCCCTCCTTGTGCCGATGAGGGGCCGTCCTCCGACCAAGCGAAATCCCAATCCTCTCGTCCCACCATTGTGGGCGAGAGTCTCATCGCCCGTGGTAGTGCTCGCGTCGGCTCCGGTCACTAATGGTGTTGGAAGACCGGGAGGCAGGCGGAAGAAGAGGAGGCCATGGCGGAGGAAGAGGTTTTTGGGAGGAAGAGGGTTTTTGGCTCTGGAGGAAGATGGGGACCTAAACTGCTCGGATGAATTTAAATAAGGGAATAGTGGGAGGCGGTTCAATGCCATAGCGGTTTCCCGAATGTCTTGCCAAAATCGTCAAATCATGCACTGAAGGAGTTGAGAAGACAGGGCATCATGATGAGGGGTGGCGTGACGATTCTGCTCTGCAGCGCGTAACCCGATGTAAAAAAAATCAGCAGAGTGGTTTTAGAATTATTATTGCCAAAACCAGGGGGCATGTGTTATCGCCATATTTTGGCCAAAGGAGGAGATGGGCCGTGATCAAGATGGGCTTGGAAGATACGTATATGCAACGTGTTGTTGAATCGGCCTTGTACGTGGATTTGGGCTAAATTGCCCATGTATCTCAGATATTGTAGTAGGTTCCGTTTCGTTTAGGTAAGAGATAGAGTTGTAGAGTTATTCCAAAGATAGAAAGTCTCCGGACTATAAATATGTACCTAAGGTTATCGAGAAAAGGAGGACAATCACGTTCACAACAAACACAATCTTGGCGCATCGCCACCCCTTGTTTCTAGGGTTTCTTTCGGGTAAGTGTCATCGCCTAGATCGCATCTTGCGATCTAGGCGATTTTCTTATGCGTTATTTGGTGTTACTCGTATTGAAGCCTTGTTGATGGCGAGTAATACTATTATCATAGATTTGTTTAGGTTAGCATCGGTACTTTTCGCTATGATTGTTTAAGTTATGCTACCTCTAGTTATCTCGCCACCTTTGCACCTTTTCCCGGGTGTAAGGGTAGCATCTTGCTTGATCCTTATTTAGTTGATTCGATCTGTTATAGTTGTGCCTTGTTTTCCAAGGTTTAGTTTGATATCCACGTAGTCAGGCCTTGCAAACGGGTTGAACGATCCAGTAGTACGTAAGGATATGGTTCGCTAGCTCGAGAGGAGTTGTTCCGGTAATTGACTTTACGTCGGTTGTTAGGCCTCCTCTAGGATTAGTTTTCTATCATCTTTTGTATCTACCAGGCTCAATTACGCGTAGGACGTTCCAATTACGTGGTGAAAATGTTAAACCGTCGTAGATCGATTTAACTCGTAATGATGAAGCAAAACCCCATGTTATCATAGATCTAATGCAGAACCATGGGATAATCGGCTCTAGGAGCCGATTCACAGGGAAACCTGGGAGCCGGTCACGGCTCGAATTTTACGTATACTTGTTTACCATGCAGGAAACTGATCGAAGCAATCCATCACCTTCCCACGGTATAGGTCGGTGGCACGCCTGAACCAAGCCGGGCGTGTCGGAGTTTTGCGGGCCGTTGCGAGGACGAGGCCCAGTTCTGGGAGCCTCCCGGCTCTTCGTGTTGCTCGTCGCTGCTCGCCGGTGAGTTTTGACAGGCAACATAAGCTCTCTTGGGAGGAACCGTTGGTACTTTTGGAAGAGGCTCTTGTTTACGTTTCGGCGATCGCTTACTTACGATGGCAGACGCTTACTCTTTTTATCCCTGAGGCGCGGCGATGGCTCCTGGCGATGGCTGCCGGAGATTGGTGAGGCGGCGGGCGGGTGAGGCGGCGAAGACGCAGCTGCCGCGGCGACCTCGCTGAGGCGGCGGCGAAGATGGCCTTGGCGTGTGATTTGAAGCACGATACAATCCTTTGGCCATAGAATGGTGACGTTTTCGTCACCCAAGACGATCACATCCCTTCACCAAAGGGTAGTGAAGATCCAAAACCTCAAAGGTGGGCATGATTTCATCCACGCCGACAATAGCGTAGCCCTCTCGAACGGACGACGTGGTAAGTTGGTGTGGGTCCAATTGGTAAGGCATAGCCGACCGCCACCTTCATTGATATGTTCACAACTTTGACATGTAGCTCGCAATGTGTCATCTCGTGATATCATCCATGGGTAGCCAACAGAGCCATCGTCGGTGCATCATCGGCATCGCCATTGTCATCACCCGGGACCTCGGTGGAAGCCACTGCTTTTTGATTATTCGATAGGCGGTAGCATCGAATGCGATTGTCTTTCGAGATGGGGCGCCGGTAGTACTTTGATCTTTAAGTGTGTTAATTTCATCTTGTTGTTGCTTTAATCATTCTTCAATTAAACGCATTCGCTCTTTCTGACTTTCTGCTTCAACTGTCGCCCTGTCCTTTCTCCTCTGACGGCTTCTATCAGGATATTTCTTCCTCTCTTCGGGAAACCCAGTCCTCCATGATTGGGAGCCGCTTGTGCCTCGTGTTCGTCCATCATGTTCCTTATTTCCAAGGGAGAGTGTGAGCTCATCATTCTCTCTATCGGGAATGAAGTCCCCATCTTTAACAGCCTTTACTGCTTTTCTGATCCTCTCGATTGGCAAGGGGTCTTCTTTATGTCGTATGTTATATATACACCTCCCTTCCGAGTCCAACGTGCCCCCATGCCCGTAATACCAATTCCTTGCATGTTCTACCCAATCGTCTGTCTCTGGGGTGATATTTTTATCACGCAGTTCCTGCTCAAGTTTCTCCCACTTAGGAATGCCAACCCTGTAGCTGTTGGAGATATGCCCTAGAGGCAATAATAAATGTAGTTATTATTATATCTTTGTGTTTATGATAAATGTTTACATTCATGCTATAATAGTATTAACAAGGAAACATTGATACTTGTGTGATTTGTAAACTTAATTTGAAGTCCCTAGTATAGCCTCTATACTTCACTAGCTTGTTGGTTGATCAATGATTGTGGTTTCCCTATCATGAACATTGAGATGTTATCAACAACAAGATCATATCGTTAGGAGAATGATATGGTGGACATACTCCTATAGATAAGCGTAGCATAAAGATCAAGTCATTTCAATAGTTCAATTGCTATATGCTTTACGATACATAGTAACCTAATTCCTTCGACCATGAGATCATGCATATCACCTTTACGGATGGATGCTTTGATGACATCAAACACCACACCGTGGCGGGTGGCTATAAAGGTGGCATTAAGTGTTCGGAAAGTATTGGTTGAAACACATGGATCAAGAGTGGGATTTGTCCATCCACATGACGGATAGATATACTCTGGGCCCTCTCGGTGGAATGTCATCCAATTAGCTTGCAAGCATGTGACTTGGTCACAAGGGATCACATATCACGGAACGAGAAAAGTACTTATCGATACGAGGTTGAACTAGGTATGCGGAGATACCAGCGATCATAACCTCGGTAAGTAACATATCGTGAGACAAAGGGAAATTGGTATCGTATGTAAGTGGTTCATTCGATCGCAGTTATCGTGAGAAATATGTAGAGCCATATGAATTTCCAGATTCCTCTATTGGTTATTGTTCCGAGAAGTGTCTCGATCATGTCCGCATAATTCACGAACCGTAGGGAGACACACTTAAGGATTCGACGTTGTTTGAGTAGTTATGGTATTATGAGAAAGAGACCGAATGTTGTTCGGAGTCTCGGATGGGATCCGGGATATCACGAGGTGATCCGGAATGGTCCGGAGAATAAGATTCATATAAGGAAAGTCCCGTTTCGGAGTTCGGGAATGATTCCGGTGTTTTCATCGGGAATGTTCTAGAAGGTTCCGGATTGTCCGGCACTCCGGGGGGGGAGGGTACATGAATGTGTTATTGCTCATTGAATGATTGCATCATGTACTAAGTGTTCTTGCTGTCCCAAATAAAGGATTAAATTGAATCCTAAAACAGAAAAGTCAAATGTCCAGTTTGAAAGTCAAACTGCCAAAACAAGAAACTGTGGGAAACAAGCAAGAGGAGTTGGAACCAACTGGAGGAGGAGTTGGACTCCTCCAGGCGCCAGCCCTAGGCCGAGTTGGGAGGGACTCCTCCTCCCTGCGCCAAGGACCCCTCCCATATAAGGAGGCAGGCTCCTCCATAGACACATAACTTTCTACTCTAGATCTCCGGTTTAGAGCCGTTTTGGTTTAGAGCTTCTAATTGCTTTAGCCAGCGGTTTAGAGCCTTCTAATTGGTTTAGAGCCTTCTAATTGGTGTGTCTAATTGCTAGACCACTAATAGCCTCTCTCATAAGCTCCACCATACTTGCACCGGCTTAAGCCTGGGATCTCCCTCTACTTCCGGTACCACGCCCGTTGTCTTCGGAATCGCGAGGAGAGTGCTACAACCTCCGCTGCCTCTTTGGAACAAGGGAGAGGAAGGTCTTCGTCGAAAGTACCGAACGTGTGACCATTGCGGGGCGCTGCTTTAACGTGGCGCTGGAAGGATCGTCTACGATCTTGAGATCGGGAAGAGTACGACTACATCACCCACGAGAATCCGCTCTCGTTAAACACTTTGGAATCTTCGAGGGTAAGTTATACCATCGACTCGTTGCTACAATCTAGTAGATAGATCTTGGCTTGTTTGTTTGTATGCGATAGAAAATTTTTGTTTTCCATGCTACGAACCCCTACAGTGGTATCAGAGCCGTGTCTATATGTAGATCTGTTGCACGAGTAGAACACAATGGTCATTGTGGGCGTTGATGCTTTTATTGTAGATTTCTTTTTGTGTACTTTGCATCTTGCGGTATGCTGGGATGAAGCGGCCCGGGCTAACCTTACATGACATCGTTCATGAGACTTGCTCCACGCTTGACATGTAACTTGTATTGCATAAGTGGATTTGCGGGTGCATGTTTCTCCTAGCATAGTTAAGATCCAATTTACAACGGGTGATCAACAATGCTAGTATCAATGTTGTGGTTCTTGTTCGTAAGTTAGAACGACACTTATTTAAAGCCCCAAACCACGTAAAATATGCAAAGAAAGTAGAAGCGTCTAACTTTGTTTTGCAGGGGTGTGCAGTGATGTGATATGGCCATGATTGTGATTATATTTGATGTATGCAATGTTCCTTATTGTAAGTCGACAACGGCGAGAGCCATATGGTTGTCTTTAATTTATGTTAAGACCCGTGTCTATTCAAAGTAGTTGTAATAGTTGAAGCGGTGGGCGACAACCATGGAGAAGCGTCATTGACCTTGATGCAATGCGGTGATGATGGAGATCATGTTCGTGCTTGAAGATGGAGATCGGAGGCACGAAGAAGAAAACCATATCATATCACATATATATTGAATTGCATGTGATGTTAATCCTTTATGCATCTTGTATTGCTTAGTAGACGACGGTAGCATTATAAGATGATCCCTCATGCACATCAATTTCAAATCATAAAGTGTTCACCCTTAGTTAGCACCGTTGCTAAAGCTTGTTGTTTCGAAGCACCACGTGATGATCGGGTGTGCTAGATTCTGCAAGTGTATACAACGTGAGCAAGCCAGATTTGCTCATGCAGAAACTAAGGTTTGATCTTGACGAGCCTAGCATGTACAGACATGGTCTCGGAACACGGATTACCGAAAGGTAAAGCATGAATCGTATAGTAGATATGATGAACATGATGATTGTTCGCCATTGAAACTATATCAACTCTCGTGATGATCGGTGTTGATGTGGTGGATTTGGTTCGTGTGATCACTAAAACAATGTGAGGGATATTGTTTTGAGTGGGAGTTCACCTAGTTTAATTTTATTATTAATTTGAACTCAATTTGTCATAAACTTAGTCTAAACTATTGCAAATATGTTGTAGATCAATGGCAGCCCCTACCATCAATTTTAATGCGTTCCTAGAGAAAGAAAAGTTGAAAAACAATGGAAGCAACTTCGCGGATTGGTTCCACAATTTGAGGATTGTCCTCACAGCTGGTAATTTGACCTATGTCTTTGGATGCACATTTGGGTGATCCACTGCGGTGATGCTTCCGATGAAGTAAAGAATGTTTACCTCGCTTGAAGAATCAAGACTCCATAGTTCGATGTGCTATCTTGTATGGTTTAGAATCAGAGCTTGAAAAGGTTTGAAGAGTCGACCCATATGATATTGTCGAGGATCTCAAATTGATTTTTGAGACTCATGCGGCAATTGA
Organism: Avena longiglumis; assembly: GCA_030063025.1. Lineage (NCBI taxonomy): Eukaryota > Viridiplantae > Streptophyta > Magnoliopsida > Poales > Poaceae > Avena > Avena longiglumis. Next base: position 560,987,420 of record CP125974.1, read on the forward strand.
AAGCTATGAGGCTTCCGAAAAGTTCTTTAAGCGCAAGATGGAAGAGGGCAGCTCAAATCGGTGAGCATGTGCTTAAGATGTGCAGACGCATAAACAAACTTCAAAGCTTGGGTATAGTGATTCCTAATGCTTTGGGGATTTACCGTGTCCTCCAATCACTACCACCAAGTTACAAGAACTTTGTGATGAACTACAACATGCGTAACATGAACAAGACGTTGCGAACTCTTTGCCATGTTGAAATCTGCGAAGTGGAGATCAAGAAAGAGCACCAAGTGTTGTTGGTCAATAAGACCACCAAATTCAAGAAAGGCAAGTCTAAGCAAAGGGACACTTCAAGAAGGGTGGTAAGAAAGCTACCACGACGAAGAAGACCAGGCTGGACCTAAGCCTGAAACCGAGTGCTTTTCCGCAAGGGAGAAGGTCATTTGAGCGGAATTGCCCAAAGTACTTGGCGGATCTCAAGAACGGCAACATCAAGAAGAAAGGTATATCGATATACATGTTGATGTGTATCTCACTAGTACTCGTAGTAGTGCACAGGTATTTGATCTTGGTTCGGTTGCTCATATTTGTAACTCGAAGCAGGTGTGAGAATAAGCGGAAGCTAGCGAAGAACGAGGTGACGATGCGCGTGGGAAGCGGATCAAAGGTTGATGTGATCATGGCGACACGCTACCCCTTCATCTACCATCGGGATTAGTTTTATACTTAAATAATTGTTATTTGGTGCTGCGTTGAGCATGAACATTATATCGGGATCTTGTTTATTGCGAGGCGGTTACTTGTTTAAATCTGAGAATAATGGTTGTTCTATTTATATGAGTAATATGTTTTATGCACATGCACCTTTGATAGATGGTCTATTCTTATTGAATCTCGATAGTGGAAATACACATATCAACAACATTGAGGCTAAGCGTTTGAAATCAGCGATAATTACCTATATGTGGCAATGTCGTCTTGGTCACATCGAGTGAAACGTATGAAGAAACTCCATTCGATGGACTTCTTGAATCACTTGATTTTGAATCACTTGAAAGATGCGAAGCATGTCGATGGGAAAAATGACTAAGACTCCATTTTACGGTATGATGATGGGCGAGCTACGGACTTATTGGAAATCATACATACCGATGTGTGGTCCAATGAGTGTAGCGTCATGTGATGGTTATCGTTATGTTCTTACCTTCACGGATGACTTGAGTAGATATGGATATATCTATTTCATGAAACATAAGTCCGAAACTTTCGAGAAGTTTAAGGAGTTTCAAAGTGAGGTAGAGAATCAACGTAACAAGAAGATTAAATTTCTACGTTACGATCGTGGAGGTGAATATCTAAGTTACGAGTTTGGCGAGCATTTAAAGAAGTCTGAATACTTTCACAATTGACACCGCCAGAACACCACAGTAATGGTGTGTCCGAACGTCGTAATCGAACTCTCTTAGATATGGTTCGTTCTATGATGTCACTTACATTTACGCTATCATTTTGGGGTTATGCATTAGAAACAGCCGCATTCACTTTAAATAGGGCACCGTCTAAATCCGTTGAAACGACACCGTATGAATTATGGTTTGGGAAGAAACCTAAATTGTCGTTCCTTAAAGTTTGGGGATCTGAAGCCTATGTAAAGAAGTTACTGGGACAGGCTTGAACCCAAAGCGGAAAAATGCGTCTTCATAGGATACCCGAAGGAAACTATTGGGTATACCTTCTATCATAGATCCGAAGGCAAAACATTCGTTGCTAAGAATGGATCCTTTCTAGAAGGAATTTCTCTCGAAAGAAGTGACTGGAAGGAAAGTGGAACTCGACGAGGTTGTTGAACCTTCTCTCGAAATTGTGAGTAGCGCACCGGAAGAAGTTCTGTGGTGCTGCACCAATAAGGAGGAAGCTAATGATGATGATCATGAAACTTCGGTTGAAGTTGCTCTGAGCCTCGGAGGTCAACGAGAACTCGTACCACTCCAGTTGGTATGATTCCGTTATGAATGTCATGGTGGTGGACAACACGATGACCCCGAGACATATGAGGAAGCGATGATGAGCCCGATTCCAATAAATGGCAAGAAGCCATGAAATCCGAGATTGGATCCATGTACGAAAACCAAGTATGGACTTTGGTGGACTTACCGGATGGCGGAAGGTCATCGAGAACAAATGGATTTTCAAGAAGAAAACAGATCTTGATGGTAATGTTCATCTATAAAGCTCGACTTGTCGCAAAGGGTTTCGACAAATTCAAGGAGTTGACTACGATGAGACTTTCTCACCAAGATGCGACTAAAGTCTGAGGATTATGTTAGCAATCGCTGCATATTATGATTATGAGATATGGCAGATGGATGTCAAAACAGCATTCCTCAATGGAGACATTGATGAAGAGTTGTATATGATGCAACCCAAAGGTTTTGTCGATCCTATAGATGCTAACAAGGTATGCAAACTTCAACGGTCCATCTATGGATTGAAGCAAGCATCCGAAGTTGGAATCAACGTTTTGATAAGGTAATCAAAGTTTTGGTTTTATACAAACTTATGGAGAAGCTTGTATTTACAAGAAAGTGAGTGGGAGCTCTAGCATTCTTAATCTTGTATGTGGATGACATATTGTTGATTGGGAATGATGTAGACCTTCTAAATAGTGTCAAGGAATATTTGAATAATAGTTTTTCAATGAAGGATCTTGGCGAAGCAGCTTACATATTAGGCATAAAGATTTATAGAGATAGATCGAAGCGCCAAATATCATTGTCACAGAGTACATATTTGGACAAAGTTCTAAAGAGATTTAGAATGGAAGAAAGCAAGAAAGGGTTCTTGCCCATGTTGCTAATACGACCTTGAGTAAAACTCAAAGTCCGACATCGGCGTAAGATAGAGAAAGGATGAGTAAGACTCCTATGCCTCACCCATAGGATCTCTAATATATGCCATGCTATGTACTAGACCCGACATTGCATATCTTTGTTAGTTTAACTAGCAGATATCAAAGTGATCGAGTGGATCATTGGACAATGATCAAAAACATCCTTAAGTACTTGAGAAGAACTAAGGATATGGTTCTTTCTTATGGAGGTGATGAACAGCGTTGTTAATGGTTACACCGATGCTAGTTGGAACACCGATCCGGATGATTCTAAATCACAATCGGATCGTATTTATTTTGAATGGTGCAGCGATTAGTGGAGGTGCAAAGCAAAGCGTTGTGGCGAGATCTTCAACGAATCGGAATACATGGTCGCTTTGGAGGCTTCACAAGAAGCGATATGGATGAAAGAGTTCATTACGAGTGGGTGTGGTTCCAAGTCTTGGACCCAATGTCTATCTCTTGTGATAACATGGGCGCCATAGCCAATGCGCAAGAACCAAGGTCACACAAGCTGAAGCATATCAAGCTGCGTTTTCACGCTATTCGAGAACATATCCGATGGGGATATAAAGATTTGCAAAGTACACACAGATCTGAATGTGGCGGATCCGTTGACTAAACCTCTCCGAGGGCAAAACATGACCAACACCAAACTGCCATGGGTGTTGGTATATTACCATGTAATCTAGATTAGATGACTCTAGTGCAAGTGGGAGATGTTGGAGATATGCCCTAGAGGCAATAATAAATGTAGTTATTATTATATCTTTGTGTTTATGATAAATGTTTACATTCATGCTATAATAGTATTAACAAGGAAACATTGATACTTGTGTGATTTGTAAACTTAATTTGAAGTCCCTAGTATAGCCTCTATACTTCACTAGCTTGTTGGTTGATCAATGATTGTGGTTTCCCTATCATGAACATTGAGATGTTATCAACAACAAGATCATATCGTTAGGAGAATGATATGGTGGACATACTCCTATAGATAAGCGTAGCATAAAGATCAAGTCATTTCAATAGTTCAATTGCTATATGCTTTACGATACATAGTAACCTAATTCCTTCGACCATGAGATCATGCATATCACCTTTACGGATGGATGCTTTGATGACATCAAACACCACACCGTGGCGGGTGGCTATAAAGGTGGCATTAAGTGTTCGGAAAGTATTGGTTGAAACACATGGATCAAGAGTGGGATTTGTCCATCCACATGACGGATAGATATACTGGGCCCTCTCGGTGGAATGTCATCCAATTAGCTTGCAAGCATGTGACTTGGTCACAAGGGATCACATATCAGGAACGAGAAAAGAGTACTTATCGATGCGAGGTTGAACTAGGTATGCGAGATACCGACGATCATAACCTCGGGTAAGTAACATATCGTGAGACAAAGGGAAATTGGTATCGTATGTAAGTGGTTCATTCGATCGCAGTTATCGAGAAATATGTGGGAGCCATATGAATTTCGATTCCTCTATTGGTTATTGTTAGGAGAAGTGTCTCGATCATGTCGCATAATTCACGAACCGTAGGGAGACACACTTAAGGATTCGACGTTGTTTGAGTAGTTATGGTATTATGAAAGAGACCGAATGTTGTTGAGTCTCGGATGGGATCCGGATATCACGAGGTGATCCGGAATGGTCCGGAGAATAAGATTCATATAAGGAAAGTCCGTTTGAGTTCGGGAATGATTAGGTGTTTTCATCGGGAATGTTCTAGAAGGTTCGGATTGTCCAGCCCAACTCCGGGGGAGGTACATGAATGTGTTATTGCTCATTGAATGATTGCATCATGTACTAAGTGTTCTTGCTGTCCCAAATAAAGGATTAAATTGAATCCTAAAACAGAAAAGTCAAATGTCGGTTTGAAAGTCAAACCGCCAAAACAAGAAACTGTGGGAAACAAGCAAGAGGAGTTGGAACCAACGGAGGAGGAGTTGGACTCCTCCAGTCGGCGCCAGCCCTAGGCGAGTTGGGAGGGACTCCTCCCTCCTGGCGCCAAGGACCCCCTCCCATATAAGGAGGCAGGGCTCCTCCCATAGACACATAACTTTCTACTCTAGATCTCCGGTTTAGAGCCGTTTTGGTTTAGAGCTTCTAATTGCTTTAGCCAGCGGTTTAGAGCCTTCTAATTGGTTTAGAGCCTTCTAATTGGTGTGTCTAATTGCTAGACCACTAATAGCCTCTCTCATAAGCTCCACCATACTTGCACCGGCTTAAGGCGAAGCCCTGCGGGATCTCCCCTCTACTTCCGGTACCACAGTTGTCTTAGGAATCGCGAGAGAGTGCTACAACCTCCATTTTCCGGAACAAGGGAGAGGAAGGTCTTCGTCAGTACGAACGTGAGACCGATCATGAGGGCTGCTTGGAGCATACTGGAAGGATCGTCTACACGATCTTGAGATCGGGAAGAGTACGACTACATCACCCACGAGAATCCGCTCTCGTTAAACACTTTGGAATCTTCGAGGTAAGTTATACCATCGACTCGTTGCTACAATCTAGTAGATAGATCTTGGCTTGTTTGTTTGTATGCGATAGAAAATTTTTGTTTTCCATGCTACGAACCCCTCTGAGCTACCTTGCCCCATAGTATGGTGATACTTCTTCTTAGCGACATTCAGCTTATTGTTTGAGACATTTTCTTAGCTTTTTCGATTTCTTGTATTCCACAAACTCAGCCTGAATGGTTTTATCTTCTCAAACTGAATATTCTTGAAATCGAGTCTTCTTTTTCACGACATAGTCAAGGTGCAATCTTTTCTTCAGTTGGTGAAACAACTGGGCCATCTTCTTCAAAGCCCACTCCCTGACCTTAGCCTCCATGGCTCTCCCATGTTGTAAGGCGTCCTCAACTGGATCCTCCGCATTTGGATCCAGCTCTATCTTCGGTAGTTTGAAATTAACCATGAGCCTCTTCCACAGTAAATATTTGGCGTGGTTAGGGACAAATAAACATGTTCCCTCTTCATCCGCATTAGCAGGCCTATTCTAATTTCTAATGGTGATCGGGATTAAGTCCCTAACGATTACTCCGCATTGTGCCACAAATTTGGTTGCGACAACTTCGGGAGCTGTCGGTCTGCCGTCTACAGCGACATCTTCGATCCTGAACCTCTCATGATCTTGCAACTTTTTGGTTGGGCCTCGTCTTCTCTTTTCAGTATATTCCTTCGATCCGGAGGGCTAAAAGAAGAAAGATCGTCGTTACTATTTCTATATAGATAGCAGATGATTAATTAATGAATTGATTTATATTACATGCACCTCGTCGGAGCGGTCGTCTTCTCGATTACACAAGGCATCGCCTTCTCCCTCACGGAAGGCAACACCTTCAACCTCAAACAAGTTGTCTACTCCGGTAAAAAGAGGATCACCCTCACCGGAGTTGTTCAGAAACGTTGATACGTCTAAATTATCTTCCCCACGGATCACACCTTGGATCAACTCTTCCTTTCTTCGTCTCGGCGTGTGGGTCCATATTTTACGCATAGGTGGAAAAACGAATAAGTCAAAGCGGCTAAAGGAGAAAGTTAAGTACGGTGTTGAGAGATATAAACCCTAATTCAGAGAAACCCTAATATATACATACACAATAATAAAAATGAAGAGAAAGGGAAACCGTGTGGTAGATAGGCACATCGTCGAACCCACATGCACCTAAGTTGCTTGAAAATGTGAATCGGGTCTGGGGCTACCCACAGTGACTGACCAGTGGGGCCGAAGACCAATAATACCAAACTAATTAATAAACCTAATAATATCTAACTAATAATAAACCTAATAATCCAAACACCAAATAGAAAGGGAAACAATCAACACATGGCATCGATGCAATGCTCAAGCAAGTATGATGATATGACAAGTTAATTTGCATTGGAATGTAACCCTAAGAAATGCTCGACGATTTAATCGGGGTTCCGAGGGGTGAAAACCCTAACTCGGCGAAACTCCGGAGTATATGAGAGGGTTTGATTTTGTTTTCTAATTAAACTTGTCTTGAAAGTTGTTGAACAATGCATGATTATAGGTTAAATAGTTAGATCTCATTTTTCTGAACATTTTGATATATTATTTGTAATTTTCTGAGTTATAAATAATTAATTATTGAATTTACAATATTATATCAATTTATGGATTTAATTAAACCATTTCTGAATTTAAACAAAATAGAAAACATTTTTTACACCGAGGCCACTGCTAGCCACAGTGGCTGACAGAGGGGCCTATGGCCACCTCAGCCTCCACGCGGGGAGGTGGGACCTGGACCAGGCCACGGCTAACCTGCACCATAGAGGCACCTAGCCTCTAAGGCTGGCAGGTGGGACCGGGGCGACGCGGGCCCCACGCGAGCACCACGTCACCACGACGGGCGGCGCGAGCGGTGGTCGGCAGCGACCACAGGGAGCGCTGGATCAAGGGGTCAGGCGCATTCGAACGAGCTCGTCGAGGCGAACCATATGGTGGTACGCCCATTATTGGTCGCCGAGCGACGAGCACAAGTGACAGAGGCGGCAGATGATGGTCGTCAGAGAGCTAGAGAGCGAGAGGGAGCATGTGAAGAGGTGCTAGAGCACCAGTGGCTCACCACGAACGCGATGCCGGGGTCGGGGAAGCAAGGGGTGGCCGAACGGAGGCGAATCGACGGCGGCCGGAGCTCGGGAAGATGGGTTGCAGAGCTTGATTAAGGCCGAGCGGGGACGATTTCTTGGGCGTAGAGACGTAGTCCAGCACGGCGGAGCTCCTCGGCGAGCTCGTGGGCAGCTGCCGGCCGTGGGGGGTTCCGTGCAGCGTCGATGAATGAGATGGGGAAGAAGAAGAGGAGGGGCACCAGTTATAACCAAAGGGCCTCGGTTGGAGCCGGTCATACGTCCCGGTTGGAGCCACCAACCGAGACCTATACTCCAATATTTTCAGCAGACCAAGGGTTGGCGCGCAGGGGGTCTTTAGTCCCGGTTGGTCGCTCCAACTGGGATATATTCCCCTGTTTTCAAAAAATTTCAGGTATTTTCTCTCTGTTCCCGCCTTATTTTTTATTTTGGGGTTTAAATTTGTATTTTTTTTAAATGATAATTAATTTGGAATTTAGAAAAACTTTAAACATAAAAAGTGTTTGGATTTGAATAAATAATTCAAAACCATTTTCTGTTTTAAAAAATAATTAATGTAACCTTTTAAAATGAATTAACTTATATTTTTGAATATTAATTTGGAATTTAGAAAAATTGTAAACATAAAAATTGTTTGGATTTAAATAAATAATTCAAAAACATTTTCTGTTTTAAAAAATAATTAATGTAACCATTTAAAATATGAACCATTTACAATTAAAAATGAATTAACTTATATTTTTTTAATATCAATTTGGAATTTAGAAAAAATTTAAACATAAAAAGTGTTTGGATTTAAATAAATAATTCAAAAACATTTTATATTTTAAAAAATAATTAATGTAACCATTTAAAATATGAACCATTTACAATTGAAAATGAATTAAATTATATTTTTTTAATATCAATTTGGAATTTAGAAAAACTTTAAACATAAGAAGTGTATGGATTTAAATAAATAATTCAAAAACATATTCTATTTTTAAAAAATAATTAATGTAACCTTTTAAAATGAATTAACTTATATTCTATTTTTGAATATTAATTTTTAAAACGACCCGTTTTTTGCGCTCGGAAAATGGAAAAGGGCTTTTCCGTATGACAAAAGGAAAACTTCCTCCGCAACATTGTTCTCCATACCAATGTCCACACACATGCATAATATGGGCACAACATCACAAACTATGCCGTGATTCAAGACATAACATCGGTCATTTGGACCGAAAGCCATGAAACCTCGAACATGATAGGTCATTTTGTAAAGGTTTTTCGAAACATGATCATTATACCAAGTCTGGTATTTTTCCTTTCAACTATGTAACATAATATGACACCACGCGAAGGATTTTCATTTTTCGGATTTTTTTTGCATTTATTATGCCCGTTTTTAATTATCTGCATTTCTAACTATGGTCGAACCGGTGTGCATGAAGATAGGGACGCATCGTTAGAACTTGCATTGGATCTCAAGAAACCACATATTGCGAGTCTAAAATGATTTTTCAAAAATCACGGCGATAGATCATGTACTGTAGTACAAACCGGACCCACTTCCTACCGATTCTAAGACATTTGTCCTTTTACCCGGATGGACGAAAAGGTTTGAGATGTACCGTTGGGAGATAGTCCATGTAAGGTGGTCTAGTATTTTAGGAAAATGGGACGGTAGCATTGTGAAACGGCATTTTGGTGGTTACTTCACAAAACGACGCTTTTTTGCTTCGGAAAATGGAAAAGGGCTTTTCCGTGCAACAAAAAGGAAAACTTCATCCTGCAACATTGTTCTCCATACTAATGTCCACACACATGCATAATATGGTCACAACATCACAAACTATGCCGTGATTCAGCACATAACATCGGTCATTTGGACCGAAAGCCATGAAACCTCGAACATGATAGGTCATTTTGTGAAGGTTTTTTCAAACATGATCAATATATCAAGTCCGTATTTTTCCTTTCAACTATGTAACATAATATGACACCACGCGAAGGATTTTCATTGTTCGGATTTTTTTTGAATTTATTATGCCCGTTTTGAATTATCTGAATTTCTAACTATGGTCGAACCGGTGTGCATGAAGATAGGGGACGGGCATCGTTAGAACTTGCATTGGATCTCTGAAGAAACCACATATTGCGAGTCTAAAAATGATTTTTTCAAAAAATCACGGGCGATAGATCATGTACCTGTAGTACAAACCAGACCCACTTCCTACCGATTCGACAGACATTTGTCCTTTTTACCCGGGATGGACGAAAAGGTTTGAGATGTACCGGTTGGGAGATAGTCCATGTAAGGTGGTCTAGTATTTTAGGAAAATGGGACGGTAGCATTGTGAAACGGCATTTTGGTGGTTACTTCACAAAACGACCCGTTTTTTGCGCTCGGAAAATGGAAAAGGGCTTTTCCGTGCAACAAAAAGGAAAACTTCCTCCTGCAACATTGTTCTCCATACCAATGTCCACACACATGCATAATATGGGCACAACATCACAAACTATGCCGTGATTCAGCACATAACATCGGTCATTTGGACCGAAAGCCATGAAACCTCGAACATGATAGGTCATTTTGTGAAGGTTTTTTCGAAACATGATCATTGTTCGGCACACATTTAGTCCCGGATGTAGTCACAAACCGGGACTAAAAATATTTTCCGCCATTTCCCACCTCTTCCCGCCAAGTTTTCCGCCTTTCCTTTCTACTAGAGCTTTTAGTCCGGATGTAGTCACTAACCGACTAAAGATATTTCGCCATTTCCCAAAGCTTCACGCCAAGTTTTCCCGCCTTTCCTCTATATTTAGGGTGATCGTGTCATGGCTATCCACACATCCACACCTTCCTCTCTTAGAACAATGGACAACGCCATGGGCCATTCTCGACCCTCGAGACCGAGGCCGGCGCCCAACTAACCTTGTCCATCTGGTACCGCCGCCCGGATGGATGCCTTGGCCGGAGGGTTCTGTCCCTCCTGTCCCTCAAGGTTCCATACGCCATGACCATCACAAACTGAAGGAATATGCCCGAGAGGCAATAATAAATTGTTTATTATGTGTATTCCAAGTATATGATAGATGTTTATTTTGCATGCTATAATTGTATTAATCTGAAACGTTAATACATGTGTGTTTAATAAACAAAATGTAAAGTTCCTAGTTAAGACTCTCTCATAAACTAGCTCGTTGATTAACAAGATGATCAAGGTTTCGATCATGGACATTGGATGTTGTTAATAACGGATCACAACATTAGTGTAATGATGTGATGAACATTCATCCAAGTATAGCATTACGATCAAAGTCATTGAGTTTATATTGCTATAACAACTTACGAAGTGATCCTAATCCTTAGACCATGAGATCATGTCAATCACTAACACCGAAGAGTTTCTTGATAACATCAAACGTCACCGTAGCATAGGTGATTATAAAGATGGGTTCGTAACTAATAAAGTGTTATGTTGAGGCTCATGGATCGAGAGTGGAATTTGTTCATCCCGATGACGGATAGATATACTCTGGGCCCTCTCGGTGATATCACATTGATTAGCTTGCAAGCAAGTGATTTGATCACTAGAATGTTATATCACAGAACGAGAAAGAGTGCATGTCGATACGAGATCAAACTAGGTATGGAGATACCGATGATCGAATCTCGGACATGTAATATATCGTGAGACAAAGGGATTAAGATACTAGCGTAAAGGTTCCGACGATCACAAGAAAGTCATCGTTGAATGTGGGAGTCGATGGGTCTCCGATCCCGCTTGATTATTGATCCGAGAGGGTCTCGATCATGTCCGCATTATTCACGAACCGTAGGGTGACACATAAGAGACACCTACATCCAATTGGAGCAAATGTTTCATGCCGAAAGAATAAACAAGCGCAGGAATTTATTTCACTAGATACCAAACAGGTTTTCGGTGAAATTGCATAAAGTGGTTATGCATGTGAAATAGAATTCTAGCAAGGGGTTATTTGTGAATGTTTGTCATTAAAGTAATTGACAAAATTCTGAATAAAATAAAAGAGTTTTATTTAATGAGAGATTGCATTAAATTTGGTGGAAATTTAATGGGATTTTGAGTGGACTTTTGAGTGGAGGAATTTGGAGGAGTTTTGTGAGTGGAGTGTCCACCCACATGAAGAGGGAGGGCAAGGGCAGCCCCCATGCGCAGCCACCCCTTGGGGTTCCCCCTCCTCCTAAAAGGAGCCCTCCTCTCACTTCTCACTCACACCTCCTCGTGAAGGATCTCTCTCCCCTCTAGAATTTATCCCCATGGTCTCGGACTAGCGAGATACATGTTCCCGTGGCTATTCCCAAGAAAGAGTTGTGCTTCCGCTGCATCGCTGGAGCGAGGAGGCGGAGGTTGCTCGGTGCCTCGAACGTGTGTGCGAGCACGGATGCGCTGCTGATTTGCGGCGCTAGGACTTCCTCTCGATCTTGAGATCGGCAAGAGATCGTCTACATCAACCACGAGTTGAACTCGTTAAGCTTTGTCGGTCTTCAAGGGTATGTTCTCTACGGATATACATCCGCCCGTTGTTTGTATCTAGTATAAATAGATCTTGGTATATAGTTCACATCGTAGGAAAATTTTTGTTTTCTATGTTGCGAACCCTTCAGTGGTATCAGAGCCGGATCTATGCGTAGATACTTTACACGGGTAGTACACATATGAGTATGTGGGCGACGATGATCATGTTGTTGCTCCTTTCTTGTGATTTTGGATATTGGTGGCATAGTGGGATGAAGCGGCCCGGACAAACTTTACATGTCCTCGCACATGAGACCTGTTCCACGCTTGACATGCAACTAGTTTGCATAAGTGGCTAGCGGGTGTCTGTCTCTCCTACTATAGTCAATATCTATTTTGCAAGCGAGTTGTCAACAATTTGATTATCCTCGTTGTGGTTCATGTTCGTAGGTAAGAACGGTTCTATCTCGAAAGCCCTAAGCCACGTAAAACTTGCAATGGATAAATTAGAGGCGTCTAGTTTAGATTGTTCTTTGGGCTAGTGTTATGATATGGTAGTGTTGTAAGTAGAAGTATGAGATGATAATCTTACAACACACAGCGTGTAAAATCCATAGACGTGGATTTACACATATAGGTATGATAGTGATCATACCACGATGCACATGATAGAGATCATCTGGGAACCATATAACTTCACTAATAAACATCTGATGTTTGATTACATCTTATATTGCTTGTTTAGCGCTTTGGTAAGCATAATAAGATGATCCCTCATTTAAATATCAAGATAAGAATGTGTTCTTCCTTTAGTATGCACCGATTATGTTTTCGCTGCTCCAAGACATCACGTGATGATCGGGTGTTCTTGGATCCACGACCATACTGGTGTAAAACAGTTACACGCAAATACTAAGGTTCTAACTTGGCGAGCCTAGCATGTACATACGGCCTCGAACACAGACGAAAGGTTAAGCATGAGTCATATAGTTGATATGATGCCCATTTGATGCTCGCTTTGAAGCTACACCGACTCACGTGATGATCGGACTTGGTGTAGTGGATTTGGTTCATGTAATCACCAAAAGGACACGAGGGATGTCGCTTTTGAGTGGGAGTTCATTCGTAATATAGATTAGTTGAACTCAATCTATCATACACTTAGTCTAAACTTTACAAATTGTTGTAGATGGCACCACCGCTTAATTTCAATGCGTTCATGGAGAAAGAGAAACTAGCAACGAGCGGTAGCAACTTTCTTGAATGGGCCATGAATTTGAGGATTCTCCTCTCTGCACAAAAGCAATATGTGCTAGAAGCGCCATTAGGCCCCACCTTTTGATGATGCCCCGACGAGGAGAAGAATGTCTATCGGACTTGTCGGGAGGACCACAACTTAGTTCATTGTGGCATATTGTATGGGCTAGAGCCGAAACTCGAAAGCGTTTCGAAAACGGCAATGCATTTGATACAATGGGTGAGTTGAAAATGATTTTCGACACACATGCTGCTGTAGAGAGCTACAATGCTTCAGAAAAGTTCTTTAGCTGCATGATGGAAGAGCACAACTCCGTTAGTGAGCATGTACTCAAGATGTCGGGTTACGCCGATAAGCTTGTGTCCTTGGGAATAACGATTCCCATTGACTTAGGCATCCATCGTGTTCTGCAGTCTCTGCCACCTAGATATAAGATCTTCGTGATGAACTATAATATGCAAGGCATGAAGAAGTCTCTCCCCGAGCTTCTGTCAATGCTTAAAACTGCAGAAGTGGAGATCAAAAAGGAACATCAAGTGTTGATGATCAATAGGAACACTGGTTTCAAGAAAGACAAGAAGGAAAACGGAAGGAAGTAAGGGCGGCAAGCACTGTTGCTACCAAAAGAAACCCCGAGTTGGACCTAAGTCCGATACCAGTGCTACTATTGTAAGGGACCAGCCATCGAAGCGAATGCCCCAAGTATCTGGCGCACAAGAAGGCCGCAAGGCAAACAAAGGTATATATGATATACATGTTATTGATGTACTTGACTAGTGCTCGCAGAGCACCGGGTATTTGATACGGTTCGTTGCTAATATTTGTAACTCGAATCGTGGGTCATGAACAAAGACCGCTAGCAAGGGGTGAGGTCAAGATGCGTGTCGGCAATGGATCAAACGTTGATGTGATCGCCGCCAACGCTGCCTCTCCACTTACCGTCGGGATTAGTCATAAACTTAAATAAATGTTATCCGTGCCTGACCGAGCATGAACATTGTATCTGGATCATGTTTGATGCAAAGTGGTTATTCATTTAAATCTGAGAACAATGGTTGTTCCATTTATATGAATGAAATCTTTTATGGTCATGCACCGATGATGAATGGTTTATTTTTGTTAGATCTCAATGATAATGTTACACATATTCATAATGTTGATGCTAAAAGGATTAAACTTAATGATGATATATCCGCATATATGTGGCACTGCCGTCTAGGTCATATTGGCATTAAACGCATGAAGAAACTCCATTCAGATGGACTTTTGGAATCACTTGATTATGAATCATTTGATACATGTGAGCCATGCCTTATGGGCAAGATGACTAGAACGCCGTTTTCCGGTTCAATGGAACGGGCGACGGATTTATTGGAAATCATACATTCTGATGTATGTGGTCCAATGAGTGTGTCGGCGCGAGGTGGATATCATTATTTTGTTACTTTCACGGATGATTTGAGTAGATATGGTTATATCTACTTGATGAAACACAAGTCTGAAACCTTTGAAAAGTTCAAGGAATTTCAGAATGAAGTGGAAAATCATCGTAATAGAAAGATCAAATTTCTACGGTCTGACCGTGGAGGCGAGTATCTAAGTTACGAGTTTAGCACTCACATGAAAGAGTGTGGAATTGTTTCACAACTCACACCTGCCGGAACACCACAATAAATGGTGTGTCGAACGTCGTAATCGCATTTTATTAGATATGGTTCGATCTATGATGTCTCGACGGACTTGCCATTGTCATTTTGGGGTTATGCACTAGAAATTGCTGCATTCACTTTAAATCGGGCACCATCTAAATCCGTTGAAAAGACACCGTATGAATTGTGGTTTGGAAACAAACCTAAGCTGTCATTTCTTAAAGTTTGGGGTTGCGATGTTTATGTGAAGAAACTTCAACCGATAAACTCGAACCCAAAGCGGAAAAATGCGTCTTCATAGGATACCCTAAAGAAACTATTGGGTATTCCTTCTATCACAGATCCGAGGGCAAGGTTTTTGTTGCCAAGAATGGATCCTTTCTAGAGAAAGAGTTTCTCGCGAAAGGTGTGAGTAGTCGGAAGGTAGAACTCGAAGAGGTTGTGGAACCTTCTCTTCAAAGTATTGCGAGTAGCGCTTGTTGGAAGTTGTTCGGAGTTGGCTCCACCATTGAAGAGGGAACTAATGATAATGATCATGAAAATCGAAGAGAGTACTACCAACCTCGCAGGTCAAACAGACGCGTGCAGCTCCGTCAGACGGAAATCCTGTCATAAATTTCATGGTTGATGAAAATAATGACCTGCGACGTATGAAGAAGCGATGATGAGCCCGATTCCAACAAATGGTTAGAAGCCATGAACCGAGATGGAATCCATGTATGAAAATCAAGTTTGGAACTTGGTTGAATTACCTCACGACAAAGGCCGTGGAGAACAAATGGATTTTCAAAAGGAAAACTGATTGATGGTAATGTGACCATCTATAAAGCTCGACTTGTCGCAAAGGGTTTCGACAAATTCAAGGAGTTGACTACGATGAGACTTTCTCCGTAGCGATGCTAAAGTCGTTAGGATTATGTTAGCAATTGCTGCATATTTCGATTATGAAATATGGCGATGGATGTCAAAACCGCTTTCTCAATGGTAATATTGAAGAAGAGTTGTATATGATACAACCAAAGGGTTTTGTCGATCCTAAGGATGCTAACAAGGTGTGCAAGCTTCAGCGATCCATCTATGGATTGAAGCAAGCATCGCGGTTGGAATCTCCGCTTTGATGAGGTGATCAAAGAGTTTGGATTTGTCCAAACTTATGGAGAAGCTTGTATTTACAAGAAAGTGAGTGGGAGCAATGTGGCATTTCGATATTATATGTGGATGACATATTATTGATCGAAATGATATAGAACTTTAAACAGTGTTAAAAGTTATCTAAACAAGAAATTTTCAATGAAGGACCTAGGTGAGCGTCATACATATTAGGCATAAAGATCTATAGAGATAGATCTAGGCGCCTAATAGGGCTATCGCAAAGTACATACCTTGATAAGATTTTAAAGAAGTTTAAAATGGACGGAAGTAAGAAGGGGTTCTTACCTATGTTACAAGGCAAGACATTGAGTAAGACTCAAAGTCCGGCTTCGGCGGAAGAAAGAGAGATAATGGACAAAGTCCCCTATGCTTCAGCCATAGGCTCTATAATGTACGCCATGATATGTACAAGACCGGATGTGGCACACGCTATTAGTTTGACTAGTAGGTACCAATCGGATCCAGGTTCAGAACACTGGATAACGGTCAAGAATATCCTTAAGTACTTAAGAAGAACTAAGGATATGTTTCTTGTATACGGAGGTGAAGAAGAGCTCGTCGCTAAGTGTTATGTCGACGCTAGCTTTGACACCGATCCGGATGACTCTAAGTCTCAATCCGGATACGTATTTCTCATGAATGGCGGAGCGGTTAGTTGGAGGAGCTCCAAACAACCTGTGGTAGCGGGATCAACAACGGAGGCCGAATATGTTGTCTTTGCTAAGCTCGGGAAGCAGTTTGGATGAAGGAGTTCATATCCGAACTAGGAGTTGTGGCAAACGCGTTGGACCCAATGGTGATCTATTGTGACAACAATGGTGCCATTGCCAATGCCAAAGAGCCAAGGTCTCACAAGCATTCCAAGCATATTAAGCGCCGGTTTCACTCCATCCGTGAGCATGTCAAGGATGGAGATATAAAGATTTGTAAAGTACATACGGATCTCAATTTAGCAGATCCGTTGACTAAAACTCTCCCTAGAGCAAAACATGATCAACACCAGAACTCAATGGGTGTTAGATATATCACTATGTAACTAGATTATTTTTCGAAACATGATCATTGTTCGGCACACATTTAGTCCCGGATGTAGTCACAAACCGGGACTAAAAATATTTTCCGCCATTTCCCACCTCTTCCCGCCAAGTTTTCCCGCCCTTTCCTTTCTACTAGAGCTTTTAGTCCCGGATGTAGTCACTAACCGGGACTAAAGATATTTCTCGCCATTTCCCAAAGCTTCACGCCAAGTTTTCCCGCCCTTTCCCTCTATATTTAGGGTGATCGTGTCATGGCTATCCACACATCCACACCTTCCTCTCTTAGAACAATGGACAACGCCCTATGGGCCATTCGACCTCGAGGAGACCGAAGGCCTGGCGCCCAACTAACCTTGTCCACCGTACCGCCACGTGGATGTCGAGCGCCGGAGGGGTTCTGTCCCTCCTGTCCCTCAAGGTTCCGACGCCAAAGTGCCATCACAAATCAAGGGAATATGCCCCGAGAGGCAATAATAAATTGTTTATTATGTGTATTCCAAGTATATGATAGATGTTTATTTTGCATGCTATAATTGTATTAATACGGAACCGTTAATACATGTGTGTTTAATAAACAAACAGAAAGTTCCTAGTTAAGCCTCTCTCATAAACTAGCTCGTTGATTAACAAGATGATCAAGGTTTCGATCATGGACATTGGATGTTGTTAATAACGGGATCACAACATTAGTGTAATGATGTGATGAACATTCATCCAAGTATAGCATTACGATCAAAGTCATTGAGTTTATATTGCTATAACAACTTACGAAGTGATCCTAATCCTTAGACCATGAGATCATGTCAATCACTAACACCGGAAGAGTTTCTTGATAACATCAAACGTCACACCGTAATGTGGTGATTATAAAGATGGGTTCGAACTAATAAAGTGTTATGTTGAGGCTCATGGATCGAGAGTGGAATTTGTTCATCCCGATGACGGATAGATATACTCTGGGCCCTCTCGGTGATATCACATTGATTAGCTTGCAAGCAAGTGATTTGATCACTAGAATGTTATATCACAGAACGAGAAAAGAGTGCATGTCGATCGAGATCAAACTAGGTATGGAGATACCGATGATCGAATCTCGGACATGTAATATATCGTGAGACAAAGGGATTAAGATACTAGCGTAAAAGGTTCCGACGATCACAAGAAAGTCATCGTTGAATGTGTGGGAGTCGATGGGTCTCGGATCCGCTCGATTATTGATCCGAGAGGGTCTCGATCATGTCCGCATTATTCACGAACCGTAGGGTGACACACTTAAGAGACACCGACATCCAATTGGAGCAAATGTTTCATGCCGAAGAATAAATAAGCGCAGGAATTTATTTCACTAGATACAAACAGGTTTTCGGTGAAATTGCATAAAGTGGTTATGCATGTGAAATAGAATTCTAGCAAGGTTATTTGTGAATGTTTGTCATTAAAGTAATTGACAAAATTCTGAATAAAATAAAAGAGTTTTATTTAATGAGAGATTGCATTAAATTTGGTGGAAATTTAATGGGATTTTTGAGTGGACTTTTGAGTGGAGGGAATTTGGAGGAGTTTTGTGAGTGGAGTGTCCACCCACATGAAGAGGGGAGGGCAAGGGGGCAGCCCCCATGCGCCGGCCACCCCCTTGGGGTTCCCCCCCTCCTCCTATAAAAGGAGCCCCTCCTCTCACTTCTCACTCACACCTCCTCGTGAAGGATCTCTCTCCCCCTCTAGAATTTATTCCCCATGGTCTCGGACTAGCGAGATACATGTCCCGGTGGCTATTCGGCAAGAAAGAGTTGTGCTTCCGCTGCATCGCTGGAGCGAGGAGGCGGAGGTTGCTCGGTGCCTCGAACGTGTGTGCGAGCACGGATGCGCTGCTGATTTGCGGCGCTAGGACTTCCTCTCGATCTTGAGATCGGCAAGAGATCGTCTACATCAACCACGAGTTGAACTCGTTAAGCTTTGTCGGTCTTCAAGGGTATGTTCTCTACGGATATACATCCGCCCGTTGTTTGTATCTAGTATAAATAGATCTTGGTATATAGTTCACATCGTAGGAAAATTTTTGTTTTCTATGTTGCGAACCCTTCACAAACCACTTCTACCACGAGCTCACGCCGGAGCAGCGGATGGATCCCCAGTGGGATCCCGACAACTATGACACCTGGAATGCCTTCTTCGCTAATAGGCGGGAAAGGGAGCTCGCCAGGTACGAGGGTGATGGCCCGCCACCGGTGAACCACAACGAAGTCGGCCGTCGTCTGTGGTGGGCGAACCGTACTATCATCAAAGTGATGCGCTACATCGCCGGGGGAGACCATCCTCGCCTACGGTGCCCACGAGTCCACCCGCCACAGGCCCCACACTGTCCCGGCGGTAGCGGCATCGTCTTCCAGGAGACCCCTCTCCCACCCGCCGTGAATCCGAGGCTGGAATGGCCCCTGGTATATGCCATGGATGGGCTGAGGATCCCGGCGGTGTGACGGCGACGGCGATGATGACGACGACGATGAAGACCACAAGCTGCGTACTATAGGACTAGGCATGATTATGACTAAAGGGGCGCTTTAGGCCTGAGTGTTAGCTAGTCCCGGTTTGTCCCGGTTTTAATATTAATAAATGTCTTAAGTGTTACCTAATAAATAGAGGAAATGCCTATAAAGAGAGGGTTCATATTTAGTCTCGGTTGGAGAAACCAACCGCGATCAAGGATTATGGCAGTGGGCGACAACACTAATAATAGGGGTGAGTGTCGACATTATGTCGCATGCGGCTTGACCTTGTCCCGGATGGTGTCACCAACCGGGACTAAAGATGAATTTTAGTCGGTTGGAGACACCAACCGACTAAAGATGAGTCGAGACTAATAATAGGGGTGAGTGTCGACATTATGTCGTGAGTGTCGACATTATGCCGAGCTGCTTGTACTATAAATATGCATCCTTGTGAGTCCAGTCCTCCAGCCAGTTTGAGGCATCTCCAAGATGGTTTTAGAGAGCAGGGACACCACTACGGCCAGTTTCAGGGAGATGCCGACGGAGCCCAGTCCTCCGGCATCTCCGATAAACTGGTCATAGAGGCACTCCCTAATATGTGAAATTAGTTAGCTCCGAGGCGTATTGATCTAGTTAGAGAAGTTACAAGCTGCAAGATGGTTTTCGAGAGCATGGACACCACTACGACCAGTTTCGTGGAGATGCCGACGAGCCCAGTCCTCGGCATCTCAAGAAGGGTCATAGAGGCACTCCTAATATGTGAAATTAGTTAGCTCGAGGCGTATTGATCTAGTTAGTGAAGTTACAAGCTGCAAGATGGTTTTCGAGAGCGGGGACACCATCATGCGCCAGTTTGAGGAGATGCCTTTGAGCCTGGGCCTCCGCATCTCCGAGAAACTGTCATAGAGGCACTCCTAATATGTGAAATTAGTTAGCTCCGAGGCGTATTGATCTAGTTAGTGAAGTTACAAGCTGCAAGATGGTTTCGAGAGCAGGGACACCACTACGCCCGATTTGGGGAGATGCCGACGAGCCCAGCCTCCGGCGTCTCAAGAACTGGTCATAGAGGCACTCCGTCCAGCCACAAAACGGACTAACACTCAAGACATTTATTAATATTAAAAGCGAGACTACAAAACCGACTAAAGGCCACAAACCGCGAAGATATCCTTGTCAAGCCACAAACCGCGAAAGACATGAACTAGAGTTACATAATATGAGCATGAACTTCTTGGCATATGTCATTCCTTATGACCGCTTGAGACGTAACCATGGAGCATCTTCTTTACTTAACGGAATGCTTGGGTGGGTTTCCTTTGTGAAGGCGAATTTCATCAAACTTATTATAATCTTCTGACATGTCTGTCTTGTCATCGATTCCCACGATGTTTCTTTTCCCTGAAAGAACTATGTGACGCTTTGGCTCATCATATGATGTATTCGTTTGCATATTTTTTCTTTTTTTCGGTCTGGAGGACATGTCCTTCACATAGAAAACCTGATACACATCATTGTCTAGGACGAATGGTTCATCTCTATAACCAAGATTGTTGAGATCCACTGTTGTCATTCCGTACAACTGGTCTATCTTTACCCCTTCCCCATTCAGGTTGAACCATTTGCAATAAACAAAGGGACCTTAAAAGAGACTCCATAGTCTAGTTCCCATATCTCCTCTATGTAACCATAATATGTGTCCTTTTGTCCATTCTCGTCTATTGCATCAAAGCGGACACCACTATTTTGGTTGGTGCTCTTTTTATCTTGGGCGATCATGTAGAATGTATTCCCATTTATTTCGTACCCTTGGAAATTCAATACAGTAGAAGATGGTGACACGGCCAACAAGTATAGCTGATCTCCAACAGTGGTGTCATTCAAGAGATGTGTCCGCATCCAACCACCGAAAGACTTCATGTGTTCATCTGTAATCCATGATTCAGGCTTCCCCGGGTTTTTGGAGCGTACAATATTCTTGTGTTCCTCGATATACGGAGCTGCCAAGGTGGAATTATGTAGAACTGTGTAGTGTGCTTTAGTGAAAGAATCCCCGTCCCTACACCAATCGGCTTAAGGTCAGGAATAAAGTCAACACAAAACTCAATGACCTCCTCTGTTCGATATCCCTTGGAGATGCTTCCTTCTGGTCTAGCACGGTTATGAACATATTTCTTTAAGACTCCCATGAACCTCTCAAAGGGGAACATATTGTGCAGAAATACCGGACCGAGAATGGCAATCTCTTCCACTAGATGAACCAGGAGATGCGTCATAATATTGAAGAAGGATGGTGGGAACACCAATTCAAAACTAACAAGACATTGTACCACATCCTTCTGTAACCTTGGCAGAATATCTGGATTGATTACCTTCTGAGATATTGCATTGAGGAATGCACACAGCTTCACAATGGGTACTCGAACATTTTCCAGTAGAAGCCCCTCAATGCAATCGAAGCAATGCGTCATAATCACGTGTGTGATATCCATGAGACTTCAGGTTTTGGAACTTTTCTCGCCATATTTATTATCCCTTTATATTAGATGAGAAGCCGACGGCACCTTGATATCTGTAAAGGACTTCAAAAATATTTCCTTCTGCTTTGGTAAGAGCATAGCCGCACGACTTAAGTGACGCCTTTATCCGTCTTGTTATCTATATGCATGTTCTTTGGGTCTTTCATAATTTGTTGGTCCTCCCGTGCTTCTGGTGTATCTTTTGTCTTCCCATACACGCCTAGGAATCCTAGCAGGTTCACGCAAAGATTCTTCGTCACGTGCATCACGTCGATTGAAGAGCGGACACGCAGGACTTTCCAATATGGAAGCTCCCAAAATATAGATTTCTTCTTCCACATGGGTGTGTGTCCTGTAGCGACGTCGTTCGGAACTGATTGACCGCCGGGACCCTTTCCAAAGATTACTTCTATGTCCTTGACCATACCAAATACATCATCACCAGCAGGGAGTTCAGGCTTCTTCCGGTGATCTGACTCACCTTTGAAATGCTTGCCTTTCTTTATTACGGGATGATTGGTCGGAAGAAATCGTCGATTCGCCAGTACACAACCTTCTTGCATTTATGCAAATATGTACCTTCGGTCTTATCTAAACAGTGGGTGCATGCCTTATATCCTTTGTTTATGTCACGAAAGGTTACTAAGAGCAGGCCAATCATTGATGGTTACGAATAACAACCCTCGTAGATTAAATGGCTCTGTTTGTTCTCATCCCACGCACGTACACCTGGTTTGCCCCACAACCGTAAGAGTTCTTCAACTAATGGCCTAAGGTACACATCAATGTCGTTGCTGTTTCGGGCCTTGGATGAGCACTGGCATCATAATGAACTTACGCTTCATGCACAACCAAGGAGGCAGGTTGTAGATACATAGAGTCACGGGCCAGTCTTTGTGATCGCAACTCTGCTCCCCAAAAGGATTCATGCCATCCGTACTTAGACCAAACCATAAGTTCCTTGCGCCACCGCAAAGTCCGGGAAGTCTCTCTCGATTTTCTCCACTGTGACCCATCGAGGTGTCTCAACTCCGTCTTTCTTACGGTCTTCTTTGTGCCATCGCAACAACCTGGCATGCTCTTTGTTTCTCGAACATGCGTTTCAACCTTGGTATTATAGGAGCATACCACATAACCTTAGCAGAACCCTTCCTGGGGGCTCTCCTCAACATCACTGTGGTCATCTCGTCGATCTTATACCGCAACGCTTTGCATACCGGCATTTATCTAAATTCTCATACTCCTTACATGTAGAGAGGATGCAGTCATTAATGCATGCATGTATCTTTTGCACATCTAATCCCGAGGATGAGAGTCTTCTTTGCTTCAGAGGTACTCTCGGAAGTTCGTTATGTTTTGGAAACTTGACTTCATTATTTTCAGCATCTTTTCAAATGAGGAGTCGGTTAGACCACACTCGCCTTCCATCGCAACAATTCCAAGGTGGTACCGAGCTTTGTGCTGCCATCTTCACAATTTGGGTACAACAATTTCTTGTGATCTTCTAACATGCCCTCTAACTTCAACTTCTCATTTTACATTTCACGGTCGCTTTGCATCGAAATGACCCTACCAAGTTCATCACCGGCTCATCCGATGCCCGTTCTTCACCTTTTTCCTCTCCATTGTCTTCCATTGCAAGTATCACTGATTCAGGAAACATATGATGATAGTTGTTATCATCATCTTCTTCTTCACCATCTTCCATCATAACCCTCTTCCGTGCTTGGTCCAAAGAATTATAGTTGGGCATGAAACCTTTCATAATCGTGGCGCGAATGATTTTCGAGGAAGAGTACTCCTTGTTGTTCGACATTGAACACATGGACAACGATAAATCCATTCTCTTTGTTTGCGTAGCCACATCGATAAATTTATCCACGCCTTTGATATACCCGTCTACCCGCCGGTCACATATCCATTCCGACCGCTCATCTGCATCATATAAGTAAGTTTATCAAAAACAGGACATCATAAATAGTGAAATAACCAATTCACACCGACACATGAATTGTATCAATGACCTAGAAAAGATAAGATTGCTAACCTCGATCGAGGGAAATAAAGAGGAGAAAGCTTAAGTGCGTCTCGAACACCTTCTATATTTTTGTTCTATGAGAAATTCAACGGGATTATCACTCAAACATTTCAACAAACACCTTCAATGCATGCATGAGAAAAACTAGCACACACCTCACACCTTACACCATTCGAAAAACAGAGTGAGGGGGCTAGGCGTTGCATTTATAGAGGAAGGTCTTTAGTCCCGGTTGAGCCAAGAACCGGGACTAAGGCGTACACGCCACGTGGCTGTGGCCAAACCTTTAGTCCCGGTTGGTAGCTCCAACCGGGACGCATGCCCCCTTACCAACCGGGACCCATGCCCCCTGGCCCCGTGCCCGCTCCAACCGAGACGCGTGCCAGCATTAGTCCCGGTTGGTGGCGCAACCGGGACTAATGCTCCGAGGGGTCGCGAACAGATAGCCCTTTTTCCTCTAGTGCCTTGTGCCGATGTTTTTGCAGTGCCACGTGACGGCGTGGCATGCAGGTTGCCTTCCCCTCTATCTTTTGGTTTGATCGATTTAGGTCCGCTTGCTCCTTTGTTTTAGAGTTTGCTAGTGACTTGACATAGTGTAGATCTCGTGTAGTAAATAAAAATAGTGCAATGAAATACACGTGTGGCACGACAACTAAAATGTCAGTGCAAAAATCAGCGCTCAGCAGAGCAGGACATAGAAGAAGACATCCATAAAGAGCGCAAAAACATGCACTCATAGTTAGGACTTAAAAACATAGGACATCCAAACTCACTTCAACGATTTCGAGATTGCTTCTAGTCTTGAGGTTATTAATTGTCGATTCTTTTTGTTGAAATGTGTTCGTCCATTGTAGAATTGTTACACTATGAAGATCAATGGAAAAATTCAAATGTTTTTTCTTTGATTGACACTTAAAAATTCAAATGTTTTATATACTCAATATCCTGCAAAACTGCTCATGGACTTTCTATCAACATCTGATGGGCTCGAGAGGACATATGTTGACCGAGCCAGGCTCTAAAATGGGGCTGAGCCTGTTTTGTTCGACCGAAGGCCGAACGAGCCATCGCGGTCCAAGCTGTTTTTCAGCCGTCCGCTGGCCGTCCGCGCCGCCCCACCACCAGCCGACGGACCGCGCGCCGCCGCTGCGGCCCCCTCTAACCGACCCACCACAAGCCGACCGGCGCACGCCTCGGCCGTTGCCATCACGCGGCGGCGCGGCGTCGCTTTGCGTCGTCTGTCGATACGGTGCCCGCCGGTCATGATCGGAGTTTAATCAGAGGGAGAGGGAGAGGCCTGGGACTGGGAGCCGTACGTGTCTGCTCGTATACGTTTAATAAGGGAGGGTGCAGTTTGCTTGTGCCGCCGCTTTCGTACGGTGAGAACGCCGGCCGTGGGAACGCATGTGCGATGCTGATCGACGGGTCGCTGTTCTGATCTCGAAACATGTCAGCAGCAACCGGATCGACCGACGCCGACGCGGTCTACGCGCGCGATCGACCAGATCGGTCCCCTGCCCTTGTACGACAATGCAGTTGTGGCGCGGAACAGATGTATACGTATGAGCTGAAATACTAGTAGTACCTGTGTACGTACTCAGCAGGCATGCTGGAAGCTAACGTCCGCATCGGAAACACAAGGTCGTCATTGATCCACACGGCAAAACTCAAATTCTGGGGCCAAAAATTCATCTGCGAGCTATTTCTCAAGGTGAGACAAATCTAGTCTTTCTGCAGGTGCACACATCGATATGAATTTTTGGCCCATGATCCAACCAATCTCTTCCTATAATACCGCCGGTCGAGCTCGGGAAGGTGGTGGATCAAACGTCTTCTGTTTTCCTCTTCAATCGGAAGAGAAGACCATCCTGCAGTTTTTGTAGACCGCTTCCATTGCTTTTTTTTTTTTGGGAATGAGTGCATTTATTATCATAAAATGTTTAATGTTTACACCCGGCTTCTGTATAACTAAGATATACACAGCCACACGAACGACAGAACTAGAAAATATAAAGATAGACAAGCATTAAAAAAACTAAAAAAGCACTATCAAAATAATTATCTTCAATATAAGGTAGATCAATCCTTAAATCACGCGGCCATCCATGCTGGGAGAGAATATCTCTCGCCACGTCCTTCAATCGCGTACATCCCTCCACCAGTAAGTCGCGAAACTCTATGCGTTAGAGAATAGTCCATGATCGAAGGATAGCCGTGGCTCGATAAATAACTTGCAGAGGAAAATACACAATATTATTAAAAATCTTGTTATTTTTACAAAACTATAGCGACCATATAACGGCAAGCACTCTCGCTTTCATTGCTAAGATTTGGGCGAGATATACGAAAATATAACCCTAAATTAAGACCGGTGCTACCATATTTTTTACGGATTTGATAGTTCTCAGGCGCCTGAGAACTTCTTAAGTCTCAGTCGCCTCTTTCACCGTTCGATTTACCTCGTGATTCGTGCTATAAATGAGTTGCAACTTGGGTGTAACTGAGAATTTAATGAGTTGCAATTAGGTTGTAACTGAGAACTAGCACAAATCTTATGAGTTGCAATTAGGTTGCAACTGAGAATTAGCACAAATATTATGATAACATCAGTGACTTAGACATAACTAATTCTCGGACGCCAGTAGACACTCCCTACTTTTTACCATGAATGAAATCATCGGTACAACCTGAAAACGGTCGTTGAGGCTTGGAGTACAATTGAAGTCCGCTTTAGAATTGAGCGGCACTCCAATCACACCAAATACTATTAAAGTCTCGCATGGTGGGGCCTGCAGAATCATGCGGGTGGTTGATTAGTCACTCCCGCGTCCACTGTCCACTAGTGGAAACGCGGGCTTTTGTTGATCCCGAAAATGGGCTTTAACACCGGTTCTTCTACGAACCGTGTGGGCTGCTCAGCGTGGCCTCTGCGGCATTAAAGGAGCCCTTTAACACCGGTTCGTGGCACGAACCGTGTTAAAGGTCTTCCACCAAGCTCAAGATAATTCCTTTAACACCTTCGTGGCACGAACCGGTGTTAAAGGGCTATATAAGACACCACCCACACACACACCCACTCTTCCATTCTTTCACATTTTGGAGCCTAGCAAGAGGGTGTGAAGAGTGCTAGTTTGTGTTTTTTCATATGCACTAGAGGTGTTGGTGAAATGCCCGAGAGCTCAAAATAAGCTTTCTTGTTGCTCTTTCCGTCTCGAGGTCGGCAACTATAGTTTCATGTGTCATTGATGTACTATATATATAAATGGTCATCTCCCTATTATTTTTGATATATACTACATATTAATGCAGATGAATCGGCAATGGATGTACGGTGACCGCCGCACTTCCAGTACATTACGGGCCTCCAAAATTTCATCGTTGTGGCTAATGCAAACCGTGGTCACAATGGTTTTATGTGCTGTCCGTGTGTTCACCGTCGTAACAAGAAAGACTACTCAAATACCGAACCATTCACGCCCACCGCTTCGATCTGGTTTCATGCCCAGCTATAATTGTTGGACCAAGCACGGAGAAAAAGGGGTTGTGATGGAAGACAACGAAGAAGAAGAGGATGATGAAAACTATCATAATATGTATCCTGAATATGATGATAATGCAACGGAGGTAGATAATGAAGATCAAGAGGGAGCGGATGGGCCCCGATGACGATCTTGGTCGGGCCATCGATGCAAAGGAAGAATGTGAAACTGAAAAGGAGAAGGAGAAGTCTGAGCATGTTAAAGGATCACAAAACATTGTTGTATCCAACTTGCGAAGATGGCCACAAAAAGCTAGGTGCCACAATCGGATTTGCTGCAATGGAAGGCGAGAATGGTGTGACGACAAGCATTTTCAAAGTTGTTGGTAAAATGAAGAATCTTCTTCCAAGAAATAATGAGTTGCCTGACAAGACATACCAAGCAAAGAAGGTTGTCCGCCTCTAGGATTAGACGTGCGTAAGATACATGCTGCATTAATGATCGCATCCTCTACCGCGTGAGAAGTACGAGAATTTGGATGCATGCCCGATGCACGCATCGCTGGTATAAGATCGACGAGACGATCTGGCGATGTTGAGGGCGAGGCCCCTAGGAAGAAGGTTCCCGCCAAGGTTATGTGGTATGCTCCTATAATACCACGGTTAAAACGCTCTTCGAAATAAAGAGCATGCCAAGTTGTTGCGATGGCACATGGAAGACCGAAGAAAGACGCGATGTTGAGACACCCCGATGGGTCACGTGGAGAAAAGTCGGCGAGTACCCGGACTTTGCACGTGACGCAAGGAACTTAAGGTTTGGTCTAAGTACGCACGGCATGAATCCTTTTGGTGAGCTGCATACAAGACCTGGCTGTGACCCTATGTATCTATAACCTTCCTCCTTGGTTGTGTATGAAGAGGAAGTTCATTATGATGCCAGTGCTCATCCAAGGCCCGAGGCAACCCGGCAACGACATTATTGTGTACCTAAGGCCATTAGTTGAAGAACTTTTACAGCTGTGGCCAAACCAGGTGTACGTATGTGGGATGAGCACAAAGGGGATCCATTTGACCTACGAGCATTGCTTTTCGTAACCATCAATTATTGTCCTGCTCTTAGTAACATTTCAGGGCATACAAACAAGGGATACAATGCATGCACACACTGTTTAGATGAGACTGAAAGTGTATATTTGGATAAATGTAAGAAGGTTGTGTACCTAGGGTATCGCCGATTTCTTCCGAACCTGCATCCAGTAAGAAAGAAAGGCAAGCATTTCAAACGTCTGGCAGAACCCCGGAGGAAGCCTGTCCTCCGTACCGGTGAGGAGGTATTTGGTATGGTCAAGGACCTAGAAGTAATCTTTGGAAAAGGTCCTGGCAGTCTATCTGTTCCGAATGACGATGCCGGACACGCGCCCATGTGGAAGAAGCAATCTATATTTTGGGACCTACCCTATTGGAAAGTCTTAGAGGTCCGCTCTTCAATCGACGTGATGCACGTGACGAAGAATGTTTGCGTGAACCTGCTAGGATTTCTAGGAGTGTATGGGAAGACAAAAGATACACCGGAAGCACGACAGGACCAGCAACGTCTGAAGGCCCTCAAGAGCCTATGCATCCCGAGAACGAGAAGGGTAAACGATGCCACTTAACTCCCGCCAGCTACGCTCTTACCAAAGCGTAGAAGGAAATCTTTTTGAATGTCCGAAGCAATCAAGGTCCCGTCGGCTTCGTCGAATATAAAGGGAATAATAAATATGGCAGAAAAAAATTCCAAAACCTGAAGTCTCATGATCGCCACGTGATTATGACACAATTGCTTCCGATTGCATTGAGGGGCTTCTACGAAAATGTTCGAGTACCCATTGTGAAGCTATGTGCATTCCTCAATGCAATATCTCGAAGGTAATCGATCCGAAAGCCTACCAGGTTACAAACAGATGTGGCCCAATGTCTTGTCACTTTGAGTTGGTGTTCCCACCATCCTTCTTCAATATTATGACGCATCTCCTGGTTCACCTAGTAGAAGAGATTGCCATTCTCGGTCCTGTATTTCTACACAATATGTTCCCTTTGAGAGGTACATGGGAGTCTTAAAGAAATATGTTCATAACCGTGCTAGGCCGTAAGGAAGCATCTCCAAGGGCTATGTAATGAGGAGGTCATTGAGTTCGTGTTGATTTTATTCCTGACCTTAAGGCGATTGGTGTTCCGTAATCACGACATGAGGGGAGACTGCGTGGAAAAGGCACCCTAGGATGTAAAGCAATGATATGTAGGGACGGAATTCTCTCAATCAAGCACACTACACGGTTTTACAAAGATCTATCTTGGTTGCCCGTATATCAATGAACACAAGAATTTAATACGCCTCAAACACCCGTCGATGAATGGATTATAAGTGAACACATGGCGAGTTTTGGCGGTGGCTGCAAAGACTTCTCACGAATAACACCACTGTTGGGGATCAAATGTACTTGTTGGCGTGACACCGTCTTCGATGTATGTACTTTCCAAGGGTACGAGATAAATGGGAATACATTTTACACGATAGGCCAAGATAAAAGAGCACCAACCAAAATAAGGTGTCCGCTCGATGCAGCAGAAGACAATGGGCAAAAGACCACGTATTATGGGTTCATAGAGGAGATATGGGAACTTGACTATGGACCTAATTTTAAGGTCCCCTTGTTTCGATGCAAATGGGTCAAGCTAACAGGAGGAGGGTTGAGGTAGACAAGAAGTACGGAATGACAACGGTGGATCTCAACAATCTTATGAAGAACTTAGACGAACCATTCGTCCTAGCCAATGATGTGGCTCAGGTTTTCTATGTGAAGGACATGTCCTCCAGACCAAAAAAAAAGAAAAAATATGCAAACGAATACATCATATGATGAGCCAAAGCGCCACATAGTTCTTTCAGGAAAAGAAACATCGTGGGAATCGAGGACAAGATGTACATGTCAAGATTATAATAAGTTTGATGAAATTCCGCCTTCAGAGTGCAACCGACCCAAGCATTCCGTTAAGTAAAGAAGATGCTCCATGGTTACGATAAGCGATCATAAGGAAGGGCATATGCCAAGAAGTTCATGCTCATATTATGTAACTCTAGTTCATGTTTTTAATACATGTCTTGAGTGTTAGTCATGTTTTGTGGATGGACCGAGTATGAGAAGAAGTTGTCCCGAATCGTACTTACCATTAAGATCGATCTCCAAACGTCTGCGGTCACATATTAGGAGTGCCTCTATGACCGCTTTCGGAGATGCCGGAGGATCTGGCTCACGGCATCTCCCCAAACTGGCCGTAGTGGTGTCCTGCTCTCGAAAACCATCTTGCAGCTTTGTAACTTGTCTAACTAGATCAATACACCGTGGAGCTAACTAATTTCACATATTAGGAGTGCCTCTATGACCAGCTTTCTCGAGATGCCGAGGACTGGGCTCCGTCGGCATCTCCCTGAAACTGGCCGTAGTGGTGTCCCTGCCTCAAAATGGCTGGAGGACTGGACTCACAAGGATGCCTATTTATAGTACAAGCAGCTCGACATAGTGTTGACACTTACAAAATAATGTCGACACTCACCTCTATTATTAGTGCTGACTCGTGTTTTGTCCCGGTTGGTGTCTCCAACCGGGACTAAAGGTTCATCTTTAGTCCCGGTTGGTGTATCCAACCGGGACTAAAGGTTCATCCCGCCATTTTTTCCCGCCATTTTTCTTCCCGCCATTTTTCTTCCCGCCATTTTTCTTCCCGCCAGTTCTTCCCGCCATTTTTCTTCCCGCCATTTTTCTTCCCGCCAGTTCTTCCCTCCAGTTCTTCCCGCTAGTTCACTATATATATATGTAGGGGTTGGCCTCCATTGTCATTGCACATCTCTAGACTCATATCTGCAACCTCATCACTCTTTCCCATGGCTTCCACCGTAGCACTAACCCCTGGAGGCGGAGGCGCTTGCCTCGAACCCCCGCCCGCCGCCATCGTGTCCCCGTCGGATGCTGAGCGTCGGAGGTGTGCCTTCCTCCGTCCTCGTAGGTGTGGCGCCGGATGGCCATCACGAACCACTACTACTTGAGCTCACGCCGAGCAATGGAGGAATCCAGATGGCATCCCGACTATTTCTCTACTTGGGAAGCCTTCTTCGTGGATCGGCATGAGAGGCGCCCGAGCACGAGGAGGCCCACCTCCTCCTAACTTCAACGAGGCCGGCCGTCGGCTATGGTGGCGCGGTCGGACTCTCCAGCGTCATGGCCTATGACACCGCCACGACTCTAACCCCGTCTGCGCTACCCTCAAGTCCAGCCGCGCTACCCTCAAGTCCAGCCCACGCGTACTCTCCGGAGGTTCAATTACGGTGACCCGACGACGGCATGATGACGGCGGGCGGCGAGTACGACGACTACAAGGCGGCAGTATTACAGGTGTAGGTGAGCATGACTAAATCACTCCAACATTCCGAACAAGTTCGCCGATTGTTACTTAATCTGCCATGTATCTTGATTTTCAGTTCTTTATGTATCTTAATTTTCCAGTTCGCCGATTGTTACTTAATCTGCCATGTATCTTAATTTTAGTTCTTTTATATATCTTAAAAAGCACCTTTAATGCATGAAATAAGTGTTTATTTATTTTAGAAAATTTCATGTAAAGTAAATATAAAATCATTTACATGAATGGATAGATATTATTTTTATGAAAATTATGATATATTATTCATATTTTTCGAGTTGAAATGAAAAAGATATGAATTTTCTAAATTCATATCATATTTTTTGAATTAAAAAGCCCTTTAATGCATGAAATAAGTGTTTATTTATTTTAAAAATTTCATGTCAAGTAAATATAAAATCATTTACATGAATGGATAGATATTATTTTTCTGAAAATTATGATATATTATTCATATTTTTCTGAGTTGAAATGAAAAGATATGAATTTTCTAAATTCATATCATATTTTTGAATTAAAAAGCCCCTTTAATGCATGAAATAAGTGTTTATTTATTTTAAAAATTTCATGTAAAGTAAATATAAAATGATTTACATGAATGGATAGATATTATTTTTCTGAAAATTATGATATATTATTCATATTTTGAATTAAAAAGCCCTCAATTAAAAAGCCCTGAATTAAAAAGCCCTGAATTAAAAAGCCCTGAATTAAATGCCCCTTTAACACGGTTCCAGCCACGAACCGGTGTTAAAGGGGTAATAATGCTGGAACACTTTTAACACCGATTCGTCGAACTGTGTTAAAGAAGCTTCACGATATTATCTTTAACACCGGTTCGAAATGTTAAAGGGCAACAATGCTGTGAACGCTTCTTTAACACGGTTCCAGCCCGAACCGGTGTTAAAGTGGTATTTATTTCACCTCCTCCTTATTCCTCCCATCAGACGCACAGATCGATCGATCGAACGCCTTGACGCCGCCCGACGCCGCCCATGCCGCCGCCGCCGCCGCTTCGAGTTCGCCTCTCTCAAAGACGTCCGCCGCTCTCCGACCCCGCCGGAGCTGCGCATGACCGCCGCTCACGCCGCCGCCTTCTCCGACCGCCATGCTACCGCCGCCCGCTCATCCACCACCGCCCGCGACCTCACCTGGCCCGCCACGACTTGAGCCGCTGCGGAGCTCGCCTCTCGCTGCCGCCGCCTCCCCAAGCCGCCTCCGACCCGCCTTGACGACCTCCTTCCCCGGAAAACCCTTCCGCCCGCACCGTCTTTGCCTCATGAGCCCGTCTGCCATGCCGCCCAGCCTCGCTCTCCGCCCGCCGCCGCCCGCCGCCGCCACGCCGGGCCCTGCCCGTGCCTCCGCTCGCCAGCCCGTGCAGATCGCCAAGCTCGGCCGCCGCCGCCAGCGGCCGCCTGCTGGTCCGCGTCCCCGCCGACCGTCCCACCCGCGACCTCCTCGCCGCGTGCGTCCCCTGGCCGCTGGCCAGAACGCCCGCCATGCGGTCGTCGGTCGCGACCCTCTCCGTCGCTCTGCGAGTCCTCGCCACCTCGGCCGAGCCCTATCTGGCGTCGCTCGCGACCTGCCTCGTCCTCGGCCTCATGCGACTTGCCTCTCCGGAAACCCAACTAGAGGACAACCCACCAAGATCGACTTTCCGGAACGCAAGGCTGATTCTATAGGACCCCACAAGACCACGGGCGAGACGCCAAGACCGTACCAGTCGAAGTTGTCCAAGAAGCTCACAAGAACTCCATCACGGAACATCTAGCACCCGGCTGGGACCCGCCTCAACCGACCTGCCTCTCTCCTTCCCGCCTGCGGCCGCCATGTCCGCGACTGCCGACTGCCGTCGTGGCCGCCCCTTGTTCCGGCCCCTCCCACTCCTTTGGCGGAGCTTGGGCCAACCAATTGGGGCAAATGGGCCAAGGAGACACTTTGGGCCACTATTGGGGGCAAATGGGCCAAATATCGTTATTTTTACCCAAAATTTGTCAAATATGAAGGGATATTAGGAAAAAATTCTTGGCTGGGCGGCCCTGAATCTGCATAGCTCACTTGTCCAGGCCCGTCTTCCTTGGTCGTGCCCTTTTGGCAGAGCTCCGCTGCCTGCCATGGCGCTGGGCGCCTCCTCTGGAACCGCCCGGCCTCGCGACTCCTAAGATCTAGGCCTTAATCCTTGCACATGTGAATTAGAAGCATGTGGAGTAAAAATAAAATAGCTTATAGCAAAGATATTATAATAGGCCACGCCTAAACCCTAATGACCACCTCGCCTCTTCCCCTGCAGAGCGTCTCGCCGCCGGAGCTCATAGGCCACGCCTAAACGCCGCTAGCACCGCCGCCCGACGAGACCGCCGCATCCGTGGTTCCGCCGCGCCGCCTCGCCACACCACCTCGTCGCCTCGCTGCCGCCATCCCATGGATATAAGTAAGGGCATGTTTGATTCAAAGGATTTGTATAGGAAATTTGTAGGATTAAATCCTATAGGAAATTTAGGATTAAATCCTATAGGAAATCCTATAGGAAATTATGCATGTTTGATTCAAAGGATTTGTATTGTATGTATTGTATATGCATGTGTATATTTTGTGCCACGCCGACCACCACCGCCACCATTATGCCGTCGACCGACCTCCTATGTCCGCCGAGCCTACACGCGCCGAGGGTGTGTCGCCCATGTTAGGTAGACCATCACGCCGTGCTGGTTCGAACGCACACCCCCACGCACCCCGGCCCCGCTCTCGCCCTAGCGTCGCCACCTCTCGTTGTCAATATAGCATTATAATAACCATGCTATGTTAATCAACTTTGATGACAAGTTAATTAGAAGAAGTAAATGTACCCTCTCATATGAGTCCGGGGTTTCTCCGAATTAGGGTTTGAAATGACCAAGCATGTATTAGGGTTACATTTCAATACTTTTAACCTGTCATATCATCGCCCTTGCTTGAGCATTTCAATAGATGTATTACTGATATTTCGTGATAATATTATTGTTTTAGAAACTATGGATCCACTTAGTAGAAACCTTGAAGAAGAAGAAATAATGGAGAACATTATTGATGAGGACACCTCACAATATCTCGAACTTGGAGGGACATGACGACGGCTCAAGTACTAGTCATGGAGAAGATGAAGACTCGTGAACGCAATTTAATGGTTACAAAGTCCGCGAGGTATATGCATTGATTAAGCCTCACTGAACTCCACCAACAATCTTCTTCTACATGTATTAATTAACGCTTCTTTCTTCTTTTAGCCCTGGATCGACCAGCCAAGAACCATCTTCTTCTACGAAAAGAGCAAGCGAGGCGCGAGCCAGCGGTTGAAAGATCGTGCAAAGTTCACGATCGAAGCAGTCCGTGTTGATGGCAGGCCGATGGAGCCCAAGAAGGCCGCAGACAAATTTATACGTCAGGCTGGAGTTCTTGTTAGGGACCAAATCCCAATCACAATTGAAAATTGGAATAAGCCAAAGAAGGGCGACGGTACCTTTGTCGATGACAGATCCAAAGAAACGCTTTGGAATTCGTTGTTGGTAAATTTCACCCTTCCGCCAGAGGAGGATGAAAACAACCCGGTTATAGAGAACAAGGTCAAAGAGTGGACTCTAAAGAAGATGGCTGATGCTTTCCAAGAATCGAAGACAAAATTGAACAAATTTGTCAAAGTCAAGTAGACTCCAAATTTCGAAGACGCATATTATGCGAAGATAAGACCTCACTGGCCCGAATTTAAGACATATAAAGAAAGTGCTATAGCTAAAAAGAGGTCAGAAACCAATACGCTTAATGCCCTGAAGAAGGAATATCACCAGAGGACGGGGTCAGGTGGCTACATATCTCAGAGGCCTAAGTGGGAGGAAGCTGAGAGGGCCTCACGAGAGAGGGACCACACCTGACAGATGGGTGGGACCTACGTGCAAAGACTTGGTTCTACGGAATCGGGGCAAGGTTGGACCCAGAAACAAGATTGTGTATCTTCCCAACCATCCTTGCCAAACCCGTCACTGAACTCATCACGGCATACGAGGAAACATCCGCCGGGACCTTCCATCCCGACAGAGAGAATGACCAGCTCACACGCGCCATCGGTAAAAAAGAACACTCTGGACATGCACGAGGCACAGGGGGTATGACGTGGAAGGATGGGTTTGCCGACTGGAGCGACTCTTACAGATGGCGCGGCAGAAAAGAAAAAGAGCGTACAGATCGGATGACACAGATAGAACATGCACTTGCGGCGCTGCAGACGCAAGTGAATGCACAACAGAGCCATCAAGCTACCGCCCATCTCAGCCGCATGAAGAGCCTGCATTGGAAGCTGCCCAGCCCGCACTCATGAAAAGCAAAGTGGCTTCCACGGAGAACGCAGCCAACGCTTGAAATGACGGGTCCTCGATACCCGCTGATGAGATCACGGAGAGCGAACACGCTGAGCTGCATGTGAGATTAATGGGCTTATCCATTAAGGTGGTCATCGGCTATGCCTTACCTCCTGAGCTGGTGGAACTTACCACCGCCGACCGATTCAGATGGCTATGCTATTGTCGGGTGGATGAGGTTGTGAAGGAATATGAGGAAGCACAGCTTGACCATGCTACGGTGAAGGGAAACTCAACTCAAATTTGCAGTGAAAACAACCATTCTTTGGAAGAAGGAACACATTGTGCTTCCAAATTGAGGTCACTGCACCCCCAGCCTCCATGATCTAGCCCCGAGCCGCTTGCCATCTCTGCTGCAGCCATCTCCGTCGCTGCCCATCTCTCACTGGCAGCCATCTCCGTCCGTCCCATCTCTCTGCTGCAGCCATCTCCGCCCGTCGGCCATCTCTGCTGCAGCCATCTCCGCCCGTCACCATCTCCGTGCTTCAGCCATCTCCTCGGCGTAGCGGAAGAGCACCTTGCCACGAGGAGCATCAAGAGCACCGCCACAAAGAAATCAGGAAACCGTCGCCAAAGAGTTCAAAAAACTACGTCCGGCAGCCTTCCGCCAAGCCATTGCCGGTTTTACCGTGGAATCGCAGCGACGAGGAGACCAATAGGATCTCGGGAGAACAGGTCAAGAAATTCTTTGCACCTAGACGGGCCGAGCCAAAGGAGAAAATAGATCCGGCGGTGGTGGAGAAGTTTTACAAAAATCTTTTGAAACCTGAAACCCCACTTGTGCCGGACTACGAGCGCCAGATTTTGAAGGCGGATGCAAGGCGCCGTAGGGAGACTGAAAGTAGCAGTCGTGAGGCACCCCACAAAACAGTTCCCATGCTCGGAGAGCAGGAAAACCAATCATGCGCCCCGCTCCAAATGTTTGACAAACGGGACGCCCTCCGTAGATGATTACGAGGCAGAGCTACAAAGAAAGGCCAATGAGATGGGGATGACTTACATTGCATACTTGAACATCATGGGAGACAACTTGCCCAAATGCGATGTCAACCCCATACAGCCATGGAAGTATGGGAAGAATCTAGTCAAGAAAGAGGAGCTCAAAAATCTACCAACAAAGATGCGAAAATTGCACAAGTGGTACCTTCATTTGCAAGACGAGAAAAGAAGAATGGATCACGCGCATATAAGAGATGAGATTTTCTTGTGCGGACGACGCGATCGACTTCAACATTCAAGACTTGCATTTTCTATTCAATCGGAAGGAACTCGACAAAGCTGCCATCAGCCTTTATTGTGTGTAAGTACTATTTCGTAATTTTTATCTCAACTCATTCACTTCATTAATTGCATGTATATATATATGCTCACCATATATGTATATACTATTATGCAGGAAAAAGGTTATGGAATGCAGGAAAGGAGGCCCTTTTGACATTGGGTTCGTTGACCCAAATAGAGTTCATGAAGAAGTGGTAAGAGAAAAACCCGCAAAATGAAGATTACTTGCTAAAGTCTTACCGAGACAACAAACCAAAAAGGAAATACTATTGCCTTACAACTTCTCGTGAGTACCCTCTCTCTTGTACACATTCTGCTTCACTCGATGTTAAGTGTAAGATGATGAGTTATGCGCTTGAGTTCCACTTTATTCGCTATTCAACCATTCGACTCAGAAAAGTCCTTGTCATGGACTCGTTACGAAAATAAAAAGAGCTATGGGCAAACTTTAGAGAGATGCTCCAGAGGTAATTTCAATCATATTATCGCACTAGATCGGCAACTTTCGTGACAATAAGTAATTAATTACTCCTTTATCCATTTTCTTTGTCGGACAGGGTTTGAAAATGTTCACGGGCAGGCCGTGGGTGAATGGTCGAGAAGAACTAAAATTTGTAGACCAAAATGTAAGTAATACTAGCTAGCTTCCAATTCCATTATATCATGCTTTATTGATTATTATTTTGATTGAACTCTATTCTCGTAGCGCGATCAAGGACACGGCAATAACTTATGTGGGTACTATGTTTGCGAATTCATTCAAGAATAACGATATGTGCGACAGCCAAGCCGCACTAGAACAACTTAGAGTAAGTAAACAAAGTCCACAACATTATTTTATTACCATCAATTGTGTTGAGTTTTATTCTTATATATATATTGACGGTCCATTCTTCATATATATTCAGATCGAACGGATGCGGACCAACTCCTACCATTTGAACGCATACGAGCCATTCAAGAGGAATTGGCGGGTTCATACTTGATGAGGTCGTCACGCCTGGCGGAGAACTCTTTAGATATCCACCTCGGCGATGTAGATGTATGTGCCGATGTATGTGCCGATGGCGATGTATGTCTTGATGGCGATGTTTGTGTATAATAATAGTTGCTTAATTATTCATGTACTGTATGTACCGATGACGATTTATAAGTATACGGCTCCCGATCGATTTCTCGCTCTCCGCGTAAATACGCCTTAACGGGCAGGCGAGCGGCAGAGATTTAGGCGTTTTCGCCATGCGAGTTCGCCGCGCAGGAACGGCCTAAATCTCGCCATAAGAACTTTAACACCGGTTCCATACGAACCGGTGTTAAAGAGGCTCGAGGCGGCAGCCCTACGCGCCACCTTTAACACCGGTTCAGATAGAACCGGTGTTAAAACCCCTAACATCAACCCTCAACAGCGGTTGTGGAACCGCTGTTAGAGGGTCCTCCAAACCGGTGTTAGAGGGGTACGTGTGCACTAGTGGTCGGGTCATGCTGACGCACAATCACAGATGATCGACTCGCTGTCTGTTCAGCAGCTACACATATTTTTTTATCGACACAGGTTTAAATAGCACAGTAGTCATCGGTGAGAGCAGTAGTGGTTCTTCGTGCTCAACGAGATTTGGATTTAGCCTACTACCGCTACATCACACGGACCAGCTGAAGGAAACCTCGCCTTTGGAGATTCCGCGTGTGTACCACCTGTCCTGCCATGCCACAGCTTTTTTTTTTTTAACAGGAAAGGGTCCGAAGACCCGAGAAGCTGCATTAATATATCAGGCGGTGGGTACAATTTACATAAAGGCCCCTCAAAGAGGAGAGCAGAGAAAGCAGAACAGAAAATATTGCGAAAAACACCCTAGGACTAAAAAAAAAAGCAATCAGATCCTATGGTGTCTTCTCCACCGCAGCCGTCGACGAGATCCTTGCGCCGGCCACCAGAGCGACTCCGGGGACGAACCACTTGGCGTCGCTTAGGGGGGAGCTCCGGCGAGGTGCTCCAGAAAGGGCCTCCGAACTGGAGGTTTGAAGAGGCACAAGCAAAGCGCATCAAGGTCGCCCTTCGACCAGAAGAGGCAGAGAGCCCGTCGGGCCGCCGCCACCCATGGGCCGCTGCGGATGAGCATCAGAGGGGAGAAGATCCCCAGCGGTCGCAGCTTCAAACGGAGCAGGAATGGACCAGAGGAGGTAGACCTCTTCAAGCCAAACTCCACCACCTCGATGTCGTTGACGAAGAAGGAGATCCAGCCTCCAAGGAAGCTCCAGCTCAAGGAACCAGCTCCCGAGCGAAGAAATGGTTGCAGCCCAGCTTCCCCACTCCCTCCCGCCTCCACGGCCGTCCAGGAGCGGATACACCTCGCCACGCGCCACACCGATGCACCCATCCCCCTCGCCACCACGGCCGGCCGGGACAGGGCACCTCACGTCACCACCTCTCGAACGGAAGCAAGCGACAGAAGCTTTATTCAACGGAGCGGCTGCTCCTCCTTCCTTCCTCAACTCCGACCATCGAAGCACAAGGTAGACCAGGAGAAGCCCTAGGAGCTCATGGATCCAGTCGCCAAGATCTAGAGCGCCGCTACCTCTACTGGGCAAAACGTCCACAACCGGCACAAGGCCGAACACCCTACTACCTACTACTACTCCGGCGACCCCCCGCCACCACTTCCCACCGGCTAGTCCGGCGAGAAGGGCGCGGGCGAGCCCCGCGCTGAGGTGGCCGCGAGTTTTGGAGTACGTGGGGCTGGGGCACTCTGGTGGGCTGAACTCGCGGCCACCTCAGCGCCGCCTGCTTTTCCACGCGCTGCTCGCTGCCCCTTGCCGTCCGCGCCGCCCCACCGTCAGCGTCAGCCGACGGACCGCGCGCCGCCGCTGCCACCCACTGACCGACCGGCGCACGTACGCCTCGGCCGTTTCCATCACGCGGCGGCGCGGCGTCTCTTTGCATCTGTCGATACGGTGCACGCCGGCCGGTTATGATCGGAGTTTAATCAGAGAGGGAGAGGCCTGTGACTGGGAGCCGTACGTGTCTTGTGTGTTTATTTGCTCTACGTTTTCTACGGCGAGGTGCAGGTTGCTTGTGCTGCCGCTTTCGTATGGTGGGAACGCACATGCGCGATGCTGATCGATGGGTCGCTGTTCATGTCAACCGCAACGGATCCACCGATGCCGACGGTCTACGCGCGCGATCCACGAGATCGGTCCCCTTGTGCACTTGTACTGCGCTGTGAATCACTCATAGGAAAAACGCGGAACTTTTGTACTGTATGCAGCAGATATCAAAGAGAACGTGTGCATCGAACGGCAAAACTCAAATTTCGAGCTTTCACTGGCATGAAATAGTGACCATTATCTGCCCTATACTCTATGAGAGATATCACAGCATAGCATGTGATTTATTTTGTAGTTGCACAGTCATAACCCGCTGAAAATATCGATACTAATATATGAGCACTATGCAGTCATTTGTCAAGCTGGATCTTCGTGAGTGACCGCACCTCCCATGTTGCCCACTCGGGCGATTTCGGAGGTCCCCCAAACCCTAGCCACCTCACACGCTCCCCCTGCAGCCACCGACGCCAACGCCGGCAGGCGGTGGATGCACACATCTGTCAATAGCAGAGGGCTTAGGAGCACCCCATCAATTGCTTGAGCAGGATAGGAATAGGGAGACGCGCGGCGGAGCTCAGCGGGTGTTTGTATAGACACGGGAAAGAACTGGGCGACGACCCCGATTATTAGATGATGTTTTCCCGTCGGGCTCCCATTTCCCGACTTCCTCTTTTCTCCATGTTGCTCTGTGGCATCAGGAGCGGGGTGCTCGCGCGTCCACTATGGCGCTACGGGCAACAGGCTGGAGCAGGGAATCATACCGCAGCGGAATGGAGGAGGTCCCTAGGCCTATACGGGCGGCGCCGCATGTAGCACATAGATGTGGTGGACCGCCAAGGGCGACGGTCCATAGAGGAACTCTGGGTTGGGCGGGCTCAGCGCGGCAGCTGCCGTTGACGCCTGCTAGAGTAGGGGGCAACGGTGGTCTTGGCTCCACACGGCCG
Source organism: Avena longiglumis (assembly GCA_030063025.1). Lineage (NCBI taxonomy): Eukaryota > Viridiplantae > Streptophyta > Magnoliopsida > Poales > Poaceae > Avena > Avena longiglumis. Next base: position 561,029,197 of record CP125974.1, read on the forward strand.
GTGCCGTCCTGAATCGATGCTATGAAACTGACAAGTGGGCCATGATAGTTTTACTGGATGCCCGCCATAAGTGGTTGGCGGCATCCCACCTATTTGGATGGATGAGCTCAACCAGTTTTATGAGAGGATAATCCTAGCATCTGGCTATCCCCGTCTCTTCCATCCTCCAAACCATACGAAGCGCATCGGCTAAAAAGTGGCTATCCCCTCACCATTAACGATGATGAATTGTTAATCTTAAACTTCATATTTTGTTTGTAGTACTGAGTGTTAATTATGTGCAGGGCAACCTCACCACTCGATAAAGAGGTTACCACGCGACTGGTTTGAGTTGCAACTACACAGCGAGGAGTGTGTTTTGTCTTTACTGGAACACTCCTGGACTTATGCATGAAAATGTATTTTTATGGGCAAACAAAAAACTTCACAACGTGTGGCTAAACTGTTTTTTTCCATCCAAGCCCCGAAAGTCTCGAAACAAAGCAGTCTGTTGGAAAACTGGGCCGGTAGAGGCCCACTTTCAGTCTCTACTGCGTTAGGGTTGGCGTGTGTAACGATCCCCTTTAAATTTATAAAGAACAACCTTCAGACGCGAGTTACCGGTAATTATCAATAAAGTTCTGTTTCATCTACTTTGTATTGTGTTGTGTCCTCTGCCTTCTTTCTCCGCGAATAAATTAACCGGCCAGTCGGCAGGGGTGTTCCAACACAGTCAAAGCTCGCGTTCGGCCACGTCTTCACGGGAAATAAATCCTATAAGATCGGGTCTATTTCTAGACCCTCTTCTATACCTGCCACGTGTCCGTCTTTTCAGTGTTACAGCTGGCCGTCCGTGCCGCCCCCACACAGCTAGCCAGCCGACCATCCGACCGGCGCACGCCACGGCCGTTACCATCACGCGGCGGCGCGGCGTCGCTTAGTGTCTGTCGAGACGGTGCCGCCGGCCGGTCATGATCGGAGTTGAATCATAGAGAGGACCGGGAGCCGTACGTGTCTGCTCGTATAATTTAATCGGAGAGCACTGGGTGCAGGTTGCCTGTGCTGCTGCCGCCGCTTTCGTACGGTGAGAACGCCGGCCGTGGGAACGCATGTGGGACGCTGATCGATGGGTCGCTGTTCTGATCTCGAAACATGTCAGCAGCAGCCGGATCGACCGACGCCGACGGTCTACGCGCGCGATCGACCAGATCGGCCCCCTGCCCTTGTACGACAATGCAGTTGGCGCGGAACAGATGTATACGATATGAGCTGAAATACTACTCTCTCGGTTTTAAGAGATGTTTTAGGTTTATAAAAAAAATGAATTTAAACTTGTTTTATTGTGTAGATTTATCCTAAAGTTGAGTGAGCCTACATATAAAATAAGTCTAGATCTATTTTCTTCACAAATCTAAAACATTTTATATTTTAAAACAGAGGAAGTACCTGTGTACGTACTCAGCAGGCATACTGCAATACCACAGTACTTTTGTACACAGCAGACACGGAAGAGAACGCATCGAAAACACAAAACTAGTTTTTCTATAGGGGGTTCATATCGATCCTATACCAAGATTAATCATGCAATTGGAACGAAGATGTCAGTTACCATGCCGGACATGATGATCTGAGCAATCTCGTCAGCCACGGTGAGTCGACGAAGTGGATTAATGTCTTTTTTTCTCTCTCGTTCAATAGAGACAATCCTGCAGCTTTTTGTAGTAGTTTCTTTGTTTTGAGGTATATACAGCTTTTGTAGATTACTTTTTTTGCAAGTGAGCTTTTGTAGATTACTTCCATGGCTATAATTATTTGGGTGAGAGATCCTGGATTACAACCTATAACTAAAGACCGGTCCTAGTATTTTTACCATGAAAACAACCGTGTCACTTCAACCTGGAAATGGTCGTTTTACAACATGGAGATAAATTAAGGAGACTTCGCATCCAATTGAAGTCCGATTTACACTGCAACGGCACTAATAATCCACGCCAACTAAGTCACGCATGGTGGGGCCTGCACAACCATGCGGGTCGTTAATTACTCCCTGCCGCGTCCACTGGCGGTCACGTCTCGGAGTTGCTCGACTCGCTGTTTGTTTAGCAACTAACTACTTAAAAAAAACTACTCCGTGTTGTAAGGCCACTGGTGATAGATCTCGTTCAGTCTACGTGTTTTACATATTTGTTGTCAGAGGATTCGGATAAATTCAAGGTTTTTATGGCAGCAACTTCGACTTTGGAGAGATGGTCCTTTGGAACACGTGCACGGAAACTTTTTGATTGTCATAAAAAATGTAAGGCCAGCACTGGTAGTGCAGCGACATCGGCGCGTCCGGCGACTCACTCTGGCAGCGATAGTGGTCGTTAGGTAGTTAACGAACCTCGATGTTGTTCTTATGAACATCTATAATAGATATGGATCCTTCTAAAAAAGGTATGACTTAGAACATCTCCAACAGATGATTCTATAAAAAGAATCGGTACTCAAAAAATTACTTCCTCTTATCCATAATAAGTGTCTTTGATTTACTACAAAGTTGTATTAAATTGGTGACACTTATTATAGATTGGAGGGAGTAATATTTATGACACTAGAGGCCAAAACCACCGTTGCTTCGACCCAATTTGGTGTTGTAATTTCTTTTGGGCAGCCCAAAATTTTGGTCATTCTTGCTACAAAAATTTGATGCACAAAACGCCTGCACCAAAACAAATCAACGTGGCACGTGCGTTGAGCTAAAGGCTCTTCCTTGCATTTGGCTGGCATGTGCGTCATGAGTCGAGTCACTATTTAGTGTAGTATTCAACATCTTTTTAAAGGTGGATTCAGGGATATTCTAAAAGGACTTTGAAGCACAGAAACTATTGTAGAACACGGTAAGTCTTCATCTTCATATTAGCACAACTTCCGAATCTTTTTCTTTATGTATTCAGGCACCTTTAGTGGTAATACTAGGTTTTGAGAGGATACATGGATGGGACATACACCTTTAGCACAACAATACATTTTATACAATATGGTGCAACGGAAAATGTTACTATGGCACATGTTTTAGCTTAAGTACCACTAAACATTGGTTTCAAAAGAGTACTTATTGGTAATATGGTGGAGTTATCTGAGGATCAAGATAATTAGGTTTGTGTGAAACTTAACACCCCCAGGAGTGTTTTTAGTAAATTCCATGTATAGCGATCTTTGATAATTAAAAATCCCATGTGAGATTGTCGTGTAATCATAGTTGGACGCAATACATCCTATCATCAATATCACCCTCATCTGAGATAATAGCAAAACATGAGTTGGGTCTCTGCAAACATGAACACGAATGAGGCGAAGGTCTAGCTCGATTGTGGATGGTGATATGGTAATGACCCCTCGCCGGCTTGGCCGTAAATATCTACACATCCACCAATTTGAGACGGGAAGTTGTATGCATAGAGATAAATAGAGAAGGCACTTATACGAACTCCTGCCAATTTTCTCTCGAGATATTTCGGTGCTAAGGGGGGTAATAGGGAAGGATTAAATCCATAAGACCAAAGGGTGGATGTGCCATCACAATTATCGCAATGTAGACCATTTTTAAGTTGTAAAAACATTTTTTAACGTTTCTGCATGTGTTGACTATAATTTTGATATGAATATATTTTCATGTTTCAGCCTGTAAATGGTACATGCAGTCAAACATGTCTATATCTAGCTCAGTGCTAAATATTACATCGCTTTTGCCTAAAGAATCTAGCTTTCCCTATGTCTTTCTCATCCGACAACAAAAATTGCAATCTCACTTCATTTTAAGTATGCGGTGGCTACTAATTATCTGATTTTGTGAAATCCACTCTACCAACTATATTTGTTAATATTAAGCATGGCATCAGAAATTCTATATGAACACGTCGTGATTAGTTTCTATCGAAAATAGTACTACCTTTTAGTATGGCACCAGAAAATTATAACATTGTTAAAATTTTATACTAAACGTTTTTACTTCGCCATATAATTCATCTTGAAAGGTACGGTTGTTTATTTATCATCATTCGATATATCGTCTAGTCTATTTTCATGTAAAACTAGCTTAGTTGGTGATTTAAATACGCGTATATCTATATTAATATACATATTGGTCATAACACGCATCATGTCATGATGCTAGTTTGATGTGTGTGTGTGTACGTTTTTTATATCATGGTGTTTATTCAATGTCTACAGATCTTGTAGGTAACATGGGCGAAGTTCCTAGAGTACATAACTAGGAAAGTATATATGTAGTTCTAGAATGTACGGTGCCTAGTAAGTCATCGATGATGCGCTCTCACTTAGTTGCCCAAGCATGCATGTTTTAAAAACTCATGTAGCGGGCCGCTTACGTACTAGCCTTTGACACAAATTTGTGCATGAAAACGGAATCAACGGTACGACTTGAAGGAAGAATGGTGGTCGTTTCCAATTCCAACACCGAGGGATAGAAAGGAGACTTGGAGTCCACGGGACGGGAGGACGTACGTCACGGCTTTTTCTTTAGACTCGAGCGGCGCTAATGCTCCACACAAGTCTTCGGCGGTGGGCCCATAGAATCATGCGGGTGGTTGATTAGCCCTACGACTAATGAGGCCTAGCTAGCAGGCCAGAGAAGCCTAATTAAACTAACTATGCACTGTTGGATGCTTGTTGCCGCATTGGACAGCAATGCCACTCATGTGACTCTTCTTGACATGGTCATATGAAACCAAAAACTTCATGCATTGTTCTCGGATGAATGCCCACCTTTTCGTAAGGAATTTTTTATTCTGATCATTGTCAACGGGTAATTACCGAGTGTTTATGCTTATGGAATTACTATCAAACTCTTCTCCAAAAACCCCTTTTGCTAGACGCCCATAATTGGATCTTGGCCAATTCCATCCAAGCCTCGCATTGCGCATCACGTTCTCAAGGTCCGCATAAGCTCTGGTTCTTTATTTTTTCCTTTTTTGTGTGTTTGTCATGTAAGCTCATATCTTTGATCAATGGCTCTTTACTGATCTTGTTGGTTCTCTTGTCGGTTCTTTTGGCTGCCCCCACCATTGATCATGTTTTCCATTGTATTCCATAATCAAAGTAGGACTATGAATAAATTGCATATTTTCACACAATTTATAGCTACCATACGGGTACATAGATGAGCGGGAAAGTTTGGATACATAGCAGGTTGGAGGGCGTGATGGGCGGCATTTCATCGAACAAGTTGCGGGGCGCAGGCATGCTACATGCGGGCACCACCGAGGGGTCTTGCTATTACACTAGGAACCACTTGCCACATGTGCAGCGTTCGGGTCAATGACAAGAACCTGCAACATGGTCGGGAAGGACTCACCGATCTCCACCGAGTCCTCGCGCGAGCTAGATAGCCGAGACGGTGATGGAGCGTGCCAGGAACATGTAGACGGCTATGTCAGCCGGGGTAGTTTGTTCGCGGATGAGCTAGAGCTCGCCAATCATGTCAGCGCATTGGTCAGCGCCTTCTCCTTTAGCATGAGCACATCATGGGTGGCGGCTTGGGTGGCGATGGCTTTGGCCTGAACGATAACGACATGTTCTAGTGTCAAGGCCCTCTTTGGGCCACATGGGCAGCGTCCAGGCGACGTCTCTCTAGCTGGACCGCTTCTACGTCCCCAACGCCCTCTTCTACGGTGTGAGATCCTTCTTCGTCTTCAGCAAGACCGCAACAGGAGCTATGCTAGGAGGCACGAACAGGGCCCAACCAGGAGGCATGGCGGGAGGGAAGGTGAAGAGGATGGCATGACGGCCATGGTTCGCTATGGCTTGGACGACGTGGGTAGCGGCTGGATGCGAGAGAGGGAAGTATGTGGTCAGTGGTCTGTGTGGCTGGCGGGAGGGCCTGGATCAGTGATGCTACATCTAGGGACAGTTTTCTACCGAAATAGAATTACGGAATGATGACCTGTAAACCAGCTATGGGATTCAGTCCCTGAAATCACGGGAGGTATGAGGATTTTTACCAAGTTAATTCATCCACGTCTGTCCGTAAGATTTCTTCTGTAAGTCTAGCATTTTTCGTGGCCTTAAAGGTGACGATTTCATTGCAGGATTATTAGAAAAGAATCGCATAAAGTTGTAGTAGTCAGACAGAGTAGTTAGTCCTAATGATTACAAGATCTGCCTGACTGTATTTCAGCCACGCAATTGGTCATACATATTTGACTTACCTAAAGCCCTTAATTCCTACAGAAAAATGCATCGATTCCCTTGAGAATCCTTCTAGAAACCAATGTACACACAACGTTACCTCAAAAGTTTTTGTGGCACGTGAACTCATGTAATCCGGTAAATTAAAAATATATTTAAAAAATCATACTTATAAGGTTTCTGAAAACAATTCAGTACTTTCTCGATGATATATCCTACATGCATATAAAATCGCAATATATAAATCTTTTTTATTATGGGCTACACAAAAATGACCAATCTTGGTATATTTTGGAGGTTTCAGAATGTGATATTCATATTCAAGGTTTTGTTATTTTGTGTAGCGCAAGATACAAATTATTTTCAACTGGTAGTTTATATGTTTGTCGTATACAACATTGTCTAAATCCTGATTTATCTTTAGAATTTTTTTTGGAACTCAGAAAAATTATTTCGATTTTTTAGAGAAAAGGGGATCATCGTGCCCATGTGAACAAAATCACCACTCCCACGTTACATGCATAATATGGTGTACTATCTCCATTCCGTAAAATAAGGTGTATACATTTTTATAAAGTCAAATCGTTCCGAAGTTTGACCAAATCTAGAGAGAACTATGGTACTATAGACATATAATATGAAAACATAGGAGTGCGGATATATGGAGCTCGGGCTCCATATGTCCTGTTTTCGGAATCGTTTGCAAATGTCAGTTTGGAGTTCCAAAAAAATTCTACAAAAAGATTCTAAGTATAGGAAAAAATACGCTCTATCCAACACACAAAGTCTCATCTCGAAATACCCAATATTTTTGGCTGTACAAAATTATTAAAATCGTACGTATGGAGTAGTGAACAATGCCAGATTTGAAACCACCAAAATCTGTCAGACTTTATCATTTTCTTTGAGCCCATAATACAAAGCATTTCGGTGTGAGACTTTGTGTATTTGGATAGAGTACATTATTATCTATATCTAGAAAAAAATCATAATATTTTGATAGTTTGAAATCAAGTTTTCAAAATCCGAAAAATAAAGGACTCCATGTAGCTCGGGATCCAAATCGATTTTTTTTTGGAAAACTTGATATGATATGGTAGGTGCTGATAAAGTTTTCTACTCCCTCCGGTTCACTCATGTGTGGAGTGAATCTACGTGCTAAAAGAAATCTAGATATATTTTTTCATAAACCTAAAATATCTTGTATTTTGAAACGGAGCGAGTACAACCTTGGTCAAAATTTACATCGTCCGACTTTTGAAAAAAATTATACGCCTCATTTTAGTAGTACTACCCAGAAGTTGAAGCTAAATCACATGGGACAGATATAAACTGAAGTAACCTGTTGAGAAATTCCTGTGTGTGTGTGCCCCCAAACTGAAGCTGACGTGAAGATTGGGTGGAGCAGAGTCCACCCTACACCAAACTGGGCACCAACGCACGGAAAAGCAGCAGAAACAACATCCACATCCGGGCTACAGAGTCCCTCCTTCCCTCCTTCTGGAAGGCGATCGCCGCCTGGAGCTCCACCCGGCCATTGAATTCAAACCCCCACCCCACCACCACCTTTATAAGCGCCGCTCTCCCATTGGCCTTCTTCTTCCACATCCCCCACCCACCCAGGAACGAAGCTCCCTCTCCCCACGCAAGGTCCCTCCTGATTCTCTCCGTGCACCGCACCACACCAGACTCGAACACGTCTCCCACTTGCACGGCCGGTGTAGCACCAGGAGCAACAGCAATGGAGGAGAGAATTCACCGGCGGCAGGAGCCGCGAGCCACCGCCGACCCCGCGCTCTCCTCGGGGGACGAGTCGACGGACGGGGAGTTCGAGTTCCCCTGCTTCGCGGGCGCGGACCACGGCTTCCCCGCGCTGGCCGACGACCTCTTCGCCAACGGCCGCATCAGGCCTGCCACGTTCTACCCGGTCTTCGGCCGCCGCCCCTCAGGAGCATCATCGGTAGAATTCGACGGCCTCGCCTCAGCACCGGCGCCTGCGACAGAGCGGAGGAAGCGGGGGCAGCTGGGGCGACTCTTCCTCGAGGAGTCCCGCGCGTGGAACAGCTCGTCCTCGAGCACCGGCTCGACCACGTCCACCTCGTCCACTGGCACGACCGAAGAGTACGACGGCAGCGGCATCGAGGGCGCGGCGCCGGAGAGCTACTGCGTGTGGGCGCCGGGCGCCACGGTGGCGCCCTCCTCGCCGCGCCCGCCGCAGCCCAGCAAGAGCGGCTCCACGGGGTCCATGGCGCGCTGGCGCCGCATCAGCGACCTGGTCGTGGGCCGCAGCCACAGCGACGGCAAGGAGAAGTTCCTCTTCCTCCCGGCCAACCCGCCCGTGCCGCCGATCAACAAGAACCCCAGGCCGAAGCCCAACACGGCATCAGGCGGGGCCAAGAAGAAGACCGAGATCGGCACGGTGGCCGCCGCCCAGCGCGCAGCCCAGTACGGCGCCGCCAAGGCGGCCGGCGCGGGCGCCCCGCCACGGCGCACCTTCCTGCCGTACCGCGAGGAGCTCGTGGGCTTCTTCGCCAACGTCCACGGCATCAGCCGGAGCCACCCGCACCCCTACTGATCGACCGGCGGTGACCTACCACGACGACGACGACGGACGCCACGCCGGTCATCGCCTCCAGATAAATATTCCATTCGTGTGTTCAAGCTTGGATTTTTGCGCGTGTGATCGGTGGGTAGGTAGTACTAGTATGTGATTAGTCAAATACAGGTCATTGAAAATTAAGATTCTTGTGGAGTGTGAACAGTGTGAAACGTGGGCGGGAGCGCACCGGCCAGGCGGTGGACGTCGTCGTCGCGCGGTCGCACCGGCCGGTCGGCCGGCCGGCGAGGTTGTGTGTGAACGCCGACGTGTGTGAACGCCTCTTCCTACTTAGTTTCCAAGAGAGAGGTCGCGATCGCATCAGTAACGCTGTACCCCGTCCGGTGAGTTGGGTCGATCAATGGATTAATTGCTTCGTGTGGTTGGAAGAGCTAATGTAATCGATGGGCGAGAGAGACGAGTCGGCGATGCAGCTGTGAGTAATCGATGTGTGACCGTACGCAACCACACCCTCACTGGAAAAAAAAGACATGGTACCGCTTTACGGGAGCCAAGCCCAGGCAAAGCAAAGCGCCCACGGGAGGCCGGCGATCAACCGAGCGCGACGGCCGGCGACGTGTACACACGGTGGTGGCGACACCGAAGGACATGCGCAGCCGGCCCTGGCCGCCGTGCGCGCGCCGCCACCACGCACGGCGGCGCCAGTTGGCCGGACGACAGAGGTACGTGATGGCATGTGTAATCGATGGAATGATGCGGGGGCACCGTACGCTGTCAACCGACCGACCGAGTGGCCGACGCTAGCTACACCTAGTGCATCACTTGGCCATTCCAATGCGGGTGCCCCTGCCGAGCTACTAGTGTTTGAAGCTTCCCTGTCACAATTATAGCACCGATGATGGTACCTACACAACAAGGTGCTAACGATTTTGCGTGACTAACAAGGTGCTTCCAGGACAAGGGGACCTTTGCTTGCACCCTAAAAAGGCACGTCTACTGATAACTAGGAATAGTTTAGTTTTAGTTAGCTCTCGGTATGTTTTGCTTAAGCTTCCATCCATAATAAATCCTAAAACGGTGAAACCGATGACAGACCTACAAACTTTTTTCCAAAACATGGGCGAATCAAAGGCCGAAGTGAATAAAACACCACAATCAAGCGATAATAAAAAAATTGTCAACAGTAATCAAAGTTGAAAGATGATTTATTGGGAATTTATAGAAAATATAAAAACAACATTCATGAAAAAACCGAGAAATGGGACCATGCACATTTTTATCATGTATCTATTTATATTTCTACTACAGATTTCGATATTTCACCATTTATTTCAAAATTATTTTTTCATTTATAACAATTTGATATGATTTATCTTTAATATTGAAAAAGTTTGGATTATTAACTATTTAGTTATATTTTATAATTTATTAATATAAAATATTGATTTCATGTCTTCTTATTCTTTTTTAAAAATATTAGATCTCTAAATTATCATTTTAACATGTCAATTTTAATGACTTTATTAGTTATTGAGAGAATTACACTCACAGATTTCACTGATAATTACATCATAATTTTATGTGGTCTAACGGCAAGTTAAGACGCCATTACCTATTTGTACTAATTTCTTTTACTTTGTCATTACTTTTTGTAATGTATATTAATCTTACTGATCAAAATCCATTAAGAAATGAGCTAGGCTATGGAGTGGATGTTCAAGGCCTTGGAGACAGTGAATTCTGATTCATATTATTTAAAAAAGACCCTTTATTGCCATCTCCCCCCCACTGCGTTCTGTTTTGAAAATAAAACCCTTCCATATTCTATAAAATTACTACTCATTAGAACAAGATAGCAAATTTAATTATTTAAAGATGCTCCCTCAAAACATCATGTACAAATGCATTGTCCAGCACATGATATATATATTTGTCATTACATTCTATTTTTTATATATTCAATGCATGGTCTAGCGCATAATTCATAGAAAAATATATTTAGTTTGGGATGCTTAAGATATTAGATATGGTTCATTCAATGTAAATCTATGAAAATATTTACTATCACATTGCATACTTGTATGCATTGTTTCCATACTATTTTTAAATATCACATGTTAGGTAGATTGGTTTAGATTTAAATAATATAAAAAATAAATTGGCGAGGTTTCTAGAGTACATTACAATGAAGTTCAAATGAAACTAAATAGGTAACTCTACAAGTAATGTATGAAGAGCCAACTATTAGTTATTTGTCGAATCCTGCCTTACGCTCTCAACTGGTTAGGAGAGATATAGTTATCTAGCCACACATGGGTGCTTTGTTATACATTCTAAACGATCAATTCATTTTAAATTTTAATTACATATTTTTTCTAAAAGGTGTATGTTTTATAGAGATTTCTTTAGAAAAACTCTCAACAAATTGTATGCGGATATTTAGAAGGATTTAGAAGGCACACAAACAGTTTGATAGAGGATGAAAACCAGAGGATGGGCGCACAGCCCATGAGGTACACATGCCCCATGTTTTTGCCTTCCATAGCCTTTGGGCCAAGGGTTTCATCATACTGTAGGATCTTTGTCTATTTATTCCATAGTTTACCAATTGGATTTTATGTTCTATAAGATGAACCATTTTAGCCGATCATATGGCCATGGAAGATAGTTTACACTTCCTTAATGCATTTCGGAGCTCTTGCCACCATTTTATTAAATTGCTGACTTTTCTAGGGAGTTACTCATGTGTATGTGTGTGCCTATAATTTGAGGTGATATTCTTTTAGGTGTTGTTCGAAAACTTTAGTAGCATGCTTCACTAAGTATTAGTGGTGCCAAAACATGCCCCATAAAGGATTATAACAAACGTAATTACACGAAAGCAAAATAAAACCCTAAAATCAATCAAAGTTCATCTTGAATTCCGAATAAAGATTGATTCTATCATTGTTTGGTTTCTAGAAACGACATATAAAAGCTTGTTTGGCAGCCAAACAAAACATTTTAGCTTGGAGTTTTAGATTTGACAATGAAATTATTACATCAATATCATTTTATTTTATTTCTGCCAAATGAAATGAAATAAAATGAAATGAGGGGTGGAAAACAAGCTCGAGTTTCTACGTGTGGCAACCCATTCCAACATGAAAAATTCTAGCAAGTGAATCGAAAGCATGGAAAGTGAAAGGAAGATCTTTGTTAAAATTCTTAGTGTTTATTCCACTTTATAAGGAATATTGTTTTTTCTATTTATATTTTTTAAAATTAGACTCTTTTAAACATTTCAAATACAAATCTTAATAAATTTGTTTTATGCTGAGTAAATTAATTACAACATGCCAACCACCGCTTTCCGTCGATCAAACCGCTTAGAGTGTTCGGCAAGGCTATAGATCCATCCAGTTTTCGAAATTGAGGGCGAACATGTTTGGTTTGATTATTGTAGGGACCAAAACACTTGGCTGAGATGCAAAAAACGTAAATACCATTACAACACTAACGGAGTACGCAACGAAGCTCCTGGCATTGATTCGCTTATCTGGATCATCTGCTTCATCCGTGGTTATTTTTGATTACCCCGATTCCTAAATGTAGTTTTGATATGGTATGTCAAATCTGTAGGGACATGTACGTCACTGGACGGACTCGAGCCTTTGTGGTGTTCTTTTCAGTCGTGGGTCTGGAGGGAAAAGGGACACGGGAGGAGAGAACGAAGCAGGCGTTGCGGTCGGTCTCCACGAGTCCACGTCAATTAGCTAGCAGGGGGAATGGAACGGAATCCACATGTGGACATCATCCATCACCGGATTTTTCTGCGCGCCATCGCTGGCCGATCGGCGACCACTGTAGTTGTCAACCAGCGTCAACCTGCTCGCCGGAATTTTCTTCAGTCAAAGTCAAGTGCCAGATAGCTAGCTAGCTAGCTGGTAATTCTTCAGTCAAAGTCAAGTGCCGAACAAAAAAAGAGTTGTTGTCAATCCGTCCAACATGTCGGGTGAGATTGATGAAATTTTGGCTTCTTATATTAGTTAGGTTCTACGGTACGTAGCATGCTGCTTTGTATCTGTGTCTGAATTCTGAATCGTATAGCTAGGTTAGGTTGGGATACTGGTCTAGACTCGACTCGATGTGCTAGCTTTATAAACCCAAGAAACTGCTGGCATGAACAGGGGGGAGAAAACCATCCATCGTGGTGCAGCGCAGCAGGGTATCTCCAAGTAAACTCACGTGCGTACGTAGCTAGAATTGGTTAATGAAATTCCGTTACATGAGTTCCTCCATATAAGATGTTTAACCTTTTATGAAACGAATGTAAATCGAAGATCCCTTTTGGCTCACGGGTGCATTTGCACTCATCGTGAGAAAACATATTTCGAAATGTCAAATAATTCAAAAAAATATCTGCATGTATATTAAACATCTTATATTTTAAAGCGGACGGAGTAGGTGTGTGTTGCAAGAATCTAGAATCATATTACCATCTTCTATCCCTTTACATAGGCTACATTTTCTCGTAAACGAAGAATCGACGAAGAAACCACCAACAAGTCTATAAAACTAAAAGTGCCGTACATTTGCCTTTTTAGTCATTCCCTTGCCGAAAGATTTCTAAAGGTGTGAACACCACATCTAGCGTCAGATTACGCTTTTCTCTTCGTAGACGGAACATATTTCACTACGACACTAGTGGAAAAAGGGCATATAGTCCCGGTTTGTAAGGGCCTTTAGTCCCGGTTTTACACCAGGGACTGCGAAATCGGGACTAAAGGTCCCTATTTTTAGTCCCAGTTTGTTACAACCCGGAACTAGAGGGCCACCGTATGGACGCTTTTTGCTGCGGGGGGGATGAAGGACCTTTAGTCCCGGGTCGTAATATGGCCCTGGACTAAAGATATTTTTTTCAATTTTTTTTATTTTTTTCGAATTTTTTCTTGATCTTTTGAATTGTTTGACTCGTAATCCTCTCACTAGGAACATTTTTAATACTAAGTATATTTAATCTTAGGTCAAATTATACTTGTGGTCAAACTTCTCATTCGATCACCCATCCTAGCACTACTCCACCCTCAGCACGCTTAATTTCTCTGTTCCATCCGGATGTCCTTGCGCGAAGCCCTTTTGTACCTTGTTGTCAACACTATCATATCAATCCTATTAGCCTATATCAATATGTCATACATCTTTATTTATTGAAACTACAAACAACTATTTTAGTAAATAACAATAAATAAGTAAAATAATATTTTAATATAATGAAAGTAAAAAAACTAAATAAAATAATATTTTATTCATTTTTTGCCATTATTCATTTAATATGGCATAAATAATATCTTTAAATCTGTAAATCGAATTCGACAAATAATATATTCATTATTATCAGACAAATGTGAGGAATCAAAATATGGAATAAAAAATTGCTAAATAATTAAATTTTTTAAACAATTTTTTCTCTTTTCAAAATTTAAAAATGTAAAAGAATCAGAAAAATGTGACGAATCCATTATTTATAATTTTAAAAATCTAAAAATGTGAAGAACCCAAATAAGGCTGTTAAAATCAAACTTAAAAGAAAATTCCACACATTTTGATCGGTTGTACATTTTTTTTCAACATCGTACGCAAAAGTTATACCAATTTTAAGTTGCCCGTGTCGCACCCCTTTGGTCCAGGACCGTATCACGACCTGGGACTAAAAGGTCACCCCTTTAGTCTCGGGCTGTATCATAGCCCGAGACTAAAGGGTGTTGTCCGCGCCTGCACACCTTTAGTCCCGGGCCGTATCACGACCCAGGACTGAAGGTCCGAAATGACCCGGGACTAGAGTTTTCTCGGGCTCCTGGGCACTGAAAACGGTACAAATCGGGACTAGTGCTCATAGTAGTCCTCGGCCCGTAATAAATCGAGACTAGTGTCAGGCTTTAGATTGAACCGAAGCCTCTTTTTCTACTAGTGCGAGTTTGTACATTCCAAATGGTGGATATTAATCTGTGAGCGTGGTTCCTTCTCAACTTAGTTTCTCAAACAGGTCATGGTTGCATCACTAATAAGAATACTATAGTGAGATGGATAAAAGTATCAGCAACTTTGTTTTCAGGTTACCGAGCCATGATGTAGTCGAGGATGATAGTTTGTACAACGCAAAAAAATTATGAGAAGGATGTGAACTGAGTAGAAATTAAGGATATAACAATGAAACCTCAAATTTCTTAATTTAATCGTCAAGTAGAGTTTCGTCCGTTGATGTACTACCGTATGGTCTGTGCAATAGGTGATCTAGAATGAAATGACTATCATAGTAAGTTCGGAAAAAAATTCTATGATTTTGATTGGGACCAAAGTATGCAAACCAGAGTTTGTGGACTTATCGATTTGGTATGTTAGAATGCTATAGCTGGGCGAATATGATAATAGTTAAAAAACATTAGGAGGGAAACATTTTATCGATATGGAAATTATGTCTTTGGTTGTTGAACTTTAATTATTTGTGGGACGATGACAAGTTAAAATGTCATTACATATTTATGTTGAGAAATAGAGCAATTTACCAAGCGAATTATCCATAAATAAAACATGACTACAAACTGCAAGGCATAAAACTCTGGATAAGTAGGCAAGGGATGTGTAACTGCGCAACTGAGAGGACGTTTCACCTTCGTATTAAACGTCCATTACCATTCATGCGTGGCAAAATAAAGCTCGGCTCGGCGAGATTCCCGCAATCCGCGGCGCGCGCGCGCGCGTCGTGACGAGGGCGTGGCGAGGCGAGCGAGGAGGAGGAGGAGGAGCGCGCGTGTGGAACTCTCTCCTTCTCCTTCTCATCCTTTTACCAAGTGGTAGAAGAGCTCACCTTATAAGCTGGTCCAACTTCCACTCAACTAGCAATGTGGGACTAAACATTTGTCCCACCTCTTGTCTTGCATGAATGGGCCACATGGGCCTCTAGGATTTTCAGGAATTATTGAAATAGAAAATGGGCTAGAATATTTGGGCCAAAATTCCAACAATCCCCCACTAGATCCCAGAGGCACATGTAATCTGCCTTTGGTTCCAAAAAACTGTTTATATACCGGTACTATAGTGGAGACTGTTAAGTTGAACTTCCACCTAGAATTCTATGCTACACTAGGTTGCAACTTGTACAGTGGACTATGCCTTGAACTGCAAGTTTGTTGCAATCTAGCTTCACACGAAGTCTTGACCGACATCGGGCTACAGGGACTTCCCATGGTGGAGCTTATACGTCATACTCCATGACCTTTCATGAGTTTATTAGAGAGCACCCTACTCTCATAGATCGCGACGTTTTAACGATCAGACTCATATAGGTGTGTTCTTCAAAAGATGTTCGCAGACAACATCTTTGCTTAGGATAAGCCACTTAGAACACATTAAGATAATAAATCAACCTGCCATGCGAATAGGAAAGTATTGCATCTTTATGGAGTGGTGTTTATTAAAGTAGGGATACTTTCCTCAGCTAACCAACAGCTTGTTTCCCAATTCTAATTCACGGGATCTCCGATCACATAGAGTGGTTTACCACTGTGGAAAGCTCAAATTGTGGGTCTCATACCCATCTCCTTCGATGCATTTTCTATCACGTTGCGTGATAGACCCTTTGTGAAGGGATCTGCAAGTTTTTAGATGTTTGGATATAATCCAATGCAATAACTCTGGAGTTTCTCATTTTCCTGACAGATTTCAATCTCCTCTTCACATGTCTTAAGGACTTCATATTATCCTTAGAACTGTTCACCTTAATAATCACAGTTTGATTATCACAGTTCATTGGAATTGCGGGTATAGGTTTTTCAACCACAGGTAAGTCCATCAAGAGTTCACGCCACTCGCTTCAGCTTCAACGGTGGCCGTGTCTAGTGGAGTTCTGCTTCCATAGTTGACCTCGTTAAGATGGTCGCTTGCAAGACTTCCAAGAAAGCGCCACCACCAAGTGTGAAAACATATCCACTCATGGCCTTTATCTCGTCAGCATCAGATATCCAATTTGAATCACTATAACCCTCTAGTACCCTTGGATACCCGGTATAGTGTATGCCATAGCTCGCAGTGCCTTTTAGATATCGCATAACTCTTTCAAGAGCATGCCAGTGATCATCTCTGGATTTGAGACAATCGACCGAGTTTGCTTACAAGAAAGGCGATGTCGGTCTCGTGGCACTAGTTAAATACATAAGCGAGCCAATGATTTGAGAGTATCTTAGTTGGTCTCTAACATTTCCTCGATTCTTCAAGCAACACACTAGGATCATACGGTGTAGGAGAAAATTGACGCTATACCCGAAACGACTCAAGATCTTTTCCACATAGTGGGACTGAAGCAATGTAATCCCACCATCATCATCTCTCAATAGCTTGATGTTCAGAATGACATCAGCTACTCCCAGATCCTTCATCTCAAAGGAACGAGATAAGAAATCTTTTACCTCCTTAATTGCATTAAGGTTGGTTCCGAAAATTAGTATGTCATCAACATACAAACAAAGGATGACTCCCTCACCCCCACCATGGCGATAGTATACGCACTTGTCAGCTTCGTTTACAACAAAGCCTGCAGCGGTTAAGGTTTTATAAAATTTTTCGTGCCACTGCTTAGGTGCTTGTTTAAGACCATACAAAGACTTCAGTAGCTTGCACACTTTTCTTTCTTGACCATTTACTACAAAACCATCTGGTTGATCCATATAGATTTCCTCATCCAACTCTCCATTTAGGAAAGCCGTCTTAACGTCCATTTGATGAACGAGAAGACCGTGTGAGGCAGCCAGAGAAAGTAGTACTCGAATGGTGGTCAACCTTGCTATAGGTGAGTAAGTGTCAAAGAAGTCTTCACCTTCTTTTTGGGTATAACCCTTGGCTACAAGCCTTGCCTTGTACTTCTCAATAGTACCATCAGGCCTTAGTTTCTTCTTGAACACCCATTTACATCCTACAGGTTTGCACCCATAAGGACGATCAGTGATCTCCCATGTTTCATTAGCTAAGATGGAATTCATCTCACTATGAACAGCTTCCTTCCAATAGTCAGCATCAGGAGATGCATAAGCTTCTGAAATGGAAGTGGGAGTGTCATCCACAAGGTACACAATGAAATCATCACCAAAAGACTTTGCAGTCCTTTGTCTCTTACTCCTTTTAGGAATTTCATTATCATCCTCCTTAGGACTTTCAGAGTGTTCAATCGGAATGGTAGGTTCAGAATATAGCAAATTGATTAGATGAACTAGGTATCTCCGGATTTGATGAGTAAGGTTTATCCTTCATTGGAAAGATATCCTCAAAGAAAGTCGCATCAGTCGACTCCATGATTGTACCGACATGAATGTCAGGTACTTCAGATTTTACTATCAAGAATCTATAATCAATGCTATGAAAAGCATAGCCCAGAAAAACACAATCAATGGTTTTTGGTCCAAGCTTGCGCTTCTTGGGGATTGGCACATTAACCTTTGCCAAACAACCCCAAGTACGTAAGTAAGAGAGTTTTAGTCTTTTCTTCTCCCATTCTTGAATGGAGTAATTTTGTTCTTTGTGGGAACTCGGTTTAGGACATGACACGCGATCAATAATGCCTCCCCACCATTTCTTAGAAAGACCCGATGTCTAACATGGCGTTAACCAAATCTGTTAGAGTACGGTTCTTTCTTTCGCTACTCCATTTGACTGGGTGAGTAGGGAGGCGTCCTCTCATGAATTATACCATGTTCCTACAAAAGGAATCAAACTCGTTGGAAAAATACTCTCCACCACGATCAGACCAAAGCCTCTTAATCTTTCGATCAAGTTGATTTTCCGCCTCAGCTTTATAGATTTTGAAGAAACTCAAAGCCTCATCTTTTGATTTCAGAAGATACACATGACAATATCTCGTAGAGTCATCGATCAAAGTCATGAAATATTTCTTTCCACCTTTTGTCAACACACCATTCATCTCACAAAGATCAGAATGTATGAGCTCTAGTGGTGTTAAATTTCTCACTGCAATGTATGTGACTTGCGAGGTTGTTTAGCTTGCACGCAGACTTGGCACTTAGATCCCTTAATGATGAGAAATCAGGATTAAATTCATTTTGGCTAGCGTCATACAACCAAAATTAATATGTCAAAGACGAGTGCGGACATTTGATTCAAAATTTGTATAAATATGATTAACAACTTTATTACAAATGTCGATAGAGATAAGCGGAACAAGCCTCCGCATTCATAGCCTTTACCAATAAAGGTTCCATACTTGAAATTACAAATTTATTGGACTCAAATACAATCTTGTAGCCATCTCGACACGTAAGAGATCCGCTAACAAGATTTTTATTTATTGAGGAACATGATGCACGTTCTTGAGCGCAGTCTTTCCAGTGAACTTGATCGACCGTACCAACACCATGAATGAAGCATGCGAGCCGTTCCCCATCAAGACGGTTTGAGTCCCTCGACTGATATGAAGAAAACATGGAAATATCGAATGCACATGTACATTAGCGCCGTGTCAATCCACCAATCGGAGAATGACATAATGAAAGAACAAGAGGTAATATACCATACCCAACATCTTTCATCTCAACGTCGCCCATGACAACATTAGCGATCTTGCTGCTCTTCCCATGTTGGCGTTTGTCAAAGCGGTTGGGACAAGCGAGCCCAATGATTAGGATCACCGCACATGACAAGCACCTTTCCTCTTATCAGTCTTCTTCTTGAAGTGGTAGACCGTGAGGCCTTGTTCTTTCCATCGAACTTTCCTTTGTCATCAAACTTGCCTTTTTCTTGAACTTGTAAGGCTGGAAGTTCCTTTTACTGTACCAGGTTGGCATTAGAACCTCCCTCGGTACCTCGAGCACGTGTGTCTTTGCTCTCGCCTTATCTTCCACATCAAGAGTCCCAATGAGATCCGTCACGGAGAACTCTTGTCTCTTGTGCTTCGAGAAGTAGCAAAGTTCCTCCATGATGGGAAGTTTGGCAATGATGCCTCCGCAACAAACTTGTCCATTAACACACAAGTGAAGTGCTCAAGCTCCACGGCAAGTGTTGTATCTCATGAGCCTGCTCCACAATGGAGCGGTCATCAATCATCTTGTAGTCATAGAATTGTTCCATGACATACAGTTCCTTTGCCAAAGACGAGACTCCAAATTTTCTCTCGAGCGCATCCCACATATCTTTGCCATTACTAAATGACAGATATGAATCGACAATATTGTCGCCAAGGATGCTGATCAAGGCAGCCTTGAAAGTAGTATCAAGTTTTTGGAACGTCTCTTCCTAAGCGGGATTAAGTTCCCCCTCAGGTGCGCCATAGATGGCGTTATAGCAGTTCATGGTCTGAAACCGAGCCGCTCTGACGCCACCGTTTGTAATTCACACCTTCAAACACAGGTGGCTTCATAGAAGCAACAAAGCCACTTGGGGCAAATTGCCTGAAATAAGGTTTTTGGAATGTTAAGAAATAGAGCAATTTACCAAGCGAATTATCCATAATAAACGCTAAATAAAACATGACTAGAATAATAGGTAATATACTAATCATGCTAAATAGCGAATACAAAATAAGGCATATAGCCAAACAAACTGCAAGGCATAAAACTCTGGATAAAATCAGAACAAGATTGAGACAGAAGTTGTACACGGCAAGAAAGTAGAACCGCCGGCGTTGGAACCGTCATTGGCCATGTCGTCGGAAGAGGGTGCTGATGTCGGGAAGAAGTCCTCGTCGGGAAGACTTCGCTATCGTGAGGGAGTCCGTGACGAAGCGAGTCGCGCGATAGCGCCCAAAACCTTATCGCCTTCCCGTCATGTGACTCGGGCAGCGGGTCTCGAGGCCTCTTGTCCGGCTCATGTGCACGCAAGAAGACGGTAGCGCAGTGCTCTGGAACTCGAGGCAAGGGATGTGTAATCGCAGAATCGAGAAGGCGCGACCTCTCTCTCTTATAGGCGCAGAGGAGAAGGCAGACGGTGCAGAAGATGAAACGAGCAGGCGCATTTAACTCGTATTAAACGTCCATTCAAAGCGGACGTTTCACCTTCGTATTAAACGTCCATTCAAAGCGGACGTTTCACCTTCGTATTAAACGTTCATTCAAAGCAAACGTTACACCTTCGTATATCTGTTCATATACCATTCATGCGTGGCAAAATAAAGCTCGGCTCGGCGAGATACCCGCGGCGCGCGCGTCGTGACGAGGCGAGGCGAGGCGTGACGAGGCGAGCGAGGAGGAGGAGGAGGAGCGCGCGTGTGGAACTCTCTCCTTCTCCTTCTCATCCTTTTACCAAGTGGTAGAAGAGCTCACCTTATAAGCTGGTCCAACTTCCACTCAACTAGCAATGTGGGACTAAACATTTGTCCCATCACTGGTAGAAAACGCCCCATCCGTCCCGGTTAGTAAGGGCCATTAGTCCCGGTTGCCCAACCGGGACGGGGGCATCGGGACTAAAGCTCCAACCATTAGTCCCGGTTGCCCCACCAACCGGGACAAATGGGGGCACACGTGGCGGCATCGAGCGAGGGGTGGAGATTAGTCGGTTCGTAACACGAACCGACTATAACCTGCCGCCGCAGAGATTTGGCCCATTTCTGTCATGCGGAGAATTCATTTTGGCACATTTTGTTGCCGGCAGATTTTCGCCACTTTTGTGCCGCGGCGAGAATTCATTTAGGTTGTTTTATTGTTTATTTAGTGTTTTGCACTTATCAATGAAGGAACCTTATATTACACAAGATCATCATGACAACATTACATTCAATACACAGATCGAGTTCATGCACTACATACAAAAGTTGCTATTCGATGCTACCGCCAATTTCTTGAAAGTTGCTATTTTTACAATTCCTATTGTCTATACACAGTGAGTAGTATTCCCTTGTGTGTTTAGTACTTCGCATCCAAGAATCCCGCCAATTCCTCCTGTATTGCTCGTGCGATCCTTTGGCGTAAGACCGTTCCAGACGTTCGATCTGATTTAAAAAGGAGTCACTAAATGAATATGAAACTAAACACAATTTGATTGTAATTAAAAACTATAGAAATTGTTTACGACGTGGAGTTGCTCTAAATTCCTGCCCTTCTCATCGCACGTCTGCGGATGAACTCGCATACATAGTATCCACATAGATTGTTACCGTCCTGCGTCAGGCACTTTACGACAACAGAGTTCAATCAAAATAATAATCAAGCATGATAATAACTGTATCAAAACTAGAATCAAAGAGATGCGCGGATATAGCTAGTGGTGCTTACATCTAGTGGTTGAAATGTAAGCTCCTCTTTCCAAACACCCCTAGCCTTCTTGGTGAACCGTTTCCAAGCGCTGCCCGGCGTAGAAAACGAATAAAATAAGTTATTAAATACTTGATATCATAAAATTCACGAACGATGCCGGTATAGTGTCGTAATGATTAGAATTACCGCTGGAGAAGTATCTGCATGTCCTTCCACGTCTCAAGGGGTTTATGTTTCGAGTCCATGACTAGTACACGCCCTTTGTCAAGTTGAATGATTAACAGAATATAGTGGTACCTGCGAATGCAAAACTAATCAATTATATACTTAACATCGAGTAAGCGAAATAGAAAGTGTATACAAGACAATAACACTCACTGGAAGTTGTAAGGAAATAGTATTTCCCTTTTGGTTTCTTGAAACCTTAACGCTGTACTATATTATCCTCCGTATCCTGGGGGCTTATTTTGAGATTAGCTTCATGAACCCAATATGGGTCAATGAAGCCAATATCATAGATTTGTCCTCACTGCATTCGAGAATCTTCATTCTGCATATTAAAGTATGATTATATACATGCAATAAACAAAATATTATAGATGGAGACTAAATTAATTACGTAATTAGTACTTACGGACAATAGGCACTCATGAGAGATTTGTCCAAGCGTCTTGATGGAATAATTGAAATAGTTCATCAAATTCAATGGATATCATGTCATCGCTTTTCTTTCCCATGATGCTTTTTGTAACCCTCGGACTATCCGATTAGCCCGGCCCTTGTGGCATGCATGTACCAGTTATGCAATCTTCGCATTTTGTTGGAAGATTGTTTACCTCCTCGGGTTTGACGAGAGGTTTTCAGATCGGTATTGGTATGCTACTTCACTCACGGGAAGAACTCTAATCGATAAGTACTGGCAATACTCATACCTTGAGCGGCTTCTCCAGACAGTGCAACTACCTACGGATCATACTGCTTCGCCCCATATTTGCTCGACCCACATTGGTTTGAGAAATCACCTTGAGAGGGCGCAAGTCTGTTTGCTTGTTCTCAGCTGGGCAACAGATTTCCGCTTGCATCGATCTTGCTCTTGAGGCTTTTGTGCTGCATGTGACTTGAGAATAGAACGCTCATAGTCCGATGATGGCAGCTTTGGCTCGGGTTGATGAAGAGTCTTTAGCATTTTCAACACTTTGGCTTTTTCTTCTTTGGTCGGGGAACTCTGGCTCTTTCGCCGCCTCGGCTTAGCGAAAGACGTTGTCGTTTCGCATCAACGATCGCAGTCTCCTCTTGATCTGATCATAAGCTCTCTTGGGAGGAACCGTTGGTACTTTTGGAAGAGGCTCTTGTTTACGTTTGGCGATCGCCACGACGACAAGAGCGACGCTTACGCTTTTATCCCGAGGCGCCGGCGATGGCTCCCGGGCGATGGCTGCACCGAGATTGGTGAGGCGACGGAGCCGGTGAGGCGACGAAGACGGCCGCATGGGCGGCGACCTCGCCGGAGACGGTGAGGCGGGCGAAGATGGCCTTGGCGTGTGATTTCAAGCACGATACAATCCTTCGGCCATAGAATGGTGACGTTTTTCGTCACCCAAGACGATCACATCCCTTCACCAGCAGGTAGTGAAGATCCAAAACCTCAAAGGTGGGCATGATTTCATCCACGCCGACAACAGCGTAGCCCTCTGGAACCGGACGAAAGTGGTTAGTTGGTGTGGGTCCAATTGGTAAGGCATAGCCGACCGCCACCTTCATTGATATGTTCACAACTTTGACATGTAGCTCGCAGTGTGTCATCTCGTGATATCATCCAGGGTAGCCAACAGAGCCATCGTCGGTGCATCATCGGCATCGCCATTGTCATCACCGGGACCTCGGTGGAAGCCACACTGCTTTTCGATTATTCGATAGGGCGGTAGCATCGAATGCAGCAGTGCCTTGAGATGGGGCGCCGTAGTACTTTGCTCTTTAAGTGAGTTAATTTCATCTTGTTGTTGCTTTAATCGTTCTTCAATTAAACGCATTCGCTCTTTTTCTCGACTTTCGCTTCAACCGCCGCTGTCCTTACTCCTCCGACGGCTTCTATCGATATTTCTTCCTCTCTTGAAACCCAGTCCTCCATGATTGGGAGCCTATTGTGCCTCGTGTTCGTCCATCATGTTCCTTATTTCCAAGGCGAGTGTGAGCTCATCATTCTCTCTATCGGGAATGAAGTCCCCATCTTTAACCTTTTTATCGCTTTTCTCATCCTCTCGATTGGCAAGGGTCTTCTTTATGTCGTATGGTATATATACACCTCCTTCCGAGTCCAACGTGCCCCATGCCCGTAAAACCAATTCCTTGCACGTTCTACCCAATCGCCTCTGGGGTGATATTTTTATCACGCAGCCTGCTCAAGTTTCTCCCACTTAGGAATGCCACCAGATCCACCTTGCCCCATAGTATGGTGATACTTCTTGTTAGCAACATTCAGCTTATTCGTTTGGACATTTTCTTAGCTTTTTCGATTTCTTGTATTCCACAAACTCATCCCGAATGGTTTTATCTTCTCAAACCGAATATTCTTGAAATCGAGTCTTATTTTCACGACATAGTCAAGGTGCAATCTTTTCTTCCAGTTGGTGAAACATGGGCCATCTTCTTCAAAGCCCACTCCCGACCTTAGCCTCCATGGCTCTCCCATGTTGTAGCGTCCTCAACTGGATCCTCCGCATTTGGATCCAGCTCTATCTCCGTAGTTTGAAATTAACCATGAGCCTCTTCCACAAGAAATCTTTGGCGTGGTTAGGGACAAATAAACATGTTCCCTCTTCATCCGCATTAGCAGGCCTATTCCAATTTCTAATGGTGATCGGGATTAAGTCCCTAACGATTACTCGCATGGTGCCACAAATTTGGTTGCGACAACTTCGAGTCATTCGCTGCCTACAATGACATCTTCGATCCTGAACCTCTCATGGTCTTCCAACTTTTTGGTTGGGCCTCGTCCGCTCTTTTCAGTAGATTCCTTCGATTCAGAGGGCTAAAAGAAGAAATATCGCCGTTACTATTTCTATATAGATAGCAGATGATTAATTAATGAATTGATTTATATTACATGCACCTTGCCGATGCGTCTTCTCGATTACACAAGGCATCGCCTTCTCCCTCATGAAGGCAACACCTTCAACCTCAAACAAGTTGTCTACTCGGTAAAAGAGGATCACCCTCACCGGAGTTGTTCAAACGTTGATACGTCTAAATTATCTTCCCACGGATCACACCTTGGATCAACTCTTCCTTTTCTTCGTCTCGACGTGTGGGTCCATATTTTCGCATAGGTGGAAAACGAATAAGTCAAAGCGGCTAAAGGAGAAAGTTAAGTGCGGTGTTGAGAGATATAAACCCTAATTCGGAGAAACCCTAATATATACATACACAATAATAAAAATGAAGAGAAAGGGAAACCGTAGTAGATAGGCACATCGTCGAACCCACATGCACCTAAGTTGCTTGACAATGTGAATCGGGTCTGGGGCTACCCACAGTGACTGACCAGTGGGGCCGAAGACCAATAATACCAAAGTAATTAATAAACCTAATAATACCTAACTAATAATAAACCTAATAATCGAAACACCGAAAAGAAAGGGAAACAATCAACACATGGCATCGATGCAATGCTCAAGCAAGTATGATGATATGACAAGTTAATTTGCATTGAATGTAACCCTAAGACATGCTCGACGATTTCATCGGGGTTCCGAGGGGTGAAAATCCTAACTCGGGGAAACTCCGGAACATATGAGAGGGGTGCATTTGTTCTTCTAATTATACTTGTCATTTAAGTTGTTGAACAATGCATGATTATAGTTTAGATAGATAGGTTTCATTTTTCTGAACAATTTGATATATTATTTGTATTTTTCTGACTTATAAACAATAAGTTATTGATTTTACAATATTAAGTCATTTTCTGGAATTAAAAAAAAGGCAAATAGTTTTTACACCGGGGCGCCCCCTAGCCAGTGAGATCGATGAAGGGCCCTGCCAACTCAGCCTCACGCAGCGCAGATAATTTTCCTACCACGAGAAGCCTACCCACCGAGGTCGATCGATGGGCCCTAGGCCACATCACCGCCACGCGAGCACGCAGTGACGCCAAGACGACGTCACGCTGGCGCGAGCTTCGAGCAGCGGCGGGCGGCGATAGCAGCTCCACGGGCCAGCGGATGGGCGCGTTAGAGAGCGATGCGGAGAAAAAGGGAGTGCCGCTCCTTGTTGGTCACCGGAGCGTCGCCTCCGTCGAGCTCGAGCGGCGGCGTCGTCGGGCACACGCGGGGAGAGTAGTACAGGAGGAGAGGGAGAGAAAGAAGAACACCGTGAGGATCAGCAGCTCACCAGGAACACGACGGAGGTGGTGGCGAGGTCGGGCGAGCTCGGAGACGCCGAATCGACGGAGGCGACGCAGACGGAGCTTCAATCCAGCGATTGAGGTCACGCGAGGAAAAGTAGCGAGAGCGAGGAAGCGGTGGCGACGAACGCGCGGTGGCGGCGAAGTGGCAGCTGGGCGTCGGGCGCGGCGGTGCTGAGAAGCGTAGAAGTGAGATGGGAAGAAGAAGAGGAGGCGCGATTATAAGCGGAGGGACTTTAGTCGGTTGATGGCTCCAAGGACTAAAGGTGCATACGTCGGTTGGAGCCACCAACGGGACCTATACTCCAATATTTTCAGTAGCCCAGCGTTGGCCTTGAGGGTCTTTAGTCCGGTTGGTGGCTCCAACCGACATATTCTGCTTTCAAATTTTTCGTATTTTCTCTCCGTTCGCCTTATTTTTTATTTTGGGGTTTAAATTTGTATTGTTTTTTAAATGATAATTAATTTGGAATTTAGAAAAACTTTAAACATAAGAAGTGTTTGGATTTGAATAAATAATTCAAAACCATTTTCTGTTTAAAAAAATAATTAATGTAACCATTTAAAATATGAACCATTTACAATTAAAAATGAATTAACTTATATTTATTTAATATCAATTTGGAATTTAGAAAAACTTTAAACATAAGAAGTGTTTGGATTTGAATAAATAATTCAAAACCATTTTCTATTTTAAAAAATAATTAATGTAACCATTTAAAATATGAACCATTTACAATTAAAAATGAATTAACTTATATTTTTTAATATCAATTTGGAATTTAGAAAAACTTTAAACATAAGAAGTGTTTGGATTTGAATAAATAATTCAAAAACATATTCTATTTTTAAAAAATAATTAATGTCACCTTTTAAAATATGAACCATTTACAATTAAAAATGAATTAACTTATATTTTTTAATATCAATTTGGAATTTAGAAAAACTTTAAACATAAGAAGTGTTTGGATTTGAATAAATAATTCAAAAACATATTCTATTTTTAAAAAATAATTAATGTCACCTTTTAAAATATGAACCATTTACAATTAAAAATGAATTAACTTATATTTTTTTAATATCAATTTGGAATTTAGAAAAACTTTAAACATAAGAAGTGTTTGGATTTGAATAAATAATTCAAAAACATATTCTATTTTTAAAAAATAATTAATGTCACCTTTTAAAATGAATTAACTTATATTCTATTTTTGAATATTAATTTTTAAACGACCTGCTTTTTAGCTCTGAAAATGGAAAAGGGCTTTTCCGTATGCAAAAAGGAAAACTTCCTCCTGCAACATTGTTCTCCATACCAATGTCCACACACATGCATAATATGGGCACAACATCACAAACTATGCCGTGATTCAAGACATAACATCGGTCATTTGGACCAAAGCCATGAAACCTCGAACATGATAGGTCATTTTGTGAAGGTTTTTTCGAAACATGATCAATATACCAAGTCTGGCATTTTTCCTTTCAACTATGTAACATAATTTGACACCACGTGAAGGATTTTCATTGTTCGGATTTTTTTGAATTTATTATGCCCGTTTTGAATTATCTGAATTTCTAACTATGGTCGAACCGGTGTGCATGAAGATAGGGGACGGGCATCGTTAGAACTTGCATTGGATCTCTGAAGAAACCACATATTGCGAGTCTAAAAATGATATTTTCAAAAAATCACGGGCGATAGATCGTGTACCTGTAGTACAAACCGGACCCACTTCCTGCCGATTCGGCAGACATTTGTCCTTTTTACCCGGGATGGACGAAAAGGTTTGAGATGTACCGGTTGGGAGATAGTCCATGTAAGGTGGTCTAGTATTTTAGGAAAATGGGACGGTAGCATTGTGAAACGGCATTTTGGTGGTTACTTCACAAAACGACCCGTTTTTTGCGCTCGGAAAATGGAAAAGGATTTTCCGTGCGAAAAGGAAAACTTCCTCCTGCAACATTGTTCTCCATACCAATGTCCACACACATGCATAATATGGGCACAACATCACAAACTATGCCGTGATTCAGCACATAACATCGGTCATTTGGACCGAAAGCCATGAAACCTCGAACATGATAGGTCATTTTGTGAAGGGTTTTTCGAAACATGATCAATATACCATGTCTGGTATTTTTCCTTTCAACTATGTAACAAAATATGACACCACGCGAAGGATTTTCATTGTTCGGTTTTTTTTTGAATTTATTATGCCCGTTTTGAATTATCTGAATTTCTAACTATGGTCGAACCGGTGTGCATGAAGATAGGGGACGAGCATCGTTAGAACTTGCATTGGATCTCTGAAGAAACCATATATTGCGAGTCTAAAAATGATTTTTTCAAAAAATCACGGGCGATAGATCATGTACCTGTAGTACAAACCGGACCCACTTCCTACGATTCGGCAGACATTTGTCCTTTTTACCCGGGATGGACGAAAAGGTTTGAGATATACCGGTTGGGAGATAGTCCATGTAAGGTGGTCTAGTATTTTAGTAAAATGGGACGGTAGCATTCTGAAACGGCAATTTGGTGGTTACTGCACAGAACAACCCGTTTTTTGCACTCGGAAAATGGAAAAGGGCTTTTCCGTGATGCACAAAAGGAAAACTTCCTCCGCAACATTGTTCTCCATACCAATGTCCACACATGCATAATATGGGCACAACATCACAAACTATGCCGTGATTCACACATAACATCGGTCATTTGGACCGAAAGCCATGAAACCTCGAACATGATAGGTCATTTTGTGAAGGTTTTTGAAACATGATCAATATACCAAGTCTGGTATTTTTCCTTTCAACTATGTAACATAATATGACACCACGCCAAGGATTTTCATTGTTCGGATTTTTTGAATTTATTATGCCCGTTTTGAATTATCTCAATTTCTAACTATGGTCGAACCGGTGTGCATGAAGATAGGGACGGGCATCGTTAGAACTTGCATTGGATCTCTGAAGAAACCACATATTGCGAGTCTAAAATGATATTTTCAAAAATCACGGCGATAGATCATGTACCTGTAGTACAAACCGGACCCACTTCCTGCCGATTCGGCAGACATTTGTCCTTTTTACCCGGGATGGACGAAAAGGTTTGAGATGTACCGGTTGGGAGATAGTCCATGTAAGGTGGTCTAGTATTTTAGGAAAATGGGACGGTAGCATTCTGAAACGGCATTTTGGTGGTTACTTCACAAAACGACCCGTTTTTTGCGCTCGGAAAATGGAAAAGGGCTTTTCCGTGCGACAAAAAGGAAAACTTTCTCCTGCAACATTGTTCTCCATACCAATGTCCACACACATGCATAATATGGGCACAACATCACAAACTATGCCGTGATTCAGCACATAACATCGGTCATTTGGACCGAAAGCCATGAAACCTCGAACATGATAGGTCATTTTGTGAAGGTTTTTTCGAAACATGATCAATATACCAAGTCTGGTATTTTTCCTTTCAACTATGTAACATAATATGACACCACGCGAAGGATTTTCATTGTTCGGATTTTTTTGAATTTGTCCCGGTTTGTTAGCTAGTCCTGATTTGTCCGGTTTTAATATTAATAAATGTCTTAAGTGTTACCTAATAAATAGAGGAAATGCCTATATAAAGAGAGGGTTCATATTTAGTCTCGGTTGGAGAAACCAACCGCGATCAAGGGATTGGGCAGACAACACTAATAATAGGGTGAGTGTCGACATTATGTCGCGGCTTACCTTGTCCCGGATGGTGTCACCAACCGGGACTAAAGATGAACCTTAGTCCGGTTGGAGACACCAACCGACTAAAGATGAGTCAAGACTAATAATAGTGAGTGTCGACATTATGTCGTGAGTGTCGACATTATGCCGAGCTGCTTGTACTATAAATATGCATCCTTGTGAGTCCAGTCCTCCAAAGTTTGAGGCATCTCCAAGATGGTTTTAGAGAGCAGGACACCACTACGGCGATTCGGGGAGATGCGACGGAGCCCGCCTCCGGCATCTCCGAGAAATCAGTCATAGAGGCACTCTAATATGTGAAATTAGTTAGCTCCGAGGCGTATTGATCTAGTTAGTGAAGTTACAAGCTGCAAGATGGTTTTCGAGAGGGACACCACTGCGGCCAGTTCGAGGAGATGCCGACGGAGCCCAGTCCTCCCATCTCCGAGAAACTGGTCATAGAGGCACTCTAATATGTGAAATTAGTTAGCTCGGAGGCGATTGATCTAGTTAGTGAAGTTACAAGCTGCAAGATGGTTTTCGAGAGCAGGACACCACTACGGCCAGTTTGGGAGATGCCGACGAGCTCTCCTCGCATCTCCGATAACTGGTCATAGAGGCACTCCTAATATGTGAAATTAGTTAGCTCGAGGCGTATTGATCTAGTTAGTGAAGTTACAAGCTGCAAGATGGTTTCGAGAGGGACACCATGCGGCCAGTTTTAGGGAGATGCCGACGAGCCCTCCGGCATCTCCGAGAAACTGGTCATAGAGGCACTCCGGTCCAGCCACAAAATGGGACTAACACTCAAGACATTTATTAATATTAAAAGCGAGACTACAAAACCGGGACTAAAGGCCACAAACCGCGAAAGATATCCTTCGTCAAGCCACAAACCGCGAAAGACATGAACTAGAGTTACATAATATGAGCATGAACTTCTTGGCATATGTCATTCCTTATGACCGCTTGAGACGTAACCATGGAGCATCTTCTTTACTTAACGGAATGCTTGGGTCAGTTTTCACTATGAAGGCGGAATTTCATCAAACTTATTATAATCTTCGACATGTACATCTTGTCCTCGATTCCCACGATGTTTCTTTTCCCTGAAAGAACTATGTGACGCTTTGGCTCATCATATGATGTATTCGTTTGCATATTTTTCTTTTTTCGATGCGGAGGACATGTCCTTCACATAGAAAACATGAGACACATCATTGGCTAGGACGAATGGTTCATCTCTATAACCAAGATTGTTGAGATCCACGTTGTCATTCCGCATAACTGGTCTATCTTTACCCTTCCCCATTCAGGTTGACCCATTTGCAAATAAACAAAGGGACCTTAAAAGAGACTCCATAGTCTAGTTCCCATATCTCCTCTATGTAACCATAATATGTGTCCTTTTGTCCATTCTCGTCTATTGCATCAAAGCGGACACCACTATTTTGGTTGGTGCTCTTTTTATCTTGGGCGATCGTGTAGAATGTATTCCCATTTATTTCGCACT
This sequence comes from Avena longiglumis, assembly GCA_030063025.1. NCBI lineage: Eukaryota > Viridiplantae > Streptophyta > Magnoliopsida > Poales > Poaceae > Avena > Avena longiglumis. The sequence goes on from CP125974.1 coordinate 561,060,789, forward strand.
TGGAAATTCAATACAAGAGAAGATGGTGACGCGCCAACAAGTATAGCTGATCTCCAACGGTGGTGTCATTCAAGAGATGTGTCCGCATCCAACCACCGATGACTTCATGTGTTCATCTGTAATCCATGATTCAGGCTTCCCGGTTTTTGAGCGTACAATATTCTTGTGTTCCTCCATATCGGAGCTGCCAAGGTGGAATTATGTAGAAGCTGTGTAGTGTGCTTTAGTGAAAGAATCCCGTCCCTACATATCGGTGCTTTTTCCCAGCGTGCCTTTTCCACTTAGTCTTCCCTCATGCCGCGAGTCAGAAACACCAATCGACTTAAGGTCAGGAATAAAGTCAACACAAAACTCAATGACCTCCTCTGTTCCATATCACTTGGAGATGCTTCCTTCTGGTCTACCACGGTTATGAACTTATTTCTTTAAGACTCCCATGAACCTCTCAAAGGGGAACATATTGTGCAGAAATACCGGACCGAGAATGGCAATCTCTTCCACTAGATGAACCAGAGATGCGTCATAATATTGAAGAAGGATGGTGGGAACACCAATTCAAAACTAACAAGACATTGTACCACATCCTTCAGTAACCTTGGCGTAATATCTGGATTGATTACCTCGAGATATTGCATTGAGGAATGCACACAGCTTCACAATGGGTACTCGAACATTTTCGTAGAAGCCCCTCAATGCAATCGGAAGCAATCTGCGTCATAATCACGTGATCATGAGACTTCAGGTTTTGGAACTTTTTCTGCCATATTTATTATCCCTTTATATTAGATGAGAAGCCCGACGGCACCTTGATACCGTAAAGGACTTCAAAAAGATTTCCTTCTCGCTTTGGTAAGAGCATAGCTGGCACGACTTAAGTGACGCCCTTTATCCGTCTTGTTATATGTATGCATGTTCTTTGGGTCTTTCATAATTTGTTGGTCCTCCCGTGCTTCAGGTGTATCTTTTGTCTTCCCATACACGCCTAGGAATCCTAGCAGGTTCACGCAGAGATTCTTCACACGTGCATCACGTTGATTGAAGAGCGGACACGCAGGACTTTCCAATATGGCAGCTCCCAAAATATAGATTTCTTCTTCCACATGGGTGCGTGTCACATAGCGACGTCGTTCGAACTGATTGACCGCCGACCCTTTCCAAAGATTACTTCTATGTCCTTGACCATACCAAATACATCATCACCACCGGGAGTTCGGGCTTCTTCCGTGATCTGCTCACCTTTGAAATGCTTGCCTTTATTTCTTACGGGATGATTGGTCGGAAGAAATCGATTCGCTAGGTACACAACCTTCTTGCATTTATGCAAATATGTACCTTCGGTCTTATCTAAACAGTGGGTGCATGCCTTATATCCTTTGTTTATACGTCACGAAAGGTTACTAAGAGCGCACCAATCATTGATGGTTACGAATAACAACCCTCGTAGATTAAATGGCTCTGTTTGTTCTCATCCCACGCACGTACACCTGGTTTGCCCCACAACCGTAAGAGTTCTTCAACTAATGGCCTAAGGTACACATCAATGTCGTTGCCGGTTGCTTGGGCCTTGGATGAGCACTGCATCATAATGAACTTACGCTTCATGCACAACCAAGGAGGCAGGTTGTAGATACATAGAGTCACGGGCCAGTCTTGTGGATCGCAGCTCTGCTCCCAAAAGGATTCATGCCATCTGTACTTAGACCAAAGCATAAGTTCCTTGTGTCACCTGCAAAGTCCAGGAAGTCTCTCTCGATTTTTCTCCACTGTGACCCATCAGCAGGGTGTCTCAACTCCCCGTCTTTCTTACGGTCTTCTTTGTGCCATCGCAACAACCTGGCATGCTCTTTGTTTCGAACATGCGTTTCAACCTTGGTATTATAGGAGCATACCACATAACCTTAGCAGAACCCTCTTCCGAGGGGCTCTCCTCAACATCACCAGGGTCATCTCGTCGATCTTATACCGCAACGTTGCATACCGGCATTTATCTAAATTCTCATACTCCTTACATGTAGAGGATGCGATCATTAATGCATGCATGTATCTTTTGCACATCTAATCCCAGAGGACAGAGAGTCTTCTTTGCTTCAGAGGTACTCTCGGGAAGTTCGTTATGTTTTGGAAACTTGGCTTCATTATTTTCAGCATCTTTTCAAATGAGGAGTCGTTAGACCACACTCGCCTTCCATCGCAACAATTCCATTGTCGCATCGAGCTTTGTGCTGCCATCTTCACAATTTGGGTACAACAATTTCTTGTGATCTTCTAACATGCCCTCTAACTTCAACTTCTCATTTTCTGTTTCACGTCTCGCTTTGCATCGAAATGACCCTACCAAGTTCATCGTGGCTCATCGATGCCCGTTCTTCACCTTTTTCCTCTCCATTGTCTTCCATTGCGGTATCATCAGATTCAGGAAACATATGATGATAGTTGTTATCATCATCTTCTTCACCATCTTCCATCATAACCCCTCTTTCCCGTGCTTGGTCCAGCAATTATAGTTGGGCATGAAACCTTTCATAATCGGTGGCGCGAATGATTTTCGAGGAAGAGTACTCCTTGTTGTTCCGACATTGAACACATGGACAACGTATAAAACCATTCTCTTTGTTTGCCGTAGCCACATCGATAAATTTATCCACGCCTTCAATGTACCCGAATACATGTCGGTCACTGTACATCCATTCCCGACCGTTCATCTGCATCATATAAGTAAGTTTATCAAAAACAAGACATCATAAATAGTGAAATAACCAATTCACACCGACATGAATTGTATCAATGACCTAGAAAAGATAAGATTGCTAACCTCGATCGAGGGAAATAAAGAGGAGAAAGCTCAAGTGCGTCTCGAACACCTTCTATATTTTTGTTCTATGAGAAATTCAACGGGATTTTTCACTCAAACATTTCAACAAACACCTTCAATGCATGCATGAAAAAAACTAGCACACACCCTCACACCTTACACCATTCGAAAAAACAGAGTGGAGGCAGAGGGGGCTGGGGCGTTGCATTTATAGAGGGCAAGGGGCCTTTAGTCCCGGTTGAAGCCAGCAACCGGGACTAAAGGTGCGTGCCAGGCCACGTGGCTGTGGCCAAACCTTTAGTCCGGTTGGTGGCTCCAACCGGGACGCATGCCCCCTTACCAACCGGGACCCATGCCCCTGGCCCCGTGCCCGCTCCAACCGGGACGCGTGCCAGCCTTAGTCCCGGTTGCTGGCGCAACCGGGACTAATGCTCCGAGGGGTCGCGAACGGATGGCCCTTTTTCCTCTAGTGCACCTCTTGTCTTGCATGAATGGGCCACATGGGCCTCTAGGATTTTCAGGAATTATTGAAATAGAAAATGGGCTAGAATATTTGGGCCAAAATTCCAACAATTTATACTAATTATTTTACTTTGTCATAATTCTCTTCCTAAGCTATGTTGTTCGTATCGATACAAATCCTTCCATATATGGTGATGTGGATTATCAATAGATATAATTAGCAGAATTAATGACTTGAATAAACTCATCTACATTAAGACTCATATTTTTCCTAACATTCAATTATTTATGGTTAAATTTGCATTTACTAGCTATTAATTGAAACTATACATGTGAAAAGAATAGTTTCAAATGTTTAAGATACTCTCTTAATATGGTGTGTTTTACTGAAAGTCTCAGAAAACTATTTTTATCACATTACGATTGTATGTATTTTTGTACTTCTCTTAAATATCTACAAAACTTGAAAAAAATAGTGTAAGAATCGAGCGAATAGCTTTAGAAGGGGTGGGGTGCAGGGGATTCTAGAGAACAATAAGTATCAATTTCAGTTGAAACAAAATAGCTAGCTCTAGAATGTATGAAGTGGTAATTATTAGTTCTTCTTGAATCCCGCCATATGCTCTCGCTTGGTCAGTAGTGTAATGGTTCACTAGCAACACGATTGTGTTTTCTGATATGTTGTAAACATATCGTGTCATTTTAAAGTACATTTACATATTTTCTGTAAGTTGCTAGTTTTGTAGAAATTTCTTCAAAAAATACGGATGTACGAAAATACATAGAAAATACTCATAAGCATATGTAAGAAACATGCGATAAAGTTGGTCTAGAATAAGTGCAAGATGCTATACACACTCCGCCTTTGATTGTTGGTAGGTTAGTTAGGATCACTTCACCTCCCGTTTTGTGACTGCCCCAGTCCATATTTTCTTTGCATGATCATATCCCGACTCTTGATTTGATGTGTTTACGACTATTATTTGCTTGATTTATGTGTTAACACACAAGTATTTTTTTTCTGCGGGTACCCATTTATCTACTGGGTGACGGTTATAAGAAAAAATATACCTATTGACATGTATGAGTACGGGTGATGGGTGAGGTCGTAGGGGACGGGTATGGATATGGGGTGGCTTCACCCGTCCACATACCCCGCGGCTACCATCCCTAATTATGATAGTTTTCAATGAAATTTTATGTTCTATAAGTTGACATTTTTGTGAGATGATGACATGACCTTCAATGCAGCGTACACACACAAACGACCTTTTGCTGCCAAAGTTATGGCTTTGGTTATACTAGTACGCTTATTCAGAAACATTTTAGGTTTAAATGTTTTTACTGGATCAAATTGGTTGTGTAGTATATTTTGTCATAACTGAAGCTATGGCTTGGTGGTGGCAATGGCATGACACTATTCTGCAAGCATTCCGGTTTCAAAAAATACCACACTGGTATTTTTTTATCTATTTTGCTGGCTATATGCGAGTGGGCCTCTCCCCACCTTAGACATGTGGGCCTCTCCACGAGTGGTGCCTTTGAGCAAGGGTTAAGTGATAGCCCTAGGTATTCGCCTATTCACTTCGTAATTATACCAGCTTAATTTACTATGGCTTTTACCAATTGAATTTTAAGTTTTATAAGTTGTGAGATGGCGAGTGGAGTAAAAATATTTTTTTCACTAAATGGAGGAAGATCACCCCGTCCTCTATATCCAAGAGATGCGCACGACCTTTTTATTAGATTTTTCTTAAAACTTTACAAGAGATATTACAAAGATCAAACCGAACCCCACCAAAACAAGCGACAGTTCGCTGTTGCTACAACACCGATGAAGGGCCAATATCTCTGGCATCTCACCAACACATGACATCTACAGGGTCAATATCTCTGACAACCCCAAACATACAAAATTTGATTCAACGCGCCGCTGAACCAGCCCCTCCATGGTGTCAGGCGTCCGCCCCGCATCCTCACCCAGGTGTGTGAGAGGACGCCGGCCAGGCTTTGCCCGGCCGCTCCCTCTGATGATAGCAGAGGAGAGGAGGGAGGTGGAGGAAGGGCTTGTGGCGACGGGATTAGGGTTCCTTGGCCGCCGCCACGTGAGGGAGGACTTTTCTTATCGTTGGTCCTAAATTAACGACTGGTGGTGAAGATTGGGATTCGAACCACCAGCCAGGTGTGAACGCCGACGTGTGGTGGTGAGTGAGAACACCTGATTTTCGTCTCATTTTTTACGTACCCCTTTCACAGGGGAAAATGCATTTGCTTTCGAGTTTGTAAATTCGTAATAGTGGCCAATCAATCCGTGACAAGGATATCTTCCTGCTCGGTATCCAAAAAGGGTCACGATTGCATCATCAACACCGTACACCATCCGCTGAGTTTGCTCGATCGATCGATCGATTAATTGCTTTGTGTGGTTGGACGGCCAGTGCTATCGATGGGCGACTCGAGTCGACGATCGATGCAGCAGCTAGCTTGGGGTTCACTGCCTCGACGTAACGCGACCAGCGAGCGCGACGGCGACCTGTAGACTGTAGTGTATGTACGTACACACACGGCGGCGACTGACGGATCGCCGGCGGGCCGTCGCCGTGCGCGCCCCGCAAGCACGCACCCACGGGCGCGAGCGCGAGCGGCGCTAAGTGGCCGGGCGGACGATGGCCTAATCGATGGAATGAAATGGGCACCGTACGTACGTCTACCGACCGAAGCTAGCTAGTTCTAGTTCATCGGTTGATTTCTAACGATGGCTCCTGCCTGCCACTGCTAACGAAGCGAAGCTTTCCTGTCAATTTTCGCTACAATCATAGAACTGACGAGTGATGATCACGTAGACATGCATCATCTAGCCAGCCATTTTGCGTGACAAGCAAAACAAGTGCTTCAAGGACAGCGAAAAGCACGTGCACTAATAACTAGGGATACTGTACTTTTGGTCAACCATATATGTTTGGTCCATATGTAAACTCTAAAACCAAACAATTGTTAATCCGCAACCTGGAAACAAAAATAACTTGGTCCCCTACTTGAAAAGAATAGGAAAAACGTTTCCATAAGCTTATCCCCGCCCGAGTTTATCCCCACCGGAATCAATAAGCTGGAATCCACAAGTTTAAGCTAGAAATAAGTAACCCTTGAAGCAATTTGACGACATGCGAGCGATTTCATACCAGGCAGCTCATTCAACAAAAATAAACTAGGAAACGAATAGTAAATCATGGAAGATGACAAACAATGCCATGAAATTCCACTTAAGAGATAATGAGAATTCATAAAAAAATGATAATGATTATAGTCATTCAAAATATTTAAAATAATATTAATGAAAAAATAAAAAATTATATAACATAGATATCATGTCCTTTCTGCATCCCTATTTTATCTAAAAGTTGCACATTCTGCCCTATTTTCTATAAATGGAAATAAAAACAACAATGCCTCGAATCAGATAATATCAAGCTCTTTTATGGGCCAATGATGAGTTAAAACGGCATCACAAATTAATACTAATCATTTTTTACTTTGTCATATATTTTTCTAAATCATCTTATTCTTATTGGTCAAAATATTTTGATATACATGTCATTTTACTATTTGTAGACAAAAAACTAGAAGAACTAAGCATTATAAGATACATAGATAGGTTAATATACATATTTGTCATAGTAGTTTACTATTTATAGTCATATATGTATTATATAGCGCCAAACTAGAACCAGACGTTTTGGAGAAAAAAATATTTAGCTTGGGATGCTTAAGATACTTGCTTGACATGTTGTATTCCAATATTAATATAGGAAAACTCTTATTCCAACTTTGCGGATTTGTATGTAAAGTTTCAATGATATTCTTATTTATGTAAAGAACTTGGTAGATTGTTTCATAGTGTAAGTATCAAAAAAAATTCATGCAGTTTCTAGAGTACAATACTATCAAATTTACATGAAACAAATTAAATAGGTAACTCTAGAATGTATGAAGTGTCAACTATTACTTATTTCTCATATCATATCTTATGCTTTCACTTGGTTTGAGTCAAATGGTAAGCTAGTGGCACACATGTGATTTGTGATACATTTTAAACACATGTATTCATGTTCAAGTTTAATTATATATTTTATGTAAGGTGTCTGTTATATATACAAAAATTCAAAACATAAAAATCGAATGAAATCATACTGAAATGTTTGGAAGATCCATAACACACTCAAAAAAGTTCGTTTGAGGATGGTATTGATGGCGTTTAAATCTTATCTTAAGTCAAGAAATTGAACAAATACCTTGCTAGCCTTGCTACTAATGACTAATTACTGCAAATCCTTCTATTCATTTGTGATGTGTAGAAAATCATACTTTTAGGGAGAAATCAGTAGCAATCAGGAGTAAACGTGTTTGTCAGTAACAAGAGCGAACTAGGTATGATGATATCAGAGATCAAGTTCTGGACAAACCAGGTATCGTAGTGCAAATGAAATGAGACTTAACGGTAAAAGGTTCAAACGATCAGTCAATTCATGGAATTTGAAGGGGCCATCATGAATTTTCAGACACCGCTGTTGTCATTGATCTGAGAGATGTCTCGATCATGTCTGAGAATTTCCGAACCATAAGGGTGTCACACTTAAGGGTAGAGATGATGCAGGTTGATCCGCGATCGTAAGAGAAAAAGGAAGAAGAGAGAACCAGAAATGTTCCAGAGAGATGCCAAGTGTGGAACTTATTCAAAAAGAGTTTTCAATAGAGAGAATTAAATAATAGGTGTTTAATATTTAATTAATAAAAATAATTATTAAATATATTTATTTAATAAATAAAAATTGGGCAAAGCCACCTACATGGGCCTTCTCCGGAGGGGAGAGGGTCCAAGAGGGGCATTCGGATCTAGAGGGTGAAGGGCGTGCATGGTGGGGAGGCTCCCATCGCCGCCGGCCGGCCCTAGTGGGCTAGGCGCGTGGGTGGGGGCCCACCCCCACCGCCCGATGCCACCACTCCCACCTCCTTCCAATGTCTAGTCTCATCCTGGGACTTGGAGGGTGGGATGTCCCCACTTCCTCTATATAATGGGGAGGAGACCTCCTCCATTCCCCATCCCATCATTTGGCTCTCTCTCTCCCTCTCGTGTGTGTTCCCTTGTTTGGAGCGTACGCTACGAGGTAGAGTCTTCTCCACCATACACACGCAGTTGTATAATTGGAATCGGTTCGGATCTTCTTCTTTCGCTGCCTTGCTGGATCGGTCATGGGAGACATCTTTTACACCGAATGTGTGTAAAACTTCAGACGCACCGCCACTTGTGGTGTTGGACGCTTGAAGCCTTCTAGACCCTGAGGTATGCTACGCTTCGGCTTCATCAGCAATGTTTGTGAGGGAACGTAATCCCGCTACAGGTATTTAAAGGTATAAATACCGTATCCCGCTCATTAATATACATCTGCATAGATAGATCTTGGCTGGTGCGTTCTCGTAGTAAGAAATTTTTTGTTTTCTGCCACGAAACCCCTTCATTGCGCACCCTATACAAGCGTACCACCGGAGTGTTGCCTTCCATAGACCTTAGACCAATTTAAGTACACTATCGCTATGTATGGCCGAGCATGTTTTTTTTGGCAAACTTAAGCACCCTATTCACTAAGGATAAATGGGTGCAAGCATGTCCCTAAGCATAAAGAAAACTATAAGACAAAACAAAGTCTATCCTCAATTCTCAATACCAGATAAAGCTGGTCTTTGGCCAGTTTGTACAAATGACAAGAAATTATACATGTGGAAACACATCCAGAAAAGAAAAGAAAAGTAGCAAAATGAAAATACTATATTTTCGGTTTTTGTTAAAATATTTTTTTAATACGCTGATATTAATTTCATTTGTAGACGTCTTTCAATTTATTAAATTCAAATTTGAATATTTCTCTTGGCTTGATATTGTCTATAAAGAATGCTCCTTTTTTAGATGACCCATTGTGCCCATGCCAGTAGCCTAGAAAGTATCCCTCATACCGAGCCTAAACCGTGCTAGATTATGCTTTGTTACTACCCTCAACTATCGTGCTAGAGCCTTGAGCATTATACAAGGAAGTGCGGTAGGAGTAACCCATTACCTTCTGGATGGAATTATCACAACATGAGCATTCTTATTAGCGAGAATTATTGTAGTAGAATAGTGGCTAGGAGGATTCAAAAGGCATTATGGAATTTAGATTTCCTAGGTTTAGCCAAGGCTTAGTTCAGCACCCCACTACTCACCATCGTATTTGGTTTGGTATTCCAAGCACACATAATTTCTAAATTCATGATGATATTACTAAGGAATGTCTTTATCAAAAAAGAAATTCTTCTCACTTTGGGCAGTTAGCAATAATCTTTCTATGGACGTCCGGAATCTGCTTCATGTAGCTTGGCAAGGAAATCCAGAATCTTTGGATATAGGACTTTTATACATAAGACCCATTGCTCGTGCCATTTGGGATCCTCATTTTGGTCAATCCGCTGTGAAACCTTTTACTCGATGAGCTGCCTGCTAGCCATAATATTGTTGTCTTCTTCTTTTCCTAACCTTATCTTAGCCTTAGGCGCCTCTTGGAAACTCCATGAATCTGAAACAGTTTTCTCTCCTGGTAGTAACCATTACTTTAACTAGAACTCAACATTATAGGACTGAGTCTTCTTTAGTAGTAGGTGTCTGAGTTTTTCCGCTTTCTCTGATCTCCGCCACTTCATCCGTTGTGTCCCTGTTATCGCCATATTTTGGCCAAAGGAGGAGATGGGCCGTAATCAAGATGGGCTTGGAAGATACATATATGCAACGTGTTGCTGAATCGGCCTTGTATGTGGTTTTGGGCTAAATTGCCCGTGTATCTGTATATTGTAGTAGGTTACGTTTCGGTTTAGGTAAGAGATAGAGTTGTAGAGTTATTCCAAAGATAGAAAGTCTCCGGACTATAAATATGTACCTAAGGTTATCGAGAAAAGGAGGACAATCACGTTCACAACAAACACAATCTCGGCGCATCGCCACCCCTTGTTTCTAGGGTTTCTTTCGGGTAAGTGTCATGCTGCCTAGATCTAGGCAGTATCTGCTTATGCGTTATTTGGTGTTACTCGTACTGAAGCCTTGTTGATGGCGAGTAATACTATTATCATAGATTTGTTGAGGCTAGCATCGGTACTTTTTACTATGATTGTTTAAGATATGCTGCCTCTAGTTACCTCGCTACCTTTGCACCGTTTCCCAAGTGCAAGGGTAGCATCTTGCTTGATCTTTATTTAGTTGATTCGATCTGTTATGGTTATGCCTTGTTCTCCAAGGTTTAGTTTGATATCCACGTAGTCAGGCCTTACAAACGGGTTGAACGATCCAGTAGTACGTAAGGATATGGTTTGCTAGTTCGAGAGGAGTTGTTCCGGTAATTGACTTTACGTCGGTTGTTAGGCCTCCTCTAGGATTAGTTTTCTATCATCTTTTGTGTCTGCCAGGCTCAATTACGTGTAGGACGTTCCAATTACGTGGTGAAAATGTCAAACTGTCGTAGATCGATTTAACTTGTAATGATAAAGCAAAACCCCATGTTATCGTAGATCTAATGCAGAACCATGGGATAATCGGCTCTAGGAGCCGATTCACGAAAACACGAAGCGGTCACGGCTCGAATTTCGTATACTTGTTTACCATGCAGAAACTGATCGAAGCAATCCATCACCTTCCGACCAGGTATAGGTCAGGTGGCACGCCTTGAACCAAGCGGGGCGTGTGCGGAGTTTTGCGGGCCGTTGCGAGGGACCAGGGCCCACCAGCAGTTACAGGAGCCTCCGGCTCTTCGTGTTGCTCGTCGCTGCTCGCCGGTGGGTTTTGGCAGCAACACATTCGCACGCCCGGTGGGACATTCAACAAGATCTGCATCAACATCCGACGAGATGGGGATGACCGATCCGTCTGACGACGAGCTGCACGAGGAGCACAAGGCGTATGATGACATCAAGGCTCTCTTGAAGCCGATCTCATCGGCTCTTTTGAGAGGACCCGTAAGCATGGCATCGGTGGAAAGGGTTCTCACCGAGGGTGCTCTTGATGAGGTGGATCTGTCTGTTCCTTGAAGGAGCGCACTGAGCTCTGCGACAGAAGTCAACTACATGGTGGCTCATTCTCTTCACCGCCATTCGAGAGTCGGTGAACGCTTTCGGCGGATCGCGATTCGCGTAGTTCAGAGATCATGAAACATCGATTATCCGTCGGGGCCTACTTTAGGGACTCACCAGGGAGAAAGACCGCTCCAGACCAGGCCACAGTTGCCATTCACACTTGCAGCTCCAGAGCCGCCAGGGGCAGCGGCGTACGTCGTCTACAAGGTTGGAGGCGACCCAGCGATGCGATTCTGTTTGAGCCACCTAAAGAAATCCCACATGGATATGTGTGCACCTACGTCGAATGCAATAACGACACGCACCAGATTGCAACCGCAGAATTTCACGGCAGACTTCTGGGCGGGGCTTGAGGCGGTGTTTCGGAGCAGCGATATGCAGGATGGACGCTGATAAACAGGCGTGGCTGGCCAAGTACGCCACCGGAACGAGTCATGAGAATTCAGCCCCTGCAGCTCAAACGATGGAGCAAATCCGTACCATCCTGAGAGACCAGTTCGGCTTCGTGCCGAAGAGAAGGACAATCGGTTATTCAAAGCCGTACTAACGAGTTTGATCGATTCGCGCCACCCAAGTATCGGCTCCCTGAGTTCTCAAGGTTTAGCGGTTCAGAAGGGTCGAGCTCGATCGAGCACGTGAGCCGATACCTGGCACAGCTAGGCATGATTTCAGCATCGGATCAGTTGCGCGTAAGGTTCTTTGCGCAATCTTTGACAGGACCAGCGTTTGGGTGGTACACCTCGCTGCCACCTGATTCGATTCAGACTTGGAAGCAACTGGAAGAGCAGTTCCACATTCAGTACCATTCAGAGGCTACCGAGTGTGGCATCCCGCAAAACCACTACTAGAAAATCGCGTTGAATTTGTGCATTGCATCGTCCTCATCATGCATTGTTTGCCAAAACTATTTCGAAAACCCCGATTTTGTTTTCCAAACGCCCCATCTTGTTCTAACTCCAAAACCCGGTCCCCGGAATATTTTGTTTTGGCCGCTATCGGTTTACATGCGGGCCGTTTAAATCAAATAAAAATTCTATTTGCTTTAGTAGGGGCAGTCGAACGGGCCAGCCCGACCCGAACGACCGCCCCAGTTGTTAAAGCGGTCCAACCAGAACCACCCTTTAATCCTAAGTCTACCCAGTTTTCTACCCCACCCCCTTGGCCACATCACTCCTACCTATCACGCGTTGCCACCTCAGATTCCCTTCTCCCTCACCCAATCAATCAGCGCCACGTCACCTCACCCCAATCATCTCCCCCTCTCTCTCCTCTCTCTCACCCCCACTCTCTCCACCAGCCAACTCCCACCACGCACACACCCATGCCACACACGACGCCACCCCTCACCGGCCCCACCCGACCCCTTGTCCCTCAGGGCCCACCTAGCAGCCACCTCGCCGTCCTCCCCACGTCTCCTCTCCCACCCGTCTTCCACCTCCCGCCTGGTCCACCACCCACCTCCCTCCGAGCAGCCTCCCGCCACCGCTCTCCTCCTACCCTCTTCCCAGCCCGGTAGCCTCCTCCCAGGCTCCTCTCCCGACGCCTCACCTTCCGGCGCCCGGCCCCGCTTCCTCGCCCGTTCCTGCTCCCTCTGGCTACCTTCCCGTCCGCCCGCGACCTCGCGGACCACGCCGGCGCTTCTCCGCCCTCTGAAGCTCCCGCCGCCCGCCTCCTCACTTCGCCCTGTGCGCATGCCGCCGTGCCCGCGCCGTCGCTGCAGCGCGCCACGCCCTCGCCCGCCTCCCGAAGCGCCGCGGCTCCTCTTCCTCGCCGCTCCTCACGACCCGCTGCAGCGACCCCAAGCCGCCGGCCTCTCCCTGCGTCTCCTCTCCGCCAGCTCCACGTGTCCGCCCAAACCCCGCCAGTGCACGCTGCCGCCGTCCGCCGTTCGCCGCTCCGGCCTCGTCTGCACCCCCCGCCAGCTCGGCCGCGCCACGGCCGCGTGCTCCTCAAAGAACCCGCCAGCCCGCTAGCCACGCCGCTAGCCGGCCTTGACCGCGTCTTCCCCAGCGACGTCCTCCCGCCGCCGTCCGCGGCCTGGCCCCACCTCACCTGGCCCGCCACGTCATCCTGTGGGCCCGGCCTTCCGTGTGTGCTTGTGTGTATGTGTTCTGTGGAACCGCCTGTGCACCTTTGGACGACTTGGAGCACCCCAAGTTCGCCCACAACCACCGGCGCCGAACCCGAATCGCCCGCCAAGCTCGACATCAGGATGACTAGCCTCCACCGCGGAAATCGAGGACCGACTCGGACGTCGAGACCCTGCTTCCGAGACCGTACCCCATCGGAACCTCAAGATCGACATCGGCAAACCAAGAGGAACCCCAAGATCTTCGGGAGACACGCCAAGTTCTACCTCACGAACCCGAGGACACCGAGATCCCGTGGCGACAAGTACCTCTGCCCGGACGCGTCACGGACTCGGATAACCCCGCGAAACGACAAGTTTGACGTCTTGGAACAACAAGTACTCCCTCACGGACCGCAAGACCGTTCTCGGATCCGAAGACCGACCCCGGTGTTGAGACCGAACCCCCCGGACGCCAAGACCGACTCGATGGCGCGGGCCCGACAATACCCTCGCAACGGCAAGGCCGACCCTGTGGGACCCGACAAGATCTTCATGCGACAAGAACAACCCCGAAGAATCCGACGCAACCCCCGGCACCGAACCGAGTACTCCTTCCCCTGAACGCCAAGAACGCCGATGCGGATACGACAAGCGCTTCATCCCGAACGCCATGACCGACAACATGACCCGAAGACCGCGAATGCGCCAAGACCTACCCCGCTGTCCGAGAACGGTCCCGTCAAGTTCGTCGAACCCTGAACCCCGAGATCTGACGCCCGTCGAACCCTGGACCCTGACCCTGAACCCCGGAACCCCAAGATCGTCGAGCCCCCCTAATGTGTGAACCCCTCCCGAAAACCCTATTTTATAAATGATATCAACTTGATGCATATTTAATTGCCATACTTGCATGCATAAACATATGGTTTGGGGGCCTTATGCCGATTCACCTCATAATTAAATATGAGGCCCATATGCGGGCAAACCTAGTCTCATATCGGCCTCATTTAAATTTGTGTAGCGAACCCGATGCTATCTTTTGCCATGCTAAAACAACATTTAATATGCGGGGATTTCAACAACTTGAACCATCTAATTAATTGTCGGAACCCCGGTTCCGCTTAATCTTGACCTAATTGCATCGCATCTTGCCATGCCATACATCATGCATGCATCATGCCGATCTTCTGCCGTGTATTAAATACTGCATCCGGTGTTTCTTCTAGTGTTTTGCTTCTTCGCGGATAAGGCCGTTGAGTTGATGTGAGCTTCGCCCCGATCTTCGGATAAAACCTTCGGCATGTTTTCAGGCGAGCATCTCCCCCTTTCTACCTATCTTACTTTATAGTATTTACTTCCCTCCTGTTGATCTATTGCTATCTGTGTTGCGATGCTTTAGTTTCCGTACCTGTGATATACCGTGCAGCCCTATATTGCCTTGGACACATCCTATTCCCTGTTGTTTGGTAGATAGTTGGACTTGCGCGTCGTAGTTGCTTGCTCAAGTGCTGATGTGGGTCGTCATATGCCACAGTTGTTGATGTAATGCCGCATGTTGATGTTAGAGATGATGCTAGTTATACTTATCGTCACTTTAATTTCTGTTTAACAACTAAAATTGAATAAGCAGAGGCATCGGTGGGTGATAGATAATATTTGGTTTCCGAACGCCCACTTGTGTCCCGTAAGACCCCGAGTACTTGATACCTGTTCCTTGATTTTGCGCGCTATCCACATCCGGGAGGTATATGGGACCCGAGCGAGCTTGATTCATCTTATTTCTTGGGGCCACAAACTAGTTTGAGGTTTTATTTACGATCTGTACTTATGCCATGTTTTCGCTTTATTTACGATTGTGCGAGGTACTGCTTAATCGCATTGTTTAGGATCGGGACACGTTACGCTGGTGTCGACAAGCCCGTTTGGGGTTCCCGATCGCTCACCGTCCACAGACCTTGAGGGCCTCGAGCTTGCTTACTCGTTCGATTCTACTTAAGGGTGGCCCTGAAATATTTCTGAATCCTGTGATTGTTCGTCGTGAAAGCCTCGTTGGGTTTTGATTTGGTTTTCCGAGGTTGATCGGCGTGTGTTGCTATTGGTGCACCGGCGGGTTAAAACTTTCAAAGCCGTGTGTCCATGGATATGGACGACTTGGAGCACAGTTTCTTGATCATAGACAAGCATAACTAAAGTTTACTGCTATTAATTTGACTTATAATGACTAGTAATCAGCTTCACTATAACGGAATGGCTAATTAATACTGCCCACACTTGCTTGTTTGGTTGTCGCTTGAGACAAATGAATCTGACTAGTAAGTAAGGCAACTACAACGGAATTGGCTGAATAGAAGTACCAACAACTGCTGGGTTTTGGGTTTATCTCATGATATCTGTACCTGATTAGTAATTGTCTCAACTATCACGGTTTGGTTAACTAAAAGTGCCCACTGCTTACTTTATCAGGACAATTATCTAAATCTGACTAGTAAAGTGCCACAACTATAACTGAATAAGTAAAACTGCCAACTGTGTGAGTTCCTCGGTTGACTTCTCGTTTGGTCTCGAGGGGGAAACACCAGGATGGGTTTGTTTGGTGATAGCTTCAGGTTGGATCCGGTTAGGTCATTCTTACCCCTCTCTGATTACCGCCAGTGTATCGAGTCTCTATAGGTTGTTTAGTGCATGCTGCCGCTGCCGCTTCAGTCCACCATACCTATGTAGGCGAGGACCGCCGAATTCTAGCCTCGTGTCTTGGCCTCGATCTTGACGCTCCTTCTTTGTTTTCGCTTTTGCCTTTCGGCACCCTTTGTTAAGCAGGTTTGAGATCGCCGTTAGCGAGGTTACCCTTCCGCTTGGCCCAGGCAGGTTATGGACGCCATTGGTTATTCTTCGTGGCTCTTAGCCTCATTTGCATCTTGTCCGTAGTTGGACGCCTATCGTTTTCAAGGTGATTTGGATCTTTGTATATTATATCTATTCTTGACTCTTTGAGTCGCGCTATATATATCGATTCTGGGTCCCATCGAGGACTGTTGTGTAATGTTATTACTCGCTTTTCCACCGCGAAAGTGCTGGTGGCACCTTTGAATCGTTTCTATGCGGGTTTGGTGAATTTTGCCCAAACTTGCATAGGTCCGATTCTCGGGTGTTACACCGAGGTGGCATTGCGCACTGGCAAAAGTGCAAAAGCGGGAGAAAGCGTCAGTACATCCAGGCTTCAGACTGTCAAGAACCGATGTTACTCAGCTCGTTTAATCGAAAAAAGCGGTCGGTGGCGGTGTTGGGTCTCGGCACCCATCAAGGATCTGCTTTCAAGTAGAGTACAACTCATTGGCGCATGGCCTGTAAACTGACGATGTATGAACAGCGCCACCGAGTTGTACCAAGACAAGTTCAAACGTCCGATAGGCTGGTCGATCTGAAGAAGATGATCCTACACAAGACCGAGAGGTGGCCGTGGCTGAATGGGCTCGGGGCGGACTGTGTCCTGCAAATGGGTGAAGCGGGGGCCTGCAAAGGGTTCGACTTTGATGTGAGCAAAGCTGAGCAGATATTTGATTTCTTCTGAAAGAAAGCGGTGAAGTTAACGAAGGCCACAAAATACCTACGGCTCAGAGATGAACGGAGACCATACGCAAGTGGCATCACTCGTTCACCCACACCACCAATGATGCAAAGAGCTACGTCGCGGATCCAAAGCAATAGAGCAAGGCCGTGCGATCACGGGCGATTCGCCATGAAAGTAGACACAAACCCATTTCCCGGCGTCAACATGGTAGAACACAGTCACTCCACGAGGCGTCAGCTGGATTTCTCGTTCGATGTTAATATGGCAGGATCTGGGTACCACCATGGCACATACAAGGAGGAAGGCGGTCGCTCTCGGGGCAAAGAAAGAGAGGAGGCTGGTCCACGCGACTGGCCCAGCCACGATGACAGGCGGTACTTAACTGAACAACAGGTCAGAAGCGTGCGATATCAGAAGTCACACTCCACGCACCTCCTTAATAAGTATGAGCGTCAGTATGATCGACGTCGCCGGCGCGATAGAGACGATAAAGGATATGAGCACCCCTCTAGGGGAACGTCAAAAGAAAAGGAAGGCGTCGACAAGCATTGGGATTGTCCTTTCTTCAAGTATTGCTGGGATACGGGAATGAGCCGATTGCCTACAATCGATAACTGCCCAGAATGTGGACAGCAGAAGGAGGACACGGGGCCAGTTTCAGTGTTCAAGCGTCTAGGGCCTCTCCACCTCGAGCCGTCTGAGGAGTCCACTCGAGCAAAAGGTCTCGAGGCCAAGGATGACAAAGAAGAAGACAGATATCACCGTCAAGGTGGTGTCGACGGACTCGACACACCCAAAAGCGTAGAGTCAGCGCTGCGTAACTTGGAGGAAGCGAAGCCACGATCTCCACGCTTTAAAGAAAGCACGTCGATCGGCGTTAAAATTGGCACCTTGAAACGGAAGACCGCCGAAAAGGAAAGAGTGGCGCCCAAACGGTAAAAGCCGATTCAAAGACATCGGTTGGCACAAACATGGTGTTCATACTTCCGTCAGAGTTCTGCGCTCCAAGAACCAACGAGCTACCAGTGGCACAGTTTGACTGCGGCCCACGGCCGGTTATCTTTGAGAAGCCACGTGAGAAGGGCTACAAACATCTGAAAGCCCTGTACCTCTGAGGTTACATCAATGGGCACTGTCGCAAGATGTTGGTGGACACCGAGCGGCGATCAATATAATGCCATACTCCATGCTACGGCGTTTGGGACGCTCCGCAGATCCGATCAAAACCAACGTCACGTTAAGCGACTTTAACGGTCAAACTTGAAACGTAAAGGCGTCTTGAGCGTGGATCTCACCGTGGGCAGAAAAACCATCCCTCGTCATTTTTTCGTGGACAGCAAAAGCACCTCTGTGTCTTGCTAGGGATAGATTGATTCATGCTAATCTGCGCATACCGTCCACAATGCACGTTCCTCTAATACAGTGGGATGGAGATGAGGTGGAGGTCATTCATGCAGATGATTCTATCGAGATCTCCATAGCAGGCATGAACATCTGGGAAGCAGAAGACCAGGAGCCGATCTCTGGAATCAGTCTAGACGGCTGTGAGCGCATTGAAGCTACAAAAAACGGGGTGAGGCTGGTCTTATCCACTGGCCTGACAGAGTAGCAAAGTCCACGATCGTACGTGGTATGGCCGATCCCTGCGATCGGCCACAAAAAAGGAAAAGCAGTAATCTTACGACAAGCAGATCATGTAGTCGTAGCAGGGAGATTCCCTGCCATTATAAAACAATAAGGTGTAAACCGTCCTGGACTAATGCAATAAAAAAGGGGGCCGATTCAGGCAATCGGCCCAAATTATTTTTGTTATCCTCACCTACTGTTTGCCCTGTGTTTAGCATCGATTTGACAGGTGACGGAAAGCTAGGGTATGGGTTTACGTCTGCTGATGAGCTAGAGGAGATCGACCTCGGTCCTGGGGATAAGCCACGACCAACATTTATCAGCAAAAAGCTAGATCCGAGTCTACGGGGTCCGATGATAACCCTGTTGAAAAATATCGGTCGCCGCTTTGGGACTATACGAGATGCAGGTTAGACAGAGCATCATTGAGCATCGGCTCCGCTAAAAGGATTTCGCCATTCCAAAGGCGAGCACGACAGATGAAGGCCGAAATTTTGGAAGAAGTCAAGAAAGAGGTCGAGAAAATGTTGAAAGCCAAGTTAATCAGGCCATGCAGGTATGCTGAGTGGATTTCTAGTATCGTGCCTGTAGAGAAAAAGGATGGCCGCTGGCGTGTTGCCATAGATTTTCGGGATCTCAACAGAGCTACTCCAAAGGATGAGTATCCGATGCTGGCGAGAGACGTTAATCAACGCGGCTGGTCATAAGATCTTGAGCTTCATGGATGGCAATGCGGTTACAACCAGATTTTATGGCTCGAAGACATACACAAAACTGCGTTCGAGTCCCGTGTTCGATGGGGTTGTTTGAATATGTAGTGATGACATTTGGATGAAGAATGCCGCGCCACGCATCAAAGAGCCATGAATTACATTTTCCATGATCGATCGGCAAGCGGTGGAAATTTACATCGATGACGTGGTGGTCAAGTCATACGTGCAAGGACACTTGGACGATCTGCAGCAGCGTCTGGACCGAACAAGAAAATTCGCTACGGATGAATCAAAGAAGTGTGCCTTCGGGTGACGGCCGGTCAGTTCTTGGGTTTCTTGGTCCATGAACGCGAATTGAGATCGGCTGAAAAGTCGAGGCGGTCTGAACAATGAAGCCACCTACCACGAAGAAAGAACTGCAGTCTCTCATCGGCAAGATCAACTTCGTCAGAAGATTCATCTCCAATCTGTCAGGAAGAATAGAGCCGTTCATGGGACTGGTGAAAATTAAATCTGACGAGGAATTCCGCTGGGGGGCAGAGCAACAACGAGCCTTCGACGAGATCAAAGAATATCTGACGAAGCCGCCAGTGTTGGTTCCGCCCCAGCCGGATAGGCCATTCTACATTTACTTGTCAGTAGCCGACACGTCCATCGCCTCAGTGGTGGTGCAAGTTTATGATGGGCTGGAGCGAGTCATGTTTTACATCAGCAGAAGGATGCTGGATGCAGAGACAAGGTATCCTGAGATCGATAAGTTGTGCCTTTGCCTGTTTTTCACCGCAAGCTCGCCACATCTTGCTATCGGCGGAGATTGTCATCATATGCAAATCGGATGTCATAAAGCACATCTTGTCGGCTCCTATGTTGAAAGGCCGACTTGGCAAATGGATGTTTGCGTTATCGAATTTGACATCCGGTATCAACCCATAAAAGCGGTTAAGGGTCGAGCATTGGCCGACCTTATCGCTGAAAGGATCAACACTAATATAGCAAGACCATCTATAAGAGCGTGGGCTATGTTCTTCGATGGATCGGTTTGTGACGATGGTTGCGGCATCGGCATTTTACTCGTGGTCGCCTGGGGCAACATTTTCCTTCTCCATCAGTTATCTACCCTCGTACCAACAACGTCACGAGTATGAGGCGATACGCAGGGAATGGAGTTGCTCATCGGGCCGGAGCAAGCGATGGAAATTTTGGAGACTCCAAGTTGGTGATTTCCCAACTCACGGAGGAATACAAGTGTGAGCGAGTCCCTCTTCCCATTATGGCTGCACCGCCGTGAGCTGATGGCACGATTCGGTACATAAACTTTACTTGGATCCGGTCGCAGAATATCGGCGAATGATCTTGCACAAATGGCTTCAGTGCTGAGGACATAGCGGAGGAGCCGATGTTGTCTGCAGTTCACAGACGATCGAGAGCCGATATCTTCAATTACTTGAAGGATTCGGCTCGGGGCACCTAAACGGATAAGGTACAAGGCCATGAAGTATGTGCTTATTGGGGACGACATGTTTCTGAGGACTCGAAGGGTTGTTGCTCAAATGTCTAGGGACAGCGAGGCCAATCGGCTCCTACGAGGTACAAGGCGCTGTGGAACTCACCAATCGGCTCACAAGATGAAATGGTTGATCAGCGATCGGTTTTATTGGCCCACCATGCTTGAGGACTGCTTCAAGTACTACAAAGGGTGTCAAGCATGTCGAAATTTGGGAAAATTCAGATGGTACCACGTCGAGAATGAACCCCATCATCAAGCCTTGGCCATTCCGAGGTTGGGGCATGGATATGATCGGCAAGATCAATCCTCCATCAAGCAAAGGCCACATGTGGATTTTGGCCATTACAGATTATTTCACTAAATGGGTGGAAGCTGTCCCGATGAAGTCAGTGAACTCAAAGGATGTTATCAATCTTGTGAAAGAACACGTCATCCATAGATTCGGGATTCCCCAAACTATCACGACCGATGGAGGTTCGGTCTTCATTTCTCACGAGTTTAGAAAGTTCTGTGAGGACACGGGGATTAAGATGATTAGATCATCTCCATACTATGCTCAAGCAAATGGGCAAGCTGAAGCGTCCAACCAGAGCCTCATCAAGCTGATCAAGAGAAAAGTCGATGAGCACCCTAGGCGTTGGCACGAGGTTTTGTCGGAGGCGTTATGGGCTTATCGCATGTCATGCCATGGAGCGATAAAAACATCGCCATACCATCTAGTCTATGGACAAGAAGCCGTATTGCCCTGGAAAATTACAGCTGGATCGAGACGTGTCACTTTTCAGGACAATCTAACAACTGAAGAATATGCAACCCTGATGAGTGACAGTGTTGAGGATTTAACTGAGCTCAGGCTGTGGTCGCTTGAGAAAATCAAAGAGAACAAGGCCAAGGTAGCTCGTGCATATAACAAGAAAGTGAGGCCAAAGGAGTTCCACGTTGGTGATCTGGTATGGGAAGTTGTGTTGCCATTAGGGACTAAGGATGCAACATATGGTAAATGGTCTCCAAATTGGCACGGGCCGTACAGGGTCGATCAAGTTTTAAGAGGAAACGCATACATGCTTGAGGAGCTGGACGGCGTAAAATTCCCAGTGGCGGTCAACGGTCAACATCTCAAGAAATATTTCCCAAGCATGTGGGATGATGGACAGTAAAATATAGGGGCCGATACATGAAATCGGCCAAGTAAAAGGCACGTGAGACGATGGACAGTGAAATGTGGGGGCCAATACACGAAATCGGCCAAATAAAAAACAAAATATATAGCCGATGCACAGTCATCGACTCTAGAGGTTCAAACTGTTACATGGCGGATGCCGTTTACGTAAACAAGCTCATCAAGAAATGCCTCAAGGCGTGGAGCGTCGGCCGGACACGATCCACCTCGGCGATCTCGGCCGTCATCTTCGTCCTTGCCCGTCACTAGCTCCTTGTTCAGGCACGTATTTACCCGGTCGGTCTTCATTTGAGATTTGAGGCTTTCTGCTTCGTATTGGGAGCAGGCGATGGATTCTTCCTTGTCGCGAATGAGCTGTTTAGTCGCCCGGACCTTCTCTTCAAGATCTTCCAACTCCCTTTTCAAGGATGCGAGCTCGGCATGAGAGTGTCAGTTTTGGCATCCAGAGACGCCTTTTTCTCGTTGAGCTGCTGACATCTGTCTGCGATATTGGCTTTCAGTGGGAGTTGGGCGCGGCGCAGACTGATCCTCTCACGAGCTAACTTCACCCTTGGCCCGTAGAAAGACAGAGTTACAACTGGCCAAAGCTTCACCTGCAATGCTACTGGGAGTTGGTCTTTTATTTCAGCCAGAACGCTCTTTACCTCCTCAGAACCCTCGATCAACTCTTCGATCGGGGAGGACAGCAGGGCTTTAAGATGCTGGAATTGAGGTGGAACAACCCTGGCTCGTGGTTCATCAGCAGCAACAGAGGGAGTTGGTTCGATGGATTCAGGGTCGAACGTCAGCAAACCTGAAATATCACAACTCTGGCAGCCCGAAAAAGCGTCAGTATACGTCCAAACGTGTAAGGATGAGCCGAAAGAAGCTAACGTACCTCTCCTAAGATCGAGGGGATAGCAAATGAGGAGACGATCGGCTTGTGTGTGGTTGCTGGGGGCTTGGCCAAAGTGGTAGCCGTTTCATCTGCGCCTTCGGGGATTGCTAGATCCGCAGCTAAAGGCATCGGCACTGCCCCAGCTTTCCCACTAGAAACGTCAGTCGTCTGCATGGAAGGTGCTTAGCCGATGTAAATAATAATTAATCGGCAGATAAAAGAAGTAAGTGGTAAGAGCGTGAAGGGTGATGATTTTTCGAAACCTCCTGGCTCGACGAAGAAGCTTGCGGTCCTTTGCGAGCTCTCTTGGGACCTGATTGGCCTCGGCCCGATGCTCGAGGCGAGGTTCAGGAACCGACCTTTTCCTGGAAGCCGATGGTGATGAATCTGGCTGGCTCGGTGTGATGGTCCTCTCAGAATCTGTTGGGCCTAGTTCTCCTCGATTGGTCTGAGTGTCCTCACTAGAGGTGTCTTCGACGGAGGCCTGTAAAAAAGGAGAACCAGTAAGCACGAGCATGTCTTCAAAAATGGAAGAATGAGAAGGATCGACCAAGGCATGAATCAGCCTACATGCGAGCTTTCTGGAGAAGGGCTCCGGCGCCTCAAGGTCTTCCTGGCAGCTACCTTCCTCACCATCGTTCTTGTTCTAGTTGGAACTCGAGGGGCAGCTGACTTAGGAGTTGCTTGATTCTTGGAAGCCGATTGCGGTGTTATCGGCTATTTCTGCATTATGACCTTTTTCAAAGGTGGCGAGTTTTTGCAGAAAAGAACCACAGGAGCTGGCGGAAAGAACTCGAAGGGGGAGCCATCACTATGCGTAGGTTCAGGGCCATCTTGTTGCTGCAAAGAGAAAAAATGGGTTAGTAGAAGAATCATTTGCGAGCTGCATCAAGAAATTTACAAGTAGTGGTACCTGTTCCACGGGGATGTCATAGTCGAGATCGAAATGTTTCAAAGAACGGTCCCAGAGCTCTCCTGAAGGCGTGAGTCTTCCACATCGACCACCAGTCTTCAAAGCCATCGGTTGATGAGGCGAAGGTGAGATCATTAGGAATTGGGATGGTCAGAGCATCAAAGAAGGAATAACACCTTTGGCTGGTAAGAGGATCAGGCAGGTCGGCTCTGCTCTCCGTAAGGTGGTGGAGAAAGAAATGGGGAGATACTTGTCCAAGGCCAAATTGCCGAGCCACTACGACTGGCTGGTAGAATTCATACCCAGGCTTGATTATTCTGTTGGATGTACTCATGCCAACTGGAAGGAAACAGGGACGAATCACAGTGGAAAAAAAGTGAGTCTTTGGTGTCATCGGAAAAATTGTCTAGCCTGAAGGAGAGTGGGTTTTCGAAATGTTCAGATTCTTCCATGTAAGGAAAGAAGATAGGATTGTCCAGTCCTTGAAAGAAAGTACTGCACCATTTAGATGCTTCCTGAGGGGTCAGCTTACTACCTGGCAGTCTATACAAATCTTGGCCATAGCTGGTGCATCGGATCTGCTTCCCTTTTACATCTGGAAAGGTGCAACTCGCCAAAAGGAGGAAGTTTGGGATGTGGTTTTGAAAATACAGCTGAGCCCATAGCTGAATGAACCACCAAGGACCACCTGTTTTGACTGCTATGCCAGAGAACAGCTTGACAGACATCAACTGGAGGTATCGATAGACCTCTCCAAGGAACAGTTTACTGATGCCAAGTTGAGTGCCTTTAGCAAGCTCGTAGGCTAAGGAGAGATAATTCTTGGTTGGAGCAAGGGAAGGACCACAGAATATGAAATGTTCCAGCCAGAAGTTGAGAAAGGCTGTGTGTTCTTTCTCTGTGCGTTGGAGGTAGGCACCCCAGTTTGTGCAGTCTGTTTTAGAAGACAGTTTGTAGGGGACCTTGGTCAGTTTAAAAGCAGAGGGGCTGGGTGATGTAACATCCAGATCGAATCATCACCACGTCTAATGAGTTGGTGACATGGGGCCATGACCAAACATGAAGCGATTCAGAGCGTCGGACTGAAGTAGCCGATGGTTTTCAAGATTCTCATGTTTCTCAAGGGAGACAATGACAAATGCAAGGCATCGGCTATTCCGTGGTTTTCCATTGGGATTGGTAAGCTCTAGCTACCTCACGAACCAAGAGACCCAATGTTCAGGGGATTAGGCCAGGCTCATGACGGTCGGCCCAAGAGTTCGATCTAGGTCTTGGCTTACGAAGGGATTCTATTTGCTTCGCAAGAAATCGATGGGCAGGACTAGATTCTGACGAGGGCCAAGGCGAAGAATTTGGGAGAGAAGGATGCGGCGAGATGTGAAACCTAAAAATTTAATGGTAGAATAAGGCATTAATTCAGGTGTTCGCCATTAATTCTGATCGTGTTCATACTGCGAGGAGTAGGCGTACCTTCAGACCGGAGACCTCTGGGTTGGTGTTGGACGATTCCGCCATCTAGTTTGCCAGCGGAGATGGATCTGTGCAGTTGGAGGTCGAGGGTTCTTGTCGCTGTGAGCTCAATCTAGTCGGTGGGCAATTGGAGATCTGGGTCGTCCTTTTTGAAGAGGGTCGCAGGTTACCGTTTGAAACTGGAAAGTGGCCGCTTAGATTTGCCTAAGTATGCGACCAAGTTTGACCTTGTCAAACGTTTTTGGGAAAGCCGATGTGTTGCCATCGGCTCTTTGAGATTTGACTTGTTTGACTGTCTGAACGCAGTGTGGTGAAAGACGATGCAGTACTATCGGCTTCTGGAGCATCGACCTATTTTGACTATCGGCGAAATCGGGTCGGAAAAGCAATCTTCGATTCGGAAAAGTAATCTTCATTCATTCAAAAGTTGATTGCTTACAAAAGGCTAATTGATTACAAAAGGAAACCTACTACTACTACTACTACTACTACTACTACTACTACTACTGGTTCCTAATCTAGAGGCCGAGGTCGTCGCCGTCATTGCCGTCTTGTTATTTGTCTCATTGCTGCCCGGCTTCGTCTTCGCTGCTTCTTTGAAGAAGCTGGGGCCTCCTCGTCCTCGTCGTCGTCTTGGTGTCCTCGCTGGACCCGGCGCGAAGCGCTTCACCCGGGTACTGCGTCGGAGGTGTCCTCCTCCGATTCCTCCTCCGTCGGAGGATTCGGCCGCCCACGACCAGCGTCGTCGCTCTCGCCTCCGGTTCCCGTCAACGAGGAATCGAGGCCATCCTCGCCGTCGATCGAGGACGTTGTCCTCCGACCAAGCGAAATCCCAATCCTCTCGTCCCACCATTGTGGGGCGAGAGTCTCATCTGTGCGCCGTGGTAGTGCTCGGCGTCGGCTCCGTCGCTAATCTTTGTTGGAAGACCGGGAAGAACGGCGGAAGAAGAAGAGGACATGGCGGAGGAAGAGGGTTTTTTGGCGGAGGAAGAGGGTTTTTGGCTCTGGAGGAAGATGGGACCGCGAATCGCCGGATGAATTTAAATAAGGGAATAGTGGGCGGTTCAATGCCGTAGCGATTTCCCAGAATGTCTGCCAAATCGTCAAATCATGCAATCGCGAAGGAGTTGAGAAGACAGGCATCATGATGAGGGGTGGCGTGTGATTCTGCTCTGCAACGCGTAACCCGATGTAAAAAAGGGGGGAGGAAAAACATCAACAGAGTGGTTTTGGAATTATTATTGCCAAAACCAGGGGGGGCATGTGTTATCGCCATATTTTGGCCAAAGGAGGAGATGGGCGTAATCAAGATGGGCTTGGAAGATACATATATGCAACGTGTTCTTGAATCGGCCTTGTATGTGGTTTTGGGCTAAATTGCCCGTGTATCTGTATATTGTAGTAGGTTACGTTTGGTTTAGGTAAGAGATAGAGTTGTAGAGTTATTCCAAAGATAGAAAGTCTCGGACTATAAATATGTACCTAAGGTTATCGAGAAAAGGAGGACAATCACGTTCACAACAAACACAATCTCGGTACGCCACCCCTTGTTTCTAGGGTTTCTTTCGTAAGTGTCATGCTGCCTAGATCGCATCTTGCGATCTAGGCGATTCTACTATCGTTATTTGGTGTTACTCGTACTGAAGCCTTGTTGATGGCGAGTAATACTATTATCATAGATTTGTTAAGGCTAGCATCGGTACTTTTTACTATGATTGTTTAAGATATGCTGCCTCTAGTTACCTCGCTACCTTTGCACCGTTTCCCAAGTGCAAGGGTAGCATCTTGCTTGATCTTTATTTAGTTGATTCGATCTGTTATGGTTATGCCTTGTTCTCCAAGGTTTAGTTTGATATCCACGTAGTCAGGCCTTACAAACGGGTTGAACGATCCAGTAGTACGTAAGGATATGGTTTGCTAGTTCGAGAGGAGTTGTTCCGGTAATTGACTTTACGTCGGTTGTTAGGCCTCCTCTAGGATTAGTTTTCTATCATCTTTTGTATCTACCAGGCTCAATTACGTGTAGGACGTTCCAATTACGTGGTGAAAACGTCAAACTGTCGTAGATCGATTTAACTTGTAATGATAAAGCAAAACCCCATGTTATCGTAGATCTAATACAGAACCATGGGATAATCGGCTCTAGGAGCCGATTCACAGGGAAACCTGGGAGCCGGTCACGGCTCGAATTTTACGTATACTTGTTTACCATGCAGGAAACTGATCGAAGCAATCCATCACCTTCCTGACCAGGTATAGGTCAGGTGGCACGCCCTTGAACCAAGCCAGGACGTGTGCCGGAGTTTTGCGGGCCGTTGCCCGAGGGACCAGGGCCCACCAGCAGTTCTGGGAGCCTCCCGGCTCTTCGTGTTGCTCGTCGCTGCTCGCCGGTGGGTTTTGGCAGGCAACAGTCCCGTAATGTCATATCTTTGAGGGTTGGGTTCCGATAGAACTCTATCCATAGAGACCTCCTCCCTTTGCTCGTATATAGAACTTAGAAGAGTGACTTTTCTATTCGTCCCGAATTAAATTTACCTTGGGTTCTTTGGCTTAAGTAGATAGAACACAATGAAGTTCAAGAGGATAAACTTAATTTTTCATCAAGGGAAAAGATTTAGGTGAGTGAAAACTAATAAATTAGGCCAACTTTTGCGGCCTATCCTTAATGTAAAAATAGAAAGATGGAAATATATAAGAAGAAAGCCCATTTTGGAAGATAAGACAAACTCTTCGGTTTAAATATATAGCATAATGAATCCTCCTTATCTTGTATAGAATATAGAGGACAAATTAAATGTATGCATTTTGAATTTCTTCATGGTCTATGGTTACGATTCTACCAGATATGATTTTCTGATTATGTATGAAATCAATTTTACGATATAGGCATTTGTGATCTCCACCTCTATGCCTTGCGTTAACGGTTCTTCTAAAATGGCAACCTTTACCACAACAGTGCAGTCCATGGATCAAGTTATTTCATCGATTTTATTGGTAAACGACTACACGCGGCCGACGACTACACTGATTGATCGATCACCGGATTTCTATCGGTCAATCGGTGTAGTCGTTGGCCGCGTCAACGTGATGTCAGGTCTCGATTCGACGTATGCTAGCCCACACAGAACATGTCTAAAAGGAAAACAATTAGCTGGCACATATAAACAAAAGTTAGACGGCATATGCAAGTTCAAACTGAAAGTGTGAGAGATTACTAGTAGAATCTAGATATGTAGATATGGTTTGGTGTCGTTGACATGATAATCATACAAGGGTTGAAGCTGCCGTTGTATCTTCAGTTGCACCGGGAGGGTGCCGTGTTGGTTTGTACTGCTTTCCTTCTTGTTAGGGTGCTATATATTCATTCTGTTTGTGTTTGTATTTGTTGTTGTACCTGTTCGTGATGATGTTTTGGCCATCCCATAGCTAGCTAGGAGTTACCTAATTAGTTGGCCCTATGGTCATGATTGACCAATGGGCCGTGACCCATAATACATGGACGTTTCAATTCAAGGACTATAACAGTCTAACAACGTACGTGCCAATAGACCAGCTAGTGCCCTCAATGTTTCGAGGTCTCAGCCATTAGATATATACGAATCTAAATAAATTTAAGATCATTAATATTGACTGGAGAGAGAGTAGTAGAATTGGTTTGGTGCCGTTGACATGATAATCAGACCACATGGCAAAAGTAGGCTAGCTGTTTTTTTTTTACAATCAATACCACATTATATGCATAGTAACAAATAGTGCATGATACATTGACAAAAAAAATAGTACATGATAGAGAACTAGAGATACATAAACTGACTCTATCAATTAGAAAATAAAGTCTAAACAAAACTAACAAATCTTTGAGATCTTCAATCTCTTTCTTTGAAGACGTAATCTTACACTTCTCTAAAGGCAACCGAACACTAATAGACATCAAACCATAACTAGTTGTTCGTGATGAAGTTTTGGCTGTCCTAGCTAATTACTTAACTAGATTATACTCCGCGCGTTGTTGCGGGAGTTTGTTATGATTTTCTTAGTAGCACAATTTATCAAATTATTAATATTTTGAATCAATTATCTGACAAATTACATACATACACATGTATTGCAAGTAAATTTGTTTGTGGTATAAATACACATGATATGTATATATACGACAATAGTTTTAGCCTGAACAATCCTTTTAGTAGGATCTGTTTGACCTTGTTGGTAGTGCTGCCTTCGGCGGTTAGTACCACCTGGATATCTGGTGTCACATTTTTCATACTGCAATGAATCCGCTGAATGAGAATTGATGACCACATATTGGTTTAACGTTGTCTTGAAGCAAGGGCTCACGTTTGAAGTTCAAAAGACCGGTTCTCTTGTATTGCTAGGATTGGTATCAGGGATAGACTCAATTAAATATCTGCTCCAGTCATGTACGGAGTAATCCAGATTTCCACCATACAGTAGCATCCTCCTTGACCGAAAAGTAGATCAATATTAAATGAAAAAAACATGAGAATGTATTGGACAGCGGCTCTAAGATGGCCGATAGGAAATATATAGATAGATCTCGGAATCTTCACAAATTTGTGTAGGAACTCTGGTACATCGTGCTTATAGGAAATAAAGCTCATGGACGGCCTGGGATGCACAAAATCCTGAAAATATGAGTAAATTCATACCCATTAAATCAAATTACAATGACCAGCAGGTGCACTTCCTGCAAAATTACAAAATAGAACCATCCAATGATATGAAGCCAATCAAAGAAAACAAAATCCATGGACATATTTGATTCGAAGAAAAATAGGCAGGGGAGAGCTTTCCTTCTAGTGGGCGGTAGAAGTGCTCCTCCCATGCATCTGCCATTCATGAAGCCTAGGCGGCCACACGAAGCAACCAATTGAGGAACACAAATCTGCAGCACGTACAACTCGATTGAGGAAGCAATTTCAGCAGGGATGAGCCGACGAGGAGTATGGCTGCATTGTCCTTGTGATGATGTTGGGACTTGGGAGTAGAGGGAAGGGAGAGCGCGGCGGAACCATGAGATAGTGTAGCTGCTTTGAACGACAGATGGAAATAATTTAAAGGGGAAATATCTGCGTGAAATACTCGTATTCCATCGGTTTCCTCTGTGGTTAATTTATCGCCAAGATCGTGGGGTAGAGGAAGAGACTGTCGTCGAGTCAAACGCAGCTTCTACGATCTGAATGATCAAATCCTGTCCGCCCAGATACACAGCTAGCTCGACCTGATATTCGTCATAGTCAAAGTGCCTAACCAAAAAAGTGGCTGTCAATCCATCCAATTAATATGTCGGGTGAGATTGATGAAATTTCGGCTTCTTGTTAGGCGTTGCAGCGTGCAGATTTCTATCAGTATATCTGTATCTGAATCATATAGCTAGATTAGCTAGGTTGGGTGGCTCGTCGATTAGCTAGGTTTGGGTGACTCGTTGTGGCCTATTTTCAGTATATCTGTATCTGAATCATATCGATCAGGGCCTTTGAAAACTCAGGGTTATATACCGTTTTTCTTCTTCTTTTGGGGCAAAGCATGTCACCGGTGGAGACAGGTGACTCACATATTGTGCGTCCGTGCACATACGATCGAAACCTTTGACCAGGATGCTATGTAAACTGAAAATGGAAGAAAACGTTCTCTCGTAACGGGTAATGAATTCACCAACATGTCCGTAAAAATAAAAGTGCCCAGTAAAAATTGCCTTTTTAGCCTTTCCCTTTCCCACGGATTTTCAGAGGTGTGAACGCCACATGTGGTGGCTATGGGGACACATGCATCTTTTTCATCATTATCTTATTTTTGTACAGGGAAAGAAATGTCACTACTACGAGTTTGTACATCGATCCCTAAATGTGTACATCTATTCGTGACAGCGATTTCTTCTTCGCTGCTCAGTTTCGTAAACAGGCCACGATTGCATCAGTAATAAGTAAGCACACACACTGTACTGAGTCAAATGGATGAATTAACCACGCTGTTATCATAAAGAAATTGTGGAATAAGCAGGAAGGGCATGCATAACAAATGAAACCTGAAATTTCATTCATTCATCGGTAGAGTTGCCTCAAATTTGTGGTGACGCGGAAGGCTAGTATAGTTTCTACAGGCAGTGAGTCTAGAATAAATTGACAGTCACGTTAATTAAGTTCAGGAAAAATTGACAGTCGCTATTTTAGTTGGGACCTAAATGGAGGAAAAAAATCAAAGATATAAAAGCATACAGTTCATAACCGTGCGGTCAAAAATGCCTTTCGGAGATCTAGTAAGACGAAGTCCATCTTTTCTCTTGCTAACTATAGTGTCAAATAAGGAATTTTCTCAACTTGAATTTAGAGTTATCCCTGATTCAGGTTGTCCAAGCACAAACCAAATCGGGAACCTCATCCTAAACTTACTACGAAATAGGAGGCATGTTATTTGGGGGAGAATTAGGCCCGTCCAAGGCCTAGTGCGAGCTGGACGACCGCACTGGCCCCCAAAATCTGAGGGGCCCCATTATTTCCGAGCGCATATAGCAAATTTTATTTAGTGAATCTTTTGGGCCAGATCAAAGTCTCCCATACTTGCACGAAAAGCACAGCGAACGACACGTTTATGGACCTAAAGTGGGCCCAGCCTTATGCTCCAGCGTCAGTCCGCGTGACAACATTGCCGATCCGAGGCGGATGGCACTAGCCTTGTACGCCGAGTCATCTTTCAATCGGTCAAGGATCGAATCGAATATTGATCGAATAGACCACCTCCTCTTAAAGAGACGTTCGAGAGAGATCGATCTGCTACGCTAGCGCCAGACCGCACAGATCTTTTCGGTTGGTCTGGTGTAGCGCATGTTTGTTGCCAAATCGCCGAACCTTCTTCCCCCAATTTGATTGTCTAGTTTTGCATCCATTGTTTCGGAGCAAATCAATTGTTTTTTTCTCTGGTCTCCCGACGCCCCAATCCTGACCTCAAACTCAAGGCCGAGAACCCTGCAACTGACCAAGTTTGCAAAATCTTGTACTCCCTCCATCCCAAAATAGATGTCTCAGATTTTTCAAAATTTGGATGAATGGTATATAGAGTCATCTAAATTTTAACAAATCTGAGACATCTATTTTGGGATGGAGGGAGTATTAACTTATCTTTGCAATTGACACATACTATTTGATTCATTCAAATAAATTATTTGTTAGTTTAATCCAAGTTATTGAATATTTCATTTCAAAACATACCAGACGAATGGTGCTTTTTAGTAGAACTTGAGGTTAGTTTATTGCTTAGTACAATTAATGTTTGATATCTCTACCTACTTTACGAAATAACACATATTGTTGTTATATAATAAAGTGAAAGTGTGTTTTAGTTATTGTTATTATGTATTTTTTTTAAGTTTAGGGCCCCATTTTGCATTTCGCATAGGGGTCCCGAATTTCTAGAGATGGCCCTAGGGAGAATATGGTAATAATTCAGAAAAACTAGAAAAGGGATTCATCAAGAAAAAAAGTACACCGTGCCGTTTGTGGCTCGATTTGCATGCTTTTCAGATAACATCTACAGATTAGAAATTAGAGACATGAATTCAAAAGAAATGATGAAAAGTGCAAACTATGCAGCAAGCAAATAATACTAATCCTAAATTTTGAGAACAGTAATATCACTGCATTCATTAACAATCTAGTCTATAACCTTAAACATGATCTCTGAAACTTGGATGCATCATAAATACCACATATGTATAGCTATTTTCGTAATTCTATCATGAGGGTGGGGTAATGCAAAAAAACAATTGTCACGCAATGTGTTTAGTACCACAGAATTGGGACAAATCCCAGAACATGACTGCAAAGTGGTTTTCATCCACATGGTCGAAGGACATGTCAGAAATTCAGTCGGATTGGTGCGTGCGTGCGTGCGTGCGTGCGTGTGTGTGTGGAGACAAGATGATCAGGGCTCGTTACCCTATGATAGTGGCGAGATGGTCGCACCATCTAGAGCTCCACCACTGATGGATCAAAAAATAAAACCACAAACTAGTGCACAAGTAGGGGCTCCGCTCCTGGCATTAAAGTTGGTATTATAACCATCAACTTGAATAAGAGGAGGTGGTGCTATATACCTACTTCTCTGAGATGTCATCAAATGTATTTTTTACTCTGGAGTTGTGAGGCATCCATATGGGGGTAGAAGCTGCAAATGTATTAATAGGACATCACAAAGGGACTAAGGGAGGGAGAAGAGACGATAGAAAATGTTATGATAGAAGTGAAGATATTTTATCAAGCTCTTTTGTGAACCTGTGACATGTTATGTTACCTATTTACACTAATTATTTTTACTTTGTAAAATTGTTTTTGTAAGGTAAGTTGTTCTTGTTGATCAAATCTCTCCATATACCATCATATTAATATTTTCAAGATAGAACTAGCAGAATTAATGGTTTTCATAACATTATATTATTCATAGTTACAAATGCATTATATTATTCATAGTACATAGATACATATTTTTCATAACATTATATTATTCATAGTTACAAATGCATTTTCTAGTGCTTATCGAAAAGTGTACTTTTGAAAAAAAAAATGGTTCAGGATGTTCAAGATACTCCTTGATACCGTTATTTCAATGCAAATCTAGGAAAACCATTATTATCACATTGATATATGTAATTTTTCATAGTATTCTTAAATAACTACAAAATTGGGTTGGTTATTTTCGATTGTAAGATCATACCAACATCTAGAATAGAAAATCAATATTATTTGAACCAACCTAAAATATGCTTTCATACTGTATGTATTTAGTTACTATAAATGTTGCTACTCCCTTTGTTCCAAAATGTAAGTACTTTTACAGTTCAATTAGAACTGCTAGAAAGGTTTACATTATGGAACAGAGATGGTATATTGGTCAAACTTTTCAAAAATATGAACTTCTAACCAAAGCTAATATGGGAAGTAACATGTACAAGGAAGTAAGAAATAAAACACCGGTCAATGCTCTGACGAACTTGGTGATTTTGACATGGACATGGTTTCCACATCCTAGAAGAGTTGAAGTGAAAAAAATAAAGCAAGCGTCCCATGGTGGACGCACCAGCTTCCGTGCATCCTACGCCATGAAAATTGTTGTTTTGTCAAATTCCTCGGGCGTTATGCAACGTGGCTTTTTGATCTACCGATTGATCAACTTTCTCTAGTAATTTGTGAAAGCGATCAATCAAGAAATCATTTTGTAACCGGGGCTTATACTGACGTTTGCATGCATGATCGAGCTGACTTGATTGGCCCCTTGTGCACAAAGCTGAGTTTTGTCCAGGAGTATTATCTTGGCCAGCAAGGTCGTACGTGACTTATGTTGACCAACGAGGCAGAGTTTTGTCAAGCTGTAGGGAGAGCTCGTGCCATTCACCTTGGTCGCCAAGCCAGCACAAACAATTGTTGCGACATCAGGAGATGTTATATAAAGCCCTTGCAGCAACAACTCATCGGTACAAGAAACAGCAGTGATAATCAGACCAAACGTGAAAGGCAAAGTGGTTTAGCCACACCACTAGCTCACTCATAGTTTCGAGAAGGGGATGACCCATTGTCTCTGCATAGATTGATACATACATAGTTCGCTCATGGGAAGCGGCAAAAAATCCGGTTCTGGTTTCTGGTCGGTGGCGATGTCTTGGTTTGTGTGCTTTCACTCACCGAAGGAGGTGAACACTGGCTATCATGTCCGGGGTACGCATGATCCAGCCGGCGAGATGGTCGCAGCGGGCAAACACTTCTCTAGTGCTCACAAGATAAACTTCGGCTAATATCGTTGTGCATAGCTGCCTGGGTATCTTGTATGACCAAGTGTAAATTATAGCTGTCTAAACTATATTTCAAGCCTTAGGGTCAATGATGTATGTTGGGACCAAATAATTGTTGTTATGCAAGTAAAAGTTGATGAATAAGTTTGGTCCTTCTTTGCCCGACTAATTGTTCATTTCAATAGAAGAATGTCGCGAAGCAACGGGGGTAAATAGATAATTGCTCTGCTCTACTCCCAGGCTACTGTTTTGTACATAGTCATGCTCTTCAAAACACACCTTTGACTAGTAATTTATGTTACAATATGTAGAACCAGGTAGAGCCATAGAGGTACACATCACAAATTTACTTTTTGAGAAAATCCTTGCAAACCAATTTAATGTTTATAATGTAAACACGCTTATAAAACCTTAATAATAGTTAAGATTTCAAACGTTTGGCTCAAACTATGGTTCGATGACTATAAGGCAATGTGAACGTGTATTTTGGACTGTTATGGATCCTTAATTGACTAATGTGGCATGCCCATGTGTCATCTCATCTTGTCGCTACGTGTCAGCCATTGTGCATCTTGGCCCAATAATTGTTTCTACGGGGACGTGGAGGAGGAAATCGAGCACTTTTATTCTGGATTGCATATCTACAAGGCTCTTAGTACTTGCATCTTTTAATATCGCCAACAAGTATCTCTAATATGTTTGGAAACTGGTTACACCTTAAAGATCGAATCCGAGTGAGATGTTCGCTGTATATTGAGCTATTTGGAATGTTTTTGTGATCTTGTTTTAAATGGAAAAAAAGAGTTTCTCCTACAAGGTTACAAGTTATTGGTATAGCTACCCATTGGATTTGTATATGGTGTCCACTTCAGCGTGTGGATGCGTATGATTCTCCGGGTTATAGGTAAAACAACTGAGATGGTAGCCCAAGCTTATTTCAGGTGTTTTGTTGGTACTCTAATGATGATATTAGTGATGTTGAGTGTTTTATGAAATCCTTACTATTACTTGAGCGATTTTCTTATGTTCCATGTATGAATTTAAAACTTGGTGATAAAGATGTTTGTGTGCGTCAAAATAGTAGTATTCATGGGGGCATGCTCTCTCTCTCTCTCTCTCTCTCTCTCTCTCTCTCTCTCTCTCTCTCTCTCTCGAATCTCTCGAATCAGGCTTTCGCCCCGCTTTATAAATAAAGCAACATCCAGTACAAAGTACAGCAAGCATCCACCACGGCCAAGGCCAAACGAAAAGGAAAAAATGTGCATACATCACCGCTGGGGCCACAAAGACAAGCACGCCCAAATGTAAACCAAAAACCGCAACGAGTAAGGGGGAGAGCTCAGGACGTCTGGGTCGGGGGAGTCGGGGCAGCTAGGGGGATCGCTGCCGTCCTCAGGGCCCGCAACGAGCTATCGAAAGCCGCCCGATCACGCTGCCTCACCAGGGGAGACCACTGCTGTAGAAAGACAAGAAAGGAGAACACAGGGTCAGACACGCGAGAAGGATACACCTTCTCAATCACCATCTTATTCCGCACGTTCCACAAAGACCACGAGATGGCCGCAAACACGAGCCAGAAGAGACGGCGACCTCCTCCGGCCCTGTATGCCTGGGACTATAGGAACTCCCCAAGTTCCTGCGCGCCCCAGGCAGGCCCTAGCGCCTCTCTGACAAAGCACCAAAGAGCCTGGGCCGCCGAACAGGAGAACATAATATGGGCGCAGGTCTCCAGGGTCCCGCATAGGGGACACAAACCATCGCCCGGCCGTTACGCTTGGCCACCTCCTCCCCCGAGGGTAGCCGGTCCCGCAGAAGCTGCCACACGAAGATGCGGATACTAAGCGGCAGGGGGGCCTTCCAAAGAGGGGCCGTCCAACCCAGCTCAGGGCCCTGGAAAAGGGCGCGATAGGCCGAGTTCACCGTGAACTCGCCAGAGGGGTGCAGGTGCCACGCTGCCGAGTCTAGGGCCTCAGATAAGGCCCCAGGGAGGGAGCGAAGCAGCAGCAGGCGGTCTGCTTCCTCCACGGCAGTAAGGTGCCTCCGGAACAAGATGTTCCAGTGGCCCTCCAGGAAGGCTTCCTGCACAAGGATCTCGGGGGAAGCGGAGATAGCAAACAAGCTGGGGTACATGACCCCCAACGGGATCGGCAGCATCCAGGGGTCAAGCCAAAATCGAATCCCCTGTCCGCAGCCAACCTCAAAGGAGAGGCCCAGCCCGATGAAATGCTTAATCTCCTGGAGGGCTCTCCAGAACTAAGAGCCCTCCCTCCGCGCACAAGCTAAAAGGGTGCGGCCCCGGAGATACTTGGCTTTGATAAGCTGAAGCCAGAGCCCGCCATCGTCTCTAAGAATGCGCCAGACCCACTTCAACATCAACGCCACATTAAAGCGGCGCGAGTCAAGGATACCTATGCCCCCAAAGCTCTCGGGGGCGCATACGTCCGCCCATTTAACCATGTGGTATTTCTGATGGCCATCCCTTGCCGCCCAAAAGAACCTAGACAACTCCTTAGCGAAGTCGGCATGCGTCCCTTCGGGCAGCAGGTACAGCCCCATCTGGTACATGGGTATACTCGCGAGACACGAGTTAATCAGCACCGAATTGCTCCCCTTAGACGTGAGGCGCGCTCGCCAGGGTTCCGCCCGCACCCTCCCGACCAGGGGGGCCAGGTCCCTGATCAACACCCGCGTCTCCCTGATGGGCATCCCCAGATAGGTAATCGGGAAGTCCGCGAGCTTACAATTCAGTCCATCTGCAATCCGCTGACGCTCCTCCTCGGGATACCCCAGAACCATCACCTCACTCTTGTCGAAGTTGATCGTCAATCCTAACATGGCTTCGAAGCAGAGAAGCAGGAACTTCAGGTGAATGATGTCCTGGTCCGAACCCTGCACCATGATCATGGTGTCATCCGCATACTGGAGGTGGGAGATCCCACCCCCAGGGATCAAGTGACCCACCACCCCGGAGATGTGCCCCGAGAGTTGGGCCCTATCCAAAATCTCCGCCAAGGCGTCCACCGCGGCGTTAAACAATATAGGGGAGATCGGGTCCCCCTGCCTAACCCCGCAGGATGGACTAAAGTAAGGACCGATCTCCCCATTTATGTTGATCGCCGTCGTGCCACTCCTGACGAACTGCATGATCCAGCAGATCATGCGGTCATCCACACCCCTCCTCTCCAGGACGAGACTCAAGAAGGCCCAGTCTAAGCGATCATAGGCCTTCTGAAAGTCCAACTTCAGGAACACCCCTTTCTGACGTCGTACCTTAACTTCATGAATAATTTCATGAAGTGACAGGACATCGTCATGAATGAGGCGTCCCTTGAGGAAGGCGAACTGGAGAGGATGGGTGAGGCGCTCCATCACTGGAGCGAGTCGGATGGCACAGACCTTGGCAAACAGGCGCTGAATAACATTAATCACCGTGATCGGTCGGAACTGGCGGATATCCGTGGCCCCCACAACCTTGGGGATCAGGGTAATCACGCCAAGGTTCAGTCGGGACATTACCAGGGTACCCGTGAAAAACTCCTGGAAGAGTTGCAGGATCAAAGGCTGTAACTAAGCCCAAAAAGCCTGGAAGAAACACACCGGGAGACCGTCAGGACCCGGTGCCGAACTAGACTTCATGGACTTCAGAGCAGCCTCCACCTCCCCTCCTAGGAAGGGGAGAGTGAGATCAGCATTCTCCCTGGGAGAGACAAGCGCCTCACCCGTCCAGAAGTCAGGCGCCAGCGAGACTCCCGACTGCGGCAAGGCGGAGAAAAGGCCCCGGTAGAAGGCGTAAATATGGGAGGAGAGCGCCTGAGGGGACTCCAGCAGCGACTCCCCCTCCCAGAGGCAAGGGATCGAGCACTTCCTCCTCCTACCATTGGCAATGGCATGGAAGTAAGCCGTGTTCGATTCCCCCAGGACCGTCCAGTTCTGGCGACTCCGCTGGCGCCAGAAAGCCTCCTCTCCCTTATAGATTTCCATAATGGAAGTCTCAAGGGAATACCTATGGGACCAGGCCTCAGGTGAGAGGCCGTGAAGATCGGCCTCCCGGTCCAAGGCCTGGATATCCCGCAGAATGGACTCCTTCTGATTCCTGAGGTCAGCCCCCAAATTCGCCCCCCAGCCTCGCATGAACTGACGAGATATTTTGGCACAGTGATGCCAAATATCCACCGCGCAGTACACCCGAGGGGTAGAAGCGGCCGCTGCCGTCCACCTTGCCCGAACCGCCTCCACAAATCCTCGCTTCTGCAGCCAGAAGGATTCGAAGTGGAAGCGGTTCAGCCGCGGGGGTCGGCCCCCTCCAGAGGAGAGGAGGAGAGGGGTGTGGTCCGACCCAATCCTAGTGACCGCTCTCATCCGAGCAAAGAGGGAAGGCCACCTCCCAATCCAAAGACACAAAGACACGATCGAGAATGCTGCGAATCGGATTCAGCTGCTTATTTGACCAAGTATATCTAGTGCCCACCCGCCGGATCTCGCGGAGAGCAAGCTCGGCAATGCAGTCGTTAAACATACGCATCCTAGGGAGGTCCACGTTTGCCGAGCTCTTATCGTCAGCAGATCGGATCAGGTTAAAGTCCCCGGCGGCCACCACCGGGATAACCGTCCGTTCCACTTTCGATTTGAGCTCACGCAAGAAGTCGGCGGACCTCCTATGGTCCGCGGGGCCATAGACAATGATCACCTCCCATCTGAAGCGAGACTGTCTATGGGTAAGCGCCATGTTCACAAAGAATTCCCCGCGGTCCATATCATCAACCTCGAAGGTATCCTCCTTCACACCTAGGAGGATCCCCCCCGAGTGTCCGGATGCAGGAAGCCAGGACCAGGAGAATTTGAAACGGCTCAAAGCTTCCAATTCCGCAATGGAGAAGTCCTCTCTCTCTCTCTCTCTCTCTCTCTCTCTCTCCATGCTTGCCTCGGTGCATCATCCCCCCCCCCCCCTCAATGTCACCACGGTCACCTGCACCACTCGACAATTGTGCTTGAGGTGGACGCATGGAAGGTGTTGTGTCAAAATTGCCAAAACGCAAATCCCGTTGTTATGTTTGAATTCAAATTTCAAAACTTAATTGTTCATTTTTTTTTAATTTATGTGGTTGAAATGTAAGAGTTTGAATTGTTATGTTGTACAATTTGATCTAACATAGAGGGTATAGATGGAATAGAAGAGAAATAGGAAAAAGAAAAAGAAACTAGATACTGAGGGTGGATTGTTGGTACTTTGCCAAATAACAATCCCAAAAGTGCATCACTATTAAATGGAGCAGACCAATATACAAGGGGTGGAAGTGTTTTTTTTTTGCGGGGGAATTGTTGATATAGTCTTTGATACTCTCACTTGGCGATAACAACAACAAGTACAGGTCCTGCGAGAACATTAATAACCGTGCAGCTCAGAATATAGTTTAGACTATATATACAATGTATTACTACACTCGGGCTGAAAAAACACACTGTCATGCTATGTACAACCTTATTATAACTGTCATGCTACTATGTGCAACCTTATCAACCAAAGTGTATCTTGTGAGCACCGGAGAAGTGTTTGGCCGCTGCGACCATCCCTCCCGCCGGACCACGGTAGCTGGTGTTCGCCGCCTTCTTCGGTGAGTGAAAGCACACAAACCATGATGCAATCGCCGACCAGAAATCAGAACCGGAATGCTTGCCGTCTCCCATGAGCAAACTAGAAATGTGACAAGACCTCTCTACTCTCTATGTACGTTCTCTGTGGTACTACCTTCTTGTACCGGTGAGCTGCTGCAGCAACGCTTTATATAGTGTATATTGCGACGTAGTAATAACTGCTGACCGGTTCTGCTGTCTTTCTTGACGACCAAGGTGTATGCATGGCCACGTTTCATAATTCTTGAGGAAACAACGCAGCAATTTTCCAAGTGTATGAGGCATCAAGGCAGGCCTGGTGCAGCCAGCATGCATGGTGTTGACTCTTCTAAGATGCAGGAACCATGTCCATGTCAAAGTCATGAATGGCGCCGATATTGACCGGTGTTCTTCTGTTTCTAGCTTGTAAATATATAGCCGCCAAAAGGCGTGTCGATATTCTAAGTTAAATTTCCTCAATTTATATGATGAATCTTATGAACTAAATTGCCGTTTACACGTTGATATATTTTTCAATAAACCTGGTCAAACTTGAAAAAATTTAACCGGCGCTTACACTGAAGTTTGCATGCATGATTGAGCTGAGTTTTTTTTTTTTTGACTTGGACCACTCGATTGCATTAAATATAAACTAGCTCAGCAAATTTGCTGGCCAACGGGACACGTACATCACTTGGCAAAGACTCCAGCCAAAACGACCTGAAATTTGCTGAGCTGATTGGCCCGTGTGCACAAAGCTGAGTTTTGTCCCGGAGTAATATCTTGGCAAGCAAGTTCGTCGTATGTATGTGTCTTATGTTGACCAACGAGGCAGAGTTTTGTCAAGGTGTAAGGAGAGAGCTCGCGCCATTTACCTTGGTCGCCAAGCCAGCAGAAACTATTGCCACTACATCACGAGATACTATATAAAGCCTTGCGGCAGCAACTCATCGGTACAAGAAACAGTAGTACTGATGAGACCAAAACGTGAAGGCTAGCTAGAGAGGTTTAGCCATAGTTTCTGAAGTGGGATTAGATTACCATTCTCTCTGCATCCATTGATTCATACTAGTTCGCTCATGGGAAGCGGTAAGAAATCCGGTTTTGGTTTCTGGTCGATGGTGAAGTCTTGGTTTGTGTGCTTTCGCTCACCCAAGGAGGCGAACAACTCTGGCTACCGGGTCCGGAGACCATATGATCCAGCCGGCGAGATAGTTGCGGCGGGCAAACACTTCTCTAGTGCTCACAAGATAAACTTTGGCTAATAAAGTTGTACATAACTGCATAGTTATTTTTTATTGTCGAATGTAAATTATAGCTGTATAAACTATATTTTAAGCCTCGCAGTCAATGGTGTATGTTGGGATCAATAATTTGTGTTGTTATTGTGAGAAAAATGTTTAACAAGTTTGGTCCTTTAAGTTCGACTAATTGTTCATTTCAAAAGAAGAGTGTTTTGAATTAACGATGCCAAATAGACAATTGCTCTACTCTACTCTACTCCCACAAGTTCCATAAAAGCAAATGTTTTAGACATAGCCATGCTCTTGAAAAAAAGCCTTTAACAACTAATTTATGCTACAATATACAGAACCAAGTAGAAGTATACATCATGAATGTACTTTTTGAGAAAATTTGCACAAACCAATTTCATGTATATAATGTAAATACGCGTAAAATCTTGAAAACAATTAAGATTTCAGATGGTTGCCTCGGATTATGGTTGAGATTAGTGACAAATGAGTGTTTTATGTAATCCTTATTGTTTCTTGAGATTTTTTCTTATGTGGAATGTATGAATTCAAAACTCGGTAATAAAGATGATTGTGCGCGCCAAAATCAGTGTACAGATCGGCGCATTCCCTTTTGACAAAAAAAAAAACAGTCATCTTGATCCTCGTTTGGTCAGCTATTGTTTTCATATTGGTTAAGAGGGAAGTGTGTTGGTCATTTGGGATCTTAGCACAACGACTTTCGATCGGTTTACTGTAACAAGCTCTACTACAACAAGTTTTGCCAAGCTCCGATGATGAAGGGACGAGGATGGCGGCGCGCCTTCAGCTAGTGCTAGTGTCCGTAGACGTGCTAAGTGGTCCAATTATCTATTTATAATCTTTATTACTTTTAGTCTTATTTTTGTACCGTTGTTGACAATTATTAATATATTGGTTGAATTTTGCAAAACGAAAAAGTGAAGTCGAATGAAGAGTCCGAAAGGAGCATCACTATTACAGGTTCAGCCCAAATATAGGGGTGAAAATATTGATAGCCTCACTATTACTCTGTGATAACAACAACAATTAATGGTCCCAAAAGAACACCGTTAACCAAGGCGCTATGTACAAACCGCATGTTAGCCGAAGGTGTGTCTAGTTTGGACTATATATACAAGGCACTACTGCCCTCGAGATGAGAACACACACGGGTCAAGCTATGTAGGGAACATGTTAGCCAAAGTGTATCTTGTGAGCGCTGGAGAAGTGTTTGGCCGCTGCAACCATCCCACCGGCCGGACCACGGTAGCTGGTGTTCGTCGTCTTCTTCGGCGAGTGAAAGCGCGCAAACCAAGACGCCATTGCTGACCGGAAACCAGAACCTGAATGCTTGCCGTCTCCCATGAGCAAACTGGAAGATGTGACTGCCTGACTGACTGGACCTCTCAAGTCTCTACGTGTATACTATGTTCTCTAGTATGTGGTAGTACTGCTATTTTCTTGTACCGACGAGCTGCCTGCTGAAGCATGGCTTTATATAGTATTGCAATCATCGTAGTAGTAATAACTGTTCTTTTTGTTTTTGCTGGCTTGCTTGGCGACCAAGGTGAACGGCCGGCCACGTTTCATAATTTCTGAGGAAACAACGCAGCAATTTTCCAAGTGTATGAGGCAAGGCAGGCTTGGTGTGTGTTGTTGACTCTTCAGGGAAGCAGGAACCACACGGTGTGTGTTGACTGGTGCTTTCTGCCTGTGAATATAGTTACTAAAAAACAAAAAAGTTCGACATGACTTTTGGTAGCTACTTACAAGAAACAAGACAACAGTCAAAACTCGGCGCTTGACAAGGACATGGTCGCTGCATCCTGGAAGATACAGAGTCAAAGCCACCAACATGCTAGACTCACCAGCTGCCTGTATCTTATGCTTGGCAATTCACCAGCTGTGTTGTTTCATCAGGAATCACTGCAGAAAAAGCCCGCTATGCCGAGGGCTGGGCACCTACGCCGACGGCCAAATGTCAGGGCCCTCGGCGTAGGGTCCTCTCCAGCCCAGGTCATAGCTACGCCGAGGGCATTGCCCACGAGATAACTTTCACAGCTATGCCGACGATAATACCCACGGCATAGCTATTTTTCATTTTACCACATTAATTTAAAAAAATGTAACTAAATCATTTTAATTCACAAAAATATAAATAATATATGAAATTTACATAAAAACAAGATCTATCTATCTACACTCAAATATTACACATTTATGAATTAAGTAAAATAGAGAAACATTATATATAGTTTAAAATAGGCATAAGAAATTCAAAAACGATCCAAACAATGTGAAACCTTCGCGTGGTGTCATATTATGTGACATAGTTAGAAGGAAAAAAATCAAACTTAGTATATTGATTATGTATAAAAAAACCTTCACAAAATGACCTATCTCATTCAAGGTTTCCCGGCCTTCGGGTCAAATGACGAATGTTATGGCTAGAATCAATGTATAGTTTGTGATGATATGTTCATATTGTGCATGCATGTGCAGCATGGGTTAGCGAATAATGTAGCAGGAGGAAGTTTTTATTTTCATCGCATCAAAAGCCATTTTTCATTTTCCGAGCGCAAAAAAGGGAGGGGGGGGGGTGGGGTTGTGAAGCAACCACCGAATGGCTAATTCAAAATACTACCATCCCATTTTTCAAAAATATTAGACTTCCTTACATGGACAATGTCCCAACAAGGGGATCTCAAACATTTCCGTCCACCCCTGATAAAAAAGACAAATTTCTGCCGAATCGGTATGACGTGGGTCAGATATGAACTACAGGTACATAATTTTTTAGATTCACAAACTGCTGCAGCAAGACTTTATATATTTTTCCTAAACATATTAATAGCCTT
This sequence comes from Avena longiglumis, assembly GCA_030063025.1. Lineage (NCBI taxonomy): Eukaryota > Viridiplantae > Streptophyta > Magnoliopsida > Poales > Poaceae > Avena > Avena longiglumis. The sequence goes on from CP125974.1 coordinate 561,105,653, forward strand.
AACTTTATCTAGATATCAATGCATGTAGCTTATTAGATACTTAACTAGATTCATATAAATTTAGAAAAAATCAAGACCTATTGATATATACCGAATGGAGTAGTGTATTGCGACGTAGTAAAAACAGACCGGTTCTGCTTGCTTGCTTGCTTGACGACCAAGCTGTATGGCCACGTTTCATAATTCTTGAGGAAACAACGCAGCGATTTTCCAAACAATAACACTATACCTACGGACTGAATAGGCTACGGACTTCCTACGAACTGACGTGCAGTTTGTTGGTTGGCCGAGACTTTGTTCCTTCCTGAAAATTCGGATCACGTTTTTTTTTTCTACCTTGCATGCAGTGCTGGTTACTGAGTCCGTAAGCAAATTCTGTAGAACCGTCCGTAGGTGTAGTGTTACTCTTTTCCAAATGTACGAGGCAAGGCAGGTCTGATACAGCCAGCATGCATGGTGTTGACTCTTCCAAGATGCAGGAACCATGTCCATGTCAAAGTCACGAATGGTGCCAATATTGACCGGTGTTCTTCTGTTTCTTGTCAATTGCCGCCAAAAGGCATGTCGATGTTCCAAGTTAATATATTTTACACGTTGATATATTTTTCAATAAACCTGGTCAAGCTTGAAATAATTTAACCGGCGCTTACACTGAAGTTTGAACTTAATTTTTTTTTTTTGACTTGGAACACTCGATTCCATTGAATAACTAGCTCAGTAGATGTGCTGGCCAACGGGACTACTACATCATTTGGCAAAGACTCCAGGCAAAACGACCTGGAATCTTGGCTACTCACACGGTCACACCATCAACTGAGCTGAGTTGATTGGCCCTTGTGCACAAAGCTGAGTTTTGTCGAGGAGTATTATCTTGGCAAGCAAGTTCGTACGTGTCTTGTGTTGACCAACGAGGCAGAGTTTTGTCAAGGTGTAAGGAGAGAGCTCGTGCCATTCACCTTGGTCGCCAAGCCAGCAGAAACTATTGTCACTGCATCACGGGATGCTATATAAAGCCTTGCGGCAGCAACTCATCGGCACAAGAAACAATAGTGTACCGATGAGACCAAGCGTGAAGTTTGGCTAGAGAGGTTTAGCCACACCACTAGTTTGCTCATAGTTTCTGAAGTGGGATTAGATAACCATTGTCTCTACTGCATCCATTGATTCATACACTAGTTCGCTCATGGGGAACGGTAAGAAATCCGGTTCTGGTTTCTGGTCGGTGGTGAAGTCTTGGTTTGTGTGCTTTCGCTCACACAAGGAGGCAAACCCTGGCTACCGGGTCCGGAGACCATATGATCCAGCCGGCGAGATGGTTGCGGCGGGCAAACACTTCTCTAGTGCTCACAAGATAAACTTTGGCTAATAAAGTTGTACTCCCTCTGTTTCAAAATATAAGATGTTTTAGGTTTGTGAAGAAAATGAATCTAGACTTATTTTAGTGAGTAGATTCATTCCAAAGTTGAGTGAATCTACATACTAAAACAAGTCTACATTCATTTTTTTCACAAACCTAAAACATCTTATATTTTGAAACGGAGGGAGTACATAACTGCATAGTTATTTTTTATCGTCGAATGTAAATTATAGCTGTATAAACTATATTTTAAGCCTCGCAGTCAATGGTGTATGTTGGGATCAATAATTTGTGTTGTTATTGTGAGAAAAATGTTTAACAAGTTTGGTCCTTTAAGTTCGACTAATTGTTCATTTCAAAAGAAGAGTGTTTTGAATTAACGATGCCAAATAGACAATTGCTCTACTCTACTCTACCCCCACAAGTTCCATAAAAGCTACTGTTTTAGACATAGCCATGTTCTTGAAAAACAAGCCTTTAACAACTAATTTATGCTACAATATACAGAACCGAGTAGAAGTATACATCATGAATGTACTTTTTGAGAAAATTTGCACAAACCAATTTCATGTATATAATGTAAATACGCGTAAAATCTTGAAAACAATTAAGATTTCAGATGGTTGCCTCGGATTATGGTTGAGATTAGTGACAAATGAGTGTTTTATGTAATCCTTATTGTTTCTTGAGATTTTTTCTTATGTGGAATGTATGAATTCAAAACTCGGTAATAAAGATGATTGTGCGCGCCAAAATCAGTGTACAGATCGGCGCATTCCCTTTTGACAAAACAACAGTCATCTTGATCCTCGTTTGCTCAGCTATTGTTTTCATATTGGTTAAGAGGGAAGTGTGTTGGTCATTTGGGATCTTAGCACAACGAATTCCCATCAGTCTACTGTAACAAGCTCTACTACGACAAGTTTTGTCTAGCTCCGGTGATGAAGGGGTGAGGACGGCGACGCGCCTTCGGCTCGTGCTAGTGTCCGTAGACGTCGCTAAGTGGTCTAATGATCTATTTGTAATCTTTATTACTTTTAGTCTTCTTTATACTGTTCTTGACAATTATTAATATATTGGTTGAATTTTGCAAAACGAAAAAGTGAAGTTGAATGAAGAGTCCGAAAGGAGTATCACTATTACAGGTTCAGCCCAAATATAGGGGTGGAAAATTGATACCCTCTGTTACTCGGTGATAACAACAACAATTAATGGTCCCAAAAGAATACCGTTAACCAAGGCGCTATGTACAAACCTTGTTAGCCGAAGTGTGTAGTTTGGACTATACTAGTATATACTACAAGGTACTACACTGCCCTCGAGCTGAGAACACACACGGTCAAGCTATGCAGCGACCATGTTAGCCAAAGTGTATCGTGTGAGCGCTGGAGAAGTGTTTGGCCGCTGCGACCATCCCGCCGGACGGACCAGGGTAGCTGGTGTTCGTCGTCTTCTTCGGCGAGTGAAAGCGCGCAAACCACGATGCCATTGCTGACCGGAAACCAGAACCTGAATGCTTGTCGTCTCCCATGAGCAAACTAGAAGATGCGACTGCCTGACCTCTCTCAAGTCTCTGCGTATATATGTTCTCTATTTCTTGTACCGACGAGCTGCTGCTGCAGCAAGGATTTATATAGTACTGCGATCGTAGTAATGACTGTTCTTTTGTTTTTGCTGGCTTGCTTGACGACCAAGGTGAACGGCCGGCCACGTTTCATAATTTCTGAGGAAACAACGCAGCAATTTTCCAAGTGTAAGATGCAAGGCAGGCTTGGTGTGTGTTGACTCTTCAGGGAAGCAGGAATTTTCTGCGGTCTGTGTTGACTGGTGCTGCTTTCTGCTTGTGAATATAGTTACTAAAAGCAAAAAGAGTTCGACATGACATTTGATAGTTACTTACAAGAAGGAAACAAGACACCGGTCAAAACTCGGCGCAATAATTGGTGATTTTGACATGGAGATGGTCCCTGCATCGTGGAAGAGACAGAGTCAAAGTCACCAACATGCTGCGCTGTTTCCTCAGGAATTATGCAACGTGGTCATTTTCCTTCGCCACGGCCCATCTACCTTGGTTGCCGGTACTCCTTCCATCACAATTGCTATATAAAGACTTGTGGCAGCAACTCATCGGTACATTGAAACATTATCACTAAAGAGAGAACTAACGGAAAGACTAGCGAGGTTTTCTCTCATGGCAGACGGCGAGAATTCGGGCTCCGGTTTCCGCTCGGTGGTGGCGTCTTGGTTTGTGTCCTTTCGCTCGTCGAAGGCGGCGAACAGCAGCTACAGGGGTACGGCCGGCAAGATGGTCGAAGCGGCCAAACACTTCTCCAGCGCTCACAGGATACACTTGGGCTGATATGGTTGCACATTGCATGATTGTGTGTATTTTCAGCACAGAGTGTAGGAGTACCTTGTATAGTCCAAATTATATTTCAAGCCTCAGAGAGCAACTCTGGAAGATTGCTTACGAATCTATTTCTTATAGTTGTATATTTTTCTCGGAGGGAGAACATAGTCCCGGCATCTACACCGGTTGATGCATGCAGCCCATTATTATAAGGCACATCCTTATAACTTTGTTGGGTCAAGGAATTGATCAATACTTTGATAGATTATTTAGTCCATTCCTTATAATTTTCTCTCTTCTTTCATTCCCTTTGTGATTTTAAACTCCATAATTGTTCAAACTTCTTTCTTTTAACCCCCACACAATTCAACAATATTAAAATCCATACTTTTCAAATTCAAATGAATTTTTTAAATAGTTCACGAAATGTTCCACATAAAACATGAAGATACACGATGAAACATCAAGAAACTACTGCCCATCTCAATGATCATCCTCAATTTGATCACAAAAATTGCCAAAACAAATGGTGCAAAGAAACCTTGCAGGAATACTTGAACACCTTGTTCGATCGCCTATTCTGAAGAGAGGGCACCACAGGGCCATGGCTTACCCCGTGGATTTTTTTATGAAATACCCCTATGGGAGAACCACACGCTAGAGCCGGCAGACGAGCGAAGTTCTCCGTAGTTGGCAAGGAGACGAACAACAACAACAACAACAACAACAACAACATTGCGGGAGCTGGGTCTGTTGTGGGAGGAGATCACCGTGGCATTATATACGCGTCCTAGGAGGTTAGGAGGATCTTGTGGAAAATTTACAAACATCCTAACAAATATACCTTATGGAAAGTTTTAAGAATAACTTCTGGGTATCCACATCAACTCTGGTTGTTAGGTGGAGGAGACAATGAAACATGGAGTAGGTGACCGTGGAGACACAAAGAGCCTGAGCTCCGACGTGGAGATCCTCCTGCCAAGCTTCAACACGCACAGAGAGAAGGAGAGACAGATAGACATACCAAATGACAAACAAACAAATAAACAGAGAAAGAGGAGTGGTATGGGAATTGTCAATGAGAGGCAATTGAGTTGTGTGGTAGAGCATGAAGCATGGGATGCCCATATAGGAGGCACCACAACAAAGGTGTGGCCGATTGTGGTGACTCGCTAGAGGAGGATGAAACCTCTCCATGCCAAATTAAATAGGGGACAACCCTAGAAGGCTCCGGGAGCACAAACAATACTCCCTTGAGAGCCTCCAAGCACGAGACAAGATCCACTGATACAACCTAGATCATCATCTCCTAGGTCCTCAGACACCACAAAGTCTCGTCTTAACTTAATTGCACCTACGGCAAAAATCATCCAATTGATAAAATCCACCTCTAGCCGCCCACCCATGGCACGCCCGACGAGGCCTGCATGATTTGGGGTACCATAGATTTCATATTTGGCGATGCCAAGAGAGTCTTCCAAAATTGTATCATCTAGGATCGCAAGGTCTATGACTTTGCAAGCACAACATCATCACCACCCAGGGTTAATCAACTTGGATGCATATTACGGTAGTTCTCCCAGTTTGTATGGGTTCAAATTCTTCGTGATATTTGATCTGTTCAGATAGACAAATTCTAAAAGTATGTATCCTTCAACTTGAGGAGAGCCACGTAAGCAGGTTCTTTTCGGCACGTGACAGGATGCATCCTCCTCCCTATCCTTTATGTAAGTTGGAAGATAATGAAGGATTGTTAGAGAGAGGGGGGCCTTTGCCTCCCTCCCTGTGGCATCCCGCAAAACCACTACTAGAAAATCGCGTTGAATTTGTGCATTGCATCGTCATCACCATGCATTGTTTGCATAAAACTATTTCGCAACGCCCGATTTGTTTTCCAAACGCCTCATCTTAATTCAAACGCAAAGCCCGGTTCTCCGGATTAATTATTTTGGCCGCTATCGGTTTGCACACGGCCCGTTTAAAACAAATAAAAAGTTTAATTGTTTTTAGCGGGGGCAGTCGAACGGGCCGAATCGACCCGAACGACCACCCCCATTTCTAAATCGGTCCGCCCCAACAATTCCTAAAACTACCAACTAATCTACCCACCCCTCCTCTCCACATCACTCCAACCAATCACCAGACGCCACGTCGCCCCTCCCCAAATCCCCACCAACCACCTTCTGCCACGTCACCCCCAACCTCCCACACTCAGCACTCCCAAACCGACCCACCACCCCTGGTCAACCGTCCTATCCCGCGTGGCCCACCCTGCACCAATCCCATCCACTCACTCCTCCCACCATCTGCGCGCCTCCGAGTGGTGCCTTCGTGGTGTTTGGTTACCTCAGTCATGAACACGTCGTATGGTGGATGAGGTCGTCGACATGACCGGCATCGAGCATGAGTGCGTGTTAAGTTTTACCAAGACCTTCACCAAGACAGTATCGAGGCAGGTCCTAAGTCCGACACTGATCCTCAAGCCCGAAGACTACATCGGACCGGAGACACTCGAAGAAGCATCTACAAGGACTTCTACACGGAAGGGATCGACATGATATTCTTCATGGACAAGTGGAAGTCGCGCGACCCAGAGACCACCGGCAAGAAAAACCGGAACCATAAGATCAACGACAGGGACGCCAAGTTCTTCATCCCGAACGCCAAGGCCGCCGGCACGAACCGACGACCGCGGATGCGACAGGATCGTCCCCAGGACGCCAAGATCGCCACGAGAACGCTCCTGAACGCTAACACCGACTCGATGACGCGGGCCCGACAAGACCCTCGCGACGGCAAGATCGACACCGTGGAACCCGGCAAGATCTGCCCGACGACAAGAACGACAGCGACCGGGAGAATCCGATGCCCCGACGCCAGAACAAGTCCTTCGTTCCGGAACGCCAAGTTCTCCCTCTCGTAACGCCATGACCGTCAACATGGCCCGACCATCGCGAATGCGCCAAGACCTACCCCGCTACCCGAGAACGTTCCGTCGAACCCCGAACCCCAGACCCTGGACCCTGAGACCAACCCCGAACCCCGGAACCCCAAGATCGTCGAGGACCCTAATGTGTGAACCCCTTCCCGAAACCCTACTTTATAATATAATAACAACTTGTCGCATATTAAATGTTCATGCATGCATATTTGCCATGTGGTTTGGGGGCCTTATGCCGATTCACCTGATAATTAAATATGGGGCCCATATGCGGGTAAATCTAGTCTCATATCGGCCTCATTTAAACTTGTGTAGCGAACCGGTATCTTATCTTGCCTTGTTAAAACAACATTTGATTTGCGGGGGTTTCTATATATCTTGAACCACCTAATTAAATGTCGGGGCCCCGGTTCCGCTTAATATGACCTAATTTCTTCGCACCTTTGCCATGTCATACATCATCCATGCATCATGCCGATCTTCTGCCGTTGTATTAAATAGTGCATCCGGTGTTTCTTCTAGTGTTTTGCTTCTTCGCGGATAAGGCCGTTGAGTTGATGTGAGCTTCGCCCCGATCTTCGGATGAACCTTTCGGCAATGTTTTCAGGCGAGCATCTCCCCCTTTCTACCTATCTTACTTTCTAGTATTTATTCCCTCCTGTTGATCTTTGCTATCTGTGTTGCGATGCTCTAGTTTTCGTACCCGTGATATCCCTTGCAGCCATATATAGCCTTGGACACCTCCTATTACATTGTTTGGTAGATAGTTGGACCCGCGTGTAAATGATCGCTTGCTCAAGTGTTTTGCTTGTCGTCAAGTACCACAATTGTTGGAGGATTGCCGCATGTTGGCGTTGGAGATGATCATGGCTTTAATTATTGTTTCACTTTAATTCCTGTTTAACAACTAAAATTGAATTAAGCGAGGCATCGGTGGGTGATAGGTAAGATTTGGTTTCGATCGCCCACTTGTGTCCCGTGGGACCCGAGTTCTTGACACTGTTCCGAGATCGAGCGCGCTAACCACGGTGGGGAGATATGGGCCCCCATTGATTATTACCGATTTCAAAGTATTGTCTTTGGGGCCACAAACTAGTTTGAGGTTTTATTTACTATCATGTACTTATGCCATGCTACTTATGTATTTACGATTGTGAGGAGCACTGCTTTATCTGTTAGGAATTGTGACCCGTTTCGTGGTATCGACAGCCCCCGTTTGGGGACTGTATCGTTACATGACCCCACAAACCCTAAGTCCATCTCGGAGACCGGCCGACTTCGTTGCGGGTGTACTTAGTGGGGTGGCCCCCCGTGCTTGCTTTGGGTCTGGGAACGTCATGACTTAGGCCCCGACATACCGATGGGTGTATGTTAAGCGATCGGCAAAAGGGTGAAGTGCTGTGGATACTTTGGTGCACCCCTAGGTTAAATCTTTTAGAAGCCGTGTCCGCGGTTATGGACGACTTGGAGCACAGTGCTTGATCATAGGCAACTATAACTAAAGTTTACTGTTTTAAATTGACCTGTATCCGATATGACGAGTAATCAGCTTCACTACAACGGAATGGCTAAGTAAAACTACCAACAACTGCTGGGTTTTGGGGTTATCTCATGCTAATTGTATCTGACTAGTAAGTGTTGCAACTATCATGGAATGGTTAACTAAAAGTGCCCACTGCTTACTTTATCAGGATGAATATCTAAACCTGACTAGTGAAGTGCCACAACTATAACTGATTAAGTAAAACTGCCAACTGTGTGAGTTCCTCGGTTGACTTCCTCGTTGGTCTCGAGGGGGAAACGCCAGGATGGGTTTGTTTGATGATAGTATCAGGTTGGATCCGCATAGGTCTTTCTTACCCCTCTCTGATAGTCGCCAGTTGTATCGAGTCTCTATAGGTTGTTTAGTGCATCTTTGCCGCCGCTTGATCCACCATACCTATGTAGGCGAGGACCTTGAATTCTAGCCTCGCCGTGTCTTGGCCTCGATCGACTCTCCTTCTTTTCCTTTGCCCTTTGTCGGCACCCCTTTTGTTTAAGCAGGTTTTGAGATCAACGCCGTTAGCGAGGTTACCCTTCCGGCTTGGCACAGGGTTATGGGCGCCTTGGTTAATCTTCGTGGCTCTTAGCCCCATTTTCATCTTGTCCGTAGCTGGACGCTCTATCTTTTCAAGGTGATTTTGATCTTTGTATATTATATCTGTATTCTTGACTCTTCGAGTCGCTGTTATATATCTGTTCTGTGGGTCCCATCGAGGACTGTTGTGTAATGTTATTACTTCGTTTTCCGCCCGCGAAAGTGCTGGTGAGCACCTTTGAATCGTTTCTGCGGGTTTGGCGAGTTTCGCTAAACTTGCATAGGGCGATCTGGTGTTCTGAGTGGTATCGAGCTCGGCGGTTGCGATACCCACAAGTCCAGCCGTAGGATAACTTAGCTAACGGCCAAGTAGAGTGTCAAAACTATTTTTGCAAAATCGGTTGGATAGTTACGATTAGGTCGATTTTACTCCTTACCCTCCGTTGTTCCCCTCTTACCCCTCGTGTTTTGAATCCGCTCGTCTCTTTCTTCAAGTCCGAGAATTCTCGTGGTTGGGTTTCAATCGTACCTTCGTGATTTCGCTTCCTTCTTCGATAACGGTGTTGCTACCTCTGGTCTTCATGCTATCCGAGGAATCCTTAAATGCGTGGTGCCATCCTTTGTTCCTTGTTTGTGCCTTCCGTGTTTTCCGACGACATCATCTACGCCAGATCCGATGCAGAGTCTGCATCACTCCTTTGATCCGAACCTCGCTTGTCGAGATCTTCAGTCTGAATCCTGAGGGTCGGTTGCATAATCTGTCTATTCGTGTACATAGTAATGCTTTGAGTGCGGGATGGAGTCGCGACCATACCACTACTCTTATCATTCGCTTATGTACATTGAATGGTGGATCGATGCAACTCTACTCCTTCCATGGAAGTTAGAGGTGGCCTTACCTTTAACTTCGTCCGTTGTTTATCCGGAGTGTTGACGAACGGGATCGACGACGTCTTGTTAGTGGTGTCGCGAAGATGCACGAAGCGAGAAGATTCAGATCGCCGACCTTTCCTTCCGGTACCATGAGGCGGATCTCGAGGGCGAGATCCATTGTTAGTGGTGTCGAATTGTGGCATCCCATAAAACCACTACTAGAAAATCGCGTTGAATTTGTGCATTGCATCGTCATCACCATGCCTTTGTTGCATAAAACTATTTCATAGCGCCCGATTTGTTTTCCAAACGCCTCATCTTAATTCAAGCAAAGCCGGTTCTCCGGATTAATTATTTTGGCGCTATCGGTTTGCTGCGGCCCGTTTAAAACAAATAAAAAGTTTAATTGTTTTTAGCGGGGGCAGTCGAACGGGCCGAATCGACCCGAACGACCACCCCCATTTCTAAATCGGTCCGCCCCAACAATTCCTAAAACTACCAACTAATCTACCCACCCCTCCTCTCCACATCACTCCAACCAATCACCAGACGCCACGTCGCCCCTCCCCAAATCCCCACCAACCACCTTCTGCCACGTCACCCCCAACCTCCCACACTCAGCACTCCCAAACCGACCCACCACCCCTGGTCAACCGTCCTATCCCGCGTGGCCCACCCTGCACCAATCCCATCCACTCACTCCTCCCACCATCTGCGCGCCTCCGAGTGGTGCCTTCGTGGTGTTTGGTTACCTCAGTCATGAACACGTCGTATGGTGGATGAGGTCGTCGACATGACCGGCATCGAGCATGAGTGCGTGTTAAGTTTTACCAAGACCTTCACCAAGACAGTATCGAGGCAGGTCCTAAGACCGACACTGATCCTCAAGCCCGAAGACTACATCGGACCGGAGACACTCGAAGAAGCATCTACAAGGACTTCTACACGGAAGGGAACGACATGATCTTCTTCATGGACAAGTGGAAGTCGCGCGACCCAGAGACCACCGGCAAGAAAAACCGGAACCATAAGATCAACGACAGGGACGCCAAGTTCTTCATCCCGAACGCCAAGGCCGCCGGCACGAACCGACGACCGCGGATGCGACAGGATCGTCCCCAGGACGCCAAGATCGCCACGAGAACGCTCCCGAACGCTAACACCGACTCGATGACGCGGGCCCGACAAGACCCTCGCGACGGCAAGATCGACACCGTGGAACCCGGCAAGATCTGCCCGACGACAAGAACGACAGCGACCGGGAGAATCCGATGCCCCGACGCCAGAACAAGTCCTTCGTTCCGGAACGCCAAGTTCTCCCTCTCGGAACGCCATTACCGTCAACATGGCCCGACCATCGCGAATGCGCCAAGACCTACCCCGCTACCCGAGAACGTTCCGTGAACCCGAACCCGGACCACGGACCACGAGACCAACCCGAACCGGAACCCCAAGATCGTCGAGGACCCTAATGTTTGAACCCCTTCCCGAAACCCTACTTTATAATATAATAACAACTTGTCGCATATTAAATGTTCATGCATGCATATTTGCCATGTGGTTTGGGGGCCTTATGCCGATTCACCTAATAATTAAATATGGGGCCCATATGCGGGTAAATCTAGTCTCATATCGGCCTCATTTAAACTTGTGTAGTGAACCGGTATCTTATCTTGCCTTGTTAAAACAACATTTGATTTGCGGGGGTTTCTATATATCTTGAACCACCTAATTAAATGTCGGGGCCCCGGTTCCGCTTAATATGACCTAATTGCTTCGCACCTTTGCCATGTCATACATCATCCATGCATCATGCCGATCTTCTGCCGTTGTATTAAATAGTGCATCCGGTGTTTCTTCTAGTGTTTTGCTTCTTCGCGGATAAGGCCGTTGAGTTGATGTGAGCTTCGCCCCGATCTTCGGATGAACCTTTCGGCAATGTTTTCAGGCGAGCATCTCCCCCTTTCTACCTATCTTACTTTCTAGTATTTATTCCCTCCTGTTGATCTTTGCTATCTGTGTTGCGATGCTCTAGTTTTCGTACCCGTGATATCCCTTGCAGCCATATATAGCCTTGGACACCTCCTATTACCTGTTGTTTGGTAGATAGTTGGACCCGGCGATGTCGTGATCGCTTGCTCAAGTGTTTTGCTTGTCGTCAAGTACCACAATTGTTGGAGGATTGCCGCATGTTGACGTTGGAGATGATCATGGCTTTAATTATTGTTTCACTTTAATTCCTGTTTAACAACTAAAATTGAATTAAGCAGAGGCATCGGTGAGTGATAGGTAAGATTTGGTTTCCGACCGCCCACTTGTGTCCGTGGGACCCAGTTCTTGACACTGTTAGAGATCGGCGCTAACCACGGTGGGGAGATATGGGCCCCCATTGATTATTACCTGATTTCAAAGTATTGTCTTTGGGGCCACAAACTAGTTTGAGGTTTTATTTACTATCCTGTACTTATGCCATGCTACTTATGTATTTACGATTGTCGAGGAGCACACTGTCTGTTAGGAATTGTGACCCGTTTACGTGGTATCGGCAGTCCCGTTTGGGGACCTGCTGCGTTACTGCTTGCCCCTAAACCCTAAGTCCGTCTCGGAGACCGGCCGACTTCGTTGCGGGTGTACTTAGTGGGGTGGCCCCCCGTGCTTGCTTTGGATCTGGGAACGTCGTGACTTAGGCCCCGCCGACATACCGATGGGTGTATGTTAACTGATCTGGCAAAAAGGGTCGAAGTGCCTGTGGATACTTTGGTGCACCCCTGCAGGGTTAAATCTTTTCGAGAAGCCGTGTCCGCGGTTATGGACGACTTGGAGCACAGTGCTTGATCATAGGCAACTATAACTAAAGTTTACTGTTTTAAATTGACCTGTATCCGATATGACGAGTAATCAGCTTCACTACAACGGAATGGCTAAGTAAAACTACCAACAACTGCTGGGTTTTGGGGTTATCTCATGCTAATTGTATCTGACTAGTAAGTGTTGCAACTATCATGGAATGGTTAACTAAAAGTGCCCACTGCTTACTTTATCAGGATGAATATCTAAACCTGACTAGTGAAGTGCCACAACTATAACTGATTAAGTAAAACTGCCAACTGTGTGAGTTCCTCGGTTGACTTCCTCGTTGGTATCGAGGGGGAAACGCCAGGATGGGTTTGTTTGATGATAGTATCAGGTTGGATCCGCATAGGTCTTTCTTACCCTCTCGATAGTCGGTTGTATCGAGTCTCTATAGGTTGTTTAGTGCATCTTTGCCGCCGCTTGATCCACCATACCTATGTAGGCGAGACCGCCAATTCTAGCCTCGCGTGTCTTGGCCTCGATTAACGCTCCTTCTTTTTCCTTTGCCCTTTGTCGGCACCCCTTTTGTTTAAGCAGGTTTTGAGATCAACGCTGTTAGCAGGGTTACCCTTCCGGCTTGGCCTGGGCAGGGTTATGGACGCCACTGGTTAATCTTCAGGGCTCTTAGCCCCATTTGCATCTTGTCCGTAGCTGGACGCTCTATCATTTTTAAGGTGATTTGGATCTTTGTATATTATATCTGTATTCTTGACTCTTTGAGTCGTTGTTGTATATATCTGTTCTGTGGGTCCCATAGAGGACTGTTGTGTAATGTTATTACTTCGTTTTCCACCCGCACGAAAGTGCCTGGTGGGCACCTTTGAATCGTTTCTATGCGGGTTTGGCGAGTTTCGCTAAACTTGCATAGGGCCGATTCTGAGGGTGTTACAGAGTGGTATCAGAGCTCAGCAGTTGCGATACCCCACAAGTCCAGCCCGTAGGATGAGTTCCAAAGTTAAGACATTGTGACAGATAATACAACAAAAGGCTAAGTATATGACTGCTATTTTAGCAGCAAAAGAGGGCATTTGTGTCAAGTAGTTTGTTATCAAACTAGGTGTAGTTCACAGTGGGATAATACTATGAAGATATATTGTGCGACAATATTATCAACATGTTTTAACCCCAAAGAACTAAAGGTCACACCGAAAGACCAAAGTTATACAAAGCCATCTCATTAGAGAATGAGTGATGCGTAAAGACGCAAAGACATGCAATTACACGGACTGGAAGTGTCGATCCGGAGATCGATTGACCACTAGCAATCGTGTACATTCAACACCGTAAAGCCATAGGTGTTGAATACACAAAGGTTTGAAACTAGATTATTGACTCTAGTGCAAGTGGGAGATCTGTTGGAGATATGCCCAAGAGGCAATAATAAAGTGATTATTATCATATCTTCACACTTATGATAAATGTTTACATACCATGCTATAATTGTATTAACGAAACATTAATACTTGTGTGATTTGTAAACTAAAATAAGAGTCCCTAGTAAAGCCTCTTGTTAAACTAGCTTGTTGGTTAATATATGATCATGGTTTCCGATCATGAACATAGAGATGTTATTAACAACGGGATCATATCATTAGGAGAATGATGTGATGGACATACTCCTATAGATAAGCGTAGCATAAAGATCAAGTCATTTCAATAGTTCAATTGCTATATGCTTTACGATACATAGTAACCTAATTCCTTGACCATGAGATCATGCATATCACCTTTACGGATGGATGCTTTGATGACATCAAACACCACCGTGGCGGGTGGCTATAAAAGTGGCATTGAGTGTTCGGAAAGTATTGGTTGAAACACATGGATCAAGAGTGGGATTTGTCCATCCATATGACGGATAGATATACTCTGGGCCCTCTCGGTGGAATGTCATCCAATTAGCTTGCAAGCATGTGGTGGGTCACAAGGGATCACATATCACGGAGCGAAAAGAGTACTTATCGTACGAGGTTGAACTAGGTATGCGAGATACCACGATCATAACCTCGGATAAGTAAACTATCATGAGACAAAGGGAAATTGGTATCGTATGTAAGTGGTTCATTCGATCGCAAAGTAATCGAGAAATATGTAGAGCCATATGAATTTCCAGATTCCTCTATTGGTTATTGTTCGGAGAAGTGTCTCGATCATGTCCGCATAATTCACGAACCGTAGGGAGACACACTTAAGGATTCGACGTTGTTTTGAGTAGTTATGGTATTATGAGAAAGAGACTGAATGTTGTTCGGAGTCTCGGATGGGATCCGGGATATCACGAGGTGATCCGGAATGGTCCGGAGAATAAGATTCATATAAGGAAAGTCCCGTTTCGGAGTTCGGGAATGATTCCGGTGTTTTCATCGGGAATGTTCTAGAAGGTTCCGGATTGTCCGGCACTCCGGGGGGGGGGTACATGAGTGTGTCATTGAATGATTGCATCATGTACTAAGTGTTCTTGCTGTTCCAAAAACATGAAAGTCAAATTGCCAGTTTGAAAGTCAAACGGCTAAAGCTGTGGAAAACAGAAAGCGTGGGAAGCAGAAGCTGTGGGAAACAAGCAAGACGAGTTGGAACCAACTTGGAGGAGGAGTCCCACTCCTCCAGGCTGGCGCGCCTAGCCCCTCCACCCATAAAAGGAGGGGCAGGGCTCCTCCTTGAGACACACAAGTTTCCACCTCTAATCTCAGGTTTAGAGCCGTTTGGTTTAGATCTTCTAATTGCTTTAGCCTGCGGTTTAGAGCCTTCTAATTGGTGTGTCTAATCTCTAGACCACTAATATCCCTCTCTCATAATCCACCATACTCGCTCCGGCTTGGCGAAGCCCTGCGGGATCTCCCCTCTACTTCCGGTACCACGCCGTTGTGCTGCCGGAATCGCGAGGAGAGTGCTACAACCTCCGCTTTCTTTGGAACAAGGAGAGGAAGGTCTTCGTCGAAAATCCGAGCGTGTGACCGATGTGGAAGCGCTTGGAACGCAGTTGAAAGGATCGTCCACACGATCTTGAGATCGGAAAGAAACGACTACATCACCCACGAGAATCCGCTCTCGTTAAACACTTTGGAATCTTGAGGGTAAGTTATTCCATCGACTCGTTGCTACAATCTAGTAGATAGATCTTGGATTGTTTGTTTGTATGCGATAGAAAATTTTTGTTTTCCATGCTCTGAACCCCTACTGACTATCGAGCCGTGTCTATATGTAGATCTGTTGCACAGTAGAACACAATGGTCATTGTGGGCGTTGATGCTTTTATTGTCGATTGCTTCTTGTGTACTTTGCATCTTGCGGTATTTTGGGATGAAGCGGCCCGGGCTAACCTTACATGACATCGTTCATGAGACTTGATCCACGCTTGACATGCAACTTGTATTGCATAAGTGGCTTTATGGTGCTGTTTCTCCTAGCATAGTTAAGATCCAATTTACAACGGGTGATCAACAATGCTAGTATCAATGTTGTGGTTCTTGTTCGTAAGTTAGAACGACACTTATTGAAAGCCCCAAACCACGTAAAATATGCAAAGGAAGTAGGCGTCTAACTTTGTTTTGCGGGGGTGTCTGATGATGTGATATGGCCATGATTGTGATTATATATGATGTATGCAATGTTCCTTATTGTAAGTCGGCAACCGGCAGGAGCCATATGGTTGTCTTTAATTTCTGTTAAGACCCGCGTGTCTATTCAAAGTAGTTGTAATAGTTGAAGCCGGTAGAAGACAACCATGGAGCAGCGTCATTGACCTTGATGCAATGCCGGTAATGATGAAGATCATGTTCGTGCTTGAAGATGGAGATCGGAAGCACAAAGAAGAAAGGCCATATCATATCACATATTATTAAATTGCATGTGATGTTAATCCTTTATGCATCTTGTATTGCTTAGTAGACGACGGTAGCATTATAAGATGATCCCTCATGCACATGAATTTCAAGTCATAAAGTGTTCACCCTTAGTTAGCACCGTTGCTAAAGCTTGTTGTTTGAGCACCACGTGATGATCGGGTGTGTTAGATTCTGCAAGTGTATACAACGTGAGCAAGCAGTTGCTCATGCGAAACTAAGGTTTGATCTTGACGAGCCTAGCATGTACATACATGGCCTCAGGAACACGGATTACCGAAAGGTAGAGCATGAGTCATATAGTAGATATGATGAACATGTTGATTGTTCGCCATTGAAGCTATATCAACTCTCGTGATGATCGGTTTTGATGTGGTGGATTTGGTTCGTGTGATCACTAAAACAATGTGAGGGATATTGTTTTGAGTGGGAGTTCATCTAGATTAATTTAATTATTAATTAGAACTCAATTTATCATAAACTAAATCAAAGTGAATTTGCATAGTTGTTGTAGTCATTGGCATCCGTTTACCACCTTGCGCTTAGTTATGATTGAGATGATAGAACTATAGAATTCTGGTTAGTTACTTTACGAACTGGTATCGTATTGTTTTGAAGTGTTAATCTAAAGTTTAAAAGTCCTATTGCAAACTTTCAGTAAGTTCCGGTTACTCCATGAAGTTTGATAATTAGTATTAAATCAAGAGTAACAATTCCAAGTGTTAGTATATAAGTATCATGTTTGTCTCCATGATTCTTGATATTCAAAGGATTCTCCTAATATCAAGGTTATCTAAGGATCTGAAAGAGTTGTTTCAGAAACCATGATTTGTGAAAGATATTGTGATGTCTGAAACGAAGTTTTGGTTGCAACATGATAGAGTATAATATGGCTAAAGTCATGTTCTCATATTTGATGAGAATTTGCAAAAGGTTGGAGACACTAGTTGTCCTAAACCTCCAAAAGTTTTTGGGAGAGCTACATTGTACTCACGATTCACCGTTACAAGCTAATAGTAGCTTGATCATGGATAATTCCATGATAAGGGTGAATATTTGATGTAGGTAAAATATTTACTACACCAAGAGATTACTAAAGAAAGGAATTTGAAAGAACACCAAACATTTGATGATGGTGATCTACTTCAAAGTGCAAGTCCAAAGACATTGGTATTTAACTATACACGCTTTGGACTATGTGTCATATGAATGACTCCACTAATTGATGTTGATAGATTCTTTCAAGCGAAAAGGAAATCTTGAAGAGAATCTCATAAGTATATGGCGAAAAGAAAAGACTAGAATTGTTCGGTTTAAGTATATAGATGATATACATGTTATGGCTATATTCTTTGCTTATTAAACAATGTGGTTCTTAAGTATTTGATCTTGAATTTGTTGGTGTGAATCGTCATACGAAACAACACAATTCATGAACTACAATGGCCTAAGTAACTAGCAAAAGAATATGTGATGATGTTCATCGAGAACAAAATAAAGGGTTATTGTGTTGCTCGTTAAACATCAAAGCTTGCCTTCAAGATTTGTTTTATCAGGTATTATGAGAACAAAAGGGTTGTTCAAATAATTGTCGTAATCTATAAAAGATGGATGATTTGCAAATCTCGTTGGAGATATCACATCCATAAAACTAGTGCTAAAGATGTCGAAAGACAAATTGATTGAAAGATCACTTAGGAAGTGACATCGCCGTTTAAATTATATTGGAAAGAAAACATGAAGAAAATCCATATGGATGGAATTTTGGAGTCTATTTGATTTTGATCAAATGACGCTTGTGAAACTTTCCTAGAGATAATTAAAACTTCGTTCATAGGCCAAAAGGGAACGATAGACTAGCTTATTGGAACTTGTACATATTGTTGTATGAAGTCCATTATGTATAGTCAAGAGCGATGGATTTCAACTTCATGTGCTTTCTCCGAAAATTTGAGTGAATATATGAATATTTACTTAATAAGGATGAAGTGTGAAACATTTGAAAAGTTCAAGGACTTTCAAGATGAAGTGCAAAATCATTGTAACAAGAATATAAATAGTTTATGATAAGATCATAAAGGAAGATATTTGAGTTACAAGTTTAGCATAATACCTAAGATTTAAAGGAATCGTTCTGTGGATTTGCATTTTCCCGAAACACCATAAGAGTATGGAGTGTTCGAGATATGTAATTAAACCTTGTTTGACATGGTAAGATCGAAGGTGTAATTCATAAAAGCCATTATATTTTAAAGATTAAAAGCTTTAGAGATTACCGTTTTCCTTGAAAAGAGCTTCATCATAATCCGTTGAATTGACACCATATAAAGTTATGGTTTGGGATAAAAACCAAGTTGTCCTTTCTTAAACATTGGTATGCTATGCATAAGAAAGATGTGTGCAACCAAAGTCGGATGAACCTGTCTTTGTATAAACTGTTAAGTATTCCTCCATAAACACCGGAGACAAAAGTGTTTGTTGCTTAGAACGTCAAGTTTCTTTGAGAAGGAATTTTTCGTGAAAAGTTAAGTGGGAGGACAATAGAACTTTGATAAGGTTAAAAGAACCTTAGCTATATGTGCAGAGTTGCGCAGTGCCGAAAAGTGTTTCGGAGGCAGCAACAATGCTCATGGCTCACGTGCCTCAAAGGTTGTGGTCACGGAGATCTAAGTTCCTATTGAAACAAGTAGATCGGGTAAACAATCAAATACCAAGATTTGAGGGTTGAATCATTATTTGAGAATAATGAACCGACTACATGCAAAGAAGCGATGATGGGCCTGACTCCGTCAAATGGCTTGAAGCCATAAAATCCGTGATAGTTCCATACGAGAAATCAAGTTTTGAACTTGAAGGACCCTCGAGAAAGGTGTAATACCTTACAGTTGTGTTTGGATCTATAAAAAAATAGACATGGATGTTGCACATCTATAAAATAGTCGACATGTTGGGAAAGAGTTCACAACAATGTTCAAAGGTTGACTATGACAAGATCGATCTTTCATAGCGATATTTAGTCTAGACGGATTAATGTAGCAACCACTACATATAATTTGTTATATGGTAGTTGAATAAACAAAACAAGTTCTTCTAATAGAATAGTTACCTAGGACGTGTGCATGAAACGGTCAATAGGGTTTTGTTAATTCAAAGGATGCTAAAAGCATATGCAAACTTCAATGGTTGAAGTGAGCATCATGAGTTGGAATCTTCACTATGATGAAATTGTTAAAGAGTTTTAATTCATCGGAGACAATTAAGATGCTTGCGTTTGCAAGAAATTAAGTGGGAGCGCTAAGACATGTTTCTAATACATTATGTGGAAGACATATTGTTGATTGGAAATGATGTATCTTTTATTAACACATATTAAGAATTTCATCTCGATGAAAGACATAGGCAAAACCTAAATATTTGGCATCAATAGATGCTAATATGGTTGTGCCAGAAGTACATAGACGAGATATTGAATGAGTTCAATATAGAAACTACAAGAAAGGTTCTTGTCGCACAGAAAGGATTGAATGAGTTCAATATTGATGATATATTCAAGTGTATTGACATTTGGTAAAGTGAAACAAATAATCAAGTATAGATTGATACTTGATGTATGAAATCACAAAGAATATTTATATCAATCATACTGTGATATGTACAAATCCAGATATGTCCTATGCTCTAAATATTGTGAGCATATACCAGAATGATTCGTCAGATGATCATTGGACAATAGTAAGGATATTCTTATGATCTTTTGGAAGAACTAAGAGTATATTATTTGTAGAAGTGACAAATAGATGGTTAGTTCATTGTAAAAGTACTACATTGATACTGGCTTTGTCACAAAGTACAAATTAAGTTTATCTCAATCTAAACTAAGGGTGGCACAATATAATGGAAAGTGAGTTCCATAATGGATTTGGATGAGTTCCAAAGTTAAGACATTGTGACAGATAATACAACAAAAGGCTAAGTATATGACTGCTATTTTAGCAGCAAAAGAGGGCATTTGTGTCAAGTAGTTTGTTATCAAACTAGGTGTAGTTCACAGTGGGATAATACTATGAAGATATATTGTGCGACAATATTATCAACATGTTTTAACCCCAAAGAACTAAAGGTCACACCGAAAGACCAAATTTATACAAAGCCATCTCATTAGAGAATGAGTGATGCGTAAAGACGCAAAGACATGCAATTACACACGGACCTGGAAGTGTCAGATCCGGAGATCAGTTGACCACTAGCAATCGTGTACATTCAACACCAGAAAGCCATAGGTGTTGAATACACAAAGGTTTGAAACTAGATTATTGACTCTAGTGCAAGTGGGAGACTGTTGGAGATATGCCCAAGAGGCAATAATAAAGTGATTATTATCATATCTTCACACTTATGATAAATGTTTACATACCATGCTATAATTGTATTAACCGAAAACATTAATACTTGTGTGATTTGTAAACTAAAATAAGAGTCCCTAGTAAAGCCTCTTGTTAAACTAGCTTGTTGGTTAATATATGATCATGGTTTCCTGATCATGAACATAGAGATGTTATTAACAACAGGATCATATCATTAGGAGAATGATGTGATGGACATACTCCTATAGATAAGCGTAGCATAAAGATCAAGTCATTTCAATAGTTCAATTGCTATATGCTTTCTGATACATAGTAACCTAATTCCTTCGACCATGAGATCATGCATATCACCTTTACCGGATGGATGCTTTGATGACATCAAACACCACACCGTAACTGGGTGGCTATAAAAGTGGCATTGAGTGTTCGGAAAGTATTGGTTGAAACACATGGATCAAGAGTGGGATTTGTCCATCCATATGACGGATAGATATACTCTGGGCCCTCTCGGTGGAATGTCATCCAATTAGCTTGCAAGCATGTGAGTGGGTCACAAGGGATCACATATCACGGGAACGAGAAAAGAGTACTTATCGGTAACGAGGTTGAACTAGGTATGCAGAGATACCGACGATCATAACCTCGGATAAGTAAACTATCATGAGACAAAGGGAAATTGGTATCGTATGTAAGTGGTTCATTCGATCGCAAAGTAATCGTAGAAATATGTGGGAGCCATATGAATTTCCAGATTCCTCTATTGGTTATTGTTCGGAGAAGTGTCTCGATCATGTCTGCATAATTCACGAACCGTAGGGAGACACACTTAAGGATTCGACGTTGTTTTGAGTAGTTATGGTATTATGAGAAAGAGACTGAATGTTGTTTGGAGTCTCGGATGGGATCCGGTATATCACGAGGTGATCCGGAATGGTCCGGAGAATAAGATTCATATAAGGAAAGTCCCGTTTGAGTTCGTGAATGATTCCGTGTTTTCATCGGGAAATGTTCTAGAAGGTTCCGGATTGTCCGGCACTCCGGGGGGGAGGGTACATGAGTGTGTCATTGAATGATTGCATCATGTACTAAGTGTTCTTGCTGTTCCAAAAACATGAAAGTCAAATTGCCAGTTTGAAAGTCAAACGGCTAAAACAGGAAACTGTGGAAAACAGGAAACTGTGGGAAACAGGAAACTGTGGGAAACAAGCAAGAGGAGTTGGAACCAACTTGGAGGAGGAGTCCCACTCCTCCAGGCTGGCGCGCCTAGCCCCTCCACCTATATAAGGAGGGGCAGGGCTCCTCCTTGAGACACACAAGTTTCCACCTCTAATATCAGGTTTAGAGCCGTTTGGTTTAGAGCTTCTAATTGCTTTAGCCTGCGGTTTAGAGCCTTCTAATTGGTGTGTCTAATCTCTAGACCACTAATATCCCTCTCTCATAATCCACCATACTCGCTCCGGCTTAAGGCGAAGCCCTGCGGGATCTCCCCTCTACTTCCGGTACCACGCCAGTTGTCTTCTGGAATCGCGAGAGAGTGCTACAACCTCCATTTTCTGGAACAAGGGAGAGGAAGGTCTTCGTCGAGTACCGAACGTGTGACCGACTGTGGAAGCGCTGCCGTAACGCAGCGCCGAAAGGATCGTCCACACGATCTTGAGATCGGAAAGAGTACGACTACATCACCCACGAGAATCCGCTCTCGTTAAACACTTTGGAATCTTCGAGGGTAAGTTATTCCATCGACTCGTTGCTACAATCTAGTAGATAGATCTTGGATTGTTTGTTTGTATGCGATAGAAAAATTTTGTTTTCCATGCTACGAACCCCTACAACAACATGGTTCGTTTTTCTCTCTGACACCCATGAATCGGCTTCCCACTATGTATCGAACCGATTCAATGAGCCCATTGAACCGCTTTAAGCTCACATAGTGTATGGTCTTATATTTCAAGCCTCACATAGCAACTCTGGCCGATTGCTTACGAATCTATTCCTTATAAAAGTTATATATTTTTCTTGAAGGGAGAACATAGTCCCGTCATCTGCGTCAGATAGATGCATGCAACCCATTATTATAAGGGAGATCCTTATAACTTTTCTGGGTCAAGGAATTAATCAGTAATTTGATAGATTATTTAGTCCTTTTCTTATAATGTTCTCTCTTCTTTCCTTCCCAATCTTCATATCAAACTCTATAATTGTTCAAACTTCTTTCTTTCTACCCCCACACTATTCAACAATATTAAAATCCATAATTTTCAAATTCAAATGAATGTTTTAAGAAGTTCATGAAATGGTACACATAAAACATGAAGATACATGATGAAACATCAAGAAACTACTACCCGTCTCAATGATCATCCTCAATTTGATCACAAAAATTGCCAAAATAAATGGTGCAAAGAAACCTTGCAGGAATACTTGAACACCTTGTTCACACACCTAGTTACGAAGCGAGGGGCTGGGTCCATGGCTACCCCCTGGAATTTTTTATGAAATAACCCGTATAATATGTGTATTTGGTCCCTAAATTTGTTAAAATTTACCGATATGGCCCCTCTTAGTTATATGATGCTCAATTGGCCCTCCTTGTATAATATTGATGGCTCCGGCCCTATGCGCGTCAATCACCGCCGGTCTTTTATTATCTAAAACGCCAGATCATGCTCGCCGGAGAGATAGGTGGGTTGTTTGACCTTTCCCTACGCGGCGCCAGCAACGCCACACCATGCCAGCGCCAACATCCGAGCAAAGTTCTCCACAGTTGGCAAGGAGATGAACAATAGCAGCGCGGCGGGAGCTGGGTCTGTTGTGGAAGGATCTCACCGTGGCATTGTATACGCTTCCTATGAGGTTAGGAGGATCTTGTGGAAAATTTACAAACATAACAAATTTACCTTGTGGCAAGTTTGAAGAACAACTTCTGGGTATCCACATCAAATATGGTTGTTAGGTGGAGGAGACAATGAAACATGCAGTAGGAGACTGTGGAGACATGGAGAGCCCGAGCTTCGACGTGGAGCTCCTCCTGCTAAGCTTCAACACGCGCGGAGAGAAGGAGAGCCAGGCAGACATACCAAATGACAAACAAACAAACAAATAAATAAACAAAGAGAGAGAGGAGTGGTATGGGAGTTGTCAATGAGAGGCAATTGAGATGCGAGGTAGAGTAGGCAACATGGGAGGCTCATATAGGAGGCACCACAACGAGGGTGTGGCCCGCTGCGGTGACTCGCTAGAGGAGGATGAAACCTCATCATGCCAAATTGAATAGGGGACAACCCTAGAAGGATCTAGGAGCACAAGAAACACTCCCTTGAGAGCCTCCAAGCACGAGACAAGCTCCACTGATACAACCAAGATCATCATCTCCAAGGTCCTCGGACACCATAAAGCCTCACCTTAACTAATTGCACCTATGGAAGAAATCATCCAATTGATAAAAGCCACCTCCAGCCACCCACCCATGGCAC
The DNA here is from genome assembly GCA_030063025.1 of Avena longiglumis. Lineage (NCBI taxonomy): Eukaryota > Viridiplantae > Streptophyta > Magnoliopsida > Poales > Poaceae > Avena > Avena longiglumis. The sequence goes on from CP125974.1 coordinate 561,129,783, forward strand.
GCCTCACGGGGCTGCATGATATGGGGTACAATTGATTTTGTATTTGGTCGATGCCAAGAGAGTCTTCCAAAACTGTATCATCTAGGCTCGCAAGGTCTGTGACTTTGCAAGCACAACATCATCACCACCCAGGGTTAATCAACTTGGATGCACATTATGGTAGTGCTCCCAGTTTGGATGGGTTCAAATTCTTCGTGATATTTGATCTTTTCACATAGACAAATTCTAAAAGTTTGTAGTCTTCAACTTGAGGAGAGATACGTAAGCAAGTTGTTTTTGGAAGGTGTCAGGATGCGTCCTCCTCCCTATCCTTTATGTAAGTTGGAAGATAATGGAGGATTGGTAGAGAGAGGGGGGCCTTTGCCCCCTCCCCATGAAACATGATTATTTTGGAAGATAAAGAAAACAACTGTATGCATTAATTCAACGTTGGTATAAATTATGCATGCAATTGTTTGTGCTATTTAAAATTACATCACCGTTGGGAAGAAATAAAGTTAAAAGCACCTTTAATACTCAATGAAAAAGATCATGATCATGTTTATTAACAACGTTGGTCAATTAATAACATGGGACACAATTCATCTTTAATTACTTTGTCACATCTTTATAACAAAATTTAAACAAACTTTATTGCATTATTGCAATTAAAATCATCTATTTGCAGCGGAAAACATTAATAATAACTTTCATAAACTTTAATCTTTACAGAAAAAATTCTGCTTTAATATCATTCTCTAGTCAAAATATACTAGAAATAAAATGACTAGAGAAAACTATGTTGAAAAAATGCTTAAAACTAAGCAAAACAATTAAAAACAGCTTCTGTAAAAATAAAAACAGAAAAAATTGAACTGTGCTGCGCGACCCACGTTGGCCCAGCAGCCTGGGGCTATCTGCCGCCAGCGCTTAGCAGCCGCTCGCTCTGTACGCCGCGCCAAAGATCCCATTAGAGCCCGATAACCACTCAGCGCCAAGCGCTTCGCTAACCGCCGCCGCGCTCGGCCTCTCTGCCATGCAGCCCAGACAGCCACGCTGCCCGTGGCCCAATGCAACCGCCAGCGCCGCTCAATCTGAGCCGTCCGTTAGCGTCGCCCTAGATCGGACGGTCGCGCGTCCCTTTCGGGCGTATAAAATGCCCAGGCCCCCCCCCCAAAACCCTAATCACTTTCCCCCCAGCCCCCACCGCGAGCCCCCTCTCTCCTGCTCTGGCGGCGCAGCCCGCGCGAGGCTTGAGGCGAGGTGGCCGCCTAAGGCGCGCCCCTCCCTCTCCCTCTGCTCCAGCGACGCACGCCCGCGAGGCGGGCGAGGCGAGGTGGCCGCCCTGCCGGCGAGCCCCTCCCTCTGCCTCTCACGCTGCGGCCTTGGGGCCGGCTAGTGGAGGCGAGGCGAGGTGGCTGCGGCGGCGCGCCCCTCTCTCTCTTCACCACTTGTGCGAGCAGCCGAGGCGAGGTGGCCGGCGCTCCGGCGGGCCCCTCCCTCTCTGACGTCGCTAGCCCCTCCCCCCAGCTTGCTCTCTCTCCTTCCGAGTAAAGGAGGAGGACGGCCGGAGCCTTGGCGCCCCCTGCCCCCCTTGTCGGCGGTGCGTCCACCCGAGGGTGGGCGCACTACCGTCAAGAGGAGTGGCGGCGGTGCCCTTTGCCGGCGGTGGCCGGTGGTTGCCCTCCTTTTTCTTTGTTTGAATCGTTTCTTGGGGAGAAACAAGGGGTTTGTTTGCCTTTTCTTGCTTGATTCGGGGTGAGATCTAGGGACTTTGGGGTTTCTTTTGGGGCTTTAGATCTAGGGTTTTGCTTTTCCCCGAAGGGGTATGTTCTTCGTCTAGATGCCTCATAGTGATGCTCATCTAGATCGAGAGGAACGGCGTGGCCCTAGGGTAGGCGCACTTTAGATCTAGGTCTTTTCTCTTCTTTTGGACTTCTGCTTTCTACTTTTGCACCGAAAAATCTAGCAACTAAAACTTGCTCTGATACCAATGTTAAATAAACTTTGTAATGGATATAGTCTAGATTTATCAGTAGCACTGTACTTTACCTTCCTTAGATTGAAACAGAGAGAGAGGGAGAGAGAGAGAGAGAGAGAGAGAGAGAGAGAGAGAGAGAGAGAGAACCACCTGCTCCTTGGCTCGACAGACATGAGCCAGAGGGGATGCCGGAACTGGTCCCGGAGCTGGACCCGTCGTCGTTGGCCATGGGGAGAAAGGGGAGGGGCGACGGCGTGGGTGTGCGGTGGTGGCGGTGCTTCCCGTCGGCTCGCGCTAACCCTAGATCGGTAGGGATGTAGGTGGGATGTTGGCACAGCGGTGAACCTCGTACCGTGCGCTGCCAGCTCCCCACCACTTTATATAGCGCGGTTACAGGGGCCCATTAACCAGATAGGGTTGGGACGCCCCCGATCAGGGCGCGGATAGGGGCGTGCTGGGCCGTTGGGCCCAGTCATGTTGAGATCTATCTAACAATTCTTACTATTGCTTGAGATATTTTCTGATGTTCCATGTATGAATTTAAAACTTGGTGATAAAGATGTTTGTGTGCGTCAAAATCGACGTAGACTTGGGGGCATTCCCCTTTTTGGAAAAAAATCTGTCATCTTGATCCTATGAAGGGTCCATCCTTGTTGGGTTAGAAGTCGAATGAAGTCTCTCTCTCTCTCTCTCTCTCTCTCTCTCTCTCTCTCTCTCTCTCTCTCTCTCTCTCTCTCTCTCTCTCTCTCTCTCTCCTATGTGCATCAGCTCCCTTCCTTCAATGTGACCATGGTCACCTGCACTACTCTACGATTGTGCTTGAGGTGGACCCATGTAAGGCGTTGTTTAAAAAATACCAAAAGGTAAATCATGTTGTTATGTTTGAATTCAAATTTCAAAACTTACTTATTAAAAAAATTGAATTTATGCGGTTGAAACATAAGAGTTTGAATTGTTATGTTGTACAGTTTGAGCTAACATAGAGTGCATAGACGGAATAGAAGAGAAATAGGAAAAAGAAAAAGGAAATAGATACCGAAGGCGGATTATTGGTATAGTCTCTCGATAACAACAACAATTATTGGTCCGGCCAGAACATTGATAACCATGCAGGTCGGAATGTAGTTTAGACTGAGTATATATACAATGTATTACTACACTCGGGCTGAAAAAACACACTGTCATGCTATGTACAACCTTATTATAACTGTCATGCTACTATGTGCAACCTTATCAACCAAAGTGTATCTTGTGAGCACCGGAGAAGTGTTTGGCCGCTGCGACCATTCCGCCCGCCGGACCACGGTAGCTGGTGTTCACCGCCTTCTTCGGTGAGTGAAAGCCCACAAACCATGATGCAATCGCCGAACCGAAATCAGAACCGGAATGCTTGCCGTCTCCCATGAGCAAACTAGAAATGTGACTAGACTAGACCTCTCTACTCTCCATGTATGTTCTCTGTGGTACTACTGTTTTCTTGTGCCGGCGAGCTGCTGCAGCAAAGCTTTATATACTCCCTCCGTTTCGGTTTATAAGACTTACACGTATTTCTAGATTAACAAATTAACTAACTTAGCATGAGATATATATACTAAAAATTATATTATTAGAAACTTCAAATATTCTATTTTCTAATGGTATAATTTTTATATTATATAATTTATATTATATAGCTCATGCGGACGACCTAGGTATACGCGTAAGTCTTATAAACTGGGATAGAGGTAGTAGTATATATCGCGATGTAGTAATAATTGCTGACCGGTTCTGCTGTCTTTCTTGACGACCAAGGTGTGTGGCCACGTTTCATAATTCTTGAGGAAACAACGCAGCAATTTTCCAAGTGTATGAGGCATCAAGGCAGGCCTGGTGCAGCCAGCATGCATGGTGTTGACTCTTCCAAGATGCAGGAACCATGTCCATATCAAAGTCACGTAATGGCACCGATGTTGACCGGTGTTCTTCTGTTTCTTGTCAATAGCCGCCAAAAGGCATGTCGATGTTCTTTTTTTTTTTGAAACGAGAAAGGCATGCCGATGTTCCAAGTTAATATATTTTACATGTTGATATTTTTTTTTTAACTTGGAACACTCGATTCCATTGAATAATTAGCTCAGCAGACGCGTGCTGGCCAACGGGACACGTACAACACTTGGCAAAGACACCAGCCAAAACGACCTGGAATCTTGGCGACTCACACAATCAACTGAGCTGAGTTGATTGACCCTTGTGCACAAAACTGGGTTTTGTCCAGGAGTATTATCTTGGCAAGCAAGTTCATACGTGCCTTACTGCCTTATGTTGACCAACGAGGCAGAGTTTTGTCAAGGTGTAGGGAGAGCTCACGCTATTTACCTTGGTCGCCAAGCCAGCACAAACTATTGTTATTGCATCAGATGTGCTATATATAAAGATTGCGGCAGCAACTCATCTGCACAAGAAACAGTAGAGTACTGATGAGACCAAACCTGAAGGCTAACTAGAGAGGTTTAGCCACACCACTAGGCACTAATTCGCTCATAGTTTCTGAAGTGGGATTAGATTACCATTATTGTCTCTGCATCCATTGATTCATACACTAGTTCGCTCATGGGGAACGGCAAGAAATCCGGTTCTGGTTTCTGGTCGGTGGTGAAGTCTTGGTTTGTGTGCTTTCGCTCACACAAGGAGGCAAACCCTGGCTACCGGGTCCGGAGACCATATGATCCAGCCGGCGAGATGGTTGCCGCGGGCAAACACTTCTCTAGTGCTCACAAGATAAACTTTGGCTAATAAAGTTGTACATAATTGCATAGTTATCTTTTATGGCCGAATGTAAATTATAGTTGTATATAAACTATATTTTAAGCTTCACAGTCAATGGTGTATGTTGTGACCAATAATTTTTGTTGTTACTATGAGCAAAATGTTTAACAAGTTTGGTCCTTTAAGTTCGACTAATTGTTCATTTCAAAAGAAGAGTGTTATGAATTAACGGTGCCAAATAGACAATTGCTCTACTCTACTCTACTCCCACAAGTTCCATAAACGCTACTGTTTTAGACATAGCCATTCTCTTGAAAAACAAGCCTTTAACAACTAATTTATGCTACAATATACAGAACCGTCATGAATGTAGTTTTTGAGAAAATTTGCACAAACCAATTTCATGTATATAATGTAAATACGTGTAAAATCTTGAAAACAATTAAGATTTCAGATGGTTGCCTCAAATTATGGTTGAGATTAGTGACGCATGAGTGTTTTATGTAATCCTTATTGTTTCTTGAGATTTTTTCTTATGTGGAATGTATGAATTCAAAACTCGGTAATAAAGATGATTGTGCGCGCCAAAATCAGTGTACAGATCGGCGCATTCCCTTTTGACAAATAAAAACAGTCATCTTGATCCTCGTTTGGTCAGTTATTGTTTTCATATTGGTTAAGAGGGAAGTGCGTTGGTCATTTAGGATCTTAGCACAACGACTTTTCATCAGTCTACTGTAGCAAGCTCTACTACGACAAGTTTTGCCCGGCTCCGGTGATGGAGGGGCGAGGATGGCAGCGCGCCTTTGGCTCGTTCTAGTGTCCGTAGACATCACTAAGTGGTCCAATGATCTATTTGTAATCTTTATTACTTTTAGTCTTCTTTATACCGTTCTTGACAATTATTAATATATTAGTTGAATTTGGCAAAACGAAAAAGTGAAGTTGAATGAAGAGTCTGAAAGGAGCATCACTATTACAGGTTCAGCCCATATATAGGGGTGGAAAAATTGATACCCTCTGTTACTCGGTGATAACAACAACAATTAATGGTCCCAAAAGAATACCGTTAACCAAGGCGCTATGTACAAACCTTGTTAGCCGAAGTGTGTAGTTTGGACTATACTAGTATATACTACAAGGTACTACACTGCCCTCGAGCTGAGAACACACACGGTCAAGCTATGCAGCGACCATGTTAGCCAAAGTGTATCGTGTGAGCGCTGGAGAAGTGTTTGGCCGCTGCGACCATCCCGCCGGACGGACCAGGGTAGCTGGTGTTCGTCGTCTTCTTCGGCGAGTGAAAGCGCGCAAACCACGATGCCATTGCTGACCGGAAACCAGAACCTGAATGCTTGCCGTCTCCCATGAGCAAACTAGAAGATGCGACTGCCTGACCTCTCTCAAGTCTCTGCGTATATATGTTCTCTATTTCTTGTACCGACGAGCTGCTGCTGCAGCAAGGCTTTATATAGCACTGCGATCGTAGTAATGACTGTTCTTTTGTTTTTGCTGGCTTGCTTGACGACCAAGGTGAACGGCCGGCCACGTTTCATAATTTCTGAGGAAACAACGCAGCAATTTTCCAAGTGTAAGATGCAAGGCAGGCTTGGTGTGTGTTGACTCTTCAGGGAAGCAGGAATTTTCTGCAGTCTGTGTTGACTGGTGCTGCTTTCTGCTTGTGAATATAGTTACTAAAAGCAAAAAGAGTTCGACATGACATTTGATAGTTACTTACAAGAAGGAAACAAGACACCGGTCAAAACTCGGCGCAATAATTGGTGATTTTGACATGGACATGGTCCCTGTATCGTGGAAGAGACAGAGTCAAAGTCACCAACATGCTGCGTTGTTTCCTCAGGAATTATGCAACGTGGTCATTTTCCTTCGCCACGGCCCATCTACCTTGGTTGCCGGTACTCCTTCCATCACAATTGCTATATAAAGACTTGTGGCAGCAACTCATCGGTACATTGAAACATTATCACTAAAGAGAGAACTAACGGAAAGACTAGCGAGGTTTTCTCTCATGGCAGACGGCGAGAATTCGGGCTCCGGTTTCCGCTCGGTGGTGGCGTCTTGGTTTGTGTCCTTTCGCTCGTCGAAGGCGGCGAACACCATACCTGATGTGGGCCGCAAGATGGTCGAAGCGGCCAAACACTTCTCCAGCGCTCACAGGATACACTTGGGCTGATATGGTTGCACATTGCATGATTGTGTGTATTTTCAGCACAGAGTGTAGGAGTACCTTGTATAGTCCAAATTATATTTCAAGCCTCAGAGAGCAACTCTGGCAGATTGCTTACGAATCTATTTCTTATAGTTGTATATTTTTCTCGGAGGGAGAACATAGTCCCGGCATCTACACCGGTTGATGCATGCAGCCCATTATTATAAGGCACATCCTTATAACTTTGCTGGGTCAAGGAATTGATCAATACTTTGATAGATTATTTAGTCCATTCCTTATAATTTTCTCTCTTCTTTCATTCCCTTTGTGATTTTAAATTCCATAATTGTTCAAACTTCTTTCTTTCTACCCCCACACGATTCAACAATATTAAAATCCATACTTTTCAAATTCAAATGAATTTTTTAAATAGTTCACGAAATGTTCCACATAAAACATGAAGATACACGATGAAACATCAAGAAACTACTGCCCATCTCAATGATCATCCTCAATTTGATCACAAAAATTGCCAAAACAAATGGTGCAAAGAAACCTTGCAGGAATACTTGAACACCTTGTTCGCTCGCCTATTTACGAAGAGAGGGGCACCCTGGGGCCATGGCTTACCCCGTGGATTTTTTTATGAAATACCCCTATGGGAGAACCACACGCTAGAGCCGGCAGACGAGCGAAGTTCTCCGTAGTTGGCAAGGAGACGAACAACAACAACAACATGGCGGGAGCTGGGTCTGCTGTGGGAGGAGATCACCGTGGCATTATATACGCGTCCTAGGAGGTTAGGAGGATCTTGTGGAAAATTTACAAACATCCTAACAAATATACCTTATGGAAAGTTTGAAGAATAACTTCTGGGTATCCACATCAACTCTGGTTGTTAGGTGGAGGAGACAATGAAACATGGAGTAGGTGACCGTGGAGACACAAAGAGCCTGAGCTCCGACGTGGAGATCCTCCTGCCAAGCTTCAACACGCACAGAGAGAAGGAGAGACAGATAGACATACCAAATGACAAACAAACAAATAAACAGAGAAAGAGGAGTGGTATGGGAATTGTCAATGAGAGGCAATTGAGTTGTGTGGTAGAGCATGAAGCATGGGATGCCCATATAGGAGGCACCAAAACAAAGGTGTGGCCGGCTGTGGTGACTCGCTAGAGGAGGATGAAACCTCTCCATGCCAAATTAAATAGGGGACAACCCTAGAAGGCTCCGGGATCACAAACAATACTCCCTTGAGAGCCTCCAAGCACGAGACAAGCTCCACTGATACAACCTAGATCATCATCTCCTAGGTCCTCAGACACCACAAAGTCTCGTCTTAACTTAATTGCACCTACGGCAAAAATCATCCAATTGATAAAAGCCACCTCTAGCCGCCCACCCATGGCACGCCCGACGAGGCCTGCATGATTTGGGGTACCATAGATTTCATATTTGGCGATGCCAAGAGAGTCTTCCAAAATTGTATCATCTAGACTCGCAAGGTCTATGACTTTGCAAGCACAACATCATCACCACCCAGGGTTAATCAACTTGGATGCATATTATGGTAGTTCTCCCAGTTTGTATGGGTTCAAATTCCTCGTGATATTTGATCTGTTCACATAGACAAATTCTAAAAGTATGTATCCTTCAACTTGAGGAGAGCCACGTAAGCAGGTTCTTTTCGGCACGTGACAAGATGCATCCTCCTCCCTATCCTTTATGTAAGTTGGAAGATAATGAAGGATTGTTAGAGAGAGGGGGGCCTTTGCCTCCCTCCCCACGAAACATGATTATTTTTATGTAATTAAGAATGCACCACTGATACACAAATCTTATATGTAAGTATATAGTAAACCATATGGAAAATCATATGAATCATATAGCTAGACAAAGTAATGTATAAAACGAGATCGGACTCGTGTACACCACCTGCTGGCCACCTGTGCCACTGTCGCCGCCGCTTGCCGGTCACGCCAGCCAACAACACTACAGTCGAAGAAGAATGGGCGGCTGCTGCCGCTGCGCTCCGGATCTCGGCGGAGGATGATCCGCCGCCGCTAGGGCTTCGACGTTCCAGCAGCGGCAGGAGGAGGGGCAGGTCGTGGGGTGGTCTAGGCGAGGGAAGGCGGCGGCTGCCCGGGCGGCCTGCTATGGCCGTACGGGGCTAGAAGAGGCGGAATGTATGAATTACAAACTTGGTAATAAAGATGATTTTGTGCGTCAAAATCAATGTACGGGTCACTTATTGTTTTCATATTGGTTAAGAGGGAAGTTGAATGAAGAGTCCGAAAAAAGCATCACTATTACAGGTTCAGCCCAAATACAGGGGTGGAAATATTGATAGTCTCTGTTACTCAGTGATAACAATAACAATTAATGGTTCCAAAAGAACACAGCTGACCAAGGCGCTATGTACAAACCATATTAGCCGAAGTGTGTCTAGTTTAGACTATATATACAAGGTACAACTGCCCTCGAGCTAAGATCACACACGGTCAAGCTATGTAGGGACAATGTTAGCCAAAGTGTATCTTGTGAGCGCTGGAGAAGTGTTTGGCCGCTGCGACCATCCCGCCGGACGGACCAGGGTAGCTGGTGTCCGTCGTCTTCTTCGGCGAGTGAAAGCGCGCAAACCACGTTGCCATTACTGACCGGAAACCAGAACCAGAATGCTTGCCGTCTCCGATGACTGCCTGACTAGACCTCTCTCAAGTCTCTACGGTATATGTTCTCTAGTATGTGGTAGTACTGCTATTTTCTTATACCGACGAGCTGCTGAAGCATGGATTTATATATATAGTATACTGCGACGTACTAGTAATAATGACAGTTCTTTTGTTTCTGCTGGCTTACTTGGTGACCAAGGGTGAACGGCCACGTTTCATAATTACTGAGGAAACAACTCAGCAATTTTCTAAGTGTAAGATGCAAGGCAGGCTTGGTGTGTGTTGACTCTTGCAATTTTTTGTGTTGACTGGTGCTTTCTGCTTGTTACTAAAAACAAAAGGAGTTGGACATGACTTTTGGTAGTTAGTTACAAGAAACAAAACACCGGTCAAAACTTGTCGCAAATGGTGATTTTGACATGGACATGCTCCATGCATCCTGGAAACCCGCGGTGACTTTGTTAATCTCAAGACCCGCCGACTCAGTCTCTTGGAGGTGCTCATAGGAATATGGTGTATGTGTGTGTATTCATAGGGATGAGTATATATACGCATGTAAGCGTTTGTGTTTGTCCTGTGTTTCTAAAAAAAGTCACCAGCATGCTGGACTCACCAGCTGCATGGATCATATGCTTGGCAAATTACCAGTTGCGTTGTTTCCTCAGGAAGTATGCAACGTGGTCTTTTGATTGATCGATCGACTGGTCATTTTTCTTCGCTACGGCCCATTTACCTTGGTTGCCGGTACTCCTTCCATCACGATTGCTATATAAATACTTGTGGAAGCAACTCATCGGTACAATTAAACGTTATCACTAATAAAGAGACCAAAGGCAAATACTAGCGAGGTTTAGCTACATTACCTGTTCTCTCATGGCAGAAGGCAACAAATCAGGTTCTGGTTTCCCCTCGGTGCTGGCATCTTGGTTTTTGTTCTTTCGCTCGTCGAAGGCGGTGAACACCAGCTACAGGGGTACGGACGGCGAGATGGTCAGAGTGGCCAAACACTTCTCCAGCATTCACATGATACACTTGGGCTGATATGGTTGCACATTGCATGATTGTGTGTGTTTTCAGCACAGAGTGTAGGAGTATCTTAGACCATGTACTATGTAGGTTCGGTTCAAAGAAAAACATGTCAGACTTTGGGATCACTCTCATTTAGCTGCTATGTTGGCATCGGTTCTTCTTTTTCGGACACGAATAAAAAAAATACATGCATGCATCTAGTTTTAGTGATTCACGGCCATCTCTCACCACTCTTTTCTCTATGACATGTGGACCAACCTTGCATGTAGATTCTTTTGAACCGGATCAACAACATGGTTCGCTTTTCTCTCTGACACCCATGAATCGGCTTCCCACTATGTATCGAACCGATTCAGTGAGCCCATTGAACCGCTTTAAGCTCACACAGTGTATGGTCTTATATTTCAAGCCTCACATAGCAACTCTGGCCGATTGCTTACGAATCTATTCCTTATAATAGTTATATATTTTTCTTGAAGGGAGAACATAGTCCCGTCATCTGTGTTAGATTGATGCGTGCATCCCATTATTATAAGGGAGATCCTTATAACTTTTCTAGGTCAAGGAATTAATCAGTAATTTGATAGATTATTTAGTCCTTTTCTTATAATGTTCTCTCTTCTTTCCTTCCCAATCTTCATATCAAACTCTATAATTGTTCAAACTTCTTTCTTTCTACCCCCACACTATTCAACAATATTAAAATCCATAATTTTCAAATTCAAATGATTTTTTTAAGAAGTTCATGAAATGGTACACATAAAACATGAAGATACATGATGAAACATCAAGAAACTACTACATGTCTCAATGATCATCCTCAATTTGATCACAAAAATTTCCAAAACAAATGGTGCAAAGAAACCTTGCAAGAATACTTGAACACCTTGTTCACACACCTAGTTACGAAGCGAGGGGCACCGTGGGTCCATGGCTACCCCCTGGATTTTTTTATGAAATAACCCGTATAATATGTGTATTTGGTCCCTAAATTTGTTAAAATTTACCGATATGGCCCCTCTTAGTTATATGATGCTCAATTGGCCCTCCTTGTAGAATATTGATGGCTCCGCCCCTATGCGCGTCAATCACCGCCGGTCTTTTATTATCTAAAACGCCAGAGCATGCTCGCCGGAGAGATAGGTGGGTTGTTTGACCTTTCCCTACGCGACGCCAGCAATGCCACACCATGCCAGCGCCAACATCCGAGCAAAGTTCTCCACAGTTGGCAAGGAGATGAACAATAGCAGCGCAGAGGGAGTTGGGTCTGTTGTGGGAGGATCTCACCGTGGCATTGTATACGCGTCCTATGAGGTTAGGAGGATCTTGTGGAAAATTTACAAACATAACAAATTTACCTTGTGGCAAGTTTGAAGAACAACTTCTGGGTATCCACATCAACTCTGGTTGTTAGGTGGAGGAGACAATGAAACATGGAGTAGGTGACTGTGGAGACATGGAGAGCCCGAGCTCCGACTTGGAGCTCCTCCTGCTAAGCTTCAACACGCGCGGAGAGAAGGAGAGCCAGGCAGACATACCAAATGACAAACAAACAAACAAACAAACAAACAAATAAATAAATAAACAAAGAGAGAGAGGAGCGGTATGAGATTTGTCAATGAGAGGCAATTGAGATGCGGGTTAGAGTAGGCAACATGGGAGGCTCATATAGGAGGCACCACAACGAAGGTGTAGCCCGCTGCGGTGACTCGCTAGAGGAGGATGAAACCTCATCATGCTAAATTGAATAGGGGACAACCCTAGAAGGCTCCAGGAGCACAAGAAACACTCCCTTGAGAGCCTCCAAGCATGAGACAAGCTCCACTGATACAACCAAGATCATCATCTCCAAGGTCCTCGGACACCACAAAGCCTCGCCTTAACTAATTGCACCTATGGAAGAAATCATCCAATTGATAAAAGCCACCTCCAGCCGCCCACCCATGGCACGCCTCACAGGGCCTGCACGATATGGGGTACAGTCGATTTTGTATTTGGCGATGCCAAGAGAGTCTTCCAAAACTGTATCATCTAGGCTCGCAAGGTCTGTAACTTTGCAAGCACAACATCATCACCACCCAGGGTTAATCAACTTGGATGCACATTATGGTAGTGCTCCCAGTTTGGATGGGTTTAAATTCTTCGTGATATTTGATCTTTTCACATAGACAAATTCTAAAAGTTTGTAGTCTTCAACTTGAGGAGAGCTACGTAAGCAGGTTGTTTTTGGAAGGTGTCAGGATGCGTCCTCCTCCCTATCCTTTATGTAAGTTGGAAGATAATGGAGGATTGATAGAGAGAGGGGGGCCTTTGCCCCCCTCCCCACGAAACATGATTATTTTTGTGTAATTAAGAATGCACCATTGATACATAAATCCTATATGTAAGTATATATAGTAATCCATATGGGAAAAATCACAAGAGTCAGATAGCTAGACAAAGTAATATATATACAACGAGATCTATGGCCAAATGGGTCTCTCGAGGATTTCATTTCTCGAGTGTATAACAAGATTTTGAAAATGATAGATGTTTGTCTATGTTCTCGTCCATTTCAGGAGTATGAGACATGCGCTAAAAATGGTGACTACATTACAAAAGATGTGCACAAGTCCTTCGGTATAGAATTAATCATCATGAATATAACAGATACGTGGTAAGTATCTAGAGTTTTATAAATTTCAATTTTTTAATACATTTAATAAACTCTGTTAGTAACTAAGTATTCGAGTCGTCTCATGTGGCAAGTTTCATGCCATTTCCCTAGTCAGTTAAACAACACTATTGTTGGGAACTACTCCCTCCGTTTTAAAATATAAGATGTTTTAGGTTTGTGAAGAAAATGTATCTAGACTTGTTTTAGTGTGTAGATTCATTCAAAACATGAGTGAACCTATATACTAAAACTAGTCTAGATACATTTGCTTCACAAAGCTAAAATGTCTTATATTTTGAAACGGAGGGAGTAATATCGATGTTGTATCTAGAGACAATGTCCGATACCATACAACAATTGTGAGGAAGAAACATATCAGTTCCATTCAGGGTGGGTAGGAGGATTTTGTTCTCCGGTACAACGTAAAACTAGGAGAAACCAAACGTGCATTTTTCAGACAAGGTTGATCACCCTGATACGGATGCAGGAAGCGGGTTGTTACAACTAGTATTCCATGAACTACTCCTATGATTAGTGTACTAATGAAGCAAAACTGCTAACAATCTAGAATCTCATCGTATCTATATAGTTAGCCACAACGATGGAAGATATATTTCTCATGAAAATCTACAAGTAACGCTAGAGGGTGTAGTTTACACCTAGGACCTTTGTACTCAGCTACGAATAAAAATTGTTTACTCATAAGACTTACTTAGGTTAAACTACGAGGGTTGCATCGCTTCCTTTGTCCACCGTTTCGGAAATAGACAGTGTTAGACTGGCAAGTCGAAATGATCACACTAGCATGGTCTTTTTATTGTCTATCTTTTCAGAAAGTATCACAAGTCCCAGCTGGCTACAAAATAGAAGTGAAGATATGATACGGATGGAAGGAGTTTGTAGAAAGATTATCTGCTGCAGTATCAGAAATTGTGGCCATCTAGTTCTGCTACTTGGGTGGCAAACTAACCATGCTCCACAGTGTTCTATAGATCCATGGCATCCTTTTATTTGTGCTTTGCTACAACATGACACTTCAATGCCACTTGATCACGTTTTCGTACAGTAGTTGTTCCATGGTACCTGCACATTCTTCTGCGGGTTCTGACTTCTTAGTGAAGCCGCCAGCTTCCTCATTGCCGACAAAAAGGTACCGGAAGGAAACCCAGGCTGGGGTTCGATGTGCACTCACCATTGTATGTGTGGTGTGCTCACGTTCTCTAATTCACCACTAGAAATGCACCTTCCGTGGTCGAATACAGCTCTCAATTGATCAAAGTTCTGAGAGCCAAGTAAATGCCATTGCATTCTTAGTGCCGACACAGATAAACAAAAGGTTATACTCCACATGATTGCAAACATTCCATGTGGGGTACCAACATGGTAGAATTTTGGCTTGCTACATAGATTTTGCTGCAAGGAAAATGCACAGGATTGCAAACAATGGTAGAAGATTAACTAGGTTACAAAAATCTGCATTGACGGGTCGATCCTCCAGTTTGGGTTCAATATGCACAGGTAGCACAAGTTCAGGACAGGAAACCTAGAGAGTCATGTCAATGGCGATCCACATGGAGCTGATTTCAGCAAGAAAATGCATGCAGCCCTAACTAGCATTGTGCCAACCGCTTTCAGCAGGTTGCTGCTGCTCGCAAGGTATAAGCCGAGAATCTTACAACATTCAAACAGAAGCTACATCTTCTCATAAATTAAGAAATGGGCAACAAACTGTCGGTAAAATGCCCGGTATATATTCACTTTCTAGCCTTTCCCTTGAAATAGCTTCCCCCAAGATTAATCATAGCCCAGATTTTCGGAGCTTCTTTGTGTGCAGGGGGGGTTCTCCTCGAGATTCATGTAATAGACAACAAGCCACCAAAATGAAGCTCTTTGCTCCATCACCTGCGAGAAAAACAATGTTAGCCCTACAAGTTTTTATGCAGCCAAAACAATTAACACAATCATCCATCATAACATCATACTGCAGGGCTAGAACAACGCAAAGATAATAGTGATAGCAAATATAGATAAGCAAGCAAATAGGATTAACTTCGACAAAATGACACTCATACGCTTAGCCCAAAGATTGTTCACGTATACTCTGGGCTATCAGTCAGCTTGAGGTACCATATTAACAAAACCTATAAGAGCTATCAGGAAGTAGTTTACAAGACAATCTACTCAATAAGAAAGAGCTAGAATAAAGACCACCACGATTACATAGCCCTGAGACAACGCCGTAAGTGCAAAAGTTACAAAATAAAGGAAACTTGAAAGGGCAATCAGCAAATAGCATCCATGTTTAGGGTGATGGGAGTTATAGGTTCATGTCCGAGCAGATTGACTGCGATCTATTTGCCAGATCAAACACATAAGTGACCACATCAGCCCACTACATACTAGCCATTGGTATGACTAAGCCTTAGAAGTTAAACCAAATATAAGAATAATTATGATAATACATAGCACATAATGTGAAAATCATCTAGACTCGTATAAAACATATTTACTTATGCGCAGGATAAAATAATGGACAAGGTAGACAGTAGCTTAACAAGCCCAGCACATCTGCCATGACAAGATTCTCATATGAATCAGTATATTCTAATTTATTGACCATTTAAGTTAACAATTATTGGCTACCGCCAACAACTGTTGTAGACTTGTCGTCGGCATGTAAGCCTAATAACCCGTACTTTACCGATACAGGAAATCAGGACCTTCATCAATAACAAAAGCAGGTGTGAACTAATCTGCTACAAAATCTACATCCAAAGATGTAACATATCATCCAGCAGCTCAATTTACACACTGTACTTCCGTAATATTCCTTGTTAGTTGTTACGTCACAAACATTTTGCTTGAAACTACTTTGTGATAGATGCCCTACCTACTGAGATTCCATGTTTTGTTTGCGAACAATGTACAGTGACTTTTCATGATAGCTGATACAAACTGCTTACAAGCATTAGAGAAAACATATTTTCCTAGTACTAAATAAATAAATGAAGGCGGACAGCAAAGGTTCTTGGCAGAGCAAAATTCCCTTGGTTTGAATTTGCATATTATTACACGCTCTTAAATAGACTCCATGTGGCACATAATAACTGCTCATTGGATTAGACTCCAAATTAGAAATGCAGCTTCTAAAATTATTCATGCTGCTACAGCACCTCCAAGCGAAACTAGAAATTACAGGGAACCAGTTGGTTACCACCAGTTTTTAAGAGCTTGCATATAACCTGAGTGACCAATTGCTATGCTAATCATGAGCTTATGCCATACATAATCCTGCCAGCTATTCTGCTGGCATCAATGATTTCCTTCAAACAATCATACTATTTGACAGGTAAGTGACATAATGACTTTCTTTGTATGACATGCAAACTAAATAAATACAAATTTTATTTAAACATTGCCATGAACCGTAAACTCATATCCAACAAAAAGTGCATCATACCTCATTGTGGAACATATGACTCTGTAAAGACAGCTTTCCTTGTGGAATCATTTTCAGGAAGGCGCTCAACATTTGATGATAAAGGTGGACTAGAAGATGGTGCCTTGGAAATCTCAGTAGGAAATGCCTTTGAACTTTCTGCAGTTGGAATGGATTCACTATGAGGAATGAATGCTGTACCAGATGTGACAGTGGATGATATTTTCCCAACAGGTCTTGGGGACTCGGCTGCTCCGACAATACTTGGAGTTTTCTGAAATCTCGATTGGTTATTTGAGCCAGGAGAAGCCGTCAACCACATAAATCGTAGCAAATGCCCTTTACAAGATTTGCCAGTAATAAATGCTTTCTCAGCAGATTGCCGCGTTGTGTACGTTACACAAGCCGAGCAACTCAGAGAAGGCAAGGTTGTATCATGGTTGTGGGCTTCAGTGTCTTCTAAAACAACAGATGAGAGCTCCCCAAATGCTGTGAAATGATCTTTCAAGATAGATTCCTGTAAACAAAGTATTAAACGACATCAGAAGTTTGAATATGAAAAGACAAGTTACATTATGTACAGATCGTTAAGGCATTGGTTTTACAGATGCAAAGCTGAGTAAGCATTATCAACTCCACATGCCACTAAGTGTTTCATCTCTACTCTCAAGCTTTTAACTTCTCAGTTAACAACAATACATATGAAATACAGTTAACAGTTATATACCACTATATGCATGCAAAATCTAACAAGAAAAATAGAAAAACTATGACTATGAGATTACAAATTTATACAACAGAAACATGGTCCCATAACTATTTCCCATACCATATAGCCATGCCAATTGCAGTACGTTTTAAAGTGTGGCTATACAAATATAGAAGCTGTAACACCATATAGCTTAAGTACACCAGATTATCAGACCCTACATATAAGAGATCTCTACATATAATATTGGATCTTGCAGACATCTCTCTGAAGTCAGAAGCAACAAATGGCAATGCATGGGCATTTTTTATTTGAGCCCAAGCATGCCTACAAAACATTCATCTGGCCAATGTTAGCAAGAAAAATCAACTAGAAATCTAGAATGGACGGACCCATTGGCATGCCAAAAAAAACTGGCAACCATCCAAATAAAAAACCAAAAAATTGGTCATGGGCCAAAATACTGGTGGGCAGATTTGCGCCACCAACCACCATCCAAACAATACCGTGTCACTGTTACCAAAGATTCTCTTAGTGACAAGTACTGCCTCTGTCCGACTATATAAGATGTTTTGGCACGCTTGTTTATCTTGCCAAAACATCTTATGGGATGGAGGGAGTAACATCATAAAACTGGAACCAAAATGTCAAATGTATTACACACCAAAATAGCTACTTCTATTAAGATCGTTGTAAAGCGGATGTGTACGAGGTCTAGCCACAGAACAATAAGTAATACTCCAATCGCAAGCACAGATATAATGTTTAAAATGACATGAGCTAAAATCATAGGATCTTGCATACACCCTTCAAAAGCAACAAATGTCAATGTAGACACTACACCAAGCATCCATCAATGAATAGTGTTGCAATGCATTATGCACGCACAGTATTGTAATGAAAGTGGAGCCCAAATGACAATAAATACACTAGCACAGTGGAATAGAAGCTATCTATACCAAATATGTTTCTTGTAGAGTGGATGTGTGGGATTAGTTAGAGAATAATAGTAGTGATCTTAAACACAGATATCATTATCAACAGAAAATGTAATTAAACGCTGGAACTGCTACAGTAAGATCCACTATTGTGTTCCTGAAGAAAGACCGGAACACAGTACAGTAAAAACAACTTCCTTGAGCCATATTTTCAAGCTAGAAGGTGCTTGTGAGACCCAAACGATCTTATCTCGATACCTAGGGAGGGTCCCGATGCAAAGGATAACATCAGAACAGTGCAAGAGTAGCTTCCACTAATGGTAAAAGCAATAGCGGGTATCCCGTATATACATAAATTTCAGTGTTTGGTCTCTATTGTGAAAGGAAAACATAGAACTGTACTTATAAGCATGATGACCCATTTTAGTGTGTTAAGAATATTAACGACAGAAGGGAGGAGGTTATGTAGTCGACTTACATTTGCAATTTCAGGTGGCAAAGGAGGAAGGATTCTAAACGACGTGGTACGGTTGTCAAGCTTAAACCTATTCTGCGGTGGTGCTAACAGAGGAGATGTCTGCTTCACAGCTACAGCTGGTTTCTGTGTGGATATTGGAGCATATTTTGGGGAAGATGAAGCCAACTCCCCAGAATTTTTCTTTTCCAGTGTACTAGCAACCTCTTTCAGCCCGTCTGTACCAGTGTTCATGGACCTTATATCTCCCACTTTCCCCGCAGCATTTGGCCCAACTTCTTTTCCACTAGCCCCTGACTGTTTTACTAGATTTCCTGAACTTTTCTGCAGCAGTAAAAACAAGTACTTAATGAAAAATTGGTTCAACTAAGTTATATAATTAACAAAGAATAAATTATAAGTATTGTCAAGGAAAATAGTAAGTACCTGTTTCACATATTTCTCTAACTGCTGGCTTAACTCAGCACGCTTCTGAGCTAACATATCTTGTTTTTTACGGAGTTCTTCCATGAGTTCCAGACTTTCTTGCCTTTTGGGAGCAGGATGTATTGATGTTATACTGTTTGCAGGCAACGTTTTAGGACCTGTACCAGGGCCTGATGCAGAAGATCCAGAACTGGCCCTTGGAGTTGTGGATTGAAGATCCTTCCCTCTGTTGGATGAAGATGGCTGAGGTAGGGCAGAATTTATCAGCACGGGTTTTGCAGAGATTCTACCCTCTCCCTCCTCAGTAATCCTGTCTCTGTTAGCCCACCATAGCTTTATAAAACGGTTGCCCATCACAGCGTCTGGAGCTTTTAGGGCAGCTTCTGCTTCTTCCCTTTTAGAGAACTGGACAAAAGCTTTCTCACTGTTAGCTGGAACATAGATATCTATTACTTGACCAAATTTTTGGAAGTGCGAAAGAAGGGCCTCCCATCTATTGCTTTCCTGTGGAATGCCATTTACATAAAGTGTGCGAGATGCTTTGTGAGGAGCTCTATTACTTTGCCGGCCCACATCTCCAAGCATTCTTGAATTGGATTGACCATTAGTATCCTTAGTAGAAGCAGGCTTTAACTGGATGGTGCTAGGAGCCATATCATCATAGTAGTCACTTCTTTGGTTTCCAGCGGCACTTGTCGAAGTAGTATTAGCTGTTTTACCAGATCCTGATTTTCTCTTTGATGCTATTCTCCCCCAAACAGAAGACTTCGAATTCTGTGAACCATCTGCTACAAAACCCTGGTTTGGATGCTCCCACCCTGCTTCATAGCTTGAGGTTTCAGCATTCCATACTCCATCATTAGCATGTGCAAAACCAGCAGAAGATGCTTCAGTCTGTTCATTGTTCCACAGAGGCTGATCAGGATCATATACATCAGCATTAGCAACAGCTGAAGTAGTGCTTCCATTTAGCTTCAATGCATCATCTGCCACACCAGATTTGACATCTTTTGCAGGAACACCTTTATTTCCTCCTAGGTTTGTTAAGTTAACATGAGCAGTTCCGGCCTCACTTTGGTTTCCCTGGCCTGGAGCATTTGGAACTGAGACTGGAAGATTAAACTGTGATAGACTCTGCAAAGTGTTTAAGAAACTACTCTGTTAATTGAGCATCAATATTTTGACCTAAGCACAAAAAACTAACTAGCAGTACTTAACAACAAAAACATTGCCTCATATTGCACAACACGGTATAACGAAGTTTTTTAGAAAGAACAGCATAAGTTAACAAAGTCAAATACAACCAGAAAAAAACTCCAAGTAATGCTACAGTTACATCGTAATAAGATTTAAAATCCTCCAAGAGTTGACAGTACCCATACTTGTGCGCAGGAGCCTTGCCTGTCACATCGTAGTGAGATTTAAAAACTCCAAGTAATGCTACAGATACATCGTAATGAGATTGCATAAGAACAGTACAAACAAAGTTAATAATGTAGAGAGCTAGATAAAGTTAAATAACAACCAGAACATGAAATTCTGCAGTACAGAAAACAGTCAAGGCAAGCAAGAGTCACATCATAGTGGAGTCTGAATCAGGCGCTTGCTGACATTACTCAATTAGGATGTTGGACAGGGTATTGTGATGAACGTTAATTGCAACTCAGGTTAACAATGATAACAGCACTTAGAGAACACCTTTCAAGGTTACTTGTTATCGGCACAAAGTGGTAGTGGTCCTTGTGACAAAGAAAATTGGAAGTAACAGATCATCATATTTGAATGCTGCAATTGAGCGTTCCAATCACTTAAAAGGACATCACTAAAGTGCAGGAAAATGCAGAATATTATTTGATTCAAGAAACAGACTGACCTGCATATCTTCGACAACGATTCTATTTACTCCATGCTCCATGGGGCACATATCCCCTCTCAAGCAAAATCCACGCTCCTCAAAGTCTCTACAACGTTGACGAGGCATGCCAAGATCAATTAAAGGAGACATTGCAGGCTGAATAGGGCCCTGCATTCCATGTGGGTGAATTGGATCCAGCATTCCATTAGGCATTCCAGGCATAAATCCATATGGACCCCATGAACCATTTTGAGCACTACCGCTACTCGGCATTGGAGCGCCCATAAATAAGCTAGGATGTGGAGGCGGTCCTTGTGAGGCCATGTGTGATGCAAAATCCATCATGTCAAGTGTGTTAAATCTTGGGTCATGCTGAGTCCAGGGTGCACCATTCCGTCCTCTTCCCCGTGTCATAGGAGGGCGAGTGGGAGCAGAGGCTGAATGGAAAGATTGGTTCATTCTACCTCCCCGACTGTGAGCTCCTGGTCCAGGGCGCCTCTTAAATCTTGGTATGAAGTCCTTCTGTGCTTCCCCACGTGAATCAGCTCCCCCAAAAGGCTGTCCATTACCAGAAATCCTGGGCCTTCTTTTCAAAGGCCTCCCTGCAGCTTGCTCCTCAGTACTCTCATCAAAAGATTGAGGCCTAGCCTCTTTTCTTCGGTGCTTGTGATTACGATCATCGTCGTCGTCGTCACTAATTTCAAAGTTTTCAGTATCTGTAGCAGCTTCAGAATCTGTGGAATTGCTTTCTTCCTTTGGTGAAGAAACTTCTATTTTGTCAGAATCCAATCCTGGAGCTGTAGACTCTTTGTGCATCTTCAAGATTAGCAAATCCACAGCAAAGGCAACTTTGCAACTAGATTTTATCCATTGCCCTGATCATCTTCAAGAAACACAAAGTTTAGAACATTTCTACTATAAAGACATGAGGCGGAAGAACATAAAACGAAGATGACCGATATTACATGAATGTAATAAAAGGAGTTCAGAATGTCGCCTGGTGAACAATAAAATATAGTGCTCGAATAACAGGAAGAGTGGCAACACATTGCCCTGTCCCCCTTTCAAATATCAACAAACTAAAAAAGGCTATAGGCCTCGACAATTCAAAGCTCACTTCGACTTCGACTAATAGGAAATTTATGGCCTAGTCCATGGAGCAAGGAACATACTTACGGAATGTGAAACATATTTTATTTTACATCTATTCCTACTTGTTTTTCTCTCATGTCGTACTACAATCTATAGCAGTAAAACAGTGGAGAAGTTGGATTAAACTTTCCTAATTCTGATCCTCAGTATATTTGTAGGTATCTAGATTAGCACTATCAAAATGAAAAGCTCACATCTAGCCAAAAAATGACCTCATATTTTTCATTTAAAAATAGAAATATGATGGTATGACACACTATCGTAAATGAGACTAGGGTAGGAAAAGCTGAAAAATACAGCACAGAAGGCAATGTATTTGACAACAGAAACAGCAATATACTTTGATGTTATCGTCTTGATTATGTTATTCTTAGAATCCCAGTTCAATTTCAGCCCAATGGATACCAAATACCATCCAAAAAAGAACGATACCATATTACAAGGTAATATAAAGCTTACGGTGAAGCAGGTGATGTGCACGCAGTGGTCAAACACTTCTGTTTCAAGAATGATTGCACACCATTAAAACATGAAGTGGCAACAGCCCACAACACGCTGGACATCTTCACAAGATGGCGACGAACAAACAGACCTGGGTGAGCCTAGACATGGATTTGGCATACTAAAATGGGACATACACATAGCATTTCTTCATCACGGAGGATAACTAAATGCTCGTAATCCCATACTACGTTCACAGCGGGTGCACAGACGAACAAACCTCAGGGAAGTATGGCCAAGAAATGGGAAATTCGCAACACATAGCTAACAGCCTTAGGCAGGGGCGGATCTAGATGGCGTGCCGGGTGTACACCGGCATGCCCAGAAATTGCGAAGGTCCCCCCCTGGTGGGATTTAACTAAGAGAATCGCTCGGTGGATGAAAACAACCTAGCTCGTACCTCAAAGCCAATGGCCGAAGACCGAGGCGAGTTGGAGACGGCGTCACCGCGATGACCCGGTGAGGACAAACGGGAATCGGCGACGACGCAGGTGAGAGGCCGGAGGCGGGGGTGTGTGTGTAGGGTGGAGGGGGGCGTTGCGTGGGGTGGGGTGGGGGTGGGCGTGGGGGCAGGGTGGAGGCGTCGGCGGTGAAACCAAGGTATGGGCAGAGTGGCGGCTGTGGGACGGCGATGGTGGCGATGGTGGCGGCGACGGCGACGAGGCGGCTCCGATCTTCGGGAAGAGGGATTGCGTTGGTAGGTCAGGACTCGGAAAAAGGGAGAGGAAAGAATGGTGTACGGGGAAGAGGAGTGGAGTTTTTGGGGTATGGATAATTTTCCTCTTGAGTAAAATACCAAACAAGAAACCCTAGTTTATTACAAATCTTTAATACTCCTAATCTTTAACACTAGTTTAATATTTGATATGAAAAAATCATTACATAACCCTAGTTTTGGGGCAAGATGTAACACGACCTAAATTCTCTCTTTGGTCAAATTAATCCCAAAAACTTCTTTTCTCGGATTCAGGTTGGGGCAACAAAGAGAGTCGGTGGTGAGCCGACACTCGTGAGGAAGTTGGCGGGAAGCTCGACGAGAGAGACGTGGCTGGTAGGGATAGCCAAATACTCGGGAAGAAAATGTAGGGTTATGCACGTGGGTGTAGATTTGGTTCCACTCGAGATGGGAAGATATAAATGATACTGTTTAGCACGAGTAGTTCAATTTGACATGAAGCGGATTTTGCCTTGGATGACTCGTTTGGGAGCATTCTTGTGGACCATGCTTACTAGTTTTGTGATTAGTTTGATGGAAAGGAGAATCTAGATTAAGTCGTATGTCTTTTCTTGAAAACTATGGTTGTGGTAAAATCTCCAAAAGCGGGGGTTCCACTGATGAATCAACAGAGATTAGGGTTCCATAATATCTACCCTTTATTTTTTCGTGAAATGATTTCAGGCGTACATAGTTTTAAGGAAACTTCATAGCACCAGCTTAGGGTTGTGTTTGGCATTTTATTGGATTACCCTTGCTTTTAATTGATGACTTCAATGTTGTTGAGAGCATTGTTTGATTGAGTCCAAAAAGGTATGTGGAATTGGTTTGGGGTAGGGCGTGGGGTCGGATTGAGGCGCCGATAGTGAAGCCAAGGTATGGACGAGGCAGTGGCTATAGAGTGATGGTTGTGACCATGACATGGTGTTTTTTATCCCCATAAGGAAGGGGGACTCGTGAGAAGGAAGATGGAATAAAAAGGCGTGGAGAAGAGTAGTGAAGTTAGGGCTCTGGATATTTTGAGTCTTGTTTAAGCAAATATGAGACTCATCAAATTTTGGAACACAATTTTATTTTTTGGATTTTTTTTCATGATCCTATTTTATAGAAAATGAGGTGGCTCTGATCTCCATAATGAGATATTGCGTTGGTCATCAGAACTCGGGAGAAGGAAGATGAAATAAAGGTGCAGAGAAGAGTAGTGAAGTTTTGGTTGGGATATCCTGCCTCTTGATTAATAAAATACCGAGACTCCTCAAACTTTGGAGGACTAGTTATACATAGTTTTATTTTTAATTATTACATGATCCTAGTTTATAGAACAAATTCTACTACACTACCCAAGTTCCCTCTTCCATAAAGCGAATTTCCAAAATATTCTCTTCTGCATGTATATTAGTCAAAAAAACATACAATTATGGTCATAGGAAAACCCATGAGGAATTGGGTTAGGATAACAACGAGAGCAAGTGGAGAGTTGGAGCTGGTGAGGAAATTCGTTGGATAGGCTAGCTGGAGGGACAAGGCGATAGAGTGCCAACGAACCAGGAAGCGGTGTGTAAGAAGATTTTTTTTAGGTAAATGTTATGATGGCAATAATATATTGGTAACAAGAAGTTTCATTTAGGGAGGTGGGAAGAGGTGTGTTAACCTAAGAATCAAGGTGGACTAGGGGTAGTTAATGAAGGAGATATGCCCTAGAGGCAAATAATAAAGTGTTTTATTTGATGTATCTCTTGTATGTTCATAATATGTTTGATGCCATACTATAATTGTGTTAATACGAAACATTAATTGGTATGTAAACAAACTGTGTCTCTACTTACCTCTAGCGAACTAACATTAATTGGTCAACTAGATGATATAGGGTTTCGAGATCATGTGCATTTAGCCAATTGACAATGAGGTTATATCATTAGTTGAATGATGCACCCAACGTTATATCATAATATGATTTAGTTTAAACGTTCAACATTGATGATAACATAGAAACCTCACAACCTAATTCTTTGTCTATGAAATAATAAATAACTGTCATTACTGGAGGGAGCCTTGATGGTATCAAGTTGTAAAAGGGTGATCAAAAAGGTATCACTCAGGTTTTCCAAAGGGACGTGTTGAGGATTATGTATCAAGACCAGGATTTACCAATCCATGTAACAGATAGATACACGTAGCTAACCTGGTGACGTTGCATTAATAAAGCTTGCAAGCGTACGACTAGCCCATGGAATGAAACGGCATGAGAATGAGTAAACAAGTTTATCAGTAACGAGATCGAACTAGGTATGGAGATACCGAAGAACAAATCTTAGAATAACTAGGTATCGAGTGGCAAAGAGAGATGGGGATCATTATGGACATCCGGGTCCCGATGGTGATCATTGGTACGAGAGGGGTCTCGGTCATGTCTGGATTGTTTCCGAACCGAAGGGTGAAACTTAAGGATAGGTACGCATAAGGATTAATCCGGAACCGTAGGAGAAATAAAAGAGAGAGACCGAAAAATTTCCGTCTTAAACCCGATGTTGATCGGAGGGGTCCGAAAGGAGTTCCAGAGTGAAAGATACAACAATATATGTGTTTTGTATTAATTAATTGAATTGATAATAAAACATTTTATTTTATTTTATTTTTAAAGGCATTCCATGCCTAATGGGCCTCACCCGAAGGGGAGGCCCAAGAGGGCAAGGCGCATGGGAGGAGGGGCTAGCCAGCCTAGACCTAGTGGGATCCCCGCCTGGAGCTTACCTAGGGTTGGCGGGCCCCTTTGGTGTCCCACACCGCTTGCCCCTTGGGAGTTGGCCCTTCCTCCTACTATAAATAAAGGGGCACCCCCTTTCCTTTGAGGCATCCCATTCTCTCCTCTCTCTCATTTTTCTTAGAGTTTTCTCTGTAAGATTGAGAGAATTTTGAGGGACTTGGTTTCTCCACCTCCGCATTACCGTCGTGCGCTATTCGGTATGCCATATTTCTTCTTCAGTTGCTCGACTAGATCGGAGTCCGGGAGACGTCGCTTACACTGGACGTGTGTAGAACTTCAGAGGCGCCACACTTGGGGCGCTAGGAGCTCGGCGTTTGGAGCGAGGAGCTATTTGTCTTCATCAACATATGCCTACATGCGTAAGGCGTACCACGGTCTTCAAGGGTATGAATATTGTTTCCCTCTCCGTTACTTGTGTAAACATAGAATAGATCTTGGTTATTGTGTTCGAGTAGTTAGAAATTTTTTGTTTTCTGCTATGGAACCCTTCAGTTGATTTATCAATTATGACTATTTTTTGTTAAGTAGGTTGTGGAAACTATAAATGATAAGGGTGTGTGGATTTCATATAAGAGAAGGTCGAGGGACCAAGGTTGCTATAGTGTTAATTAGTGACCAGGAAGGTCTTTCACAAGCGCCAACAGTGGGGGGAGATGGAGCTCTTTCTTGAATGATGGTGTGGTAGTTGTAAAAGAATTTTGTTAAGAGACTGGCAAAATCTGAAGAGAAACTTCTAGCTACTTTTGTTGTAGTTTAAACAAGGTTTGAAGAATTTTTACTTCAAGCCTTAAGTAATCCATGAGGCTCAACCATTGGGGTCGAGGCGCTTCCAGGCAATCAATAAGCGAGAACAAATCTAGCTCATACCAACACTCTTGAGTTTGGTTACTTAAGTACAAATGTTCGAGTAGGGCTTGCAACCATTGCCGGTTCTCTCTTTTGCTTTGTAAGTTAGTTCCTAAGAAAGTAATGTTGTTTCTGAGTGCCTTTCAATGTGGAACCATAGTAGGTTTGGCTATGTTTTCCTATTCTCTTCCAGATTGTTTTGGAAGATGAGACTACCACTTATGTATAATACTCTTTACGATTATTAGTTAAATGAAATTTGGGGAGGAGGTTCACTCGCTTAATCGAGAGAAAACTGAACCAGGAAGCCAACTTAGGGTTCTACACGCCGGTGACCATCCAATTCCCCTCGGCTTAGTTCAAATGGTTGAATGGGAGTGGATTTTGGCTTGGACAACTTTTGTGGGAGCAGTCATGTGGGCCATGTCTTCTAGCTAGTTCGATGGCAAGGAGATTTTTGATTGTGTCATATATACATCTTGCAGTGAAAACTATGATTACATGGTAAAATATCCGAAAGATAGGGTTTTGCATGATGAGTGTCCAAAGAATAGGTTTCCTCCATATTTACTCTTTCTTTTTCTATATAAATAGTTCTAAGTGATAGTTGTTTCAAGGAACTTGAGAGCACCAAATTATATTGTGTTTGGCATTGCACTACATACCCTTACTGCCGTTTGACCATTTTTCTTGTCGTCGTGAGATTTTCTATCGGGGCCAAAGTTGGTGTGAAAATTGGTTGGGGCAATAAGAGGAGTCGATGGTGGGCCGATGCTCGTGGGGAAGAGACACATGGTAGGCCATCAGCATGAGCATGACATGTGGTAAAGCTCGCGACGCGGACCCAACCAACATAGGGTTGTGTGTGTGTGTGTGTGTGTGTGTGTGTGTGTGTGTGTGTGTGTGGATATGGTTCCACCCGAGATGAGAAGACGGTCGATGTGACGCTGGAGTACGCAGTAATTAGGTGCCTTCGTAAATTGGTCAAAAAAGCTGTTGACCTTGATGATATCCCTCTAATCACTCAATTCGAAAATTCTTATATAGTTAACACACGAATTAAAAGTGCATGGGAAATAATCATAAAGAAAACAATGTGGTGAAATTTACGCATTGTTCGTGTCTTTTTCTCGCATAGTCATGAGTGAGCTCATTTCCAGAAGCAGAGAGACATGCACACGTGCACTTGTGGACATAAACGAATGTTTCTCAAAATCACACGTGATTTTAGCCCAATTAACAGCAGCGACGGTCTACAACATGTAATCGCTGTGGTAAGCCATAGGTTGTTGAGTTTTACTGTTTTTTATTTGCGAAAATCACTAAGTTCCTAATTAATGGATTCGTAACCCCACAAACTCCACACTCCACCAGAGGAGCGATGATTTTTTTTAAAGTAAATTTGGAGTGCAACGAATAAATTTACAGTGGGGTGTGGAAGGACAAACATCTCTGTAACAAAATTGAGACACCAAGGTGGCGAGGTCCCTCAGAAAAACAAAATTGAGACAACAAGAGGATAGCTACTTTGAAACAAAGGTATTACTACCGTACTATTTTGCCTCTTCCATTTTTTACTTTTGTCCTCCCTTTTTATATATCTTCTCTGGCAGAAACTACCATTTTCTCCTCCATCTGATAACCACAATAGCCAGTTGTGCTTTTCTTTTTGGATTATTAGAAGACAAACACATGCTGTAACACTCCATCAGCAGCAACACACACACAACACACATCACACATCACGACGAGTATGCTCGTGAATCAAATGCCAAAAACGAAGGATGTAGGGTTCAGACATTGACGGCAAGAACAATGGTACATGTTTTATTTTAGTTCGTATATGATTGAATAACAAGTACATATTGTAGGTGCACATTCCCAGCAAAGATCCAATCCCAAGTATGCTGACCCCTAAACTCAAGTAGTTTCTGATAGTTCAAAAAGACCATGAACTGATGTGGTACTAGAATCTGAAGCCTGCTTTTGGGCTCATCATCTCTGATCTCGCCTCATCATGTAGGGTGCTTTCGAAGTTACTGCTCCGGTGGGGCTGCGTCATCATCCGCAGGAGCTTCAGAGCCCATAGCTGGCTCTGCTATCAGCAGCGCATCACCGTGATCGGAGTTGTTGTTTGATTCCATGCTGTGGTTGGTCCTATCGGTTTGAGCTCCTGATGTTGGTTCGCTGGAATCGCTTGGGTGAGCTTTCAGATCCAAGCCGGAGCTTTCTTGACCTTGCTTTTCCCATGGCTGTTCAACAGCGACATAAATGTGAGCCAACCATAGTTGTCAAACACGCCTGATTGACATCATAGAGAAACTCTAAAATTTGTTACTATGTACATACACATGTTTTCTCCAAGACGGTGATGCTAAAATAAAATAAAATCCATACTGTGAAAGGTTTGGTTAGCCAGTTATTTCAGGTCCAAACCTTGGGCTTTGGTGCCATACGGGGTTCCGAGATTGGTTGATCAGGGTTTGGAGGCTCATCGTTAATATCCTACAGTACATGATAAAAAAAGGGTTAGAGTCCTATTGTTGCAACAGTAATAGGAGACAGATAGAAATAATGACTACCTGGATATCATCTGGCCGCTCTCCCCTTTGTATCATTTCCATGACCTGTCAAGTCCAATATGACAGTTTAGAGCCAACTTTTGGTTCAGTATCAAAACTCAACTCAGTATACATTTTTCTCGTACTTAGCACACTATATTAACAAATTAAATATTTATTCACAATGAACTAAGTGCTCATGCTAGCGTGAGTATGTGACAGAAAAAAGCGAAGCTCAAGATAGTGAACCTCGATATATGATTTTGGGTGGCAGGGCACCACAGGGTTCACAGTTTCAGGATCAGGAGTCCCTGTAAAAGTAATGTAGGAATGTAAAAAAAGTTAACCAAGAAAAAAAGTCAATATTGTAATTATAATCTCAGAAGGGCTGCACTGGAAAACCTGAACCATCCACACATTCTGTGCTGATTTTAGCTTCCTGCTGCAGTGAAGGAAAACAGCTAGTTTGAATTCTGCACATAAACACCAGCAATGCCAGACCAAGAGTTGGCTGGGAACTTATATGAAATACTACTAGTTTGAATTTTAGCTGACCTGAGTAACTCTGCAAGAATGGTCAGATACCCCTGAAAAATACAGGAAAACACAAGGCAATGCATTTAGACATGTCTTGATTAAACCATTTAGATCAGCATTGAACATACAACTGAAAGGGAAAGTCAATCGGGATTCACCATTTACATATACAGAACAGCAAGCAACAATCATGCATGATCCAAGACAGCATCAATTTGCAGTTAAATACGAATGCCTTCTTAAAATCACATACCTTGAGATTTGCACGTATCTGAACTTGTAGAATCTGAAGGTGGGTTCTGCAAAATACGAAAACCAAATTAATAAAAGAGAACAAGTTGAGAATAACCAGGGACCTACCCTCAAAACTGAAGTCAAGTATTAGATAGTGAAAAAATAAAACTCACTAGTAGACGTCTAAAAGCTTCTTCGATTTCGTCCACAGTGAGCCCTTTATTTTCCAGGAAAGAACGCCTCTGGACATCAGAAGAGGCGACAACTTTCGGGTGTTTCAGAAAACTGACAGCGCTCTGAACCAGTTCCTCCCTCATCGGTTCAGAGGTCGCACTGGCTGGTTCTCCTTTCATTGCTTCCTGCTCCTTCGTGCCTCTCGGAGCACCATGAATAGCACCTGAACTATCTACAGGGAAGGCGAATTAAGGAATAGACTCAGTTTTGACTTCATCATGAAATAGGGCAATGACTCACATACCGGTAACAGCGAAACATACTGGATAACCGAACAGTGCAGTGTTCCATTGTCATTTTGGTGTATTAGTACTGAGGAGGTATCTGCGCATTAAAGGGCTAATAACCTAAATTAATGTGATATGTTGTGCCTTAGTGGCGATTCAACTTGGAGATGTCTGAACTACTCCTAGCAAAACTCATGGTTCAAAAGAATTACATCAATCAGATCAATGCACACTGGATTCAGGCCAGCAGGAGCAGGGGGACAATGCCCTGATGGCAGTGAGTCTGCTACAACTATCTAGTTCCACAGCTTCTCTATCACCACAGCAACAGAAACTCTAAATTTCACTACTACATAAATTGGAACTTAACAAGCTATCTCATTAAGGAACCAGTGCCGAACTGTGGATCGATCTGCTTGCTCTGCCGTAACCCTAGAACTAGCAGTAGCACCATCAGCAGTTGGCAACGGAGCCAGGAGAGAGATTGGGAGAGAGAGGGAGGGAAGACGTTCACCGCGAACCGAACCTGGATAAGTCGCCTCGTCGGCGAGGTGCGACGCCGGCGAATCCGCCATTAATCCTTCTCTGGGATAAGACCGGGAGAAGAGGAAGCAAGATGAACTAGCCAGGACAGGAGGTGGACTGAAGTGGACTACTGCTGACATGCGGGTCCCGCAACAAGTCTTGGGCCGGGCTCTACTGTACTGGGGTTTCTTCCATTTCCATTTACTAATCCTCATGATTTTTGAAAATGTTCATGATTTTTCAAAAGATATTCATGTTATTCTAAAATATTCTTGCCTTTTTAAAAAAATTCATGAATTTTTTGAATTTTTTTAAACTACCTAGTTGTATAGATTTGTAAGTAGCGCTGAAAACAATGACCTATCTAAAAACCAATAAAACCTCGCAGATGGACCGACCCATATCGATATCCTAAGGGTGGCACGATTTCCAGGCGTTGCATGGAGCGGGGAATAGCACCTCCAGAAAAAAATAATATTCATCACTCAATAGGATGTGTATCTAGGATATCGCAGACATATTGATAGATCATAAATAAACCGGCCCACATAAGGTTCCCTTATGCTAGTTTTGGGAATGTTCTAGAGGATTTCGAGTTCTTTTTTGGCAGGGTTATTCTGCTACGGATTTTAACTAGTTTTTGTTTCGTTTTTTCTTAATCTTTTTCTTTTTTTTCATATTTATTAAATGTTTTAGATATTTGAAAAAACTGATTTTAGAAATGTTCATATTCTGACATGGTTATACCCTACGGGTACGTGATCTTAGCATACCTGGTTCAGCCCAAGGAAGGCCCACGGCAGATGTACACCGGTCCATAAAGATTTTCGGATGGCCAAGGCCCATGACGCCTTCGGATCCTTGGAGAGCAAGACTAGCGCAGATAGGAAATTCAAAGGGGTAAAACCCTAGAATTTGTAACCGACTAGGTCTATGCCGGACACACGAGTCTATATAAAGGCTAGGAGGCACGACCTAGATCTCTCTCTCATACTTTCGCATACACACCTCACGTCAGATTGCATCTGCGCGCCCTGTAACCGCTCATAGTAATCAAGCAGACAAGCGGGAGTAGGGTTTTCCCTCAGGGGCCTGAACACAGGTAAACCTTGTGTCCTCGTGTTGCTTGTTTGCTAACCGTTCCACGATCTCCAGCATCCCCATCTTCTCCAAAACCCAAGTCCATAACAATGGACATTGATGAGATCAAACCTCGTCAATTGGCGCCGTCTGTGGGAACAGGGGACGCTGATTGTGCGGTCGTGACGGTCCCAACCCGATCGATCTACAACTCTGCGGCGACGGAGAGTCACCTCCTCTTCGGCGCTTTCGACTTCACCGCCCACTCACCGGCCACCATGAAGGACTTCGAGCGTGGCGGACTCGAAATCTTGTTCGGGAGCTTACGCTTCCGGGTGGGCAAGCCGCACTCTCCGCCTCACTGCGGTGCCCCTACCATCAATCAGGCCCGCTTCATGGACCCCACACCCCGTGCTACGCACAACATCATCAACAGATGATTCCTACGACAACAGCAGCTGCAACTCCGATCTGTGCGATCCGCCATCGGATGCAGGGACCTACGGTTCCGGATGACACCACTCCGACTGCGTCCAAGCAATGATACGTTGGAGCTCACACATAATATCTTCACCTATATGAGCTCCTCCAAATATCACCACTCCAACTGCGTCCATGGCACCACCTCCTACTCACCTCGCCATCATCGATGCCAAGGCCTAGCATCAGCGAAATCCCTAGCAGGCCGCCAGCAATGGAGATGGAGGCTCGCGGTCGTTGCTCAAGGAAGCGGAAATCGAATAGAGTCAACCCGAATGAGGAGACAATGGTGGTGACTACAAAGGGGCACGAGACGGAACTTGTGATGACCCATAAGTATAGAGGATCGCAACAGTCTTCGCGGATAGAATTACCTAATTTATATATTGATTCGGCACAAGGGGAGTCAAAGAATACTTGCAAGCCTTAACAACTGAGTTGTCAATTCAACTGCACCTAGAAATAGTTCTTGATCACACAAGTTTATCAGTAGCAACAACTTGTAGTAGCAACAGCAATAGTGAAACAGGAGCAATAGTAACATTAACAGCAAACAGTAGGATATGAGTGCGGTAGGCATAGGGATAGATGGACGAGTCTAAACATGTAACTTTAAGATCTAGGGCATTGCACATAAATAAGAACAAGCATCCAAGTACTAAACAATCATAGGCATGTGCTCCATATATAGTCATGCGTTCTCGCAATGAGAACTTGCACAACATCTTCATCCGCCAATTACATGGTAGCGGGGCGGTGAAATACTGGCAATTAAGGTGCTCCTTTTAATAGAGCACCAGAGCAAAGCATTAACACTCCATGAACACATGTGATCCTCACACCACAGCCATCCCCTCCGGTTGTCCCAATTTCTGTCACTTCGGGCCTTTGAATCCGGACAATGATATGTGTACACAACTTGCAGATAAGATCACAAACAATACTATCATAATGATTCAATAATAAGTTCAGATCTGAGATCATGGCACTCGGTCCCTAGTGACAAGCATTAAGCACAACAAGTTGCAACAAAGTCAAATAGCACCAAAAGAGATACTAGGCACTATGCCCTGATGACTCCTTGGTGGCGTCAGAGAACTTGGTGCTTGAAGGGAGTCTGTTGGGAACCCCAAGAGCAAGGTGTGAAGCAGCACAACAGCAAGTTTTCCCTCAGTAAGAAATCGAGGTTATCGAACCAGTAGGAGGAAGGAAACGTCACACAGGTGTTGTAAGCAACGCGGAGACCTGCACAACACAAACTCAAGACTTTGCCCAACTCAAGATGGCAACGGGGCCGGGGATTGTCGGGGATGACTCCACCGTACCCGCCCCGATCCCCGCGAGTACCCATCCCCACAAATCCCCGTTAGCTTATCGAGGGAGAAACGGCCCCCGTCCCCATCAACATCGGGTACCCGACCCCCGTCGGGTCTTCACTGGGATCTCCCACCGATGCCCAAGTAGCAGATGTGGATGCGGGGCAGCGGCGGTGATGACTTGATGCGGGGCGGCGTCGCTGATGACCTGATGCGCGGTGGCGCCGGTGACTAGCCGATGTGAGCTGGGGCCGTGGGCGCGAATTCGCTAGTGCTCCACCTTCCCTGCCGACGAGCTCACTTGCAGGCGGTCGCCGCCTCCACGCCGCCCACCGACGCGCCATGGCTGTGACCCCCATCTTCTTCCTGCTCCGCGTCGCCGCCACTGCCGCCTCCCCCGCGGTCATCTTCGTTCGTGCTCCCATGCGATGGGCCCCCGATGCTTTGTCCGTGTGCGCATGCGGAAAGTGAGAGCAGCAGCTGGGTGAGGGGAACGAGAGGTGGAGTGGGGGTTACGGGGTTCTTTTTTTGCCTAATATTGAATATATATTTGACTGACAGGTGGGGTCCTAGGTATCCATGGAGTACCCATGGAGGGAATCTGCCCCCCATCCCCGCCCCGCCACCCTATCGGTACCCGCCCCGCTAGCCCCATGGATGCAATTTGTCCCCCATCCCCAGTTCTTAGCGGGTATATCCCCACGGATACCCGCCTCCATGGATAAAATTGCCATCTTGAGCCCCAACTAGACAGTGAGGTTGTCAAGCTCACCGATTTGCTGTAATAAAGGATTAAACATATGGTGCGGAAGGTAATGGTTTGCATCTAGTAAACAAGTAACAATGGAAGATGTATCAATGGTAAAGATTGGACCGGGGTCCATAGTTTAGTAGAAGTGCTCTACTTAGATAAACAACATGGCATAAAGGGCAAACAAATTATAGCAGGGCCATTGACAGGAACTAAGCTAGACATAACAATGCAATTACTAGTTAGAAAGATCCTATGAGATTCGATTGGGCAATACAACAAGATACATAGACTGCCATCCAACTGCATCTATGACTAGAAGTCCACCTTCAGGTTATCATCCGAACCCCCTCCAGTATTAAGTTGCAAGCAACAAACAACTGCTTTAAGCAAAGTGTGTAAGGTAAACAGTCCACATGTTCCATAAACAAGAGACCGTTGTTTTCTCCCTAGTAGCAACAACACATCTATAACCGAAGGGATTTCTGTCACTTCCCTTGGAAACTAGAGGCATGGACCCACTATCGAGCATAAATACCCCCTCTTAGAGTCACTAGCAACTACTCGGCCAAGATAGCTACTAACAACGGAGAGCATGCAAGATCACAAACAACACAGACATGATAGAATCATAAAGACAAAACCATTAATCAAAGCAACATAATAATGTCAATATCCATCGGATCCCCGCAAACACAACATGCATTGTTACAAATTGATTAGATCTTGATCATGAACGGAGCTCACAAGATCTATACATGAACGCACAAGGAGGAGATACAACCATCTAGCTACTACATGGACCCATAGTCCAAGGTGGAACTACTCACGCATCATACCGGAGAGAAGGCCTCCGGGATGATCTCCCCTCCGGCAGGGTGTCGGGAAGAACTTCAGATCCCCCCCGGTCTAGGGACGACGGTGGCGGCGGCTACAGAAGGTTTCATAGAATATTGATCGGGTATTGAGGGTTTCTGCATTAGGGGCTTCTTATAGGCGAAGGGGGAGGCCGAGGCGGTGGCTAGGGGCCCCACACCTTGCCTAGGCACGGGGCAGGGCCCACCCGCACCTAGGGGGTGTGGCTGCCCTGGCACGCCTCTCCGTATCCCCTCTAGACTTCTTATTTCCCACAGAAAGTTATTGACTTTGACGTTTGTCCCGTTCAATTCCGGGAATATTTTCTTACTAGCTTTTCTGGAACCAAAAACAGCAGAAAACATGCAAATATTACTGTGGCAACTTGTTAATAGGTTAGTACCAGAAAACATGTAAAAAACACCTCAAAGTATAGACAAAGCAAAGCAAAGTAGATACTAAACACGCATGGAGCATACAAAATTATAGATACGTTTCCGACATATCATGCCCTAACAATCTTATTTGATTACATGATAGAACTCATCCAATCCCTACCATTCCCATAGCCTACAGTAGGGTATTACTCACTCATGGATGAGAGAAACATTGATGCTTGATGGAGAAGCGTTGGTGATGACGATGGCGATGATCCTCTCCAAATTCCCCGTCCCGACAGGGTGCCAGAACGGAGTTTCTGGATCCGAATCTTGGTTTCTGGTGGTGGCGGCACAGCTGAACTCTTTCTAGAAAAACGTCAACCCCCCCTCGGTTTTTAGGTCAAGGGGTAACTTATAGGCAAAGAGGAAGCCGGGGGTGCACAGGTGGCCGCACCTAAGCGCTGGGCCCACCACGCTGACAGGGGTGTGGGCCCCCCAGGCCTCCACTCCGTCTCGTACTCTGGCTCCGTGGATCTTCTGGTGAAATAGGATTTTTGGCATATTTTCCGGGATTTTTCCTGATAGTTGATTTTCTGCACAAAAACTAGACACCAAAGTAATTCTGCTGAAAACAGCGTTAGTCCATGTTAGTTGTATTCAAATCACACAAGTTTAGAGGAGAAACAATAGCAAAAGTGTGCGGGAAAGTAGATATGTTTTGGACGTATCAACTTGCAAATGAGGAACAAGAGTTGTTGCTCCCTATAGCGTACGAGCCCTTCGTGAACAACCGCAACAACCACCTCCTTGACGGTGTCATCAGCGACATCATCTCGCTTCTTCCTTCCAAGAAAGGAGCCCGCATGTCCAAGAAGAGGAAATCGACAGGATTTGACTCACTCGAGGCGACAAAGTTGGTGTCGACTACTATAGAGGAATTTGAGTCCGAACCTGCGGTAGAGGACCATGAGCCGCCGCTCCCATTAGTGGATGCGGGCGATGCAAACAACCACACCTCCCCTCCCGGTGGTGCCACCTCTGGCACTCCGTCCCTCTCAACCTCGATGAGCTCTACCAAGACAGGACACCCTTCGTGATGCCATGTCGTCCATCCTCTCTGCCCACCTGGGCCCGAGTTGCCGCTTCTGCGCCCCTCATGTACCACCTCCACGGCGACCGAGCCGCCACCGTCGATGCTTGGCTCGCGTCGTCTGGCCTACGCAACCTCTAGGTGATTGAGCTCCACAACTTCCAACCTGGGGTACCATAGAGGGACCATCCATAGCATGGGGCACATGGAGCGACCGCCGTAGGTCCAACGTCAGGGGCCCCGAACCATGTACTGCATTTCGGGGGTGGTAGGCTAGTGTTTATCTTTCTCCAGTCAGTCCAATTTCAATTGTTTATATTTAATTATTCAACTCAACTAGCCCTACTTTGGGAGATGGCATGTATTTTTACTTCTTAATACTATTTAAATAGCACACATAGAACCTACGAAATAAGTTCACTATTCCTTTTTATTCTTGACTTGGAAGTATTTCCCGAAATTTTAACTATCTAAGTGAATATCATAAGTTTCAAGTGACAGACAAACAGAAGAGTTTGTATAAACATCTAAAAATAATAATTAAAAAAATCAAAATGATTTAGCGTTTTGTGCTCATTTTGAGATTTTTGCACGGGCCATTGATGTCATTGATAGTAATATCTCTTATGAAATTTCACAACGCTACGTTTCTACCCAATATCTAGACACGTGATATTTTTTACTTACTTTTTAAAAGTATGTTTATATATACTCATATATTATTATTATGTTAATTCATTATCTTAAACTTCAAATTTGAGTAGTTTCTCTATTTTTTTGAGAACTCATTTTATAATAGCGTTGTAGTTTTTAAATTCTATCTCTGATACCTAAGGACTTTTAAAATTCTAGAAGCTTTAGGACCGTGAGAATTTTCCGAAAGTATATAGATAACTGAAGCATGGTTTAAAATTTTGATAAGAGAACTGTAAGATATATTATATTCAATACGGTAGAACCACCCCTAGTTACACTATTTCTTAGAGCGTCTATTTTAAAGATCTCTATCTTGATATTTAATGATACTAAAATATGTACATTGACACACATACAAATAAACAAACACTCATTCGTCTACTACATAATTTATTCCACCATGGATAATTAATTCAAAGAGAAATTTTATTACAACATAGAATATAAATTTAGCACAAGCAACCTATCGATTCATACATTACTACTTAATAACAAAAAATATTATAATTAATTTTCACAAACATTGTTATATGGTTAATTGTGTCATCTAACTAAATAAAATTGGATTTATAATGCTAAAGTAGGATACATAAGTTGGAATAAGTATAATAATTTAGTATAAATCATATTTATTTTTGTTTGCCCTAGCCCAACTTTTGTTTGGACCGACCCTACTTGCCTTCACAGGCCTTCTTACCTGCATTTCTATGTGCCGATAAATCACATATTTCTACCACTTATAGATGACCTAATGTTGTCTTTCATGTTCATGAAGGGATTGCATGTTGATATCCTAACATCAGATGTGTGAACCATCAAGATTTTAGTTGTTGATATGCGTGCTCTTAGGCTAGATACTATTATTGATGGGGATATGCCTACTGGGGTATCCTCAGCGGGACGTTTCCGACTGGCCCAAAGGCTGGCGAGTGGGCCTGCAGAACGGCGAGTGGATCGAAGCCCATCAAGGCACCAGGCGACTGGAGGTCAAAGGCCCGGGCGAGTAGATAGGCCCAGTCGGTTTGACTTAGCGTGTTGGCAAAGCTGTAACCAAATCGGTTGAGATATGTAAACCCTAGGGGAGGTGAGCCTATATAAACCTCCCTAAGGGACGAGTAGAGATACGTTCCCTCACTCACCCAAGCAACTCGCCGCCTAGTCGCCGAGTTCGCCCATTGTACTCACCTCCATAATACAATCTAGCAGGAGTAGGTCTTTACCCTCCAGGCGAACAGGTAAAACCTGAGTCTCCGCCCTCATCTCGCACCGAGATGGCTGGCCGCCCTTGCCCTCGTTCTACTACTCTGCCGATTGCGGCATCTGCCGTGGTCATTCCCTTGCAGTGGCGCCCACCGTGGGGCCTGGCGGTCTGGCGGTGTTCTGCGGCGAGATCCAATCTGCCCATCAGCGAGGCCGGTGCCACCGGCCGCATGATAGCGATCGGCGAGATGCTCCGGATCTTGCCAGCTACGTCCGGCGGCGCGACCCGTCACGCCGGCGTGATCACGCGATCGGCGATCGGCCTCTTCGTCGGCTTCACCGACGCCATCACCTCGGAGGACTCGGCTCGCATCCGCGAAGTCGCCACCTGTGATCGGCTCTCAGAGCCGGATCCGCCACGATCCACCGCCTGCCTCCGAGTACGACTCGGCCACGCCGACGTGGCGAGAACCCGGCCGCCGCGGAGCGGCCCTCACCGGCAACGCCGATTCGGCGACCCGGCGTCACTGCCGGATCTATCACCGCGGCCTCGTCGCGGGCTCCATCACTCGGGTCTCCAGCGGGAGACTTGAGACCCTTCCATCCTCGGGATCTTCGACTTGACTCGGGTCGGAAAACTCCGCCGACCTCCACGCGGGACCGGTCGCCACGCAGCTGCGACCTACATGGCCACCGCCCGATCCGCCGGAGGACCCTTTCTCCACCCCGATCCTCCCAGCGCTTCTGACGGAGGTCGAGAACTCCGCTGGCGGCGGAGGCGTCACGCAAAACACGCCCGGGCGAAAAATTCGCCTCGGCGGTGACAGCGCAAGCATCACGCTACCACCAGCGGATCGGGCCGCTGAACCCCGTTCGGGGCGCCTGAATTTCGGCGATGAGAACGATCCGGCGCGCATAGCGAGCACGCGATCTGCGAAACGCCACCAGCGAGCGCCGACCCCGCCGGGATCTGGCGATGGGTGCCCGCCACCACCTAACCGCACCTCCCGAGGGACCAGCGGATAGTCGTCTCCTCACGGGGGCGCGGCAGCGACGGCCTTCCATGTTCTCCACCCGATGGACAACCTCGTGGCGGGCGAGCGCGGCCGACAAAGATCACGGCGGCCGTGGCGCCTTACAAATCAATACGTCGGGGCCCTACTCGCGAAGGCCGTGGAACAGCGGCGCCGACTCGCGAGGCGAGTGTACTCGCGCTCCTCCGGAAGCGAGGCGGCCTCGGCGGCCGTCGGCGGCAACACCCTCAGTACGCCGCCAGAGCCTGCAGCTCAACGGCGACCGCGAATGCGCACTCTCTAACGATCCCGGCGGCGACCAACCGTCGCCGCCAGCGGAGAACCCGTCGGCGCCGCACTCACATCATCAACAACCAAAGCGGCGCGCCGCCCGGCGACGATTGCGGCACACCTAAATACTGCGACGGCGAACCCATGGTCGCTCGATCGATTGGGCCCAAGTGCGGACCAATGATCCGCGAAAAGTACCGCCAAACTTCAAAGGCGCCAAGGAGATCGAAAAATCGACTCCTCGTATGACCCAGATCTGGCTCGACACATACCTCATGGCAATGGGGATCGCGGGCCCTGACCTACTCCGCCGTTACCTCCCGCGATGATGGAGGGGCGTGCGCAATGGATCAACTGCACTCCCCGGGGCGATGTCGACTCACAGGAGGAAATGCGAGCGCCGTCGAACGCCAGTGCTCCTACACTCGCGCCACCACCATCGAGGACACACGCAGCTGCGTTCGGGGACCCGCGAAATCGACCATAGCTGGGTTCAACGGTGGCGGGAGCTGCGGTACAACGCGGTCGGCATCCACCGGACACCGCGATCCATTGCTTCAAGACATCGTGCGCTCGAGCCTTTAGTCGCCAAGCTCAAGCGACACGCCAAAACACTCGACAACATCCCGACCTCCTCGAGATCGCCAGCGATGCGCCGAGGAAGACCCCAACCAAGACATCGACGATGAGTCGGGAGGCAACGCCGCGCAGGCGGCAACGGCGGTCGAGTCGACCTACGCTGGCGGCACCGCCTCACGAGCAAGCGTCGCAGCAGGCGAGTCGACTTAAATGCAGCTGAGCACGCTGCGCGAGCCAAGAGCTACCGCGACGGAGGACAACGACGGCGGCGGCAACTGAAACAAGCCAAGGTTCGATCCGGCCCTCCTTAACCAACCCGTGTGCGTTTCACGGCGAGGAAGGAAAGCCGCCACGCACACCACCGCCGACCGCCACACTCTCGGGGAGATCGAGAAGGCACCGGCACGCGGAAGGACACCGACAACGACCCGCAAAATGGCGGAAAATTGACAAAGTGGCGGCTCGCTCCACACCTTCACCGGCTTCAACACGGCGCGAGAAGAAGGTCATCGCCAGCGCGTCGCCGTCAGCGGTGGCCACGGCGTCCCCGGTTCTGAACTGGTGCAACCCATCACAGGAGCAAGACCACTCGCCACGCGCCAGTACCGGGGCGAGTCGCCTGGTGGTCAAGCCCAAGGTCGGCGACTCTGGCTCCCCAAGACCGATGGGCGGCGGTAGCTCCATCAACATCCTCTACCTCGACACCTTGACTGCGGCTCCGCGATCGATGATCGAACAACCCACACCACGTTCCACGGCGCCGTCCCGGTCGGAAGGCGTACCCGATCGGCAAGGTCACGCTACCGTCACCTTCGCACTCGGCGAACTTCGCGCGGCGGATCGTCTTGGTGGTGCCCTTCGACAGCCCTACCATTGCGTCACAGGCGCGGCGTTCGCCAAATTCATGGCGGCACCCACTACGCATGGCGATGAAGCTCCGGGCCGTGCGGCGTCATCACCATCAGCGGCGACCGACATGGCCGCCGAATGCGAGCCAAAGGAGCACTCGCCGACGCCGTGATCGCGGAAGCTAGTCACGCCGATGAGCTCGCCAAATCTGGCGGCGGGGTCAACAACGACCCCACAATACTCAAGAAGCCCAATTCGAGGCGCAAACACCTCAACCTTTGAGGCCACGCACCCGCCACCGTCGAGCTGGTCCCGTGCGACCCGGCCATTGACGGTCGGGACGAGCATGAGCCCAGCATAGGAAGCGCGCTCGCCGAGTTCCTTCGTGAGAATAGGGACATCTTCGCATGGAAACCCTCAGAGCATGCACGGTGTCCCTAGGGAGCTCGGAGCACAAACTAACGCCGACCCCAAAGTGCGACCGATCAAGCGTCATCTGGCCCTTCAATGAAGAGCGCCGTCGAGCAATTGCCGAAGAAGTGCGGCCTTTGCTCGCGGCTTCATTCGCCAATCAAATACTCAAGTGGTGGCAAACCCAGTCCTGGTCGAAAAGCAGGACACGGAGAATGTGTATCGACTACACAAACTGAGCGCTTTTGCCCAAAGGAGCGATTCGTCCTCCGCGGATCGATCAAATCATCGACTCCACCGCGGGCTCGAGTCGTTGTGTTTCCTCGGCGCCTACTCTGGTATAACCAGATCAAAATGGCGTCGAGGGCGAAGAAGACGGCGTTCATCACGCCATTGAATTACGCTACACCGCCATGACCTTCGGCCTCAAGAACGCCGGGCGACCTACCAGCGGTGCATGCAAGAATGCCTCGCGAGCCAAATTGGCGCAACATCCACGTCTACATCGACGGCGTGGTTGTAAAATCCGCTCGCCAAGGCGATCTACTCGCCGATCTAGCGGAGACCTTCGCCAACTGCGGAGGTACAAGATAAAGCTCAACCGCAAGTGCACCTTGGTGTACCCGCGGGCAATTGCTAAGTACGTCGTCTCCAAGCGAGGAATCGAGGCAAACCCAACAAAGATCGACACGATCGCTCGGCAAACCCGAGTGCGCGGCGTCGAAGCTGGCGGGCGTGGCGGCTCGGTCGCTTCATCCCCACTTTGGTAGCGATGCCCTATACGCTGATGCGCCAAGAATCCCACCTTCGATTGGGACAAGGAAGCGGACGGCGCTCGCGACCTCAAAAAGGTGCTACTCGCCGCACCTCTACTCGCCGCACCGTCAACAAGGAGCCCATGCTGGTTTACGTCAAGGCGTCCGGCGTCGTCGTCACTGTAATGGTCGTCGAACGACGAGAGGAAGGAAAAAGCGCCCGATCCGGTGGCGGTATACTACATCGGCGAGGTCCTAACGAGTCGCGCCCGATACCACGATACCAAAAGCTGGTATCTGCGGTCTTGAGCTCGGCGGCCTGCCGCGTACTTCCAGGAGCATCCCATCACGATCGTCTCCTCGCTCCACTACAAGACATCATCCGCAATCGCGAGGGCGGGCGGGTCGCCAAGTGGGCCGAGATCGGCGTCCACAACGTTAATCTGAGCCACGAAGCGCGATCAAGTCGCATCGGCGATTTCTCGCCGGCGGGAGGAGGCCCAGCGGAAGAAGCCGCCGTACCTTCACTCTGGAGCCTACACTTGACGGGTCCAAAAGCGCGGACGGCGCGAGGCGGGATAGTCTTGACTTTCCAAAGGCGACAAGCTCCGCCACATCCTCCGCCTCGATTTCACGCCTGCACCAACAACATGGCGAATCGAGGCCCTACTCCACGCATGCGAGCTGCAAAGGAGATGAGTGTCAATCGCCGATGCTACTGGCGATTCCGACCTCGTCGCGGGACAAGTCGCCCGGCACTGCCGTCTCCCCTACCATGGCGGCGTCGCCAAGAGGTGGACAAGTGGGCGGCCACTTCACGGCTATTCGTCGAGTGGATCGGCGGCGGAAAAGCGAGGAGCCGACGCCCTCTCGCATCGGGTCGGCTCGATCCACACCACCCGGCGTGTTCCTAGACACCATCTTCACGCGTCGGTCTCTCCTCCGAAGGAGATCGACATTGAGTCCCGCTCCAACCGGAGGCAACCTTGGTCGTCAGGCAGAACATCGACCAAGCCCTACATCGCCTACACGAGACAGCACCTGCCCGCGAGCGAGACAAGCGCTCGAATGATTGTTCGCCGATGCAAGTCCTACACCATCATCGACGGCGAACTACACAAGCGCGGCGTCACCGGCGTGTTCAACGCTGCGTCCAACCAGTAGAAGGCGCAAAATCTTACGACATCCACTCGGTATTGCGGCC
The DNA here is from genome assembly GCA_030063025.1 of Avena longiglumis. Classification (NCBI taxonomy): domain Eukaryota; kingdom Viridiplantae; phylum Streptophyta; class Magnoliopsida; order Poales; family Poaceae; genus Avena; species Avena longiglumis. The sequence continues at coordinate 561,174,105 of CP125974.1, forward strand.
ACCACGCTGGCGCTCCTAATCGCCAAGGCTATGCGACACGGCTTTTCTTGGCCACCGCTGCAAGCGCCGTCGACATCGTCCAGCGATGCGCGGGTGCCAAAATCGCCAACCGGGCCGCGTTCAAGTTGGCGCTCAAAACCATCCCCATCACTGGCCATTCGCCGTGTGGGGCATGGACATGGTGGGCCCCTTCAAGAAGGCCCCTCGGCTACACCCACCGCTGGTCGCCGTGGACAAATTCACCAAGTGGGTAGAAGCCAAGCCAGTCCGGAAGTGCGACGGAAGCGCCACCAAGTTCCTGCGAGCTCATATACCGCTACGGTTTCCCTAACATCATCACGGACAACGGCACAAACTTCGCCAAGGAGCAATGGCGAGTTGCGAGGAGCACCACATCGGCTCGACCTCGCGTCGATCGCACACCGGAATCCAACGGCCGGTGAACGAGCCAACCAAAGCATCCTCCACGGCCTGAAGCCGCGACTCCAAGTACCACTCGGCGCACGCTGGTTCTTTGGGTCGAAGAGCTTCCCTCGTCATCGGGGAATCCGCACCTCGGTCAGCAGTCGACGGATTCACCCCTTCTTCATGGTCTACGGCCGAAGCGTCATGCCCACCGACCTCGAACACGACTCGCCACGGGTCGTCCACTACCTGAGGCATAAGCGGCCCGCCAAGATGGGCTCGACCAACTCGGCGAAGCAGCGACCTCGCCCGATCGCGCACCGCTATCTATCGGCAAGGGCTCCGTCGCTACCATAGCGACGGGTGAAAACCCGCACCTTCCGTGAGGCGACTTGGTGTTACGCCTCATCCAGACAAGAAGGGCATGCACAAGCTCTCCTCCGTGGGAAGGCCCGTTCGCTATCGGTAGCGTGCTAAACGACGCCTACTACCTCGTCGGCGTCGCGGGGCGGCGAACTCGACGTCAAGCGGCCACGGAATGTAAACCTCCTCCGGAAGTTCTATACGTAGAACCCCACATATGTACTCCCGATCGCTATGAATAAAAAGCGGTTCTGCAAAATTCGTCTACTCTCCATACCTTGTGCCACTTTCGCACTCGTAGTTAACGTCATGCTAAAATACTGAGTCAACCCTTGGTACAGCGACCGGCACGGCTAAGTAGTGCGATGTAAAACCCGACTCATTCAGGTCTTGCATCGTCCACAAAACGCCAACCGGAGCCATCGAGTCGCCTAGCTCGACTGGTTTTCTGAACCAAGACATCTGTCCTCGCTTCCAGCGACCACGGTCCTCCGCATCCTCGGCATGGCGACTCGAGCGACTAAGTACCACGCTCGGGGGCGCATACCAGTTCGTCCCGATCGGTCGTGGAAGCGCCAAGTAAGAGAGCGTGCCGGGACTCGCCACGGCCGACCCACGGGCGGCGAGCGGCACGCCCCACAAACGCTCAGTCCTCAACCACCCTCGAGTCGCGCCTTGAACTACCAAGTACCACGCTCGGGGACTTGGCCACCGGCCCGTTCGCGTGGGAAAGCAGTAATCTGAGCACTCAAGGAGTCGCCATGCGGTGGCTCTCCGAGCGGCGAGTCGACTAAGTTAACAAAAACACATGATAACAACACACATCATATATAAGGTGAACCCCACAAAAGGCGGGGCTCGGGGACTCATCCAAAATCAATCAAAACACACTTTAGCAAAATAAACACAACATCCGATTCAATCGCACATCGCATTGTCTTACATTACAAACTATGCCCGTTGCGGTACTACTAACTTATCTAGGCACACCACACTACTGCAGGCTTCGATGATGATGCACCGTATCGCCGCTTCGAATGAGCGGAGTATACGGGTTCGATGGATACGTTGTCGCTCGCCCGCCATCGCCCAGCGGAAGGGTTGCTCGACCTTGAAATCGCGATGCGGCGGTTGAAGTCGTTCGGCGACGACCGTTTCTGATAAGGAAGAAGGTCGCCATCGCCCGCATATCGTTCGAGTAAGCGGCGGCTCGCTCCTGCAACGAGGACCTCCGACAGTCCACCGCGCCCGGTCGACGAGGGATACCCACTCGTCACATCGCCGAGGTCGAAATCTTGAGGAAGTGGGCGAGCCCAAGGCTCGAGTGTCGGCGCTCACGCCAAACGCCGACCGCGCCATGAACTCCACGCGACGCGGGCGCCTTCTCCAAGTATTCCCACACCTCAACGAGGTCATGGAATAACCTCGTGGCGACATCTCTTGAAGATAGGCACGGATGCACGTCGCCGAAGCGTCGCCGAAGTCGACAAGCATGCTCACGCACTCCCTCGCATCAAGAGGTCGCTTCTTCATGGCTACCAATCACGGCTGCGAGATGGAAACAGTTGTGAGCACTACGGAAACCACAAACAATATGATTGCAAGAATGGGAAGGCACTTACCAAGCAGGCGGCGAGATCCGTGATGAAATTTTGAAGCGATGAATGGTCGTCTTGAAGCCCCACAATGAGGGCCTCCGACACCTTCGGTCTTCTTCCGCGGCCGCCACGGCCTTAGCTCGCCATTCACGAGCTTGCTTCCTCTTTCGCCTCCGATTCGCGCTCGGTCGGCGATCCTTTGCTCGGCCGTGCCTAATGCACGGCTCGCCGCCATTTCAATGGTACAAGTTCTTGGCGAGCCGCCTCTTTCTGTTGCAACAACTGAAGGTCCTTGTTAACCTCTTGAAGCGGCCAAGCCCTCCTCGACGCTGCTTCGCAGCAATCGCTCTGACTCAGTGCAGACCACGCACATCGTCAAAGTTAGCACTCGGGATGGCGGTTGAAAAATTCCTAAAGTGCCCACCCGCTAAAATTTAGCGAATGCGCACGGGGACCGGCGGTTGAAAAAATTCTAAAGTGCCCACCGCTAAAATTTAGCGAATCGCGCACTCGGGGCTGGCGGTTGAAAAATTCCTAAAGTGCCCACCCGCTAAAATTTAGCGAATCGCGCACTCGGGACCGGCGGTCGAAAAAATTCCTAAGTGCCCACCCGCTAAAATTTAGCGAAAAGCGCACTCGGGGACCGAACTCAACGCCGCAAATCAGAAAATTAAAGAATCGTGCCGTTGCAAAACAACGACCGATCCTCGAGGACCGAGGTACCGGATGGCCGCCAAGCATGTTGAGCAGCTTGCGCGCATCCACAGACGCAAGCAACGCCGTGTGTGTCCGCGACGTTGGTCAACCTCGGCCGCGATCTCGGAGTAGGGCTCGCAGTCGCGACTTTCCGTGGCTGCCTTGGTCATGAAGCGGGGGAAGGTAGCGATCGACGCGCCCGCTCCAAGGGAGCTCGCCTCCTCCGGTCTAGGCAACGAAACCCCCCCCTTCGTGGACGCGGTCGTTTCCGCAGCGGGCCTAGCCGGTGCGTTCGCCGCGTCGTCGGAGACATCGACGATGTCGCCGCTTGGCCTTCTTGCTGCCTTCCGGAGGCGGCGACCTGCCCACCTTCCTCTTGCGGAAAGGTCCTCCGCTAGCGGAGGGTACCTTGGCCACCGTCGGGTGGCCCATCTTCTTCACTCCTACGCGTCGAAGACAACTCAGTAAAAGAGTAAAATGGTAAGAGAGAAAGGCGAAGGCGCTTACTTGGCAATCGAATGAAACGCAGCCCCGTCTGAAGGGCTGGTTTCTCCAGCCTGGCCCAACCGCGATCGAGCCCCAGCCTTGACGCCAGGATACGGATGGCTTCTTTGATGTCGAGGTAGCGGTTGGTACCTCCGGGCGCCTTCGGAAACCTCTCTGCGAGGGGGCTGCCACGGAGCTTCCTTGCGAGGCGAGACCGCTGGCCGGACTTCCTTGCGAGGTGAAGTCGCCGGTTGAGCTTTCCCTAGCCGGAGACCGCGCGAATGGCGGAGGCATTGAGGCCAGCGGTGCCTCCGTGGATGGCGCATCTAGCGCGGTTGTTGGTGGGCTGCTCGCCACCGCCGAGCTGTGGGCGTCGAGCTGCTCGAGCGCGGAGGTGAAGCCATCTTCGGCTTCGTCTTCCTCTTCAAGGGAGCCCTCGCCTCTTTCTTCTTCTTCGGGGTGGCTGACGGAGCGAGGTGGTCTCCGGAGTTCTTCGTCGTCATGGCGTTCGAGGCTCTGCTTGCCTCGAGTTCGCGTTGCGCGTGCCGGTCTTTCGAGCCAAATGGGCAATCTCTTCTTCGACTCGTCCTCGTCGTCCAGCGTTACCCTTGGCGGGTGGCGACTCGCTTGTATCTTGGGCGGATGGCCCGAGCTCGTCGTCGGCGGGTGGTAGCCACCCTCACCACTTGGAATAGCTGCGTGAAAACATGAAACGGTTAAGGTTACCGCGACCGCACATGCCGCGATCGCGAATACGAAGATAATTACCGTCGGAGCCGGACGCTTCATGTGTATGGAGAAATCCGGCTGCCGCGTCCGTGTATGCCGCCTGGTGATCCTCTTCGCCACCGGAGGTAGTCCTCCGCTTCCACTGGCGAGGCTGGCCTTCGAGTCTTCTCGCCGTGTATCGGTACATATAATGCTCGCGTTAAGCGGAACGAGCCGCCAAGCCAGCCAGCTTGTATAGGTTCACCGTCTGAGCCCTTCTTCTTCGCATCGCGAATGGTCTGGAGCATCTCGTCGACGACCATTCGCTGGTCATCGGGGAGCTTGGCGACTGGAGGTTCTTGCGCGCTCGACGCTTGGCCGAGTACCGTGGGATCGCCCGCTTCGGTCGCCTCGGTCACGTAAAACCAAGACCTTTTCGATCGCCGCTTTGGCCGGCAAGATCAAGTCGAAGGAGGCTTTGGATTTGAGCTGGAAAGTTAAGCCCTCGGCTAGCATTGGGGCCGCTCATCCTCGCGGTGATCCGTCCATGGAAGATCTTGCCACAGGGAAAGTAGGGCGGCAGCAAATAGCACTTCAGAACGCCACGAAGATGGCGAGTGCTCGATACTATGGGGACCAGATCCGAGGGTGGATCCGTAGTAAGCGCAGGTTACGAAGAACAGAGAAGTGGAAACCCTAAACCCCGCCGAGGTGACTAGTGAAACAGATAAACTCTCTCTCGCTGGGTCGGGTCGTTTCCCAGGCCGAGGATTCGCCAGAGCCGCCCAGGATTCCGGCTCCTCGAAGGAGGCCATTGCTCTGGTGCACTTGGATCTTCCCCAAGGTTCGGAGAGGGCCATGGCGAGGATTCGCTTTGGGGCGGAAGATTGCGGGTCGATTCATGGGATCAGCGGACGGAGATGTGTGCACTCGGAGGAAATGATGGGCGGTTGGCTTTACGATAGCCTACCATCCCTCTTATATAGCGCGAGCTGCCCGCCAAACTAGGGGGCCGTTACAGCGATGATTACGCCGAAGTTACCGTTAAGTTACCTTAACGCTAGTTTGACCACGCCCGACGGTCCGCCTCCGCCACCCGCTCGCTGAGTTACTCGTGAGGCCGACCCGTTGGTTCGACTCACCCAAGACGCGACTTCGCTGGATTTTTTCCTTCGTGCAGGAGCCCGACGATTCGACCGATGCCAACTTGAAGCCGTATATATCGATGCCGAGCCACCCGCCCTAATCAACGACGGCCTCGGGACTACTGGGGATATGCCTCTTGGGTATCCTCCGGGACGCTTCCGACCGCCCAAAAGGCGAGTGGGCCTGCAGAATCGAGTGGATCAAGCCCATCAAGGCACCAGCGATGGAGGTCAAAGGCCCAGTAGTAGATAGGCCAGTCGGTTTGACTTAGCGTGTTGGCAAAGTCAGAACCAAATCGGTTGAGATATGTAAACCCTAGGGGAGGTGAGCCTATATAAACCTCCCTAAGGGACGAGTAGAGATACGTTCCCTCACTCACCCAAGCAACTCGCCGCCTAGTCGCCGAGTTCGCCCATTGTACTCACCTCCATAATACAATCTAGCAGGAGTAGGTCTTTACCCTCCGGGGGGCCGAACCTGGGTAAAACCCTGAGTCTCCGCCCTCATCTCGCACCGCAGATGGCTGGCCGCCCTTGCCCCTCGTTCTACTACTCGCTGCCGATTGCAGCATCTGCCGTGGTCATTCCCGCGACAATTATCAACTTGATGAGGTGCTTTCCATGCTTGAAAGGCTATACATTAAGGTGATGGTTGTTTTGTGATGGATTATAGTACTCAGTACTTGTTTGATCTACTTACTGTTTTGAAGTGGTTGGTTTTCTAAATTCTCCATTTTAGTTTTCAGTTTGGTGGACTAGGAAAAGCCAACTCATGAAAACAGAAACACCAAGATCTTCTAAGTTTTTTTTTTGACATCCGTATGAAGAAAATTAGTTGGCGATATTTTTGGGGCAGCAAGTTACACGTTGACTTTGCCACGTTCTTTGTGCTAAACACCAGGTGCTGGAATTAATGACTCTTGAGGTCTACTCTCACCATTACAATGATGAGGAGTATTTTGCAAAACAACATAAGAATCTTTGGCTGGACAGTGATGACCCACAAGTATAGGGGATTGTAACAGTCTTCACGGGTAGTATTACCCAATTTATTGATTCGACACAAAGGGAGCCAAAGAATACTTGCAAGCTTAACAACTGAGTTATCAATTTAGCTGCACCTAGAAATAGTTCTTGCTCACATAAGTTTATCAATATCAATAGTTTGATACTAGCAACAGCAAAGCAACAGCGGCAGCAAAACAGGAGCAATAGTAACAGTAGTAGCAAACAGTAGGATTCGAGCGCGGTAGGCATATGGATGGATGGACGGGCGTTGCATGGATGAGTCTAAACATGTAACTTCAAGACCTAGGGCATTGCAGATAAATAAGAATAAGCATCCGAGTACTAAACAATCATAGGCATGTGCTCCATATATAGTCATACGTGCTCGCAATGAAAACTTGCACAACATGGCAGCGGGGCCTCTAGTGAAATACTGGCAATTAAGATGCTCCTTTTAATAGAGCACTGGAGCAAAGCATTAACACTCCGTGAATACATGTAATCCTCACACCACAGCCATCCCCTCCGGTTGTCCCAATTTCTGTCACTTCGGGGCCTTTGGATCCGGACAATGATATGTGTACACAACTTGCAGATAAGATCACGAACAATACTATCATAATGATTCAATAATAAGTTTAGATATGAGATCATGGCACTCGGGCCCTAGTGACAAGCATTAAGCACAACAAGATACAACAAAGTCAAATAGCACTAATAAAGTTACTAGGCACTATGCTCTAACAATCTTATTCAATTACATGATAGAACTCATCCAATCCCTACCATACCCATAGCCTACAGCGGGGGATTACTCACTCATGGATGAGGGAAACATTGATGGTTGATGGAGAGGTGATACGTCCAAAACGTATCTATTTTTTCGAACACTTTGCTATTGTTTCTTCTCTAAACTTATGTGATTTGGATACAACTAACACAGACTGACGCTGCTTTTAGCAGAATTACCTTGGTGTCTTGTTTTTGTGCAGAAAATGAACTATGAGGAAAAAAATCCCAGAAAATATGCCAAAAATTATATTTCACTAGAAGATCCACGGAGCCAGAAGACGAGACGGAGAGGAGGCCTGGGGGGCCCACACCCACCCCAGGCGCTGGCCCACCACTGCCTCACTGGAGGGTGCAGCCACCCCTGTGCACCCTCGCCTCCTGCGCCTATAAGTTGCCTTTCGACCTAAAAACGGGAGGGGGTTCGATAGTTTTCCAGAAAGAGTTCCGCTCCGCCGCCGCCACCAGAAACCAAGATTCGGATCCAGAAACTCCATTCTGGCCCCCTGCTGGGACTAGAAGGGGTTCGATAAATTTTTACATACCATGCTATAATTGTATTAACCGGAAACATTAATACTTGTGTGATTTGTAAACATAAAAGAGTCCCTAGTAAAGCCTCTTGTTAAACTAGCTTGTTGGTTAATATATGATCATGGTTTCCTGATCATGAACATAGATATGTTATTAACAATAGGGTCATATCATTAGGAGAATGATGTGATGGACATACTCCTATAGTTAAGCGTAGCATAAAGATCAAGTCATTTAATATAGTTCACTTGCTATAAGCTTCCTGATACATAGTAACCTAATTCCTTCGACCATGAGATCATGCTAATCACCATCACTGGAAGGATCCTTTGATGACATCAAACACCACACCGTAACTGGGTGGCTATAAAGGTGGCATTCAGTGTTCGGAAAGTATGTGTTGAGGCACATGGATCAAGATTGGTATTTTTCCATCCATATGACAGATAGATATACTCTGGGCCCTCTCGGTGGAATGTCATCCAATTATCTTGCAATCATGTGACTAGCTCACAAGGGATCACATATCACGAGAACGAGAAAAGAGTACTTATTGGTAACGAGGTTGAACTTGGTATGCAGAAATACCGACGATCAAACCTCGGATAAGTAAAGTATCGTGAGACAAAGGGAAATTGGTATCGTATGTAAATGGTTCATTCGATCACGAAGTAATCGTAGAAATATGTGGGAGCCATATGAATTTCAATATTCCTTTATTGGTTATTGATCGGAGAAGAGTCTCGATCATGTCTGCATAATTCACGAACCGTAGGGAGACACACTTAAGGATTCGATGTTGTTTAGTAGATATGGAATGTGAGTAAAGAGATCGAATGTTGTTCAGAGTCTCGGATGGGATCCGGGGTATCACGAGGAGATCCAGAATGGTCCGGAGAATAAGATTCATATAAGGAAAGTCCAATTTCGGAGTTCGGGAATGATTCCGGTGTTTTCACCAGAATGTTCTAGAAGGGTCTAGAAGGTTCACCGATCCGGAAGGGGAAGGGTACATGGATGTGTCATTACAAAGTGTAATGGTTGCATAATGTCCTAGGTCACTTGGATGGACACTTGGAAGAGAGAAATCAAACTCTAATTTGAAAGTCAAAAAGGCAGTTTGAAAAAGTCAAATCCCAACATGGTTTCCGAGTTAGGGAGGGTTTCTGAGTTAGGGAGGGTTTCCACCTGGGTTGGTAACACCCTTGGACGCCCCCCACCTATATAAGGAGGGGTAGGGGCACACCCCAAGGTATCCCCCTTGCCCTAGGCGCCCAAGAAAACCCTAGGTTGGCCGCCGCCCCCTCTCTAGTTGAGACAAATCTAGATCTCCTCTAAACCGCTACCGACTAGCTAAACTCTAGTTGCTAGCTACCTCTAAACCTCGGCCCTCTAAACCCTAGATCGTCGGGGCTCCCTCTACTCCAACATACTCGCTCTGGCTTAGGCGAAGCCCTGCGGGATCTCCCCTCTAGTTCCGACACCATGACGTCGTGTTGCCGGAATCGCGAGGAGAGAGCTACAACCTCCGCTGCCTGCTGGAACAAGGGAGAGGAAGGTATTCATCGAGTACCGTACGTGTGACCGACTGCGGTAGCGCTGCTGGAACGCGGCGCCAGAAGGATCGTCTACGCGATCTTGAGATCGGCAAGTGAACGACTACATCACCCACGAGAATCTGCTCTCGTTAACTGCGTTGGATCTTCGAGGGTTAGTACTTTATTAACTTGTTGCACCGATCTAGTAGATAGATCTTGGCTTGATCATAAATTAGATCTTGATTGTGTGTTCATGCAGTAGATTTTTTTTGTTTTCCATGCTACGAACCCCTACAGTGGTATCAGAGCTGTGTCTATTTGTAGATTTGTTGCACGAGTAGAACACAATGGTCATTATGGGCGTTGATGCTTTTATTGTCATCTTGTGTACTTTGCATCTTGCGGGATGGTGGGATGAAGCGGCCCGGGCTAACCTTACATGACATCGTTTATGAGACTTGCTCCACGCTTGACATGCAACTTGTATTGCATAAGTGGATTTGCGGGTGCCTGTTTCTCCCAACATAGTGAAGATTCAATTTACAACGGGTGATTGACAATACTAGTATCAACGTTGTGGTTATTGTTCGTAAGTTAGATCGACACTTTTTGAAAGCCCCAAACCACGTAAAACATGCAAAGAAAATTAGAGGTGTCTAACTTTGTTTTGCAGGGGTGTGCTGTGATGTGATATGGCCATGATTGTGATTATATATGATGTATGCAATGTTCCTTATTGTAAGTCGGCAACCGGCAGGAGCCATATGGTTGTCTTTTAAATCCCGTTAAGGCATGCGTGTCTATTCAAAGTAGTTGTAATAGTTGATGCTGGTGGACGACAACCATGAAGCGACGCCATTGACCTTGACGCCATATCGGTGATGATGGAGATCATGTTCGTGCTTGAAGATGGAGATCGGAAGCACAAGAATATAGGCCATATCATATCACATATTATGAATTGCATATGATGTTAATCCTTTTATGTATCTTGTATTGCTTAGTTTTCGACGGTAGCATTATAAGATGATCCCTCTCACAAAATATCAAGTTATAGAGTGTTTGTCCTTAGTAGGCACCGTTGACAAAGCTCGTTGTTTCGAAGCACCACGTGATGATCGGGTGTGTTAGATTCTTCGAGTGTATACAATGGGAGCAAGCCAGATTTGCTCACGCGGAAGCTAAGGTTTGATCTTGACGAGCCTAGCATGTACAGATATGGTCTCGGAACACAGAATACCGAAAGGTAAAGCATGAGTCATATAGATGATATGATGAACATGATGATTGTTCGCCTTTGAAACTATATCATGTCACGTGATGATCGGACTTGGTGTAGTGAATTTGGTTTGTGTGATCACTAAACCAATGTGAGGGATATTGTTTTGAGTGAGAGTTTAACAGCAATATGATTAAAAGTTGAACACTATTTATCATAATTTAAATCAAAGTGAATTTGCATAGTTGTTGTAGTCATTGGCATCCGTTTACCACCTTGCGCTTAGTTATAATTGAGATAATAGAACTATAGAATTCTGGATAGTTACTTTACGAACTGGTATCGTATTGTTTTGATGTGTTAATCTAAATTTTAAAAGTCCTATTGCAAATTTTCAGTAAGTTCTGGTTACTCCGTGAAATTTAATAACTGGTAATAAATCAAGAGTAACAATTCCAGTGTTAGTATATAAGTATCATATTTATCTCCATGATTCTTGATATTCAAAAGATTGTTTTAATATCAAGGTTATCGGGGAGCTGGAAGAATTGTTTCAGAAACCATCATGTGTGAAAGATATTATGATATCTAAAACAAAGTTTTGGTTATAACATGATAGAAAAAGTCATGTTCTCATATTTGATGAGAATTTGGAAAAGGTTGGAGACGCTTGTCGTCCTAATCCTCCAAAAGGTTTTGGAGAGCAACATTATACTCACGATTCACCGTTATAAGCTAAAAGTAGCTTGATCATGAATAGTTCCATGAGAAGGGTGAATATTTGATAAAGATTAAATGTTTACTACACTAAAAGATTACTAAAGAATGGAATTTGAAAGAACACCAAACATTTGATGATGGTGATCTACTTCAAAGTGCAAGTCCAAAGACATTGGTATTTAACTATACATGTTTCGGACTATGTGTCATAAGTATGGCGCCACTGTTGATGTTGATAGATTCTTTTGAAAGGATAAAGAAATACTGAAAGAGAAATCTAAGAAATATTTGGCAGAAGAGAAAACACTAGAATTGTTCAGCTTAGGTATATAGAGGATATACATGTTATGGTTGTATTCTTTGCTTGTTAAATAATATAGTTCTTGAGTATTGGATACTGAATTTGTTGATGTGAATCGTCATACAAAACAACACAATTCATGAACTACAATGGCCTAAAGTAACTAGCAAAATAATATGTGATGATGCTCATCGAGAACAAATAAAGGGTTATTGTGTTGCTCGTTGAAATCAAAACTTACCTTCAAGATTTGTTTTCAATAATTTTTATTTTGATCAGGTATTATGGGAACAAAAGGGTTATTCAAATAATTGTCGTAATCCATAAAATATGGATGATTTACAAATCTCGTTGGATAAATCACATCCATAAAACTAGTGCTAAAAATGTAGAAATACAAATTGATTGAAAGATCACTTAGGAAAATGACATCGCCGTTTAAATTATATTGGAAAGAAAGCATGAAGAAACTCCATGTGGATGGAATTTTGGAGTCTTTTGATTTTTTATCAAATGACGCTTGCGAAACTTTCCTAGGGATAATTAAAACTCCATTCATAGGCCAAAAGTGAACGAGTGACTAGATTATTGGAAATTGTACATATAGATGTATAAAGCCCATTATGTGTAGTCAAGAGCGATGGATTTCAACTTCATATGCTTTCTCCAAAAATTTGAGTGAAATATATGAATATTTACTTAATGAGGATGAAGTGTGAAACATTTGAAAAGTTCGAAGACTTTCAAGATGAAGTGCAAAATCAATGTAACAAAAAAATAAAAGAATTTATGATAGGATCATAAAGGGAGATATTTGAGTTACAATTTTAGCATAACACCTAAGATTTGAGGAATCATTCCATGGATTTGCGTTTCCCAAAACACCATATGAGTATGGAATAATCGAGATATGCAATGAAACTTTGTTTGACATGGTAAGATCAAAGGTGTAATTCATAAAACTGCCATTATATTTTAAAGATTAAAAGCTTTAGAGATTACCACTTTTTCACTGAAAAGATCTCCATCATGATCCATTGAAATGACACCATATAAAGTTATGGTTTGGGATAAAACCCATGTTGTCCTTTCTTAAAGATTGGTATGCTATGCAGAAGAAAGATGTTTGCAACCAAAATTGGATGAACATATCTTTGTATGTTATTTTGAATAATCGTTGAGTATTCCTCCATAGCACCAAAGACAAAAATGTTTGTCGCTTAGAACGTTAAGTTTCTTTGAGAAAGCAATTTTCCGTGAAAATTTAAGTGGGAGGACAATAGAACTTTGATAAGGTTAAAAGAACCTTAGCTATATGTGCAAAGTTGCGCAACACCAAAAAGTGTTCTGGAGGCAGCAACAATGCTCATGGCTCACGTGCCTCAAAGGTTGTGGTCACGGAGGTCTAAGTTCCTATTGAACCAAGTAGGTCGGGTAAACAATCAAATACCAAGATTTGAGAGTTAAGTCATTATTTGACAATAATGATCCAACTACATGCAAAGAAGCGATGATGGGCCCTGACTCTGTCAAATGGTTTGAAGCCATAAAATCCATGATAGTTCCATATACGAGAGATCAAGCTTTGAACTTGAAAGACCCTCTGAAAAGGTGCAAGACCTTACAGTCATATTTGGATCTATCAAGAAATAGACATGGATGTTTCACATCTATGAAATTATCGACATGTCGGGAAAGAGATCACGATAATGTTCAAAGAGTTGACTATGACAAGTTCTGATCTTTCATTAAGCGATATTTAGGCTAGACGGATTAATGTAGCAACCACTACATATAATTTTGTTATGTGGTAGTTGAATAAACAAAACAAGTTCTTCTAATATAATGGTTACCTAGGACGTGTGCATGACACGGTCCAAAGGGTTTTGTTAATTCAAAGGATGCTAAAAGCATATGCAAACTTCAATGGTTGAAGTAAGCATCGCGGAGTTGGAATCTTCACTATGATGAAACTGTTAAAAGAGTTTAATTTCATCGGAGACGATGAAGATGCTTGCATTTGCAAGAAATTAAGTGGGAGCGCTAAGACATGTTTCTAATACATTATGTGGAAGACATATTGTTGATTGGAAATGATGTATCTTTTTATTGACACAGGTTAAGTATTTCATCTCGATGAAAGGCTTAGGCAGAACCCGAATATTTGGCATCGATGTCTATATGGATAAATTGAGACGCTAATATGGTTGTGCCAGAAGTACATAGATGAGATATTGAATGAGTTCAATATATAAACTATAAGAAAGGTTCTTGTTGCACAGGAAGGATTGAATAAAGATTCAAGTATTTTTGATACTTGATATATAAAATCACAAAGAGTACTTTATCAATCATGATGTGATGTGTACAAATCCGGATATGTCCTATGCTCTAAATGTTATGAGCATATACCAGAATGATTCATAAGATGATTATTGGATGATAGTAAAGATATTCTTATGATCTTTTATATGAACTAAGAATATATTATTTTGTAGAAGTGACAAATAGATGGTTAGTTCATTGTAAAAGTATTATATTGATACTAGTTTTGTCACAAAGTACAAATTAAGTTTATCTCTATCTAAACTAAGGGTGGCACAATATTATGGAAAGTAAGTTCCATAATGGATTTGGATGAGTTCCAAAGTTAAGACACTGTGACAGATACTACAACAAAAGGCTAAGTATATGACTGCTATAATAGCAGCAAAAGAGGGCATTTGTGTCAAGTAGTTTGTTATCAAACTAGGTGTGGTTCATAGCGGGATAGTACTATGAGATATATTGTACGACAATATTATCAACATGTTTTAACCCAAGGAACTAAAGGTCTCACCAAAGGACCAAATTTATACAAAGACATCTCATTAGAGAATGAGTGATGCGTAGAGACGCAAAGACATACAATTACACACAGACCTGAAAGTGTCGGATCCGAAGATCAGTTGACCACTAGCAATCGTGTAAATACAACACCGGAAAGCCATAGGTGTTGAATGCACAAAGGTTTGAAACTAGATTATTGACTCTAGTGCAAGTGGGAGACTGTTGGAGATATGCCCAAGAGGCAATAATAAAGTGGTTATTATCATATCTTCATGCTTATGATAAATGTTTACATACCATGCTATAATTGTATTAACCGGAAACATTAATACTTCTATGATTTGTAAACATAAAAGAGTCCCTAGTAAAGCCTCTTGTTAAACTAGCTTGTTGGTTAATATATGATCATGGTTTCATGATCATGAACATAGAGATGTTATTAACAACAGGGTCATATCATTAGGAGAATGATGTGATGGACATACTCCTATAGTTAAGCGTAGCATAAAGATCAAGTCATTTAATATAGTTCACTTGCTATAAGCTTTTTGATACATAGTAACCTAATACCTTCGACCATGAGATCATGCTAATCACCATCACCAGAAGGATGCTTTGATGACATCAAACACCACACCATAACTGGGTGGCTATAAAGTTGGCATTGAGTGTTCAGAAAGTATGTGTTAAGGCTCATGGATCAAGATTGGGATTTGTCCATCCATATGACGGATAGATATACTTTGGGACCTCTCGGTGGAATGTCATCCAATTAGCTTGCAAGCATGTGACTGGCTCACAAGGGATCACATATCACGGGAACGAGAAAAAAGTACTTATTGGTAACGAGGTTGAACTGGGTATGCAGAGATACCGACGATCAAACCTTGGATAAGTAAAGTATCGTGAAACAAAGGAAAATTGATATCGTATGTAAATGGTTCATTGGATCACGAAGTAATCGTAGAAATATGTGGGAGCCATATGAATTTCCAGATTCCTCTATTGGTTATTGATCAGAGAAGAGTCTCGATCATGTCTGCATAATTCACGAACCGTAGGGAGACACACTTAAGTATTCGATGTTGTTTAGTAGATACGGAATGTGATTAAAGAGACCGAATGTTGTTCGGAGTCTCGTATGGGATCCAAAATATCTTGAGGAGATATGGAATGGTCCGGAGAATAAGATTCATATAAGGAAAGTACAATTTCGGAGTTCGGGAATGATTCCGGTGTTTTCACCGGAATGTTCTAGAAGGGTCTAGAAGGTTCACCGATCTGGAAGGGGAAGGGTACATGGATGTGTCATGACAAAGTGTAATGGTTGCATCATGTCCTAGGTCACTTGGCTGGACACTTGGAAGAGAGAAATCAAACTCTAATTTGAAAGTCGAAAAGGCAGTTTGAAAAAGTCAAATCCCAACATGGTTTCCGAGTTAGGGAGGGTTTCTGAGTTAGGGAGGGTTTCCACCTGGGTTGGGAACACCCTTGGACGCCCCCACCTATATAAGGAGGGGTAGGGGCGCACCCCAAGGTATCCCGCTTGCCCTATGCGCCCAAGAAAACCCTAGGTTGGCCGCCGCCCCCTCTCTAGCTGCGACCAATCTAGATCTCCTCTAAACCGCTACCAACTAGCTAAACTCTAGTTGCTAGCTACCT
Source organism: Avena longiglumis (assembly GCA_030063025.1). Classification (NCBI taxonomy): domain Eukaryota; kingdom Viridiplantae; phylum Streptophyta; class Magnoliopsida; order Poales; family Poaceae; genus Avena; species Avena longiglumis. Next base: position 561,190,106 of record CP125974.1, read on the forward strand.
CTAAACCTCGGCCCTCTAAACCCTAGATCGCCGGGGCTCCCTCTACTCCACCATACTCGCTCTGGCTTAGGCGAAGCCCTGCGGGATCTCCCCTCTACTTCCGACACCACGCCGTCATGCTGCCGAAATCGCGAGGAGAGACCTACAACCTCTGTTGCCTGCTGGAACAAGGGAGAGGAAGGTCTTCATAGAGTACCGTACGTGTGACCGACTGCTGGAGCGCTGCCGGAACGCGGCGCCGGAAGGATCATCTACGCGATCTTGAGATCGACAAGTGAACGACTACATCACCCATGAGAATCTGCGCTCATTAACCGCTTTGGATCTTCGAGGGTTAGTACTCTATCAACTTGTTGCACCGATCTAGTAGATAGATCTTGGCTTGATCATAGATTAGATCTTGATTGTGTGTTCATGCGGTAGAAATTTTTTGTTTTCCATGCTACGAACCCCTACATTAGTTCTATCATGTAATCGAATAAGATCTGTTAGGGCATAGTGCCTAGTATCTCTATTAGTGCTATTTGACTTTGTTGCAACTTGTTATGCTTAATGCATGTCACTAGGGCCCGAGTGCCATGATCTCAGATCTGAACTTATTATTGAATCATTATGATAGTATTGTTTGTGATCTTATCTGCAAGTTGTGTAAACATATCATTGTCCGGATCCAAAGGCCCCAAAGTGACAATAATTGGGATAACCGGAGGGGATGGCTGTGGTGTGAGGATCACATGTGTTCACGGAGTGTTAATGCTTTGCTCCGGTGCTCTATTAAAAGGAGCACCTTAATTGCCAGTAGTTCCCTAGAGGCCACGCTGCCACGGGATGGCTAGACATAAGATGTTGTGCAAGTTCTCATTGCGAGCACGTATGGCTATATTTGGAGCACATGCCTAGGACTGTTTAGTACTTGGATGCTTGTTATTATTTATCTGCAATGCCCTAGATCTTGAAGTTACATGTTTATACTTGTCCATGCAATTCATGTCCATCCATACCTATGCCTACCGCACTCGAATCCTACTGTTACCGTTATTGTTAATATTGCTCATGTTTCACTGTTACTGTTGTTGTTGCTACTGATAAACTTCTATGAGCAAGAACTATTTCCAGGTGCAGTTGAACTGACAACTCAGTTGCTAAGGCTTGCAAGTATTCTTTGGCTCCCCTTGTGTCGAATCAATAAATTGGGTAATACTATTAGCGAATACTATTGCGATCCCCTATACTTGTAGGTCATCAAGACTATTTTCTGGCACCGTTGCCGGGGAGCATAGCTTTATTTGTAAGTTCACTTGGATCTATTATTGTTCACTGCTACTCCTTTCATCATGGGGAAGTATCGTGATGGAAAGTTCCTTATTTTACCATCCACTACAAGAAGAAGTACATTTCTAAACACCTCTGCTGCTCTTGATTCACCGTCTGTTATAAGTAAGCTTGTTACACCACCACCACATACTCATGCTACACACATTGCTACCATCACGAGTCCAAATCGCTTTTGATACTCATGATGTTACTTCTACTGTGCTTAATGCGATTGGTTCATTAGGTCCTTTTCTAGATGCTACTATGGCTAGTCTAGGAAATACCGAAACTCCTAGTGAAGACACTGTTACACCTGTTAGCTCACCTGAGGTTAGTGAGAGCTATGATATTAATGATGGTTACACTGAGTTCACTCATGATTTTGTTGAAAAGTGCCGAAACACACATGGTACTAGTGCTATTAAGAGTCTCCTTGCTAGACGTACTATCGTGCCTAAGTTTTCCTCTGATCCTAAGTTTGCCACTTCTCCCATAGATATTAAAGATGAAGACTATGATTTCTCTCTTGATTTATCTTATTTAGATATTGTTGAGAAATAACCTTTTTGTGGGACTGAAAATGAGAGTGTTGTGGCTCATATGAATGAGATTTCTACTATGAGTGCTTCATTCTCTGATGATTTTAAGATGCGTAAGTACTTTGTTACTAAGATCTTTCCCTTTTCACTAAAAGGAGAAGCTAGGGCTTGGTTTAATAGATTACCTCCTGGTTCCATTGATAGCCCTGATTGCTTGATTGCTTCTTTCTTTCAGAAATATTTTCCTCCCAGTGCTAGACATGCTGCTTTGCAGAAACTTTTTGATTTTAAACAGGGGGAAGAAGAGAAATTGCCTGAGTCATGGACAAGGTTCTGTGCTTTATTCATGCACATCCTGGATGTCCATTACCTAAGAATGAACTTCTTGATATTTATTATAATGGACTAACTGATGATTATAGGACCTACCTAGATAGCTTTGCTGATTGTGTTTTTAGGAAAAGGACTCCTACAGATGCTGAAGAATTAATGGCTAAGATAAGCAAGAATTATGATGATTGGACTTCAACTGAGCTGAATGCACCTGAGCCTATTACTCCTGAACCAGTTGTTCCTGAACCAATTCCAGCACCAACAACAAAGAAGAGGGGAGTTATTGCATTAAATGATGAAGTGATGAAGGAAGCTAAGAAGTGTCTAAAGGAGAAAGGTATTAGAGCTGAAGATGTGAAGAATCTACCTCCCATAGAAGAATTATGTAAGCCAATTCCCCACTCATCTACTATTGAGGTACACTCTCTCCAACACTTTGATGAAGGTGATATTCCTTATGGTAAGCCTCCTGATCAATGTTTAGAGGAACTTGACACATTTATTGTTAAGCAAGGGTATTTTAATAAACAAGTTCAGAATAATTTATTGGAAAACTCTAGAGCTATCCATGAGTTGAAAGATATTGTGGAAAGAACTTCTAATGATATTAAATTTTTTTGTAAACACTTTCAAATGGTTCAAACTCAACTTGATCAACTTGTTAAGGTGCAAAAGGATATGCTAGTTAATGCTTCAGGAGATAAACATGCTTATGGAATTAGAACTAGGAGTGGTATAGCTACTCAAGATCCTTTATATTCTGAAGGATAACTATTGGGGATATGCTATACGGGTATACCTATAGCATGTCTCTTATCCGGCTAACCTGGGTGGCCCACAGTTGGTAGCATGGCCTATGGCCTGCTGGGCGGCCCATTTAGATGGATCCATAAGGGAGGCCCATGCCGGATAAAGGAAGGCTACGGTTGGAGTCACCGACGTACCCGGAGCCTTGGAGTACAAGACACGCAAGACTAGTAATAGACAGTGTAGGACTCTGTAACCTGTCCGGCTAGGACTTTTCCCTATAACCCTAGGACCTGGCGACTATATAAGTCGGGCCTATGGGAGCCTTTAGGGCACAAGTCATATCGATTCATACAACCTCACACAACGAATCTATCTCATTAACTCGGCGTATTGCCCTTATAGTGATTTATAGCAGGAGTAGGATTCCGCCACCATCGTGGAATCTGAACCTGGGTAAGCTGTGTTACCTCGTACCCGTCAACCGTCCGCCTTCCCCCACGTCTCTAAAAATGCAATGTGAGTACCCCTCCATGGCGTACTCGTCGGCAATACCACGACAGTTGGCGCCCACCGTGGGGCAAGAGGCGCTTCAGGCTCTTCAGCGGGCGAAGACCAAGATCTTTGCGGGAATCGTCAAAACCGTAGCCATCAGTCATGTTCTCTTCTCCGGCAATGTTCTGATCGTCCCTCCTGACGAGTTCTGGATCCCGGCGAAGACGAACCCTATGCGGTGTTCGATCGTTCCTGTCGGAGACATCCACCTCTTCATTGGCGAAATCGACTCGGGCACTAGTTCCCTGGGAGTCGGAGGAGCATCAAGGCGTGCACGGACCACCTACGGGCAGGATACTTTGCGGAAGGATCGATGTCGGATCTCTCTTCGGAGTTTGCCGGCAAAGATCGGAAAAACCCAAGGCCCGCACGGACCGCCTACGGGCAGGATATGTTCGTGGAAGGATCGATGTCGGATCTCTCTTCGGAGTTTGCCGGCAAAGATCGAAAAAATTCAAGGCCCACCCAAACTGCCCCTGTGCAGGATATAAAGGTGGAAGATCGCTGCAAGTCCGCGGGCTTCGCCCGTGCGCCGGGACAACAGAGATCCAAGTTCGTCGGCGTGGTTACCATCTTTGACCTGGCGCGTTGCGTTCAGAGAGAGGGCGAAAACCCCCGCGATTACCTGGCCAGGTGGCTCCGTGTACGAGCCGATCTGGCCCACTACCCCGATAATAACGCTATGTATCACTTTGTGGAAGGACTAGATCATGGCACGCTTCTCTGACATCCTCTGAGACGACAACAAGCGGCAGGTCTCCTTACCTTCGAAGGCATGGTGAACACCGTCAACATCTACGTGGAGGTTGACGCAGTAGCTCAGACAGCGCTCTCGCTCGCTGACGGAGCCCCTCCGATCCAGCCATCGCCACCACCGCCTCCGGCCGCCATCGTCGCAGCAGCGCCACCACCTCCAGTCATCGTTGCTGCCGTTGCACCTCCACCGCCCGTCATCGAGGAAGTCCTGGCACCCTCCGACTCTGTTATTGACGCGCTTTATGCTGACTTAAGTGCAGATTTAGAGGAGATAGATTTCAGCCCAGAAGAGCTAGACTCCTCCATGCAAGAGATGGAGGAGGAGTACGCGCGCGACGAGCAAGACAACAATGTCGTCGTATCTCGAGAGGTGTTCGTCACCATTGGGACGACGATGGATGATGATCAACCCGGACAAGATCCGCCTACAGCGCTGGACAAGGGGAAAGGGCCACTTATTGCTGCTGACGATGATCGCGCAAAGGTCATGCCTCCTCCGCCTAACCCAGTGCAGCAGCCGCAGGAACTCGACACCGGCCCGAGCAACAACAACACCGCAAACTTGCCGCCTCCGGCATCTACGTCTGCTGCAGCCCAAGTTACTCCAGCTGATAGAGTGATGTACGTCAACCTCCTTGTTGAGCCACTGACCGTAGCTCATATCCGGAACATGACTCAGCTTGACGAGAAGTGCCAGCAACTGCTGGAGGAAGCGCATGCCATCACGGAGAAAGGCGCTAAGCTAGATCGATATCTGGTCAACGCACAGAAGTTCATAGAGAAAGCTAGAGCAATGGAGGCCGAGTACAAGACTTTGCTGCAGCAGCAGAAGGACAAGAAAGCTCTGGCTCGCGTCATCAACGATCCTGGTGTACGGCGAAACCTAGGGTGGGCTCCCTCGAAGATGGCACAGGCTAAGCCATACATTGATAGTGAAGGCAAGCAGGTGATGCCCACCCCGCTCCTTAACCTCGCCGTCGCCAAGACCCTTCTGGAGCAGGATAGATCGCCCGAGGTAGTGGAACAGGTCTATGACCTAGTGGCCAAGGCGGTGAAGCAGCAGGAAAAGGCCACCTCTCAGAGGCTTAATCCGACCCAGCGCTTTGCCAGTCTAGCTAGAATAAGCCGCCAAGGGACAGGTCTCCTCTTGATATCGGGTCCCAGACGGGTTCATTAGAACAAAGACGGAGGGATGCGCGCAACAGGAAGGATGCCATCCCCATATCCTCCAACCACGGAGAAAAGGCCTGACCTTGTCGCCCATCGCCACCGCCCCGGTCCCCCCGACATCGCGAAGACCACAAGGCTCACCATCATACGGATATGCCCCCACCAAAGCAGTGCGTCATTGTCATCCTCGACAACACGGAGCAGACCCGTCATCACAGAGAGCGCAACCAAGGACACAGGAGCAGGTCACACCATGACCCTCCGCGTCCGACAAGCAACCGTGATAGGCGTGAGGCGTCATAGGAGGGTAACAGTAAAAAGGCTAACCCACCGCCACCTCCGCCTCCGTCACCACCAAGCAGTCACCATGGCGGAGGAGGCCCGCGTTGTTCACGCAGCCCATCCCCTGTTGACAAGAAGAAGAAGAACCCGGAGCCATACGATGCACGTTCGCGGATCGATAAGATCCACGAGGCCCGGGAAGGACCATACCTGGGACCACGTTGCTTTGGACCTGCAATACGGTCCGCAACTTACCCCAAAGGTTTCCGGATTGACAAGACCATCAAGCCCTATGACGGCACCGCCAAGCCAGCCACATGGTTGCAGGACTACGACAACGCGGTGGAGATTGCCGGAGGCAACCCCAACGTCGCCGTCAAGTACCTCCCGTTAATGTTGGTGGGCACGACCCGTCAATGGATCGACGACTTGCCGGAGAAATCTATCTACAATTGGTTGGACATGCAAGAAGCATTCACCAAAAACTTTGAGGGTACATACAAGCGTCCCTGCACTGTTTGCGATCTACAATGGTGCGTGCAAGAGAAAGATGAGACATCTCGCGCCTACCTCTCCCGCTGGCTGGACATGAAGAATTCCTGCGCAGGAGTGCATGCTCAGACCGCCATGGCCGCCTTCATCGATGGGTTGGAAAGGGGCACGTTGCTCCGATATAATCTGAAGCGCTTGCAGGACAATCACCAGCTTGACTTAAATCAGATGATCCAGTTGGCAAGTGAGTTCGCAGCTGCCGACGGCGATGCTCGCGGCTCTTTGCCAGCAACGGCCGTTCCAACTCAAGCTCGGAGGAACAACAGTACAAAGAGGAAAACCGCTCCAGAAGAAAATCAATCTACCAACATGGTCGCTATGACTTTTGCAGGACGAGGTGATGGCGGACAACGTGGCCGAGGAAGGGGAGCTGGCCGTGGGCAGCAACGAGGAAGTGAAACTACCTCGGCGCCGCTCCGCGTTCCCCAAACCTACGAGGAGTACCGCGATATGACGTGCCTCGTACACCTCTATGTCAACGGTAAGGCCACCCATACCAATCGGCATTGCAAGTTCGTCAACAACCTCAAGGAAGACCCAGTGTCCGGCTACAAGCGAAGTCGGAAGAACAGACCGTGAGGTAAGGGCAAGGGGAAGAAGAAGGAGGAGGAGTCCAAGGATTCAAGTGACATGGACAAGGGCGTTGACCCCAAACACGCCGCCAAGAGCGATGACAAGGGCAAGAACCCCTTCGCAAAGAAGGCACTAGTCTACCACACTTTCCTTGGCACTCACACCGTCCGACAACAGAAGACCTCTCTGAGGATCCTGATGGCTACCCTACCCCCAGTTCCCCAGTACCTGCGTTGGTCGGAGGTTCCAATAACTTGGGACAGGACAGACCACCCAGACCTTATCCCTACGGAGAACCAGTACGCCATGGTCATCAACCCCTTGATTGACGGCATGGAGTTCACCAAGTGTATGGTGGATAGTGGAAGCAGCATCAACATCTTGTACGTGGATACACTGTAGAAGATGAACTTGACGGAGGCAAACCTAAGGCGGACCAACACCATCTTCCACGGTGTAGTTCCTGGTCGGGAGGCTTGGTCCCTTGGGTGCATTACACTTCAGGTTGCCTTTGGCGATGTTAACAATTACCGCCAAGAACGCATGACCTTCGAGGTGGTCCCCTTCAAGAGCGTGTACCACGTCATATTCGGCCGCGACATATTCCACACTTTCATGGCCAAGCCATGCTTCGTCTACAACAAACTCAAGATACCCGGACCAAACGGTGTCATCACCGTATCCGGAAGCTTTACCAAGGCAAGGGACCGCGAGATCAATAAAGCAGCCGTTGTGGAAGCTGTCCTCTACAGCGAAGAATTCAAAGAGATCCAGAGCAAGGTCGATGACTCAGAGATGCCCGCGTCGAAGAAGCAGATCTCCGACTCCGCTCCTGCATTCAAGGCCGCCATCGAGACCAAGCCGGTGGAACTTGTGGTAGGCGATGCCTCCAAGGTCACCGCCATTAGGACTAACCTGGATCCCAAATAGGAAAGCGCGCTCGTCGAGTTCCTCCATGAGAATAGGGACATCTTTGCCTGGCAACCTGCCGACATGAAAGGTGTACCTAGGGAACTCGCCGAGCACAGCTTAAACATTGATCCAAAATCCAAACCAGTGAAACAACCTCTATGACGCTTTGGAGATGAGAAGAGACGCGCCATTGGCAAAGAGATAGCCAGGTTACTTAAGGCTAGATTTATCCGAGAAGTCCTTCACACCCAATGGGTGGCCAATCCTGTACTTGTCCCCAAAAAAGGAACCAATGAATTAAGAATGTGCGTTGATTACACCGGCTTGAACAAAGCATGTCCCAAAGATCCATTTGCTTTGCCTCGCATTGACCAAGTCATTGACTCGACGACTGGCTCAGAACTTTTGTGTTTTCTCGATGCATACTCAGGATACCACCAGATCAAGATGAGGAAGTCGGACCAACTGGCCACTTCATTCACTACCCCATACGACACGTTTTGCTATGTTACGATGCCCTTCGGGCTGAAAAACGCGGGTGTTACATACTAGCGGACAATGCAACATTGCCTTCATGACCAAATTGGTCGCAACGTTCACGCCTATGTGGAAGACATTGCGGTGATGTATAAAAAGTCAAATGACTTAATCTCCGACTTGAAAGAAACCTTTGATAATCTCCGGAAATACAACATGATGCTTAACCCTAAGAAGTGCGTCTTCGGGGTTCCAGCAGGCAAATTGTTGGGATTCATTGTTTCCCAGCACGTAATCGAGGTCAACCCGAAGAAAATCAAGGCCATCTTAAACATAAACCGTCCGACATGCCTAAAGGACATTCAACGACTAACAAGTTGTGTTGCAGCAGTTAGTCGGTTCGTCAGCCGACTTTGAGAGAAGGCTCTGCCGCTGTACAAGTTGCTGAAGAAGGCAGACAAATTCACGTGGACGGACGAAACAGATGCAACATTGAAGCATCTCAAGGAAACTCTTTCCTCAGCGCCCATCCTTGTAGCACCCGATCCTGGAGAGCCCCTGTTAATATACATGGAGGCAACCAACCGGGTAATCAACATCGTCGTCGTGGTAGAGCGGAAGGAACCTAGCTATGAGCACGGAGTTCAACAACCATTTTACTACGTAAGCGAGGTCTTGACGGAGTCCAAGCAGTGTTACCCGCACAGGAAGCTGAGGCATTACTTTCAGGAGCACCCAATCACAGTGGTGAGCAAAACTCCACTGTCCGACATAATCAACAACAGCGACGCTACATGAAGGGTCGCGAAGTGGGGCATTGAACTTGCCGCCTTCGAGATCACCTACAAGAGACGCGACGCTATCAAGTCACAAGACTTGGCGGATTTTGTTGCAGATTCGATGGAGATGCCAGATGCTACTCCGTTGCCGGAACCAGAGTACTGGGTGATGCACTTTGACGGATCAAAGCTGCTCAACGGCTCGGGGGCTGGTGTATTGCTACTGATCCTGTGAGTCAAGCTACACTCGTTCGAGATCCACTTGAGGCTACAAACAATATGACGGAGTATGAAGCACTCATTCACGGACTACGTGTAGCCAAGGATATTGGCATAAAGCGCATAGTTCTTGTGGAGATTCGACTTGGTTGCCCACAGTGGTGGCACACGGAATGCGCGGAACCCTATGATGGCGGCATATCGAGACGAAGTGGGCGAGATAGCCAAGAGCTTCTTGGCTCACGAGTCAAGTATGTGCCTAGGGAGCAAAATGAGGCGGCCGATCTGCCTAAGCTTGGATCGAGCGCAAGCAAATTCCACAGAGTTTTCCTAGAGCATCTGCGCACACCATCCGTGAAGGGAGACATCGACAACCCGGATAGGCGACTCTTTCGTCAACATGGTGACCAAGGTCCCTCCGGCTTGGACAAAACCGTTCATGGAATATCTCGAACACGGAACTTTGTCCGACGGCAGGTCGAAGACGGCAAATAGTACGACGAGCAAAGGGTTATACCATAATCAATGGGCAACTCTACAAAGGAGCACTCTTGGTGTATACCTAAAGTGTGTTTCCGGCTAGAAGGTATGGAAATCTCGCGAAATCCATCTCGGAGATTGCGGGCATCACGTCGCTTCTCGATCGTTGGTCGTGAAAGCCTTCCAAGAAGGATTCTCTTGGTGACATGGGCGACACCGACAAGCTGGTTGAGACATGCATGGGATGCCAGTATTATGCCCGACAACCACATGTTCCTGCTGAAGAATTGCAAACAATACCAATAACTTGGCCGTTTGTAGTCTGGGGGCTAGACATGGTGGGACCGTTACAAACGACACCATGTGGATTTACACATCTGCTTGTAGCAGTTGATAAATTCACTAAATGGATAGAAGCTAAACCCATTAGAAAGCTCGATGGGGCAACTGCCCTCAGGTTTGTCCGGGATCTAGTGGTGAGATTTGGTCTCCCACATAGCATTATCACCGACAACGACAGCAATTTGTCACTCGGAGAAGTGGAATCTTATTGTTGGGAGAAAGTCATCCGAGATGGTGTCCGCCAAGGATTCTTTCTCTTGTTGGAGGAGCTTATACGCCTCAAGACGGCGTTGATTCTGCTCATCGGCAGGTTGCTTTTGATCTTTTAAGATCGCAATCTCCTCCTTCAAGCGATTGATTTCCTCGGTAGCGGAGTCCTGCAGGACCTTCATTGACTCCTCATGCATTTTCAGCATGTCCTTCCTCTCCTCCTTAAGGATCTTGTTTTCGCTATCCAGCTGCTGAATGTGCTTGGATTGCTCGACAATGTCCTTGGCCTTGGCAACATATTCTACAAGTCGGATAAATCAAATTATACAGTGAGTACTCGGAGAATATGAGCACAAAACCAAGAAGGGATGCGAAAAAAGGAAACAGACGCTTGTTCTTGATGATTTGTTCCTTCCAGTAGGCAGTTTTACCCTTTTCAGCTTCAAGGTCTGTGCGCATCTTCTGATACTTGTCATTGGCCATGCCCCTCCGAGCATTCTCGTTCTGTGGGAAAAAGGTCAAAGTTAAAACGTTGTTTGGTCTGTTTGGAGCATCTAGCCGGAAATTTTCCACCTAGACGCTCGGGGGCTACAACGAGATTTTTTTGACTTAGCAATATGCTTAGCTTTTCTTTAAGCATCTAGTCGGAACTAATTCAGTTACAACTAGAAGCTTGGGGGCTACAGTGTAAAGTTTTTAACTCAGATATATGCTTAGCTTTCCTTTAAAGCATCTAGTCGGAACTAATTCAGTTACAAGTAGAGGCTTGCGGGCTACAGTATTAAAATTTATAAACACTGCGTATGCTACTCTTAAAGCATCTAGTCGGAATAATTTATTCCATCTAAATGCTTGGGGGCTACAGTGAGAAGTTTTCTAGCTTAGTAACTCTTAGCGCATCTAGACATAAAGACCTATGGTTTTTCGTCTACATCCTCGGGGGCTACAGTGGGATACTCATATGAAATGCAGAAGGCAAAGAAAACTTACAAGTGCAGTGATCTTGAGGTTTGTAGCACTCTCGGCCAGCAGCTTGCCAAAGGATATGCTGTTTCCTCGCAAGATATCTGCTTGTTGGAGGAGCTCCTCAAGACCGCACATCAGAGATATCGGTGCTGCACCAGGAACCAGAGTTGTGCTACTCAGCGTAAGTGTCGGGTAGACTATCTTCGGGAACTGAAAAGGTTTCTGGGGAGCAAGGGCGCCGCCTTTGGTAGAAGTACGAGCTTCCACTACCGCCTTGCTGCCACCGATGGCATCCTTAGCCGGAGCTTCAGCCATTTGATGGGCGGTACTCTCCTGCGTCGCCTGCTTGCCGACAATAGCGACCTCGACAGAGGCACCTGAGTCCACTTCCATGGCGGAAGGACCAGATGCCTCCTTAGCTTGTGAGCTTGTCGGGGTAGACGAGGGCTTGACGGAGGGAGTGGTAGGGGCGATGGCTGGAGATGCGTCGCGATGCAGCATATCCTTGATGGTTTTAGAAGCCCCCGATGTTTTGGAGGTCTTCTTGAGGCTGGTCGTGGCTTTCTTCCTGAAACGTGCAAAATGCATAAGTACAAGAGCAAGACAGATAAATAGACAATGTCAGAAAGAAAGAAACTTACACAAGTGGGGGTGCTTTGGCAAAGGGGATCCCGGTAACTTTTCTCTTTTCCGCCTCCAGGGCGGCGCTAGTCTTCTTGGAGGCTCCACCCTCCGTCTTCTTCTTGCCTCCGTCGGCAGCATCAGAGGTGGAGCTCTTCCGCTTTTGCGCCAACAGAGCATCATCGTCGGACACGACCGTGACTTCCTTCATCTTTGGATCGTAGATTTTGGCAGCCATGTCCTCCTCTAGATCGCTAAGATGTCAAGTGTGAAGTCACTGTGTTAGATGAGATGACATTTGCAAGATGGAAGAACTGGAGTATATGTCATACACGGAAAATAAATAACTACCTTTGGGCACTTGCCGTCTACGAACATGTCGTAGGTGATGGTGAAGCCATGCTTCTTGTCCTTCACCTTGACGATGTCCTTAAGGCGAAGCTTGACGGAGTCACTCGAGAAGTTGTCCATGGAGATGCGGAGGCTATCCCTTCTATCGCTGGTATACTCGTGCATGAGCTTCGCGCGGTGCTGCAGAGGTTGGATTCGCCTGATGAACCAGCATATGGCTAGGTCCAAGCTGGTCAAACCCGTCTCCACGAACCATTATATCCTCCTTATGGCGCGGGAAGCATCGAGGTCGGAGGGAAGGGAGGCCTGGGATCTCCATGACGAGGCTTCACCGGTGGCTCCATCAACGTAGTCCGGGTACGTTACTTGTCGGCCAGCCAGAGGGATATCCGGGCCGTAGAAGTACGTCCGCTGCCAGTTTTTGCAGGACTCGTGGCCGACGATGTCAGGGAACCGCCGGCCAGGACGGATCTTGAAGCTTATGGTGTCGCAATTCCTAAGTTCTTACTTGCTAGCTCCGGCTTCACGTTTGATGGTGAAGAAGTACACAAAGAGGTCTAGCCTAGGCTTTATCCCTAAGTAACCCTCGCAGAGCGCCGCGTAGTTGCTAAGCGCTAAGATACTGTTGGGAGAAAGGTTCTGGGGCTGGACTCTGTAATGGTTTAAGATGGAGAGGAAGAAGTTGGAGATGGGCAGGGAGACGCCGCATACCAGTTGGGCTTTGATGTACACCTTTTCTCCGGCTTGGGGAGAAGGTGTCACCTAGCCGGCCGGCACCTCCCACCAGGCGAGCCCCTCCGTCGCAGGAAGGTAACCTTCGGCAATCATCTCTTGGATATCACGGTTGGTGATATCTGAGCCGCGCCAGTCACCCTTGTGCGAGTCTGGCTCCTCCTCCAATGGCTCTAGCGCCGCCAGATTAAGGTCAACGCCGGTGGACTCGATAACCGCCAATGCGTGGATGACTAGGCCCTCTGGAGGCATGACAATGGAGCTCGCCGGCTTCGCCGCGGTTTCGCTCGATGCCGCCATGGAGGGAGAGGTGCTGCTGCTGGCCATGGAGTGAGGATGGATGTGACTGGTGCAGATTGGAAGCTAGGGTTTTCTCGCGAGTTGGAAGCGGAGAGATCGAAGGGGCGCGCACTGTAGGAAGAAGATGATGCGAGGAGAATGAGGTAAAAAGTGGAAATTTCCCCACGGTTACTATTTATCATCCTCGGCGTCAAGATTCGTGCAGCTTAATCGGACGGTTACCGCGTAGATGATGTGTTCGCGGACGTGCGCGGAAATTTCGCCACGTCTCCAACCGTCGCCGCCAACGGTTCGTATCGCTCGCATGGGAAAATCGGATATGATTGTGTTCTCTGCATGTGTGAGTTACGAGGCGTAGCTGACCTAAGCCTACGTCGTCCTAGCTGACATGGGTAGATGAGCCATCACATCGAAGATTCCGACATAGACGGATCCAATCCTACTACGGAAGATTACAATGTAAGATTCAGCATTTCTCTGGCTTACAAGTTGAATACGGAGAAAACTTTGCAGGGTTCTTTGGGAGGACTACAAGATATTTCTTGACGATTTGCCGACATCCAACTAGACGGAGCATTTATCTGAAGAGGCAAGACGGCGCAAGATCTCAGAGTTATCCGGGGGCTACTGTTGGGGATATGCTATATGGGTATCCTCATAACATGTCACTTATCCGGATAACCCGGGTGGCCCATAGTCGGTAGCACGGCCTATGGCCTGCTGGGCGGCCCAGTTAGATGGATCCAGAAGGGAGGCCCATGCCGGATAAAGGAAGGCTACAGTGGAGTCACCAGCGTACCCGAAGCCTTGGAGTTCAAGATACACAAGACTAGTAATAGACGGTGTAGGACTCTGTGACCTGTCCGGCTAGGACTTTTCCCTGTAACCCTAGGACCTGGCGACTATATAAGTCGGGCCTAGCCTTTAGGGCACGTTCATAGACAATCATAGACAACCTCGCACAGCGAACCTATCTCTGTAACTCGGCGTATTGCCCTTATAGTGATTTATAGCAGGAGTAGGATTCCGCCACCGTTGTGAGATCTGAACCTGGGTAAGCTGTGTTACCTCGTACCCGTCAACCGTCCGCCTTACCCCACGTCTCTAAACACGCACTGTGAGGATCCCTCCGTGGCGTACTCGTCGGCAATACCACGACAGGTTTTTCGAGAGTTTTCGCGGAGAGCTCGAGGAGGCACGCGCTGGAGGAAGAAGACAATGCGAGGAGAATGAGGTAAAAGGTGAAAATTCCACCGCAGTTACTATTTATCATCTCCAGCGTCGAGATTCGTGTAGCTTGATTGGATGGTTGCCACGTAGACAACGTGTTCGTGAACGTGTGCGGAAATTTCGCCACGTCTCCAACCGTCGCCGCCAATGGTTCGTATCGCTCGCGCGGGAAAATCGGACATGATTGCGTTCTCTGCATGTGTGAGTTACAAGGCGTCGCTGACCTAAGCCTACGTCGCCCTAGCTGACATAGGCAGATGAGCCATCACATCAAAGATTCCGGCATGGATGGATCCAGTATGGCTACGGAAGAGTACGATGGAAGATTCAGCATTTCTCCGACTTACAAGTTGAAGACGGATAAAACCTTGCACGGTTCTTTGGGAGGACTACAAGATATTGCTTGAGGATTTGCCGACATACATCTATACGGAGCATTCCACGTGAAGAGGCAAGACGACGCAAGATCTCGGAGTTCTCCGGGGGTTACTGTTGGGGATATGCTATACGGGTATCCCTATAGCATATCTCTTATCCGGCTAACCCGGGTGGCCCACAGTGGTAGCATGGCCTATGGCCTGCTGGGAGGCCCAGTTAGATGGATCCAGAAGGGAGGCCCATGCCAGATAAAGGAAGGCTACGGTTGGAGTCACCGACGTACCCGGAGCCTTGGAGTACAGGACACGCAAGACTAGTAATAGACGGTGTAGGACTCTGTAACCTGTTCGGCTAGGACTTTTCCCTGTAACCCTAGGACCCGAAGACTATACAAGTCGGGCCTATGGGAGCCTTTAACTCACAAGTCATATCGATTCATACAACCTCGCACAGCGAACCTATCTCTGTAACTCGGCGTATTGCCCTTATAGTGATTTATAGCAGGAGTAGGATTCTGCCACCGTCGTGGGATCTGAACCTGGGTAAGCTGTGTTACCTCATACCCATCAACCGTCCGCCTTCCCCCACGTATCTAAACATGCACTATGAGGACCCCTCCATGGCGTACTCGTCGGCAATACCATGACAACACCCTAAAAGAATAGAGAAGGATTCCCAACAAGGTGAAGATAGTGGTAGTCCTCTTAAGAGGAAGAAAAAGAAACATAAGATAGTTGAGGAACCACTTGAACCTGCTGGAGATCCTAATAGTATATCTGTCTCTGATGCTGAAACTGAGAGTGGTAATGATAAAAATGAGTCTCCTGATAAGGAGGAAGGTGAGTAAGAACCTGAGAAGCACACTAAGAACACTAGGTACACAAAGGGAGATTTTATTGATAATAAACATGGTAAAGAGAGAGAACTTTGGGTGCAGAAACCTATGCCTTTTCCAGGTAAGAAACACAAGTCAAAGGGGGAGGAAAACTACAACAAGTTTTGTGAGTGGATGAAACCTTTATTCTTGCAAATTCCTTTGACTGATGCTATTAAGTTGCCTCCTTATTCAAAGTATATGAAGGATATTGTCTCTAATAAAAGGAAGATTTCTAATGAGGAGATTTCTACTCTACTTGCTAATTATTCCTTCAATGATAAGGTTCCAAAGAAACTTGGTGATCCAGGTATACCAACTATTCCTTGCTCTATTAAGAATAATTATGTTAGAACTGCTTTATGTGATTTGGGAGTTGGAGTTAGTGTTATGCATTTTTCTCTCTATAAGAGACTCCAGCTGGAAAAGTTGATACCAACTGATATTTCTTTGCGAATGGTTGATAAGTCAACTACTATTCCTGTTGGTATATGTGAGGATGTTCCTGTTCAATTTGCTCATAATTGCATGGTCTTAACTGATTTTGTTGTGCTTGAAATGCCTGAAGATGATAATATGTCTATTATTCTTGGGAGACCTTTTCTTAATACTGCATGTGCTGTCATTAATTGTAATCAAGGAAAAGTAACATTCAATATTAATGACAAAGAGCACACTGTCTATTTCCCCGAGAAGGTTGTTAAGAGCTATCGCCTGAATTCCATTAAAAATATTGAGAGCATCAAGGTTGGAGAAATATATTGTCCCATTCCACAAGAAAATTTTGAAACTATTATGATTGGGACCATTGCTATCAAGTATGAGGTAACATAATCACCTTGTGGAATGCAAAGTTTTGCTTCATATAAGATTGTTTTGGTAACAATACTTGCAACCTTGTTAACAAATGGATTTTAATGAACAAAATAATGTTTCCACTATGGTTATACTTGCTTTCTTTTAATTTTCTCCTTTCTAGTCTTTGCTTTAGCTTTAGTTTTGCTAGTTGCTTGCTTGTTTGCGTTTCTTAGAGCTCCTGTAGTTTGGCTTTTGGTTTGCTTTTGCTTCTTCTGAAAAAACTGTTTCTACGAGAAAATCAATTTTCATACCCTGAAAATTGGCCAAAAATAAAGTTTCGCGAAAAATCCCAGAAAATTCAAAATAAATTTTTCCTCGAAAAAAGGGGCAGAGAGGCACCTAAAGTGACCTAGGGTGCCACCCCAGGCCACCACATCTATGGTAGGCGTGGCCTACCGGGTGGCGGCGCCTGAGGGGGGGGGGGGGTTCTGGCCCACCTGGGCCCCTCCAGGCTGCCTCCTCAAAGCCATCTTCTTTCTCTCTCCCAAAAAACACCAGAAAACTTGCTCAATCTCGAGTTCTTGTTGTTCTTGCTCGTGATTTTCAATCTCCTTGTTCAGCCCATCTCAAGTGCTGATTTTTGGAGGGATTGTTCCTTGGTATGTGCCTCCTCCACTTGTCCAATTAGATTTGTGATTGGTAGATTGTATCTTGATTATTTTGATGCTATAGGTGTCAGGTTGTTTGAGCTTGCATGCTTGTTCTATGCTTACAAACTTTTTTTTGATGCATGTGTAGTCCTCTAGCAAGTTCCTATAGTAGTTGCTCATCATTTATCAACTTAGAAATCACTTGGTTTGATGGTTGCTTAAAATTTCAAAAAGTGAAGTCATGGACACCACACATTTGGTGATATATTTGAAGAGTGATGCACCTAGAAGGGCAAGGCTTCCAAGGTCATCTACCAGTACTAGACTCTCATACAATGAGGATCTCATCACTCCGCGATTTGGTGACGAGGGAGATGAAGGGGATGCACCCCTCCACCTTTCCTTGCCAAACTTTCTTGCGAGATGCTGGGATTCTTAACGATTTTATGACTTTGATTCAGAGGGCTGGACTAGCAAGTTTCATGCAGGATGAGAGCACACAATATGCTTTGCTCACTAAAACATTTGTGGAGAGTTTCTCATTTACTAATAGTGTGTTC
Organism: Avena longiglumis; assembly: GCA_030063025.1. NCBI lineage: Eukaryota > Viridiplantae > Streptophyta > Magnoliopsida > Poales > Poaceae > Avena > Avena longiglumis. The sequence continues at coordinate 561,207,806 of CP125974.1, forward strand.
AAGCCTGCTATGTCTTTCAAAATTTATGGCAGAGCTTATTCTATGACTTTGAAGCAATTTTGCAAGGCCCTGGGACTTGGTACATCTGGGTCATCAAAGAAGATTCCAGCTCTTCCCGCTGATTTGTTGGAGCTTTACCGAGGAATAACAAATGATGATGACCGGAGAGCTCAACGAGGAAAGATAAAGAATATTCAACTCCCAACCAGCAGGTACTTTGCCTACTATCTTGCCACCAGTGTTCTTGGTAGGGAGAACACAAGTAATATTTCCAACTATCAATTGGCCTTCTTAGCTACTGCGCTCAATAGTGAGGATAAGTATAATCTTGGTTCTCTCATTGCTCGTCGTTTAGCTGCTAAGGGACCCATTTATGGGGGAATTATTGCTACTCGTGTTGCTGCTGCCTTGAACATTACTGTTGATCCACATGATACAGTTTTGGCTCCTCAGAGGCTTGATCTTGCTGCCATGAAGGCGCACCACTTTGTCACCACTAGCTCTACTCTTGAGAACTTGGTTTATAGAATGTTTTTTACTGACGGGGAAGAGAGAGAGAGAGAGAGAGATCCCTCTACCCCAAACCACTTTGTTTAGTATTTCTCAGGGACCTTGGTCATGCTCGAAGGCGGATATGGATGACAAGATTCACTCTCTTAACTTCCACAGGCACTATCAGGAGGAAGCACCATCATACGACCCACCCTGCGTATTACACAGGGGAGGCCTCGAGCTCATACCAGGACGAGGGAGCTTCCTCGACATACTACGGAGGTTCATCCTCTTGGACACCATGGGATTGATCCCCACTTAGGCCAAAAGCCTAAGCTTGGGGGGAGGTACACCGACATCACACTCATATATATATCATGTTCGGTCGGTTCTTTGTACATCCATTGTTTTTGCTTTCTTTTTGGTTTTTGTTGCTTCTTTCTAAAAACCCAAAAATACCAAAAATATTTTCGTTGTTTCTTTTGGTTTGTTTCTTTGTTTCTTTGCTTTGGTTTTCCTTAAAATAAAAAATCCAAAAAGATTTTGCTTTGTTTGGTTTGCTTTGTTTTTTTGGTTTTTCTCTGTTTGCTTGTTTCTAAAAATTCGAAAACACCAAAAATATGTGGTGTTCTTATTTGGTTGTGTGAGTTCTTTGCAGGGTTCAGCCGTCCACAGTGGATTTTGGTTTCACGTTAATTATTCAAATCACACAAGTGAAGGGCAATAATGAAGATTAAGACAACTCGATATGTGGTAAGAGGCTGGTAATGAACCCTATTTGTTTCATTCTTGTACATATACTCTTCATTGTGAGCATGCTTAGCCTGTTTGTGTAAGGTGTATGTCATTATGGATGCTTAGTAGTTCTTGCTTGTCTATGATTAGCTCCATCTTGCTAATAGTTTGTAGCATGTCATATGAATGTTTGCTTGCATTGTTTTATTCATACTTTGGTATGATATTATGGTATCCTCCTCTGACTGTTCATGTGAATCAACTTGGCACATGCTCACGCATGCATATGACTAATCAATAGTCAGTAAGCCTCGATGATTTATTTTGCCTCAGAGTTCTTCTATCACTTTCATGCCATAATTAGTCCTGCTTTGTTGCAAGCATGATTATGACAGCTATTGCTCTCTCTTGTTTGTCGCTCTCTCTATTGCTAGCCTTCACTTGCACCGAGTATGTGCTCTACCTGTGCTTCCAGCTCCCCAAAACCAATATTGCCAGCTGTGTCCATCATACCTACCTATTAGCATCATTTGCTACTTCAGTGCATATTTTATATATGCCGTGTTTTCTTCCAAAATAAAGTGTTTGTCTATTTTGAGGAAGTTAGTTAGTAAAGCTCTCACGAACTTGATGGCACACTTTATTCTTTGCGCTTAATAATTCTGAACCATCGTTACCTGTCCATGAAAGTTATATGCTTGCTAATTATATGTTGGCAGTCAGCAGAACCGTGTAGTCACGGGGAATGCTTTCAACACTTTTTGGATATCTCATCCAGTTGATTCCTTGCTCTTTTGTTTACGGATGTCGACGATGTGAAATAAAAGGGGAGGTTGTGAGTTCATGGAGTTTATACATTGTGTTAGAGAAATGCCTGTGCCGCTAGCCTAAGCCATGCCTAATCATGGTGGAAACTTGCAGCATCACCATAATGAGCATCTATGAAGCATCCTCAATAAAAAGCTATGCATATGGTAAATAAAAAGATTGCTAAGATGCTTATTGTCTGCTTGCCTTGTCATTTTGGTTATGGGAAAGCTCATGTACCATGTGCAAGGGGTACCCCGTTGGCGGTTCTCGATGATATGCATGTATTTACAATGACAAGAACTTTCAGGTGACCAAAGTTGAGTAGCATGCGGAGCGACCCTCGTACTCAAGGGACTTGTGATTTCCAGTCTATGGTCTGTCAAGCATATGATTCAGAGTGGACCTCACTTTCACCTTAACCACATGAAGATGCCTATGATAGGGGCAATGAGAGCTCAAAGCTAATGAGTACTTTCCTTTCAGCATTGGGAAGCCTTTCAAACCTTTCGAAACCGTTTTCACAACCTTGTTGAGTCACCACTTATTCTATGAGCACCTTCTTGAGAGCATAGTTGTCATTCTTGTGTTTGTTCCAAAACTTGGTTAATTATGTCATGACTTTGATGCTTGTATCTTTGATGTCTTTACTTCTAGTCTTCATGTGAACTTCAGAGGTACCTTGGCATTTATATTGTGCTCTTCAAACAAAGGCAAGCGAGATACCACTCTATCATACCTTATTATGAGCATTGCAATGTTGCTTATGTTTATGTTTCATGCTACTTATTATTATTGAGTTGGTTTCTCTTTATAGCTTGCAATGACTATCGAGTACGGTAGGCATAGGGATGGATGGACGGGCGTTCCATGGATAAGTCTAAACATCTAACTTCAAGATCTAGGGCATTGCTGATAAATAATAACAAGCATCCAAGTACTAAACAATCCTAGGCATGTGCTCCAAATATAGTCATACGTGCTCGCAATGAGAACTTCCACAACATCTTCTCATTCACCCGTGGCAGTGGGCCTCTAGGAACTACTGGCAATTAAGGTGCTCCTTTTAATAGAGCACCGGAGAAAAGCATTAACACTCCGTGAACACATGTGATCCTCACACCACAGCCATCCCCTCCCGTTGTCCCAATTATTGTTACTTTGGGGCCTTTGGACCCAGACAATGATATGTGTACAAAACTTTGGGGCCTCAATAATAATAAGTAGCATGAAACATAAACATAAGCAACATTGCAATGCTCATAATAAGGTATGTTAGAGTGGTATCTCGCTTGCCTTTGTTTGAAGAGCACAATATAAATGCCAAGGCACCTCTGAAGTTCACATGAAGACTAGAGATAAAGATATCAGAGATACAAGCATCAAAGTCATGACATAGTTAACCATGTTTTGGAACAAACACAACAATCACAACTATGCTCTCAAGAAGGTGCTCATAGAATAAGTGGTGACTCAACAAGGTTGTGAAAACGGTTTCGAAAGGTTTGAAAGGCTTCCCAATGCTGAAAGGAAAGTACTCATTAGCTTTGATCTCTCATTGCCCCTATCATAGGCATCTTCATGTGGTTAAGGTGAAAGTGAGGTCCACTCTGAATCATATGCTTGACAGACCATAGACTGGAAATCCCAAGTCCCTTGAGTACGAGGGTCACTCCGCATGCTACTCAACTTTGGTCACCTAAAAGTTCTTGTCATTGTAAATACATGCATATCATCGAGAACCGCAAACAGGGTACCCCTTTCACATGGTGCAAGAGCTTTCCCATAACCAAAATGACAAGGCAAGCAGACAATGAACATCTCAGTAATCTTTTTATTTACCATATGCATAGCTTTTTATTGAGGACGCTTCATAGATGCTCATTATAGTGATGCTGCAAGTTTCCACCATGATTAGGCATGGCTTAGGCTAGCGGCCCAGGCGTTTCTCTAACACAATGTATAAACTCCATGAACTCACAACCTCCCCTTTTATTTCACATCGTCGACATCCGTAAACAAAAGAGCAAGGAATCAACTGGATGAGATATCCAAAAAGTGTTGAAAGCGTTCCCCGTGACAAAGACGGTTCTGCGACTCAAAGATATAATTAGCAAGCATATAACTTTCATGGACTAGTCACAATGGTTTAGAATTATTAAGCGCAAGGAATAAAGTGTGCCATCAAGTTCGTGAGAACTTTACTAACTAACTTTCTCAAAATAGACAAACATTTTATTTTGGAAGAAAACACGGCATATATACAGTATGCACCAAAGTAGAAAATGATGCTAATAGGTAGGTATGGTGGAGACAGCTGGCAATATTGGTTTTGGGGAGTTGGAAGCACAAGTAGAGCGCGTAATCAGTGCAAGTGAAGGCTAGAAATAGAGAGAGAGCGACAAACGAGAGAGCAATAGCTGTCATAATCATGCTTGCAACAAAACAAGACTAACTTTGGCATGAAAGTGATACAAGAACTCTGAGGAAAAATAAATCATCGAGGCTTACTGACTATTGATTAGTCATATGCATGCATGAGCATGTGCCAAGTCGATTTACATGAACAGTCAGAGGAGGATACCACAATATCACACCAAAGTATGAATAAAACAATGCAAACAAACATTCATATGACATGCTATAGACTATTAGCAAGCTGGAGCTAATCATAGACAAGCAAGAACTCTAAGCATCCATAATGACATACACCTTACACAAACAGGCTAAGCATGCTCACAATGATGAGTATATGTACAAAAATGAAACAAATAGAGTTCGTTACCAGCCTCTTACCACACCTCGAGTTGTCTTAATCTTCATTATTGCCCTTCACTTGTGTGACTTGAATAATTAACATGAAACCAAAATCCACTGAGGATGGCTGAACCCTGCAAAGTACTCACAAAACCAAAGAAGAACAACAAATATTTTTGGTGTTTTCGATTTTTTCAGAAACAAGCAAACAAAGCAAAAGAAAACCAAAACAAAGTGTCTATAAAGACCTGAGATTTTTATTGATGAAGAAGGGGATGCCTTGGGCACCCCCAAGCTTTGATGCTTGTAACTCTTGTATATTTCTTGGGGTGACACCGGGGTGGCATCCCCAAGCTTGAGCTTTTGACCATTCTTCATCTCATTGCATCATTCTCTCTCTACACCTGAAATTTTTCCTTCATACAAAACTTCACACAATCTTCATTAGCAACATTAGTTTATTCAAAAGATATCAGACCTCTGGCAAAGCTTTGGAACAACAAGACTTTTCACTAAAAACACAAGCTACTGTAGTAACTCCTTCAAAAAGCTCAATTCACCTAAACAGAACTCAAAAAGGAATCAATAAGAAGCAAATGCAAATAATGGCAGAAATCTGTCAAAACAGACCAGCATGTAGAGACTGTTTTTTTAAATCTTCTGTTGCTCAAATCAAAAGGTGTGAACTAAATAAAGTTAGCTAACATACTAGAGGATTTATTCGTAAATTTTCAGCTCAATCCGACTTACAGAGACTGCTCACGAATTTTTATGGTGGAGGACAGAAATCTGTTTCGGGATAGCAACTCCCCAAATCTTACTTCCCTCTCACTAGAGGTCATTCTTGGCATAAAAAGCAAACAAAAAGGGATAAGGAGAGGTCATTTCTGAAGTAATAACTTCCAATACTCAAGGAAACTCTTGGGTTATCTCCCAACAAGTACTTTATTTTAATGCCTTTAAGTTAGGCATGACGAAGAGCAAAGATTGGAAAGGAGAAAAATAAAAGTGAGTATAATCACAGTGAAAGCATTATTCTGTTCATTAAAATCCTTTTGTTAACAAGGTTGATCAAGACTTGTTACCAAAACAATCTTATATGAAACAAAACTTTGCATTCCACAAGGTGATTATGTTACCTCATACTTGATAGCAATGGTCCCAATCATAATAGTTTCAAAAATTTCTTGTGGAATGGGACAATATATTTCTCCAACCTTGATGCCCTCAGTATTTTCAATGGAATTCAGGAAATAGCTCTTAACAACCTTCTTGGGGAAATAGACAGTGTGCTCTTTGTCATTAATATTGAATGCTACTTTTCCTTGATTGCAATTGATGACAGCACCTGCAGTATTAAGAAAAGGTCTCCCAAGAATAATAGACATATTATCATCTTCAGGCATTTCAAGCACAACAAAATCAGTTAAGACCATGAAATTATGAACAACTTGAACATGAACATCCTCACATATACCAACAAGAATCGTAGTTGACTTATCAGCCATTTGCAAAAAAAATATCAGTTGGTATCAACTTTTCTAGCTGGAGTCTCTTGTAGAGAGAAAAAGACATAACACTAACTCCAGCTCCCAAATCAGATAAAGCAGTTCTAACATAATTATTCTTAATAGAGCAAGGAATAGTTGGTATACCTAGATCACCAAGTTTCTTTCGAACCTTACCATTAAAGGAATAATTAGCAAGTAGAGTAGAAATCATCTCATTAGGAATCTTCCTTTTATTAGAGACAATATCCTTCATATACTTTGAATAGGGAGGCAACTTAATAGCATCAGTCAAAGGAATTTGCAAGAATAAAGGTTTCATCCACTCAGAAAACTTGTTGTAGTGTTCCTACTCCTTTGACTTGTGTTTCTTACGTGAAAAAGGCATAGGTTTCTGCACCCAAGGTTCTCTATCTTTACCATGTTTATTAGCAATAAAATCTTCCTTTGTATACCTAGTGTTCTTAATGTGCTTCTCAGGTTCTTCCTCACCTTCCTCCTTACTAAGAGACTCATTTTTATCATTACCACTCTCAGTTTCAGCATCAGAGACAGATATACTATTAGGATCTACAGCAGGTTCAAGTGGTTCCTCAACTATCTTATGTTTCTTTTTCTTTACCTTACGAGGACTACCACTGTCTTCACCTTGTTGGGAATCCTGCTCAATTCTTTTAGGGTGTCCTTCAGGATATAAAGGATCTTGAGTAGTTATACTACTCCTAGTTCTAATTCCATAAGCATGTTTATCTCCTGAAGCATTAACTAGCATATCCTTTTGTACCTTAGCAAGTTGATCAAGTTGGGTTTGAACCATTTGAAAGTGTTTACAAAGCATTTTAATATCATTAGAAGTTCTTTCCACAATATCTTTCAACTCATGGATAGCTCTAGATTTTTCCAATAAATGATTCTGAACTTGTTTATTAAAATACCCTTGCTTAACAATAAAAGTGTCAAGTTCCTTTAAACATTGATCAGGAGGCTTACCATAAGGAATATCACCTTCATCAAAGTGTTAGAGAGAGTATACCTTAATAGTGTATGAGTGGGGAATTGGCTTACATAATTCTTCTATAGGAGGTAGATTCTTCACATATTCAGCTCTAATACCTTTCTCCTTTAGACACTTCTTAGCTTCCTTCATCACTTCATCATTTAATGCAATAACTCCCCTCTTCTTTTTTGTTGGTGTTGGAACTGGTTCAGGAGTAATAGGCTCAGGTGTATTCAGCTCAATTGAAGTCCAATCATCATAATTCTTGCTTATCTTAGTCATTAATTCTTCAGCATCTATAGGAGTCCTTTTCCTGAAAACACAATCAACAAAGCTATCTAGGTAGGTCCTAGAATCATCAGTTAGTCCATTATAGTAAATATAAAGAAGCTCATTCTTAGGTAATGGACATCCATGATGTGCATGAATCAAGGCCCAGAACCTTTTCCATGACTCATGCAATTTCTCTTCTTCTCCCTGTTTAAAATCAAAAAGTCTCTGCAAAGCAGCATGTCTAGCACTGGGAGGAAAATATTTCTGGAAGAAAGAAGCAATCAAGCAATCAGGGCTATCAATGGAACCAGGAGGTAATCTATTAAACCAAGCCCTAGCTTCTCCTTTTAGTGAAAAAGGGAAGATCTTAGCGGCAAACTTGCGCAGCTTAAAATCATCAGAGAATAAAGCACTCATAGTAGAAAGCGCATTCATATGAGCCATCACTCTCATTTTCAGTCCCACAAAAAAGGTTCTTTCTCAACAATACCTAAATAAGACAAAACAAGAGAGAAATCATAATCTTCATCTTTAATATCTATGGGAGAAGCGGCAAACTTAGGATTAGAGGACAAATTAGGTATAATAGTATGTCTAGCAAGGAGACTCTTAATAGCACTAGTACCATGTGTGTTTCGGCACTCTTCAACAAAATCATCAGTGAACTCAATGTAACCATCATTAATATCATAACTCTCACTAGCCTCGGGTGAGCTAATAGGTGTAACAGTGTCTTCACTAGGAGTTTCGGTATTTCCTAGACTATCCATAGTAGCATCTAGAAAAGGACCTAATGAACCACTCGCATCAAGCACAGTAGAAGTAACATCATGAGCATCAAAAGCAGTTTCAGACTCAACAATAGTAGCAGTGTGTGTAGCATGAGAATGTGGTGGTGGTATGACAAGCTTACTAATAACAGACGGTGAATCAAGAGTAGCAGAGGTGTTTAGGACAGTACCTCTTCTTGTAGTGGATGGTAAATTAGGGAAATTTCCATCACGAGACTTCCCCATGATGAAAAGAGTAGCAATGAAAAATAATAGATCCAAGTGAACTTACAAATAAAGCTATGCTCCCCGACAACGGCGCCAGAAAATAGTCTTAATGACCCACAAGTATAGGGGATCGCAACAGTCTTCACGGGTAGTATTACCCAATTTATTGATTTGACACAAGGGGAGCCAAAGAATACTTGCAAGCCTTAACAACTGAGTTGTTAGTTCAACAAGACCTGAAATAGTTCTTGCTCACGTAACTTTATCAAGAGCAGCTTGGTAGTAGCACAAAGAACAACAATGGAAACATGAGAAATAGTAACCGATTTGATGAGGGATTCGAGTGCAGTAGGCATAGGGATGGATGGAATGGCGTTGCATGGACGAGTCTAAACATGTAACTTCAAGATCTAGGGCATTGCAGATAAATAATAATAAGCATCCAAGTGCTAAACACTCCTAGGCATGAGCTCCAAATATAGTCATACATGCTCGCAATGAGAACTTACACAACATCTTCTGTCCAGCCAGCCCGTGGCAGCGGAGCCTCTAAGGAACTACTGGCAATTAAGGTGCTCCTTTTAATAAAGCACCGGAGCAAAGCATTAACACTCCGTGAACACATGTGATCCTCACACCACAACCATCCCCTCCGGTTGTACCAATTATTGTCACTATGACTCCACCAAAACACTTATCCTATTTAGCACCTGCATTATGGTTAATGATCATAGCTATATAAGCTATATCTCTTGTATTTTTAGTCTTGGGCTATATGTTAATTTTATGGTTATTGTGCAACAGCTAATCTTTATTTTTCTGAACCGAAGTGCCCCTTTTTTCGAATGGAGGTACTGTAGTAACCACATTATTTTTAATTACTTTTTAAAAGTATGTTTATATATACTCATATATTATTATTCTGTTAATTCATTATCTTAAACTTCAAATTTGAGTAGTTTCTCTATTTTTTTGAAAACTCATTTTATAATGGCGTTGTAATTTTTAAATTCTGCCTCTGATACCTAAGGATTTTTAAAATTCTAGAATCTTCAGGATTGTGAGAATTCCGAAAGTATATAGATAACCGAAGCATGGTTTAAACTTTTGGTAAGAGAATTGTAAGATATATTATAGTCAATACGATAGAACCACCCCTAGTTACGCTATTTCTTAGAGCGTTTGTTTTAAAGATCTGTATCTTGATATTTAATGATACTAAAATATGTACATCAACACACATAAAAATAAACAAACGCTTATTCATCTACTACATAATTTATGCCACCGTGGATAATTAATTCAAAGAGAAATTTTATACAACATAGAATATAAATTTAGCACAATCAACTTATTGATTAATACATTACTACTTAATATCGAAAATATTATAATTAATTTTCACAAACATTGTTATATGGTTAATTATGTCATCTAAGTAAATAAAGTTGGACTTATTAATTCTAAATTAGGATACATAAGTTGGAATAAGTATAATAATTTAGTATAAAACATATTTATTTTTGTTTGCCCTAGCCCAACTTTTGTTTGGACCAGCCCTCGCCTCCCGTCGCCACCTCTGGCACTCCGTCCCTCTCAAAATCGATGAGGAGATCGAGCTCTGCAGCTTCTTACCTGGGTTACCATACCAATTTACAAAAACTATGCCCTCCACAACAGCTGCATTTCGCTTCTCAGAAACTTTCTGCATAGCAATTATTGTAGACCGCAAAATCCCTGACCTCAGAGATCAACCAATATCCTTCCCTAGGCTGAAGAAACTGCAACTTGAATGGGTTACCATCTTAGAGTCTTGATGCACAACATGGTCGTTGGTTGCTATTCATTGCAGTTCTTGCTAATTGCATATTGTAGTGGGTTCTCTCATCTCTAGATCGACTCCAATACTATTATAAGAATCTGTGTCAAATATGGTTCACCTCCTCAGAAAGGGCTCATGTTTCATGAACTCAGGATTGGTAATGCCCCTTGTTTGAAGATGCTGCTCCAACTTGGTTCAATGAAGAATTCTACAATCTCCATACCTAAACTGCAGATGTTAGGTTGCCTTTCCTCTTGCGGCAGACTTAGGCTGGACTTTACAATTATTGAGGTAGCCGTGGCATTCCTATTTTCCTTCATGTGCATTTCTGTTTTTTATTGAATTACTTGTTATCTCCAATTAAGATGGTATAATTAATGTTGTCTTCCATATGTCCAAGGGATTGTATGTTGATAACCTATGTGTCCTCAAGAATTCCCATGTGTCCTCAAGAACGTTTGGTCCTTATAAGTATTTCCACCGGCTTGTCCTTTGCTAAGAAAGGATTGGTCCACTTGCTCCATTTGTTCGTTACTATTGTTACTTGTTCCTTGTTTTGTTGCCTTGTCAGAAAACCACCAAAAATCCGTTTGCTAAGTATTCACAGGGATTTCCTGCTCCATACCACTGTTTAGCACCTTCTGCTCCTTGTTGGGATCGACACTCCTATTTATCAAAAGTACTATGATACACCCCTATACTTATGGGTCATCAGGCTGGGAGTTAGCAGAACCGTGCTGTCACGGGGAACGCTTTCAACACTGATGGAAATATATCCAGTTGATATCATGCTCTTTTGTTTGCGGATATCGTCGGTATGAAATAAAACGGGAGCTTGTGAGTTCATGGAGTTATATATATGTGTTAGAGAAACGCATGGGCCGCTAGCCTAAGCCATGCCTAATCATGGTGGAAACTTGCAGCATAAACATAATGAGCAATCTGTGAAGCATTCTCAATAAAACCTATGCAAATAGAAAATAAAAAGATCGGTGAGATGCTCATTGTCTGCTTGCCTTGTCATTTTGATCACGGGATAGCTCCTGTATCATGTGCAAGGGGTACCCTGTTGGCGGTTCTCTATGATATGCATGTATATACGATGACAAGAACTTACAGGTAACTAAAGTTGAGTAGCATGAGGAGCGGCCCTCATACTCAAGGGACATGAGATTTCCAGTTTATGGCCTGTCAAGCATATAACTCATATTGGACCTCGCTTTCACCTTAACCATTTAAAGATGCCTATGATAGGGGCAATGAGAGCTCAGAGCTAATGAGTACCTTACTTTCAGCAGTTGGAAGCTTTTCAAACTTTTCAAAACCTTTTTCACTTCCTTGTTGAGTCACCACTTATTCTATGAGCACCTTCTTGAGAGCATAGTTGTCATTCTTAGTATAATGTAATTGTCTCAAAACTTGGTTAATTATGTCATGACTTTGATTCTTGTATCTCTGATTTTTTACTTCTAGTCTTCACTTGAACTTCAGAGGTTCATTGGCATTTATTTTGTGCTCTACAAACAAAGTCAAGCGAGATACCACTCTATCATACCTTATTATGAGCATTGCAATGTTGCTTATGTTTATGTTTCATGCTACTTAATATTATTGAGTTGGAATCTCTTCATAGCTTGCAATGACTATTGAGTAGACTTAGTTGCATACTCCTTATTATGAATGGTCTAAGTATCTACTCTTGTGCTGAGAATATATACATCATATGAAGCAAATGTGTTCGTGAAAGTTCTTTTATCGCACTCAGTTTTCAATTGAATTGCTTGAGGACAAGCAATAAGCTAAGCTTGGAGGGAGTTGATACGTCCAAAACGTATCTACTTTCCCGAACACTTTTGCTATTATTTCTTCTCTAAACTTGTGTAATTTGGATACAACTAACACGGACTAACGCTGTTTTCAGCAAAATTACCTTGGTATCTAGTTTTTGTGAAGAAAATCAACTATCAGGAAAAATCCCAGAAAATATGCCAAAAATCTTATTTCACCAGAAGACTCACGGAGCCAGAATACGAGACGGAGTGGAAGCCTAAGGGGCTCACACCCCCTGCCGCGCGGGTGGGTCCAGGCCACGCCTGGAGGGGGTGTGGCTGCCCTAGGCACCCCCTCGGCCTCCCTCTTCGCCTATAAGTTGCCTCTTGACTTAAAAAACCAAGGGAGGTTCGACGTTTTTCCAAAAAGAGTTCCGCTGCGCCGCCACCACCAGAAACCGCGATTCGGAACCAGAAACTCCGTTCTGGCACCCTGCCGGGACGGGGAATTTGGAGAGGATCATCACCATCATCATCAACAACGCCTCTCCATCAACCATCCATGTTTCCCTCATCCATGAGTGAGTAATCCCCCGCTGTAAGCTATGGGGATGGTAGGGATTAGATGAGTTATATCATGTAATCGAATAAGATTGTCAGGGCATGGTGCCTAGTATCTCTATTAGTGATTTTTGACTTTATTGCAAATTGTTTTGCTTAATGCTTGTCACTAGGGCCCGAGTGCCATGATTTCAGATATGAACTTATTATTGATTCATGATGATAGTATTGTTTGTGATCTTATCTACATGTTGTGTATACATATCATTGTCCGGATCCGAAGGCCCCGAAGTGACAGAAATTGGGATAACCTGAGGGGATGGCTGTGATGTGAGGATCACATGTGTTCACGGAGTGTTAATGCTTTATTCTGGTGCTTTATTAAAAGGAGCACCTTAATTGCTAGTAGTTCCCTTGAGGCCATGCTGCAACGGGCTGGCAGGACAAAAGATGTTGTGCAAGTTCTGTTGGGAATATGCCCTAGAGGCAATCATGTATGATGAGATTTCCCATTGTATTCATAAAGATATAAAGTTGTCCTTGTATAAACATCTAATGTGTATTATTGAATATGTGATTCGGTTGTGGAACTAGCTCTACTAGCTCTGCCAACTTGTCTATCGCTTCCTGCAGCTCCTTAACCCTTTTACTCCTAGCTATGTTTTCTGGTTTTTCCAATGGTGCCTTTGCTGTTCTCGCAGCCCTTGGTATCTCCTCATGATTTCCTCCCTCAACATTCTCATTCACTACTGGAACTATCGGCGGAGCCGCGGGGTTCAGGGCTGTCATCATTACCTCCATGGAGACGAGTTGGTGAAGCTTACCATTGACAGCAATCGTTGGTGGATCCGGCGCCAGGACAACACGCTCTGGATATACGTGCTCCACGCGCACCGCGACGTAGACCTGGTGCTCGCCGAACTTGATGAAGCGACCGCCCCTAGGGAATGGCTTGGTCCCGAAGCAGCCCGCATTGTCGCTGACGAAGTTGAGCGCTCCAAACCTCTCGATGAGGCTGGAGTAGACGCGCTCGTCGGTCTTGGCGATGATGTTGCCCGTCCGGATGAAGACTCCATCAAGCACCTGCTTCTGCCCCACGGTGGGCGCCAACTGTCGTGGTGGTGGCACGGCAGATGCCATGGGTAGGCTTAAGTTGGGGGCCGAATGGGTGCTTGTGGTCACAGGGGAGGGAGTGCACGGTCGAGCCATGCACGAAGAACAAGAAAAACTCTCCACACTTAGCGATTTGATTGATACCCGAGGATTACAAGTGCTCCTTGAGCTGTATGAACTTGTGCACTGCGCACCAATTCCCTACTTGGTCCAACCTCTCTCTACTACTGCTATGCCTCTCCTTATGTAGGCAGCGCTTGTTAGCTTATACCCCTTTGGGTTCTAGGGTTTACTGTTTGGATCTTGGTCCCTATAATGTGGGCCGGGTCATGGGCTTGGCCTAAGCCCAATGGCCCAGTCCACAAAGTTTGACAGCTAACGGTCTTCTGGTACGTCGCCTCCTTTTCCTTTTGGCGTCATGCAGTAACTTTGTACGTCAGCCCTTGCTTTGGGCGTCACTCGGCTCCTTTTGTGTCACCCGGCGTCGCCCTTCTCTTTTGACCATGCTTTACCATGGTCCCTCCTGAACCTTACTCGGAAAGGTGCCACGCGTCCTATCCGACTCGGCCCTTCCTCAGTAGACTCGGCTCGTTGGTTCCTGCAAGAATAACAACTTTGTCTTATGCGGGCCGACATAGTTTATATGTCGGCCGCACACGCTTCTCTTACCCGGCCGTTCTTACTCGGCCTGGTTCTTTCTTTACTCGGAGCTAGCCAAGTTGTGCTATGTTTCACCTCTCGTGACCCTACCGGGGGGTTATCCCCCCGACAGTTATTTACTTTCTCCTACTGGTTCGATAATCTTGGTTTCATAACTGAGGGAAACTTGCTGTTGTGCTCATCATACCTTCCTCTTAGGGTTCCCAACGAGCTCTACATCATTCGAGTCATCACTCGTCCAGCCATGGGCTCTGGCGATGTGCACGGTAGATCAGTCGGTCTAGATACACGTATTTCAGAAAAAGGCTAAAATATCTTATATTTTAAAATAGAGTGAGTATTGTTTTCCTAGGATTATCTTTGTTGTTATTGTGTTCATTACACAGTAAAAACATATATGTTTCTAATTTCCTTGTTTATTCAGTTTAATTCTTTTAGAAACAAACAATTACCTATAAATATTACTCCCTCGACTCATATTACTTTACTTGGATTTGTCAAAATTTGGATGAACCTATATACTAAATGGTGTCTAGATTCATCCAAATCTAGACAAATTTGAGTCAACTAATATGGGTTGAAGGGAGTAGTTTATACTTTCTCATTATTATCGTACTGCCACGTATTGCAGAGTTATGTTTCCAAAAAAGTGGAATAAAATTGTCTAGGATCTATGATTAATGTTCCGTGTATTAAAAAAGGCTTCGGTTGTAGCAACAAAAATGTTCATGCCTTACAAAATTGTTCATATTTAAAAAAAGTTCATGTATATTCAAAAGTATGCTCATGTTTGAAATAAAATGTACATAAGTTCCAAAAATTTTCATGAGGTTGCGGTATTGTTCACCATCTTGTCTTCAGAACATGTTCCGGTAGTCTTCGCGGGGGTGAAAATAAATTTCATATATGAAAAAAATGTGTAGGGTTAAAAGGTGTTTAGACCGTTTTAAAATAAGTTCGTATGAGAGAAAATTTTCTCATACATACTACGAATGTCAATGGCATTGGCTGAGAGGATGCGTCGTTGTGTCACGCATCCTCTCCGCCCATCTGGGCCCGCCTGCCGCTCAGCCCCTGCTTACCACCTCTCGGCCGAGAGCTGCCACTGCTGATGCCTGGCTCGTGTCTCCCGTCCTCTGCAACCTTGAGGAGATCGAGCTCTGCAGCTTCTTACCTGGGTTACCATACCAATTTACAAAAACTATACCCTCCGCAGCAGCTGCATTTTGCTTCTTAGAAACTTTGTGCGTAGCAGTTATTGTAGACTGCAAAATCCCTGACCTCAGAGATCAACCAATATCCTTCCCTAGGCTGAAGAAACTGCAACTTGAATGGGTTACCATCTTAGAGTCTTGATGCACAAAATGGCCGTCGGTTGGTATTCATTGCAGTTCTTGCTAATTGCATATTGTAGTGGGTTCTCTCATCTCTAGATCGACTCCAATACTATTATAAGCATCTGTGTCAAATGTGGTTCACCTCTTTAGAAAGGGCTCAGGTTTCATGAACTCAGGATTGGTAATGCCCCTTGTTTGAAGATGCTGCTCCAACTTGGTTCAATGAAGAATTCTGCAATCTCCATACCTAAACTGCAGACGTTAGGTTGCCTTTCCTCTTGCGGCAGACTTAGGCTGGACTCCACACTTATTGAGGTAGCCGTGGCATTCCTATTTTCCTTCATGTGCATTTCTGTTTTTTTATTGAATTACTTGTTATCTCCAATTAAGATGGTATAACTAATGTTGTCTTCCATATGTCCAAGGGATTGTATGTTGATAACCTAAATTCAATGCCAACTATCAAGATTTTGGATATTGATTTGAATGCTCATAATCTGGATGCTACTATTGAGTTGATCAGGTGTTTTACTTGCTTGGAAAGGCTATACATTGAGGTGAAAATTATCTTGTGATGCTTCATAGTATTCAATGCTTCTTTGATCTACTTTCTGAAATGGTTGGTTATGAATTCTCTTCTTCCCTTTTCAATCTTCTGGACCAGCGGAAGCCAAGCCATGGAGCCATAAACGCCGAGATTTTCTATTATATTTTGACATCTGTCTAAAGAAAATTTCTTGGCGATCTTTTCAGGGCATCAAATCAGATGTTGAATTTGCCAAGTTCTTTGTGCTAAACGCCAAGGTGCTCGAGTCAATGACTTTTAATGTTGATTCTAATAATTCTTTGGATGAGGAATATATTGCAGAACAAGGTGACTTACTCCAGCTGGAGAGCGGGGCCTCAAGAAATGCTCAGTTCCTTTTTACATCAATTAGCTCCCATCACTGCATTACAGATTTTGATGTCCATGATTTGGAGAATTCTGATCCGTTCGGTTATCTATAGATTTCTGAGTCCTTTGTTCCATAGTGAGGTATGCTGCACTTTTTCTTGGAAATCATATTTACTTGTTTTTCTTCTTATTCAAAGAAAGTCAGTATGTCACTTACTATCAAATAGTCTGATTGTTTGAAGGAAGTCATTATACTGATAGTCAGTAGAATAGTTGGCAGGATTATGTACATAGCAACCGGTCAGTAGAATAGCTCATAGCATAGCAACCGGTCACTTAGGTTATATGCAAGGTCTTCAAACCGGTGGCACCAACCAGCTCCCTAGAATTTCTAGTTTCGCCTAGAGGGACTGTAGCAGCAGGAATAATTTTAGAAGCTGAATTTCTAGTTGGAGTCTCATTAATGAACATTTGTTATGTGCCGCATTGAGTCTATTTCAGATTATGTGTATTAATAATTTAATATGCAAATTGAAACCAACTAAGGGAAATTTGGCTCTACCAAGGACTGATTGCTGGCTGTCATCATTTATTTATTTATTTATTATGGTAATATGTTTTCTCTAATGCTTGTAGGCAGCTATCTTGAAATATCAATACCCATCTCATTAGGTAGGACATTTATCAAGAAGTAGTTTCAAGCAAAATGTTTATGAAGTAACAACTAACAAGGAACAGTACGGAAATGTTTCATCTTTGGTTGTAGGTATATGTAGCAGATTAGTTCACACCTGCTTTTTATTATTAATTGTCCCGATTTATTGTAATGGTAAAGTAGGTTAGGCTTGCATACTGACGACTAGTTTACTACAAGTCTACAATAGTTCTTGGCAGTAGCCAACGGTTACTAACTTAAATGGTCACTATATCAGAATATACTGATTCATGTGAGAATTTGTTCATGGTAGATGTACTTGAGTTTGATAAGCTATTTTTTACCTTGTCCATTCTCTTTATCTTATACATAAACAAATTTATTCTTTATTAATATAGATGATTTTTACATTATGTGGTACGTACTGTTATAATTCTTTGGGTTTAACGGCTAAGGCTTTAGGTATACCAATGGCTAGTATATAGTGGGTTGATGGGGTCACTTGGGTCTTGGCTGTGGCAAATAGATCGCACTCAAGCTCCTCAGACGTGTTAACACAGCCTTCCTTAGATAGCTTATGAGGTACCAGACTATATTGTGTCCGCCCTTTTTGTACACATCAATTATTAGATAGAGCAGATATTTTCATGCAAACAAAGAAAAAACTCCTCAAACGTGAACTTATAATATCTATCATCCTAAACATGGACCGTATTGTTGATTAGCCTTGCTTGTTTCGCTTCACCACCATATAGTTTTTATGGTCACGTTGTTGTCTTGGGGCTATGTAGTCCTTATGGTCACTAAGCATATTGTCTTGGAAACTATTACATGGCTCTTACAGGTTTGCTAATATGTTACCAACGGTGAGTCTAATTTGATAGTCTTGTGTGTGTTTTAGCCCCGTGATATAATACTACGATGGATGTCTGCAAACTTTTTTCGCTGTTTAAAGCTTGTAACACTAATCAATATCGTTTTTCTCATAGGTGCTGGAGCCTGGAGCCAGGAGTTAGTTGTATTCTGCTGCGCATTTATCACTAGAATCTAAAGGTGTTATTGATGCTACCCCATGGAGCTCCTAGGATAGTCAGATGATGTGGACCTTCGGATCAGGCTGTGAGAGGAAATCCGGGCCGTTGCCTTGTGGTAAGTCATTTTTACCCTTGTCAATAGTTAATATTTATTCTGGTATGTGCACTCCATCTTACTCCAGACGTGTGCGCGCCTCTCAGGCGAGGCTGCATTATTTTGCCTCTCAGATTCTCTCGATCCCAACGGTCAGCCTCAGTTGTACTAATTTTGTGGGGCATTTGCTGGGTGTGTGAGGATGTGAGAGGACGACCCTATCCTTCCGCTGCGACCCAATCGTCACCCACGAGCTTGTCCCCGCTCGCTCGTCCCCAATCCCTTGCTTGATAGAAGCCCAACGGTGAAAACCCTAGCCGCTTTGTCAAAAAAAAAACCTAGCCGCCCCTCACGCTGTTCATGCCCCTCCTCTTCCTCTCCTCGCCATTGCGCCGCTGACTCACCGCGCCCGCACGTACGGTCGCCGTCCCTGCCGCTCGGCTACCTGGCCGCATCGAGCCGCCGCTCTCCCGCGTCTCCTCCTTCCCTGTTCCTCTTCCCGACCAGGTTCTTCCTCTTCCGCCCCCACCTCTCTAGCTACGTGCTTCCCCTGGCCCTTCCAACACGAGAGAGAGAGGATCTGAGACGAGGTCAGGTTGCTGCTCGCAACACCAACTCGGGCTGTGAAGACAGGAGCGGTTGGCGCAGCTTGAGCATCCTCAACGTGGGAAGGTGCACAGGGCCGCAGCTGCCCCGCAGCAGAGTGCCAGAGCCGCCGGATTTGGGTCGCCGCCCGGCCGGAATTGTGCCGCCTCTGCCTGGATTCGCCCCTCCCCGCGACCTGTAGTCACCTCCGTTGCCGCTCGTCGCCAGCAGCAAGGTAATGCTTCCGCCCTGTTTGTTCTGGTCTTTTTTTGGTGCGTGCTCTGCTGCTTGCTTGCTGATTTGCTGGGCGTGCGTGCACATTTGCTTGCTAATTTCCTGCTGCTTGATGCTTTGAATTGATTGCTAGGGCTGGCTAGGGAGTGAGATTCCGGCATGGCATCTGCAGCCAGTGAACCCTCTGTTGTAGTGGTGTCAATGCAAAGTATCCTCTGCCTGCTCATGCTTAGTGCAGCTTAATTGTGATTAAATTGATTAATTTGTGAAATTAATTGGTTCTTTGGTCCACGGGAGCGCTCGGTGTCATGTTGATGGCCAGACAACGAGGTGGAGCTGCCTGGGATGAAAATGGTGATTTATCACTGCAGCTTCTCCCCCTCCTCTGCTTATTTTTCATTTTATTAATTTACCAATGCAATGTTACTCGAGTTGGGACGTTGTGCTGCTATTTTGAATTGTTTAAGTTCATTAAAAAGTGAACTTTGTGCGACCGGATATTGAGCAGTGTATTGCCATCGCATGATTATTTTGCACCTAGGAAAGTTTGATCGGTTTCGATCCCTACTTAGATGTTAATATGTTGCTGGAACTCTACACTTCTATTTGGAATAGCTCGAATTCATCAAAAGGTTTTTCCTTTTAGATTGTGATATTATAGCAGTCTTGTTACTCACACTGGAATTATGTAGCGCCATTTAGCAGGCCATTGTATATATATTTAACTCGTTATAAAAAGAAACAAGAGCACACACAGTGATCTTACTGTTATGGTCACTTACATCGCATAAAATATTTCTCCATTTCATGTTAGTCTCTTGTATTTATGATTTTTTACCCAAATCTGCCCATGAACTTTGATTGACGTTCATGATTGTTCAGTATTGTTTTTGTTGTACAAAATATTGAGATTTTTCTGATTATATTGTTTACTCTGAATTGGATTTTATTGGACATGTGGGGAAAGTCATTGTTTCAGCACCCAGATTCATTTGCTTGATATAGAGTACGGGCCTCCAAGGTTTGTTTCACACGTCATCTCATATCTTAGTCCATATACTGCATAATTCAGATGATGTAATGCCCTTGAACAAGCTACTCAACACTACCATTTAACTGTTGGAGAAATTCTTTTAAATCCATGGTTGATGTTGTGGCCAGCGTGGGGTTTAAGATCTCATGCATAAGCTTGGTAGCTTCACCCTGTATGAACTCTGAGATGCTAATTTCCTAATATATGTTCATGCATATTAGCATATGTTTGTTTCACTAGGATAACGAGTGTGCTTCAAAAAGATTAATATGTGGAAATTTGATTGGTGTTGACAGGGTGATCTGAGAGGGCTACTCCGTAGGATCAAAAAGTTCGATGCGTCGAGGTGCTTTAAAATATCCATTTATATGTACACGTGGATTCGTCAGGTGAGATCATTAGTACTAATCAGATCAAATATGGAAGATTGCATGCACTCCTTTAAACGTTCATTCATTTATTTTCTTAAATAAATTTTGGAATAGGAAGTCCTTGACAGACTATGTGCTATGTTAGTTTTGGATAATGGAAGTTATTAGTTCGATGTGGTGAAGTAATCATTTAGGAACCAAAAATGCATGTTGCTAAGCTATTTATTTACTGTTACTTCTATAAGGCGAGCTTTGCTCTTTGTCTGATTATCCATCTGTTTTTCCCCTTGGGAAGTGACAAAGTGGTTTTTACCTTTTTGCTAGCTGAAATTCTTAATCAGAGAAGTTGGTTTCTGTTGAAATTAGCATCTATATTTTGTGTCTAGCGTCCAAAAGAAGCATTGAGCTGCGGCAATCGCAATTGCAAGATGGTCTCACCTTATTCGTTACTGAGTATCCTAATTGATTTGGTTGTTTTCCAGCTCTGAACAGGATCCCAGGCTGTAGCCTTACTGCCAATATGCCTTTCTTCTCCACGAGTCAATGCCAAAGAGCCAAGGGAGCCTGGATTCACCGGTTGAGGGTGTCCCTGCTAGCGTGCCAGCGTTGATGTGACCTTGGCATGGATGTACCGTCCCCTGATATTTCATTATGGTGCACCTTAGTCCTGATACAGACACCTGATAGTGTTGCAGGTTCAGTTCTAAACTTTTGGGTCAGATCATCTAGAGGCAATGGATCGTGAATACACAACATATACCTCACACTTGTGTGCTCACCTCCCTCATCTCATCGCCGTGTACTCAAGTTTGAGACCCACTCCAACGAGAGTAGTACCAAGTAACACATTACACTTAAGTGCCCCTTTCCTCTCCGTTTGGTATTTAGGTGGTAAGTAGGATGGTATTAAGCCAGCAGTATAATTAAGAGGATAGTCCAGACTACCGATACCTGAAGAGATGTTCAGAGACCTTTTTATTTGAGAGGGTTGGTTTGCTATTTACAAGATAAAGTTTTGCATCGCAAACTACTTTTGGGACACTTCTGATGGTTTTTCTTATGTTTATGAATTGTTTCAGTTCTAGGTATAATATATAAGTGTACCATTTTCGTTTATATTGTGTTTTCTAATTAGCAGCATATGCTAATAATTTAATCCAATGGCAAGCACTATGGTAATATGGAGTTCTATTTTTCAACGAATGAGCTATATCTAAGTACAGCCGCACAAACATTGATGCTTCCCTATGATCGATTCTATAGCTGTTCAATATATCGTTTTACAAGCCATTTATCAGTTTTACAAGGTAAGATTATGTCTATTTTTGCAGGCATTGATCCGAGCCAGAGTGTACTAGAATTGTAAGGGCCAATCTCACCCGCAAGATTATAAGTGCTCCCCATGGCATCAAAATTTAACAAATGTGCAATGAAAATGAAAAGGTTACGTATAAGGGATTGTCACTTGGGGTGAGCTCATTTTTTCTTCTATTTTCCATACTATTTCTGTACCTTTATTCACTGGATTATGATGTCCTAGACTCTGCTATATATTTAGTGTTATATTTTCGTATCCTTAATCTGGGCAATGAACGTCTTCACCAAATTAACTACATATGCTCCTGATATTAGGCACATCCTTTAGAGCTTTATTTTGGCCCTTTTCATACTACTAGAGTACATTGTAGAGAAATTTCACTCCTATTTTACAGGACATTCTCAGCAATCTTTTTAAAGGACTTATATAAATGATATGATAAGCCTTTTAGATTCAGAAAACACTAGGTTTCTTAGTTACACAAGAATCATGCCCTGTCGTGAAAAGAATTTTGATACTTAAACCTGAGAGGGAATTGTGTTGCCATGAGGTTCTTCTCTGTTAGGTGGCTGACTAACTTGTCCTTTCTATGGGTGTTTGATGCCACTGGAAACCAGCAACCTACTTCAAACTAAAGCCTTTCCGTCCTGCACCGCAATGGATCTTCACACAACACAGCCGATCAGAAGAAGTTAATATGCATCCTCTCATGGACAACACCAAAAGGCCATAGTCAACACACAAAGTTGTGAACCTCAAAGATCTTCACTCTCAGCACTTTTTTTAGATGGATTTCGGTCACGCGGTCGTCTTCTTTTGATGGTTCTGTATGTACATTAGCACTTATTGGCTGCCTGTGGTTTCCTCTACCGGAGACGTCTAAGAAACTTGGTTACGCTTCTGCTCTTCGCATTCGCACAATTATGTAATCATCTGATGCATCCACCATGTCTCACGACAGATGTATTATCCTGTTAAGTCTGCAGTATGTGTTACTTATTTCATATCTCGCCTTTTTGGTTGTCTATTTAGATATCTATATCATAAAAGATGAACATGTTTCCATTCGCTGTTCGGAATTTCAACCGCCTACACTGCTCGAGTATACCGGGTCGGTGCGCCAAGGCGCACCCCTAAATCTAGTGTGGATAAAAATTGTCCTGAACACACGTCTCAAGAGTTATCCTGTAAAGAAGTTCCAAAAAAAAAAACTAACTGGGGGATGGTTAATCCTAGGAAAAAATGTTCTACTCTGTAAGTGAAAGGCATGAAAATAAATGTATACAGGGCATTTACTCACAGTTCGCCGCGCACTGTTAAGATGTAACTTGTGGAGTTGTGGTTGATTGGTTTGTTGTCGGCTTATATCTTGAGTAGCAACCTGCTAAAAGCTAGCTAGGCTTGTTGCATGCATCTTGTTGCTAAAATCACATCCATTCATGTTCAACCATAATTAGAGGATTGATCCCTTCAATGCAATTTTTGTAACCTGGCTATTTGCAATCATATGCAGTCTTTTTTTTACCGCAAAATTTATCTACAAAGGAAAAATTCTATCAATTTTCATACACGTTGGTCAAACTTTGTTTGTGTTGGCTTAGAGCATCTCCACCCATCGCCCTTTTTTTCCTGCCAGCGGAAGATTTTTCTCCCAGTCACCCCCTAAGGGGCAAAATCGACCAGACATTTTTTTCTTGCAATCGGCTTAGAGATGTGCACGTAGACTAGTGGGCCTCGGGCCGTGAATTGCACATGTAAAATGAATCGTTTTGTTCTCTGAAAAAGCAAGGCAACGAGCCAATGCTTGATTGGGTCCCCGTAGGCAGCAGTATACTCGCCTGGGTCATATCAACATTTTCATAAACCCGAAGGCCTATATAAATAGAAGCCCAATTATTTCTGGCGGAAGACAAGCGGATTAATTGTTTTCTACTACTTTATCTGTTTCAAATTACAAAAGATTTTAGTCTATTTTTTACAAAATGTTTTAGTCTCCGGATCAATTTTTTTTTAAAACCTGACTAGATACATTTGTATCTAGCTGAATCTAAGTCAACTAATATGAATCGGAGAGAGTAATTTTTTTTAAACCCATACATGGTTTTAGTCTATTTTTTCTAAGGGGTGGTTTTAGTCTTTTTATTAAGACGTCTAAATACACGTGTTTCAGAAAAAGCCTAAAATATCTTATATTTTAAAATAGAGTGAGTATTGTTTTCCTAGGATTATCTTTGTTGTTATTGCTTTCATTACACACTAAAAACATTTATGTTTCTAATTTCCTTATTTATTCAGTTTAATTCTTTCGGAAACAAACAATCCACGTGCCCCTGCCTCCGGCGGCGGCGCCAGGCGGGATCCGACCTCTTCCATGGCACCTGGGTGCTCTTCCACGTGCCCCACGGCTGCGCCAGGGAGGTGTGTGGCCCTTCAGCGGCCTGACTGGACCGCCGCGCCTGCACGGTCCTGATTAAATGCTCCATTGCACGGTGCTGATTCAAAATTTGTCTAATTTAGATTTCTTGAGGTTATAGGTTGTCCTGTCAAAAAAATCTCTTTACTTACTGTTTTAAATTCATCACATTGTCACTACTTTCATACTTCCACAGTTTCGCAAGCATTTTTCTTCTCTGATGCACAACTTGCTTTGACCTCTCTCCAATCCAGCTTACTCCTTGCATTTTACCAGCTCATTATTGCTTTCACAAGCAAATCGTTTACACATTGCCCAGGGTAACAATCTGATGACAATGTTGGTCAGACCATACCGAGCAAGTAGCACGACTGAACAAATAATACAAATGATTTAGGATGCACTCTCTAATGTATGTCCATCGAAGCATATTTTCCGTTCAGAGGAATAAATCCCAAAATATGTTGATGAAAACATATTTTCTATTTGACTGGAGCACTTTTTATTGCTTTGGAAGCACAGTCCGAAATTGTTAGAATTCATGGCTGAATAAAGAATCTTGCAAAAGTCATTCAACACGATGTTTCAGGATACTTGTTCGAAGAACAGATGCTTCCGGATATAATTTTGGAGGATATCTGGTGACATTTCAATACGTTGGTAGGCAAATAAAATAACATGCCATTTTTTGGAGTCGCAGACATCCCTATTTTCAGGTTTGACATTTTGGTGGGAGCATGCTTTTTTTTTACCATTTTATACATTGTTCACAAAATATATTTCACATTATAGATTTCTTCGTCCGGAGATAGGGAGTACAATTCTACCTTTGCAGAAGGGGCAATAAAATCCACTAGAGCAAATACTGAAAACTCTCTAGGTATTGTGGATTGTTTCAGTATACTAAAAACCGCCCAACTGCAGTACCTGTTGTTTTCAGTATATTGAGAAAATAGTCCATTATTGCGAGAAAATCATCGCCGTTGTTGTGTGGCCGGAGTTTTTTCCTCGTCCGTCGTCATCTTCGTCCTCTCTGATGTCCCACTGGTCCATTCTAATCAACGTCAGAGATCGACTTAGGGGTTCGCTCTTGCCATTCTGCCACCTCATTATACTCCTGAACTTGTGCCTAAAACATTTTGCAGTATGTGCTTGAACAATATATGATCAGTAAGGACACACAATCACAATAAAAATATTGTTTTTATTATCCCGAGTTACTTTTATGTGGCAAAATTTTCTTGTTTGCATGATTTTTTCATGTATATTATGTTTAGACGGAGGCAAGAAAAAATTTAGAAGCCGTAGCAACACACGGGCATTCAGCTAGTTACCTATAAATATTACTTCCTCTGACTCATATTATTTGACTTGGATTTGTCAAAATTTGGATAAACCTATATACTAAATGGTGTCTAAATTCATCCAAATCTAGAAAAATTTGAGTCAACTAATATGGGTCGGAGAGAGTAGTTTATACTTTCTCATTATTATTGTACCGCCACGTATTGCAGAGTTATGTTTCCAAAAAAATGTGGAATAAAATTTTCTAGGATCTATGATTAATGTTCCGTGTATTAAAAAAAGGCTTCGGATGTAGCAACAAAAATGTTCATGCCTTACAAAATTGTTCATATTTAAAAAAAAGTTCATGTATATTCAAAATTATGCTCATGTTTGAAATAAAATGTACATAAGTTCCAAATAAAAATGTTCATGAGGTTGCGGTATTGTTCACCATCTTGTCTATAGAACATGTTCCGGTAGTCTTCGCGAGGGTGAAAATAAATTTCATATAAGAAAAAATGTGTAGGGTTAAAAGGTGTTTAGACCGTCTTAAAATAGTTCGTATGAGAGAAAAATTTCTCATACATATTACGAGTGTCAATGGCATTGGCCGATGGGGCTTTTTTTTGCCAATGAAGAGCATCAAATCCAAATTGTGTAACAAGCACAAGAATAAATATTTGAAAGTATTGTGAACTTGTATTGTATCGTACTCCCTCCGTTTTAAAATATAAGATATTTTAAGTTTGTGAAGCAAATATATCTAGACTTTTTTTAGTATATAGGTTCACTCAGATTTAGAGTGAGTCTATGCACTAAAAGAAGTCAATTTAAATTTTCTTTACAAACCTAAAACATATTATATTTTGAAACGGATGGAGTATTTGTTTTTTGAGTGAATTCCACTTTTTACCCCTTACTTGTGCATTTGTGACACTAATTATCCTATATGATCGAGGACGACGTCCTCCGATCTTGATATATTTTATGGCGGCACATCATTCTAACATGTCAGCCTTATCCAAGAACAAGTGTTGAATGCTAAAACATGACAAAATTATGCTTAGAATTTACTTAAATAGGACATTTGGTACAACTTCTACTAAATGGGGTAATTAGTGACTCAAATACACAAATAGAGGGTAAAAAATAGAATTCAATCTTGTTTTTTTTTGTATTAGAACTATTTTAAAAACAATATTTGCTCTATATGATACTTATTTGTTTGAGAAATTTTTTTGTTATGTTGTGGTGCGCCCAGGCTTTGATAAATTCCTGGGTCCTCTAAACCGCGATCAACTCTTGTCTATTGGTGATCATGGGCGAGAGGGAGGGGAGTCACCAATAATGCCATGTTTACGGACATTTTGTTACAGGAGGACTCTTACGGACTTACGTGGCCTACAACCGTGCATCGTGTGCTGAATTGTCGGAGCAACTGTTCCAATCTATGCAAATTACTTGGTGCCATGTTATGTTCGTAAGTTTATTTCGTAGAATCCTTCTGTAAGTGTAGCATTGCCAGGGGAGTCACTGCTGAACATGGCTAAGACCGTCGTGGTGGACGAGAGTGGGGAAGGCCCGAGGCATCGCGGGCTGGTGCTGTGGCATGGGAGTATTCGAATCAGTGTCTAGGGTAGAAGAGAGGGAGGGCATGGTCAGTGCTGTTGCCGGAGAAGAAAAGTTGGGGTCGGCCACAGGGATACACTACAGGAATGGCGTTGTGTGCCGACGGCAGGGAGCTACGCCGACGGCCAAAGGTCGGCGCCGTCGGCGTAGAACCGGGCAAGCCAGCCAGCCTTCGAGCCTCGGCATCGCAGCCGTCGGCGTGGCAACGTCGCCGAGGTGACCGTCGGCGTAAACTTAGTCCTCGGCGTGCAGGGGTGGCAGCGTGGCACTAGTCGGGCCAGGCGGGACATGCCCTAACGGCGTCGACATTACGCCGAGAGCCACTGTCGGCGCAAACTCGCGATGGTCACCCTCGGCGTCACGTCACCTCGCCCGACGGTGACCCTCGGCGTCTATGCACTATTTTTTCCTTACCAAATTATTTGTATTTATTTATTAGTATTAATTATTTAGGTTCTATTTTATCAATTGGATGGATTCGTAGCCTCCGAATAATAGTCTTCACGCCCACATAAAATGTCGAATCTTCTCACAAGTTGAGAAATTTGCATGTTTGTGTGTTATTATCACATGTGCATGAAATTTATATTTCACAAATTTTTGTGAAGTTGTTCAAAGATTCAATCACATGTGCCTGTCCCCTCGCATGCATGCGGGCGTAGGTTCGGACCGTATAAGGGAATCTCCCGTTGGCGAAGCTAATATGGTTTTACATCACCCTATGACCTAAACAAACACAAAACATATGTGTGTGAGTGTGGTTAGAGGTTGGTATAGGTTCTTGCATGTGTCCCCCTCGCATGCATGCGCCTAACCTAGAGGCGAAGGTTCGGGCCCGTATAAGGGTGGAATCTCCCGTCGAGGTGAAACCGGTAGGATAGTGCCCCAACTTGTGAGCCAACATGGTTTGACATCACCCTATGACCTAAACAAACACAAAACAAGAGAGAGCTACGCTGGCTACCCCTTCGGAGGAACGTCTAGGGGTAGACGATCCGAGTGTGCCAGAGATCGTGGTTTGGGAGGAAGACCACGAGAACATCGGAATGAGATGAAAACTTGCATGTGCCCCTAGCATATGTGTGTGTGGGTGTGGTTAGAGGTTGGTATATATAGGTGCTTGCATGTGTCCCCCTCATGCATGCGCTCTAACCTAGAGGCGAAGGTTCCGGCCCGTATAAGGGTGGAATCTCCCGTCGGGTGAAACTGTAGGATAGTGCCCCAACTTGTGAGCCAACATGGTTTGACATCACCCTATGACCTAAACAAACACAAAACAAGAGAGCTACGCTGGCTACCTGTCGGAGGAACGCCTAGGGGGTAGACGATCCGAGTGTGCACGAGATCGAGGTTTCACGAGGAAGACCACGAGAACATCGGAATGAGATGAAAACTTGCATGTGCCCCTAGCATATGTGTGTGTGGGTGTGGTTATAGGTTGGTATATATAGGTGCTTGCATGTGTCCCCCGCATGCATGCGCTCTAACCTAGAGGCGAGGGCCCGTATGAGGTGGAATCTCCCGTCGAGGTGAAACCGGGTAGGATAGTGCCCCAACTTGTGAGCCAACATGGTTTGACATCACCCTATGACCTAAACAAACACAAAACAAGAGAGAGCTACGCTGGCTACCTGTCGGAGGAACGTCTAGGGGGGTAGCGATCCGAGTGCACAGAGATCGTGGTTTCACGAGGAAGACCACGAGAACATCGGAATGAGATGAAAACTTGCATGTGCCCCTAGCATATGTGTGTGTGGGTGTGGTTAGAGGTTGGTATATATAGGTGCTTGCATGTGTCCCCCCTCGCATGCATGCGCTCTAACCTAGAGGCGAAGGTTCCGGGCCCGTATAAGGGTGGAATCTCCCCGTCGGGGTGAAACCGGGTAGGATAGTGCCCCAACTTGTGAGACAACATGGTTTTACATCACCCTATGACCTAAACAAACACAAAACAAGAGAGAGCTACGCCGGGCTACCCCTGTCAGAGGAACGTCTAGGGGGGTAGACGATCCGAGTGTGCACAGAGATCAGGGTTTCGCCGGAGGAACACCACGAGAACATCGGAATGAGATGAAAACTTGCATGTGCCCCTAGCATATGTGTGTGTGGGTGTGGTTAGAGGTTTGTATATATAGGTGCTTGCATGTGTCCCCCCTCGCATGCATGCGCTCTAACCTAGAGGCGAAGGTTCCGGGCCCGTATGAGGGTGGAATCTCCCCGTCGGGGTGAAACCGGGTAGGATAGTGCCCCAACTTGTGAACCAACATGGTTTTACATCTCCCTATGACCTAAACAAACACAAAACAAGAGAGATCTACGACGGGCTACCCCTGTCAGAGGAACATCTAGGGGGGTAGACGATCCGAGTGTGCACAGATCAGGGTTTTGCCGGAGGAAGACCACGAGAACTTCGGAATCAGATGAAAATTGCATGTGTCCCTAGCATATGTGTGTGAGTGTGGTGAGAGGTTGGTATAGGTGCTTGCATGTTTCCCCCTCGCATGCATGCGTTCTAACCTAGAAGCGAAGGTTAGGGCCGTATGAGGTGGAATCTCCCGTCGAGGTGAAACCGGTAGGATAGTGCCCCAACTTGTGAGCCAACATGGTTTGACATCACCCTATGACCTAAACAAACACAAAACAAGAGAGAGCTACGCCGGGCTAACCCTGTCAGAGGAACGACCAGGGGGGTAGACGATCCGAGTGTGCACAGAGATCAGGGTTTCACGGAGGAAGACCACGAGAACATCGGAATGAGATGAAAACTTGCATGTGCCCCTAGCATATGTGTGTGTGGGTGTGGTTAGAGGTTGGTATATATAGGTGCTTGCATGTGTCCCCCCTCGCATGCATGCGCTCTAACCTAGAGGCGAAGGTTACGGGCCCGTATGAGGTGGAATCTCCCGTCGGGGTGAAACCTGCTAGGATAGTGCCCCAACTTGTGAGCCAACATGGTTTGACATCACCCTATGACCTAAACAAACACAAAACAAGAGAGAGCTACTGGCTACCTGTCAGAGGAACGTCTAGGGGGGTAGACGATCCGAGTGTGCACAGAGATCAGGGTTTCGCCGGAGTAAGACCACGAGAACATCGGAATGAGATGAAAACTTGCATGTGCCCCTAGCATATGTGTGTGTGGGTGTGGTTAGAGGTTGGTATATATAGGTGCTTGCATGTGTCCCCCCTCGCATGCATGCGCTCTAACCTAGAGGCGATGGTTCCGGCCCGTGTGAGGTGGAATCTCCCGTCGAGGTGAAACCGGTAGGATAGTGCCCCAACTTGTGAACCAACATGGTTTTACATCACCCTATGACCTAAAAAACACAAAACAAGAGAGATCTCGCCTGGCTACCTGTCGGAGGAACGTCTAGGGGGTAGACGATCCGAAAGTGCACAGAGATCGTGGTTTCTTGGGAGGAAGACCACGAGAACATCGGAATGAGATGAAAACTTGCATGTGCCCCTAGCATATGTGTGTGTGGGTGTGGTTAGAGGTTGGTATATATAGGTGCTTGCATGTGTCCCCTCGCATGCATGCGCCTAACCTAGAGGCGAAGGTTCCGGCCGTGAGGGTGGAATCTCCGTCGGGGTGAAACCGGGTAGGATAGTGCCCCAACTTGTGAGCCAACATGGTTTGACATCACCCTATGACCTAAACAAACACAAAACAAGAGAGAGCTACGCGGGCTACCTGTCGAGGAACGTCTAGGGGTAGACGATCCGAGTGTGCAGAGATCGTGGTTTCACGAGGAAGACCACGAGAACATCGGAATGAGATGAAAACTTGCATGTGCCCCTAGCATATGTGTGTGTGGGTGTGGTTAGAGGTTGGTATATATAGGTGCTTGCATGTGTCCCCCCTCGCATGCATGCGCTCTAACCTAGAGGCGAAGGTTCCGGGCCCGTATGAGGGTGGAATCTCCCCGTCGGGGTGAAACCGGGTAGGATAGTGCCCCAACTTGTGAGCCAACATGGTTTGACATCACCCTATGACCTAAACAAACACAAAACAAGAGAGATCTACGCCGGGCTACCCCTGTCAGAGGAACGTCTAGGGAGGTAGACGATCCGAGTGTGCACAGAGATCAGGGTTTCGCCGGAGGAAGACCACGAGAACATCGGAATGATATGAAAACTTGCATGTGCCCCTAGCATATGTGTGTGTGGGTGTGGTTAGAGGTTGGTATATATAGGTGCTTGCATGTGTCCCCCCTCGCATGCATGCGCTCTAACCTAGAGGCGAAGGTTCCGGGCCCGTATAAGGGTGGAATCTCCCCGTCGGGGTGAAACCGGGTAGGATAGTGCCCCAACTTGTGAGCCAACATGGTTTGACATCACCCTATGACCTAAACAAACACAAAACAAGAGAGAGCTACGCCGGGCTACCCCTGTCAGAGGAACGTCTAGGGGGTAGACGATCCGAGTGTGCACAGAGATCGTGGTTTCAGGAGGAAGACCACGAGAACATTGGAATGAGATGAAAACTTGCATGTGCCCCTAGCATATGTGTGTGGGTGTGGTTAGAGGTTGGTATATATAGGTGCTTACATGTGTTCCCCCTCGCATGCATGCGCTCTAACCTAGAGGCGAAGGTTCCGGCAGTATGAGGTGGAATCTCCCGTCGGGGTGAAACCGGTAGGATAGTGCCCCAACTTGTGAGCCAACATGGTTTGACATCACCCTATGACCTAAACAAACACAAAACAAGAGAGATCTACGCTGGCTACCTCGCCGAGGAACGTCTAGGGAGGTAGACGATCCGAGTGTGCAGAGATCGTGGTTTCACGAGGAAGACCACGAGAACATCGGAATGATATGAAAACTTGCATGTGCCCCTAGCATATGTGTGTGTGGGTGTGGTTAGAGGTTGGTATATAGGTGCTTGCATGTGTCCCCTCGCATGCATGCGCTCTAACCTAGAGGCGAAGGTTAGGGCCCGTATAAGGGTGGAATCTCGTCGGGGTGAAACCGGTAGGATAGTGCCCCAACTTGTGAGCCAACATGGTTTGACATCACCCTATTACCTAAACAAACACAAAACAAGAGAGAGCTACTGGGCTACCTCACGGAGGAACGTCTAGGGGGTAGGCGATCCGAGTGTGCACAGAGATCGGGGTTTCACGAGGAAGACCACGAGAACATCGGAATGAGATGAAAACTTGCATGTGCCCCTAGCATATGTGTGTGTGGGTGTGGTTAGAGGTTGGTATATAGGTGCTTGCATGTGTCCCCTCGCATGCATGCGCTCTAACCTAGAGGCGAATGTTCTGCACCAGTACAGGGGTAATCTCCGTCGAGGTGAAACCGGTAGGATAGTGCCCCAACTTGTGAACCAACATGGTTTTACATCACCCTATGACCCAAACAAACACAAAACAAGAGAGAGCTACGCCGGCTACCCTGTGGGAGAGCGTCTAGGAACGCCTAGGGGTAGACGATCCGAAACCACTTAAATAAAAAAAGTATATATAGTAACAATATATTATAGTTTCTTCTATAATAATAGACACAAAATAATATATTATGATTTGTTATATTACTAGACACCAAATAAAGTTTCTTGTATAATTTGTTATTAATAAGGAAAATAAAAAAATCGCCCTAGCTACGCCGACGGCTGCCCTCGGCGTATGCCTGGCCGTCGGCGTAGCGTCATCCGTTTTTTGACCCGCGGCCCGCCCGGGCCACTCGTTTCCCAGCCTCTCTATCCCCAACCCCCTCCCCACCTCCTTCCTCCCAACCCCCTCCCCACCCCGACCCGCCGCCACCAGCCACAGTCCTCGAGCCTGGCCGCCCAGCCGCCTCATGTGGCCACCGCCGCCTCCAGCCACCGCCCTCCCCTCCTCACCCCGGCCCTCCCCCACTTCCCCACCCCTACTGCCCTGCCGCCACCACCACCCCGCCGCCACCCCCACTACCCCCCTTCCCCATAGCCCCGCCACCACCTGACCGCCTCCCCACGCCCCATCCTGCCTCCCCCACTTCCCCACCGCCACCACCCGCCACCACGACCTCCCCTCCCCCGCCGCCTCCCCAGATCACGCCACCACCCCACCCGCCACCCGCCCACCCCTACCGCCTCCCAACCCCACTGCCCCGCCACCTCCCCCACTGTGCTGTGCACACCCACGTCTATCTCCGGCCCCGTCGCATCGTCTCCGGTGAGTAGCCCATCTCACATCTTCTCTTATTTTCCGTTTGGTTGCAACACACCAATTGTCTCTGTGTATTGAGCTTGTGTAGCCGTGCTCCCACCGATTTTAGGGAAAGCTAGAAAATGCATACTGATGAATTATGAGAAGATGTAATACTTCTGAAATTTTAAAGATATATTTCTTAGTGGAGGCTCACATGATAGTTAGTGAATTTTTGTTTAAGTTCCATACACTAGAACCGTAGCTTCTAGTAATTTTCTTATATCATGTACTTAAATAGCCAATGCAAAAAATACATCGCTTAATGCACTTCCATAGTTTATTAAGGAGTTCCTATGCTTAGATAGCTAACTGATAGTTTGTACTAATTGTAGATTGTGGTTAGTTTGTAGTAGTAGTTTATAGTCTGTAGTATGTAGTTTTTCTTATGTACTAGTAGTTTGTAGTAGTAGGTTGTAGTATCTAGATGAAATAGATGAAATTTGCGGTAGTAGGTTGTGGTATCTAGTAGTAGGTTGTAGTATCTAGTAGTAGGTTGTAGTAGTAGTTTATAGTTTGTATGTAGTTTTTCTTATGTACAATAGTTCATGTTTAGTAAAATAGATGAAATTTGATAAATATATGTTGTATATTGTATGTTGTTTATAGTTACCGGAGGGTTAGCGTGGGGAGTGTTTCGACGACTGGTCCCGGATCATCTTCTACGATTTGATCACGCTTCGAGGGTGAGAATCTGTTCGTCTCTCTTGTACCTAGGTTTTATTTTTGTGTCTAGATCACCAAGTCTATCGCGTCACCTAGGCGTCATCCCGACCGTAAGCGTTACGTGACTTAATATGCATTAGTGGTCTCGCATATTTTGGACCGTAACGCTTATGGCTTTTATCGGGCAGTCGGCGGATTCGTAGTTGGGTTTGGTTCTCCCTGGCTCTACCTCGATTCGAGACAGGATTTCGGTGGCGCCTCCTCGTTGTTCTCCGGATGCACATCCTCTTGGCTTTTTGTCGAGACGTGTATCGGGAGAGCAATGAGGTGTCGCCAAATTTTGCTGGATCGGGTAGAACCAGAGAACTTACCCAATCTACGGATCCGGCTGGTTAGGACCCTCTTTCCTATTGGACATGTAGGTTGATGAATGCGTAAAAATATGAAGCATTTAATCTCTGTTTGATATAAAATGTTATATTTGTTGTTTGTCTCCCAACAAAGCGTAAGAGGATGGCTGATAATGGGTGGATGTACGGTGGCGTATTAGTGCGACTAATAAAGCAGACGATTGGATACGGAACACTCATTTGTTAGTGAATGAGTTAGCGTGGTTCAAGGCAATGGTTCGCACTTTGTCCTGCGCTCATTGCACTAAGCGTCATCGTCGGGAAAGGATGACATGTACAAACACCTTACGCAATATGGGTACATGTCTAACTATGTCACGCAAGTCGACTTTGCTCGGATTTAACGTGACAGAGGTGAGGTGATGCGTCAGCGGCTCAATGGCAATGAGCACGATGGGATTAGAAACATGCTAGATGATCTTATCGATGCCGACCAGCCAAATTCGCCACCTCCACGGGAGGAATCACCAGAACCGGAGGAACCGCTAGCACTGGAGGAACCGGAGCCAACCGAAGGCCTTCCTTGATATGATGGCGGCTAAGAGGCCTCAGACGAGGTGCAAAGATTTCACTCGATGCCATCTCTCGGTGTCTAGCCGACAAGTGCGATTCGCCACCCGTTCTCACTTTGAAGCTAATGCGAGAACATGTGGTAACATGTTGCCCGAAGGGCATTATGCCAAAACCTTTCACGAAACGAAGAAACTCATGAAGGAGCTCAACATGGATTATGAAAAGATAGATTGTTGTCCAAAAGGCTGCCTTTTGTTTTGGAAACAGTTTGAGGGTGACAAGTATCTTGCTCCATTTGTAAGGCCTCTAGATATGAAGAGACAAAGGGAAGGATGGTCGTGAGGCAATCGAAGGTCGCTAAGAAGATACTTGGTATCTCCCATTCATAAAAAAGAATCCAAATGCTTTACTTGAGCGAGAGACGCCAAATGATGACGTGGCACAAGAAGGGAAAAGATACGAGGACGGCACGACGGAAGAAGATGGGACATCCATCCGATGGTAAGGCATGGAAGAACTGATGACAAATACCCCGGGGCGTAAGAGGCTCGGAATGTTAGAATTGCGATAGCAACAGATGGCTTCAACCCATATGGTATGTCGACGGCCTCGTCATAGCTGGCGGTGTATGTTATTCCGCTCAATCTCCTCCCGAGTATTAATGCAACGGAAGACCATGTTTTTCTCGTGATAATTCCAGACACGAGTATCCGGGAAGAACTTGAGTGTCTACATGCAGCCGATTGTGGATGATTTGAACCACTCTTGGATACACGGACGTTGAGATACGACGAGCATCAAAGAGAAACTTTTGATGAAAGTTTGGTTACAATATACTATGCATGACATGCCGATGCACGCCTAACGCAAGGATGGTGTACGGTGGTAAGTGGCCATGCCAGTGTGTGCACCGACTTGAGTTCCTTTGGCTAAAGTCGGGTCGCAAATATGTTGCGTTTGACACGAATCGACAAGTACCTCAAAAGAAATCATTCGTTCGGAGAAGATAGAAAGAACATCAAGAAGGGCAAAGTTGTGCATGAAGTAAAGAGGTACCAAAGTTCGAGGGTGCTTGTTGATGCCGAGATACGTGCTCGTGCCAAGCGCCGGAACCGCCATCAATTTGCGGGATATGGTGTAACGATAATTGACTCACGGCAGCCTTAACGAATCTCGTATTACAAGGACCTCGAACTTCCCCATAACATCGATGTGATGCACACGAAAAGAATGTCGGGAGTCCTTTTCACACAAGTCCTAAACATTCACAGGAAGTCAAAGGATAATGTCAAGGCTAGAGTTGATGTTGAGAAGCTTTGTGATAGGAAGAGATTACACATGCAGCCTCCTCGTCCAATCGAAAGAATTGGTTCAAGCCGCATGCCTACTCTGCCTTGATAATGTCCAAAAGAAGGAGTCATTTAGGTGGCTCAAATACGTCGTGATGTTCCCCAGCGGTTATTGTTCGAATATAAGTAAGGGAGTCAATCTTTGACGGACAAGTCAACGGCTCAAGAGTCACTATCATATATGGATTGAGCGATGCCGGTGATGGTTTGAGGGTATCTCCCGAAAAAGTATGGCGAGTGCTTGCGGAGTTGAGCCATTTCTTCCGCACCTCTATGCTAGCTAAGCAGATATGTCCTCTGGTGATTGAGAAGCTGCAAGTTCAGGTGCCGGAG
This sequence comes from Avena longiglumis, assembly GCA_030063025.1. NCBI lineage: Eukaryota > Viridiplantae > Streptophyta > Magnoliopsida > Poales > Poaceae > Avena > Avena longiglumis. The sequence continues at coordinate 561,244,651 of CP125974.1, forward strand.
TTGCTATGCAATTTGGAGATGATCTTTCCGCCAGGCTTCTTTACTCCGATGGCACATCTCATTGTGCACCTCGCGAACGAGGCACTATTGGGGGGGGGGCGGTGCAATTTGAAGTATGAGAAGTATGATGTGAATGGGTTTCACTTCCATACAGAGACGCACCAGAAAGGGCGACCGAATGCAAAAACGGTAAATACTGGGGTGTTCACCAAAGGAGCCGATTCCCTTGATTACTACGGAAGGTTAGAGAATGTATACGAGCTGACCTTCAATCGCATTTAATGTCGAACTCAATCTTGTTGTGTTCAAGTGCCACTGGTTTGACCCAAGGGGTGGACTGAGAAGTACCCCTTCCATTGGGTTAGTTGAAGTTAGGCCTTCAACCACCTATAGCGGAGCCGACGTCTTTGTTGTTGCTCACCAAGCCAACCAAGTTTATTATTTGCCCTACCCATGCCAGAAGCGAACTCTGTGGGAAGTCGTGTTCCAGGTATCGCCACATGGTAACCTACCGATTCCCTCCGAGGACGATTACAACAACATTAACCCTTTAACGTACGAGGGAATTTTCTATCAAGAGCAAGAGGACTTCGGACACTTTGATTTAGAACCGGTTGATCTTGAGGATCTTGGGAATGATGTAGAAACTCGGGTGAGTCAAGGTGAATCTACATGACATTAGTATGCTCGAGAAGCTCCATACCGAGAATGACAACGATGATGAGCCTACACCCTTCGATGAGAATCCAGATTTCTACTCAAAAGATAGTGATAGTGAGAATGAGAATGAGAATGTGAATGAGAATGAGAATGAAAATGATAGTGAGTATTTATTTTTTAATGCATTTTATTTTGTCTTTGTGCTTAACTGTTTTCTTAATTGCATTATGCCTTTATTCTTTGTGTATACATTTTATTATGTCTTTGTGCTTAACTGTTTTCTCTTACTTAATGCGGTGATTGAACAATATGAGCAGCAAGGCAACCAGTTGTCCTTGCTTAATGCGCTGAAGCAAGAAGAAAAGTGCTACACGGAGGGGAGACAGCAAATCCCAATCCGCTACTCCTGATCTTGCTCCTGCTGGCGGAGGACGGGGTCGAGGCCGAGGTCGAGGAGGACGAGGACGAGGTGCCACGGGAGGAGGCGTGGACTTTGACCCACCACCCTCTGCTTCTGGCGACGTGGCTCCTGAGTTGTTCCTGACAGAGCAGCCTTTCAGGGCCGAGAGGGAGGCAGAGTCCGAGAGGGAGGCAGAGTCTGAGAGGGAGGCGAGGACCGAGAGGGAGGCGGGGACCGATACGGAGGCGGACACTAGCCGCGAGTTGGTGGGGCCGAAGAAATTGCGGAATCGTGGGGAATCGGGAGTCCCTGACGAGAAGTTTGAGCCTAGGACTCAGGAGGCGAAAGCCCTTATTATTCCAGATGGCCTTGAGTAAGTTTACTAATTTGGCAATTTAAAACATTTTATTTCATGTTGGTCATAAATAATTATTGTGTACTAATGTTTATTTTGTGCAAAGAATTGGACATTTCCTCCGGGACCAGGCTCGCCTTCCTAACAGCCTCGTTGGAGCTCGATTAGGAAGTTCGCCGGCTATCACATTACCCCGAGGGTGACAGAAGCTAGCTACTACTTGGGCGGACTACTGACTACCTGTCCGGGCTTTCAACATTCTTGTCTTTGTCATCACCAAGTTTTGGGTAAGGCATATTTCTCGAGTTATGTTCATAGTTGATGACCCCACCGTGCTAACTCATGACTCTTATGCATGATTGAAGTGCTTTTACCGTGTGGCCGAGGAGGACCGTGGAGAAGGCGCAGAGGACTTTGCTTGGGCTTGTGTGAAGTTGACCCCTGTGTGGTACAACCAAGGTCACGCCGCTAGCCACTTCGGGCCGACAGGGTCGTGAAGGAAGACATTGTCGGTAGGAACCCTAATCCCGAGTACTCGATGACGCCTTGAAGAGTACATGTCGGAGTAAAATGTCAATGAGATTCTACATTGCTTCTAAGTTGCCATTGCATTTTCCGGAGTTGAGTATTGCATTTTCGTGTTATCCCGATTGGGCGAGCCGCATCGACTCGCATGGGAGGAGCTGGTTAGGACGAGGTGGCTCGGAGAAGACGAGGAGTTTGCAGCCTTGTCGAGGCGGAACGCGGATAACCGAGGCGATGGTGGAACGACCGCTGGAAACCGCAACTTTGACCGCTTCAAGGGAAGGTGGTACGATATACATGGAACGACCTGCGTGCATTTCTGCTTATGTTTGTACTTCATATGCATAATATTTTCTTTTCGCGATACAGGTGGCCGAGGCACAACCCGGGGAGGTGATTCATGACGCCGCCGTCTATGAGATGATGCGGCGAAAGAAGCCCAATTACTGAGCCTCAACCTCGCGTCCGTGTACTTCGGCACTGCCCAGAACGACTTGGGGAACTACAGCACGATGGTGAAGGCTCGTCACCCCCATGTGGATGACCCCATTCACGCGGAGATCGACGAGGAGTCGTTGGTCCTGTCGGGGCACGGATTGCAGCATGGACGCCTCAAGATTCTGAATAAGAAGGTCAAGCCTACCCTCAGCACGAGCTTCAGCCGTCTCAAGGCTACCTACCCCGACGACGGCCCCCCTATCCCGCCTGTGGCCAGCCTCTGCGCCCGCCGAGGATGTAAGTTTTCTTGTTTTCATCATCTTTATGAGTTTTGTTCTGCATGGCTAACCGACGAGATTCCTTGTATTTGAAATTGTAGCTTTGAGTTAGACGCGCTCACGGCCGCTTATGAGGAATATCGGTGGCCTTTCGGAGATCGAGGCGATCGCGATCTACATGCAATACGTAAATGTAAGTCCGAACCTTTATTTTTGCAAAAGATACAAGTCCCACTTCCCCGCTTGTTGTACTACGGCTGACTTCTAAACTATCTTGCAGGCCATGATGATGAATATTCAAACCGCCGAATAGAGATTTAGGCCCGTGCCTCCCATGCCAGTCCGATGCCATTTTGGCAATCGAAGGAAAGCTTCGCTAGGACCTACTACGCATCGACACCGGTAAGTTCTTTGCGAACCCACTGGTTATCGCTTTTGCCTCGCAAGTTGCTAACATGTAGGCAACATGTAGGGAACGGAGCTTCGAACCGCACTTTGGCCACGCCGGATGGGCGTCGGATCACACCGCTTCATGGCGATGGTCCATCTCCGCCATTCTGCGCAGTGGTTCTCCCGAGCTTCACACTTCTCCTCCCTCGCCAGTGGCTCTTCCGCTGCTTCTCTTGGACGCAACCTCGCAGAGGTCGCCACTTTTCACCGTGGAGATCTCGGTACACCCTCTCCTCCAGAGTTGTAGGCATGTGTGATGATGTCGATGATCTTGTATGAATAATGTATGGATGATCTTGTATGACTGATGTTGATACATGTATGGCATATGTGATCTTGTTTCAATTGGTGTGGAATATATATTGCATGGATGTATGGATGATGTATGGATGTATGGATGATGTATGGATGTATGGATGATGTATGGATGTATGGATGATGATGTATGGCTGCTGTGAGTGCTGCTGCTGCAATAAAATTCAAAAAAAAAACTATGCATTTGATACGCCGACGGCCTTGCCCTCGGCGTAGGAGGTAAGCGTGACCAAATGGTCAAGGCTAGGCCCTCGGCGTAGGGCCAGCCCGCTGCTGCCAGGCCGCTGCCCTGCCTCCACGTGGCAGGAGTACGCCGAGGGGGAGACCGTCGGCGTAGCATCTGCGCCAGGCCGCTGCGCTGCCTCCACGTGGCAGGCGTACACCGAGGGGGAGGCCGTCGGCGTAGGCTGCTGCGCCGCCGCCCACCAGCCTCCACGTGGCAGCGTGCGCCGAGGAGGCCGTCGGCGTAGCTGCGCCAAAGCCGCCCACCAGCCTCCACGTGGATTAGTACGCCGAGGGTGAGGCCGTCGGCGTAGCCGACGCGCCGTTAACTGGCCGTGTGACGGCGCGGTCGACGTTCGCCGACGGTCTATACGCCGACGGGCGCCGTCAGGCCGTCGGCGTTGGCCTACGCCGACGGTCTTGTCCTACGCCGACGGCCGCGCCTGCTCCGCCGAGGGAGAGGTCCGCCAAGGACGATACGCCGAGGGCAGCCGTCGGCGTAGCATACGCCGAGGGTTTTCCTGGCTACGCCGACGGCAATATGCCCTCGGCATACCGAGCTTCTCCTGTAGTGATAGGCTCCGATACCAAGCAGAATTGCGATCAACTCTTGTCTATTGGATTCAGTAGCATCGAGTACAAATACATGAGAGGTAATCATAGGCGGACTATGCCGTACGTGTAGTTGCCGATCCTAACGATTAGGGACCAGCTTTAGAATAGGACAAAACGTACGGTTACAGAGAAATAACGTTACAACACATACATGAGAATACATGGTGTCAACAACCTGGACTTACCGCGGGAACCACAACATCCTCTGAACCACAGACGTAGCGTGATAAATAGTCTAAAATACTGCCTCGATGATCAAAGAAGTCAGGTTTGATCAAACTGCCCTGCCATAGATCGTAGGCGTGGATTACTGGCCGGCGACCTTCCCACATACATTCTTCGTGACACTCGTATACATAGTCAGCACTAATAGACGAGGACAGATCGGCATGCACCGATAGGGCGCGGCGATGATTCCAATCGTGGCAGACGAACAAGGCTCGGCCATGTAGCCCGAGCATGGGCACCATCTTTCCTTTGTCCAGATCCACCAAGTACACCTCGTATTCCTTAGGATTGGTTGGAACATAGTTCCGGCGCAACAAAATCAGTTCGCCGCCATTGTCCACTAGATGGTAGCGCTGGGATGCCTGAAAGAAATTTTCATCCACCTTGGCCTGCAGCCGTGCATCGTGTGCTGAATTGTCGGAGCAACTGTTCTAATCTATGCACATTACAACACATGCACGAGAATATAACCGGGAACCACAACATCCTCTGAACCGCAGACGTAGCGTGATAAATAGTCTAAAATACTGCCTCGATGATCAGAGAAGTCAGGTTTGATCAAACTGCCCTGCCATAGATCGTAGGCGTGAATTACTGGCCGGCGACCTTCCCACATACATTCTTCGTGGCACTCGTATACATAGTCAGCACTAATAGACGAGGACAGATCGGCATGCACCGATAGGGCGCGGCGATGATTCCAATCGTGGCAGACGAACAAGGCTCGGCCATGTAGCCCGAGCATGGGCACCATCTTTCCTTTGTCCAGATCCACGAAGTACACCTCGTATTCCTTAGGATTGGTGGGAACATAGTTCCGGCGCAACAAAATCAGTTCGCCGCCATTGTCCACTAGATGGTAGCGCTGGGATGCCTGAAAGAAATTTTCATCCACCTTGACCGCCACCTCCAACCGCGGCTGCTGGCCGGCGCCGCCGGCGAGGTCCACTACCATGAGGCCCTTCTCGGTGAAGCAATAGAAGCGATTCTCAAAGGACAAGGTTGAGTACGTGCAATAGCCGAAATGTGTAGAGCGGGTCCACCGCTCGTCAGCATTGGGTTTGGCGACGGCTAGCTCAAAGAGGTCGTAGTGCAGCGCTAGCGTTGAGCTGTCGGCGAGGCCGGCGTGGAATGTATGTGATTCTATAAATTCCCTTATCCGAGCGGGCGACCACGGTCTCTTGATCGATGCGGCGTTGGGGAGGGCCGTGAGCTGCCGAGTGAGCGGGTTGAGGAGGCGGACATCGCCGGTGGTGTTCTTTTGGCACAGGAGGATGAGGCCATCGGGGGTGTGGCCGACGAACACGAACTGGTCCCGGAGCTCCGGGAGGTCCACCCGTATGCGCTCCCCGCTCGAGACGTTAAGGAAGTCGCGGCGTTGGAGCTGGGTGGGTGGCAAAGACCTCGGGGGGGAGCATTATCCAGCGGCGAGGGTGGAACCGGCGGTCCAGGATGATGTCGTGCGCGTGCGGGGACGAGGTGGATCGCCGCCACGAGACGCACACTGCCCGGAAGCGCGCGCAGGTAGGTAGCGACGTCGGCGATCAGGCCGGCTGGTCCGTCCGTGAGGTTGGCCCAGTCCCTCCTGCATGCATGAGGCCGGCTGGCGCGTTCTGCTGCTGTCAGGCAGGCGTCGCCATGTTGCTGCTGCAAGGAAAGGAAGGAGGATTTGGGGCTGGTGTGTTTGCGTCGCAGGATTCGGCATACTCCAGTAATAATATGGTGATGGGCTAGCTAGCTAGCTAGCTGTGCCCTTAATTATTGGGCACGGAAACGAGTTCGAGGCAGTTGTGCTGTGGAAAAGAGACGTGTGGACCTGTCTCTTCTTGGAGTGGGTGTGCCGTGTGCGCGTGCGATGCGAACTCCTCTCCTCTCTTCTTGGGTGCACCTGCAATTGATTGATTGATTAATGGCACGTCTGCCAGCTGCTCGATCGACCCAAGGGAGCTAGCGGAATAAGCTAATGATTCTCCTCGTTCGGCTCTCCTTACTTGGCCCGCCCAACTATAATAGGCTAATGATTCTAAACAAAAAAAAACTCCCTCCTTATCTAAATTCGAATAAATTTATATACTAAAGTGCGTTAGATATATTCAAATTTAAATAAATTTAAATCTTTTATTTCTGGACGCTAGCTAGACATGTACCGCGCCGGGACTAAATAATTCATGTTTTCTGTACATGCATGCACCGCCGCCTTCCACGCAGCACGTCACAGCAAAACGAGAAAACTACATCAATTAATTCAAACCTCATGCATACTACTCCACCCGTCAAGGAGGGAGCTAGCCTTCCAAGAAGAGAAGACAACACATGCCATATCTAAATTATTCTGACACAGCTGTATTTCCTACGTCCTAAAATAGATTAGATGTCTCGGATTTATTAAAATTTAGATTAATTTACACACCATTTAGTATATGAGTGCCTAGATCTCAGGCGTCCCGGAACTTCTTAGGTCTAAGCCACTGATGTCATTCTAATATTTGTGCTAATTCTCTAGGTTGCAACTCATAAAATTTGTACTAATTCTCAGTTACAACATAGTTGCAACTTATTAAATTCTCAGTTATTCCCTAGTTACAACTCATGTATAACTTCCACTTTACACGAATCACGAGGTAAATCAAACGGTGAAAGAAACGACTGAGACCTAAGAAGTTCTCGGGCGCCCGAGAAAGATTCATTCAAATTTTGACAAATCTAAGATACATCACAATCACTTGCTTGACGGGATCGCGCGCCACAACGATCGAAGTCACGATCTACCGTGTCACGCCGGAGTCGTCCGGAAAAAAAATATTAACGGCATGTTTAGGGTTAGGAAATTTGTAGATTCCGTGTTGTTTTGTACTTTGATACATATGTAAATCAAAAACACATCATGTCTATCTCCTGTCTACTACCCAGCTCGGTCCACCCCGACTGCGTCGGTCCGCATCAAGGAGGTCGTCCACGGTAGGAGCATCGACCGATCAGCAACTAGACGGTGATGTCCTTAATTAATTAGTCTTGGCCGCCACGGACAAGTGCTACCCCGTGAGGACGACAAAGTGTTCACGATGTCTATCGGTGCACAAACTGACAAAAAGTAAAAGTTTGCTCGTATTTGTTAGACAACCGTGGGCTGCTCGTGGATTTGTGGTTTAAAAGACGAGTTGGAGAATGTTTTGACACATTTTTTGTTTACTCCCTCCAATTCATATTACTTGTCGCAGAAATGGATGTATCTAGCACTAAAACATGTCTAGATACATCACCTCCATCCTATTTTCACTATGATGTCCCTCGACATTCCCATTGAAATCATCACCGAAAATTATTCGTGGCTTTCTTTGGAAGGGGAGGAAGGACGTGCATGCCCAAGGAGTTGTGGGGTCTTGGCATCCCAAACGTGCGCCTCATGAACATTGCACCGAGGGCCAGATGGTTGTGGCTAAAGCGTGTGGAGGTGGACAAGCCATGGCACGACCTCGACATCTGTGTCCCTGAGCTTTCAAGGCGGCTCTTCGATGCGGCGACTACCTCGGTGCTAGGGGACGGAGCAACTACCTTTTGGGCAGCTCTGTAACGTCGCTCCAAACCATGTGGCTACCATGTGGGCAGCTCTGTGACGTCGCTCCAAACCTCTTCGCAGCTGTCCCACCAAATGTAACCTCCATGCGCCGTGTGCGCGAAGGTCTAGGAGGGGGTTGTCTGCATGATGCCACCCCCAGACCTCAACGCAGCAGCCATCAGGGAGCTCCTCGAGGTGGCAGATCGAGTCGAAGAAATCACCCTGACAGAGGGGACGCAGGACGTTTTCAAGTGGAACTGGGATCCGAGCAACTGCTACACAACCCAATCCTGCTACGAGGCTCTTTTTGCTGGGCGGAATTCGATGGCCGGAGCTCTTCAGATCTGGCGATCCCGAGCCCCTGCCAGCTGTAAAGTAACGCTTTGGTTAGCCGTGAGAAACAGATGCTGGACCGCCGACAGGCTGAGCCGGCGTGGCCTTCAGCATCCGGCGGCCTGCCCCTTCTGTGACCAATGTGGAGAAACCATTGACCATCTTTTTATGGGTTGCGTCCTAGCCCGCGAGGTTTAGGTAGCCTACCTGGGCTGGTGGAACAAGAGGCATTGGATGCCGGAGCATGACTCCAAGATAGGCGAGGTGGCAAAGGCCGCGATGTCGACCTCTGGACAGGGATCTCCTTGGTTTGTTGGACGCTATGGCATCATCCGAACGACGTAGTCTTCGAAGGAGCCGATCCTTCTTCCGGCGAGGTCATCCGGAAGATTGCCGCGGAGGCAGACCTCTGGAGGGTTGCAGGGCTTTTCCGCGACTATCTAGGGTAGGTAGATAAGTGGAGATGCCGCGAGTAGTTGCTTAGGTTGTGTTTGCTGTCCCTGTCCGAGATACCTTCATATCCTAGGTGGTCAAGAAATTAATGGTTCCAACTTCAATATACTTTAAGCGACTATTTTTGCCGCATCGCTCAGTTCAGTCGCATTCCACCAGCTTGAGCTTGGGAGCCTTTATTTTCGGTAATTTAGAAAATTGACACATCGAGTGTACTTTGCTTTTCTCTAAAAGCATATCTATAGGCTCTGTTTACATGTTTTCTAATTTGATAGGTAGAAAGGAGAATCTCTATTATCTAAACTCTACAACCAATCTGAGTTTGTGGAAATTGACAGCAGCGATGCAGCCATATTGGAGGAAGTGCTACAGGGTAAGTAATGCAAAATATACAAGAAAACCTGCTTATGCTATGCTTTGTTGAGACGAATGTGCAACTTTTCTCCATGACCATGAGGCATAACTTAAGATTTAAACTTCCCCCAGGTGTAGATCTAGTTGTTCATACTGCTGGACCTTTCCATAGGGAGGCTGAGTGCACCGTCTTGCATACGGCGATATTCTTTGACACATAAAAAAAATAGGTGCACATGCACCTCCACCGATGACGACGATGGTCCAATATAGACCTAAATCCTCATCGTCACAAGCGACACTAGATTATAGTCGTATTGAAGGTTCAGCGTTAATTGCATTACACCATGAGATATTGACACATTGAAATGAAATAAACTAAAGAAAATACACAATATCACATACACTTGGATGTGAATATCATTTGTTCACATGAAATGATAGAAAGTATATGTTCCAAACCTAACATATGAAGATGTAGATGTGGGTCGTGGTTCCTATGCATGGTGAAATCTTTGGACACCAAGCATATATAAACCATAGCCATGTAGCAGATTATTAGGAAAATAGAAATAAGACTGATGTGCATTTGAGATTGCTAAACGCAATAACTAAGCCACATGATTCCGAATGGAGGAACTACATGATAGCTAGACACCAACATACCCCCTTGGGCTCTAGGGACGTTGAGCTCATGTTCTTTAATTTGTTGTCGTTGAAGATCAAGGCGTTGTTCCGAAACCATGTTAGAACCGGGAGAGGTCGACATAATGTCATATATAGGATATAAAGCCCCGATCCCCGCCGTGTTACTCCCTCCTAGCACCCGTTGGCAAAGTCAGATCCACCATCATCATATGCGCTCTTTGGAATCTCTGGAAGAAGAGAAATACTAAGGTTTTCAGAAATATCGACGAGCCAATGCAGCTTGTTTTTCGTAGATGTGCGGAAGATTTGCTTCTTTGGAATCATAGGTGCCAAAAGCAGCCTCACAAAGAGCTGATACATGATTGGGCGGTGATGTTCGCTCATCTAGGCTCTCATTAGGTTCCTCTTCTCTTTCATCTCCCTTCTGTTGTCATATATTTACTAGGCCGATACCTAGTTTTCTTGGCTTTCTCTTTTCTTATGGATTTGTAACCAAACTTTGTAACTTTGTTCTTTAATTTGATCGGTTCAGGCCGGCTTCTTGCCCGCCGTAGAATGCTTAAAAAAAAAAAAAACACTGTCAACGCATCCGCCAGTTCCGGCCCAGCCTCGGTAACCACCTCAACACGCCCAACGTCATCTGAACGCGCGCGGCGCTGCTGCCGGTGTGGACCTGTCCGTCTCTTCTTGTTGCCAGCAGGCCGTGGAAATCACCAACGAATCGTCGGCACCGCTGCCCTCTTCTTCAGCGAGCGAGCGGCGATAGAGAGTTGAGATGATGCTGTCTTGGCGATACGAACTCATGCAAGGAGACGCTGTTTTGGATCTCCTCTATCTTCTTGGGTGCACCTGCAATTGATTGATTAATCAATTAATGGCACGTCTGGCAGCTGGCTCGACCCAAGGGAGCTAGCGGAATGCATGCGCATGTCCCGCGACGCGTTCAATCCCGACGCTGTTTTTTATTTGTTTGATTGAAAAAAAAAAACTTCCTCCATTCAAAAATAACTGATTTGAGTTTGTCTAAATTTGAATCGTCTAGATATATATTTAAATTTAGACAAACTCAAGTCAGTTATTTCTAAACAACATGTAGAACTAAAATAAGCCGTGTTTACCGTACATGCATGCACCGCCACCCCCACGCAACACGTCACAACAAAACGAGATAACTACATCAACTAATTCAAACCTCATGCATGTATATATATGGGCTCCTTGACCCGTCAAGAAAAATGAAATGACGCGTCCAATCAGTGGCGGAGGACAAACTAAAACTTTGGTATGGCAAAATCATGCACCATGGACCAAAGAGCTGTAAAATTTGGAGTTATCGGTTGTATACTCCATTAAGTTATAAAAGTGTGGCCAGATTAAGGTATGGCAAATGCCACGCCTTGCCATAATGGGTCCGCCACCACCGCGTCCAATATGTTTGCTTACATCACCAAGATAAGAAAAAGAGAGGGAGGGAGGGAGCCTTCGAAGAAGATAAGACAGCACACATGCATGCCATATCTAAATTATTCGACCAATCAAGTTATATGGTCCGATCGTACACCTCTCCCACTCGTCTAGACACACATACACCTCTCTCGGTCGCTAGATCCCACATTCACCTATCTCGGTCATCATGAGCCACATACACCTCTATCGATCATCCGACCCGAGATGCACTTCTCTCAATCATCTTGATCATGCATGCACCTCTCTCTGGCATCTGGTCACGCATGCGCCTCTCTCGCCCATTTGGAACCACATATGACTCTCTAGGTTGTCTAGTCCGACGTACACCTCTTCCACTCGTCTAGACACACATACACCTCTCTCGGTCGCTAGATCCCACATTCAACTATCTCGGTCATCATGAGCCACATACACCTCTCTCGATCATCCGACCCGAGATGCACTTCTCTTGATCATCTTGATCATGCATGCACCTCTCTCTGGCATCTGGTCACGCATGCGCCTCTCTCGGCCATTTGGAACCACATATGACTCTCTAGGTTGTCTAGTCCGACGTACACCTCTTCCACTCGTCTAGACACACATACACCTCTCTCGGTCGCTAGATCCCACATTCAACTATCTCGGTCATCATGAGCCACATACACCTCTCTCGATCATCCGACCCGAGATGCACTTCTCTTGATCATCTTGATCATGCATGCACCTCTCTCTGGAATGTGGTCACGCATGCGCCTCTCTCGGCCATTTGGAACCACATATGACTCTCTAGGTTGTCTGGTCCGACGTACACCTCTCCAACTCGTCTAGACACACATACACCTCTCTCGGTCGCTAGATCCCACATTCACCTATCTCGGTCATCATGATCCACATACACCTCTCTCGATCATCTGACCCGAGACGATGCACTTCTCTCAATCATCTTGATCATGCATGCACCTCTCTCTGGCAACTGGCCACGCATACACCTCTCTCGTGGTCGTCACATACACCTATCTTGGGAGTTTGGACCCACAAACAACTATGACATTCATTCAATCCCACATACATCTCTCTTGGTCATCCACAAACAACTCTCTCGATAATCCAGTCCGTGATACACCTCTAACTGCTGTAAAGATCCACATACACATGTCTTGGTTATCCATGACCACATACACCTACACCGGTAATCCGACCCCATATGCACTTCTCTCGGTCATCTGGTCCATATACATCTCTATGGCTCTTCTGAACTTCACGCAAGGTTAAAAGGATTGCTTCCAAGCATGCAATATTGCCACTATTTTTGTCTTCACATAAATAACACAAGATAGCAAGTACGCTACAATAAAATTGATTGAGTAAACCCTTGTCAAGCCGATATCTTGGTAGACAAAAGGACAATTCTTTGACACATTTAAAAATAGGTGCATATGCACCTCCACCGATGACGATGGTCCAATATAGACCTAAATCCTCGTCATCACAAGAGACACTAGATTAAAGTCATATTGAAGGTTCAGCGTTAATCGCATTACACCATGAGATATTGACACATTGAAATGAAATAAACTAAAGAAAATACACAATATCACATACTCCCTCCGTCCGCAAATAAGTGTACTTCTAGCTTTTAACTAAGTCAAACTTTATCAAATTTGACCAATTTTATAGATAAATATAGCAACATATATTACATCAAATTAGTATATTTTGAAACTAAATTTGAAAACATTTCTATTGGTACCAATTTAGCAGATACACTAATATGGATCGTATGGAGTACTAATCCATATTAGTTGGAGAGCTCCTCCCTGGAAACAGGCTTTTGTCCTGCTATAATATTAATATATAGCAATCACACAATACACCCAAGATAGTCTTGAAAAGGAAGAAAATATTGGGGCAACAACAAACACACACCCGAAAGAAAAAAAGAAGAAACAAAATGGAGACCGAGGTGGATCAACTAAATGAAGGTGACCCACAACCACTGCGCCCTTTGGAGAAGTGCCTCCATGCTCCTTGCACCGACTCGTCAAGCACCAAATAGTATCCTCAAGAGGGAAAGCAATTTCCTGGACCAGAGACTGGTCCTAGGGGTGGTTGGCCGGCGCCGACGGGAGGGCCCGTCACCCTAGTATACCCTCCTAATCCCGCATAGTCCCGACGGTGAAACGGTAGACGGGAGGCGGTCTTCCCGTACCTGCCCCACTTGCAGCGTTACATCCCGACATTTGTTATCATTTCATGCTGAACGGGCTCAACTTATTCCTCATTATAAAAATCAATAATTAAGAGCTATCATGTTCGTGCACGATTGAGGGAGAGGAGAGCTTTGTTTGCGTGAAAGACATGGACCAGATTTGTTTACATGAAGAGAGATTAATGTGCTTTTTTTGAGAGAAAACGAATTACTTACTAATTTGCTTTTTGGGAGAAGAGACGAGGAATTAATGATGAGTTTATGGAGTAGTAGTGGCCCAGAGTTTCGATTCCCCTCCCAACAACCACTCTCGTTAATAAATCTTCAACCAGTGAAATCCGATCTCGCGGATCGCCACGGAAGAAATGATCTGAGCCGTCAACGCCCCTACCATCGAATGATAGCCCCTCCCAATAACACAAAGGGCACGCAGCGCCTAGTCTCTTACTCCCACATCTCTCGCTCGCTTGGGATTCAGAACGCTCTCCCCTTTCTCCGCCAGCCACCCACCCCCTTCGCCGCCGGTCGCCTGTCCTGGCCCTCGCCGTCCACTCGTGCCTCTCAACTCGCAGCCGCAGTTCCGGCTCCTCAACCACACCGTCTTATTCCCTCGCAAACTTTGCATCCCCGAGCCTCAAAATCACGGATTTCCGCTAACCCTAGTAATGGGCCTGCCGGCCGGCGTCGAGGACGATAGGCCCGAGCTCTCATCTGGCTAGGAATCACCTCGATTGACATTGCGTGGGAGGCGCTGCTCGTCCATGGAATCTACACCCGATGGCAGGGAGACCATGGACGTGGCTGTCATTGTGCCACCTCTATGTGCCGCATCTAAAGGCGTCGTTTTCCCCAAGAACCACCACTGACGTTGCAGCGCCTCCCTCGGCATGGAGGCCATGGGCGTGGCCGCGAGCGGCCGATCTCAAGGCCTGGTGGGGTGCATCCACGGCCTGCAGGAGCTTGCTCCCAATCCCCACCACCGATGTTCGGCAGGAGCTCGTCGTTGACATCAATGTAAATTTCCCCTTACTCGCCTCAAATTGGATTCATCGATTGCTAACCAATCCCCCACCTAAATGATGATATACAAAAGTAACCTATTTTGAACCACATGCAGGAAGGTGGATTTCGCCCACCATCTGCCCTGCAAGCCGTGAGTCCTGTCGCTGCTCCTGTCGTCCTTCTTCTCGTCCCCTGTGGGTGGCTTACCAGGGATTCCAGTGTGACTTGCAGTGCACTGCAAGCAACCTCAGGATGATGTTTCGGACTTGGCCATGATTGACCCTCTGGTTAGGTCCGGTTCTCATCTCCACTACATATGGTTTATCTCCTTCGGCCATCCAGTCCTGTATGTGTGTTTGTGGTGATAAATGATGGCTAGTAAACTGATCTCTTCTACTATCCATGAGGGATATTAGTAGTAAATGTAATTCTTATACTTCTCTTTTTTGTTGCTGCAAGTTATGGATTGGTGCATGTGATGTGTAAGAGTGGATTTTGACGAAGCATGTGTTCTGTTATGCCTGTACCTAATTGATTAGAACACTGTACGCTCCTGATGACTTTTAGGATCTAGAATTCTTTGCTCAATACTTTCCTCAATACATGATGCTTTTAAGCTAGCATGTTTTCGGGTCAAAATATTAACCAACAACTTGATGGAATCTGAAATTGGTTCATGCAGCTATGCCTATCATATAATCAGTTGGCATCTTAATTGATTTACAAATGGCATCATTGCTTAAGTATTGCTTAAAGTTCGCATTTTATTGGAGACTTTGTTCTGATTTATTAGAGAATGCTGACATGTTCCCACTATTGTGTGGTGTGTTGGTCGGCATTTATGTTTCCATTTTGTAAGAAATGATAGACTGCTAGGTTTCTAGGTTTGTGATGATGATGAGTGCTAGGTTTATGGAGGTGATGAGTGCTAGGTTTGTTTTCATGATGACATCTAGTTTTTTATGTTTTGTTTAACTAGTGATAAGAAGTTGATCTCTTCTTTTGTCTAGGAAGGATACTAGTCAATGAATTTTCTGTTCAAGGCATTTTCTTGTGGACAATCTAGAAGTATGGATTGTTGTTGTGTAATCTTTGATAGAATTTTGCTTTACTCCTCTATTTGATTTCTGTGGTGTTATTCTGATGATAGGAAGGATAAGAACAGAAACGTTACTACATTTGATGGTGGTGACGGACGTCAGCGGGTTCAGGACTTACTCACTAGGTACAAGAACAGATACAGCTGACTTCTAGGTGCCCCCTTCGCTTTCTTTTTCTCTGTTATTAAATCGCTTCAAGCCTTCAACTTTGTAGGTTGCTAGCTTTATGATGGCTAGTCAAATTTGTATATTTCAGCAATTTATCTAGTGTTTGGTCTCCTGTTTATGGCCTGACTAATTGTAGTCACCCACACTACTCGTGCGTCAATGATAGAGTTGTTTCCATCTTAATACATAGTTCTCGCTTGCTGCTGGTACAACTTACATCCATATACATTGCTAGGTAGATACTTCCACGGAATGTATTCTTCTACTATGGAACTAGTACATCATATATCTCACGTTGTAGCGTTGTTATATACCGTATTTCCGGAAGAGAGTAGCAGCTAATTACTCATCCTAGTTTCATGTCTTGTGATGTTGCCAACTAATATAAAATCCTTTTTCTGTAGGCCATGACAGGTGGGCTCGAGGACTTGTGCTCGATCACCATTGATGGGAGCGGTAGCCTCAGCCTGCAGCAACAGTGCAAGGAGCTCTAGCAGGTCGAGATCGACTCCGCGCATAGGCCATCGCCCACCCACAGATCATCAAGGTGCAGCACAGGTTCGGGGTAGTCCTCCAATAGCATGTAGTAGCAGATGAAAAGCTCAAGGTCATCTTTCTTTTCTTTTTATGTGCATGGCGTTGCCCTATCACTAGGTTGTTGGAAGTACGTATTGATTGCAGATGACATAGTATGTGCTAGTTTGTGGTTTCTTTGGAAGTACTACATGCTACTGTTAGTTTTGAGATCCATGATTGGCAAGTAGGTTGCATTGCTGTAGTTTGAAACTCTCTGTCGTTCTGGTTTTCTTAAAGTACCGAGTTCCATGTTATATTCCGAGAGATGCATGGTATAGCTCTCTATACAGTCATTTTTGTATTTTTAGTGTTGCATTATAGTTGTTGGCTTCTGATTTGGCTGGTGCTTGTACAACGTTATATATACATATTCACTTCCGTTACTAGCTAGCAATCGATCAACCAATAGTCGGTAATCTTGTTGTTGAAGGCATTCTCTTGACGTTCTGGATTGGTGTTGTGTAGTTAAATTGATTAAATTTTGTTTATTGGTTTGGTATTTTCTTGTTGTGGTTTGTTTGTGATGATAGCATGGATAAGTACAGAATGTTCCTACATTTGATCTTAGCTTATTAGTACTCCCCCCTTCACTGAATCTATTTCCTTTTGTCCGTGTATACTACTCATCGCTTTATCTACCGTGACTACCCTAACAAGTATTTGCCCTTTTTGATTATATGTTTTCACTGGAGATTATGTAGTTAATCTAGCAATACTATGCTTATATGTATCTGCTTTATCAATCCTTACAATAATCACTGCTGTGGTTTTTATGTAATTAATCAATTTCTGTTAAAGGGCATTTTTTGTTCTGTTACTGGACATTATGGGGATAGGTGTTGTGTAATCTTTTTGTTAATATAATTCATCAATCTAGCTTTAAATGTTGTAAATGTAATGATCCATTCATGCTTTTATGTGAAAAGTGGGGAAACTTAATTGTCAAATATTGGAGGCCTTTTCATGTTCAGAACCAGCGATGATTGAACACATGTTTGTTCTTAATTCCAAGTGTCTTGTTGTATGCAGGAAGTGCCGAGCTTCTTGCCCCCAAGGCACACACGACGACCTCGACACTATCTTTCAGGAGCTTGCTGACATCGTCATCCGAACGTACCTCCTTGGTTGCGCTCGAGTTGATTTTTTCATTTGTTTTCATATACAGTGCAGAAACTTGTAGGGGTGTGGAACTCTTCTCTATTTGTTTGTTCAGTCCTTATAAAAATTTGATTTGCTTGCGCTTATATGAATTGGATTGAACCGAGAGTAGTAGAGAACGATTAATAAGTGGTGCTACCTGAATGCACTACTCCCTCCGTCCCATAATAGATGTCTTAGATTTGTCAAAATTTGAATGAATCTAGACACTATTTAGTATATAGGTTCATCCAAATTTTAAAAAATCCGAGACATCTATTTTAGGACGGAGGGAGTTGAAGATTCCAATACATTGATTACATGTAACTTGTTCTGTGTTGAATCTTGATATGTAGTTTTGCTCACGTTGGAATTGTGCAAACTATTCTTGCTTTTCAGTATATTTTGTGTGTGTTATAGTGAAATCAGTTCTTGTTGCTATAGTTGGTTCTATATATGCACTTCTTCATCTATGAAACTTAATCTTGTATGACTGACCAACCACTGATTACATGCTTGTTTATGCTGTTGTAGGACACTTATCCACCTAGTACATTTTCTTCCAGCGTGATATCATTTTCATCGCCTACCCTGCTTCCTCCGACTTCGCATCTGTGCATCCAGACATCAGTTTCCTCTTGCTCATGCTCCTACCTTTTCTTGCAGTTAAGGACAAGGAGATCCTGTTGCTGCCCCTGGCCGTGTCCCTAGCCTCGGATGCACCACCGGTTGGCTCTTGCTAGCGCGCACTGAGACCGTAATCTCTGTCTCAGGTGAACTCCACTTCGAGATATGGTCTTGGCATTCTAGCGTTAGGTTTTGCATTAGTATGGTCAAATTTTGAATTAAATGTGCCATCTTTTGACAAAGTGACATCTTTTGATTACACCGTGACCATGTTTTTAATAATTACCCAGTTCAACCTATGGAATGTTGGAATGTTTGGCATCTTGCTGAACATAAGGATTTCCATGTCCCTTTGGTATCCAAGTGCCAATTTTCAATCTCGTGCCAATTTATTCCATTCAAGCCTGAAATCCATCCTAGTATTTTTCTTGTACTGTCGTTGTAGGGTTGACATTGACATACCTAGCTACCTTTGTCAAGTCAATTTTTTTTCCTCGGTCGTGCTTGAATCCATTGGTGTCATTCGAGTTTCATCCTATATGTGAGCTATGACCTGCATATTTTATATGCGATGTTATCTTCTAGTGCGATGCGAAGCAGTGAGTTTTGGCATCCAGCCACAACTCTCTGTGGGAGCTGAAGAATGAGAACTCCAAGCGGGACTTTTCTGTTGCAGATTTGGAAATCATAATAGTCACAATGATACTTACATTGTTCCAAGTATGAACGTAAATTGTAAGAAAACTCATGAGTCCGCCATTCAATTTTAGAACATGTAGCCTGATTTTTTTTATCATACACTCTTATTTTACAGTAGGTTGTCACTCGCAGCATACAAGTTCTTTTTATATTTCAATTGGGAGTACAATGAGAGCTCAAGTGAGACTTCTCTGTATTTGGTTGCACGTTTGGAAATCATATTACTCAACTAGCTAGCTTACTTACAGTGGGGTTACGTCAAGAGCATGGTCCCCGGGGGCCGATGAGCACATATACGGAGAGAAGCATGTATCCATCTAGGTCGTCTGCTCCAACTGACATAGGTGTCCACCCCCACAGATCACCTGCCTTCCATCAGCATCGGAGCATTACCGGGTACACCCCGACAGTGCTTACAAGTGACATGGATCTATATGTAGGTTGTGGTGGTCCTCGTTTGAACAATACATCAATGATATTAGAGTCAGTACTAATAAATGCTTCACTCTTGTGCATGTAATCGCTGCTGGGGATTGATAATTTTGTGCATAAAATGAATTTGGTTCCATCTTTAATTAGTGGAATGCTTTGATGTACAAGCGAAGCTGTAGTATTTCCTATGTACATTACTAGCCGTCTTTGTTTTCTTACCTTGATGAACTTTTAAAAAATCTGAGATTATTTGTTTAGAGATTTTGTATGACCAGGCATTTGAGCTTCAAAAGTTGTAGGTGTCGGATCCAATGTATTAAGGATTAGTGGTGTTACTAGTGTTGTCTTTTTAGTTATTTGTTGTACCGAGTGTCTTGTGATCCTTACTTGGTCATCTCATATCATGACATGCCAAATCAGTGAATTGGTGTTATTTTTTATTAATATTACATCAGAGACGGAAAATAGCGACTTAAATTGTATTTTTAAACTTGCGGGTCGTTCTGGGGTTCTCTATTCTGGTGGGGAGCAATCACATGGGTGGATCTTTTGGTATGTTTTTTCTTAACTGACGAACTTCAAAGAAACTATATATGACCTGCTATATATTTGTGGATTGATTCTCTTGCTGCTCGCATATATGATGATTTTTCATCAGATGATATGCTAGATGGACTATCCATGTTGCTTGCATCGCTCTGATAATTAGTACGTACTTAAGTTACTTGAGAGGGAGATGATTTGGATCTATGGTCCATTCTTTATCTAAGTTGTGTCCATGTAATGGTTACCTACTGCTAGCTGTACCTTGCGCCGTGAGATTTTGCTGGTTTGTGATTTATTAGGTGTGGGCATTAGTTGCTGCCACATGCTTATCGAAAGATGGATTCCTGTTGCCTGACTTGGAGATTGTTTTATCAATTCCATCCTTTTAATAAGGAATTTGGAACTAGATTATGGTGTCTGATTAGTCTGACATGTGTCTTTGCATTACAACAGCTAAAGGAAGAAGATGAACAAGACTAGGAAGGATCAGAGCTAGATCCCCTTCTAGCATGGTCTTGTATGCAGGTCCCAGGAGTGGCGGTGCTGCTACTGCTGCCGCCGCCTTGCTGAACGTAGCCTATACATATGTTAGACTGTGTTGGTCCTTGTAATGTTGAGTAGTGGTAGATAAACATGGGTTTTGTAATGCGGTTCCTTTGAGATGTTTGTTCTTAGACTCGCGTTCCTGGAATTGGATTGTGTGTTAGAATGTCACATGTATTGCATTTTTTATTGTTCGTTATCTGTTGTTGGTCCATAAAACAACCAAGGTCATGTCAAAATTTCGTGCTAATTAACCTATAGCTAACTAGTTCCGTCAAATAGACAAGCAGATCGATAAGTGAGCTGACCATGAAGTGGCCGGCCATTCTGAGTTGCACGTGTAAAGTAGTGCTAGCTAGCTAGCTAGCGTTGAGTACTCCCGTAGATCGAATCATTCTCATTCGTTTTTCATTATCCACTGTTTGCAATGTGATCAAAATGTCCAGATAATAGCTAGGTTGATGGCCAAATTTCCAACAAATTTGCCTAAACATAACCTAGTAGGCTAGCTTCCAATAGCATTAGACGGAGGCGCGATGATGCTAGCTAGACTATGGCTAGTTCATGGGATGTGTAAGTGAAACCAACGGGACTGCGGTGTCCCTCATGTCCCACTTGTTGTAGCTCGGAGGTTAGGGGAAGACGATGCCTGTGGTGTGGACTTGCGAGCTAGGAGTCGACGTAGAAGGTACAACGGTGTCACCAATATGCAACTCAAAAGAGTCCATACCTCAAAAGGGTGCACCACAAAATTGTTGCTCTATCTATTTAGCACGGACGGAATCCATTCTATTGGTTACTGCTACTAGTACAACACCACTCCTAGGAAAATCCACCAACCACACCCACCCGCCCACGATTAATGGAGATACACATATGGAAGCACCTAGTTTCTCACGCATTTAGCTCGCATGCGCATGCTATCAATGGGGCAAATAACTAGGAGTTGCCTCGGTTTGGAGAAAGATTTATTTCACAAGATGTAGGCGCCATGTGAGCGATCCGCGCCATTGTTCATCTGGACTGTCTATCCTCTAGATGGCGATGGCATCCTGGGAGCACCTCAGACTCTCTTCTTCAACCTCCCCTCTATATATACAAGTCACTCATCACATACCGCGTGCGGGTTAGTGCGTGTGACTTAGACTTTGACTTTGTCGAGGAGAGGAGAGGAGAGGAGAGGAATGGTGACGATTGGTCAACATTGGTGCGATGCGACTTGGTGAGGGATATGCATTCGCCAGCGGATAGGACGAGTGAGTATTTGGCCGGCCGGCGGCTAGTTCTTCTTGCGATTAAGTAGGTAATTCATGGCCATGTTTCTTATAATTTATTTGTTCTCACCGGTGGTTCCATGAATCAATCTATTAATTAAGTGGTTTGCCGTCAGGAGAGTAAAGAGTCACTCAAGCGTGGCGTGGCGGTAGTAGAGATGGCTAGCCAACAATGGCGTGGTAAGATATATCCATTCATGGGGGACGTGTGAGTCGTTGGCCACAAAATTACCGACGGCGAGATATTCTCGTGTTGGTTCAGTCTGAGCGGCGGTGGCTGAGAAGGTGATGTTTCCGGATGCTAAATGACTGAGATATTCAGGGATGCACCTTCCTAAGGTATGTCATAATTTTCTACTAAGGAAATAATTATATTGACGAAACTCCAGCCCCTGTGACTCCACCAGAACACTTATCCTATTTAGCACCTTTATTATGGTTAATGATCATAGCTAGCTATATAAGCTATATCTCTCAAATTGTGTGGAATTGATCGTGTTCTCTCGGACAGAATGTTCCGTCTTCTCTCCGGTTTGCATAACTGTTTGAAGGTGGCTTCATCGTGGAAGCAAGGAATTGTTTTTGTTTCCAGGATAAAACAAAAGGTCCTAATGTTGAACTGCTTTGATCATGACCTGTGTTGGCCGACGCGCTGGTATTCTGTAAAGAAGTTCCAAAAAAAAAAACTAACTGGGGGATGGTTAATCCTAGGAAAAAATGTTCTACTCTGTAAGTGAAAGGCATGAAAATAAATGTATACAGGGCATTTACTCACAGTTCGCCGCGCACTGTTAAGATGTAACTTGTGGTTGATTGGTTTGTTGTCGGCTTATATCTTGAGTAGCAACCCTGCTAAAAGCTAGCTAGGCTTGTTGCATGCATCTTGTTGCTAAAATCACATCCATTCATGTTCAACCATAATTAGAGGATTGATCCCTTCAATGCAATTTTTGTAACCTGGCTATTTGCAATCATATGCAGTCTTTTTTTTACCGCAAAATTTATCTACAAAAGAAAAATTCTATCAATTTTCATACACGTTGGTCAAACTTTGTTTGTGTTGGCTTAGAGCATCTCCACCCTATCGCCCTTTTTTTCCTGCCAGCGGAAGATTTTTCTCCCAGTCACCCCCTAAGGGGCAAAATCGACCAGACATTTTTTCTTGCAATCGGCAAACTCGTCCAGCCGTGGGCTTGGCGATGTGCACGTAGACCAGTGGGCCTCGGGCCGTGTTCTCTGAAAAAGCAAGGCAACGAATAGGGAGGCAACTTAATAGCATCAGTCAAAGGAATTTGCAAGAATAAAGGTTTCATCCACTCACAAAACTTGTTGTAGTGTTCCTACTCCTTTGACTTGTGTTTCTTACGTGGAAAAGGCATAGGTTTCTGCACCCAAGGTTTTCTCTCTTTACCATGTTTATTAGCAATAAAATCTTCCTTTGTATACCTAGTGTTCTTAGTGTGCTTCTCAGGTTCTTCCTCACCTTCCTCCTTACCAGGAGACTCATTTTTATCATTACCACTCTCAGTTTCAGCATCAGAGATAGATATACTATTAGGATCTACAGCAGGTTCAAGCGGTTCCTCAACTATCTTATGTTTCTTTTTCTTTCCCTTACAAGGACTACCACTGTCTTCACCTTGTTGGGAATCCTGCTCAATTCTTTTAGGGTGTCCTTCAGGATATAAAGGATATTGAGTAGTTATACTACTCCTAGTTCTAATTCCATAAGCATGTTTATCTCCTGAAGCATTAACTAGCATATCCTTTTGTACCTTAGAAAGTTGATCAAGTTGGGTTTGAACCATTTGAAAGTGTTTACAAAGCATTTTAATATCATTAGAAGTTCTTTCCACAATATCTTTCAACTCATGGATATCTCTGGATTTTTCCAATAAATGATTCTGAACTTGTTTATTAAAATACCCTTGCTTAACAATAAAAGTGTCAAGTTCCTCTAAACATTGATCAGGAGGCTTACCATAAGGAATATCACCTTCATCAAAGTGTTAGAGAGAGTATACCTTAATAGTGGATGAGTTGGAAGCTTTTCAAAACCTTTTTCACTTCCTTGTTGAGTCACCACTTATTCTATGAGCACCTTCTTGAGAGCATAGTTGTCATTCTTAGTATAATGTACTTGTCTCAAAACTTGGTTAATTATATCATGACTTTGATGCTTGTATCTCTGATTTTTTACTTCTAGTCTTCACTTGAACTTCAGAGGTTCCTTGGCATTTATTTTGTTCTCTACAGCTGGTGTCTTCACTTGAACTTCAGAGTATCCGGGGAAGAACTTGAGTGTCTACATGCAGCCGATTGTGGATGATTTGAACCACTCTTGGATACACGGGACGTTGAGATACGACCGAGCATCAAAGAGAAACTTTTTGATGAAAGTTTGGTTACAATATACTATGCATGACATGCCCGGGTACGCCCTAACGTGCGGATGGTGTACAGCTGGTAAGTGGCCATGCCCAGTGTGCAGGCACCGACTTGAGTTCCTTTGGCTAAAGTCGGGTCGCAAATATGTTGCGTTTGACACGAATCGACAGTACCTCAAAAGAAATCATTCGTTCAGAGAAGATAGAAAGAACTTCAAGAAGGGCAAAGTTGTGCATGAAGTAAAAGAGGTACCAAAGTTCGAGGGTGCAGTTGTTGATGCCGAGATACGTGCTCTCGTGCCCGCGGCGCCGGGAACTGGCCATCAATTTGCGGGATATGTTGGTCAGACCATACCGAGCAAGTAGCACGACTGAACAAATAATACAAATGATTTAGGATGCACTCTCTAATGTATGTCCATGGAAGCATATTTTCCGTTCAGAGGAATAAATCCATGATTAATGTTCCGTGTATTAATGTTCCGTGTATTAAAAAAGGCTTCGGTTGTAGCAACAAAAATGTTCATGCCTTACAAAATTGTTCATATTTAAAAAAAAATTCATGTATATTCAAAAGTATGCTCATGTTTGAATAAAATGTACATAAGTTCCAAAAATGTTCATGAGGTTGCGGTATTGTTCACCATCTTGTCTTCAGAACATGTTCCGGTAGTCTTCGCGGGGGTGAAAATAAATTTCATATATGAAAAAAATGTGTAGGGTTAAAAGGTGTTTAGACCGTTTTAAAATAAGTTCGTATGAGAGAAAAATTTCTCATACATACTACGAATGTCAATGGCATTGGCTGAGAGGATGCGTCGTTGTGTCACGCATCCTCTCCGCCCATCTGGGCCCGGCCCGTCGCTTCTGTGCCCCTGTCTACCACCTCTACGGCGACCGAGCTGCCACTGCTGATGCCTGGCTCGTGTCTCCCGTCCTCTGCAACCTTGAGGAGATCGAGCTCTGCAGCTTCTTACCTGGGTTACCATACCAATTTACAAAAACTATACCCTCCGCAGCAGCTGCATTTTGCTTCTTAGAAACTTTGTGCATAGCAGTTATTGTAGACTGCAAAATCCCTGACCTCAGAGATCAACCAATATCCTTCCCTAGGCTGAATAAAACTGCAACTTGAATGGGTTACCATCTTAGAGTCTTGATGCACAAAATGGCCGTCGGTTGCTATTCATTGCAGTTCTTGCTAATTGCATATTGTAGTGGGTTCTCTCATCTCTAGATCGACTCCAATACTATTATAAGCATATGTGTCAAATGTGGTTCACCTCCTTAGAAAGGGCTCAGGTTTCATGAACTCAGGATTGGTAATGCCCCTTGTTTGAAGATGCTGCTCCAACTTGGTTCAATGAAGAATTCTGCAATCTCCATACCTAAACTGCAGACGTTAGGTTGCCTTTCCTCTTGCGGCAGACTTAGGCTGGACTCCACAATTATTGAGGTAGCCGTGGCATTCCTATTTTCCTTCATGTGCATTTCTGTTTTTTTATTGAATTACTTGTTATCTCCAATTAAGATGGTATAATTAATGTTGTCTTCCATATGTCCAAGGGATTGTATGTTGATAACCTAAATTCAATGCCAACTATCAAGATTTTGGATATTGATTTGAATGCTCATAATATGGATGCTACTATTGAGTTGACCAGGTGTTTTACTTGCTTGGAAAGGCTATACATTGAGGTGAAAATTATCTTGTGATGCTTCATAGTATTCAATGCTTCTTTGATCTACTTTCTGAAATGGTTGGTTATGAATTCTCTTCTTCCCTTTTCAGTCTTCTGGACCAGCGGAAGCCAAGCCATGGAGCCATAAACGCCGAGATTTTCTATTATATTTTCTATTATATTTCCCACATACATTCTTCGTGACACTCGTATACATAGTCAGCACTAATAGATGAGGACAGATCGGCATGCACCGATAGTCAGCACTCACTTGAAGATACGACGTTGGGTTCATTGACCCATATATCATTAATGAATATACGTTAAAGAATCACCCCAAAGAAGTGGAGAAAGACTTGTCCAGGTTCTTAACCGAGCATAATTTTGTTAAGGAAATACTATTTCCTTACAACTTCAAGTGAGTGTTTATATCTTGTACACATTTTATTTTTGCTTACTGGATGAGCTATGCATGTATGCTTTTGTAAATGTCCGCAGATTTCACCGGATCTTGCTAAACATTCAAGTTGACAAGTCCCTAGTTGAAGTCCACGACTCATTAAGTTGGAACCAAGAGAAGTGGAGCGACATGAAAGCAATGCTCCATAAGTAATTTCAATCATTATCGCATTATATCGTCCTCTTTCATTCATTTCCTGATATCAAGTAACTAATAACTCCTTTGTTCATTTTCTTTGCCGAGCAGGTGTTGGACACGGTTCGCATGAAAATACCAGGTCCATTCAAAGAGGAGTTAACTTATAAAATGGTGAAGAGTTTACAGCAGCCAACGGAACTCATTTATGTGGATACTACGTCATGCAGTACATCCATGAGTTGACCAGTGAGCGGAAAGTTGACTCACATTATATTTATAATTTGCGAGAGAAACTAGAGCCATACCAACGCATAAGAGCAATTCAAGAGGAGCTGGCGGGATTTATGATGAAGAAAGTCCTTGATGTACATGGAGAGCATTATGCGGATGACGTGGAACTCGATTTGCCTTAGTCATCTCCATGTAGCTCATATGATATATATATTCATCAATGACCATGTAATTTCAAAATATTTCTTCTTTTTTATATGATTGATTATATGTATGCTTGCAAGGGATCGATTAATTATATAAATGCATCGACGTGTAGTGTGTATGTAGTAGCGTATAATATGTATACTGAAATATATGTTTGTTATAGTGAAACACAAAACGAAAAAGGAACAAAATGGGAAAAAAAGGAAATACACAATCTCTGCCGCGACAGGAAACCTTTTAGTCCCGGGTGGTGTTACAGCCCGGAACTAGAGGGTTTCCGGCCCCGCGGCGCTGAAACAGCCACGTGGCTGTTATCAGTCGCGGGCCGTTGCGAGCCGGGACTAGAGCCCGTTGCAGCCCAGGACTAGAGGCATGTTTTCCACCAGTGGGGTCAGCTTTAGAATAGGACAAAATGTACTGTTACAATGAAATAACGTTACAACACAGGCACGTACGAGAATACATATATGGTGTCAACAACCAGGACTTACCACGGGAACCACAACATCCTCTGAACCACAGACGTAGCGTGATAAATAGTCTAAAATACTGCCTCGATGATCAGAGAAGTCAGGTTTGATCAAACTGCCCTGCCATAGATCGTAGGCGTGAATTACTGGCCGGCGACCTTCCCACATACATTCTTCGTGACACTCGTATACATAGTCAGCACTAATATATGAGGACAGATCGGCATGCACCGATAGGGCGCGGCGATGATTCCAATCGTGGCAGACGAACAAGGCTCGGCCATGTAGCCCGAGCATGGGCACCATCTTTCCTTTGTCCAGATCCACGAAGTACACCTCGTATTCCTTAGGATTGGTTGGAACATAGTTCCGGCGCAACAAAATCAGTTCGCCGCCATTGTCCACTAGATGGTAGCGCTGGGATGCCTGAAAGAAATTTTCATCCACCTTGACCGCCACCTTCAACCGCTGGCTACGGGCGAGGTCCACTACCATGAGGCCCTTCTCGGTGAAGCAATAGAAGCGATTCTCAAAGGACAAGGTTGAGTACGTGCAATAGCCGAAATGTGTAGAGCTAAGTCCTTTCTTGAGCAACCATCCCAGATATCGATGAATCTGGAATCAGATATGACCGGGAGATTATTAAGCAAGTATAGAAGAAAAAAATCACACGTGCAAAAAGCGGGAAGCAATTTGCCCAGCTCGGAGCACAGAAGAATCAATCGGTCGCCCCGCTCAAAGTCATTTCAGACCGCGACAAGGCCTTCAGAGCTAAAATGGATATGGACATGCAAATAATGGACCCTAGAGCCCGTAATAATGTTGCACTTATGGGAATCACTATATCGCAGGCCAAAGCACTTGCTAACGAAGCAAATATGTCTCTTGGTCAATATTTAGGCTATGAAGATACGCCAGTGGGTCAGATAGTACGACAGTATGTCCAAAGGCAGCCTCTAGTCAGTAATGAGGAGCCCGCGCGTCTATCTACACATATGCGAAATCTGCACGAATGGTACATGTCGCAAGCAGAAAAAAGCATCATAAAGATTGGTTTCAGGTGGACGTTAGAAAGGAGCATCACTTCAAACCATACTCGATACAGGTTCAAATGACCGAACTGTTTCAGTTATACAACCAGCGCGCCCTCGACAAATCTATCATTGGTTGCTACTGTCTGTAAGTTATTTATTTCTATAATTAAGTTTGTAGCTTTAGCTTGTTCATTGCATTTAATATATTATCCTAACTATATATCCTTTTGATGATGATATTATATTCCGCAGAATGGAGATGTTTGAATGCAAAAAGAGTTAGAAGATACGACGTTGGGTTCATTGACCCATATATCATTAATGAATATACGTTAAAGAATCACCCCAAAGAAGTGGAGAAAGACTTGTCCAGGTTCTTAACCGAGCATAATTTTGTTAAGGAAATACTATTTCCTTACAACTTCAAGTGAGTGTTTATATCTTGTACACATTTTATTTTTGCTTACTGGATGAGCTATGCATGTATGCTTTTGTAAATGTCCGCAGATTTCACCGGATCTTGCTAAACATTCAAGTTGACAAGTCCCTAGTTGAAGTCCACGACTCATTAAGTTGGAACCAAGAGAAGTGGAGCGACATGAAAGCAATGCTCCATAAGTAATTTCAATCATTATCGCATTATATCGTCCTCTTTCATTCATTTCCTGATATCAAGTAACTAATAACTCCTTTGTTCATTTTCTTTGCCGAGCAGGTGTTGGACACGGTTCAGACAGAAAATACCAGGTCCATTCAAAGAGGAGTTAACTTATAAAATGGTGAAGAGTTTACAGCAGCCAACGGGAACTCATTTATGTGGATACTACGTCTGCGAGTACATCCGCGAGTTGACCAGTGAGCGGAAAGTTGACTCACATTATATTTATAATTTGCGAGAGAAACTAGAGCCATACCAACGCATAAGAGCAATTCAAGAGGAGCTGGCGGGATTTATGATGAAGAAAGTCCTTGATGTACATGGAGAGCATTATGCGGATGACGTGGAACTCGATTTGCCTTAGTCATCTCCATGTAGCTCATATGATATATATATTCATCAATGACCATGTAATTTCAAAATATTTCTTCTTTTTTATATGATTGATTATATGTATGCTTGCAAGGGATCGATTAATTATATAAATGCATCGACGTGTAGTGTGTATGTAGTAGCGTATAATATGTATACTGAAATATATGTTTGTTATAGTGAAACACAAAACGAAAAAGGAACAAAATGGGAAAAAAAGGAAATACACAATCTACGCATGACAGAAACCTTTAGTCCCGGTGGTGTTACAGCCGGAACTAGAGGGTTTCCGCCTGGCGCTGAAACAGCCACGTTATCGATCATGAACGTTGCGAGCCGGGACTAGAGCCCGTTGCAGCCCAGGACTAGAGGCATGTTTTCCACCAGTGGGGCCAGCTTTAGAATAGGACAAAATGTATTGTTACAATGAAATAACGTTACAACACAGGCACGTACGAGAATATATATATGGTGTCAACAACCAGGACTTACCACGGGAACCACAACATCCTCTGAACCACAGACGTAGCGTGATAAATAGTCTAAAATACTGCCTCGATGATCAGAGAAGTCAGGTTTGATCAAACTGCCCTGCCATAGATCGTAGGCGTGAATTACTGGCCGGCGACCTTCCCACATACATTCTTCGTGACACTCGTATACATAGTCAGCACTAATAGATGAGGACAGATCGGCATGCACCGATAGGGCGCGGCGATGATTCCAATCGTGGCAGACGAACAAGGCTCGGCCATGTAGCCCGAGCATGGGCACCATCTTTCCTTTGTCCAGATCCACGAAGTACACCTCGTATTCCTTAGGATTGGTTGGAACATAGTTCCGGCGCAACAAAATCAGTTCGCCGCCATTGTCCACTAGATGGTAGCGCTGGGATGCCTGAAAGAAATTTTCATCCACCTTGACCGCCACCTCCAACCGCGGCTGCTGGCCGGCGCCGCCGGCGAGGTCCACTACCATGAGGCCCTTCTCGGTGATGCAATAGAAGCGATTCTCAAAGGACAAGGTTGAGTACGTGCAATAGCCGAAATGTGTAGAGCGGGTCCACCGCTCGTCAGCATTGGGTTTGGCGACGGCTAGCTCAAAGAGGTCGTAGTGCAGCGCTAGCGTTGAGCTGTCGGCGAGGCCGGCGTGGAATGTATGTGATTCTATAAATTCCCTTATCCGAGCGGGCGACGACGGTCTCTTGATCGATGAGGCGTTGGGGAGGGCCGTGAGCTGCCGAGTGAGCGGGTTGAGGAGGCGGACATCGCCGGTGGTGTTCTTTTGGCACAGGAGGATGAGGCCATCGGGGGTGTGGCCGACGAACACGAACTGGTCCCGGAGCTCCGGGAGGTCCACCCGTATGCGCTCCCCGCTCGAGACGTTAAGGAAGTCGCGGCGTTGGAGCTGGGTGGCAAAGACCTCGGGGAGCATTATCCAGCGGCGAGGGTGGAACCGGCGATCCAGGATGTCGTGCGCGTGCGGGGACGAGGTGGATCGCCGCCACGAGACGCACACTGCCCGGAAGCGCAGGTAGGTAGCGACGTCGTCCGCGAGGGCGCGCTCGGCGATCAGGCCGGCTGGTCCGTCCATGAGGTTGGCCCAGTCCCTCCTGCAAGAGCCACGACGAATAATCTTATCGTGTCAGACGTATGGGAGAGCGATGAATCGGAGAAAGGTGGAAACAGAAAATTACCAGGTGCCGTAGAGGAGCGCGTCCGCCGCCGGGTCGGCGAGCTCAGAGCGTGCGCGCTCTGCACGGCGGCGGCGCGTTCTGCTGCTGTCAGGCGCCGCCATGTTGCTGCTGCTGCAAGGAGGAGGATTTGGGGTTGGGTAGGGACTTAGGGCTGCAGGTGTTTGCGTTAATAATAGATAATATGGTGATGGGCTGTGCCCTTAATTATTGGGTACGGAAACGAGTCCTTCAAGAACTCTAGTCCGATCCGAGACAGTTCTGCTGTGGAAAAGAGACGACGTGTACGGTCCCCTAAAAAAAAAGTGCGACGTGCGAATTTGCTTTGGCGATTACTACGTACTATAGTACTCATTTGCTTTTCACAACAAACAAACACTGCCAACGCATCCGCCAGTTTCGGCCGAGCTAGCCTCGGTAACCACCTCACGCCTAACGTCGTCTGACGCGGCGCTGCTGCATGCCGGTATAGATCGACCAACGAAGAATCAAACCGTTGATGCAAGTGGGTCTCTATCTCTTTAGTTCAATAAAATGAACTAACTTTTGTAATGATATCATCATTTTAAAAAGGTTAGTTTATTTTTTTGAACTAAAGAGGGTAAAGGGTATCCTAATAGTGACTCACTTGCATGTTTAATTACAAAGTCCGTTTCCTCTTCATCTAGCGGCGATATACTCGAGAAATCAAGTCACGTCATGTCACGTCACGTCGCAGCTTTCTTTTTCTTATCAGAACTATATATACTCGCTGCTTCGGCCCGCGCTCAAATAAGCTGGGCCTGGTTCGGCTCTCCTTAGTTGGCCCGCCCAACTATAATAATAAGCTAATTAAGGTAGGCATGTTCTTTGATGACAAAATTAAGGTTTGGCTATTCTCGGATCAACTTTCATCCTGTCCCGTATTATAAGTAAAACAACAATCCACAACAAGTAACAAGGTTCGAAACCGTCAACACAACAACTGTTAGGGCCACAACACAAGAAGGCCCAACACGAGAAAATGGAAAATCGAGTCAGAGGCACGCCATGGTAGATTTCCATCTATATAAATTCCATCTTTGATACCTAAGGATTTTTAAAATTCTAGAAGCTTTAGGATTGTGAGAATTTTCTGAAAGTATATAGATAACTGAAGCATGGTTTAAACTTTTGGTAAGAGAACTATAAGATATATTATAGTCAATACGATAGAACCATTCCTAGTTACGCTATTTCTTAGAGCGTCTGTTTTAAAGATCTCTATATTGATATTTAATGATACTAAAATATATACATCGACACACATACAACTAAATAAACAGTTATTCATCTACTACATAATTTATTCCACTGTGGATAATTAATTCAAAGAGAAATTTTATTACAACATAGAATATAAATTTAGCACAATCAACCTATCGATTCATAAATTACTACTTAGTAAAAAAATATTATAATTAATTTTCACAAACATTGTTATATGGTTAATTATGTCATCTAAGTAAATAAAATTGGACTTATTAATGCTAAAGTAGGATACATAAGTTGGAATAAGTATAATAATTTAGTATAAAACATATTTATTTTTGTTTGCCCTAGCCCAAATTTTATTTGGACCGGCCCTACTTGCCTTCACGGGGTCTTCTTACCTGCATTTCTATGTGCCGATAAATCACATATTGCTACCACTTATAGATGACATAATGTTGTCTTTCATGTTCATGAAGGGATTGCGTGTTGATAGCCTGACATCAGAGGTGTGAACCATCAAGATTTTAGTTGTTGATATGTGTGCTCTTAGGCTGGATACTATTATCAACTTGATGAGGTGCTTTCCATGCTTGGAAAGGCTATACATCAAGGTGATGGTTGTTTTGTGATGGATTATAGTACTCAGTACTTGTTTGATCTACTTACTGTTTTGAAATGGTTGGTTTTCTAAATTCTCCATTTTATTTTTCAGTTTGGTGGACCAGGGAAAGCCAACTCATGAAAACAGAAACACCAAGATCTTTTAATTTTTTTTTACATCCGTCTGAAGAAAATTAGTTGGCGATATTATTGGGGCAGCAAGTCACATGTTGATTTTGCCATGTTCTTTGTGCTAAACGCCAGGTGCTGGAGTTAATGACTCCTGAGGTCTGCTCTCACCATTACAATGATGAGGAGAATTTTGCAAAACAACACAAGAAGCTTCGGCTGGACAGCAAGGCCTCAATAGGTGCTCGTTTTCATTTTACACCAAATACCTCTCATCGCAGTGTTATGGATTTCCGTGTCCATGGTATTGATCTAGCTGATCCCTTCGAAATTAGAGGTCCTTCTGAATTTCGTGATTTGTCCTAGCTATCCCAATTCTAACTTGTGTAGTTTTATAAGCTCCTATTATCTTGGAACCTTTATGCGTGCTATTCATGGTGTTAGTTCTGTTGAAACCAATATGTGTTGATGTGCACCTTTTTTTGAAATGGGGATTACCCTGGCCTCTGTATCGATGGATACATACGCCTCTTTATTACTTCATTGCAATGTTGTTATTCATGGTGTTGATGTGCACCTAGGAATGATAAAGTACAAAACCTTGTGACTTTGGAACATCAAATTTTATTTCTATGTGTCATGCTGTTTGACGAAGCCATGCGAATTGATTGAAAATTGTGTGGAATTTTATTTTTAGAAATGGACCAGGGGTTCATGGGTTCACTTGTCTACTTCTCTCATAAATCATGATGGAGATAAAACAACTCACAGATGACATAAATATTGTTAAAACTTCCATATAGTGTTTGATTAGCACTCATATGGGCATAACATCCTATTATAAATATGATGCACTACATCTCACTTACACTCCTATAGAAAGGGAAAACTTCATGCAATCTAGATATAAGAACAAACAGATTATAACCTTAGCTACTTTGACATGATATGTGAATGAAAAATATGCAACCCTGAGCAAACAAGATCATTTTTATTGTCACTAGATGGTTATAACACATGCCTTTACTTTCTCCCTTTTGAGGTAACAAAAAAGGTAAAACCATGGTAGATCTCGAATTTTCTGTCACTATTCAATCACTACCACCATGCTACTCCGTATAATGCACATGTTCCCTCACACATGCCCTTGCATATAAATTTGATCAGAACAAGCACTTGCGAACATGGTAATAATATGCCTCTATCAATACATCAAACACATAATATAATTTGCAATCTCGTATATCATATCGTTAGACAAAGATCCACCACATAGGAATTACATATATGATCATAATCATGCAATAAAATGTTGGGTTTACATAGGTAATTTAAATTTTCTAAAACTACGAACACGCCAATATCATCTATGCAAGTACACGAGAGTTTGGATCTAGATGCTCACCAATGTTACAGCGGAAGTTCGTATGCTTGACAAAGAGTTGGTGTAGTGCTTTGACGTTGGATCAAAGACTTGATCCCTCCAACAGTATCCACACGTATGGTGACTTCATTCCCGCGGAGCTTCACTGTCCAGGGGTTGGCAGCACAGGTGTAGCGGAACTTGGCACGTATCTGGAGACTGGAAAACTTCAGAGGGAGAGAGGGTTGTGGCACCTCAAGGATGGGATTGTTGGAGATATGCCCAAGAGGCAATAATAAAGTGGTTATTATCATATCTTCACACTTATGATAAATGTTTACATACCATGCTATAATTGTATTAACCGGAAACATTAATACTTGTGTGATTTGTAAACTAAAATAAGAGTCCCTAGTAAAGCCTCTTGTTAAACTAGCTTGTTGGTTAATATATGATCATGGTTTTCTGATCATGAACATAGAGATGTTATTAACAACTGTTGGAGATATGCCCTAGAGGCAATAATAAATGTAGTTATTATTATATCTTTGTGTTTATGATAAATGTTTACATTCATGCTATAATAGTATTAACAAGGAAACATTGATACTTGTGTGTTTTGTAAACTTAATTTGAAGTCCCTAGTATAGCCTCTATACTTCACTAGCTTGTTGGTTGATTAATGATTGTGGTTTCCCTATCATGAACATTGAGATGTTATCAACAACAAGATCATATCGTTAGGAGAATGATATGGTGGACATACTCCTATAGATAAGCGTAGCATAAAGATCAAGTCATTTCATTAGTTCAATTGCTATATGCTTCGATACATAGTAACCTAATTCCTTCGACCATGAGATCATGCATATCACCTTTACCGGATGGATGCTTTGATGACATCAAACACCACACCGTGAATCGGGTGGCTATAAAGGTGGCATTAAGTGTTCGGAAAGTATTGGTTGAAACACATGGATCAAGAGTGGGATTTGTCCATCCACATGACGGATAGATATACTCGGGCCCTCTCGGTGGAATGTCATCCAATTAGCTTGCAAGCATGTGACTTGGTCACAAGGGATCACATATCATGGGAACGAGAAAGAGTACTTATCGAACGAGGTTGAACTAGGTATGCGAGAGATACCACGATCATAACCTCGGTAAGTAACATATCGTGAGACAAAGGGAAATTGGTATCGTATGTAAGTGGTTCATTCGATCGCAAAGTAATCGTAGAAATATGTGGGAGCCATATGAATTTCCATTCCTCTATTGGTTATTGTTCGAGAAGTGTCTCGATCATGTCCGCATAATTCACGAACCGTAGGGAGACACACTTAAGGATTCGACGTTGTTTGAGTAGTTATGGTATTATGAGAAAGAGACCAATGTTGTTCGAGTCTCGGATGGGATCCGGATATCACGAGGTGATCCGGAATGGTCCGGAGAATAAGATTCATATAAGGAAAGTCCTGTTTGAGTTCGGGAATGATTCCTGTTTTCATCGGAATGTTCTAGAAGGTTCAGTTGTCCCAAGACTCGGGGAGGGTACATGAATGTGTCATTGCTCATTGAATGATTGCATCATGTACTAAGTGTTCTTGCTGTCCCAAATAAAGGATTAAATTGAATCCTAAAACAGAAAAGTCAAATGTCCAGTTTGAAAGTCAAACGCCAAAACAAGAAACTGGGAAACAAGCAAGAGGAGTTGGAACCAACTGGAGGAGGAGTTGGACTCCTCGGGCGCCAGCCCTAGGCGAGTTGGGGAGGGACTCCCTCCTCCTGGCGCCAAGGACCCCCTCCCATATAAGGGAGGCAGGTCTCTCCCATAGACACATAACTTTCTACTCTAGATCTCCGGTTTAGAGCCGTTTTGGTTTAGAGCTTCTAATTGCTTTAGCCAGGGTTTAGAGCCTTCTAATTGGTTTAGAGCCTTCTAATTGGTGTGTCTAATTACTAGACCACTAATAGCCTCTCTCATAAGCTCCACCATACTGCACTTAGGCTTAAGGCGAAGCCTGCATGATCTCCCTCTACTTCAGGTACCACGCCACAGTCTTCGAAATCGCGAGAGAGTGCTACAACCTCCATTTCTTTGGAACAAGGGAGAGGAAGGTCTTCGTCGAAAATCAACGTGTGACCGATCGCGGGAGCGCCGCTTAACGTATACGGAAGGATCGTCTACACGATCTTGAGATCGGGAAGAGTATGACTACATCACCCACGAGAATCCGCTCTCGTTAAACGCTTTGGAATCTTCGAGGGTAAGTTATACCATCAACTCGTTGCTACAATCTAGTAGATAGATCTTGGCTTGTTTGTTTGTATGCGATAGAAAATTTTTGTTTTCCATGCTACGAACCCCTACAGTGGTATCAGAGCCGTGTCTATATGTAGATCTGTTGCAGACGAGTACACAATGGTCATTGTGGGCGTTGATGCTTTATTGTAGATTGCTTTTGTGTACTTTGCATCTTGCGGTATGTTGGGATGAAGCGGGCTAACCTTACATGACATCGTTCATGAGACTTGCTCCACGCTTGACATGTAACTTGTATTGCATAAGTGGCTTTATGGTGCATGTTTCTCCTAGCATAGTTAAGATCCAATTTACAACGGGTGATCCACAATGCTAGTATCAATGTTGTGGTTCTTGTTCGTAAGTTAGAACGACACTTATTGAAAGCCCCAAACCACGTAAAATATGCAAAGAAAGTAGAAGCGTCTAACTTTGTTTTGCGGGGTGTGCAATGATGTGATATGGCCATGATTGTGATTATATTTGATGTATGCAATGTTCCTTATTGTAAGTCGACAACCGTGAGCCATATGGTTGTCTTTAATTTATGTTAAGACCCGTGTCTATTCAAAGTAGTTGTAATAGTTGAAGCCGGTGGGCGACAACCATGGAGAAGCGTCATTGACCTTGATGCAATGCCGTGATGATGGAGATCATGTTCGTGCTTGAAGATGGAGATCGGAGGCACGAAGAAGAAAGGCCATATCATATCACATATATATATTGAATTGCATGTGATGTTAATCCTTTATGCATCTTGTATTGCTTAGTAGACGACGGTAGCATTATAAGATGATCCCTCATGCACATCAATTTCAAATCATAAAGTGTTCACC
The DNA here is from genome assembly GCA_030063025.1 of Avena longiglumis. Taxonomy (NCBI): domain Eukaryota; kingdom Viridiplantae; phylum Streptophyta; class Magnoliopsida; order Poales; family Poaceae; genus Avena; species Avena longiglumis. Next base: position 561,282,041 of record CP125974.1, read on the forward strand.
CTTAGTTAGCACCGTTGCTAAAGCTTGTTGTTTCGAAGCACCACGTGATGATCGGGGATAGATTCTGCAAGTGTATACAACGTGAGCAAGCCAGATTTGCTCATGCAGAAACTAAGGTTTGATCTTGACGAGCCTAGCATGTACAGACATGGTCTCGGAACACGGATTACCGAAAGGTAAAGCATGAATCGTATAGTAGATATGATGAACATGATGATTGTTCGCCATTGAAACTATATCAACTCTCGTGATGATCGGTGTTGATGTAGTGGATTTGGTTCGTGTGATCACTAAAACAATGTGAGGGATGTTGTTTTGAGTGGGAGTTCACCTAGTTTAATTTCATTAATTAATTTGAACTCAATTTGTCATAAACTTAGTCTAAACTATTGCAAATATGTTGTAGATCAATGGCAGCCCCTACCATCAATTTTAATGCTCCTAGAGAAAGAAAAGTTGAAAAACAATGGAAGCAACTTCGGATTGGTTCCGCAATTTGAGGATTGTCCTCACATGGTAATTTGACCTATGTCTTTGGATGCACATTGGGTGACCCACTGCGGTGATGCTTCCGATGAAGTAAAGAATGTTTACCTCGCTTGGAAGAATCGACTCCATAGTTCAAGTGTGCTATCTTGTATGGTTTAGAATCGAGCTTGAGAAAAGGTTTGAAGAGTCGACCCATATGATATTGTCGAGGATCTCAAATTGATTTTTGAGACTCATGCGGCAATTGAAAGCTATGAGGCTTCGAAAAGTTCTTTAACCGCAAGATGGAAGAGGGCAGCTCAAGTGAGCATGTGCTTAAGATGTGCAGGCACGCAAACAAACTTCAAAGCTTGGGTATAGTGATTCCTAATGCTTTGGGGATTTACCGTGTCCTCCAATCACTACCACCAAGTTACAAGAACTTTGTGATGAACTACAACATGCGTAACATGAACAAGACGCGTTGCGAACTCTTTGCCATGTTGAAATCTGCGAAGTGGAGATCAAGAAAGAGCACCAAGTGTTGTTGGTCAATAAGACCACCAAATTCAAGAAAGGCAAGTCTAAGCAAAGGACACTTCAAGAAGGGTGGTAAGAAAGCTACCACGCCGAAGAAGACCAAGGCTGGACCTAAGCACTGAAACTGCTTGCTTTTGCGCAAGGGAGAAGGTCCTTGAAGCGGAATTGCCCAAAGTACTTGGCGGATCGAAGAACGGCAACATCAAGAAGAAAGGTATATCCGATATACATGTTATTGATGTGTATCTCACTAGTACTCGTAGTAGTGCACGGTATTTGAATCTTGGTTCGGTTGCTCATATTTGTAACTCGAAGCAGTCTTTGCAGAATAAACGGAAGCTAGCGAAGAACGAGGTGACGATGCGCGCGTGGGAAGCGGATCAAAGGTTGATGTGATCGCGGTCGCACGCTACCCCTTCATCTACCATCGGGATTAGTTTTATACTTAAATAATTGTTATTTGGTGCTGCGTTGAGCATGAACATTATATCGGGATCTTGTTTATTGCGAGACGGTTACTTGTTTAAATCTGAGAATAATGGTTGTTCTATTTATATGAGTAATATGTTTTATGCACATGCACCTTTGATAGATGGTCTATTCTTATTGAATCTCGATAGTGGAAATACACATATCAACAACATTGAGGCTAAGCGTTTGAAACCAAGCGATAATTCGACCTATATGTGCATCGTCGTCTTGGTCACATCGGAGTGAACGTATGAAGAAACTCCATTCGATGGACTTCTTGAATCACTTGATTTTGAATCACTTGAAAGATGCGAAGCATGTCCGATGGGAAAAATGACTAAGACTCCATTTTCAGGTATGATGGAGCGAGCTACGGACTTATTGGAAATCATACATACCGATGTGTGGTCCAATGAGTGTAGCGTCGTCATGTGGTTATCGTTATGTTCTTACCTTCACGGATGACTTGAGTAGATATGGATATATCTATTTCATGAAACATAAGTCCGAAACTTTTGAGAAGTTTAAGGAGTTTCAAAGTGAGGTAGAGAATCAACGTAACAAGAAGATTAAATTTCTACGTTCTGATCGTGGAGGTGAATATCTAAGTTACGAGTTTGGCGAGCATTTAAAGAAGTGCGGAATACTTTCACAATTGACACCGCCGGGAACACCACAACATAATGGTGTGTCCGAACGTCGTAATCGAACTCTCTTAGATATGGTTCGTTCTATGATGTCACTTACAGATTTACCGCTATCATTTTGGGGTTATGCATTAGAAACAGCCGCATTCACTTTAAATAGGGCACCGTCTAAATCCGTTGAAACGACACCGTATGAATTATGGTTTGGGAAGAAACCTAAATTGTCGTTCCTTAAAGTTTGGGGATGCGAAGCCTATGTAAAAAGGTTACAGCCGGACAAGCTTGAACCCAAAGCGGAAAAATGCGTCTTCATAGGATACCCGAAGGAAACTATTGGGTATACCTTCTATCATAGATCCGAAGGCAAAACATTCGTTGCCAAGAATGGATCCTTTCTAGAGAAGGAATTTCTCTCGAAAGAAGTGACTGGAAGGAAAGTAGAACTCGACGAGGTTGTTGAACCTTCTCTCGAAATTGCGAGTAGCGACACCGGAAGAAGTTCTGTGGTGCCTGCACCAATAAGGGAGGAAGCTAATGATGATGATCATGAAACTTGGTTGAAGTTGCTCTCTGAGCCTCGGAGGTCAACGAGAACTGTACCACTCCATTGGTATGATTCCGTTATGAATGTCATGGTGGTGGACAACACCGATGACCCCGAGACATATGAGGAAGCGATGATGAGCCCAGATTCCAATAAATGGCAAGAAGCCATGAAATCCGAGATTGGATCCATGTACGAAAACCAAGTATGGACTTTGGTGGACTTACGGATGGCCGGAAGGTCGAGAACAAATGGATTTTCAAGAAGAAAGCGGATGTTGATGGTAATGTTATCTATAAAGCTCGACTTGTCGCAAAAGGGTTTCGACAAATTCAAGGAGTTGACTACGATGAGACTTTCTCACCGATGCGAAGCTAAAGTCTGTGAGGATTATGTTAGCAATCACGCATATTATGATTATGAGATATGGCGGATGGATGTCAAAACAGCATTCCTCAATGGAGACATTGATGAAGAGTTGTATATGATGCAACCCAAAGGTTTTGTCGATCCTATAGATGCTAACAAGGTATGCAAACTTCAACGGTCCATCTATGGATTGAAGCAAGCATCCGAAGTTGGAATCAACGTTTTGATAAGGTAATCAAAGTTTTGGTTTTATACAAACTTATGGAGAAGCTTGTATTTACAAGAAAGTGAGTGGGAGCTCAGTAGCATTCTTAATTGTATGTGGATGACATATTGTTGATTGGGAATGATGTAGACCTTCTTAATAGTGTCAAGGAATATTTGAATAATAGTTTTTCAATGAAGGATCTTGGCGAAGCGACTTACATATTAGGCATAAAGATTTATAGAGATAGATCGAACGCCAAATATCATTGTCAGAGTACATATTTGGACAAAGTTCTAAAGAGATTTGGAATGGAAGAAAGCAAGAAAGGGTTCTTGCCCATGTTGCTAATCGACCTTGAGTAAAACTCAAAGTCCAACATCGGGTAAGATAGAGAAAGGATGAGTAAGACTCATGCCTCAGCCATAGGATCTCTAATGTATGCCATGCTATGTACTAGACCCGACATTGCATATGTTGTTAGTTTAACTAGCAGATATCAAAGTGATCCAGAGTGGATCATTGACAATGATCAAAACATCCTTAAGTACTTGAGAAGAACTAAGGATATGGTTCTTTCTTATGGAGGTGATGAGCATTTCGTTGTTAATGGTTACACCGATGCTAGTTGGAACACCGATCCGATGATTCTAAATCACAATCCGGATCGTATTTATTTTGAATGGTGCAGCTTAGTGGAGGAGTGCAAAGCAAAGCGTTGTGGCGAGATCTTCAATCGAATCGGAATACATGGTCGCTTGAGGCTTCACAAGAAGCGATATGGATGAAAGAGTTCATTACAGAGCTGGGTGTGGTTCCAAGTCTGTGGACCCAATGTCTATCTATGTGATAACATGGCGCCATAGCCAATGCGCAAGAACCAAGGTCACACAAGAAGTCAAGCATATCAAGCTGCGTTTTCACGCTATTCGAGAACATATCCGGGATGGGGATATAAAGATTTGCAAAGTACACACAGATCTGAATGTGGCGGATCCGTTGACTAAACCTCTCCGAGGGCAAAACATGACCAACACCAAACTGCCATGGGTGTTCGGTATATTACCATGTAATCTAGATTAGATGACTCTAGTGCAAGTGGGAGATTGGAGATATGCCCTAGAGGCAATAATAAATGTAGTTATTATTATATCTTTGTGTTTATGATAAATGTTTACATTCATGCTATAATAGTATTAACAAGGAAACATTGATACTTGTGTGTTTTGTAAACTTAATTTGAAGTCCCTAGTATAGCCTCTATACTTCACTAGCTTGTTGGTTGATTAATGATTGTGGTTTCCCTATCATGAACATTGAGATGTTATCAACAACAAGATCATATCGTTAGGAGAATGATATGGTGGACATACTCCTATAGATAAGCGTAGCATAAAGATCAAGTCATTTCATTAGTTCAATTGCTATATGCTTTCTGATACATAGTAACCTAATTCCTTCGACCATGAGATCATGCATATCACCTTTACCGGATGGATGCTTTGATGACATCAAACACCACACCGTAACTGGGTGGCTATAAAGGTGGCATTAAGTGTTCGGAAAGTATTGGTTGAAACACATGGATCAAGAGTGGGATTTGTCCATCCACATGACGGATAGATATACTCTGGGCCCTCTCGGTGGAATGTCATCCAATTAGCTTGCAAGCATGTGACTTGGTCACAAGGGATCACATATCACGGGAACGAGAAAAGAGTACTTATCGAACGAGGTTGAACTAGGTATGCGGAGATACCAGCGATCATAACCTCGGGTAAGTAACATATCGTGAGACAAAGGGAAATTGGTATCGTATGTAAGTGGTTCATTCGATCGCAAAGTAATCGTAGAAATATGGGAGCCATATGAATTTCCAGATTCCTCTATTGGTTATTGTTAGGAGAAGTGTCTCGATCATGTCCGCATAATTCACGAACCGTAGGGAGACACACTTAAGGATTCGACGTTGTTTGAGTAGTTATGGTATTATGAGAAAGAGACCGAATGTTGTTGAGTCTCGGATGGGATCCGGGATATCACGAGGTGATCCGGAATGGTCCGGAGAATAAGATTCATATAAGGAAAGTCCCGTTTGAGTTCGGGAATGATTCCGTGTTTTCATCGGGAATGTTCTAGAAGGTTCCGGATTGTCCGCAAGCACCGGGGAGGGTACATGAATGTGTCATTGCTCATTGAATGATTGCATCATGTACTAAGTGTTCTTGCTGTCCCAAATAAAGTATTAAATTGAATCCTAAAGCAGAAAAGTCAAATGTCCGGTTTGAAAGTCAAACCGCCAAAACAAGCGTGGGAAACAAGCAAGAGGAGTTGGAACCAAACTGGAGGAGGAGTTGGACTCCTCGGGCGCCCAGCCCTAGGCCGAGTTGGGAGGGACTCCTCCCTCCTGGCGCGCCAAGGACCCCCTCCCATATAAGGAGGCGGGGCTCCTCCCATAGACACATAACTTTCTACTCTAGATCTCCGGTTTAGAGCTTTTGGTTTAGAGCTTCTAATTGCTTTAGCCAGGTTTAGAGCCTTCTAATTGGTTTAGAGCCTTCTAATTGGTGTGTCTAATTACTAGACCACTAATAGCCTCTCTCATAAGCTCCACCATACTACTGCCGGCTTAAGCGAAGCCTGCGGGATCTCCCTCTACTTCCTGTACCACTGCCGTTTAGCCCGAAATCGCGAGGAGAGTGCTACAACCTCCATTTTCTTTGGAACAAGGAGAGGAAGGTCTTCCGAAATACCGAACGTGTGACCGATCAGCGGAGCGCTAACGTGGCGCTGGAAGGATCGTCTACACGATCTTGAGATCGGGAAGAGTACGACTACATCACCCACGAGAATCCGCTCTCGTTAAACGCTTTGGAATCTTCGAGGGTAAGTTATACCATCGACTCGTTGCTACAATCTAGTAGATAGATCTTGGCTTGTTTGTTTGTATGCGATAGAAAATTTTTGTTTTCCATGCTACGAACCCCTACAACAACAGGATCATATCGTTAGGAGAATGATATGGTGGACATACTCCTATAGATAAGCGTAGCATAAAGATCAAGTCATTTCAATAGTTCAATTGCTATATGCTTTCTGATACATAGTAACCTAATTCCTTCGACCATGAGATCATGCATATCACCTTTACCGGATGGATGCTTTGATGACATCAAACACCACACAGTAACTGGGTGGCTATAAAGGTGGCATTGAGTGTTCGGAAAGTATTGGTTGAAACACATGGATCAAGAGTGGGATTTGTCCATCCATATGACGGATAGATATACTCTGGGCCCTCTCGGTGGAATGTCATCCAATTAGCTTGCAAGCATGTGACTGACTCACAAGGGATCACATATCACGGGAACGAGAAAAGAGTACTTATCGGTAACGAGGTTGAACTAGGTATGCAGAGATACCGACGATCATAACTTCGGATAAGTAAACTATCGTGAGACAAAGGGAAATTGGTATCGTATGTAAGTGGTTCATTAGATCGCAAATTAATCGTAGAAATATGTGGGAGCCATATGAATTTCCAGATTCCTCTATTGGTTATTGTTCGGAGAAGTGTCTCGATCATGTCCGCATAATTCACGAACCGTAGGGAGACACACTTAAGGATTCGACGTTGTTTGAGTAGTTATGGTATTATGAGAAAGAGACCGAATGTTGTTCGGAGTCTCGGATGGGATCCGGGATATCACGAGGTGATCCGGAATGGTCCGGAGAATAAGATTCATATAAGGAAAGTCCCGTTTGAGTTCGGGAATGATTCCTGTTTTCATCGGGAATGTTCTACAAGGTTCGGATTGTCCCAAGACTCAGGGGAAGGGTACATGAATGTGTCATTACATATTGGAATGATTGCATCATGTACTAAGTGTTCTTGCTGTTCCAAATAAAGGATTAAATTGAATCCTAAAACAGAAAAGTCAAATGGGCAGTTTGAAAGTCAAACGGCTAAAACAGGAAACTGTGGGAAACAAGCAAGAGGAGGCAAAACCGACTTGGGGGAGGAGTCACTCCTCTCCAAGCCAAGGCCACCACCAAGGCCGACTTGGGAGGACTCCCCTTGGCCGCCCCTCCCACCTATAAAAGGAGGGGCAGGGCCTCCTCCTCTAGACACACAAGTTCTTATCCTCTAATCTAAATCCTAGCCCTAGACTCCGGTTTAGAGCCGCTTTGGTTTAGAGCTTCTAATTGCACTAGCCTTCGGATTAGAGCCTTCTAATTGGTGTGTCTAAACCCTAGACCACTAATAGCTCTCTCTCATACTCCACCATACTCGCTCGGCTTAAGGCGAAGCCTGCGGGATCTCCTCTACTTCCTGTACCACGCGTTGTCTTTGCCGGAATCACGGAGAGTGCTACAACCTCCATTTTCTTTGGAACAAGGGAGAGGAAGGTCTTCACGAGTCTGAACATGTGACCGATCATGGAAGCTGCCGAACGTTAGCCGGAAGGATCGTCTCACGATCTTGAGATCGGAAGCGTCGACTACATCACCCACGAGAATCGCTCTCGTTAACCGCTTTGGAATCTTCGAGGGTAAGTTATTCCATCGACTCGTTGCTACAATCTAGTAGATAGATCTTGGCTTGTTTGTTTGTATGCGATAGAAAATTTTTGTTTTCCATGCTACGAAACCCTACTGGGTATCAGTCGTGTCTATATGTAGATCTGTTGCACGAGTAGAACACAATGGTCATTGTGGGCGTTGATGCTTTATTGTCGATTGCTTCTTGTGTACTTTGCATCTTGCGGTATGTTGGGATGAAGCGGCCGGGCTAACTTTACATGACATCGTTCATGAGACTTGCTCCACGCTTGACATGCAACTTGTATTGCATAAGTGGCTTTATGGCGCTGTTTCTCCTAGCATAGTTAAGATCCAATTTACAATGGGTGATTGACAATACTAGTATCAATGTTGTGGTTCTTGTTCGTAAGTTAGAACGACACTTATTGAAATCCCCAAACCACGTAAAACATGCAAAGAAAATTAGAGGCGTCTAACTTTGTTTTGCAGGGGTGTGCTGTGATGTGATATGGCCATGATTGTGATTATATATGATGTATGCAATGTTCCTTATTGTAAGTTGGCATCCGGCAGGAGCCATATGGTTGTCTTTAAATTCTGTTAAAACCCGCGTGTCTATTCAAAGTAGTTGTAATAGTTGAAGCCGGTGGACGACAACCATGGAGAAGCATCATTGACCTTGATGCAATTTCGGTGATGATGGAGATCATGTTCATGCTAGAAGATGGAGATCGGAAGCACAAAGAAGAAAGGCCATATCATACCACATATTATGAATTGCATGTGATGTTAATCCTTTATGCATCTTGTATTGGTTAGTAGACGACGGTAGCATTATAAGATGATCCCTCATGCACATAAATTTCAAGTCATAAAGTGTTCACCCTTAGTTAGCACCGTTGCTAAAGCTTGTTGTTTCGAAGCACCACGTGATGATCGGGTGTGTTAGATTCTACAAGTGTATACAACGTGAGCAAGCCAGATTTGCTCATGCGGAAACTAAGGTTTGATCTTGACGAGCCTAGCATGTATGCACATGGCCTCGGGAACACGGATTACCGAAAGGTAGAGCATGAGTCATATAGTAGATATGATGAACATGTTGATTGTTCGCCATTGAAGCTATATCAACTCGTGATGATCGGTTTTGATGTGGTGGATTTGGTTCGTGTGATCACTAAAACAATGTGAGGGATATTGTTTTGAGTGGGAGTTCACCTAGATTAATTTAATTATTAATTAGAACTCAATTTATCATAAACTAAATCAAAGTGAATTTGCATAGTTGTTGTAGTCATTGGCATCCGCTACCACCTTGCACTTAGTTATAATTGAGATGATAGAACTATAGAATTCTGGTTAGTTACTTTACGAACTGGTATCGTATTGTTTTGAAGTGTTAATCTAAAGTTTAAAAGTCCTATTGCAAACTTTCAGTAAGCTCCGGTTACTCCATGAAGTTTAATAATTAGTATTAAATCAAGAGTAACAATTCCAAGTGTTAGTGTATAAGTATCATGTTTGTTTCCATGATTCTTGATATTCAAAGGATTGTCTTAATATCAAAGTTATCTAGGATCTGAAAGAGTTGTTTCAGAAACCATGATGTGTGGAAGATATTGTGATATCTGAAACGAAGTTTTGGTTACAACATGATGGAGTATAATATGGCAAAAGTCATGTTCTCATATTTGATGAGAATTTGCAAAAGGTTGGAGACACTAGTTGTCCTAATCCTCCAAAAGGTTTTGGAGAGCAGCATTATACTTGTGATTCACCGTTGCAAGCTAAAAGTAGCTTGATCATGGATAAATCCATGATGAAGGTGAATTTTGATGTAGGTGAAATGTTTACTACACCAAGAGATTACTAAAGAAAGGAATTTGAAAGAACACCAAACATTTGATGATGGTGATCTACTTCAAAGTGCAAGTCCAAAGACATTGGTATTTAATTATACACGCTTTGGATTATGTGTCATATGTATGACTCCACTATTGATGTTGATAGATTCTTTCAAATGTAAAGGAAATACTGAAAGAGAATCTCATAAATATATGGCAGAAAAGAAAAGACTAGAATTGTTTAGTTTAAGTATATAGATGATATACATGTTATGGCTATATTCTTTGCTTATTAAACAATGTGGTTCTTAAGTATTTGATACTGAATTTGTTGGTGTGAATCATCATACGAAACAACAATGTAATTCATGAACTACAATGGCCTAAGTAACTAGCAAAAGAATATGTGATGATGTTCATCGAGAACAAATAAAGGGTTATTGTGTTGCTCGTTAAAACATCAAAGCTTGCCTTCAAGATTTGTTTTATCAGGTATTATGAGAACAAAAGGGTTGTTCAAATAATTGCCGTAATCCATAAAAGATGGATGATTCACAAATCTCGTTGGAGAAATCACATCCATAAAATTAGTGCTAAAAATGTCGAAAGACAAATTGATTGAAAGATCAGTTAGGAAGTGACATCGCAGTTTAAATTATAATGGAAAGAAAACATGAAGAAACTCCATATGAATGGAATTTTGGAGTCTATTTGATTTTGATCAAATGACGCTTGTGAAACTTTCCTAGAGATAATTAAAACTTCGTTCATAGGCCAAAAGGGAACGAATGACTAGCTTATTGGAACTTGTACATTTGTACGAAGTCCATTATGTGTAGTCAAGAGCGATGGATTTTAACTTCATTTGCTTTTTCCGAAATTTTGAGTGAATATATGAATATTTACTTAATAAGGATGAAGTATGAAACATTTGAAAAGTTCAAAGACTTTCAAGATGAAGTGCAAAATCATTGTAACAAGAATATAAACAGTTTATGATAAAGATCATAAAGGAAGATATTTGAGTTACAGAGTTTAGCATAATACCTAAGATTTAAGGAATCGTTCCGAGGATTTGCATTTTCCCGAAACACCATAAGAGTATGGAGCGTTCGAGATATGTAATTAAACCTTGTTTGACATGGTAAGATCAAAGGTGTAATTCATAAATCTGCCATAGTATTTTAAATATTAAAAGCTTTAGAGATTACCGTTTTCCACTGAAAAGAGCTCCATCATAATCCGTTGAAATGACACCATATAAAGTTATGGTTTGGGATAAAACCCAAGTTGTCCTTTCTTAAACATTGGTATGCTATGCATAAGAAAGATGTTTGCAACCAAAGTCGGATGAACCTGTCTTTGTATGTTATTTCGAATAACTGTTAAGTAATCCTCCATAACATCGGAGACAAAAGTGTTTGTCACTTAAAACGTCAAGTTTCTTTGAGAAGGAATTTTTCGTGAAAAGTTAAGTGGGAGGACAATAGAACTTTGATAAGGTTAAAAGAACCTTAGCTATATGTGCAAAGTTGCGCAAAGAAAAGTGTTCCGAGGCAGAACAATGCTCATGGCTCACGTGCCTCAAAGGTTGTGGTCACGGAGATCTAAGTTCCTATTGAAACAAGTAGATCGGGTAAACAATCAAATACCAAGATTTGAGGGTTGAATCATTATTTGAGAATAATGAACCGACTACATGCAAAGAAGCGATGATGGGCCCTGACTCCGTCAAATGGCTTGAAGCCATAAAATCCGTGATAGTTCCATACACGAGAAATCAAGTTTTGAACTTGAAGGACCCTCGAGAAAGGTGTAAGACCTTACAGTTGTGTCTGGATCTATAAAGAAATAGACATGGATGTTTTACATCTATGAAATAGTCGACATGTTGGGAAAGAGTTCACAACAATGTTCAAAGGTTGTATATGACAAGATTTGATCTTTCATAGCGATTTTTAGTCTAAACGGATTAATGTAGCAACCACTACATATAATTTGTTATATGGTAGTTGAATAAACAAAACAAGTTCTTCTAATAGAATCGTTACCTAGGACATGTGCATAACATGGTCCATAGGGTTTTGTTAATTCAAAGGATGCTAAAAGCATATGCAAACTTCAATGGTTAAAGTGAGCATCATGAGTTGGAATCTTCACTATGATGAAACTGTTAAAGGAGTTTAAAAGTTCATTAGAGATAATGAAGATGCTTGCATTTGCAAGAAATTAAGTGGGAGCGCTAAGACATGTTTCTAATACATTATGTGGAAGACATATTGTTGATTGGAAATAATGTATCTTTTATTAACACATATTAAGAATTTCATCCCGATGAAAGACTTAGGCAAAACCCAAATATTTGGCATCAATAGACGCTAATATGGTTGTGCCAGAAGTACATAGACGAGATATTGAATGAGTTCAATATAGGAACTGCAAGAAAGGTTCTTGTCGCACAGAAAGGATTGAAAGAGTTCAAATGTTAATGATATATTCAAATGTATTGACATTTGGTAAAGTGAAATAAATAATCAAGTATAGATTGATACTTGATGTATGAAATCACAAAGAGTATTTATATCAATCATACTGTGATATGTACAAATCCAGATATGTCCTATGCTCTAAATGTTGTGAGCATATACCAGAATGATTCGTAAGATAATCATTGGACAATAGTAAGGATATTCTTATGATCTTTTGGAAGAACTAAGAGTATGATATTTGTAGAAGTGACAAATAGATGGTTAGTTCATTGTAAAAGTACTACATTGATACTAGCTTTGTCACAAAGTACAAATTAAGTTTATCTCAATCTAAACTAAGGGTGGCACAATATAATGGAAAGTGAGTTCCATAATGAATTTGGATGATTTCCAAAGTTAAGACATTGTGACAGATACTACAACAAAAGGCTAAGTATATGACTGCTATTATAGCAGCAAAAGAGGGCATTTGTGTCAAGTAGTTTGTTATCAAACTAGGTGTAGTTCACAGTGGGATAGTACTATGAATATATATTGTACGACAATATTATCAACATGTTTTAACCCCAAAGAACTAAAGGTCACACCAAAGGACCAAATTAGTACGAAGCCATCTCATTAGAGAATGAGTGATGCGTGAGGCAAAGACATGCAATTACACACGGACTGGAAGTGTCGGATCCGGAGATCGATTGACCACTAGCAATCGTGTACATACAACCTAGGAAAGCCATATGTGTTATATACACAAAGGTTTGAAACTAGATTATTGACTCTAGTGCAAGTGGGAGACTGTTGGAGATATGCCCAAGAGGCAATAATAAAGTGGTTATTATCATATCTTCACACTTATGATAAATGTTTACATACCATGCTATAATTGTATTAAGGAAACATTAATACTTGTGTGATTTGTAAACTAAAATAAGAGTCCCTAGTAAAGCCTCTTGTTAAACTAGCTTGTTGGTTAATATATGATCATGGTTTCTGATCATGAACATAGAGATGTTATTAACAACAGGATCATATCGTTAGGAGAATGATATGGTGGACATACTCCTATAGATAAGCGTAGCATAAAGATCAAGTCATTTCAATAGTTCAATTGCTATATGCTTTCGATACATAGTAACCTAATTCCTTCGACCATGAGATCATGCATATCACCTTTACCGGATGGATGCTTTGATGACATCAAACACCACACCGTGGCGGGTGGCTATAAAGGTGGCATTGAGTGTTCGGAAAGTATTGGTTGAAACACATGGATCAAGAGTGGGATTTGTCCATCCATATGACGGATAGATATACTCTGGGCCCTCTCGGTGGAATGTCATCCAATTAGCTTGCAAGCATGTGATTGGCTCACAAGGGATCACATATCACGGGAACGAGAAAAAAGTACTTATCGGTAACGAGGTTGAACTAGGTATGCAGAGATACCGACGATCATAACCTCAGATAAGTAAACTATCATGAGACAAAGGGAAATTGGTATCGTATGTAAGTGGTTCATTCGATCGCAAAGTAATCGTAGAAATATGTGGGAGCCATATGAATTTCCAGATTCCTCTATTGGTTATTGTTCGGAGAAGTGTCTCGATCATGTCCGCATAATTCACGAACCGTAGGGAGACACACTTAAGGATTCGACGTTGTTTGAGTAGTTATGGTATTATGAGAAAGAGACCGAATGTTGTTGAGTCTCGGATGGGATCCGGGATATCACGAGGTGATCCGGAATGGTCCGAGAATAAGATTCATATAAGGAAAGTCCGTTTGAGTTCGGGAATGATTCCGTGTTTTCATCGGGAATGTTCTAGAAGGTTCGGATTGTCCGCACTCTGGGGAAGGGTACATGAATGTGTCATTACATATTGGAATGATTGCATCATGTACTAAGTGTTCTTGCTGTTCCAAATAAAGGATTAAATTGAATCCTAAAAGCAGAGAAAAGTCAAATGGGCAGTTTGAAAGTCAAAGCGGCTAAAACAGAAGCTGTGGGAAACAAGCAAGGAGGCAAAACCGACTTGGGAGGAGTCACTCCTCTCCAAGCTTGGCGCCACCAAGGCCGACTTGGGGAGGACTCCCCCTTGGCCGCCCCTCCACCTATAAAAGGAGGCGGGGCCTCCTCTAGACACACAAGTTCTTATCCTCTAATCTAAATCCTAGCCCTAGACTCCGGTTTAGAGCCGCTTTGGTTTAGAGCTTCTAATTGCACTAGCCTTGGATTAGAGCCTTCTAATTGGTGTGTCTAAACCCTAGACCACTAATAGCTCTCTCCCATACTCCACCATACTCGCTCGGCTTGGCGAAGCCTGGGATCTCCTCTACTTAGGTACCACGTCGTTTATCGCCGAATCACGAGGAGAGTGCTACAACCTCCGTTTCTTTGGAACAAGGGAGAGGAAGGTCTTCGTCGAAATCGAACGTGTGACGATCATGAAGCGCTGCTTGGAGCAGCGCCGGAAGGATCGTCTACGCGATCTTGAGATCGGAAGTGTACGACTACATCACCCACGAGAATCTGCTCTCGTTAACCACTTTGGAATCTTCGAGGGTAAGTTATTTCATCGACTCGTTGCTACAATCTAGTAGATAGATCTTGGCTTGTTTGTTTGTATGCGATAGAAATTTTTTTTTTCCATGCTACGAAACCCTACAGGGATTAGGAGAGGCTATCCCTTCCTCCACCTTATATAGTAGGAGGGGATAGGGGCTGGTGCGCCAGGGTTCGTCCTTGGCCGCCTCCCCCAAATCCTCCTGGATCTCCTCCATTTCAATGCCTTAATCTTCCACTTTGCTTAATATCACCCACTTTCGATCCATAAATAGAAGATATGGTATCTTTTCATAATTGATAAATCATTCTCTACTTGTAATAAGATATATGATGTCTTACACAATGATTTATATCTAATAAGAAAGATATTTTTCATAAACAGGTCATACCATTTTAGGGAAGTGGCATGCATGCATGGGGAATCCATGTGCCACCCTAGGATGGCCATGCCGCCCCATGCGCCACACAGGGTGGCCATGCATGCCCCATGCGCCACCCTAGGCTGATCATGGATCTCGGCATCGATTTTCTTCCGAAACACCTCCGTGACTTCGAAACTTTTTCAGTTTTCTCCTAGGATTTCTCCCGATGATCCAGAACCATTTCAGAACATCTCTCACATCTACATACTCTTCAGAATAAAGTCCCTTAAGAAAGTGATCCCTCAGATTCAGTATTACGTGGAAATGACCGTGGAACACTTTCCGAACAATATTGACTCCCATATAAACACCAAGTAATCGAGCGAACTAGTTGATGCAATGTACTATATTTTGCATCATGATACATTACAAACCCTAGGCAAGATAATGTGGTATTCTCATAATACCATTTAAACCTCATTACCGGTTTGACTTCTTCTCTCGTTCACATATTCCAGTATCTAGTGATCATATCACCCTATATTTGGCCAGACTATAGGTGATACTATAATATCGAGATGGTCCCAAGAGTATGCTCCATCATCGAAGTTGTGAATCCCACTATCGGACTATTTTATGCCCATACATACGTTTCAAACATATGTGACCGACCACCGTTATGATCACCCGATGAAAGGTAACATTGGGTGATGATCAACACATATCTTCTAGTAAGATGGACAATTGATATCCTCATGGTCAAAGGACAAAGTGACACAACAACAATAACGATATACCAACAATAACAAAATGATGATTATCTTAAAGTAGATCATTTGGCTTGGGTTAGTTCAGCATCCTTGTGTAGTCGATAATATTCTCTTATTGTCAAATGGTACAAACATACCATGATCATATCAGGGAATACGATCCTCCTTTGACAATAAGCTAGTCATGCCCTCAATACTAGGAACACTTGGTGTTTATCATTTTACACGTGCTTTTGAGATTCACCTTTGATTCTCATAATCAAGACACATACATAGTTGTAGCATAAAGAATAAACTCTAATCATGAACAAAAAGGAATATCAAATAATTATATATTATCTGAGTCTAGGGCATACATTCCTATCAAGAAGCTCATATGGTTCTAAACAATGATAGAAAGAGAGAGAGAGAGAGAGAGAGAGAGAGAGATTCTGCCACAAACCCATATCTAGAGGTTGACTACTCCCTCTTCATCATGGAGGCGATGATGATGATGTTGGAGAGGATGGAGATGCAACCACTGATGGTTTTTGCGACGTTTTCCTCTCCAATCTTCGCTAGTTCTACCTCTGTTTCTGTGTTTTCACTCCGCCTCCTCTGAGATCGCAACATGGACTTTATTTAATAGGTGTTTTTAGGTCAAAATATGGACCCTGATATCAAAGCGGATGGCTGCGGACACACGAGGAGGATAACCCCTAGGTGGCGCGGTCATGGGCCTTATCCTGAGAGCTGCCACGCAACACAGGACAACCTCGTGCCCGATGCCTTATCCTGATACAAATTATATTCAAGAGTGTGATTTGTCTGGTAAACTAAAGATCATGAAGATCAAGTTGGAGATAGATTAAGGTGGCCAAGATTTGGAACCAAAGATAATTCGAAAATAAATTGTTGTTGTATGATCACCAAACTTGTATAAGATGTAAGTGGCCATCCGTATTTTACATATCAGTAGTACCCCAAGATGTTGTACGCAAGTGCTGCAAAAGGAGGAGAAGAAGAAGAAAATGACACTTGGAGCAAGCATTCATCAAGCAATCAAATGAACAAGCAAGCATTCTATATATCATAGAGGGAGAGACAAATCATATTATGGTGGAACCCTATGACATTTTGTTCCCTTGATCGTTTTGTTCTTTACATACCCCAAAGTTCACCTTGTCCTAATATGGTACTCCCTCCGTTTGAAAATATAAGATATTTTAGGTTTGTGAAGAAAATGTATCTAGACTTTTTTTATGTCTAGATTAACTCCAAAACTGAGTGAACCTACATATTAAAAGAAGTTTAAATTCATTTGCTTCATAAAGCTAAAACATCTTATATTTTGAAACGGAGGGAGTACTCCAGAGTATATAAAATGTGGAGTTTGTATTATGTTGGAAGGACATTTAAACATGCTGTCATGTTGTTAGGTCCGTTGAAACCGACTTGTGTTGTTATGAAAAAGTGCAGAGCCCCGCCGTGTTGCTTCTTCTGAACATCAAAGGTGTTGTTCATCTGTCAAGTCGGTTTATGAAGCGGACTGAATTGAAGGTGCTCTCCTAGATCAAGGTACTAACTGTACCACTGTAGTCACTGGTTTGGTGTAAACATGTACTCCTATTTAACACGACTTGATCAAGCCTGCTATTGTTTTCTGACACTTTTTTGTTTTGGAAGATGAACAAAGTTATTGAGAGCTGCCAACACAGGGCTGCCTCCTGACCTGGTACCAGATAGTAATGCCTAACCTACCCCTTCTAGTAGAGTACCAGATGGATTCACAGCGTTTGATCCGTCTGTCAGGAAACGAAGATCCTGAACATCGTTTTAAGAAGTAGATCCTGAAGATCTGAGTACTACTACAGTTCATTTGACTGCATAATTTGTTGCTGTGCTGATTTCAATGCGGAAGATGCATGTTTATTGCATTTTCTAAGAGATGGGAAGCATATATATTGGTACGTAGCCAAAACCAAATTAAATCTGGGAGAAATTGTGACGAAGCGACAGGGGAGAAGGAAGCGGCCGGCCACTATTAGTGGACCGGGCTTTACTGCTGGGCTTATAGAAATTAGAATACATTCCGTCGCTACGGCTCTCTACGTTCTTCCCCCAAATCCAAACCTCCGCCGCGCTCCTCTGCTCGGCTCCGGCCGGCGACGGCAGCCTAACCTGGGCTAGCTCCCCTCCCTCGTGAAAAGCCCAGCCTCCTCCTCGCCGGCCATAGAGATGGAGACTAGGTCGAGGAAGAGGAAGCTAGGGGCAGTCCAGGCGCCTGCGCCGGCTGCTGCAGAGGCGCCCAAACCCAAATCGGCAGTGGAGGACCAGGATCCTTCGCTGGCCGGAGCGGATGGAGGCGCCGGCGACCGCATCAGCCAACTCCCCGACGGCGTCCTCGGGGACATAATCTCGCTCCTCCCCACCAAGGAAGGCGCCCGCACCCAGATCCTCGCATCCCGGTGGCGCCACCAATGGCGCTCGGCCCCTCTCAACCTCGACCACCTCTGGCTCTGCCGAGACCGGAACCACCTCGACGCCGTCGTCTCGCGCATCCTCGCCGCCCACCGGGGCCCAGGCCGCCGCTTCTCCGTCCCCGTCTACCACCTCGTCGGCGACCGGGCCGTCACCGCCGACGCCTGGCTCCGGTCCCCCGCCCTCGACGACCTCCAGGAGCTTGACCTCTGCAGCTTCAGCGGGAGGTTACCCTTCCCACCATTAGCGCCGCAGCCGCCGCCGGCAGCCGCTTTCCGCTTCTCTGAAACCCTCCGTGTCGCCACAATAGGAGAGTGCCACCTCCCCGATGCCACCTCCCAGCTGCTTCATTTCCCGAAGCTTAAGAAGCTGGAGCTTGAAGGTGTCCACATCTCCGAATCCTCGCTGCACACCATCATCGCCGCTTGCCCCGCTTTGGAGTGTTTGCTAGTTCAGTCTAGCTTTGGCTTTTACTGTCTCCGAATCAACTCCATTAGCCTTAGAAGCATAGGGGGCAGATTCGACAAACTCATCATCGAGAACGCCCCTTGTCTAGAGCGCCTGCTCCAACTTGGTTCAAGGCACTGGCACCCGCATATATCCGTCATCTCCGCACCTAAACTGGAGACCTTAGGTTGCCTCTCTTCTGATTATTGTGACATACTCGCGTTTGGCTCGACGGTTATTCAGGTAGCCGTGGTGGCTGTTCCTACTTGCCACCTTCTTACCTGCATTTTCTATGTACATATATTATCTGCACTCATATAATATGGCGCCTAATGTTTGTCTCCCGTGCTTCATGAAGGGATTGCGAGTTAAGAGCCTAACCACGGTGGTGCGCACGGTCAAGATTTTAGCAGTTGATATGGATGCTCTCAGTATGGATGTTGTTATTGACTTGATGCGATGCTTTCCGTGCTTGGAGAAGTTCTACATTGAGGTGACAATTATAGTGTGGTAGTATTCGGTGCTCCTTTGATCTACGTACTGTTTTGAAATGTCTGGTTTTAAGTTGTCTCTATTTCCCCCATTTCAGTCTGTTGGACTAGGGAAAACCAACCCATGGCGATGTAAACACAAAAGTCTTACAAGTTCTCTTGACATCCGTCTCAAGACAATTGTTTGTCGGTATTACCGGGGTATCAAGTCACATGTTGACTTTGCCACGTTCTTTATACTAAACGCAGGAGCGCTAGAGTTAATGACTCTCCATGTTAACCAAGAAGATTACAATGAGGAGTTCTTTGGACGACAACGCAAGATGCTTCAGCTTGATAGCAGGGCCTCGAGAGGTGCTCAGTTTCATTTCGCACCAAATGACCCTCATCGCTACGACATCGATTTTTGTCTCCATGATTTGGATCTAGCTGATCCTTTTGAAAGGAAAGATCCTGGTGAATTCCATGCTTTGCTATAACTAAGCTACTTCTCCCTTTTGTAGTTTTCTTAGGGTGAACTATCTTGGGACCTTATGGCATGTATAAACAAGATATTCATGCTGTTAGCTCTGTCAAAACCAACGTGAGCTGATGTGCTTATTTGATGAGAAAGTACAGAGTTGTGTGGTGTTTATCTATGAGCTGTTTCACAAAGCCATGTGAATTGATGTTGTTCTCCCAGATCAAGATCCTACTATGTCTTGCCTTCATTTTCTTTGGCTTGCCCAGTGGCAAGATCTGTGTTGAATCTAGTTTGCTGCCATTCAAATGTGGTTTTTATCCGCCGAGTCGTTTGATGAAGCGGTGCGAAATGATGGTGCTCTCTCGGATCAAGGTACTACTATGGTCATTGCTTAGGTGTAAACAAGTTTTACCAGCCATTTTTTTCCGTTGCCCAGATTTGTGTGGAACGTTGTTGCACATTTGGAGTGTCTCTTGTTTGCATCAGGTATTATTTGGAGTGCAGATCCATCACTGCAGTCGGAACAAAAACATCTTAAATGGTCCTGTGCTATTGAATTGCTTTGATTAAGCCTGGTGTTGTGCCCCGGTCTGCTTACGTTTTTTTTGTTCTGGCAGCCTTCTACTGATACAAGGTAGATGCCTGACCTATGCTTTCTACTGATACAGGATGGATGTAGGCGTCTGATTGTCTGTTAGGAAGTGAACATCCCGAAGATGGTTTGACAAATGTGATGTTTATCCGCTGAGTCGTCTGATGAAGCAGTGTGGAACGATGGTGCTTTCTCAGATCTTGGTAGTACTATGCTCATTGCTTTGTTGTAAACAAGTTTTACCAGTCATTTTTCCTTGCCCAGATTTGTTTGGAATGGTTGCACATTTGGGATGTCTCTTGTTTGCATCAACTATTATTCGGGGTGCATCCATCACTTCAGACTGAACAAAAACATCTTAAATGGTCCTGATATTGAACTGCTTTGATCAAGATTGGTGCGGCCGGTCTGCTGACTTTTTTTTGTTCTGGAAGCTCGAGGAAGTTGTTGAGAGCTGCCAGCACATGGCAGCCTTCTACTGATATAAGATAGATGCCTGACTTATGCCTTCATAATATGTGGTCAAATTTTGATCAAGATTGGTGCAAATTTTCAGTCCTCCAAACTCTATCCCATATTTTCTTTTTTGTTAAGCCCACATAATATAAGGAACTCTCATTTCGGATTGATATTTTGTATGTCGTTAATTTTTTAAAAAAACTTGAAGATGTTTATAAATTTTGAAAAATTTGGGCTTCATGTGCCCAAGTTTCCATTTACAAAGGGTGCACAATTTTATCTCAAGTTGTCTCGGCTGTGGGTGTTTTGCATCCGGGCTCCTGTCTTTAGGAAAATTTGAAGAGGCTAACTAGTTTATGGTGTTTTATGCAAGTACATGTTTTTTTGAGAGAACATGGCATTTTATTAATCAAATAACATCATTACAAAGAGTTTTCCAGATGCATTCCGGGAAAAGTTCCTAACAGCATAAGAAACAAAGTGCTCAGCCGAACGAGCCAGAATATGTGCCGATTCATTACTACTAGAATGAACATGATCAATCAAGAACACAGTGAAGCCTGAACGAAGAAGCTTGATCTCCTGGCATACCACTCATACGATGCTGTCGTCCTCCACATGCGACTTCAATCGCTGGGTCGCAGGACCAGAGACAGGCAGTCGGAAACCACCATTGCCTTGTTGAGACCCTCCTCTCCAGCTAGGGCAACCGCGAGGCGTAGAGCCAACGCTTCAGCTAGTTCAGGCATCACGACCTCATTCTGAAGCTCGCTGCAAGCAGCCAAGCATGCACCAGTATGGTCTCGGATCACGACGCCAATCCCCATCCGTCGAGAGAGCGTGAAAATTGCAGCATCAACATTAATAAGAACCATACCTTCAGGCGGCGGAGACCATCGAGATGATGAAGGAATGGTATCGCGCCTAGTAGAAGGATTTGGAGCGAAAAGATGCTGCTCAATCATATCAACATAAGCCGTGATTTGTTCAGCAATGCTGCCCAATCATATCAACATAAGGCTTGATTTGTTCAGCAATGCAGCGTGGATGTTTCAACAATTCCCCATTATATATGCACTCCATTGCGAGCAAGTACATGTTGGTGAAGAAGGAAGTTTGAAGAGGTCTACTTCCAGAGCAGCAAGCCTGACAGCGTCGAGCTGGTGTTCAAGATGTACAGAACAACGGCGCTGGGCCATAAAGTTGAGATGAAGACTACTATATATGTTCACAAGTACATAGAACGGAAACAGAAACCCTAAACCCAGGGATCTCCATATTTATCCCTATCGTCACCTCCATCACCAGAAATACCCTCATCAAAGCAAATGCGGATGTCAGCAGCAGGATGATGCGGCTTAAACGCGTCCGTCAACAGGGCCCCCGCAGCTCTGTTGTGCTGTTTCAAACTAGCAGCACACTCATCTGGTATCCAGACAGTGCCATAGGGATCGTACTCCTCGAAGTAGGGATTGTCCGCACAGGCCACACTTAACCAGATATATTTAAGGATGCCTGCAGGCAAGTGCCGGATCCCAACCGGTAGGGATCGGGCATCTATGCCGTAAGGGAACCATATTTGCAGTCTCTCTAGCTGGGGCATAGCCCCTGCTCGAAAGGTCAGTTTCACGTATTTGCAGAAGAAAGTCAGGTGCTTCAGTGCTCTGAATGCGCCCCCGCCAGGGATGACTACGCTTTCTCGCTTCTCTGCTAGGCGTGTATTAATAAGCAATTTGAAGCAGGAGAGTGAAGGCAGCCCTGCAACAATGCTCACACAATCAGCCACCTCCCTCACCATGATAATGAACTTGTAGAGATGGTGGAGCTGACCAATCCACTTGGGGCACCTTCCAAACTTGCAGCCCCGCAGATCAAGCTCCCCAATACAAGAACCTCGAGGGAATAGTGTCCTGCTGCCCCAGCCTGGGACTTCTGCTTCACGTCCTTCAAAACGAAGGACCCTGAGGCTGGTGGAAAGCCTGCAGATGGAGGAGTGCAAGGCATCCACACGCGGCCTATCGAGCCCACCCAATAAGATATGAAGTATTCTCAACTTGGTCAGCTTGCTGATGCCCTTGATATTCTCCACCGAGCTTTCAGACATACTCATACTCACACCTTCTAGGGTGCGCATGGATTTCAACCTCTCGATCCCGTCAGGCAACGCTATACCAGTTTTCCCAAAATGTCTCGTCGAGCTAAGATGTGATAGCCAGGGCAAACTAACAAGATCTGACGGACAATTTTTCAGCATGACTCCTTCTAGATCTATTGTCTCCAATTGCTGTAGCTCCCCGATTTTATTAGGTAGCTTCAGCTCATATCCAGTTCGATAAACAGATGTAACCTTTAAATACCTTAAGAGAAATAACCCACTGATACCGGTGAGGTCTAGGCCCTCATTGGAATAATCCCTAAGTTCAAGATGTAGAACTCGGACATACTTGAACTCAAGAAAACAAGGCACGTCTGAGCTTCGGTAAAGTAAGACTGACCGAACATGTGAGAGTGACCCTTTGTTGATTGGTTCCAAGACTCTCATATCCTTTTTGCCATCATACTGGACCGAGACTCGATGGATCGGTCCGCATGCCCCTGTCTCATCTTTCGAAACATCAATTACATGAATAAAATTCTCTTTACTTGACTTGGATCTCATAAGATCCAGAACTATACCATGTACTCTGCAAGACAACACTTCATTGCTGTAGTCATCTAACTTCCCAGGTTGGATCATACACATGCTGACGAGCTCTTTGAAGTACTTTTCTGCAACATCCTCTGCGTCCAGCCCACTGTTTTTACTCACGTGCACGAACCCTTCGGCTACCCATTTTTTCAACAGATCATCTTTATCTATCTCGCGATCCTCTGGATACATACAAACATAAAGCATACAGGTTTTAAGATGATCAGGAAGATGTATGTAGCTAAGATCCAATATTTGCTTCATCTTTTCATGATCATCACCTTCAGTCATAGCACCCAAAGTTTTCTTTACATAATCCCAGGTTGACTCTGGTTCACCAGCTAGAAGGCTTGCTATGCTATTAATAGCAAGTGGCATACCATCACATTTTTTCAGAATATCAGTTGAAATCCCTTTCTGTGCATCAGGGCAATCTTTTCCGGGACCAAATATTCTTCGAAGAAATAGTCTTCTTGAGTCTTCTACACTTAGTGGTTTCATCCAATAAATATATTTGCTTTCAACTTTGCAACAGTCACGAGCAACACGTTCGATCCTTGTTGTTGTTATCACTATACTGCCATGGTTGTTTTTGGGAAAAGCAGACTTAATAAGATTCCATGAGGATGAATCCCATACATCATCAATTACTATGAAGTATCTGCAAGAATACCACAGGTAAGAAACAAACTGGTAGTGGAATAAGCACACACAGAGAGAACTATTTGCCATCCTTATGTCCATAATAAGTTATTTTGCACATAGAGTATTTTTACATCATTTGTTTTTCAATGGTATTCAAATATTGACTGATGTTACTGTATAATATAGCAATAAAATTGTAAAAATAACTGAGAAACTAAAGTTGAACACAGCTATATAATTTTTTTATGACATTCTGGAATGTTGCAATTTTCCAATGCTTTGGCTCACAATTCGCAACTAATATGCTGATGTTTATGATGTTTGTAATGACTTGTTTTTGTCCCAAGGTGCAAAACAGTGCTGCACAAACCATGAAGGGACTGCCATCAGGGAATCAAAACATTCATTTCATTCATTTAATTTTGTATACACCCCAAGCAAAAACAGTAAGTTTTTTTTTGCCAAATGCAAAAACAGTAAGTTAGGGTGTAGGGTTGTGTTTGCTAGTTTAAAGGGGTATGGATTAGTGGATGCCACAATACAAGAAAAGTAGGACAAAGCAGATGAGCATGCCGGGTAATCAGGAAAATATTGAATTTGCATTCTTCAACATAATGAAGTTTGCTTACGTACTCTCATCACGATGGACTGGTGTGCGTGTGGTGCGTGTGTGGGTGGGGGTGATGAGTACCTCTTATCCTCGAGCAATTTTTGGAGTTCGTGGATGAGCTGCTGTGCATCTAAGTAGTCCAATTTCGCTGCATTATATTCTTGACTTTGACAATCAATGATAATGTTCTTCAAAACTATCTTCACATCAGGATTCTGACCCACCGAAACAAAAGCTTTAGGATGGTAATGTGCTTTAAGCTTGACATACACTGCCTTGGCAAGTGTGGTCTTGCCCAACCCTCCCAATCCGACGATGGAGACCGTCTTGAGCTTTGAGATATTGCCGTCCTCCTTAAATAGCCTTGTTAGATCATCTCTTAGCGCTTCGATGCCAATGAGTTGTTCATAATCTTCATATATACCTGAAATCTGAATGTCTACAGCAGTTGCATTAGCTAAAGCATTGTTGACATCAAAGTTGTACTTCTTTCCCCTGCTGGCTACAGCCTGAACTTTGTTCTTGATGTCTCTGATCACATCACCAATCCGATGGTAATGTGCTTTAAGTTTGTCAAACACTACCTTGGCCAGTGTGGTCTTGCCCAACTCTCCCAATCCGACGCTAGAAACCGTCTTGATCTTTGAGATATCGCCGTCCTCCTTAAATAGCTTTATTAGCTCATCTCTTGGCGCTTCGATGCCAATGAGATGTTCATTATCTTCGTACATATCTGGAATCCGAATGTCTTGGGTAGTTGCATTAGCTACAACATTGTTGTCATCAAAGCTGTACTCCTTTCCCCTGTTGGCTACAGCCTGAACTCTGTTCTTGATGTCTCTGATCACATCACCAATCTGATGGCGAGTCCTCATGCTATTCTCCAAGAACTTTAGACTCTCATGTGTGAGCTCCTTGAAGTCACTCCTATCGGAGTCATGTTCGACATGCACCAGGAAGCCATCGACTATATCCTCTATGTGATATGACATCTCCCTGACCTCATCAACCCAAATCCTGACCCCATTAAGATTTTTCAAGCTGCGGAGATCTTGGTGCATCGTCATCAGATCTTGTGAGAAAGACTCGATATCTCTCTTCACGCTCGTCTCCAGATTGTAGTCCTCCTTGACGAGCTTGCCAAGCTTGTCGAGGAGGCTGCCCATAGCCCCCCTTGCGAAATCCACGGCTCGGTCACTCTCTTTCCCTAGGTATGTCATGTTTGTAGGGGAATGGCGTGAAAAGCTTTGTGGCGGGTAGAAATCACGCTGCCGTGTTTGCTCTGTACACCGTCCTTGCACGATTGAATTGATGTCCTTGTATGCGGAATAATGAGGTACTTAGAAAAGATGAAATCACATATACAGACACATTAATTAAGACGGAGTCACGGTTTAATCACCTTGGGGACTTCCTCAGCTGGCATTTCGGTGTCTTCTCTACTTGTGAAGTTTTCCAGGGACTTTACAGGGTCATATACAGCCATTAAGTCCACTTCATCAACAGCTTTACCGGCCTCTTCGTCCCCCATTCTAGAGGTACATGGTGTTATTCAGAACTAGATCATGGAAAAAAAAATATGAACTAGTTTTGCTCGAGACAGACAGAACAGGCTTGCCGAAAATGCGTACCTGAGGCTGCAGGCAGAAGAATTAGCCCTGTATGTAGCACAAACTGGAACTGCACGGAGCGATTTTGGCACATAAGAGAAGATGAAAAGATGGTAACTCTGAGAATATTGAAGCACAATCAAGACTTATCTAGGTCAGTTCCCACCACCAACGGCGAGCAAAATCGGTTCTAAGAAGCTCTAGATCCAAGATTTAATCGAAGATGACAAAGAAAAGGAAAAAGGCAAACCTTGCACGTGTTGAGCGGCAAGGACGTCTAGGAGGCCCTGCTCGCCTCGGCGAAGGTGGCGGGCAAATCGGAAACGATTTGATCCAGCACAGAGAACGGCGGCGTGGCGACCCGATCTAGTAGGAGATCTGGATAGCACGAATTGGGGAATGAAAGTGAAGAGAATTGAGGTCAGAGGAGCAGGTGGGATGAAGGAACAGAGAAGGAAGGTGAGAGCTGTCAACTGACCAATTCAACATTTTCTGCATTGCAAAGAGACCAACTTGGATTAAGCTAAAATATTCTGGCCTAGCTGAAAACTACTCCCTTTGTTTTAAAATATAAGATGTTCACTCATATTTTAAAGTGAATCTATAGACTGAAACAAGTCTAGATACATTCTCTTCACAAATCTAAAACATCTTATATTTTAAAACGGAGGTAGTAATACAGTATACACACGCATTCCAACGCTCCCTTCAAATTCAAGGTGGATCAGTGCCACGCGTGCTATATTTGCAGCTCTAGTTCCAGCACGCGCGCCAATCTCCGCTGAAACTTCGCATCTTTTTCCCCTTCTTCCTCACCGTCCGCCGCCCCGTCACCCGTCCAGCGCCCTCCATCGTGCCACTTCCGTCGCCGACGAGATGGCGCAACGCCACCATGGTTCCTCTAGCTAACCCGGGGTGCGTGCCTTGTCAGGAAAGTGGAGCAGTGCCACCTATTCGTCACCGAGAAGGACGAGCACGCACGACTGGAGTGAAAGAACACCTTCCCGAAGGATGTCGTCACCGAGGAGCGGTTGTAAATGGACATGAAGGCGGAGTGGGCCGATCGGGCGGCGAGGAGGGTCGATAAGGCCAGGAACATGGCCTTCATCCTCGTGCAGGAAGCCGGTCCATCGACGAGCGGCGATGATGACGAGTGTTGGCTCGACCTCTTCTCGTCGACCGAAGTCGAGAGCTCAACAGATGACGACGAGGAGGACGACTAGTTCTAGTTTGCTAGTTTTATCGTTTGCTAGTAGTTCTAGTAGTTTAGGTCTATCAGTGTATTTTAAACTATGTTTACCGTTGAATGAACTTTATTTTCAGTCTATTTTTCTATTTTGTTTGATCTTTCTTTGATGCATTTTGGTACAAAAATGTGTTTCCGACGCTGTATTTTCGCGTGTCTGGTGAACCGCATATTGCAACACGCTGCATTTTAGGGCGCTTGGTGAAGTGGCGGCTAGCAACACGCACGAAAAGTGCAAAACCAGCACTGTAAAAGATTTTTAGTGCGACGCGCGTCTGCTGGAGATGCCCTTATGTTGCCCTCTAGTTTGGAGCGGAGATTTAGTGCACATGGACACCAGGACTCACTTTGTTTTGAAAAAATAAAAATAGTACTTTTACAAGTAGAGTATGCATTGGATCATAGACAAATTACCACCAGTAGTAGTTTAACCCTAGACAAAGCCCAAACACCAAAGTTTAATAAACATAAGAAATTATTTTACATAAGAACTCACAGTAACAAATCATTTACCTCAAACCAATTGATTTTTTTAAAAAGAACCAAATAAAAATAACTTAATGACACTTGTCAGTCATCAGGTTATTACGAAACTCTAAGTAAACAATCTTGAACAACAATAATAAGCTAGCTAAAGTAAAACAAAGGTTAATAAACTAAAGATTAATTTCATAATAATAAATCACAAAATCTAGTGCCACTTGGCACTGTCTAAATTGAGCATCGAGACAATAAGATAAAAAAATCCAATTGGCAATGTCCAAGTTAGCACCAAGACAAAATTATCCACTTGGCATTTCCAAAATAAGCTAAAGAACAAAATCTGTCATGCCAGGTTTGGCATACACTAGATGCAATGAACTTGCATATGAGGGATAGTTTCACTGATTCCCAAGCATCTCACACATCACTGCATGTCAGTGAGGTATTAGTGCCACATAACTCAGGTGCCACTACAAATAGCTTAGTCATTCATCCCTAAGTCTCACAACTTACATCCTAGCTTAGACTAGAAAAAACACACTAGTATAGTTAGAGAGAGATCCAAAAGCAACGCAAGCTCAAGGAGGAGAAGGCAAGGAAGAAGAACTCCAACATTAAGGAAGAAGAAGGATGCTCTTGAAAGGTTTATAGCTATATTATTAAAACTAGAAGAAGAGTAGAGTAGGATTAATGAGAAATGATCCAAGGGATCATCTCAATCAGATTTTGGTGCCTAGTACCAATAGAGCATGCTTAGCATGAATCCTATTAGCTGGGAAGCAAGCACAAGCACTTAATCATGCTAAACCATCTGAGCACGCTCACTTAAGAGGAACCACGGATAAATAAAGTATGACCAACACATGTACACGACCCAAAACTTTGGAAGCCAATCTTATGAAAGAAATTAACAACCATTTATCTAACTTCTCTTCAAAATTGATTATATTAAGATGTATGAGAAGAGAATGTAGACACATACAAGTTGCCATTAAATAACAAAGATAAACATATGCAAGTGACAAGTGCAGTAATTGAACAAACAACATAGTTGATAACACAAAGTTATAATAAGAAGTGATCCATAATCACACCATCAACTAAGAAACACTTATAGTAATAAAATCTATCTTAAATACGAAGCTTTGGAATCAAATCATCATTCTAGATAATCTTAGACAATTCTAAGCATCAATGCTTAAACACAAATATCTAGAAACTATCTAGCTAAGCTAGTACTGAAGCAAAGCTTTAGTGAACAATTAAAACTAATTAAGTAACATAATGGAGAAGACGCCAACGTGTATTGAATGCTTAATAAATCAATTAGTACTTTAACAACATAAGATTAGCATCAGTAATAAGTACTTAACAACTTCAGTTTCACTACCAAGCTTAGTAAACTCTTAATATCTTTCTCTAATGAAACTAAATTTTAACACCTAAATTGATAGGAAAAATCAGTTAACAACCTAAACTATGCCTAAATTAAAAATTAATCACACTAAAAGTAATAGAACAACAACTTGATAGCCAAGAACACCATAGAACGATATGGAACCTTTTAAAAGACCTAAAACATGACCAAATCATGCTAGGCAGTAAATACAAACCCTAGTTCTTTAGAGAACGGTAGCAAATAAAAGAGAGTAGAACATAGAGAAAGATGGAGAGGAGAAAGGTATGTACATGTTTAGTGTCATGGTAGGAAGCTAAGCACAACCACACGACCATAGTCATAGATGATGACCACTGAAGCGACAACGACACAGGGAGGACCCCAAAGGGGCATCTCAACTTACGCCAGGACACACGAGCGGCAGGCTGGTTTCGAAGGTGTGTTCCAATGCCAGAGAAGTGCCGACAAACTACCGATGCATGACGGCAACGCTGACAACAGAAACCCTAGGGTTAGGGTTGAGCATCACGAGGGGAGAGATCGAGTAGAAAATATAGTTGGTTAGGAAGGTAGAGCAGCAAGAGAGAAGCTGACTAAGAGTAAGCACGACATCAAAGATGGTCGAAGCCTACCACAATTGTCGGTTCAATGTCGGCGGCGACACAGGTCGCGAGAGCGCGAGTGAGAGAGAGTGGGGTGAGGAAGAGAGAGTGTGGGCCGGTTTGGGCTGAACCGACTAGTTTGGTTGGATTAGACCTAGATGGTCTGGCCCAAGGGCATTTTAGTCTTTTCATAAGTCCACAAAAGTCAATAAACAAAATACTACCTAACAAAGAAGATGCCTAAAAATAAAATAAAAATATTTCCAAGTAGATGAAAATGCGAGGAATCCAAACCATATTTTTGTAAGAATAATATTAAAAATACTTTTACTTGAATAAAAATTCAAGGTATTTAAAAAACTATTTTTTAATAATAATCTAACATAAATCTCAAATACAACAGAAAGTCATAATTATTGTATAAACAACATTTAAAATAATAACCTTGAATGAATCATTAAAAGAACAATCAAAGTGAAACTCAAATGAAACAATTCTTTTATCAGTAACTAAAAATAAAATTAATACAAAATAATTCTAAAGCGAAACTCATAAAGAGAAGATATGAAAATTTTAAAGTGAAATTCATATAAAAGATATGAACATTCTAAAGTGAAATTCATGTAAGAGAGCTATGCGACGCATCATGCATTGGTGATATTACGCGCGTGGGGCTTGGATGTGAGCTGAACCAAGCAGAGTCTTGCTCCAGTTCGCTGGTCTGTCAAGGCTAACAATGATGCTCGGCTGGGACTTCCCAGAAACTCAGGATGGCTCACGGGCCAAATGCAGCATGTCAGTTCCATGTAAAAATGGAACTATTTATAGAGCATTACATATTCACCCATTTCTAATATATAGAGTAAAAATCCCGGATCCAAACCCCGCCCAAATTGTGGAGCAACCTACATTTAATTTTGTTTGCCTGTTATGTTGCTTTCAATTCTTCGACTATGGAGGAAAGTTGAGCACCTTTGGCAGAGTTGCTCACAAGAGACAAGAGCAAGCCAAATTGGCTTGGTATATCTGAGAAACATAACATGCATAGCTCACCTTTTTTTAGACCACAGCCCACACGACGTCACCCCTAAATATAGAGTTGCCATAGTTTAAAATGTATAGTCGATGCTAGGAATATATACCGGGCGAGTAAATTGAACGGTCCCACAAACTAAACATAATATATATATTTTCGATAGTTCTAACATTGATGCTAGGGGGTCATATTTCCCTGAATCGATGCCTTCTCCCAACAAGCGAGCTTCTTCCCATTTTTCTGGGATACATTAGAGTTCGGTTCTTTCTTTGTGTCAGCGCACGTGTAACTGCATTCAATTAAGATTCACAAACAAAGTAGTATTAGCACATTAGCACTAATGACGACTTAGTTATGCTTATCAGAAACAAAAGAATAGCTTGTAGTTTGTCATACCACATAGCGATGGAAACAATGATGTTGTCCTATGATTGGAGATGAGTGTCAGAATCTGGGTTTCTTAGATCGTCCACATGAATTCCAAATCCATATGCCGTTGTACCCTTGGAATGATCATTTACAGCTGCAAATAGGAAATACAGTTGTGGCAGTCATCAGTGACAGTGAGCAGTTATTACAATGTCATTTTAGTAAAATATAATAATATATTTTTTATTATCATCATTATTTATAAGAGTACTGTTAATATTACTGTAATATATCTTACTTTGGTCTACTACACTATAGTGCAGCAATATGCATTTCCACTTGTCAACTCAGAAGGTCCCATGAATACACAATAGATTGAAGTGTAGCACATTGGCATAATCTAAACAATATGATGTGAAAGCCTTTCTTTTTTTTTCATTTGATTAGAAATACAAAGTGTTGTTATTGCAGACACTAATATATAGCAAGATGAGGTTTCCAAACCTGTGACACTAAATGTAAACAATGGCTTCCACCAAGACTTGAATGCCAAAGCAACAGAAGATTTTGAAGGACCAAACTTCCCCTATATTAAGAAAAGAGACATTGTATATCAGAAATAATACATAAATATGTCACTGTGGGTCATAGTCACTCCATGGTGATGGCTTCGGCAAATTAAGGTATGTTTGGTAGAGAACTAGAAACTAACTATCCAAAGAACTTTGCAATGATTTCAAGAAAAGTATTTCAGATTCTGCATGATTTAGATAGAACCCTCGTGGTCCAGACATGGACTAAGCCATCAAGACGGAAGGAAGTGCATATGTTCCATTCTTTACCAAGATACACTAGAGACATATTAACAAAGATGCGTAACAGACCTTAAAAAGAAAGTTCTTATTAGCCTGCCAGTTTGCAGCTATCTGAAGCGAGGAATTGTCGGCTTCGTCGGTTGGTTTGTCCTTACCCACACTAAAAATCATATAAAAGTTAAGTATTGTCAACTGAATTGATGAAAAACTGAAAAATATGACTTCACTTGAAGCTTACCTTGTGGCTAGTTCAAGTCCAAAATCAATATAGTTTGTGATTTTGGTATCCTCTTCAGCATCGTCAAACCATCTTACCTAATGTACACAAAGGCGCAGATTTAATCAAATCTCAAAAATGTGTGGGTCACAATGAGATGTCTAAATACAAGAATTCCATACTTGCACTCTGGATATCGCATGAACCTATATTATTTTCTGCTAATTGCAGCTATGTTATTTCCTAGTTGATTATGACATCCCCTAATAACAATATTATTGTGCATTATTTAACATTTGTGCATGTCTACTAACATGCCACATACCATATGTTTAGAAAACGTAATTATCTATATTCAAATATAGCGCACGTGTTCACTATTAACACTTTCTCAAAGAATAGAAATTTGAGATACCATATTAGAATAATTTTATTTATATTTAATTAAGTATATAAATGGCGCACTCCACCACTAATATGCACTTTCAGTGCACTTCCTGGCACTTACATATCCTACTAGACAAAAGGACGACAATAACCAGGCACAAACACAATGATAAAGTAAAAGCGGTATAAACTACTAGGAGAAGTTAGATTTTAACAAGACAAATAAGCCAATCCCTAACAAACTTCTATAGTAAATCGATGAGGAGAATATACTGGAAATACGTTTATTCTAAAAAATATATTAGTTACAGTAGGTCCAAATGGGAGGCAAGTCCTTATGATCATGACGAAACAGAACCGCATGCCCTTCTTTGTCAAAAGATAAAACATGATTACAAAACTGAACAATGTCAAAAATAAAAGAGAACTCTCCTCACCTTCCTTTGGACAACTTGGTGCTGATAGAATGATGCGACTAGCTGCACATCAAGGAACTCTTATAAAATTCAACAACTATCATGTTGCAGGGATTCGATAAAGGTAAGAAATTAAGTTTCACTTGGTAACAATGTTTTAGAAACGATGATCTTGGTACAAAAAAAAAGTTGCTTACCGCTCCTATACAAAAATAACAGAAAGAAACAATACATAGAAGGCATATTACACCGTGAAAGATAATCGGAAACTTGATTTCTAACTGTAAATTCAATAACTAGACAAAGAACTCGTACAAAAGTAGCAGACTTTCTAGCACAATTCTCCATGGTGGTACTCACGTATTTACAATGGTTAAACACATAATTGATATAAAGTGAACAATAACATAACATTATATGTTGAATAGGAATTAAACTAAAATCATTTCTAGATGAATAAATGTGCATCTCTTCACACAACAAATATCCAGAAGCACCAGTACTATGTGTGTATATAATCTTCTCAAAAGATCGTTGGAAAGTAACAAAAGGTGTGAAATTGCATAACAAGGAACAATTATATCGAACCTGTTTACTTCTAAGAAGCTCCAAAGAACAGTTGAATGAAGGGCTGAGTGTGCTAGCTGGTCCCATGCCATAACTGATTGTATAATCCCAATTCTTGAAGTCCTCAAAAGGAAAAGGATGCTTGCTTTCACCTGTTGGAGTACCTAAAATTTATACATGAAAAAGAGCACAGAAAAGGCTCTGAAATTGATACATGACAAAAACAACAGAGCTTGTAAAATGTAAATAAAGCTGAGATTAATATTTAATTATCCAGATGTAGAAGCCAGCATATGAATGCTCATTCATATTGCAAAAGTCATAAAAAAGGGAATGCTAAAGAAACAATTGAATTCAATAGAATAAAAAAATTGGAAACTAATTTTTTCCACATATTGAATACTAGAGATAATCTGTACCCTGCTACCAAAATCTAACAACTTCAAAAAATTTACACTTAACTGGTGCATACTTTATGCAGTTGCTAATTATTTGTATTCCTTTAATGCCTAGAAATTCATATTAAGCTTCATATAACCTATTATA
Source organism: Avena longiglumis (assembly GCA_030063025.1). Lineage (NCBI taxonomy): Eukaryota > Viridiplantae > Streptophyta > Magnoliopsida > Poales > Poaceae > Avena > Avena longiglumis. The sequence continues at coordinate 561,316,407 of CP125974.1, forward strand.
TATGTGTTTTAGCGAATGTGGGTGGTCTGGTTGATCTAAACCAAATGGCTGAGAGTAAAACTGGATGATGAGATGTTATCTTGCTTATCTTTTTTGAACATGGATATGGTCATTACCATGGTAACTAAAACAATGATGCAGTCTCTCAAAATTATAGAGCGGCACTGAATACAAAAACGGATTCTGAAATGTACGTTGAGAAAATAAGAGAATATGGGGTAGCTCAATTTTTATGGGTAATTGGGTATAAAAGAAAAAGGAAATTGTGATGATAAGAAGGTTCAGTAACACTCACTAAGTGGCTTGTATTGTGCCCCTGCACTTAAACCCCCTAATCTTCCAACCAGCCATGCACCATAGGGTACTAGAGAGGGTGCCTCACTGGCTGCTGCAAAGAAATAGAATAAGATCAATACCAATAATATGATTCGATATAAGAAAAATATTTTAATTCTTCAAAAAGTTCCAAGTATAATTATGAGTAATCACTTACAGAGAAGTGGCAGAAACGATGCCCCAAATGATAGATTCTGGGAGCCATATCTCAAACCGACAACGCCATTTTCTTCTAAACTTGCGCTGCAAAAAGGAAAATCTTATCTTACACAAATGGTTCGGATTCATATTTAGAATAAATAGCAGGCATATCTTCTACTAGTGTATAGTACAAGTGTTCATTAATTCTATCAAATAACCTAGTGAAAAGATGTGTAACAACTACATGCATGGTACGCAGCTGCAAAAATGACATTACAATCTACCTGTTCTCCAGAGGCAAAGGTAGTGCCGCAAAGGCACCAACGCCGTACTTAGGAGAGTAAATGCTTGACCTGAGCTTCAAAGTGCTGTACACACAAATTAGAAGAAAAATCAGGACTGTTTATGCACCTAGGTCATAAAATTGAAATCGTAGGCCATCAAACAATAAAGAGCTTACGGTTTTGAGGTCGATGCAAGAACATCCACGAAAGTATCTGGATTATCCAAACCACTGCAAAATCCCAGCCAAAGTCATTTTGTGTTCAGAAGAGTTCAGTTTACAAGGATGTCATAAGAAGTATAACATATGGAACTTTAATAAACTAGCAATAACCACCTCTGCCATCGAAGCTGAGCCTCCCCACAAGTTGGTGCAACCTAGTGAAATTCAGTTAAGGAAACAATGTACTGCTACTATTTCTTGCAATATAATAATCAAGGAAAAATAAGGGACAAAATCCTGGCGATAGATCAGCCATATGTACACCAGGAAACGTTGGTGATCACAACAGAAACAAAAGAGAAACTGTGGTTGACTGGATACAGTTGCGGTCAGATCGACGTGAGGATCTTCCAGCATCTTGAGCATGAACCCAGCCTTCACGCTCCCGACTTGACTGAAGTAGTCGTCGAACAGGCCACGCAGCGACGGCTTCCCGAACCATAGCTCGTACCCCGGCTCCAGCATCCTGCATTGCTCAAGACACGATTCATACATTAATTAAAAAATTTAAATCAATCAGTAGATTTGACGAGCTTTTGTCATAGGGCAGAGTGGCGGAGGGGCACCTGGTGCGGGCGGCGCTGGCGGGGGGGTCGAAGAGGGGTGGCACCTGCACCGGCTCCGGCTCCGGTTCAGGTTCAGGTTCCGGCTTCCGCCGCGGCTCCGGCGCTCGCACCGGCTTGCTCCGGGAACTCCCCATTAGTACGCGCCCGATCGATCTGCTCCTCTCCGATCAAACCCAGTCCGCCGGCCGCCGCCCCTCGCTCGAATATTGTAGTAGTAGGAAACCTGCTGGTTTTCCCCTTCGCGGTTTTTTTATCTACTTTCCCCCTCCTTTCTTTCTTGCAAAACAAGACTACAGTCGTGGGCCGGCCGGGTGGCTAGGCTCGGCCCACTTGGTCGCTTTCGCTCGTTGAGGACTCTGAACTGAATCGGCTGTTCTCGCTCGTGTCGACACTTCTTCAATTCAGACATTTTTTTCCCTTCAATTCAGACATTGCAGTATTTGTCACTCAGAAAAAAAAGACAATGCAATATTTGTGATGCGATACAATTAGTTGCTCTTGTGAGCTCCCTGAATGCATGGTATCTACCAGGTGGTTGCTAAGGCCGCATTGTCTACCAGAAACTTCAAATCTACCCTTATATCGATTCAGATTAATAGCGTAACAGTTATAGCCCTAGTTCACACAAGCAGAACTGATTCACAACAGACTGACAAAAAACTGCTCAGGAGATATCTTTTTTCTGCCACAAAAACCTGGAAACAAAAAACGTCACCTTGCTTCTCAACAACAGGGCCATTCATGCTGGAAACAGAGAGAACCACTCTGCAGCCAAACTGAATTTTGGTGTTCCAGACTGATTTCAACAGAGCTAAAAATCACTTGCTTCTCATCATATGAGCGCACATCAGCACAAATTGATTTCAACAGAGCTAACAACATGGACATCACGTTCAAATTTCATAAGGTTCCAAGAATACATGAACTTCAAAAACCACAAACATGAGAGCTACTATAGTCACTCAGGACAGGGCACAAATTTTGTAGGGTTTATTTAATTTCAAAGGGATCAGCTAGATCCAAATCATGGAACAGGCTCAAACTGTTTCAGCAGGGGTATCCAGCAGAACTGATTCATTGAGAGAAGCTCAAACTGTTTCAGGTTTGGTACTGAATCAGCACGCCAACAGACTGCCGAGCAAATTAAGATTACACTTGCCTAAGAGTTATGAAAATTTTGGTAAATTCTATTTTGAAAAAAAAATCAAATGGTTCACTCAAAATAGCCCCGATTGTATTTGCCACTGCAGGCCAATAATAAACTGAAAAACGAATTAGTACAAAGAGATATATCTGACAAGGAATGAAAGAGGGGAAACAGAGAGAATTGCTTGCTTCCCAGGTGCTGCTCTACAGCCAAACTGAATTTTGGTGTTCCAGACTCAAGTGATGGATCCATAATCAAAATAGCTACGCAAACTCGAGACATCACACATACATTCAAATGCGCAACCGCGCCTCACAAATCTCGCCATTGGACAAGAAGAATAACAAAATTATCGATAAATTCAGCTCCACACCACAAACAAAGATATGCCTCAGTTGATTCCTAGTATACATTGTGTAAGATCACATTTGATATTCAGAAGCCACACGACTTTGTATTGATTTCAACAGAGCTAACAACATGGATATCATGCTCAAATGTCATACCAAGGTAATATGAATTTCAAAAACCACAAACCTGAGAGCTACTATAGTCAGGACAGGGCACAAATAGGCTTATTTTATTTCAAAGGGATCAGCTAGATCCAAATCATGGACGCAAAAATACGAAGCGCTGGGATGAAACCGATATGGTGTGAAATAAAAGCGAGCACCTCTTGAGGCCTTGCTATCGAGCTGAAGCTTCTTACGTTGTTGTGCAATAAACTCCTCACTGTAATCGTCCTTATCAACCTGAAGAGTCATTAACTCTAGCAAAGAAACTTTTCAGGTAGATCAAACTGAAGAGTCATTAATTCTAGCATCCCCTGGTCCAGTTGACTGAAAAAAGAACATACACAAAAATATATTAACTAACCATTTCAGAACAGTAGGTAGATCAAACCGAGCACTGAATACTATGAACCATCAAAAGGAAGAATCATCACCTCAATATACAATTTCTCCAAGCACGGAAAGCATCTCATCAAGTTAATAACAGCACCCAAACTAAGAGCATGCATATCAAGAGCTAAAATCTTGATAGTGCCCAGCGGTGTCGTCAGGCTTTCAACATGCAGTCCCTGCATTGAAAATAACATGAGCCAACTATATATATATATAAGTTGCAGAAGATAGTGCATATAAGATGCAGATAGAAAACATCTAGGTAAGAATACTTGTGAATGCAATTAGTAAGGACACGGGTACCTGAAGAACTATGGAGTCGATCACGACAAGTTTGGTGGGGATGCCAATAACACTACCAAGACAGCCCAAGGTCTCCAGTTTAGGCGCGGAGATCACCGACACATGCAGGCCCATAGTCATACCAAGTTGGAGCAGGCTTTGAAGGCGAGGGGCATTCTGGATGATGAGTTCCCTGAACTCAAAGCGTCTCCGTTCATAAGGATCGCACATGCCGATGCTTTTAAGGGTGGCGGAATTGATTCGGACGCAACTGAAGCCAAAGCTATTGGAACTGAGCAAACACTCGAGAACGGGGCAGCCCCTTTCAATGACAATGATGATGTGCAGTGAGGGTTCCGAGATCCTGACCCGCTCAAACGCGAGCTGCTTAAGCTTAGGGAAGCGAAGCACTTGGGCGGTGTCATCGGGGAGGTGGCAGTCTCCGAGAGTGGCAACACGGAGTGTTTCGGAGAAGCGGAAGGCGGCTGCCGGCGGCGGCTGCAGCGTTGGTGGTGGTCTGGGACTGGGTAACCTCTCTGTGAAGCTGCATAGCTCAAGCTCCTGGAGGTTGTCGAGGGCGGGGGACCGGAGCCAGGCGTCGGCGGCGGCAGGTTGGAGGTGGTACACGGGAGCGGAGAAGCAGCGACCGGGGCCTGGGTGGAGAGACAGGACTCGCGATACGGATATATCGATGTAATACTGATCGAAGAGGAACCCACGGTGGTCGAAATTGAGAGGGGCGGAGCGCCAGAGGTGGCGCCACCGGGAGGCGAGGATCTGGGTGCGGACGCCGTCCTTGGTGGGGAGGAGGGAGATGATGTCCCCGAGGACGTCGTCCGGCAGCTGGCTGATACGGTCGCCGGCGCCTCCATCCGCTTCGGGCAGCGGCTGCGCATGGCCCTCCACAGCGGGTTTGGGACTAGATGGCTCTGCATCAGCCGGCGCAGGCGCCTGGAGCGCCCCTAACTTCCTCTTCCTGGAACAAGCACGCCCAGCCTCCATCTCCATGGCCGGCGGCGGCCTCTGCGTGGGACGGGCGAACACTACATGAGGGGACTAGGGTTCGTCTCAGTGGAAGAGGGCTTGGCACCAATGGTCTGGCCGCCGTCGCCGGAGTCGGGACAAGTTAAATAGCCGGCGGCGGTTCAGATTTGGAAAGAAACGCGTGGAGAATCGCATTGACGAAATGATATCTCAGTCCAGTCAGCAGAGCCCGGTCCAGGAGACCAGCGGGCCGCTTCCGATCTTCCTCTCATCCTGATCAGTTTTTTTTTTTTACACTACTACGCGTCCCCCGGGATTGGTGGTTTTCATCCCGGGTCCTCGCTCAACCACGTGTCCATCCTTTTATGTCTAAAACCCGTTTTTGCTATAAAACAGTTCAGTTTGCTACAAATAGCTTCGCTTTTGTTACATGTAGCAGAAAACGGTTCGGTCTAGAAAAATAACATATAAACTAGATCTTTCCGGAGAGTTTGTCGGAGACCATGTAGCAAAAAAATTGAACTAATGTAGCAAAACTGATTTCGCCGGAGAATCGCCGGGAGATCTCGCCGAATACTTCGTACCAAGACGTTTGCGCTATTGTAGCAAAATCAGAAAACAGATGTAGCAAAATAATTATGCTAATATAGCAAAATCCGACTTCGCCGGAGACATCGTCGGGGCAAAAAAAAATGCCATGTAGCAGTGTCGCTCGCCGCAGGTAGCAATATCAGAAGCCGTAGGTAGCAGCGCCGCTCGCCGCAGGTAGCATCGACTGTCGCCGTAGGTAGCAAACGATGCCACGACAGGGAGCACCGGCGATCTCAACACGGAGCAAGGACAGACATCTTCTGGGGCAGCGTCGCCTGCTGTATGTAGCAAAATCACGTCCCCATGGCCATGGAAGTTGGGTAGGAGAAGGAGCGCATGGAGGAGGAGGAGACCAACGGAGATAGAGCAGAGAGGCGGCGTGGTGGCACATCGCTGGTGGAGAGGTGGTGCATCGCCAAGGCGTCTTGCGCTCTAGCACGGCGCTGTGAGGAGGAGGGGGCTCCGGCGTGGCGGCCTGATGCAGGTGAGGAGGAACAGGGGCTCCGGCGTGGCGGCGCGGAGGAGGAGCTGGGGCTCCGGTGCGACGGCACAGCGGTGCTCCAGGGAGAAAAAGTAGGCCACGCGCGAGGCGCTTGGCTGTATAGTTGAAGAGATAAGTCTCTTTTTTTTCTAGGACCGAAGCGTACGCGAGCTACCTACCCGGGGATCGATTCTCTGAGGGAGTAGTATCATTTTTTTTTCCACAGCTCACAATTACACTAACAAATTTATGCGTGTATAGATAAGTAGATACCCTGTATGTATTATTGTTTCACTAACAAATACAGTACACATGTATAATCGATTCATCGACAAGTTTACAACGTTCCATCCATCTTCAGAATTTACATCAGCTCGGCATCAAATTACATGGCCCAACGAAATCCAAAGGAATTCTGGCAACAAAGCGGCAATCCAAACTCAATCTTGAGGATCTTCACTTCCTGACAAGACATACAAGGTCAGCAAAATCTCTAACGCCACTCCTGGCCACCGCTCGATCCGTCTCAAGATTGATATACAAGCGGGTATCATTGCTTCTGATGAAATATATACTTGAGCTTCCGAAAGAAAAACGTCAGCAAATCGCAAATCGGCGGTACGGGAAGCCAACACCCGGCTTGATCAAAGAAGTTTAACATCAGGACCATTTTGCTGAAAAACAAAAAGAACTCCTTACTTCCTAGACGACGACTCTAATTTACCGAAGTAATAGATACGTGCTCCAAATAGTTGATGTAAGCTGGAGACGCCACGGGACATCCTGAATGTGCAACTCACTCCATTCCACAAAAAGCCCCACCACTGGGCGAGGGCAAAAAATGACAGATAATGCATATCTGCACCAAAGGAATGACCATGGTAATACCTTGATCTGAGAGTGCAATGCCAATTCGCATGGCCTCATAAAACGACTTGACAAATAAACATTACATTACATGTTCAGAAGCAACACGTCTCTTGTACTTTCTAATGCAGAACAACATGGAAAATAAAATAAATAAAATAGAAGTCAAGTACAATATTGACTTCTACACAGTTCTACTCTATTCTACTTCCTTTGACTCATATTAGTTGACTCATATTTGTCTTGATACGGATGTATCTAGCACTAAAACTTGGCTAGATACATTCGTATCAAGATAAATCTAAGTCAATTTATATAGATCGGAAAGAGTACATAATTTGGTAATTTAGTCATATGTGTTATAGCAGTTTTCACAGTGTTCTAGCTATGTGTTGTAGTTATGCTTCTTTTACTATTTACTAGCAAAAGTGCCCGTGCGTTGCACCGGGAGAAATAAATACTGAGTTGGGCGGTGCTACCGGTGGCCAGGATCGATCTTATACAACAGAAATTGGGTGGGCATCAGTCGACTATACCGGCAGGAGATGGTCGGTCAGCGGTGGCACAAGGACCGGGTGGCGACACGATGGGAATGGATCACATGAACCTTTTTCTGTTTGCTCGATGGATAGGAACCATTTTTTCTTGTTTTTGAGATGGCAGGCAGGGTAATCCTCCAAATGTTGCAGGGTAAATCGTCCAATAAAGAAAACGATAAAAACTTTATTATTACTCCCTCAGTCAAGAAATGTGCTCGTGCGTAGCAATGGGAGTGAAAAAATAATTTTGTAAAAAAATTAAAGCACGATCCAAATGTTGCCCAAGTTGATTGACCAGCGTAGAATAAATCTATTTTTATCTGGACGAACATCAAGTTTAGTCCCCTTCTTTTCTTTTCTTGTCAAACCCCTCTCACTTTATTCTTACAATTTTTTAAAAAAGGTAGAAAATGGTTTTTTTTTTAAGGAGAAGGAACGCCATGGACAGGCCTCCCCTTATCCTAATCATGATCTCCAAGACGAAAGGGGCTCGCCGCCTTATTTTTGTACTACATCAGAGAGACTGAGCTTCATCAAGATGTTGATCCAAGATTGAACGGCTCTGATAGACTGCGTTTAGGGTATTTCTCTCACTCTCGGCTCTGAAACGACGCCAAGCCTAGACACTCTCCTGTGAAACTCCTCTTTTAATTTAGTCTATGTTTTGTCGAACAACTGTAAAGGTACAATTTAAATATGATGCTCCGTCAGATTCTAACAAATACACATGGTACACACGGACACGGTGCCTGTGGAAATATTAGCTAACAAATGACACAGAGTGCCTGTAAAATATCAAACGACCATGTCGAGCAACCATGTGATCTACAATTGTACACACAACCTGACTTCAATCCAAAGACAATATCATCGGAGTTTGAAGAAACTAAACACCGGTCGATGAATTAATCAAGAAATATTCCCGCACAAGAGCATTCTTTTTCTGCTTTGTACAAATAACAACAATATAAGTAACGATTCGCAGTTGCAATATAACTAATCAACTGGGACAAAAAAACGGAGAAAGGAAAATATTACCTTATCGAACACCTGCTGCCCTGCTGGGCTTCAATCGCAGAGGAGCCGAAGACCAACAGGGGTCGACGAAGAGGTCGAGGATGAGGTGCCAGCCGAGTGGAAGTGGAGGAGAGCGCTGGTAGGCCTGCAAGCCGCCTGTTATGAAGATTTTGATCCGTCCCTAGCATCCACGCAGCAACTTCTGGTCCCGTGATGCTTGTGGCCTGGAGCTGCGGTGTGTGGGGCTGTCTCACCTCCCCTTCCCCTCCGGGCTGCTCTCTCCTCCTCCACGTCACGGCCATGGTGATTTCCCTCCGCTTCCTCCGTTACTCCTGACCCTTTCCCTCCACGATTTGGAGCCCGCTTGTGTCGCGCCCGCCTGAGGACCTTGATTTTAGCTGCCGCCGCCCAGGTCCAGGCAGTCGACCCCGTTAGGCCCTTGATTTCTGTTGTCGCCGTCGCCAGGTCCTTCCGCCGCCGCCTCATGGGTTCGGGTCACCGCCATGTGAGGCCCTCGACTTGGGCGGTCCGTCGACATGAGACATGGAGGGGATTCCTTTGGGGAGAGAAGGTCAGAATTCTTTTTCTTTCGCGTCTTGCGTCAGACTGGCAACCCCCCTCACGGGAGCCATCCTCCTCCTTGTAGGCGGCTGCCGCAATCTGGGAAGGACCCGCCCCCCGGCACCGTTGCGTGAGATGAACAGAGCTGGGTTGACGGACCCGGCGGGAGAAAATAATACACAAACCGGTACAATGACACTTTTCTGGGTTGGAGGGAGGGTAAAAGGGTCCAAAAAAAAGACTGATCGGTGGCATTGGTGGGTAATTTATTTTTTGGTCAAAGGATAAAGCCGTCCAAAAAAGTGTAGGTACTACAAGAAACACTCCTTCCTTTATTATTATATATATTATATATAGGTAATAGATAATAGATAATAGATTAGTTTTAGGTAGTGTTCTCAATGTTCCAGCTACAAGTAGAACTAAGTAGTAAATGCTTATGCAGCCTATAAATAGAGGAGCACTCCTCTATTTAGGGAATCCGACTATGTAACATTTACCTATTAATAAAGAACTTTGTGTTCCTATTTTAAGATCTTGGATTAGATCTTGTGTGTTAAGAGTTTTGGATTGAACTCTTGATAGCCCCACCTCTAGAGCGATATCTAGCCCAGGCCCCTAGCGCGATATCTATTACATCACGTTGAAGTGGTTCCTTCAATATTTGTGTTATTCAAATTATAATAGCAAGGTGGAGTTGTTCATCCACAATCTTTGTGCTGCATCAGATGGTATCAAAGCCCTGTTGATCCGTTCTAGCTGTTGGTTCTCTCATTGTGATCAAGATGCAATAAGCAATAGAGGAATTGAGAAAGAGAGTTGATGATATAGAACAACAAATCCAAGAGCTACATGAAGATCTTAACCGGAGGTTCAATCATCTCGTTTGAGATGATAAAAAGGGGTGTTCCTCCTACTGCTGATGAAGAAGATTCATCAAAGGAGAGAAGAGATGTTCAACAACAAAGAGGAGGTCATCTTCAATCCCAAATACCCTGACGACACATATCAGCATACCTCGAGAAGGCCAAATTATACGGAAGCTTCTGAAGAGGAAGAATATGACGATACCCTTGAGGAACCTGATCTCTATACATACCCGAGAGTACCCAACTCTACATATGCAAGAAATACATACAAGGTGAAAGCTGAAATCCCTGCTTTCGATGGAAATGTTGATATTGAAGGGTGCCTTGATTGGATTTATGAGGTCGAGACTTTCTTTGAGGTCATGAATATTCCGGAAGACCGAAGAGTTTCTTTGGTTGCATATAATATGAAAGGAAGAGCTGGTGCATGGTGTCATCGCCTTCAAGAAGACCGTCAACTAAGAGGAGAACCGCATGTGAGATCTTGGTGACAAATGGAGAATCTTTTGAAAGGGGTTTTTTTCCTGCAGATTATGATCTGATCCTACTCATTCGGTTTCGGAACAGTGTTCAAAGAAATATGACTGTTTTAGAGTACATAGAAGAGTTTCTAAGGCTATAAGTTAGGCGCAACCTGGAACATCCCAGCGTTTAGGAATCAACAAGGGGTAGAAATAGAAATATGTGCATTTGCATGCATTCATTTGCAAAATTAGAGTAATTTTTTTGCCAAATAAAACCCTGGAGAGATTAGAGTTTCCTTCACTGTGCCACATCTGGTTTTGTACATAGCATGACGAACATTATAGAGCCTATGGCTGAAGCATAGGGGATTTTGTCCATTATCTCTCTTTCTTCCGCCGTAGCCGGACTTTGAGTCTTACTCAATGTCTTGCCTTGCAACATAGGTAAGAATCCCTTCTTACTTCCGTCCATTTTAAACTTCTTTAAAATCTTATCAAGGTATGTACTTTGCGATAGCCCTATTAGGCGTCTAGATCTATCTCTATAGATTTTTATGCCTAATATGTATGACGCTTCACCTAGGTCCTTCATTGAAAATTTGTTGTTTAGATAACTTTTAACACTGTTTAAAAGATTTATATCATTTCCGATCAATAATATGTCATACACATATAATATTAGAAATGCCACATTGCTCCCACTCACTTTCTTGTAAATACAAGCTTCTCCATAAGTTTGGACAAATCCAAACTCTTTAATCACCTCATCAAAGCGGAGATTCCAACTTCGTGATGCTTGCTTCAATCCATAGATGGATCGTTGAAGCTTGCACACCTTGTTAGCATCCTTAGGATCAACAAAACCCTTTGGTTGTATCATATACAACTCTTCTTCGATATTACCATTGAGAAACGCGGTTTTGACATCCATCTGCCATATCTCATAATTGAAATATGCAGCAATTGCTAACATAATCATAACTAATTTTAGCATCGCTACGGGAGAGAATATCTCATCGTAGTCAACTCCTTGAATTTGTCGAAACCCTTTTGCGACAAGTCGAGCTTTATAGACGGTCACATTAACATCAGCATCAATTTTCCTTTTGAAAATCCATTTGTTCTCCACGGCCTTTCGGTCGTGAGGTAATTCCACCAAGTTTCAAACTTGATTTTCATACATGGATTCCATCTCGGATTTCATGCCTTCTAACCATTTGTTGGAATCCGGGCTCATCATCGCTTCTTCATACGTCGCAGAGTCATCAATTTCATCAACCATGAAATTCATAACAGGGTTTCCGTACAGCTCAGGAGCTACACGCGTCTTGCTAGACCTGCGAGGTTTGGTAGTATTCTCTTTCGGAGTTTCATGATCATTATCATTAGTTCCCTCTTCAACTGGTGAAGCCAACTCCGGAACGACTTTTAGCGCTGCGCTACTCGCCATACTTTGAAGAGAAGGTTCAATAACCTCTTCGAGTTCTACCTTCCAACTACTCACACCTTTCGCGAGAAACTCTTTCTCTAGAAAGGATCCATTCTTGGCAACAAAAACCTTGCCCTTGGATCTGTGATAGAAGGAATACCCAATTGTTTCCTTAGGGTATCCTATGAAGACGCATTTTTCCGCTTTGGGTTCGAGTTTATCCGGTTAAAGTTTCTTCACATAAACATCGCATCCCCAAACTTTAAGAAATGACAGCTTAGGTTTGTTTCCAAACCACAATTCATACGGTGTCTTTTCAACGGATTTAGATGGTGCCTGATTTAAAGTGAATGCGGCAGTTTCTAGTGCATAACCCCAAAATGACAACGGCAAGTCCGTCAGAGACACCATAGATCGAACCATATCCAATAAAGTACGATTACAACGTTCTGACACACCATTTCTCTGTGGTGTTCCAGCAGGTGTGAGTTGTGAAACAATTCCACACTCTTTCATGTGAGTGCTAAACTCGTAACTTAGATACTTACCTCCACTGTCGGACCATAGAAATTTGATCTTTCTATTATGATAATTTTCTACTTCATTCTGAAATTCCTTGAACTTTTCAAAGGTTTCAGACTTGTGTTTCATCAAGTAGATATAACCGTATCTACTCAAATAATCCGTGAAAGTAACAAAATAACGATATCCACCTCGCGCCGACACACTCATTAGACCACATACATCAGAATGTATGATTTCCATTAAATCTGTCGCCCGTTCCATTGAACCGGAAAACGACGTTCTAGTCATCTTACCCATAAGGCATGGCTCACATGTATCAAATGATTCAAAATCAAGTGATTCTAAAAGTCCATCCGAATTGTGCTTCTTCATGCGTTTAATACCAATATGACCTAGACGGCAGTGCCACATATCTACGGATATATCATCATTATGTTTAATCCTTTTAGCATCAACATTATGAATATGTGTAACATTATCATCGAGATCTAATAGAAATGAACCATTCATCATCGGTGCATGACCATAAAAGATCCCATTCATATAAATAGAACAACCATTATTCTCGGATTTAAATGAATAACCACTTCGCATCAAACACGATCCAGATACAATGTTCATGCTCAGTGCAGGCACCAGATAACAATTATTCAAGTTTATTACTAATCCCGACGGCAAGTGGAGAGGTAGCGTTCCGACGGTGATCACATCAATGCTTGATCCATTGCCGACACGCATCTTGACCTCACCCCTTGATAGCGATCGCTTGTTCCGCAGCCCTTGATTCGAGTTACAAATATTAGCAACTGAACCGGTATCAAATACCCAGGTGCTACTGCGAGCACTATTCAAGTACACATCAATAACATGTATATCATATATACCTTTGTTTGCCTTGCCGGCCTTCTTGTCTGCCAAATACTTGGGGCAGTTGCGCTTCCAGCCAGTCACCTTACAATAGTAACATTGGGTGTCAGACTTAGGTCCAACTCGGGGTTTCTTTTTAGGCACGGCAACCGGCTTGCCGCCCTTAATTCCCTTCCGTTTCCCTTTTTGTCTTTGTTGAATCCAGTGTTCTTATTGATCATCAACACTTGATGTTCCTTTTTGATCTCCACTTCTGCAGTTTTAAGCATTGACACAAGCTCGGGGAGAGACTTCTTCATGCCTTGCATATTATAGTTCATCACAAAGCTCTTATAGCTAGGTGGCAGAGACTGCAGAACACGATGGATGCCTAAGTCAATGGGAATCGATATTCCCAAGGACACAAGCTTATCGGCGTAACACGACATCAAGAGTACATGCTCACTTACGGAGTTGTGCTCTTCCATTATGCATCTAAAGAACTTTTCTGAAGCATTGTAGCTCTCTACAGCAGCATGTGTGTCGAAAATCATTTTCAACTCATCCATTGTATCAAATGCATTGTCGTTTTCGAAGCGCTTTCGAAGTTCTGGATCTAGCCCATACAATATGCCGCAATGAACTAAGTTGTGGTACTCCTGATGAATTTGATAGACATTCTTCTCCTCGTCAAGGGCATCCTCAAAAGGTGGGGGGCCTAGCGGCGCTTCTAGCACATATTGCTTTTGTGCAATACAGAGGAGAATCCTCAAATTCATGGCCCATTTGGTAAAGTTTCTACTGTTCGTTGCAAGTTTCTCTTTCTCCATGAACACATTGAAATTAAAAGCAGGTGGTGCCATCTACAACAGAATTTGTAAAGTTTAGACTAAGTTTATGATAGATTGAGTTCAACTAATCCATATTACAAATGAACTCCCACTAAAAACGACATCCCTCGTGTATTTTTGGTGATTACATGAACCAAATCCATTACACCAAGTCCGATCATCACGTGAATCAGTGTAGCTTCAAAGGTGAGCATCAAATGGACATCATATCTACTATATGACTCATGCTTAACCTTTCGGTCCGTGTTCCGAGGCCATGTCTGTACATGCTAGTCTCGCCAAGTAAGAACCTTAGTATTCGCGTGTGTAACTGTCTTACACCCGAAATATGGTCGTGGATCCAAGAACACCTGATCATCACGTGATGTCTTAGAGCGACGAAAACATAATCGGTGCATACTAAAGGAAGAACACATTCTTATCTTGATATTTAAATGAGGGATCATCTTATTATGCTAATAAAATGCCAAACAAGCAATATAAGATGCTATCAAACATCATATGTTTATTAGTGGAATGATATGGTTCCCGCATATGATCTCTATCATGTGCATCGTGGTATGATCACTATCATACCTTTATGTGTAAGGCCAGGGTCTATGGAACTTACACATTATGTGTGTTGTCAGAGTATCATCTCATACTTCTACTTACAACATCACCATATCATAACACTAGCCTAGCAATAATCTAAACTAGACGCCTCTAATTTATTCATTGCAAGTTTTTACGTGGCTTAGGGCTTTCGAGATAGAACCGTTCATACCTATAAACATGAACCACAACGAGGATAACCAAATTGTTGACAACTCGTTGCAAAATAGATATTGACTATAGTAGGATAGACAGACATCCGCTAGCCACTTATGCAAACTAGTTGCATGTCAAGCGTGGAACAGGTCTCATGTGCGAGGACATGTAAAATTTGTCCGGGCCGCTTCATCCCACTATGCCACCAATACCCAAAATTACAACTAAGGAGCAATAACATGATCATCATCGCCCACATACTCATATGTTTACTACACATGTAAAGCATCTACGCATAGATCCGGCTCTGATACCACTGTTGGGTTTGCAGCATAGAAAACAAAAATTTTCCTACGATGGAAACAACTATGTACCAAGATCTATCTACTAGATATAAACAACGGGCGAATGTATATCCGTAGAGAACATACCCTTGAAGACCGACAAATCTTAACGAATTGAACTCGTGGTTGATGTATACGATCTCTTGCCGATCTCAAGATCGAGAGGAAGACTGACCGCCGCAAATCAGCAGCGCATCCGTGCTCGCACACACGTCTGAGGCACCGAGCAACCTCTGCCTCCTCGCTCCAGCGATGCAATGGAAGAACAACTCTTTCTTGCCGAATAGGCACCGGAAACATGTATCTCGCTAGTCCGAGACCATGGGGGATAAATTCTAGAGGGGGAGAGAAATCCTTCAGGAGGAGGTGTGTGTGAGAAGTGAGGAGGGGGTGCCTTTTATAGGAGAGGAGGGGGGAACCCCAAGGGGGTGGCCGGCGCATGGGGCTGCCCCCTTGCCCTCCCCTATTCATGTGCGTGGACACTCCACTCACAAATTTCCTTTAAATTCCCCCACTCAAAATCCACTCAAACTTGCCATTAAATTTCCACCAAATTTAATGCAAACTCTCATTAAATAAAACTCTTTTTATTTATTCAGAATTTTGTCAATTACTTTAATGACAAACATTCACATATAACCCCTTGATAGAATTCTATTTCACATGCAAAAACACTTTCTGCAATTTCACCCGAAAACTTGTTTCGGTATCTATTGAAATAAATTCCTGCGCTTGTTATTCTTTCCGGCATGAAAATTTTGCTCGAATTGGATGTCAGTGTCTCTTAAGTGTTTCACCCTATGGTTCGTGAATAATTCGGACATGATCAAGACCCCTCTCGGGTCAATAATCAGAAGCGGGATCTAGAGACCCATACCGACTCCCACACATTCAACGATGACTTTCTTGTGATCGTCGGAACCTTTTACGCTCGTATCTTAATCCCTTTGTTTCGCGATATATTACATGTCCGAGATTCGATCATCGGTATCTCCATACCTAGTTTCATCTCGTTACTCACTCTTTTCTCGTTCCCGTGATATAACATTCTAGTGATCAAATCACTTGCTTGCAAGCTAACTAATGTGATATCACCGAGAGGGCCCAGAGTATATCTATTTGTCATTGGGATGAACAAATTCCACTCTCGATCCATGGGCCTCAACATAACACTTTATTAGTTCTGAACCCATCTTTATAATCACCCTGTTACGGTGTGACGTTTGATGTTATCAAGAAACTCTTTCGGTGTTAGTGATTGACATGATCTAATGGTCTAAGAATTAGGATCACTTCGTAAGTTGTTATAGCAATATAAACTCAATGACTTTGATCGTAATGTTATACTTCGGATGAATGTTCATCACACCATTACACTAATGTTGTGATCCCGTTATTAACAACATCCAATGTCTATGATCAGGAAACCTTGATCATCTTGTTAATAAACGAGCTAGTTTATGAGAGAGGCATAACTAGGAACTTTCTGTTTGTTTATTAAACACACATGTATTAACGTTTCCGTATTAATACAATTATAGCATGCAAATTAAACATCTATCATATACTTGGAATACAATTATAGCATGCAAATCAGAGCTCAACAGTTGTGATACCCCACAAGTCCAGCCTGTAGGATAACCTAGCTAACGGCCGAAGTAGAGTGTCAAAACTATTTTTGCAAAATCGGTTGGATAGTTCTGGTTAGGTCTGATTTTACTCCTTACCCCTCTGCTGTTCTCCTCTTATCTCGACGTGTTTTGAATCCGCTCTCGTCTCTTTCTTCGAGTCCAGGAATTTCTCGTGGTTGGGTTTTCCGTCGTACCTTCAGGGTTTCGCTTCCTTCTTTGATAACGGTGTTCTACCATCCGGTGTTCATGCTGCCTGAGGAATCCGTCTACTGTGGTACCATTCTTTGTTCCTTGTTTGTGCCTTCCGTGTTTTCAAGCCGACGACATCATCTACGCCAGATCCGATGCAGAGTCTGCACCACTCCTTTGTTTCCGAACCTCGCTTGTCGAGATCTACAGTCTGAATTCCGAGAATGGTTGCGCGCTTTTCTACTGATTGTGCAGAGTAATAGTTTGGATGCGTGATGGATTGGCCCCCATGCCGACTACCCCTTCTATTCGCTTTTGTATATTGAAGTGGATGAGAATGCATCGGTTCCCTCTTTTTATCGAAGTTAGGGGTGGCTTTATTTGTTGATACCTCTACCTTCGACCTTTTGTTTCCCGGAGTGTTCTCTCGACGATCACGGACAACGACCTCTTGTTAGTGGTGTCGCGAGGATCTACACGATGCGAGAAGATTCAGGTCGCCGCTCTTCTTCCGGTACCATGAGGCGGATCTCGAGGGCGAGATCCATTGTTAGTGGTGTCGAATTGTGGCATCCCGCAAAACCACTGCTAGAAAATCGCGTTGAATTTGTGCATTGCATCATCATCGTCATGCATTGGTTGCATAAAACTATTTTCGCAAAGCATGTTTTGTTTTCTAAAACGCCCGACTTTATTCAAACGCAAAACCCCGGGTCTTCGGATTATTTTGTTTTGTTGCTATCGGTTTGCAAATGGCCCGTTTAAAACAAATAAAAAGTTTAATTATTTTTGTGGGGGCAGTCGATCGGGCCGATTTGACCCGAACGACCACCCCCAGGATTTTAAATCGTTCCAACCAGTCCCACCCATAATCCTAACCTACCAAACTATCTACCCCAACCCAGCCTCCACCTCACCCTAACCAATCGGTGCCCGCGACCTCGGCTGTCCCTCCCCCATCCACCAATCACCACTCGCCATGTCACCTCTCCCCTCCCCACCTTATCTCTCTCCTCTCTCTCCCCTCATGCCACGACGCATGTGACCAAGCCACCTGCACACGCCTGTCCTCACTCACGCACACATGCTGGCCCACCCTGCACCCCCCCTTTGCCTCCCTCTCTCTTCTTCCTCCGCCTCCACCCCCAGCCGCTCCTTCCTCCTTCCTCGCGCCTCCCTGCGCCAGCCTCCCAATGGCAGCCAGCCCGCCTTGGCCTCTCCTCTCCCAGAGTCCCTTCCCGGTGCTCCCTCCCAGCCGAGCCTCTCCGCCCGGCCAGCCGGAGCCGCCGCCTCCGTGCCTCATGCCCATGCGCCTTGTGCCTCCTCGCTCCTTCTCGCCCATGACCCCCGCCCTGGCCGCCCGTCACCCTCCTCCATCCCGGGCGGCCGCTCATCCGCCGCCCGCCGCCCAGCGCTGCGGCGCCTCCGGAGTCCGCCTCTGCCTCACTGCCGCTGGCGCCGCTGCTCCTTGCCGCCTCACGGTGTGGCCCGCCGCTGCGGTTCTCTCGCCGGACACCGCCCTCGCCGTCGAGCCGCTCCGGTCCCTCCGCGATCCCCTCCGGCCTCGCCTCGTCTCCGAGCCCGCGCTGCAGCCCATCCGTCGCCCAGCGGTGCTCCTCCCGCCGCGTCGCCAGCTGGCGAGCCGCGCCGTGCTCCCTGCCGCTGCCGCAAGTCCCCCTCGCCGCCGTCGGCTGGGCCCACGCAACCGCCTCGCAGATGGCCTCGCGATGCCGCCCGAAGCTCATCCGCCTCCACCGTCAGGATCCGGTGTAGTACCAAGTTGGTGCCAAGTGTTGGGTGTGGAAGCGACAAGATCGACACGGTCGAACCCCGGAACCCCAAGTTCACCTCGCCAAGGTCTTCATCGACGCCGAGAACTTCCGGGGAGAAGATCGGAGCTCTTCTTCATAGAACGCCAAGTACCCGAAAACCATTCCGTGAAACCCCAAGATCATCAACGGCACCGAGCTCGACACCGCAACTAAGATGGCACCACAAGACCGTCGACAAGAAACCTGACGGAACGGGGATCTCCGTCACGGAACCCCAAGGCCTTGAGGAGGAGCCGATGATATCGCCTCCACGGAACACTGAGTTCTCCATCAAGGACGCCAGGACCGTCGCCATGAACCAAAGACCGCGAATGCGATAAGATCTACCCGATCCGAAGACCCTAACCCCGGAGACCGAGAACGTTCCCGCCGAGACCGTTCCGTCAAACCCTGGACCCTGAGACCGACCCCGACCCCCAGAACCCAAGATCTGCCGAACCCTAAATGTGTGACCCTTATCCGAACCCTTATTTTTATAAATGCTAAACATAAAACCTGTTGCATATTAACTTGTCATTCTTGCATGCATGCTTGTCATGTGGTTTGGGGGCCTTATGCCGATTCACCTAATAATTAAATATGGGGCCCATATGCGGACAAATCTAGCCTTATATTGACCTCATTTAAACTTGTGTAGCGAACCGGTATCTTATCTTGCCTTGTTATAACAATATTTAATTGCGGGGTAGTTAAATAACATGAACCATCTAATTAATTGTCGGGACCCCGGTTCCGCTTAATATGACCTAATTGCATCGCATCTTTGCCATGTCATTCATCATACATGCATCATGCCGATCTTCTGCCTAATCTTAAATAGTGCATCCGGTGTTTATTCTAGTGTTTTGCTTCTTCGCGGATAAGGCCGTTGAGTTGATGTGAGCTTCGCCCCGATCTTCGGTTGAACCTTCGGCAATGTTTTCAGGCGAGAATCTCCCCCTTTCTACCTATCTTACTTTTATAGTATTTATTTCCCTCCTGTTGATCTATTGCTATCTGTGTTGCGATGCTTTAGTTTCCGTACCTGTGATATACCGTGCAGCCCTATATTGCCTTGGACACATCCTATTACCTGTTGCTTGCTAGATAGTTGGACTTGCGCGTCGTAGTCGCTTGCTCAAGTGCTGTTGCGTGTTGTCAAGTGCCACAGTTGTTGATGTATTGCCGTATGTTGATGTTGGAGATGATCATAGTTTTACTTATCGTTCACTTTAATTCCTGTTTAACAACTAAAATTGAAATAAGCAGAGGCATCGGTGGGTGATAGATAATATTTGGTTTTCGAGCCCACTTGTGTCCCGTAAGACCCGAGTACTTGATACTGTTCCTTGATTTATCGCGCTATCCACATCCGGAGGTATATGGGACCCCCGAGCGAGCTTGATTCATCTTATTTCTTGGGGCCACAAACTAGTTTGAGGTTTTATTTACTATCTGTACTTATGCCATGCTACCTATGTATTTAAATTGTGACGAGATAGCACAGCTTTGTCTGTTTAGGATCGGGACACGATTCCGCGGTGTTGACAAGCCCAGTTTTGGGTTCCCAGTCGTTCACAGCCGTCCACCCAAACCTTGAGTCCGTCTCGGAGCTTGCTTACTTCGTTGCGGGTGTAATCCAAGGGGTGGCCCCCTGAAATATTTCTGAATCCTGTGATTGTTTAGTCGTGAAAGCCTCGTTGGGTTTTGTTTTGGTTTTTCCGAGGTTGATCGAGCGTGTGTTGCTATTGGTGCACCCCGGCCGGGTAAAACTTTCTGAAAGCCGTGTCCGCGAATATGGACGACTTGGAGCACAGTATCTCGATCATAGACAAGCATAACTAAAGTTTATTGTTGTAAATTTGACTTTATAATGACTAGTAATCAGCTTCACTATAATGGAATGGCTAATTAATACTGCCCACAACTTCTTGTTTGGAGTGTCGCTTGCGACCATTGTACCTGACTAGTAAGTATTGCAACTACAACGGAATGGCTAAATGAAAGTACCAACAACTGCTGGGTTTTGGGTTTATCTCCTGCTATCTGTATCTGATTAGTAATTGTTGCAACTACAACGGAATGGTTAACTAAAATGGCCCACTGCTTATTTTATCAGGATGATTATCTAAACCTGACTAGTAACGTGCCGCAACTATAACTGAATAAGTAAAACTGCCAACTGTGTGAGTTCCTCGGTTGACTTCCTCGTTTGGTCTCGAGGGGGAAACGCCAGGATGGGTTTGTTTGATGGTGGTATCAGGTTGGATCCGCATAGGTCCTTCTTACCCCTCTCTGATTGCCGCCAGTTATATCGAGTCTCTATAGGTTGTTTAGAGCATCTTTGCGCTGCACCGATCCATACCTATGTGGCGAGGACCGAATTCTAGCCTCGCCGTCTTGGCCTCGATCTTGGCGCTCCTCTTTTTCCTTTGCCCTTTGTCGGCACCCTTTTGTTTAAGCGGTTTGAGATCGGCGTCGTTAGCGGGTTACCCTTCCGGCTTGGCTGGCGGGGTTATGGACGCCATTGGTTATTCTTCAGGGCTCTTAGCCCCATTTGCATCTTGTCCGTAGTCGGACGCTCTATCATTTTCAAGGTGATTTGGATCTTTGTATATTATATCTGTATTCTTGACTCTTCGAGTCGCTGTTATATATATATATCTGTTCTGTGGGTCCCATCGAGGACTGTTGTGTAATGTTATTACTTCGTTTTCCACCCGCACGAAAGTGCCTGGTGGGCACCTTTGAATCGTTTCTATGCAGGTTTGGCGAATTTCGCTAAAACTTGCATAGGGCCGATTCTGAGGGTGTTACAGAGAGGAAAGCTAGCAAGGCGGCTAGGGTTTGGAGGAGAGGTGTGTGGGGTTGGTGCGCCCCCACCCCTCTTTATATAGAGGCAGCCTAGCCTCCCCAAGCCCAAAGGATAAGGAGTGGGGGGCATGGACTCTCCCCTCTTCTAGAAACCCTATCTCTAGTTTAAACGATTAAACTCTCTAGGATCGGCTGGGCCCTATGGGGCCTTGTGCCCAATCGCCAGGACACTCCCTCATAGGCCCATGCCCCTCCAGGAAGGTGGGGCCACGTTGGTACCCTTCCGAAGGTTCTAGAAGCTTCCGGTACAATACCGATTAACCGGAACAATTCGAACTCCAAAAACTGCTTTGCCTTATATGAATCTTATTCTACGGACCATTCGAACCTCTCGTGATGTCCGGATCCCATCCGAGACTCGAACAAAAATTCATAAACCAATTATCCAATCTATCCTAGCGTCGAGATACGTTAAGTGTGTGACCTGCGGGTTTGAGAATATCAGACATGATCTTCTATCAATAATCAGCAATGTCTGCAGGCACCCATATTGACTCACACACATTCATCGATGATCATATCGGATGAACCACGATGCGGATTCAATCAATCCCATATATATTCCCTTCGTCTCGCGATATTTTACTTGCGAGATTCGATCGTCTTGCAGTCATACCTAGTTCAATCTCGTTCACAGCAAGTACTTTACTCGTTCCGTAATCCGATATCACTTTGTGATTAACTCCTTAACCACATGCTTGCAAGAGGTGTTGATATCGATTACCGAGTGGGCCCGAAGTATATCTCTCCGACTTGGGAGGGACAAATTCCATCTCGATACATACAAACCAACATATACTTTCCGATCACCTGAGAGACACCTTTATGATCACCCTCTCATAGGATGACGTTTGATGACCTCAAAGCTTTCTTCCGGTACCAGGGAGTTGCATTATCTCATGGTCTAAGGAATACAATATTTGACATAGGAAAAGCTTCGCAAAGATGAACACGATGAAACGATCTAATTGCTTCGCTTAGTTTGGGTCTGTCCATCATATCCAATGATATGATCTCATTATCAATTGACAACTCATGTCTATGGTTAGGAAACCTTAACCATCATTGATCAATGAGCTAGTCCTTAGAGGCGTACCAGGGACACGGTGTTGTTCACAAACCACACAAGTATTAATGTTTCCGCTTAATACAATTCTAGCATGGAATATAAACTTTATCATGAACAAGAATTATAATAATAACATCTTTATTATTGCCTCTAGGGCATAATTCCAACAAAAGGGCGATGCCAGAGGTGGGCCAGGGTGGCCACACCACCTGGTGGCACAGCCCAGGGGGCGCCAGGGGGTGGTGTGGGCCCCCTGTGGCCCATCTCCACTTCTCCTTCTGGTTTTCTTCGTCTTCTGAAAAAATAGGAACTTTTGTATATTTTCTGATCTTCGCGAATATTGCATCTGGACAACGCTTTTTCCATCAAAATTCTGACTCCGGCAGTTCTTCCTCCAAAAGTCATCAAACATGCAAAACAGATGGAATAACATTAGTATCATCTCTTAATATCAAATGTATCAATGAATAACAGTAAATTATGATACTACCTCCGTTTCAAGGCTTAAGGCGCACACGTTTTCCAAAGCAAAGTTTGACCAAAAGAATTGGGCAACAAAATCTCGATTATATTATACATAATTAGTACCGTTGGATTCGTATTAAAAAATACTTTCTAATGATACTAGTTCTATACCAAAACTCATTATGTATTTAGAGTAATTCTTGGTCAAAGAAAAAACACGCAAAACGAGGACGCCTTAAGCCCTGAAACGGAGGGAGTATAAATAGTGATGCAAAATAGACGTATCAAGGGAGAGGTAGACCGGAGGGCAGCGGAGGGACTGAGTGGTGGCGGTGGGGTATGGGGGTCGCCGCCGGCGAGGCCGGCGGGAATGGGTGCGGCAGGTCTGAAGGTTTTCTCGAAAGTGCTCGGAGGAGTAAATTTAGGAGTCGGCTGCGACTTTACTCCTCCAATGAGTATAGTGTTATTTTTCTAACCGTTTAAAAATTCGGTTAGATGCTATCACTATGTATTTTTACTTATCTAACCGATTTAAGGATGGTTTAGAGATACCCTATGATATTGGCCTGTCGAAATTACATCGACTCGCCTGACGTAGCGCGGGCCAGCCCATCCTATACACCGCAGCTCAAACATTGCGCTTCCTCGCTCACGAGAAAAAAAATTCAATTCCCCTAAAAAAAATAAAAAAAATCCAATGCTGCCCTTCAAATAGCAAGAGGCAGTGTAACGGGCTGTTCTTTCTTCTTCTTCTTCCCCAAGTTGATCCTCTCTCCCCAAC
This sequence comes from Avena longiglumis, assembly GCA_030063025.1. Classification (NCBI taxonomy): domain Eukaryota; kingdom Viridiplantae; phylum Streptophyta; class Magnoliopsida; order Poales; family Poaceae; genus Avena; species Avena longiglumis. Next base: position 561,340,227 of record CP125974.1, read on the forward strand.
CCCGAACACAGATCACCTCTCCATCCGCCGCCGCCGTCGCGCGTCCCGATGGGCGCCCTGTTGAGCAGCCTCTGGAGCAAGGAGCCTCCGCCGCCGCCACCGCCGATGGTGCTGGTGCCGCCGATCTTCGACTACCCTCCCATCGCCGCCCGCACCAGGTCCCCCCACTCCCCAACCCTCCCCTTCGTTCTCCCGCAAACCAAATCTGCTCCATGCCCTCTCGCTCCAGTCCGCAGCAAGGACCGAGGGCGCGCCGCGCTTCGCACAATGCGATTCAGTGGCGAGGGTTTCTTAATCTTCGACTAATTGCTCGATTAGATTAGATGATCGTGATTAGCGACGCCCCCTTGTGAAATCGCGCCTCGTCGTTTCTCTGCTCTTAAGCGATTTCTTACCGTGTAACAAGCACCTGTTGGTTAACTGTAGCCAGTGTTCAGAAACAAAGTAACTGTAGCCCTTGGGTGTACTGTCCTGATTTTCAGCTTCAGATAGCTTTCTGTGTCGATGCCCATCCGTCAGAAACAGGGAACCGTAAAGCAAACTGGCCCTACACTGTGGTTTTCTACTGAATAGGTTTTTTGTCTTGACCACGCAGGATGTCGGTGCCGGCATACGAGATGATGTTCGGAAAGCTCCCGCTGCGCAGTCTGTTTGAGGACTACTTCGATCAGGCAGGGAGCATGACCTCAAGGATTATGCTGAAGCCGCTGGAAGATCCTCACGTTGATTTGATCGCCAATGTATCCTCTGTAACATGAATCATCGTTGCCGCATTTTTTTATTCTGCTGCTGCATCAGGTTCTTTCAGTAGTACTGTTACTGTCTTAGTTCGATGGGGATATGAGCGAGTGTCGATGGGGATATGAGCGAGTGTCGGTGAATCTTCAACTGTTACATCCTGTAGCTGTTCTTTTTATGTTACTTCATAGTAATAGCATTTTTTTGCTCGGTCTGTCAGTTTCGATAATTTTTGGGAGTTACCTTTTGATGCAAACCAGTCTCCACTGGGTAGCCTCATCTACACAATGCACAAGTAACAAATTTAAGATTGCCTACAGTGGTTGATATCACCTTGGTGCTAGAAAATTATTTCAGTGATGCGCATGTTTATATGCCAACCCTTGTAGTTTTGACTCGTGTCAAGAGGTTTGATTCATGCGCAGTACATTTTGTGTGCTGACATCTAGTTTTTGCAAGAGAAGTCTTTGCATACCTTAATATCACTAGGTCTCTGCAGCTGCCGAAAAAGATAGTGGAACAGAAGTAAAAGGAGACGCTCTGTTTCGCTGGCAAAAGTAATCATTCCCATAATTTACCAGTGCTCTGTATTTATGCAGACTTTGTTATATTCTAACATAAGAAATGCTTTACTGTTCTTTAGAGATTTGTATGATCCCCATACCTTTGTGGACCTTCTTGCGTCGACTTCAGACCCGTACGTCTTTTCTTGCTGGAGGAATAATAAAATTACTGCATTAATTATTGCTTATTTTGATAATTGCATACATGATGATATTTTTGGTCGTACTTTTATCCAGCATGTTGAAGCTGAGGTCATGTGCTTACTATGCTCCGTATCACGTTGGTGCATTTGGGATACTCCCTTTGCTAATGGGAAACAGGTAAACTATATATCTGTTGCACTTGCAAATCATGGAAGCCATTGTTACATAGCTTTCCACTAGTTCGTTTGTTGACCTTTGGAGAAATGTCCTAAATAGTATGTTAGATGTTTTCACCATCAATTTCAGTTGATATAGTTAGAAACCATCAGTGAGGAAGTTATGTTTTTCAGGGTGTCCTCTGAGGACAATGGTCTCCTGGGTCTAAGGTATGGTTCAGATAATCTATCATTTGGGGCGTCCTTTGTGCCAATGCCTGGTATGTCTCATTTGTACTTCTCATGTATTTTGTTGGGTTGTGTTTGAAGATTATACGTAACAAAATGCACTACCCATTTTAATCTGAATCCATATAGAGGACCAGCATTATTGCCAACTAATATGCTTTGAATTCAATCTTTGTAATGTTATTTTCAGTTCACTTTTACTTATAATATCTGCTGATATATTCTAATAAAAACAATAATACTTTCTGACATTACTTTTGTTTGCAGCATCTGGTGAGGTGCCATATGGAGCATGGTTGGTTGGGAGAAAAGGAAGTTTGACTGCAGGAGCACAATATAAGCCACTTAGTGAGTGTTAATCTCTGAAATTTAAACTTACTATCAGCGAAAAAACCTCAACAAATAAAGGTGGAGCAGTTCATCATCCTGTAATATTCCAACAACTTAGTAGAAGATAGAAGCTGGAACACAAAAGCAAAATAATGTATCTTCATAATATGTTGTTGAGTTAAATTTAAATTTGTTTGTAGTTTTGGGATTCTATTTCAAGTGGAACATAGGAGCATGGTAAACACTTGCAGCGCTAGGTTCTCATCTGGAGCACTCTTGTGTACAGATCCATGTATATTCCCTTTTAGGTTGTCAAAAATTCTGATGATTTGCATTCGCTTCCTTTTGTTCACCGCCAAAGGAAGCATGGGCCTTTTAGATCATGCTGTGTAGCATGTAGCTTCTTTTGTCACGAAATCACAAGAATTTTAGTACCTCACAATTCTGAAAAATTTCTGTTCATACTATTTTCTAACATTATTATCCTCTTGTTCTAAATTTGACTGAAATGTAATTCGGTAATGGTACAATATGTATCTTCTTTTCTATCATTATTATCCTCTTCATGCATCTAGATAAGCAGACGTGGATATTCAGTTGTTTATTTGCACTTTTACGAGCTTTTTTTCATTGAGTTATAGTTAGTGCTCTTACGCTCATTATGCACGTAGGTGGAAACAAAAATCCTATGCCATATACAGACCCGAAGAACTGGAATTATGCAATCAGTTATGGTGTTGGCTCAACAAGCCCTCTCAGCCCTTCATTCATTTGTTCCCTAGAGCTTGCCAGAAATACACAGGTTTGTAGTTTTTGCTGCTTCTTTGATTGGAAAGTTAGCTTCAATTGCTAGGATAATTTTGTTAAGGTTATAAACAGAACTGTATGATCGAATGATGGATCCTTGCAATGGATGTGAATTTTAGAACTATTTACGTGTCTCTTTTTTAAATAATATCTCGATCACTGGAAACATTATCTGTTGATATGTTCATCTGAATATGTGTAGGCAACTGTGTGTTTACACACAGGAGTGCATACATGCATGAGTATATCTCCATGACACATCACCAAGTGGACAATGTTCACTTATTATAGTTACGAGTTTCACACAAGATATTTAGAGTTGGACTAGTATTTAAAAATGGAGGGAGTGCAACAGATGCTGCCTGAAAATACATGTTTATTTGTGAAAATAACTATTCTCACCAAGATATAAGAACAATCATCAGTCGCATAGATATGTGTATGAAACAGTTGGTCTTATGCATATGTTTGTCTTCATTTCTTTATGTTAGGGAGCAGTGGTGCACTTCTACTAAAAAAACACTAATACATTAAATAGCTATTGATTATGATAGTTCAAGACAACCTTAATATCTTCAACTATGTTTGCCTTCAATGAGCTGCATGGGTAATGAAATTTTGTTTTCCTCAATGTGCAGCTTACCGCGTCGTTCTATCAGCACCTGGTTGTGCAAAGAAGGGTAAGGACAGTTCTCTTAGTTTTATTATCTGTCTCTGACGAGATGGAAACTAATTTGATCTTAAGCCTTTTATGCTTTCTGTGGATCCTGATAGCTTTCTGTGTTCTTTTGTACTATCTCAGTGCTGTGAAAGCCAAATATCAGACATATGCATATTAGTAAAACAAAAAACTGAGAATACTCTAAGAGTGCTTATGTTTTTAGTAAGAAGGTACAATTACAAGCTCATAAGAAAAATATCCGTCCATGGTGCTTCTCTGCTGTTGCCAACACCAATATTTCTTAGGTACACAACATGCATACAGTTACCAACAAATAAAGCAGCATCCCACACTAATGTCGATATTATCAGTCTAATAATTTCTGTTAGGGATAGAAAATATGTCCAAGATGTCGTCTTAGCCATGAATTTAAACGCCAACATGCTTTGACTGAAACTGAAGATGTGTCAGTATGTCAAGATGTATACCAATGACTCTTGTCATTACTTCACTCCAGGGAACTGTATATTTTGTGCTCTTTTTTCCTATAGTTGTGTGCTTCTTATTTCATGGTTTACTGTACCATGTTTTGGTGTTAATTTAATCATGGTATCTAAGCTTGTTGAGAGTCTATTCTACTCGCATCTATCAGGTGAAAAATCCCTTTGAAGATGATCAGGTTGTTGGTATCACAAACTACATAGATTTGGGTCTTGAGTTGTCTGGAGGGTAAGCCTTACTACCTAAGAGGAAGAAACATTACTTTATTTCTTCATGAAATCAGCTGACCAACTCCATTTTCACACTATTAGGATTGATAAAGATAAACCAACAGAGGGCGCCAGCAACTCCCCGTTTCAGTTAGCTGCAAGCTGGCAAGCTAATAAGAACTTCATGTTGAAGGTTAAGTAGATCCATTCATCAGTTCGGCGGCCTTTAAGCGAGTCTTATATTAGCTTCATCTGTTTCTGACGGTGATTGCTCTGTTCTTCTCAATAGGGAAAGCTGGGTCCTTCCAAGTCATCCGTGGCTTTGGCATTCAAGTCATGGTGGAGACCATCCTTTGCACTTAGCGTCACAGGTATGTACTGTGCAAGCCTGTCTTAATATGCTTTGCATAAAAGCATAGCTAATAACTCATCTTTTCTAAAGCAAAACACTCAACAGCCAAATCTTCACCACTGTTATATCTGGTGTCAATGTGTTCTGATGAACCAGAGAAACTGAATCCGTAGTAAAACATCAAAAATGAAAAGTAGTTCTAGGATTGCTGCAAATTACCGACAGGTCGACTTGATAGAACTTTGAGTTGACGCTTGCTGTGGTTGCATTGATTTCTGTTTGCAGCTGTGAACGACCATTTGAAGGGGACAACGTCGTACGGTTTTGGAATCCGCGTCGATGATCTCAGGAGAGCCAGGTACCGTCTCTCTGCTGGATTTATGTTACTAACTGTTCGATCCTTTGGGTCGGCTAGTTATTTACTAGCAATGTCGTGTCGGCTGCTGACAATTCTCTGCTGGGTGTACTTGCAGTTACGAGAAGGCCGACGCGAACTACGTGATGCTGACGCCAAACAAGCAGCACCTGGCACCGGCCGTCATGTTCAAGTACAGGGAGCGGCCCATGTTCCAGGAGGACGTGGATTCAGGCAACTTTGACCACTTGCCTGCGGAGTTGAAGCCCATTGGCAAGATAATCTAGCTGGTGTCTCTCAGGGCTCAGACCTGTCAGCCGTCGAAGGACATTTAAATCGTGGAAGTACATGTAGCAGTTAGCAAGTTCGTCTGAAAAGCCTTGTAGATTTCATACCGGTTTGAGATCCGCGAGAGCATAGTATTTCTCTTTAGTCGTTCCCTTTAGTGTAGAAATTTTGTCTCTGAGAATGTTTGAGCAATTGCACCGGAGCTCGGTGCGTAAGGCAGTTTCATGGACTAGGAGGATGTAGGCAATCAACTTGTAGCGATCTTTGAACGTGTTGAACTAGTTTATCTGTTTTTGCATTCCTTTGTTGACATCGACCTAGCTTACCAGAGCCCGTGGTCTTTCACTGTGCCTAAAAAGAGACCAAGGCCCTTTGAACTACTTATACTACTGGACTAGAATGTGTACGTAACCATGGGATGGCACAATGGAATCGTTCTCATTGAAAAGGGGCACCAGAAGTTCAAACATCAGACCCATATGGCCTCGGGGCAGGAGAAAAGGAATCGATCACTGTTGGATCATGTTCATTACAAATCCTTGTTTCTTATAAATTCCTGCGAACCGAACAACCAAATTTACATAATTCCGTGTCATTTGTTGGCACCTGCATTTCTATCCTATCCTACTATTACTTTTCCTTTACAATCCTGCAAACAAGATTAGCCATCAATAATGTGTGACAGCAGCTCTAAGATAAGATAAGATAAGATGAAAAAAGAGCAAAGCGGTCCTTCAGTTATACTAGATCATTGGCCCTTGAGCATGTAAAAACAATCGACTGTGCACATCGTTTAACGCGACCTAATCTCTGTCTTGCTAATTGTTTAGCAGAGCCTTTTCAGGACTGAACTGAGCCAGCAGCAGTGAGCAAGGGCGGAAGCTGCACGTCGTGGATGGATATGGTCGTCGTACGTGTCAGCCTTGCGTGACGACACCGCCGGCACAAGTCAAAAGAGGGATGCCGACAATCATCCACTACCACTGGGCCAGTCCCTCTCTCCTACACTTCCACGATTTTGACAACACGCCTCATGTCACATGGAGGAAAGTCCCAAGTCCAACCCAGCGGCCGTAGTTTTTCTCAATGGGGACAAGGTACGCGGACGCACCGTGCTGGAGATCTAGCTACATTGTATATAATCGATCGGTGGTGTCGGCCAAGGTTGTTCGCAGGAAAAATATCCAGAAACCCGTGGGCAGAGCTACTAGCTAGCATAGACCGATCGAGCTAACGGTGTACGTGCCCAATGCTAGTGATTCGGCCCCTGGTATTGTACTGGTGCATGACCTAGCGCGTATGCCACCGCTAGGCCAGGCGCCGGGCTCTAGAACGCGTTCAATACGCTGCGATATACTAGTCGTGGCGTTTATCTATTGTTAATCTATTATGGTGCCCGGCGAGTGGCAAGCGGTCGTGACGTCAAGTCTATTGCCGGATTTACAACCGATCAAGTAGACGTGCTGAATCCAAGGTATATCGATAACCTGGCAGCTAGTTCTTTTATTCTATGTATATATTACAGTATGTTAGTCTAGTTTTTTGTACGCCCTACGTATCAAATTAGTTGTCTTAACTTTGTTTAGATTCGTGTTTTATCTACTAACTAAAACACATATACGTACATGTTGATTTGGAAAAGGTCGAGACACTAATTTGGAAAAGGATTCTATTTTATCTCTAAAACCCTCCCTTAATCACGACGTAGTCAAGTTGTGAGTATGCTTAAACTCCTCAAAAAAATTACGGGAGGTGGTTTTTTAAAACCATTAGCGACTTGATCCTTCGAATGAATAAAGCGAATCTCTAGTTGTTTGTTCAATACTAGTTCTCTGACGAACCTGAAATCTATCTCAATATGTTTGGATATTGCATGAAACACTGGATTGGCTGATAAATATCGTCACCTCCAAATTATCACAACAGACATGGTACTTGAGTCAATTTGACTCCAAGTCCTGTAAGCAACGGTTGAACCCATATTACCTTTGCTATAACATTGGCTACAAACTTATACCCTACTTCATGCAAGACCTAGATACTATGTCTTGTCTCTTCGCATTCCAAGAGATCAAAGGTTGATTCATAATACACAACAAAACCTCTAGTTGGACGGCGGTCATCAACACAACCAACCTAGCTTGCATCTGAAAAAGTACTCAGTAGTGTAGAACTAGATCTCATACATGCCGGTCCACAGCTTATGATGTGCTTAACATATCTCATAACCCGCTTAGCACCTGTCTAGTGTATGGTGGTAGGAGTATGTAAATATTGATAAACTTTGTTAACTGCATAAGAAATATCAGGCCTTGTGAGAGTTAAGTATTATAATGGACCAACCATGCATATATATTTGGTACTATTCTTAGGATCCAATAAATCTACCTCTCGTGCAGTTATCTTCTCAGAAGACGATGGTGGTGTAGAAACACCCGTAAAGTCTTTCATGCCAACTCGAGTAAGAACATCTTGAGAATATTTAGCTTGATTTAATAGTATGCCATTACGTACCTTGTAAACTTCAATGTCCAAGAAATAGCTTGAGAAGAGCTAGCAACTATAATGTCATTCACATAAATAAGCATGTAGATTATAATATGGGGATTGTGATATACAAACAAGGATGTATCAGATTTAGAGGCAATAAAAAAACTCAACCAACTGAGAGCTCAATCGAGAGTACCATGCTTGAGGTGCTTGTTTCAGTCTATAAATTGCCTTACCAAGTTTGCAAACATAGTTCAGCTTCCCCCTATCTTCATAACCAAGTGACTGTCTCATATAGACCTTCTCTTTCAGAATACTATAAAGAAACACGTTATTGACATAGCTCTGATACCATGTAAAACGTCAATAGCGATCATGCAGACAAGGCTACTCGGATAGTTTCTGAGCCCTGTGCTACGTGTTTATATATACGCACATTGCGGTGCTTAGCGGTACATGGGAGAGTCAGACACCACCGTGTACCGATCGTGTAATACAAGGCAACACATAACATGTATGTCTAGGATTCTATTCTATCTCTAAAAACACATAGCAACATACATTGCATGTCTCTAATATTTTGCGTCGATTAAAATTTAATTGGCAAGGAACAAACCTACAAATAAAAAGATAACTCCTTCGGACCTGGCTATATATGGGCAAAGTCTGAACATACATTACATGTTCATGCAAATGTGGGCATCAGAAGCTCGTAGATCTAGCATGTGTTATTGCATGCACAAGCTCTCATATAAAGTACTAGGATTCTAATCGGTATCAATCTGAAAACAACTGGCACAGGAATATGGAAATTAAACATATGGACAAACTTTGTGTGAAATTTGGAAATGCCGGTGTGGTTGTGCTTAGCCAGCAGTCCACTCCACACTAACGAGCCACCTCCATGATTTGCAGATCACACGGCTTACAGCAACTTTAGCAGATCCACTAAATTGGCGACCTGTAAAATCCGTATACAGGGCACTAAACTTGTGTTTTTCAGTTCGCGCTTGTCCATAGAGAATAGATACTTTACTATGAACCGCACTTCTTAAAAATTTGCACTCGCGGCAAAATTCAAAGACAAAACTGCGCTTGATCGTACAATGTTCAACGAAATTTAGTGCATGATTATACATAATCTGACACAATCAAAGCGTAAACACTAGTTAATCTATGTTTACAACACTGCTATAAACCCTTAATACCAAAAATTGCCCGTGTAACCACACTGTGCACATGGCGCGGCGGCGACGTGCTCTGTAGCCGTCGAAATCAAGAACTTCTTGTTTCACACGACGGCCTATGGGATCCCATAAAGTCCGGCGAGTTTGGACATGAGATTGTCTCTTCCTACTATAACGATCATGTATTCTTAATATTTGGTCATAAATGACCTATTACCTAGTAGTGCTAGAGTGCACATGTACCGGGGAGGAAGGGTAGAGGGCATTTGCCCTCCTCACCCCCCTCGATGTTTCAGTTTTCTGGTTGAGTTTGTATAACAAGACATATCTTTTATTGTGTTATCCATCAATCCTCTGTACAATATTTCTTTCTTTGTCAATGACTAGCTAAATGCCTCTACATTGCTACAAAACAATAAGCTTAGACACATCGATATTGATCAAAACTTAATTCAAAATTTTAAGTACATAACCGTGTGCAACTTATAACTTTAAAAACATCTACATCCCTGATCCTCTTCTCTATCATCAACAATCCAAATGAATAGGGCTAATGTTTACTCTGGCATCATCTGGTGATCTTCGTCGTCCTTTTGTGTCTTCCTACATGCATGGCCTCGCCTTGTGGTCGCGGTAGATGCACCATTGTGGTAGCCTGCCCACACGCAGAGCACCCTGCAAAGGATACTTCTCGGCTACGCGAGGATGCGGGGTGGCCCACCCGACTGCCCCAACCCCGATTGAGAGATTCCTAGGCATGATCGTGGCATCGATTTGGTGGATCTTTAGTCACTGGCGGGTTCTGGCGGCACGGTGGATTTGAGTGGCGGTTACGGGAGGGAGAAGGAAGAGAGGGTGAGGTGTCGACTGGTTTTTGCACCGTATCCAGCCTCGCAAACGGAACATATAGTGGCCACGCGGGCCAGTTTATGGTGGCCCTTATAATTTTTACGGTCCAGAGCCGGAATACGGGGTTTGTTCTGGCCTAAAAAACACGTCAAATTTGAAAAATCGCCAGACAAGGGCTTTTTAAGGGATGTTTTAGAGTTGTTGTTATCTCTCTTGTGATACATCGGTTTGCTAGTTAGATAGGTCAGCGGAAAGTCCTTTTTGGCCCGAGCTCCAGTACTTGCTGCTTATTAAAAAAATTTAAAACTAGATTTATGAGTTTCAAAAAATCATAAAACAATATTCTAAAAGTTTCTAATGAAAAAGTGCTTTGTATTCCGTTCTACACAAAAATGAAAAAGTCTGAATTTTTTATGATTCAAAATCAGTACACTATAGATCTATAATTTTGTCATTTTTGTGTAATTAAAAATACACTTTATTTTGAATTGAGATTTTGCACGCTTGTGATACAAATTACAGGCTACATCCTGATTTATTTTTAGAATTTTTTGGAACTCAAAAAATTGTTTTTTTAAAGCGGATTGCTGGTGCCCATGTGCATGAAATCTCCACTCGGTAGGTTATCCGTTGATCCTTCTTCTTTTTTATTTTACCCCTTTAATGTCCCATTAATCTATATTTACAAATTCCATTTACTAAGAAGGTACTGTAATAGTTCTTTTTTAGAGAAACAGAGTCCTGCTGCGGATTTTATTAGTTAATAAAGCACACTTACCTCGTCAATTAACAAAGAAGTAATAAAACTGGGTGGTTTCTCAAACGAAACATTGGGTCGAGTGCCACAAGCTTGTGCTAAACTATGAGCTATACAATTTGCCCCTCTAGGAACATGAACAAATTCAACCTTGGCAAAAGTAGTTGCCTTGATACAAATATCTTCGATAATAGGTGCCGCGGCTGTAGCTGTAAAACCTCTCCCGTACATAATTTCTACCATATCCATGCAATCAGATTGGACAATCAATTTATTTGCTCCTAGCTAATTTGCAAGATATAATCCATGCCTTATAGCAAGAGACTCCATAGTTGCAGCATCATAAACATATTGTACGTGGTCATTTGATGCAGCGAGGAAATTCCCCTTATCATCCCCGTCGATCCACTCCTTGTGTCGAGATCAAAAGCAGCATCTATATTCACTGAAATAAACCTCTCATGTGCCTTCGGCCACTTGCTCTCTCTCCCTTTTTTCTTGGGATCATTAGCACGTCGTTTGCAACTAGAGTCTGGATATTCATAGCTAACTGCTTAACAGGCTGTACAGTTTCTCCATGAACCTTTTGGCGACGAACCCACCAAATATACCATGCAGTTGTTATAAATACCTCACTTAATTCAGAACAAGGACTTTGTTGTGGCTGCCTAAACTTACACGATCCGATAATCAAGGATGGTGCTACCAGACCTATCAGTTGCACATGGTCCAAAGTCCCATTTTTATCAAGATTTCCGTAGCTCCTTGGCACGTAAACAAAGATACTGTCATAGTTCTAATTTCCTGCATGACTGCTATATATATACAATACCAATGCATAGAATTACTCTAACAAAAGCCCGTGACAAAAAGAAAAAACAATTGAACTTTTTTTGAGAAGATGACTGCATTCATCAGGTTACTCGTACAGACACGATACAAACGCAGAAATCTCGAGAGAGCTCGAGAAGAAAAAAGTTCCCCACCAAAAAGGCAGAAAAGCCCTAGAATAAAGATAAATAACAAACAGGTCCCTATAAGGCTTCTCTGCCATCGAATCCATGCCCCCATCCAACCGCATCCGCCACAGGACGCCGGAGAAGGACACGAGCCACCGTCTTCCCAGGAAGCCAAGATCGCACCACTGCCAAACCTGGCTTTGTGAGTCAAAGGAGGACCTCGCCGTGACCATAGCCGTTGGGGCGCGTCGATCGGGGCTTTCCCCATGCTTTATTGGCTCTAGAACCGATGCCTCCAATCGAAGTCGATGAAGCAACACCGGATCCGCCGCCTCGAGCCACAAACCTTGCGTCAGGGCACAAGAACTCCTGAGCGCCGACGCGAGAAAACTCAAGCCGGCCACCAAGCTCCTGCATAAGATTGAACCAGGGTCAACAGTTCACTAGAGGTGTTCTCCTTAAGATAAACAACATGACATGTTGGATAGACAAATTACAACGTGGCAATTGACATGACTGAGAAAGGCATAACAATTCAATACTAGACATTCATGATCCTATGAGATTTGATTGGGCATTACAACAATATACATACACCGCCATCCAACTGCATCTATGACTAGTAATCCATCTTCAGGTTATCATCCGAACCCCCTCCATTATTAAGTTGCAAGCAACGGATAACTGTTTTAAGCAAAGTGTGTAAAGTAAACAATACAATTGTTCCATGTATAAAAGATTTTTCTTTTCTCCCTAGTAGAAACAACACATCTACAACCTTAGAGATTTATGTCACTTTCCCAGATTCAATAGAGGCATGAACTCACTATTGAGCATAAATACCCCCTCTTGGAGTCACTAGCATCTACTTGGCCAAGATAGCTACTAGAAACGAAGAGCATGCAAGATCTCAAACAACACAAACATGATAGAATCAATAAGATAGAATCATTAATCAATCTGATATAGTAATCTCAATATCCATAGGATCCCCACAAACACAACATGCATGATTACAAATAGATGATCTTGATCATAAACGGAGCTCACAAGATCTAAACATGGTAGCACAAAGGAGGATAAACAACCATCTAGCTACTGTATGGACCCATAGTTCAAGGTGGAACTACTCACGCATCATACCGGAGGCTGGCATGGTGATGAAGAAGGCCTCCGGGATGATCTCTCCCCTCCGGCAGGGTGCCGGGAAGAGCTTTAGATCCCTCCTGATCTAGGGACGATGGTGGCGGCAGCTACTGACTGTTTCATAGAGATCTGATCGAATACTTAGGGTTTAGGTATCGGGGGCTTCTTATAGGTGAAGGGGGAGGCCGAGGGGGTGCCCGAGGCGGTCACACACCCCAGGCGTAGGCCAGGCCTGGCCGTGCGGCCAGGTGGTGTGGCCCCCTCGAGGCCCTCCTCCATCTCGTCTTCTGGCTCCGTGTTCCCCTCGGTGAAATATTGACTTTGGCTTTTGTCCCGTTCAATTTAGAGAATATTCATTTTCTGGCTTTTGTGGAACCAAAAACAACAGAAAACAGGTAACTGGCACTGCGACATCTTATTAATAGGTTAGTCCGAGAAAACATATAAAAATACCTCAAAGTATAGACAAATCAAAGCAAAGTTGATACTAAACAAGCATGAAACATCAAAACTTATAGATACGTTTACGACGTATCAAGCGGTAGATTGCTTCCTGCGTCTACAGCTCTTCTTCGACTTGGGGGAGACGGGCACAAAGGTACGCGTCGTCGGGATTAGACCGCAATGCTTCGCGGAGCTCGTCACACACTCCCATGAGCGCTACACGCCGTCAGTGCTCCGGCAGAAAGACGTGCTCCGTCACCTTCCATGAAAATCGCTCGCCGTGGTCCTGTTGTAGTTGTTGTGAGAGCGTCATGGCAACATCGGGTATGACAACCACCACGGCCACTCGGGCCCCTCTTCTCTGACGATGTTGGGTTGCCACGGACCTCGTTGGGTCGACGCCGGCGGCCAGGAATGGTGTTTTTTGTGCTGTGGGTGGTGCGGGTCTGGACAAAGATATCTCGGCGGCCTCCACTTTTTATGGCTGTGCCTGGACGAGGCGGGAAACGCCCAAAACTCGCGGGAAACAGCGGGAAAGAAAGGCGAGAGACGGCGTGGTGGCGGGAAGCCACTAGAAATACGTCGGTGTTGGCGATGGCCGGACGCGGACAAATGAGTCGCGGCGCTAGGCGCGGTCGGCTGAACAGGTCGGACCCTCTCTCCAAATTAACCGCGGCCCAACCCAAACAGATCATTTATGATGACCGGATGGGTCGGCCCGGTAAAGATGCTCTAAGATCATCACTTATCTCTTCGGTACAGAGAGAAAATTTCTTATCCCTCTAGGCTAAACATAAATTTTTAGTACTAGTAATGTCACTCTTAGATATATCTACTCCCTCCAATCTTAATTATTTGTCACGGTTTCAGACAAACATGCTGCCTAAAATATGTTTAGATTAACAAATCCTCAGTACATCGCGCGAGTACCACTATCGTTGTACTCTCTCTCTCTCTTCCAAATTATAAGATGTTTAAGCCTTTCTCTGAAATAAATATATCTGGGTTCTTTTATTGTGTAAATTCGGAGCAAAGCAAGTAGTACACTAAAAAATCAACATACATGTGTTTCTAAAAATAGCTAAAATATTATATATTTTGAAACAAATAGAGTAGTTGCTTAGCAGTGATTGAAGCCACGTCACAATCCTTTGGAAATCGGGAACGGCACACTGAACCAGTAGTTAACCAGGGAAGCTGCTCGTCGTACATCCTACTCCCTCCGTTTTAAAATATAAGATATTTTAGTTTTATAAAATAAAAATATCTAAACTTGTTTTAGTATGTAGATTCATTCTAAATTCAAATAAACCTACGTACTAAAAATAGTCTAGATATATTAGTTTTACAAAACTAAAACATCTTATATTTTGAAATTGAGGGAATATTATTCTTCTCCTACTGACGGATAGTGTCAGCTGCCTCGAGGTCGAGGTGATGACGAAACATTCCGGCACAAGTCAAAGAGAGAGATGCCGATCCGCACTCTCATACTACACACTTGCACATTTTGTTACAACACATGTCATGTCACATTGAGGAAAGACCAAAGTCCAAACGACCGCCGCGGTTTTCTCAATGAGGACGACGCCACGTACGCGATATGTTTTTATTTACTTGTTTCCATCGTCCCTATATTTATCGTGTTTGTTTAGGAAAAAAATGTGTGACAATTGGGGCGGTCATTCTCTTCAGAAAAAATATACTACTTTCCGGGATATCGAACGAAACAAAACGACACTCTGGGTAGTTGCGAGCGACGCGGACACGGAAGGGCCCACCCCATGCGTGTTCCTCTCCCTTGGCCTTCTTCCTCGCTGTAGCGAGGCGGCCGCTGTTTATTTTCCTATCGGCTCTATAGCTTCTGCTGTAGCTCCTGCCGCCTGTCCTTGCAGCTCCGGCCGCCACACAAGTATGTATGCGCCACCCATGGATGTCCCGCCGCCGCAGCCTAAACTCCCACCACCGCCAACTCCTCCAGGGACACGAGCCAGCTGCACGTCAGGGTGCAGGTGGGAGTGGGCTGCCCGCCCCACTACCCAAGCCCACATAAAAGGCTATGCGGGACACCCGCGGATAAACAAAAAATAGCGGGTTTCAGTGGAAGCCGCGTCAGCCTGAACATCAAAAAGCTATTTATTTACAAATTAATATTTTCATATTTGTCTAGATTTGAATATATCTAGTCATATTTAGCTAGATATATTCGAATCTAAGAACATTAATTTCTATCGGAAGGAGTATGAATTTCTCAATCAAGCAAATATTATGACTAATAGAAAGAATGACGAGTCACTCAGAAAGTGGAAAAAATAATTAATACATTGAAGTGCTAAATATTGATCGTATTATGTACTAAAATATTTTTATAAACATTATACAAACAACAATTACAATAACGTATTTACATGTATATGTGGACATACGTGTGATAGTGAACACATGTATAAGTTTCACGTGCTCCAGTGAAACACCCACTTAAATTGTGTGGGATTGTGCGGGCATATGCGGGCCTCCAGCGAGCAGTCCCACCTGCACCCTGAGCTGCACGTGCTCTGGCTGGGGCCGCCGCCGACCGTCTCCCGATGAGGCCTCGTCTGCTCCACCGCTTCCTATAGCACCGCCCATCTCTGTAGCCTTGCTATATTCGTTTGCTACCTACGATGACAGTCGTTGCTACCCGCGGCATGCGACGCCGTTACTTGCGGCGAGCGGTCAACCTGCTACATACAGCTTCTGGTGTGCTACCTACGCCGAGCAACGTTGCTATGATGGCATAATTTTTTTTGCTACTTATGTTTCTCTTTTTTCTAAAGTAGTACAAGTATTTGCTACAACGTGTCTGGCGATGTCTGTCGTTTTTTCAACGGATGCTAAACTTTTTGCTATATCTGTTTTTAATTTTATTACAATAGTATAAAGTTTCTGCTACGAGGTCTTCCGGTAAAAGTCTTCAGCAAAGTTGGTTTTGCTACCGTAGAATAAACTTTTTTCTACAAAAGTGTGTGACAAGGTCGCTAACAAAACTTCAGGAAACTCCGGCAAGATCTTTCTTTTTATTTTATATAATTAACGAGATAATTAATGAGAGATTTAACCGCGATTAATCTCCCGGCAACTTTGGAAAGTAATCTCCCGGCAATATCACCATTTAACTCTACCTCCGATCCCGTGCACCGGCCTCCCCCGGTCCCGTACACAAACCATCATCACGCAGGCCGCAGGCGGGGCGAGAGAAATCCGGCGCGATCCGGTGAAACAAACAGATAAAATCAGGAGTAGTATCCCGCAGAATCAACACCAAATTACCTCCCCCGTCCACGCGCCGCTGGGTCCCCCGCCGCGCGACACGACACCCCCCTTCCCCTGCCCCTGCCTCGGCCCTCGCCATCCGGCGGCAGGCAGCCCCATGTGCTCACATGCTCGCCGATCCTCTTCCACCTTGCCACCCCCCTCCACCTAGCCACCTAGCCTAGCCTTGGCGGCAGCCACACACACATCACACTCCGTTCTTGCTTCTGCTTCGCGCGCGAGACCCACTAGTGTTGTCAGTGAAGCGGGAAGCGGAGATGAAGGAGGGCGGCGGCGAGGACGCGGCCGGGTTCGTGCGGGCGGACCAGATCGACCTCAAGACCCTGGACGAGCAGCTCGAGCGCCACCTTGTCCGCGCATGGACCATGGAGAAGCCGCCGCCGCCGCGCAAGGACCCGGACGACGCGCGGGAGCACAAGCCGAGGGAGGCATGGGAGGCCGACCCCGCCAGGCTCCTCGTCAGCCAGGTCATCGCCCGCGGCACCTTCGGCACCGTCCACCGCGGCGTCTACGACGGCATCGACGTCGCCGGTACGTATTCTTACCCCCATTCCCGCTCCATAAACCCACTCCACCCCCACGAGTCCAGTCCAGTCCCTCGTTCACTTCCAGCGCGCACGCACACTCGCCACTCGGTACAGACGACAGGCCGGCCTAGCCTCCGCGCCCGCACGCACGCTGTTCGACGAATGGCCATGCCGGCGCTGCGCGGCTGACTGGGCCACCGGTTGCCGGCGCGCCGCACACGGCCGACCTGTGACCTGCCTGTCTGTCTTAGGCTGTACCTTTATTTGCCACTTTTAGTAAGTCGGGGGAGTTGATGGCGCTGCCCTCTTTCTGGTGGCGGCCGGGGCCGGCCTTCCCATGGGGTTCCCCGTGACATCACAGCTCGGATAGGATGTCTTTGTCAGTGCCCTCGGCATCGCTCATGTGAGCCTCGGTCGTTATCGTCCGCCTTATTATTCCTGTGATACCTTGGGAGGTGGGATCAGCTAAAGAGAACAGCCAGCGGTTTCTTTTCTTAGACACCACAAGTAGAGTTAGATTGTAGTGGGTTCAGCAGATGTGTCCGCGTCTTGGTGGTATCGACTGATGCAGCCTAGAGGAGGCTTTTCTGTTTTTTTCTTGTCAGCAGATTGGGTTTATCCATGGATGGATGCGATTGCCTGACATGGCAACAGCGTCTGACCTACCTACGCATGTCCTTATTATACAGTACTTCTATTAGACGGGAAGCTTTTAAATTAGTGATCAAGTCGACAACCGGCTAGGAGTACAACTGTCAAATGTCATTATAATTGAGCTCTACTTGATTGAGGATTTGTTCTTCTGCATGCACGGTTTGTCTTGCAGACATGCAACCCTCACACGGGTTCCATCATTTTTGCAATCCCCAAGATGTTCATGTGCATTGCTCAGCACAACTGTTATTTTTAAACACGGATGTTTAACACTAGTTATGTTTCAGTGAAACTACTTAATTGGGGGGAGGATGGCCGGTCAGAGCAAGAAATAATGACAGTAAGAGCATCATTTTCACAAGAAGTCTCCGTCTGGCACAAGCTTGACCATCCAAATGTAACCAAGGTACTATTGGGCTTGACATGTTTTTTGGGTTTCCTTCAAATCTATTTGTTCCGTCTGCCATGATGTTATCCACTTCATTTTTTGTGTGATTGAAGCTATACTCATCTCTGTCTTATTATGATAATTTTCAAGTATTAAACATGAAAAATTGCCATAACAATAGCATCGGTTTTCCTGTGCAGTTCATAGGGGCTATAATGGGTGCTACGGATCTGAATGTCCGGGCATCAAATGGAAATATTGGCATGCCAAGTAACATCTGCTGTGTTATTGTGGAGTACCTAGCTGGAGGCACACTAAAACAATTTCTGATCAAGAACAGGAGAAGAAAGTTAGCTTTTAAAGTCGTGATCCAAATAGCTCTTGACCTTGCTAGGGGGTAAGTAGTTACTGCATCCTTGTCGGTCATGCAATCAAATATTAATTACCAGTTGCTTCCAAAGTTGTCACTGATTTGAGAAATAATACTGATCTCTAAATCTTTGATGATAGATTAAGCTATCTGCACTCTCAGAAGATTGTGCATCGTGATGTCAAGACTGAAAATATGCTTCTTGATAAAACAAGAACTTTAAAAATTGCGGATTTTGGTGTTGCTCGCCTCGAGGCTGCAAACCCCAGTGATATGACGGGCGAAACAGGCACCCTTGGTTACATGGCACCCGAGGTATCTTCCATTTCTTGGATGGCGATGTCCTCGTTTTCTGTCCTAATAGTTGCTCTTCTGTTCCCACTTTGTCGTTAATTATCTAATTCCAGCACAAACTGGCTAATACAATTCGACTTTTTCTCAACAAACAGTCCACCATGCATGTTATGTCTTATATCAGCATCTGATGTGCAGGTTCTCAACGGCAATCCTTACAACAGGAAATGCGATGTGTACAGCTACGGGATCTGCTTATGGGAGGTATACTGCTGCGATATGCCATATGCAGATTTGACCTTCTCAGAGGTCACATCTGCTGTCGTTCGTCAGGTACAAATCTGCAACTCTACCTACTTCTCTACCTTCCGATCTCTAAACTATTGGACACTTGACGATGCGATGTCTGATCTGCAGAACCTGAGGCCAGAGATCCCGCGCTGCTGTCCGAGCTCCTTCGCGAACGTGATGAAGCGCTGCTGGGACGCGAACCCCGACAAGCGGCCCGAGATGGCGGAGGTGGTGTCCATGCTGGAGGCGATCGACACGTCCAAGGGCGGGGGCATGATCCCCGTGGATCAGCCGAAAGGTCTCTGCTGCCTGTCATGGTTCAGACCGCACAGGGGCCCCTGAATCCTTTATGAATGGATCACTCATGCAGCGAGGTGGACTAGTGATCTTTCTGCGTACAGATTGAGCACTGGATCTCGCATAAGTTAATTGCATTTGGTTTAGTTTTAAGGTAAGCAAACTGTTTAATGGATTTAAGCTAGTGTGCCTATGATCCTTGGGCCCCTTTGATGTAAATTCCTTTGTCTATCTCCTCTGTTCATCAATGAAAGAACTGGCAAGTTCATCTATGCTTTTCTGTGCTGATGTATCACCGTAATCTGCTAAACATAGTCTGCTCCGTAATAAAGGGACTTTTTTTTACCTGCCCCCCGTAGCAGTTTGCAGTGTGTTTGATTGCACTGCTACAGTAACCTCTTTTGAAAAGGTGAGGTTACCAAACAGAGTATAAGGCATCAGCAGTAGATCAGACTATGAAGTAGATCACGTTACTAGTTCAACACATTGACGACACAAGTTCACTATAGGACATGACAGTACTAGAGTTCAGCACACCATAGGACATGCAAGTACTAGAATTCACCACAATAAGCAATACTTAGTAACAATGACATTGCCTAAGAACAATATGCCAGCAGACAGAACTCACTCCTCATCGACGATCCTCTGAAATGTTTCTGGGTGCTGAGGGCAATTTTAGGGAAGGTGTGAGCGAACCAAGTAGCATGCACAAGCAATATAGTTTGTACAAAGAACTATGTTTGATTACATTGCGTGACATTATAAACATGGGCATAGAAAACAAAACAATGATAACAAACAATGTAGAAACACACAAATCATAGTGCCGCATATAAGGAACATAAGAATAGAACAAGCACACGGTTCTCAAGAGATGATCCCTAAGTACAGGGATCATGTCCAATTTTCTATCCCTTCAGGAAAAATACTAGGTACTAAAACTCATCTCTAAAAAATTACTGCATGTGATAGTGTCCCAACCATTGGTAGTTGGATGAAAGTACAAACAATACCTCATATAGTGCATGTTTTGTAGTTCCAAATACTTACTAGTACATGTGGCCACTGGCGGACCACACAACCAGACCGTGTCGTCTCGCGTACTCCTCCGGCCTTCCATGGCAGCATCGACAGCAGATCGCTAGGTTCTCCTCCAATCCTCTGGTTTGATCAATCGATTGGCCTCCATCCTCGCCTCCCTGATCCTCATCTTCAACCCCGTTCTTCTCCCCTCGATGTCTCGAACCGGCCTCCTCTCCAATCCCCTTATCCGTGTAGCAATTCTGCGCCGTTTACCTGCTACTGCTCCGCCCGGTGTGGCGGCGCCCTACTACGGCACTTCCACCGGCGAACGGACAGGCCCAGGCGGCCAACAGCACCCAGGCGCTCATGTTAACGTAATACAGTCTAGTGTCCTACTGTATTTCTGAATCCACGTCTTTTATTTATTTCAGTACACTCCAGTGTTACTAATTTCAAATAAAACCGGAAATTGCTTCCAAATCCATATGAAGATGTAATTGCCAATTTCAAAGCTAAGAACAGGGTTTCTCTAGTATATATCTTATATTTGTTCTATGACTTGCCCTAATTTTTATGCTTATTAGCTATTTTCTATGGAGTTCGCCCCCTCTTGTGTTTCGTTCACGCTCCGCCACTGCATGTGGCAATGGACACAAACTATTTTTAGTAACGGAGTTAGTAAACTAAGTTGAATGCACAAGAAATATGCACACCACTGGGTTCAATAAACCCTCCCTAAAAGTGCATGCACTCAGTCTAATCATCGACAAATCTTCATCCACGAACTACCGATGGGTTCAATCATAGGCAGACTACGAATCTAATGTTAGACATTATCGAAACTTCTCTTAAGAACACAACGCCAAGAAACAGTCGACCAAAAATCTCAAGAACAAACAGAGCAATGGTTATCCCTAGACCAGTGGTTATCCCTATAGATCTACACCGCATGCCATCAAGAACCCTAGCCATAAACACGTAGGTGAAAATCTACCGATAAAGCACCCACAAATGCCTCAAATAAAAGGGGGAGAGATTACTACCATTGCTGACTCGATGAAGCGCCCACAGTAGCAGCACACATGGCCGGCTGGAGAAGAGACAAACATTAAGGTCACTTAGATTTCCTACTCCGCCCATGACCGCCGACATGAGTGGTTCCCGATAGATTCTTCGCTGATAGAGGAACCATCTAGGAGGAGAGTGATAGAGTGGAGGGGCGCTGCCCCGGAGATGCTGGTCCTCCGCTGGCCGGCGTCCTCTTCCTCTATCTTCGCGGGTTGCCGCCCGGGGTGGACTGCGGCCTCCGTCGTCCTCTGGCCGGCGGACAACCGCCTCGTCCTCCTCAGCGCAGCCGGGGTGGTGGTGGATGCCAGGGACCGGCTCCGGGGCGAGTTCATTCGGCAGGGCATGGTGCTGCCATTCCCGGCCCACGCGGTGCGGGTGGGGCGGCGCTGTGGCTCGCCGACGGGGACTTCGGGGCCGCGTCCGGGAGGGAGGCCGTCGCCGCCTCCTCCTCGCCCGTTGCCGCCGGAGAAGGTGGCAGAGCTCGCCGACTTGCACGGCCAGACCTGGGGTGACGTGGAGGACGAGGAGGCGCCGGCGGCGCCGCCGGTGCCGGTGCTGGGAGTGAGGGTGGAAGGGGATGTCTCCGGCGACGACGAACTCGGGGTCCCACTGCCGCGTTGCCCCTCGGCCCTGATCTGCCCCTCCCTGGGGAAGTTCCTCCCGCTGGCGCGGGCTGCTGCTAGGCGTCCTCGCCGGAGGGGGGGCGCTCCGCCGCGCGCCGTCCTGGCGGCGCCGCAGCAGGGCTGGGGAGGACTGGGGAGGGGTGCGTTGCGAGCTCCCGTGGCTGGGGCTCCCCCTGGGCCGGCCTCCTGGGCTGCACGTGGGCCCCGGCCTATGTGTGGCCTGGATGGGCCAGCTAGAGGGCGGCCTGCCTCGCCCAGGGGCCACCCCTGAGGGCCCAGTTAACTGAGCCGCCCTCACCGTCTCTGTCCATGACCCCCATCCCAGCACTCCTTCGCTCCTTCCGCGACGCCCTCATGGCACCCCGCCAGAGCCTTGGCTGCCTCCATGTGCATGCATTCCCTCGCCTCACGCTAGCCCGGCTCGGCCATCTGAGGAGCTCATGAGGAAGCGGTCTGTGTGCATGACCACCAGTCTTGTGAAACCTCGGCCGTGGAGGTCTCGCTGAAAGGCGGGCGGACCATGGACCATGGCGGGAGGGCCGTGGCGACCCGGTGGCCGACTCCATGATCCGCCAGCCCGGTCTTGGGAGGCGCGGTCCCAAGAAGAAGAAGAAAAAGGGCAAGAAGAAGCCGCCTCTCGTCATCCTTGGTGGTGCGGCGTCGGCCCCGGTCTTAGGCGGTGGCGGTATGCCGTCCCGAGACGCCGAGTACTACGGGCACGGGGTCGACGGGGGGTTCTACTTCATTGACCTGGGCGGCGTCTCGATGATCGTGCCTGAGACCTTGGCGAGGGTGTCGATACCGGTCGAGACACACCCTCCGGTGGAGTGGCCGAGGCCTTCTTTGCGGGGCGAGCTTAGCTCGGCTGCTTTCGGCTATGAGTGCTTTGTGCGGCAGCGTCGGCGTCGAGTTCTTGGTCTCGTTCCTCTGTGGCCATCCTTCGCATGCGCCCTCGGCTCGCCTTCACGCTCCTCACCGGCTCAAGGTCTCCATCCGGCCTTCTTGCGGATCGGGATCTGATGGCCATCCTCTCGGAGGTGCAGGTTCGTCTCGCCGGGATCCCGCCGAGGCCCAGGCGGAGGTGGTGGCGCTTAGCCCAGGCCGTGGGCAAGGTGGGCAGTGGACTTGGGTTCTCTGGATGGGCACGGGCGGTCATTGCGCTTCTGCCCAAACACCTCGGTCTTCCCGGTCTCGCTCCCGCGCTTCTTCTTCGACCATGTGGGCCGGGATCTCCTGGTGGAGCTCGACGAGGAGGTGGTTGCCACGGGCAGCCTCTCCTCCTTCCTCCCGATGGCCGAGATGAGGCGGGTGGTGGGCTGGGGAGGAGCACTCGCATAGTGACTTGGGTTCGGACCGAGTCGCCTTCGCCTCGACGCGTCACCTCACATGCCTCGGCCGGCACCTCCCCGATTCTGGACTCTCGGTTGGGGGCCCCTTCTTCCCCGGGAGGCGCCTGTCATTGCTGGCCAGCCGGCTGGCCCGGTGGACCTCACGCTGCTTGCCCACCCTCTGTAACACCCTCGAATCGACCCTATGCAAGTTTGAGCGAAACCGCCAAACCCGCATAGAAGCGATTCAAAGGTGCCACCAGCACTTTCGTGCGGGTGGAAAGCGAAAATAACATTACACAACAGTCCTCGATGGGACCCACGAGCAGATATATATATATATACAACAAATGACTCAAAGAGTCAAGAATACGAATATAATATACAAAGATCCAATTCACCTTGAAAGCGATAGGCGTCCGACTACGGACAAGATGCAAATGGGGCTAAGAGCCACGAAGAATAACCAATGGCGTCCATAACCCTGCCCAGGCCAAGCCGGAAGGGTAACCCTGCTAACGACGTCGATCTCAAAACCTGCTTAAACAAAAGGGGTGGCGACAAAGGGCAAAGGAAAAAGAGGAGCGTCAGTACTGAGGCCATTACACGGCGAGACTAGAATTCGGCGGTCCTCGCCTACATAGGTATGGTGGACTGGGCGGCAGCGCAGCATGCACTAAACAACCTATAGAGACTCGACACAACTGGCGGCTATCAGAGAGGGATAAGAAAGACCTATTCGGATCTAACCTGATTCTACCATCAGACAATCCCATCCTGGTCTTTCCCCCTCGAAACCAAACGAGGAAGTCAACCGAGGAACTCACACCGTTGGCAGTTTTATTTATTCAGTTATCGTTGCAGTAATTACTAGTCAGGTATAGATAATCATCCTGATAAAATAAGCAGTGGGCACTTTTAGTTAATCATTCCGTTATAGTTGCGACACTTACTAGTCAAATACATTTAGCATGAGATAACCCAAAACCCAGCAGTTGTTGGTACTTTTGTTTAGCCATTCCGTTGTAGTTGCAATACTTACTAGTCAGGTACAATGGTCGCAAGCGAAAATCCAAACAAGCAATTGTGGGCAGTATTATTTAGCCATTCCATTATAGTGAAGCTGATTACTAGTCATTATAAATTCAAATTTATAGCACTACTTTAGTTATAGTTGTCTATGATCGAGATACTGTGCTCCAAGTCGTCCATAACCACGGACACGGCTTTCAGAAAGTTTTACCCTGCAGGGGTGCACAAATAGCAACACACACTCGATCAACCTCGGAAAAACCAAATCAAAACAGAACGAGGCCTTCACGACAAAGCAATCACAGGATTCAGAAATATTTCAGGGGGCCACCCCATTGAGTAGACCATAGCGAAGTTAGCTGACTCGAGACGGACTCAAGGTTTGCGACAATGGTAGTAACGATTTGGAACCCAAAGCTGGGCTTGTCGATACCGCGACAACACTCTGCTTACCTAAGCGATGCAGTGCTCCTCGCACAATCGTAAATAAAGCGTAGCATGGCATAAGTACAGGATAGTAAATAAAACCTCAAACTAGTTTGTGGCCCCAAGAAATAAAATGAATCAAGCTCGGCTCGGGGTCCCATAATCCTCCGGATGTGGATAGCGCGATAAATCAAGGAGCATTATCAAGTACTCGGGGTCCCACGGACACAAGTGGGCGATCGGAAACCAAATATTATCTATCATCCACGATGCCTCACCTTACTTACTTCAATTTTAGTTGTTAAGCAGAGATAAAGTGAGCGATAAGTAAAGCCATGATCACCTCCAACATCAACATGCGGCAATACACCAACAAGCTGGCACTTGACGACACGCAACCGCACTTGAGCAAGCGACTCTGACGCAAGTCCAACTATCTACCAAACAACGGGTAATAGGATGTGTCCAAGGCAATATAAGGCATGAGGGATATCACAGTGCGAAAACTAGAGCAACGCATAACACGGATAGCAATAGATCAAGCGGAGGAGAAATAAATACTATAAAAGTAAGATAGGTAGAAAGGGAGATGCTGCTTTGAAAACATTGCCGAAGGTTCAACCGAAGGTCGGGGCGAAGCTCACATCAACTCAACGGCCTTATCCGCGAAGAAGCAAAACACTAGAATAAACACCGGATGCAATATTTAATACTACGGCAAACGATCGGGCATGCTTATGATATGATGCATGGCATGGCAAAGGTGCGATGCAATTAGGTCATATTAAGCGGAACCGGGGCCCCGACAATTAATTAAATGGTTCAAGTTGTTTAGATACCCCGCAATTTAGATGTTGTCTTAACATGGCAAAAGATAGCACCGGTTCGCTACACAAATTTAAATGAGGCCAATATGAGACTAGATTTGCCCGCATATGGGCCCCATATTTAATTATATGGTGAATCGGCATAAGGCCCCCAAACCACACCAATATGCATGCATGAACAATTAATATGCGACAAGTTTGTATTATATTATAAAATAGGGTTTCGGGAAGGGGTTCACACATTAGGGTTCGGAGAGCTTGGGGTTCCGGGGTTCGGGGTTCGGTCTCAGGGTTCAGGGTTCGACGGGGTCGGTCTCGGCGGGAACGTTCTCGAACAACGGGGCAGATCTTGTCGCATCCGGGTTCTCGGCGGACTCGGCGTCCGGAAAGGAGTACTTGGTGTGCAGGCGCGACGGGCTCGCCACAGTCGGTCGATCTAGTCATCGAAGGTCTTGTCGAATTCGTCGTGCAGTCGGTCTTGGCGTTCGGGAAGGAGAACTTGGCGTCCGAGAGACGATCCTGTCGCATCCGCGGTCGTCGGGTCGTGTCGACGGTCTTGTCGTTTCCCGGCGGAGATCTTGGTGTGCCGAGGTCTCGGTGGGGTCGTCCTTCGGTGCCAGGAAGGAGTTCTTGGTGCCCCGAGAGGTAGATCTTGTCGGTTCCACCCCCAAAGATCTTGTGGTTCCGTGACGGAGACCTCCGGGTCCGGTTCGCGGTTCCTCGTCGACGGTTCGGGGTCATGGTACCCGGAAGGAGATCTTGTCGATGAGACGACCTTGGCATCGTAGCCTCGCTCGGGATATAGTTGTCTCGGTCTTAGCTGAAGCATCTTCACAGAAACACTATACCCATCTGAAGATCGTGGCCAACATCAGAACACAAGGCAAACACAGGGACACATGCACATGTACCCACGAGAACATGGGAACATGGCAAAGGTGCGGTGTCAGTAAGCGCCGAGGGCGAGATCTTTTCTTGTGAGCGAGAGAAGAGGCTGAGGAAAGCGGCGGTGTGAAGGACAGCCACAAGCAGGCGGCCTGGCGCGACAAGGGTGGAGTCAACCCGGGATGGCCGGTGGTCGCGAACATGAGGATCATGGAGGCGGGCCCGTGGCGAGGAGAGGCATGTAAGGCGACGCAGCGAGGTTCTGAGCAGAGGCGGCGTGACATCGGTGGCGGGCGGCCTTGCGAGGGAGGTCTGGGAACAGCGGCCGAGGGGACACGGCAGCGGTGGTCGACGTGTGGCGCGAGGACTTGCCACGGGGCGGGGAGGAGGGTCGTGGCCTCCGGGCCACGACGGAGAGGGTCGCTACCGGGAGGAGCGCCTGGCGGGCAAGCGGTGGAGACAGCAGCGAGGAGGCTGGCTCATGAGGCGCTTGAAGGAAGGCGTGAGGCGGAGGATCTGGCTGGCAGCCTTGGGAGGCGGCGGGATGGAGCTCTGGCGGAAGAAGGATCTGAGGCGGAGCGGGGGCGGAGGAGGACGGCCGCGGAGGAGCTCAGCGGAGGCGGCGTCAGCGGGCGTTCTGGTCGGCAGGGAAAAGGCGGTTCGGCGGTTGAGGGAGGAAGGCTGGCCATGGCTGGAGGAGGCGCCAGGCCGGAAGAGGATGGGGAGGTCAGGCGAGAGGAGCCGGGGAGGAAGAGCTTGGGGACGGTGGGGTGGGGTGGAAGGGAGTGGGCAGGCGGGGCCCTTGGTCGGACAGTCGGAGGAGAGAGGGGTAGGTGGTGGCGGTGGGCGGGAGAGGAAGAGGGAGGGCGGGGCCAGGGGAAGAGAGGGTCTGGTGGCTCAGGTGAGAGAAGAAAAAGGGGGGGTGAGGTGGCAGCGGGTTGGGGTGGGTCCAGATTGTAAGTGAGAGGGGTAAGGTGGGACTGTGTGAGAAAGAGGGAGAGGGGAAGTGGGGCTGGTGGATTGATGATGTGGCGGGGTGGGTAGGAATTGGGTGAGAGGGTGAGGTGGCGAGCTGTGAGAGGTGGGTAGGAATAGATTTGGGTGGGGATAGGATTTAGAGGGGGCTGGTTTAAATGGACCGTTTTTATTCCGGGGGTGGTCGACTGGGTCGAATCGGCCCGTTCGACTGCCCCACTAAAAATAATTAAATATTTTATTTATTTCAAACAGACTTTTGCAAACCGATAGCAGACAAAACAAAATAATCCGGAGCCCCGGGTTTTGCGTTTGAATAAAAGACGGGGCGTTTAGAAAACACAAACAGGTTTTTCCGAAATAGTTTTATGCAAGAAAATGCAAGATGATGACGATGCACAAATGCAATGTGGCATGATGACATGAGCATGCAGTCATGATGATGCAATGCACAAAATCAACGCGATTTTCTAGTAGTGGTTTTTGCGGGATGCCACACCCTCGCTCTCCATCGGCCTCGACATTGCGCAGTACGACTCCTACCTTGACCGGGACCCGTCGCCTCTCACGAGCCCCCCTCTCGTCCCATCGTTCCCGGATCTGGAGACCTCGGGGAGTGTGGGTCTGGAGGTGTGTGCCCACCAGTCCCCGCGTTCCCTTGGGGTGGTGTGCTTCGCCCTCGCTCCGGACACCCCGGACCCGCCAGTGCCCACTGCCTCCGTCGGGGCCCCCACCACCCCAGTGGATGTGGTCAAGCTACGCCGGTCCAAGGCGCCCAGGCCACCTCCGCCGCCTCCCTCTCGCCACAGCACCCGCCTCGCTGACTCTCGGACTGGCTTGCCCGGGCCCGAGTCGACGGTGGCGGAGAGGGCCTCCCGCCGGGTTGTTGCTCGCGACGAGTTTTTAGGTACTGCTTCCTCTCCTGTTCCTCCTGACCCTGGTCCTTCTAGTTTGTCTGGTTCGCCCTTTTGTGTTCTCTCCGAGGTGTCCTTGGCCCACCTAGGTGAGGTGGCTGATGATTGCGGGATTGTCTTCCGTGGCGAGAAGGTGTCGAAGCTTGAGCAGATTGCGGCCATTAAGGCGCGGGAGGGGTATGCGGGAGCGATCACTGCTGCCCGGGCTCGCGATGCCCGGGAGCGGGAACGCTCCCAGATCCTTGCAGGGGCTGGACCCGCTGGGTCTGGGTCTAGCAGGGAGACCCAGCCTGCGTCTGATGCGCGGGAGACCACCCACAAGCCGACCCCCCGGGTAGGCCTCGTGGGAGGCCTCCCAAGGTTGCTGCGATTCGCTCCGCTTCTCCCCGCCCTCGTTCGGTCCCTGCACAGGGGACCCCCATGGATTGAGGGTCCATTATGGACATCCTCTGGGCCTTCCGGGCGTTCATTTGGAACATCCGGGGGTTTCGTAACGAGGGCCGCCGTCGCCAGATCAAGGAGTTTCTTCGCTTGGAAGCGCCGGATATTGTCGGCCTTCAGGAGATGATTCGCCAAGACTTCTCCATTGTTGAATTGGAGGCTCTGAGCCGCTTCAAGTTTTCCTGGTCCTGCCTTCCGCCATCCGGTCACTCCGGGGGGATCCTCCTGGGCGTGAAGGAGGATACCTTTGAGATTGATGATATGGACCGTGGGGAATTCTTTGTGAGCATGGCGCTTACCCATAGACAATCTCGCTTCCGTTGGGAGATGATCATTGTCTATGGCCCCGCGGACCATAGGAGGTCCGCTGACTTTTTGCGTGAGCTCAAATCGAAAGTGGAACGAACGGTTATCCCGGTGGTGGTCGCCGGGGATTTTAACCTTATCCGTTCTGCCGATGATAAGAGCTCGGCAAATGTGGACCTCCCTAGGATACGCTTGTTTAACGACTGCATTGCTGAACTCGCTCTCCGAGAGATTCGGCGGGTGGGCGCCAGATACACCTGGTCGAATAATCAGCGGAATCCGATCCGCAGTGTCCTCGATCGCGTCCTTGTCTCTGTTGAGTGGGAGGTGGCCTTCCCCCTTTGCTCACTTCGTGCGGTCACGAGGATAGGGTCTGACCATACCCCTCTCCTCCTCTCCTCGGGAGGGGGCCTCCCTCCTCGGCCGAACCGTTTCCACTTTGAATCTTTCTGGCTTCAGAAACGAGGATTCGTGGAGGCAGTGCGGTCGAGGTGGGTGGCTGCGACCACCTCGACTCCTCGGGTGTACTGCGCCGTGGATATTTGGCACCATTGTGCCAGATTAGCCCGACAGTTCATGCGAGGGTGGGGGCTAACTTGGGGCGGATCTCAGGACTCAGAAGGAGTCCATTCTGCGGGAGATACAGACCTTAGACCGGGAGGCCGACCTGCATGGCCTCTCGGCGGATGCTTGGTCCCATAGGTACTCCCTTGAGGCCTCCATTATGGAGATCTATAAGGGAGAGGAGGCGTTCTGGCGTCAGCGGAGTCGCCAGAACTGGACTGTCCAAGGGGAATCAAACACAACCTACTTCCATGACATTGCCAATGGTAGGAGGAGGAAGTGTTCGATACCTTGCCTCTGGGAGGGGGAGTTGCTGTTGGAGTCCCCTCAGGCGCTCTCCTCCCATATTTATGCCTTCTACCGGGATCTCTTCTCCGCCTCGCCACAGTCGGGAGTTTCTCTAGCGCCTGACTTCTGGTACGGTGAGGCGCTTGTCTCCCTTGAGGAGAATGCTAGGCTCACGCTTCCCTTCTTAGGAGGGGAGGTGGAGGCGGCCCTGAAGGCCATGAAGTCTAGTTCAGCACCGGTCCCGGATGGCCTTCCGGTTTGCTTCTTCCAGACTTTTTGGACTCAGCTCCAGCCTTTGATCCTGCAGCTCTTCCAGGAGTTCTGCATGGTTACCCTGGTGATGTCTCGGTTGAACTTTGGTGTCATTGCCTTGGTCCCCAAGGTAGTGGGGGCCACGGATATTCGCCAGTTCCGTCTGATCACGGTGATTAATGTCATACAACGACTGTTTGCCAAGGTCTGTGCCATTCGTCTCGCTCCGGTGATGGAGCGCCTTACCCATCCTCTCCAGTTCGCTTTCCTCAAGGGACGCCTCATTCATGACGATGTCCTGGAACTTCATGAGATTATCCATGAAGTCAAGGTTCGACGTCAGAAAGGAGTGTTCCTTAAGCTGGACTTCCAGAAGGCCCATGACCGCTTGGATTGGGCCTTCATGAGGCTCATTCTAGAGAGGAGGGGGTTTGACGATCGCATGATCTGCTGGATTATGCAGTTTGTGAGGAGTGGCAGGACGGCGATCAATATCAATGGGGAGATCGGCCCCTACTTTAGTCCTTCTTGCGGTGTTAGACAAGGGGACCCGATCTCCCCTATATTGTTTAATGCCGCGGTGGATGCCCTAGCAGAGATCCTTGACCGAGCTCAGCGCTCAGGGCACATCTCGGGGTGGTGGGCCACCTGATCCCAGGTGGGATATCGCACCTCCAGTATGCTGATGACACCTTGATCATGGTTCAGGGTTCAGACCTTGACATAATCAACCTAAAGTTCCTGCTTCTGTGCTTTGAGTCCATGTCGGTCCTGAAGATCAATTTTGACAAGAGCGAGGTGATGGTCCTCGGGTTCCTCGAGGCGGAGCGCCAGCGGATTGCGGATGGGCTGAATTGTAAGCTCGCTGACTTCCCTATTACGTAACTTGGGATGCCCATCAGGGAGACACGAGTGCTGATCAGAGATTTGGCTCCTTTGGTTACGAGGGTGTGCTCGAGGGCGGAACCCTGGCGTGCGTGCCTTACGTCCAAGGGGAGCAAGTCGGTTCTGATTAACTCGTGTCTCTCGAGTCTCCCCATGTACCAGATGGGGCTATACCTCCTGCCCGAAGGGACCCATGCCGACTTCGCGAAGGAGTTCTCTAGGTTCTTTTGGGCGGCGAAGGATGGCCATCAGAAATACCACATGGTCAAATGGGCAGACGTCTGCGCCCCCAAGAGTGTTGGGGGCATAGGTATTCTCGACTCTCGCCGCTTTAATGTGGCGTTGATGTTGAAATGGGTCTGGCGCATCCTTAGGGACGACGGGAGGTCTTTGGCTTCAGCTATCAAGGACAAATATCTCAGGGGCCGCCCCTCACGGCTCATGGCGTGGGGAGGCTCTCAGTCTGGAGACCTCCGGAGATCAAGCACTTCATTGAGGCTGCGCCTTTCTTGTGGGCTGTAGGCGGGGTTCGGTTTTGTGGATCCTGGTCGCTTCCGATCCCGGGGGGGGTCAGCCTCTTTGCTATCTCCCTCTCCCACTGGGCTCTGGTGAGTAAGGCCTTTCTTGCGGGTCACTAGAACATCTTGTTTCGTCGGCAGCTTAGTGCGGCGGAGACCAGGGACCTCCAGCAGCTTCATGGTTCCCTCCCCGAGGCCTTATCTGAAGGGAATATGCCCTGAGAGGCAATAATAAATTGTTTATTATGTGTATTCCAAGTATATGATAGATGTTTATTTTGCATGCTATAATTGTATTAATACGGAAACGTTAATACATGTGTGTTTAATAAACAAACAGAAAGTTCCTAGTTAAGCCTCTCTCATAAACTAGCTCGTTGATTAACAAGATGATCAAGGTTTCCTGATCATGGACATTGGATGTTGTTAATAACGGGATCACAACATTAGTGTAATGATGTGATGAACATTCATCCGAAGTATAGCATTACGATCAAAGTCATTGAGTTTATATTGCTATAACAACTTACGAAGTGATCCTAATCCTTAGACCATGAGATCATGTCAATCACTAACACGGAAGAGTTTCTTGATAACATCAAGCGTCACACCGTAATGGGGTGATTATAAAGATGGGTTCGAACTAATAAAGTGTTATGTTGAGGCTCATGGATCAAGTGGAATTTGTTCATCCGATGCGGATAGATATACTGGGCCTCTCGGTGATATCACATTGATTAGCTTGCAAGCAAGTGATTTGATCACTAGAATGTTATATCAGGAGCGAGAAAAGAGTGCATGTCGATAACGAGATCAAACTAGGTATGGAGATACCGATGATCGAATCTCGGACATGTAATATATCGTGAGACAAAGGGATTAAGATACTAGCGTGAAAGGTTAACGATCACAAGAAAGTCATCGTTGAATGTGTGGGAGTCGATGGGTCTCGGATCCGCTTCGATTATTGATCTGAGGGGTCTCGATCATGTCCGCATTATTCACGAACCGTAGGGTGACACACTTAAGAGACACCGACATCCAATTGGAGCAAAAGTTTCATGCGAAAGAATAAACAAGCGCGAATTTATTTCACTAGATCTGAAAGCAGGTTTTGGGTGAAATTGCATAAAGTGGTTATGCATGTGAAATAGAATTCTAGCAAGGGTTATTGTGAATGTTTGTCATTAAAGTAATTGACAAAATTCTGAATAAAATAAAGAGTTTTATTTAATGAGAGTTTGCATTAAATTTGGTGGAAATTTAATGGGATTTTTAGTGGGATTTTGAGTGGACTTTTGAAGGGTCATTTTGTGAGTGGAGTGTCCACCCACATGATGAGGGAGGGCAGGGGCAGCCCCATGCGGCCACCCCTTGGGGTTCCCCCTCCTCCTATAAAGGCCCCTCCTCACTTCTCACTCACACCTCCTCGTGAAGGATCTCTCTCTCCCCTCTAGAATTTATCCCCATGGTCTCGGACTAGCGAGATACATGTTCCCGGTGGCTTTTCGGCAAGAAAGAGTTGTGCTTCCGCATCGCTGGGCGAGGAGGCGGAGGTTGCTCGGTGCCTCGAGCGTGTGTGCGACACGGATCTTGGCTGATTTCGGCGCTAGGACTTCCTCTCGATCTTGAGATCGGCAGAGATCGTCTACATCAACCACGAGTTTGGACTCGTTAAGCTTTGTCGGTCTTCAAGGGTATGTTCTCTCTGGATATACATCCGCCCGTTGTTTGTATCTAGTATAAATAGATCTTGGTATATAGTTCACATCGTAGGAAAATTTTTGTTTTCTATCTTGCGAACCCTTGATTGGTATCGAGCGGATCTATGCGTAGATACTTTACGGGTAGTACACATATGAGTATGTGGGCGATGATGATCATGTTGTTGCTCCTTTCTTGTGATTTTGGATATTGGTGGCATAGTGGGATGAAGCGGCCGGACAAACTTTACATGTCCTCGCACATGAGACCTGTTCACGCTTGACATGCAACTAGTTTGCATAAGTGGCTAGCGGTGTCTGTCTCTCCTACTATAGTCAATATCTATTTTGCAAGCGAGTTGTCAACAATTTGATTATCCTCGTTGTGGTTCATGTTCGTAGGTAAGAACGGTTCTATCTCGAAAGCCCTCGACCACGTAAAACTTGCAATGGATAAATTAGAAGCGTCTAGTTTAGATTGTTCTTTGGGCTAGTGTTATGATATGGTAGTGTTGTAAGTAGAAGTATGAGATGATACTCTTACAACACATAGCGTGTAAAACCCATAGATTGTGGATTTACACATATAGGTATGATAGTGATCATACCACGATGCACATGATAGAGATCATCTGCGGGAACCATATAATTTCACTATTAAACATATGATGTTTGATTGCATCTTATATTGCTTGTTTAGCGCTTTGTTAAGCATAATAAGATGATCCCTCATTTTAAAATATCAAGATAAGAATGTGTTCTCCCTTTAGTATGCACCGATTATGTTTTCGTCGCTCCAAGACATCACGTGATGATCGGGTGTACTTGGATCCTCGACCATACTTCGGGTGTAAGACAGTTACACACGCAAAAATACTAAGGTTCTAACTTGGCGAGCCTAGCATGTATGACATGGCCTCGGAACACGGACGAAAGGTTAAGCATGAGTCATATAGTTGATATGATGCCCATTTAATGCTCGCCTTTGAAGCTATACCGACTCACGTGATGATCGGACTTGGTGTAGTGGATTTGGTTCATGTAATCACCAAAAGGACACGAGGGATGTCGCTTTTGAGTGGGAGTTCATTCGTAATATAGATTAGTTGAACTCAATCTATCATACACTTAGTCTAAACTTTACAAATTCTGTTGTAGATGGCACCACCAGCTTTTAATTTCAATGCGTTCATGGAGAAAGAGAAACTAGCAACGAACGGTAGCAACTTTCTTGAATGGGCCATGAATTTGAGGATTCTCCTCTCTGCGCACAAAAGCAATATGTGCTAGAAGCCATTAGGCCCCCACCCTTTGATGCTGACGAGGAGAAGAATGTCTATCTGGCTCGTCAGGAGGACCACAACTTAGTTCATTGCGGCATATTGTATGGGCTAGAGCCGGAACTTCGAAAGCGTTTCGAAAACGGCAATGCTTTTGATACAATGGGTGAGTTGAAAATGATTTTCGACACATGCTTTGTAGAAACTACAATGCTTGAAAAGTTCTTTAGTGCATGATGGAAGAGAACAGCTCCGTTAGTGAGCATGTACTCAAGATGTCGGATTACGCCGATAAGCTTGTGTCCTTGGGAATAACGATTCCCATTGACTTAGGCATCCATCGTGTTCTCGGTCTCGCCACCTAGCTATAAGAGCTTCGTGATGAACTATAATATGCAAGGCATGAAGAAGTCTCTCCCGAGCCATCAATGCTTAAAACTGCGAAGTGGAGATCAAAAGGAACATCAAGTGTTGATGATCAATAGGAACACTGGTTTCAAGAAAGACAAGAAGGGAAAAGCGGAAGGAAGTAAGAGGCGGCAAGCATGTTGCAGCGCTGAAAGAAACCCGAGTTGGACCTAAGTCGATACCGAGTGCTACTATTGTAAGGGGCCAGCCATGGGCAAGCGCCCCAAATATCTGGCAGACAAGAAGGCCGGCAAGGCAAACAAAGGTATATATGATATACATGTTATTGATGTGTACTTGACTAGTGCTCGCAGTAGCACCTGGGTATTTGATACCGGTTCAGTTGCTAATATTTGTAACTCGAATCAGGGGCTGCGGAACAGGCGACCGCTAGCAAGGGGTGAGGTCAAGATGCGTGTCGGCAATGGATCAAACGTTGATGTGATCGCCGTCGGAACGCTACCTCTCCACTTACCGTCGGGATTAGTTATAAACTTAAATAACTGTTATTTGGTGCCTGCACTAAGCATGAACATTGTATCTGGATCATGTTTGATGCAAAGTGGTTTTCATTCAAATCTGAGAACAATGGTTGTTCCATTTATATGAATGAAATCTTTTATGGTCATGCACCAATGTTGAATGGTTTATTTCTGTTGGATCTCGATGATAATGTTACACATATTCATAATATTGATGCTAAAAGGATTAAACTTAGTGATGATATATCCACATATATGTGGCTTGCCGTCTAGGTCATATTGGCATTAAGCATGAAGAAGCTCCATTCGGATGGACTTTTAGAATCACTTGATTATGAATCATTTGATACATGTGAGCCATGCCTTATGGGCA
Source organism: Avena longiglumis (assembly GCA_030063025.1). NCBI lineage: Eukaryota > Viridiplantae > Streptophyta > Magnoliopsida > Poales > Poaceae > Avena > Avena longiglumis. The sequence goes on from CP125974.1 coordinate 561,376,148, forward strand.
AGATGACTAGAACGCCGTTTTCGGTTCAATGGAACGGCGATGATTTATTGGAAATCATACATTCGATGTATGTGGTCCAATGAGTGTCGTGAGGTGGATATCGTTATTTTGTTACTTTCACGGATGATTTGAGTAGATACGGTTATATCTACTTGATGAAACACAAGTCTGAAACCTTTGAAAAGTTCAAGGAATTTCGAATGAAGTGGAAAATCATCGTAATAGAAAGATCAAATTTCTACGGTCGACCGTGGAGGTGAGTATCTAAGTTCTGAGTTTAGCACTCACATGAAAGAGTGTGGAATTGTTTCACAACTCACACTGCGGAACACCACAGCGAAATGGTGTGTCGGAACGTCGTGTCGTACTTTATTAGATATGGTTCGATCTATGATGTCTCGACGGACTTGCCGTTGTCATTTTGGGGTTATGCACTAGAAAGCTGCTGCATTCACTTTAAATCGGGCACCATCTAAATCCGTTGAAGCGACACGTATGAATTGTGGTTTGAAACAAACCTAAGCATCATTCTTAAAGTTTGGGGTTGCGATGTTTATGTGAAGAAACTTCAACCGGATAAACTCGAACCCAAAGCGGAAAAATCGTCTTCATAGGATACCCTAAAGAAACTATTGGGTATTCCTTCTATCACGATCCGAGGGCAAGGTTTTTGTTGCCAGAATGGATCCTTTCTAGAGAAAAGTTTCTCGCGAAAGGTGTGAGTAGTCGGAAAGTAGAACTCGAAGAGGTTATGGAACCTTCTCTTCAAAGTATGGCGAGTAGCGCGGCGCGAAGTCGTTCGGAGTTGGCTCCACTGTTGAAGAAGGAACTAATGATAATGATCATGAAACTCGAAAGAGTACTACCGAACCTCGCGGGTCAAGCAGACGCGTGCAGCTCCGGAAATGCGGAAATCTGTCATAAATTTCATGGTTGATGAAAATAATGACCCTGCGACGTATGAAGAAGCGATGATGAGCCCGTTCCAACAAATGGTTAGAAGCCATGAAATCCGAGATGGAATCCATGTATGAAAATCAAGTTTGGAACTTGGTGGAATTACCTCCTCACGACCGAAGGCCGTGGAGAACAAATGGATTTTCAAAGGAAAAGCGATGTTGATGGTAATGTGACCATCTATAAAGCTCGACTTGTCGCAAAGGGGTTTCGACAAATTCAAGGAGTTGACTACGATGAGACTTTCTCTCCGTAGCGATGCTAAAGTCGATTAGGATTATGTTAGCAATTGCATATTTCGATTATGAAATATGGCGGATGGATGTCAAAACCGCGTTTCTCAATGGTAATATTGAAGAAGAGTTGTATATGATACAACCAAAGGGTTTTGTCGATCCTAAGGATGCTAACAAGGTGTGCAAGCTTCAGCGATCCATCTATGGATTGAAGCAAGCATCACGAAGTTGGAATCTCCGCTTTGATGAGGTGATCAAAGAGTTTGGATTTGTCCAAACTTATGGAGAAGCTTGTATTTACAAGAAAGTGAGTGGAGCAATGTGGCATTTACGATACTATATGTGGATGACATATTATTGATCGGAAATGATATAGAACTTTTAAGATGTTAAAAGTTATCTAAGCGACAAATTTTCAATGAAGGACCTAGGTGAAGCATCTTACATATTAGGCATAAAGATCTATAGAGATAGATCTAGGCGCCTAATAGGGCTATCATAAAGTACATACCTTGATAAGATTTTAAAGAAGTTTAAAATGGACGGAAGTAAGAAGGGTTCTTACCTATGTTGCAAGGCAAGACATTGGGTAAGACTCAAAGTCCGGCTTGGCGGAAGAAGAGAGATAATGGACAAAGTCCCTATGCTTCAACCATAGGCTCTATAATGTACGCCATACTATGTACAAGACCGGATGTGGCACGCTATTAGTTTGACTAGTAGGTACCAATCGGATCCGAGGTTGAACCTTTGGATAGCGGTCAAGAATATCCTTAAGTACTTGAGAAGAACTAAGGATATGTTTCTTGTATCTGGAGGTGAAGAAGAGCTCGTCGCTAAGTGTTATGTCGACGCTAGCTTTGACACCGATCCGGATGACTCTAAGTCTCAATCCGGATCGTATTTCTCATGAATGGCGGAGCGGTTAGTTGGAGGAGCCCCAAACAACCTGTGGTAGCGGGATCAACAACGGAGGCGAATATGTTGCTTTTGAGCGGCTCGAAGCGATTTGGATGAAGGAGTTCATATCCGAACTAGGAGTTGTGGCAAGCGTTGGACCCAATGGTGATCTATTGTGACAACAATGGTGCCATTGCCAATGCCAAAGAGCCAAGGTCTCACAAGCATTCCAAGCATATTAAGCGCGGTTTCACTCCATCCATGAGCATGTCAAGGATGGAGATATAAAGATTGTAAAGTACATACGGATCTCAATGTAGCAGATCCGTTGACTAAAACTCTCCTAGAGCAAAACATGATCAACACGAGAACTCAATGGGTGTTAGATATATCACTATGTAACTAGATTATTGTCTCTAGTGCAAGTGGGAGGCGAAGGAATATGCCCGAGAGGCAATAATAAATTGTTTATTATGTGTATTCCAAGTATATGATAGATGTTTATTTTGCATGCTATAATTGTATTAATACTGAAGCGTTAATACATGTGTGTTTAATAAACAAACAGAAAGTTCTAGTTAAGCCTCTCTCATAAACTAGCTCGTTGATTAACAAGATGATCAAGGTTTCACGATCATGGACATTGGATGTTGTTAATAACGGGATCACAACATTAGTGTAATGATGTGATGAACATTCATCCGAAGTATAGCATTACGATCAAAGTCATTGAGTTTATATTGCTATAACAACTTACGGTGATCCTAATCCTTAGACCATGAGATCATGTCAATCACTAACACGGAAGAGTTTCTTGATAACATCAAACGTCACACCGTAAGGTGATTATAAAGATGGGTTCGTAACTAATAAAGTGTTATGTTGAGGCTCATGGATCAAGAGTGGAATTTGTTCATCCGATGACGGATAGATATACTCTGGGCCCTCTCGGTGATATCACATTGATTAGCTTGCAAGCAAGTGATTTGATCACTAGAATGTTATATCACGGAGCGAGAAAAGTGCATGTCGATAGCGAGATCAAACTAGGTATGGAGATACCGATGATCGAATCTCGGACATGTAATATATCGTGAGACAAAGGGATTAAGATACTAGCGTGAAAGGTTCCGCGATCACAAGAAAGTCATCGTTGAATGTGTGGGAGTCGGTATGGGTCTCCAGATCCGCTTCGATTATTGATCGAGAGGGTCTCGATCATGTCCGCATTATTCACGAACCGTAGGGTGACACACTTAAGACACCGACATCCAATTGGAGCAAAAGTTTCATGCCGAAAAAGAATAAACAAGCGCAGGAATTTATTTCACTAGATATCTAAAGCAGGTTTTGGTGAAATTGCATAAAGTGGTTATGCATGTGAAATAGAATTCTAGCAAGGGGTTATTTGTGAATGTTTGTCATTAAAGTAATTGACAAAATTCTGAATAAAATAAAAGAGTTTTATTTAATGAGAGTTTGCATTAAATTTGGTGGAAATTTAATGGGATTTTGAGTGGGATTTTGAGTGGACTTTTGAAGGGTCATTTTGTGAGTGGAGTGTCCACCCACATGATGAGGGAGGGCAAGGGGCAGCCCCCATGCGCTGCCACCCCTTGGGGTTCCCCCTCCTCCTATAAAGGAGCCCCTCCTCTCACTTCTCACTCACACCTCCTCGTGAAGGATCTCTCTCCCCTCTAGAATTTATCCCCATGGTCTCGGACTAGCGAGATACATGTTCGGTGGCTTCGGCAAGAAAGAGTTGTGCTTCCGCTGCATCGCTGAGGCGAGGAGGCGGAGGTTGCTCGGTGCCTCGAGCGTGTGTCGAGCACGGATGCGCTGCTGATTTGCGGCGCTAGGACTTCCTCTCGATCTTGAGATCGGCAAGAGATCGTCTACATCAACCACGAGTTTGGACTCGTTTAGCTTTGTCGGTCTTCAAGGGTATGTTCTCTACGGATATACATCCGCCCGTTGTTTGTATCTAGTATAAATAGATCTTGGTATATAGTTCACATCGTAGGAAAATTTTTGTTTTCTATGCTGCGAACCCTTCATTATCCGAGGCTCCGGATTCGGCAACCTGGCAGCTGCATCCGTCGGGTGAGTTCACAGTGAACTCGGCTTATCAGGCCTTGTTCCAGGGTCCGGTGTTGGGCTGGACTACGCCCTTGTGGAAGGCCCTCCTCCCACTTAGTATTCGCATCTTCGTCTGGCAACTGTTGCATGATCGGTTACCCTCAGGGGTGGAGGTGGCCAAGCGTAACGGCCCGGGCAATGGCCGTTGTCCCCTATGTGGGACTCCGGATACTTGCGCCCATATTATATTTTATTGTTTGGCGGCTCAGGTTCTCTGGAGCTTTGTCAGGGAGGCGCTGGGGCGGCACAGGATCTTGAGGAGCTTGGGAGTTCTGCAGACCAGGCCACAGGTCGGAGGAGGTCGCCGCCTCTTCGGCTGGTGTTTTGCCATCGCTTGGTCTCTTTGGAACGTTCGAATAAGATGGTGATTGAGAAGGTTTATCCTTCTCGTGTGTCTGACTGTTTTCTCCTTTCTTGCCTTTCTCCGAGTGGTCTCCACAGTGCGCAGCGTGATCAGGCGGCTTTCGCGGCACTGCGGCGAGCCTTGAGGACGGCGGCGCTCCCCTCTCGGTTCCGCCCCTCCCCCCCGTTGGCCTGAGTGTCCTCCCCCGCCCCTCCGATGCGGTCGTGTTTTGCTTTCTTCTTGGGCTTTTTTGTGTTGTAGCCCCAGCGCGTGTGTGAACCTCTTTTATTTTTGCTGTTTGGCTCAGGCCATGGTGGATGTTGTGGTTCGATGTATCTGGATGTTGCTTTATTTATAAAGCGGGACAAAAGGCTGATTCGATGATAGAGTGGAGGGGGAAGAAGAGTGGGCTGTAAGGGGATTTATGTATGTGTTCTAAAGGGGGTAGTGGGGGGTCATTTTTTCTCTCATCCGAGGCATGCTATAGGAAAATTGCCGACTCGTACGCTTGTCACTAGACCTGCCTCTGGGCTACTTTAAGAATCACGCCAGCCACAATGCGGAGGTCCTACATGCATCCAAAAGGGCCGATTTCGTTGCCCACTAGTCTTCCCAAGGATAATGTAGCCTACCAAACATGTCCTGGATGACCGTGGACCTCTTTCACAGCTCCTCCCAAACTAGAGCCGACCAAACCAAAATATTGGCTAGCCCATAGTATTATTTAGTTGTTGTTTGGATCAATACCAAGATTCTAGCTCGCCTAGGCAACCATCGTCATGCCCATTCTATTCCCGCCCTCGCGGTGGCGATTTGTGGACGGGAAATGCTTCGCTAGAAAAATTGGCAGCTCTACCGACGTGCTCATTTTGGTGGGTCTCAATGGAGCATGTACAATGGTAGAGAACATAAGTATTCTAGTAGCCCCACACCCACCGAACCCCACCCCATGCCAACCCCCCACGTTTTTATTGTTTTCTCTATCAATTAATGGGAACTAATTAAATTTTAGTAGGCCGAGGTACAATTGAGAAAATAGTGGATGAGACATTTTTCTCGGAGGAACATATGCTCATATTTTTAAATTGAATTTTAAACATATTTAAACATGCTCGAAAATTCCAAGGAAAAACGTGTCACACGTACATATTGATGTTCTTTATGTTCGTAAAGTCGTTTCACAGAAAACCGATATGTTTTCTATCGTGTGTAAAAAGACAAAAATTGTGCTAAAAATAGCTCTCTATGAGACATTTTTTTTATCTTTTTTTACACATGACATAAAAATAACATTTTTCCACGAAACTTGTCCCGCGCACATAAATATCAAGATGCGCATGAAAAAAATTTGTTCGGAATTTTTTTACATTTTAAAATGTTTTTTTCTCACAAGAGCATATGCACCTAAGTTCAAAAGTGAATTTCCGGAAAATAGTCTTCTTTTATTATCTCTGATTGTATTTTCTAGCAATTAATGAGATACAATGGAGAAAATAATGTTTTGTTATTATCTAAGGGATTATCTCTTAGCTAAGGAAAGACAACCTTTTTTTCTTAATCCTCTCTATCAACTAGGCAAAAATCTAACATGGCAACTCTAAGGAAAGCCTAACATCACCCTGTTTTTTTTTGTGAAACTGATTTGTATTACTCATAAAAGTCAGAAATTACAATCATCACGACATATGCTTAGTAGACCATCAGTGCCAGACCCAATCCATATTGTCATGAGAGAATTAGTTCTAACAAAGTTTGCCATAAAATGACTACTAATATTCCGACTTCTCCTAACATGAGTAATACAAAACTGGCAGAACCTTCATCATGGTCTTGATCTCTTCTATCACTGTAGAATGAACCGAATGATCCATCTCTCTACTCTTTAAAACATTAACAATCTCCAAACAATCAACTTCAATAAGCAAAGGTTGAGTGCTCCAATGCAACACCAAGGATATAACTTCCGACAGTACTTTTAGTTCAGCCCCAAGTGCATCCCTACATGAGAACACCCAACAACACGACGATAAAATTAACTCTCCATAGTGATCTCAGAGAACTATTCCAACACACGCGTCCCCATCATTATTAAAGGAGCTGTCGGTATTTAGTTTTAGCCAACCATCCGGCGGTAGAGTCCATCTTGCCGCCAAGATAGGGGTTTTGAAACTATGCACATGTTGCTCATCAAGGTCCAAGATAAATTTCCCTTTCATAATATCCTCAAACGAATGGTGTTTTATTTGCATAATAGACTTCAAGTATCTCATCAAGAAACGTCTTGAAACCTCCACAGGCGGTGGAGGACTTATCATGCACTATTTCATTGTGTATGTACTGTGACACCCTCAGAATCGGACCTATGCAAGTTTTAGCGAAACCCGCCAAACCCGCATAGAAACGATTCGAAGGTGCCCATCAGGCACTTGCGTGCGGGTGGAAAACAAAGTAATAACATTACACAACAGTCCTCGATGGGACCCACAGAACAGATATATATAACAGCGGCTCAAAGAGTCAAGAATACAGATATAATATACAAAGATCCAAATCACCTTGAAAACGATGAGCGTCCGACTACGGACAAGATGCAAATGGGGCTAAGAGCCCTGAAGAATAACCAATGGCGCCCATAACCCTGCCCAGGACAAGCCGGAAGGGTAACCCTGCTAACGGCGTCGATCTCAAAACCTGCTTAAACAAAAGGGGTGCCGACAAAGGGCAAAGGAAAAGAAGAGGCGTCGATCTTGAGGCCAAGACGGCGAGGCTAGAATTCGGCGGTCCTCGCCTACATAGGTATGGTGGACTGAAGCGGCAGCGGCAGCATGCACTAAACAACCTATAGAGACTCGATACAACTGGCGGCTATCAGAGAGGGGTAAGAAAGACCTATTCGGATCCAACCTGATACTAGCATCAAACAAACCCATCCTGGCGTTTCCCCCTCGAGACCAAACGAGGAAGTCAACCGAGGAACTCACACAGTTGGCAGTTTTACTTATTCAGTTATAGTTGCGGCACTTTACTAGTCAGGTTTAGACAATCATCCCGATAAAGTAAGCAGTGGGCACTTTTAGTGAACCATTCCGTGATAGTTGCAGCACTTACTAGTCAGATACAATTAGCATGAGATAAACCCAAAACCCAGCAGTTGTTGGTACTTTTATTTAGCCATTCCGTTGTAGTGAAGCTGATTACTAGTCATACCGGATACAAGTCAATTTATAACAGTAAACTTTAGTTATAGTTGTCTATGATCAAGCACTGTGCTCCAAGTCGTCCATAACCGCGGACACGGCTTCTCGAAAAGATTTAACCCTGCAGGGGTGCACCAAAGTATCCACAGGCACTTCGACCCTTTTTGCCAGATCAGTTAACATACACCCATCGGTATGTCGGCGGGGCCTAAGTCACGACGTTCCCAGACCCAAAGCAAGTACGTGGGGGCCACCCCACCAAGTCGACACCCGCAACGAAGTCGGCCGGTCTCCGAGACGGACTGGGGTTTGGGCAAACGGCTGTGAACGACAGCAAATCCCCAAACAGGGACTGTCGACACCGCGAAACGTGGCCCGATCCTAAACAGTACAGTGTGCTCCTCGCACAAACTTAAATAATGCAGTAGCATGGCATAAGTACAGGATAGTAAAAACACCTCAAACTAGTTGTGGCCCCCAGTACAATACTTTGAAATCAGGTAATAATCAATGGGGGGCCCATATCTTCCCACCTGTGGTTAGCGCGCTCGATCTCGGAACAGGTGTCAAGAACTCGGGTCCTACGGGACACAAGTGGGCGGTCGGAAACCAAATATCACCTATCACCACCGATGCCTCTGCTTAATTCAATTTTAGTTGTTAAACAGGAATTAAAGTGAACAATAAGTAAAGCCATGATCATCTCCAACGTCAACATGCAGCAATCCTCCAACAGTTGTGGTACTTGACGACAAGCAAAACACTTGAGCAAGCGGCTACGACACGCGGGTCCAACTATCTACCAAACACAGGTAATAGGATGTGTCCAAGGCTATATATGGCTGCAAGGGATATCACGGGTACGAAACTAGAGCATCGCAACACCGATAGCAAAGATCAACAGGAGGGAATACATGCTAGAAAAGTAAGATAGGTAAAAAGGGGGGGAGATGCTCGCCTGAAAATATTGCCGAAGGGTTCAACCGAAGATCGGAGCGAAGCTCATATCAACTCGACGGCCTTATCCGCGAAGAAGCAAAACACTAGAATAAACACCGGATGCAATATTTAATACACGGCAGAAGATCGGCATGATGCATGTATGATGTATGACATGGCAAAGGTGCGATGCGATTAGGCCATGTTAAGTGGAACCGGGGTCCCGACAATTAAGGTGTGGTTCAAGTTATTTAGAACCCCCGCAAATTAAATGTTGTTTTAGCATGGCAAAAGATATCACCGGGTTCGCTACACAAATTTAGATGAGGCCAATATAAGGCTAGATTTGCCCGCATATGGGCCCCATATTTAATTAATAGGTGAATCGGCATAAGGCCCCCAAACAAATGATATGCATGCGAGATGACAATTAAATATGCAACAAGTTGATATCATTTATGAAAATAGGGTATCGAGGGAAAAGGGTCACACATTGAGGGGTTCGGCGATCTTGGGGCTCGATGGGGTTCGGGTTGGTCTCGTGGTCGTGGTTCGACGGAAACGGCGGGAGCGGATACAAGACGGAGAACTTGTCGTCCAGGTCTCGGTGTCCGGGGCGCATCGGATTCTCCCGGTCGCTGTCGTACTTGTCGGGTTCCCGTGTCGGTTCGGTCTTGGCATCCGGGGTGAAGTTCTTGGCGTTTCTTGTCTTGTCGAAGGCCTTGTTGCTCTACGGCGAAGGACTTAGCGTCATCGGGGTCCGAGAAGGAGATCTTGGCGCGGCACCGGGTACGGGATCGGTCTTTAACTCCAAGTAGACGGTCTTGGCTATCATGGCCCTTCGGGATCGGTCTTCGGTACGCGGAGGAGATCTTGTCGAACCGCGATGAAGATCTTGGCGTGCCGAGCTTGGTTCATCGATGGGGTTGAAGTAGGTGTTTAAAGCCTCCCGGAGGTCCTTGTCCTGTTGTCCATCTTTTAAATTGTCTTGCCAGGTTCTTTTGTCAGCCATTCAACACTCACCAGATCATTTGATACCAACAACCACAACGAAAACACCAAACAGGGACCCGCACCGGCAGATGAGCAGGACCAAGAGGCACTTGAACAAGGGGTCGTGCAGGGGTGGCGCATGTACCACGGCAGCGAGGCAACGACCGGAAGATGAACCAGAAAGCGGGGCGGCGGCGAGGCGAGAGATGGTCGACTAAGGCATCGGGTTGCCGGCAAGGAGAGGCGGACGGAGCCCAGGCGGGCCGGCGGCGTGCGGAGGCTCTCGCTGAGATGGGCGGCCAGGAGGAAGCAAGGAGGCGGGGAGGAGAGGCGGGCGGGCGTGGCGGTGGCGGCGAGGAGAGAGGAAGGCAGAGGGTCCGGCTCGGGCGCGGGGCTGCAAGGGAGGAAAAAGCGGAGGAGGGACCCGTCGCGGAGAGGAGGAACAGAGGCGGCGGCAGGCGGTGGAGGCGGACGGCTGCCGTGAGCTTCGGCCTTGAGCGCGAGGAGGACGCGGAGGCGGGCGCAGGCCGAGGCGGCGGCGGCCAGGGTGAGCAAGGCGCAGAGGAGCTGCGGGGAGATCTGGTGCGGTGGTGGGAGGCCGAGGTGGCGGGAGGTCTGCAGCCAAGGTCGTGAGGGGCAGCGGCCGGCGTTTCGAACAGGCGTGGCGGGAGTTGGTGTGGCAGGGAGGAGAGGATGGGGTCGGGGGAGGAAGCGCCCGGGGACGGCGCCCATGGCCGGAGGCGGAGAGGTGGGCGAGCGCGGCCGGGGAGGGAGGAGCCGAGGGAGAAGGAGGAAGAAGATGGCCAGAGCGTGAGGGACGTGAGGCGCGGGTGGGGTCAAGGGGAAGACAGCGGCAGGCTGGGTGCTGGGGTGCATGCATGGTTGGGGTGGGGCCCAGGTGACATGGCGGTTTGAGAGGAGAGAGAGGGGGAGAGGGGGAGTGGGGTGGGGATGTGGCGGTTTAGGATTGGGTAGAGGGGGAGAGAGGGTGAGGTGGCTAGAGGCCATTGGTTGGGGTGAGGTGGAGGGGGTGTGTGGGTAGGTTAGTTGGTAGGTTTAGGAATTAGGTGGACCGATTTAAAAATGGGGGTGGTCGTTCGGGTCGATTCGGCCCGTTCGACTGCCCCCGTTAAAATAATTAAATCTTTTATTTAATTTATATGCACCTTTTGCAGACCGATAGCATTCAAACAAAAATAATCCGGGGACCGGGTTGGCGTGTTTGAATGAAGAGGGGGCGTTTTTAGAAAACAAAACGGGCTTTGCGAACATAGTTTTATGCAACAATGCATGATGATGACGATGCAATGCACAAATTCAACGCGATTTTCTAGTAGTGGTTTTGCGGGATGCCACAATTCGACACCACTAACAATGGATCTCGCCCTCGAGATCCGCCTCATGGTACCGGAAAGAAGGTCGGCGATCCGCGTCTTCTCGCTTCGTGTAGATCCTCGCGACACCACTAACAAGAGGTCGTTGATCCCGTTCGTCAACACTCCGGATAAACAACGGACGAAGTTAAAGGTAAGGCCACCTCTAACTTTCCTGGAAGGAGTAATTGCATCGATCCCCCATTCAATGTACATAAGCGAATGATAAGAGTAGTGGTATGGTCGCGACTCCATCCCGCACTCGAAGCATTACCCTGTACACGAACAGATAGATTATGCAACCAACCTCGGATTCAGATCAAGATCTCGACAAGCGAGGTTCGGATCAAAGGAGTGATGCGACTACGCATCGGATGCCGCGTGAATCTTTGTAAATCGCGTCGAAAAACTTGGAAGGCACAAACAAGGAACAAAGAATGATAACGCCGTAGACGGATTCATCAGGCAGCTTGAACACCGGACGGTAGAACACCGTTAACAGAGGAGGAAGCGAAACCCTGAAGGTACGACGGAAACCCAACCACGAGAAATCCTGGACTCGAAGAGAGAGAAGAGAGCGGATTTAGAACGCGTGGAGATGAGAGGAGAATAGCAGAGGGGTAAGGAGTAAAATCAGACCTAACCAGAACTATCCAACCGATTTTCAAAAATAGTTTTTACACTCTACTTCGGCCGTTAGCTAGGTAATCCTACAGGCTGGACTTGTGGTATCATAGCCGTGCTCGTGCTCTGTGACACCCTCGATCGGACCTATGCAAGTTTTAGCGAAACCAGCCAAACCGCCGCATGATTCAAGGTGCCAGTGCCAGCACTGCGCATGTGGAAAACAAAGTAATAACATTACACAACAATGTCCTCGATGGGACCTAATGTATATATATATATATATATACAATGCTCAAAGAGTCAAGAATACATATAATATACAAAGATCCAAATCACCTTGAAGCGATGAGTCAGTCCGACTACGACAAGATGCAAATGGGGCTAAGAGCCCCAAGAATAACCAATGGCGCCCATAACCCCCCTGTGCCAAGCCGAAGGGTAACCGCTAACGGTCGATCTCAAACCTGCTTAACAAAAAAGGGTGCCGGACAAGGGCAAAGGAAAAAGGAGCGTCAAGATCGAGGCCAGTGCACGCGAGGCTAGAATTAGGTCTCGCCTACATAGGTATGGTGGATAAAGACCTATTCGATCCAACCCGATACTAGCATCAAACAAACCCATCCCCAAACGAGAAGTCAACGAGGCACATTTTACTTATTAGTTATGTGACTTTACTAGTCAGGTTTAGATAATCATCCCGATAAAGTAGCAGTGGGCACTTTTAGTGAACCATTCCGTGATAGTTGCAGACTTACTAGTCGATACAATTAGCATGAGATAAACCCAAAACCCAAAGCAGCTTGTTGGTACTTTTATTTAGCCATTCCGTTGTAGTGAAGCTGATTACTAGTCATATCGGATACAAGTCAATTTATAACAGAACTTTAGTTATAGTTGTCTATGATCAAGCACATGCTCCAAGTCGTCCATAACCGCGACACGGCTTCTCGAAAAGATTTAACCGCGGTGCACCAAAGTATCCACAGCACTTCACCTTTTGCCGATCGCTTAACATACACCCATCGGTATGTCGGGGCCTAAGTCACGACGCTCCCGCACCAAAGCAAGTACGTGGGGGCCACCCCACCAAGTCGACACCCGCAACAAAGTCGGCCGGTCTCCGAGACGGACTGGGGTTTGGGCAAACGGCTGTGAACGACAGCAAATCCCCAAACGGGGACTGTCGACACCGCGAAACGTGGCCCGATCCTAAACAGTACAGTGTGCTCCTCGCACAAACGTAAATAATGCAGTAGCATGGCATAAGTACAGGATAGTAAAAACACCTCAAACTAGTTGTGGCCCCCAGTACAATACTTTGAAATCAGGTAATAATCAATGGGGGGCCCATATCTCCCCACCTGTGGTTAGCGCGCTCGATCTCGGAACAGGTGTCAAGAACTCGGGTCCTACGGGACACAAGTGGGCGGTCGGAAACCAAATATCACCTATCACCCACCGATGCCTCTGCTTAATTCAATTTTAGTTGTTAAACAGGAATTAAAGTGAACAATAAGTAAAGCCATGATCATCTCCAACGTCAACATGCGGCAATCCTCCAACAGTTGTGGTACTTGACGACAAGCAAAACACTTGAGCAAGCGGCTACGACACGCGGGTCCAACTATCTACCAAACACAGGTAATAGGATGTGTCCAAGGCTATATATGGCTGCAAGGGATATCACGGGTACGAAACTAGAGCATCGCAACACCGATAGCAAAGATCAACAGGAGGGAATAAATGCTAGAAAAGTAAGATAGGTAGAAAGGGGGGAGATGCTCGCCTGAAAACATTGCCGAAGGGTTCAACCGAAGATCGGGGCGAAGCTCACATCAACTCGACGGCCTTATCCGCGAAGAAGCAAAACACTAGAATAAACACCGGATGCAATATTTAATACACGGCAGAAGATCGGCATGATGCATGTATGATGTATGACATGGCAAAGGTGCGATGCGATTAGGCCATGTTAAGTGGAACCGGGGTCCCGACAATTAAGGTGTGGTTCAAGTTATTTAGAACCCCCGCAAATTAAATGTTGTTTTAGCATGGCAAAAGATATCACCGGGTTCGCTACACAAATTTAAATGAGGCCAATATAAGGCTAGATTTGCCCGCATATGGGCCCCATATTTAATTAATAGGTGAATCGGCATAAGGCCCCCAAACCAATGATATGCATGCGAGATGACAATTAAATATGCAACAAGTTGATATCATTTATGAAAATAGGGTATCGAGGGAAAAGGGTCACACATTGAGGGGTTCGGCGATCTTGGGGCTCGATGGGGTTCGGGTTCGGTCTCAGGGTCCAGGGTTCGACGGAAACGGCGGGAGCGGATACAAGACGGAGAACTTGTCGTCCAGGTCTCGGTGTCCGGGGCGCATCGGATTCTCCCGGTCGCTGTCGTACTTGTCGGGTTCCCGTGTCGGTTCGGTCTTGGCATCCGGGGTGAAGTTCTTGGCGTTTCTTGTCTTGTCGAAGGCCTTGTTGCTCTACGGCGAAGGACTTAGCGTCATCGGGGTCCGAGAAGGAGATCTTGGCGCGGCACCGGTACGGATCGTCTTTAACTCCAAGTACGGTCTTGGCTATCATGGCCCTTCGATCGGTCTTGACGCTGGAGGAGATCTTGTCGAACCGCGATGAAGATCTTGGCGTGCCGAGCTTGGTTCATCGATGGGGTTGAAGTAGGTGTTTAAAGCCTCCCGGAGGTCCTTGTCCTGTTGTCCATCTTTTAAATTGTCTTGCCAGGTTCTTTTGTCAGCCATTCAACACTCACCAGATCATTTGATACCAACAACCACAACGAAAACACCAAACAGGGACCCGCACCGGCAGATGAGCAGGACCAAGAGGCACTTGAACAAGGGGTCGTGCAGGGGTGGCGCATGTACCACGGGCAGCGGCGACCGGAAGATGAACCAGAGCACGGGACGGCGGCGAGAGGCGCAGAGATGGTCGACCAAGGCATCGGTTGCCGGCAAGCAGGGAGAGGCGACGGAGCCCCAGAGGAGGCGGGCTGCTGACGCACGGGAGGCTCTCGCCTGCGGGGATCGGGCGCGGCCAGGAGGAAGCAAGGGAGGCGGGGAGGAGAGCAGGCGGGGAGTGGCGGTGGCGGAGAGGGAGGAGGCAGAGGGTCCGGCCCGGGCGCGGGGCAGCTGGAGGAAAAGCGGAGGAGGGGACCCGTCGCCGGAGAGGAGGAACGGGGCGGTGGAGGGCGGACGCTGCCGTGAGCTCGCCGGAGCGAGCGTGAGGAGACGCGAGGAGGCGAGCCGACGCGGAGGAGGCGAGCTGGCGGCGAGGTGAGGCGGCGCGGAGGAGCCGCGGGGAGATGCGGCGGTGGCTGGGAGGCCGAGGTGGCGGGAGGTGCGCAGCCAAGGTCGGCGGGACGCGGCGGGCGTTGTTTCGGAACAGGCGGCGGGAGTTGGTGTGGGGCGAAGGGAGGAGAGGATGGGGTCGGGCCGGATAGCGCCTTGGGAGGCGCAAGGGCGGAGAGGTGGGCGAGCGCAGCCAGAGGGAGGAACGCCAGGAGAAGGAGGGAAGAAGGCAGCCAGAAAGCGTGAGGGACGTGAGGCGCGGGTGGGGTCCAGGGGAAGACAGCGGCAGGCTAGGTGCTGGGGTGCATGCATGGTTGGGGTGGGGCCCAGTGTAACACCCTCAGAATCGGCCCTATGCAAGTTTTAGCGAAACCCTCCAAGCCCGCATAGAAACGATTCGAAGGTGCCCACCAGGCACTTTCGTGCGGGTGGAAAACGAAGTAATAACATTACACAACAGTCCTCGATGGGACCCACAGAACAGATATATACAACACGACTCCATGAGTCAAGAATACAGATATAATATACAAAGATCCAAATCACCTTGAAAACGATATAGCGTCCGTCTACGGACAAGATGCAAATGGGGGTAAGAGCCCTGAAGAATAACCAATGGCGTCCATAACCTGCCGTGCCAAGCCGGAAGGGTAACCTCGCTAACGGCGTCGATCTCAAAACCTTAAACAAAGGGGTGCCGACAAAGGGCAAAGGAAAAAGAGGAGCGTCGATCGAGGCCAAGACACGGAGGCTAGAATTCGGTCCTCGCCTACATAGGTATGGTGGATCAAGCGGTGGCGGCATGCACTAAACAACCTATAGAGACTCGATACAACCGGCGGATATCATAGAGGATAAGAATGACCTAACGGATCCAACTCAGCTATCACCAAACAAACCCATCCCGGTGTTTCCTCGAGACCAAACGAGAAGTCAACCGAGGAACTCACACGGTTGGCGGTTTACTTATTCGTTATAGTTGCAGACTTTACTAGTCAGGTTTAGATAATCATCCCGATAAAAATAAGCAAAGGCACTTTTAGTTAACCATTTCGTTATAGTGGCGTCACTTACTAGTCGTGTACAATGATCATGAGATAACCACAAAACCCAAAAGCTTGTTGGTACTTTTACTTAGCCATTCCGCTGTAGTGAAACTGATTACTAGGCAAATCGGATACAAGTCAATTCATAACAAGAACTTTAGTTATAGTTGTCTATGAACAAGCCGTGCTCCAAGTCGTCCATAACCGGACACGGCTTCTCAAAGATTTAACCTAGGGTGCACCAAAGTATCCACAGGCACTTGACCCTTTTGCGGATCGCTAACATACACCCATCGGTATGTCGGCGGGCCTAAGTCACGACGTTCCTGCACAAAGCAAATCGTGGGGCCACCCCACCAAGTCGACACCCGCAATGAAGTCGGCGAGACGGACTTGGGGTTGGGTGGACGGCAGTGAGCGACAGCAAATCCCCGAACGGGGACTGTCGACACCGCGAAAACGTGTCCCGATCCTAAACAGTACACGTGCTATCTGTCGCACAATTTAAATAAAGCAGTAAACATGGCATAGGTACAGGATAGTAAATAAATCCTCAAACTAGTTGTGGCCCCCAGTACAATACTTTGAAATCAGGTAATAATCGATGGGGGGGGCATATCTCCCCACCTGTGGTTAGCGCGCTCGATCTCGGAATAGGTGTCAAGAACTCGGGTCCTACGGGACACAAGTGGGCGGTCGGAAACCAAATATTACCTATCACCCACCGATGCCTCTGCTTAATCCCATTTTAGTTGTTAAACAGTAATTAAAGTGAACGATAAGTAAAGCCATGATCATCTCCAACGTCAACATGCGGCAATCCTCCAACAATTGTGGTACTTGACGACAAGCAAAAACACTTGAGCAAGCGACTACGACACGCGGGTCCAACTACCTACCAAACACAGGTAATAGGATGTGTCCAAGGCTATATATGGATGCAAGGGATATCACGGGTATGAAACTAGAGCAACGCAACACAGATAGCAAAGATCAACAGGAGGGAAATAAATACTAGAAAAGTAAGATAGGTAGAAAGGGGGAGATGCTCGCCTGAAAACATTGTTGAAGGGTTCATCCGAAGATCGGGGCGAAGCTCACATCAACTCAACGGCCTTATCCATGAAGAAGCAAAACACTAGAATAAACACCGGATGCAATATTTAATACTACGGTAGAAGATCGGCATGATGCAAGTATGATGTATGGCATGGCAAAGATGCTGTGCAATTAGGTCAATCTTAAGTGGAACCGGGGTCCCGACAATTAATCAGGTGGTTCATGTTGTTTAGCTACCCCGCAATTAAATGTTGTTTTAACAAGGCAAGATAAGATACCGATTCGCTACACAAGTTTAAATGAGGCCGATATGAGCCTAGATTTGCCCGCATATGGGCCCCATATTTAATTATTAGGTGAATCGGCATAAGGCCCCCAAACCACATGATTATGCATGCAAGTATGGCAGTTAAATGCAACAAGTTGTTATATATAATAAAATAGGGTTTCGGGGAGGGGTTCACACATTGAGGGGTCTCGACGAACTTGGGGTTCCGGGGTTCGGGGTCGGTCTCAGGGTTCGACGGATCTGGGGTTCGGGTTCACGGAAGCGGTCTCGGATAGCGGGGTAGATCTTGTTGTTCGAGATGAAGCACTTGTCGCCATGGGTCTCGTGTCCGGATGAAGTACTTGGCGTCTCCGTCGGTGGCCTTGGCGGTCGGGTTCGGACTCGGATCCGGCAAGGTCTTAGCGCTCCGTCTTCAGTGTCGTTGGCGAACTCGGGCTCGATGCCGGGGGTCCTTCGGATTCCTGAGGCGATCTTGGCGTTCCGGGCAACTTCGGTCCGTCCTCGACCATCAGGGTCCATGACGAAGATCTTGGAATGGGCGCCACTTGGGTTCGGTGTCGATCTTGGCGTTCACTTGTACATGTGGCCGTCTCGTTGAGGGGTGGTCTTGAACGCGCGGCGGAGGGGGCTTGCGGCGATGAAGGCAAACGATGGTGGTTGGTGCTTTCATGAGGAAGCTGGTAAGGCCAGACGCTGGCTCATGAATGAGCGTCGCTTGCTGGGGAAGGACAACACGGCGGTGCAGAGGGGCACGGGCTCGCACGGGGAGGCGGCGACCTGAAACGGTGCTGCGGTACTACGGGGTCGAGCTCAAACAGAGGAAGGCCGGACCGACGAGGGCAGCAAGGCAGGCCTGTGGGACGGGACGCTGCTGTCGGGTCGGCTCGGCCGGAGCTGGCCCTGCAGCTCGGCGCGAAATGGCGAGGCGGGAAGGCTCGAGCGGGAGGCGGTGAACGGCGGCGACGTCTTGTGATGCAGCGGGCCATGGGCGGGAGCGGTTGAGGCGCGAGGGGGCGTGGCGGCTCGGCCGGAGCTGCTGAGGAGGGCAGCAGGCTAAGCGGCCGACGCGAAAGCACGGGGAGGTAGGCGGCGGAGCGAGGCAGCGGGAGGCGTCAGCCAGGCGGGCGCTGAGAGAGGAGAGGCGGGTCTTCATGGGGAGAGAGGAGGGGAGCAGGCGGTGTGGCCGACAGTGGCGGGTCGAGTGAGCGAGCGGGCGAGCGGAGGGTGACCGAGCGGTGGAGGCGCAGCGAAGAGGGCTCATGTGGGAGAGAGAGCAGGCGGGCGAGCGAAGCCTGGGGGAGGAAGCAGGGCGCGCAGCCAAGTGAGCGAGGCGAGGCCGGGGGAAGGGGAGGAGAAGGGGATGCGTCGGGCCTGGGAGGAAGAAGGTAGGTGCGGGTGGTGGGGCCGCTCGGGGGAGGGCCCGGGGTGTCAGGGGCGGGGCTGGTTGGGCGCGTGTGTGCAGGCGTTGTGTGGCCAGGGTGTGTTGTGTGGGGTGGGTTTAGAGAGAGAGGGAGTGGTTAGGGTGATGTGGCAGGAGTTGATTGGGTGAGGGATAGGGCCAGGTGAGGTGGCAGCCTGCTACTGGTTGGGGTGAGGTGGAGGGTTGGGCTGGGTAGGTAGCTGGGTAGCTATAGGATTTAGAGGTTGGACCGATTTAAAATCCTGGGGGTGGTCGTTCGGGTCGATCTGGCCGCTCGACGCCTCACTAAAAATAATATAATTTTTATTTGTTTTATTAACGCCGTTTGCAAACCGATAGCATTCAAACAAAAATAATCCGGAGGCCGGGCTTTGCATTTGAATTAAGATGGGGCGTTTGGAAAACAAATCGGGCCTTGCGAAATAGTTTTACGCAAACAATGCATGATGATGACGATGCAATGCACAAATTCAACGCGATTTTCTAGTAGTGGTTTTGCGGGATGCCACAATTCGACACCACTAACAATGGATCTCGCCCTCGAGATCCGCCTCATGGTACCGGAAGGAAGGTCGGCGATCTGCGTCTTCTCGCTTCGTGTAGATCCTCGCGACACCACTAACAAGAGGTCGTTGTCCGTGTTCGTCGAGAGAACACTCCGGGAACAACAGGTCGAAGGTAGAGGTATCAGCAATAAGCCACCTCTAGCTTCCGTGGACGGAGTAAAATTGCATCGATCCACCATTCAATGTACATAAGCGAATGATAAGAGTAGTGGTATGGTCGCGACTCCATCCCGCACTCAAAGCATTACTATGTACACGAATAGACAGATTATGCAACCAACTCTCAGGATTCAGACTGAAGATCTCGACAAGCGAGGTTCGGAAACAAAGGAGGGATGCGTACTCGCATCGGATCCGCGTGAGGATGTCGTCGTCGGAAAACACCGAAGGCACAAACAAGGAACAAAGAATGGTAACACCGTGACGGATTCATCGTGCTTGAACACCGGACGGTAGAACACCGTTATCAAAGAAGGAAGCGAAACCTCAAGGTACGATTAACCCAACCACGAGAAATCACGGACTCAAGAAAAGATAAGAGAGCGATTCAAAACACGCCGAGATAAGAGGAGAATAGCAGAGGGTAAGGAGTAAAATCAGACCTAATCGTAACTATCCAACCGATTTTGCAAAATAGTTTTGACACTCTACCGCCGTTAGCTAGGTTATCCTACAGTGGACTTGTGGGTATCGCAACCGCCGAGCTCGATACCACTGTAACACCCTCAGAATCGGCCCTATGCAAGTTTTAGCGAAACCGCCAAGCCCGCATAGAAACGATTCAAGGTGCCCACCAGCACTTTCGTGCGGGTGGAAAACAGTAATAACATTACACAACAGTCCTCGATGGGACCCACGTAGCAGATATATACAACACGACTCCATGAGTCAAGAATACAGATATAATATACAAAGATCCAAATCACCTTGAAAAGCGATATAGCGTCGTCTACGGACAAGATGCAAATGGGGCTAAGAGCCTCAAGAATAACCAATGGCGCCCATAACCCCTGCCAAGCCGGAAGTGTAACCCGCTAATGGCGCCGATCTCAAAACCTGCTTAAACAAAGGTGCCGACAAGGGCAAAGGAAAAAAGAGGCGTCGATCGAGGCCAAGACACGCGAGGCTAGAATTCGCGGTCTCGCCACATAGGTATGGTGGATCAAGCGGCAGCGGCATGCACTAAACAACCTATAGAGACTCGATACAAGTGGCGGATATCGAGAGGGATAAGAATGACCTAACCGGATCCAACTCAAGCTATCACCAAACAAACCCATCCGGTGTTTCCTCGAGACCAAACGAGGAAGTCAACCACCGAACTCACACGCTGGCGCTTTACTTATTCGGTTATAGTTGCAAGACTTTACTAGTCAGGTTTAGATAATAATCTCGATAAAAATAAGTGGGCACTTTTAGTTAACCATTCCGTTATAGTGGCGTCACTTACTAGTCGTACAATGATCATGAGATAACCACAAAACCCAAAGCTTGTTGGTACTTTTACTTAGCCATTCCGTTGTAGTGAAACCGATTACTAGGCAAATCGGATACAAGTCAATTCATAACAAGAAACTTTAGTTATAGTTGTCTATGAACAAGCCGTGCTCCAAGTCGCCCATAACCGCGGACACGGCTTCTCGAAAAGATTTAACCTGAGGTGCACCAAAGTATCCACAGCACTTGACCCTTTTGCCGGATCGCTAACATACACCCATCGGTATGTCGCGGGGCCTAAGTCACGACGTTCCCAGACCAAAGCAAATGCGTAGCCACCCACCAAGTCGACACCAACGAAGTCGGCCGGTCTCGAGACGGACTTGGGGTTGGGTGGACGGCGATGGCGACAAGAAATCCCGAGCAGGGATGCCGACACCGCGAAAACGTGTCCCGATCCTAAACAGTACACGTGCTATCTGTCGCACAATTTAAATAAAGCAGTAAACATGGCATAGGTACAGGATAGTAAATAAATCCTCAAACTAGTTGTGGCCCCCAGTACAATACTTTGAAATCAGGTAATAATCGATGGGGGGCCCATATCTCCCCACCTGTGGTTAGCGCGCTCGATCTCGGAACAGGTGTCAAGAACTCGGGTCCTACGGGACACAAGTGGGCGGTCGGAAACCAAATATTACCTATCACCCACCGATGCCTCTGCTTAATCCCATTTTAGTTGTTAAACAGTAATTAAAGTGAACGATAAGTAAAGCCATGATCATCTCCAACGTCAACATGCGGCAATCCTCCAACAATTGTGGTACTTGACGACAAGCAAAAACACTTGAGCAAGCGACTACGACACGCGGGTCCAACTACCTACCAAACACAGGTAATAGGATGTGTCCAAGGCTATATATGGCTGCAAGGGATATCACGGGTATGAAACTAGAGCAACGCAACACAGATAGCAAAGATCAACAGGAGGGAAATAAATACTAGAAAAGTAAGATAGGTAGAAAGGGGGAGATGCTCGCCTGAAAACATTGTTGAAGGGTTCATCCGAAGATCGGGGCGAAGCTCACATCAACTCAACGGCCTTATCCACGAAGAAGCAAAACACTAGAATAAACACCGGATGCAATATTTAATACTACGGTAGAAGATCGGCATGATGCAAGTATGATGTATGGCATGGCAAAGATGCGGTGCAATTAGGTCAATCTTAAGTGGAACCGGGGTCCCGACAATTAATCAGGTGGTTCATGTTGTTTAGCTACCCCGCAATTAAATGTTGTTTTAACAAGGCAAGATAAGATACCGATTCGCTACACAAGTTTAAATGAGGCCGATATGAGCCTAGATTTGCCCGCATATGGGCCCCATATTTAATTATTAGGTGAATCGGCATAAGGCCCCCAAACCACATGATTATGCATGCAAGTATGGCAGTTAAATGCAACAAGTTGTTATATATAATAAAATAGGGTTTCGGGGAGGGGTTCACACATTGAGGGGTCTCGACGAACTTGGGGTTCCGGGGTTCGGGGTCGGTCTCAGGGTTCGACGGATCTGGGGTTCGGGGTTCGACGGAAGCGGTCTCGGATAGCGGGGGTAGATCTTGTTGTTCGAGATGAAGCACTTGTCGCACAGGGGTCTCGGTGTCCGGGATGAAGTACTTGGCGTCTCCGCGTCGGTGGCCTTGGCGGTATCGGGTTCGGACTCCGGATCCGGGCAAGGTCTTAGCGCTCCGTCTTCAGTGTCGTTGGCGAACTCGGGCTCGATACCGGGGGTCCTTCGGATCCCTGAGGCGACCTTGGCGTTCCGGGCATCTTCGGTCCGTCCTCGACCATCGGGGTCCATGACGAAGATCTTGGAATGGGCGCCACTTGGGTTCGGTGTCGATCTTGGCGTTCACTTGTACATGTGGCCGTCTCGTTGAGGGGTGGTCTTGAACGCGCGGCGGAGGGGGCTTGCGGCGATGAAGGCAAACGATGGTGGTTGGTGCTGCTCGCGGAGGAAGCTCGGGTAAGGCCCAGGACGCTGGCTCGCGGACAGAGGCGTCGCTTGCTAGGGAAGGACAACACGGCGGTGCAGAGGGGCACGGGGCTCGCAGACGGGAGGCGACACGAGACGGTGCTGTGGTACTACGGGTCGAGCTCGAGCAGGGAAGGCCGGACCGACGAGGGCAAAGGCGCACGCTGGGACGGGACGCACGCCTGTCGGGGTCGGCTCGGCCGGGCTGGCGCAATCGGGCCTGAAATGGGCGAGGCGGGAAGGCTCGAAAGCGAGGCGGTGAACGGCGGCGGCGTGGCGTGGCGGAGCGCTTGGCAGCCGGGCGAGGCGGTTGGAGGCGCGTGGGCGTGGCGAAGCTTCGGCGGGCTGCTGGGAGGAGGCAGCCGGGCCACGCGAAGGCAGCGAGGAGTAGGCGGAGCGAGGAGCGCGAGCGGCGTCATGGCGGCTACTGGAGAGAGGAAGAGGCGGGTGTCGCGTTGAGGAGAGAGGAGGGAGCAGTGGCAAGGCAGCGGGCTGTGAGGGTGACCGCGGAGGTGACAGGAGTGGAGCGGTGAGCAGGCGGAGGCGTGAGCAGAGGCTCATGAGAGAGGAAGCGAAGAGCAGGCGGGCGGAGTGGCGGGCAGGAGAGCGAGGTGGCGAGGCCGGGGGAAGGGGAGGAGAAGGGGATGCGTCGGGCCTGGGAGGAAGAAGGTAGGTGCGGGTGGTGGGGCCGCTCGGGGGAGGGCCCGGGGTGTCAGGGGCGGGGCTGGTTGGGCGCGTGTGTGCAGGCGTTGTGTGGCCAGGGTGTGTTGTGTGGGGTGGGTTTAGAGAGAGAGGGAGTGGTTAGGGTGATGTGGCAGGAGTTGATTGGGTGAGGGATAGGGCCAGGTGAGGTGGCAGCGTGCTACTGGTTGGGGTGAGGTGGAGGGTTGGGCTGGGTAGGTAGCTGGGTAGCTATAGGATTTAGAGGTTGGACCGATTTAAAATCCTGGGGGTGGTCGTTCGGGTCGATCTGGCCCGTTCGACTGCCCTCACTAAAAATAATATAATTTTTATTTGTTTTATTAACGCCGTTTGCAAACCGATAGCATTCAAACAAAAATAATCCGGAGGCCGGGCTTTGCATTTGAATTAAGATGGGGCGTTTGGAAAACAAATCGGGCCTTGCGAAATAGTTTTATGCAAACAATGCATGATGATGACGATGCAATGCACAAATTCAACGCGATTTTCTAGTAGTGGTTTTGCGGGATGCCACACCCAGGTGACATGGCGGTTTGAGAGGAGAGAGAGGGGGAGAGGGGGAGTGGGGTGGGGATGTGGCGGTTTAGGATTGGGTAGAGGGGGAGAGAGGGTGAGGTGGCGAGAGGCCATTGGTTGGGGTGAGGTGGAGGGGGTGTGTGGGTAGGTTAGTTGGTAGGTTTAGGAATTAGGTGGACCGATTTAAAAATGGGGGTGGTCGTTCGGGTCGATTCGGCCCGTTCGACTGCCCCCGCTAAAATAATTAAATCTTTTATTTCATTTATATGCACCTTTTGCAAACCGATAGCATTCAAACAAAAATAATCCGGGGACCGGGTTGGCGTGTTTGAATAAAGAGGAGGCGTTTTTAGAAAACAAAACGGGCTTTGCGAACATAGTTTTATGCAACAATGCATGATGATGACGATGCAATGCACAAATTCAACGCGATTTTCTAGTAGTGGTTTTGCGGGATGCCACATGTACCATATCCTCTAAAGAGTTGTCAAAACCTTGCTAACCATCATGCTAGGCAGATTGCTCAGAAAATCCAGGATCCACTCCGAACCTGTGTTGATGACGGATTCCAGCCCTGGTAGTTGCCACTTCTCCACCATAAAGTCTCAAATGAGTCTCGCCATGTCACACTTGAAGAATGGGTGGAAATTATCCCCAGGTTCCACGCTGCATACAGGACAACAATCCGATGGTTCAAGATGCCGAATGAATTTGTTTCTTCAAGTTGGTATAACAGGAGGCAATACAATATTATGTTTAACTAACATATTTTTTCTTAACCTTTTCTAATCTATCTAACCATGCTTTCATTCGAGATAATGTATACACGAATAAGATGCTCCTTGATGTTATGATTCCATTCCCGCAATCGTTTTCTAGTTTCGTTGAGTGTTTGAAACTCTATTTCGTGTTCCTTTTTGGACGAATGTTTCCAAATTCGTTGCACATAATCGGCCATTTGAAATTTTCTTTAAGGGGAAGCTTATATTCAATATTTCACAGGAACGGGTAGCCATTGTGCGCGGCGATTCCTATGGGCTTTGGTGGTTCAACCTAATTTGTAAACTCCACTAAAAATACTTCATAGAGCTAAAAGCGAAAAGTGTCTTTGGATCCCGAGTTTCATTGTTTCCTTCATTAAATAAAATGGAAAATCATATTCATAACTTTCAAAAAAAGTCTAAAAAAATTCTAGCCATAGTCAATAGTGTATCTTACAAGCATGAAAAATTGCAACACGAAATTCTCTATATTGCCGGCTACACAAAAATGGAAAAATCTGATAAACATTAGATATGTAAAACTATGTATAGTCAGATCCACACTCTTAGTATTTTTGTGTAGATCATAATAAAAATTATTTTAAATTTGTATTTTACACGTTTGTAGGATAAATCATTGGCTACATTCTAGAGTTTTTTTTAGAATTTCCTGAAACTCAAACATATGATTTTCCATTTCTATTTAAAGCCAGGTTCGCTCGTGTCAATGTGCATCAAATCTTCTTCGAAATAGGCTTTTGCCCGCTATATTAAAATAGCAATCACCGAGTACAACGATACAACTAAGGGGCCTCAGCAAGCAAGCCCCCCCCCCCTCCCCAAAAAAAAGAAAAAAGAAACACAAAAGAAAGCAATACCAACAACGACAGATAGTCTAAACAATGACAGTTCGCAACCGATGCGCCCTCCAAGGTAGCCTACCACGAGCTTAAGCCTCCGAAGCAACGCGTATCAAGCAACACATTCAAGAAGGGATGCGACGATGATGACGCTGCTGCCCGGACTGACCAAGGTTTTCCCCCGTACGCGGAGGTCAGTGGGAAAGGGGTACACCCAACGCCCTTCAACAAGGAGTGGCGGCACCCGCAGGCGGCACCCTGTCGGGTTCAGCAGACCCAAAAGGATTTCTCCCAACCCCCCAAAACCCACTACCCCACACACTTCATAGGCTTCCACCCATCCATGCCGCCCACGAACATGTGCCACCATGGTTTTGAATCCACCATCGTCATCTCACTGTGAACCAATGCGGGGCCTCGAGGATGGAAAACTTGGAACAACATGTAAAGGGGGCGACAATGTCATAGCCGGCGGGAGGGAACTGCCTCCACCGCTATCGCGGTAGCAGACCAAACGCGGTAACAAGGGCACATCAAGCCCGGAGGGTCCGACCGAGCCCAGATTGGGCCCGTGAATCCCCTGTTGTCGTGTTGCAGCAGGCCGGTTCAACGTCGTTGACCTCCAGAACCTATCATCCCGAGCCCACCTAAAGGAAGCAGCGCCACCCTAAAGATTGGTCGGCCCGCTTGGACCCATATGGGGCCCAAATGGGCCCAGATCTGGGCAGAGCGGGCACCGACGGCCATCTGCACGAGGAGCACTGTTTCGGCGCCAAGCAGCATTGCCGACCGCATCATCTTCCACCCATGGCTGGCTGGCCACCGGACTCATCGTTGGCCGAAAGACACCACCGCTGGCCACCCTAACCCGACCCTAGGGCTGCAACACACGGGGAAAAGCAACGAGCGCTGCCGTCGCCGACACCACGGGCAGCACCGACGGCGGGGGGAGGGGGGCTAGAGGGAGGGGAGCTGGGTGCCAGAGGGAGAGGGGGGGGGGGTTCTTTTTTTTTGTGTTGGGAGTGCGTTTATTTTCACTTTCCTTAATGTGCACCAAATCTTCACTCAGATAAAAGGCAATATTAACCTTATTCAGTTTGGGAGGGGTTGTGTGCCGGCGGGCGCTCATATATTCCGTGGTCAAAGGTTCCATCATGGATCCACCCACCCACTCACTATAGAATGAATAAACCTCAAAATTCTGATGAGACTGCTTTGTTAGCGGCGGGTGTTACCTAGGAGTATATTAGGTCGATACAGTGAGCGTTCACATCATTACATGCACGACCCACCCACCATAGGATGAATATATATATATAATTTTAATGAGAGTATTCTCTCCCCCCCTCCTCCCCCTCTTCCTCTTCATTCCTTTGCAACCCAGCAAGCTACCTACATACCCCCGCAGTTCGTCCTGGTTAGTGTTTCATCTCTCTGTTGAATCCCGTTTTGCAGTTTGTAATATCGTGCGGTGCTTCCTCCTTTTCAAATTACTCCGCATAGCTACGTATCATTAAGAGCATGTTTGGTTTGACTCTGTAATTATCGCAAACGGAAATGGTATCGAAATACACTGGCAACGTAAACGGAATGGGTAAAACCGAATTTTGTTTGGTTCATCCCAGGAATGAAATTACAGAGTGCCATGGATCTTTTTTTTTTTGCGGGTAGAGGGCCATGGATCTTGGCTGCCGCAATTTTCCCTTGTTGCCTGGACGCCGGCTCGCTGCTACTCGCGTCTCTGCTGCGAGATGCTCCAGGCCCATGGCACGTCATCTCCCTGATCTGCTAGGAGGTGCCACATACCCATTGCGCCTCGTCCTCAGCTAGCCTTTCCGGCGTGCCGCTGGTTTCCGCCCGGCGGCGTTGACGACGGAGAACGGAGATGCGCTCGTCGTTCCGAGACGACGCACAGAATACAGATCCGACGCCATGAAGCTGGCAGCTCTCTGAGGTGAGAAAGTAGAGGTGGAGCCGTGGAGGTAAGGGAGGAGACGCTCCTGCTTGCTCCGCTGCCTGTTAGCACTAATCTTGGTTAGCAGTAATCTAGAGTATGTGTCGAGTCTGTATAGTAGCAAATCGTATCCTAGTAGTAGTACTATAGGTGAGTTAGCTTCTACTCCCTCCGATTTCTATAGTAGCAAATCGTATCTTAGTAGTAGTACTATAGGTGAGTTAGCTTCTACTCCCTCCGGTTTTAAAATATAAGATGTTTTAAGTTCGTGAAGAAAATGAATCTAGACTTCTTTTAGTGTTAGATTCACCTCAAAGTTGAGTGAACCTACATACTAAAACAAGTCTAGATTCATTTTCTTCACAAACCTAAAACATCTTATATTTTGAAACGGAGGAAGTAAGTATTAATTTGGCTCTGCCCGTGTGGTAGTATGAGTTGGTGTTAGTTTAGGTCAAGTTGTCCTAGTTTGATATGTCCGTGTTCTACTAGGATTGGTTTGGTTTAGAGTTTGGCCGTGTATTTATACATGAGCAGGTCGCGTGAGTTTTGTAAGCGTGAGAAGAGAAGAAATAAAGGAAATTCGAGGGCACGATACGTGTCCGTGACCACAAGTTTTCTCGAGCGTGTTTGTTCGTCTAGTTTGATGTAGTCGATCTGTGGGCAAATTTTAACACTGACATCCCTGGGAGGGTAACGGATTATGTGGGAGGAGTGCCTGAAAACAGATTTGTGTAGCGATGTAATTCGATTACAGGGCACCAAACAGAAACTAAAGTAAATTTTTTTGCGGATAAAAACTAAAGTAATTAGATTCCACGGTTAACGGGTTATGTTACAGAACGTCGAACCAAACACGCTCTTGGTGTCACTAAATTCATATCCTAAGGTACTTGTTTGCGGTATAATTTTGCCTTGCACACAACATATCAACTGTGTAATTGTCGGTCAAAGGCACATAGCGGTGGGCCTAATTTTTACTCCCTCCGTTTCAAAATATAAGATGATTTAGCTCTGTGAAGCAAATGTATCTAGGCTAGTTTTAGTATGTAGGTTTACTTAAGTTTAAAATGAATCTAGACACTAAAAAGTCTAGATATTTATTTTTACAAACCTAAAACATCTTATATTTTAAAACGGAGGGAGTATACCTTATCGGTGTATGAAACTATCAACGCTGCCTAGCTGGGTCAAAATGACCGATCTGTTTTGAGTTTTATTATATTTATTTCAATGAAGCTATTACTAATTAAGATTTTTTATAGGTTCATGCTAGTTACGAACCAATATATGCACTTTATCTAAACAATCACCGCATTTGGTCTTATTTGAGAGGGTGGTTTTTATTATAGAAATGGATGATGATCAAGCACATGAACTGGATGCTCTGGAGGACATATTGAGAGATCCAAATAGAGAGCCGATGAAGCTATCTTATGGACTTCTGAAATATATAACAAAAAACTTCTCCAACGAAGTTGGTCGTGGTGGGTTTGGAGTTGTGTACAAGGTATGGTATTTCTTGATGACCTTGCAAATGATTTCACATAATTTCTAGGTATGGTGAAATCCTAACATCTTGCGGAAAACAGGGAGATTTGGAAAACGGGGTAGTCGCTGTGAAGATGTCCAACGCCTATAATCTTACTGATAAGCAATTCATGGATGAGATCAAGTGTTTGAAAAGCGCAAACCACAAAAATATAGTAAGGTTTCTGGGCTACTGTGCAGATACACAAGAGGAAATTTTACCATTGGATGGAACATTTGTGATGGCAGGGCGGCGAAATAGATTGCTCTGTTTTGAGTACGTCCCCAATGGAAATATTCGACAATACCTTGAAAAAGGTATGTCAAGCTCACAATTATTTATATTCATTCACTGCAAAATAAGCACCTGCTAATGTTGATGTGATTCTTCTTGAGTATTGCTAATCCAAATATGAATTTTTGTAGATCACTAAACCGGACATTTGTTATATTTCCTCGCTATTTCTTAACTCGAAACAGACTTTACGCCTAACTTTATAATAAAACAACAACCATCCAGAGTACAGACAAGTCATAGATGCCAGGGCATCAAAAGAGAAAGAAAAAGAGAGTCCGCTGGGACCACGGCACATTAGGCCCAAGAAATAAAAAAGGAAAGGAGGGCGCCGGAAGGGTTCACTCTCTACGAGGCCACATAAGCACTAGCAGGCGCCGCGAAGCGTTGCGCCGACGTCCCGAGGGCCTGCAGGATGTCGTCCACGCTCTCCCGGTCCCGCTGCCTAGAGAGGGGGTACCACTGCTGTAGGTAGGCAATCAAAGAAAACACAGAGTCAATTGCACAGCGAGAAAAGATCCTCTCAATCACTATCTTATTTCGAATATTCCATAAGGTCCAAGTAATGGCGCAAACACCAACCAGAAGAGGTGGCGCCTTCTACCGGTACGGTTCGCCTATGTTTTTAGGAACTCACAGAGGTCATGGGCCTGCCAAGTAGGCCCCAACGCTTTTCGAATAAAGTTCCATAGAAACTGAGCGGCAGGACAAGTGAACATAATGTGGGTGCACGTCTCCGGCGTCCCACATAATGGACACAACCCATTGCCAGGACCATTGCGTTTCAACACCTCTACCCCCGAAGGAAGGCGATCCCGTAGCAGCTGCCATAGGAAGATACACAGGCTCAGGGGTAGGGGAGACTTCCAAAGGTGTGTCGACCAAGGTAGCTCTAGGCCCTGGAAGAGGGACCTATAAGCTGAACTAACGGAGAAGGCTCCCGAGGGAGACTAGCTCCAAGTTACCTTATCCCTCTCCTCTGAGAGGGTCAAGGGTAAGGAGCCCCGCAGCCTGGCTAAGTCATCCGCCTCAGCGTCATTAAAAGACCTACGGAATGGGATGTTCCAGTGGCCTTCAGGGGCAGCCTCGGCGACCAACATCATGGGGTCTGCGCAGTTGGCAAACAGAGCCGAGAATTCCTGGTATAGGGGTGCGCCCTGTAACCAGGGATCAAGCCAAAACAGGATTTCCCGCCCATTACCCACCACGAAAAAAGAGCCCCGGCGGATAAAGTGCTTAATGTATTGGATAGACCGCCAGAACTGAGACCCCTCCCGGTGCTCAGACGCTAGCAGGGGATGACCCCGAAGGTACTTCACCTTAATGAGTTGGAGCCAAAGGCCTCCATAATTTTGGAGAATCCGCTAGACCCATTTCAGTAATAAGGCCACATTGAAGCGGCGAGAGTCTAGGACTCCTAGGCCCCCCAGAATTTTGGGGGTACAAATATCTGCCCACTTCACCATGTGATACTTTTGGTGCCCATCTCTAGCCACCCAAAAGAACCTAGACAACTCTTTAGCAAGCTCTGCATGGGTTCCCTCAGGGAGGAGATAAAGGCCCATCTAATACATGGTAAGGCTAGACAGGAAGGAGTTAATCAGGGTAGTTTTGCTTCCCTTGGACATGAGACGCGTGCGCCACGGTTCAGCTTTGGTCCGAACTTTCACAATCATGGGAGCAAGATCCCTAATTAGCACCCGGGAGTTGCGCATGGGCATGCCCAAGTATGTAATGGGAAAATCCGCAAGCCGGCCGTTCAGGCAGACTGTGATGCGCTGCCTCTCGTCGTCGAGGAAAACCATGATCATAACCTCGCTCTTGTCGAAGTTAATCTTGAGGCCCGACAAGGACTCAAAGAAAAAGAGTAGAAACTTGTGGTTGATAATGTCAAGCTCTAACCCATGCACCATGATCATCATATCATCTTCATACTAGAAGTGGGAGATTCCACCTCCAGGGATTAGATGCCCTACCACCCCTCGAGATGTGGCCAGCGCTCTTGGCTTTGTCCAAGATCTCGGCCAGGGCATCCACCGCAGAGTTAAAGAGAAGGGGAGAGAGCTGGTACCCTTGTCTAACTCCGCAGGAGGGTCGAAAGTATGGACCCACTTCCACATTAATGTTGATCCCTATGCTACCGCTCATGACGAATTGCGTAATCCAAGAAATCACCCTGTCATCATGCCCTCGACACTCGAGGACTTGTCTAAGGAGTGCCCAATCCAATTTGTCGTAAGCCTTCTGAAATTCTAACTTAAGGAAAACCTCTTTTTTATGGCGAACCTTCACCTCATGAATGATTTCATGCAGCGCAAGTACATCATCATGAATCAGGCGTCCCTTGAGAAAGGAAAACTGAAGCGGGTGGGTCAGGCGTTCCATGACAGGCGCAAGGCAAATGGCACAGACCTTGGCGAAAATCCTCTGGATCACATTGATCACCGTGATTGGCCGGAATTGACGGATATCCGTGGCCCCCACTATCTTGGGGATCACGGTAATCACTCCAAATTTTAGCCGCGACATGACAAGAGTCCTAATGTAGAACTCCGGAAACATCTGTATAATCACAGGGCTCAGCTGATCCTAAAAGGTCTGGAACAAAACCACCGGGGAGCCCATCCGGACCAGGCGCCGAGTTGGTCTTCATATCCTTGATTGCCCCAGCAACCTCAGAATGGAGAAACGGGAGGGTCAGTTCCAAGTTCTCCTTCGCGGTCACCCTGGCCTCCTCAGGCCAGAAGTCCAAACATAGCGCCAACCCCGACCTGGGGGACGCCGAGAAGAGGTCCCGGTAGAATGAATAAATATGGGACGGGATCTATCCCCAATCCTCTAGAATAGAGTATGCGGCCCAGAGGCATGTGATCGAGTACTTCCTATGTGTCCCATTTGCAATGGCATGGAAGTAGGCCGTGTTTGATTCCCCCTGGATGGTCCAGTTCTGGCGGTCCTCTGCCTCCAAAATGCCTCCTCTCCCTTATAGATCTCCATAATGGAGGTCTCAAGGGAGTACCTACGGGACCATGCCTCAGGGGAGAGACCCACCAGGTCCGACTCCTGGTCCAAGGCCTGAATCTCCAGCAGAATGGCGTCTTTCTGGCCTCTAATAGACGCACCAAGGTTCGCCCCAGCTCCGCATAAGTTTTCATGACATCAGGGCGCAATGGTGCCAGACATCAACAGCACAATACATGCGGGGGAGAGGCAGCAGCCTCCAACCACCTAGTCCGAACCGCCTCCACGAACCCTTGCTGATTAAGCCAGGAGTTCTCGAAGTGAAAGCGATTCAGTCTAGGCAGGGACCCTCCACCCCAAGAGAGGAGGAGGGGGTATGGTCTAAACCAACCCTGGTGATCGCTCGTAGCGAACACAAGGGAAAGGCCACTTCCCATTCCACAGAGACAAAGACCCGGTAAAGAGCGATGCGAATCGGGTCTCGTTGGTTGTTGGTCCAAGTGAATCTAGCACCGACTCTAGTGATCTCTCCAAGGGCAAGTTTGACGATGGAGTCTTCGAACATGCGAATCCTATGGAAGTACACGTTTGTCGAGCTCTTATCCTCGACGGAGGGAATGAGATTGAAATCCCCTGCCACGATGACCGGGGTATCCGTACGCTCCACCTTAACCTGAAGCTCGAGCAAGAAATCTTGGGACCTCCTATGGTCCGTGGGGCCATAGACAATCACGACCTCCCATTTGAGGCGCGATTGCTTATGGGTGAGGGCCATGCTCACGAAGAACTCCATGCAGTCCATATCCTCTACCTCGAAAGTATCCTCCTTGACCCCAAGGAGCATGCCGCCCGAGTGGCCAGTAGCTGGGAGCCAGGTCTAGGAAAACTTGTGCCGAGATAGGCCCTCTAGCTCAACCGACAAGAAGTCCTGGCGAATCGTCTCCTGCGGTCCCACAATATCAAAATATTCTTGGTGAATGTAATCCTTGATCTGATGGCGGTGTCCGTCGTGATCGAACCCCCGGATGTTCCAAATCAACGCCCGAACCACCTGGAGGAAGTTCATATGAAAAATCACTCGGGGGTAGCCCCCTTACTGCGGGCAGAGCAGGCGCAGCCAGATGGTGCGGGACGATATGGGGCCTCCCACGAGGTCTCCTCATGTGGAGGGGGTACTCATTGGATGCCCACTACTATCAGGCTCGAGGGGTGGAGCCGTGCTGGACCCGGGTTCAGCTGACTCAGGTCCTGCCAGCATGAGGGCTTGTTCCTACTCCCGCGCATCGCGTGCACGGGCCGTGGTGATCTGGCCCTCGTACACCTCTTGAGACTTGATGGTCGCCAGCTGCTCTATCCCGGGACCCTTCTGTAACACCCTCAGAATCGGCCCTATGCAAGTTTTAGCGAAACTCTCCAAACCCGCATAGAAACGATTCGAAGGTGCCCACCAGGCACTTTCGTGCGGGTGGAAAGCAAAGTAATAACATTACACAACAGTCCTCGATGGGACCCACAGAACAGATATATATATACAACAGTGACTCAAAAAGTCAAGAATACAAATATACGGTACAAAGATCCAAATCACCTTGCAAAGATACAGCGTCCGACTACGGACAAGAGGCAAATGGGGCTAAGAGCCCTGAAGAATAACCAATGGCGTCCATAACCCTGCCTAGGCCAAGCCGGAAGGGTAACCCTGCTAACGACGTCGATCTCAAAACCTGCTTAAACAAAAGGGGTGCCGACAAAGGGCAAAGGAAAAAGAAGGAGCGTCAGTACTGAGGCCAGTACACGGCGAGGCTAGAATTCGGCGGTCCTCGCCTACATAGGTATGGTGGACTGAAGCGGCAGCGGCAGCATGTACTAGACAACCTATAGAGACTCGATTCAACTGGCGGCAATCAGAGAGGGGTAAGAAGGACCTATGCGGATCCTAACATGATACTACCATCAAACAAACCCATCCTGGTGTTTCCCCCTCGAGACCAAACGAGGAAGTCAACCGAGGAACTCACACAGTTGGCAGTTTTACTTATTCAGTTATAGTTGCGGCACTTTACTAGTCAGGTTTAGATAATCATCCTGATAAAGTAAGCAGTGGGCACTTTTAATTAACCATTCCGTTATAGTGGCATCACTTACTAGTCAGATACATTTAGCATGCGATAAACCCAAACCCCAGCAGTTGTTGGTACTTTTACTTAGCCATTCCGTTGTAGTGAAGCTGATTACTAATCATATCGGAAACAAGTCAATTTAAAACAATAAACTTTAGTTATAGTTGTCTAAGATCAAGCACTGTGCTCCAAGTCGTCCATAACCGCGGACACGGCTTCTCGAAAAGATTAAACCCTGCAGGGGTGCACCAAAGTATCCACAGCACTTGACCCTTTTGCCGGATCGGTTAACATACACCCATCGGTATGTCGGGGGCCTAAGTCACGACGTTCCCGCACCAAAGCAAGCACGGGGGGCCACCCCACTAAGTACACCCGCAACGAAGTCGGCCGGTCTCCGAGACGGACTTAGGGTTTGCGACAATGGCTATAAACGACAGCAGATCCCCAATCGGGGACTGTCGATACCGCGAAAACATTCCGCTTCCTAAACAGTACAGCGTGCTCCTCACACAATCGTAAATACATAAGTAGCATGGCATAAGTACATGATAGTAAAAACACCTCAAACTAGTTGTGGCCCCCAGTACAATACTTTGAAATCAGGTAATAATCGATGGGGGGCCCATATCTCCCCACCTGTGGTTAGCGCTCGATCTCGAACAGTGTCAAGAACTCGGGTCCCACGGGACACAAGTGGTGATCGAAACCAAATCTTACCTATCACCCACCGATGCCTCTGCTTAATTCAATTTTAGTTGTTAAACAGGAATTAAAGTGAAACGATAAATAAAACCATGATCATCTCCAACGTCAACATGCGGCAATTTCCCCAACATTGGTGGTACTTGACGACAAGCAAAACACTTGAGCAAGCGACTACGACACGCGGGTCCATCTATCTACCAATCAACAGGTAATATGATGTGTCCAGGGCTATATATGGCTGCAAAGGATATCACGGGTACGAAACTAGAGCATCGCAACACAGATAGCAATAGATCAACAGGAGGGAAATAAATACTATAAAAGTAAGATAGGTAGAAAGGGGAAGATGCTCGCCTGAAAACATTGCCGAAGGTTCAACCGAAGATCGGGACAAAGCTCACATCAACTCAACGGCCTTATCCGCGAAGAATCAAAACACTAGAAGAAACACCGGATGCACTATTTAATACAACGGCAGAAGATCGGCATGATGCATGCATGATGGATGGCATGGCAAAGGTGCGCTGCAATTAGGTCAGATTAAGCGGAACCGGGGTCCCGACAAATAATTAGGTGGTTCATGTTATTTAGAAGCCCCGCAATTTAAATGTTGTTTTAACATGGCCAACATAAGGTACCGGTTCGCTACATCAATTTAAATGAGGCCAATATGAGACTAGATTTTCCCGCATATGGGCCCCATATTTAATTATTAGGTGAATCGGCATAAGGCCCCCAAACCACAGATATGCATGCGAGTATGACAATTCAATATGCAATCAAGTTGTTATTATGTTATAAAATAGGGTTTCGGGAAGGGATTCACACATTTAGGGTTCGGCGAACTTGGGTTTCCGGGGTTCGGGGTCCGACAGGGTCCAGGGTCCGGTCTCGGGGTTCGACGGAACGTTCTCGCTCCGGGGTTAGGGTCTTGGCGCATCCGGGGTCTCGGTGTCGGTGGCCTTTTCGGCGTCCTCGAGGGAGTCCTTGTCGCACATGTGTCCTTCGGGTTCTATGTCGATGATCTTGTCGTCGAGAAGAACTTGCCGGGTCCGCGTGTCGGGTCGGTCTTGGCGAGGGGTTCGGGTGAAGCACTTGGCGTTCTGCGTCGATGTTCTTATTGTCCGGGTTCTCGAGCATCGCATCCGAGAAGGAGTACTTGGCGTCCACCGGGAGGCGACCTGGGCGTCCGAGAGATGATCTTGTTGCATCCACGGCCTTCGGGTACGGGGGTCTCGGCGACCTTGGCGGTTCCGAGGGGAAGATCTTGGCATCCGGTTCTCGGCGAACTTGTCGTGTCGGGTTCGGTCTTCGGGGTCCGCGGGGGGGTCGGTCTTCGGGGTCCGCGGGGGGGTCGGTCTTCGGGGTAGCACACACCACTTAACACCATCGGCACTTCCTCTGCACGCGCGGAAGACGGGCGACGGCGAAGGGCCGAGGCGCAGCCGGGCGGCGAGCGCGGCCGGGAAGCGAGGAGGCCGGAGGAGCGAGGGCACCGAGGCCCTCCGGCTGACGCTGGCAGAGGCGGCGCGCCGGCAGCGAGGACGCGCCAGCGGAGGAGGGCCTGCTGCGCAGGCGCTGCCACGGCAGGCGGCGGACGCGAGAAGACGGCTGGGGGCGGAGCTTGCGGGAGGTGGTCAGGCGGGCAGTGCGGCTCGGGGCTCGCGAGCTCGACGGAGGCCGGGGGCAGTGAGTGGGGTCTGGGCGGCGGCGGGCGGTGAGACGCGGCGAAGCGGCGGCGCGGCGACGCAGGCGACCTCCGGCGAAGCTTCGGGCGAGCCGGAGGTGGGAGCGCAGGCGCGAGCGGCGGTTGGTGCTTGGGGGCGGGCTCGGGCCGACGGGCAGGGCGGCAGCGCGCCATGCGGCGGGCGGGCGCGACCGAGGCGAGGCGAGGCGGTGGAAGCTCGAGGCGGGCGAGGCGACGGGCGGGGCAGCGGTGAGCGGGTCCGGCGGGCGGCCTCAGCGCAGGCGGATCGACGCGAGCTCAAGGGCAGGCGGGGTGGCGCGCGTCTTTGGCAAGCGGCAGCGGAGCGGCAGGCGGTCCGGCGCTCTCCGGGGCAGAGGCGGGTGGTGCGCGCGGAGGCGGGCGGTTCTGCGGAGGAGGAGGTGGACGCGAGGAGGAAGACGTCGGGCCAGTGGAGGGCCGGCGTGGTGCTGGCGTGGGGCCAGTGGAGTCCCAAGGCGGACAGGTCCAGGCCATTGGCGGTTGTGTGAGCAGAGAGAGGGCTGGGTGGGGCCAGCGTGAGCTGGCTCGGTGGGGAGGAGAGAGAAGAGGGAAAAGGGGAGTGGGTTAGCCTAGGTGGCAGCAGCCGATTGGCTGGAGGGAGGAGAGAAGGTGAGGTGGCGGATGGGGATAGGCTGAGGTGAGGTGGCTGGTTGGTGGGTAGGTTAGGTGTAGGTAGAAAAGGTTTTAGGGAGGGACCGATTTAGTTTTTCTGGGGCGGTCGTTCGGGTCGTTCGTCCCGTTCGACTGCCCCTAATAAAAATAATTTAATATTTTATTTATTTTCGAATAGCTTTTATAACTAGTTTTAGACAAACAAATTATCCGGTGCATCCGGGGGTTTGGCGTTTAAATAAAAGATGGGTCGTTTGGAAAACAAATCGGGGTTTGCAAAATAGTTTTATGCAAACTATGCACGATGATGACGATGCAATGCACAAATTCAACGCGATTTTCTAGTAGTGGTTTTGCGGGATGCCACAATTCGACACCACTAACAATGGATCTCGCCCTCGAGATCCGCCTCATGGTACCGGAAGGAAAAGTCGGCGATCTGCGTCTTCTCGCTTCGTGTAGATCCTCGCGACACCACTAACAAGAGGTCGTTGATCCCGTTCGTCAAGAGAACACTCCGGATAAACAACGGACGAAGTTAAAGGTAAGGCCACCTCTAACTTCCATGGAAGGAGTTAATTGCATCGATCCACCATTCAATGTACCTAAGCGAATGATAAGAGTAGTGGTATGGTCGCGACTCCATCCCGCACTCAAAGCATTACTATGTACACGAATAGACAGAGTATGCAACCAACTCTCAGGATTCAGACTGAAGATCTCGACAAGCGAGGTTCGGAAACAAAGGAGTGATGCAGACTCTGCATCGGATCTGGCGTAGATGATGTCGTCGCGTCGGAAAACACCGGAAGGCACAAACAAGGAACAAAGAATGGTACCACAGCAGACGGATTCATCAGGCAGCTTGAACACCAGATGTAGCAACACCGTTATCAAAGAAGGAAGCGAAACCCTGAAGGTACGACGGAACCCAACCACGAGGAATCCTGGACTCTAAGAAAAGATAAGAGAGCAGGTTC
The DNA here is from genome assembly GCA_030063025.1 of Avena longiglumis. NCBI lineage: Eukaryota > Viridiplantae > Streptophyta > Magnoliopsida > Poales > Poaceae > Avena > Avena longiglumis. The sequence goes on from CP125974.1 coordinate 561,414,755, forward strand.
AAAACACGTCGGGATAAGAGGAGAATAGCAGAGGGGCAAGGAGTAAAATCAGACCTAATCAGAACTATCCAACCGATTTTCAAAATAGTTTTGACACTCTACTTCGGCCGTTAGCTAGGTTATCCTACAAGCTGGACTTGTGGGGTATCGCAACTGCTGAGCTCTGATACCACTCTGTAACACCCTCAGAATCGGCCCTATGCAAGTTTTAGCGAAACTCGCCAAACCCGCATAGAAACGATTCGAAGGTGCCACCAGCACTTCGCGGGTGGAAAGCAAAGTAATAACATTACACAACAGTCCTCGATGGGACCCACGAGCAGATATATATATATACAATGACTCAAAAAGTCAAGAATACAAATATACGGTACAAAGATCCAAATCACCTTGCAAAGATACAATGTCGACTACGGACAAGAGGCAAATGGGGCTAAGAGCCACGAAGAATAACCAATGGCGTCCATAACCCTGCCGCCAAGCCGGAAGGGTAACCCGCTAACGACGCCGATATCAAAACCTGCTTAAACAAAAGGGGTCGACAAAGGGCAAAGGAAAAAGAAGGAGCGTCGATCGAGGCCAGTACACGGCGAGGCTAGAATTCGGCGGTCCTCGCCTACATAGGTATGGTGGACTGAAGCGGCAGCGGCAGCATGTACTAGACAACCTATAGAGACTCGATTCAACTGGCGGCAATCAGAGAGGGGTAAGAAGGACCTATGCGGATCCTAACATGATACTACCATCAAACAAACCCATCCTGGCGTTTCCCCCTCGATACCAAACGAGGAAGTCAACCGAGGAACTCACACAGTTGGCAGTTTTACTTATTCAGTTATAGTTGCGGCACTTTACTAGTCAGGTTTAGATAATCATCCTGATAAAGTAAGCAGTGGGCACTTTTAATTAACCATTCCGTTATAGTGGCATCACTTACTAGTCAGATACATTTAGCATGAGATAAACCCAAACCCCAGCAGTTGTTGGTACTTTTACTTAGCCATTCCGTTGTAGTGAAGCTGATTACTAATCATATCGGAAACAAGTCAATTTAAAACAATAAACTTTAGTTATAGTTGTCTAAGATCAATCACTGTGCTCCAAGTCGTCCATAACCGCGGACACGGCTTCTCGAAAAGATTAAACCCTGCAGGGGTGCACCAAAGTATCCACAGCACTTGACCCTTTTGCGGATCGGTTAACATACACCCATCGGTATGTCGGCGGGGCCTAAGTCACGACGTTCCCGCACCAAAGCAAGCACGGGGCCACCCACTAAGTACACCCATAGCGAAGTCGGCGGTCTCGAGACGGACTTAGGGTTTTGCGACAATGGTCATGAACGACAGATCCCCAATCGGGGCTGACATCACGAAAACATTCCGCTTCCTAAACAGTACAGCGTGCTCCTCACACAATCGTAAATACATAAGTAGCATGGCATAAGTACAGGATAGTAAAAACACCTCAAACTAGTTGTGGCCCCCAGTACAATACTTTGAAATCAGGTAATAATCGATGGGGGGCCCATATCTCCCCACCTGTGGTTAGCGCGCTCGATCTCGGAACAGGTGTCAAGAACTCGGGTCCTACGGGACACAAGTGGGCGGTCGGAAACCAAATCTTACCTATCACCCACCGATGCCTCTGCTTAATTCAATTTTAGTTGTTAAACAGGAATTAAAGTGAAACGATAAATAAAACCATGATCATCTCCAACGTCAACATGCGGCAATTTCCCCAACATTTGTGGTACTTGACGACAAGCAAAACACTTGAGCAAGCGACTACGACACGCGGGTCCATCTATCTACCAATCAACAGGTAATAGGATGTGTCCAGGGCTATATATGGCTGCAAAGGATATCACGGGTACGAAACTAGAGCATCGCAACACAGATAGCAATAGATCAACAGGAGGGAAGTAAATACTATAAAAGTAAGATATGTAGAAAGGGGAAGATGCTCGCCTGAAAACATTGCCGAAGGTTCAACCGAAGATCGGGACGAAGCTCACATCAACTCAACGGCCTTATCCGCGAAGAAGCAAAACACTAGAAGAAACACCGGATGCACTATTTAATACAACGGCAGAAGATCGGCATGATGCATGCATGATGGATGGCATGGCAAAGGTGCGCTGCAATTAGGTCAGATTAAGCGGAACCGGGGTCCCGACAAATAATTAGGTGGTTCATGTTATTTAGAAGCCCCGCAATTTAAATGTTGTTTTAACATGGCCAACATAAGGTACCGGTTCGCTACATCAATTTAAATGAGGCCAATATGAGACTAGATTTGCCCGCATATGGGCCCCATATTTAATTATTAGGTGAATCGGCATAAGGCCCCCAAACCACAGATATGCATGCGAGTATGACAATTCAATATGCAATGAAGTTGTTATTATGTTATAAAATAGGGTTTCGGGAAGGGATTCACACATTTAGGGTTCGGCGAACTTGGGTTTCCGGGGTTCGGGGTCCGACAGGGTCCAGGGTCCGGTCTCGGGGTTCGACGGAACGTTCTCGGCTCCGGGGTTAGGGTCTTGGCGCATCCGGGGTCTCGGTGTCCGGGGTGACGCACTCGGCGTCCTCGAGGGAGTCCTTGTCGCACATGTGTCCTTCGGGTTCTATGTCGATGATCTTGTCGTCGAGAAGAACTTGTCGGGTCCGCGTGTCGGGTCGGTCTTGGCGAGGGGTTCGGGTGAAGCACTTGGCGTTCTGCGTCGATGTTCTTATCGTCTGGGTTCTCGAGCATCGCATCCGAGAAGGAGTACTTGGCGTCCACCGGGAGGCGACCTGGGCGTCCGAGAGATGATCTTGTTGCATCCACGGCCTTCGGGTACGGGGGTCTCGGCGACCTTGGCGGTTCCGAGGGGAAGATCTTGGCATCCGGTTCTCGGCGAACTTGTCGTGTCGGGTTCGGTCTTCGGGGTCCGCGGGGGGATCGGTCTTGAGGTCCGCGAAGTCGGTCTTGGTAGCACACACCACTTAACACCATCGGCACTTCCTCCTGCACGTGCGGAAGGCAGGCGGGCGAAGGCCGAGGCGGGCAGCGGCGGGCGAGGCCGGGAAGCGAGGAGGCCGGAGAGCCGAGGGCATCAGCTGCCGGCGCTGACGCGGCAGAGGCGGCAGCGGGCAGAGGGACGCCAAGCGGAGGAGCCAGCTGCGGCGGGCGCGACCACGGCGAAGCGGCCGGGGCGAGAAGACGGCAGGCGGAGCTTGCGAGGAGGTGGGCGGCGGGCAGTGCGGCTCGAGCTCGCGGGCTCGGAGGCAGGCGCGGTGAGAGGTGGGGTCCTGGCGGCGGCGGCGGAGAAGCGGCAGCGGCAGCGGCGCGGAGACGCAGGCGACCTCCGAGCCTTGGCGAGGCCGAGGTGAAGCGGCCTTGGCGCGAGCGGTTGGTGCCCAGGGGCGGGCTCGGGCCGAGGCCGAGGCGCGCGGCATGGCGGCGGGCAGGCGCGGAGGCGAGGCGAGGCCGGCGGTGGAAGCTCGAGGCGGCGGCGCAGGCGGGGCCACAGTGAGAGCGGGTCCGCGGCGGCGGCGGCCTCGGCCAGGCGGATCGACGCGAGCTCGGGAGGCGGGGTGGCGAAGCGTCTTTGGCGCGCTTGGCGGCAGGCGGTCGGCGGCGCTCCCGGCGGGCGCAGAGGCGGGTGGTGCGCGGCGGGCGGTGGAGGCGGTTCTGCGGAGGAGGAGGTGGGCCTTGAGGAAGACGCGTCGGGCCAGGGAGGGGTCGGCGCGTGGTGGGCTGGGCGTGGGGCCAGGTGGGTCCAGGCGGACTGGTCCAGGGCGGGCTGGCGGTTGTGTGAACGCAGAGAGGGCTGGGGTGGGGCCCGCGCGGTGAGCGGGCTCGGTGGGGAGGAGAGAGGGAGAGAGAGAAGAGGGAAAAGGGGAGTGGGTTAGCCTAGGTGGCGTGCCGATTGGCTGGAGGAGGAGAAGGTGAGGTGGCGGATGGGGATAGGCTGAGGTGAGGTGGCTGGTTGGTGGGTAGGTTAGGTGTAGGTAGAAAAGGTTTTAGGGAGGGACCGATTTAGTTTTTCTGGGGCGGTCGTTCGGGTCGTTCATCCCGTTCGACTGCCCCTAATAAAAATAATTTAATATTTTATTTATTTTCGAATAGCTTTTATAACTAGTTTTAGACAAACAAATTATCCGGTGCATCCGGGGGTTTGGCGTTTAAATAAAAGATGGGTCGTTTGGAAAACAAATCGGGGTTTGCAAAATAGTTTTATGCAAACTATGCACGATGATGACGATGCAATGCACAAATTCAACGCGATTTTCTAGTAGTGGTTTTGCGGGATGCCACACCTTCTCTCTACGAAAAACAAGGCCGATGTCTAAAGGGACCACACTCAGATGCTCCATGGAAACCTGCTCCAACACCGAGAACCTAGAACCCGAAGGCAAACTCGAACTATCAGGTGAGGAGGGAGGGCGAGCGGTACATGGGAACTCGTTGTGGGCTGTAACCCTCTGCGTAGCATGCTAAGCAACCGATGGCTCAGGCCCCGGCCCTAGCCCCCACAATGCGCATGCTATGGCGGGACGGGGGAGGGGGAGGCTGGCGGGGCCCCTAGAGCGACGCACCCTGGGACCTGCCACATGGGTGGTGACATCGACCGTAGCAGAACCTCCAGCGTCGAGGCCAGGTGTGTCAGGGGCGAGGGAGTAGCACACCACACCCTGGGAGCAGGGAGAAGACTGTGGAAACACGTCCAGGCCCACGCTCCCCGAGGTATCCTCGGACGATGACCCTAGCTGATGATGGGAAGAGAAACCTCCGTACCCTCCCCTAGCACAACACCCAAGAACAACTCGGACTTGTCGAAGTTGGTACCATACTGAGCGATGTCGAAGGCGATCAGCATTTTCTGGGAAGGGCGAGCACAGCGCGAGACGTCGACCGAAACCATATTGGGCGAGGCACTCCTAGAGAGCGGCTGGCGGTCAGGGAAGAAGGATCCCACACCCCTGGCCGCACGGCCAGACACCGGGAGGGAAGATCCCTCACCCCCGACCGACAATCGAGCAGGCAGAACAGGTGCCTCTGGGGCCGGAGACTTGGTCGCCTCCGGGGACTCCTCACCAGACGAGTCATCGTTCGACCCCCATCCCATCCCAGGGTCGTCATCCTAGGTAGGGGACGGAGAGGGGGAGCCTGACCCTGCAGGGGAAGGGAGGTCATCGAGCTCCATCAGCAGGTCCCAACCAGTGCGGTCGAAGAAAAAGTGTGGGATCAACACTGGGAACACGGAAGGATCCGGGCACAGGATGCGCAGCCGGATCACCCCATGTCCAGCGAGAGAGCGAGAATCCACCTCCAGAAACTTTCCCACTGTATGGGCGATGAGGGAAATGATCCCCTCCCGTCTCGCCTCAGCAGGGACACCAGACAGGCGGAGCTAGATCTCAGATAGTGTGGCCGTAGAACCCTAGTCCGCAGACGATGGCCTGATCAGAACCTTCAGCAGGTGGATTGGCAGGGTGAAGGAGGCGTCGATGGCGCACATACACAACGTCTCTACAGACGGAAACGACACTGCGAACTCCGTGGTCGAGACCTTCCGCACATGCCACTCATGGACCGGGAGAATCTCACACAACTCCTGGTGAATCAGCTCCTCCGTCACCTGCACCTGAAGCGGATGATACTATTCTAGAATCGTCACCATCACCAGGGTCTCCGGCACAGACATCTGAACGCCCCCAGGTCGATGAAGTAAAATCCCCCATTCACCCCTGGCCATAGTACTCCAAGAACTCGCGACCGTGGCGGGGAGTGATCGAGGAGTCCATACCCCTGGAGACACCAGCTAGGGGGCGCTCACGCCTGACGCATCCGGAACCACCACAGGCACCTTCTTCTTCTTGGACTTCTTCTTCTTCTGGGGCTCCAAGGGGCTCGCCCCAGCCTCCCCCGCCGCCCCCTGAGGAGGAGTGGGGGTAGGGCCTGGGCGGGAGCCCTGACCGGCTCGCTAGTCAGCCACGTCAGCACGGCCAGGCGCCCCGCGGTATCCCTGTAGGCAGACATTCTCCAATGCCAATCACATCATCCATGTGACTCATGCTCGATCTTTCGATCTCTGTGTTCTGAAGCCATGTCTACACATGCTAGGCTCGCCAACTCAAACTTGTGTGTATTGCAGTGTTACCTTTCTTACACCCACACTGTATGCGAACATAGATATGTCTAGCCCCTGATTGTCACTGACGGCTTCATAACAAATAACTTTCTTGGTGGTGCACACACAAGGGGAACACTATCATTGGAATATCGAGGCCATGTCTGCACATGCTAGGCTCACCAATTCAATATTGGTTTTAACAGGGATCATCTTATCTATGCTACCGTTGAGTATATATAATACTAGCACACATAATAAGATGCAGAGTAGGTATCGACATCATATGTATATTTGTGATATGATATGGTCCTTCTTGCGCCTTGATCTCCATCGAGCGCTCCAGCATGATCTCCATCATGCCATTGTCATGATCTCCATCGTGACACCGATTTTGCCGCTAAGTCCAAAGTGCCACTAGTAGGTTGTTCATCGAAATGATGAATATTACTACACAACTTGGTAACATAGAAGTAAACTACTTTACCTTCATAACACCATTACCATATCAAATCACATGCCCCTCCTGCAACATAAAGTTATATGCCTCTACTTCTATCTATAGCAAGTTTTACGTGGTTGTTAGGGATTTCGCAATAGAACTGTTTCTAACCTACGAACTTTCCAAGCATAGCATGGATCCATACAATTGTCTCTACTACACCCCTTTTGGGGCGCTCCTTTGTAAATCCTATATCAAATATTCTAAGAGAGACAGACACTCGCTAGCCACTTATACGGAACAAGCCGTATGTCGAGCGTGGAACCAGTCTCGCGTAAGATTACGCGTAAGGTCGGTCTGGGCCGCTTCATCAAACAATCCTGCGATATAAACAAGTAAACATGGGAGGGTAACAACTATAGTATCAATGCCTGCACAACACATGTGCGTATTGAACGTACAACACTACTATGCATAGATCGGCTCTGATACGACTGAAGGGGTTCCAGGAAGAAAATAAAAAATTACTCCAACAGATCGCCCGGATGCCCAAGATCTATCTACTAGTAATGCAATAATGGCCGAAGGTTTCGGATAAATACCCTTTTAGTCCAAAAGCGGTTAATATTCCGAGGGGAACATGGTTGTAGTCATGCTCGTAGCCGACCTCAAGGTCGCGAAGCTCCTCGCAGGTCATCCCTTGCTCCATCACCATGCAGCAGTCCGGTTAACGACATACAAAGTGCCTCAAGTGTTGCACCTCGTGGCTTCGTACACATACGGTGTATGACGAGAACCTCTGTCTCCTCGATCACACTGAGAGCGTGCAGAAGTATATCTCTGGCTTTAGAATCCCCGCAGCGCAACGGCGTGCTGCAGATGCATCGTCTCTTGCGCGAACAACCCTGGGTCGTGCCAACGCGTGGAGACAACTAGAGATATTGGAGAGGAGGAGGAAGATAGCTCCCAACTCATGGGATCAATCATATTGGTGTGTCCTCCAAACGAGAGAGGGGACCTCTTTATATAGGGGGGGGGAGGGGGCAACCTTGCCCCTCCCCCAAGCCATCTAGGAGGCGGCCAAAGAAGGAGGAGGCGGCGGCCAAGGGGGGAAGCCCTAGGACTCCCCAAACCCTAAACCTAGCTGTCAGCCAGGGAGGGGGCAGTCCTAGGCGCAAAAACCTAGGCGCCAAGCCCTTCTCCCTTCCGGTTTCCCTCATGGGCCCTTTTTCCCTAGGGAAGTCGGCCCATTAGTGGAATAACCCTTCAAATTAGATTTTAATATCATATTTAATATGTAAATACATATTATCAAATCCGATTCGACCTAAAACACCTTTCGGTTCCCCTTCTATATCCTCCGAACAACTTCAGAACTCCCCGGAACAATTCCGGTCCTCTCACCGAAACTTTTCTGGTTTCCTTTATTTCTCCGAACAACTTCAGATCTTTCTCCTCGGAACAATTCCGACTTTCTCTTTCTCTACTATGATTCAAACTTATGGTAATATCAAGCTCATCGCACCCTTAAGTGGATCCCCTCACGGCTCAGGAACGCTACAGACATGACCTAGACTCTCTTGCGTCGATGATCAATATCGGGACCGTGATGTCCATAATGACCCCGGTGCATTCTAGATTGACGATGTCGTTTGAACCGTAAACGTCGAGTCCATTTCCCTTTGTTTCTTCGATACTACGTGTCCGAGATCCGATCGTTAGGTATCTCCATACCTTGTTCAATCTCGTCACCGACAAGTACTGTTTACTTGTTACCGCGATATTACATCCTCGTGACCTAGTCACATGTTGCAACATTTATGGATGTGTTCTCACCAAGTCGGTCTAACTGTATCTTACCCATCACTGTGTGAACAAATCCTGCTCTTGACGTAATCTCTTCAACATGTTCCTCCAGATACCCAACATACACCTTTATAATCACCATTTTACTGAGTGACGCTTGATGCAGTCAAAGTAGCCTCGGGAGACAGTCATTTGATATGGTCTCACGGTCTAAGGAGAAGGAGACTTCATTTCTGACTATTGCAATGATGAACTTTGTGACTTTGATCATGTAGCAATCTTTGAGAAATGTCTATCACATTATTCACCAATGATATGATCTCGTTGTCAACCAGCGCTATCACTTCATGATCAGGAAACCTTAATCATCATATTACCCAACGAACTAGTAATAGAGGATAGTAGGCACTTATGTTTCATATCACACCCATATCAATGTTTCTACTTGATATGGTGATAGCACAACATGAAACTATTACGAACTTATTGGGATATGACAATAATAAACATTTTATTATTTTACTCTAGATCATATTCCCTTTAGTAGACAACCTGAATATAGACAGATTACAACAGTGAGTAAATTTATGCTTCAATTTGAACAACCGAATCTAGAAATATTAGAATGGTGACTTACCCAAGTGTTGAGATGGCTCTGGATGAGAAACGTGAGCAACTGACTCACGCCTTGACAACAATATTTATTGCCACAGAAGAAAATAACCATTTTGGTATTTTTATGCGGTGTCACCGAAATATAATCATGTATAAAACAATCTTACGTAAAAAATATGTGCAGTGTCACAAAATGCCAAAATAGTGACGAGTGGGTGTTTATGTAGCTTCATGAGTGATAATAACTTGATATCTCTATTATATGGAAATAAAGAGTATGGATACTTCTATGATAATTATGTTAACAAGATAATCAGACCTAAAAAGGGAAAAACATTATGTTCATGCAACAGTGCTCCTAAGTTGGTACACAACCACCACTGGTGTTTGTTCCCAGTCACTATAACATAAACCAAATTATGTGGACAAAGCAATTACGAGTAACCCTAAATATAAAAATAAATCTAAATAGAATAGTCATTAAAACCTATATATAAATACATATAAAAAAACTAAACACAACAATTGAAATATAACCTATATTGATTAAAATCAATAACCCTAACTATATATATGAATAAACCCTAGTTCATTAGCATGACGGCCGGTAACAAAAAGATGTGTACCTTCATGTCGGTGTTGGCCTCTACCACAAGGGTGATCAGGATGATTTTGCCCCTTTGTTTTGTCCATATTTCCGATATCGTTGAGTCCTCTCTCGAAGAGAGGAACATAAAGGTGTCAAGAAAGATGAACAAAGCATATGGAAGAGCAATGAAAGTCAGATGTGTGCCCAACATCAGCATGATGCGCTCGATCCTAGCTGGAAACGCTTGATTCAGGCTAGATGCGCCCGACGCCGCCCGGAAACGACAGCCCACATGCCTATTCTTCATGTCACCTATCAGGGCACCTCCTACCCAGCCTGACCAGATCTAGACGGACAAGAGACGAGGATGAGGAGTCGCGCCATGCCTTGACAAGACAGATGCGCTCTCTCGCACACCTAGGATAAAGATGGAGGCCACGCCTCCAAAGTCCAAATCCAGATGTGAGGAGAGAATGAAAGGTATGGTTGGGGAGAGAATGAGAGGTATGGTTTTCTCGGAGGGTTACATGACATTAAATAGACGGGCCGAGCAAACAATTGATTCAACAGATACACTTCTGGAAAGGGCATATAGAAACAAGCATCAGCAACTTATTGTAATGTAGGCTAAACTTTCTTATTGGCCGGCCCTTATCGAGAAGGCCACGTCGGACACCCACAATTGTATTTATCCATGGGCTGTAACACTGCCTTTTCCGATGGGGGATGTCCTTATCGTCGCTTTGTACTCTCTAGTAGTAATACAATAGGGGTAGAGAAGGGGAGGTCAAAAGCTACATATCACTTGTGGTGTCGTGTCGTACACATGGCGAGCTCTCATCTCTTCGCATATTCTGATTAATTTGTGTGCGCAAAATTAACATGGACATGAATGAATAAGATATTGCATAGTATGAACGTACTTTCACTTACTTTTGCAGATAAATCTCATGGAGACCACTGGCCTACACGCTACCAAATGATTCGAGGAATTTGTCAGGGGTTGCAGTTTCTTCATGACAACCAAATTAATCATCGAGACCTAAAACTCGAAAATGTTATGTTGGATGCTGACATGGAGGCCAAAATTGCAGATTTTGGTTTGTCGAGATTCTTAGATCAAGGACAATCCAAAATAATTACACAAAACATATGTGGAACACTGTAAACTATGCTACATATTGGCATCTCTGTTAGTTAAATTTGTGTTGTGCAAGGAGGCTTCAAAATAACTATTTAATCAATGATGCAGGCGATATATTGCACCGGAAATCATTGACAAAGGAGAAGTATCATTCAAATCAGACATATATGCTTTGGGCATCATTATTATAGAACTACTAACTGGGATCAACATGATAAGTCTTGATAATGTAAGCTGAATTCAAATTAACCTTCTAGTCAACTTTGTTAGATCATGTACTAGAATTTATTCATCCATAGGACATTGTTGCAACAAGAACTAGTTGGCCACATTTCCACCTCCCCTTCAGATAGAAGTTTTTTGTTTATTTGCACGATCTTCATGATGCAACTTTGTGAACCTCTTCTTTTGATGAATATGTTAGTAAATGTTATTAAAAAGTTATATTCTGATTTCTGTTGACTAATTTGGTGATACCAATAGCATTTAACCAACTTAAGGTTTTAAATTAATTAGTGGTCAAAGGTAAAGAAGTTTGAATGTGTTAGCTTTGGCATGCATATTACTTGAATGTGTTAGCTTTGGCATGCATATTACTTCATGTCTAAACTTAAAATTTGCAGTGGGATGAATCATTAAGCTTACTGGAATGCCCACGAGTAGGGATATGCATCAAAGTAGCTAGAAATTGCACAAATGCAAAAAGAGATAGTAGACCGACCATACGTGAAGTAATTCGTGACCTAGACGAGCTCGAGAGCATGATTCCGAAGTCTTCCACGGACAAGGTATGTTTACCTTTTGGTTTATATTAATGGTCTTAACTTTGCATAGATTCGTATGAATCTAGTTAAAATTTAGACTAGATTGCGTTCGTATCTAGATAAAATTGAGATCATTAAGAATTAGAACGAGTAGTTAATTCAATGGAAGGGTTCTCTCCACAACGATTTCCCTGTGCAAGTTCCATCAGTACAACGTTTTATATGCGATCAATAATCGACTACTTGACATACGGCAGTTCAGACACACGCATGTCTACCCCTGGGAGGCCGATCCCGCCAGGCTCGTCGTCCGGGGCGTCACCGCCGAGACCACCTTGGGCACCTTCCACCGCGGCCTCTACGACGGCCTGGATGTCGCCGGTCAGTACTAACAACTACTCCCCTCCCCTGTTTACTGCAAGTACAAACGCACACGTACAGTAAATCAGCCAGCCGTGTGCCGGTTCGCGTGTCTGTAGGCTGTTCGACGAAATGGCCGTGCCGATGCGGCCACACTAACTGTGGTATGAGGTGCTGTATGCCGATCTGTCTGTCTGTCTTAAGCTGTTCCTTTATTTGTCTCTGCTCTCCATCCCCGAAGTTCTTAGTTCTAGCTATGGAAATGGAAAGCTTTTATTGTAACTGTTATTTTCTTAAATGTTTAGTGAAATTAATTGGTTGGGGGGAGGGTGGTTTGAAGACACCAAAAGAAATAACAGAAGCAAGAACAGCTTTTTTACATGGAGTCTCCGTCTGGCACAAGCTTGAGCATCCAAATGTTACCAAGGTAACTCTTTGGCTCAACAAAAGTCATTTTCTTCCTCCAATTTATTTGGTTAATGTGTTTGGCCGCTTTGACATGCACCGTCCGATGCATTGATCGATATTATAAGAAATGGTGACAAACTCAAATGAATCACCAATGGTGTGATTTACTATAATTGATGATGCTTATTATCAATGACGTACATCAACTCAAAGGTGCCACTCTGAAATGGCAACAACCAAGGTGATCGAGCCAAGAGACTGAAAGCCAAGCATCAAACACCCTAGAAGGCTACCCTAAAGCACCACTCTTCTTGCTTTTGTTTTGGATGATTTCTCCTGATGTCGGATCCTCCCTTCTTGCATTTTCCCCTGTTTGCCTTCGCCTTCAGGAGGCAACAACTTGTCTTGCCAAATCCAGGGCTAGCAGCTTCCAAGCTAGCGATGAAGTCGTAAAGCTTTCTAGGGAAGATAGCCCAGAGAACAGGTGCAAAAGCACCAGACGCAGCCACCTAAACACCCACAAAAAGGTGCGTGATGGAACCAGGGAAGTGAACACCAACATCGTCCAAACTCCCTTGCTCCACAAAGGCGAGAGGCTGACCGGGCTCTAGTGGTGGCAATGTGGACGGCAAAGCAACTCCACCTTCAGATCCACACGCAAGGGAACCTCTACGATGAGTATGCTGGCAATGTCGTGGATTTGGAAACATCACAACCGAGCCATTTTCGACAACGTGCAGCCTAGTCATCGCCAACTTGGTCAATACAGCCAAGGCCGAGGCCTGATTGTGGGCAAGCGCAGGGGCGACCGGCCTAGCTGCTCTACTGCTAGTGGTGCCTAGCACTTAGTGTGTAGCAATGTACCCTGGCATGTTGCCTCTGTAGGCTTTTAGATATAACTCCTTTTGGCTATCATTACATCGGAACGGGTGATTTTGCGTTTTCTCGAGAGAACACAAACTATCTCTCTCTTATAAGCATCCTCATTTAGATCACTAATAAATTAAGAAGTTGTCAGTATTATCAGCCTTTGTTTTGTATAGTCCATTACTTGCAATATATCATGGTCACAGAAGGACAAGTGTTAAGCTTTAGTTAAAACGAATTGCTCACATGTATCATTGCCTTCACTTCTCACTTGTCTACTAAGTGGCATACTGATATGCACTGTAAATGCTATATCTGAATTGAAGCTATATATTTATCTCTGTATTATCAAGATAATTGATAAGGGAGTGCCCTCTTCCATATTAAACATGAAAAGTTGGCCTAACAATAGCTTAGATTTTTCTTTACAGTTTATAGGGGCTATAATAGGTGCTAGAGATTTGAATATCCAGACAGAAAATGGAAATATTGACATCCCAAGTAATGTATGCTGTGTCGTTATGGAGTACCTTGCTGGAGGTATACTACATAAATTTCTGTTCAAGAACAGGAGAAAGAAGTTAGCATTCAAAGTTGTGGTCCAGATAGCTCTTGGCCTTGCTAGGGGGTAAGAAGTTTATTACTGCATTCTCATCAGTCTTGTTATTCAAATTTTGACTCCCCGTAGCCTCCAAATTCTCACTGATTTGAGGAATACTGACCTTTAAATCTTTGATAGGCTAAGCTATCTTCACTCAAAGAAAATTGTGCACCGTGACGTGAGGACTGAGAATATACTTCTTGACAAAAGCGGTGTGAAAATTACGGAATTCTGTGTTGCTCGCATTGAGGCTGAAAATCCCAGCAGTATGACAGGCAAAACTGGCACCCTTGGCTACATGGCACCTGAGGTATCGTATCTTGGATGGTGACTGGTCTAATTGTGTTCTCATAGATTCCCTGTACTCCATTCCAACAAAAAGTAATTTAATACAACTTGACATTTTTGCATCATACACATCACTCCTCGAAACAGGCATACGCCCAGCTATATAAATATAGCAACCAGTTGAGACCGCTGCTGGGCCAGGCAGCACATCGCCCAAGAGAAAACAAAAAGAAAGCACAAAAGAAAAAAAAAGCAAAGCCGAAAACAGCGGCTTGACGAAAACGAGAACGACCCGCAACGGTTGCGCCCTCCAACTAAGTACCACTGCAAGCATAGCACTACGAAGCGCCACGCACCAAGCAACACCTTTAAGAAGGAAAGCGACGATGACGATGCTGCTGCCCGGACAGGTCCTAGGGTTTCCCCCGGTGCGCACCGGGAGGTGGAGAAGAGGTATACCCGACGCCCTTCAAGAAGGACGGTGGCGCCCACAGACGTCACCGCGTCGGTGTCAAGAAGACAAAGATTTCTCCCGACCCCTCAGAAAAAACACACTCCCGGACGCAATCGTAGTGCTCCACCAAGCTCGTCGCCCACCAGTGCACGCCACCACGGTCTTCCAGCCGCCACCGCCGTCGCACCGAGACCCGCGAAGTAAGGCCGGTAGGACAGAAAAGAGCAGGCTTCGGCAGGGTTGCCAGAACAACAATACGTGGGAGGGAACTACCTCCACCGCCAGAAGGTGGTAGCCGACCGGATACACTGACCGAGGCAAACCAGGCCCACTGCCCGGCCGAGCCCCCGAGAGCCCGTGAAGCCCGCAGCAAGATGCAAGAAGGGGACCGTCGTCCACGCCAACCCCACACTAGCCCCTACTGACCCGTCCACCAGGGGAACAACTGCCACCGTCGAACCCTGCCGCCAAATGGCAGCACCGTCACCACCGCGCTCACCCGGGACTTCCGGACCACCATTGGTCTAAGAGGCACCATCTAGGCCCGCAAGGGCTCGGAGAGACGAGCGTGGCGGACAAAGCCGCTCCATGCTGCCCACGAGACCCCGCGAGCACGGAAAACAGGAGACCACTAGACCCAGACCCGCCTGGCCCAGCTCCAGAAACCCGGCTGCCGCGCAGCCCGGATGAAGCACCTATGCTGGAGACCAAGGGGCCCGCCTGGCCCAGATTGGGCCTGACAAGGGCCACCGAGGGAGCACCCGCAGCACCTCCGTCTCCCTCCATGCCGGGGAGCCCGCCGCCACGCAGCCACCGGCGGGGGGCCTGCTGCCGCGCACCGCTCGCCGGAGAACGAGGGCCTCGGCCGGAGCCCGCACAGCCCAGATCGGGCCCTGCAGAGCTCCCAGCCAGGAGCACCCCCTTCCTCACCCGACGCGCCGCGAGGCCGCCAACCACCCCACGCCCTTGGAGCCGCCGTCATCGCCACGCCACGTCCTGCAGAACCCCGCGCGAGGCCGCCATGGAGCGCCGCCGCCAGAGAGGGTTCCCGCGCAACCCCTACCGCCGCCGGGAGAAGGGCGCCCGCCCGGGCTTTGCCCGGCCGACGACGGCGGGGGAAGGAGAAGGGAAGGAGGTCGGGGGGAGAGGGGACGCGGTGGCGCTCGCCCCGTCGCCCGCGGGGGGCAAGACGAGACGAGCGGTTTTTTTCCCAACTATAAGAAAGATATGCCTAGCTGAATCTCCTTTCTCCTCCTCCATCATACACATCACTTAACATGGTATATATGCCTACTACCGGCACCTGGTGTGCAGGTTCTCAACGGCAAACCTTACAACAGGAAATGCGACGTCTACAGCTATGGGATTTGTTTGGCAGAGGTATACTGCTGCGATATGCTATACCCAGATATGAGCTACTCAGAGTTGACACATGCTGTTGTTCGTCAGGTACAAATCTTGCAACTATGCGTTGCGTACATGTTATTTTCTGATCATTGCTTTAGGCACTTGATAATACATACTAGTAAAATATTTGATTTCCAGAACCTGAGGCCAGTGATACCACGCTGATGTCCAAGCTCTTTGGCGAACATCATGAGGCGCTGCTGGGATGCGGACCCTGACAAGCGGCCTGAGATGGCGGAGGTGGTGTCCATGCTGGAGGCGATCGACACATCCAAGGGCGGGGGCATGATCCCTGAGGATCAAACAACAGGATGCCTCTCGTGCTTCCGGCAACGCATCGGCCCTTGATGGACGATGGATCATGCAAGCAGACGAGAGTGGTTTGGATTGGCCGGTAGATCCCGCATAAATCGATGGAAAAGTTATGAGTGAGCACCATGACATGTGCAAATCCGCATACCAGATTTCTCCTTTTGTTCCCTAGGTTTTAGCATGTTCGACCAAATCGTCGGGTCTACCGTGACCCCCTGAGGCTTTGTTCGGTTAATCCCCTTCACTAGTGGATTGGAGTGGAATGGAGATGATTGGGGTGAAATTTGGTTTAGATGGGATCCATTCCCCCTCAATCCACGCCAATCCCGTTGAATTTTTTGTGAACCGAACAAGGCCTGAGTAAAGCTCGATGTTGTGAAAGATTGAGAACCGGATCTCCTAAGTCGTTCGGTTGCATTTCCTTTAATTTTACGGTCAGCAAACTGGTCGATGGATTTAAGCTAGTGATCCTCGGCAGTCCCTCTGTGGTAAATTTCTTTGTCTACCCCGGCCTTCTGTTTAACAGTGGTAGAACCGGCTGGCTCGTCTATGTTTCTTCCCTGTGCTGATATCTCACCATGTTCTGCCAATAGCCTTCTCCAGCTGTCATAAGATCAGTGTTCTCGAGGCTTGACCTTTTTTCATGAGAATTAAGAAAAACTGCATTTCTATTATTATTTGTACAGTAATATACTCTCTCCAACCCATATTAGTTACTCACATTTGTTCTAGATACGGCACTAAATTTTGACGAGGTACATTTATATCTAGATAAATCTAAGTCAACTACAATTGTTTAGGATATATCTAGCACTAAAATTTAACTAGTTACATTCATATCTAGATAAATATAAGTCAACTGATATAGGTTCGGAGGAAGTATTTAGAACGAAAACTGCAGAGAGAAATTAAGGTGTTGTTCTGTCCATGAGAACTTCCCACTGTTGACAGGTTCAGAAGATGCATCCCCCAGCCATTAATGATGATTCGTGACTCGTGAGTTGACCTGTCAGAAAATAGAACAAAACAAATTGGCAGAAATGCTGTAAAGTTGGCTGATGTCGGTGCTCAATGCCAGGCAGGGCCTAATCTAGGATCTACTTACTCTCTCTGTTTTAAAATATATGATATTTTAGATTTATAAAAAAATATGTATCTAGACTTTTTTTACTGTATAGATTTATTCTAAATCTTAGTAAACCTACCTACTAAAAAAGTTTAGATAATTTTTTTACACAGTACAAATCGTAGACGTTTACATGCACCACTTCCTATGAACGCACACTATCTCTATGAACACCTTCGAGAGACTGAACCGGCGGATTGGATCTTGAGATTGACGAAGTCATCACGGACGTCTCGTTCTCGATGAGAACGTCGCTCTAACTGAAATAATATTTCGCCTTTTATGCAACACAGTACCAAATCTAGGGTTTGAACTCCGGTGGACTTGGGATACAACCACCCTCCTAGCCATCCAACCACGGATTGGTTTGCTAAAACATCTTCTATTTTAAAAAAGTCTAGATACATTTGCTTTACAAAACTAAAACATTTTCTATTTTGAAACAGAGGGAATACTCGGGAGTACTGAGACTGATAATCTAAACCTGCTAATGAGTGGTGCGTACAGAACAACCGACTGAGAAAATACATATCCATTTTTTTCGAAAAGAAAATGCAGAGAGAAAGCAATGCCGGTGCTGTCAACATGAGCCGTTGACGTGATCACAAGATGTACATTGAGTTGACCTGGCAGAATTCCACAAATCTTCTGTTGCCCGTGCTAACTGCGCGCCAGGACCTGATCGATGATTTGTCCCAAAAAATAAATAAAGATCAGTGTCGCTGCTGCGTTCTCATCCATAACCACGGTCACTAAGACGACTGCTGGTAGTGGTAGACCCCTGAAGAGTTCAGGACTGGATGATCATGGAATGAATATTCATCATTGATCATTATTAATAGGAAAATAAACGATTCTGGTTGGTTTGCAGAATTATAGTTTACGTCAACAGGATAGCTGTAAGCTGGTTCTCTGCCGATACTGACAATCTTGAGAGTCTTGGTCTGCAGAATTATCGTTTACGCCTCAGGTGGGTGTCAGATTTTCTAAATCCAGATGGTTCTTGGAACGTGAATTTGCTTCAACGTTGATTTATGCCTATGGATGTACAAGATGTTATGAAGATTCGAACTTCTAGCCGCAACGATGCAGATTTTATTGCATGGAATGCAGAGCGCAGTGGAGCATTTACCGTATACAGTGCCTATCGACTAGCCTTTGAGAAACAGCTTCGAATGTCAGGCCGTCAAGCCACAAGCAGCAAGCCGCTCGGTTCTGATGATTTAGATTGGAAATTGATCTGGAGATGTTTAGTTTCGCTTAAGGTATGTACCTTTGCCTCGAAGCTTGCTCTCCATGCACTTGCTACATATGATAATATGAAGGAACGTGGAATGGAGCCTCTGGCCACATGCACGATGTGTGGCATGGAGGATGACACAATATTTCAGGCTTTAATAAAATGTTCACACGCTAGAGGTCTATGAGATGAGATGGAGAAAGTCTGGGCATTACCATCTAATAATTTATTGTTTGAAAGGAATCCAGATTGGTTTATTGCAAAATTGCCAACAGGAAATGCGATGTGTACGATCTGCTTATGGGAGGTATACTGCTGCGACATGCCATATGCAGATTTGACCTTCTCAGAGGTCACATCCGCCGTCGTTGGTCAGGTACAAATCTGCAATTCCACCTTACTTCCTTATCTGCTGTTCTCTAAACTATTGGACACTTGACGATGCGATGTCTGATCTGCAGAACCTGAGGCCAGAGATCCCGCGCTGCTGTCCGAGCTCCTTCGCGAACGTGATGAAGCGCTGCTGGGACGCGAACCCCGACAAGCGGCCCGAGATGGCGGAGGTTGTGTCCATGCTGGAGGCGATCGACACGTCCAAGGGCGGGGGCATGATCCCCGTGGATCAGCCGAAAGGTCTCTGCTGCCTGTCATTGTTCAGACCACGCAGGGGGCCCTGAATCCTTCCCTTATGACTAACGGATCAAGCAGCGAGGTGGTGGTGTAGGAGTAGTATTCTCTCTGCATCGCCTAAGTTGATTGCATTTGGTTTAGTTTTATTATGGTAAACAGACTGGTTAATGGTGGTGGTGTAGCACCTCTGATGTAAATTCCTTTGTCTACCCCATCCGTTTATCAATGAAAAGGGACCTTCTCGTTGGTCGATGCTTTTCCGTGCTGATGTCTCACCATGATCTTTGTTAATGGTCTTCTTAGGCTTTCCAAAGGTTATGGTTCCTTGAGGCTTGTCCTTAAGGAAAACTGTCTTACCGTTTTATTTTATTTTGAAAATTGAAAAGAGGCCGTTGACAGGTTGACAGGTTCAGAAGATGCAGCCCTGCCCACTAATGATGAGTCGTGAGTTGAGCTGTCAGAAATTAGGAAAAACAGGCAGAAATACTACTCTACTAGGGAAGTTGGCTGATGCCGGATTCGGGTGCAGTGCTTGCTGGTGTGTACCGAACGACTGACTGGAAAATGCATTTGCATATTCTTTACTGTAAAGATAAAGAAAACCGCAGAGAGAAATCAAGGTGCTGTCAACATGAAACGGTCTCAACGGTTGACGAGATGCACTCAACATGACTGGAAAATATTGCTACTAGCTATCTATAGTTTCCTGCATGGGTTTTGGGTGATGTAAACGGGCCTGTCTTGTTTATCTAGTGATGATAGTTAGAGGAAAACAATTAGTCTGGCTTGCTCCTCTGCTTGTTTTGTGAGAAAGAGACCTGATTAACTGAAAAACTGTACAGTAACTATATCTGTGCCTTGAACCTGGTGCATCAGTTTGTGTAGCAGACCTTATTTGGCTGTTTCTGTCGATTGTTTGGCAAGTGTCCTCCTGAGAAAGTTTCAAGTTTTTTTTAACAGTAGCAGCAGGTTCTGCTGTTGGTTCTTCAATAATTGAAGTAGTTCTCAAGCTTGTACTACTAGCAGATATCTGTATGCCTTTTTCTTCAATAACGAGGTACAGGTGCTATAGAAACTCCTCAGAGTATCTCCACTCGGCTATCCAGTACGCCGATCCGAACACTGAAAATAGGTTCGGACACAGAAATTCGGTCCAGTCGCTTTTTTAGAAACCTCTTTTCGTTTGGATTTGGGCAAACTTTGGTGCAGGCTTCCCAGGCCGTACCCAGGATTTCGGGAATGCCCTGGGAACGCCGGACGCAGCAAAAACGGGCATGGGCTAGCTCTCTCGGCGAGCCAGCCCTATTCCCCCCTCCCACTCCACTCGCCCAGACTGTGGTGAAGAGCTCTCAGCGCCTCTGTCGCCATGACTTCGCCGGCGGAGCTCCTCCATGTCGAGACATGCTCACGCCTCTAGATATGCTCGCCGTACTCGCCGCCCATTCCGCCGCCCGATCTTTGCCGTAGCACTGCTTCGCTGCGAGCTCCCACCACCATGCCCGCCAAGTGTTAGACATTTGGCCGGTTTGGCCATGGAATCCGACGACGAGCAGACACTCGTCGTACTGCTGGAGGAGCAGAACGCCGATGTCGCCGAAGTTGCAGAGCACATAGAGATCCTCGCCTCCCTCGCCCAGCTGTACCTGCAGATGGTGAAGCCGAAGTGCGGTGGTTCGGCGCCGGGTCACCGGAAGTGCAAGGCGAGACAATGGATAGAGGGCTACTGCTTATTGTATGCCGGCTACTTCGCCGACGAGCCGCTCCACGGAGAAGCCGTGTTTCGACGCCGTTTCAGAATGAGCCGGAAGCTCTTCCTCAAGATCGTGCATGTCATCCGGGAGTTTGACCCCTATTTCGTTTGCAAGAAGGACTGCACCGGCATGGTTGGGTTTTCCTCACTGCAGAAGTGCACCGTGGCGATGAGGTTGCTTGCATATGGAGCGCCGGGTGACAGTGCCGATGACTATCTCCGCATGGCCGAGTCCACCGCCATCGATTGCTTGTACAGGTTCTGCAGGGCAGTGATTGCAGTGTTCGGAAAACAGTACTTGAGACCACCCACTGCTGAAGACACTGCTTGGATCCTCGCAGTCAATGAAAGTAGAGGATTTCCTGGTATGCTGGCATTGGCAGTGGAAGAACTGTCCATTTGCATGGCAGAGAATGTACAAAGGCCACAAAGGAGGTTGCATTGTGATACTCGAGGCAGTTGCTACACATGATCTTTGGATCTGACACTCTTTCTTTGGCATGGCAGGATCGAACAACGACATCAACGTCCTCAACTCCTCAAATGTCTTTGCCAAGCTTGTTGAGGGTCATTGCTCCCCCTATGGACTTTGATATCAACAGACACCACTACAACAAGGGATACTATCTTGCAGATGACATCTATCCAAGATGACCAACATTTGTGAAGACTATCTCAAACACAATGCTCCCCAAGCATTCTTAGTTTGCCAAGGAACGGGAAGCTTGCAGGAAGGACGTGGAGCGGGCATTTGGTGTGCTCCAGCAGAGGTTTGCAGTTGTCCGGTTCCCTGCTATGACCTGGTCGAAAGATCAGATGTGGGAAGTGATGTGTGGTCTTGCACAACATGATCATTAAGGATGAGAGAAAGGATCTAGTGAGTTTGCTCGAGCAGAACGAGCATACTATAGACACGGTCCTCTTGCCGAGCCTGATCATCAGGTGCCTCCAACCGGGCTGCCCTCATCGCCATGTGTCAGGAGATCCGAGATCCGGCGGTGCATCAATAGGTGTCGGATGATCTTGCTGAGCACATATGGATACGCAGGGGCAACACGTAGATGCCGAGCATGAACTGACCAAACTTGACCGAAATATGTTGTATTTTACTGCAGGCCAAACTATGTTTATATTTACGCCGAAATGTGTTTAAAATATCGCCGAACAATGATCGAATGTATGCCGAACTAGGTCAAAAAATATTCTGTATTCATATTATGCTAAACTATACCGAAATCTGAACGAATTTGAGTCGAATTTGGGGAGCTACGGGCGCAAGACAAGACAATTTTGGCTCGTTGGGTAGGGTCGTAGGGAACGAACGCGTATGTGGCGTGGGCGGTGGGCCGGCACCGATCGGCAGCCCCAGGAGTCGCGACCGTCCTGCAAATGGAGTCTGCTCGGCGCGAAAGGCGGATCCCACAAGGCCACAACTAGCTACAGTAGGAGTACCGTTGCTACAAATACTTATTTCTCATCTAAATTCCAATATTGATTGGCTGATTAGCAAGAACAGGTACGTGATCACACACGGCATTTTCTTCCACGAATATGTCGATCGTGTTAACCAACCCCGCACGCTAGTAGGAGTACTATACTAGCAGTTTGAGACGACATTCTTCGTCAAAAAAGCAGATGAATCAAATACTAAAAAAATTATACTTACACATTCTTCATCGATCCGTTGAATCCATGAGTTTTCCTTGATGCATCGACCTGATCGGTTCGATTGATTCCTAATTAGCATGAACATAGGTGGATCCTAATTAATCGGAACGGAGATCAGCTCAGCAGGGGACGCCGAGGAAGTTGAGTCGCCTGGGTCTCTCCCGAGCCCCTCTCGCCGGACTAGCTGGTGAGAGGCGGCGATGGGAAGGCACAAGTAGATCTAGGTTGTAACTGTAGGTTTACGTTTTGGGTTCGGCTCTGTGTCGAGGTCTGGCGCCATGCCGGGAAGAAGCTCTAGGATCTAAGCGGCTGGATCTCGGTGTGCCCCCTCCTCCTTGCCCCCATGGTGGTGCTCTAGTGGTCGGAGCCGGATGCGACGGTGGGTAAGAGGGTAACCTTCTTCCACAATAAAGTTGTGGTTCTCGAGATCGATGGCGGTGTTGCTGCGACACTCCTCCTGGCCGGTCGTGGCGGCAAGGAGGAGTGGCGATGTGGCGTCTTGGTGGTTCTTGCTGCTCTCCCCTTGGCCGACCGTGGAGGCGAGGGAGGGTGGAGCGACGAAGCGCCTTCTTCTGCTTCGATCTGGTGGGGTCTGTGTCGGCACCTGCAGGGTGAAGCGGTTCGTGAAGCTGCATCTCAAAAGTTCCATCAACATCGTCGATGTTGCGCCGCCGTTATCTGTGGCCAAGAGGGCCACTTCTTCGCTCGGATAAAGTTGTGCGTGAGATCCAAATAATCGTGTTTTACATCTTTTCTCTAGGGTCATTTCTGCATATATGTCGTCCTTATCTACTACTTCCCCTTTGGTTAGGGGTGTCTATGTAAATTAATGTTCCCACCGCTTTGAATATATGAGAAGCTTCTGGGGCCTTCGGGCCCTTTCCCGGTAAAAAAATCATAAAACTGAAAACACGATGAAGACCAAGATTGACCGATGGATACACCAAAGCAAAAGTGCTCACCCTTCAAAATCTCCTTTTCTTTGTCGTTCTATTTTATACAACGACTACCACCTGATTCAACAAACACCAATTCAAGGATAAATACTGGAGCGCATATAAATCCAATAAATATTCAATAACTTCTAATTAGATAGTTCAAATTTGAATTTGGAATTGTCCAAAATCAGAAATGGGTTGATTTACTACAATCAATAATAAGCCATATAAAGTGTTCGGTGGGAGACGACATATTGGCACTTACAGCGCCGCCAGGGAGAGGCGATCCGGAGGAGAAAAAACTCCATCTACGGTTCCGTACCCTTTGCCAGCAATGTCGTCGGTCTGCTCCGTCTCCGGTGGCTCTAGGGCCTTGGAGGTATGGCAGACCATGGCTTCTCGCCGGCAGGAGGTTTTTTGTTTTTTGTTTAGCATGTTTTCTAGTGTCTTCTTCGAGAGGTTTTCCTTTTTTGTTTAACATGTTTTCTAATGTCTTCTTTGAAATGTTGAGGCGATGGTTATGTCCTGAAGTTATAATAATGCCAATCCCTCTCTATCCTTCCCCTGGTGGTGCATCTAGCGTCGACGAAGGGCGCGTAAAGTCGTTTGTCTAACAAATCTCATGTGATTCTATATGTTTTCGTTATTATTGGCGATGATTGCTACTCTTGGGTGCTGGTTTTTTATGGTTTTAGCATGATGACTTTCCGTTTGTCTACAACAAGCTCTACTCAACAAGTTTTGGGAGACGCATAGGTCCAATTTATATTATTTATTATTTTTATACCTTGTGAAAAGAATAACATCCCGCGGTGAAATAGGTATTTCTGAGATTCCGTTCATTAATTAAGAAAGGATATGTCTTAGAGCAAAGACATGGCCGACTGTATGTGTACTCACTCCGATTTAAAATATAAGATATTTTAGATTTGTAAAACAAATATATCTACATTTTTTAATATGTAGATTTATTTTAAATCTAATGTATATTCATTTTAAATCTAAAACATACTAAAAAAAGTCTACATACATTTTTTTCACAAAGCTAAAATATTTTATACTTATATTTTAAAACGGGGAGTACCTCGCACGTGACATGTGGTTCCTACAGTAGTGCTTTTTCATTCCCTTGGGGTGTGTTCGGTTCTAGAACGAGAGGGAACGGAACGGAGTGAGTCCGTTCCGAAAGCATGGGACGGTTCCGACCCTGTGTTCGGTTCGGAAAAGAACGAGAAACGGAATGGTCCCATATTGTGTTCGGTTGGAAGAATTGGGACCGGAACGGAATAGCTATAATGATGCTTAAAATTCTAATAATTTAAGCTTAAATTTAACAATTGTAATTAATGGTAGCAAATATTTATTTTTGTCTTAAAATCTTTGCTAAAAATACCAAATCATAGAAATCTTTTTTTCAAAATCTTTGCAAAATATACTCAAATTAGAAGACACGTGTTTTTGCAAAATTTTATCGCTAATCATCTCAGCTGATCATCAGCACAGCCAATAATCCCCGTTGATTCAGTAACTAATCATCTTAGCTGGATTAGTTCGCGAATTAGCGAGCCGTTCCGCGCGGTCCGGCCGATTCGGTCGGACGACCTCGTTCCGCATATTAGAGGAATATTCCATTCCGAGGAACTACCTGGTTTTCCTTTCTTCCAACCGAACGCACGAACGGACGCTGGACGCGGAACGGACCGGTTCCGTTCCACCGAATTCCAGAACCGAACACACCCTTGGACGGCTGCGTGGAGATCGAAGTACACGTCCCGGACCCGGTGGCAACAGCTCGACCGGCCGCCGCGTTGCTACTCCTCCGGTCGGTTGGTGACGGCGCACATGGATGGATGCTGCTCGGCGCGATCAAATGGCGGATCTCGACTAAAATCCAAACTTGATTGACTGGCAAGAACGGGTGGGTGATCACACACGACATTTTCTTCCAGGAATTCGAATTCGTCGTGCTAAATAACTAGCACCGCACGGTAGCAGATTCAGACGACAGAAACAGTCAAAACAGATCAATCGAAATCAAAAACTTTATACACATTCTTCGTCGATCCGATAATTCCGCGAGTTTTCCGTGTTACATCGCTCGGTCCGATTGATTCCTAATTAGCGAGAAGACGAGTGGGTCCTAATTAACCGGAACCCGGCAGGCCCGCCGGAGATGATGAGATCAGCAGGGGACGCCGAGGAAGTCGAGCGCGGACCTGGCCATGACGCCCGCGAACTCCCGGAAGCTGATGACGCCGTCGCCGTCCACGTCCGCGTCGCTCATCATCCGCCTCAGCTCGTCGAAGGTGAGCGGCTGGCCGAGGCGCGCCATGGACCGCGCCAGCTCGGCGGCGGAGATGTAGCCGTTGCCGTCGCGGTCGAAGGCCTGGAACACCTCGAGCAGCTGCGCCTGGTCCACGAGGCGCGGCGCGTGGGCGGTCAGCACGGGCGCGATGGCGGCCGCCAGCTCGTCGAACTCCACGGTGCCGCTGCCGTCCGCGTCGATGGCCAGGAGCAGCGCGCGGGACTCGTCCCCCGTCGGGCGCAGGCCCAGGGAACGGAGCAGGGCCGCAAGCTCCAGCTGGGTCAGGGACCCGTCGTTGTCCATGTCGAAGCGGACGAACAGCGCGCGCAGCTGCTTCAGCTGGCTGCCTCGGAGGGATGGAGCCGGCTTCGCACCGGTCGCCGCCGGCGATGGTGACAGTGATGGCTTCGTCATCGCCGCCCGCCGGTGGAGAGTCGCCCGGTGTAGGTAGGTAGGATGAAGGATTGGATCTTGGACTTGTTCGGGAGAGACGGAGATGGTGGGTTTGCCGTGCGGAGACTTTGCTGTTATTTATGGGTCCAGGGGACGAGGGATTACCGGCCGTGACGGAGGAAGACGCGTCGGGTGAGGTGCTGGGTAACTGCTGACTGACCTGACCGGGTCGGTGACTCGGTGGGTGCATGCACACGCATGGCAGGAAATGAAAGGGGGTGGGTACGCCGTGCGCGTAAAAAACAGAAGGGTTCTTGGGTTTTCTTTTTCTTGCCTGCAACTTGTAGTAAGTTGTAACCTCTTTATTTTTATTTTTAGACCTGCTTCTTTTAGATTTTTAGGTGCTTTTGGATTGTTTTTTGACCTGCTTGAAACTTGAGGGTTGAAAGGGGGCGAGCGAGGTTTAGTTTGGTCGCGGTGGGTTAAAAAATAATTCCGATAAAAACAATATATTAATATCAAGAAAATATCAATTATAACCGGCCTTGCAACAACATAATTTCAAAAACGGATGTCTGGGACACAAGGATGGGCAGCCAAAAAGAAAAAACGAAAACAACTAGAAAAACCCGTCGAAATGATCAATGGCTAGAAGCAGCATGAAACAAACCACTGCCGGTGACAACACTCATACTACTTGCAAAGTGGTTCTCCAATAGCAACACCTCCAAAAGGGAACAATGTCCAAGCACTATCGTCTCTCGATCTAACTAACACAGTTGGATGTCGAATGTTCACCCTGGAGAGGATCACAATATCCAGACAATGCCATCAACAATGTTCAGTTAGAATCTCTCCATTGTCAGGTACAACCAATGAAGGCCAGACCTAAGATTTTCACTCCCGGAGACTAAGACTTGGTACTCGAAGGGCACCATAAAAAACGAAGCCGTTATGTGTGTGCCACCTCCACCTGCCAATTGCACTATTGCAAATCACTTATCACTAGATACACATTCGTAGCGCACACAATTCTGACATGGACATTGCCACGCAAGCGAGACCGTGCTCACACAAAGTGTGTGTAGCATCGTCGTCGCCTCATCCTTTGTGCACTCATCCGGAGGCGGTCGCTTGCACACGGGGTCCTTGCGCGGACGTCCCCACGCGAATGAACAACCATGTATGCAAAGCAAGTTGTAGGGCTATCATCGACTTTTCTTGGCACCACCACCAACACCACTTAGCGGTCTCGAACTCGACATGGGTGTGATGATCCGCTTACCTTGTAACCACGCCGACGCACCCTCCTTTGGCAACTCCATAGCAATCGCGTCGGTTTGCGGTAACCGAAGCGGTAGCCTTGTAGAATCAGCTAAAGTTTACATACGAACTTGCGTTTTCTTTTATCTTTTTTCTGAGGATTTAGCTGCCGGATGTTTACGCAATTATCAGGTATTTTGCAGTTTGCCATCAAGTAATCATCATTAGTTACATTAGGTTATCCTTCCGACAGAAAGGAACACACCTAGCTTACATACCGTGTGCGTGACAGCTAACGACAGGGCAAAACTTTGAAGATACCGTGTGACAAGCAAAGCAAAGCTGGCAGGCAGCCTTGAACCGGGGCACCGTCTCTCTATCTTTTGACCTCCCTCCTCGATCTCCAGGAAAAAAAAAGATGGTCTAAGCGAGTAGTAGTAGCACACAGCGCGGCAGGCAGCCCACGGGAAGCCGTTACAGTGTCTAGCTCGGCACCAGCTCAACCGGGCGGGAAGGAAGGAAGGAAGATGCACGGAATCTACCCTCCAGTTCCAGGTTCCAGCCGTTTGGATCCAGAACTAACTAGAAAATGTATTGGCAGATCGGCGGCAGCAGAGAATCTTACAGCTGCCTTTGCTCACATACTAAACAATAATTTTCTCCCCATTTGTTGAAAAAAGTAGAGGCATAAACAAGAAATACTAGTTCTGAAAGCCAAGCAGCAGAGATGTTTCCTAAAGCTGATGCTGGAATATTTCCATGATCGTCCAGACTTTGATCTCGTGTAGGGTCTACCGACAGTGATCCTGGGGATGCATGGTGCTTGTGGATGTGGATGAGATCGATCAGCGCAGTGACACTGAATCATCGAGCGCAGTGCAGGTCTAGGCAATCAGCACGGGCAGGAGGCATCAGATCAGAGTCGTTTTCCTTTCACTTTGACATTACCTCGCATTTTTTTACTGTAAAAAAAAAATTGCCAGTTTATTTTTTCGATTCCTGCCAGGTCAATCCAACAATCATTAGTGGGCGGGCGGGCGGGCGGGGTGCTGTGCTTCCGTCGTGTGATCTTGTCAACGGTATGACGCTTTCGTCGACAGGAAAAATTAGTACTACCAGATCATGATGACAGCGTCAGCACAGAGAAAGCAGCATCGACACACTGAACGAGCAGGTTCCCCTTCTTTCGCCGATAAGAAAGAAGGGTTTTTTTAGCAGTGATTAATCATCAGCAAAGAAATATCACACACGATCGATGCTCTGCCGCCTTTCTGAAACTGCAGGCTACTAACAAACATCGACCCTGCTGATGCCCTACGCTACGCCCAGCAACTCTTAACATTCACCATCGAAATCATCCTCTGCGTTGTTTCTATGAACCTGGCATGGTTCGTTCCATCATAACCTTGCGTTCAATTCATAATCAAAACCACGCTTATTTTCAACCAAATTCGTAGCAGTAAATCATAATCCGACAAATTCCGGTAATCCGAACGACAACTAAAATACTACCTAGTTACGCATTGGAAAAAAAAATCACAGCGGCACCTACTGCCCAGCGACAGCGTTGCACGGGCCACCGCAGGGCTCCAGGACATTCAGCTTCGCCGCAGAGGGGATCCTCCCCTGGATGTACGTTCTGATGGCCGAGAGCGTTTTGGGAGCCTCCTCGAACTTGCCTTCGTACATGGGCCGCATGACTATGCCAGATACCGAGACAAGGTGCGTGCCGTGGATGTCCAGCGTCAGGCTCTCCAACGACGACGCGGCCTTCTCGACGATGTAGCATGTCAGCTCCACCAGGCTCTTCGCGTAGCAGAAACCCAGGATCGTCACGCTCCTAAGGTTGCCATGCTGCTGCTGCTGCTGCTGTCCTGGCATCTTCTGCCGCTGGCGCGCGGGGTCTTCCGACATCGTCTCATGTCCCGCGCATTTATGAGATACCTGAAGATGAAATGCTAGATCAATATAATTCAACCAATTCATTATTATTTTGTTGGTTCCACCATATAATGGCTAGATATATATACATTTGCAGTGACTTACATTTAAGAAAATATTCTCCAAGGAAGGACAGCAATCAAGCAAAGAAGCCAGAGGAAAATAATCATAGGCTTCTGAAACACCCTGTCCGGTCAGTGAAAGGTTAAATTCTTTGAGGTGGAGAAACTTGACCGGTAGCATCAGTTGACTGGCGGCTACCTGCGCAAACATGTCGAGGATTTGTTAACATACAATTTCCAAAGCATGACCGCACAGACTAGTCCATAATCAACCAAACTTCTACAGAATACCTGGCACCAAGATTTTAGGTTGAGACTTTCGAGATCTGGAACATTGGAGAGGAGCCTCGAATCGGTATAACTCGCGATGTCTGGACTGTTTATGTATAACATCTTCAGTTTCACTGGTACTCCAAGTGACACTTCTGTTAACTTTTCTGTATCCAAGATGAAAGCACTTAGATTTGGAGCTTTGATCTCTATCACATACAGCCTCTCGCACAAAAAAACCTTCAGGTAGCTAAGCCGCTGAAGCTGGCAGGGTATCTTCAGGCAATCTAACTTGTCACAAGAATTAAGTTCCAAGGACTCCAGAGCAAGACTGTTTGAAAGAATGCACCCTAACCTGTAACCTGTAATACGCACTTTAGAGAAGCGCAGCACTGCCAGGCTTCTGAAAGGACCAAGTTTGGCTGTCGGGCAGAAAACACAATGCTGTAGTTTAAGACACCGAACTGAGTTCGTGATCCTATCAGATAAAAGCCGGCATGGAAACTTGTATGTTGCCCTACCATGGAAGCCTAAGCTAATGGTTATTTCTTCAATCCCTGGGCTCATAGCAATCTCAAGCCAGCTATCTAACTGAAGACGCAAGGCATTTTTATGATCCAGCAGTTCGAGTGTGAGTGTCTTCACATTAATGCCTGAGTGGTTTTCCAGAACATGGTTGATTGTTCCGGTGAGATCCATTCCACGTCCATTGCTATCTGAACCCAGTATACTCTTATTAGTAAAGTTGAGGTTGGGATGGGATCTCCAGGATTGTGAAAAGGCACGAGACACGCAGGCAGTACGAGCAGCATCTCGCAGTGGCATTAGGGAATGAATGTGACCCCAGATATCCTGCATTAACAATCATGTGACAGAAGTTCAGAATTCAGATTGAATGCAGATGTGTGTGTTTAGCCAATCCAACTGTTTGCAGCCGGCTCTTGGTTTTCTTGTAATTTGAGTTTTCTCTCTTCTATAAAGATAAGGCACGCCTTTGGCGTGCTCTCGAAAAAAAGATTGAATGCAGATGGTTACTTCACTTGGGAATATAAAAAATTCAGCATAATCATATGGATGACAATGGACATTCAACCGAAGAGCGCATGACTCCACAAGGTGAGCTAATGCCTTAGCAGTATGAACAATATTTATAGTTGCATTAGGGCACCAAGGAGATATAAGTTTTTGTGCACTCCAGCACAAAATAGTGCTTTGTTGTGCAACAGGATGTCATAGATAAGCCAAAGTAGCAGAAATCAACATATGTCAATCTCCATTGGGTACAAATAGTACATCTGAATAGTGAAACCGATGGAAGTCCATGTAATAGAATAAAAGAGCCGGTGTAAAGATACATAAAACCTTGGAAATAAGGTGAAGAGAAAATATGTTCAAGAGACCATATAAAATCAATATATTCAAGTTCTAGTGTTGTCTACCGTAACCCATCCAACTTCCCCAAAACTTCTCACAGTTTGCCCCACAGGGAACTTTGATTGTTTCCATCCATTATCTGCTGACATGGCGTGAAAGTGCCATCTCAACATCAGGTCAACAGGAAAAGGGGGTAAAAGTGGATTGCGACACATAGTGACAACTTACAAGTCTAGACTCTAGAAGGCTAAGAAGTAAAACTGAAATGTGGGAGGCTGGCTTTTGAGTGCTCCAATGCAATTTACTCTGAAATAGATATGTAGAATGTGCAATCTCAATCAATTACTGGTGCTGAAATAAGGAAGTACAGTAACTAAAGGAATGCTCTAGTGAAAATGTTGAAGCCATTGTTTATAAAATAAATGCGGTCGGCAGCGTGGTTGGAACAAAATTAAGGAGAGGCAATGACGATTTTAGATTAATTGGGCTGTGGATAGGTGTAGAAACCATGCATTGTACCAGGACATATAGGCTATAGCATCTAAGAAGCCTACTACTTATCACGATACCTGGGGCCTAAACTCATGACAAAAAAATCTGCTGGAGTTAAAGCTGCAACATTTTAGTGCCAAGCAAAGATAATAGCCTATTAGGACTGGATTTGCTGAACGATATGTTATCTGTTCATAAATTATATTGGCAATATTGCACTTGCAATATAAACGAGCATTAGAGGATTTTTTTTACACCAATTTCTAGTAAAAGAAATCTAATTCAGGAAGTAAGATGTCTCTCCCGCCTCTTACTTCATTTGGCGCATTTGGAAAGAGAGCAATAGGACTTAGTTTACGGCAAATCGATCCTAGCCACAATTACTTCCTTGATATGAACAACATCAGCCTCCTTCCCGAGGAGTATGGTGACTACATTTTTGTATGTGTGTGTACAGCCCAGCTGCAGACCGCGATTTGGGCATTCCTTTACTTGTGTTGTTCAGTCCCTGTTTTCTTCTAGGTTATTTTCAGTCTTTGTAACAACTTTGGTTCCCCCTTCTTAATGCACAGAGCTCCTGCTAGTTCAGTCAATATAATTATCGCCTTAGCAGAAAATTATGCCATACCTCTGGAAGGTGCATCTCTGAATATCTCAGTCGTTTAGCACCCGGAGAAACGTCACCATCTATGATGACATCCTTCTTTCTTTTACCCACTGAAGACCTACGTCGACCTGAAACACAACCCACATGGTAAAGAATACTACAGATTTCAACAAAGGAAAACAACAACAATGAGCACAAGAACGGACAAATAGAAACCAAGTATGTTTCAGTTATCCACCTTCTATTCAAGAATATGTGAACTCAATTATTATAAATTCTTGATTGTGTCAATTGAATAGATGAGCTTCAATTGGCCATAGAATTATTTTGTGCAGAACAATGTGATCGCCCCAAAGAGCTTGTCTTCGATCTCATACCGGCTACTCACAGTGTATCTCAAATCATAGGGATTTCATGCTTATACCAGTGGATGTTGTAGGCTATTAGGATTATCTAATGACTGGACTTTTTTATACATCTTGATACCTCTTCTCAATTTTGTCTTTTTATAAGAAAACTTGTATTAGAACAAAAAGGAGCTCCGTTGGAACCCTAGCCTACTCAATCAAACAGAAAAAAGAAAGATTTTTATGGTCAAACAACACTGGCCAGTCGGCGTAGAGCTATCTGAATTGAATCAGTATGCTCCCTTCGCCACACAGAAAAGGGAGAAGTAAACAGCAAACACAGTAAAAACGAGATTTTTTAGTTGCATCAGAGCGTGAACGTGCAGTAGTAATATGTTCCACAAGAAGAACGAAGACAGGGAGGGGCGTACCACGGGCTCGGATTTGGCGCCGCCGCCGCCGCCGCGCCGACAGCGTGGACATGAGCGCGAGCATCCCCATTATAGCGAGAGGAGGAGTCCAGCTCTGTTTTCCCCTCCGACCTCGCTATCGTCTCCTCCTCTGCAATTTACGAGGAAATTGTATCAGCGGTCCTAATTCTTTTCCCCGCTAGTGGATTTGGTCCTAATTCTTTAAAATGGAACATCCAGGTCCTAATCGTTTTTTAAGTGATTCATCATGCGCCCCTAAACCTGGTTCGACTCGGGTTGACCGCC
This sequence comes from Avena longiglumis, assembly GCA_030063025.1. Classification (NCBI taxonomy): domain Eukaryota; kingdom Viridiplantae; phylum Streptophyta; class Magnoliopsida; order Poales; family Poaceae; genus Avena; species Avena longiglumis. Next base: position 561,448,058 of record CP125974.1, read on the forward strand.
ACGTCGACCAAGTCGTCCACGTAGGCTAACGGCAGGAGGTGAAATCTTGCAAAATGCCCCTGCAGGTCTCATTCGTATCATACATTGCTTCCTCTTCCACTTCCAATCCTCTCTCGCGAAACTGGAGGCGACCTGGCGACGGCGGTGCTGCTCCGGTGATGACCGGAGGCGATAGAGCGGCGGCCACGGCGCTTGGATGGAGAACAGAGCAAGGTCAAGCTTCGAACGATCCTCCAAATGCTATGGTGAGTAACCTAACCCTAAATCCCATGTCGTGCAAACCACGGTTCCTCGTAGATTTGTAGGTAGGTAGATTATGACGATTTGCATGCTATTTAGGACTGCTTGAGGAGGAATTCACAGTAGAAATCAACCATGGCGGGTTTTTTTGCGGATTTGGGAATGCGAAGAGCTATGTCGATGGCAAGCAAGCTAGATTTGATGGTTGTGAAGCAGATACTTGGTCCCCGCTGTGGCTGTATGATTTCATGGAGCAGCTAGGTTACCCTGATCGAGACAAGTACTCTTTGTATTGGCTTCTTCCTGGACAGGATCTAGGATCTGGACTTCGCATTATAGACCGAGATATTGACACAATGCACATGATCTCGCTTGTTCCTAAATTTCAGTACTTTCAGATGTTTGTGGACCACAAAGATATGAACTTTGCTGATAATATTGTAATTGATGATGTTCTGATCAGTGGCTCTCCTAGTTTACCTCCTGTGTTGAGCCCAACTTGTGGCAAAGAAGGCAGATGCGACAAGCGAGGGCGCTTTTCAAGGCAAAGCGTGAGATCATAGCAATGGGCATGAGCTGAGAAGAAGTAGGAGGAAGATTAATGTGGAAGAAGAAGCAAAAGAAGCACACAATTGTTCAGGTGATGACAGTGACAGTGAATTGGATGATGACTGGGTGGATTCTGACAATGAATTAGCAGCAGATGATGATGATTTGTTTGAAGAATGGGTAGATGAGGATTTTGAGGCAGCAAAAAAGAAGAAATCCAAATGGGAGGTAGACAGTGATTATGATACAGATGAGGATTTCCAAGAGCTGGAAGATTCAGACATTGAAGCAGCTGATTCAGCAGAAGAAGTAGCAGTGGACAAGCAAGGAATAAAGAAGATGAAGAAGAAAGTGAAGTCGAGAAGGTGGAGGCGGAGAATAGTACAAAGGTGGAATTCAGGATTGGCATGGTGTTTATGTCAGTGATAGAGCTTAGGGGAGCAATACAAGAGTATATTGTGCAGCAAAGGGTTGGTGTGCATTACAAGAAAAATGATTTGCAGAGGATTAGAGCTTGTTGTGAGCCAAATTGTCCCTGGTACTTGTATGCTGCACCAGACAGCAGAACAAAAGCTTGGACAGTGAAGAAATATGTGGGCCAGCATGAGTGTGAAAGAGAATTCAAGATAAAGCAATTCACAGCTAGGTATTTAGCATCTCATTATATGGAAAAATTCAGAGGTGATGACAAGATGTCACTGAAGAACTTTGCTAGGATGGTAGAACAAGATTTCAACATGACAGCTAGTAGAAGCAAGCTAGGAAGGGCTAGAAGAATTGCATTAAAGCATATCCATGGGGATGAACTGGCACAATACAACTTGCTGTGGGATTTTGCAACTGAGATTAGAAGATCAAATCCAGGAAGTGCAATGTTTGTGAATGCACATGTTGGTGTGTTTCAGAATTGCTACATGTCATTGGATGCATGCAAGAGAGGCTTTATGGCAGGTTGTAGGCCAATTATAGGCATAGATGGGTGCCATATTAAGAATAGATTTGGTGGAGTGATGCTTGCAGCTGTAGGTGTTGACCCCAATGACTGTATTTACCCTATCTCAATTGCTATTGTTGAAGTGGAAGATACTAGCACATGGAAATGGTTTCTTACCACATTAAAAGATGATTTAGGCATAGAAAACACAAGGCCATGGACATTTATGAGTGATAGGCAGAAGGTTGGTGCAAGTTTCCTTTGTTTGTTTGTGCATTTATCCTTTCTTTGTGCATTTATCCTTTCTTTGTGCACTTATTAGTGATTTGTTGTTGTACATTTGTAGGGTTTGATCAATCTTGTCAATGCAATATGGCTCAAGCTCAACACAGTTCTGTAAGACATCTACACCAAAACTTTGCAAGAAATGGATTTAGAGGTGACATTTTGAAGAACAAGTCGTGGCAAATAGCAAGAGCCACAAGACGCAGTGTGTTGGCGAAGTACATGGATGAGTGAAAGCACTAGATGTCAAGAACATTTGAGTACTTGGATGCAATTGATCCAAGGCAATGGTGCAAGGCATATTTTGAGGAATTGCCTAAATGTGACTTGTCGCTAAACAACATATGTGAAGTGTTCAACAGGTTAGTTTCCATATTTACATGTGTTAACTGCTCACAGACACATGTGAGACCAATTTAGTTATTTGCTTTGAACACTACTTGTAGGTACATACTTGATGCTAGAGAACGCCAATAGTTACTAGCCTTAAAAGATCAAAGACCAGATTATGCTTAGATATTTTAGCAAGAGGAAAGAACTTGATGAAATGTGTGGCAACATTTGTCCCAAAATTAGAAAAAGCTGGCCAAAAATATTGACTTTGCATCCAAGTATGAAGCTATTCCTGCCGCAGAACATCTTTTCAAGATAAATGGTCTACATGGTGAATATGAGGTGCACATAGACAAAATGGAGTGCTCATGTAGGGCCTGGCAGCTATCAGGAATCCCATGCAGACATGCTTGTGCAGCTTTGAGGCATGAAAGGATAAAGCCAGAAACAGTAGTGCACAAGTGCTACAGCTTAGATGCATTCAGAGCAGCTTATTCTGGGGTAATCATGCCATGCAGTGATCCCAAAATGTGGAAGAAAGTGAATGGTCCTGAAATGAGGCCACCTAAATTTGACAAACAAGTAGGGAGGCCTACTAAGAAGAGAAGAAAATGTCCACTAGAGGAAGATGGTGGAACCAGGCTAAGCAGACATGGTATAATTGGCCACTGCAGTGTGTGCAATCAACCTGGACACACCAAAAGAAAGTGCCCAGAACTTGGTAGAGCAGTATCTGCAGCACAACATCAAGCTCCTGCTGTTACCCCTGAAGCAGACCCACAAGCTCCTGATGTTACCCCTGAAACAGAACCACAAGCACAAGCACAAGCACAAGCACAAGCACAAGCACAAGCACAAGCAGTAGCAGCAGAACTACAACCAATTCAGATTGTGTTGCCTGATGAGGAACTTGATATGTCTACACAACATTCAGTTAAACTGCCAGTGAGAAGAAAGAGTAGTGCCAAGGTATATCTGTGAACTTGATCTGCCCTTAAATGATTTACTATATCTCACATATGTGCAATTTCTTTCAGAAAAAGGTAGTACACCAAATTGCTACAAGTGCAACAGCTAGTGTAGTGGAATCTGCAATGAATTACAGTGTTACAGCATCTAGTGTGATTCAAGTTCTGCAGGAACAAGTGAGTCACACTCCTGTGTATCTTGAGATTAAATTTACATTTTCTAGTTGAAAACTCATGTACACTTGGTTTGCAGGCAATAGCAACACAGCTATCTCAAACTACACCACCAGGTCCTATACCTGAGAGTCAATTCATTGCCAGCTGCAGAGGTGACCTCCCACCTCCAAGACCACCTACCAGGACACTTGGTTTAAAGAAGAGAAAGAAGCAGCAAGTGACAAAGAAGAAGGAGAACCAAGTCCCAGATGTTTAGTTGATAGAATGGTAGTATCTGCATATTTTGGATAGCTTTTGTTCATCTTTTGGCTAGGTTTGACAGAAACCTGATGCTCATGTGTAGCCCTGGTTTCAATCAAACCATGTAAGTGCAAACTTGTTTACAGTGCACTTATTGGAGCTGTCAGTTGTTTAGTTTGGCTGAAACAAGACAATGTTGTAAACTGGAGTTGATGTCGTTTCTATTAACTACTTATGCTTATGAAACAAGACAATGTTGCTCAATAACTTGCTTTACTGGCAGCAAAGGCTCAATAACTTGTCCCATTCATAACATTACATAAAAAGCATCCTACTTAGCAATAGCTACATAAACCAACACTACAATCAGAAACATCATTGCAGCAAACACATTCCTACAGATGTTAATTAGATCATCCATCTTCTTCACTACAAGCTCCATTTTCTGCACTAGACAGTCCATCTTCTTCAGTCCTAGTTCGTCAACCTCCTCTGTAACTTGCGATGCTACATCAGCAACCGAATCAACATGGTAGTAACCATTCCTAGACAGGAAATCAACGTAACTATCTTCACCATCTTCCCAGTAGTAGTGGTTGCAAGGATTGGGATTTATCTGTCGACGCACAAAACAAATTAGAACAAGCTCAAGAGGAGAATGGTCAGGCGAAATCGACAGCTAAAGATAGAGGACTCACACGATGGTTAGGGCATTTGTAGAACACGCGCCCTGGATTGGCCTCTGATTGAGAGACTAGGCGAATGGTCGTGAAATCGGCGACAAGGACATGGCACCAATGGCGGCGTCCTTCGGGACAAGCGTGAGAGGAGCTACACACTGGGAAGGGCGCGTTAGAGGAGGAGCTGTTGAAGCCGTCTTCTTCTTGATCGCTTGGAACAGAGGAGGAAGAGCTCATGGAGGCAAGAGAGGAGAGGTGGGAAAGATGACATAAGACGATTTATTTAGAAGCCATGTACTTATAGGGTTCATTTGCATATTTCACCAACTGCTGGCGGAAATCTCCCGCCAACCGTCTCCTGGTCGACGTGGCAGCGGTCAACCCGAGTCAGACCAGTTTAGGACCTGTGATGAATCACTTAAAAAACGATTAGGACCTGGATGTTCCATTTTAAAGAATTAGGACCAAATCCACTAGCGGGGAAAAGAATTAGGACCGCTGATACAATTTCCTCGCAATTTACCTACGGAGTATTTTTTTTTTTTTGAGAATACCTACGGAGTATATGTCTACTTATTTGGGCCGAATAAGTCAGGAGATCTGGAGATTTCAAGTCGATTTGAATACGTACAACAAGGCGCGACGCGGTTGTGGGGAAAAAACTGCACCACGCGTGAGCATCTACTCGAGCTGCCACGGCGACATCATGCGTCACCCACGCGTCAGGCAAGGCAATCCCGCCGCCGACGACCAACGACTCCGAGCACGATGAGCCTCGGCCATGGCCTCCACCGGCATGATGAGAGCACCAACCGACCAGCTGAAGCAGCTCCCCACCCCTCCGCGGCAGCCAGCTGAAGCAACTCCGCGCCCTGTTTGCCTGCTCCGACCTGGGCGCCGACGGCAGTCTTACCCAGCTGAGAAAATTACAAAAAAACCACCACAATTGGGGCTAGTGTTTCAAAAAACCACCAAATTTTTTAAAAATCAGATAGCACAGTTTTTGGGGCGAGAGGTTTCAGAAATGATCTGGCTTTGACGTTGTTCTAATGACGAATCTGACGGGTGGGACCCGGTGGTCAGGCCGACGTGGCAAAGGTAACAACCGATAGGTACTTACATATTAAAAGTTCTAAACTTTAGGTCTTTTTTGTAAATTTCCATCTTCAATCTATCCCCTTCTCTCTCCCCATACGAACACACCGCCAAGGACGCCCGTCTTCCCCAGCTCCAGTGGAGGCGAGTGTCGGCGAGCTCCAGTGGAGGCAAGTGTCGGCGAGCTCCGGTGGAGGCGAGTGCCTGGACGCCCTGCCGGGACGGACGCTCGCTTCGTGTGGTCCTTGAGCAGGCACAGTGCCACGAATCGCCGGAGCTCAGGCGACGCCGTGCCGCCACTGACCGTCGGCATCTCGCGAAAGCAGATGGCGCATATGAGTATGGCCCGGGTAAACGCCTGTCGGCAAGCGGGTAGCGCCCATGCAGCTCGGGATGGTCACCCCGAGACCCCACACGTCGGCGGCGAAGGGGTCGGCGTCGTGGCGGCGCTCCGAGTCAAACCTTTCGTGGCTCATGTAGGCAGCCGTCCCCTCGTACTCGACGCAGCCGTCGCCGGGCCGGGAGAGCACCTTGGCGATACCGAAGTCCGCGATCTTGACCTCGTCGGCGGTCTTGTGAGGAGGTTAACCGGCTTGACATCCCGGTGGGCGATGCGGGCGTGAAGGTATCGAGGCGGAGAGTTCTGCGCGACCGCGAGCGCCGCCTCGGAACGCCATGGCGGCCCATAGCGGAGGCGAGGCGCCCGCCACCAGCGAGAGAGCGGCGTGGTCGGACGCCGTCGGAAGGGCAGTGGCACCGCACGACGTCTGGCGAGTAAGCGCCGGAGACGTCCGCCTCGACCGCCGGAACACTTCCTTCTCGCCACGCGCACCTTGGCGTGTCTGGTCTCCGTGGCGCGGTCTGCGACCTTACACGGGGCCGCCATTCCCGCGGCCGAGGACGTCGAGCCTGTTGAAGTCCGACACGCGGAACTCGCCGGACGTCGAGGCGAGCGTCCGTTCCGCTCTGGCGGGCCTGCCCTTCCATGCCGCCACGCGCTCGCGCCGCCCGGCCGCTTCGGCTGACCTCGCCGCTCTGCTCAGATGTAGTGAATAAATTGAAAAAAAGAAAAGAGAAATAAAAAATAATTTCATGAGAATGAATTGAAAAAATAGAAAAAGGACATATGATTAGAATTTATAAGGTACGGAGGTGTTTCTGGTAAAAAACGATGCCACGTCGGCCTGACCACCGGGTCCCACCCGTCAGATTCGTCATTAGAACAACGTCAAAGCCAGATCAGTGCTTTCTGAAACCTCTCGCCCTAAAAACGGTGCTATCTGAAATTTTTAAATTTTTTGGTGGTCTTTTAAAACCCTAGCCCCAATTATGATGGTTTTTTGTAATTTTCTCCACCCAGCTCGAGCTCGCCGCCCTCCCTGTTGAATAATTCTAGTAGCACTAGCTGTTTAGAGAACGGGACAGTAGGCTAGGGTCACAGTTAGTTCCAGTGATTGAGTTAGATTCGTGTCAGGATGAATTTTCAAAATTCTCGCGTCATCCCGTTGAGAGAATCTAGCCCTCCATCGCACGTGTCTTCTGCACCACCCATGAGAGAATCGAGAACCCGTTGTTCGGCTACCCCACGCCTTCAATAGTGCTCTGTATTCCTCCTTGATGAGCATTCAGAAGGGGTGTTAGTCCGCCCTTTCCCTGCCGCCCCAAGCCTGTGGTTGTCTTGTCAAGGGTTTTAAAGGGCTAGAACACGAAAATCTCCCGTGATTAGTTGTTGCTGCCATCTCGAGCTTAGCAAGAACACGAAGTTTTAGTCTTAGGTTATTCCGGGCCTCTAGTCCCGGTTGGTGATACGAGCCGGGACTAGAGGGCTCGCGCCAGTCAGTCCCACGTGCGAGAGCCCGTAGTCTCGGTTGGTATCACGGTCCGAGACTAGAGGTCAATCATTAGTTTCGGTTCGTAATACCAATCAGGACCGTTGTTTTCTCTATATAATTCGGTTTCATTCGTGCCTGAGCCTATGGTTATTTTTTCTCCAAGCAAGCCAAGTTCATGTCATTTTTTTCAAGATTTCGTGGTAACCCCTAAATCCAAGGTTTTAAAAGATTAGCAACATCATCCTTTCATCCCTCATTGTTAGTTTATCTCAATGATCTATAAGTAGAGAGGGATTTCATGCTCTAGAAGTAGAATGCATTTTAATTTTAGGCAAATTTTGATTAGGCAAAAAGTTACTAAAAACTGAAATGTGTAATTTTAGAGTTTCAGATCTCATAATGGAATGAGGTTTTCACTGCTAGATCAATAATTAAAAACTCTATATTTTTTATGTTAATTGTTTTGTCCAATTCAAAAATTGGTGCATGTAAAATTTTCAAAATTCAAATTTAATGCTCTATAAGCTCACATTATAACTTGTATTAAAGTGGTCACTAATCTTTATTCAGGACGTTGTGTAATGGTTTTTGATGTAGTTATACAATAATGCAGATGGTCCGGGCGTGTGGCTGATGCAAACAAGCGAAATGGTTTTGTATTCTGTCCATGTAGTGTCTGTAAGAATCTGAAGGATTACTCTGACTCAAAAATCCTTCACATCCACCTGTTGAAGTACGGTTTTATGCCCAGCTATAATTGTTGGACCAAGCATGAAGAGAGAGAGAATTTATAATAGAAGACAATAAAGAAGAAAATGATGATGACAACTATCATGGGTTCCCTAAATACGGTGATACTTCCACGGGGGAATCTGAAGGGGAGACTGAAGAAGAAGCATATGATGAGTCCGCTGATGATCTTGGTCGGACCATTACTAATGCATAGAGAGACTGCGAAAATGAAAAGGAGAGGGAGACGTTTGATCACATGTTAGAGGATCATGGCCACTGATGTCCCCTTTTAGCGATGACCTTACTCCTGCTCTATCTACAAGTTTATCTTGAAAGCATGGTCTCGGGGTTTATTGGCATTTCCATGAAAACACTCATTTTTACGTTTAGAGGGAAGCACACCATTGGTTACTAAAATCTTAATTAGTGGGTATTTAGTCATTGTTGGGTAGTTTGGTCACTGAACTCCCCGAATGCGTCAAAATGGTCACTCAACTCCGGTGGTGGGCCTAGAAACTTTCGGAAGCCTAGGCGAACGAAGCTTAAGATGTGATTTTTTTCACACAACATCATTATAAATAAAAATGTATAAAATGCAAACTTCGTGCTGTCAACAAGCCTGCGGCTGCCCGAGTTGGAGGGACACTGTGTCCGCCCATGCTCAATTGTAAGTACACCGGGCAAAAGGGTGACAACATATATAAGTCATGCTAAGGTGCTACATTGATAGGGCGGCCATTTTTGCGAAAAAGACCATCGTAGTTTATTGTTACAAGCACAAAACCTGAGTGGTAGACTTTCAACAAAATCTCTCAGGGCGCGAAACGACAAGTTGACATGTATTTTTTTTGAAAGGCAAATACAACCATGGTAACAAGTTAGAATTTGTAGCATTTTGAGACCCTTAAATATTTAAATTATCATGTCCACAAAACACATTTCTAACATCAACATATGTGTAACATACTACAAAAGAAAAGAAACCATAATACTAAACCATGGATTTTCACGCATCATAGACCCATTTAGTTAATCACTCCAAATTAGCTCTTCGGCGTTCTCCACCCGTGAAATGCAGAAGAACATCCTCATAGGTGTAATTCTCTGTGATTCCCATTTATGTGTTCACTAGCAAGCTATTGTGGAGAAACTCATACTTTATCTTATTGCGCAACCTTGTTGTCTTGATAATTTTCAAAGTAGAAAATACACCTTAAGTGCTTGCTATAGAAAGCAGAAACGCCACGGGTAAGTGACCTACCCGTGAGGCATCTCTACAGGATGCATTACGACTATTTACCCGTGGGGCACTACCTAGACCATTTTCTAATAGTGTTTATTGCTAAAGTCCATATGGTACAGGAGAGGTATATGCACCTTTCATCCCACAACTTGTCCTTGATGTGCAATTTAGTCCCATAACTAGCAAACAGGGAACCCGCCATCCTAGAAGTTGCAACCTCCGAACTAATCGCTCAGATCCTGCAAAAGCCAGTCACGCAGGAAGTCAGTCACGTCTCCACGTCATTTTTCGTTTTGCACATATGTTGAATGGAAAATTGGAAATCACGTTTGGGTCCTTCCATGCGTCTCGTGAGGGGGTCATCTTCCAGTCGGTTAACTTAGTGATTTTCTCGCGCGGCCACCTCTATTTCCGCCTGGAGGATTCCTCCTTCCTTTTTCCTCGCAAGGAAGCAGCAGCAGGGCGATCTCGGAGAAGGCCTATCTCGCAGCAGCAGCAGGGCGTGGCACCAGCCAGATGTCGCCGGACTTGCGATACCGTGGATGGAACGATGTTGCGCCGGAGTATGGTAAGATCGCAATTTCTCTCCAGAGCTTTGGGTGGTCGTTCTTATTTTCATCTGCTAGGGTTCATGAGGCGGCAGTGATCAGACTAGATTTAGGGTTCTCCGGTGGTTCAATTTCTAGGTGGAATCGTACGAATTTTCGATTAGTAAGCATTGTTGCTACGTCTGGTCTGAACCTGATTAGTTTCAGAGTTGGGCAAATTTGTTCAGTTTGAGTGTTGTCTCTGAACCTGATCAGTACAGTTTCAGATTTGGGCAAATTTGTTCAGTTTGAGTGTTGTCTCTCAACCTGATCAGTACAGTTTGAGAGTATAGATTCAGAGTTAGGCAAGTTGGTTCAGTTTTAGTGTTGTGCCTGAACCTGATTAGTACAGTTTCAGAGTATATATTCAGAGTTTTGGAAGAATTTCAGTATAGATCCAGAGTTTGGCCAAGTTGGTTCAGTTTTTAGTATAGTTTCAGAGTTAGTGTAAAGTCTAACTGATTTGGTACTGTTTGAGTTGTTGTTTCTAATGTCTGAATTTGTTTCAACAGTTTACAATGCAGGAATGAATTGTGATTTATTCTCAGTAGAAGTAGTTCACAATGGGTTTTTCTGTGGTCTAGTGGGGAAGAACCTGTCTTATGTATCAGCATCTACAACTCATATTGACAACTGCAGTGCTAGGAATTGGTCCATTTCAGAGGTTGATCAGATTATGGACATGCTTGGTTATGAAAGAGGAGGAAGGGTCAGTGTTTACTAGTGCATGCCAGATAAGGATATCATTGATGGACTAACCCCTATAGATTCAAGTCAGTGCATTGCTGATATGATCATATCTAGTCAGATAAATAAAACACTTGTACTGTACATTGATCATACCAATTTTCTTAGGGGTTTGAGATCAGATGTAATCATCAATGACTGTCCAATAGTTCCACCAACAACACATAGATCAGTTGCTGCTCAAGCTTCTAGTTCAGGCAATGTTATGTCAGCAGAAAATGAATCATCGTCAGGCAATTCTGTGTTAGCAGAAAATGAACTTTTATCAGAGGATAGACTAGTGGATGATAGTGACACTGATAGTGACTATGAATGTGATTTCTATGATAGTGACTTTGATGCAGAAGATGGAGATGATGACTTGTTTTCTGAGAATGTTGACACTAAGGTATAAGATAACAATGAGATGGAACTGGTTGATGAACATGAAGACGAGGAAGCATTAGAGGATGATGATCTTAATATGGAAGGAGAAGAAAGAAACAGGTTGAAGTAGAAGTTCATTACATTTAATCCTGAGGTTGATATGCAAAACCCTATTTTCAAGGTTGGTATGGTGTTTAGTGGTGTGGAAGAGTCAAGGAAAGCATTGGCAGCCTATCATGTCAGAAATAGAGTGAAAATAAGAAAGACAAGGAATGATAGAAGAAGATTGGAAGCCATTTGTGATGAAGGATGTCCTTGGTTGTTCAAAGCATCAAATGACAGCAGGTATGGTGGTTTCACAATCACAACATATGAAGGGCGTCACACATGTGAGGGTGTGTGGGAAATGAGGTCACTGACTACTAAACTGCTCACAGAAAAGTTCTTGCATGAATTTAAGGACAATCAGAAGCTTGACTTACAAGGATTTGGTGCAAAAGTTAGAAGGGAGTTCAATATGTGCCCTGATAGGTGGAAGTTGAGTAGAGCAAGGAAAGCATCTCTTCTGCAGATACATGGAGATGAGGTGGCACAATTCAATCAGCTTCTGGACTATGGCCAAGAATTGAGAAGGAGTAACCCAGGATCCAAATTCTTTGTTTCAACAAATTCTGCAATTGATCCTGTTAGTGGACAACAAAAGGAACACCTGGCAACAGTCTACTGGAGTTATGATGGTTGCAAAAGAGGATTTTTAGAAGGATGCAGGCCTCTGATATGTATTGATGGTTGCCACATTAAAACCAAATATAAAGGAATTCTACTTAGAGCTATTGGAATTGACCCCAATGACTTTATTTATCCTATTGCATTTGGTTTAGTTGAAGTGGAGTGTACAAGTAGCTGGGAATGGTTTCTCAATAATCTTAAAGAGGATTTGAACATCACCAACACATCTCCTTGGACCATAATGAGTGATAAACAGAAGGGTTTAATTAATGTTGTTGAAAAAATCTGTCCATATGCAGAACACAGGTTTTGTGTCAGGCATATGCTTCAAAACTGTAGGGTTCGTAGCATGGAAAACAAAAAAATTCTACCACATGTAAACAAACAAGCCAAGATATATCTACTAGATTGTAGCAACGAGTCGATAGAGGAACTCACCCTCGAAGATTCCAAAGCGGTTAATGAGAGCAGATTCTCGTGGGTGATGTAGTCGTACTCTTGCCGATCTCGAGATCGCGTAGACGATCCTTCCCGTGTGCGTTAAGCGCTTCATGATCGGTCACATGTTCGGTACTCGATGAAGACCTTCCTCTCCCTTGTTCCAAAGAAAAGCGGAGGTTGTAGCACTCTCCTCGTGATTCCGGCAGCACGACGGCGTGGTACCGGAAGTAGAGGGGAGATCTCGCAGGGCTTCGCCTTAAGCCGGAGCGAGTATGGTGGACTATGAGAGAGGCCTTGGCGATCTAGGGTTTATAGGCACCAAGGGAGGAAGATTGGCCGGCGGCTAGGGCTTGGGGAGAGCCCCAACTCGGCGGCTAGGAGGAAACCCTAGGGCGGCGGCGACTTGCAGGAGGCCCCTCCTTTTATAGGTGGGAGGGCGCGGCCAAGGGGAAGGGAGTCCTCCCCAAGTCGGCCTCCTTGGCCGGCGGGTGGAGGGAGAGGAACTCATCCCCAAGTAGGTTTCCTACTCTCCCTCCACCAAGCAAAACTATCGTTTGACTTTTCAAATTGGCGTTTGACTTTTCAAACTAGGATTTGATTTATCCCTTTATTTTGCCCAGCCATGATACCTAGTACATGATGCAACCATTACACATTATCATGACACATTCATGTACCTTCTTCCTCCCGGGACCTTCCGGAACCTTATAGAACATTCCCGATGAAAACACCGGAATCATTCCCCAACTCCGAAACAAGACTTTCCTTATATGGATCTTATTCTTCGGACCATTCCGGATATCCTCGTGATATCTCGGATCCTATCTGAGACTCCGAACAACATTCAGTCTATTACTCATCATTCCATAACTACTCAACAACATCGAATCCTTAAGTGTGTCTCCCTACGGTTCGTGAATTATGTGGACATGATCGAGACACTTCTCCGATCAATAACCAATAGAGGAATCTGGAAATTCATATGGCTCCCACATATTTCTACGATTACTTTGCGATTGAATGAACCACTTACATACGATACCAATTTCCCTTTGTCTCACGATAGTTTACTTATCCGAGGTTTTGATCGTCGGTATCTCTGCATACCTAGTTCAAACTCGTTACTGATAAGTACTCTTTTCTCGTTCCCGTGATATGTGATCCCTTGCGAGCCAGTCACATGCTTGCAAGCTAATTGGATGACATTCCACCGGGAGGGCCCAGAGTATATCTATCCGTCATATGGATGGAAAAATCCCACTCTTGATCCATGTGTTTCAACCCATACTTTCGAAACACTCAATGCCACCTTTATAGCCACCTAGTTACGGTGTGGTGTTTGATGTCATCAAAGCATCCTTCCGGTGATGGTGATAAGCATGATCTCATGGTCGAACGAATTAGGTTACTATGTATCAGAAAGCTTATAGCAATTGAACTATTAAAATGACTTGATCTTTATGCTACGCTTATCTATAGGAGTATGTCCATCATACCATTCTCCTAATGATATGATCTTGTTGTTAACAACATCTCAATGTTCATGATAGGGAAACCACAATCATCTATTAATCAACAAGCTAGTATTATGAAGAGGCTTTACTAGGGACTCTAATTTAGTTTACAAATCACACAAGTATTAATGTTTCACTAATACTTGTTATAGCATGAATGTAAACATTTATCATAAACATAAAGATATAATAATAACTACATTTATTATTGCCTCTAGGGCATATCTCCAACAGTCTCCCACTTGCACTAGAGTCAACTAATCTAGATTACATGGTAATATATCGAACACCCATGGCGGTTTGGTGCTGGTCATGTTTTTCCCTCGGGAGAGGTTTAGTCGACGGATACGCCACATTCAGATCCGTGTGTACTTTGCAAATCTTTATGTCACCATCTTGTACATGTTCTTGAATAGCATGAAAACGCAGCTTGATGTGCTTCAGCTTCTTGTGTGACCTTGGTTCTTGCGCATTGGGTATGGCGCCCATGTTATCACAGTAGATAGACATTGGGTCTAGCGCACTTGGAACCACACCGAGCTCTGTAATGAACTCGTTCATCCATATCGCTTCTTGTGAAGCCTCCGAAGCAGCTATGTATTCCGATTCAGTTGAAGATCTCACCACAACGCTTTGCTTTGCACTCCTCCAGCTAAATGCTGCACCATTCAAAGTAAATACGTATCCAGATTGAGATTTAGAATCATCCGGATCGGAGTTCCAACTAGCATCGGTGTAACCATTAACAACGAGCTTTTCATCACCTCCATAAGAAAGAACCATATCCTTAGTTCTTCAAAAGTACTTAAGGATGTTTTTGACCGTTGTCCAATGATCCACTCCTGGATCACTTTGATATCTGATAGTTAAACTAACAACATATGCAATGTCGGGTCTAGTACATAGCATGGCATACATTAGAGATCCTATGGCTGAGGCATAGGGAGTCTTACTCATCCTTTCTCTATCTTCTGCCGTTGCTAGACTTTGAGTTTTACTCAAGGTCGTATTGGGCAACATGGACAAGAACCCTTTCTTGCTATCTTCCATTCCAAATCTCTTTAGAACTTTGTCCAAATATGTACTCTGTGACAATGATATTAGGTGTCTCGATCTATCTCTATAAATCTTTATGCCTAATATGCAAGCTGCTTCGCCAAGATCTTTCATTGAAAAACTATTATTCAAATATTCTTTGACACTATTAAGAAGGTCTACATCATTCCCAATCAACAATATGTCATCTACATATAGTATTAAGAATGCTACAGAGCTCCCACTCACTTTCTTGTAAATACAAGATTCTCCATAAGTTTGTATAAAACCAAAACTTTTGATTACCTTATCAAAACGTTGATTCCAACTTCGGGATGCTTGCTTCAACCCATATATGGACCGTTGAAGTTTGCATACCTTGTTAGCATCTTTAGGATCGACAAAACCTTTGGGTTGCATCATATACAACTCTTCATCAATGTCTCCATTGAGGAACGCCGTTTTGACATCCATCTGCCATATCTCATAATCGTAATATGCAGCGATTGCTATCATAATACTCACAGACTTTAGCTTCGCTACTGGTGAGAAAGTCTCATCGTAGTCAACTCCTTGAATTTTTCGAAACCCTTTTGTGACAAGTCGAGCTTTATAGACAGTAACATTACCATCAGCATCTGTTTTCTTCTTGAAAATCCATTTGTTCTCGACAGCCTTCCGACCATCCGGTAAGTCCACCAAAGTCCATACTTGGTTTTCGTACATGGATCCAATTTTGGATTTCATGGCTTCTTGCCATTTATTGGAATCCGGGCTCATCATCGCTTCGTCATATGTCGCAGGGTCATCGGTGTTGTCCACCAACATGACACTCATAATGGGATCATACTAATCAGGAGTGGTACGAGTTCTCGTTGACCTGCGAGGTTCTGTAGCAATTTCAACCGAAGTTTCATGATCATCATCATTAGCTTCCTCTCTTATTGGTGTAGGTGCCACAGGAACTTCTTCCGGTGCTGCGCTACTCGCAAGTTCGAGAGAAGGTTCAACAACCTCGTCGAGTTCTACTTTTCTTCCAGTCACTTCTTTCAAGAGAAATTCTTTCTCTAGAAAGGATCCATTCTTGGCAACAAATATTTTGCCCTCGGATCTATGATAGAAGGTATACCCAATAGTTTCCTTTGGGTATCCTATGAAGACGCATTTTTCCGCTTTGGGTTCAAGCTTGTCCGGTTGTAACTTCTTTACATAGGCTTCGCAACCCCAAACTTTAAGGAACGACAATCTAGGTTTCTTCCAAAACCATAATTCATACGGTGTCGTTTCAACGGATTTAGATGGTGCCCTATTTAAAGTGAATGCGGCTATTTCTAAGCATAACCCCAAAACGATAGCGGTAAATCTGTAAGTGACATCATAGAACGAACCATATCTAAGAGAGTTCGATTACGACGTTCAGACACACCATTACGCTGTGGTGTTCCCGGCGGTGTCAATTGTGAAAGTATTCCGCACTTCTTTAAATGCTCGCCAAACTCATAACTTAGATATTCACCTCCACGATCAGAACGTAGAAATTTAATCTTCTTGTTACGTTGATTCTCCACCTCACTTTGAAATTCCTTAAACTTCTCGAAAGTTTCGGACTTATGTTTCATGAAATAGATATACCCATATCTACTCAAACCATCCATGAAGGTAAGAACATAACGATAACCACCGAGCGATGTTACACTCATTGGACCATATACATCGGTATGTATGATTTCCAACAAGTCCGTAGCTCGCTCCATCATACCAGAAAATGGAGTCTTAGTCATTTTACCCATCAGACATGCTTCACATCTTTCAAGTGATTCAAGAAGTCCATCGTAATGGAGTTTCTTCATACGCTTCACTCCAATGTGACCAAGACGACAGTGCCACATATAGGTCGAGTTATCGCTCAATTTCAAACGTTTAGCTTCAATGTTATTAATATGTGTATTTCCACTATCGAGATTCAATAAGAATAGACCATCTATCAAAGGTGCATGTGCATAAAACATATTACTCATATAAATCGAACAACCATTATTCTCGGACTTAAACAAGTAACCATCCCGCAATAAACATGATCCCGATATAATGTTCATGCTCAACGCAGGCACCAAATAACAATTATTTAAGTATAAAACTAATCCCGATGGTAGATGAAGAGGTAGCGTGCCGACCGCGATCACATCAACCTTTGATCCATTTCAACGCATCGTCACCTCGTTCTTCGCTAGCTTCCGTTTATTCTCAAGTACCTATTTCGAGTTACAAATATGAGCAACCGAACCAAGATCAAATACCGAGCACTACTATGAGTACTAGTGAGATACACATCAATAACATGTATATCGGATATACCTTTCTTCTTGATGTTGCCGTTCTTCAAATCCGCCAAGTACTTTGGGCAATTCCACTTCCAGTGACACTCTCCCTTGCAGTAAAAGCACTCAGTATCAGGCTTAGGTCCAGCCTTGGTCTTCTTCTTCACCGTCGACAACTTTCTTACCACCCTTCTTGAAGTTTCCCTTTTGCTTGGACTTGCCTTTCTTGAATTTGGTGGTCTTATTGACCAACAACACTTGATGCTCTTTCTTGATCTCCACTTCTACAGATTTCAACATGGAGAAGATTTCTGGCAACGTCTTGTTCATGTTTTGCATATTGTACTTCATCACAAAGTTCTTGTAACTTGGTGGCAGTGATTGGAGGACACGGTAAATCCCCAAAGCATTAGCAATCACTATACCCAAGCTTTGGAGTTTGTTTGCGTGCCCAGACATCTTAAGCACGTGCTCACTGACGGATCTGCCCTCTTCCATCTTGTAGTTAAAGAACTTTTCAGAAGCCTCATAACTCTCAACTGCCGCGTGAGCCTCAAATATCATTTTGAGTTCACGGACAATATCATGTGGGTCATGGTTCTCAAACCTTTTCTGAAGCTCCGATTCCAAACCATACAAGATAGCACACTGAACTGTGGAGTAATGATTCTTCCGAGCGAGGTAAACGTTCTTTACTTCATCGGTAGCATCAGCTGCAGGCGGGTCACCTAGCGGTGCATCCAGCACATAGGTCAAATTACCAGCATTGAGGACAATCCTCAAGTTGCGGAACCAATCCGCGAAGTTGCTTCCATTGTTTTTAACTTTACTTTCTCTAGGAACGCATTAAAATTGATGGTAGGGGCCGCCATTGATCTACAACATATTTGCAATAGTTTAGACTAAGTTTATGACAAATTGAGTTCTAATTAATAGTTAAATTAATCTAGGTGAACTCTCACTCAAAACAATATCCCTCACATTGTTTTAGTGATCACATGAACCAAATCCACCACATCAAAACCGATCATCACGAGAGTTGATGTAGCTTCAATGGCGAACAATCAACATGTTCATCGTATCTACTATATGACTCATGCTTTACCTTTCGGTGATCCGTGTTCCGAGACCATGTTTGTACATGCTAGGCTCGTCAAGATCAAACCTTAGCTTCCGCATGAGCAAATCTGGCTTGCTCATGTTGTATACACTTGCAGAATCTAACACACCCGATCATCACGTGGTGCTTCGAAACAACAAGCTTCAGCAACGGTGCTTACTAAGGATGAACACTTTAAAACTTGAAATTTATGTGCATGAGGGATCATCTTATAATGCTACCGTCGTTAACTAAGCAATACAAGATGCATAAAGGATTAACATCACATGCAATTCATAATATGTGATATGATATGGCCTTTCTTCTTGTGCTTCCGATCTCCATCTTCAAGCGAACATGATCTCCATCATCACGGCATAGCGTCAAGGTAAATGGCGTCTTTCATGGTTGTCGTCCACAGCTTCAACTATTACAACTACTTTGAATAGACACGGGTCTTAACAATTTAAAGACAACCATATGGCTCCTGGGTTGCCAACTTACAATAAGGAACATTGCATACATCAAATATAATCACAATCATGGCCATATCACATCACAGCACACCCCTGCAAAACAAAGTTAGACGCCTCTAATTTCTTTGCATATTTTACGTGGTTTGGGGCTTTCAATAAGTGTCGTTCTAACTTACGAACAAGAACCACAATGTTGATGTTTGAACTATCAAGTGCTTGTTGTAAATTGGATCTATACTATAATGGGAGAGATAGACACCCTCAAAGCCACTTATGCAATACAAGTTGCATGTTGAGCGTGCAGCAAGTCTCATGAACGATGTCATGTAAGGTTAGCCCGGGCCGCTTCATCCCATCATACCGCAAGATGCAAAGTACACAAGAAGCAATTGATAATAAAAGCACCACCACCCACAATGACCATTGTGTTCTACTCGTGCAACAGATCTGATACCACTGTAGGGGTTCGTAGCATGGAAAACAAAAAAATTCTACCGCATGCAAACAAACAAGCCAAGATCTATCTACTAGATTGTAGCAACGAGTCGATAGAGGAACTCACCCTCGAAGATTCCAAAGCGGTTAACGAGAGCAGATTCTCGTGGGTGATGTAGTCGTACTCTTGCCGATCTCAAGATCACGTAGACGATCCTTCCGACGCTGCTTTACGGCAGCGCTTCCACAGTCGGTCACACGTTCCGTACTCGATGAAGACCTTCCTCTCCCTTGTTCCAGCAGGCAGCGGAGGTTGTAGCACTCTCCTCGCGATTCCGGCAGCACGACAGCGTGGTATCGGAAGTAGAGGGGAGATCTCGCAGGGCTTCGCCTTAAGCCAGAGCGAGTATGGTGGACTATGAGAGAGGCCTTGGAGATCTAGGGTTTAGAGGCACCAAGGGAGGAAGCTTGGCTAGCGGCTAGGGCTTGGGGAGAGCCCCAACTCGGCGGCTAGGAGGAAACCCTAGGGCGGCGGCGACTTGCAGGAGGCCGACAACTAGGGCTAGGGTTTTGGTGGTCTTGGGTGTAGGAAAGAGGGGCAACCCTGCCCCTCCTTTTATAGGTGGGAGGGCACGGCCAAGGGGAAGGGAGTCCTCCCCAAGTCGGCCTCCTTGGCCGGCGGGTGGAGGGAGAGGAACTCCTCCCCAAGTAGGTTTCCTACTCTCCCTCCACCAAGCAAAACTATCGTTTGACTTTTCAAATTGGCGTTTGACTTTTCAAACTAGGATTTGATTTCTCCCTTTATTTTGCCCAGACATGATACCTAGTACATGATGCAACCATTACACATTATCATGACACATTCATGTACCCTTCCCCTCCGGAGTGCCGGACCTTCCGGAACCTTCTAGAACATTCCCGATGAAAACACCGGAATCATTCCCCAACTCCGAAACAAGACTTTCCTTATATGGATCTTATTCTTCGGACCATTCCGGATCTCCTCGTGATATCTCGGATCCTATCTGAGACTCCGAACAACATTCAGTCTATTACTCATCATTCCATAACTACTCAACAACATCGAATCCTTAAGTGTGTCTCCCTACGGTTCGTGAATTATGCGGACATGATCGAGACACTTCTCCGATCAATAACCAATAGAGGAATCTGGAAATTCATATGGCTCCCACATATTTCTACGATTACTTTGCGATTGAATGAACCACTTACATACGATACCAATTTCCCTTTGTCTCACGATAGTTTACTTATCCGAGGTTTTGATCGTCGGTATCTCTGCATACCTAGTTCAAACTCGTTACTGATAAGTACTCTTTTCTCGTTCCCGTGATATGTGATCCCTTGCGAGCCAGTCACATGCTTGCAAGCTAATTGGATGACATTCCACCGGGAGGGCCCAGAGTATATCTATCCGTCATATGGATGGAAAAATCCCACTCTTGATCCATGTGTTTCAACCCATACTTTCCAAACACTCAATGCCACCTTTATAGCCACCCAGTTACGGTGTGGTGTTTGATGTCATCAAAGCATCCTTCCGGTGATGGTGATAAGCATGATCTCATGGTCGAAGGAATTAGGTTACTATGTATCAGAAAGCTTATAGCAATTGAACTATTAAAATGACTTGATCTTTATGCTACGCTTATCTATAGGAGTATGTCCATCATACCATTCTCCTAATTCTATGATCTTGTTGTTAACAACATATCAATGTTCATGATAGGGAAACCATAATCATCTATTAACCAACAAGCTAGTATTATGAAGAGGCTTTACTAGGGACTCTAATTTAGTTTACAAATCACACAAGTATTAATGTTTCCTGGTTAATACTGTTATATCATGAATGTAAACATTTAACATAAACACAAAGATATAATAATAACTAAATTTATTATTTCCTCTAGGGCATATCTCCAACAAAAACTTCCAGAGAGCAGGGAACAAAGGTGAGATACTGAAAAATGATTTATGGGACATTGCCAGATCAACAAATGTTCCTAAATGGGAGAAGAGCATGGAGAAAATGAAGGTAGATAGTGCTGAAGCTTATGCATGGGTTGAGCAGCTTAAGCCAAACACATGGGTGAAAGCTTTCTTCTCAGAATTTCCCAAGTGTGACATGTTGTTGAACGACCACAGTGAAGTTTTTAACAGGTAATTTGCTATTCCTTCTAATTCTACTTATTGTTCTCATTAAAATGCCATATTAGTAATTCTAGATGCCAGAGAACTAACACAGTGTTGTCCTATTTTCATGATCAGATACATTCTAGATGCCAGAGAACTCCCATTCTTGTCCATGTTGGAGACAATGTTCTACAAGATACTGAAAAGGGGTGTAACTAAGCTCAAGGAGGTTGATACATGGACATAAAGGATATGTCCTAAAATAAAGAAGAAACTTGATAAATTTACTGAATGGAGCAAACAGTGCTCAATTCAACCTGCTACCAACTATCAGTATTCAGTGAGCTCACTGGAGATGGAAAGGACATATTCTGTGGACTTTAATACAAGGACCTGTGATTGCAGAAGATGGCAATTATCTGGCATTCCTTTCCATCATACCATTGTTGGAGATATGCCCTAGAGGCAATAATAAATATAGTTATTATTATATCTTTGTGTTTATGATAAATGTTTACATTCATGCTATAATAGTATTAACAAGGAAACATTAATACTTGTGTGATTTGTAAACTTAAATTGAAGTCCCTGGTAAAGCCTCTATATAATACTAGCTTTGTTGGTTAATAAATGATTGTGGTTTCCATATCATGAACATTGAGATGTTATTAACAACAAGATCATATCGTTAGGAGAATGATATGGTGGACATACTCCTATAGATAAGCGTAGCATAAAGATCAAGTCATTTTAATAGTTCAATTGCTATATGCTTTCTGATACATAGTAACCTAATTCCTTCGACCATGAGATCATGCATATCACCTTCACCGGAAGAATGCTTTGATGACATCAAACACCACACCATAACTGGGTGGCTATAAAGGTGGCATTGAGTGTTCGGAAAGTATTGGTTGAGACACATGGATCAAGAGTGGGATATGTCCATCCATATGACGGATAGATATACTCTGGGCCCTCTCGGTGAAATGTCATCCAATTAGCTTGCAAGCATGTGACTGGCTCACAAGGGATCACTTATCACGGGAACGAGAAAAGAGTTCTTATCGATGTGAGGTTGAACTAGGTATGCGAGAGATATCGATCATAACCTCGGATAAGTAAACTATCGTGAGACAAAGGGAAATTGGTATCATATGTAAGTGGTTCATTCGATCGCAAAGTAATCGTAGAAATATGTGGAGCCATATGAATTTCAAGATTCTGTATTGGTTATTGTTAGAAGCGTCTCGATCATGTCCGCATAATTCACGCCGTAGGGAGACACATAAGGATTTGACGTTGTTTGAGTAGCTATGGAATGATGATAAAGAGACCGAATGTTGTTCGAGTCTCGGATGGGATCCGGATATCACGAGGAGATCCGGAATGGTCCGGAGAATAAGATTCATATAAGGAAAGTCTTGTTTGGAGTTGGGGAATGGTTTAGGTTTTTTCGGGAATGAATGTTCTAGAAGGTTCCTAATGTCCGACTCACAGAAGGGAAGGGTACATGAATGTGTCATACCAAATTGGAATGATTGCATCATGTACTAAGTGTCATCGCTGAACAAAATAAAGGGTTTAATCAAATCCTTGTTTGAAAAGTCAAACGCCAATTTGAAAAGTCAAACGGCTATTTTGGGAAGTGGAGGGGAAGGTGGAAACCGAGTTGGGGAGGAGTTCCTCCCCTCCATCGCCGGCCCCCTTGGGAAACCGAGTTGGGGAGGGACTGCCTCCCCTTGGCCGGCACCTCCCACCTATAAAGGGAGGGGCAGGGCAGCCCCTCCTAGTACACAAGATCCCCACCTCTAAACCCTAGCCGCCGCCGCCCTCCATAGCCGCCCCCGCCCCCTAGGGTTTCTCCCCTAGCCGCCAACTTGGGCACCTCCAAGCCCTAGCCGCCGGCCCTAGCACCTCTTCCTCGGTGTGTCTAAACCCTAGATTGCCGAGGGCTCTCTCATAGTCCACCATACTCGCTCCGGCTTAAGGCGAAGCCCTGCGAGATCTCCCCTCCACTTCCGGTACCACGCCGTTGTGCTGCCGGAATCGCGAGGAGAGTGCTACAACCTCCACTGCCTACTGAAACAAGGGAGAGGAAGGTCTTAGTCGAGTACCGAATGTTTGACCGACTGCATGAGCTAGGAGCGCTTGCGGAAGGATCGCTCACGCGATCTTGAGATTGGGAAGAGTACGACTACATCACCCACGAGAATCCGCTCTCGTTAAACACTTTGGAATCTTCGAGGGTGAGTTATTCCATCGACTCGTTGCTACAATCTTGTAGATAGATCTTGGCTTGTTTGTTTGTATGCGATAGAAATTTTTTGTTTTCCATGCTACGAAACCCTACAGTGGTATCAGAGTCGTGTCTATATGTAGATCTGTTGCACGAGTAGAACACAATGGTCATTGTGGGCGTTGATGCTTTTATTGTCGATTGCTTCTTGTGTACTTTGCATCTTGCGGGATGTTGGGATGAAGCGGCCCGGGCTAACCTTACATGACATCGTTCATGAGACTTGCTCCACGCTTGACATGCAACTTGTATTGCATAAGTGGCTTTATGGTGCCTGTTTCTCCCAGCATAGTTAAGATTCAATTTACAACGGGTGATTGTCAATACTAGTATCAATGTTGTGGTTCATGTTCGTAAGTTAGAACGACACTTATTGAAAGCCCCAAACCACGTAAAACATGCAAAGAAAGTAGAGGCGTATAACTTTGTTTTGCAGGGGTGTGCAGTGATGTGATATGTCCATGATTGTGATTATATATGATGTATGCAATGTTCCTTATTGTAAGTTGGCAACCGGCAGGAGCCATATGGTTGTCTTTAATTTATGTTAAGACCCGCGTTTCTATTCAAAGTAGTTGTAATAGCTGAAGCCGGTGGACGACAACCATGGAGAAGCGTCATTGACCTTGATGCAATGCCGGTGATGATGGAGATCATGTTCGTGCTTGAAGATGGAGATCGGAAGCACAAAGAAGAAAGGCCATATCATATCACATATTATGAATTGCATGTGATGTTAATCCTTTATGCATCTTGTATTGCTTAGTTAACGACGGTAGCATTATAAGATGATCCCTCATGCACATGAATTTCAAGTCATACAGTGTTCACCCTTAGTTAGCACAGTTGCTAAAGCTTGTTGTTTCCAAGCACCACGTGATGATCGGGTGTGTTAGATTCCGCAAGTGTATAAAATGTGAGCAAGCCAGATTTGCTCATGCGGAAGCTAAGGTTTGATCTTGACGAGCCTAGCATGTATAGACATGGTCTCGGAACACGGATCACCGAAAGGTAAAGCATGAATCATATAGTAGATATGATGAACATGTCGATTGTTCGCCATTGAAACTATATCAACTCTCGTGATGATCGGTGTTGATGTGGTGGATTTGGTTCGTGTGATCACTAAAACAATGTGAGGGATATTGTTTTGAGTGGGAGTTCACCTAGATTAATTTCACTATTAATTAGAACTCAATTTGTCATAAACTTAGTCTAAACTATTGCAAATATGTTGTAGATCAATGGCGGCCCCTACCATCAATTTTAATGCGTTCCTAGAGAAACAAAAGTTGAAAAACAATGGAAGCAACTTCGCGGATTGGTTCCGCAATTTGAGGATTGTCCTCACAGCTGGTAATTTGACCTATGTCTTTGGATGCACATTGGTGACCGCTGCGGTGATCTTTGCCCGAAGTAAAGAATGTTTACCTCGCTCGGAAGACTCGGTACTCCACGATTCGATGTGCTATCTTGTATGGTTTAGAATCGGAGCTTGAAAAGGTTTGAGAATTCAGACCCACATGATATTGTCCGTGATCTCAAATTGATCTTTGAGACTCACGCGGCAATTGAGAGCTATGAGGCTTCAAAAGTTCTTTAACTACAAGATGGAAGAGGGGCGACTCATCGGTGAGCATGTGCTTAAGATGTCCGGGCACGCAAACAAACTTCAAAGCTTGGGTATAGTGATTCCTAATGCTTTGGGGATTTACTGTCCTCCAATCACTACCACCAAGTTACAAGAACTTTGTGATGAACTATAATATGCAAAACATGAACAACAAGCAGTTGCGAACTCTTTGCTATGTTGAAATCTGCAGTGGAGATCAAGAAAGAGCACCAAGTGTTGATGGTCAATAAGACCACCAAATTCAAGAAAGGCAAGTCTAAGCAAAGGGACACTTCAAGAAGGGTGGTAAGAAAGTTACCGTGGCCGAAGAAGACCAAGGCTGGACCTAAGCACGATCTTGAGTGCTTTTCTTGCAAGGGAGAAGGTCCTTTGGGCGGAATTACCCAAAGTACTTGGCGGATTTGAAGAACGGCAACATCAAGAAGAAAGGTATATCCGATATACATGTTATTGATGTGTATCTCACTAGTACTCGTAGTAGTGCAGGTATTTGATCTTGGTTCGGTTTCTCATATTTGTAACTCGAAGCAGTCTTTGAGAATAAACAGAAGCTAGCGAAGAACGAGGTGACGATGCGCGTGGGAAACGGATCAAAGGTTGATGTGATCGCGGTCGGCACGCTACCCCTTCATCTACCATCGGGATTAGTTTTATACTTAAATAATTGTTATTTGGTGCATGCGTCAAGCATGAACATTATACCGGGATCTTGTTTATTGCGAGACGGTTACTTGTTTAAGTCCGAGAATAATGGTTGTTCGATTTATATGAGTAATATGTTTTATGCACATGCACCTTTGATAGATGGTCTATTCTTGTTGAATCTCGATAGTGGAAATACACATATTAATAACATTGAGGCTAAACGTTTGAAATCGAGCGACAACTCGACCTATATGTGGCACTGTCGTCTTAGTCACATTGGAGTGAAGCGTATGAAGAAACTCCATTCCGATGGACTTCTTGAATCACTTGATTTCGAATCACTTGATAGATGCGAAGCATGTGTGATGGGTAAAATGACTAAGACTCCATTTTCTGGTATGATGGAGCGAGCTACGAACTTATTGGAAATCATACATACCGATGTATGTGGTCCAATGAGTGTAGCATCGCGCGGTGGTTATCGTTATGTTCTTACCTTCACGGATGATTTGAGTAGATATGGGTATATCTATTTCATGAAACATAAGTCCGAAACTTTCGAGAAGTTTAAGGAATTTCAAAGTGAGGTAGAGAATCAACGTAACAAGAAGATTAAATTTCTGCGTTCTGATCGTGGAGGTGAATATCTAAGTTACGAGTTTGGCGAGCATTTGAAGAAATGTGGAATACTTTCACAATTGACACCGCTGGGAACACCACAGCGTAATGGTGTGTCCGAACGTCGTAATCGAACTCTCTTAGATATGGTTTGTTCTATGATGTCACTTACAGATTTACCGCTATCATTTTGGGGTGATGCATTAGAAACAACCGCATTCACTTTAAATAGGGAACCATCTAAATCCGTTGAAACGACACCGTATGAATTATGGTTTGGGAAGAAACCTAGATTGTCGTTCCTTAAAGTTTGGGGATGCGAAGCCTATGTAAAGAAGTTACAGCCGGAGAAGCTTGAACCCAAAGCGGAAAAATGCGTCTTCATAGGATACCCGAAGGAAACTATTGGGTATACCTTCTATCATAGATCCGAAGGCAAAATCTTCGTTGCAAAGAATGGATCCTTTCTAGAGAAGGAATTTCTCTCGAAAGAAGTGACTGGAAGGAAAGTAGAACTCAACGAGGTTGTCGAACCTTCTCTCGAAATTGCGAGTAGCATAGCACCGGAAGAAGTTCCTGTGATGCCTGCACCAATAAGAGAGGAAGCTAATGATGATGATCATGAAACTTCGGCTGTAGTTGATATAGAGCCTCGCAGGTCAACGAGAACTCGTACCACTCCAGATTGGTATGACCCCTTTATGAGTGTCATGTTGGTGGACAACACCGATGACCCTGCGACATATGAGGAAGCGATGATGATCCCAGATTCCAATAAATGGCAAGAAGCCATGAAATCCGAGATTGGATCCATGTACGAAAACCAAGTATGGACTTTGGTGGACTTACCGGATGGCCGGAAGGCTGTCGAGAACAAATGGATTTTCAAGAAGAAAGCAGATTTGATGGTAATGTTATCATCTATAAAGCTCGACTTCGCAAAAGGGTTTCGACAAATTCAAGGAGTTGACTACGATGAGACTTTCTCACCAAGATGGAAGCTAAAGTCTGTGAGGATTATGTTAGCAATCGCTGCATATTATGATTATGAGATATGACAGATGGATGTCAAAACAACTTTCCTCAATGGAGACATTGATGAAGAGTTGTATATGATGCAACCCAAAGGTTTTGTCGATCCTAAAGATGCTAACAAGGTATGCAAACTTCAACGGTCCATCTATGGATTGAAGAAAGCATCCCGAAGTTGGAATCAACGTTTTGATAAGGTGATCAAAAGTTTTGGTTTTATACAAACTTATGGAGAAGCTTGTATTTACAAGAAAGTGAGTGGGAGCTCTGTAGCATTCTTAATACTATATGTAGATGACATATTGTTGATTGGGAATGATGTAGAACTTCTTAATAGTGTCAAGGAATATTTGAATAATAGTTTTTCAATGAAGGATCTTGGCGAAGCAGCTTACATATTAGGCATAAAGATTTATAGAGATAGATCGAGACGTCTAATATCATTGTCACAAAGTACATATTTGGACAAAGTTCTAAAGAGGTTTGGAATGGAAGATAGCAAGAAAGGGTTCTTGCCCATGTTGCCCAATACGACCTTGAGTAAAAATCAAAGTCGAACCACGCGAAGATAGAGAAAGGATGAGTAAGACTCCCTATGCCTCAGCCATAGGATCTCTAATGTATGCCATGCTATATACTAGACCCGACATTGCATATGCTGTTAGTTTAACTAGCAGATATCAAAGTGATCCAGGAGTGGATCATTGGATAGCGGTCAAAAACATCCTTAAGTACTTGAGAAGAACTAAGGATATGGTTCTTTCTTATGAAGGTGATGAACAACTCGTTGTTAATAGTTACACCGATGCTAGTTGGAACACCGATCCGGATGATTCTAAATCACAATCTGGATACGTATTTATTTTGAATGGTGTAGCAGTTAGTTGGAGGAGTGCAAAGCAAAGCGTTGTGGCGAGATCTTCAACTGAATCGGAATACATGGCTGCTTCGGAGGCTTCACAAGAAGCGATATGGATGAAAGAGTTCATTACAGAGCTGGGTGTGGTTCCTAGTGCGCTGGACCCAATGTCTATCTACTGTGATAACATGGGCGCCATAGCCAATGCGCAAGAACCAAGGTCACACAAGAAGCTGAAGCACATCAAGCTACGTTTTCACGCTATTCGAGAACATGTCCAAGATGGGGACATAAAGATTTGCAAAGTACACACAGATCTGAATGTGGCAGATCCGTTGACTAAACCTGTCCCGAGGGCAAAACATGACCAGCACCAAAACTGCCATGGGTGTTCGGTATATTACCATGTAATCTAGATTAGATGACTCTAGTGCAAGTGGGAGACTATTGGAGATATGCCCTAGAGGCAATAATAAATATAATTATTATTATATCTTTGTGTTTATGATAAATGTTTACATTCATGCTATAATAGTATTAACAAGGAAACATTAATACTTGTGTGATTTGTAAACTTAAATTGAAGTCCCTGGTAAAGCCTCTATATAATACTAGCTTGTTGGTTAATAAATGATTGTGGTTTCCATATCATGAACATTGAGATGTTATTAACAACAAGATCATATCGTTAGGAGAATGATATGGTGGACATACTCCTATAGATAAGCGTAGCATAAATATCAAGTCATTTTAATAGTTCAATTGCTATATGCTTTCTGATACATAGTAACCTAATTCCTTCGACCATGAGATCATGCATATCACCTTTACCGGAAGGATGCTTTGATGACATCAAACACTACACCGTAACTGGGTGGCTATAAAGGTGACATTGAGTGTTCGGAAAGTATTGGTTGAGACACATGGATCAAGAGTGGGATTTGTCCATCCATATGACGGATAGATATACTCTGGGCCCTCTTGGTGAAATGTCATCCAATTAGCTTGCAAGCGTGTGACTGGCTCACAAGGGATCACTTATCACGGGAACGAGAAAAGAGTACTTATCAGTAACGAGGTTGAACTAGGTATGTGAAGGGAATATGCCCGAGAGGCAATAATAAAGTGGTTATTATCGTATTCCTTATTTATGATAAATGTTTATTTTGCATGCTATAATTGTATTAATACGGAAACGTTAATACATGTGTGTTTAATAAACAAATAGAAAGTTCCTAGTTATGCCTCTCTTATAAACTAGCTCGTTGATTAACAAGATGATCATAGGTTTCCTGATCATGGACATTGGATGTTGTTAATAACGAGGTCACAACATTAGTGTAATGGTGTGATGAACATTCATCCGAAGTATAGCATTACGATCAAAGTCATTGAGTTTATATTGCTATAACAACTTACAGTGATCCTAATCCTTAGACCATGAGATCATGTCAATCACTAACACTGGAAGAGTTTCTTGATAACATCAAACGTCACACCGTAACAGGGTGATTATAAAGATGGGTTCAGAACTACTAAAGTGTTATGTAGAAGCCCATGGATCGAGAGTGGAATTTGTTCATCCGATGCGGATAGATATACTGGGCCCTCTCGGTGATATCACATTGATTAGCTTGCAAGCAAGTGATTTGATCACTAGAATGTTATATCACGAGAGAAAAGAGTGCATGTCGATGCGAGATTAAACTAGGTATGGAGATACCGATGATCGAATCTCGGACATGTAATATATCGTGAAACAAAGGGATTAAGATACTAGCGTAAAGGTTCCGACGATCACAAGAAAGTCATCGTTGAATGTGTGGAGTCGGTATGGGTCTCGGATCCGCTTCGATTATTGATCCGAGAGGGTCTCGATCATGTCCGCATTATTCGCGAACCGTAGGGTGACACACTTAAGAGACACCGACATCCATTTGGAGCAAAAGTTTCATGCCGAAAAAGAAAGGAAAGCGCAGAATTTATTTCACTAGACACAAAGCTGTTTGGTTGAAATTGCTCAAACTGGTTCTGCATGTGAAATGGAATACTAGCAAGGGTTTTATGTGAATGTTTGTTAATTAAAGTAATTAACAAAATTCTGAATAAATAAATAAAAGTTTTATTTAAATGAGAGCTTGCATTAAATTTGGTGGAAATTTAATGCATATGAGTGGGTTTTTAGTGGAGGATTTTGAAGGGCCATTTTGTGAGTGGAGTGTCCACCCACATGAATGTGGAAGAGGTGGGGCAGCCCCATGGCTGGGCGCATGGCCCCTTGGGTGCCCCCTCTCCTATAAAAGGCCCCCCTCCTCTCTCTCACACACCTCCTCGTGAAGGATCTCTCCCCTCTAGAATTTATCCCCATGGTCTCGGACTAGCGAGATACATGTTCGGTGGCTTCGGCAAGAAAGAGTTGTGCTTCCGCTGCATCGCTGGGCGAGGCGGAGGTTGCTCGGTGCCTCGAGCGTGTGTGCGACCGGATGCTTGCTGATTCTTGGCGCTAGGACTTCCTCTCGATCTTGAGATCGGCAAGAGATCGTCTACATCAACCACGAGTTTGGACTCGTTAAACTTTGTCGGTCTTCAAGGGTATGTTCTCTACGGATATACATCCGCCGTTGTTTGTATCTAGTATAAATAGATCTTGGTATATAGTTCACATAGGAAAATTTTTGTTTTCTATCTTGCGAACCCTTCAAGGGTATCGAGCCGGATCTATGCGTAGATACTTTGCACGGGTAGTACACATATGAGTATGTGGCGATGATGATCATTTATTGCTTCTTAGTTGTACTTTGGATATTGGTGGCATAGTGGGATGAAGCGGCCGGACAAACTTTACATGTCCTCGCACATGAGACTGTTCCACGCTTGACATGCAACTAGTTTTGCATAAGTGGCTAGCGGTGTCTGTCTCTCCTACTATAGTCAATATCTAATTTGCAACGAGTTGTCAACAATTTGGTTATCCTCGTTGTGGTTCATGTTCGTAGGTAAGAACGGTTCTATCTTCGAAAGCCCTAAGCCACGTAAAACTTGCAATGGATAAATTAGAGGCGTCTAGTTTAGATTGTTGCTGGGCTAGTGATATGATATGGTGATGTTGTAAGTAGAAGTATGAGATGATACTCTTACAACACACATAACGTGTAATCTCCATAGACCTTGGACTTACACATAAAGGTATGATAGTGATCATACCACGATGCACATGATAGAGATCATATGCGAGAACCATATCATTCCACTAATAAACATGTGATGTTTGATAGCATCTTATATTGCTTGTTTGGCGTTTTATTAGCATAATAAGATGATCCCTCATTTAGATATCAAGATAAAAATGTGTTCTTCCTTAAGTATGCACCGACAATGTTTCGTCGCTTCAAGACATCACGTGATGATCGGGTGTACTTGAATCCTCGAGCACTCTCGGGTGTAAGACAGTTACACATGCGAATACTAAGGTTCTTACTTGGCGAGCCTAGCATGTACAGACATGGCCTCGGAACACGGACCGAAAGGTTAAGCATGAGTCATATAGTAGATATGATGCCCATTTGATGCTCGCCTTTGAAGCTACACCGACTCACGTGATGATCGGACTTGGTGTAGTGGATTTGGTTCATGTAATCACCAAAAAGGCACGAGGGATGTCGTTTTTGAGTGGGAGTTCATTTCTAATTTGGATTAGTAGAACTCAATTTATCATAAATTAAATCAAAGTGAATTTGCATAATTTGTTGTAGTCATTGGCATTCGTTCACCACCTTATGCATAGTTGTAATTGAGATAATAGAACTATAGAATTACGGATATATACTTTCTGAACTGGTATCGTATTGTGTTGAGTGTCAATCTAAAGTTTAAAGTCCTATTGCAAACTTTCAGCAAATTTCTATTTACTCCGTGAAATTTAATAATTGGTATTAAATCGAGAGTAACAATTCCGATGTTAGTATCTTAAGTATCATGTTTGCCTCCATGATTCTTGATTTAAACATCAAGTTTATCTAGGAGCTGAAAGAATTGTTTGAAACCATCATGTGTGGCGAGATATAACGATATCCAAACAATGTTTTTGGTTGCAATATGATAGAGTATATATATGTTCTCATATTGGATGAGAATTTACGAAGGTTGGAGATGCTAGACATCCTAATCATCCAAAAGGATTTTGGAAAGTAATGTTATACTCATGATTCGCCTTTATAAGCTAGTAGCTTGATCATGAAAGTCGTCATGATAAGGGTGAATAGAATATGTATGTAAAATGTTTACTACACTAAAAGATTACTAAAGAATGGATTTTGAAAGAATACCGATCATTTGATGATGGTGATCTACTTCAAAGTGCAAGTCCAAAGGTATTATTATTTGAATATACGCTTTGGACTAGGTGTCATGTATATGGGGCCACTTTTGATGTTGATAAATTCTTTTAAAAGGAAAAGGAAATGCTTGAAGAGAATCTATAAAATATATTTGGCGAGAAAAGAAAAGATTGGAAATATCCAATTTAGGTATATAGATGATATACATGTTATGGTTGTATTCTTTGCTTGTTAAACAATGTGGTTCTTGGGTATTGGATACCGAATTGGTTGGTATGAAATTTCATACGGAATGACGCAATTCATGAACCACAATGGCCTAAGTAACTAGCAAGAGAAAATGTGATGATGTTCATCGAAACAAACAAACCGTTGTTTGTATTTCTCGTTGACATCAAAGCTTGACTTCAAGATTTGTTTTAATAATTGTTATTTGAATCAGTATTATAAGAACAAAGGTTGTTCAAATAATTACCGTATTCCATGTAAGATGGATGATTTACAAATCTAGTTGAAGAAAGACTTCAAGATTTGTTTTAATAATTGTTATTTGAATCGGTATTATAAGAACAAAGGTTGTTCAAATAATTACGTATTCCATATAAGATGGATGATTTACAAATCTAGTTGAAGAAATCACATCCATAAATCCTAATGCTAAAATGTTGCAAGACAAATGATTGAAAGATCACTTACGAAGTGACATCATTGTTTAAATTATATTGGAAAGAAAACATGAAGAATCTCCATATTCATGGATTTTGGAGTCTTTGATTTGATCAAGTGGCGCTTGTGAGACTTTCCTCGGGATAATTAAAACTTCGTTCAAAGGCCAAAGAAGAACGAGCGACTAAATTATTGGAATTTATACATATCGATGTATGTAGTCCATTATGTGCGATAAATGGCGATGGGTTTCAACTTCATATGCTTTCTCCGGAAATTTGAGTGAATGTTCACTTAATGAGAAACAAGTATGAAATATTTGAAAATGTTTCAAAGACTTTCAAGATGAAGTGAAAAATCATTGTAACAAGAAAAATAAATGAATTATGATTTGATCATAAAGGGATTTATTTGAGTTACAAGTGTAACAAGAAAATAAATGAATTATGGTTTTATCATAAAGAGATTTATTTGAGTTGCAAGTTTAGCAAAACACCTAGATTTACATCTCCCGAAACACCATAGGAGTATGGAGTGTTTGAGATTTGTAATGAAACCTTGTTTGACATGGTTGGATCAAAGGTGTTATTTATAAAACTGCCATTATGTTTTAAAAGATTAAAGCTTTAGAGACTACCGCTTTTACACTGAAAAGAGCTCCATCTAGATCCGTTGAAATGACACCATGGAAGTTATGGTTTGGGGTAAAACCCAAGTTGTCATTTCTTAAATTTTGGTATGCTAAACATAAATAAGATGTTTACAACCAAAGTCGGATGAGCATGTCTTTGTAGGTTATTTCGAATAACAATTGGTTATTCCTCCATAACACCGAGGACAAAAGGGTTTGTCGCTTGAAATGTAAAGTTTCTTGAAGAAGGAATTTTTCATAAATGTTAAGTGGGAGGACAATAGAACTTTGATAAGGTTAACGAACCTTAGCTATATGAGTTGAGTTCTTGTGGCGGAAATCGTTCAAGGCTGCCATAATGCTCATAGCTTATGTGCCTCAAAGGTTGTGGTCACGGAGATCTAAGTTCCTATTGAACCAAGTAGGTCGGATAAACAATCAAATACTAAGATTTGAGAGTAAATCATCATTGTTTGACAATGATTAACCGACTATATGCAAAGAAGCGATGATGGGCCCCGACTCACAAATGGCTTGAAGCCATAAAATCCGTGATAGTTCCATATACGATAAATCAAGTTTTGAACTTGGAAGACCCTCAGGAAGGTGTAAAACCTATCGGTCGTATTTGGATCTATAAAAGAACATGGATGTTTCACATCTATGAAATAGTCGACATGTCGTAAAGTATTTTATGACAATGTTCAAGGAGTTGACTATGACAAGATTTGATCTTTCATAGCGATATTTAGTCGAGCATTAAAGTAGCAACCACTACATATATTTTGGTATATGGTAGATGAATAAACAAAACAAAGTTCTTCTAATAGAATGGTTACCTAGGGCGTGTACATGACACGGTCCAAAGGGTTTGTTAAATTCAAAGGATGCTAAAAGGGCATGCAAACTTCAATGGTTGAAGTAAGCATCGCGGAGTTGGAATCTTCACCATGATGAAAAGGAGTTTTCATCGAGGCGATGAAGATGCTTGCATTTGCAAGAAATTAAGTGGGAGGCGCTAAGACATATTTCTAATACATTATGTGAAGGACATCTTGTTGATTAGAAATGATGTATATTTTATTGACAATGGTTAAGAATTTCATTTTGATGAAAGACTTAGGCAAAACCGAATATTTAGCATGAATGTCTATAGTGGATGGTATAGCGCTAATATGTTTATGCCAAACATACATATATGAGATATTGAAGGAGTTCAATATAGAACGACAAGAAACAGTTCTTGTTGCATGGAAAGGAATTGAATCAAGATTCAAGTGTATCGACACTTGATAAGTGAAACAAGATTCAAGTGCTTTGACACTTGATGAGTGCAATCACAAGAATGTTTTGATCAATCATACCATGATATGTACACATCCAGATATGTCCTATGCTCTAAGTGTTATGAGCATATACCAGAATGAATCATAAAATGATCATTGGACGATAGTGAGGATATTCTTATGATCTTTTGGAAGAACTAAGAATATATTTGTGTAGAGGTGACAAACAATTACAAATAGTTCATTGTAAAGCGTTACATTGATACTAGTTTTGTCACAAGATACAAATTAAGTTTATCTCAATTTAAACTATGGGTGGCACAATGTAATGGAAAGGAGATTCCATGATGGATTTGGAAGAGTTCCAAAGTTAAGACATTGTGACGAATACTACAAAAAAAAAAGGCTAAGTATATGACTGCTATAGTAGCAGCAAAGGAGGGAATTTGTGTCAAGTAGTTTGTTATCAAACTAAGGTGTGGTTCGCAACGGGCTAACACTAAAGATATATTGTATGACAATAGTATCGACGTGTTTTAACCCCAAGGAACTAAAGGTATCACCGAAAGACCAAATTTATACAATTCCATCTCATTGGAGAATGAGTGATGCGTGAAAGCATAAAGACATGCAAATACACGGACTGAAGCGTCGATCCGTAGATTATGTTAACCACTTGCAATTGCGTATATGGAACACCCGTAAAGCCATAGGTGTTCAATACGCAGAGTTTTCAAACTAGATTATTGTCTCTAGTGCAAGTGGGAGAGAAGGAATATGCCCGAGAGGCAATAATAAAGTGGTTATTATCGTATTCCTTATTTATGATAAATGTTTATTTTGCATGCTATAATTGTATTAATACTGAACGTTAATACATGTGTGTTTAATAAACAAATAGAAAGTTCCTAGTTATGCCTCTCTTATAAACTAGCTCGTTGATTAACAAGATGATCATAGGTTTCCGATCATGGACATTGGATGTTGTTAATAACGAGGTCACAACATTAGTGTAATGGTGTGATGAACATTCATCCAAGTATAGCATTACGATCAAAGTCATTGAGTTTATATTGCTATAACAACTTACGAAGTGATCCTAATCCTTAGACCATGAGATCATGTCAATCACTAACACCGGAAGAGTTTCTTGATAACATCAAACGTCACACCGTAAGGTGATTATAAAGATGGGTTCGAACTACTAAAGTGTTATGTAGAAGCCCATGGATCGAGTGGAATTTGTTCATCCCGATGACGGATAGATATACTCTGGGCCTCTCGGTGATATCACATTGATTAGCTTGCAAGCAAGTGATTTGATCACTAGAATGTTATATCACGGAACGAGAAAAGAGTGCATGTCGACGAGATTAAACTAGGTATGGAGATACCGATGATCGAATCTCGGACATGTAATATATCGTGAAACAAAGGGATTAAGATACTAGCGTAAAAGGTTCCGGACGATCACAAGAAAGTCATCGTTGAATGTGTGGGAGTTTATGGGTCTCGGATCCGCTTCGATTATTGATCGAGAGGGTCTCGATCATGTCCGCATTATTCGCGAACCGTAGGGTGACACACTTAAGAGACACCGACATCCATTTGGAGCAAAAGTTTCATGCCGAAAAGAAAAGGAAAGCGCAGGAATTTATTTCACTAGAACAAAGCTTTGGTTGAAATTGCTTAAACGTTACGCATGTGAAATGGAATACTAGCAAGGGGTTTTATGTGAATGTTTGTTAATTAAAGTAATTAACAAAATTCTGAATAAATAAATAAAAGAGTTTTATTTAAATGAGAGCTTGCATTAAATTTGGTGGAAATTTAATGCATATGAGTGGGTTTTTTGAGTGGAGGATTTTGAAGGGCCATTTTGTGAGTGGAGTGTCCACCCACATGAATGTGGAAGAGGTGGGGGCAGCCCCATGGCTGGGCGCATGGCCCCTTGGGTGCCCCCCCTCTCCCTATAAAAGGAGCCCCCCTCCCTCTCTCTCACACACACCTCCTCGTGAAGGATCTCTCTCCCCCTCTAGAATTTATCCCCCATGGTCTCGGACTAGCGAGATACATGTTCCCGGTGGCTTTTCGGCAAGAAAGAGTTGTGCTTCCGCTGCATCGCTGGAGCGAGGAGGCGGAGGTTGCTCGGTGCCTCGAACGTGTGTGCGAGCACGGATGCGCTGGCCGATTTCGGCGCTAGGACTTCCTCTCGATCTTGAGATCGGCAAGAGATCGTCTACATCAACCACGAGTTTGGACTCGTTAAACTTTGTCGGTCTTCAAGGGTATGTTCTCTACGGATATACATCCGCCCGTTGTTTGTATCTAGTATAAATAGATCTTGGTATATAGTTCACACCGTAGGAAATTTTTTGTTTTCTATGCTGCGAACCCTTCAGTATGCAGAGATATCGACGATCATAACCTCGGATAAGTAAACTATCGTGAGACAAAGGGAAATTGGTATCATATGTAAGTGGTTCATTCGATCGCAAAGTAATCGTAGAAATATGTGGGAGCCATATGAATTTCCAGATTCCTCTATTGGTTATTGTTCGGAGAAGCGTCTCGATCATGTCCGCATAATTCACGAACCGTAGGGAGACACACTTAAGGATTCGACGTTGTTTGAGTAGTTATGGAATGATGAGAAAGAGACCGAATGTTGTTCGGAGTCTCGGATGGGATCCGGGATATCACGAGGAGATCCGGAATGGTCCGTAGAATAAGATTCATATAAGGAAAGTCTTGTTTCGGAGTTGGGGAATGGTTCCGGTGTTTTCATCGGGAATGTTCTAGAAGGTTCTGGAATGTCCGGCACTCCGAAGGGGAAGGGTACATGAATGTGTCATACCAATTTGGAATGATTGCATCATGTACTAAGTGTCATCGCTGAACAAAATAAAGGGTTTAATCAAATCCTTGTTTGAAAAGTCAAACGCCAAATTGAAAAGTCAAACGGCTATTCTGGGAAGTGCAGGGGAAAGTGGAAACCGAGTTGGGGAGGTGTTCCTCCCCTCCACCGCCGGCCCCCTTGGGAAACCGAGTTGGGGAGGGACTCCCTCCCCTAGGCCGGCGCCTCCCACCTATAAAGGGAGGGGCAAGGCTGCCCCTCCTAGTACACAAGATCCCCACCTCTAAACCCTAGCCGCCGCCGCCCTCCATAGCCGCTGCCGCCCCCTAGGGTTTCTCCCCTAGCCGCCGACTTGGGCACCTCCAAGCCCTATCCGCTGGCCCTAGCACCTCTTCCTCGGTCTGTCTAAACCCTAGATCGCCGAGGGATCTCTCATAGTCCACCATACTCGCTCCGGCTTAAGGCGAACCCCTGCGAGATCTCCCCTCTACTTCTGATACCACGCCGTTGTGCTACCGGAATCGCGAGGAGAGTGCTACAACCTCCGCTGCTTGCTGGAACAAGGGAGAGGAAGGTCTTCGTCGAGTACCGAACGTGTGACCGACTGCGGGAGGCCTTGGAGCACTTGGGAAGGATCGTCTACGCGATCTTAAGATCGGGAAGAGTACGACTACATCACCCACGAGAATCCGCTCTCGTTAAACACTTTGGAATCTTCGAGGGTGAATTATTCCATCAACTCGTTGCTACAATCTAGTAGATATATCTTGGCTTGTTTGTTTGTATGCGATAGAATTTTTTTTGTTTTTCATGCTACGAAACCCTACAGCCATAGCCTGTTGTAGACATGATAGAATAAACCTGAAAACCTAGTGCATAGTTGCTATACTATTGATACATATATGAATGCATATGCACACACCTTGGTTCCACTAAGAGGCAGAGTTTTCTGGGAAAAAATGAATGGAGCTGTCATTCATCCTCCTCTATACACCAAGGTTATGGGTAGACCAAAGAAGAACAGAAAAAAGGCACCTGAGGAGCTGCATAAGAAGGGGGTTAAAATATTTACCAAAGCTGGAGTTACTATGC
This sequence comes from Avena longiglumis, assembly GCA_030063025.1. Classification (NCBI taxonomy): domain Eukaryota; kingdom Viridiplantae; phylum Streptophyta; class Magnoliopsida; order Poales; family Poaceae; genus Avena; species Avena longiglumis. The sequence goes on from CP125974.1 coordinate 561,487,225, forward strand.
ATTATTCTGTTTGTGGCAAAGCTGACCACAACAAGAGAGGCCACCAGAAATTTGTTGAAAAGCAAGCTGAACAGCAAAGAGAAATTCATGGAGATGAAGAAGGAGACATTCCATATATTCTGGAGGTACATAATCTGCTTAATATTGACATGATTGCTTATTTCTTCAGGTGCTCAATTAGTACTTGTGCTTAAAATATTGAGATCCTAACTTATTTCTTGATGTGCAGCATGTCCCACACATTCCAGACCCTGCTAATGATCCTATGCATCAACTTGATAGCATGGTATACAGAATGGGGCAGGAGGTATCATACCAGTGATTTATTCCCTGCTAGTGATCCTATAATTATTCATAACTACCAACATTAATACACTTCAATTTTTAGGAGAGGGAGCATGTGCCTGTTGCTAGGGTTATTGGTCCTCTCCTAGAGAATGCTTTCATTGCTGCAGCTAGAGACGGTATTCACGAATCTAGAGCTAGAGTGACAACTGCATCAACCAGAGGCACCTTGAGGGGAAGAGGAAGAGGAAGAGGAAGAAGTACTGCAACAAGGGAACAATCAAATCCAACAGGGAGCACCATAGCAAACAACAACAATAGAGCAAGAGGAAAAGGGAAGAAAAGAGTAGCAGATGCTAATTCTAGTGCACATGGTCAAGCTCAATAGACAACTGAAAGGACAAGAGCTAAAAAAAGAGGATATGCAACTCGTCCTGGTAGTGCTCACTACCTTCTTTTTGGTGATACTGAAAGATCAACACAAATTCCAGATCTAAATGTTGATGTTTTTGCTGATGTCCAGGAGGTTAATGTGAGCCAGAGTACACCAATAACAGATGAGATTTAGTGAAATTTATTTAAATTTTGAAACATCTAGTGACATTGTCCAGGATATGTACTGAATATTGTGCTATTACTTTAGTTATCTCATCTTTTTATTATTTCATATACATTCAGTGACATAGTGTGTTCCAGGAAGTTATTATGAATTTGGATGTGCCTCATTCATTCACAATATATCTCATCTTTTTAGTACTGAATTTGGACGTGCCTCGGTCATTCACAATATGTTTCACAGACACAACTTCTTTATTCAAGTACCATTGACAATCTTACAAGAGGTTTCACAAATAGAACAATACACATATCACTACTCAGAGCTTGCCAACTCTAACAAGCATCCATTCTATAAACCAAGCTTCACATGTACCACTGCCTACACAGAACCTCTAATTACCAATGCTAGACATGCACAGAGCACTACATAGGCTGCTATTGCAATGCACCATCTGAATTCCTTCTGATCTCTCATTCCCAGCTCTAGGATATGATTTCTCTTTAGTTCTTTCTTCTATGTCTTCAGTCTCTTTATCTGAATTTGAAGTTCAGATACAGTCCTCGGTAGCTTCTCTCTATCATCTTCCAAATCTGCAATTGCCTCATCTTTCTTGTCTGCGATTCTTCTTCATGGATACTGGTACTGCAAATTCAGTTGTACATATATTATCAACATGCTTTCAAATGCAGATGCACTAACACATGAAATGCTTGCAAATTCAGTTGTAGATGCCTCATCTTTCAACATGCTTTCTTCTTCCTGGATACAACATGCTTTCAAATGCAGATGCTTTCAAATTATAAACTGATGCAGGGAAAGTATATGTAGATGAGAAATTGGACCTGTGGAGCAGCAATTGTTCTTGTCGTCGCCGTCTCTGTCGCCCACCCGTCTCTCTCCTTCCAGTAGTACTCGCCGGTCAACGTCGCCCAACCATCGCCCTCCTTCCAGATTCTACCGCCACCAACATCGAGCTCTGATTTGACCATCACCGGTGTTGAGAGGGTGGCGGCGGGGACAGTTGTGCCAATGCGTCGACCCGCGCCTGCAGCATACGCACCTGTGTCTCCAAGCTTATGTTGAGAGGAAGCGGTAGCCTCCAGCCAATGGGCTCCGCCATGGCGGCCCTCTCCTCCTCCTACGCGAGGACGGCGTAGAGCACTACGAACTTGTGGTACAGCTTCTCTTATCGTGCCCTCGCCCTCGCCTCCACTTCCGTCTCCTAAACCACCTCCTCCGCCTCCGCCTCCGCCTCCGCCTCACCGACACCGGCCCCGTGCCCCGTCCGCGAGATTGGGACACATGCCTGCCTCTCCACCGCGCCTGTACTCTCTAGGGATCCCTCCGACGATGCGCGCTCCGCCATCCTTGTTGATCTCCGACGATTTCGCCAGTGTTGCCGCGAGCTAGAAAGGCGTGCAGAAATGGGGAATTTGGTCGCGGCGGCGGCGAGGCTCACAAGTGCGCCAGGGTGTAGGTGCGCCAGGGTGTTGTTGCAAAATAACACTTCGCACGCGTGGCTCATAGGTGCCAACGTGGACACACGTGTCGTCGCCCGATTCGCTGTGGACTAAAATGCACCTAAAACACTAGTTATGGGATGGCGGGTTCCCTGTTTGCTAGTTATGGGACTAAATTGCACATCAAGGACAAGTCGTGGGATGAAAGGTGTATATACCTCGGTACAGTAAGTACATACTTCTTTAGAAAAAAATGGAAATAAATTTTAACTCATAGGTGTAGACGCACCCATGCCCACAATACATATTTCAAAATGTATGGAGATTCTAATAAAGTATCCAGGCGTACATCCATACATTTTATGTTCGACACAAAGTTTCGACAAAATAATGACTACTTTGTGGCATGTGTGAAAGGAAATTTTCGGTGCTCCAAAATAGTTTTTCACGAGAGATTTTTTGACTTTTTTACACAAAATACAAAAAAAAAACTTTTTCTACAAAAAGTGTGTATGGGTCATAGATTGATCAGATAGATATCCGAATTTTCCTACTTCTTATATTTAAAGTATGTTTAAAATTGTATTTTTCATAATAAGTGCATCTAGACCAGGAGAAGGCTTCAGTTTGATGCAGCTTTAGTGGATGATAATTCAGGCTCTGCTGAGACTGCCCCGGGCACTGATCGAGTTCCCCCGCCGCCTCAATAGTATATTAAGGACAAGGACCGTTTAAAGTCAAGGAAAATAGACGCAAGAGTTGCAGAAAACACACCAGCATCATTGGCGGCCTCCCTCGAGGAGGACCGCCGGGCCCAATGAGTATCATAGGCTGGAACGGCCGAGGTCTGGGGCACCCCACGACCGTTTAAGAGCTCGTCTGTCTTGTGCAGACTTACAAGCCCTGCCTAGTTTTCATCTGTGAAACTAGGCAATCTGAAGAAAGAGTTAAGAATTTACGCTATCGGATTGGTATGAGGCACTGTTTTCATGTAAAAGGAAATGGTTCAGGTGGTGGGCTTGCGTTATATTATAATGAGGATATCTCTGTCGATCTTCTTTCATTTAGCACGCGACATATTGATGCGCACATCAATGGTGGACCGTTTGAGACCATGTGGAGGGGAACTTTTGTGTATGGCGAGCCTAGGGCTTGTGACCGTCATCACATGTGGACAACTTTGAGACAACTTAAACCGCAATCCGATGCACCATGGCTAATGATGGGTGATTTCAATAATGCTATGTGGCAAGAAGAACATTTCTCAAGGACGGGGAGATCGGAAAGACTAATGCTTGATTTTAGGGAAGTTTTATCCCACTGTGATTTACACGACATTGGATTTACGGGCACTCGATGGACATATGATAATAAACAACAAGGTTATCGCAATGTCAAGGTTCGACTGGATAGAGCTGTTGCAAGCCCCTCCTGGTCTGCTCTCTTTCCTACTTTGCGGTTGAGACATCCGAGTTCATCTAGATCAGACCACTGCCCTCTGCTCTTGGCTGCTGATACGGAGAATGAGCAAAGGCGGGTACGACCAATTCGGCGTTATGAGGTTATGTGGGAGAGAGAACCCTCACTCTCAGCAGCGGTTGAAGAAGCGTGGTCCCATCGGGTCCCTGTCCATGATCTGGGGGATGTGACCATGTCAATGCAGACGATGATGTCTAGTCTCTATGACTGGAAGAAGATGCACTTTAAATCTGTGGCCAAATAGATGGAGAAAAAGAGGACAGAATTGGATGATCTATCGCTGCTCACTGACCCCGAGAGTGTAGCAAAAAAAGAATCTCTTTCGCGAGAGATGGATGAGTTACTCTATAGGGAAGAGATTATGTGGCTGCAGAGATCTCGGGTAGCTTAGTTACGTGAGAGGGTTAGAAATATGAAATATTTCCATCGCCGAACTAGTTGGAGGAGGAAAAAGAACCGTATCTGTAAACTTAAACGCTCTGATGGATCTTGGACCATGGACACAGGCGAGATGGAGGAGATGACCACTACTTTCTTCAAAAATCTCTACTCGCGTGATGAGAATATTGATCCAACAATCATCATTGACATGATACAACCTTGTGTTGAGATTGATGCTAATGAGAGGTTATGTGCGTCTTTCACAGAGAAGGAAATCAGCGATGCCCTCTTTCAGATTGGCCCCCTTAAAGCTCCGGGGCCCGACGGGTTTCCAACGCGATTTCTTCAGCGGAATTGGGATCTTTTGAAAGAGGAGGTGGTGCGTGCAGTTCAGCGTTTTTTCACAGATGGTTTAATGCCAGAAGCTGTCAATGAAACTGCGATAGTCCTAATTCCAAAGAAGAGCAACCCGGAAGAGCTGAAAGATTTCCGACCAATAAGTCTATGCAATGTTATCTTCAAAGTGGTTTCCAAATGTCTTGTTAACAGACTTCGTCCAATGTTACAGGATATTATTTCTCCGACCCAGAGTGCCTTATTACGGATAATGCGTTCGTGGCTTTTGAGTGTATACATGCAATTCAGAATAGTGCAGCGTCTAAGAGGGATTTCTGTGCGTATAAGCTGGATATGGCTAAAGCGTACGACCGCGTGGACTTTCATTGAAGGGGTTTTAGCGAAATTGGGCTTTCATAATCAATGGATTCGGTGGATGATGGTGTGTGTGACCACCGTTCGATACTCTATTCGCTTTAACGGTCATATGTTGGACTCCTTCACTCCGACACGAGGTCTTCACCAAGGTGATCCACTTTTACCATACTTGTTCCTTTTTGTTGCTGATGGTTTATCTTGCTTACTTAAGAAAAAGATTGAGGAGGGAGCCCTCCAGGAATTGCACATTTGTCGCCAAGCCCCTGGTGTCTCTCACCTGCTTTTCGCCGATGATAGTCTCTTGTTCTTTAAAGGTTCTGTTGATCAAGCAAACGTGGTTAAATCAGTATTGGATAACTATGAGAAGAGTACGGGACAGCTGGTGAGCCTGGGCAAGTGCTCAATACTCTATGGAGCTAAATGCTCACCCGACATTCAATTGGAAATAAAGAACATCCTTCACTATGGGACTCAATGTTTTGAGGAAAAGTATTTGGGGATTCTAGTGCCAGAGGGACAACTGAAGAAAGGAAGGCTTCGATCTATAAAGGAAAAAATTGCTAAACATGCTGATGATTGGTGTGAAAAGTATATGTCCGGGGCTGCCAAGGAAATTTTAGTTAAATCGGTGCTACAATCTGTTGCCTGCCAAAACTCACCGGCGAGCAGCGACGAGCAACACGAAGAGCCGGGAGGCTCCCAGAACTGCTGGTGGGCCCTGGTCCCTCGGGCAACGGCCCGCAAAACTCCGGCACACGTCCTGGCTTGGTTCGAGGGCGTGCCACCTGACCTATACCTGGTCAGAAAGGTGAAGGATTGCTCCGATTGATTTCCTGCATGGTAAACAAGTATACGTAAAATTCGAGCCGTGACGGCCCTGTGTTCCCTGTAAATCGGCTCCTAGAGCCGATTGCCCCATGGTTCTGCATTAGATTTACGATAACATGGGGTTTTGCTTGATCACTACAAGTTAAATCGATCTACGACAGTTTAATGTTTTCACCATGTAACTGGAACGTCCTACACGTGATTGAGCCTGGTATGTACAACAGATGAAGAATATTAACCCTAGAGGCCTAATAACCAACCAGCGTAAAGTCAATTACCGAACAACTTCTCTAGAACGAATAAGCCACGCCCTACGTACTACCGGATCGTTCAACCCGTTTAAGGCCCGACTACGATATCAAACTAAACCTTGGCGAGCAAGGCACAACCATAACAGATCGAATCAGCTAAATAAAGATCATAAGGTGCTACCCTTGCACTTGGGAAAAAGGTGCAAAGATAGCGAGACAACTAGAGGTAGCAAAATCAAACGATTATAACGAAGAACACCGATGCTAACCTCAACAGATCTATGATAATAATGTTACTCGCCATCAACAAGGCTTCAGTACGAGTAACACCAAATAACGCATAAGTAAAAGTCCTGCCTAGATCGCAAGATGCAATCTAGGCAAGATGACACTACCCGAAAGAAACCCTCGAAAACAAGGGGTGGCGATGCGAGATTGTGTTTGTCGTGAACGTGATTGTCCTCCTTTTCTTGATAACCTTAGGTATATATTTATAGTCAGGAGACTCTCTACTTTTGGAATAACTCTACAACTCTATCTTTACCTAAAGCTGAAAGCGGAACCTACTATGATACAAGATACACGCGGTTTATCCCAATTCTACGTACTAGACCGATCCAAAAACACGTTGAATATACGCATCTTCCAAGCCCATCTTGATCACGGCCCATCTCCTTCGTTAGCCAAAATATGGCGATAACACATGCCCCCCTGGTTTTGGCAATGATAATTCCAAAACCACTCTATGTTTTTTTTCTTCTCCTCTTTTTTTTGTATCGGGCTGCGTTGGCAGAATCGTGGCGAGCAGAATCGTCACGCTACCCCTTCATCATGATGCCTGTCTTCTCAACTCCTCCATGATTGCATGATTTGTGATTTTGGCGGTATGTCTGGAAACCGCTATTGAACCGTCTCTCCACTATTCCCCTTATTTAAATTAAATGCGGCGATTCGCGATCCCCATCTTCCTCCAGAGCCAAAAACCCTCTTCCTTCGCGAAAAACCCTTCTCCTCCGCCATGGCTTCTTCCTCTTCCGCGTTCCTCCGTCTTCCAAGCGCCGGTGGAGAGCCGACTCCAGGCACCCACCCACGGCGGCAGTCTGATGCCCACGATGGTGGGACGAAAGGATCGATTTCGCCGTCTGGTCGAGGGCGATGCGTCCACGGCGGCGGCGAGAGCCTATAGTTCCTCGTTGTGAGGCTGGAGGCGAAGAGCAACGACGCTTGGTCTTGGGGCGGCGTCGAGTCCTCCGACGAGGAGGAGGAATCGAGGAGGACACCTCCTCCGACTAGTACCCGGCTTAGCGCTTCAGCCGGGTCCAGCAAAGACAAGAAGATGACGAGGATGAGGAGGTCCCAGCTTCTTCAAGAAGGTGAAGGCAGCCCGGCGGCAAAAGCTACAAGGCAATGAAGAAGGCGGCGACGACGGCGATGATCTCGCCCTTTAGATTAGGAATCGATGGCAACGATAGTAGTAGGCTCCCTTTTGTAATCAATCATCCTTTTGTAAGCAATCATCTTCGAATGAATGAAAATCCGTTTCCCAAAGATTGTTCTGTTTTGCCCCAATTTTGCCGATAAATGAAATAGGTCGATGCTCCAGTCGATGACCGTATCGGCTTTCAACATCTTATGCCTTGACTGATCAAACAAGTCAAATCGCAAAGAGCGATAACTACCCATTGGCTTCTCCCAAAAAGCGTTAGTGGTCAAAACTTGGTTGCATCTTTAGGCACATTAAAGCGGCCACTTCTTGGTTTCAAGCGGTGACTGCGACCTTTCTCAAAGCAGGCGACTGCGCCCTTTATCAAAAGCAGGCGACCTCGCCCTCTTTCAAAAGCAGGCGACCCAAATCTCCAATTGCTCATCGAAACGTGCCTGAACAAACAACTAGTGACAAGCAAGGATGAAGATGACGGCCGAGATCGCCGAGGTGGATCGTGTCCGTCTTGGCCCTCCACGCCTTGAAGCATTTCTTGATGGCTTGTATGTGCGGCACTGTTTGTAACATGTGTGAACCTCTAAAGTCGATGACCGTGCATCGGCTATACATTTTGCTTTTATTCGCCGATTTTCAGCATCGGCCCCCACATTTTTGTCCATCGTCTCACGTGCTTTTACTTAGCCGATTTCATGTATCGGCCCTCAAGTTCTTGTCCAACATCCCACATGCTTGGGAAATATTTCTTGAGATGTTGACCGTTGACCGCCATGGGAATTTCACGCCGTCAACTCCTCAAGCATGTCTGCGTTTCCTCTTAAAACTTGGTCGACCATGCGGCCGTGCCAATTTGGAGACCATTTACCATATGTTGCATCCTTAGTCCCCAAGGGCAACCTGACTTCCCATACCGGATCACCAACGTGGAACTCCTTTGGCTTCACTTTCTTGTTGTATGCACGAGCTACTTTGGCCTTGTTCTCTTTGATTTTCTCCGGTGACCACAACTGAGCTCGGTTAAATCCTCCTGCCGTCACTCATCGAGTTGCGTATTCTTGATCGTTAGATCGTCCTAAAAGTGACCGTCTCGACCAGTAGTAATTTCCCAAGGCAATACGGCTTCTTGTCCATACACTAGATGGTATGGCGAGGTTTTAATCGCCCCATGGCATGACATGCGATAAGCCCACAATGCCTCGACAAAACCTCGTGCGGCGCCTAGGGTGCTCATCGATTTTCTCTTGATCGACTTGATGAGGCTCGGTTGGATGCTTCAGACTTGCCCATTCGCTGAGCATAGTATGGAGATGATCGATCGACTTAATCCCGTGTCCTCGCAAAACTTTCTAAACTCACGAGAAATAAAGACCGAACCTCCATCGGTCGTGATAGTCTGGGAATCCGAATCTATGGATGACATGTTCTTTCACAAAGTTGATAACATCCTTTGAGTTTACCGATTTCATCGGGACAGCCTCCACCCATTTAGTGAAATAATCGGTAATAGCCAAAATCCACATGTGGCCTTTGCTTGATGGGGATTGATTTTGCGATCATATCCATGCCCCAACCTCGGAATGGCCAAGGCTTGATGATGGGGTTCATTGCCGACTTGGTACCATCTGAATTTTCCCAAACTTCGACATGCTTGGCACCCTTTGTAGTACTTGAAACAGTCCTCAAGCATGGTGGGCCAATAAAACCACGATCGCTGATCAACCATTTCATCTTGTGAGCTGATTGGTGAGTTCCACAGCGCCGTGTACCTCGTGTAGGAGCCGATTAGCCTCGGTCCCCGGACATTTGAGCAATAATCCTTCAGTCTGTAAAACATGTCATCCCCAATAAGCACATACTTCATGGCTTTGTACCTTATCCGTTTAGGTGCCCCCGGCGAATCCTTCAAGTAATTGAAGATATCGGCTCTCGATCGTCGACTTCCGAGGCGTACACGAACATCGGCTCCTTCGCTACATCCTTGTAGCACGAAGCCATTGTGCAAGATCATTTGCCTCAGATTCTGCGACCGTGGGATCCAGTGAAGTTTATGTCTGGAACTGCGCCATCAGCTCACGGCAGTGCAACCATGATGGGAAGAGGGACTCGCTCTCACACTTGTACTCCTCCGTGAGTTGGGAAATCACCAACTTGGAGTCTCCAAAAATTTCCACTGCTTCTGCTCCGGCTTCGAGGAGTAACTCCATTCCCTTGCGTATCGCCTCGTACTCGGCTACATTGTTAGTGCGAGACGTAGACAATCTGATGGAGAAGGAAAATGTTGCCCCCCGGGGCGACACGAGTAAAATTCCAATGCCGCAGCCATCGTCACAAACTGATCCGTCGAAAAACATAGCCCATGCTCTTATGGACGGTCTTTGCTATGTTAGTGTTGATCCTTTCAGCGATAAGATCGGCGGCCTGTCCCTTAATCGCTTTCGCGGGTTGATACGGATGTCAAACTCGATAATGCAAACATCCATTTGCCCGGTCGGCCTTTTAACATAGGAGCCGACAATGTGCTTTATGACGTCGATTTGCATATGATGATGATCTCCGCGATAGCAAAATGTGGCGCAGCTTAGTGCGGTGAAAAAGCGGCGAGGCACAACTTATCGATATCGGGATACCTTGTCTCCGCGTCCGGCATCATACCTTATGTAAAATCGACTCGCTCCCACCATCATAAACTTGCACCACCACCGAGGCGATGGATGTGTCGACTCTTGACAAGTAAATGTAGAACGGCGATGCAATCGTGGGGTGGAACCAACATGGCGGCTTTCGGATATTCTTTGATTTCGTCAAAGGCTCGTTGTTGTTATTACGCCGGTGAATTCCTCGTTAGATTTAATTTTCACTAGTCCCATGAGCGGCTCTATTCTTCCCGGCAGTTGGAGATGAATCTTCGGCGAAGTTGATCTTGCCGATGAGAGGCTGCAGTTCTTTCTTTGTAGTGGGTGGCTTCATTGTTACGCCGCCTCGACTTTTCAGCCGATCTCAATCCGCGTTCATGGACCAAAAACCCAAGAACCGGCCGTCACCCGAAGGCACACTTCTTTGGATTCATCCGTAGGCGAATTTTCTTGTTCGGTCCGGGGCGCGTCGTAGATCGTCTAAGTGTCCTTCGCTGAAGCAGACTTGACCACCACGTCATCGATGTAGATTTCCACCGACTTGCCGATCGGATCATGAAAATATAATTCATGGATCTTTGGTGCGTGGCGCGGCATTCTTCGATCCAAACGTCATGACTACATACTCGAACAACCCCACGAACCTGGGACTCGAATGCGGTCTTGTGTATGTCTTACGGAGCCATAAAAATTTGGTTGTAACGGCATTGCCATCCATGAAGCTCAAGATCTTATGACCCAGCTGCGTTGACTAACGTTTACGCCCGGCATCGGATACTCATCCTTTGGGGTAGCTCTGTTGAGATCCGAAAATCTATGGCAACCATACCGGCCATCCTTTTTCTCTACAGTGCGATACTAGAAATCCACTCGGCATACACGCATGGCTGATTAACTTGGTCAACATTTTCTCGACCTCTTTCTTGACTTCTTCGAATTTCGGCCTTCATTTGTCGTGCTCGTTCTTTGAAATGGCGAAATTCTTTTTAGCGAGTCGATGCTCAATGATGCTCTGTCTAACCGAGCATCTCTATGTAGTCCCGGTAGCGATGCGGATATTGTTTCAACAGGCTATCATCGGCCCCGCAGATTCGGATCTAACTGGCGATAAATGTTGGTCGTGGCTTATCCCGGGACCAATGTCGATCTCTTCTAGCTCATCGGCGGATGTAAACCCATACCCTAGCTTTCTATCACTGTCAAATCGGCGCTAAACACGGGGCAAGCGGTAGGTGAGGGTAACACAAATGATTTGGGCGATTGCAGAATCGGCCCCTTTGATTGAATTAGTTAAGGATGGTTTACACCTTATTGTGTTACAATGGCGGGCATCTCCACCACGACTACGTGATCCGCTTGTCGACGATTGGTGCTTCCTATTTTTAGTGGCCGATCGCGAGGATCGGCCGTACCACGCTTCGTGGACCTGCTACTCTGTCGGGCGATGGATAAGACCAGCCTCACCCGTTTTTGTAGCTTCAATGCGCTCACAGCCATCTAGACTGATTCCAGAGATCGGCTCTTGGTCTTCTGCTTCCCAGACGTTCATGCCAGCTATGGAAATCTCGATAGAATCATCTGCATGGATGACCTCCACTTCATCTCCGTCCCACTGTATTAGGCACTGGTGCATCGTGGATGGAATGCAACAATTAGCGTGACTCCAGTCTCTACCTAGCAAGACAGCGTAGGTACTTTTGCTGTCCACGACGAAAAATGACGTGGGTATGGTTTTCCTGCCCATCGCCGATCCACGTTCGATCGCCTTGCGTTTCAAGATCGACCGTTGAAGTCGCTTAACGTGGCGTTGGTTTTGATCGGATCTGCAGTGGGCGTCCCAAAGCGTCGTAGCATGGAGTACGGCATGATATTGATCGCCGCTCCGGTGTCCACCAACATCTTGCTGACAGGTTGCCCATTGATGTAACCTCGCAGGTACAGGACTTTCAGATGTTTGTAACCCTTCTCACGCGGCTTCTCAAAGATAACCGGCCGTGGACCGCAGTCAAACTGTGCCACTGGTAGCTCATTGGTTCTTGGCGCGCAGAATTACGGCGAATCTGAACACCATGTTTGTGCCCCGATGTCTGCATCGGCTTTTCTTGGTTTAGGCGCCATTCTTTCCTTGTCGGCGGTCTTCCGTTTCGAGTGCGCCTAATTTTGGCCAGATCGGGCCGTGCTTTCTTCGCGTGGAATCTGCGCTTGACTTCCTCAAGTTACGTAGCCGCTGCACTCTGCGCTTTTGGGTGTGTCTGAGTCCGTCGGGACACCACCTTGGACGGTGATATCTGTCTTCGTCTTTGTCATTCTTTGGCTTCTCGAGGTCTTCTGCTCGAGCGGACTCCCTGTAACGGCTCTGGGGTGGAAGAGGCCCTAGACGTTTGAACACTGACACTGGCCTCGTGTCCTCCTTCTGTGGACCGCATTCCGGGCAGTTGTCGACTGTAGGCAATCGGCTCATTCCCGCGTCCCAGCAATACTTGAAGAAAGGACAATCCCAATGCTTGTCCGCGCCTTCCTTTTCTTTAGACGGTCCCTTAGCGAGGTGCTCATATCCTTCATCGTCTCCATCAGCGGCGGCGTTGGTCATCTTGGCGCTCATACTTGTTAAGGAGATGGGCGGAATGTGGCCTCGATACCGCACTCTCCTCACTGTTCTCTGTTAAGTACCTTTGTCATTGTGGCTGGGCGGTCGTCGGGACCAGCCTCCTTTCTTTCTTTGCCCGAGAGCGGACACCTCCTCCTTATGCGTGTCATGGTGGTACCCAGACCACGCCATATTAACACCGAGCGAAAAATCCGATTGACGCCTCGGAGCGATCGAGTTCTACCATGTTGACGCGGAAATGGGTTCGTGTCCACTTTCATGGCGAATCGCCCAAGGATCGACGGCCTTGTTCTATCGCCATTTGGATTTGGCGGCGAAGCTCTTTGCAATCATTGGTGGTGTGGGTGAGCAGTGATGCCACTTGCAGTATGGTCTCCGTTCATTTCTGGCCGTAGGGATTTTGTGTCCTTGGGTAACCTCGGTACTTCTCCTTCAAAGACAAATCGAATATCTGCTGGCTTTGCTCACATCAAGTCGAACCCTTTTGCGAGCCCTTCTTTGTTTCACCCATTTGCGAGCCACGGATCGCCCCAGCCCATTCACTCGGCCACTTCACAGTCTGTGTAGGATCGTCTTCTTCTGCATCGACCAGGCCTATCGGACGTTTGAATTTGTCTTGGTACAACTTCGAGTGGTGACGCTTCATACATCGTCGGTTTCTAGGCCATGTCGCCAATGAGTTGTACTCCACTTGAAGCCGATCCTTGATGGGTCTTTGAGAGACCCAACCGCTCATTGCTTCCTTCTCGATTAAGCAGTGAGTAACATCGGTTCTTAGCGGTCTGAAGTCTTTGGATGTACTCGCTGATTTCTCCCGCTTCTGCGCCAGTGCGCAATGCCGACCTCGGTAGCCTCGAATGGTCTTGGATGTGGGCCTCTTCCGGTTGCTTCCGGTATGAATCGAATCGGTGGCGGCGGTGTACCACCCAAAAGTCTGTCGGTGATTGCGCAAAAAACCTTACGCGCATCGATCCGATGCGAAATTATGCCTAGGCATGCGGTATCGGCTTATGTGCTCGATCGAGCTTGACCCTTCGACCCGCTAAACCTTGAGAACTCGGGAGCCGATACTTGGGTGGCGGCGGAATCGATCAAACTTCGTTGAAGTACGACTTTGCATAGCCGATTGTCCTTCTCTTGCAGCCGGTCCCGGTCTCTCGGGATGGTACGGATTTGCTCCACTGTTTGATCTGCGGGGCTAGATTCTCATGACTTGTTCGATGGCATACTTGGCTAGCCACGCTTGTTTGTGGCGTCTATCCCGGACATCGCCGCTCGAAACGCTGCTCACGAAGATCCTGCCCGGGAACCCCGCAGAAACTCCAGCGGTTGCAATCTGGTTGGTGCGTGTCGTTATTGCATCCGACGCGTGGTGCATATATATCCGTGTGGGATTTAATTAGGTGGCTCACACAGGAATTGGCAATCGCCTGGGTCTCCTCTAGTCTTTTAGACGACGTAAGCCGCTGCTCCTGGCGGCTCTGGAGCCGCAAGTGTGAATGGCGGTGTGGCTGGCGGGCGGTCTTTCTCCTGGTGAGTCCCTAAAGTAGGCCCCGACGGAGAATCGATGTTTCATGATCTCTGAGCTACGCGAACGCGACCCTCGAAAGCGTTCTCGAGCTCTCGGAATGGCGGTGAAGAATGAGCCACCATGTAGTTGACTTCACAGCCGAGCTCGTGCACTCCTCCGAAGGAAGACAGATCTACCTCATCAAGAGCACCCTCGGGAGAACCCTCCACTTGATGCCATGCTTACGGGTCCTCTCAAAAGCCGATGAGATCGGCCGAAGAGATTTCGATCTCATCATACCGCCTTGTGCTCTTGAGCTCGCCGTGCGTGGTCTCGCTCTCCATCGCAGCGTCGGATGTTGATGTAGACGTTGTTGAGTGTCCCACCGGCGTGCGAATGTGTTGCTGCCAAAACTCACGGCGAGCAGCGGCGAGCAACACGAAGAGCCGAGGCTCCTTAAACTGGTGGGCCTGGTCCCTCGGGGCAGCCCGCAAAACTCCGACACGTCCCGGCTTGGTTCGAGCGTGCCACGACCTATACCTGGTCGAAGGTGAAGGATTGCTCCGATTGATTTCTGCATGGTAAACAAGTATCGTAAAATTCGAGCCGGCTCCCTGGTTTCCAGAATCGGCTCCTAGAGCCGATTGCCCCATGGTTCTGCATTAGATTTACGATAACATGGGGTTTTGCTTGATCACTACAAGTTAAATCGATCTCTGACGGTTTAATGTTTTCACCACGTAATCGAACATCCTACACGTAATTGAGCTGGTATGTACAAAAGATGAAGAATATTAACCCTAGAGGAGGCCTAATAACCAACGTAAAGTCAATTACCGGAACAACTTCTCTAGAACGAATAAGCCACGTCCCTACGTACTACTGGATCGTTCAACCCGTTTGTAAGGCCTGAATACGTAGATATCAAACTAAACCTTGGCGAGCAAGGCACAACCATAACAGATCGAATCAGCTAAATAAAGATCAAGCAAGGTGCTACCCTTGCACTTGGGAAAAAGGTGCAAAGGTAGCGAGACAACTAGAGGTAGCAAAATCAAACGATTATAACGAAGAACACCGATGCTAACCTCAACAAATCTATGATAATAATGTTACTCGCCATCAACAAGGCTTGATGCGAGTAACACCAAATAACGATAAGTAAAAATCGCCTAGATCGCAAGATGCAATCTAGGCGACATGACACTACGAAAGAAACCCTCGAAAACAAGGGTGGCGATCTTGGAGATTGTGTTTGTCGTGAACGTGATTGTCCTCCTTTTCTTGATAACCTTAGGTACATATTTATAGTCCGGAGGCTCTCTACTTTTGGAATAACTCTACAACTCTATCTTTACCTAAACTGAAACGGAACCTACTATGATACAAGATACACGGACAGTTTATCCCAATTCTACGTACTAGACCGATCCAACAACACGTTGAATATACGCATCTTCCAAGCCCATCTTGATCACGGCCCATCTCCTTCGTTGGCCAAAATATGGCGATAACACAATCCCTACCCACCTATGCTATGGGTATATTCAAATTCCCTTTCGGACTTCTTGATGACTTGTCGAAAATTGTGAGAAACTTCTGGTGGGGCGATGAGCATGATCGGAGGCGTATGCACTGGATGTCTTGGGAGAAAATGACGCGTCCAAAATCACAGGGTGGAGTTGGCTTCCGTGATCTCCGCATTTTCAATCAGGCTCTTCTTGCCCGTTAAGCATGGAGGCTAATTCACTGCCCTGATACCCTGTGTGCGAGGCTGTTGAAAGCAAGGTATTACCCGACTGCAAACCTCCTAGATACAGCGTTTATCCAGAATACGTCGGTGTCATGGCAAGGAGTAATGCATGGCTTAGAGTTGTTAAAAAAGGGTACAATCTGGTGCATCGGTTCTGGCTCTCAAGTGAAAATCTTTAGGGACAATTGGATCCCGCGTCCAGGGGCTCTGCGAGTGAATGCACGACGGGGTCTTTCGAGAAGGATATGGGTTTGCGAGCTCATTGATCAATCAACGCGATCATGGAATGAGGAGGCAGTCCGGTCATGTTGCTCAGAATTGGATGCTAATGCGATTCTGGCCATTAAATTACCGCATAGGCAATATGAGGATTTTGTTGCCTGGTTCCCAGAAAAGAGTGGTTTGTTCTCGGTTCGATCGGCCTACAGGTTAGGCATGGAACCAGCATTGAGTTCTTTAAGCAGTGGCCAATCTAGATCTGAACCTTCTGGTGACCGGGGCATCTGGGACCTAGTCTGGAAGGCGCACGTCCCGAATAAAATTCGTGTTTTTGCTTGGAGAGTGGCTACTTCTACGCTGGCCGTCAAAGCCGAACTCCACCGACGAATCAATACTATTGAACCTGTATGTGCTATTTGTGGTCGTGAGGACGAAGATGCACACCACGCGCTAGTGCGTTGTACGATGGCGAGAGCTCTAAGAGAAGAGATGAGGAAAGTCTGGACACTACCATCTGAAGAGGCACTTCAGGACTCCGGAACTGAATGGCTCTTGTCCTTGCTCAATGGTATGCACAGAGACATGCTTTCACGCACCCTAACCCTCCTGTGGCGCGTTTGGCACCATCGCAATAACATCATTCATGGGGACGGGAAGGCCTCAGTGGCTGCATCAGCGACTTTTATTGCTAATTATTTAAACTCTTTTGTGACTACCTTTCCAGCCAATGTTGATCCTAAAGGGAAAGCAAACGTGTCATATGAATCCAGCGTGCAGGAGGGAGCGTCGGACCTTTCAAATTGGAAAGCACCAGAGGAAGGACATGTTAAAGCAAATATTGATGCCGACTGGGATCCGAGAACAAGAAGGCAGGTATTGGCGTCATAATCAGGGACAGTCGTGGCCGGCCCATCTTTACCGAGTGGAAATATGTTCCTAACTGCGCAAGTGCTGAAGAAGCTGCGGTGTTGGCGTGTGTACAGGGCCTTAAACATCTTACACAACACTTTACAGGACCAGCTATCCTAGAGACCGACTGCCTTCGTGTAGTTCAGGCAATCAACGACCTTGAGAATGATCGTTCAGACTATTGGTGCCTTTATTTACAAGCGAAGGAGCTCCCGAGTGTGTTTGAGGGTTTTAGTGTGGTCAAGGTGGGGCGGACGAGTAATGGTGTTGCCCACTCCTTAGCACAGTTAGACAAGTCAGGAGCGAGTGGTTTTATGTGAAGGTCATCACCGAGCTGCGCCTTGGCTTTGATTGACCGAGATTGTATGAACATTGTGTAATCCTTGGAGCAGCAAGTTTCTTACGCACTCTTTTCCTTACCAGGATAGCTAAGGGGACTAAAAGATTTTTAATGAGGCGGCTTGCTGCTCATATTTAATGGAATGTTCTTACCTCAAAAAAAAAAATCTATGCGATAAAACTGCATGTCCAAAAATATTCAGAAATCGTATTCCGCGTGGTACACGTGATAAGCTACCTCAAGCTAACTGACAAAAAAAATTCTGCAAGATGCGTTCCAATTCAAAATTCTGCAAGATGGGCCTCCATAAAGTCTCATTATTAGTCAAAGGCCCACCCAAATCAGTACGCTCACAGTGACTAGCTCAGATCCCCGCTCGGCCGCTCCGCCTCGACGACGGAGATGGACGCCGCCACCGCCGCCGACGCGCTCGCCGCGCTGGCGCCCTCCTGGAGCGCGGCGATGGTGCTGCTCTCCTACCTCGGGTACCTGTCCGCTGCGGGCGCTGTCCTCCCCGGCAAGCTCGTCGCCGGCGCCGTCCTCCCCGATTCCTCCCGCCTCCACTACCGCTGCAACGGTACCTTACCCTGAGCTCTCAAGCTGCAGGCATTGCTGCCCTCCGCCCTCTGCTTAGCTGAACGACTGACGCGCGTGCGCGTGGCCTGCAGGGCTACTCTCGCTGCTGCTGCTCCTGGGACTCTCCGCGCTCGGTGTTTACATGGGGTGGATGACTCCCACGGTGAGCTCGTGTTCAGCCTCTTTCTCTGTAGCTACCTATACTTCAGTTTCCTAGTTCCCGCTCAGGAGGTTTATAAAATTTCCGACGAGTTGACCGCCGTAATGTTTATTGTTAATTTGCTTGCAGGTCGTCGCTGACCTTGGACTCGAGCTGCTGTCGACGACCTTCATTTTTAGTGTTATTGTAGGTGCCACTTCCCTACCTCGAGAGTCGAGATCCTTCTGATCTGCAGCTTCTGTCACTTCTCCGCTCCTGGAAAATTATATCCCTGGATGGATTCACATCCGTTTTGTTTATCTTGGATCCTGTGGTTTTCTGAAATCAAACGGGGACAACAAAGGGAAGGCCTATACGATGGAGATCTGCAGACCATGGAGATGTTAGATGATGGCGTGCGGTCGTTTTATATTGGGAGCATCTGGTGCCTAGTCTTCGGAATATTCTGACCGATTGGTCCAGTGGTCTTATCGGGCAGAAAATTCCCTGACAGAGTAACCTGACCTAGTCTTTCATAGTGATTTGCCGTGTTAAGTCAGCATAACCTCGTGGTAGAATCAAGGTTGCACTAGTTGATATTCTGGACTCGAACTTCAAAGCCCTTCTCCACAGAACAGAGATACATAACTCCTCCCTAGCTAAAATTTAGAGTGTCGGACACCATGTCCGAACCAAACTGTTTGTTCATGTGTATGTCTAGTTTCTACTTCTTGCATACGCACTTTCAATTTAATTTAGTACAACCAAAATTAAGCAAAGGGATCAGTCACCCTTGACTTGTCTAAATATCTGCAAGGCAATGAATTTAGACGGGAAACATGGATGGAATCTTGTCCCTTGTTCAGCCATTTGTACCGATTTGCGACAGTATTAAAATTTAACATGTAATATTTGGTGACGTCGGGTCACAGATGGAATAAATCAAATAACATTCTCTCAATTAACTGGTGTCTTGATTTTCATTTCAGGTCTCTTTCCTGCTTTATTTTACTGGGTTAAGGTCCCGCCATCAAAGTTCTTCGTTGAAACCACATGTTAGTGGGAGCTTCATAGAAGATTGGTACTTTCGAGAAACTTTTTTTGATCTAGTACCAAAATAAATACAGTTACTTGGCATTTGAGATTTGTCAAACAAACAGGCCTTTTCATTTTCGGTAGTTTAGAAAAGTAGCATCTGTATTCCACTCCTGTTTTCTTGTTTAATGATGTTAGATATCACTTTGTCTATTCCACTCCTGTTTTCTTGTTCAATGATGTTAGATATCACTTTGTCTAACAGGTGGTTGGGAGTGCAGCTTAATCCTCATTTTATGGGAGTTGACCTCAAGTATGTTGCAATATCTTCCTTGTTTTCTTACCTAATTTGTGATGCTTTCTGGGAAATTTGCAATGGTATATGATTTGTGTGAGAATTGAGTTATTCGTAGGTACTCCCATTTATTTGCTAATGGTCTTGCTGACCCGTTGATAAATTAACAGCAAGTTGCTACTTTCTGTTGTGCGATAGACTGGCTAGAAATGAGGAAATACTCTTGTTTCGAGCATTTGTTCTTAGAGGTTGTTGAGGTGTGATGAAAAGTCAAGCATTTCGATGTACTTTATCTAGAACTTAGAATATCTAAAAGATTGGTAATTCTTAAGATCTTCCGCCTTAAGTAAGTACATGCTACCTTATGTTCTTAGGTAGATACATGAATGCAAATGAAGATATATTACTGAAGGATAACTGGAAATGAAGTTCGATATGCTGCATACCTATTTTTCAGCTTTATTGTTCCTATTTTGTGGTGGAGATTAATGTGAATACAAGTTAATGCTGTATGTTAACTATATATATTCGGTTTCAAAAGCATTCCCTGCATTTTTATCAATACAACAGTAAAACAACTATGAATTGGAGTAACTAGAGTCCCTATAATAAAAAAAATCCTGTTCATCTTGGTTGCAGGTTCTTCTTCGTGAGGGCTGGAATGATGGGATGGTTGCTTATCAACCTCTCTTTGTTTGCAAAGAGCTACCTAGCTGGCTCAGCTAACCGCTCAGTCATTCTTTACCAGTTCTTTTGTGCGGTATTGGACGCAGACATCTTATTTGATCATCAACTACTATATTATATGTGAAAGTAATTATGCTTCTTCATGCAGTGGTATATTATAGATTACTTCGTCCATGAAGAGTTCATGACCTCCACGTAAGTACACGTTGGCTTCTAGTAAATAAATAAAAGAATATCAACATAGTCTGCCTGTGTTATTGCCTATTGAATGAATTGGACTTTGGTGGCAAGGATGGAGCTTCATACTTGAATTATTTCCTTCCTTCATGTGATTCCCTTTACCAATATTTCCAGATGGGACATAATTGCGGAACGGTTGGGTTTCATGCTGGTGTTTGGTGATCTTGTTTTCATTCCTTTTACCTTCACTATTCAGGTACACATTTCCAAATTGATATATTCGAATTGCAAATATCTACTCATGCCGCTACTGAAAATACTTCACTCCTAAATTTCACGTAGGTTGGCAAATGTGCCACTCACCAATTTTTTTTGACTTGCTGTTGGACCAGGGCTGGTGGCTTCTGAAAAACAAAGTGGAGCTGCCGCTTTTGGCTTGTGTTGCCAACTGCCTCACTTTCATTATCGGGTACTCTTTTCTGTGCCCTCATGAACCCACTGTTGCATTACAAATGCTGTATAATATGCTTCTTGCTCTCTACTACTAGTAATATCTTTGACACAGCCTTTGCTGCGTTCTGCGCACAGCTATATAGTGTTCAGAGGAGCCAACAAGCAGAAACATCTGTTCAAGAACAACCCTAAAGCTCTCATCTGGGGTAAACCTCCCAAGGTTGTCGGGGGAAAGCTACTGATATCTGGCTACTGGTACGCCACACGCATCGCGTGGAACCTGTGCATGTTTTCTTTCTCTGTTTTCTTTCGGAAGAGTAGTTCTCTAGACACGTTTCATTGCTGTCCTGAATGTGAAATAGCAAGTCTCCTCTTTGTCGCGTACAGGGGCATCGCAAGGCACTGCAACTACCTCGGAGACCTACTCCTCGCGCTTTCGTTCAGCCTGCCCTGTGGAGCCAGGTGAAGTGATACACCCTTCTTCTTCCGACATAGTAATAAAAAAGTACAATTACCTTGATCCAAATCGAAAGCATGCATGAATAACATTTGAACGCTCCTGCTGCAGTTCCGCGATCCCGTACTTCTACCCGACGTACCTGCTGATCCTGCTGATATGGAGGGAGAGGAGGGACGAGGCGCGGTGCTCGGCCAAGTACAAGGACGTCTGGGCGGAGTACTGCAGGCTCGTGCCGTGGAGGATCCTGCCCTACGTGTACTGATCGATCGGTCAGAAGGCGTCGTCGTCGCTGACCGAGCCATGTTGTATTTCTATTGTGAACTATGGTCGTGTAGAACTGGTGATGTTTCTGTTGGTTTTTGGTGTAGTAGTTTTGAACTGGAAGCTACGTGTGTTGGTAATGGAAGTACTGTTGAATTTTTGTGCAATGCGTTTCTTGGTCCAGATTACTTTCATGCACTCCCTCCGAACCGATCATATTAGTTGACTCAAATTTGTCTAGATTTAGATGAATCTAGACACTATTTAGTACTATATAGGTTTATTCAAATTTTGACAGGTCTGAGGGAGTATATATAGTGTTTACCCTTGTGCTTTTTTTTAAAGATGTTCAGACTCAACTATACAGTTTACAGTTTTCTTGGTTGTGAATATCGACGCGAGTGTTTTAGAGTAGACACGACACGAGTAGAGCTTCTGTTTAGATTTGGATAGAATAGAACCCCTTTTCGTTTTGCCTGCCGCCGTGAGTTTCAGAGTTAAGGCATAGATCTACAGCAGCAGCCTGTACCACGGTCCCTCTCGCCTCGCGCCTTGTGCCTCGGCGTGGGGCATCAGGCTGCCAGATCCGGTCGCTCGACACTCGACAGTGCTCTAATGGTGCCCACGGGATCCCAGCCTCGTGGATATGTATACGAGGTGCGGAGGAGCACAAGTACTACTAGTTAGTTTACTACGCAATTCAACTATAGATTCGAATAATTAAAAAAAAATGTTTTGGAAAGATTATTCAGTCCTCTACAATCTACACGTCTGTTCAGAATTTTTTTCCATGTAAACTTTTTTCTTCCAGTTCAAAACCCTTGGAGACGCCGTCCATTCCGTAAGTCCGATTCGTTAGTTTTGGTCTCGAACCATTCCAAGGACCTCCCTAGTGCGTCTTGTGTACTCGTCATCGATCAATCACTTAAGATATACTCCCTACGATTGAAAATATAAGATGTTTTAAATTAGTGAAACTAATGTATGTAGATATCTTTTAGTGTGCATGTTCAAATGAATCTATACACTAAAAGATGTCTAGATATATTCACACACAAAAGATTTTTCATCTAAGGTCACCTTCATTGATCGTATCTAATAATGGTCTTTGTTAAAAGTATTGTTTGAAAAGATTAGATTTTCTCTAAGTTGAAAATATACTATCTTTGATTGGACGTATGGCTTCATTTTCTCAAGATTTCTTCACCACGTGTGCGATCCTTATTACCGATGGTCAAATGACTTTTTTTTTTTTTGCTCAAATGCTCAGCATACGAGCAATCGTACTACCAAAAAACCCACGACTTTTCTTTGCAAAAAAAAAAAAGTCGCTCGAATGAACCAGCTCGGCTTCCCTTTTCCGCTTTCCACGCCGGCCACACGTCGCCCCGCTTTGCCTCCGGTCATCCGATGCCCGCACTGCCGCGGTCGCCGTCGCGTGCTCGCGACGCGCGCTCGTCCACCTCCTAAACTTAGGCGCACGCTTTTCCCTCCTCCCCCACCACCCACCATGCCTCCGCCTCCGCCCCCACCTCCACCCACCAAGCGCAAGCGCGCAGACCAGGCTCCTCCCCACCTCGACGGGCGAATCGCGCAGCAGCAATGCAGCAGCCCACCACCCCGGTCTCCGGCCGCGCGGGCGCGGGCGCCGACTCGGAGCCTTTCACCCCGCGCGGCACCCCGCGCCTGCGCCGGCGCGACTCCTCGGCGCCCTCCACCCCGAGCGCGCGCGGCGGGGTCGGCCGGAGGCGGCCCACCACGTTCCGGGAGGACGTCGGCCACGCCGCCGCCGAGACCTACCTCGTCACGCGCCTCGCCTTCATCCTCCTCCGCTACCTCGGGTAATGCATCGGCTGCCAAATCCTCTCTCTCTCTCCCGCTTCCTCCTCCTTCTCGCCCATCTCTCGCTGCTGTAACTTGTACGCGGTCGTAAAATTATCGATCGAATTGGACTGTGATTGTTATGGCTCAATGTTGGAATCACACAATCGCGCTGATCCACACACACATAATTTGGTAATTTTGGAAAGACATACTTCTTATACACCGCCAATGCTTTCCCGATTCTGAACGATGGCCATGAACAGGACAACGGAATAGGCAGACACATACGCATTTTTTTCCCCACACATTTTTGTGTGTTGTGCTTTCTAATGGCCACGCATTGAGGTACTCGCTCATCATTTATTGGAGATTTATGTGCAGGGAAATGTGAGAGACCCGTGTGAATTCCTATTTGATTTAATAACCTTCTATATATATGCTAATAGTTAGCATATAGTAATGATCTTCGTTCTTGGGAACAAGTTCTGAGGCAGTGGCGTGATGCATTTTTCAATTGCTTCAGTGGATGCCATGCCGACCTTTGCACTGAAAATTTTATTTATGTATCAAGCTTAATATGTTCTAGTTTACTACCTATTCACCAAAACATCTACGGACTATTTTTTAAACTGGCCAGGAGCTTTGCATTTTCATTGATTAAGAAGGACTAAACAAGGACTAGGCCAAAGGGAAAACAACAACAACCACCCCCAAACAACAGGAACTGCACTACCGGAAACGAAACAACCCGAGACGTGCCAGCCCAAAAAGAGCGACTATGGCACTAGCTTGGAGAAGTGCTTGGCCCCAGCACAAAGCCACGCTTTACCTTCCTCCTTAATTCTTGTGATCACCTCTCTATGCATGGAAGTTTTGTTGTCGAAGACTCGGCGTTTCTTTCTTTCCAAATCTCCCAGCAGACCAAGACGACAGAACAAAGACCTTTAGTTGACATACCAGGTCTTGTAAGGAAGTTAGCACACATTTGGAGGAAACCAAAACATCATAGTGCATATATGATTAGCTTCACCTTTTTGTATGGATTTTTCTCATACTTTCTTTTTTTCCAGGGTAGGTTATCGGTGGATATCTCAGCTTATTGCTCTCCTACTGTATGCGATGCTACTTATGCCCGGTTTCATAAGAGGTGTGTGAAGATCAAATTTACCTTCCATCTCATTTTGTTATAGTTAGTTATTATGGACTCATATATGAAACATGGTGGTCACTTATTCTTGGCTCTTGCCAATAAGTGACTTTTAGCTTAATAAATTTAAGTACATTCTACACCATTGGTAGATGCAATTGAAGCGTGCTCATCACGTGTCTAACAAAATATATTTCACTCTTTTTGGGTTGCCAGTTGGGTATTATTATTTCTTCTCGAGTCAGGTTCTTAGAAGCGTAGTCTATGGAGACCAACCAAGAAATAGGTAAGTAGAGTTACATGCTGCAGAGACGAAAGACATCTGATTTTGAAGTGTTAGCATTACTGACGACCATTGTATACAGGTTGGATCTGTACATACCCAAAGATCGCAGCAAATCCTGTCCAGTTGTGGCATTCGTTACTGGTGGAGCTTGGATCATTGGGTGAGTGATTTTTTTCTCAAGAAGTCTTCTCCCGTGACTTATGTTGTTGACTTGTTGATGATCACGCTTCTCTTTAGTTACAAGGCATGGGGTTCTCTTCTTGGAAGGCGGTTAGCAGAACGAGGTATTATGGTCGCTTGCATTGATTACAGGTATTTACCTTTTGATGACTTCTCTATTTGTTTTTCCCATGACTTAGTTTACTAGTGAGTATTGATTACCTTCGTTTGCTTAACTGAATATTTGAATATGGCTTGTAGAAATTTCCCTCAAGGAACAATAAGTGACATGGTTAGTGATGCTTCTGAGGGAATTTCATTTATTTGTGAAAGTATTGCTACCTATGGAGGAGATCCTAACCAGTAAGTGATCCTTCAGTATTTTTTTATATGACAACACCCTACTATGAATGAGTTATAAAACATCACATGAACAACTGATTTTTAGATCTTCTTGAATGATTTTGCACTGCACCTGAAAGTCTGAACCTTTTGGGTTCAAATTTGCTGCTATGTTGATCTACAACACTATTGTCTGAACAACTTGGATGTTTGAAATGTCAGTTCAAAAAAAAACTTGGATGTTTGAAATTTATTCTGGTTATTTACTGAGATAAGAACATTAAATTTCATTTGTAGATGCACCACTGTACCTACATTGAGCCAGAGAGCTGTAGAAATACGGCTGCCTTTTCTAATCCAAATACTAAGTTATGAGTGCTAGAAATTTATTGGACATTTCTTCGTGAGCAATATGTTATTATGTCCCTAAAATAACGTTGGAAAAATCTAATTGGTAGAGAATTGATCTATGTTCATGTTCAGGATCTCTAATTCGTTATGCATAATTGTTGCCTGATTTGCGCCGTTTGCTGATATCATGGGAGTGATACTCATCTTTGTAGTGGGTGCGGAGGTGTACTTTGGCACTTCTATTACTACTTGTGGTTCGCCTAACTGTGTTAAGTGTTGATAGTGTAGATCCCATGCAGTATAGTTACAAAATAAACATAACTTTACAGCCTTCTGCTTTTACTGACTTGCTGATCATCTCTTTGAGATTTGCAACTGCCCTGCTTTTGATCTTGTAATACACTTATTTACCACGACCTGCAGGATCTACTTGATGGGTCAATCAGCAGGAGCACATATCTCAGCATGCGCTCTATTGGATCAAGCAGTTAGAGAATCAAAAGGGGAAGAAATTTATTGGAGTGTTACTCAAATAAAAGCATATTTTGGTTTATCCGGAGGGTGAGTATTTAAATGCATTACCATCTAGTTTTTATTCTAGGTCTGCATGTTGAGTGTTCATAATCAACTATTATATTCTCAACTTCTTCTAAGACCACTAGTACATGCGCTCACTGATCTGATACATACACTAAAGCTGTTATTATAATATGACTAGTCATTTAAGGAGAGGCCAAAGTCACCTATGTGGATTTGGGTGAAGATCCTTCTGTTGACATTGTTTAGCTTACATGATGCTTGGCTTACAAACACTAGAGTATGTGACTGGGGATCCACTTCTCCTTATTTTTGCGTGTTTTTCTTCAAAAGGTGTTATCTCATCAAGTATATTTTCCCTGGTAAATACAAGAACATGTGGTCACCTTGAAAACTCCTAAGAGCATCACTAGCAGGGCCCCTGAAAGGGCAACCCGTATTCGCGGTTTACAGGCCGCGGGAAACCTGTTTTACGGGCCAGAGGCGCGCCGGATAGGAGCAGCACCCGTAAACCCGACCCGTATTCTGTTTTACGGGTTGCGTTTACGGGTGCTGTTCCGTGCGTCCGCTGTACCGACCCATAAAACAGGGTTTTGGGCAAAAATTTAACTTTGGCAATGCAAAAGTACTTGGCAATGCAAATAAGCAAGCAAATTGATGAATAGTTCAAAGTTTCTACATCAATTCTCACAGCTACCACTTCAACCTAAAGTACCTGAACTAGTCACACGGAAGGGAGCATGGCGCATCAAGCATTGGGGTTGGCTCCGAGTTCATCGGTGACACATCCATTGCCACCACTTTGAGAAGAAGCCGTGACACCACCTTGAGGACCACCACCTTCACGAGCTAGCCTTCTCTCCATGATCTCCTTGGTGGTATCATTCCACCACTCCAATTGCATCTCATTCATATCCGGTGTTGCTAAATCAACCGAAAGGATATCGTTAGCCGAATCCTACTACAAATACACGATCACTGCCAAAGAAATAGAGTGGTCATACCTTGTAGTCCCGTCGTCGAACACGTTCGGTGCATCGGTCGATGGAGGTGTGGGGAGAGGCGCTGTGACCGGTGGCGGAAGCCCGACACGGTGCACCGGCCGTTTGGCCTTCGTGGCCCGGGGAGCAGACTTGGTAGCGTCTTTGGGCCCCTTCGGCCCCGTCGACTGCGACTTGGTGCGTGGTGGCTTCGGCTTCGGCGCCGGGGCAGGGACGGCGATAGGTTCACCGCCGGTACAACACTGGTGCCCGCCGTAGGTTGGGGAACCAAGTGCGAGCCGACGCGCTTCCGCTTCTTGATGTGCGTGGTGGCAACCATCTCGGCGACCTCGGCGTTGGTTGGGAGACCTCCGCCTGCCACGGGTGCCATGGTGACCACGCGGCGGCGGCGCGAGGCCTCCAGCGGTCGGCGGGGTGGTGTTGAGGCTCATCCTGGAAGAATCGACGGCGGCGGCGCGGGAATCGACCGGCGCGAGCAGATCGGAGGCGGCGGCGGCTCGGGGGCGGGAATGGGGAAGCGCTGAAATTTCCTCCCGCGCAATCAGGTGGAGGGATGAGGGTTGCCCTACGGGTCGGGCCGCGAACCCCCACTAGTAGAGGTCGAGAGGCGTTTTTCGGCTCAACCCTTAAATTTTTTTATGGGCCCTGCTGTTTAGGGGTCCTGATCTGCGCCGAAAAATTCGCTCGCAACCCATAAATTGGCGTTTATTTTTACGGTTTGCCCCCTTTAGGGGTCCTGCTAGTGATGCTCTAATGAACTGACTATCATATGAGATTTGGCACATATATGAAACTATGTTTAATGAGAGATAGAATGATGTAGTAACCACTCTGTTCCAACTTATCTGAGATATATACCTAGTGATATCGATCGCCCATGACATATATACTCATTTATTTTTGCAGATACAACATGCTAAATTTGATTGATCATTTTCATGAACGTGGTCTTTATCGTTCAATTTTTCTCAGGTAATAATATGATTTAGCTTTGATCTAGAAGTGTCGTTCGTACTTTCCTTTAGCAAAGACTAATCTACAAGTACTCAGGAAATTATGAATCGTTATTTCAGCATAATGGAGGGAAGGAGATCATTGGCACAATTCTCTCCGGAAATTGTCACGAAGAAATTAAGTCCTGAAGAAATAGCTCTACTTCCTCAGATTGTACTATTTCATGGAACAGGAGATTACTCTATACCATCATCTGCTAGGTTTGACTAGTAACTTTCTGAAGAAGCTGATTTTGAATTCAGTGTTTTAGAGCTTAATTGACCTTTTGTTTTCCTTTTTTTTTTCAAAAATATGAGATACTAAAATTCAATGTGCAAAAAAGTCGAAGGTAATGACCAGTTTATTCTGAAATATTATTTGCACATTTAAAAAATATAATGTAATCAGTATTATAATCCAGAATGTGTGGTTTCACTATTTTATAAAAGGCTTATTTGTAGTGCTTAGTACCATTTTTAATCACTCTGTTTCTGTTCAATTTAATCCTCTCTTGTTCCATTCTTTGAGCTCCCAAACCTACTTTATGTGTAGTGAAACTTACGTGGATGTCCTTAAAAAGGCTGGCGCTAAAGCTAAGTTACAATTGTACAAAGGAAAAACACATACAGATGTGTTTGTGCAGGTAAGTTATCCTGAGTATCCATCATACTTTGATGTTCTATGCTACAGTGAGCATAAAGATATATATTTGCAGACTGGATTTTTTTTGCGATCAGACTGGAAGTTATTTGTTCTCTAGAGTTAGAAAGGAACTTTGCATGGCTCTTTTTGGCTTATATAAAGCCAACTATATCTGAAAGATGCAGAAAATAAGCGCATGGCTCTTTTGGCTTAAATAAAGGCAACTATATCTGAAAGATGCAGAAAATAAGATAATTTTGTTTGAAGTCGTGACATAAAATTTCATTGTAGGATCCACTTAGGGGTGGCAAAGACCCACTGGTGGAAGACATCGTTTCTATCATCCATGCTGATAATCCAAATGCATGCGAGAAGTATGAGTCGTCGCCTATCCCTGAGCGCCTGGTGTCCGAGTGGCAAATACAGATAGCCCGCCAAATTAGCCCATTTTGAACAGGTTCTGGTTCTCTACATATACCGCTCAAAATAATCTTTTGGTCGACCGCTGGTGCTTCTGTTTGTTTTCAGCATAATGTACTAACGATATATTTGTTTGTGTTAGGCATGCAGGTCCATGCTGTTGATTCATCCACTAGAACGCAAGCATCTAGGTTCATGTGTTCCAAACTTCCACTATGATGATGGGGTCCAGGAGAGATTATAGTCTGATTAGAGCAAGCACCTTTCAGTTTCACAGCATGTTAGCAGGCAAGAAAGTATAGGTTGTAGGTAAATAGCGAACCACACTTTGTGAAGATAGATTCATATGCTACCGAGTTTCTATAGCCAGAAAAAATCATTGAAATTTAGATTTGTTGCTCTTGATAATTTGTGTCACAATTAGGAGGCACAAACTGATATCTAACCAAATTGTCACATACATGACTACATTTTATCAGATATTAGTTATTTTGCGCTTTTAGGTTTATGTGGCTCATATATGCTTGTGAAATACTAGACTTTAAACTCATGATTGTTCTGTCCCCGCAAAAGAAATACTATGATAATTTTGCCAGATCAATCAGGTGCAGAGGAGCGTGTGTGTGTGTGCGCGCGGTTGCCAGGTTTCTAGTTTCAGCACTTGCCACATCCAACTGCATGGACCTTGTGAAGAAATGCTTTTCCACCATGTATGAATCCACCACCCATTGTGTTGAAGACCTTTGCGGACGTTGTTTACTGGTGCAGGGTGAAACATCACGATGCATTCTGAAACAAGAAATTGAAATTTGCTTACAAACAATAAATGGATTAACGACATTTCCTGGTGTTTTTTTCTGTGCGTTAATGATTTTTTTTCTAGCCATATCTACCGTTTGGATCACAACAAAACAATATATTGAAGTGCCAGAAATTAACAGAGAAATATCGATAAAACAGAGTATGAAATACAAAATTCTAGGCAACAATATATGCAAAATGATGCTGATATACTGATTTTCAAGGTGAGAACACCAAGGAGATAGATTTTTTTGTGAAAACCGTAAACCTTAGGGTATTTTGTTTTGAGAAGTAACCAGTGTAATTTTGGAATTCCCTATGAGCATGTCTGCAAAATAGTGCCTAATTTGTTACTCAACGTCTTTGTTTAAAGTTTCAAAATTTCATGGGCCAGCATAATGGGATGGCCTATTCTATTTTTTCTTTTCCGGTGGAGCTTGTCTCGACCCCGAGCAGGCCGAGACCCGCTCGAAACAAACCAACATAGGCATGTGCGGCACATGTGCCTACCATGCTAGGTATTCTCGTGGCAGCAACGACTTTGGATATGGTAGTGTGCACTTCACGCTGCTCGCGGTGTTGGTGTGTCCATGCGCCACATCGGGTTGTCAGTGCAAGGGAGATGGAACCCTAGAGGGGGTGCGTGTCGCACGAAGAGGACGACACCGGCGACCTGCTTGTCTGCCTCCCAATGTTCTGCTTCGCCTCACGACGAGCATGGCCCCGGCAATCTGGGCCTGGATCTGGGCTCCTAGGCCCTTATATGAGTTCTTCTCGATTTTGGATATATGAAGCCCGATTTTTGGTTGATTTTTGTGTGTGATTAGGGTATGAATTCGGTGAATCACTTGTCGATCTTGTTTATATCCCGTGTTGATTAATATTCCAGCAAAGATTTAGAATGCATATGCATTTTTTCCTATTTGTTCTACTGCTAACTTAATGTGTATACACGTTTCTTTCAAGTTCCAATGATGATCCTATTTTATGCAATAATTTTTTCAAGTCTGATGATTTTGGTGATTATTTTGCTGCTGCATGAACTAAAATTATGGTTGCTACTGGATCTTGTATGAATCTACGAAGATTCGATGTAGTTTCTGTTCTCTAAATAAATCTCATATGAATCTATGTATTTTTTGTGCATGAATCTATGATGGAACTGATAGTTCCGTTGATACAGGTACTGAATCTTGAACCAATTCATGAAGAATATAAAAAAATGTGTCAATTTGTATTGATCATCTTATACTTGTACGAATATTCTTGATATTCTGTGAAAAAAATTGTGAAAAAAATCTTGATACTAAGGAAAACAATTGTTGATATTCCGTGAATAATATTTGGTGAATTAACTACGATGAACTGCTTATGAAACATCCTAAAAAGTGTGATTGTTTTTGGCTGAGTAAATTAGTTAGATATAATCCAACAATCAAAACTATGTCATGTGAGATGTGAAACATAACTTAATACGTGAAAAATAGAGGGATCCATTCTGCAAAAATGTGGTGGACTTAAGAATTGGAAAGGACGGTGGTGGAAGGAAAAATTTGCAGTCTATAGCACAAATCTCCAAGCAACCAACGGCACCAATAGTGCCTAGTGCCAACTAATATGTGGCGTTGCATTTCTCCACCAACTTACATGTGTCCCGCGAGGAGACAGATATTTTTGGGTGTGTCTAGCTCATATCTGAGCGAGAACTAACTTAGTTCTCGGTCAGGTGATGTCGGGCACACGTTTTGACTACTTAAACAAAAATTTGTGCTACATGAACATTTTTTATATGGTACACGCATTTTTTTTCCACTTGCAACCCGCTTGCAATTAAAAAAATCTACGTAAACTTTTTTTTTTGTACTGCGTGAATTTTTTTTATCAGTTGCAACCCACTTGTGAATCACGATGATGATCTGAGGGCTAGAGAGGTGACCGAGCATTAACTAATTCTCGGTCAGATGAGAGCTAGCAAAACCGGATATTTTTTGCCAAATCTAACTAAACTGAAGAAATTCAACCAAATCTAATCTCTGGATAAAACTATTTCAAAATCTGACCACTGGAATCGGCGCCATTTAAAACGGCACCAAAGTTGTACATGTCGGCGCCAACACGTAGCAGCTCGGAGGCAGGCCAAAGAGGTCGGCACCATGTGATATGACACCGAGGTGAGTTCGGCGCCGTTTCAATTGGCGCCGACCCCTTTGGCCAGCCTCCTAGCTGCTATGTGTTGGCACCGAACTGTACTACTTCGACGCCGTTTTAAATGGCGCCCAGATTTCGAATTAGTTTTATACAGACGTCAAGTTTAGTTAAAGTTTTATAAAAGATCAGATTTGGCAAAAAAACACAAACCAGCGCACTCCTGATGGGACACGTGCAACCGGAGGCAGATGCAAAGAACCTGGTCAAGACGTTACAGGACCACTCTTTGTTTGAACTGGCTAAGGGCCATCTCAAGTGGGACAACGCAAACCAGCGCCGCATGCCCACATGATTCCCATCTTGTCATCATCGATAATTTGGCGCGTGTTGGCCTTTTGGCCAATTCACACAAATTTACATGCCAAATTATCAAATTGGTAACCACATCAAGTGGAAAACATTTGTCATTGCCCTACAGGCCATCGCCAACAAGTGTCTAGTTCATCTCATATGTGTAAAATTGGGTCAATATCATACAATATGTCCAAAAAATGACAAGTTTTTCCCAAAACCGCTTCGTCCATTCCGTCGAACTGGCTGCATGTGGCATGTTGGCAGTAGTGATGCGTCGTGCCTTCTTCGGCGCCTGCGCTAAGTCTCCGGGCATGGGAGTGCGGTTTAGATCGATGGGAAGCCCTTCTGACCCCAACGTCGACGGTCGCGGATCACCGAGGCGGGAGAGCATGCCACCGTTCCTCGTGTGGCCGCCCTGCGCAGGCGTGTGCGGGCCTGGCATCCTGGTTGAACTGGAGGCTGGTCGCTCGGTGTTGAAGTGACGAAGTTGGTCGACAGCGCGCCCGCCATTGGCTGGCTGGGTAGAATCACGCTGGGCCGGACGCGACGTTGATTGCCTCCTGCTTCAACATCATGATGGGCCGTGTCCTTGGCCAGCATGGTGGCGTTTGCCTTGGCCTGCGCTTGGATGTACATCCCGTTCTCTTTATGGCTCTCCTCTTTGAGTGCGGCAAGTGCCAAGCATTACCTCGTGGTGGCGGTACAACCTGCGCACTTTTCAGAATCGATCTTTCCTCCGGCGTCATGTCCTTGGCCAGCTTCTTGGCGGGGCGATCGGCGGTAGGCTGAGCAGCGGCAGCGGCGGGATCCATTACTTTTGCTTCTGCTCCCGCTAGTCAAATTTTGGTGGGAGAGTTTTGGAGGGAGAATGGAGTGGCTTGTACCATGGCGGGAGATACCGCCAAAGAGGAGGAAAGGACACGAGAGGACGTGCGTGCTGTCCACCCGACGCACTAGTTCTCCAAATCTGGTGCGCCGATGCTTTGAATCGGACACGTCAGTTCGGACGCGGCGCACTGCTGGAGAGCACGCAGCCGACGCCCGCGAACGCGGCAGGAGTGTGTGCATTGTGCCGCTAGAGATGGCCTAAGGCCTTTGTAGTATTTGTCCCGGTGACCAGCAGATATTGAGTCTTTAAGTTAATGGATTCTTAGGTTCCCACAAAAAAAGACGCGCCTATCCGGCGGACGCCCTGAAAACACGTGTTTCTGGCGGGTGTTTCCGACACGAGATCCCGCGTTCCGACCGCGATCCCGCGTCGCCCCACGCCCGCCCCTCCCACCCCGAACGCGTGATCAGGTCGAAAAAGGGGAAGCTGGCTTTTTCCACAAAATTTGGGACCATCTTCCTCTCCAAGAGAAAAACCAAACCCGTACGGAACCGAAATCCCCCCAGATCTAGTGCTATCCCCCTCCCCCGATTACTCACCTGTCCATGTCGCCTTCATCCTCTAGCCAAGAACACCATTGCAGATCCACCTTAACATCTTGATGCCCAGCGCCCTGCTCCTGAAAAATAAAAAAGGAACACACAGAGAAAAACAACAAGTACTTCTCAAATCAAACCTTCAATTCACCATGATTTTGGTAGCAATGTTTCTATATGGTTCTCAAGATGACAATATACTGCTGCACAATATGGATCTAAATGAAAAATAGGTCATCTATAACTACTACTCAATTTTGCATATGAGATATGTCCAATCTTGTTCAAACTATAAGAAATCAATCATTCTAAGCTTCAATGACAGTATATGTTGATCCCTGCATTACAAACAACTAATTTAGGACAACTAACAACTAAATAGACATGATATCGTATTTATTGCTTCATCCTAAAATCTAACATGATGAATATTTTGGTTGAACAGCTCTGAAATCATGGATATTGATCTAAATAAGGAACCAGATCAAGAAATAGAAGAAGAGCATGCTGATGTTTCACACACAAATGCTATCGTGCAAGTTATAAACGAAGGTATGATGATTATATGCAATCAACTTATCCAGCAGTATTTAAACAAAAGTTATCCATGCTTATATGCAGAAGTTATCAACTAGCTAAACAGAAGTTATCCATGCTTATATGCAGAAGTTATCCACTGGCAAAACTACAGTTATCCACGCTTATATGCAGAAGTTATCAACTAGCTAAAACTACAGGTATCCATGCTTATATGCATAAGTTATCAACTAGCTAAAACTACAGTTATCTGTAACACCCTCAGAATCGGCCCTATGCAAGTCTCAGCGATTTCCGCCAAACCCGCATAGAAACAATTCAAAGGTGTCCACCAGGCACTTGCGTACGGGTGGAAAACGAAGTAATACCAGTACACATTAGTCCACGATGGAACCCACAAAATAGATATATACAACAGCGACTCATCAAGTCAAGGATACAATATACAGTACAAAGATCCAAATCACCTTGAAAACGATACAATGTCCGAGTATAGACAAGATGCAAATTAGGCTAAGAGCCCTGAAGAATAACCAATGGCGTCCATAACCCTGCCCAGGCCAAGCCGGAAGGGTAACCCTGCTAACGACGTCGATCTCAAAAACCTGCTTAAACAAAAGGGGTGCCGACAAAGGGCAAAGGAAAAAGAGCGGTCGATCGAGGCCAGTACACGGCGAGACTAGAATTCGGCGGTCCTCGCCTACATAGGTATGGTGGACTGAAGCGGCAGCGCAACATGCACTAAGCAACCTATAGAGACTCAATACAACTGGCGGCTATTAGATAGAGATAAGAAATACCTATTCGGTACCAACCTGAAACTATCACCAAGCATACCCATCCTGGTATTTCCCCCTCGAGACCAAACGAGGAAGTCAAACCGAGGAACTCACACAGTTCGCAGTTTTATTTATTCAGTTATCGTTGCAGCAATTACTAGTCAGGTATAGATAGCAAGAGTCATCCTGGTATAATAAGCAGTGGTCAGTTTTAAATAACCATTCCGTTGTAGTTGCGACACTTACTAGTCAGCAATTGTTGGTACTTTTATTTAGCCATTCTGTTGTAGTTGCAATACTTACTAGTCAGATACAATAGTAACAGGTGACAACCCAAAACAGCAATTGTTGGCACTTTTATTTAGCCATTTCATTATAGTGAAGCTGATTACTAGTCATTATAAAGTCAAATTTATAGCACTACTTTAGTTATAGTTGTCTATGATCAAGATACTGTGCTCCAAGTCGTCCATAACCGCGGACACGGCCTTCAGAAAGTTTTACCCTACGTGGGGGGCACAAATAGCAACACACGCACGACCAACCTCGAGAAAAATCAAATGAAACCCAACGAGGCATCACGACAGAGCAATTGCAAGATTCATATAAATTTCAGGGGGCCACCCCACCAAGCTACCCTCTACGAAGTTGGCCGGCTCCGAGACGGACCCAGAGGTTTGTGTCAATGGCTGTAAACGACTGGGAACCCGAAAGTGTGACTGGGCTTGTCGATACCGCTGAAACATTCCACTTACCTAAACAGTACAGGCGCTCCACGCGCAATCATAAATAAAGCAGTAAGGCATGGCATAAGTACATGATAGTAATAAAGCCCCAAACTACTTTGTGGCCCCAAGAAATAAATTGTGGCATCCCGCAAAAACCACTACTAGAAAATCGCGTTGATTTTGTGCATTGCATCATCATGACCGCATGCTCATGTCATCATGCCACATTGCATTTGAGCATCGTCATCATCTTGCATTTGTTCGCATAAAACTATTTTCGGAAAGACCTGTCTTTATTTTCTAAACGCCCCGTCTTTGTTCAAACGCAAAACCCGGGTCACCGGATTATTTTGTTTTGTTTGCTATCGGTTTGCAAAAAGTCTGTTCGAAACAAATAAAAATATTTAATTATTTTGTGGGGGCAGTCGAACGGGCCGATTCGACCCAGTCGACCACCCCCAGGTATAAACCGGTCCACCCAAAGTCTATTCCTACCTAGTCCTAATCTACCCACCCCTCCAGCCACCTCACCCCACCCAATCCTCTCTCACCACCTCACCTCTCTCCCTCCCTCCACCACTCCCTAGCTGCCACGTCACCTACTCCCTCCTCTCTCACCCCTGCCACCCAACACACCCCACCCACACACAGAGAACACACGCGCACACACACCACACACGCCGTCTCCCCACCTCGGGATCCCACCCCACCTGAATCAACCAACAGCCCCTCTGCCTCACGTCTCTCTCTCCCCGCATGTGCCCCTGTCCCCCTGGCCCACCTCCTGCCCACTAGCTCCCATGAACCCACCCACCTTTGCCTCTCCCCGACGCCTCCCTCCTCTCTCTCTCCTCTCCGCTGGCCGACCAGTCGACCTCGCCTGGCCACCTTCCTTCTCCCAAGGCCCGTCCCCCTCCACCAAGCTCCCCATCGCCCGACCTCCCTCTTCTCCTTCCTCTTTCCTCTCGTCGCCCCCCGCCTTCCTCTCCGGCCCGGCCGTCGCCATGCAGCCTCGCTCTCCCCGCCTCCGCCCGCCGTATCCCCTTTCCTCTCGCTTCTCCACCGCCGTTGCCGCCTCCTCCTCCACTCGCCGCCCAGCCTGGCCTCCCCCTCACGGCGACCCCTTCCCCACGGCGCCACCGCCTCCCGCATCCCTCTCGGCCTCTCCGACCGCCTCCGCTCGCCGGCGCCGCGCCCTCCACCTCACCTCGCCGGCGCCCCCTTCCATCAAGCTCCTCGCCGTCAACCTCCGACCTCGCCTCGCCGCCGCCAGCGCCCCTCCTTCCCCGCACCGACCCTGCTGCAGAGGCTCCCTGTCCGACTGTCGGCTCAAGGCGTCGGCGCAGCCGCGAGCCTCCGCAAGCCGCCGCGTCCCTCTCCGACCTCCACCGCCCCGCCTCGCCGGCCCCGCGGTCAACCTCGCCGCGCTCGGGCCCTTCCCTCCTCCTTTGGTGCCTCTCCTCGCGGGACCGCGCCCGCGCGTGCCGCCTCTCTCCTCGCCGTCGGCCTCTGTTTGTTTGTCGTGCAGCCTTTGCCTTCGTTGGACCTGCAGGTGTACCTCCGGTATGAGATGCCAGGGAGGTTTTGTTCTACGGCCACACATCTATGTTATCTTGTCATGCCATGTGTATCTCGCGACGTTGATCTGCGTCTCCGTCTCGCTCCACGGAACGATACGGTTCATGTCAGAAGCCGAGGGCCCGTGTGTCTCCAAGTTCCCCTCCAACAAGATCTCCACCAGTTCGATGCCGTGCCATGGATGGCGACAAGATATCCTCCGCGGACCGAAGAACGATCCCGGAACCCCGATCCGAAGACCGAACCCGCGGAACGATAAGATCTTCAATCGGATCCGAGGACACCGAGACCCCGGTGCGACAAGCACTTCTTCCCGGATCTGATGCCCGAGAACCCGGACGCTAAGGACGTCGACACGGATTCTCCAAGTACTTCCTCGCGGACGCCAAGTCCTTCGCCCGAATACCAAGACCGACTCGATGGTGCAGACCCGACAAGATCTTCGCGACGATAAGAACGACACCGACCCGAAAGAACCCGATGCGCCCCCGACACCGAACCAAGTACTCCTTTCCGGACGCCGAGTCCGCCGAGAACCCGGATGCGACAAGATCTGCCCCGTTGTTCGAGAATGTTCCTGCCGAGACCGCTTCCGTCGAACCCTGAACCCTGAGACCGACCCCGAACCCCGGAACCCCAAGATCGCCGAACCCTAATGTGTGAACCCCTTACCGAAACCTATTTTATAATATAATACAACTTGTCGCATATTAATTGTTCATGCATACATCCTTGCCATGTGGTTTGGGGGCCTTATGCCGATTCACCTTATAATCCACTCTGTAACACCCTCAGAATCAGACCTATGCAAGTTTTAGCGAAACCCGCCAAACCCGCATAGAAACGATTCAAAGGTGCCCACCAGGCACTTTCGTGCGGGTGGAAAACGAAGTAATAACATTACACAACAGTCCTCGATGGGACCCACAGAACAGATATATATATACAGCAGCGACTCAATGAGTCAAGAATACAGATATACGGTACAAAGATCCAAATCACCTTGAAAAGATGGAGCGTCCGACTACGGACAAGATGCAAATGGGGCTAAGAGCCCTGAAGAATAACCAATGGCGTCCATAACCCTGCCCAGGCCAAGCCGGAAGGGTAACCCTGCTAACGACGTCGATCTCAAAACCTGCTTAAACAAAAGGGGTGCCGACAAGGGCAAAGGAAAAAGAGGAGCGTCGATCGAGGCGATACAGCGAGGCTAGAATTCGTGTATCGAGCTCGGCTTGCGATACCCCACAAGTCCAGCCTGTAGGATAACCTAGCTGACGGCCGAAGTAGAGTGTCAAAACTATTTTTGAAAATCGGTTGGATAGTTCTGATTAGGTCTGATTTTACTCCTTACCCCTCTGCTATTCTCCTCTTATCTCTACGCGTTTTAAATCCGCTCTCTTCTCTTTCTTCGAGTCCAGGAATTCTCGTGGATGGGTTTCCATCGTACCTTCAGGGTTTCGCTTCCCCCTCTGATAACGGTGTTCTACCATTCGGTGTTCATGCTGCCTGAGGAGTCCGTCTACTGTGGTACCATTCTTTG
Organism: Avena longiglumis; assembly: GCA_030063025.1. Classification (NCBI taxonomy): domain Eukaryota; kingdom Viridiplantae; phylum Streptophyta; class Magnoliopsida; order Poales; family Poaceae; genus Avena; species Avena longiglumis. The sequence goes on from CP125974.1 coordinate 561,526,276, forward strand.
TCCCTTGTTTGTGCCTTCCGGTGTTTTCCGACGCGACGACATCATCTATGCCAGATCCGATGCAGGGTCTGCATCACTCCTTTGTTTCCGAACCTCACTTGTCGAGATCTTCAGTCTAATTCCGAGAGTTGGTTGCATAATCCGCCTATTCGTGTGCAGAGTAATGGTTTGGGTGCGCGATGGACTGATCACCATCCGACTACTCTTAACATTCGCTCTTGTGCATCGAATCAGTGGATCCAGCGATTTTACTCCGTCCACGGAAGCTAGAGGTGGCTTATTTGTTGATACCTCTACCTTCGACCTTTTTGTTCCCGGAGTGTTCTCTCGGCGATCACGGACAACGATCTCTTGTTAGTGGTGTCGCGAAGATCTACACGATGCGAGAAGACGCAGATCGCCGGCCTTCCTTCCGGTACCATGAGGCGGATCTCGAGGGCGAGATCCATTGTTAGTGGTGTCGAATTGTGGCATCCCGCAAAAACCACTACTAGAAAATCGCGTTGATTTTGTGCATTGCATCATCATGACCGCATGCTCATGTCATCATGCCACATTGCATTTGAGCATCGTCATCATCTTGCATTTGTTCGCATAAAACTATTTTCGGAAAGACCTGTCTTTATTTTCTAAACGCCCCGTCTTTGTTCAAACGCAAAACCCGGGTCACCGGATTATTTTGTTTTGTTTGCTATCGGTTTGCAAAAAGTCTGTTTGAAACAAATAAAAATATTTAATTATTTTGTGGGGGCAGTCGAACGGGCCGATTCGACCCAGTCGACCACCCCCAGGTATAAACCGGTCCACCCAAAGTCTATTCCTACCTAGTCCTAATCTACCCACCCCTCCAGCCACCTCACCCCACCCAATCCTCTCTCGCCACCTCACCTCTCTCTCTCCCTCCACCACTCCCTAGCTGCCACGTCACCTACTCCCTCCTCTCTCACCCCTGCCACCCAACACACCCCACCCACACACAGAGAACACACGCACACACACACCACACACGCCGTCTCCCCACCTCGGGATCCCACCCCACCTGAATCAACCAACCGCCCCTCTGCCTCACGTCTCTCTCTCCCCGCATGTGCCCCTGTCCCCTGGCCCACCTCCTGCCCACTAGCCGCTCCCGCAACCCACCCCGCACCTGCCTCTCCCTCGACGCTTCTCCCTCCTCTCCTCTCCTCTCTGCCGCTCGCCTCAGGCCGACCTCGCCCAGTGCCTCGCCTTCCTTCTCCCCTGCTCCTTCTGGCCCCTCCACCAAGCTCCCCATCGCCCCGCCCGACCTCCCTCTTCTCCTTCCTCTTTCCTCTCGCGCGTCGCCCCGCCTCCCCTGTCTTCCTCCGGCCGTCGCCCGCCGCCAGCCTCGCTCCCTGCCTCCGCCCGCCTGTATCCCTTTCCCTCTGCTTCCGCCCCCACTGCTGCCGGCCTCCTCCTCCGCTGGCCCGCCCATGCCCTTCCTCCTCCTCCCCGTCCGCCGGCGACCCACCTTCCCCACCAGCGCCACCTGCCTCCCGCATCCCTCTGCCTCTCCGGTCGCCTCCGCCGGGCGCGCCCTCCACCTCACCTCAGGCGCCTTCCATCAAGCTCCTCGCCGACCTCCGACCTCGCCGCCAGCGCCTCAGCCCCTCCTTCCTGGCGCCCACCCCACTGAGGCTCCCGTTCCGACCGTCGCGTCCCTGGCACCGCGCGAGCACCGCTGCGAGCCTCCCTCCGCAAGCCGCCGCGACCCTCTCCGACCTCCACCGCCCTGCCTCGCCGGCCCCGCGGTCAACCTCGCCGCGCTCGGGCCCTTCCCTCCTCCTTCGGTGCCTCTCCTCGCGGGACCGCGCCCGCGCGTGCCGCCTCTCTCCTCGTCGTCGGCCTCTGTTTGTTTGTCGTGCAGCCTTTGCCTTCGTTGGACCTGCAGGTGTACCTCCGGTATGAGATGCCAGGGAGGTTTTGTTCTACGGCCACACATCTATGTTATCTTGTCATGCCATGTGTATCTCGCGGCGTTGATCTGCGTCTCCGTCTCGCTCCACGGAACGATGCGGTTCATGTCAGAAGCCGAGGGCCCGTGTGTCTCCAAGTTCCCCTCCAACAAGATCTCCACCAGTTCGATGCCGTGCCATGGATGGCGACAAGATATCCTCCGCGGACCGAAGAACGATCCCGGAACCCCGATCCGAAGACCGAACCCGCTGAACGACAAGATCTTCAATCGGATCCGAGGACACCGAGACCCCGGTGCGACAAGCACTTCTTCCCGGATCTGATGCCCGAGAACCCGGACGCTAAGGACGTCGACACGGATTCTCCAAGTACTTCCTCGCGGACGCCAAGTCCTTCGCCCGAATACCAAGACCGACTCGATGGTGCGGACCCGACAAGATCTTCGCGACGATAAGAACGACACCGACCCGGAAGAACCCGATGCGCCCCCGACACCGAACCAAGTACTCCTTTCCGGACGCCGAGTCCGCCGAGAACCCGGATGCGACAAGATCTGCCCCGTTGTTCGAGAATGTTCCTGTCGAGACCGCTTCCGTCGAACCCTGAACCCTGAGACCGACCCCGAACCCCGGAACCCCAAGATCGCCGAACCCTAATGTGTGAACCCCTTACCGAAACCTATTTTATAAAATAATACAACTTGTCGCATATTAATTGTTCATGCATGCATCCTTGCCATGTGGTTTGGGGGCCTTATGCCGATTCACCTTATAATTAAATATGGGGCCCATATGCGGGCAAATATAGTCTTATATTGGCCTCATTTAAATTTGTGTAGCGAACCGGTACTATCTTTTGCCATGTCCAAACAACATTTAAATTGTGGGGTATCTAAACAACATGAACCATTTAATTAATTGCCGGGACCCCGGTTCCGCTTAATATGACCTAATCGCATCGCACTCTTGCCATGACATTCATCATACATGCATCATGCCCGATCTTCTGCCGTTGTATTAAATAGTGCATCCGGTGTTTGTGCTAGTGTTTTGCTTCTTCGCGGATAAGGCCGATGAGTTGATGCGAGTGTCGACCCGATCTTCGGTTGAACCTTCGACAATGTTTTCAGGCGAGCATCTTCCCCTTTCTACCTATCTTACTTTATAGTATTTATTCCCTCCTGTTGATCTATTGCTATCTGTGCTGCGATGCTCTAGTTTTCGTACCCGTGATATCCCTCGCAGCCTCATATTGCCTTGGACACATCCTATTACCTGTTGTTTGGTAGATAGTTGGACTTGCGCGTCGTAGTCGCTTGCTCGAGTGCTGTTGCGTGTCGCCAAGAACCACAGTGTTGGAGTAATTGCCGCATGTTGATGTTGGAGATGATCATGGCTTTACTTTTCGTTCACTTTAATTACTGTTTAACAACTAAAATTGAAGTAAGTAAGCGGAGGCATCGGTGGGTGATAGATAATGTTGGTTTCCGACCGCCCACTTGTGTCCCGTAGGACCCCGAGTTCTTGACACCTGTTACGAGATCGAGCGCGCTAACCACAGGTGGGGAGATATGGGCTCCCCATTGATTATTACCTGATTTCAAAGTATTGTACTGCGGGCCACAAACTAGTTTGAGGTTTTATTTACTATCATGTACTTATGCCATGCTTTACTGCTTTATTTACGATTGTGTGAGGAGCACGCTGTACTGTTTAGGAAGCGGAGTGTTTTCGCGGTATCGACAGTCCCAGTTTTGGGATTCGCTGTCGTTTACAGCCACTGACACAAACCCTGAGTCCGTCTCGGAGACCGGCCGACTTCGTTGCGGGTAGACTTAGTGGGGTGTCCCCCCGTGCTTGCTTTGGGTCTGGGAACGTCATGACTTAGGCCCCGCCGACATACCGATGGGTGTATGTTAACTGATCTGGCAAAAAGGGTCGAAGTGCTTGTGGATACTTTGGTGCACCCTATTGAAAAATAGAGCAATTTACCAAGCGAATTATTCATAATAAACGCTAGATAAAACATGACTAGAATAATGGGTAATATACTAATCATGTTAAATAGCGAATACAAAATAAGGCATATAGCCACACAAACTACAAGACATAAAACTCTGGATAGAATCAGAACAAGATTGAGACAGAAGTTGTACACGGCGATGTAAGTAGAACCCGGTGTTGGAACCGTCATTGGTCATGTCGTCGAGGAAGAGAGTGCTGATGTCGGGAAGAAATCCTCGTCGGGAAGACGTCGCTATCTGTGAGGGAGTCCGTGACGACGCCGAGGTCGCTGATAAGCGCCCCAAAACCTTATCGCCCTTCTCCCGTACAGGACTCGAAGCAGCGGGGTCTCGGAGGCCTACTGTCCCGACTCGCGGTGCACGCCGCAAGACGGGATGGGGAAGATGGAAGTAGCGCAGTGCTCTGGAACTCGAGGCAAGGGATGTGAAAACAGCACACCTGAGAGGAGGCGCGACCTCTCTCTCTTATAGGCGCAGAGGAGAAAGCAGACGGTGCAGAAGATGAAACGAGCAGGCACACTTAACTCGTATTAAACGTCCATTTAAAGCAAACGTTTCACCTTCGTATAAGCCGATGCTCCAGGAGCCGATAGCAATGTATCTCAAAGAGCCGATGCATCGGCTTTCCCAAAATTGTTGATCTACCATTCATGCGTGGCAAAATAAAGCTCGGCTCGGCGAGATTCCCATAACCATACAGCAAGGCTGTGACGAGGCGAGGCGTGGCGTGTGGCGAGGAGGAGGAGGAGCGCGCGTGTGGAACTCTCTCCTTCTCCTTCTCATCCTTTTACCAAGTGGTAGAAGAGCTCACCTTATAAGCTGGTCCAACTTCCACTCAACTAGCAATGTGGGACTAAACATTTGTCCCACCTCTTGCCTTGCATGAATGGGCCACATGGGCCTCTAGGATTTTCAGGAATTATTGAAATAGAGAATGGGCTAGAATATTTGGGCCAAAATTCCAACACACCCCTGCAGGGTTAAATCTTTTCGAGAAGCCGTGTCCGCGGTTATGGACGACTTGGAGCACAGTGCTTGATCATAGACAACTATAACTAAAGTTTATTGTTATAAATTGACTTGTATCCGATATGACTAGTAATCAGCTTCACTACAACGGAATGGCTAAGTAAAAGTACCAACAACTGCTGGGTTTTGGGGTTATCTCATGCTAATTGTATCTGACTAGTAAGTGTTGCAACTATCACGGAATGGTCAACTAAAAGTGCCCACTGCTTATTTTATCACGATGATTATCTAAACCTGACTAGTAATAGCTGCAACAATAACTGAATAAATAAAATTGCCAACTGTGTGAGTTCCTCGGTTGACTTCCTCGTTTGGTCTCGAGGGGGAGAAACACCAGGATGGGTTTGTTTGGTGTTAGTATCAGTCTGGTTCCGGATAGGTCTTTCTTACCCCTCTCTAATAGCCGTCAGTTATATCGAGTCTCTATAGGTTGTTTAGTGCATGTTGCGCTGCCGCTCAGTCCACCATACCTATGTAGGCGAGGACCGCCGAATTCTAGCCTCGCCGTGTACTGGCCTCAGTACTGACGCTCCTCTTTTTCCTTTGCCCTTTGTCGGCACCCCTTTTTTTTAAGCAGGTTTTGAGATCGACGTCGTTAGCAGGGTTACCCTTCCGGCTTGGCCTGGGCAGGGTTATGGACGCCATTGGTTATTCTTCAGGGCTCTTAGCCCCATTTGCATCTTGTCCGTAGTCGGACGCTCCATCTTTTCAAGGTGATTTGGATCTTTGTACCGTATATCTGTATTCTTGACTCATTGAGTCGCTGCTGTATATATATCTGTTCTGTGGGTCCCATCGAGGACTGTTGTGTAATGTTATTACTTCGTTTTCCACCCGCACGAAAGTGCCTGGTGGGCACCTTTGAATCGTTTCTATGCGGGTTTGGCGGGTTTTGCTAAAACTTGCATAGGTCCGATTCTGAGGGTGTTACATAAATATGACTCAAGCTCTGGCTAGGGGGATTCATGGTCCCACATGCGGATAGTGCGAATATTCAAAGAACAGGTATTAAGTACTCGGGGTCCTACAGGACACAAGTGGACGGTTAAAAACCAAATAACATCTATTACCCACCTGTGCCTCTGCATTATTTACCTACTTCAATTTTAGTTATTAAACGATAATTAAAGCCATGATCATCTCCAACATAAAGCATATGACAGTCTTCCAACAAATGTGGTACTTGACGACACGCAACAACACTTGAGCAAGCAACTACGACACGCAAGGCCGACTATCTACCAAACAACAGGTAATAGGATGTGTCCAAGGCAATATAAGGCTGCAAGGGATATCACAAGTACAAAAAGTAGAGCATCGCAACATAGATAGCAATAGATCAACAGGAGGAAATAAAGACTAGAAAGGTAAAATAGGTGGAAAAGGGGAGAATGCTCGCCTGAAAAACATTGCCGAAGGTTCATCCGAAGATCGGGTCGACACTCGCATCAACTCATCGGCCTAATCCATGAAGAAGCAAAGCACTAGAAGAAAACACCGGATGCACTATTTAATACTACGACAGAAGATCGGACATGATGCATGTATGATGTATGACATGGCAAGATGCGATGAAATTAGGCAATATTAAGCGGAACCGGTGTTCCGACAATTAATTAATAGGTTCATGTTATTTAGATACCCCGAAATTTAAATGTTACAATAACAAGGCAACATAATAGCACCGGTTCGCTACACAAATTTAAATAGAGTCAATATAGGACTAAATTAGCCCGCATATGGTCTCCATATTTAATTTAGGTGAATAGTCAAAACACCCCCAAACACCCACAATATGTATGCAAGCATGACAATTTAATTATGCAACATGATAGATGTTATATTACAAAATAGGGGTGGATAAGATAGGGGTCACACATGAGGCGAAGGTCTTGGATTCCGAGGGGTTCGACGAGGTTTGGGTCTTCGTGTCCGAGAGGAAGATCTTGCGGTTTCCGTGAAGGAGAGCTTGGTGTCCGGGAAAAGGATGCTCGGTAGTGGTTGTTCTTCAGAAAAGTTGGCATTGTGTTGGTCTTGTCGACGAGAAGATCTTGTCTCCGAAAAAACATGTGGTGGCAAACTTGGCTACAGCGTAACCCGTTTGGCACGGAAGAAGCTTCCCAGGTACACAAGCGTACCCAAAGACAAGAAGCGCTATAGGTCGTCCTCGTTCGGCGAGCAAAACCTTGGCGGACAGGGACACGCACTCGAGCGGCGTCACGCCTCGCATACAGTGATGGAACGACATGGAGGAGGCCACAACATCACCACCGTTCCTGTCGCACCAACGATAGCCTGCAAGGAAGAGAACCACCACAGCAAGGCGGCCACGAAAGGGGCAGGGGCATCAGCCTGGGGGATGCTGCAAGGAGAAGCTCGGGCCTGGGGGACTCTGGCAACGACGGGGCGCGCACAAGGGGAAGGAAGGCAACGTCCTGGTGGTCCTGGTGCTCGGGGTCAGAGGCGGTCGGTGTAGAGGCGAGGTGAGGCGGCGAGGCCACGCAGTGGAGGCGGTGGAGGCCCGCGGCGGCGGCGGTTGGCGCGCCTGTGGAAGGCGGAGGCAGGCCGCAGCGATGGACGGCAACCTTGGGGCAGGGGCAGATCCTGCTGCAAGGAGGCGCGGCGGCGGGCATGGAGGCGTGGCCGCGGCGCGGATCGAAGCAGGCGCGGCGGCGGGGTCTGCACGGTGTCGGGGAAGAATCGATGGTCGGCGACGATCGCAGACCAAGGTGGCGTCATGGAGGGAGGGTCTTAGCGTCGGCCGGAGAGGAAGACGCGGCAGAGAGGGGTCGCGGGCGGCGCTGGTGGGGAAGAAGGGGTGTCGAGGGAGAGTTAAGGGAAACGCGGGGTCGGGGACGCGTGCGGACGACGCGACTCGCGAGCGAGAGGCGGCTCGGCGTGGTTGGCGGGGTGGGCCAGGGGTGAGCAGGCGGTGCGAGACGGGAACGCGGTGTGGTGTGGGTTGGGTACAGGCGTGTGTGCGTGTGTTGCACACAGGGACAGGTCAGGTTAGGTGGCGGCAGGGTGTGGGGAGTAGAGTGTGGGGATAGGGTTTAGGGGTAGGGGAATAGGTAGGTCTAGGGTTTGGGTTTTGGGCCTAGATCTTTTAGGATCTGGCTGCCGGGGTTGTAGGTTGCTGGCTAGCTGGGCCTTTGGCCTGGTAGGCTGGCGGCCTCCCCCGGTAAAACATTTTATTATTTGTTTTATTTTATTGTTTTTAAAACATTTTTGTAAATAGTTTTTAGACAAATAAAAGATCTGAACAGACCGAGGTTTTAGTTTGAGATTAAAGGAGAGGGCTAATTAGAAAACAACATAGGTTTTTACAAAAATAGTTTTATGCAAAATATATGCATGATGTCATGATGATGCACAAAATATAAACAACATGCAATTTTCTAGTAGTGGATTTATCCGGGGTGCTACATTATCCATGCTTATATGAAGAAGTTATCAACTAGCTAAAACTACAGTATCCATGCTTACATGCAGAACTTATCAAATAGCTAAAACTACAGTTATCTATGCATATGAGCAGAAGTTATCCACTAGCTAAAACTGCAGTTATCCATGCTTACATGCAGAAAGTTATCCATGCTTATAAGCAGAAGTTATCCACTAGCTAAAACTATAGTTATCCATGCTTACATGCAAAACTTATCAAATAGCTAAAACTACAGTTATACATGCATATGGGTGATGCGGCTCAGATCACTGTAGAGCTTTGTTGGGAAACCCCAAGAGGAAGGTACGATGAGCACAACAGTAAGTCTTCCCTCGGTATGAAATCAAGTTTATCGAACCAGTTGGAGGAAGGAAACGACCCCAAGGTGTTTCTAACAACTTGGAACCTACACAACACAAACTCAAGACTTTGCCCCAATGAACAGTGAGGTTGTCAATCTCACCGGTTTGCTGAAAACAAAGGATTAAACGTATGGTGTGGAAGGTAATGGTAGCTTGCAGAAAGTAAACAGTAACAGTGGAAGGTGTATCAATGGTAAAGATTGGACGGGAGTCCACAGTTAACTAGAGGTGTTCTCCTTACGATAAACAACATAACATGTTGGGCAAACAAATTACAGCGGGGCAATTGACAGGACAAAGCAAGGCATAAAAATGCAATGCTAGACATTCATGGTCCTATGAGATTTGATTGGGCATTACAACAATATACATAGACCGCCATCCAACTGCATCTATGACTAGTAATCCACCTTCAAGTTATCATCCGAACCCCCTCCAGTATTAAGTTGCAAGCAACGGATAACTGCTTTAAGCAATGTGTGTAAAGTAAACAATACAATTGTTCCATGAATAAGAGATTGTTGTTTTCTCCCTAGTAGCAGCAGCACATCTACAACCTTAGAGATTTCTGTCACTTTCCTAGATTCAATAGAGGCATGAACCCACTATCGAGCATAAATACTCCCTCTTGGAGTCACTAGCATTTACTTGGACAAGATAGCTACTAGAAACGGAGAGCATGCAAGATCTCAAACAACATAGAAATGATAGAATCAATAATCAAGAAGACAAGATAGAATCATTAATCAATCTGACATAGTAATCTCAATATCCATCGGATCCCCGCAAACACAACATGCATGATTACAAATAGATGATCTTAATCATGAACGAAGATCACAAGATCTAAACATGATAGCACAAAGGAGGAGAAACAACCATCTAGCTACTGTATGGACCCATAGTCCAAGGTGGAACTACTCACGCATCATACCGGAGAGAAGGCCTCCGGGATGATCTCCCCTCTGGCAGGGTGCCGGGAAGAACTTCATATCCCCCTCCCCCCGATCTAGGGACGATGGTGGCAGCGGCTACAGACGGTTTCGTGGATTTCTGATCGGATACCGAGAGTTTCTGTATCGGGGGCTTCTTATAGGCTAAGGGGCGAGTCCGGGAGGCGACCAGGGTCGCCAAACCCTAGCCAGGCGCGGGTCCACCTGACCCCGCGCCTGGGGTGGGTCTGGCCCCCCTGGCCAGCCCCTCCGGCTCTCCTCTGGACTTCTTGTTCCCCATGGAAAGTTATTGACTTTTTCCTTCGTCCCGTCCAATTCTGAGAATATCTCTTTACTAAATTTTCTGAAACCAAAAATGCAGAAAATAGGCATCTGGCACTGTTGCAACTTGTTAATAGGTTAGTACCAAAAAACATGTAAAAACACCTAAAAGTGTAGACAAGTAAAGCAAAGTAGATACTAAACAAGCATGGAGCATCAAAAATTATAGATACGTTTCCAACGTATCAATATGGTGTGGAAGGTAATGGTTTGCAGCAAGTAAACAAGTAATAGTGGAAGATGTATCAATGGTAAAGATTGTATCGGGGTCCATAGTTCACTAGAGGTGCTCTCCTTAGATAAACAACATGGCATGAAGGGTAAACAAATACAGCGAGGCAATTGACAGGAACTGAGCAAGGCATAACAATGCAATTACTAGCCAGAAAGATCCTATGAGGTTGATTGGGCAATACAACAATATACATAGACCGTAATCCAACTGCATCTATGACTAGAAGTCCACCTTCAAGTTATCATCCGAACCCCCTCCAGTATTAAGTTATAAGCAACAGACAACTGCTTTAAGCAAAGTGTGTAAGGTAAACAGTCCACATGTTCCATGAACAAGAGACCGTTGTTTTCTCCCTAGTAGCAACAACAGATCTACAACCGGAGAGATTATTGTCACTTCCCTTGGAACTAGAGGCATGAACCCACTATCGAGCATAAATACTCCCTCTTGGAGTCACTAGCAACTACTTGGCCAAGATAACCACTAGCAACGGAGAGCATGCAAGATCACAAACAACACAGACATGATAGAATCATAAATATAGAACCATTAATCAAACTAACATAATAATCTCAATGTCCATCAGATCCCCGCAAACACAACATGCATGATTACAAATAGATTAGATCTTGATCATGAACGGAGCTCACAAGATCTATACATGAAAGCACAAAGGAGGATATACAACCATCTAGCTACTACATGGACCCATAGTCCAAGGTGGAACTACTCACGAATCATACCGGAGAGAAGGCCTCCAGGATGATCTCCCCTCCGGCAGGGTGCCAGGAAGAGCTTCAGATCCCCCCGATCTAGGGACGATGGTGGTGGCGGCTATAGACGGTTTTGTGTAATTCTGATCGGGTTCTGAGAGTTTCGCATCGGGGGATTCTTATAGGCGAAGGGGGAGACCGAGGCGGCCGCCAGGGCGGCCAAACCCTAGCCAGGCACGGGCTAGGGCCCACCCGCGCCTGGGGGGATCTGGCCCCTCTGGCCGGCCCCTCGAGCTCTCCTCTGGACTTCTTGTTCCTCACGGAAAGTTATTGACTTTGTCCTTCGTCCCATCCAATTCCGAGAATATTTCTTTACTAAATTTTCTGAAACCAAAAACAGCAGAAAACAGGCATCTGGCACTGTTGCAACTTGTTAATAGGTTAGTACCAGAAAACATCTAAAAAGCACCTCAAAGTGTAGACAAGTAAAGCAAGGTAGATACTAAACAAGCATGGAGCATAAAAAATTATATATACGTTTCCAACGTATCAGCATCACCAAGCTTAACTCCTGCTCATCCTCGAGTAGGTAAGTGATAAAAAGAATAATTTTTGAGGTGACATGCACCCTCACAATAAAGATCCAACTATTTGCAAGCATTGAAAGCTGGGATCAAAAAACTCTAAACATGTGCATGCAAGAATGGAATTCTAACAATAGGACATAGTAACTATGCATGCAACATGGCAAGCTACAAACAAAGATCATGAATAACATGCATTGAAAAACCTTTGTTTGTTTCACATACAGAAAACATAGCATAGTGACAATCAGCTTGTCCCTCATAGAGTGGCAATCATCTTGTCCCTCATAGAGTAGCAATATAGATGCATAGGACACCTTCAAAGTTCACAAGGGTGACTAGAAACAAGTAGCACAAGAACAAGTAATAACACAATATGCATTAATTAATAATCTTTGGAACACTGCACACAGAATGACAACTATGCTCTCTTAATGGTGCCTAAAGGTAGAAGGTGGAGACTCAATAATGATGTAAGAAAGGCCTTTTTGTAAATGAAGCAGGGATTATCTTTACTATTAAAAAGAAGTTAGTGTTGGTACGTCCACTTTGACATCAAACATCCACTTTGACGTCAAACATTTAAAGAATCTGGTCCGTCCACTCTGTATCTGAAGGCAGAGCGACCGCGACAGCTCCTCAATCACCCAGCTCCACCACCGCCCCACCCGCTCTATCCCCGTCTCCACCGCCGCCACCCCCTTAATCCCCGTCTCCACCGCCGCCACCGCTCCCCGTCTCCACCACCACTCCCCTCGATCCCTGTCTACACCACCGCCCTTCCCATGCCCCGGCACCGCCTCCACCCCTGCCCGACGCACTGCTCATGGGCCCTATTTCAAGGACGGAATCGAGTTTTCCTGCTGGAGTTCTTCGAACTTCGGAGGCTGTCGCGGTCGTGCCGAGGTCATCCTCGATCTGCAGCCGATGAGAGGTGGGCGACAAGGAAGCCGCTGCGGTCTCCTATAGCTTCCATGGATTCTCTAGCCATGTGGTTCCGCTGCCCTAGAGGCATCCCTTTTTTAGGACGGCGGTGCGATTTGGAGATCTTTGGTGAGGCGTACCCAGCCTGGAGCTGGTATCCAACCACTTGGTCCGCATCCACGATTCGCACCAGAAGCATATAAGTACTTGTGTATAATGCTTTGGCTATCATATATATATTTTTCTACACTCTGACTATTAAAAAGAAGTTGGTGTTTCTGATTCCCTGTGCATTGATTCTGAAGGAAACAGAGGCATCCCAACCTAAGGCGTGGTGATGAAGTGTAGCATCCCAGTTGTCTAACACCTGTAATGCTACTGGATCTAGTAATAAAAGGGCCACTTCCTACAAATAATTGTTGCATCATCACCTTGTCATGTTCATGTCATCATGCCACCTTGCATTTTGAGCATCATACAAAAACCCTTTTGCTTCGGTTCTTATCTCATATGCATTAATATCTGTATTTGCCTCTTGATATTGCATTTGGTTCTTGATATATTGTTAAATGCCCAAGTTGATTTGGGGGCATATCTCTTGTTTGACTCCACCACCTTTTTCTTACCACCTTTTATCTCCACCATCCAATTAACATGAGCTTGGCATCTTAAATGAGTTTACCTCTAGCTCATGTGGGTTGGGTGGATTCCATTCATAATCTTATGCTTGGCCTTTTGGGAATGCATGGAAGAATGCCATATGAATTTATGTTGGTTTCACAATATAAAGACATGGCATATATTGTTTGCATGGGCCATGCAAGTGCCACCTCTTACTGACATTTGAAGGTTATTTATTGTTTTGCTTGCATGGATCACTCCTTCCTTTGCTTGATCTTGTTTTGATTGTTTAAAACCCTAGCTCTCACCCCTCTCTCTCTACCTCCCTAGCTAATCTTTAAACCTAATCACCTAATCCTCTTTTCTCTTCCATGCATGATCATGTGATCATGTGTGCCTTCTCTTATGTATCTTGGCCTCTTTTTGCCTCTCCTCTTAGTCAAGCCCTATCTCAAAACCTCCTGTTAAAAGGTTCAAAAGTTTTTGGAATTAGTAGCTGGTTTAAATTGCATTGGAATTTGAGACATTCAAAACAAATGAAATAAAAAGAAGAGGAAAAAGAGAGAGAGTAACAGCAGCAGCCCAGGAACACTCCCCTCCCCTGGCCCAACTCGCCTCACCTGGCCCAAATACCCCTTCGATCCCCCCTCCTGTTCACCATCTTCCCGATCACCTCCTCGCTCTCGGCGTGACGGAAAGCAACGGAGGGAGCGGTGGCTCGCTCCCGTCGTCGTCCCGGCACGCCGCACGTGAGTCCCTGCCCCCGTCTTAGCCAAGCCGCGCAGCCCCCCCCCCCTGCAACCCTAGTCCTCTTTCCCTCCTCTTCGCCTTGACTCCTGTCGCCTCCCTCTCTTCTCTTCGAGCTCACCGGGACAGAGAGAGATCGAGCATGCCCCCACCTCAGCGCGTACCTCTTCGTCCGGGGCTGCAGTAGGAGCGGAAGGCCGCGACCCCGACGCCGCTAAGAAGCGCCAGCAGGAGCCCGACGCGCCAGGAGCACCGCGCCATCTCCTTCCCTCTGAACCAGGAGCCCTCTGCCGCTGTTCGTTGCCTGCTCCACCTCGACTCGTCCCCCCCCCGAGCCCTCTGAGACCACCGCCGGCCTCGAGGTACGCCCCTCTTTCCATTCCCCTCCTCCCTAGGCCTCCCCATCGCACGGTAGCTCGCCGCCGCAGCCGTAGTTCCCGCCACCGTCGCCCGTCAGTTCCGTCAGTGTTCAGGCCTGCAGATGTTCCCCATGCCGCCTCTGTTCTTCGCCGTTTCCCCACCGCTGCGGCCAAGATCCGGCGACGACCCCTTGACAAAAGTTGGAGCCCTTACGTCCCTCTACAAGTTTTCTTTTTGCGGCATCGAGAGATCTGCCTTAGATCGACCGCCATCGTCGCCCGAAGATGGAACCAGCTAGGCGTTTTGCGAGCACAAAATTCAGATTCTCGCGTACGTGTTTTGCCTCTGTTCATCCCTTCGCCCCGTCCGCTGCAGACCTCCGTTGGTGAAACTCCAAACATCAAAGTTATAGCCTGGTGTTCCCTCTCCAGCTTTGCTTTTTGGGTCTTGCGCAAAATCGCCACCGTTTCCTCGCCATTGTCCTCCGAAGTTCAGCCCAGCTCGCCGATTATCGAGTGTATATAAGTTCAGTTTCGTCAGACTATCAACCAGCCCTGGACGCTTTTCTATTTAAGCCCCTAGGCTTCCTTGCCCTCAACCCGCAGCCCATCAGACCCCACCGTCAGCCTCGGCGTTTCTTTTGCGGTTTAGCCCCTGAGCTTTCCTATGTCCAACCCGCGGTCCTACCCCCCCAACCAGTCCTCTATGCCAAGTCAGCGCGCGCGGCCCACCTGTCATTCTCTGGAGTAGTTTCTGCTGGGTAACAAAAGACCAAGAGTTTGCTGATTCAAAAAAATTCAAACATTTTCAAATAAATTCAAATCAGTTCAAGTTCAAATCTGTTCAAATGTAATTGAATTCATAACTTATTCCTGGTTTGGAATTTGAATTCAAACCTTATATGAAAAATGTTTAGTTTTTGAATTATAATTCAAATCCTTATTCAAATATTTTCATAATTATTTTATTTAGTCAACCTTTGACTTTGACCCTAATTAATTAATTTTGACTTAAAATAAATTTAAATTCATAATTTCAAATAATACAAATAATATATGTTTTTGAATCAGAAAAATGTGAGGATTTCAAATATGCTATTCAAATTGCCTTTTGCACATTTAAAATTCCAAGTTGAGGTAAATTACAACAAATGCCACTGGAACTTAAATAATTAATAACTTTTGATTTATAATTCCAAATTTAACAAATGATATGTCTAAAATGATCAGCTCGACGAGACCTTTCTGTTTGTGCTATCCATGACTTCAATTGCAGCATGCATCATATAAAAATATAGTGTACAGCAACTAATATGACAATAAAATATGGCCCAACCTTAATAAAATGACTTATTCTTATATACCACACCTCACCCATGCCATGCTACTTATTGCCATGCAACTTGTGCATCATCCATCATGGCATGCTTGTTTACTTGTCGCATTTTATTCCTATGCTTGTGCACTCTATTTATGTTGGCCCTTGCTTGTTTGGTTCTTCTTTCGAATAGACGCTGAGCAGGGGATATATCAAGAGAACAAGGAGCACTATCCAGATCCGTCTCTCGCTTCAATTGAGTTGCCAGGCAAGCACTTCCACATGCTTGCATACATACAGTACCTATTGCCTCTATCTTATTCTTGCATCATTGAGTCGCGATTGCATTAAATTGAATCCCAAGTATTGCATAGCCTTTACTTTTAAAACCCCACCGAGCTTGTTCCTCCATCCCATGAGCCATTACTACAGGAGTTGTTTGAGCCATGCGAGTCGTAGAACAACATGTGTAGGGTTTGTGAGAGTCTGATGGATAACGAGGTACATAAACAACTTAACCTGAGTAGTAATGGGATAACTAATGAAAGTGGCATCGGTGAGCAATATCTGCTATTTGGTTTTTCCTGCTCACTTGTGTCCCGTAAGACCCCGAGTACTTGATTCCTGTTCCTTGATTTATCACGCTATCCACATCTGGGAGGTATATGGGACCCCCGAGCGAGCTTGATTCCGTCTTATTTCTTGGGGCCACAAACTAGTTTGAGGTTTTGTTTACTATCCTGTACTTATGCCATGCTACGCTTTATTTAAATTGTGCGACGATAGCACCTTGTCTTGTTTAGGAATTGTGACCGCTTACGCCAGATCGACAAGCCCGCTTTTGGGTTCCGCCGCTTCAAACCGCCCCACAAACCTCGGGTCCGTCTCGAAGTCACTAACTTCGCTATGGTGTACTCAAGGGTGGCCTCAAATATTTCAATCTGTGATTGCTTTGTCGTGAAGGCGTCGTTGGGTTTTGATTTGGTTTTTCCGAGGTTGATCGAGCGTGTTGCTATTGGTGCACCCGGCCGGTAAAACTTTCAAAGCCGTGTCCGCGTTATGGACGACTTGGAGCACATGTTCGCGATCATATACAATCATAACTAAAGTACCTCTTTAATCTGACTAAGTAATTTGACTAGTAAATAGTGAAACACTCATGGAATGGTTAATAAAATTGCCAACGGATGGGGGGTTGTTCGTCCGCTTCCTGGTGTTTAGGAGGAGGATGGATCGGATGAAATTACTGTTATAACTCGTTGTCCTTAATTCACGGACATCCGTCATTGGTTAGGCGGATGGTTAGCGTTATCTCAGAGAACTGCTAGGGTTTATCTTTCGCTGCAATTGCGTCACCCCAGTTGTGTCCCCTTTAGAGGCATTAAGACTTGCCGAGTACCCTTAGGGTCTCACACGATAAATTATTGGTTCGGATGAATGTACCCTCGCGGGAGGATCTTGGGTGGAAGAGGCGATGATCCGCAACGATCGCTCGTGTAGAGATTCCGGAACGGGATCCGTGAGATCTGTGGGCGGGATGTGCTTACTTCTATGGCATCTTATGCCGATTTGCTTCTTGTCCGGACTTTGTTTTGTTTTGCCCGCTTGATACTCTGATGTGTGTTGTATGAGGAATTATCCTAAAATATTATACCTATCTAGGTCATTTGAATCTTGCCGTATGGCGTTGCTATATTTCCTTTCTTTCTAGATGGTATGGCTCTGATGTACTCTTGTATGGTGGCTTGCATACATACCCACTTGTGTATGTAGTTGATCCTTCGCCGATTACGCCCGTCTGAGTCCCGTTGAGTTGGTAGTGGTTGGGACGGCCGAAAGGTCTACCCGTGAGTGGCTTTTGGGGCCCCACCGTACTATTTCAACCACTACTGCTCATCCAGGCTTGTATCTAGGAGCGTAACCCACCGTACTATTTCAACCACTACTGCTCATCCAGGCTTGTATCTAGGAGCGTAATTCACCGAGGTAGTTACATGAAGCACGTAGTTGCCCATAGCCTGGGATCGCCAACCGGCGGTGAACCGTGGATCCTCTCCGCTCTCCCTCCATCTTCTCTGATGTGTTATCTCACTGATTTTTGGCTGCATGATGCAGGTGTGTCAGTTAGGAGCAGGACCAGTGATGAGTATAGGAGCAGTACCACAGGAGTATCAGAGTATAGTGTGGAAGCATCATCATGTAGAAGAAAAGAGGGACGATACAGAGTCGAGCGGACTCTTGATCACCTCATGAGGTCCGTCAAGAATCGTGTTCTTTATTTATCATGGCATGTAGCTCACTCTTGTCATTTATTTCATAAGATTTTTCTAACCTTTTGTCCACATGCACTTCGATGAAGCCACAAAGGCTCTATGCGGGATGTAGCACAAATTTGTGAGCATAGACCGATTAAGGAATAGTACCCTGTTGTAGTCTACGGAAGTAAAAAAGTGATAGAAGAAATGCCACTCCAAGTCTTAGAAAAGTCAGGGTCTCTCTACAATAATTAGGTTTGGCTTTAGAAATTTGTTTGGATTGATGTTCCACCAACTAGATGCTACTCCGCGCGATTGCTGCGGGATTTGAGTGTGCCTAACACTTAAAGTAGTGAGGTGGACACTAAAAATACAGATAAGAGATATAAGAGATAAGCATAGAAAATAAAAAAAACTGGACCATGTAAATGTTTGCGACCTATCGCGAACCACACTTGAAAAATATATAGCAAATAATATGCATCTTAAATGATAATTCAATAATGTTTTGATTATGGATATCACAAAAAGTAAGAAAAAAATCAGTGAGAAGCTTGGCAAATCAAGGAAACAATTTTACCAAGTCATGTTGTTTATATTTCCGACACGATGTTGATAAAAATATATTTTTCTATAAGGTTATGAATGTTCCATCGATGTTTATTACTCTGCCTATCAAGCCCATTGTTTTACTATTTCAGTGCCCACTTGTTTGACATCTCAAATAAAGGGAGAGTGGTATATTCATGTGAGCTTAAAATCAAAAACAAAAAACCACCATTAGCCTGCACTTGTTATGAAATATAACATTATATTGATCTACATATAATATAAGTGTGAAGCAGCTTAGATGGATAGAGAATAATTAACTTCTTTTAATTCAATATATATAGTAGGTGATAAACCTAATGTAACATGTTTAAAGGTATAAATAATTACCAAAGGAGTATTTGCAGGGAAGGAAATAAGAAGGAAACATATTACTTACCTAGATTAAATCAGTCAGTTAGGTATTGAAGGCAATTTTCTTTGGCATATGGATAACCAGGGAAAGTTCTTGCTTGAATCGTTTCATAAGTGAGCAGAGGTGTCTTCGTTTGAGTTTTTTATACCATTTCTGATACTCAAAATGCTCCAGCCATCTAGGATGATATATCCATGCAAAAAGGTTAATGCAACGTCCATTGCAACCTACTGTAACACCCTCAGAATCGGCCCTATGCAAGTTTTAGCGAAACCCGCCAAACCCGCATAGAGACGATTCAAAGGTGTCCACCAGGAACTTTCGTGCGGGTGGAAAACGAAGTAATAACATTACACAACAGTCCTCGATGGGACCCACAGAACAGATATATATACAACATGACTCCATGAGTCAAGAATACAGATATACGGTACAAAGATCCAAATCACCTTGAAAACGATGGATCGTCCGACTACGGACAAGATGAAAACTGAGCTAAGAGCCCTGAAGAATAACCAATGGCGTCCATAACCCTGCCCAGGCCAAGCCGGAAGGGTAACCCTGCTAACGACGTCGATCTCAAAACCTGCTTAAACAAAAGGGGGTGCCGACAAAGGGCAAAAGAAAAGAGAGAGCGGTCAGTACTGAGACCAGTACACGGCGAGACTAGAATTCGGCGGTCCTCGCCTACATAGGTATGGTGGACTGAAGCGGCAGCGCACCATGCACTAAACAACCTATAGAGACTCGATATAACTGTCGGCTATCAGAGAGGGATAAGAAAGATCTATTCGGATCCAACCTGAATCTAACACCAACAAACCCATCCTGGTATTCCCCCTCGATACCAACCGAGAAAGTCAACATGGAACTCACACGGTTGGCGCTTTATTTATTCAGTTATCGTTGCAGCAATTACTAGTCAGGTATAGATAGTCATCCTGATAAAATAAGCAGTGGGCACTTTTAGTTAACCATTCCGTTGTAGTTGCAACACTTACTAGTCAGATACAATTAGCATGAGATATCCCAAAACTCAGCGGTTGTTGGTACTTTTATTTAGCCATTCCGTTGCAGTGAAGCTGATTACTAGTCATATCAGATACAAGTCAAATTATAACAGTAAACTTTAGTTATAGTTGTCTATGATCGAGACCTGTGCTCCAAGTCGTCCATAGTCGCGGACACGGCTTTTCGAAAAGATTAAACCCTTCAGGGGTGCACCAAAGTATCCACAAGCACTTCGACCCTTTTTGCCAGATCAGTTAACATACACCCATCGGTATGTCGGCGGGGCCTAAGTCATGATGTTTCCAGACCCAAAGCAAGCACGGGGGGCCACCCCACTAAGTACACCCGCAACGAAGTCGGCCGGGCTCCGAGACGGACTCAGGGTTTGGGTAGACGGCTATGAACGACGGGGAACCCAAAACTGGGCTTGTCGACACCGCGAAAACGTGTCCCGATCCTAAATGCGCAGGTGCTATCCATCGCAATTTAAATAAAGCAAGAAAGCATGGCATAAGTACAGATAGTAAATAAAACCTCAAACTAGTTTGTGGCCCCAGACAATACTTTGAAATCAGTACTAATCGATGGGGGCCCATATCTCCCCATCCGTGGTTAGCGCCGATCTCTAACAGTGTCAAGAACTCGGGGTCCTACGGGACACCAGTGAGCGGTCGGAAACCAAATATTATCTATCACCCACCGGTGCCTCTGCATTTACCTACTTCAATTTTAGTTATTAAACAGTAATTAAATTAAACGATAATTAAAGCCATGATCATCTCCAACATTAAACTTGCGGCAATACTCCAACAACTGTGGTACTGGACGACACGCAACAGCACTTGAGCAAGCGACTACGACGCGCAAGTCCAACTATCTACCAAACAACAGGTAATAGGATGTGTCCAAGGCAATATAAGGCTGCACGGGATATCACGGGTACGGAAGCTAGAGCATCGCAACACAGATAGCAATAGATCAACAGGAGGGAATAAATACTATAAAAGTAAGATAGGTAGAAAGGGGGAGATGCTCGCCTGAAAACATTGCCGAAGGTTCAACTGAAGATCGGGTCGACACTCGCATCAACTCATCGGCCTAATCCGCGAAGAAGCAACACTAGCACAAACACCGGATGCACTATTTAATACTACGGCAAAAGATCGAACATGATGCGTGTATGATGTATGACATGGCAGGCATGAGATGCAATTAGGCAATATTAAGTGGAACCGGGGTCCCGACATTTAATTAAACGGTTCAAGTTATTTACCTACCCCGCAAATTAAATGTTGTCTTAACCTGGCAAAGTATAGCACCGGTTCGCTACACCAATTTAAATGGGGCCAATATAAGACTAGATTTGCCCGCATATGGCCCCATATTTAATTTAGGTGAATCGGCATAAGGCCCCCAAACCACATGACAATATGCATGCGAGTATGACAATTTAATATGCAACAGTTATGAATATCATATTATAAAAATAGGGTCTTAGAAAGGGGTCACACATTAGGGTTCGGCGAACTTGGGCTCCGAGGGGTTCAGGGTCGGTCTCAGGGTTCAACGGGAGAACGGCTCGACGAGATCGGATACAAGATGGAGGAATTGTCGTGACGGAGAACTTGGGTCCAAGCGACCGATCTTGCCGTCGCACAGATCTTGTCGGGTCCGTGTATCGGGACGGTCTTGGCGTCCGGGGTGCAGTGCTTGACGTCCTTCGGTTCCATGCCGACGGCCTTGGTGTCCCCGATGGAGAACTCGGTGTATCCGTGTCGACGTCCTTGGCAGTTATCGGGTTCGGTCTTCGGATCCGTGTAGATGGTCATGGCGTTCGGGAGTCGATCTTGGTTCAGGGTCCGCGATCGGTCTTCGGAAAGGTCTTCGGACGCAAGGATCAGGGTCTTTGGGTCCGCGAAGGAGATCTTGTCGGGGCCTCATGCCGGTCTTGGGTTATCATGTACAATTGTCGGTCTTGGCCGCGGACGAACTTGACTTGACGGTTTGCACGGCCCAGATGTTAGACACAAAAACACGCACGCGGTGCAGGCAGGGAACAAGCGTGGTCACCAAACAGGCGCACGCTGCGGTCGCCAGGCGCGGTGACGGCCCTGCGAGCCTGCAGCCGGGGATGCGGGCGGCAGAAGGGCTCGACGAGGAAGGCTGTGCTTGGTCGGGGGCGTGCAGCGGGACACCACTGCGTCGACGACCTGGTGAGACAAGGCCGTGGGGTCGAGCGGAGGGGGCAGACGAGGATGGTCAGAGGCGGGGTCGATGCGAGACCTGTAGGGGTTCGTAGCATGGAAAAAAATTTCTATCGCATACAAACGAACAAGCCAAGATCTATCTACTAGATTGTAGCAACGAGTCGATGGAATAACTTACCCTCGAAGATTCCAAAGTGTTTAACGAGAGCGCATTCTCGTGGGTGATATAGTCGTACTCTTTCCGATCTCAAGATCGTGTAGACGATCCTTCCGGCCAAGCGTTCCGTAGCGCTCGCAATCGGTCACACGCTCAAGATTACTCGTGAAGACCTTCCTCCCTTGTTCCAAAGAAAATGGAGGTTGTAGCACTCTCCTCGCGATTCCGGCAGCACAACGGCGTGGTACCGGAAGTAGAGGGGAGATCCCGCAGGGCTTCGCCTTAAGCCGGAGCGAGTATGGTGGAGTATGAGAGAGATCTATTAGTGGTCTAGGGATTATACAAACCAATTAGAAGGCTCTAAACCGCAGGCTAGAGCAATTATAAGCTCTAAACCAAAACGGCTCTAAACCGGAGATTAGAGGATAGGAACTTGTGTGTCTAGAGGAGGAGGCCCTGCCCCTCCTTTTATAGGTGGAGGTCAAGGCCAGGAGGGAGGAGTCCTCCCTAACTCGGCCTAGGCTGGCACCGGCTTGGAGGAGAGGGACCTCCTCCAAGTTGGTTTCAACCTCCTCTTGCTTGTTTCCCACAGTTTCTGCTTTCCCACAGCTTCTGTTTTAGCCGTTTGACTTTCAAACCGCGTTTGACTTTTCAGTTTTGGAACAGAAGAACACTTAGTACATGATGCAATCATTCAATGACACATTCATGTACCCTCCCCGAGTGCGGACAATCCGAACCTTCTAGAACATTCCCGATGAAAACACCTAATCATTCCCGAACTCAAACGGACTTTCCTTATATGAATCTTATTCTCCGGACCATTCCGTATCACCGTGATATCCGGATCCCATCCGAGACTCGAACAACATTCGGTCTCTTTCATAATACCATAACTACTCAAAACAACGTCGAATCCTTAAGTGTGTCACTACGGTTCGTGAATTATGCGGACATGATCGAGACACTTCTCCGAACAATAACCAATAGAGGAATCTGGAAATTCATATGGCTCCCACATATTTCTACGATTACTTTGCGATCGAATGAACCACTTACATACGATACCAATTTCCCTTTGTCTCACGATAGTTTACTTATCCGAGGTTATGATCGTCGGTATCTCTGCATACCTAGTTCAACCTCGTTACCGATAAGTACTATTTTCTCGTTCCCGTGATATGTGATCCCTTGTGAGCCAGTCACATGCTTGCAAGCTAATTGGATGACATTCCACCGAGAGGGCCTAGATTATATCTATCCGTCATATGGATGGGCAAATCCCACTCTTGATCCATGTGTTTCAACCAATACTTTCCGAACACTCAATGCCACCTTTATAGCCACCCAGTTACGGTGTGGTGTTTGATGTCATCAAAGCATCCATCCGGTAAAGGTGATATGCATGATCTCATGGTCGAAGGAATTAGGTTACTATGTATCAAAAAGCATATAGCAATTGAACTATTGAAATGACTTGATCTTTATGCTACGCTTTATCTATAGGAGTATGTCCATCACATCATTATCCTAATGATATGATCCTGTTGTTAATAACATCTCTATGTTCATGATCAGGAAACCATGATCATATATTAACCAACAAGCTAGTTTAACAAGAGGCTTTACTAGGGACTCTTATTTTAGTTTACAAATCACACAAGTATTAATGTTTCCGGTTAATACAATTATAGCATGGTATGTAAACATTTATCATAAGTGTGAAGATATGATAATAACCACTTTATTATTGCCTCTTGGGCATATCTCCAACAGTCTCCCACTTGCACTAGAGTCAATAATCTAGTTTCAAACCTTTGTGTATTCAACACCTATGGCTTTCCGGTGTTGTATGTACACGATTGCTAGTGGTCAACTGATCTCCGGATCTGACACTTCCAGGTCCGTGTGTAATTGCATGTCTTTGCGTCTTTACGCATCACTCATTCTCTAATGAGATGGCTTTGTATAAATTTGGTCTTTTGGTGTGACCTTTAGTTCTTTGGGGTTAAAACATGTTGATAATATTGTCGCACAATATATCTTCATAGTATTATCCCACTGTGAACTACACCTAGTTTGATAACAAACTACTTGACACAAATGCCCTCTTTTGCTGCTAAAATAGCAGTCATATACTTAGCCTTTTGTTGTAGTATCTGTCACAATGTCTTAACTTTGGAACTCATCCAAATCCATTATGGAACTCACTTTCCATTATATTGTGCCACCCTTAGTTTAGATTGAGATAAACTTAATTTGTACTTTGTGACAAAGCTAGTATCAATGTAGTACTTTTACAATGAACTAACCATCTATTTGTCACTTCTACAAATAATATACTCTTAGTTCTTCCAAAAGATCATAAGAATATCCTTACTATTGTCCAATGATCAACTTACGAATCATTCTGGTATATGCTCACAACATTTAGAGCATAGGACATATCTGGATTTGTACATATCACAGTATGATTGATATAAATACTCTTTGTGATTTCATACATCAAGTATCAATCTATACTTGATTATTTGTTTCACTTTACGAAATGTCAATACACTTGAATATATATCATCAACATTGAACTCATTCAATCCTTTCTGTGCGACAAGAACCTCTCTTGTAGTTTCTATATTGAACTCATTCAATATCTTGTCTATGCACTTCTGGCACAACCATATTAGCGTCTATTGATGCCAAATATTTGGGTTTTGTCTAAGTCTTTCATCGGGATGAAATTCTTAATATGTGTTAATAAAAGATACATCTTTTCTAATCAACAATATGTCCTCCACATAATATATCAGAAATATGTCTTAGCGCTCCCACTTAATTTCTTGCAAACGCAAGCATCTTCATTGTCTCTGATGAAACTAAACTCTTTTAACAGTTTCATCATAGTGAAGATTCCAATTCCGCTATTCTTACTTCAACCATTGAAGTTTGCATATGTTCTTAGCATCCTTTGAATTAACAAAACCCTATGGACCGTGTCATGCACACGTCCTAGGTAACGATTCTATTAGAAGAACTTGTTTTGTTTATTCAACTACAATATAACAAATTATAAGTAGTGGTTGCTACATTAATCCATCTAGACTAAATATCGCTATGAAAGATCAGATCTTGTCATAGTCAACCTTTGAACATTGTTGTGAACTCTTTCCCAACATGTCGACTATTTCATAGATGTGAAACATCCATGTCTATTTCTGTATAGATCCAAATACGACTGTAAGGTCTTGTACCTTCCCAGAGGGTCTTTCAAGTTCAAATCTTGATCTCTCGTATATGGAACTATCACGGATTTTATGTCTTCAAGCCATTTTACGGAGTCAGGGCCCATCATCGCTTCTTTGCATGTAGTACGTTCATTATTCTCAAATAATGATTCAACCCTCAAATCTTGGTATTTGATTGTTTACTCGACCTACTTGTTTCAATAGGAACTTAGATCTTCGTGACCACAACCTTTGAGACACGTGAGCCATGAGCGTTGTTGCTGCCTCCGGAAAAATTTTCGGCGCTGCGCAACTCTGCACATACAGCTAAGGTTCTTTTAACCTTATCAAAGTTCTATTGTCCTACCACTTAACTTTTCACGAAAAATTCCTTCTCAGAGAAACTTGACGTTTTAAGCAACAAACACTTTTGTCTCCGGTGTTTATGGAGGAATACTTAATAGTTTATACAAAGACAGGTTCATCCGACTTTGGTTGCACACATCTTTCTTATGCATAGCATACCAATGTTTAAGAAAGGACAACTTGGGTTTTATCCCAAACCATAACCTTATATGGTGTCATTTCAACGGATTATGATGAAGCTCTTTTCAGTGAAAAAACGGTAATCTCTAAAGCTTTTAATCTTTAAAATATAATGGCAGTTTTATTAATTACACCTTCGATCTTACCATGTCAAACAAGGTTTAATTACATATCTCGAACTCTCCATACTCTTATGGTGTTTCGGGAAAATCCAAATCCACGGAACGATTCCTTTAAATATTAGGTATTATGCTAAACTTGTAACTCAAATATCTTCCTTTATGATCTTATCATAAACTATTTATATTCTTGTTACAATGATTTTGCACTTCATCTTGAAAGTCCTTGAACTTTTCAAATGTTTCACACTTCATCCTTATTAAGTAAATATTCATATATTCACTCAAATTTTCGGAGAAAGCACATGAAGTTGAAATCCATCGCTCTTGACTATACATAATGGACTTCATACAATAATATGTACAAGTTCCAATAAGCTAGTCTATCGTTCCCTTTTGGCCTATGAACGAAGTTTTAATTATCTCTAGGAAAGTTTCACAAGCGTCATTTGATCAAAATCAAATAGACTCCAAAATTCCATCCATATGGATTTTCTTCATGTTTTCTTTCTAATATAATTTAAATGGCGATGTCACTTCCTAAGTGATCTTTCAATCAATTTGTCTTTCAACATCTTTAGCACTAGTTTTATGGATGTGATATCTCCAACGAGATTTGCAAATCATCCATCTTTTATAGATTATGGCAATTATTTGAACAACCCTTTTGTTCTCATAATACCTGATAAAACAAATCTTGAAGGCAAGCTTTGATATTTAACGAGCAACACAATAACCCTTTATTTTGTTCTCGATGAACATCATCACATATTCTTTTGCTAGTTACTTAGGCCATTGTAGTTCATGAATTGTGTTGTTTCGTATGACGATTCACACCAACAAATTCAGTATCAAATACTTAAGAACCACATTGTTTAATAAGCAAAGAATATAGCCATAACATGTATATCATCTATATACTTAAACTGAACAATTCTAGCCTTTTCTTTTCTGCCATATACTTATGAGATTCTCTTTCAGTATTTCTTTTTCTGTTTGAAAGAATCTTTCAACATCAATTAGTGGAGTCATTCATATGACGCATAGTCCAAAGCGTGTATAGTTAAATACCAATGTCTTTGGACTTGCACTTTGAAGTAGATCACCATCATCAAATGTTTGGTGTTCTTTCAAATTCCTTTCTTTAGTAATCTCTTGGTGTAGTAAATATTTTACCTACATCAAATATTCACCCTTATCATGGAATTATCCATGATCAAGCTACTATTAGCTTGTAACGGTGAATCGTGAGTATAATGTTGCTCTCCCAAAAACTTTTGGAGGTTTAGGACAACTAGTGTCTCCAACCTTTTGCAAATTCTCATCAAATATGAGAACATGACTTTAGCCATATTATAGTCTATCATGTTGCAACCAAAACTTCGTTTCAGATATCACAATATCTTCCACAAATCATGGTTTCTGAAACAACTCTTTCAGATCCTTAGATAACCTTGATATTAGGAGAATCCTTTGAATATCAAGAATCATGGAGACAAACATGATACTTATATACTAACACTTGGAATTGTTACTCTTGATTTAATACTAATTATTAAACTTCATGGAGTAACTGAACTTCTTGAAAGTTTGCAATAGGACTTTTAAACTTTAGATTAACACTTCAAAACAATACGATACCAGTTCATAAAGTAACTAACCAGAATTCTATAGTTCTGTTATCTCAATTATAACTAAGCGCAAGGTGGTAAACGGATGCCAATGACTACAACAACTATGCAAATTCACTTTGATTTAGTTTATGATAAATTGAGTTCTAATTAATAATTAAATTAATCTAGGTGAACTCCCACTCAAAACAATATCCCTCACATTGTTTTAGTGATCACACGAACCAAATCCACCACATCAAAACCGATCATCACGAGAGTTGATATAGCTTCAATGGCGAACAATCAACATGTTCATCATATCTACTATATGACTCATGCTCTACCTTTCGGTAATCCGTGTTCCCGAGGCCATGTCTGTACATGTTAGGCTCGTCAAGATCAAACCTTAGTTTCCGCATGAGCAAATCTGGCTTGCTCACGTTGTATACACTTGTAGAATCTAACACACCCGATCATCACGTGGTGCTTTGAAACAACAAGCTTTAGCAACGGTGCTAACTAAGGGTGAACACTTTATGAATTGAAATTCATGTGCATGAGGGATCATCTTATAATGCTACCATCGTCTACTAAGCAATACAAGATGCATAAAGGATTAACATCACATGCAATTCATAATATGTGATATGATATGGCCTTTCTTCTTTGTGCTTCCGATCTCCATCTTCAAGCACGGACATGATCTCCATCATCACCGACGTTGCATCAAGGTCAATGATGCTTCTCCATGGTTGTCGTCCACCGGCTTCAACTATTACAACTACTTTGAATAGACACGCGGGTCTTAACAGAAATTAAAGACAACCATATGGCTCCTGCCGGTTGCCTACTTACAATAAGGAACATTGCATACATCATATATAATCACAATCATGGCCATATCACATCATCAGACACCGCAAAACAAAGTTAGACGCCTCTACTTTCTTTGCATATTTTACGTGGTTTGGGGCTTTCAATAAGTGTCGTTCTAACTTACGAACAAGAACCACAACATTGATACTAGTATTGTCAATCACCCATTGTAAATTGGATCTTAACTATGCTAGGAGAAACAGCACCATAAAGCCACTTATGCAATACAAGTTGCATGTCAAGCGTGGAGCAAGTCTCATGAACGATGTCATGTAAGGTTAGCCGGCCGCTTCATCCCAACATACCGCAAGATGCAAAGTACACAAGAAGCAATCGACAATAAAGCATCAACGCCCACAATGACCATTGTGTTCTACTCGTGCAATGATCTACATATAGACACGGCTCGATACCCTTGTAGGGGTTCGTAGCATGGAAAACAAAAATTTTCTATCGCATACAAACAAACAAGCCAAGATCTATCTACTAGATTGTAGCAACGAGTCGATGGAATAACTTACCTCGAAGATTCCAAAGTGTTTAACGAGAGCGGATTCGTGGGTGATGTAGTCGTACTCTTTCCGATCTCAAGATCGTGTAGACGATCCTTCCGCTATGCGTTCAAGCAGCGCTTCCGCATCGGTCACGTTCGACTCGACGAAGACCTTCCTCCCTTGTTCCAAAGAAAATGGAGGTTGTAGCACTCTCGCGATTCCTAAGAAGACAACGGCGTGGTACCTAAGTAGAGGGAGATCCCGCAGGCTTCGCCTTAAGCCGAGCGAGTATGGTGGTGTATGAGAGAGCTATTAGTGGTCTAGGGATTAGACACACCAATTAGAAGGCTCTAAACCGCAGGCTAGAGCAATTAGAAGCTCTAAACCAAAACGGCTCTAAACCGGAGATTAGAGGATAGGAACTTGTGTCTAGAGGAGGAGGCCCCGCCTCCTTTTATAGGTGGAGGGCTGGCCAGAGAGGGAGGAGTCCTCCCCAACTCGGCCTAGGCTGGCCTCGGCTTGGAGGAGAGGGACTCCTCCTCCAAGTTGGTTTCAACCTCCTCTTGCTTATTTCCCAGCTTCTGCTTCCACAGCTCGCTTTTCCACAGTTTCTGTTTTAGCCGTTTGACTTTCAAACCGCGCTTGACTTTTCAGTTTTGGAACAGCAAGAACACTTAGTACATGATGCAATCATTCAATGACACATTCATGTACCCTCCCCGGAGTGCCGGACAATCCGAACCTTCTAGAACATTCCCGATGAAAACACCGAATCATTCCCGAACTCAAACGGACTTTCCTTATATGAATCTTATTCTCCGGACCATTCCGGATCACCTCGTGATATCCCGGATCCCATCCGAGACCGAACAACATTCGGTCTCTTTCTCATAATACCATAACTACTCAAAACAACGTCAATCCTTAAGTGTGTCTCCCTACGGTTCGTGAATTATGCGGACATGATCGAGACACTTCTCAACAATAACCAATAGAGGAATCTGGAAATTCATATGGCTCCACATATTTCTACGATTACTTATGATCGAATGAACCACTTACATACGATACCAATTTCCCTTTGTCTCACGATAGTTTACTTATCCGAGGTTATGATCGTCGGTATCTCGCATACCTAGTTCAACCTCGTTCTGATAAGTACTCTTTCTCGTTCGTGATATGTGATCCCTTGTGAGCCAGTCACATGCTTGCAAGCTAATTGGATGACATTCCACCGAGAGGGCCCAGAGTATATCTATCCGTCATATGGATGGACAAATCCCACTCTTGATCCATGTGTTTCAACCAATACTTTCCGAACACTCAATGCCACCTTTATAGCCACCCGATCGGTGTGGTGTTTGATGTCATCAAAGCATCCATCCGGTAAAGGTGATATGCATGATCTCATGGTCGAAGGAATTAGGTTACTATGTATCAGAAAGCATATAGCAATTGAACTATTGAAATGACTTGATCTTTATGCTACGCTTTATCTATAGGAGTATGTCCATCACATCATTATCCTAATGATATGATCCTGTTGTTAATAACATCTCTATGTTCATGATCAGGAAACCATGATCATATATTAACCAACAAGCTAGTTTAACAAGAGGCTTTACTAGGGACTCTTATTTTAGTTTACAAATCACACAAGTATTAATGTTTCCGGTTAATACAATTATAGCATGGTATGTAAACATTTATCATAAATGTGAAGATATGATAATAACCACTTTATTATTGCCTCTTGGGCATATCTCCAACAGGACCAGGCAAAACCGAGGGCGCCGTCGGACGGGCGAGCTGGAGCGGAGGGGCGACGGGGCGAGCAGGCACTCTGTGGCCGAAGGAGAGGAAGGCCCCGGCCGGAAGAAAACGGGGGGAGGGGGGCGGCGACAGGGCTCCAGGGACGAGGCAGGCGAACGGAGCAGAGGAACGAGCGGCGGCCGACGAGCTTAGCTGCGGGGAGGAGGCGGTCGACGATGGCCCGCGGGAGAGGCCGACGAACGGAGGGAGGAGAGGGCCCTAGCGGCGGCGCCATGGAAGCGCCTGGCGGCGGAGGGCGCTCGACGGAGGAGGAAGAAGCGGGGGAGGCTCGCCGACGCGTGCAGGGCCAGAGGGCGACGGTGCAGGGACGAGGTGACGACGGCGAGGCCACCGGCGGCGGCTCGAGCTTGCGGGGACGGCGAGGCAGAGGGAGCGTCTGCCGGAGGGATCGGCGCCAGGGAAGGCGAGGACGCGGGGTCGGGGCTCGATCTGGGGCAGGTGGGGTGCTTCTCGGGCCGGACGCGTCAGGTGGGTGGGACCGACGTGCGGGGTCGTGCGGGGAAGGTGGGATCTGGGGATTGGGTGGTGCGGCCAATGGGTGGAGGGGGCGTGGCGTGTGTCGGTGTGTGTTGTGGGCAGGGAGAGAGGGAGGGAGTGGGGGTGGCTGATGTGGCGGGGGGTGATTGGGTGGTGGAGAGAGGAGAGGTGAGGTGGCGAGAGGGCATTGGTCAGGGTGATGTGGCTGAAGGGTGGGTAGACTAGGATTGGGTAGGAATAGATTTTTGGGAGATTGGGTTGGGCCGATCGGGGTGGTAGGCGGCCTGGCTTTTCGGGCCGGGCTGCCTCCCCCGATCAAAACAGTTTTATTTTAAAAGAAATATTGTTTATTTTAATTTTAGTAAATGATTTTGTAATTAGTCTTAGATAAACAAAATATCCGAAAACATCCGGGGGTTTAATTTGAAATAGAAGGAGGGCTAGTTTCAGAAAACAATAGTCTTTCGCAACATAGTTTCAAGTAAAAATAATATGCATGATGATGTCATGACGATGCATAAAACAAAATACCAAGCAATTTTTTAGTAGTGGTTTTGCGGGATGCCACACCTACATCCAGTATTCTTGAGGCAAGTGAAAATCCCAAAAGACTTGTATGAGAGTTTCGTGGCTGTGATCCTCGCAAAGTGAACATGTATAACCGGCTAGATGAAAACATTTTCTATGTAGAAGATTCCTTTTGTTGACTCTGTAGTGAAACTCACAATCATTCTGGCTCGTAAAAGGCTTGGACAACCTCATTGAGAAATAAGAACTTAATTCCATGAATAAACCCATTTGTCCTGTGCATCAATCACTTTAAATGCTTCTAGCAAAAATAGCACAGGGGGTATTGTTCATATACAGTGACTGACAATGGACAATGGAACAGTCAGCGATCTCACAACATGTTGGATCTGTAGCAGTAAAGCACCATAATTTATCGTAAGAAAAGATCTAAATGAAGTTAGGAACACAGATCGTTCAATCCAAATATGCAACGGTTATCAAGAAAAAAAAATCCATCAATAAGTAAAGTGATTTCAGACTTGAAAAAAGTAGGCGCGAGGGGATTAGCAGAATCATGGAGAACGACTTAGAAACCAGATACTAACAAAACAAATACTTCAGCACTATAAATTAATAAAATATACCCGCATGCACCGGTAATTGGCACGGATGACTGAAAAGCTCCTGTCTGAAGATGCTTCGTCCATTCTCTGCCGATAAGAAGTAGTAGTGGAAGATGAAAGACAACCTGCGTGTCTAAAAAACACAGCTGGACCAAGAAATAAGTACTGCTTGCTGCCGCTTGATGTGGATCTCCAAATACACCATGCCGCCATGGTGAAGAGGCCGTGTAGGATTAAAGATTAAACGTACAACAACCTGATCAGATATAAATAGGATTAAGGAGAGGTAGATCCATGGGTACAGAAGGTCAGATGAGAAGAGAGGATGACGGAACCATGGTGGGCGTAGGGAAATAATAAAGGCTACGGCCCCTCGCCTACCTTGTCTTTAATAAAGCTGGGTCATTTCATTTTCCTGAAATTGTGGGCGGAGAGATAGGGACAGAGGAATTTTTTATATTTTTGATTAGGTGGAAAATTTGCTTAGGTGTCAGGCTCTGATTTCTTGAGGGGTGAAAGACGACGTGGATAGCTTGCATGTTGAGAGAAATCACTTAGTGGGGGACTCCTATTTAGATATAGAAGATATTGCTTGCATTTAATTTGTCCAGTGCCCCTTCTCAGCTAATCTCTGTTTTTGTGCTTTCCTTCAATGCAGTCAGATGTGATTAACAATTCATTTCATTTTATCTGATACATCTATGATGAAAGGTGGAAACATTTTTTTTTCAGATGTATTGTTTTCTTCTGTGCTAAAAAATTACATACATCTTTGTGAGGTGATAGCCAGTAATTTTCAAATGCAACCAGATAATTACGTCTGAAATTTTGGTATATTCCGTAACTAAAATTTTGGTTCACTGCACTATTCTCGTGACACTGAAATACATTATGTTAAATTCATTGACGTAATATTTGTAATAGCTACTAGATAGTAATTTATATTGGCTAGCATACAAGCCTTCTATTTTGCAGAAACTTACACTTTCTGATAAGGAATCTTTAATGCTTCAGTTTGATTTTTTGCAACACTTCACCAATGGATCGTGATTATATGTATAAACCTTCCAAATGCTAAACCGATAGATCAATGGTTTACTTTTCGGCATTCACAATACGGATCCTCGCTGATAAGTTTATTTGACACATCCTAAATGGGTACTGCCGGTGTCCTAATCATTAAGATTTGTTGGCACAGTTTAGGAGCTAAATATATTAATTTGTGCATATTTCTTATTCATAATTTGGTAGATGCCTCTTATTTAGAAAAATCACTATAGAAAAGGAATCATGGAATATATGTACATATTGTATTATGAACTTTGTAAAGTATGCAAAGCTTATGTGGGGATCAAATCGTAAGTCATGCCTTTATAAGAGCAATTGCACGATTTGATTCCTCTTACTTCGATGCACACTTGAAATGTTCATGCTTCTCGCAGGTTGGAGTTAGGTATGAACACCGTGGACGCTTTATAGGACACTTTATCATGGAGCGGTGTGGCACCCTGACCTGGTGCCGCCAAAGGTCATAGAAGTTATAAAGATTCATGAAGGAGGATGTAGCTAGGCACTGGAAAACTTAGAGAGGATGAATTGGTGGGCTGCTGCATATGAGGAAGAATTGGGTACAACGGCACATTGATTCTTTTGTCTTCTATTTCACTTTGCTAAGATTCTTCGGGGCGAACTGAGTAAGCATTTACTATCTATGTTAGATCATGGTGCCCATTGATGTTCTTAACATAGTACAAGGTAAATTCAGCAAACTATTCTAGCCAGAAGGCTATTCAATGTGTTCTTATATATTGTTCTAGCTGCTTGACTATTGAAATTCAATGCATCGTGTGACTTTGTTAGAACACTTTTAAATTAAAACATGTTGAATGGTCAATTATTTATATATATTTTTGAGGTTGTTATTTTGAAGGGGCATTGTGGGTACTATTCTTTGATAACAATAACAATAACGTCACTGGTATGAGCATATCAGTGATTATCAGCTCCTAAGGTTCGAATACATATCAACTTGATAGCTCAACTCCATTGTTATCCGCTACATTCTAAAGGTTTCGAGTGAGATGCATCTCGGAAGTTTGGTTTTTCATTGGATAATGATCTCGGGCATTGAGTGGTTGATCTTGATGAGCCGTGAATGGCAATGGAAAGGATTATTGAGGTTAATATGAAAGTGGGATCCTTTGTG
Organism: Avena longiglumis; assembly: GCA_030063025.1. Classification (NCBI taxonomy): domain Eukaryota; kingdom Viridiplantae; phylum Streptophyta; class Magnoliopsida; order Poales; family Poaceae; genus Avena; species Avena longiglumis. Next base: position 561,560,957 of record CP125974.1, read on the forward strand.
GTTTTAATGATAGGTTGTGGTTTCGATATCTTGCTAGGAGTGGGTTAGAGCATCTCTAACGGACATTGTAAATGCGCAAACTGTCACGGTACGAAATCGACACGTGCAGATTGGATACTATAAAAGGAAAATTGTACTTGGAAAACTGTATTCTGTAGGGCCCACCTATGGCCCACCACTTTCCTTCTTTTTCCCCAAACTTCATCTTCTTTTTCCCCCAAACTTCATCTTCTTTTTTCTACTTACTATTGGGCAGTTAGGAGGATGCACTCATGTAACAGGCTTTTACTAAATCTTTTATGTTATTTACTTGCTGATTATTGTAGCATCCCATGCTGAATAATTTTCATATTGCAGTTTTCCTATATGGCATCAAATGGTAGTCTATGGCCTTGCCAATTCTTTCCCAGTTCTATTACTTTACTCTGCTTGGTTGTCTGTTCAAATGTTGCATCAGGAATGTACATATATAGTGTGTTACTAACATGCATGCTTGAAATGGTTGGATGTCCATTTGTTTCTTTTTCTTAATGATCCATTGCTCTGATATGCAAAATATGAGCTGTTACATTTGTGGAGTGTTGGATGGATACACCATATTTTTTTCCTTTGTTACGATGTACATCCCCTCCTTTTTTTTAATTATTTTCCCAATATTTGTGTGTTGCAACATCTTCATGAATGAGCTTGTATGTCTGTCGTGTTTTTCTCAATGTCTACTGAATTTCATCTTCAAGATGCACACATTTGTTCTTGCTATAATACTCATGACGATCCTCACTAGGGTGGGATTAATCAAGATGGGGGAGCGGGGCACCACAGCGCCATACCACAGGGAGATGCTTTCTGGAGTGCGCGCATGTCCGGGGTCTAAGGCCTCCATGGGAGGCAGTGAAGGCCAATGAGCCCAAGGATTATAACATACAAAGTCGAAGATCTTTCCTCGTTTCCTCCTGCCAAGGTATGGTGCAATCACCCTATACCTAATCCCTAACTGCTGCTACCATAATCCCGAGCCATCGCTACCTCCTTAAATCTCCTAAGCTTACCCATATATTCATTTAGTTTTAGCCAAGTGAATGCGTGATTCATGTAGACATGATATTGTTTATTTATTGGAACAAACGATGAGATTGTAATCATGGTGTTGTTGGCCATGGTGTGGAGATGGTTGGTTCAAGTTGTTATGCGCTGAGTTTTTATACACAACAGGTTTAAGATTTTGAGCTTGCGCAGTTTAACTTCGTTAATTTTTTGATTAGAGACTGAAATATATGCTGTCCCTTCTACCCATTAGGATATTAATAAAGGCTGCCATCAATTTCTAAAGTGAAAAGGCGAAGCTTGTACACGGAATACGTTTTTCGGACCTGAGCAGCGTTCGTCCTCTGAAGCAATGAAGGAACCTAGAGGGTGGTCAGGACGGTTGTGGGTTCTTGCTTGTCTACATCGGTGACAACTCTATGTACACTTTTGGTTGCTTTGTAGTAGCGCATGTGTATTTTTTTCGTAGTTTTTTGTATTAGCACGGGTGTTTTCACGCATAATGTTTTTGTATACATTGTGGAGACCAAAGAAACTTTGAAAACCCGTAGAAACGCACGGACATTCAACTAGTAAGTTTCAAAAAGAGCTTCCAAAAATTATGGTACTTATTAGCTTTTAGCTCTCATTGCCCCTATCATAAGCATCTTGAAGTGGTTAAGGTTAAAGTGGCAAAGCTGGAGTATATGCTTGACAAAGTATAAGTTGGCAATCTCAAGTCCCTTAACTATGAGGGCTACACCTCATGGATACTCAACTTAGGGCACATGCAAGTTCTTGTAACTGTAAGTATTTGCATATCATTGAGAACCGCCAACGGGGTACCCCTTGCACATGGTACATGAGCTTTTCCATAACCAAAATGACAAGGCAAGCAGACAATGAGCATCTCAGCAATTCTTCTTATGTACCATGGGAATATGGTGCTTTTTTCTCTCTTTCCTCTTTTCTCAATGTGTCTAAATCTAGGAATGGTTCTTATTTAACCGGGTGCATTAGTTCGGTTTCTTCACGTGGGCTTGTTTGGTTTGGATTCTAATGGGCGGACTCTAAAACAAGTTTGATTTAGTTCGGTTGTTCTAGAAACTGGTTTGGGTATGGTCAGGTATAGGTCCAATGGTTCGAGTTCTAAACAGGTCAAACTCGTGGTTTCCGACCGATTATTTGCATGGTTCCGACGCCAGTTACGCCCTCGTTCGGTTATTTGCGTGTATGTGGCCGCCGCTAATACATCCTCTACCTACGTACCTTGCGTCCTTGACCTGCGGCCGGGAATCTCCAACGACAGTGGCGACGAATGTGGATGGGCGCTCTTCTCCGACCGCCACAGCTTTGGCGACCACGACGGTCTCGAAGCGTTTGCCTCTCACCTCCGCCAGGATGCCTTGCCCTCGACGGCCTGCTCCTTCTCGTGGGTCTTCGGTACCACCACGCCACCGTCCTTCTACTTCTCTGGCGAGCACGTACTGTTCGAAGAGCCGATACGTGTGCGGACGAAGTGGTCGTTGCCACAACGATGGTGGACGCCATAGCCACACACACGGTATACTTGGCCAGGGCTAAACTGAATATATGTAGTTACTGACTTCCTGCAGCTGTCGGCGCACTTGTCCGTCAGCGCCCACCTCGTCTGGCCTGTGTGACTGCAGCTGTCGGCGCTCATGGCTACCTGCTGTTGTTCATGGCGCTCATGCCGACGCGCGCCGTGGTGAAGCCTAAGTAGTCGTCCGGGCCGCTGCTGTTCTCGAATGGCAGCCTCAGCAGTGAACGGAACGCCCACCCTGCCGAAGCCGTCGGGCCCAGCTCAAACAGCCGTCGGAGCCTGCGGTGAGGGAGCCAACCAGGAGCGCGGTCGTTGTTCATGGTGCTTCAGTGAACCCGAGCGGAGCACTCACATTCTCGCCGGACGAAGTGGTGCAGGATATCCCAGCAGTGCACGATCTGTCCTAGGATCCTTAGGTGCCTTGTTGCTTTGTTACGTACGTCAACCCATTTGATCCAGCAGTTCCAAACCCATTTTCCTAAACGGTTTCAACCCACGGTTGTATAATTGGTTTATTCAGCTCAGGTGAGAAAACAAGCAGGTTTGGTTTTGGTTGGGCTCACTTAAATATGAAATGGGTTTAGTTGAGGTTCAGTTGTCAAGTTCGCTGGCGTGGGTTTGGTTGAGGTGTGATTTAGTTCTCCAACCATTCTCATGTTTAATTGTGTCTCTCTTTTTTTATAAGAAGAATGCTTCATAGATGTCACTATGGTGATGCTACAAGTTTCCACCATGATTAGGCATGTCTTAGGCTAACGGCCCAGGCGTTTCTCTAACATAGAATACAAACTCCATAGACTTACAAGTTCCCACTTCATTTCACACTGGTAACATCCATAGACAAAAGAGCATGATATCAACGGAGTACAAAAAGTACAAGTGCAATGTTGAAAACGTTCCCCGTGACAGCACGGTTCTGCTAATCCCAACTTATAAGTGCAAGCATATACAACAAAGTTGCCTCAATGGTTCAAGTTTGTTAGGGGCAAAGAATAAAATATGCCATCAAGTTTGTGAGGGCTTTAATCACTAAGTTTTCACATAACAAAATAGTTTTTAATTGGAAGATAGTTGAAAACAAGAATATACTTGGAATGGTGTAACACACCATGCATAGGAGTTTATAGTGGACACTTTGGAATAACTTGGTTTCTTGGGAGTTGGAAGCATGAGTAGAACTTACTCATACAAATGGAGGCTAGCAAAAGACTGGGAGCAACCAACTAAGAAAGCAATAATGGCCAAAATTATGCAATGCAACAAAGCAAACTAATCAAAGCAAAGGGTGGTACTACAAGTCAAGGACTAAATGATCATAGAGGCTAATGGTGACTTGTCATAGTCATAACATGGTGTAAGCATGTGCCAAGTCAACCCAAGCAAAAACATCAAAGGAGAATACCACAATACTATATTTTTGCATGCTAAAACAACGCATAATTTCTTCAAGACACACTAAGCAATCCCAATTGTTTGGAACAAGACATGCTACAACAATAATCACTAAGCATAATGATAAAACAACATCTAGCATGTCATGCTAAAGTCTAAGTCACAGTCAATGCAAGCTCCTCTTGAGCAAGAACTTACTACTCCTTTCCAAACACCAAGCAAACTTATTTGCAAAACAACACAGAGAGAACGGGGGTACAAACTTCTTTATTCAATCAAACTAAACAAACTAAGAAAAGCAAACGAAAACTGAGACGCTTCAAGAAGAACACAACTGTGCATGAAACAATAAAAGTGAAGTACACTACTGCAGAATAGGCTATCAGTGACAGGCTCAAAACGCTCATTAGTGACAGGCACTTGCCTGTCACCGATGACTAGTCACTGGTATGAGGCTACTAGTGACAGGCAAATGCCCTGGTGACAGGCATTTTCGCGTGCTTGTCGCTAGTATGCGTATACTAGTGACAGACAGAAGAATACCGTAACAATATGGGTTTTCTAGTGACAAGCCCATTATCTTGCCTGTCACTGGTTAGAGTTTTAGTAATAAAAAAATTAAATGCGTTTTTTTACAAATATTCCAGATATCACAATAAGATGTTATAAGAATATATATAACACATTTTCCACAAATATTTCGGATATAGCACAATAAACTGTTGTACCAATTATACCCACATAAACCATTATAATGTAATATTTACACAGTTAATACACTAGCATAAGAATGTACAATCTATGGAGCTCCTCCGCTCAGCCGCTGTTGCCGACGCTGCTGTGCTCGGCCGGCCGCAGCTCGGCAGCCACAACTGCCGGCGCTCCTCCGCTCGGCCGACCACAGCTCGGCAGCCGCTCCTCCACTCGGTCGGTGGCCGACGGCGCGCCTCCACAGAGCTCCTCCCCTCGCAGGTTGCTGACGCTGTCCCTCCTATGGACATGATCACCACCAGTAGCAGTAGCAGGTCGCCGTGCTTGTCGGCGTGATCTCCAGCAGCAGCAGCCAGAGATACCCTGCATGAATCATCATGAAACACCTGATGTCACTTGTGGGAGTACTAGAAATGTGTGCGAGACAACTTTTTGGGCCATACACCACATCATGCAGCAAAACACAAAACTACAATGCTTGTGCCGGGCATGATACAGTGGCAGTACTAGCATACACAAATTAGATAAGTGCATGAGCTTTTTGTAAATGCAAGATGATGAGAAGTGCAAGCTGACAAATTTGTGTCTTTGCAATCCATTGACCTTTCTAAATGCAGTCCTTAAGAAATGCAAATAAGAGTGATAATGAGCAGATAGAGAGGTTCATAGAACTAAACATGTGGAAACTGCTATAGTCCAATATTCTTTCAATGTGCATTTTATCGTTGAAACTGAAACTGCCTCGAGTGTTGTTTCATATTTTTCAGTACAGCAAGCTCATGTACTCTTTCATTGAAACTGCCGGGAAATCATTTCAAATTTTATAGTACAACAAGCTCAAGTATTCTTTCATTGAAACTGAAACATGAAAATTTGAAACTGAAACTGAAAATGAAGCCCCCAATAGGATATAACCTTATCACCCTTGTTTCAGGCAGTTAAAGTTAGCGAATTACAATAATGAACAGTCCTGCAGTCTCTCGCATTCCATAATCTAGTGGCTCTGTTGAAAAGATTTGGTGTAATGAGAAATCAGAAAGGTTATGAATCAACTGGACAAGTATCATATATATATATATATATATATAGTGGAATAAACAGAGAGATCAGTTTACATCATAAGTTCAAAACATCAGGATACCATTAGCTGAATGTAAAAAAACAAAGAGAGGACCTCATGTTCACCATAATTAATTTATTTAGATGCAACTCATTTTTGTCGAACATGTATGTACTAGGACAGAGAAATGTTAACCGTGGCTTAGGCAATATTCTACAGTACTAGTCGCTTTATTGAGATGATATTGGCAATGTCACCGTTATCTCTAATGGAAGAATTGCATCTGAACGAAGACTGGTAGACAGAGGTTGCACACACATCCATTAGTATTGTCGATAGAATGAAGCTAACTGGGCTCTCATATTTGCACTTAAAGATAGGCCAAAGTAAAGAGCTTACTGTAAAATATAGATCCTGGCGAGTAGTACGTACACTGCTTATCCTTTTTTTAAATTTAAGACTATTGCCCAGCTTTATAGATAAAGCTCAAGAGTTCAAGAGTACAACATGAAAACCAGGTATAACACCACACACCTGTGCTCAACACAGATCGTGCCGGATCTTGGCGAGCAAGAAATATGCTGTCAAGGAAGGCGTGCCGCTGCTTCTAGTCCGAGAGGCACCTGCGAAAACGGTACAACACAACACTGTTAGCAATCGACAAAGACTAATCAGGGGAGGTTTTCATAAATAGTTCTAGGGAGGTTTTCATAAATAGTATGCCGCGACAAGTAATTCGGTCCAGAGGGAGTACCTTTCTTTCAACTTCTAGGCAGCACCACCCAGGACATAGTATCTTTATCAAGTCAAATAACCAAATATCAATGAGCCTTCCTGGTTTTACTAAGAAGGTTACATAATTTGCTAATTAAACTAAGTGATATCTATGTTCCAATTCTAACTAGGATTATACAACAGGAAGCAAGATGTTCAGTTTTATTGATAACTTCACCCTGACGGAGATGTATAATGGCAGGAAATGCATACCACACAATTTTCAGAGATAGTAAGGAAATATTCACACATTTCTCATATGAAAAGAACAGCTGCACCTGATCACTTGTCAAGATAGACACTACAATTCTCAAGACCTTACTGTCTATAATCTTAAACTCCAACAACATAAAGTGAAAATAAAGCACATCAAGAGGAATTGAAAATAGCATTGACCAAGGTCTTGGCAATCATGAGTCCAACATAAGGCCCCGAAGTGTGTACCTATTTCTTCATCCACTCTTCATTCTTCTTCAGGATCATGTATGCTGCAATAAAGCAGGTGATTAGAAATTACAAAGAAAACAAATAGGTTCCTTGATGATGGGCAATAGTGGGATCCGTGGTGACCTTGTTGCCTTTGCATTGGATCGTGAAGGGTAGCAGCGCATCCACCTCCGGCGGCGTTGTCGTCGAGCTAAGCCGATCCCGCCTTGGATTCGCCGGCTACGGTGGCGGCTCGCATGATGTGTCTATTGTGGGTGTGTACCGGCGATGCCTCGCGTGAGAAGGCCACATCTCCGGCGGTGATTGCGACAACAACCTGGGAGGCGGAGGAGATTGAGGATAGTGTGGATCGCGCGGGGCAGTGGCGGTAGGGGGCGTGCTCGACGGCGGTGTCTGGCGCAGTTGTGCACAATCCTGGGATGCGGACGGGGGGCATGCTCGGCGGCGGCATCTCGTGCGGTGGGAGAACCGGGGCAGCTCTGGTGCGGTGGGGCCGTGGGGGAATGGCGGCGGCGTCTAGGCTCGGGGGCGATGCGGTGTGAAGGGGCCAATATGGTGGTTCCACGAATCAGGTTGAGAGTGGGGGCATGGACATTGGTTCAGACGCATGTCCTCTGTAACCTGACTCTAGGGCGTCAAGCGGGGCGGGCTGCGGCACAACTTTTTCACTAGTCCTTCTCTAATTTTACTAACTTTTGAGACCCTTTTTTGCCTATATTTTGTTTTGCGGGTCGTTATGCGGGTGCCGCTTGCCACCCTACCTGAATCCACGTCGCTAGCGAGAAAACGTATAGACACGCTCTACAACAATCCATCTGTTTGGCCGCTATATGCACCGCAAAATCTGGAGATTTAGTTTTGTTGAACGAGTACAGCTCCGCAAAATATGTTGATTGGACTAGTACAAAATAAGCCCACGATAAACGATGACCTATGTACAACAGGAAATAACCTGTCGCTAAGGACCGAGTTTAGGCGTGAGGACTGAGCCATGACACCGGCCGGTCTGGTCGGGTCGGGTCGGCTGGCAGAGAAAAAAACTTATTACCACGGGTCTTTAGAGATGTTCGTTGCTAACAATTTGTCCACTCATCAGTGACAGGCGTTTATAGATACTTGTCACCGGTTAATTTTTCTAATCATCTGGCCACACATAAAAAATAGTAGTGACAGTCAATTTTATGCGCCTAGTGTTTTGTACTAGTGACAGGCCTATCCTTGTCTGTCGCTAGGAATACTTACTAGCGACAGACATTTTTTTGCCCGTCACTAATCACCTGGAGGCTATAAGCCTTTCTGCAGTAGACCTGAGCTTTTTATTGATAAAGAAGGGGATGCCCAAGCTTTGACGCTTGTACTGAAGGGTTTCGCAGCATAGTAAATCAAAAAAATTCTACGGATGCGAACGGAAAAGCCAAGATCTAATCTAGGAGATGTAAACAACGAGGGGGAATAGATGAGATCTTCATACCCTTGAAGATTCGCACAGCGGAACGTTCGACGGAACGTGGGTGATGTAGTCATACTCGCTTCTCCTCCTTGCGATCCGATCTAACACTGCAAGTGGTGATGCCTCCGAGAGATGCACACGTGCGGCACCTCGACGTCTCCTCCTTCCTCGGTCCAGCAAGTGGGGTGGAGAGATGGATTGGATCTACAATGCGACGGCGCGGTGCAAGCGGTGGAGAGTTTCTGCAGCAGGGCTTCGCCTACACGCAGTCGGGAGAGAGAGAGAGGAGGGCGGCTAGGGCTTGAGGAGGAGGTGTAGGAGGGGTGCGCCCCTAGCCCTATCTATATAGAGGGGTGGGCGTCCAGCCCTTGCCCCTCCCCCAAGCCCTAGGGCCGGCGGCCATGGAGGAAGGAGTGGGGGGCAAGTTTCCCCCCTCCTTCTAGAAGCTCCCCTAGGGTTTACCTACGGTTTGGCCGGCTGGGCCGTATGGGGCCTTGTGCCCTTGTCCCAATGCGGCCAGGGCACTCCCTCATAGGCCCATGCCCCCTCCCGGCAGGTGGGGCCACGTTGGTCCCCCTCCGGAAAGTTCTAGAAGCTTCCGGTACAATACCGATTAACCCGAAACAATTCCGAACTCCAAAAACTGCATTGCCTTATATGAATCTTATTCTTCGGACCATTCCGGAACCTCTCGTGATGTCCCGGATCCCATACGAGACTCCGAACAAAAACTCATAAACCAATTATCCAATCTATCCTAGCGTCGAGACACGTTAAGTGTGTGACCCTTTGGGTTCGAGAATATGCAGACATGATCTTATATCAATAATCAATAGCGGGGTCTAGAAACCCATATTGACTCCCACACATTCATCGATGATCATATCGGATGAACCACGATGCCAGGATTCAATCAATCCCATATATATATTCCCTTCGTCTCGCGATATTTTACTTGCCCGAGATTTGATCGTCTTGCATCACATACCTAGTTCAATCTCGTTCAAAGCAAGTACTTTACTCGTTCTGTAATCCGATATCACTTTGTGATTAACTCCTTAACCACGTGCTTGCAAGCGGTGTTGATATCAATTACCGAGTGGGCCCGAAGTATATCTCTCCGATTTGGGAGGGACAAATCCCATCTCGATACATACAACCCAACAGGTACTTTCTGATCACCTGAGAGACACCTTTATGATCACCCTCTCATAGGATGACGTTTGATGACCTCAAAGCTTTCTTCCGATACCAGGGAGTTGTATTATCTCATGGTCTAAGGAATACAATATTTGACATAAGAAAAGCTTCGCAAAGATGAACACGATGACACGATCTAATTGCTCCGCTTAGTTTGGGTATGTCCATCATATCATTCTCCCAATGATATGATCTCATTATTAGTCAACAACTCATGTCTATGGTTAGGAAACCTTAACCATCATTAATCAATGAGCTAGTCCATAGAGGCATACTAGGGACACGGTGTTGTTCACAAACCACACAAGTATTAAAGTTTCCGCTTAATACAATTCTAGCATGGAATATAAACTTCATCATGAACAAGAATTATAATAATAACATCTTTATTATTGCCTCTAGGGCATAATTCCAACAGTCTCCCACTTGCACTAGAGTCAATAATCTAGTTTACATCTGGCAACAATCTAACACCCATGGCATTAAGGTGTTGATCATGTTTTGCACGTGGAAGAGGTTTAGTCAATGGATCTGCGACATTCAGATCTGTATGTACTTTGCTAATCTTCAGATCTCCATCTTCTATATAATCTTGGATTATATGAAACTTGCGGTTGATATGCTTGGTCTTTGGATGATATCTTGGTTTCTTATCCAGTGTTATGGCGCCAGTGTTGTCACACAATATCTCCAGTGGGTCCAATGCACTTGGAACCACACCAAGCTCAGTGATGAAGTTCCTGATCCAAACTCCTTCACTTGACGCTTCTGCAGCAGCCGTGTATTCCGCTTCTACTGTAGATCCCGCGATCACGCTTTGCTTGTAGCTTCTCCAGCTCACAGCTCATCCATTCAAAATATAAACGTATCATGTCTGAGATTTAGAATCATCCTTGTCGGTGTCGAAACTAGCATCGACGTAACCCTTTACGACGAGCTGTTCATCACCTCCATAGACTAAGAACATTTCTTTAGTCCTATTTAGGTACTTTAGGATGTTCTTCACGGCATCGATGTTCCACTCCTGGATCACTTTGGTATCTGCTCGTCAAACTAAGAGCATTGGACACATCCGGTCTAGTACACAACATGACATACATGATAGAACCTATGGCCGAGGCATAAGGCACTTTGCTCATAGCTTCTCTATCGTTTACCGTAGCTGGACACTGAGCCTTGCTCAATATCTTACCTGACAACATAGGCACTGAACCTTTCTTTGCCTTATCCATTCTGAACCTTTTCAGAACTTTGTCTAGGTATGTACTCTGGCTTAAAGCTATCAGGAGTCTTTGTCTATCTCTATAGATTTTGATGCCCAATATATAAGCAGCTTCCCCTAGGTCTTTCATTGAAAAACATTTGTTCAAATAACTCTTCACATCGTTAAGCATGTCAATGTCATTTCCAATAATCAATATGTCATCCACATATAGTACCAGAAATGCCACTGAGCTCCCACTCACTTTCTTGTAGATACAAGCTTCGTAGCAATTTGGAACAAATCCAAAGCTCTTGATCACTTGATCAAAACGAAGGTTCCAACTCCGAGATGCTTGCTTCAGTCCATAAATGGAACGCTGAAGTTTGCACACCTTATCAGCATCCTTAGGATCGACAAAGCCTTCGGGTTGCATCATATACATCTCTTTATCAATGTTGCCATTGAGGAACGCAGTCTTGACATCCATCTGCCATATTTCATAATCATGAAACACAACAATTGCTAATAAAATCCGAATGGACTTAAACATCGCTACGGGAGAGAAAGTCTCATCGTAGTCAACACCTTGAACTTGTCGAAAACCTTTCGCGATAAGTCGTGCTTTATAGACGGTAACATTACCATCCGCATCTGTTTTCCTCTTGAAGATCCATTTGCACTCAACAGCCTTTCGGTCGCTAGGAGGGTCCACCAAAGTCCATACTTGGTTTTCGCTCATGGATCCCAATTCGGATTTAATGTCCTCTAGCCATTTCTCAGAGTCTGGGCTCATCATCACTTCCTCATAGTTCGTAGGTTCACTATCATCTACTAACAAGACAGTTAAGACAGGGTTGTCGTACCACTCAGGAGGGGCACGCGACCTTGTCGACCTGCGACGCTCAGTAGTAGCATCGTCCGAAGCTTCATGATCCTTATCATTAGCTTCCTCTATTGCTGGTGCAGGCGGCACTGGAACAATTTCAGGTGCTGCGCTACTCTCCAATTCAAGAGAAGGTTCAACAACCTCGTCTAGCTCTACTTTCCTACCACTCACTTCTTTCGAGAGAAACTCCTTCTCAAGAAAGGATTCGTTCTTTGCGACAAACACTTTGCCTTCGGTTATGTGATATAAGGTATACCCAATAGTTTCCTTAGGGTATCCTATGAAGACGCATTTCTCCGCTTTGGGTTCGAGCTTGTCTGGCATCAACTTCTTGACGTAAGATTCGCATACCCAAACTTTAAGAAACGACAACTTAGGTTTAGCACCAAACCACAGTTCATACCGTGTCGTCTCAACGGATTTAGATGGTGCCCTATTTAAAGTGAATGCGGCGGTTTCTAATGCATAACCCCAAAATGATAACGGCAAATCAGTAAGAGACATCATTGATCGGACCATATCTAATAGAGTTCGATTCCGGTGTTCAGACACACCATTGCGCTGTGGTGTTCCGGGTGGCGTGAGTTGCGAAACGATTCCGCTTGTTTTAAGATGCGTGAGAAAATCATAACTCAAATATTTACCTCCACGATCGGATCGTAGAAACTTAATTTTTCTGTTACGATGGTTCTCCACTTCATTCTGAAATTCTTTGAACTTTCCAAATGTTTCAGATTTATGTTTTGTTAAATAGATATACCCATATCTACTTAAGTCATCAGTAAAAGTGAGAAAGTAGCGATATCCACCGCGCGTCGAAACACTCATCGGTCCGCATACATCGGTATGTATGATTTCCAACAAGTCCGTTGCTCGCTCTATCATTCCGGAGAACGGGGTTTTGATCATCTTGCCCATGAGGCATGGTTCGCATGTGTCAAATGATTCAAAATCAAGAGACTCCAAAAGTACATCAGAATGGAGTTTCTTCATGCGTTTTACACCAATATGACCTAGACGACAGTGCCACAAATAAGTAGTATTATCACTATCTACTTTGCATCTCTTAGCCTAAATGTTGTGGATGTGTGTTTCATCCCTTTCGAGATTCAGAAGAAATAAACCATTCACAGCAGGTGCATGACCATAAAAGATGTTACTCATATAAATGGAACAACCATTATTCTCAGATTTAAATGAATAACCGTCTTGCAATAAACACGATCCAGATATGATGTTCATGCTCAACGCATGCACATAATAACACTTATTGAGGTTTAAAACTAATCCCGAAGGTAAAACTAAGGAGAGCGTGCCAACGGCCATCACATCAACTCTTTATCCGTTGCCAACGCGCATCGTCACCTCATCCTCGCAGCCGCCTATTCCGTAGCTCTGCTTTGAGTTACAAATATTAGCAACCAACCAAGATCAAATACCCGCACTACAACGAGGGATAGTAAGGAAAACATCAATAACATGTATATCAAATATACCTTTGATGGTGCCACCTTATTGTCCGCTAAGTACTTTAGACAGCGCCCAAAGGACCTTGTCCTTGCAATAGAAGCACTCAGTGTCCGGCTTAGGTCCAGACTTGAGCTTCTTCTCAGCAGGGGCAACACGCTTGCCGCCGCCTTTCTTGAAGGGCTTTTTTGCACCCTTACCTTTCTTAAAGCTGGGGGGCTTGTTGACCATCAACACATGATTATCCTTTTTGATGTTCACCTCCGCAGCTTTCAGCTAAGCGAAGATCTCGGTGATCATATCAGTGGAACCAATCTGATTATGAGTCACTACAAAACTTTTGTAGCTGGGAGGGAGTGATTGCAGAACCCTGTCAATCTTGTGCTCCTCTAGAGTCTTGTAGTCCAGTTGCTCAAGGCGTTGAGTGTAGCCCGGCATCTTTATGGCGTGCTCACTAACGGAACTCCCTTCCTCCATCTTGCAGTTAAAGAATTTCTTAGAGATCTCATATCTCTCAGAACGGGCCTGAGTCTGAAACATAGTTTTCAGCTCCTCAAGAATCTCAAAGGGCCCGGGATAGTCTTCAAAATGATTTTGAAGGTCCGATTCCATAGCAAACAACATGGTGCTCTTAATCACACCATAATCATCTTTGTGCGACTGATAAACAGCTTTCTCATCACCATGCATCTACGTGAGGGCGTCACCTAGCGCATTCTCAAGGACATAGTCCTTTCGTCCGCCAGAGAGAATGATTCTCAAATTGCGGAACTAGTTGGTGAAGTTAGACCCATTGTTCTTAAGCTTTTCTTTCTCATTAAAAACGTTTAAGTTGAAGTTGGACTTAGCCATTTGATCTACAATATTTTCAAGTACAAATTAGACTATGTTCATGATAACTAGTTCAACTTAATCAAATTACTAGATGAACTCCCACTAAATTCAACATCCCTCAAGTTTTTTAGTGAACATGATCCAAATTCACCACACCTAATCTGATCTTCATGAGAAGAGATGTGGTTTCAATGGTGGACAACGAAGTGTCGATCATATCATTCATATGACTCATGCTTAACCTTTCGGTTCATGTGTTCCGAGGCCATGTCTGTACATGCTAGGCTCGTCAAGTCAAACCCAAGTATTCCTGCAGTAAAACCGCTTGCACCCGTTGTATGTGAACGTAGAGTTTATAGCACCCGATCATCACGTGATGCTTGAACACGACGAACTTTCGTCACGGTGCATACATGGGGAGAACACAGTTTTATCTTGATCTTTAAGTGAGGAATCATCTTATAATGCTACCGTCACGATCTAATCATAATAAGATACATAGAAGGATAAACATCACATGCATATAACTTTATGTGACATGGTATAGCCAATCTTCGCGCAATGATCTCCATCTTGTGCGTGCCGGCATGATATCCATCACTCCACCATGATCGCCTCCACCACGAATAGAAACTACAACTATTGCTAACTACTTAGCGATAAAGTAAAGCTATTACATGGCGTATAAGAAGTTGAGACACAGGTCATACACAATTATAAAGACAACCATATGGCTCCTGCCGGTTGTGTACTCATCGACATGCAAGTCGTGAAACATTACAAAACATGATCATTGCATACAACATACACATCACATCTTGGGCCATACCATATCACAGAAAACACTCCCTGCAAAAACAAGTTAGACGCCTCTACTTAATTGTTGCATGTTTTACGTGGCTTATGGGTGTAGCAAGCTAAGAACGATTCTTATCTACGGAAAGCCACAACGGTGATATTATGGTTGCCAAACTCCGGTGTAAATCCCATGACAACTATAGTGAGAGAAACTGGCATCCACCAGCCGCATGTGTGGAACAAGCCACACGTCAAGTGCGGAGCCGGTCTCGCGAACGACGTCGCGTAAAGTTGGCCTGGACCGCTTCGATCTCACTATCCCGCGTCATAAGAAGTACACAAACAAGAGGCTTGCAACAGAAAACATCAACGCGCAACAACCATGTGTTGCGTTCTCTACTGAAACACAACACATCATAGATCTAGCTCGATACCATCAAGGGTTTCATAGTAAATCAAAAAATTCTCTACGGATGCGGAAAGCCAAGATCTAATCTAGGAGATGCAAACAACGAGGGGGAATAGATGAGATCTTCATACCCTTGAAGATTCGCACAGCGGAACGTTCGACGGAACGTGGGTGATGTAGTCGTACTCGCTTCTCCTCCTCGCGATCCGATCCGATCTAACACCGCAAGTGGCGATGCCTCCGAGAGATTCACGCGTGCGGCACCTCGACGTATACTCCTTCCTCGGTCCAGCAAGTGGGGTGGAGCAATGTATTGGATCTACAACGCGACGGCGCGGTGCAAGCGGTGGAGAGTTTCTGCAGCAGGGCTTCGCCTACACGCAGTCGGGAGGGAGAGAGAGAGGAGGGCAGCAGGGCGGCTAGGGCTTGAGGAGGAGGTGTAGGAGGGGTGCGCCCCCAGCCCTATCTATATAGAGGGGTGGGCGTCCAGCCCTTGCCCCTCCCCCAAGCCCTAGGGCCGGCGGCCATGGAGGAAGGAGTGGGGGGCAAGTTTCCCCCCTCCTTCTAGAAGCTCCCCTAGGGTTTACCTACGGTTTGGCCGGCTGGGCCGTATGGGGCCTTGTGCCCTTGTCCCAATGCGGCCAGGGCACTCCCTCATAGGCCCATGCCCCCTCCCGGCAGGTGGGGCCACGTTGGTCCCCCTCCGGAAAGTTCTAGAAGCTTCCGGTACAATACCGATTAACCCGAAACAATTCCGAACTCCAAAACTGCATTGCCTTATATGAATCTTATTCTTGGACCATTCCTAACCTCTCGTGATGTCCCGGATCCCATACGAGACTCAACAAAACTCATAAACCAATTATCCAATCTATCCTAGCCGAGACACGTTAAGTGTGTGACCCTTTGGGTTCGAGAATATGCGTACATGATCTTATATCAATAATCAATAGCGGTCTAGAAACCCATATTGACTCACACATTCATCGATGATCATATCGGATGAACCACGATGTGGATTCAATCAATCCCATATATATATTCCCTTCGTCTGCGATATTTTACTTGCCCGAGATTTGATCGCTTGCACTGTCATACCTAGTTCAATCTCGCTCAAAGCAAGTACTTTACTGCTCAGAATCCGATATCACTTTGTGATTAACTCCTTAACCACGTGCTTGCAAGCGGTGTTGATATCAATTACCGAGTGGGCCCAAGTATATCTCGATTTGGGAGGGACAAATCCCATCTCGATACATACAACCCAATGTACTTTCCGATCACCGAGAGACACCTTTATGATCACCCTCTCATAGGATGACGTTTGATGACCTCAAAGCTTTCTTCCGATACCAGGGAGTTGTATTATCTCATGGTCTAAGGAATACAATATTTGACATAAGAAAAGCTTCGCAAAGATGAACACGATGACACGATCTAATTGCTCCGCTTAGTTTGGGTATGTCCATCATATCATTCTCCCAATGATATGATCTCATTATTAGTCAACAACTCATGTCTATGGTTAGGAAACCTTAACCATCATTAATCAATGAGCTAGTACATAGAGGCATACTAGGGACACGGTGTTGTTCACAAACCACTCAAGTATTAAAGTTTCCGCTTAATACAATTCTAGCATGGAATATAAACTTTATCATGAACAAGAATTATAATAATAACATCTTTATTATTGCCTCTAGGGCATAATTCCAACATGTACCTCTTCAATATTTCTTGGGGTGACACCATGGTGGCATCCCCAAGCTTGAGCTTTTGTCCATTCTTCATCTCATTGCATCATTCTCTCTCTACACCTGAAATTTTTCCTTCATACAAAACTTCACACAATCTTCTTTAGCAACATTAGCTTATTCAAAAGATATTAGACCGCTGGAAAAGCTTTGGAACAGCAAGGATTTTCACTGAAAACACAAGCTACTGAAGTAACTCCTTAAAATAAACTCAATTTACCTGAAGAGAGCTCAAAAGGGAATCAATAAGAAGCAAATGCAAATAATGGCAAAAATCTGTCAAAACAGACCAGCAGGTAGAAACGAATTTTTTCGAACATCTTCTGTTGCTCAAATCAAAAAGTGCTGAACTAACGAAAGTTATCCAACATACTGCGGGATGTATTCGTAAATTTTGGTCTCAATCCAAGTTACAGAGCCTCCTCACGAATTTTTTTGGTGGAGGACAGAAATCTGTTTCGGGACAGCAACTCCCCAAATCTTACTTCCCTCTCATTAGAGGTCATTCTTGGCACAAAAGGCAAACAAAAAGGATAATGAGAGTTTATTACTAAAGTAATAACTTCCAAGACTCAAGGAAACTCTTGTGTTATCTCCCAACAAGTACTTTTCTTTAACGCCTTTAAGTTAGGCACAAGAAGCAAGAAGAATCAAGTATTTTCAAATGAAGAATTGCCCCTCTTGTTCCTTCTTTTCTTACCTTTCTTTTTCTTTTTAGGGAAGATCTGATTGATTACCGGGGTATTAAAGTGCATGATGCCTTCTCCCACTTATATTACTGCCCCAAGGTGTTTCAGTAGAGATCTTTCAAGTGTGATCTGTCCTTTGCCTACACATTCAATAACAAGATAATCAGTAGACACCATTTTCCCTGAGATTTTTGTAAACACACCTTCAGATATTCCAATGGGTAATATAGTGGCATTGTTGCTAAGAGAGATTTCTTCTCCTCCTTCATTAAGCCCCCAAATACTCAAGGAATCAAAAATATCTTTGGGCATGAGACAAAATTCAGACATGATATCACAGTGAGCATCAAAGAGTGTAGTGTTTATTTAGACTTTAATTGTGGGAAACCAATTTGAAGGCTCAGAATTTATGGGAACATAATCATGGTAAGCCCTAAGAGTATGATAGCAACTATTCATGGCAGCAATACTGGTCTCAAGATGGTTCAACCTAGCGAAAATACTTGTGAAAGAGGAATCAGACTTGCCAGGTGTATCATAGATCATGATTAATTTTCTTATAGCATCATAAGCTTCATCCTCAATACAAAGCAAAAAATATTTTTCAGCCACAGCATCCAAAGCATATCTATAACGAAGAGCAATACCGTGGTAAAAACTATCAATAACCAAGCTAAGACTCATCTTAGGCTCAGTTTCCCTTTGTAAAGCAGAGATTCTAGACCAAGCTTCTTTGAAAAATCTCTTCATTTTTTTGTTTAAAAGTAAGATCTTTTCCATAGGTGTCACAGAGATTGGATCAAAACCAGACATGGTAGTAACTAAGGTAGGAACTATTTTTTTTGTGTTTTTGAATAAAGAAAGCAAACCAAGCTAGACTAATTTTTGGGTTTTTTTTTGGAAAGAGTCAAACAAAACCAGGCAAAAGAAACAAAGCAAACTAAAAACAAAGTAAAGATAAAGGAAGTGAAGGACTCCCCTAGTGAAGACGTCCTTAGCCTCCCCGGCAACGGCGCCAGAAATTAATTGATGCTACACTCAATAGAGAGGAAGAGTGCTTCATTGGAAACCCCAAGAGCAAGGTATGAAGAGTACAACAGCAAGATTTCCCTCAGTAGAACCCGAGGTTATCGAACGAGAAGGAGGAATGAAACGTCACACAGGTGTTGGAAGCAACGTGGAGACCTGCACAACACAAACTCAAGACTCTGTCCCAACGAATCAGTGAGGTTGTCAAGCTCACCGGTTTGCTGTAACAAAGGATTAAACGTATGGTGTGGAAGATAATGGTTTGCAGCAAGTAAACAAGTAACAGTGGAAGATGTATCAATGGTAAAGATTGGACCGGGGTCCATAGTTCACTAGAGGTGCTCTCCTTAGATAAACAACATGGCATGAAGGGTAAACAAATTACAGCGAGGCAATTGACAGGAACTGAGCAAGGCATGACAATGCAATTACTAGCCAGAAAGATCCTATGAGGTTGATTGGGCAATACAAGAATATACATAGACCGTAATCCAACTGCATCTATGACTAGAAGTCCACCTTCAGGTTATCATCCGAACCCCCTCCAGTATTAAGTTGCAAGCAACAGATAACTACTTTAAGCAAAGTGTGTAAGGTAAACAGTCCACATGTTCCATGAACAAGAGACCGTTGTTTTCTCCCTAGTAGCAACATCACATCTACAACCGAAGAGATTAGTGTCACTTCCCTTGGAAACTAGAGGCATGAACCCACTATCGAGCATAAATACTCCCTCTTGGAGTCACTAGCAACTACTTGGCCAAGATAACCACTAGCAATCGAGAGCGTGCAAGATCACAAACAACATAGACATGATAGAATCATAAAGATAGAATCATTAATCAAACTAATATAATAATCTCAATATCCATCAGATCCCCGCAAACACAACATGCATGATTACAAATAGATTAGATATTGATCATGAACGGAGCTCACAAGATCTATACATGAAAGCACAAAGGAGGAGATACAACCATCTAGCTACTACATGGACCCATAGTCCAAGGTGGAACTACTCACGAATCATACTGGAGAGAAGGCCTCCGGATGATCTCCCCTCTAGCAGGGTGCCGGGAAGAGCTTCAGATCCCCCCGATCTAGGGACGATGGTGGCGGCGGCTACAGACGGTTTCGTGGAATATTGATCGGGTTCTGAGAGTTTCTGCATCGAGGGCTTCTTATAGGCGAAGGGGGAGACCGAGGCGGCTGCCAGGGCGGCCAAACCTGTAACATCCCAGCATTAGAGCTTAGAAATAAGCTGAACACAGATGTGTGCATTGCATTCATGCATAGAAAATCCGAATAATTTTCGCTCTTTTGAACAAAACATGTTAAAGTGATTGAAGCTTCTCTCAACTTGATGGAATTGAAGTAGATCATCAAGTTGATTGCGATAAGTTTCAATATGACCTTTGCTAAAACCTTATTTTGGGTAAGGGAGATTTGATCTAAGGGTAGATCAAATGTAATAAAAATTAAACCATTACACCTTGACTAATGATTATAATTTGATCCTTAAGTGATCACATCCTAGTATTCATCACAATAACCTATGAATACCAAATTAAGAATATAACCCAAATCATAAGAGTATAATAACTAACTCTTGATCTATTTTATCCTTATTTATTTCTACCATGTGGATCATGGTAATACTTAACCCTAACTCTTTAGTTGTATTGAGTAGCAAGGAAAGCAATTCAAGATCATTCACCATATATCTTCCTTTCCATATCAATCCTTATAGAATCCTATCTCAATATCTGTTGTTCATCAATGTTGAGTAATCAACTATGATTCACCAATTCTTAATCTATCAATTCTGGATCTTTTAACTCTTATCCTTATCATAGAATTCATTTAAAGTCCTTTAGAAAAATAAGTAGGAAGAGGTAGATGGTAATGCTAGTTATAAATATCATCCTTAGGATGGGAGTGTTGGAAATGAATAAAATCAATATGATTATTGATGGAGTTAACTCACCCCTGAAATGATAGAAGGGTATTTGAGGTAAAGATTACAAGGATGATTATTGAAGATAGTTACCAGGAGTAATCCTATTGGACTAAGTAGGTATAGTCCATGTATAACATACCATAATCCAGTAGAGATAGTAAGAAGATAATTATAATACAACTGTAGTATTGTATTGATGAAGCCTTGATTAGCCAACTGGAAACCTAAACTATAAAGGATCAAAGGATTATAATGATGATGCTTTAGCCACCAAGATTGAATGCTCGTATCATGTATAAGTGATATTGGTGGGTAGAACATGATTGAAACCTAGTATAGATATGTTATCCTAGGTCATCCATGATAAGTCACCATGATATAATGTGAAGCTGAAATATGAGGTACTAGAGTAAAGTAAATATAAGATAGTATGATTAAGTGAAAGCTAGAGTAGCATGGAGTTATTGAAGTAGTCTTATTACTCTTAAAAGAATAGTAAGCTTTTGAGGAAAGTAGTTTGATATATACATCTACTGGAGTAATATTAGTGGTGGATGATTAAGGAAGGGTATGAATAGAATTAAAAGTAACCATATGTTGGATGGGAGATTATCAGCAGTAGAGTAGTAGATATAACCAAGTCTGGATAGGTGAAGATTATGAAAAGCTTTAGTGTCAAGCTCATTGGATTTATAAATGGATTTAGTAGAATAAAAGGTGGATATAATATTCTTGTGTAGCAAAGATCATCATGTTAACACATGATGATGGATATGGAGAAGTAGTATATCTAGGAAAGGAATTTCTTAATCAGAAGTCCAGAATTATGAATTATGGAAGATAGGAATTCTTAGTAAACACTAAACCCTAAATCTATAATCAAGCTTAACATCCAGCTCATCTATTGGATAAATCATTTCATCTTCACAATGTTTAATAGGAATATTCCCCTATAGCAAATCATTTAAGCACATCTCTGTCATTTCCAAATATCATAACCATTTGTCCTTAGGAGTTATTTTTATCAACTCTTTTCCATAAGACATTCCAGATAATAACTTTCTATTTTAAAAGGTGATATCATTAAAGGTCACATACATAAAGACAATATGTTTAGCTATTAATATTTACTCATATCAACAAAAGAATATAAGTATAGTAAAAACCCTAAACCCTAGGGTAAGCATTTTCAATTCAAACCTTAACTCCTATATTAGTTATAATGAAATGTATACATGGCTATTTCCTAAAATTATGGGACTAATATTAACCATATTAATTCCCTAGAACTTTGTTTATCATACAAAAATAAAAGAAAATTCCATAAGTTTATGATTATAAGTCAATGAGTTTATGATTATAAGTCAATGAGAATCAAATTCTTTAATAATATAAGTCAATGAGAATCAAATTCCATAAGTTAAAAGTAATGCATTCTTTAATAAGTTTATGATTATAAGATAAATTAAAAATTCATAACAAAGGCCCTTACAAATACCAAAAGGAAAGATTTATATAAGAAAATAAAGAAATATAACATTATTTGATAAAAGCTCACAAAATGTTAGTAAGTATCTCTTAATAATGTTACAATTAATTAGCAAATAAAGCCTATAAAGAAAATTCAAATCAAAGATGCAAATTCAAATATGAAAACAAAACAGAATTTAGAAAAGGGAAAGAACCAGGAAAAAACAGAAGGAGATCAGATCTGGCCCATGGCCCAACTTCCTTCTCTTTATCCACTGCTCACGAGCAGCCTGTAGCAGCCCACCTCGGCCCAGTAACCAGCCCGGCTTATCTCCCTCTGTGACTGACAAGTGGGACACTACGAGGGACTGCGGGTTGAGTTGAAAGAATCGCTAGGGAGTTTTCTGCAAAAGCGACGTCCTCGTCTTCCTCTTCCAGCGGGAAGTAGCTCGCTGGATGCTGGCGATGCCGTCCGCCACCACATCTGCGCCAAGATTACCACTGCCGACACCGGGGAAGGATAAGAATGCCATGGATCTCATTTCTCTCGTCCTCATCCCCATTTCCTTCCTTCCTCCAGGATTCCTCTTCTAGCCGAAACCCTAGCTCGTCGGAGCCACACATCGCCGTCGATAGAGTCTACCTCAGAGCCTATGGAGTGGTCGAGGAGAACCGCCACGTTCCCCTCTTCATCTTAGTAGAACCAATAGATCAAGGGGAGCTCAGGTGGGTGCGAATTTTATCATTCCTTTCCATCGGGGTTCGCCGGAAAAGTCGCCCGTGTGCTTATCTCCGACCGCGCCGATCCTCGTCGACCTCTCTATCATCATCAGGGTGAGTTCCTGAACCCCCCAGTACCCCTAAATCGCATCATCTCGTTATAAATAACCGTCACCCCTTATGCCACCGTCGGCCACCATCGGAGCTCGTCGGAGCCGAGGCTCCGATGAACATTTTCGAGCGGCACCGCCACTCTAGGGTTCAGCACGTCGTGCTGATTCGAACTAGGCTAGTTTCTTTTGCTGGGGCACCATAGATTGTCGCCGGCGACCACCAACTGACGGTGGTGGTTGTGCTGACGTCATGCCGACATCACCCTTGACCTAGTCCACCGTTTGACCGGTCCACTACTTGCGTGGCATGTTAACGTGGTACTGACCCCACCAGTCAGTGACTGTGTCTAGGTTTAGCCTGGTATAAAAAGTTATTTTCTGTTTAGGAAATAAATAAATGATATAAACCCAAATTTAAATATTCCACAAATAAAATAAAATCATTAAATCTTATTAAACCATTAACTTTTGTTTTATAGTTCAGAAAAATATGTGTAATATATGAAAATGTTTTAAAAAATAAAATCTATCAATTAAAACTATTATCAAACATTATTGTAATAGTTATTTAAATAATTATTATTTAACAAAGATTTTATAAGTAATGAAACTTTGATAATTCATATTTTAATAATGGTAAATATTAAAAATATAAATAAAATACTAAAAATCTTAGAAAAATATGAACTATAATCATGCATTATTATTTCACTTAATTAAATATTTATTATTTATTAAGTATTTATAAAGTAATAAATCTTATAAAAATCATATCTTATTATTTATAAATCATAAAAATAAATGTAATATACCAAAATGATCACCAAAATAATACCTACATGTTAAAAATATAATATTCCAATGTTGAGTTAAATAAAAATTTAAATACTTTAATAACTTGAAGTTAAATTTATTTCCTTAATGAATAATTCATATAAGGGTAAATAAAAATTCCTAATAATTCTAAAAATTAGCCAATGGAATCTAAATAAATAATATTAGTCTTAAGTGTTGATATTATGAAGTCATAATGGTTCAGAACATTATAAATACAATTTTATTGAATTATCCTTCAACCATATGTGTAGTTTATTTTCTAAAAAGACCTTTAACAATTATAAAATCTTCAAGAATGATATTTTAATCAAATACAACCTTTTACCATTATTCCACTCACAACCTTATAATGCATTAAATCCAAAGATAATTCATGAGTAGTCACTAGTACTATTTACTTATCCACAAACTATAATCACACCTTTATAAGGAAATAAGTGATCTTGTTCCATTATAAAATTAAGAGACCACTACTTAAATTGAAGAATAACCATTCTTAAGTAACTTCAAGGAAACATTACAAAGTACACAAGTTACAATTAACATAAGCAATATACCTTAAATCCATCCATGTTTTTAAAGTTAACTTTAGTCTGCAATACTTTAAATACTATGCTAAAGACTTTGTAAGTATTTTATAGTTAACTTTGGTATGTTATAGTTAAGTCATAAAGCATCTCAAATCCAAACTATTCAAGCAAGCACAGACAACCTTGACCACATTTGATTAACCACAAAGATTGTTGAGACCTTAGGAAAGGAATCTTTTCTTCAAAAGTTATTCGTTTTGCCACTTCAATCAACAAACCTTATAATAATATTTCCAACTCTTAACAAATTAAATTCAAGGACTCTCATCATAATCAACAGATGACAATTAATCACAATCACATTATTTCATACTTTACTTGCATACTTCGGAATGTAAACACTTCAGTTCTTTATAAGTGACAATACTTATAAAGTAAAATTTGAAGATAAACAATTATAGTGTAAACAATCTTGAGTAGCATTCTATATGTGTGTATCTTATTGCTGGTTAAATACATGTTATTCACACACACTCACAAGCCTTAATAAGAAGCACAAGTGTGAAACTTAATCTAAAAGGGCAACACATTTCAAGGAAACCCTTTCCAGTATCCAAACCCTAGAACAACGTTATCCCCGAGATCCGCGTTTATAAAATGCATTACATTACTTATGCATAAAAGCATTCTGCTTCTTTAAACATTAGTCCTTACCGGACCAATGATGCTGATTTCAGATATTGGATCTTATATTGTCTTGAAGACCGTGAGGGCATAATATTGCAATCACAAAAGGCAAGTTCACACTTTCTCATGTCCTTTGATTATTTTCTGTAAAGTATTTTACAAATCCAGTGTTGTCATCACCTGCATTTGAAAAAGGTCAGAAAACACTATTTTCGTAATAATATGATTATAGGTTATTTACCATGAGGTAATGACCTACTATGAAAGTTCTGGTGGTAAAGGAACATATTATCTAGGACTTAACAACCAATATCGCCAGTGAATCTGGTGCCGTATATCACGCGTTAACCATGAGATTTGGAATGGGACGGAGAAGTCAGTTGTATCTTCTTCCTCTCGCATGTAGCCCGATGTGCAGGTCGTGGCTGTTATCACTCGTAGCGTGCATATTAATTGGTAATTCGTAGAGGATATGAAGCATATGGGTGGGAACCCTCAACGTCCCATGATAGTTCTAGCATCTAACGGTCTGTACAAACCATTGCCGTAATTCAATATGTGGGCATGGTGTACACCAAGGAGGCATGCGGGGTCGCGAAGGGTGCAGTGATTGGCTTGGATCATCTTCTGGGTCCCACATCATGGAATTGTGGACGGGAATAAGCTGCCCGATTATTTAACAAAGAGTTGATCTCTCATGGGTAAAGTAATTCACCTCTGCAGAGTGTAAGAACTGTAACTTGTTACTCCCTATTCCGTGAATGAGCTGCGAACATGGCAGGAAAGGAACTCCATGCAAGTTCTGGTAAACCCGTGAAAGGCTGACGAACATAGTTTTTTTAGAATAAAAGCAACCTTTGAAGAAATGTTTACGAAAACTTGCATTTTCTATGACCTACGGTCTGTGGCTATAGATATAGTGCATCAAACACTCTTTGTCTAGTGAACTTGCTGAGTACGCTCGTACTCAACGTATCTTCTTAACCCTTGCTAGATTCTGAAGCTATTAAGACGACATCTACATCAAGATATGCTCCAGGAGTCATCATCAAAAGCTAAGCTCTTCAACAAAGACAAGAAAGTCAACATATACATCAACTCAAGTGAAGACAAAGTTACTGATTATATAGGAATATACTCTCTAGCCAAAGAACCTATTTCTGTAGTGTATTGCAATAGCAGCAATACCAACCCCTTAGTAAAAATACTAGTCCTAATAGTATAATAGCTTTTGCGTTGTTTATCTTTGATTCTTCTTTATAAGAAGTTCTCTCTCTCTCTCTTTAACCTAGAGTGTTCTCTGGATCTTGTGTATAGAGTGAGTTGTAACATATAGCCATGTATTGGACCTACTGTGTTTATGTTGTACCACTCCGAGGGATGTAATACTAGTGAACAGTGTTTTATTGGTGTTATGTCAACGACTATAGTGTACTACATCGTGCAGTGGTATGCTGGTCACCGCAAAACCCTAGCCATGCGCGGGCTAGGGCCCACTCGCACCTGGGGGGGGGGGGGGTCTGGCCCCTCTGGCCGGCCCCTCGGGCTCTCCTATGGACTTCTTGTTCCTCACGGAAAGTTATTAACTTTGTCCTTTGTCCCGTCCAATTCCGAGAATATTTCTTTACTAACTTTTTTGAAACCAAAAACAGCAGAAAACAGGCATCTGACACTGTTGCAACTTGTTAATAGGTTAGTACCAGAAAACATGTAAGAATCACCTCAAAGTGTAGACAAGTAAAGCAAATTAGATACTAAACAAGCATGGATCATCAAAAATTATAGATACATTTCCAACGTATCACCATTCTGTGTGCAGTGTTCCAAAGCTTATTGATTGATGCATATTATGATATTACTTGTTCTTGTGCTACTTGTTTCTAGTCACCCTTGTGAACTTTGAAGGTGTCCTATGTATCTAATTGCTACCCTATGAGGGACAAGGTGATTGCCATTATGCCATGTTTTTGTATGTGAAGCAAACAAACGTTTTTCAATGCATATTATTCATGATCTTTGTTTGTAGCTTGACATGTTGCTTGCATAGTGAAAGGGCATGTATGCCCCCATGTGTGGTTTTGGTAATTAATGACAATCTCTATGGACTAATGTGTAAACTGAGTTTCACTTGTAGGTTTGTCCATTGGCATCGCTTGGGCGATGTGTTGGTCTCAAAGTTGGAAGATGAAGAAATGTCCAAGGGCTTTGTGCCCATTGGAATCATGAAGAAAGAAGGAGCTTGAAGGTCTATCAAGGCATGTGCAAAGAGTTGCATCAAGATGGATCAACCTCAAGTAAGGATGAAGAAGGACGAGCTCAAGATGCGCCATCTCTAGAAGATCTCATGCTTGAAGCTTGCTATCCTCGTGCTCATGGAATGATGAAGACAAGTTCAAAGAAGAGGTTTCCCCATGGAGTATGGGGGAGCATTTTGCAAGTCTTCATCAAGCAAGAGCGAGCAAGAGCAGACAAGAAAGGTGTTACCACTATAGAAGAACAAGACGGTCTACATCAAGTTCAAGTGGGACGCTCAAGGCAAAGGTATATTGATAGGGCTTCTCTTTTGCCGGTATCGTGTTGTTAGTTGGGAGACCGGGTTTAGGATAGATAGCCGTACTATCAAGAGGGGCTCTCAAGCGGGTGTCTCGTTTGCATCGTTCGGAGAGAGCTCAAATCTTTGCATTCATATCATCATCTTTCTTGGTTATTATTTGGTTCTTGTCCATGAGATGATCTAGATCTTGTGGTCACCATCATAACAAGCTCTAGCTCATCATCTAAGGATTTCACTTGCATATCTTATTGCGGTTTTTGATCTTGCGAGTTTTCCGGCTCCACACCTTGGGGGATAGATCACATATATATTCATGATATTTTCTCCCAAGGTGATACCTAATATTTCCCTTTTGGAGTTCGGATTCTATTCGTCGTTATCTTTCCAACAAAATTGGTTTCATCCCGTTTGGAGTTCGGATGCAAAAGTTATTGCGTTTCTGGTTTTCTGGTTTCTGGAATTTCCCTGACCGGAAGTTCCGCTAGGGAATCTTTGCCGCCGAAAGTTCCGGTGGAAGTTCCGGGTCTTCTTCCGCTCACGCTCAGTAACCTTCTGTTTTGAAGCGTTCTATTTGCCGAAACTTTGTCGGAACTTGCATCGGAAGTTCACCGAACTTCGATGCTTTGACCGAACTTCCTGGCGCTTCGAGGGGCGCCAACGTCGATGACCGTTGGAGCCAGGCGGAACTTCCTCGAGCCGGAAGTTCCGCCATGATTCATTTTTTTTCGCTCGCCTGATTTTCGACCGATGGTCGGGTGCCACCGAACTTCCGCCTCCACCGAAGTTCGGCCAGTGTCGCGAATGCCCATAACTGCAGATCTGGGAGCCCTTTAAAAGGGCTCCTCTTCCCTTCGTGGGATTAGCTTTTCTTCTTGGTTCTTGGATTTCTCTCTCCTCCATTGTCAACCTTGAAGAAGCTTTCCTCTCCCTTTCCCTCCTATGATTCTTGCATCTTTTGAGGGATTTGAGAGGAGATCTAGATCTACAATCCCCCAAGTCAAATCCCTTCTTTGTGAAGGAATCATTGGGATCTAGATCTTGGAGAGTTTTGTGTTCTCCTCTTGTGTTCTTCCTCCCTTATTCCCCCAATAGCTTTTGTAGCTTTGTTGGAATTTGGGAGAGAATGACTTGCCCTTGCATTTGGTGCATAGGTTTGAGTTCTACTCTTGTGTTCTTCCTCCCTTATTCCCCCAATAGCTTTTGTAGCTTTGTTGGAATTTGGGGGAGAAGGACTTGCCCTTGCATTTGGTGCATAGGTTTGAGTTATCCTCGGAGATTCGGCGAGTTCAAGCTTGTGAGCTTGTTTCTCTTGGGTTCCTTGGAACCCTAGACGGTTGTGTGGTTGGATTGTTGACCTTTTGTGGTCTTGTTGACCTTTTGTGGTCTTATAGCCTTTTGTAGCGTTGTTGGCCTTTTGTGGCATTGTTGGCCTTTTGTGGCTTTGTTGTTGGGAGCCTCCAATTGAGTTGTGGAGTTAGCCCCAATCTTGTACGGGTTCGGTGACCACCCTCAAGCGTCCCATAGTGGAGCAAGTGCCCGCCTTTTGTGGTGCGCACTTGTGAGAATAGGGTGAGCCTTTTGTGGCGTCGGTAAGTTGCGTGCTTCCGCATCCAGGGTGAGGCCTTGTGTGGCGTTGGGTGAGCATCAAGCCACCACACCTCGAGGTGAGCCATTTGTGGCGTTCGGAGAACATTGCGCCATCGCACCTCTCCAACGGAGACGTAGCTTCTTTGGAAGTGAACTTCGGGAAACAAATCTTCGTCTCCACGTCCATCGGTTATCTCTCAACCGAACCCTTTACTTATGCACTTTACATTGTGATAGCCATCGTGCTTGAAGTATTTATACCTTGCTATCACCTTGTTGCTTGTATTGCTTAGCATAGGTTGTTGGTGCACCTAGGTGAACTTAGTGGCTAGGTTTTGTGCTCAATAAATTAAACGTTAGTTTTATTCCGCATTTACTTGAGCCTAAACCGTAATATTTTTAAAAGCCTATTCACCCCCCCTCTAGGCGACTTCCTTTGTACTTTCACATAGTTACTATGTCCTATTGTTAGAACTCCATATTTCATGCACATGTTTAGAGATCTTTGATCACAGCTTTCAATGCTTACAAATGGTTTGATCTTTATTGTGAGGGTGCATGTCACCTCAAAAATTATTCTTTTTATCACTTACCTACTCGAGGACGAGCAGGATTTAAGCTTGGGGATGCTTGATACATCGGAAACGTATCTATAATTTTTGATGCTCCATGCTTGTTTAGTATCTAATTCTCTTTGTTTTGTCTTCACTTTGAGATATTTTTATACACTTTCTGGTACTAACCTATTAACAAGATGCCACAGTGCCAGTTGCATGTTTTCTTCTGTTTTTGGTTCCAGAAAGGCAGAAAATCAATATTCTCGGAATTGGACGGGACAAAAACCAAAGTTATTGTTTTTCCTAGACCAACATGGAACCACGAAGCAGAGATAGAGTAGGGCACCAGGGTGGACGCACCCCCCAGACACGGGCAAGCCCTGGTGGCGCCTATAGGGGTGTGGGCCCCCTGGACCTCCACCGACCTTGCCTCCTTCGCCTATAAGAAGCCCCCGGGGATAAAACCCTAAATCATCCATCATACTTCCAGAAAAACCTCCATAGCGCCATCGCCACCGAAAGAGAGATTCGGGGGACAGAAAGTCTCTGTTCCGGCACTCTCCGGGACGAGGAAGTGCCCCCGGAGCCATCTCCATCGATCTCCATCGCCATCTTCATCACCGTTGCTGATTCCCATGATGAGGAGGGAGTAGTTCTTCCTCGAGGCTAAGGGCTATACCGGTAGCTATGTGTTCATCTCTCTCTCTATGCATGATCTTGTTGTGGTCATGAGCTTTGTAATCAAGTAGATCTACCTTGCTACTCAAGTGCTTCAATAGATCTCTGCTCTCCCCATGTGTGTGAAAGTGACAACGTGCACGCCATGGTGGCACTTAGGTTTGAGTCTACATAAATACTCTTTGTGCTTTAATAGATCTATGATTTTTCCCACATGTGTGAAAGTGACAGCGTGCATACCGTGTGTGTCACTTTGGCTAGATTGAATATTTGTTATGAGTTATATTTGGAGTTGGATGTCTCTATGAAATTGTGGTGTTTGTTGGAACCATCTAGCGCTCATGAACCATCTAGTGCTCATGAAATTGTGGTGTTTGTTGGAACCATATTTGGAGTTGGATGTCTCTATGCATAGCTTTTTATTGAGGATGCTTCACAGATAGCCCATTATGGTGATGCTGCAAATTTCCACCATGATTAGGCATGGCTTAGGCTAGCGGCCCAGGCGTTTCTCTAACATAGGATATAAACTCCATGGACTTACAAGTTTCCTCTTTATTTCACACCGGTGACATCCATAGACAAAAGAACATGATATCAACTGAGTACAAAGTACAAGTGCAATGTTGAAAACGTTCCCCGTGGCAGCACGATTCTGCTAATTCCAACGTATAAGTGCAAGCATATATAACATAGATGACACAATGGTTCAAGTTTATTAGGGCAAAGAATATAAAGTGTACCATCAAGTTTGTTAGGGCTTTAATCACTAAGTTTTCACATAACAAAATAGTTTTTAATTGGAAGATAGCTGAAAATAAGAATATACTTGGAATGGTGTAACACACCATGCATAGGAGTTTATAGTGGACACTTTGGAATAACTTGGTTTCTTGGGAGTTGGAAGCATGAGTAGAGCTTACTCATACAAGTGGAGGCTAGCAAAAGACTGGGAGCAACCAAATAAGAGAGCAATAATGGCCATAATCATGTAGTGCAACAAAGCATTACTAATCAAAGCAAAGAGTGGTACTACAAGTCAAGGAATAAATGATCATAGAGGCTATGGTGACTTGTTATAGTCATAACATGGTGTGAGCATGTGCCAAGTCAATCCAAGCAAAGCATCAAAGGAACGCAATACTTGGTGTGAGCATGGTGTGAGCATGTGCCAAGTCATTCCACGATACTATGCTTTTGCCAAGTCATAACATGGTGTGAGCATGGTGTGAGCATGTGCCAAGTCATTCCACAATACTATGCTTTTGCATGCTAAAGCAACGCATAATTTCTTCAAGGCACACTAAGCAATTCCAATTGTTTGGAACAAGACATGCTACAGCAATAATCACTAAGCATAAGGTCAAAATAACACCTAGCATGTCATGCTAAAGTCTAAGTCACAGTCAATGCAAGCTCCTCTTGCACTTACAAGCAAGAACTTACTACTCCTTTCCAACACCAAGCAACTTATTTGCAAACAACATAGCAAGAACGAGGGTCCAAACTACTTTATTCAAGCAAACTAAACAACCTAAGCAAATCAAATGAAAACTAAGACGCTCGAAGAACAACACAATTATGCATGAAACAATAAAAACGAAGTGTCTAAACAGACCTGAGCTTTTTATTGATGAAGAAGGGGATGCCTTGGGAATCCCCAAGCTTTGACGCTTGTACCTCTTGTATATTCTTGGGGTAACACCATGGTGACATTTCCAAGCTTGAGATTTTTTCCATTCTTCAACTCATTGCATCATTCTCTCTCTACACCTGAAATTTTTCCTTCATACAAAACTTCACACAATCTTCATTAGCAACATTAGTGTATTCAAAAGATATTAGACCTCTGGAAAAGCTTTGGAACAATAGATCTTTTCACTAAATACAAAAGCTACTGTAGTAAATCCTTCAAAAATCTCAATTCACCTAAAAAGAACTCAAAAATAAATCAATAAGAAGAAAATGCAAATAATGGCAGAAATCTGTCAAAACAGACCAACATGTAGAAACCGATTTTTTCGAACATCTTATGTTGCTCAAATAAAAAAGTGTTGAACTAACGAAAGTTAGCTAACATACTGGGGGATTTATTCGTAAATTTTCAGCTCAAACCTACTTACAGAGACTCCTCACGAATTTTTATGGTGGAGGACAGAAATCTGTTTCGGGACAGCAACTCCCCAAATCTTACTTCCCTCTTATTAGAGGTCATTATTGGCACAAAAAGCAAACAAAAAGGATAAGGAGAGGTCTTTACTGAAATAATAACTTCCAAGACTCGAGTAAACTCTTGGGTTATCGCCCAACAAGTACTTTTATTTAATGTCTTTAAGTTAGGCTTGATAGCTTGAGAAGATGCTTACATAAGAACTATGAGTTGAAGTAAAAGAGAGCATCAAGAAGCAAATTCAAAACACCTTTAAGTCTAACCCACTTTATGCATCGAAAACTTGTACATAAATAAATTCACAAAAACAAAGTGACAAGCATAGGAAGATAAAACAAGAGTAGCTTCAAAACTTTCAGCACATAAAGAGGTGTTTCAGTACCATGGAAAATTCTACAATCATACTTTCCTCTCTCAGTAGCATCATGAATAAACTCAACAATATAGCTATCACATAAAGCATGCTTTTCATGATCTAAAAACACATAATTTCTATCAAGCTCAAAAATAGTGGGATTGAAACCTTCATAGGTTTTACCCAAAGTAGATATTTCAAAAGGATCCACATGAACATAACATTCATCCTCCTTTGATAAGCATGGGGGACAATCAAATAATGTAAGAGGTAAATAGTTACTCTCATTAGAAGGTAGACATGGGTAGATCCATTCTTCCTCCTTTTGTTCATCACTCTGCTCTTCTTTTTCATCTAATGAGCTTCCAGTTTCAACAATTTCTTCTTTCATAGGCTCCTGCAAGGCATTAGTCTCTTCCAGTTGTGGAAAGCACCTATTAAAATATTCAAGAATATAGCCATTTGCTTCCTTGTAACTGTCAAAGAAAAATTTAAGTATCTCATAAACCTCATGTTCATAAGGTGCATCATCAGTATTTTCAAGCAAACTAGCAAGTTCAAATGCACCCTTGAAGGCAATAAATTCTTCAATTTGCTCCACATCATAAAAGTCATAATTTCCTTTAACATAAGAGGATATGGTAACATTATCATTATACTCACATTGAAAAGGAAGGTGTTTATACCTCCTGCAACAACAAGATTTATCAAAGCAAAAAGTAACATTATAAGTAGAGCACACGTCTCTAGCAATAGTATTCAACTTATCAATTTGTTCCTATAAGTGTTTCCCTTTTTGTGACAAAGGGTGTTTCTTATAATAATACTTTTGTTCTTCCGTGAACCCATCTTGCCAATAAGAACTAGTTTCAAAGAAACCATCCATTGATAGAAAGCATGACCAAGCAAGGCAAAAACAAACCAGCAACTAGAGTAGGAACTAATTTTTTTGTGTTCTTGAATAAAGAAAGCAAACCAAACTAGACTATTTTTTTGGGGGTTTTGAAAAGAGGCAAACAAAACCAAGCAAAAGAAACAAATCAAACTAAAAACAAAGTAAAGATAAAGGAAGTGTTGCCTGTCAAAACTCACCGGCGGGCAGCGACGAGCAACACGAAGAGCCGGGAGGCTGCCAGAGCGGCTGGTGGGCCCTGGTCCCTCGGTCAACGGCCCGCAAATCTTCCGGCACGCACGCGTCCTGTCTTGGTTCGAGATGCACCACGACCTATACCTGTCGTCGAAGGTGATGGATTGTTCCGATTGGTTTCCTGCACGGTAAACAAGTATACGTAAAATTCGAGCCGTGATCGGCTCCCAGGTTTCCCTGTAAATCGGCTTTTAGAGCCGATTATCCCCATGGCTCTGCATCGGATCTATGATAACATGGGGTTTTGCTTAATTACTACAAGCTAAATCGATCTACGATAGTTTGGTGTTTTCACCACGCAACCGGAACGTCCCACGCGTAGTTGAGCCTAATAGATACGAAAAATAGTAGAAAACCGATCCTAGAGAAGGCCTAAAAACCAACATAACGTCAATTCCCGGAACGTCCCCTCTAAGATCAATAAACCATACTTTACGTATTACCGGATCGTTCAACCCGTTTGTGAGGCCTAATCACGTAGATATTAAACTAAACCTTGATGAACAAGGCACAACTATAACAGATCAAATCGACTAAGCAGAAATCAAGCAAGATGCCACCTTCACACCCGGGAGAAGGTGCAAAGACGGCGAGATAGCTAGAGGTAGCATAAATAAGCAATCATAGTAAAAGTATCGATGCTAGCTCTAACAAATCTGTGGTAAAGGTGTTACTCGCCATCAACAAGGCTTCAGTACGAGTAACACCGGATAATCGCATAAGTAAATACTGCCTAGATCGCAAGATACGATCTAGGCAGCATGGCACTTACCCGAGAAAAACCCTAGAAACAAGGGGTGGCGATGCGCCGAGATTGTGTTGGTTGTGAACGT
The DNA here is from genome assembly GCA_030063025.1 of Avena longiglumis. Classification (NCBI taxonomy): domain Eukaryota; kingdom Viridiplantae; phylum Streptophyta; class Magnoliopsida; order Poales; family Poaceae; genus Avena; species Avena longiglumis. The sequence continues at coordinate 561,595,846 of CP125974.1, forward strand.
GATTGTCCTCCTTTCTTTGATAACCATAGGTACATATTTATAGTCCGGAGACTCTCTACTTTTGGAATAACTCTACAACTCTATCTTTACCTAAACTGACCTAAACTGAAACAAAACCTACTATGATACAAGATACACGCAATTCAGCCCAAATTTATTCACTAGGCCGATCCAACAACGCGTTGAATATATGTCTCTTCTAAGCCCATCTTGATCACGGCCCATCCCCTTCGTAGGCCAAAATATGGCGATAACATGCCCCCCGGTTTTGCAATGATAATTCCAAAACCACTCTGTGTTTTTCTTCTCCTGGGTTTTTTTTCGCTATCGGGTTACGCCAGACGTCGAACGCGTGGCGTAACAGAGATCACGCCACCCCTTCATCATGATGCCTGTCTTCTCAACTCCTCCATGATTGCATGATTTGACGATTTTGGCAGAAATCTGGGCGCTATGGCATTGAACCGTTTCTTCACTATTCCTCTTTATTTAAATCCGCTGAGCAGTTCACGGTCCCATCTTCCTCCCGTAGCGAAAACCCTCTTTCTTCACGGAAAAACCCTCTTTTTCGCCATGGCCTCCTCTGCTTCCTCCGGTCATCCTCCCACGCCTCCAATAGCCTCGGTGACCGCGAACCAACTCGAACACCCGCCGGCAAGAGCAACACTCGCCCCATAATGGTGGGACGAGAGGGTTGGGACTTTGCTGCCGTCGAGGACGACGGCGATCGTCACAGACGGCGAAGAGAACTTCTCGCCTCGCCGACGGGAGGCTGGAGGCGACAGCAGACGACGCCATGTCCCGGGATGGCGTCGACTCCTCTGAAGAGGAAGAAGAAGAGGAGGACACCTCCTCCGAGGAGTACCAGGTGAAGTACTTCCGTGCGGGTCCGAAGACGCATTTACGATGAAGACGAGGACGAGGAGGCCCCTGGCTTCTCGATGGCGGCGGCGAAGATGACGCTGTAGCGGCGAAGCAATGAGGAGGACGGCGGCTGCAGCAGCGACGACGACCTCGGCCTTGATTAGGATTTAGTAGTAGTAGCATTAGTAGTAGCATTAGTAGTAGCAGGACTCCTTTTGTAATCGACCATCCTTTTGCAATCGATCATCTTCAAATGAATGAAAATCTGTTCCCCAAAGCCTTTTCTGATTTACCCCTAATTTCGCTGATTGCCAAAATAGGTCGTTGCTCCAAGAGCCGATGACACCGCATCGGCTCCCATCATACTACCCGCATACGGTCTAACAGGTCACAGCGCAAAGAGCCGATGACCACCCACCGGCTTCTCCAAAACCAGAACGTTGATACTGTATGGTTTCATTGCACGCCCATCCTTAGTGTCACGAACGTTGGTGAAAATTAAATCTGGTCGCATCTTTAGGCACCTCAAAACGGCCACTTCTTGGTTTAAAAGCGGTAACCGCCCTTTTTCAAAATGGGCGACTGTGTCCTTCTTCTTCTTCAAAACGGGCGATCCAAACTCCAATTGCCCATCGAAAAACGTGCCCTGAACGAACAACTCGTGACCAGCAAGGATGATGGTGACGAAGCTGAAATCACCAAGTTGGACTACGTCCGTGCTGACACCTTCTACACCCTCGAGGCAGTAGCTCGTATGTGTAGGCTGGCATCTGTTGGTAGCTTGTGTGAACCTCTAGAGTCGATGACCTTGCATCGGCTATATTCGAATTTTTAATCGGCCGATTTTCGACATCGGCCCCCACATTTTTACTGTCCATCGTCTTACATGTTTTGCCTAGCCGATTTCAGGTATCGGCTCTTCTAGTTCTACTGTCCAACATCCCACATGCTTGGGAAGTATTTCTTGAGATGTTGACCGTTGACGCCTTCGGGAATTTCACGCCGTCCAGTTTCTCAAGCATGTACGCGTTCTCTCTTAACACTTGGTCGACCTTGTATGGCCCGTGCCAATTTGGAGACCATTTACCATATGCTGCGTCCTTAGTACCCAAGGGCAACACAGCTTCCCATACCAGATCTCCAACGTGGAACTCCTTTGGCTTCACCTTCTTGTTGTAGGCACGAGCTACTTTAGCCTTGTTCTCTTTTATTTTCTCAAGCGACCACGGCCTAAGCTCACCACATCTTCCACATCACTCATCAAAGTTGCATATTCTTGACCGTTAGCTCATTACGAAAAGTAACACGTCTCGATCCAAATGTAATTTCCCAAGGCAATACGGCTTTGACCATAGACCGGATGGTACGGAGAGGTTTTATCGCCCCATGGCACGACGCGATAAGCCCATAAAGCCTCCGATAAAACCTCATGCCAACGCCTAGGGTGCTCATCGATCTTCCTCTTGATCGACTTGATAAGACTTTGGTTGGACGCCTCGGCTTGCCCATTTGCTTGAGCGTAGTAATGGGATGACCGTATCGCCTTAATCCTGTGTCCTCACGTAACTTTACGAACTCGTGAGAAATAAAACCGAACCTCCATCGGTTGTGATAGTGCAGGAATCCCAAACCTATGAAGGACGTGCTCTTTCACGAAATCGATGACATCTTTTGAACTTCTCGACTTCATAGGGACGGCTTCCACCCATTTGGTAAAATAATCATGATGGCCAAGATCCACATGTGGCCCTTGCTTGACGGAGGATTGATCTTGCCGATCATGTCCATGCCCCAACCTCGGAATGGCCAAGGCTTGATGATGGGATTCATTGTCGATGCGGGTACCATCTGGATTTTCCAAATATCGACATGCTTGACACCCTTTGTAGTACTTAAAAGTCCTCGAGCATGGTAGGCCAATAAAACCCGATCGCTGATCAACCACTTCATCTTATGAGCCGAGTGAGTCCCACAGCGCCTTCATGTACCTCGTGTAGGAGCCGATTAGCCTCGGTTTCCCGCACATTTGAGCAATAATCCTTCCAGGTCCCAGAAACATTTCGTCCAATAAGCACATACTTCATGGCTCATACCTTATCCGCTTAGGTGCCCCAGCCGAATCCTTCAAGTAATTGAAGATATCGGCTCTCCATCGTCGGCTTCCGTGAGTCAGACGAATATCGGCTCCCTCCGCCTCTTTATAGCTGAAGCCATCTGCAAGATCATTTGCCTCTATGTTCTGCGACCGCGGGATCCAATGAAGTTTACGTATCGGAAACATGCCATCACTCACGGCGATTAAACCATAATGGGAAGAGGGACTCGCTCGCACTTGTACTCCTCGTGAGTTGGGAAATCACTAACTTCGAGTCACCAAAATTTCCACCGCCTCCGCTCGAGGAGTAACTCCACCCTTGCGTATTGCCTCGTACTCGGCTTCATTGTTGGTGCGAAGGGTAGACAACCGATGCGAAGGAAAATGTTGCCCCGGGCGACACGAGCAAAATGCCTATGCCGCAGCCATCGTCACAAACCGATCCGTCAAAAACATAGCCCACGCTTTTATGGACAAGTCTTTGCTATGTTAGTGTTGATCCTCTCCGCAATAAGATCAGCCAGCGCCTGTCCCTTAACAGCTTTCGCGGGTTGATACCGGATGTCAAACTCTGATAATGCAAACATCCATTTGCCCAATCGGCCTTTTAGCATAGGAGCCGATAGCATGTGCTTTATGACGTCCGACTTGCATATGATGATGACCTCTGCTGATAGCAAGATGTGGCGCAGCTTGGTGCATGTAAAAAACAAACAGAGGCACAACTTGTCGATATCTGGATACCTCGTCTCTGCGTCAAAGATCCTTCGCTTATGTAGAATACGACTCGCTCTAGCCCATCATGCACTTGTACCACCATCGAGGCGATGGACGTGTCGACCCGACAAGTAAATATAGAACGGTTTTATGCCGGGTGGAACTAACACCGCGGCTTTGTCGATATTCTTTGATCTCGTCGAAGGCGTTGTTGTTCGCCCCAGAATTCCTCGTCGACTTTAATTTTCACGAGCCCCATGAACGGCTCTATCCTTCCCGACAGTTAGAGATGAATCGTCGGAAGTTGATCTTGCCGATGAGAGACTCTTTCTTTGTAGTGGGTGGCTTCATTGTTCGCCTCCTTACTCTTCAGCCGATCTCAATCCCGTTCATGGACCAAGAAACCCGAGAACCGGCCGTTACTCAAGGCACACTTCTTTGATTCATCCTCGGCCGAACTTTCTTGTTCGGTCCAGACGCGTTGTAGATCGCCCAAGTGCCCTTGCGCTGAAGCGGACTTGACCACCACGTCAATGTAGATTTCCACCGCTTGCCGATCGTCGTGGAAAATATAATTCATGGCCCTCTCGGTATGTGGCGCGGCATTCTTTAGTCCAAACGTCATGACCACATACTCGAATAACCCTCGAACCTGGTACTCTGAATGCGGTTTTGTGTATGTCTTCGGAGCCATAAAATTTGGTTGTAACCAACATTGCCATCCATGAAACTTAAGATCTTGTGACCACCATTGCGTTGATTAACATCTCTGCTACCGCATCGGATACTCATCCTTTGGGGTAGCCTGTTGAGATCCCGAAAATCGATGGCGACCCGCCATTGGCCATCCTTCTTCTCTACAGCACTATACTAGAAATCCATTCAAGATACGCATGGCCGATTAACTTGGTCACAACATTTTCTCGACCTCCTTCTTGACCTCTTTCGAATTTCGGCCTTCATTTGCCGTGCGTGCTCGCTGAAATGGCGGAATCCTTTTTTCGATGGGAGCCGATGCTCAATGATGCTCTGTCTAACCCAGCATTTCTGTAGTCCCAGCGGCATCGGTATCGTTTCAACAGCGATCATTGGGCCTCGCAGTCGGATCTAAATTTTGCGATAAATGTTGGTCGTGGCTTATCCCGGGACCAATGTCAATCTCTTCCAGTTCATCAGCGGATGTGAACCCATACCCAAGCTTTCCGTCACCTGTCAGGTCGATGCTAAACACAGGGCAAGCAGTAGGTAAGGACAACAAAAATAATTTGGGCGATTGCAGAATCGCCCCTTTTGATTGCGTTAGTCGAGGGTGGCGTACCTCATGGTTTTACAATGGCGGGCGTATGCTCCACGCATCGCATGATCGCTTGTCGATGATCGTTGTTTTTATTTTTGTGGCCGATCGCGAGGATCGGCGTGCTACGTATGATCGTGGATCTTTCTACTCTGTGCCGATGGATAAGACCAGCCTCACCCGTTTTTGACGCCTTCAATGCGCCACAGCCGCCCAAACCGATTCCAGATCGGCTCTTGGTCTTCGCTTCCCGGATGTTCATGCCGAATGGAAACCTCGGCGTAATCGTCGCATGGGCGACCTCCACTTCATTCCGTCCCCCCATCAGACAGGTGCATCGTGGATGGAATGCGGCGATTAGCGTGGATCCAATCCCTTCCTAGCAAGACGGCGTAGGTACTTTTGCATTCACGGCGAAAAATGACGTGGGTATGGTTTTCCTGCCCACGGTCGATCCACGTTCGTAACGCCTTGCGTTTCCGAAGACCGGCCGTTGAAGTCGCTTAACGTGGCGTTGGTTTTGATCAGTCCGCATGGAGCGTCCCAAACGTCGTAGCATGGAGTATGGCATGATATTGATCGCCGCTCGGTGTCCACCAACATCTTGCCGACTTGGACGGTTGTCCATTGATGTAGCCCGCAGTACTGAGCTTTCGGATGTTTGTAACCCTTCTCTCGTGGCTTCTCAAAGATAATCGCCGTGGGCGCGATCAGCGTACCCGGTAGCATATTGGTTCGTGGCGCGCGAACTCTGCCGAGTACGAACACCATGTTTGTGCCGCCGATGCTGTGCATCGGCTTTTGTTAACAGGCGCCACTCTTTCCTTGTCGCGCCCCTCCGTCTCCGTAGTCCGCCTTACTTTGGCGGATCAGCCGTGCTTTCTTTAGCGTGGAGATCTGCGCTTGCTTCTTCTAAGTTACGCAGGCTGCACTCTCACGCTTCGGGTGTGTCCGAGTCCATCGGGCACCACCTTGGGCGGTGAAACCTGTCTTCTTCTTTGTCATCCTGGGCCTCTCAAGGCCCTTTGCTCGAGCGGACTCCTTAGGGGCGGCTCGAGGTTGGAGAGGTCCTAGACGTTCGAACACCGATCGGCCTCGTGCCCTTCTTTTGTTGTCCACATTCAGGCGGTTGTAGGCAATCGGCTCATTCCCACGTCCCAAAGAATGCTTGAAAAAGGGCAATCCCAATGTTTGTCTGCGCCTTCCTTCTCTTTGGGTGGTCTCTGGCGGTGCCCATGTCCTTCGTTGCCTCCACTTGTCTTGGCGCGTTGATCATGCTTACGCACATACTTATTAAGGAGATGCGTGGAATGTGGCTTTCGATACCGCACCTCCTCACCGTTCCTCTTAAATATCTCCGTCATCGTGGGCGGTCGCGTGGACCAGCCTTCTCTCTTTCTTTGCCCCGAGAGTGGTCACCTCCTTCCTTATGCGTGTCATGGTGGTACCAGACCCAGCCATATTGACACCGAACGAAAAGTCCGATTGACGTCGCGGGCGGTGAGTTCTATCATGTTGACACCGGAAACGGATTCGTGTCCACTTTCATGGCGAATCGCCGAGGATCGGTGCCTTGTTCTATTGCCATCTGGATTTGGCGACACAGCTCTTTGCAATCATTGGTGGTGTGGGTGAACGAATGATGCCACTTGCAGTATGGTCTCCCGTTCATCTCCTGAGCGGTAGGGATTTTGTGGCCCTCGGGTAACCTCAGCTGTTTCTCTTTCAAAGAAAATCGAATATCTGCCGGCTTTGCTCACGTCAGTCAAACCCTTTCAAAGGCCCCTCATTGTTTCACCCACTTGCGGACACGGTGCCCCCGAGCCCACTCGGCCACGGCCACCTCCTGGTCTTGTGTGGGATCATCTTCTTCAGACCGAGGCTTACGGGCGCTTGAACTGTCTTGGTATAACTCGTGGTGGCGCTGTTCATACATCGCCGGTTCGGGCCATGTGTGCCGATGAGTTGTACTCCACGAAAGCCATATCCTTGATGGGTGCTAAGAGTCCCAACACGCCACTCGATTGCTTCCTTCTCGCTTAAGCAGCCGAGTAACATCTGTTCTTGATGGTCTGGCTGGATGTATTCGCCACGGTTTCTCCCTTCGTCGTGCTTGCGCCAGTCCAATGCCACCTCGGTAGCCTCGAATGGTCTTGGATGTGGAACTGTTCTTCTAGTTGCTTCCAGTGCGAATTGAATCGGTGGCGCGAGGTGTACCACCAAGGCTGGTCCTGTTAGAGATTGTGCAAAAAATCTCACGCGCATTTGATCCGATGCCGAAATCATGCCTAGCTGTGCTAGGTATCGGCTTACGTGCTCGATCGAGCTTGACCCCTCTGACCCGCTGAATCTTGAGAACTCAGGGAGCTTATATTTGGGCGGTAGTGGAATCAGGTCAAACTCGTTGGGGTACGGCTTTGAGTAGCCGATTGTGCGCCTTTTTCGCACGGGTTTAACCGATCTCTCGGGATGGTAGTGATTTGGTCCTTGTTTGAGCTGCAGGGCTAGACTCATGGCTTGTTCCGATTGGCATACTTGGCTAGCCACGCTTTGTTTGTCGTCCATCCTGCAACATCGTTGCTCGAGAACGCCGCCTCGAAGATCTGCGGCGGGAACCCCCGCCGCGGACACTCCTGCGGTTGCGATCTGGTGCGCGCCAAGTTGTTGCGATCCGCACGTAGGCACATATGTACCCATGCGGGATCTCCTTGGGTGGCTCGACAGGAATTGGCAATCACTGGATCGCCTCGCCTTGTAGACAATGTACGCCGATCCAGCGGCTCTGGAGCCGCGAGTGTGAATGGCGATTGCGGCTGGTGTGGGCGGTCTTTCTCCTTGGTGGGTCCCTAAAGTGGGCCCCGACGGAGAATCTTGATGTTTCATGATCTCCTGGACCACGCGAACCGCAACCCGCTCGAAAGCGTTCACCAGGCTCTCAGAGTGGCGGTGTAGAGAATGAGCCACCATGTAGTTGACCTCCTGTCGTAGAGCCCTGGAGCGTTCCTCCGAAGGAAACAGACGATCCACTTCATCGAGAGCACCCTCGGGGAGAATCCCTTCCACTTGATGCCACGCGGGTCCTCTCGAAAGAGCCGATGAGGTCGGCTTCAAGAGCCCTTTGATCTCGTCATACCGCCGCTTTGTGCTCGCAGAAGCTCGTCGTGCGTGGCCGCTGTTCTCCATCGCAGCGTCGGACATTGATGTAGACGTTGTTGAATGTCCCACCGGCGTGCGAAATGTGTTGCTGTCAAAACTCACCGGCGGCAGCGACGAGCAACACGAAGAGCCGGGAGGCTCCAGGTGGGCCTGGTCCCTCGGTCGGCCCGCAAATCTTCCGCACACACGCGTCTGTCTTGGTTCGAGCGTGCCACCTATACCTGGTCAGGAAGGTGATGGATTGTTCCGATTGGTTTCCTGCACGGTAAACAAGTATACGTAAAATTCGAGCCGTGATCGGCTCCCAGGTTTCCCTGTAAATCGGCTTTTAGAGCCGATTATCCCCATGGCTCTGCATCGGATCTATGATAACATGGGGTTTTGCTTAATTACTACAAGCTAAATCGATCTACGATAGTTTGGTGTTTTCACCATGCAACCGGAACGTCCCACGCGTAGTTGAGCCTAATAGATACGAAAAATAGTAGAAAACTGATCCTAGAGAAGGCCTAAAAACCAACATAACGTCAATTCCTAACGTCCTCTAAGATCAATAAACCATACTTTACGGATCGTTCAACCCGTTTGTGAGGCCTAATCACGTAGATATTAAACTAAACCTTGATGAACAAGGCACAACTATAACAGATCAAATCGACTAGCGAGAATCAAGCAAGATGCCACCTTCACACCGGAGAAGGTGCAAAGACGAGATAGCTAGAGGTAGCATAAATAAGCAATCATAGTAAAAGTATCGATGCTAGCTCTAACAAATCTGTGGTAAAGGTGTTACTCGCCATCAACAAGGCTTCAGTACGAGTAACACCGGATAATCGCATAAGTAAATACTGCCTAGATCGCAAGATACGATCTAGGCAGCATTGCACTTACCCGAGAAAAACCCTAGAAACAAGGGGTAGCGATGCGCCGAGATTGTGTTGGTTGTGAACGTGATTGTCCTCCTTTCTTTGATAACCATAGGTACATATTTATAGTCCGGAGACTCTCTACTTTTGGAATAACTCTACAACTCTATCTTTACCTAAACTGAAACGGAACCTAAACTGAAACAAAACCTATTATGATACAAGATACACGGGCAATTCAGCCCAAATTTATGCACTAGGCCGATCCAACAACGCGTTGAATATATGTCTCTTCTAAGCCCATCTTGATCACGGCCCATCCCCTTCGTAGGCCAAAATATGGCGATAACAGGAAGTGAAGGACTCCCCTAGTGAAGACGTCCTTATCCTCCCCGGCAACGGCGCCAGAAAAGCATGATGCAGCGCTGAGTTGATGTAGAAGCGCTTCGTTGGGAACCCCAAGAGCAAGCTGTGAAGCAGCACAACAACAAGTTTTCCCTCAGTAAGAAACCGAGGTTATCGAACCAGTAGGAGGAATGAAACGTCACACACGTGTTGCAAGCAACGCGGAGACCTGCACAACACAAACTCAAGACTTTGCCCCAACAAATCAGTGAGGTTGTCAAGCTCACCGGTTTGCTGTAACAAAGGATTAAACGTATGGTGTGGAAGGTAATGGTGGTTTGTAGCAAGTAAACACGTAACAGTGGAAGATGTATCAATGATAAAAATTAGACCGAGGTCCATAGTTCACTAGAGGTGCTCTCCTTAGATAAATAACATGGCATGAAGGGTAAAAAAATTACAACAGGGCAATTGACAGGAACTGAGCAAGGCATAACAATGCAATTACTAGTCAGAAAGATTCTATGAGATTCGATTGTGCAATACAACAAGATACATAGACCGCCATCCAACTGCATCTATGACTAGAAGTCCACCTTCAGGTTATCATCCGAACCCCCTCCAGTATTAAGTTGCAAGCAACAGACAACTGCTTTAAGCAAAGTGTGTAAGGTAAACAGTCCACATGTTCCATGAACAAGAGACCGTTGTTTTCTCCCTAGTAGCAACAACACATCTACAACCGAAGAGATTATTATCACTTCCCTTGGAAACTAGAGGCATGAAACCACTATCTATCGAGCATAAATACCCCCTCTTGGAGTCACTAGCAACTACTTGGCCAAGATAGCTACTAACAACGGAGAGCATGCACGATCACAAATAACACATACATGATAGAATCATAAAGACAAAACCATTAATCAAACCAAAATAATAATCTCAATATCCATCGGATCCCCGCAAACACAACATGCATGATTACAAATAGATTAGATCTTGATCATGAACGGAGCTCACAAGATCTATACATGAAAGCACAAAGAGGAGATACAACCATCTAGCTACTATATGGACCCATAGTCCAAGGTGGAACTACTCACGCATCATACCGGAGAGAAGGCCTCCGGGATGATCTCCCCCAGGTATCTTGGGAAGAACTTGGATCCCCCGATCTAGGGACGACGGTGGCGGCGGCTACAGAAGGTTTCGTGGAGATTTGATCGGGAACTTAGGGTTTCTGCATCGAGGGCTTCTTATAGGCGAAGGGGGAGGCCGAGGTGATGGCCAGGGGCCCCACACCCTGCCTAGGCGCGGGGTAGGGCCCACCCGCGCCTAGGGGGGCTGCGGCTGCCCTAGCACGCCTCTCCGTCTCCCCTTTGGACTTCTTGTTCCCCACAAGTTATTGACTTTGAAGTTTGTCCCGTCCAATTTCGAGAATATTTCTTTACTAACTTTTCTGGAACCAAAAACAACAGAAAACAGGCAACTGGCACTGTGGCAACTTATTAATATGTTAGTACCAAAAAACATGTAAAAAATACCTCAAAGTGTAGACAAAGCAAAACAAAGTAGATAGTAAACAAGCATGGAGCATCAAAAATTATAGATACGTTTCTGACGTATCAGAGACATATCGTTTTCATAGAAAAAGGGCCTAGAGGCCAAGACATTACAACACGCTGGGGGCACATGCGCCCTGAGCGCAACTCCACGCTGTTTAAAAAACAGCACACAGATCCGATATGACTACTCGCGGCATCTCCACTGGTCCACCTGCCCTAGACAGTCGCGGAGGAGCCCAGCGGCCTTCCAAAGCCCCGCCTCATCCTGGACTTTCCAAATAACTGTAGCCGCAGAGGGTATGGCTCCCTTAAAGATTACGTCATTTCAGTGCCACCAAAGCGACCGACATACTAGGGAGATACCTGTCCAGAGGTCGCGCTCACGGCCTCTACCTCCACGCCTCCCCTGGAGCCAAGCCACGAGCCTCGTGTCCTGCTCCGACATCCAGTGGCTCTTGTCCCACCAGCCTAGGCATGCAACCCACACTTCTCGGGCCAGAATGCAGCCCATCAGGAGGTGATCAATGGTTTCTCCGTCTTGGTCGCAGAACGGACATGCCGCTAGGTGCTAAAGCCCGCGCCTGCTAAGCCTGTCCGCTGTCCAGCATCTGTTCCTCACTGCAAGCCACAACGCTACTTTGCAACTCGCGGGGGCGCGCAAGGGCATAAGAGGCACCTTAGGGCATGTACTATGAAAGCCGTTTAGTTAGGTGCTTATATGAATAAAAAAGAGCACACAATCTAAGGATTAGTTAAGCGTTGTGGTTAGCAACGCTGGCCGTTTGTTAAGACGCTACTGAGATTGGATAAGCTTCCGCCTGTGCAACGCGAGATCGTGGAAAGTGCTAGTAGGGACATAGCGTGAAAATTGCTAGGGAGATAACACCTATCCAAACGCCGGGCACACGGAAAATATAGATCTAGCGCCCGATAGTAGAATATGCGGCGACGCTTACGATAATTCTCGAATCAATCGGAAATCAGCCAAAACGGTCAGGAAAAAGATCCTAGCGCCGCCCCTAAACGCCCATGCTCGGTCGGAAAGGAAGGAGACGGTTATTTCTGACTTTTATGTTTTTAGATAGATTTTTATTTTTTCAATTAATTGGACCGACAAGTGAGACCAAGTACCACGCCATCTATTAAGTGAGTCCCACCCGTTAAATTCACTGTCAATTCGCTATCAATCCATGCCGTCGTGGCTTACTCCATTCTATTTTGTACTTACTACTTTAGAACATTTTGATATCTGTTTTTTTGGCAAAATCTTTGATATTTCGGAACATGATTAAACCCATGCTGGATACCCCGATGCAGGCATGCAGCACGTGACCCGGTGCACCAGATATCCTCTTTGCTGAAGTTGCCCGTGGCAATCCCGTCCCCGCATACCACAACCTCACGTGGCACACCTCCAGCGCGTCCACGTACGTAACCTCGACGCGGTGCCCCACCCCCACCTCGCCTAGCCGCCGTCTTCTGTTCCCTCTCCCTCCCCTTCGGTCTCTGACTTTTTCCCCAAGCTCAACTCTCCGCCGATCTTGGGAGAGAGATGTCCTGGCGGTGGGCTCTCGCGCGGCGCGTCTCCACACTGCTGGGATCCGGCGCCGCCTCCGGCAGCGTTTCCCAGGCGCCGAGGCTCTTCTCCTCCTCTGGCGCCTTCCCGAGGAGGCTCCTTCCTCCGCCGCACCAGATACGGAACGAGGTCCCTCTCTTTCCCCTCCCATTTTCCTCATGTCCTCGGGGGGGTCCTCGTAGTCGCTTGCGGTGGTGCCTCTTTGTGTGCCCGCTGTTCTCTCGCTGTGATCGGTCAATCCAGATAGCGCCGGAGCTGCCCGCAGCGTGTTTGCGTTTATGCGAGTAGCCTAGCGCCGCGGGGAGATCCTGTGGAGTCGTCTTCGTCGTTGCAAAGTGCGGGTCTACACACCAATTTAGTCTGTACCGATGTTTTCCATACTTTTTTTCTGATTTTATTCAGTAAGCCTCCCGCCTGCGTAGTTTTGCATTGCAAATGGCAAAGAGAACTAGAAGAGGAATGGACAATTGGTATTGGTCGGCTAATGGTGACCATGCCTTTTTGAACTGTAGATCTGATAAGCTTTCTGCTATGCTCATATTTTCTCTACTTTGTGTGGATTAGTAGGTGGCGGGTTGCAGAGGAGCTACTTTCGTGAGCTCGCGATGGCTACATGATGCCGCCCAGTACCGGACTCGCCAAAATGATACAGTTTCGAGGGCCGAAGTAGGTGAACCCCTTACTTGTTCAGTGATTTGATCTCGTGCTGCTCGTTTGTTTTGTTAACGATGATGATCTTTGCCGTTGTACCTGAAACCAATAGTTCCCAGCGTAATAAAGACACTGTGCATCGCCACTGGCGGATCACAACATTATTCTACTACAAGCTGCTCTACATGCCACCTGAATGCATGATTGTGAATTTCAGTGTGTGAAAACATGTCTAACAAATAAAACATAGGTATGTCAAATGGACTGTTGCAGAACGGATTCATAGTTATTGCTAGCTCCACACATTGTCTGCTACATGGGCCACTCCTTGTTTGGCTTGATTGACTGCTGGCATTTGATCATGTAGCGTTGGCGTTCTTACATCTCTCATTTGTTTCTGGCATTTTTGCTGATACACTAGCATATGTGAATGACTTCTTCTGACTTTCAATTGTTAATTGATAAATTTCTTGTTATGGTGAAAATATAGACCATGGGATGGAATTAAATTGTCGTGTGACAAGCCTAACAAGACAACCATGCATTATACTCTACATAAATATATGGAACTTGAATAAACTGTTTGATATTCCCATCACGTGGGAAACTTATACAAAAGCCGAAGAAAATTTAGGCGTAAGGCATAAGTTTGCCTCGGCTATGTGATGATGCTGTAGGGAAATAAAGGATAATGCTGATTAATTTTAATAATAAATAACCACCGAAAACCTCTTTTTTGTTATTCCATAGGAAAACTAGTTGTGGAAAGTGTAGTGAATTGCTATTCCCTTAAAAGTAAATATTCCTCTTGCTCTCAGGAACAACAGGATCCATTTGAGTTGGTTGCTGATGAGCTATCAGTTCTTGCAAATAGATTACGGTCCATGGTGGCTGCTGAGGTTAGTGAAGCATGAATCCTATTCCTATCAACTCTTTCTTGAGCTAGGCTCCTGGTGGCCCAGTGTTTGGATGTTCCGTTTATCTAGTTATTACCACATCGTGAGACGTACCGATTTAGCCCAAGTGTGCACTTTTTTTTGTCTTCTGCAGGTCCCTAAATTAGCATCAGCTGCTGAATATTTTTTCAAAATCGGAGCTGAGGGAAAAAGATTCCGACCTACGGTAACACATCAATATATTTATTTATTTAGGTCAATATTCCATTATTACATCATCATTTTACTCTCTGGTTGCTCAGTGATTTATTATATTGTCAGGTTTTGTTGTTGATGGCATCGGCTCTGAAAGTCCCAATATCAGAATCAACAGACAATGGAGTTTTCAGTATGTTGGCAAGTACGCTGCGCACGCGGCAGCAAAACATTGCTGAGATAACTGAAATGATCCATGTTAGTAACTTAGTATGACGGTTGACCTTCAGATCAGACCCATTATGGCGGTCTTTTAGTTTCTCAAGCTCGCATCTATTGCAGGTCGCAAGTCTATTGCATGATGATGTTCTGGATGATGCTGACACTAGGCGAGGTGTCACTTCGTTGAATTGCATTATGGGCAACAAGGTATTGCACCACACCATTGCACATGCAGTAAACTAAGTGAATCAACCGGGAACTACATGTTACTTTAGTTGTTAGAACACAAAGAAAAGCTTGACCTTCCAAGAAAAAAGCTCTGTACCACTAGGGGAAGCTTTTGCCGGGCGTTATTATTTAAGATTTGTTTGCTGGGGTACTACAATTGGAATTGTCTTGGCATCAGTATTCCTGAAATTCTTGTGTGTGCAGCTTTCTGTTCTGGCTGGTGACTTCCTCCTGTCTAGGGCATGCGTGGCACTTGCGGCTCTTGGGAATACGGAGGTACATTAATATTATTTATGCAAAATATTGTTTGTTGTACATATTCTGTATGTTCTTCTAAGGATGCCAAATTAAAGTGGCTATGCTTTATGCTGGTTGCTAGATTGGCATAGGCTTTTGACTCGTTCTTTCACCTCTCTGGATCTCTAGACATTTACTTCTCCTGATAAAAAAACTACTTTCGATATATAAGGAGTTAAGTAAGCATCAATGTTGGACAAGTTTGTTCCTGTATTATTTGTAGTTTGCACTGGGCATGATCATTATTTCCTATGGGAGCATGTCCTTCTCCTTGCTGAGCTCATGCTTCCTACTGATATCAATTGGTGGTCACTGTCCATTCACCTCCTTTCCCCCCTGCTGATGTTAGCCCTTAGGTTTGTCACAAACACTTGAGATGCCTGTTTTCTAGTGAAGTTGGGTAGCCTGATTTGTTTTATCATAGCAACCTATATTGGTTGGTGTTATTGTTATATATCTGTTACAATACCCGGTATTTAGCTAGTTTTTTTTTGTTGGAAAAGTATTTAGCTAGTTAATATTAGGCTGCCAGTCTCATTTTCTAGGGGCTCATGTTTCTTGTTTCCCCAGTCCAAGCCTATGCATCCTAGTGGATTATCACTCACAATATTGTCCTTGCCTATTTCCCGTTTCCTAGCTGAGCTCATATTGTAATTCTAGGTTGTCATATGGTTGCAGTACTGGCCTGCTCTCTTTCTTGCAAATCTTATATATATTACTCTGATTAATCAACCTAATTTATTTAGGTGGTATCTCTAATGGCAACTGCTGTGGAACATCTAGTCACTGGTGAAACTATGCAATTTTCGACAAGCAGAGAGCAACGGCGAAGGTTAATTATTTATCTCTTTTATAGTTCGAGTTGTTCATCGCATCACATCACACCTAAAACCAAGAGATGCAGGATAAAATGCTTGGACATATTTGCTTCTTTATTTACTCTGTATCCTCCATTTATTTCCATGCCATTATTTGTTTGTTCTGATATGATTCTGAAAATTGTGCAGTATGGAATACTACTTGCAGAAGACATACTACAAAACAGCATCATTGATATCAAATAGTTGCAAGTCTGTTGCTATTCTTACAGGGCACACTGCTGATGTTTCATTGCTTGCATATGAATATGGTCGAAACCTGGTTTGTAAAGCATCTTATTGTTTTCTCTTATAACTAGTTTCCTGCCTGATGTAATCCTGTAAACCTGGCAGCAACTTAATTTACCCGATATCATTGCAGGGTCTAGCTTTCCAGTTGATCGATGATGTTCTCGATTTCACAGGCACATCTGCGTCACTTGGAAAGGGTTCATTATCTGATATTCGCCATGTAAAAACGGCCCTCCTCTTGTTCTTGTTATATTTTATTTGCAATGCCTATTATCTGAAATTGCTGTTTGCCATCCAAGGTTCCAACTACTTAGAATATTTGTTTGTCAGCCTTCATTGACTGAAGCATAGATTGCTTCTCGTCTGACACTAAAACATGTGTTGCCATAATTGCATTAACCACTCTTGAACTTTCACCCTCATGCTTGGCAGATAGAGTACTTTTCACAAAGGAAGACTTCCATAAGTGCCTTCTTTCAGCCTTCATTGTATCGCAATAAACTTCACATACTAGAACTGTATAAAATCTGTTACTTCTAATTTAGATAAGGATATTCTGAACCATATTGCTGTAAGAATAATTCTCTATGCGTTGTGGTAAAGCCAGTGAAAATTAGATGCAAAATGCAGTTAATAAAGAGCTCTTGTATCAAAATATGCTCACCTACTTTACGAATTACCAGTATATCCAGACCACATTCTGCTGTTTCTCTGGTTACTCTCGGCCACGCAGGTAGTGCATGTTTTTTCATCTACATAATGGCATTCATGATGCAGGGAATCATTACTGCCCCGATGCTATATGCGATGGAAGAATTCCCGCAACTACATGATGTAGTGGACCAGGGTTTTGATAATCCTGCAAATGTTGAGCTTGTGAGTAATTATTTTATATCAAGAATGGGTGCTGTATTTTTCATTATTCACTCGTTCTACCTGTAGGGTAAAGACAAACATTTACATCATTTGCAATATTACACCTCCAGGCAGATGCTCATTTTGCTATTGATGCATAAAGGTCGTGTTTGCTGACAGTAGAGCAGACAATTGTTCAAGTCAGAAGTATAGTTTTTTCAACAAAGATAAACCTATATTTCATTATTTTCGAATTTAGACATGCAACCAGCAGTTCGAATTGTGATAGCTAACATAGTAGTCACCATATGATTCATATGCACACCATGTTTAGAGAAACTGTGTTGACCTGACTAACGGGCTACACTGCAAATTACAGGCCCTGGACTACCTCCAGAAGAGCCGGGGAATCGAAAGAACAAAAGAGCTTGCGCAGGAACACGTTAACCTTGCGATCAAGGCCATAGAAGCTCTCCCAGATAGCGACGATGAAGATGTTCTCATTTCAAGGCGTGCTCTTATTAATATCACGCATAGAGTCATCACGAGGACAAAATAGAAGGTTTGTACACAGAATCACAGTGAAGATAAAGGCAGGACTCCGCCACAGGTGTAGACCCCACTTGGAAAATTTTGCACGCAATTGGTCATTGCATTCATTCCATTGCCCTAGGTTTGTGTAACATCGTTGCAACTTTATAGGATTATTACTGTTTGTGGTAATCATAGCGGGTTTAGTTACTGGTGGCTACAGAATCTGTGTATTAGTATACAACGGATTGGCGATTGCAATGATCATAAGACTGTAACCATATATAAATATAAATGGAAGTATTTAACATTTTATACTGAGGGAAAGCAATCTTCTGCTTCTTGTTGAGAAAGCACAATATTGCATCTATTAACTACTACAGTACTATTAATGTGTGCTATCTCTGCCCTTCATTTCTGAAAGTGAACCAACCCTAGTATCTCATTTTTGCCATATTCTGCACTTACGCGACGTACTGGAATGTGTTCAGTCCTCATAAAAAGCCTCAGTTTGGCTTTTCCTTTAGAAGTCGGATTCAACTCGAATTCCGGCCTCAATCTGACCGGCTTTGATTTTTCTCAGTTCGCTCTGGAAAAGTATTTTGAGGGTTTGGAGGTCGCCTTAATGCCTATACAGTAGTGATTGAGATCCTAATATCGGGTTCTTTAGGTAGCCGGCCCACCATCCGTTTTGGTTATTCAGGGCAGTTTTTTTTTTCCTTTTTTATTGTGTATGCTTTCTTGTTTTTCGATTTTCCCTGTTCGTTTTTTATTTTATGGGAATTCATGGGTGTACCATAAGTTCTTGAATAATTTTCAAATCCTGGAACAATTTAACGAATATTTTCAAACTGTACGATACTTTTTTTTCAAGCATTATCACGTGTTGTGTGTATTTAATTGGACCAAGCTATAGCTAACAATCGAAGCTCTCGATTAAACTACTAATCTGTATTTAGTTTTACTGGTTTATTTGTCATTCGAGGGAGCCTACCCGGCCAATGTGTATGCGGCCATCAGAATTCAGATTATGTACGTCAGCGAGCCAGGGCCACGGGTAGGAGTGTCTCGTGTGTCTCTGCCAACCGTAGCACCACCTTGCAGTGCACCCACCCGCACAGGCACCGCTAGCTCCGACGACGCGACGCCGACGCTGCTGCTCTGTCCGGCGATGTCGCGTCGTCACCCGAACCCGACCTGCCATCGCCATGCCGATGCACCAGCAGCAGGCAGCATCCGGCTCTCAGTCGCTCGTCCCCCTCCCTGCTCAAAGCTGCAGCTCTGCCCCCTCGATCGATCCCATGCGCGCCGATCCCGAGGGACAGCAAAGGTGTCACAACATCTTGTAAAATAAGTCTGTAGATAAGTCACACATCTTGTAAAATATATAAACCGGTCACACTACTTGTCAAACGTGTGCACCGTGGGTCATAAACAGGTTAGCAGCCGGTTTTTGACAAAAAAAACACGTGTGTCTCACGTGAGCATCTCAGGGGCAGTCAATATCTTATGAAAATCCCCCTATTATTGCAAAATATTTTTAAATTAGGTTTAAATCAATTTTGCATCTGATTGGATTTAACCAGGTCACTACGATACGTTAATTGGCTAATTAATTTCCACTTTAAAGTTGCAATTTGTATGTACGATACATCAACAATTGGCTACTTGACTATTATATATTTGTTAGCGTCACTGGCCAAATTAAAGACTCTCACATGCTACGGGCGTTCACGCTGCCACACAACAATAAGAAGAGAGTCCACTCCATCCCAAAAGCCCGGACTGATGGGAGAAAGGAATCTCTCCCTTATAAGCTGGGTGTGGCCTCCTCCCGTAGGCGAGGTGGGACTAAACCAAGCAGCCTCCACCGGTCAACAGAGGGGTCCTTACATCCCATCCCCCTGAGAAGCCCCTCAGGAAGGCATGGCGATGCTAGCTCTGATACCAGATGTTAGCGTCCACTTGGCCAGCCCAGCACTCGGCCCAAGTTCTGGACATTCATGCGCTCACAGCCCAACAATAAGAAGAGAGTCCACTCCATCCCAAAAGCCCGGACTGATGGGAGAAAGGAATCTCTCCCTTATAAGCTGGGTGTGGCCTCCTCCCGTAGGCGAGGTGGGACTAAACCAAGCAGCCTCCACCGGTCAACAGAGGGATCCTTACAATATTTTGACAGGAACTAGGGAGCATGACCATTTTGCTACATTTTGACAGCAACAATCGTAGCACTGCAGATTTTGACAGCACAATCCCAGCAGTAGATAGCAAAATATAGCGTCAAATCACAACAGTACGTAGAAATATAGTGTCAAACTTCATATCTAAAATACATAGAAATTCATGAAGCTGATCTTGCTCCCAGGCACGCACGTACGTAGTGACCCTGGTTAAACCCAACCGAGTGAATTCCACCTTTTACCCCTTAAGATCAATTTTGTGCCACTTTTTACCCAATTTAACAGAAATTGCTCAAAACTACCCCATTTAACATACTTTCTTCCACTTTTTACCCCTTTTTATTTTTTACCCCATCCTGACAGGTGGGTCCCACCCGTGGACAACGATTCTACTAGGCGTGTCTCTTGTATTACCCGTACTATTTTGGTTGTGTATGGTCTCCCAGTTTAGGGATCTTTGCTCATGTAACTCTGCCCCAACCAGGGTGAGTTTGGATTGAATCTGATGGCGGTGATCAATGGATAAAAAATTGTACTCCCTCCGATTCATATTAGTTGATTCAACTTTTTTTTAGATTCATATGTATCTAGTTAAGTATCTAATATAGATGCATCCGTATCTAGACAAAGTTGAGTCAACTAATATGGATCGAAGGAAGTACATTATTGTTGAATTAGTATTGCATAATGTATTGCCATTATTTCCATTTTTTAATTTCTTAGATCGAGAGTAGTTGTGAATTGGCCACACTGCTGCAAACTTCACAAAACAAAAAAGTTCAGAGTTATCTGAACTGCTCCATCGATGGACTGCAGGGTGTGCGCCATTGCCTCTGGACAGTCTATTGCTTGTGTCTTGCTAATTTCCTAATATAAGCATGTATTGGTGAGATGGAGTAATATGACTACTTGTACACGGGAGGGAACAATGTAGAAGAATCACAAACTTTGGACATCACTGTTTTGATCTTGTTTTCGGATTTTTACAAGAACAGTTTCAGAAACTCTATCCAATCATGCACTCTACTACATTCTCCTATGCGTGTGATAGGCCTTGGCTCGGCTCGGCTCTATAAGCTGAGTAGGACACGCCTAGCAGAACCGGTGTCCGTTCTGGTCACGCGGGTGGGACCCACCTGTCAGGATGGGGTTAAAAATAAAAAGGGGTAAAAGGTGGAAGAAAGTATGTTAAATGGGGTAGTTTTGAGCAATTTCTGTTAAATTAGGTAAAAAGTGGCACAAAATTGATCTTAGGGGGTAAAAAGTGGAATTCACTCAACCCAACTAGATGCAAAATATTTAAACTTGATCTGAAAATATTTGGTAATATTAGGGGGTTTCTATAAGATATTGACTGCCCTGAGATACTTACATGAGACACACGTGCCTTTTTTTTATCAAAAATCGGTCGGTTGACTTGCTTATGACCTGCGGTGCACATATTTAACAAGTAGTGTGATCGGTTTGTCTATTTTACAAGAAATGTGACTTATCTGCACACACGGAACAAGTTGTATGACGCTCAATACCATTTACTCTTAAACTCTAAAACTCAGACCCGATAGCTAGCCTAGCTGTCGTGAACCCAATAACGCCCATCTTGCGAGCTTGGTTAGATTACCGTACGGTTAGGCAAAGCTGCGTGCCCAATCCATGTGTGTATCGTATTTTAAGGAAGATATGCTTTATTTGTTGGCTCTTGGTTACATCATTTCACTAGCACTGGGAAAGATTCTTAGCTGCTAAAGTGGTTTTCGGCCATCATCCACCGTGAGAACAGAGTACTAGCTTAGCTCGATCCAACACAAAGAAGTGGAATCACAATTAAAGCCATGATGATGCACCCCGCACCAGAAAAAAAAACTGTCATGATGGACTTCTTTTTTGGCCAGGGCATTTTATTTTAAGAAAGACCATATATATATATTTTTTGGACACACGCCTTTTCCGCAAAAGAAAATTGGACACACGCCTGCACAAACTTAAGCAATGTCTATGACTACAGAGCTTCAAAATTGACTAGGTGACCACATGCGGCTTCACCGAGAATCATAGAGATATATGTCTATGCTGGTTAGGGATGCGTATCAATTGAAGATAAACTCTTGCTCAAATTTTTGAAGAAAAAACAAAAAATCTGACTATGGAAGCTATGTTAGGCGGTCAACGACATACAAAGATTCTCCAGGGAATGTTCTGAAACGTTAAATGATACTAAAGCCGACGAGTTAAATAGACTGACATGGCAAGCGTGACCGACATATTTGTGATATATGCATGTCGTTTGTACTGTTATTTTTTCATTTCATTGTTCAGAATATTTGAGCTTTAACTTGAATTATTCTGTTTGAGTATGGTTGAAATCTATGAGTTTGAAATATTATAGTTTGAACATTATATTGAGGATATGTGGCGATAGATGAGAAGAAAAAACTGGAGTTCAGAAATGGGGATGTTGTTTGCGTTGGTGCCATTATTTGGGACATCGAGAATGAGAGATGCCCCCATCTGGCTTTTAGAGGCTATAAAATGGGGGCTATTACTGGAGATACTCTAATATACCAATATATGTCACCATCTGTCCAAGATAGCACTAAGTTACATTGATTAGGGGTACTCAGTCATGTCTCTTTCTCTACAAGGCCCGGCCCATCAATCCAAAGAGTATGTGAATACATGGTCAATAATAGTACATGTTCTATTCTAGGATTGCACAACTATAACTTTTGGAGCGATATATATGATTTTTGGAACTAGCTTGCAAATAGAAGTCTATTTGGTTCCGCAAGGTCTGCGTTGATTTTAAAAAAATTGTACACCGTTTAGGTAAGTGGACAACACTACAATTGAGATATATTTCAGATCTTAATACTCATGCATGATATTAGATCGAAGATGGGATTTAAAGACAAGCTACAAGTTTGAACTTCATACAATCTAGAATTCGAATAAGCATGATAGAGGTGCACTCCAGAAATCTATGCCAAGTTATTTGAAAGATTCTTTTAGTCTCTACCTAGTTTTCTAGATATCTTAGCATACTACGAAAAATGATACAAAAAGGATAATGCAATAATACTAGTTTTTTTATTTATGGTGTAAATCCAGTAGAACAATATATTGTCTCAAACATCCAAACTACTTAAAACAATTTTTGAGACAAAATACAAGTTTTAGTTTAGAACTAAATAATATTCATGTAATCAAAATATCATAGAAATGTATGAAAATATTTACCTAGTTCAATATACTTGCGCAAGCTTACAATGTTAATTCTGCTAATTATTCTTGGAAACATATACTCAAGGAAGCATTCTAAATGATGTATGTCAATATAACAATAAGCATACCTTTAACAAAGAGATAAGTTCGATAAAATAAAAAACTTTAGTATAAATAATCAAGAATGTTTTCACCCCATAGAAATATTAAGTTCTACTTCCTCCGATCTAAAATATAAGACGTTTAAGATATGTTCTGACCAGATGAAAATCATACAAAATTGTAACAATACCCCTAATTTGAATCATGATCTCCTAGCTTTGCCGTACTCGATCCGCTTCTAGCATCATTGGTCGATTCCAACCTCTGGCCACAACCAGCACATCCTCCCAGCGGCCAGGAGAACCTCCTCCCCAGCGGTTCCCTAGCAGCCAGCAACACCTCTTCCATGTCAGGCACTGCGAGTGAGTACTCACAAGATCATCTCAGGATTGCCATGGCAACATCGTCATATCAAGCACTCAAATCACCTAGCCAGGATCCGCCTCCATTAGGCACATGGGCG
The DNA here is from genome assembly GCA_030063025.1 of Avena longiglumis. Classification (NCBI taxonomy): domain Eukaryota; kingdom Viridiplantae; phylum Streptophyta; class Magnoliopsida; order Poales; family Poaceae; genus Avena; species Avena longiglumis. The sequence goes on from CP125974.1 coordinate 561,619,275, forward strand.
TGATCTTCTCTAGGCAAGTACCTCGCCATGATCACCGACCAAGAACATGTGCATCTCCTACGGCCAAGCACGTCGCTATGATCCTCATCGCCTCGCTGTGATTCCCCTCCGGCCCTGCAACACTTTGTTCACACATCAATATGGTAGTTCAGGACCCCAACTGTATGACACCTATAAACAAAGAATATGAAGTAATTCAAGAACATGGACTCGATGATGAACATGTAATGGAAGAACATGATATTACATGTATGATGAACTATAAAGTAATTGAATTTATACTACAATACACGATGAACTGATTTATCCTGGACATTGAACTGAATTTATACTACAATATATGATGCACAAATACAAGCTAGCCGCAAGGTGAAGAGTTAGTTGCACGGCCATGGGTCGGCGAATTGCTTTACCTTGCTGTCTATGCTAGCGCCGTTTACTGGGTGATGATCGATTTCCTCTTGGATTCTATGCCATTTGCTACAACCTTGTTGCATGCCCCCCCCCCCCCCAACGATTCGTCATGGCCTTCTCACCTGATCCATCTAGACCTCATTGAAGTATGGATCCATTAGGTTGCGCTCATCGAACGCAATGTTGATATGCCTCCAATAGTTCTCCGAGCTTTGGTTCGTGCCAGTGATCACGTCAAGGATCACCGAATTCCATGCTTCGGTAAGGCACTCGTCTTCAAGGGTGGTCCACTTGCTGCAGGGCTCGGTCGATGGTGCCGTCTTTGGCTTCCTCTTCCTCTTGCCCTTGATCTTCGCTGGGGTTTTCTCTTCCCTTTGTGTCTGGTCATTGTTGGCCTCTTCATCCGCCTGGCTATTGGAGAGATCCTGTGAGTCAAGGTAGTGCTCAACGTCAGTGTGGGACTGCTCTTGTGTGAAGAACAAGCCCACGATGGCGGCAGAGTCGGAACTGATCATCTCAGCCATGTAGGAGTCGCCCGACATTCAGCTGAACACGCTGCGTGCGTCAGTGTCGCCGAGCTGGATGGAGGAGCCGGCACCCTTGTTTTGGGCGAAGGCCAAGGGACCACGATTCAAGGTAGGTGACCCGGCGTACGTGGGAGATCTATCGTATAGAACGTTGATGTCGATGTTTAAGCCGGGTGGACTGCGAGGTGCAGGGAAGTGGGGGCCATGTTGGGGCTGAATCCGCTCAGCTGGTCACCATCGAACTCGGGGGACACCGAGAACCTCGAGAGCGGCATCGTAGAGCACAACGAGAAACTTGCCGGAGTTCTGACGCTACCCTAGCTTTCCCATGGTAGGTCGTACTGCCCCGCATGGAGAGGTGGATGGCCCATGGCCGCTCGAGTAGTCGCCATATTGCGCTCGGACGTGACTTTCACCTCCATGAGCACATGCGCATCCGCCTTGTCGTTGACATCCTGCTTCTTCTTCACCCTCTCCCTCTGGTCCTCTGTTTCAGTTTTCATTTGCCAACAATCCTTTGCCTAGGCTGCATCGGTCCAGGCGTCCGGCTTCAACTAAGGTGCTCTCGGTTTTCTCTGCTTTGGTTGCGTAGGATCGCTGGTGGTGGTGAATTTCTTGGTCGGCATGGCGGGCGGAGCTCGCGAAATTGGCTGGAGCTATGGCCGATAGGTGGGGAATAGGGAGAAAATGGAGGGAAGGGGAAAATGAGGGAACTCTCCTTCGTTCGCCGACAGCTCTGGTCCACCCGCTTTTTCGCTCCATTCGACATTCCTAGGCAACACACAGCGTATTGGGATTGGCCTAGGAATGCCGGATGAAAGTTGGATAAAATCCGGTAAAAAAGACATGTTGGAACGCAAGTAGGCGAATTTTTGTCACTCGCATGAAAAAACTGTTGGGAAGGCCCTCCTGAAAATGGTAATGGAGGTACTCTAACACCTCCCTAGCTCCATTTCTTTACGCGAGTCGGCCCCTATAGCCATCTACCACCTGTTTTTGAAAACCTCTAGAAGCTCCGATTATTTACCTTGTTATTATGTGTTTTTTCGTTTTTGTATGTTCTTTTTTCTTTTTCTTCCTTTTGAAATTCATGCGGTACTTCAAGTTTTTGAGTATTTTTTCAAATCCACGAAAAATTGAAATCCGTGAATATCTTCAAATTCACGAATGATTTTTCAAATTTATAATTTTATGAATCTGCGACATTTTCTAATTCTTGACCATTTTTTAATTCATAAACAATTCGTAAAATCCATAAACATTTTTTGAACCTGAAAATATTATTTGACCGCAGCGGGGGCAACACTGCAATAGCGAGAAACGGAACCCCAGAATATCAAGTCTCCCCCGCCCACTCCCGTGACTAGGGTTAGCAGCCGCCACCAGGAGCTCTGCCCCGTCGCTGCTCCCTCCCAAGCACGCCTGGACCCCGTGTCGTCCCTTGGGGCGCTCGGGGGAGCGAGACCCAAGCGCCGCCGGAGATCAAGAAGGAGCCCCCGGCCGCCGCTGCTGCTGGCGACGTCCGCGACTGCCATGGTGGCGGTGGGCCCCCTGCCCCGAAGGTTGTGGGGGGCTCCCGCACGTCCTTCGATTCCTTGGAGGCGGTGGTGCTTGTTGCCGAGGCGGCGGCCCCGGTCCTGGTTCGCAGTGGCGCTTCCTGCCGCTGCGGCTGGAGGTGGTCGGCGGTCTCAAGCGGCTGCGTGGGCAGCGGTGAGGTTGGTGTTGGTGGTGGCGTCAGGGTGCGAGGCTGATGGCGGCGACGCTGCTGGGCGGGCCTGATTTGGGCCTGTGTTGGGTTTGGAGGGCCGCAACTGCTGGGTTCCTGGCGTCTCGCCGGCGCAGGTAGGTTGGGACGGCGGTCCCAAGGACATGGTGGCGATGGGTGACGACAACCCAGCTTCTCCCCCGCGCGACAGTCGCGTGGGGGCCACAGATTTTGGCCCCATGCCAGGTTTTTCGGAGGTGGGGTGCCATGGGGGGCCACCATGGGTGGCAGTTGGGCTTGGGCGCGGCAGCCCTGGCCGGATTCTGTAGCTCTGCAGCAGAGGTGTGCCATGGAGATTGGACGGCGGCGCAGCGACGCTGCTTTGGGTGGGCGACGTCGGTCCTAGCGTCTCGTGGTTGACGGCAGATCGTCATGAGGTGCTGCTCTGCTGCGCGTGGAGGCCGGAGCGGCGGCTCCGGATCGTTATGGTGGTGATGCTCTGCCTTCGACCGCGCGGGTGGCGAGGCATGGCTCCGTGGGCATGGGCGTCGTCTCTTTCGCCGGTGATCTTGCTTTCCGGGCGGCATGGACCGTCTCCACGATAGTCCATTGGAGGTGGTGGTCGGGGTCTTTGGAAAAAAGTCTAGCCCGACTTGGTCGGTGCCGATAGAGGCGGTGCTTGAGGGCGCCATTCTCCCTATTGAGGGCGTTGTCGTGGATCCCCAACTCCCTTCCGTCCACCACTCCGGGGTGAAAACCCAAATCTGGCTCTCCGGATTGGAAGATGGCGGCGTCTTTTGGACGTCATTACCTCCTTGGAGGCGTCTTTTTTCGGAGTGTGTGGAGCCTTTCTTGGGATGCTAGTGTTGTCGGTTGATTCGATGTCTTCGGGCCTTGTCGGCGTGCGAGTACCGCTAGCGTGCTCCTGTGGCCTGCCTCTCGCCATGAAGCATGTGAGGCCTAGCCGTTCCTTTGGGCTCTGACTTCCTTTCCGGGGGCGTGGACCAGACTCTTCGTAGCGCCCGTTGTTGTCGTTGTGCTGTTGTCGTTCGGCGGTGCTTCAAACCTAGTCGTGCTAGGTCGTGTGGTCTCGTGTGGTTTTGCCGGTTTTGCCTTAAACTATGCCGTTTAGGATTTTTTTTAGGTCTGGTTTCCCTTTTAACCGGACTCGTGTGTATACGTTTGTTTGGGGTTTTGGCAGGTTTTCCTTTTAAACCGGTCAATTCTCTAATTCTTTGGCCGGTTTCCCTTTTAAACCGGTCAATTCTCTAATTCTACTTCCTCCGTTGCAAAATAGATGTCTCGGATTTATCAAAATCTGGATGAATCTATATAGAAGGTTGCTTCAAAAAAATATTATTTGAATGATGTGAACTGTTTTTTAAACCTATATGAACTCTTAAGCCGTACGAACTTTTTCAAGATTTCACATGTGTGTATTTAATTTTAATCAAGTTATAACCCGCAAAAAAAAAGTTAGAACTAACAATCCAGGCACTAGATCAAACTATTAAGCTCTATTTAGTCTTGTTACCGTTGTATCTGTAATTTGAGCCTAAGCAGCGATGAGAGAATTCAGATGACGTTCGTCAGCAGCGGCAGAGCGCCAGAGCCAACGGCAGACCCGCGGCCACACTGGTAGCTAGCTCCGACGAGGCGAGGCTGAGGCTACTGCTGCGTACGGCGGTGTCGCGTCGTCACCCGGACTCGACCTGCCGTCGCCATGCCATTGCAGCAGCAGCAGGCGGGTCGGTCGCTCGTCCCGTCCCTGGTCAAAGCTGCAGCCCCTCCTCGGTCGCTTTGTGCGCGGGCCCCTGGTCGATCCCATACGCGCCGATCCCGAGGCAGAGGAAAGAAACAACGGCCTCGTCCGGTCCATCCTCTGCCCTGTCTGTCCTCTCCTGACTGATCGTCTCCTCTTTTTCTTCTTTTCTCTTCTGCGATCTGCCGCCGCATTGCGTTCGACCGTTCAAAAGCCAAACTGAAGGTGAAAAAACGAACGAGGCACTTGTCTACGATTTTTTTTTTTGCGAATAACACCTCAGATCTATTAGGCCTTGTTCGGTTGCAGTGGATTAAATCATCTAGTGGATCTAACCCCTGCAGGTATTGGGTGAACCCCACTTGTCACCATAATCCCCACTAATCCCTCTCCCATATCCTTTGTTTATCTCTGCTGCTGATTGCCATTCGGTTAATCCCCACCCCCGCAAGCAAAAGCAGGCAACCAGCAAGAACAACGAGTTCTAGACAGCAACCGGAAGCACCATCCGCCGGAGATGGAGAGGGCGTCGGAGGTGGCATCTCCGGTCGTCACCGAGCACGAACGGAGCTGGGGCCTTGGGTCTATCTCGCTCAGCCGCCGATGGAAACAGGGGAGGGAGGAGGGAGGAGGGAGGAGGGAGGAGGGAGAAGGATGGGTCCTCGATCTTCTGGATTGGATGCGCCGCCGCCGTCCCTTCGCCCGCGCCGCCGCAGGCCCTCCGCCCGCTCCGCCTTGACCCTCCATGTCACGCTTGTGAGAGAGGTCGGGTGAGGAGAGAGATAGGTGTCTTGCCGCCCAGCCGACCTCCTTCCCCGCCGCCGCCATCCTCTGTTCCCACCTTAGCCATGGACTCTCTTTCCTGTGAGCCATGACCTTCGTCCCCGCTCGTGAGAGAGAGGGGGGCGATGGGATTCGTGACAAGCATGCGGGGAATGTTTCCACGGGACGAGACTAGAGTTTTTAAAACCCGTCTATTTGGAGGGGATCGGGGTGGTTTAGTCCGGGATAAGATTCCAACCGGGATTAACCGAACACGCTTTTTAGAAGGGTCTGGGATTGATTCCCGGCCATCCCGATCCCGGCTAAAACCCGGGTTTTGGTCCAAATCCCGGCCGGGGCGGGACCAACCGAACAAAGCCTTAAGCAGCAGTGCAATACACCCCAAAGAACACCGAAATTACATCCAGGTCCCTGGAGACCCTTATCCCTACACACTCCGGCCGGAGGACGCCTTCTTGCCACCGCTCCCACTGGCAGGCGTGCATTGGAGCTTGCAAACGGTTTTGTCGTGGCCGGGAAGTCGTCGCTCTCGGCCTCTGCGTGCCCGCACGACGGAGTAGATGAAGAAGAAGGCGCCGCCCGATCGAGGCGGTAGGACACTGGCAGCATCTTGAAGAACTTGAGGATACCGCGACCCTCGAGCTCGGGAAGTCAGCCATGGAGAGCTCCGTGGAGCACCACCGCAGGAGAGGGAGCACGCCGACGCCAAACACCCCACCGCCGACACCACTGCCTCCATAGCGCCGTCGGCCGGGTCCCTACCACTACACTATATACACACCGAGAAAGGGGGTTCCCCTAGCCTCCCGCCGCCGGAGCAGCCGACGGAGGAGGGGGAGCCCGCGGATCCGCGGCGGTGAGGTGGATTGACGGGGAGAGGTTCCAAAAATCGCCCTCAGACACTGTAGCGAGAGAGGGGAAAACACGAAATGCTTGTCTACGATTTACCTGGCTCCCTTTCAGAAAAAAGCTGAATAGTACTGAATTACTGATATAGCAAGCTTCATGGCAGCCGCATTCGAACTTCATGCACCGATGATTGTTGGTCCCTTGACCCTTGGGTAAAGCTGCAATCCACATGTGTACGTATTTTAAGGAAGATATGCATGCTTTATCGTTGCCTCTTGGTTGCATCATTTCACTACCACTGAGAAAGATGCTTAGCGTAGGTGCTAAAGTGGTTTTCGGCCACATGTCCAATTCACCGCGAGACGAACCGAGTAGTACTAGCTTAATCGGATCCAACAACAACAGGTGGAATCACAATTAAAGCCATGATAGAATGGAGGCCCCGCCAGAAAGAGAAACTGTCATGATGGAGTACTTCTTTTTTTGCCGGGGCATTTTATTTTAAGAATGACCATATAATTTGGACACGCGAATGCACGAACTTATGCAATGTCTACGACTACATAGCTTCGAAATTGACAAAGTCAACGCATGCATCTTCACGACAATCAGAGAGATATGTCGATGCTGCTTAGGGATGCTTATGCAGTTGAAGGTAAACTCTCGTTAAATTTTATCGAGAAAACTAAAACATGTGATGATACAGTTGTGTTAGGAGGTCAATAACATAGCTAGATTCTCCAGGGTCTATTCCCGAAACATTAAAATGACAGTGAAAGTCGACGAGTTTAATTTGAACGACATGACAACCGCGTCTGACATATTTGTGGTAATTGCATGTTTATTGTACCGTGATTTTTCATTTCCATGTTCGGAGTTTTTAAACTTGAACTTGAATCATTTTGTTTGATTATGTTGGGTTTGAGTATGGTTGAAATCTATGAGTTTGAAATGTTATTGTTTAAATCGTTGTGATGTAATACTAGTGTAAACATAGATAATGTGTACCAATAGATGAGAAGAAAGAGATAGGAGTTGAGAAATGGGGGTGTTTCTTGCGTTAGAGCCATCATTTGGGACAGGAGAACAAGGCATGCCCCCACTAGCTTTTAGAGGATCTAAAACCGGGGTACCGATGGAGATACTCTAACATACCTATATATGTCACCCTCTATTGGAGCTACTCTAAGTTGCATCGATAAATGAATTTATCCATGGCTCTTTGTCTACAAGGTCTGGCCCATCAAAATCAAAGAGTGGGTGAATACGTGGTCGATAGTATAGGTTCTACAGTACGATTGCATACTTTTTGGAGCAATATATGATTTTTGAATCCATCTTGCAAATACACAAGTCTACCTAATTGGGTTCGTTTCATGAGCGAGTTGTAGCTAGGACATTTCATTGTATATAAATGGGTACACTGTGTAGATAAGTGGACAACCCTACACCTTTGAGAAACCTGGCATCCTAATACTCATGCATGATAATAGATCAAATACGCGATTTGATGACACGCTACTAGTTTGAAATTCATACAATCTAGAACGTTTTAAAAAGTTATTTTCTAGATTCTTCCAGTCTCTACCATGCTTTCTAGATATTTTAGCATACTATGGAAAAAGATACAAAAAAGAGATAATGCAACAATACTAGTTTGCTTAGATTTTGGTGTAAATGCATTCTAACAATATTTTGTCTCAAACATCCTAACTAGTTACAACAAAAATTGAGAAAAAATACAGTAACTTTAGAACTAAATAACATTCATGTAATCAAAATATCATAGAAGTTTATGAAAATATTTACCTAGTTCAATGTACATGAGCAAGCTCACAATGTTAATTATGATAATTATAACTCGAAACCTATATTCAAGATAGTATTCTAAATGGTGTATGTCAATATAACAATAACCATACCTTTAACAAAGAGATAAGTTCGACAAAGTAAAAAACTTAAGTATAAATAATCAAAAATGTTTTCATCCTACGTGAAAAAACTATGTTTTAGTTTGTTTATTAGACATAAAATGATTGGTATCAACATTCATATTGAACAATAATCAATTGAAGTATCTATTATTTCTCAGGTGCGGAGTACAAGCCACCCTAGCCCACTGATGGGGTAACCGAGTGAGGCAATTTCTCGTGAGCGTGGACCCTGTCAGTGTAGATGCATAATGTCATAGTGGCTGCAGACTAGATCGTCTAATCTTGTTGCACATGTGGGGTCTGTATAGCTGAGATAGTGGGAAGGTATATTGGTTAGAAATACTTATGTTATGTGATAAAAACTAAAAAAAATGTGATTACACAACTATGTTATGTGATGGAGAGATGTAAAGATTATTTAGGAGTTATTCTTAAAACGCCAAAAGACAGTCGACAAGAGAAGAGCAACTGACATCAACCTCTTCATGTTGACCTCTCAACTCTGGTAGCTTATAATACATTTTTAGAATGGGGATGACCCGTAGAATACGTAACGATTACCAAATTACTTTTATAGGGTTTGTGACCGTCAAATATATTGGTACAAATAGTGCATATCAGTCTTTAGAGGTGAAAAAAATCTTAATTTCTCCTTACCTAGATTGATAAGGCAACTCATGGCACACAATCATTGTATTCAAGTCATTGTCCTTGGAGCATTGATGTTTTGAAAACCCTCAATATGTACCTCATGTACTTGTTGGATGGTCTGACTGGTCCAAGCCACAAGCACAATGTTCGTCACAATGAAAGGACACCTACGGTAGTCATTTTTCTATGCTTTGGTATCATTTAGGTGGTTGTGTAGGTTGTAAGAGTAAAAAATCGTCAACTCGCGTTAGTAGATCAACTTCCTTGTCAATATGACCGTAATGTGTGTGTTTTGCAATCTTGCAAGTCACTACTAGGAAAACCCCCATCTATGGCGCATGGGTATTGCCCTTCTGTGACGCATCTAAACTGAACTTCTATGGCGCATTTCAAAATGTGCCACAGAAGTCCTCAAACTTTCGTGACGCATATTGGCAATATGCGCCACAGAATTTTCTTTTCGAGTTTAAAAAAAAGGCGGTCTAGATCCTGTCCAAAATTTCAAATCGCAAACTTCTATAGCGCATATTGCGATATGCGCCACTGATTTTTTTTCGAATTTCAAAAAAAAAGCAGCCTAGATCTGGCCGGAGTGGGAGGTGGGTGGTGGGTGGAGGAGGGTCGCCGGAGTAGGAGGCCGCCGGTGTAGAAGGAGTAGGAGGGGTCGCTGGAGTAGGAGGGCGCTGGTGTAGGTGGGGTAGGAGGAGGAGTCATCGGTGGAGTAGGAGAAGGAGGAGGAGTATGAGGGGTCACCGGAGTAGGAGGAGGGGTCACCAGAGTAGGAGAATGAGGCCGTCGATGGAGGAGGGGTCACCGAAGTAGGAGGAGGAGTAGTAGGAGGCGGTGGAGGAGGTGTCGCCAGAGGTGGTGGAGGCCATGGCGGGACAGTGGAGAAGGAGGAGGAGAAGGGGATGAAGAGAAGAAGTGGAGGAAGAGAAGAAGAGGAGGAGAGAAGAAGTGGAGGAGAAGAGTAAAGGGGAGAAGTATAAAAGAGAGGGAGAGGGCGTCGCGGGAATTCAAAATTCCAATCCCAAGACTTCTGTGGCCCATATAGGAGAAATGCTCCACAGAAGTTTCTCCCCCTTTTTTATTTTTCTGCAGGAAAAAAACGATCTTTTGACCATAACTTTTTACTCTTTTCGAATTTTGAAAATCTAAAATCGCTAAATGACTAGAGGTGGTTGCGAGCGGATGCGAAATTTCGTTCTAGTCATTTTGGTATATTAAACTTTTTTTCTAATATCGTATGCAAAAGTTATGGCCGTTTTACCATGCCATGATATTTTTTTTGCAAAATACATCGAAATTCATGTTTTTCAATTTTTCCTACAACTATACCCCAAAATATAACTACATCTCAAAGGGATTATTTTTTTGAATTTATTATCATTTTTGTTTAATTTTTACAAAAGTTAAAAAGCAATCCAAGGGGGATCGATTTTTCCTACTCGATTTCTATGCAGAATCGTTACTTTTATGGAGCATATGGTCATATGCGCCACAGGTGAACGAGATTTCGTGGTAGGGTCCACCCGTCAACCCGGTGGCGGGTCCCGCCAAACTTCTATGGCGCACAATCCATGTGCATGTGCCACAGAACAGTGAAAGGTTCTGTGGCGCATTTGCTGTAGTCGGGATACTGTTATTTTTTGTAGCGCTAGGCAACACATATGCGCTACAGAAGTCTTGTCTATTTATAGCTGTTTTCCTAGTAGTGAGTCGGACTATTACCGATATAGTCTTGTATGAAGAAAATCTCGGTAACGTTGTCTAGTTTTTCTTTCAAAAAAGAAGACAATCCTCGGGCTCGGCATCAACTGATGCACCAAACCGTTACGTTGCAGGGTTTATCAGCACAAAACAAAAACTAGGAAAGTTGTATATGATAGAACAAAAACTACGGAGCTGGCTTTTAGTTTTCTTACCAGTTTGTTCGTATCTTTGTCAAGAGAGCAACTAGTAACTTGAAAATTGAAATATGTTGAGGCCAGATCAGCGCGTCATCAACCACTCACATCTCATACTAAAACAAGTTCACTTTTGCTTCGGTATCCCCCCCCTGAGGGCAATCGAAGAGAAAAACCGGGTCTGGGCGGGGTTCAGGGTGGTTGCTGGATCGTCACGGACCGGTCGAAGTCGTATTAGCCGTCCGTATACGTGACCGTATATCCACTTGACGTCTACGCACGAGTGTGTCGATGTACGCACGAGTGTATCCATGTGCGGTCGTCATCCTCCCCTTCAGATATAAGGAACAGCCGAACCGTCCCCCCTTCGACGTTTCATTCCCCATCTGGATTTGGCAAAGATCTCACCTACCACTCCCACCGCCCACCCAGCACTAGCCACGGGTCGCTGGCATCGACCTCTCTCCAACTCGACGATGGAAGGCGCGGCCTGCGTGTCCGCCATGGATCTGCGAAGGGAGGAGAAGGGCGAGGCGTGGTGCACGAGGTGGAGGTGGCCGTGGTGGTTCCGGAGAGGCGGGGTGGAGGTGATGGCGCCCGCTGATCCGGGCGAAGCGGGCGAGGGAGGAGGATGTGGGGGCTCTTCTTCTTGCAAGAGGAAGAAGGAGGCGGGAGGCAGCGGAGGTGGTGCCGGAGGGCGGTGCCGAGTCCGCTCTCGGTCTTGATCAAGCGGTGGTGTCGGAGGAGGACCGGTCGTGGATCTGGTGGTGGCCGCCGAGATCCTGGCGGGCGGCGGTGTCGTGGTGGCGGATGTGGGGGAGCAGGTGGCGGTGCAGGACGTGGAGGTCACTTCCGTGGTGGTGCCTGGCGTCATGGAGCCTGGCACCATGAGCTGCGATGCATGTTGCCGAGCCTCGTGAGTTAAATTTGACGCTCTCTTTTAGATTGTACGGTTCATATTTATGGTTTTCATTTGTACTTTGGTTTGTGGTTAGGGTTTTGATTTGTAGTTAGGGTTTGTACTTAGGCAGGCGAATCTACGGCTATGCATCATTTTCTAGATTGATTGAAACCATAGTTTTCCCCTTCATCTTGTATTTATCTATTAGCGTGATCCGAATCGGTGATATGTTAGATGATGGAATTTCTGTTGTAAGGAATTTGGTTGGATTGGATGAAAGCCAGATTTTGTTAAACGATGTAATGTGATATATTTATCATTTAGGAGTTCACAGTTATTCTTAAAAATAGCGTTTGAAGGCCATTTTCGGCTATCTCTCCATTCACAGAGGAGCAAATCCTTGTTGAACCCTCAAGAATCATAATTTTCCAATTTACCGTTAAACAAAAACTTTTTGATTATCCTATTTCTATATGTTGCTAGCTATGTAGTGTAGATACTTGTGATCTGTCTATGTAAAGTTAGATGAACTGCTGGTACAAACTTGATATAGCTAATCAACCATGTTGTTGAATTGTAGCTTGTTTTTTTGGATGTTGAATAGCCTACCTTTTAAGGTTATTGTACATCCCTAGATATTGGCATGTTTCCAAGTTTCTCTAGCTCACCATCTTCTTTGTAAATCAATTATTGGGTGTTTCTAGATTCCTTGTTTGTGTGTAGATGTGAAACATTGCTTTCAAAGTCTCTTGTATGATGGCAGTGTTGCTTATATGTTGTTCATGATGTTTTCTCTAGGTTGATGCCTAGATAAGTTGTATGGTGCTTGTGTGTTTGTACCACATGTCCTAGTTGTATCAAGTTTGTAGCAGTGGTTTACTCATGTCCTAGTTGTATCATGTTGCATGGTGCTTATATGTTGTGATAAACAAGTTACCACATGTCCTAGTTTACTCTTTCCTAGTGGGTTTTTTCATATCATGCATGTTAATCCATCTTCACTAAATTTTGTGGGTTTTGAAGTGGAATATGTTATTGGTTTATTGCTTTGAAGCCTGTGATTTTATCTATGGGCTTGTCAAGATTATCCTTTGATAGGAAATGCATATTGTTGACCAATTATGTCCATATATATTTGTGTTATCCATTTGTTTTTCATATATATAGTTTATTATAAAGTCTGAAACAATTAACTTTGCATCTGTTTGTTTTAATATGGATGTACGATCGTTGATCCATATGATTTCGAGGAGGATGGAAGCCCACTCGGTGATACATTCAACTTTTTACATATTATATTACATTGCACATTCATTTTGTAATATTTTTTTGCATTTTGTAAGATTGATTTTTTGTGTGCATTGTAGTTTGACTCGCAGGATGTTGATGAGTCTGTGGACAAGAGGAATGAAACTTCCTTCATTAAGAAGGAAGTGATCCAAATGCTAGCAAACAACCGCGCCCATATGTGGTGAACAATGTGCAGTGCCCATACCATCCTAGGAAGCCTAGGGGTGGGATGCTTGTGAACTCTTTGACGCGTTCAGCAGACTCGCCATTGGCGATTCGGATGGTCGTGAGAAGGCTCAGCATAAGGCTCGTGGGAGGTGCTTGTCCAGGCAGACTTGGTGTAGTTAGTTATCTGAAATGTTATGTATGGTTTGTAAGAACATCTAGTCTATGTTTGCTAGTTCTGGACATGGTAGGTATGATCTTCTGGTGCACTTTGATGTGATGAAGGTGCTCTTTTGCTTTGGATGTTGTGAATAATCTATCGTTTTAGTTATCTATGGATGCGAATCATCTTTGTTAAAATGTGTGTGAAAATACCATTTAGTTTGCACTTTTGCCATTATGTTTGAATTTTTTATTTGAAAAATATGTAATGTTTTTTGAGAAACACATATGAGTTTTGAAATCATTTGATTTGAATTGAAACAGAAATTAGAATTGAAAAAACGAAAAACAAATAAGAGGAAAAAATAAATAAATGTACCTGATAACCAGGCCCAGCGAGATAATCTAAGCCCGGGCCAGCTCCGTGCGTGGCAGCATCGGCGTGGCGGCGATAAATCGGCCCGTTTACGCGTGCTGCCCGCGGTGCCGAACTGCCGATGAGGGTGGGAGTTTTAGTCCCACCTCGCTAGTTGGAGGCGAGGAGGACCAGCTTATATACCCCGTTCGATGCTCACCCTCGAGCTCCTCTCAAAAAACAACTCCGATTCAGGCTTATATACCCCGTTCGATGGGCTGACACAATGGCCAGCCAGTTACTACTACGGTCTAGTTAAACTTGTACTGGGCTTGAGCTAGGCCAGTGTGTGGAACCCAACCTCCAGAGTGTCAAAACTTTTTTCATGATTTTTTTTTGCCAACTAATGTACTGCGTATGTCGGCCAAAACAGGGCCTTTAGGGTCGTTTTCACATTTTTTTTAGTCATACGCGCAGCGACAAATATAGCTAAATTTTGAACTAAAGCTACATCACTGAACAAGCAAACTTACAAATATTCCTCCGAATTGCCTCAAACCTGGCGGGGAGGTGTGTCTTGGCATGGCATACATTTCATCTTTTGGTGTCTCACAAGGATGCCTTTAAATACCATTTTCCATTTTAAAATTCAAAATTCAGCTATATTTTGTGAAGGAAGTACAAAATTTGTAGTTGAAACCTTTGTTTCACCAAAGCATGTTTAGGTAGATGGGGACATTTGGTGGGAACATAACCACTTTGGTGGTCTTTACTTTCTATCTTGGTCAATTTGTAGCACAAGTCAAAGTTTGGTCAAATATGAGAAGACATGGAAAATTTGAACCATAGCTACACAATTGGAACCTGTAATATTTTGGGAAAAATCATTTTAGGCCCACAGGATGTGGTTTAACCATGGATCTATTGGTAGATCAGCTAGGTTCATCCCTATGGCTACTCGTGTTCGACGCAAAATTTGACCAGACTTTGACCGGCGATAAAATCACAAAATTCAAAAATAGTGAAACCTTGTCCATTGGTCTTAGATTGAGCCCTATTTAGAATGAAAAATATTAAACCTTGAGTTTGTGGAAGCAAAGATGAGTTTGTTGTCTCACTCTTGGTTCCAAGTGTGAGTCTCATGGGTGTGTACCCAAATTTCATAGGACATGGCCAGCTCCATGTCATACTTCCTCAATTGACTCAAACTTGGCAGGAGGTGTGTCTTGGCATGGCATACATTTCATCTTTTGGTGTCTGCCAAGGATGCCTTTAAATACCATTTTCCATTTTAAAATTCAAAATTCAGCTATATTTTGTGAAGGAAGTACAAAATTTGTAGTTGAAACCTTTGTTTCACCAGCATGTTTAGGTAGATGGGGACATTTGGTGGGAACATAACCACTTTGGTGGTCTTTACTTTCTATCTTGGTCAATTTGTAGCACAAGTCAAAGTTTGGTCAAATATGAGAAGACATGGAAAATTTGAACCATAGCTACACAATTGGAACCTGTAATATTTTGGGAAAAATCATTTTAGCCCCACAGATGTGGTTTAACCATGGATCTATTGGTAGATCAGCTAGGTTCATCCCTATGGCTACTCGGTGTTCGACGCAAAATTTGACCAGACTTTGACCTGGCAAGATAAAATCACAAAAATTCAAAAATAGTGAAACCTTGTCCATTGGTCTTAGATTGAGCCCTATTTAGAATGAAAATATTAAACCTTGAGTTTGTGGAAGCAAAGATGAGTTTGTTGTCTCACTCTTGGTTCCAAGTGTGAGTCTCATGGGTGTGTACCCAAATTTCATAGGACATGGCTCCATGTCATACTTCCTCAATTGACTCAAACTTGGCAGGGAGGTGTGTCTTGGCATGGCATACATTTCATCTTTTGGTGTCTCGACAAGGATGCCTTTAAATACCATTTTCCATTTTAAAATTCAAAATTCAGCTATATTTTGTGAAGGAAGTACAAAATTTGTAGTTGAAACCTTTGTTTCACCAGCATGTTTAGGTAGATGGGGACATTTGGTGGGAACATAACCACTTTGGTGGTCTTTACTTTCTATCTTGGTCAATTTGTAGCACAAGTCAAAGTTTGGTCAAATATGAGAAGACATGGAAAATTTGAACCATAGCTACACAATTGGAACCTGTAATATTTTGGGAAAAATCATTTTTAGCCCCACAGGATGTGGTTTAACCATGGATCTATTGGTAGATCAGCTAGGTTCATCCCTATGGCTACTCGGTGTTCGACGCAAAATTTGACCAGACTTTGACCTGGCAGTATAAAATCACAAAAATTCAAAAAATAGTGAAACCTTGTCCATTGGTCTTAGATTGAGCCCTATTTAGAATGAAAAATATTAAACCTTGAGTTTGTGGAAGCAAAGATGAGTTTGTTGTCTCACTCTTGGTTCCAAGTGTGAGTCTCATGGGTGTGTACCCAAATTTCATAGGACATGGCTCCATGTCATACTTCCTCAATTGACTCAAACTTGGCGGGGAGGTGTGTCTTGGCATGGCATACATTTCATCTTTTGGTGTCTCAGCAAGGATGCCTTTAAATACCATTTTCCATTTTAAAATTCAAAATTCAGCTATATTTTGTGAAGGAAGTACAAAATTTGTAGTTGAAACCTTTGTTTCACCAGCATGTTTAGGTAGATGGGGACATTTGGTGGGAACATAACCACTTTGGTGGTCTTTACTTTCTATCTTGGTCAATTTGTAGCACAAGTCAAAGTTTGGTCAAATATGAGAAGACATGGAAAATTTGAACCATAGCTACACAATTGGAACCTGTAATATTTTGGGAAAAATCATTTTAGCCCCACAGGATGTGGTTTAACCATGGATCTATTGGTAGATCAGCTAGGTTCATCCTATGGCTACTCGTGTTCGACGCAAAATTTGACCAGACTTTGACTGGCGGATAAAATCACAAAAATTCAAAAATAGTGAAACCTTGTCCATTGGTCTTAGATTGAGCCCTATTTAGAATGAAAAATATTAAACCTTGAGTTTGTGGAAGCAAAGATGAGTTTGTTGTCTCACTCTTGGTTCCAAGTGTGAGTCTCATGGGTGTGTACCCAAATTTCATAGGACATGGCCAGCTCCATGTCATACTTCCTCAATTGACTCAAACTTGGCAGGAGGTGTGTCTTGGCATGGCATACATTTCATCTTTTGGTGTCTGCACAAGGATGCCTTTAAATACCATTTTCCATTTTAAAATTCAAAATTCAGCTATATTTTGTGAAGGAAGTACAAAATTTGTAGTTGAAACCTTTGTTTCACCAGCATGTTTAGGTAGATGGGGACATTTGGTGGGAACATAACCACTTTGGTGGTCTTTACTTTCTATCTTGGTCAATTTGTAGCACAAGTCAAAGTTTGGTCAAATATGAGAAGACATGGAAAATTTGAACCATAGCTACACAATTGGAACCTGTAATATTTTGGGAAAAATCATTTTTAGCCCCACAGGATGTGGTTTAACCATGGATCTATTGGTAGATCAGCTAGGTTCATCCCTATGGCTACTCGGTGTTCGACGCAAAATTTGACCAGACTTTGACCTGGCAAGATAAAATCACAAAAATTCAAAAATAGTGAAACCTTGTCCATTGGTCTTAGATTGAGCCCTATTTAGAATGAAAAATATTAAACCTTGAGTTTGTGGAAGCAAAGATGAGTTTGTTGTCTCACTCTTGGTTCCAAGTGTGAGTCTCATGGGTGTGTACCCAAATTTCATAGGACATGGCCAGCTCCATGTCATACTTCCTCAATTGACTCAAACTTGGCGGGGAGGTGTGTCTTGGCATGGCATACATTTCATCTTTTGGTGTCTGTCAAGGATGCCTTTAAATACCATTTTCCATTTTAAAATTCAAAATTCAGCTATATTTTGTGAAGGAAGTACAAAATTTGTAGTTGAAACCTTTGTTTCACCAGATGTTTAGGTAGATGGGGACATTTGGTGGGAACATAACCACTTTGGTGGTCTTTACTTTCTATCTTGGTCAATTTGTAGCACAAGTCAAAGTTTGGTCAAATATGAGAAGACATGGAAAATTTGAACCATAGCTACACAATTGGAACCTGTAATATTTTGGGAAAAATCATTTTAGCCCCACAGGATGTGGTTTAACCATGGATCTATTGGTAGATCAGCTAGGTTCATCCCTATGGCTACTCGGTGTTCGACGCAAAATTTGACCAGACTTTGACCAGCGATAAAATCACAAAAATTCAAAAATAGTGAAACCTTGTCCATTGGTCTTAGATTGAGCCCTATTTAGAATGAAAAATATTAAACCTTGAGTTTGTGGAAGCAAAGATGAGTTTGTTGTCTCACTCTTGGTTCCAAGTGTGAGTCTCATGGTGTGTACCCAAATTTCATAGGACATGGCCGCTCCATGTCATACTTCCTCGAATTGACTCAAACTTGGCAGGGAGGTGTGTCTTGGCATGGCATACATTTCATCTTTTGGTGTCTGTCGACAAGGATGCCTTTAAATACCATTTTCCATTTTAAAATTCAAAATTCAGCTATATTTTGTGAAGGAAGTACAAAATTTGTAGTTGAAACCTTTGTTTCACCAGCATGTTTAGGTAGATGGGGACATTTGGTGGGAACATAACCACTTTGGTGGTCTTTACTTTCTATCTTGGTCAATTTGTAGCACAAGTCAAAGTTTGGTCAAATATGAGAAGACATGGAAAATTTGAACCATAGCTACACAATTGGAACCTGTAATATTTTGGGAAAAATCATTTTTAGCCCCACAGATGTGGTTTAACCATGGATCTATTGGTAGATCAGCTAGGTTCATCCCTATGGCTACTCGGTGTTCGACGCAAAATTTGACCAGACTTTGACTGGCGATAAAATCACAAAATTCAAAAATAGTGAAACCTTGTCCATTGGTCTTAGATTGAGCCCTATTTAGAATGAAAAATATTAAACCTTGAGTTTGTGGAAGCAAAGATGAGTTTGTTGTCTCACTCTTGGTTCCAAGTGTGAGTCTCATGGTGTGTACCCAAATTTCATAGGACATGGCTCCATGTCATACTTCCTCAGAATTGACTCAAACTTGGCAGGGAGGTGTGTCTTGGCATGGCATACATTTCATCTTTTGGTGTCTGTCAGCAAGGATGCCTTTAAATACCATTTTCCATTTTAAAATTCAAAATTCAGCTATATTTTGTGAAGGAAGTACAAAATTTGTAGTTGAAACCTTTGTTTCACCAGCATGTTTAGGTAGATGGGGACATTTGGTGGGAACATAACCACTTTGGTGGTCTTTACTTTCTATCTTGGTCAATTTGTAGCACAAGTCAAAGTTTGGTCAAATATGAGAAGACATGGAAAATTTGAACCATAGCTACACAATTGGAACCTGTAATATTTTGGGAAAAATCATTTTTAGCCCCACAGGATGTGGTTTAACCATGGATCTATTGGTAGATCAGCTAGGTTCATCCCTATGGCTACTCGGTGTTCGACGCAAAATTTGACCAGACTTTGACTGGCAAAATATAAAATCACAAAAATTCAAAAAATAGTGAAACCTTGTCCATTGGTCTTAGATTGAGCCCTATTTAGAATGAAAAATATTAAACCTTGAGTTTGTGGAAGCAAAGATGAGTTTGTTGTCTCACTCTTGGTTCCAAGTGTGAGTCTCATGGTGTGTACCCAAATTTCATAGGACATGGCAGCTCCATGTCATACTTCCTCAGAATTGACTCAAACTTGGCAGGGAGGTGTGTCTTGGCATGGCATACATTTCATCTTTTGGTGTCTGTCAGCAAGGATGCCTTTAAATACCATTTTCCATTTTAAAATTCAAAATTCAGCTATATTTTGTGAAGGAAGTACAAAATTTGTAGTTGAAACCTTTGTTTCACCAAAGATGTTTAGGTAGATGGGGACATTTGGTGGGAACATAACCACTTTGGTGGTCTTTACTTTCTATCTTGGTCAATTTGTAGCACAAGTCAAAGTTTGGTCAAATATGAGAAGACATGGAAAATTTGAACCATAGCTACACAATTGGAACCTGTAATATTTTGGGAAAAATCATTTTTAGCCCCACAGGATGTGGTTTAACCACAGGATTATTTGGAAAAAATTATATGGGTTTGAATCATTTTAAATGTAACTTGGAAAAAGAGAAAATACCTAATCATAGATAAATATTAAATAACAAGAAAATTATAATTGAGTGGATTTAATAACACAGTAAAAAATAATATGAAACCTACTTAAAAGGTTTCGTAATGGTTTAAAATCAAATTGAGTTTTGAAATCATTTGATTTGAATTGAAACAGAAATTAGAATTGAAAAAACGAAAAACAAATAAGAGGAATAAATAAATAAACATACCTGATATCCAGGCCCGTGAGACAATGTAAGCCTTGGGCGGCTCCTGCGTGCCTGCGCATCTGGTGGGCGGCAAGAATCGGCCCGTGTCTGCAGCGTCTTGCCGAACTGCCGATGAGGTGGGAGGTTTAGTCCCACTCGCTAGTTGGGCGAGGAGGACCGCTTATATACCGGTCGATGCTCACTCACCTCGAGCTCCTCTCAAAAACAAATCTGGTTCACGCTATCCGCCTCTAATGGCCGACCTGGGGCCGCCAGCTGTACTACTGTCCGGTTCGCTTGTAATGGGCTTGAGCTAGGCAGTGTGGAACCCAACCTCCAGTGTCAAAACTTTTTTTGCCAATTAATGTATACGTCGGCCTAATCTGGGCCTTTAGGGTCGCTTCTCATTTTTTTTTTCATACGCCAGCAACGTGGTGGTCGGATAGAAACGACCGCTGTGGCTACATCGTCGCCCTACCGCCGTCTTCTCTTTCCCGATTTACAACCGTGTTTAGCGTTGACTCCTTGAGGCGGCCGTGCATGCGTTCGGCGGCGACTCGTGCGCCATTCGTAATAACGGCGCGCTGGAGAGAAATACATGGCGGCGCTGGAGAAGTACAACGGCGACCGTCTCGAGTAAGATCGCATGGATCTATGATCGCATGCACCCTATCGCTTTGTGCCTAGATCTATGATCATGTAGATCTATGATCATGTAGATCTATGATCATGGTTTCGCGGTGTGCGAGAGAGGGTTGGCGGGCCAGGGGACGTTTTGATATGTGGCGGAGGTAACATGGTAGGGTGCAGCGGTGGTGTGAATTACTAGGGTGCCGTGGGGCGTTTTGATCTGTGGCGGCGGAGGTAACATGATCGCATGGTATGATCGCATGGATCATGAGCAGCTGATTGAGTTGAGTCAAGCCCGCGACTCTTTTGATTTTCCAATATGACCATGACGATTAGTTAGAACGAGCATACTTATTTTTAAATTGGCATTGTTTACACTTGTTTTTAATGTAGACTTTTGTTCCATTTTTTTTTATGCCAACAATTTCCTTTACATAGTATAAACACATGCATGCACTAAGTTGACAATTGTTTTTTATTGTCATGTTGATTTTTCATGCAGCTTGATGGAACTGGATGGTGATATTGCTTGCTCTTGAAACATGGTGTAGACTTGTGGGCAATTTTACAAGTCAACAACGTAGCAAATTTTTGGAATCAAATATGCGAAGTATGTTACAAATTCCACCAATTCGGATGCGAGTTGTCTTGCTGCAGTACATGTTTCACATTTATGATCATGACTCTAGCACTTTTGTCCTGCATAATAAAGGCAAATTTGCATTGATCGCACAAGATGCAGAGTGCATTTATGGGTTACTGAAACTATGGTCTGTCGCTAATCGTATAATTGATGAGGAAGGTGAAGACGGAAAGTCCCGTATTCCACCACATTTTCTCAGCGCAACTATCGCAACATTGTTATTGAAGATTTAATAGCTGATATTGTCATGAGCAAAGTCTGGACGATGACTTCCTCCATAAATCTGTCCTTGTTCTCCTTGGTACAGTTCGCGCCTATGACTAAGAGGATTGTACCAAGGATTATTGGGTACTAGTGGAGGACATAGACCGTATGTCCACCATTAATTGGAGTGAGTTCACGGTAGATCATCTCATGGTATACTTCAGGCTTGTAACTAGATATAAACAAATTAGGCGTTGGCCTAGGAAATTTGTCTTTAATACAGTATTAAATCTGTTCAACATTATTTTTAATATGGTAGTCTTCTCATTTTATGATGCACTAACATTACACTTGGTTCACATGCAGTATGTTTATTGGGAGAAGGTCAAGCATGTAGATGATCCTTGTAGGATAAATCCAAGTTTGTCCTTGAGACCACTCATGCGTAATTGGACGAGATGATGCTGCTAGGATCAGGATACAATGGACTGTGATCATGGTCGGGTGAAGGACCTATTCGTAACGATCCATGTTTCTAATATCATCTGTATATATCATGTGGTTATGTTAACAAACTTACGCCTCTAGTTTGATTAATAATATTGAGTTATACTAATGTGTATGTATCAGGTTGAAGATAATATAACGTTGGAGTATAGGATTGAAATGCTAAATAAACCGGCCTGTTCTCAAGCGAAAGGCAAGTTCGCTAGGAAGGTCAGAGCAGAAATTCAAACCAAAAAATTACTAAAAACGTGCAGGAGGTACTGACGGAGTCTATGATGGAGCGAGTGATGGATCGAGTGATGGAGCGAACAATGAATAGGATGGAGTCAACAATGGAGAAAATCGTCAAAAAATGATGGACTCATATGCACAGGTAATCACCATGTTATTGCATGTACTATTGGGAGTTTCTATTTTTATATCGGATAGCCTACGAGTACATTATATATTTCCATTTAATTTTTCAGGAACTAATTGTCAAGTTGAATAAAAATGGCATTATGTACAAAAGCAAAGAAGTTGAAAATGGAGATGACAACCTATCATTGAATAATGGATCCTCTTGTACGGGAAAAGAATTTTGGCATGAGAAAGAGAGTGCAGGTGCTTATGCTGATCAGATTATTAAGGAAACTATTGATTCAATGAAACACACTGGGTTGAACGGTAATGCAACGCCCGACGATGGCGCACATAAGGATGGTTGTAAAGATGCAATAGGCAGCACACCTTCCAACCCAGAGTTAGTGCTTGATATTTCTACAAAAGCCGTGTCAGACCTTCCATCGGAAATGTACGGAATTAGCAAAAATGGGAAAGAGCTGGATGGAGCAACTGCGTCAGACGATTCCAACAGCATCGGTAGTAAGTTGGACGTTAACAATGAGCCGGAACAAGGTTTGGGGAAACGTAAGCGCAAAATTTCTACAAAACTTGAAGGTTTCGTGGGATATGAGCCCCCCAAACGTCGTGCACTTAAGAAAGGTACTCCTCGGTTCAGTTTACACGACACCTTTTATTTTTCATGCAGTTTCACTAGGAATGCTGGTTTAGGCGCATAGCCATTTATTACTGAATAATTGTGGCATTTGCCAAGATGCGTAGGTGGAAACTGTCGCATGCAATGTGAGAAATCAGCGACCATGCAACACACTCCATTTACACGAGCATGCATTGTATGTGTACCTACTAATTACATCTGTATGTAGTTCTAACGAGTTTTTTTAACCATTTTCATAGGATTATTTGTAAACCAAGATGATGATACACGAGTCCTGAGTGCTAAGCAAATATAAGCAGCCGTGACATTGGTTGAAAACGCATGTAAGGATGAATCGAATGGTAAAAAGGTTGTTTACCAACATGCAAATGGAATTATGTTGAATTCATTAAAGCTTAAAGATGTGTTGGACCATGAGTGGGTTAGCGATCGTGTAAGTTCTATGTGTTATGATTATTTTATATCATGCTAATACATAATAATGTTACCACTGATAAAATTAATTCCTCTTATGGTTACAGTTAATAGACAGTTACATTGGAGATTTGTCACTTCGTGTGGGACATGATCGGTACCTTTTCAGTGCATTAAGAACAACGTTCCTTGTGAAGAAGGGTACAACTTTGGAAGAAGCGAAAAAATCCAAGCATAACATGGACTTCACTATGTCCAAAAGTGGCTCAATTGGAAGAGTCATGGATGAATATTTCTTGTAAATAAGGTAATTAGAACGCATACATCATTTGTATGTTGAAAAGTGTTTTGTTGATTACATTCTTCAATTTATGTAGGTATATTTCCTCTAAATATAAATAACGCGCATTGGACGATCAGTCATGCACGCATCAAACAAGAATTTCAAGTTCTCGATTCTTTGTACTCTTTATCTACAACGAAGAAAATAATTGAAACAATGGTAATTTATTCTCTTAAATTTATCATGTACTACCTTAATACTTGTGTACATTACAATAATTTTTGCATTTTTCAGAGATATCAAATAGCGTATGACATAAAACAAACTAACATGATTACAAAATCACAATACCCCGACGTATCAAAATGGCCTATAAAACGTTATGAATTGGCTCGGCAAACAGATGGGTGAGTTTAGTTTACTTTTGTTTTTCTTGTATATTTCATGTTATCTATCATGCAAAATAAAATTAGTTCTTGTGTTGTGTCCCAGAAATTCATGTGGATTATTTGTGTTAGAGTGTATGGAACACTGGGATGGCGATAAAATGACTAGGGAAATTTCGCAGGTTTGCATATTCTTTTAACTATCACTACCCGACCAGCTGTACTAAAAATATTTGTACTTACTTAGATTTGTCAATGCAGTCCACAGTGAATGATAACAGAAGATCAAGGTTGCTCAAAGTTGTTCGTCCCTTCAAACATCTGACCGCCGTAACCAAGGTTCTTGAGGCGCCAAACACATGAAAACCTGAGGAACGAATTATGGCTTGTAGGTTGGGTTTTAGTCCCGTAGAAGGTTTCCCACCCTACAGGTTTTTTTGTTTCTATGTTACCATGACATGCTTGTAAAATATACTGAATATTTTGGATTTATACTCAATAATTTTTGTTTATTAGTCCATGTTTCAACAAACGGCACCGGAATCAAGAGTCTACAACCCATATACTACATCAAATATTGCATCTAAACAAACAGTTGCTACAAGCCAAAACGCTGCAACAATCGAGACCCGGTCCCCCTCTGTCTCAGGTGTTGCGGTGCCACCTACGCGCGTCCAGTTCTGCACGCGTCCCTCCTCTCCACGCTGGGACGAGGGGAGTTCGCTCGCGTCACCTCGTTCCCCGCCTCGCCTCCTTCCACACGGACCCCGGTTCCCGCCATCCCTTCCACACGCTGCCCCTCCTCTCCACACGCCCCGCCCACTTCCGGCCCACCAGTCACGCGTCCCGTCCCGCCGCTGGAGCACGATTATTATGTCCATGGGATCCCGCTAAGCATCGGAGGGATCAGCTCTTCCATCGCTACCCCCACCGTACGTCGACAGGGCCACTAGGGTGCACTCTGTCCCCGCACAGTATGTCGCCACATGCGTGGGCTGACGCAGCAGACGAGGGGGACGCGGAAAATTCTATCTTTTTTCTACACAGAAAAGCCTGTTTTTTCTGCCGCGACATGGCTGCCTGGTTTTTCCGCCACGACAAATTTACACATCAAGTTATCATCATTGTTTTTTTGGAAACTTTAGCAATAACCATTCATACATAGCCATTGTTTTCTTCAAAACGGATTGCAACATTAATCCACCTTAATTTCATGATAACCAATAAAGATAAATAAACATAATACCCACATGTCACTATTATGTCCCTAATCAAGCATTACAACCAATCAAGATAACCAAACAACGTTCTCATAAACCAGATAAAAATCTCAACTACTGTTTATGATCTTTTTCACATCTGGATAATCATGATGATGAGCTCCTCTCGTCAAGATACTTTGTTACCGCTGCTCACGTCGAACTAACATTTTCGCAAGATACCGCAGATTACAAAGACAAAAATCATAAATAACTATATTACAATAATTAATGCCAAAATTAAATATAATGGTTACTGTGATGGAGTTTGCATTTCACACTATTTTTGTTGTGTCCAGCGTTTTGCAAATGCTACACAACTTTAACCGCTTTTCTCATCATACCCGAGTGGTCTACCGCTTTTACTCACAACATTGCTCTTTCCTTTATTCTTTCCCTTTGGAGCACCTTTTGTCTTGACTTTAGCAGATCACCTATTGGAGTAGTTGCACTTGCGAAGGTCCTCCATCGATTAGTGGAATTTTTGGACCACGTACTCTCGCATCGTCGCCACTTTTTTCGATATAACTTCCGGTACAAGGTCTTTATTTGTTTGTACAACTCAGGATTATTGCGGCGACATGTAATGCTTCGACGACATCACACCGAGCTCGAATACCGACTCCGCTCCTCTGCCCCAAAGAAATCCTCACCAAACAGATCGCTCGTGGCCTCAAGGTAACCCACTTCCGCATTTTTGAGAATCGCAAGAACAATACACCTTGGTAGTTCAACTAATTTCAGCTCCGTCAACACAAACAGAATATGCTTGCAAGGAATTCCTCACGCATCATCCTCCGCAATTGCAATCTATACTTTGTGCTGGATTGTTTGGTGTATAGTCCATGAAAAATTATGGCGTTGTTATTTGACCATGCCACAAGATACCTTACCGAATCTTCTATTCCCACACTTTTTCTACAGTCATCATGCCTTCAATCTTACGAAGATCATCCCGCAAGATATAAAAATTAGCTGGGGTGAATGTGCTGGCCATTGCTAACTCAATTTGCTGCCATTTGGTAACAATCACAGGCATAGTCTGTGAAGCCGCAGTCATCTCGCGCCTGCTTTCCGGATACGCATAATGGCATTCTCATAGTGCACAATTAAATCCACAAGCGTCATCCCATAATCGAGGTGAAGATGAAGGGACGAGTTGAGACTTTCACTACGCTGGTTGCTTTTCATCCCTAGCCAAAATCCATCTGCGAGGTAAGCAGCCCATAGGTGCTTCTTCTTGTACATTCTATTTAGCCACCTTTTTGTCTTATCTGCGCCATTTTCTCACATATGCGTGCCATCCTTCCTCAAACTTGGCCTTCGTGGTGGAGTAATATAATAGAGACCAAACTCGCAATGATTTGGAACTTAGGTGCTTGCACATGTTCTTTTCAATGTGCCATGTACAAATACGGTGCCACACGTCTGGTAATACACTTCGTATCGCTCTCATCATCGCAGCATCCACATCCGTGATTATAGACCGTGGCCTCTTCTGACACATTGCTTTCAAAAATGTTTTCAGGAGCCAAGCATAAGTATCCTCGGTCTCGTTTGATATGATGGCACATCCGAATACGGTAGTCTTCCGGTGATTGTTCAGGCCGACAAACGGAACAAAAGGCATACCGTATCGATTCATCTTGTAGGTGTTGTCAAACACCAAAACGTCACCATAATCTTGGTAGTCCCGACGGATCGAGAATCACACCAAGAGACATTTCAAACGCCCCTTATCGCTGTCGATGATCATAAAAAGTCGGGTCCTTTTCCTTCCTGCTTGCATAATGCCGATGGTCGTGGCCATCGCCGCTTGAAAGTAGCTTCCTTTTCTCTCGCACACATGTTATACAAATCCTTCCTCGTGAATCCAACTTGATTGTATCTACCGTACTTGCCGATGAAAGAACTCATGATCATATGCTTTCTAATCCCACTAGCGCCATTGCTAATATCTCGCTCTTTGAAATCTTTGATCTTCCTATGAGACCAAAGAAAAGGCACCTCATCAGGTCTAGCTAAAATATGATTGTGCTTGTCATCAAACTTCTCAACACACCAAACACCTTTAGATTTATCTAGCTTCACGACCGCCATACTGTGCATCCACAACGATTCTCGCTCGGCTTGTATTTTCTGCCTTCCAAAGGCAAGTATTTGCTACTACGCTTCCTTCCCCGAGCATACGACTGCCTCTTACGTATATCATGCGATACCTTTTGTTTTCCTTATACCTGCCCTTTCTTATGTCAATCCATGGTCTTTAGCATAGCTGTTGTAAAATAATAAGCCGCAGTTCAAACAAAAGTCATATCCATTATTTTCCAATACTTCTCCCGCTCTTCACCGGATGCCCAATATCCTGTCACATTCCCCTTATATTCTTTCTCTTTAAGAACATTCCCAAACACCTACAAATCCATAACATATAACACATAAGTTATTAGCACATGGTACAACTTGGGTATATATATCACATAAAATATAAACACATACCTCAACATTATCACATGTCTCCAAGTCTGAATCACCATAGTAGTCAAAACTTTTATCACTCCCAACTATTAACTGAACAATTCAATACGAAAATAATAGTAAGTTCTATTTTCATGCAACTAATTTCATCCACATATATACCTACAATAATGCACATACCTTATTCACGTACTCACCGTCCAATACCTCGTAATCGTTCTCCTCATTAGCAACTTCTAACTCAATCTACACAACACAAATAAAATGAACATAATTTTATTTTGTTGTCTTCATTGCAATTACTAGTACACCACATAAAATTAAGGCCACTCACATTTTCGTCGATGCATCATCGGATGGACGTGCCCATCTACGTGAGAATCGATCCATGGTGGTCGAGGACTGAATCGATCCATGGTGGTGAGAGGACTCGCCTCATTGTCCAAGTACTCGCCATCTTCTTCCATCATACTTGAACCATCGCTATCCACCATTATCTCGCAATCACTAGAAACCATGAGAGTCGGAATTATCTTACGACAACACGGAGGAGTAGGAGGAGGAGCCACCGAACCCTAGAAGGCGACGATATCTCACCTCGACACAGATTAGGTCCAGATCCTCCGATCCGAAGTGCGATCTAGACTCAGACGATCCGGAAGTGCTGCGATCTAGACTCGCACGATCTGGAAGTGCTGCGATCTAGACTCATACGATCCGGAGGTGCTCCGATCTCGATTTTTCTAGATGACAGAGCGGCGATGAGGTCCGTCCCGGCCTTAGGGTGCCGCCGTGTCTAGAGGAGCGACAATGAGGTGCGATCTCGCCGTCGGTGCTAGGTTACGCCGCCGGTCGGATCGCCGGATCTCACGTGGACGTAGAACCGGGACCTAAACGGCTGCGTAGAGGTTCGAGTAACACCTCTACAACGTGGGACCTAAACTTTTTTCCCTAAACACACCCTATACAAAACGGATACGTACACCGATACAAAACATACATGGCTAAACCGCTCTAAACTAACCTTGACATGCCGTCGAACCACCCAGACCCGGTTTTTCTCTTTGATTGCCCTCAGGGGGGGATACCGAAGCAAGCCTCAAACAAGTTTACTCACAAGAAAACAACCTGTGAGGCCAATAAATCTCTCCTGCCACATCCTCTCTCTTGTCGCTCTCACCATGTTTTTTTCTTGTCACTCTCTCCTCATCTATCAATTATCCTACCGGCCATAAACTTCTCCTGCCTGCCACTGCCTGCGTTCCTGTCTACCGTTTGCTCACAAGAGAACAAGCTCCGGCAGGCCAAGAACCTCTCTCTTCTTCTTCTTTTTGTTTGCTCAGTTCTGGTGGGCTCTGCCCTCCACCCACCCAGTACAAAACCACCAGAGCTAGCTGCAGCAGAGGCCACTACACACAACACTCTCTCTGCCTAGCCGGTGAAACAGAGGAGCTCCGAGCTTTCTCCATTGCTGTGCTTGCTCCGAGCTCGAGTTAGAAGGAGAGATAGCAAGGCGCCATCGCCATGAGAGACATCACGGTGAGGAACCCGCAGGACCCGATGTCGTTCTCGAGGAGGCACTTCAAGTGGCCGGTTCTTGGGAAGAGCAGCAGCAGCCGTGGAGCCGGCGCGGCCAGCGGGGACGAGGGGTACGTGAGGGCCTCGGAGGCCTCGGAGGAGGACGAGGACGAGGACGAGGGCGCCATGGCGTTCTCGTCGGCCTGCCCGTCCTTCCACTCCGAGGACTTCGTCTCCCCGCCCAAGAAGCCGTTGCCGGCCCAGGCGGCGCCGGCGCAGGGACAGGAGAAGCAGCAGAGTCAGAAGAGGAAGAAGGTCCGGACGGCGGTGGCGCGGCTGCGGTCCGCGCTGTCGGCGGCCGTGTCGGGCCGGCGCCGGCAGGTCGGGCTCGGCGCGCGGCTCACCGGCACGCTGTACGGCCACCGGCGCGGCCACGTGCACCTGGCGTTCCAGACGGACCCTCGCGCGTGCCCGGCGCTGCTGCTGGAGCTCGCCGCGCCCACCGCCGCGCTGGTGCGCGAGATGGCGTCCGGGCTCGTGCGCATCGCGCTCGAGTGCGAGCGTGCCAAGACAACCGCGACCGCCACGCCGACGACCATCGGCGTGGGCGGCAGGAGGCTGCTGGAGGAGACGGTGTGGCGCGCGTACGTGAACGGGAAGAGCTGCGGGTACGCGGTGCGGCGGGAGTGCGGCGCGGCCGACTGGCGGGTGCTGCGCGCGCTGGAGCCGGTGTCCATGGGCGCCGGGGTGATCCCGGCCGCGAGCTGCGGCGGCGGCGAGGGCGACGTGATGTACATGCGCGCCAGGTTCGAGCGGGTGGTCGGGTCCCGCGACTCGGAGGCCTTCTACATGATGAACCCCGACAGCAGGTCCAGCAACGGCATCAATGGCGGCCCCGAGCTCAGCGTCTACCTCCTCAGAGTCTGATCGATCAGGCGAAGCCTGACGGATGGATGACGTCGTGCACCAACCAACGTTGGCCTGGTCGAGTAGCGTTTCTTTTTCGTGCTGACGTGCTGCGGAAACGGTTTTCCTCTGTGAGGCGTTTACGTTTAGTGGAAACGTAAATAGGGATGGAAATACATTTCGTTGTTGTAGCAAGTTGGGAGCCATTGCTGTTGTCGGATTGTAATGACTCTGTAGATGAATAGTATGGACTCCGGTCAATGAACTAGAGTAGAAGAACCACCACCAGTAATCCTACTACGCATGTTGTACTTTCATCAATAAAATAGCATTCTCATCTTAGAATCATACTGCTATACAGTATGCATCAAATCTGTTTCACTATTTTTGCAGTTGATTAACGAACAATTATTTTTAAATCGACGCCTAGAACCATTTGACCTGAAAACTAAGATTACAGAGTACATGAATGCCTTCTTGTCATTCAAAAAAAAAAAACTCAGAATCCATTATTGTACTCCTTTAGTTTTCTGCTGATCTTAGTTACAATTTCAAATTCAAACTTGGCATTGCCATATTTGCACTACTTGTGATTTCTGTCACCGTGAAAAACTATATGTGCAAAAAAAAAACTACTCCATTCGTCTAGAAATAACTGACTTGAGTGACGCACTTTAGTGTAAGATAAATTCAAATCTAGATAAACCCAAGTCAGTTATTTTTAAATAGAGGGGATATGAAAAATATATATAGTCACCGACTTTACTTTTTTATTCAAACCAGGCATTGTGTCACGAGGTTTGCTTCTGTTCCC
The DNA here is from genome assembly GCA_030063025.1 of Avena longiglumis. Classification (NCBI taxonomy): domain Eukaryota; kingdom Viridiplantae; phylum Streptophyta; class Magnoliopsida; order Poales; family Poaceae; genus Avena; species Avena longiglumis. Next base: position 561,650,102 of record CP125974.1, read on the forward strand.
CTCCCCTCCCCTAAAACTTAAGTTTGCGCATTGATCAATTTTCTTTTGAGGCCGTAGAAACTCATATCCAGACCACATATACCTTCGTATAGATGTACTCGGTCGGTCGGGCTGGATATACTCCACATTTACAACGGTTGTGGCCGTCATTACGATCTAGTACGTCTTTGCAAGCCATATTTTGATTTTTCTGTTGCCGCTGCTATATACATTCCGATTTCAGAAAGTGGCTACATTTCCGTAGCCTGCGTGATCTTTGTCACCGTGAGACGAATTGCTACATCCTGTCCATATGATTGATCGTCATACAGAATGCAGCACAGATTAAAGGAAAGTCAGGGTCTGCCTACCAACAAGTTTTCCCCCGTCCGTCTCAAAAGACTCGCATTTCACGACTACTTTGTTGTGGGGCCTGGAGTAGCATGGACGAGACTTTTCCTTTCTCTCTCTCACTCTCTCTTTTGCCCCGGTCACTGTCCTCGTCCAACCGATTACCAATCACCTGCACCTGCTTTACAGGATCTAAATCATTGGGAAATTTTGCCGTGCATAAGCAAGCTGCTAAGCAATGAATACTTAACCATAGACTTATACTCCATAGATAGGCCATGGAAACTGAAACCATAGATCGACAGCTAGACGCTGCCGAGTACTAGACACCAGAGTTTCAGTTTCCATACACACCATAGATCGACCTCGGCAGCGTTTCAGTTTCCATGTTTGCACCATAACGGATGTATCTATCTGAAGACGCTGCGATCAGCAGCGAAGACACCGAGCGCTGCATCGCCTCTGGAACGACAGCTATTCCATGAAGCCGTGGTGCTGCCTGCCGTGCTGGACGGAAGCTGCTGTGCTGGAGCGAGAACATGGTGCCGGTGCCGGTGCCGGACAGAGAGACGACGAGAGTCGTGTGGTCCCTGTGGCTGTGCTGCCTGAGCGACATCCGACACAGTACTACATTGCCTAGATAGGCTAGGTGTCTACCCTACCCTACCCTACCCATGGCTGCCGCCCGCCCAGTCGCATTTTATTCGCCATCCCGAGGCGAGGATCGGAGGCAGCGAGCGAGCATGCGACGCAGAAATTGCCCATCACTCACTGTCGTGTCGTCCCGCATCCATCAGTCTGCCTGCAGCTGCAGCCTGCAGTGGGCTGCTGCTGCTGCTACAAGGACAAGGCAGGCACCAGGCAGGTCGTCAGAATTTGGGGATCCCCAGGCAGGAGCCAGCCAGCGACAGCGAGCGCCAACGACGTACAGCAGAAAACGACGCCATGGAAAGCAACGGAGCCTCCATCCATCCATCCATCGATCTGCGCGCAGGGACCCCCAAGGCAGGCACATCCCAGGCCATGATCTGAAGCTTTGTGCCGCCGGCGTCGCTGGATCGTGTGATTTGGGGCGGTGGAATCCCCATCATCACGGCCATCATCGCGATCAGTTTGTAGGACTCGATTCAGTACAGTAGCTTTTTGCGAAACGAAATTGGGGGTGAGGTGGCGAGATGGCACCATGAGTGCGAGTAGCCTTTGCGAAATCGGGAGTGAGGTGTCGAGATGGAACCATGAGTATGAGGCTACGAGCACGGGAAATGCAATACTCGTGTAAGTTGGGCCCTCGGCAGTTCGGCACCATTTTTACCGTCAATCTGTCGGAGATTTGTGCCTAGCAGTTTTATAGAATGCCCCTTCCACAACATTCTTCAAGTCCAATCAAGTTTTGTACGGTGTCCCTTGTCTTTTCAAGGATTCTCACGTTCTCGTTTTGGATTCTGGATTTCCAATTTTTTTCAATGTTTGAACTCTGTCCAATACTCACACACGCACAAGCTTCATCACGTGCAGACAAAATGATTTTTAG